>OY728147.1:138279663-140908266 GCA_963277665.1 Viscum album | reverse complement strand
TAATGTGTATAATTTTGGGTAATTTATTTTGGGTTTTTCACACTAGTATCAGATTATAGTCTCCCTAGAGTACCATCTAAGACCCCCAATACTAGTCATTAGCCTTTGAATTATGTGGAGGTGCTATTCAGGTCATGTGGAATACCAACTTCGAGCACCAACTAAAGGCTCTTAGGTCAGGATGATATAACAAATTTCATTAATAAAGTACCTGCAATATTTTAAGTAAATAATACTAATTGGGTTGTCACTGGTTTCCTTAAAATTCTAGAACAAATCATTTTCATAAGAGAAAATTTATTTCATGATCATAGTTACAGGATATATATTAATAGAGTTTTATAATTTCAATCATTAAAATATTACATTTTATCTGATGGGGATTCTAGTGTTTAAAAATTGATATGAAGAAGGATTAAAAAATAACTTAATTCATAGTTTCACTTTATCACTGATATCATCTTCAAGTATATGGATAGTTTGTGAGGACTGTAAAAGCCCAAATGTTTATAGTGAGATTGTTCTCTATAGATTTCAATGGTTATTTGGATCAACACCTAAATTGTTATAATTTTCATACCATAATGAATTTAAATAGACAATTTAGAAATCTCCTTGTGAATTTCGCTATGAAAATAAATCCATAAGTCCAACAAGTACGTATGAACTTCTTGAATGAATGATATTGGGACCCGAGCTAGTTCAGGAAATGGCAGAGAATGTTATAGCAATTCAAAATCACATTAGGGTAACTCAGTGTCAATAGAAAAGTTATTCAAAAAATCATCATTGCGATCAAGAGTTAAATATGGGTGACAAGGTATTCCAAAAAATATCTCCTTTGAAGAATATTTTACTATTTTCAAAGAAGGGAAATCTGAGTCATACATATATTGGTCCCTTGTAAATTTTTGATCACATCAATTCAATTTCTTATCTCTCTGTTCTTCCTTCAAATCTCCCTCATGTTCAGGATTTGTTCCAAGTATATCTCTTGAGAAGGTATATATCTACACCTTTACATGTAATAAACATAGAGTAATTACAATTTGATCTTGATATCTTTTACGAGGAATAAAAATTCGTGATTCTAGGTCAAATGGATAATATACTACGGGATAAGACCACTCACATAGTCAAAGTGTTTTTGTAACGCCCCGACCCCAGCTACCCAGAGTCGGTGCATTACTTCGTAACATTGGCATGATCACAAAAGATCAAGTCTCGAAAGACCGATTAGTTTATTAGCCTTGGAAACACTAGATACATTCGTAAACGTTACATTACATCATAAAGTGAAAAACTACAACAACATATTGTCTTCATATCCCCTCAGACTATCCCTGCAGGTCATTCATAATATACTTCTTCAAATCCTGGAAAACATTAAAACATTGAAAGGGGTGAGCTCAGATGCTCAGTAAGGATAACAATATTGCGGAAGCTTTCATAAATAAACATTAGCATTTAAGGCAATGTATAACTAAAACAAAAGCCTTTTAAACTTGAATTTCAACATAATATGGCAAAAGTAAAATGAGATAATGCCATTTACTTCTTCACATGGATATTCTACTGGTCGAATAATCACATGCAATATCAATAACCACTTTCATAATGATGGAATGCATAATGCCAGACTATCATAACCACGTAGTCAAGGCCTCGTGCCAAGACCACAAATAAGATTTTGTCAAGGCCTCGTGCCAAGACACTAGTTTGTCTCATGAGACCTCCCGATGCATCGAGGAGCTATAGCGGGCTCCACCCGTCACTTATTAATTCCAATGCATTCCTCATATGAATAGGTTTAAACATATCATAAACCATAACATAATCGTATCACATAAAACATGCATAAAGGAAACATAACATCTCCACATTTCAATCAAAAGATTTCAATACAACACATTGATATAAAAAAATGCTTTTAATACCATTTTCAATACCAAAATAAAAGAAAGTTAAAACATTGTATTTATTTTTCTTTTAAAAAAAGGTATGGCTTGTAAAGGAAGCCGAAACTCAAATAATGGTCACGGTGGCGGAGAAGTCATTGTCGCCGCATATGTACGGAAAGAACAACATTCCCTTTTTGTCGTTTAGTAAAACACTTCGTATAAAAAAGATTCCTTTTGAATAAACGTAAAAGTCAAAGGGGTTTATACACCGTATAAAAGAAATTTGTGTATAAAACAAAATATGCCTCAATGAAAGGAGATTGAGACGAAGTCCTTAAAAAGAACATTTTTAAAATAAAATAGATATATTATGTGTATTCACTATAGGTACACATAAATAAAGTAAAAATACAAAATAGGACATAATAACATCATGACATAATTTGAAAGTAGGAGATTAACCCAAAGAATGGAAATTGGGTTAAGAAGTTCCCTTACCTCGTGTCTGACTTGACTCAACCATTCTTTAACCTCCTGAATAATAAACTAGAGTTAATATATACCTTATTAAGAACCATTTTCAATTTCATTATCCTTATTATATCACTTATTTCAATGATATGAACATTATGTAATTATTTAAGTTAATAACGGTCGTTTTGTCGATCTTTGGTACTTGAGTCAACAATAAGCTTCTTATAATTACAAGTTGTTTATGTGGTGAAATATCCATTATATCCAGAATTATATTCATGATTTATATGTCATATATATCTTATATATCCAGTATATACATTCATTTATAATATTACGTAACATTTAGAGGTAAGAAATGAAATGCACCGTTCATGGAGACGGTAAGCCGTACGTACGCATGAACGCTACTTTCATTTCAATTTCATATTTAATGGAACTAAATCATAATGATATAAATGTATAATATAATTCCAGTATAATATAGTTTATAATACCATTTACTCCATCCTTTATACATCCCACATATGGCATTAACGATTCAAATCACTTTGAGGGGGCGGTAGTCCGCACTTCCTAAAATGAAGATATCGCGTATACCCATAATGGAAGCCATAAAGGTAAGACACAAATGAAAAATAAATAAGCATAAGTAAAACATAAACATATTATATATCATATATAAAAATAGTGACATCATAATGGCCACCTTTGAAGGTGTTAAATGAGTGTTGAACAATCATCGTTTCGTGAGGCAGAAATTCGCCATCCACAGAAACCGTATGTTCTTTAATCATTAGATGTAGGTGTGTGTAAGTGTAGCTCGAATCCTTCTTATAAAAACATCCTAGTATATTTAGGATACTGGTGTTGTTACAAAAGAAATGAATAAAAAGAGTTTAGGGGGTTGGAGAAGAAAAATAAAACAAAACAACATTAGAAAAGACATTACCTCAAAATCGGGTAACTCTTTTTGATTTGATCCAAAGGCTTCCTTGGGAAGAGTTCTGACCAAATTGAGGCTTCTAGGAGTAAGGGAGGAATGTTGGGAGAGTATTTGGGCAGAGTTTGGCCGATCCAAATGGCTTGAAAGTGTAAATGAAGTGGCAGAGGTGGGGGACTTTTATAAGTGGAGAGGAGGGGCACTTTTGGAAATATTGAAATGTTACATTATTTCAAAATGCTTTTCGGATTCTAAATGTCCCACACTTATATAATTCGAGGGTAAGGTGATAAGGTTTCGAAATCTCCTTATCCAATAGGATTTGGACAAGTGTAAGCCTTGGATTTTGCATTATCTTCTCATTTTATTTAAATCGTTAAATAATGAGGTCATCGCCACATCATAATGATGTCATAAATAATTTAATTTATTTAATGTCTAAAAATTATAAAACAAATACTATGATGTAGGAAATCTTTTTAGCTTTCTAATGAATACTTATAGTCAAAATTTGGACTTGTGTAACCCTACTTAAAAATTGTTTTAGTAAAACAATTTATGTTAGTGTCATTTTCACTTTAACATTAAATAAAAAGTAATTTATGTTATTTCCCAACAAAAGTGGATCCATGGGGTCCCCAAGTTAGGCCATGGCTTGTCTTGGTCGGCCATGACACAACCAATGAGGTTGGGACATGTGTCTAGGTCATTTAATATTATTAAAGTATTATTTATACCTTAAACTACCCTAATTACCACTAATCGCGATTAAGAACTTAATAAGTTACTATTCACCAAAAAATTATTTTTACCCCATTGAACCACATTTTACATACTAATGACAACCATGTATGTCGGATTTTCAAAATTCAATACACATTAGTGGTAAACTTTTATTTAACTGAAAATCAGTTTGCTTGATTACCACTTAGTGGTTTCACTATTCATCAAAAATTGAAGTTTTTCAGAATAAGGCCAAAATTTCACCCTAAGCTATAATTGATATTCCGAATTCAAAAATGATGTCTATTTTACAAAATTACAAACATAAAAGTTGCATTAATTAATTTTACAATTAATTCCCGCTGTTACGACAAATAGCGTGTTTTTAAGAAACGATTTATATCAAAAGATTGGCAATTGTTTATGTCCATTTTCAATGTTAAATTAATTCTAATGACCACCATTGGATAAAATGGTAAAAATATATTCTAATTATACTTTAAAACCACTAAATAGTATAATTTATGATAATTAATTATTTTGATTAAAAAAGTTGTTTTAAGTATTTTTCACTATTCATAAAAAATTGGAAGTTCTCAGAAAGTTACAAAAAATTCAACTTAGGATAATTTCGATATTACGAATACAAAAATGAAGTCCATTTTGAAATATAAAATTTCTATAATTTTAAAAGGTGGTTATTACTATTCATAACGGCTACTTTGATTAGTTGCGGTGTGTTAGAATTCGAACTTGCGTACAATGCAAGTTATTGCATTATTGAAAGAGAGGCGTATCGTAGAAGCTCGGGGTGTTACATTCTCCCCTCCTTCAATAAATTGCGTCCTCGCAATTTGAAATTTTTCTTGGAAAATAAAAGGTTGAAAAGAGAAAATACCTTTGAGGAAAACCCACATTGGAAATAAGGTTAATAAATATATAACATTAAAAGAAAGCAGGATAAGTACAAAGGTCACCCGATATAGCCCATTATAGGATTCTATGAAAATATGGATATGGAGGAGAAACAAACCATCAAGGTATGATGGGGAGTTATAGAAAACAGGATTAGGAGAAAGTTTAACCACAAGAAAATCACAAACTTGTGATTGGTTAAACGGTCATTGAATCCCTAGTTGGAAAAGTTAACCGAAAACATTTTTGTTTTAAGTTACCTTTTATAATGATGAGGATTTTATTTAGGAGATTTACTAAGAACGTAAGGGAATATACATACTTGTTATGTATACTTTCATTCATTAATGAATTTTTACCACAAACCCATCTTTTACTCCAAATGGTAACAGAACTCAAAAATATTCTATATATCCTAATTGTATAAGGTACCAAAGGTTAACACATACCAGTTAGATTAGTAAAATTATTTTGTAATAACCAGGGACTTCCTGTAGGCTAGTGGTAGGAAATGAAGGCCTGTCGCACTTTGATTGTGGGTTCGATTCCTACAGCTTTGTCCGACGCGACGGTTTATGCCCCACCCTGCAGGTTGTCCTTTTCCTAAAACTATAGTATTATAATACTCCAAAAATAATCTTCATAAATTTTTTAACCTTAAACCATACTATCCAAAAATCAACTTAATCCACTCCAACCTTTATAGTTATCCAAAATACCTCTGTCCAGACTTTCTCTAAAAGGTCTCTTAATTCCAAAATCAATTTATCAGATTCCCCAAACAAAGTAAAGTTTCTTTTATTGTCACATACTAAAAATATAATTACCTTCATCATATTAAAACCTTACTGAAACCAACAAGTACTGCAGTACAATCCTTATATAGATCACATTATTCTAATAACCAGAATATAATCCATGAGTCCAAAAGCACCAATACATTAGTTATTCTGCTTCAACTGTAGTAATAGCATAAGATTGTCCTTGATCCCTTGGCCTTTTCTGAGGTAAGTTTCCTTGACGCTTAGGACATTCATTTGCATAATGACCCATTTCTCTACAATTGTAGCATTCAACTTTGACAGCCTCTTTCTTTCCCTTGCAATCACGTGCCTGGTGACCTTTTTCTCCACATTTATAACAGACTCCCATTCCTTTTAGGAAAGTACCAGGGTGATTCTTCCCACAATTATCACATAATGGAAAATCCTTCTTTCCCTTTTTCCCTTTATCTGTCTCTTGTTCCACCGTTCTCTTCTTCTCTTGCTTTACTTTGTTGTCATAAGACTTAGAGAATTCCTTTTCTGTCTTGATAGCACACGAGACAATATCTTCGTATGTTGATAAAGATTGTGACACTAGAGCTCGACGGAGAAATGGTTTTAAACCATCAAAGAAACGATCAATCTTACTCCTTGGGTTACGTATATAATCGGCAGCATGCCTCGCTAACCTTGTAAAGTTAGCCTCATACTTTGCGACATTCTCATCCTCCTTCTTCCTCAGACTCAGAAATTGCCTTTCCATATCTGCTCGATGGTCACGAGGAAAGTATTTTTCTAAGAAAAGATCTTTGAACTCCCTCCATTCCATATTCGATACATCATCATCTTCCTTTGTGTTTTTAATTAGTGACCACCATTGATCGACATCTCCAGTGAGGCGGTAAACTGCCATGACAACATTCTCCCTTTCACTACTCCCCAGGGCATGGAATATTTTCTCTAAGGAATTTATCCATTGCTCAGCTACTATAGGATTTGTACTCCCATTGAAGGTTGGCGGTTGTTGCCTCATGAAACGGTCTAGCATTGATCCTCCACGTTGCGGATCAGGGTGCTCCATACGAGTAAGGTTGTTATTCATAACCTGCGTGAGTTGTCCCAGTACGGTGAGAAGCTGATCAGCACCAGTTTTATCACTAGCTCCACCATAATTATCCTGAGTAGGAGGGCAATTCCTACACGGAGTGCGTGCATTGATACAGTTTCCATTCCTTCCACTAGGCGCCATTTCTAAACAATGGCATAAACTATATTAGTTTATGAATCAAAATACATAATTCCATACTTGTAAAACACTTATCATAAATTGAACTAATTATGGATATAATCCATAATTATAAAAAGAAATGTTTTCTTTGAGAAAGTATATACTCATAACCCTTCATAGTGGTTTGTAAATAAAATGAGAATTATCCTAAGCATATCCCCCGGGAGTGTCGTAACCAAGAGTGCAGCAAGGCCCGTTGTCGTGCACCAGTTCCCGTTCGAGTCTAGCTCAAAGCGGTGTTTTCGGGTTTTACCCCTAGGTACATCTGTGCCAGAGCCGCCTCTACCTGCTCGTATCCAGACAGGGATGTATTGATCGGAAAACTCACAAAATCTCTACAATACCAAAATTTTAGGAAGTTCTTCTATACTAATCCTCAAAGTCTATCTTTGGGCTATGTGCTCTAATCAGAGTTTATCTAAATCTAGCTTCCAAGGTTAGTACTAAACTGCCTCTGATGCCAACTGTAACGCCCCGACCCTAGCTACCCAGAGTCGGTGCATTACTTCGTAACATTGGCATGATCACAAAAGATCAAGTCTCGAAAGACCGATTAGTTTAGTAGCCTTGGAAACACTAGATACATTCGTAAACGTTACATTACATCATAAAGTGAAAAACTACAACAACATATTGTCTTCATATCCCCTCAGACTATCCCTGCAGGTCATTCATAATATACTTCTTCAAATCCTGGAAAACATTAAAACATTGAAAGGGGTGAGCTCAGATGCTCAGTAAGGATAACAATATTGTGGAAGCTTTCATAAATAAACATTAGCATTTAAGGCAATGTATAACTAAAACAAAAGCCTTTTAAACTTGAATTTCAACATAATATGGCAAAAGTAAAATGAGATAATGCCATTTACTTCTTCACATGGATATTCTACTGGTCGAATAATCACATGCAATATCAATAACCACTTTCATAATGATGGAATGCATAATGCCAGACTATCATAACCACGTAGTCAAGGCCTCGTGCCAAGACCACAAATAAGATTTTGTCAAGGCCACGTGCCAAGACACTAGTTTGTCTCATGAGACCTGCCGATGCATCGAGGAGCTATAGCGGGCTCCACCCGTCACTTATTAAGTCCAATGCATTCCTCATATGAATAGGTTTAAACATATCATAAACCATAACATAATCGTATCACATAAAACATGCATAAAGGAAACATAACATCTCCACATTTTAATAAAAAGATTTCAATACAACACATTGATATAAAAAAATGCTTTTAATACCATTTTCAATACCAAAATAAAAGAAAGTTAAAACATTGTATTTATTTTTCTTTTAAAAAATGGTATGGCTTGTAAAGGAAGCCGAAACTCAAATAATGGTCACGGCGGCGGAGAAGTCATTGTCGCCGCATATGTACGGAAAGAACAACATTCCCTTTTTGTCGTTTAGTAAAACACTTCGTATAAAAAAGATTCCTTTTGAATAAACGTAAAAGTCAAAGGGGTTTATACACCGTATAAAAGAAATTTGTGTATAAAACAAAATATGCCTCAATGAAAGGAGATTGAGACGAAGTCCTTAAAAAGAACATTTTTAAAATAAAATAGATATATTATGTGTATTCACTATAGGTACACATAAATAAAGTAAAAATACAAAATAGGACATAATAACATCATGACATAATTTGAAAGTAGGAGATTAACCCAAAGAATGGAAATTGGGTTAAGAAGTTCCCTTACCTCGTGTCTGACTTGACTCAACCGTTCTTTAACCTCCTGAATAATAAACTAGAGTTAATATATACCTTATTAAGAACCATTTTCAATTTCATTATCCTTATTATATCACTTATTTCAATGATATGAACATTATGTAATTATTTAAGTTAATAACGGTCGTTTTGTCGATCTTTGGTACTTGAGTCAACAATAAGCTTCTTATAATTACAAGTTGTTTATGTGGTGAAATATCCATTATATCCAGAATTATATTCATGATTTATATGTCATATATATCTTATATATCCAGTATATACATTCATTTATAATATTACGTAACATTTAGAGGTAAGAAATGAAATGCACCGTTCATGGAGACGGTAAGCCGTACGTACGCATGAACGCTACTTTCATTTCAATTTCATATTTAATGGAACTAAATCATAATTATATAAATGTATAATATAATTCCAGTATAATATAGTGTATAATACCATTTACTCCATCCTTTATACATCCCACATATGGCATTAACGATTCAAATCACTTTGAGGGGGCGGTAGTCCGCACTTCCTAAAATGAAGATATCGCGTATACCCATAATGGAAGCCATAAAGGTAAGACACAAATGAAAAAAAAAGAAGCATAAGTAAAACATAAACATATTATATATCATATATAAAAATAGTGACATCATAATGTCCACCTTTGAAGGTGTTAAATGAGTGTTGAACAATCATCGTTTCGTGAGGCAGAAATTCGCCATCCACAGAAACCGTATGTTCTTTAACCATTAGATGTAGGTGTGTGTAAGTGTAGCTCGAATCCTTCTTATAACAACATACTAGTATATTTAGGATACTGGTGTTGTTAGAAAATAAATGAATAAAAAGAGTTTAGGGGGTTGGAGAAGAAAAATAAAACAAAACAACATTAGAAAAGACATTACCTCAAAATCGGGTAACTCTTTTTGATTTGAGCCAAAGGCTTCCTTGGGAAGAGTTCTGCCCAAATTGAGGCTTCTAGGAGTAAGTGAGGAATGTTGGGAGAGTATTTGGGCAGAGGTTGGCCGAGCCAAATGGCTTGAAAGTGTAAATGAAGTGGGAGAGGTGGGGGCCTTTTATAAGTGGAGAGGAGGGGCACTTTTGGAAAGATTGAAATGTTACATTATTTCAAAATGCTTTTCGGATTCTAAAGGTCCCACACTTATATAATTCGAGGCTAAGGTGATAAGGTTTCGAAATCTTCTCATCCAATAGGATTTGGACAAGTGTAAGCCTTGGATTTTGCATTATCTTCTCATTTTATTTAAATCGTTAAATAATGAGGTCATCGCCACATCATAATGATGTCATAAATAATTTAATTTATTTAATGTCTAAAAATTATAAAACAAATACTATGATGTAGGAAATCTTTTTAGATTTCTAATGAATATTTATAGTCAAAATTTGGACTTGTGTAACCCTACTTAAAAATTGTTTTAGTAAAACAATTTATGTTAGTGTCATTTTCACTTTAACATTAAATAAAAAGTAATTTATGTTATTTCCCAACAAAAGTGGATCCATGGGGTCCCCAAGTTAGGCCATGGCTTGTCTTGGTCGGCCATGACACAACCAATGATGTTGGGACATGTGTCTAGGTCATTTAATATTATTAAAGTATTATTTATACCTTAAACTACCCTAATTACCACTAATCGCGATTAAGAACTTAATAAGTTACTATTCACCAAAAAATTATTTTTACCCCATTGAACCACATTTTACATACTAATGACAACCATGTATGTCGGATTTTTAAAATTCAACACACATTAGTGGTAATCTTTTATTTAACTGAAAATCAGTTTGCTTGATTACCACTTAGTGGTTTCACTATTCATCAAAAATTGAAGTTTTTCAGAATAAGGCCAAAATTTCACCCTAAGCTATAATTGATATTACGAATTCAAAAATGATGTCTATTTTACAAAATTCCAAACATAAAAGTTTCATTAATTAATTTTACAATTAATTCCCGCTGTTACGACAAATAGCGTGTTTTTAAGAAACAATTTATATCAAAAGATTGGCAATTGTTTATGTCCATTTTCAATGTTAAATTAATTGTAATGACCACCATTGGATAAAATGGTAAAAATATATTCTAATTATACTTTAAAACCACTAAATAGTATAATTTATGATAATTAATTATTTTGATTAAAAAAGTTGTTTTAAGTATTTTTCATTATTCATAAAAAATTGGAAGTTCTCAGAAAGTTACAAAAAATTCAACTTAGGATAATTTCGATATTACGAATACAAAAATGAAGTCCATTTTGAAATATAAAATTTCTATAATTTTAAAAGGTGGTTATTACTATTCATAACGACTACTTTGATTAGTTGCGGTGTGTTAGAATTCGAACTTGCGTACAATGCAAGCTATTGCATTATTGAAAGAGAGGCGTATCATAGAAGCTCGGGGTGTTACAGTTTTGGTAAAATTATAAATTTGAGGATTATATGTGGTAACATGAGGATATGATGAGGGAGAATTATCCTCTATTGTTTGTATCATTGTGAATTTTTTTTGAGGAAATTTTTTTATAAGGGTGGTATAATGTAACACCCTAATAATTTATAATATTTTTATTTTTAAATAACGTTTATTTCTTTGATATCTTTCTCTACATGCAATACAAACATTAAAACGACAGTTATATAATATTAAAATATTGTTATTTTAAATATGACCATTATAACTTAAACATTGAATTTGAGGGTATGAATTGGATTAACCACATTATGATATATATTTTTAATTATCATAATAAATAAAAATTTTGTGATTAGTTATTATGAATTGTTTTGTTAATTTTCAATGAAGTAGATTTATTCTTAAAAAATATTTTTCCTTCAAAAAATGGGTTTTATAATTTTTTTGTGAGGAATTATCATAATTAATTTCAACCACATTATGAAATTTTATTTTATAAAAATGATATAATTTTGGAAATCATCACATCAAATTTTTTAAGAGGTGAAATATTTTTATTTCTTGAAAAATTTAGTTTTTAACTAAATACTATAACGATATAATATTTTTTAAAACATTATTTCTCGTTATTTTTTTTCTAATTTACCATTTTTTAATTTATATCCAAATTTCATGAGTTCTATTTTATTAATAATAATTTAATTATGTTCACTAGTATCAAAATTATGCATAATTTATCTATAAATACATTTTTATTATAAAAATTCATTTTTCTGAGAAAAACATTTTTCCTTGCTTTTTGTGGGTTAATTTTGAAAGTAATTTATACCAAATATAGGGATTTAATATTTTAAAATATATTAAATATATATATTCGTCACAATTAATTATATTTAATAAGGTTAAATTATTTTTTTTATTACGCATCATAACCGAGAAAAAAATTCTTTACTTTGGTCAAAGTTAAAACGGGTTAATGAGGGGTAAAACTAAAATTTTAAGGGCTAAAATAACCAATAAAATTGTATAAATCCCATTTTATAACAATAAGTTGACTATAAGACATATATTCTTCATGTATTAGTCTTTTTGGATCCATTTTTCTCAATTAATACCACAATATGTTTGCATCTTTTGTAAGATTCCACGTATTTCCCCTCCCGACCTTATAAAGGGACGTCACCACTATTATTTTCCAGACACATCATGAGTCTTCTATTTTATAAAATCTATAATTAAATAATTTCCCAAAAAACCTCAACATATCACATTGGTCTTAGTTTAATCATAATACCATCCTTTTATGAAATAATGTGTATGATATAAGAGGTTTCTCAAGGAAGATGTACTATTATTAACTGATTACATTAAATAATATTATTTATTACACCACATCTATACCAATTTTATCCATAATAGCATGAAAAATATAGTATAATAAATATACTGAGATAATATTATGTTTTTTTACAACATTTATTCATCCGATTCTCCGTAAAATGTGAAATTAAATCATGGTTATTGTGTCTGTGTGGAATACAGCCTCACAAAGGGATGAATTTTTTATTTCATCACCATCTTCATTGGTTAGTTTATATTAGGTATTTCATGTGTAAATATGATATTTATGATTTTTTTAATTTTAATATGTTATCTATCTTATTACCTTTCTATACATTGAAAAATTATAACATAGCTCGTGTGTATGTGTGGTCGACCACCTCTGTGAAGCGATGTGGTTCATTTTTAATTTATGAATTACATGTATGGTAATAGTGATATATTATATGATTCTATATTTTATTTATGATATTATAATTTTTTTATAATTTTTAATTACAATTTACCTTTTTTTCCTTTGATCAATAAAAAATCGAAAGCATCACTCATGCTTATGTGGGGACTATCGTGTCTATGAAGTGATGTAATTCATTTCTCACCCCCATGTAATGTGAATAGTTATAAAATAATATATAAGTAAAGAATATGATACTTCTTCTAATATTATTGATCTTTATATGATGAAATGATTACCATGGTGTACGTATATCAACAATAAAATCACAACATGCATCAAAATAGACTAGTTTTCAAACGAGTGTCCATTTTATAAAATAATTATTTATTAAAGGATAATTAAAATAATATATGTATATTAAATAGTAAGGTATGTATGAATATTGTTTTTTAATATATTTATAATAAATATATATTAATTCAATATTATATCTAAACTAGTATGAAGCAATATGAGACTTGTGGTAAGTTATTAATCTTACAATATCATTTCTTTTCAAGATAGTATATGCTAAATTTATATTAATGAAAATTTTATGGATAATATCTTATTAACACATTATATTTTATTCTCCAATGGTTATTATTGTAATATTAATGTAATATTACCATTTTCCTCTATTCAGATTTAAAAATTATTGGTAAATTTTTTTATGAAAATCCATCTTTATTTTTTCTTTGGTCAAGAATTGTCTTCTTACATTTCTATCTGATTATTGAAATATTACATAGAATGTGTCTCCATTTTCAACAACAATTGATTAAAAAAATATTTTCCCATATTATAATATCTATAAAAAGGTTTAAAAATAATCTTATTTTCATTTTTGGAAGAAGGTAATTTTTTAAGAAATGTGTGAATGCAATTCTTTATTTTAACATATGCTAGAAAAATACATTTTTCCTCCATAATGAATATTATTTTTTTTGAATATTATTTTACAATATTTAATGGTTCTTCTTAATGAACTTTTTTCAGAATATTATAAAACGTTTATATTTTAAATAAGTAATATACAAATAAAATTTGTATTTTCACCAATAAATGTTCTAGTGATCTTTTAATTATATTTTTATCTACAAAAATAGCATTTTATGTTACTTGTGATTAATTAAGGACTTGATAAAACGATATTATTCTTACTATTTACCTATATAGTTATAGATTACATTAATTAAATATTGATAAATACAATTTTATTATCCATGGGTTAAGCTATGATGAAATGATATATGTTTTCAGGACCTTATTAAATGAAAATGTATAGATTTTGATTATATAGTGATTGGGTTTATAATTAACCTCAAATTCAGAGGGAAATGTGGTATTGATATTAAATTATATGATTATGATAATAGTTGACATGAATTTGAATAATTTTTTTATCTTTTGACACATGATTGTGATTTCTTTTAGCTATGCTAATAATATCATGTATGGTCATGATTGAGAATATATATATCTGTTTAAACATTAATGTGTAAGTATTCTCATTTATATATATACATTGAATAATCTTAGTGAAAATAATAGTGAATAATTATGTTCGAAAGATAAATATTTCCTATTCTAATGATGCCACATACATATTTTATGACTCATGAATGATGAATTTTCATTAACAACCATATTGATTATGATTCTAGACATGAAATGATTTTGTAATTTTTGATCTATGATTTCATAGTTATGAATCTATTATATTGATAATATCATATCATACACTTACAATCATATTATTATCTCTTGTTATTGATATATCCCATGTCTACCCTTATTGAGCAGTTGATATAACTATTTCTTTAGTTTTCCTTCTCTTGATTTCTATAGAAGGATTTATGAGTGATATATTTGGAATCATTCTAATATGATGATATTTATGTGATATGATGATGATATTTTAATAAATAAGTTGACTGTATATCTTGTCTCTAAATCTACAAAACCATTTTGGATATAGAATTTGTATAAATGTGATATGTATTGAACATTTATATAGAATGATGTAATATATATATATTATTTCTTAGTCACCTTATATTTATAATTAAAAGTATAATATATTCATTATACTTCTTATAAATAAAATTTATTCCATTCAATCATTATTCACTAATTTTGTTTTTCAAATTCCAATACTCTTTATATATAAAATGTAAATAATATTACTAATTTTTTTTATTTTTATATTATTATTCTTTGTAGTTATGTTACTAGGATACAATGACCCTATGGATATTTTAATTTTACTTATTCTATTTATGTGTTTTTATTGTCCCATTATAAAAGTTTTTATTTTATATAGTGTATTTATCCTTTTTATTTAATCTTTATGATGAAAACAATTAAATAATGAATGTATTTTTATATATTTTTCATCTTTACTTTATTTTCTATATCCCATTGTAGATGAATAAAAATTTCCTAGAAAAATATTTATTTAATAATTAAAATGAAATAAGTGATAAATATGTTTAAATATTTGGTTTATAACATCATAGGCAAATGAAAATAAATTCATTTTATTTTAAAGATATAATTTGAGATAAAAATTTATGAAATATATATTGAGATTATGGGATGTATCATTCCTCTAAAAATAAATTTTAGAATCCCAATTTTTATTTATACACTTTAGTAAAACAATTGGTGCATGTATGTTTAAAATAAGAATAACTCTCTATATAAATTATATTAATAGAGAATCTGTTTTTTTATTTGATAAAACTAGGGAACACTTTTTCCCCTAAATTAGGAATACGTTTCGTTTTTCATCATTCTCCACCATTTTTTATAAATTATGATTTATTAATGAGATCCATGTGTTTCTTGAGACATTAATTTTATGACTTCAGTTTTGCGATCTAGTTTCAAATAATTTAATAAATGGGAAGTGTATAGTGTGAGTAATGATAATATATAATAATATTAGAGTAAAAAACCATTTTAACATGAATAATTAATCCTAATATTTCATTATCTATTAACCCTACAACCCTACTATTATTCATTTAGTAAAATTATGTTGTTTTATGATTTATCCCTTACAAATAAGAGATTTTATGATTTCCTTAAAGATTAGAACCTCTTTTCCGGATATAAAATTCTTCTACTATACCTATTGGGATAATTCATCAAATTAAACCATTCTTATAATAGTATGTTTTAAAAATATAAAATATGATTACATTTTAGAAAAAAACAAAAAAATTTATTTTTCTTGTAGTAATATTTTTACTCTTTATTTTAATTGATAACATTTACCTCAATACAAATGGTTATGTATTTTTGTTGATATAATGATCAAATAATATAAATCAGTGATTTATCATTTATCAAATAAATTATTTTCTATGGATGAGTTTATAGTCAATGTCTGTACTATTATATCATTTGAGACTTTATCTTATCTCATAGTAATTTAAGATGTTTAATCATTTCCCCTTGGAAAATTTTGAGGAATTTTCCCATGTTTTTAAAAAACATTTATTGAATTGAATACCAAATATTTGAAAATTAATCATTGTAAATTAATATCAAATCATGTTCGATTGAAATTGTGATTTTTGTGGTTTTAATATCAATACTCAAAAGAAAACTACAACCCCTTCATGATAAACTCAATGTGTTTGTTCCCAGAATTATTACATATTAGGAATTCTAATATTACATTATTATTTTCAACTAAAATTAAATCAACATAGAACTATATATATATCTTCTCTTAATTCATTACTATGGGAATATATGACTTTGGGAATTCATATTTATTCTTTTTTTAACTTTTCTCTACTTCCTAATATGATGAGATATTTTGAGAGGATAATTATATATGAAGTCTTGGTGTTAGTCCCTAAAACTTATGATTGAGCATAATTTGTCATTTGGGTATAAAATTTGATTCATTTCTCACAATTCATGTAATTTTAACCTGATATTCTACAATATTTTCCTCTTTAATTTATTATAAACTCATATATTTCCTTTTTCATATCAGTTTTTTACCTAGAAGTTAAATATTTCTCAAACAGTAATACCTTAGAATCAATATATTCCATGATTAAAACACCTTAATCCTTCTTATTATTTTGGATTGAATACATACATTAGTCAACATATCCTTTTAGATGATATAAAAAACAATAAACTTCTCTGATTCAATATATTCTAATGTGATGAATATATTATTTAATATTTTAATATATTTCTCTACCATTAATGGTTTATTTGTTCTTTTAAAATATGGGGTTTATGTCTTATGAAAAAATCTAATTTTATTTCACCTCACTAAGGGGAAATAGTTTTATCTACAAAATAATTTTAATTTATTATAACTTTACTCATGCACCGTAATATAGTGATAATTTTCTCTACTACAACACCAATTTCACTTGTTTTTTATTAGGGAAATTCTTATATTGATTATGAGTTTTGAAATCGTTTTCAATACATCCATTGAGTGTAATTTGTAATTAATTTCATAAACTGATAATATCATTAATAACACTATGAAATTTGAATTATATTATGTAATTACAATGAATTTGATTCCAATGGATTTCAAATACTCTACTCATTCTATTTTAATTTATACAATTTCATAAGGGGTTTTGTTGGATAGGAAAACACATCTCAACCTTCCAAATACCTTTTATGTCTATACTAAGTGAATTAATCTTACCAGGGACTATTCTAGGGAAAATTCATTTTATACAAGCAACTTTGGGTCATTACACACAATCCTGATTTTGGCACGCATATAAATTATGTGAAAAAGGTGAAGGGAAGCCCCCAACATGTATTGAATCTAGAAAAACACATAAAAGGGGGAAATGATGTAGAAAACTATTATTGAATTCTAAAAACCCTGATTTTAGAATGTAATTCACTTTCATGAGAAATGATATGTTAAACATATGACTTACTCAATCATCCCCTAATGGAAAATGCATGATAGGCGCACTACTCATTGTTTCACCAACCAAATTCAAGTTTCACAATGAGACAACAATATCAAGACCCTATTTGTGGGATCATAATATTTCTATAATTAGTATAGTTACCTAATCCTTTTACCCATATTATTAGTGATGTTTCTTTTGAAGAATAGGTATATAATTATAAAATTAAACTAGAATAAAGCATTATGTAATTAATATCCATTAGGAGATCTTAACTTCATTAAAACTCCTAAAAATACATAGTATAAAATATGGAATGAATTATTGAACATGTGTTAGAAGGAATAACATGATAACATAAATGTTATAGATCATGAATAAAAATATGGAAGGATTCCATATATAACATGGAATCATTTGATCCTGGAAATATTGGTATATTGAAGAAACATATAACATTACATTAAAATGCTTCACGGATAACTTCCAAGATTATATAATAGGTTCGTAAAAATTACCATAATGGATTTGGTTCACTCCCTAACCCCAAAGACGTCTCTCATGAGACTAAACATTACCCAATTAATTAGAGGGATATTTTGGTGCACCCATTGTAACATGTTCATTAATATGTGTGCCACAATAAGAAATAAAACATAAGGATTAAACATAAGAGTTACCCATGGAATGAAATGGGAATTATAATCAAGTCATAAAAAACCAACTTTGAAAATGTGGTGGAATCTTGGGGTTTGGAGTCTCCAAATATACTCTCCATCCTTTACCAATGGTTCGTATGTGTCACCATGGGTTCAAGAGAGGATTTTGTGTTATATAAGAGCATGAGTTCTAGATCTATTGGTTGATGGATGCATTTCCATTTCTGTTTGTCTATAGAGGTGAAATGTGGTCAGGATTCCCTGCACATGGTAGTGTGAACCTCTCTCCTAGGCCTCCCCCTCATGTATCTGAACATCTTTTTTCCTCAGATCATTATATATTTGATTGGGGATTTCCTATACACTAATGATAGAACCCTTAGTCTAGAGAAAGCCTCATTTTCCCGAATCAAATTTTACCTGGAAATATTATACCATGTACCATAATAGCATCACCTTCATGTGGAGGGTTTAGAAAACCGTGATCAATAAATATTTTATCTATCAGAACCATTTTTTTATCATTATGTCAATTTAAATGTCACTTGTTTTTTTCTATAGAAAGAGGCTCTTTTTCCAAGATAGATAATTGTCTTCCAGATCATAGGCCTCATCATGATTATTTGATTTGTTCTATAAGTACTATTTACATCCATTATATCAAAGTGTAAGAGCCATATCTTAAATCCAACATCAGAATGATATGCGTCCCTCTTCCAGCTCATATTCTATGTTTTCCCACAGTTGTTCTCCTATAAGCATTTGTGGTCCACCATGCTTTTCCTTACTGAATTATAATTTTCAGGTATTTTTTGAAGAAATAACTAGACCCATTAAGCATCCTTTAACAAATTATTGGTAAATTAAATGTTTTTTCTATTATACCTCCACGTTCTTGTATTCCCATACCTAGAGATTTTGGACCCTCAGGTTTTCTACACTACCCTCCTCCGTTCTTAAACTAGGTGTTATCACTTGCACATTTTGACTAACCCGCCCACAAGGAGTGCCACATGTACAATAATCCTTTCCTTTCAACCCCTAAATATTCATATAATCTATTTTGAAGTGTGATTTTTCATCAAATATTTTCTCTCATACCGGGTGATTTAAAAAAGAAATTTTTTTATATTCTTATTTATCTCCAATTATATTATCAAATGGATTTAGTGTTTTATCCCAAGATCATAAAGTAATTCCTCCAACAGTATCATCCCATTCAACATATCATAGATTATTTTTTATAATATTCTAGTCTAAATGCTTTATGCCTTTTTTCATTACTCATGAAAAGTGAATTTCTTTTTCTAGGTCTAGTACCAGGTGTGCCTTGTTATAATTATTTCTATTCTCTTCATGAACTACAATTGTCTTGGAATAAGAGAGAAAACATATTTCATCTCCAATGTGTTTTTCAATATCAATTCTTCAATAATATATATTCTAGAACAAAAAAAATATCCTGCCAAAATATATGTTTTTGTTCGTAGACTCAGAATGAGCAATTTCATGCATATAGAACCTCATAGTCATAATATTTTGTTATTTTAGAAATCCATAATTTTTGTGGACTTATTACCCTCCTATAATCAATAAAAAACTAAAAAATAGCTTATGATTCTCACATCTTCATGTTTTTTTTAATGCTTGAAAAATTTGAGGACTTATAAAGGGATTCTCTTTTGAGGGACTTGGAATCCTTCGATTTAGGAGGTATTATGTGGCTTGTGGGTTGTTAAATTAACATTATTTCATATTCATTTGAGAAGAACTGAAGAGTTCCCTTTCCATATAAGGCCATATTGAAATTTTCCAAATTCATGCAATGTGATAGACTACTAGACATGAGGTATTCTTTGGATAGTTTTATATGGCGCAATTACCATCAGGGTAGGAGGTGGACCTTGGGTTGTTAGGACTATTTCCTAGACAATTACCAATCTATTTTCATTTTCTTGAATGCTCCGTTTTTTATCTTGTAAGAGAATTCTTAGGTTACTCCCCTATCCATGTTGTTCCGTCAAACAACCAAGTCATAGGTGGGAATTTTCACTTTTCAAATCACTAGATATCTAGTCCAGCCTACCATCAAGTGGTTGAGAAGTCCTGGTCACGAACCACACAAGGTTCTTCATCAAACAAATTTCAAAGTAACAACCAAATTCTATGAGTGGATATTCAAGAATGGATCATCTCCTAGCATCTTTATATGCAATATTAGATTTACCTCTCTACTGACATTGGAAGGATTTAATCCCACCATTAAAATACATGGTATGGAGCCTTTTTTGGGGTCCCCTCTCACAAAAGAGGTACTAGCTGATTTGATTCTTATGAATGAAATTTTTGATCATGATACCTCTTAGGTTAAATGGAATAAATTGGGGTACCATAATTTAGATTACTTTTCATTTTACCTTTATTAAAAAGTAATACCATAAAACCAAATATTCATCAAGAGGAAAAAAATTATACTGATGATAGGGAGCTGGTGTGAGTTATGGAAAATTCCCATTTCAACTCATTAATTACATGACTTAATTTTAGATGGAGGGAGTCTATATAATAGGCGATGTTGAACTATCCAGTTCCATACCTCTCAAGGTTTTAGATCAAGAGAAATCTCTTATGGAGTCTATCTAAAGAATTGCGGATATATTTGATATAGTGAAGTGTCTCAACCCCAAAAGTGTGTTTGGTCTGGATGGTTTCTAAAGGTTCTTCTATGTTCACTCATACGGGGTGGTGAGTAGTGATTTGGTTAATTTTGTGAAAGACCATTTTTGGGGTGGAAACCTTCCTCAGGTGGCTTCAGTCACCATGCCCATGCTGATCCCATAGAATCAATGATCAATTTTCCTTGCATCACTACAGACAGGTTAGTTTGTTCAGATTCTCTTAAAAGGATCTGGCTAGTGTTCTTAAGAGGAGGATTTCTCTGTATCTCCCTATATGGATATATGAGGAGAAACTTGGATTTTTAAAAGGTATATCAATTAATGAAACTATTGGTCTTGCTCACAAAATGGTGTGTGACATCAAAAAAAGGTTTTGGGCTCCATTATTTAAATCTAACCCCATATGGATGAATCATTTGACAGATATAAATGGAATTTTATCCTCAAATATCTCTCTTTATTGAGCTTCTCATTTTGGTCCACTGACCTTCTTTTCATGTGTTTGATATCGTCATGACCCTTTATCAATTTAATGGGGAAGAACTGTGGTTTTTTACAATCTATCCATTGTATAATGCATTGAGACCCACTCTCACTGAGTTTTCCATCTTAAGTCAAGATTTTCTTAGTCTATTAATTAAAAAGAAACATTTTGGCTATATTCATCATTCCATTTAGTTTCCACACCGATTCGCATAGCATTTCTAATTTTATGTTTTCATATGATACCATCCTTTTTTCTAATCCAAAAAAACCAATTAATGGTATTTAGAAGGTCCTCAATGAGTTTGAAAGATGGAGTGGAAAAATAGAAAATTTGGTGAAGAGAAGATTGTAGATTTCAATGAGGTTCTCGGTTAGTAATGTTGGAAATTTAGAAAATATGATGGGAATTAGAAGGAAAATATTCCTAATGGAGCATCTAGGCTCACTACACTCCTCAAAGATCGTTTTCCTTCATCATTTTGATAGGGCGATTAGAAAAATCAACTAACACATCTTGAAATAGAAGAATCAATTCATTTCCATCGGAGGTAAAATCACCATGGTTAATTTATATCAATATATCTTCTTTTATATGGTATTCTCACTCTAACGGGATGCACCATTGGGATTCTTGGAATAGACTGGAAAGATGACCAAAGGAAGAAGGTATTAATGTCGTGAGTGTCTTTGATTCCACTTGTTATCTTTATTCCTTGTTAGGTTGGGAGGTGATCAAAGGGCTTATGCATTGGGAGAAGTTCTCAGTGGATATGTATGTGAGTAATTTGGATACTTCATCTATAAAAACAACTCCTCTATGGAGTAAAATCCATCCACATGTATCAGAACTACAAAACAACTACGTATGAATAGTTAAGCGATGTGATAATAATTTGTGGTTTCATAATTTTATTGGCTCTAATTTGATATTCCATGTATGCCCCAATGTGGACATCATAGTTAGAAAAGTATCTTGATACTCGAGATCCATTCATTCCATCCTAAGAAGAAAATTATGTGAGGAATTCAGGAATATTAATATGATCTTAGAACCTAAAAAATGTGTTTTTATAGTATATTCTGCAATTTTTCCTACAATGAGGGATTTTAGAGAGTTTTTTTTTGGATTTAAAAAAAATTTATGAGTTGGGTGATATTATTTAGAGTAATGATATTTTTGGCCAAATTCAATTAATATCTTTGGAGTGTCAGGAATTTTGCCCTCCCAACTGATGATATTGTAAGATGTTTCAAGAACATTCATTGTGTCCAAATGTTCATGTTCCAGGTTGAATCATGATAATATTTTGGACCTTTATTTTTTCGACTTGGAATGGGAATGAAAGATCTAGAAAACCATTGGAATTTTCATGAGAATTTTCACCCGCATAGGCTAAGAAAGATGCTTTTTTAACAATTTCTTTCAGGGTGTGAGATTAGTGGGGATGAGAAGAAGGAAAGGGTGGATATTATTATTGAGGGAATCTAGTGAATATGGAAATAATTGAATAAAGAAAGGTATAAAGTGTTTTATATCTCATTTATGACCATTATTTTTAAGACCAAAAGCATTATCTTAGATCTAACACATCTAATAAAATACTAGAATGCATATCCCACTATTTGCATGACTTTTTCAGAATGTAACACCCATAGTGAAAACATACATCTTCTGAGACATTGGGTAATATGGTACCCCCAAATTATTTTTGTGGAACTAAAAAATGATTGATCTTGTAGTTCAGGAATGATTAATGGAGGTGGCAATGTTTATAATTCTCATGGCACTATCATCATATACTTCTTTGTTTTTTTCGAACATTGTGACTCCTTTCAAGATGAGGCTCTTACTATGTATAGCGGTCTCCACTTCCAAACCAAAGGAATATTCCCACAGAGGGTACTGAATATGATTCATTTATAATTTAAAAGTCACTACTAGCCAAATATATCATCCCATAGTACATTACTTACCACATTTATGGATGCAAGTGTTTAATTTCAAATCCTTTAAAAATCATCCATACTAAGAGCAAAGAGAACAAAGTAGCCTACTTCTTAGCCTCTATTACTACATTGGATGTTATGATAATTTTTTAAGCTTGGGTTCATTTCCATTGGATGGGTGCTTAACTATTGTAGGGTATTAACATGGTCTCCTACATTATAGACTAGTGTAGTTTTAAACCCTCACCGTCTCAGGATGTTTTATTCTTTTTTATTGTCTTACTTTCCTTTTTTATTGAATAAAATAACATAATTTTATTCATATATAATCAAATTAGATTAATTAATTACATATTCTCAAACGTCTTCAATATGTTTTTCATTTATTTTAATTTTATTATGATCATTTATGATCTTTTCAATGATCTAAAATGTATAATTTCTTCATTTTTAGAGCATTCATTTCATGGTTTCATTATCTTTTCACTTGTGTAAAATTATAGATGTTCTATTAAAATGGAAATAATTAAATAAAAGTGAAATAATAAAGTACCAATAAACTTCCATCAGTTTATATGGTCGCATATATCATTTTTCTTCGGTATCAGGATGATTCATTTGATAAAACCTTATTGGTAATTATTTAGTTTATTTTTGGTAGGATTTTAAACTATCACAATCTAGTTTTTTTTTACTAAATTTTATGTTTATATATTTGTTATAAAACCAGAAATATGTGATAATATACATATTAAAATATGATTTAACAATAATAATAGTAATATGATCAGACATGAAGGCAGTAATGAAAATTGAAAACTCATTATCAACGAAGATGGTTATTCACTATAATTTGGATAGTGGTTTCATTTCATTGAAATATAAGAGATGAGAGAAAGGGATGAATAGAAATTATTACATTATAAATAAAAATTTTCATTATATACATAATAGTATATTTATTATCATTTATGGGATTGACGAGGTGAGGATAAGGTGTAAGAGGAAAAGAAATTAAGAGTGTTGGATTAAGAAAGTTACCTCTTGAATATATCCTCCTTGAAGAATCCCTTAAGTAATTTTGAATTTGAATTTTTGTGTGACTACAAAATTTAGAATATATATAGAGACCTTGTGAATATAATTTTTAGATTATTATTTATCTAAAAGGCTCAAGATGGTGAAATTAACTGATTGAAGGTGTGTCCTTTTGTTATTGTGTTGAGGAGAAATTTTGAAATATCTCAAAATATTAGAATATAATAAGACTATTTTAAAGAAAAAACATCCATGTAGCCTCCAAATGTATATTATATTAAATGTTTGATAATATATTATACAATTTTGATTTATTTAATATTTTTAATATGAATAAATAATTTAATAACATATTCTATTCATGAAATATCATTATTTTCAAATATGATACTATTCATTACTGTGAATATTAAAATATATAAAAATATGAATAAAGTTTTATAAAATTATTTAATCATCTTATTTACATGTCTTATTAATCACAATAATTTTTGGATCATCAAAATGATCTCAAATTATATTTATATTCAAATTATTAATATCACTTATTTCATTTTTCCATTAATTTAATAATTGTTGCAACTTATTTTTGTACAAATTCAATGTATCTATTTCTTTATGAAATTTCAGAAATAAAATTCTATGAATAATATAATTATTTTATCATTAAAAACAATATTTACATTCGAAAATATCTTCTGGAAAACATTATATTAGCAATTTTATACTTATTAAAAATAATAGATTGAAATGTTTTACATTCTTTGAAATAAAATAATATAAGGAATTTAATTTAAACTAAGTAGATCCAAATGCTCCTAAATTAGGCCTATGAATTATTATTGTATAAAAATAATGATAATATTTGATTTAGTATAATTTTAGGTTCTTTAATGGTTTTTTCTATTTTAATTAAAATAACATTATTGATTTTTCTTATACTTTCACAAGCACTACATTAGCATTGCTGAAGAATTAAAGTTAATTATTTCAAATATAAAATATAAAAATAAATTATTATCATAGAAATAAATAAATTATTATTAATAAATTATTTATTATTATTTTATTATATATATATATAATCATATATATGTCATGAAAACTTATTTAATTTTTTAATTTTACTTTTCTAGCATTACAAAAGCATTGCAAAAGCAGTTGGACATGATTCAAATTATTTAAGTAAAAAATTATAAAATATTAGTTAAAAAGATAATTTATTAATGATATTTAATATGAAAGTTCTGAAATGAAATTTTAACAATAAATTAATTTCTATAAGGCCTAGAGTTTTACTATTTTCATACTGCGCAAGCACTACATTGACACAAAAAATGGTTTTTTTCATTTATTAGGAAATAATATATAATTTATATGTTCTGAATTATGTTTTTATGTTATTTTAATTATATTGTCATACATGAGTAATTAAATAAGTTTAATGTTTTCATATCATATTTATGTTTTTATGATAAAACAAAAGATACAATATTTTAATTTTTTTTATTTTTTCACTATTCACAAAAATATTAGCTTTATCAAATAATTCTCAAAATTTCACCATATAATAATTTTGATTTTATGATTTATAAAATTATTCTCATTTTAATAAATAATTTTTTAAATGATTAAAAAATTTATTATACTTATTTTTCCATTGAAGGAAATGAAAATCTTTTTTCTATTAAAACATATATTTAAAGACTGGAATGTCTTTACTAAATATTATGTTATTATTTCATAATAATTAATAAATATATTTCTATTGAATAATATATTAAGCAATATATTTTATAATATAGTTACTTCTATTAAAAATCAGTTATTTAATGGATATGTTATAAATATCTTGTTATAATTATAAAATTTAATAGTATATTGTGCTTCGTTTATGGTCGTTGTTGCATATCTTGTATATTATCAAATATGTGGTTTCCTTTTTAAATATAGTGATGTTACACCCCCTATTAAATTTCCACAAAAAAATAACTTTTTATATTATAAATTGAAAACAAGTGAGGGTACATATCTTATTTCCCTCCTTTAACTATAAATAAAAAAATAAAATTAGTGGGCTTGAATACTTAGCTAATGAGAATATAAAAAAGACAAATATGAGCATAAAAAGATAAAATTATAAATGAAAAGAATTTCTTAACTTTTTATTAAATATGTTTCAATAAAGTTTATACATGGTGATATAATTTTCATTAGGGTTCTTAAAAATGTAATTTAGTTGTACTCCACCAAATAAATAGATTATCCTCTCATTCCAACAATAAGGACCCAATAATTTTACCCATATTATTAAATTATTTTAAGAATAATTATACATGAAATACAATCCAAGTATAAAAAATTCTAGTGTAATTATATGAATAGGAAAATAATTAGAAAAAATAAAACTAAAAGGAATTTTTTTTATTAATCTCCATAATGAACTCTTAATTCTAATTGATATCTTATAACTATATATGATAACCTGGGGAATAGATAAACAATAGTGATCAGCTAAAAAGTAGAGTTAAGGAATACAAAATGGGAATAAGGAGTAGAACAAGAGTTAGAAGGATAACATGAAAACATAACATGAATGGATCACGAATAAACATATGAAAGAATAAAATATTAGACATGTAATCATACAATCATGTCAATACTAGAATGTGGAAGCAATATTTAACATGATATAAACATTATTCAAGGCTAATATCCAAGACCATATCACATAGTGGATAATGTCCCGTAGTGGGTTAGGTTTACTCACTAATACCATAAATGAATTCTTATGGGACTAATACTTACCAAAAATTATTGGAGCGCTATCAAGGTACACCCATAATAACATGTTAATGAATATTTGTTCCATAATAAGAAATAAATGTGAATGAATAAACATAATATTATCTAGTGGAATGAAATGGGCATCATAATCAAGATATACATCACAACCAAATGGTGTATGATTTTATTATCTAGGAAATAATGGCTTTAAATTATAATTGGTCAATATTAAAGAACAAATGTGTTTATATCATAAAAAATTATGTCCGAATAAAGTGAAAACTAAAATTGTGGTTAAGTAACATTGAAAATGTGTCTCTTAAGTAGGGTTTTAAGAGAATGTGTAAAGTGCCATTAAAAGTTGTATAATAATAATAATTTACAGAAAAACATAAGTCAAATATAATTGTTTTCCAAATAATAATGTTGTTATTATAAATCATATAATTTTTAAATAATGTCATTTATTTGGTACTTTATAGAGGCAAAGGAAACTGAGAATTTCCATTTAATCAAATTTTCAAACTAAATTAAGAGAAGATCCATTAATACATGTATACCCCCATAAATAAAAGACTAAATAAATAAGGTATATATGTGAGAAACCTATATAAAGAATATATAATTTTATTTTACTATAATTAATTGATTAATATATGTAGATATAGAGAAAATGTAATTTAAATGAAATACGGAGGTTCATAGAGAACCCTTACCTTATGTTCAAATACATTATTCACTTCCAATTAATTTCCTAGATAATAAAATTAGATTCATGAATTACATAATTGGGGACCTATTTTATATTTATTTTATTTATTATAATTTTACTATGTTTATTTATGACCATTTTAGTGAGTTATAAATTTGAATATCGTCATTCCGAGAAAGTTTGTTTCAAGATTACATGGTTGCTTCACTTGTGTAAAATTATAGATGTTATTATAAAATATAAATGCGTTTAAAGAAGAGAAATTATATGTTATAAATTCAATTACTGAATTTTTAATGGTCCGATATATCATTTTTTCTTGTATGAGAAAAATTCATTTGATAAAACAATAATGATAATTATTGAGCTTATTTATTTATGTTTTTTCTAACCACGCAAACTAGTTTCATTTTATTGACTATTATGTTTATATATTTGTTATAGAACACGAAATAAGTTTTAATATACATATAAAAATATTATTTATACATAATAAGCATTTTTTGACCAGCCTTGAAGGCGGTAATGCAAAATTAAAACCCATTATCCAAAAAACGGTTAATCGCTTTAATCTATACAAGGTTTTCTATTCATTGAATAAGAGGAAAATAGGGAAAGTAATGGACAAAAATATCCCATTATTAATATATTATTAAATTATATTCATGATACTAGAGTTATTATGAATTTATGGATTAATGGCGTAAGGAGAAAGTCGAATCTGAATTGAAATTAAGAGAGGTTGGTTGGGAACGTGTCCTCTTGAATATCTCCCTCTTCAATGATGTCTTAAGGAACATGGAATTTCCCTTTGGGATATAAAAAATCTTCTATATTGTTTATTGCGATGTTTATAAGCAAGTTTTTCATAGGATGGTGATGATGTAATTTTCATGGTGATGAAATTAATTGAAGGAAGAGGTGTTTTTTATAATTGAGGTGAGTGGATCATTATGAATTTTTCAAAATATTAAAATATAATAAGAATATTCTAAAACCAATAGCTTCCAAATACCATACAAATGTAAATTCGAAGACATTTTCAACCATATCAAATCATCTTTAGATTTATTTAATAATTTAATAATTTTTATTTAATTTAATAAAATATTTTATTCATGAAATACCATTATTTTCAAATTTGATATTATTCAATACAATGAAATTAAAAACATAAAAATAAATTAAAATATGAATAAAATATTTTATTATATATTATACATGTCACATTAGTCTATATAATTCATCGATCATCTTAATTATCTGAAATTGAAATTATTTTATTATTTTTAATATCAATTAATTGATTTTTCCATTAATTTAAAAATTACCACATTGTCATTGTGTAAGTATTAATATATTTATTTTAGCATTAACTATTTTCATGAATATGATAATTAATTTCAATTTCTAAAGAATATTTATGGTTGTTCATACCTTGTGGTAAACCATATATTAAAAATGTGATACTTATTAAAAATAAGAGTGTGATAATTTGACTTTATTTTAAATAATATACTATAAAGAAATTAATGTAAACTAAGTGGCTCCAAGTGGTCGTAAATTTACCTATGGATGATTAAATTCAAAAATTACTAATCAAAAAATATTTATTCAGTTTTTTTGGTCATTTACAGGTTAATATAATTTTAAATAAAATCATTTTGCTGATATTTCATCTACTTGAACAAGTACTACATCAGCATTGTATAAGAATTAATATTAATTATTTCATATTCAGTTAAAAACAATTAATATTATAAAAATAAATTAATTAGGATCCATTTACTCCTTCATATTCCTTAATTATTCATTTTTAATAATACCAATTTGAAGATAAGTTATTTAATTTGTTAAATTGACATCCCTAACTTATTGGAAGCATTGAACAAGAATTTAGATAAGATACTTGTTATATAATTAATTTTTTTACAAAATATCAGTAATAATAATAATTTATACAAGAAATTTTATAATCAGTTCATTCAAAAATATTTTACCCATAAATTAATATCTATAAAGCACCGAATTTGACTTTTTCAATGTTACAAAAGCACTACATCAACACTAAAAATGATTTTTATATTTATGATGAAATAATTTATAATTTATATGTTCTGTATTATTTTTCTTTTATATATGAATTATTTTATCATTCTTGATTATTTACATATGTTTTATAAAAATTTCTATCAAACATATTTTTTTACGATATCATTAAATCTTCTGTATTTTAAAAAAAAATATTTTCTTTCCATTAAAAAATTATTATTTTTTAAATTATCAAAATTTAACCATAGAATATTTATTTCCATAAATAAAAAATGGTATTTATTAAATATATTAACTTTTATAAAAGTCTCATAAACTTATTATAAAAATTTTCCCATCAAAATAAATAGGAATTTATTTTTGATTAAAAATTACATTTGATGAATAAAATAAATTAACTAAAAATTGTGTATTTATTTTCACAGAATAAATAATTTTTTTAAAATTGACCTTAATATATATTTAATAACATATTTAATCTTATATTACCTAGAAATTTAATAGAGAGGTTACAAAGGTCTTGTTAAAATAAGAATATTTAATTGTATATTGTGGTTTTCTTAAGTTTAGTGTTCTATATCTTGTACACTATCAAACTTAATGTTTTCTTTTAATATATTCGGATGATAAAAATTTGGAATCAGCCCTATATTAGGGGACAAACATCTAAAATTTTAATTACGAAGCAATTTTTCGTATAACTAGGTCGTTCACAAACTCACGCTACTCTAGTCTTCAATGGATTTTCAAAGGCCAGGAACTTACATGAAAATAGTCACTTAAGACCCAAAAAATGTTTTATTATATCGGTAATTATATTATGGGACATCCTTTAATTATTTAATGGGTTTACAGAATTTGAAAATAAATTACCAAACCTATTCCTTTTGAAACACCGAATGTTGCGTGAAAATGTGCCTCCACCATTGAATTCATATCCTTGTGATGGATCCCATAAGTCAAGAATTTGGCTCCTCGTTACAATGGATACATTATTCATCCATACATGTGATGAAATAGGGTGATATAGTTCCATGTAACCATCCCATCTGGGTTCACTAATTCCCCATATCTTTTATGTGACCATTATCATCCACCCTCATGTCTAGAACCTTTTCTCCAAGCATATTCTAGGAAAACTCTTCGCCTTTTTTCTACTAAGAATAAGATCCCGATAATTAGGAATACCACATAAACACCCATATATAGAATCATCCCTGAAAACATATTTATTTTCCATTCAATCTGGGTAGTGGTATATCTTCATCTCATCCTCCCTTAACCAGAATAAGGCATATCTATGTGTTAGTCGCAACAATGTATGTGTAGTAGGGATTTAAACAGCATTGCCTAACATCTTAGTGACATTATTCTAAACGTCATGAAAAATTCATAAGTGCATTACGTTGAACTGTATCCTTAACCTGTGTAGAAAACATAATATTCCTCATGAGACAGATATGAGAGGACCCCCTTTTTCTGGGTAGCTTCTTCGCATATTCCCCACACCATCCCCTTTTATAGCTTTTTTAATGGAACAAAAGTTTCTACCACCCAATGTAAAACATTATGGAATTGTCCCCATCATATGACCATAAAATTTTGCATCAAAAAACATGATTTTTTATCCATGTCTCATAACAAAGTATGCATAATCCTTCCCTGAGGATCAATATTAACACAATCATAATCATGTCTGTTTTCCCCTATGGACGCATCAACCTAGAATTGTTACCACCCCACTAGGGACACAACTAATCTATCACCATCTAAACATGAGGTCCCCACTATACCTATACACCACCATGTGATGATAACACATATTCATCCCAGTACATAATGAGTGCATATGGGAAACATCCCCACATAAAATTAAACCAATAACCAATATCCGTATATTACATTAAAATTGGACCCACATTTCCAAAAGACAATTAAACTACAACCTATGTCCCTTTTATATATTAAATATATCACTTAAATCCTCATAATACTATTATCTTACACCAATTTCTCCTCAATAATTTAATCCTTTGAGAAAATATCCCCACATGACCTTAAGGCCATAACCCACTCAATATATCAAGATCTCTCCTCATGTGGAAGACCCAATATTCCAAAATAAGACTCATATGAATTTTTCCTCTAATTTAACATTAATTATAACTAAACAAAGATTTACTGGGTCTTATACATAATATTACACACACATGAGATCCCCTCAATCATAAAAGAGTTACAATTTACAGATGCCAAATATGTCCAACACACTTATCATACCCATTATACACAACATCATCATATGTTTCAAACATATGTTTCTAATTTTTTTGATCATTTATTTTATAATTGACCATTATTCCCAACAAGATGGTATTAGGAATGAGTTTCATGGATAGAAATCTAATATATGACGGAGACCCCGACTAGACAATGAATTCTAAGGAGGAATCTGTGAAAGGAGGCGTCAAAATCCCAACATCCCATTCTAACCAAGGAGATAACATCATTGAATATGATGGAAGAGTCCTCCCACATTTTTAATGTGGAAAAATTAAGGACAATAAAAAATTAAGGGTCCATGTATGGTCTAAGGACACCAACCACTCTATTGTAGGGATCAAAAGCACATCGTCCATCCTTGATACCTACGTCAGCAGAAGTGTTAGAAAAAAATGATGAACCCGATAAAAAAACACTTCTCCTTCATCCGTAGGAAAATTATTAATCTTGTAAATAATATATTTTGAAAATTGTAAAATCCATAAAATATTTACTATAATATCTTCCCCTAAAACATGTTTCTTTTGATGAGTGTTGGGTATCAATATCATTGAGCATCACTAAAGTGGATGCCTTCCCTTTTCAACACATATGGATGATTATATCTTAGAACATTTTGAATGGAATTAATCATATATATTCTAATGGTGGGCCTCATATACTTCAATAAGACACATGTTTCTATCAATGAATGATGTAATTCCTCCAAATGGAATATGGGAAGGAACTATAATGCATAAATCTAACAAAACTACTCTCCTTTTATAGTGGCCACAACTCCCATGGATCCTAGGAATCCACACCCTATCTCCCCATATGTAATCATTCAATAGAGGGAGAAAAATTACATTATTCAATAGTATAAGAAATAAAGGATCATCCGAACTTGAGATATAACATTCCAAGATCTAGAAGCTTTGGTTTGGTGTCAATGTTTCCACCCCAAGGGACTATATTGTTGGAATTCTAACCCAATTACCACGATGAACCATTTCTGGAAACATTCCACAGAATTAATTGAAAAATCCACAGGCTATGAATATATAGGGAATGTACAGGTGGAACCTATAAAGATTTCCACCTTGGGGATACCTCAGAAGGCCCCGACAATATAACACTACTGACAACCTTGGAATGTGCCACAGGATGACAACCATGTTGATTTCATTCCTTATCCACTATTCCATATTCAAAATACCCATTTACAATAATGGGGGAAGGTTTCATAACCTTATATACATGAGTTATCTATTATATATCCAGTGGAACCATCCACTACAAACACACATCCTTACCTTACAATCACTGTGTGATGGAATTCCCAATCTCAATTGGGATTAAGACCCCAACCCTTTCTAGGAAGTCAGAGTTGAATATTCTAATCATTGGAACCATTGGAAACCATAATGGGCCATCCCACGATGAAGGTACCATCCACAAAGGACAACCCTACAATTACATCATCTGATATAGAGGTCCTATCTATGTTGAATACTCACATCACCCTAAATATCCATCATAGTATTGGGGGATTAACCACCACCATGGGGAATCTGACTATAGTTCCATTTTCACAAAAGATATAATAAATACACATTATCCATAGGAGATTATGATTAGTTAAATATCTTATAGTTATAGATAGGTCTAGGGAAAGAATCATAATTCCATCAGACTATCAGTGTAAAATATGACATGCAACTTGGGATAGATGTCTTCACCTCCACCACTATAGATTGAGTATGGAGCCCATAAGTTTACACTAAAACCCCAAAAAATTCAGACCCAAAAGTTCATAAATTCCCTTAAAAAGAAACATATAGTTTTATACATATTTTATTACATATATGGAATCTCCATGTAGTCATCCATACCTCCATCATTTTCCCTCCTCCCCTACTCCACCATAGAGGCCGGGGAGACATCTATGCCCGAATTAGAAACCTCAGATGAAATTTGTCACTCTACTAAGATGAAGGATATTGACATTATTATTAAATAGTTGGATGTTGAGAAAACCCTATCCTATATAGACATGGTTTTTATGTTGGCCCTTCCTCTGAAAGATGATTTATTATTTTAGGGATGATAGGCCCATGTGGAGCCTCCTTTACCAAAAAAATCAAAAGATGATTTGTTCCATGTCATTTCCAAACCCAAATTCAAACCCATCATTAATTAGATCCTTGGGTGATTAGGAAGATGAATACCCTACAACGAATGATAAAAATGAGGAAATGTTATGGGAAATCATGGACACCAACTAGCCAGTAGTCATGTCTTATCCACTTGTTACATTGAACTTCACCGTCCCGAAGTTTCTCACTGAGGGAAATACAGAATTCCTCTACCTAAATATTTGTCTTAAGTTAAATATACTGAATTAAACTCATATAATTTATGTTTTTCTATAATAAAATCATGAATCTATCCATAAATAGTGTCATAAGGTTGATATATCTGTAGTTCTAATGCTCTAATGATCTGATTCTCATGGAAACCAATGGATTTTCTAGAATACTTGTGTTAGGGGACCCATTGTGCTCCAATGAATCATTTATTAGGCATGTAATCACATCAAAATTAGTTTATGTGGTTTTATGATACCCTTTAATTTATTACCCTTTCATAGTGATAGAGGAACCATTAAGCTTACGACCATATTGATCGTGAGAGTTCATCTACAACCACTCCCACCGTGAATTTCATCAGGATCAGTGTTCTCATTTATTAGAGGATTCAAGAAAATTAAAAAATGGAATGATATTGATATTTTACATTTTCATAGTCCATGAAATTATGTAGACCCTCACATAGGTTCCAACACATTCTAGATAAGATATTAATTGGGACTTAGAAGTCCCATTGAGGACCTGATGTTATCTGTTTGTCGATATCTTGAAAAGGTAAAGGGAATCATTGAGCCAATAAACCCATATAAAGTCTCAATATAAACAAAAGATGTTTCCAAATTATCCTTTTTTATCTAGGATCTTGAATTATATAATATTTTCATGTCCTAACTCATATTAAAGAAACACTCAAAGTGAGACAACATGATTTCCCACTTTAAAAACTTGACCACTTCAACTCTTGAGGTACCAGAATGATTAAAGACTCATTGACTAAAAAAACTCTCTATATCACTAATATAACCACCCTCATCACCTATACTGAGTTGTTGAAGACATAGAATATCTTTATACATTCCGAGGATAGACTAATCTGATATGGGTGGACCATTCTTAATCACACCTAGAGTTCATAAATCCAAGATTCACCCAATTTAAGAAGATTAGAAATCCCCTATATCATCTTCCCACATTTCATCACGATATGGAATAATTATTAAAACTATATCGAAATATAAATCTTATGAGATATGATGCATCATACAGACAATCTACAGAACTTCTTTCATTTGGTAAACCAACTAGTTCCCGGATATTTCTCCAGTTGGGAAGCTTTCAGCCTGATTTTTATCTATATGATATCTTCACCTTATATAATACCAACATCAATGACCCATCTAAATGAAAATAGAGTAAATGTGAATGAGTTTTTGACTTTATTTACTAATGGGGAGTACTCATGTACTCCCTTGATGTTCATCTTTTATAGGATTAGCTATTGGGGATGTTTGTCGAGAATGTATTCGACCATCATGTCCCCACCCTCATATACATAAGATATCTAGGTGGATTCTGGGAATTCTCCAAAATAGAACAAGGACTAGGACAAGACTCATAGTATAAAAATTGCGGTTGTTCACATTACCTCTTCCAAATCCCTCGTGAAGACATGATAAGGAAGAAATAGCTACCGCTATGCACACTCAGGCCCCATAGCTATCCCCTATTAGAAAATATCTACATGAAAAGCCTCAGTAAGAGAAATATCATCAAGATAATGATGCACAATCCCCCCATTAATGCTGGAACCCATGTTAAATTCCAAAAAATGAAATAAAAAATATACTTATTTTTGAATTCTTATTTCATGGGATCATTATATGTCCACTAGAGAAGAAAATCCTAATGTTATCATAAAGTATCTTCCTTAAGTTTCTTACCTGACACAATATGCCAACTACTTTCCATAACTTGATCATACCATCAAGGTTTTTTTCATCTCCAAAATATTTGAACTTGGATAATGTAGACCGTATCCTGGTTGAGTTGCGTAATGTAAAATCAAAGGTATAATATATCTTTACTAACCCTGATAGTAATGATGAGGACATTGATGAATGGAAGTAGGTCCCTTGATGAGGAATGAAAAATTATTGAAATTGGATGGATTGTACGAAGATCAATTGCCCAATAGAATTAATCAACCCCAACTGAGAAAAACAGAACCCCTTATAGTTAAAAATTCACTCATACATCTTATTTGACATAACAACCCTTCATGTCTTGGAAGATCAGAAATAGAGGTTTCTAGTTAAATCATAGTCCCCGAAAAGTTATAAAACATTTTATCACTATTGATCACTTTATGACCTAAGCATTCAAATAATTCCCCAATATCCTTCCAATCCTAAAATATTCCATTAAAGAAGAACAGGAATATATATTGATCATCAAAGCTAGGAAGTAGATCATTTCATAATACTATATGATGAGGTATGGACCGTTTCCCCTTTAGGAACCTTTGTAAAATTTCATTGATGAAGGGAAATAAGTCATGTCATTAGAGAATTATCTTGGGTAGATTACCCAACAATGATGGTTAATTCCAAAAAAAATAGACAAAAATAATCAATGAGGGCTCAATAAGAATAGTAATTACAACGTTAATCATTGACTAAACCTTAAAGGCTGATCATATTAGTGGATCATGTGGCTCAAACACAACTACTAAGAGAATACCAATGAACATTTATGGACCAAACTCATCTATCTAGAGTGCATAATAATCCTTTAAATCAATATAAGAACATAAAAACTACCATCTTGGCCTTGACGCCTTATCCAATTGTTCCAATGGTGTTTCCATCTAAAGGGAGGCCTATAATATGTAAAAATAAAACAATTTACTTAATATAAAGTGTGATAAATAACCTCACCATCATATCAAAACGATTATCTATCCTAGATCCATGAAAATAATCATTGTACTTGTGTGAGGACACGAATATTCATCTTAATTTAAATAATGAGGTAGCTACTACTGAGGTTTTTTTTCTGATAAGGATAAACTAAAAGATTTTCAATCCATCATATCATTATATAATGAAGAAAAGGGTTCCACCATTAAAGGTAACACACACCCATTATATGTCACAGACTAGTTTAATGGCATGATATTTTTTTAATTAATGGTGGAAAATAGCTCTCGGATTTGTCCCATCTCAACACAAATGATCCACAATTTTGGGATCACAGAAGAAAATTTGACTCCCTAATACTTAAAAACCCAAGGTGATAGAAAGAGGGAGAAGAAAACAAATGAAAATATTATGTTGACGACTCAATTAAGTGTTTTCAATAAAAATCAAGAAAATGTTGGTGTCATAGGATTCTAATTAAAATGACTTACTTTGAAGACCTTGAATCTATTGGTATGTTGTGGTCCCCTCTTAATACCACAAGTTCCAAAATACTACATATATGTTTAGGTAGGTCTTATCTAGGTTTATTTATCTCCCTTAAATTCCATTGAATCTTTGTATCAATATGATGGGTTCTAAAAAATTTAGTTGAAGTAACTTCAGATGCTTGCGGTCGAGCACCAAATCACCTCCAATAATATAACAACCACTTAAAAAAAATATTCAACAAATTTGGAAGAGTGTTTCATCCTTCCCATCCACTGCATAGAGCCAATGAACCCATATTTAAATATTATTTTCATAGTCCCCTAGAATAATGAATTATCACGGATCACCATTCGTTCCTAAATAGGGTGTTCATTGTTGAATTTAGAAGATCTTGCCCTTGTTGTGTATCTGAAGGTCCAACCATTGACCACTTTACTAGGATAATACCACATGTTCTGAATAGTATGGTTGGCTCGATATATGTCTACCCATCATCTTTTTTAACAACAATGGAAAGCCATACCATTAGAAACCCCATGGAATTGTCTCGATAGTTGTTGTCCCTATAGTATCTATAGGTCAATATCACCCAACATGGGATTACACTAATTACAATGAAGTAAACATTACCACTATATGGTCCTCATATATAGAAAATTCACAACCTTAATCTTATCCAGATGTTTAGATTATGGGGTGTATTTATATGATAACCCATCTAAATTTGTGGAAGGGTTCTCCACCACTATCAATGACTTGACCGAGGTCAATCTCTATATTGTGGAACATGAGAATCTTACACTGATTTGTGTGGTAATTTTTTTAAGGAGAAGAAACCATATATGGCCTTACTAAAGAAACGCCATGATTTATTCTATTAGAAATACAAAGAAATTTCAAGTCTAATCCCCCATGTTTTTGTTCACAACCTTGAACTCCTAGTGGGCCACCATGGGTTAAAATATAATCCTAGAATGATAAAACTTCCCACAATGGCATTGTCATGGTTGAAGTTGACAAGATCATTAATTATAGTATTCTATAGGAATCCTAGTATCCGAAGTTTAAATCCAATATTTTACATGTAAATAATATTAATGGGAACCTCAGTGTATGAAAAAACTTCTTTCATCTCATCCACCACTACATGAAGGATAAAATTATCCTCTCAGTGATAGAGCTACTAGTTTACACTAATGAAGAATTTCAATAATTACACTTAATAAATGGGTATGCTGAGTATAATAATATTGGGATGTTCCCTATGGTTAAAGATCAAAATACCTTTAGGGAACCGCATGAAACCTTTTGTTATCATGTGATTTCATTCGATTTGATTAATTTTAGGGATGACTACTTGATTACCATTCACCATATCTTGATGTTTCTCCTTGAGAAAATAGATGAGTAATAAAGGGATAATTTGGTGGTCAAATCCCACTAAAATATGGGCTATCTAAAGGACTTGAGAATGTGTTTTAATTTTCCCTCTCCAATCACTTGACGATGAACCCTATAAATTGTGCATGTGGTTTCACCTCTAGATTGTCCATTGGATTCATTTTATGGAATATATGTATCAAGATCAATATAGAAAATATCATAACCATTAGATTTATGCCTCCCCTATATATACTTATAGAGTTATGGGATCTCCATGGTTTCCGACCTACATATGGTGATTCATCACAAAAAAAAATTCAATGTAAATTACCTTCTCAAGGTTTATGAATAAAGGCGCAACTTATTAATTGGATAAAGAGTGTCATTATGTGTCTTAAAAAGTAATGAAGTATTTGTTGCATACTCCAATCATGATTCCACTTATCTTAGGAATGACTCTTTTTCTATATGTGACCACCCTGGAATAATATCTTAGTACACCCATATCCTAGAGAAAATAATTATCATTGAGAAAACAACCTCAATTACCTTATATGAATTGTACAAGACATGGGTATTAGATATTCAACCATCTTAAAGAGCTACCTTACTTAATTAACCAAACTATAGAAGTTCCTTAAAAACCTTAGCTTCATGAGATACAACTAGTATCATATGTTAGTTATTCATAGTATATTATCCTCAACCAATTATGACTAGGTGGTTGATATGGTGGGAGGTGATTCTATAGTAGTTCAATATCATGTTCCCTCACAGAAACCTATCATGGACCAAGCACTAATAAATTTCCTTGATAAACACCTAAACCCTATGGAACCACCTCAACACACTGACTTCATAGAAAATTACATCCTCTAGGTGGATCTAGCCACACCACAATGGAATATGAACTTTGATTGTGCCTCCCAAATCTCGATTAGGAAAAGAATAAAAACCCCCAAACAAAATAGTGTGGGCCTTGGAAATATCTTCATCACTCTCATACATCCAATATTCCCATACTAGTTTCTAATATCATAAGGCTATATGGACAATGAGGATGAGTACTAGGCTCTTATCTACAGTCTCAAGTTGTCACTTGATATTGAAGTCCCCCGACTGCATGTAATGACATAGAGTTTTATCAATGAAATTTCCCTTCGTATAATTATTTCATGTATTATAATGCACTTAAATCTTATATAGAACTCAATAAAAACATTATTTCTATAAACTAATAAGGATAAATTAGTTAAAAAATAATCTAACAACGACAAAAAATATTACAATGGGATAACAAATATAAAACAAGATAAAAAGAATTCAAAAATCGGTATCTAATCGATCAAATAAGATGAATTCCCTCAAGAAAAAATTAGATTAAATAAAACACATTTAAAAAAATATAATATTCATTTTGAATAAGAATGTACATAACCTTGATATAAAATAGAGTAATTAAGTAAATAAGAGGTATTTATAGAAATTAAGGAACCTATACCGTTAGAATAGTAACATGACCATTGAAATACTAATCTCACCATTGGGAAATGTAATCTGGCCATTAGGATAGTAACCTCACCTATGAAAGAATAAATATGATCTAGGAGACTTATAAATGAAAATACGACATAATTATATCATGGAATATGTAAATAAATGTTTTAAAAAATATAAATTAAATGTCCGTATTTATTAAAACATAAATTTTTATTTAAAATGTAATAATTAATATAATTATTAAAGGATTGTTTATTGTCATAAAATAGATTAATTAATTAATATTATTTTTTAGTATAATTAAAATATAATTTTTTGAGACCTTAATTAATGTTTAAAGGGGTTAAAATATTGATTATAATATTTAAATCTTTATTTTTTTGAATATATGATGCATTTATTTAAAAATTAAATTTCTCATATTTAGAAACTTATTTTAATAAAATTGATTCAATTTTTCAAATATATATTTATAATAATTGTTAGCATTATTTTTTTAAATTTTTCTAAAATATTTTAATTCTTGGTGAATAAAGAAATACGATAGTTTAGTGTTTTTAACATTATAATTATAATAATTAAATTTTGAGTCCTATTTTAGTCATGGATGATGTATGTATCAATTAAATATAACTCACATTCTATAGTTTTTATTTATTCATAAGAATAAACAATATTAAAATAATTGATCAAAAAATAATAATAAAATTAAAAAAATTATATAAAACACCACTCTCTTCCCCTTATAATTACCCCACCTCACAACCCTTTCTCTTCAAACTTTTTATGACATTGATCTTTTTAATATTAAACCCAATTACTTAAAAACACTTTCCCCAGATCATAGTTTTTATTGTCTCAAAAAAAGTCCAATCAAATGTTCCTTAAAGAGGTTCTCAAGGAGATGACATTCAGGTGGTAAAATTCTCCTTCTTTCTATTTTAAATTATTACTTTCTTATACATTATACTCTCCCCTATATAAAGTGACATGATAAATCTAGTTTAACATATAGAATTTAAGGTTTTTTTTTTAATGTAATATCCTCCATAAATTCTCTTGTATTATCATTTTATTCTAAAAATGAAAACATCGTCTATGATATGTCTTCACATCGCCTTCATGGATGATGAGTTTTTGTTTTCCATTTCCACCCACAAGGATGGTCATAATACCTTATAAATGTTAAAATATAATTTAAAATTTATATTATAACATTGATCATGTTTTTAAACAAATATATACCCAAAATATTAAATACAAATACAAAAAGTGTCGTGATTATCTAAAAACAAGAAAAATAATCTAAAAATTTATCATTAAAATTTTATTAATTATATCATTCACATATTAGAAAATTTTATATATTGGACCATTTAATATTTTTATGTATATTAATTCAATCTTATTCCACTTTTGGTGTTTTTCATCTATTTGACAAGAACTCCCAAAATTATAGTCCTGGGAACTTACCCGAAAACCATGAAATGAACACTCCCATAATGAAAAATTTAAACTTTATAAATCATTAAAATTGAAAAAAAATGAACTTAATAAAATTATGAAAATTCAAATATATGTTTCGGAGTTTGGAAATAAATTTATAATATTATAATTTGATCATCCTGGATATTAAGTGTATGTGAAGAACACATTCCAAGAAAATGTAAGGGATCTCTCTGAACATATAAATTACCTATGGGTTGTTATTTATCTCTCTATTTACACCAAATGTATTTATTCATTTAGCTTATATACTTATTAGAAATTAAATATATACATTCCAAAATTATACAACTAGATCAATTATTCCTTATATAATGGGGAAATACATGTTTTAAGATGTTTCCTTCTCAATTCCTCCTAATAAGAAAGCCCGATTGAAGATAACTTCTCAATTTCTTACCCATTTTCAATTATAGTGAATATTTTTTTAATCCATAAATATTTTTCTATAATAAATCGGTTTATCATGAAAAACTACATTATTTAATTTCTTGTTTCATAAAAAAATTAATCCCTTTTCCTCTTTAAAAACACTTAAATCAATTCCATTAACTCTCACTGAAATCCCCCATTTCGAATGTTTAACCAACACCCTATTTAATTAACTCATTTTAGTTAGACATAATTATTCAATATTAATTATTAATTTTTACGTAATTATTTTGTAAAAACTATTTAATAGATTATTTCATGGATACCATGGTTATATTCTCTTTTTTATGACATCATCATGATACACAATTTTTTCCATGGGTATCCCTTAGGTTTATACATTATGTTTGATTATTCACATGGGACACATAATCATTAACATGTTATGTAGGGTGTTCCAAGATAGTGCTCCAATTAATTCGGTATTTTATCTCTCTTGAGTTTTTATGTATGGATTTGGGAGTAAACCTAATTTATTATGGGGAATTGACCACCAGGTGATACTTTCTTGGTAGTAAGCCTTGAAAAATACTAATTTCATAATATGTGTTGCCATCACATTACAATATTACCTTGATATTAGGATTCTATGTTATATATGACTTAAGTCTAAATTATAATTCATGATCCATTCCTTCTATGTTATTATGTTATGCCTTTTAACTCATGTGATATTGTTTATTCCCATGATTATTCCCTTATTGCGATTTTAGCTTATCCATTTTGCCTATTTCTTCCCATGGTTATGGTATGAAGACATGGAACTCAAATAAGTTAGGCTTTCATTATAGAGATTTTATAAAAGATGTTTTTTTGTTTAGTTATTTTTAATTGTCTACAAAGTGTCCGAAAGACTCTAGACTATTCAATCCTTCATCTCTATATCATGGTTAATTATGCTTAAAATAATTTGATAATATGTTTAAATGGGTAGGGTCTCAATAGATGGTATTAAAGAATAGTATAGTTATTTTTGGAGGCTAGGAGTATAAAACATTATTAATAACCCCAAGGATAATTCAACTACTACGGCTAACCTATTTTGGAAGTTTGTGAGTAGTAAGTTAGGATATAACATTCTTTTATATGTTATTCCCTCTATGATTATAATTGTCTTTTTTATATTCACATTATATAATTATTCAATCCCCCTAATTGAATTTTATTTAATTTCATAGTTAGTGGTGGGAAATATGAGAAACCTTTCCAATAATCAATGTGATAGGTGATGTGATGATTTATTTGATGAGATTATAAACTTGATAGGAATTGAAATCTAGAAAATCATAATATTTATGGATCAATGGGAACATGTTATAAATTATATCACGAATCTTGTAGTACAACCTCATTTTCCTATGAAAAAGAAAGATGTGGTTGAGTCCTTTATGCGAAAAAGGCCTCCCATATCTAGTGCATCTTCTGGTCCCTTCATTATGAAATAAGCGATTAACTCAATTGAGAAGATATTTTCTATCCTTCAATGCATAGAAGAATAGAAATTCTTTATGAAAGTTTATCATCTTTAATGGGAAATCATATTAGAGTTAGGCATTGATCAAAAGCAAAATTTTTGAGAATGATATTTATACCATGGATTGGGAAGGATTCAATATTTTTTTCAATAATTATTTTCCATAATCTCTAAATCTTAATATGATGTGGGAGTTCCTCATACATAAGAAAAAGTATGATGAATCTATTAGATAGTATGAGGATGACATTAATACGATTTCATGATACAACTCTAGATATTTCATGAACACTGAATATAAGGTGGATGGATTCTTTAGTGGATTAAATCTAAGTCTATGAAACAAAATGGTTATTTGAGTCTTTAAAAAATTGAATAGATTTGAAAATGATCCCTTATAGTTGAGATGACTATTAGAGTCTCTCATTGGTATCATGGGATCAAATAAAAAATAGAGGAAAATGGTGCTTTATGTGGGAGTATCAAAAGTTAAATCCTATGAATGGATGAAAAACCAACATCCCACCTGTTAAATGTGTGTGATGAATTAGTTTGGGAACTATCTAATGGAAACCAGGAGATTCTTTAAATGTGAATGAGGGGGAATCATAGTAATTATTACAGAATGGGTTTAATGAAACCCACTAATATGGAATAATAAAAGAAGGTTCAGATCACCACTTAGGATATAATGAAGTTTTGCAACTACATGGAACATGGGAATTCTATGACACAATGGACTAAGACAAGAGATGTTGGAGGAAATAAACAACAGAAACCTCCAAGGCAGTATAGAAAGTCGTATGATATCACTACTCCTATATTGGAGCCTAAAAAATGTATGGTGATAGGTACACTGGTTATTCATTCTAGAATAGTGAATGTACTATTTTATTCGGGTTCTATAAATTATTTAATATCATTCACTTTTAGTAGAACTATTAAAACATGTCCTAAAAATAATAATATTATGTTATATATGAGAATATCAAATAGTACTATTTTTTTATATAATGTATATAACTCCTCCCTGATTAATGTTTGTGGAATGAACATCCTAAAAATATATTATTACATTCATTGGTGTAGTTTTATGCTATTTAGGTAATGGATTTGATATAATTATATAAATCCCACATCAAATGTCAAAAAAAGGAGATACCACTTCACATCCTAAGGAAATGTAAAATTCTGTTGACGTGTAATGAGTATGATGAATATCCATTAGAATAATAACCTCAATTTTGGATATTTTTTCCTTGTGATCAATAATATCTATATCAAATGATTGACCCAAAATATTTTATTATTCTTGAAGACATGCCCATTATGAGAGACTCTAATGATGTGTTCCATGAATAATTTTCTAGTATTCCGCCTGAATGAGAGTTTGATTTGTTAATTAATCTTATACTTGGATCTCGTTCCATATCAATGAATTATATATAGTATTTTTAACATTGTAACACCCAAATTCTTTTTATAAAAATTGTTCATTACATTATTCAAGTATCTTGTGTTCCATACAATATTGTGTTTGAACGAAATGTGAGACACCCTTAGTATAAAATTTTCAATATAGCCTAGTTGTTAGGTTTGTTGTAATAATTATAATTAACTTATGAAAATGCATTGTGAATTCCCTGGCTATCAATTATTTTTGAAAAATATAAATTAGATATTTTTATTTCTTAGTGAATTAGTATTTATAAGAAATTAATGATATATTTATGTTATATACATATTACAATATTTTTATTCATCAAAGGGATATTTTAATCATAGGGTGTAAAAAACCCCTATTTATCATATAGAAAACAATTTTTTTAAAAGGGATATATTATGCCTTTGAATGGATAAACCATTTTAACTTATGATTCTGACACATTAAAAATAAATTTCCTCTGAATCAGTATATTGAAATTTCATTGGGTAGAATTTATGAAATTTTCTGATAACATTCATTTTTTAATGAATAGTAAAAACACAATAAATTTTAAGTGAAAACATATATTTTCATAAAAATAATTTGTATTGTTAAGTTATAATATTGAATGGGTTTGAAGTATAAATTGAATACATTCTTATCATTAAATATAATTTATGTCATTATCATTAATATCACAGTGAATTATTATGTAAAAACATTTCAATCTTTTGCAATTTTTTAACTTTAAAAAAACAGCTCTCTCATTCAGAAAATTGGATTGATTTAAAATTAATTACTGCAACTTCTGTGTTTTGAATTTCTAAAAATTGAATTCAAATTTGGAATCAGTAGGTCCATGTTATGTTTATATGATACTTTTATTTTTGAGAATTATGAATAGTAACTTTGGTAATTTTTTTATTACCTTGGTTATAGGTAAATCGAGTAATTAAAGGTATATATAATATTATAAATTTACCTTAAAAACTATAAAAATATTATTGGGTGACTAAATTCAACCCTTATAATCTATTGCTCGAAATGGAATCACACTATTGCCACTTACCTAAGAATATGACATTAATGTAATAAAAATTATTGTCAGAATCTCATTTTATATGTGTATATTAATTTTATTATATGGATAACATGGAGATAATATTTACTATAGATAATCTCTATAATGATAAAATAATTAGCTACATCCGAAATATTTATTTATTATTTTTAGAGATTAAATAAATAAAATTAAGGATCACACAATTGTGAAGTAAAAAATCTTTTAGTAATAGAGATATCAAATAAATGGTTTGAAATTTTATAAAATAAATACCATATGAACTAATTAATGTGATAAAAAACATTTCTAGGTTACTATTATATTTTATGAGTTTATTGAATAATTTGTTTTGAATTTATCTTCTATGTGGAGTTTTTAAAGTTACATAAATGAATAGTGCCAAAATTTACACTGTTGATATTGTTTGAAACTAACCATTTATTTAATTCCTTAATAATCATAAAAATATTTAAAAATTAAAAATTGGTAATTTTAAGATACAAAATTTTATGGAATAACCATTTATGGTCAATTTACACCATATAAATTAAAATTTATAATCATTAAATATTTAGAATGTTATTACCAGAATTAGAATTAAATAGAATAACTACGTGTCAATTAATAAAATATGGTTTAAATCGAAATGATAATTTTTCTAAAATTTATTTGTTTATGATATTAAAAAATTATCTTATTAATCATCATAAACGGTACCTTTTGGAGTTTTTTTTGTAGGTTTCGATTTAATTATAAATTCTTATTTATGGAGTCTCGAAAAGTGCCTCTCACCTCAATTTTAAATGGGAACCTCCTCACTCACCTTTTAACTTCATTTTGAGATTTCAATATAGGACATAACCTTCCCTATTTCCTTCAAAACATCCCTATTTTCATTCTATATGTTCTTTTCATCTTCAAATACCAACTATGGGGCTCTAAGAAGAGATTTTGAGGAAGCATGTTGAGGAGGAGGTAATCACTTCTACCGATTCCTTCAAACTTATTTCATTATCACCATTTTATTAATTATTTGTGTTTATTATAAAGTAATAATATCAGTATCAAAAATATAATTATATGTTATTATAAATATGAAACAACCATAGATCACATTCTACTCATCCTATGAAAAATGAAATCACATTGCCTACGTGCGTACGTCTTATCATCTCCACTTCGTGGTGTAATCCATTTTTCACCACAACCATACATGGATGGGTATAATGATAGAATTAATATATATAAATATGATTAAGTTATATTTATTTTCATTCTGTTAGACTATAAACCATACACATCAATACCATTAACAAATTATGGGAACAATATCATTTCTCATGCGTACGTATGGCTTACAATCTCCACAGTGTGATGTGATTGGTTCTACAAAATCTTCATTAAAGAATGATTATATAAATGAATTGAATGAATAAATTTGATATATATTTTTATAATATAATTATTTAAATGATATAACTATAACCCAAAAAAAGGAATAAGAACTTACCTAGAAAAAAACATGCATAAGAACATAAAGCTATTAATAACCGAATAACGAGTAAAAATGACATATTACTAACAAACGATTGAAAATATGATCATAAATACAATCATAAAAATTATTAATATTCATGAACAAATCAGTAATATTATTTAATTCATTAAATAGGAGGTCTTGATACATACAAAGCATACCGTACCTACGGTAGGGGTTAACATTTCTAATCACGTATTTATCTGAGATTATTTATTCATATGTATTTACAAGGGGTATATTAATCATCCAAATACATGTTTTGTAAATATGTATTTCAAACTTTTAATTATATCCCTATATAATCTTACCCATTGTTTCACTTTTACAAAATTGAATGAATGTAATCACTTTTCATTTTCAGTATGAGGAATTTTTGTCTTTTCTGAAAATAATATAAGAATAATATTTTTTTAAATTGTACAACATGAAATGATTTTTACAATTTCATAATACCTTATTTTATTGAAGCATAACTTAAAATATATATAAGTTAATTTTCATATAGAATGATTTATTTAAAATTTTCTAGAATTTTGAGGAAGGAAAACGTTTTTGAAGAAGATATAATATTTTTCTCAGGAATTAACATCAAGTGTTTTCTGAAAATTATTTTCCATATAAGATAACACTTTTTAAATGGGGTTTTATTTATAACGCTATTATTACTATGATTTTATTGTGTATATGATGTAATTTTATTTATGAAATCCATTTTTTATAGTAATTATGATGGAATTATGTTTAAAAAACCTATTTGATTACATGGGTTGTATTATGGTGGATTTTTTATGTTTTTGTTGGACACATAAAAATGGTTTTATTATGAGATTGATGGGTATTATATGTCTTTAAAATGTATTTATTAATGATTCATATATCATGATATAGACTTCACTGGAAATACAAGAAAATTTGGTTATGTAATATAGGGATATAATGATGAGTGAACTCAGTTCAGTAATGGAATTTGTCCACTATGATTGTCTCAACAATAAGCCATGAATAATATGGAATGATTTTCTATGGTTATGTGTGTATGCCAAGAAATTTCATGTCTTAATTTATGACTATTGGTATTACATTTAATTTTTATGATTTCTCCCATTACATGATATTATGATGTTTTATATGTAGGATAATATTTTCAAATGTTATGTTCTTATGATTATGATATTATTTATATTTACCGTATTTACCCTTACTAAGAATTTGGTCTCAGAATTTAATATGTTTCTTTTCCCCAGGTCATGAAGAAGGTTACTAAGTAAGATATATCAAAATGGAGTCTAGTTATGAAGAAATAATTGGGAGATAATGTAGATGTTTCATGAACCAGTTGTTTATGTTTCCCAGTATCTAAAGACACTAAACCTACATGGTCCTAGTGTGGTTTGGTTATGTTATGTAATAAATATTCATGTAGTGTTTTATTAATATCTATATGTAATGTACAGGCCTTTATAGTTGTTATCAGGGAAAGGTATAGTTAATATTTGGAAAATAGGATGAGAAAGCCTTAGTGGGAACACTACAAATATGTCTCGGTATAGGATAAAATCCGAGAGATTTAGAAATAACCATAAATAACCAATAATAAAACATAATGTGCCCTAAATGGAAATTTTATTCTTGATTTTTTGGTATTCCTATTATAATTAGTGTATCTCACAGTATAATTCTTTGTTTTATTCAATGTCTAGAACCGGAATGAACCAAGTTAATGTTAAATGTGACATGCAACACAATGATTGTCCCCCTGACCAAAAATTTGTTATTAAAGCTAGAATAAAAAAATATTGTAGCCATAATCACTCAACATTATTAAGATATGAACCATTCAAGTCATCCATATAAGTAAAAGAGGGAGAAACATTCTGTTGAATCCTTCACGAGGTAGAAACCACCTTCATTTAGCGGGTCTTCTGATCCTTTAGTGGTAGACAAATAGATCATTACCCCTAAAATGTTATTTGAAATTATAAATTGTTTTGAGAATTATAAATTAATCTTAGAAGAGTATCATTTGCAAGGTGAAGGTGATAAATGGTTGAATCTTATCAAGAATATGAGGCAGAGTGGTGAAATTGAGTCCATAAAATTGGACGAGTTCAAGAACTTATTTTCAACATGTAATTTCCTCGTATTCTACATAAATAAATATAAAAGGAGTTCATTGAACTTAAGAAAAAGGATAACTAATCCCTTGGTACCAACAATGAAAATTTTACAAACCTTCAAGGTATGATTCTGGAATTATTATCCAATATGAGAGTAAAATTGATCGATTCATTAGTGTTATAAAACCATGTCTCTGACAGGAATTATCCAAAAGGGACTTAAATAGCTACAGGGAAATTGATCATTGTGCGATTGAGGTTGATATGAATATTGGATTAACCCATTAGTCATATGGGTTTGATAAAAATAGAAAAATGGAATTCAATGGAAAATATAAAGACCACACAAAGAAAAAGATGAGTTTTCCCTTATGCTCAAAGTGTGAAAGGAAAAATTGAAGTAATTGTATTAAAGGTACTAGTAAATATTTTATATGTTGAAAGTATAGTCATCAGGAAGTTGAATGAAAACGTGATGGGAATATTATGTCTAACGATGCGAACAAATAAAATGATACATAGAATTCACCTCATAAACATCAATATTACTAGTGTAAGGAAATGTGGAATTCTTCCAATCAATGCCAAAATCCAAGGGTTATGGATGATGATCGACATCATAAAACCCATAAGGCCAAAGATAAAATAATTTCACATGAAATCACTATTAGATATGTTTATTATTATAATGAAGTGTTGAATGGTATTCTTACCATCCACTCTAAAGTAGAAAAAGTTTTATTTGATTCTATATCCACCCAATATTTTATTTTTGAAGAATATTCTATGGGTATCTCCATATTACCTGTAAAATTTGATGTTGAGATAGCTTTGAAAAATCTTAATGTCACAACAGTCACATAAAGATTTTAAATTCTTCTCCAGTTGATGTTTGTGGGAAAGTGCCTCAGTAAAATCTTTTGATCCTTCCTATAGTGTAATTTGATGTGATTCATGGCATGGATTGAATTTCTCTATATGGATATCATATAATGTTCCATGGATGGGAAGTCACACTTCATATTACTGATCACTATACTAAAATATATCAATTCAGTGTTGAATATAACCTTCCAGTAGAAATTTATTCCATATTATGGGTCTTGATTACTATAAATGAAGGATATTTATCTCAAATGGTTGGGGAGAAACACACGATTAAGAATACACCCATTTTACAGGAGTTTGATGATTTCTTTTTAGAGGATTTTAAAGGTCTTCCATAAAATCATGCAGTTATGTTTTTAATGGAACTCATACCGAGTACTATGCCAATTTCAAAGACACGTTATTGAATGGCACCAATTTAGTTGTAGGAATTGATGAAGCAACTCTAATAGAATCCTGATAAGGGATTCATACACCCTAGTGTTTCACCTTGGAGAGAAAATATTCTATTTGTTATGAATAATTATGGATCAATGAGACTCTTCATTGATTATTGAGAACATAACATGATCACTATCAAGAACAAATATCCTCTTCCCCACATTAATGATTTATTTGAACAACTACGTGGAGCTCAATATTTTTACAATATTGATCTTCATTCATGGTTTCATTAATTTATGGTCAATAGTAGGATATTCCAAAGAATTCATTACATATAATGTATAGACACTGTGAATTTATAGTGATACCATTTGGTCTTACTAATGCCCCTGTTATCTTCATGAATCTAATGAATATTGTCTTTAGAGACTATCATGATTATTTTTTGTTTTTCGTTATAGATGATGTTATTTTCTTTTTCAATTTCAAGGAAGACCATGAAGATTACTTGATAATTTTACTTAAGACCCTATGAAAGGAAAAGCATTATGCCAAATTTACCAAGTGTAATTTTTGGCTTTAGAAAGTTTCATTTTTGGGTCCCAAAATCTCAAGAGAAGGGATATCTATGGATCCAGAAAAAATAGAGGTTATTCAATGATGGTCAAGATCAACAATAGTAACTGAGATCCAATGTTTCGTTGGTTTGGTTTTATATTATCGGCATTTTGTGGTTTTTTCAGTATTATCAAATAAATTTACAATGTTGACTCAGAAAGAAGTTTTTCTCATTTGTATGGAGGAATGTGAATAGAATTTCAAATAGATAAAAAGAAGGATAGAAAGTGAAAATGTTCCCACACTGCCTTTTTGTGGAGAATGATTTTTTATATATAAGGATGCATCAAAAAAGGGGTTGGGATGTGTTATCATGTAAAATGATATGGTGACAGGTTATGACTCACAGTAGTTGAAAATTCATGTTCACAATTACCCAACACATGATTTGGAGTTACTTGTGATAATAATTTCATTAATTATATGGAGGAATTATATTTATGGTGAAAGGTGTAATATTTATACCGATCATAAAATATTAAAGTATATTTTCCCAAAAAAGGATATGAATATGTACTTATGAAGATAGTTGATGTGGATTAATAATCACAATTTCTTAATACATTACCTCCCTAGGAAAGTGAACATGGTGGTGGATGCTTTGAATCAAAATGACCATCATATATTTTCCATAATAAGGATCATGAAAGATCCAATATTTATGTATTTTCAAAGGATGGATCTGGAAATTTTAATGGAAGGGGAGAATCTTATTATTATGAAATCAATGTTCAACCATCTAAGCATGTAATGATTTAAGAGGCACATAAAGAAGATGTAGAGTTACAAAAGAATGTGAGAAATTTCCTTGCATTCAACCATTATTATGATGAAATAATAATGTTTAGGAATCGGTTTTGTATTCCACTGATACAAGAATTAATGAAGAAGCTATGGATGAGTCTCAAAGTTCATCATTATCAATTCATCCAGGTAGAAAAATGTTGTACATGAACCTAAAAGTGTACTTCTGGTTGGATGGAATTGTCAAAACCCGTCCCTTGGGGCCCATTCCATGACTACCCCAAGACCACCTTCTGTAGGCCAGGGGCTGGAAACTAGCTCTAGAAAGGCATATCCTTTAAAGTGGAAAGCATTTCCTTCTTAACATGTATAGAAACACAGTCCAAGATCACAACATGAAGCAACCACATAGACTAGAATGCAATAAGATGCAACCACAAAATAAACTACTGTAGTAAAAGAGTTCTGAAAGTAAAAAAGGGTCCAAAATACAAGCCCAACTATAAATGAACAAGTACAACTGGATGTACAATACAATTGAAATAAAAAAACACCTATTGTGTCTTCCTATGAGGCTCCTACCTGAAGGGTAGATACAGATTGACTCCTTAGCACTCCACGTTCATCAGTCTCCTCTGCTTCATGTCACGCCGGTTGGTCCACCTCCATTCACCATCTAGTCCTAGATCCCTCCACCTTAATCAACATTATACGTCGTCTGCACAAATCACAACAAGGTGCAAGAGAATCTCGTGAAGGGGTGAGTATAGAAATACTCAATAGGGACCCCATGACACCCGTAGGTCTCCTAGAGTTCCACAAAGGAAAAAACCACAATTCAAGACATCAACTCTAATTAGGTATATTCCCATACATTTACCTAAGTTATCAAGCTATACTCATCTCATACATGAGGAAAGGACCTCACATATGTAACACCAGGAAGGTAGATGTACCACACAGTTAACACCACAAGGATAACACCACGAAGGTAACTCCAAGAAGGTAGAAGTACAACACAATTAACACCACAAAGATAGAAGGACCCCACAAGTAACACCACAGAGATATAAGTACCACACAGGTGACACCACGAAGACAGAAGTACCACATAGGTAACACCACAAATACATTACCAAAAATGTAGAAGTTCCACACAAGTAACAAAACGAAGCTAGAAGTACCATACAGGTAACACCAAAAAGATAGAAGTATCACACAAGTAACACCATGAAGATGATGCAACAAAGGTAAAATTACCACACAGGTAACACCACGAAGGTAGAAGTACCACATAGGTAACACCACAATGATAGAAGTACCACACAAGTTACACCGTGAAGATAGAAGTACCACATAGGTAACCGCACAATGATTGAAGTACCACGTAGGTAAAAGACTCATCTCACAATCATGAATAACATAGGTACAAAAGTAAATATGATTAGTCGTAAACTAGATTATCTTATTCTGTTATGAAACACTGATGCTGACCCACACATGATCGATAGGTAACTATGCCTCGCTGACCCCCATAGGATCGATAGTTAACTAACCCCTGCTGACCCACCTTGGATCTGACCCACACAGGATTGGTATGCACAGACCCACATAGGATCGCTGAGTGCTAACCTCCTTATGATTTATCTCCACCCTCTACCTCACTGCCAGCCATTGGGTTTCTCGCACCCGATGCACTCGAGTTCTGTAAAATCTTCCCTCGAGATATAGGTCATACCTTGAACTCCACTATTCTTTATAATGTAACAACCCAAAGGACCTCCATGTCATAAGGGTTCCAAGGCGATAGACAATGCTTCAATCGGATGCCCAGTCTGTGAGTTATAAGTGTTTTAGCTCTGGGGGACTGGTTTGATTTGGGTTTAATCCAACCGACCATACTCCAGCTATCTCAAAAACATAGGTATAGTATACCTAATGAACCGTATCGATTAATGTATCCCAACACCGCATAAGGTTCTTCAAACGGACATCCGGTTCACACGATCTGGCCCTTTATGTGTTTCCAGGCTCAGTGGGGCTTGGGTCAGGTCTGACTAGGCCCGACACGGTCTGAGTTGGGTCGTGGTGGACTCGATCCTCTGGGCCAATGTCAGGTCCGACCTACAAGAGGGGATTCCCGAAAGGGTGTCCTTTCTAGAATAGGGTGGCCCATAAGGGGGAAGAAAGGACTGCGTGGGGTGGTGGCCCGGTCTGGGGATGTGGCCCCCTGGGGTGCTGGCCCTTCAGGGCGGTGACCCACATGGGTTGCGGCCCGGTCTGAGGGTTGCAGACCGCTCCAAGGGTAGTGACCCACTTCGAGGGTTGCGACTCGCTCCAAGGGCGGAGACCAAATCCGAGGGCGGTGGGCCGCTCTGAGGGTGGCGGTCTGGTGCGAGGGCAGCTGCCCAGTGCGAGGGCGGTGACCCATTCTGAGGGCGGTGGCCCAGTTCATTCCGACGTGGGGGGTGTAACCCTCGGTCACCTAGAATCCAGAATGGCCCAGAGGTCGTTCAGTTAGAGAGGCGGCGGTGCCGTGTGGATTCCACATGGTTTCGGTCGAACCCACCTGAGCCAGGTTCAGCCTATGCCGCATCTTCGACCACATCTTCCATTCGTCGGCGACACGATGGTCGCGCCACCTTCCTTCCCGCAGCCCAACATCTTGTCGGCTGCCTCCTCCATTTTCTGCAGCTGAAGAGCCGTGAAACTCCTCTTACAGCGTGCGTCAATGTGCTCACGTTGTTCTATGGTGGCACAAGGAAATCAAGATAGTGGAGGGTTTGGGCTCAGTTTGTTATGCTCTCACCCTCTGTGCTATCTTGTAATATGGAGGATATTAAGGGAGTTCAATAAACAGTTGTATAAAACAAAATATTAACCCCAAAATATTCCCCGCTATATCCTCCCACCAAGACGAATAAATTGTGGGTAAACCCGTATGTCGGTTGACCCACGTTCTTCATATTATTCAATAAAAGAGAAGAGGAAAATATTCTGAATGCATAAATGAATTAAACCCCCTACCTAGAAGAGACATCCGCTGACAACGGTTGACATAACCTCCTTCATCATTGTCGTCGGTTCGTGACTCGGTTGCACTCGTCACCACTCGATGGAACCTATCTCATCCTCCAGGTGGTTGGAATCAGAATACTTTTCTAGGGCCTCGTCACTTGGTGAAGTTGTGCCAAAACCCCTCCCTACGCTCTATATAAATAAGAGAGGAGAAAGAGTGTGCAATGCTCGAGGAATTAATGAGGTTAATTTAATTAATGAACCTCCTGAATTCCAAACGGTGCGATTACAGGAAAAGAAGAGTCAATCCATTTATTGGCTGGACACATCACCGGTCCTACCAGCGCCATTCGTCCATTTAAGGAAAGAAAGAAAATAAAATAATAAAACATGTTATTTTATTAATCTTCCAAAATTCCACAAAAATAACTTTTTTACTCGACATACTGTGGTCGAAGTTATGTGTCCCTTAAGAGAATCCTAGTTCTATATATTCAATAGGGCCCTCCGATTTTTTATCTGGGAAATGATTCAAAATATAGAAATTGTTGTTCATGCATTTAATGAACGAACCCAAAAAAAGTTTGGAAAATTTTTAATAGTCACCATCGACCTGTGCCGATTGAGGTTAGGATCTTCCTTACTGAAACATTCCCTAATGAACCCAACGATACTCTCATGTTACCATTCCAAGTTAGGATTTAAATGTTATTATTTTTATAATAAAATAATTTTCACTGAATTATTTTATTTATAGCCCAAAACTAACATTCACTGGGGGCTTGCACCAGCCCATGTTAGTATCTGCCTAAAGAAAAAATACCTTCACAAGTTATTTTGTTGTCTCATATTTTTAATCTGAGTTACCATTTTTGAGTTATAAGCATTTGAAAAATAAAATAACTATATTTTATTATTTTACTTATGGTTATGCCATTTTCAGGTTTTCTCACAGGAGGCTCGTGCCGACTATACTTAAGTCATGCCTAGGGTAAACCCGCCATCTAGAGTGTAATGGTGACCTCAGATTTCAGATTCGAGTAACTATTTAAGAGTTATTCTAATATTTTAGGAAAATTACTTATGCACACTAAATAATGTTTAAAATAACTTCAACGGATCATTCAGGGAACTCCGGGCCTTAGAATCATGCGCTGTCAGATTTTCAGTCTCCAAATAATTCCATATAATTAAGAAAACTAGACAAAATTTTGGGGACATTAAATTCTCCCCTTATTTTAGATTTACATCCCTGAAATCCATAACATCGACTAAGGAAACAAATGGGGGTACTGAGCACGAATTTTTGCATCCCGCTCTTATGTGCTCTCCTGGAGGTTCCTCTGTTGCCAGCGAATGCGCACCGGAGGTATTGACCACCCATGACGAAACTGACCATGTTGATCCTCAAAATCCATTGGGAACTCTGTAAATGCCACCCCATCATCAAAGTGAAACTCTCTCAAGATAATAATGTGTGATGGATCAAGAACGTATCTCCTCAGCTGCGACACATGGAAAACATTATGCACCCAGTGCATAAGTGGGGAAAGAGTTAGATGTTACACCACCTCACCCACTTTGTTGAGAATCTATAAAGGTTTGATGAACCTTGAAGATATCTTTCCACCCCAGACAAATCACTTCAAAGATCGTCGAGGTGAGGCCTATAGGAATACATGGTCTCCCTCCTCCTATCGGCATAAGGCTTCTACCTACTCTGAGCGTTTGTCAATTTCAAACAAGTGAGGAATTGTGATACAAATTCTGCCACTACTTACTTCCTCCCAGGATATCAATAATGATGTCTGAGGTCTGGGTACATCTGCGCCACTCTAGGATGTACCTTCATATGGGACTCATGGAACTCCCTCAACACTAACTCCCGTAGCGCTACTGGTACCACGGTACATCCTCTGATGTGGATGAAATTATCTCCACCTTAAAAAAATCCATCAGGTTCCTGCCCTAAGGATTTCTAAGCACGTCGAGCCTCACATTCAGTGTCCCTAGAATTTTCTGATAAATTTTTGGAGTGAATGTCATTGAATAGAGGTAAGTTTCTACATATCTATCCATTAAAGATATCTGCAACGTGGCAAGCTGCCATGTCACCTCACTTAGAAACTGTAGACCAGACCTCCTACTGAGAGAATCTGCTACCACATTCTCCTTCCTCAAAGTATAGACTATCTCAAAGTCATAGTCCTGGAGGTGCAGGTAGAGGCAGCTCTGGCACATATGTACCTAGGGGTAAAACCCAAAAACACCGCTTTGAGCTAGACTCGAATGGGAACCGGTGCTTGATAGAGGGCCTTTCTGCACTCTTGGTTACAACACTCCCGTGGGATATGCCAAGGATAATTCTTATTTTATTTACAAACCAATATGAAGGGTTTATGAGTATATACTTCCCCAATGAAAACATTTTTTTATGATTATGGATTATATCCATAAATAGTTCAATTTATGTAATGTGTTTTACAAGTATGGAATTATGTATTTTGAATCATAAACTGATCTAGTTTATGAATTTTGTTTAGAAATGGCACCTAGTGGAAGGAATGGAAACCATATCAATGGACACACTCCATGTAATAATTGCCCTCCTGCTCAAGGTAATTATAGTGGAGGTGGTGATGCAACTGGTGCTGATCAGCTAATCAACATACTGGGACAACTCACTCAGGTTATGAATAATAACCTTACCCGTATGGAGCTCCCTAACCCGCAACATGGAGGATCAATGTTAGATCGCTTCATGAGGCAACAACCACCAACATTAAATGGGCGTACAAATCATTTAGTAGCTGATCAATGGATAAATTCCATAGAGAAGATATTCCATGCCTTGGGGAGTAGCGAAAGGGAAAAAGTTGTCATGGCAGTTTTCCGCCTCACTCGAGATGATTATCAATGGCGGTCAATGATTAAAAATATGAAGAAAGATGATGAAGTATCAAATATGGAATGGAGGGATTTCAAAGAGTTTTTCTTAGAAAAATACTTTCCTCGTGACCATCGAGAAGATATGGAAAGACAATTTCTGAGTCTAAGACAAAAGAAGGATGACAATGTCGCAAAGTATGAGGCTAACTTTACAAGGTTAGCGAGGCATGATACAGATTATATATGTAACCCAAGAAGCAATATTGATCGTTTCATTGATGGGTTAAAACCATTTCTTCATTGAGAATTAGTCTCACAATCTTTCTCAGTGTATGAAGATATAGTCTCATGTGATATCAAGATAGAAAAGGAATTCTCCAAATCATATGACAGTAAAGTAAAGATAGAGAAAAAGAGAATGATAGAGCAAGATACAAATAATGGGAAAAAGGGAAATAAGGATTTCCATTATGTGAAAATTGTGGTAAGAAACACCCCGGTAATTTCCTAAAAGGAATGAAAGTTTGTTACAAATGTGGAGAAAAAGGTCACCAGACTCGTGATTGCATGGGAAAGAAGGAGGCTATCAATTTTGAATGCTACAATTGTAGAGAAATGGGGCATTATGAAAATGAATGTCTTAAGAATCTGGGAAACATAACTCAGAAAAGGCCAAGGGATCAAGGCCAAGCATATGACGTTACTACAGTTGAAGAGGAATAATTAATGTATTTGTGTTTTTGGACTCAAGGATTATATTCTGGTTATTAGAATAACGTGATATATATAAGTCTTGTATTATATAAGTTGTTGTTTTCATTATGGTTTTAATATGACCAAGGTAATCATATTTTCAGTATGAGATAATAAAAGAAACTTTACTCTGTTTGGAGAATATGATGTTGCGATTGATTTTGAAATTTAGATACCTTTTACAGAGATTCTACATAGAGGTAATTTGGATAACTATAATGTTTTGGACTGTGAGTTTGGACAGAAGTATTTTGGATAATTCTATTCTGAGATTATTTTCTGACTTCCATAAAAGGACAACTCGGAGGTCAGATGGTAACCTGTCGCGTCTGGCAAGGCCAGGAGACTTGAACCCATGACTGAAGGGCGAAAAGGGTGTATCACCTAATGTTGTCCCACGTAATGTCCTTGATTGAATAATGTAGTTTTTTATGTTCTGATATATGAATTATAAATTTATTTTTGGAACCCTATGCGGTTCGGATAAATAGAATATTTTTGAGTTTTATTATCTTTTTGAGGGAAATATGAGTTTGTGGTAGAAATTAGTTGAAGGTTGAAACCCTACTTGTCACGTATATTTATATATATATACCGATCTTTTATTCTATGAATAAATTTATTCTTAAAATTTAGGAAAGGTATATAAAAAATGTGTTATCCTAATTCCATATTTTTTTTGAAGTGATGATATTTTAAATCACCATAGATTGAAGGCTTTGAGGCCATCAATTTTACACTTGTTTGTGATTGATGACATTAATCACTACATAAAAATATTTACATTTTTCCTCCAATTATGTGTCTCTAATTTCCACCAATGTTCTCTTAATCAAGATCATAATTTGGTGGTGACTTTTTTATTTCCTATTCCCTCTTATTAAGGCTAAATTTTATGAACTTTATTTCCGATGTGGGTTTCCACAAAGGTATTTTCTACTTTTAACATTTTATTTTCGAAGAACAATTTCAAATTGCAAGGACACAATTTATTGAATTATAGGAGAATTTAAGGCCCCATGCTTCCATGGTATGCTTCTCTTTGAATAATACAGTAGCGTGTGTTGTACAAAACTTCGAGTTCTAACACACACCACAACCAATCAAACTAGCCGTTATAAATAGTAATAACTACATTTTAAAATTTTATAAATTTTATCATTCAAAATGGACTTTATTTTTGTATTCGGAATATCGAAATTATCCTAGTTGAAATTTTGGTACTTTTGGGATAACTTTTATATTTTGATGAATAATGAAAATTACTGAATTTTAATTAAAATCAACTTTTTTAATCGAAATAATTAACAGTGATAAGTTATGAATTTGAGTGGTTTTAAAGTATATTTAGAATATATTTTTATAATTTAATACAATGTCGGTCATTGGACATAATTTCATAATTAAACTGGACATAAACAAGTGTCAATATTTTGATAGTTATTATCTCTTAAAAACACGCTTATTTGTTTTAACAAAGGGAATCAATTTTAAATTAATTTCTTCCACTTATGTGTTTTGAATTTGTAAAAATGGATTCCATATTTGGAATCAGGTTTTCCAAATTGAGTATATAGGTAAATTTTATTTTTAGACATTTTGAATAATTACTTCGGTAAATATTTTATTTACCATGGTTAAAGTGTAAATCCGGTAAATAAGGGTAAAAAAATAATATTATCATAACAACAAATTACCCTAAAACATGTCATAACCTAATTTATTGATACATGTCTGACAATGGGAATCTGTGGGTCGATTTTGGGACCCCATGGAGCCACTTGTAGGAGATAAGGACACTTTATATTAATTGAGTTAAAATAAATACAAAAATGACACAGGCATATAACTTTTAGAAAAAAAATTTTACATAGGGTTATATACGTTGGATTTTAGACTACAAATATTCATTATAAATATAATACTATTTACTACATAATGGTATTTTATTTATAATTTTTGGATATTTAATAAGTAAATTTATTTATGACACAATAATGATGCTGTATTTTCATTATTAATGAAAGAATCAAATAATTGGTATTATAAATGTTAAAAAAATATAATTTGACAGTTTTGATGACATACATGAATTTTATTGGTTAATATTACATGATAGGATTACTTAAATGAATTTTGTTATAATTAATAATGTTTTTAAGACTTTACCAAAAATCAATTATTGAACAGTGTCAAAATTGACATAAATTTGTTTTTAAAACAAATATTATATTATTAATTGATATTATATTCTTAAAAATCTATGGTTCACCCAAATGACTTATATCATGATATTTGTATCATTAATGGACCACTTGGGGGTCTTTTTGATGTATATAGTAAGTTTATTAACTATATAATATAAAAATACAAAGTGACATGGTAAATCTCAAACTAATTTACTAAGAGTTTAAACTAAAATAGAAGGTTAATATAATGCCCCAAACCTATCTAAATTCTATTGTTTGAAATTATTTTGACCCATCCCCACCTTATAATTTTAATAATCCACTTTTTAGCCATTAGTAACCGAATATGAATTTATTATAAAATAATATTTCTAGCTTTTCTAAAGGTTCCCCTCACCCCTCTTATGAAATGTCACTCCCCCTTATCACTAATTCACACATTCAAAGCCTTTTGGTTCGGCCAAAACCTGACAAAATATCCTATAAAATTCCCTCAATTCAACCTAGAAACCATAGTTTGATCAGAATGCCAAACTAAGGAGCCCTTTTTATCAAATCAAAAGGAAGAACCCGAAGAAGAGGTACTGTTTTCACCATCCTCTTTCAAGTTCCACTCTTCTTCAACTTCTTATTTTTTTGTTATTCCCATTCTAAAATAATCACTCCAGTATAATTTATATATTGTGAAGTTATTTTAAATATGGTACAACCATATTCAGTATTCTATTCATCCTTTTAATGACATGTCACCATACGTGCGTACGTACGTCTTACCATCTCCACGTCGTGGTGTAATTGTTATTCAAAATATTATTATTTGGATGGGTATACAAATGATGTGTAATTAATGTAAATAATAAATATAACATGATAATGATTCTGTATATATTATATAATATCCAATGATATATTATTTTAATATCAAAAGAGTGATATTGTCACCCGTGCGTACGTACAGACTACCGTCTCCACGAACGCGATGAGATTCATTACCCATCGTATCCATTCAAGTATAATTCTAATTTGATGATTAAAAATAATGTTTAAGGACTTGATATAATTCTTGATATGAATATGATACAACATATCCATAACAATCATGGCTTATGTAACGAAACATATAAAATAAAAGAATTAAGTTAACACCCGAAATGACAATAATACTAAGATATTACTAACAATGCAATGTAAAAATATCATATATGATATCATAATAATGTATATGATTCTTGTATAGTTTAATAAAAATTATTTCACCATTATACTAGAGGTTAGACTACCCTCAACCAAGGAAAAGTACACGGTAAGGGGGTTTCATCTCACTCCTTATTCCAGTGAGATTCATGCCGTATTACAACTATTATCTTTTGTATAGTGTATGTACTACTCATAATTGTATTATTTGTTTAATACACTTTAAATTTTGTTTATTTACATATTAATTGTATGACACCTCTTTCATAGGGTGTATGTTTTTTATGTTACCAAATTGGTAAGGGTTAATTTCATAATCTCTTTATTATTTGAGGTTGTTTTTACATAAGTATCTACTGGGACATATTTATTATCCATGACCATGTTTCATAAAAGTGTTTTCAAAGGGATTATTTTTAAGGTACATTTTACTAAAACATCATTTTAAAATTTTTAAATATTTATTCTTCTAAATCATTCTCATTAATGTTCATGTTTTCAAAATTGTTTTTAAGGATTTATTTATATGGACATGAATGTTTTTCAAATGTTAATTCCTTTCAAAAGTTTCAAAGTTCTATGGGACACTTTTATTAAAAAATGTATTTAAATGCCTTCCTTTCGAAATTTTGTAACTATTAAATGTTTTCATGAAAAATGGATATTTATCTCAAAGAGTTTTACAAAACATTTTCATCTATGTTAACATCCTTTGATGGATTTAAGCTTATTTGAAGTTGATTTATTATGATACAAATCATCCATATTGTATTTAAGGTTTTGAGATATGTTTGACTATGGATGAGTTATTTTTATTTCATTAATGGTTTATGATTAATGTTTTGGCATTCCATATACTAGATTTAATACAAATGATTATGTTATATTTCATCCTCTTCTTAAGATGAATGTGTTGGTCTAGTATGTTCCGGGTTGGGGTCCGGTTGCAGAAGACCCTCTGGGTTGGTGTCCGGTTATTAGAGGCACTCCGGGTTGGTGTCCGGTTATTAGAGGCTCTCCGGGTTGGTGTCCGGTTATTGGAGGCACTCCGGGTTGGAGTCCAGTTACAGAGGCTCTCCGGGTTGGAGTCAGGTTACAGATGCTCTCCGGGTTGGGTTTCGGTTATAGTTATCCCTTAGGTCATGGAACGAGGCCTTGACATAGAAATTAATGTTCGGCATTATGCATTCCATCATTTTTAAAGTGGTTATTGTTATTGCATGTGATTATTCGACTAGTTGAATATCCATGTAAATAAGTAAATGGAATTGCTTCATTTTATCTTTTCCATTATATTCTGAAGTTAATGTTTTAAAGGGTTTTGTTTTAGTTATACATTGCCTAAAATGTTTACGCTTATTTATGAAAGCTTCCTCTATATTGTTATCCTTACTGAGAATCTGAGATCACCCCTTTCTATATTTTATTTTTCATAGGATGTGAAGAAATATTTTATGACTGACCTGCAGGGATAGTCTGAAGGGGATATGAGTGTGGACTATGGATACTATATTATTGTTGTTTTTCACTTTATGATGTAATGTAAACCTTATGAATGTATATAGTGATTCCAAGGCTTCTAAACTAATCGGTCTTTCGAGAATTGATCTTTGGTGATCATAACAATGTTACATAATAATGCACCGACTCTATGTAACTGGGGTCTGGTCGTTACATGGTTTGTCATCATGTTAAGGCTAAGAGACTGAAGTCTAAGGGGTTGTTACGACCCTTGCCAATACCAAACTGAAATGGGAAAAATCACTATGAATTTTTTCACCAGACTTCCCAAAACATCCAAAGGAAATAATTCTCTCTAGGTTGTAGTTGACCGCATTACGATGTTGGCACACTTTATTATTATTAAAGAGAATTTATATCTTCATTATCTTGCCAAGATATATATAAAGGAAGTGGTAAGATCTCATGGAGTAAAAATTTCCATTATATTTGATTGGGATTCGAGGTTTACCTTGATGTTCAAGATAAGTCTTTAGTATTCTCTAGATACAGAGTTACGTTTCAGCACTTCTTATCATCCTTAGACAAACGGTTTTCCTAAGAGGACAATTAAAACTCTAAAAGAGATATTGAGAGCTGTCTCTATGAATTTCAAAGGTGGTTGATATCAACACCTACCATTGGTGGAATTTGGTTACAATAATTACTTTCACTCGAGTATTTAGATATCTGCTTTTGAATCAAAATTTAGAAATATGTGCAGAAATCTATCATGCTCGGATGAAGTTGAGGGGAAAATGTATGAGGACCTGATCTTGTTGATGAAATGGAAAAAAGGTCAGATCTATTCAATAAAACATAAGAGCATATCGGATTTGAAAAAAACAGTTATGCTAAAATTGAAGAAAAGACTTATTGTATGATGTCGGTGAAAATTGTTTTCTATGAATATCTCCATGGAAGATATTAATATTATTTGGAAATAATGGCATGATGAGCCCTTAGTATATTGGTCCTTTTAAAATTTTGGTTCTTATTGGGAAGGTAGCTTATCGATTGGAGCTTCCCCCGAATCTCTATGAAGTTCATGATGTGTTCCATGTATCTCTCATAAGAAGGTACCTACTCGATCCCTCACATGTACTATGTTGAGAAGTCATAACACTGGAGAAAAATATCTCTTATGAAGAACAACCGATAGAGATTCTGGATCATCATAAAAATTTTCTATGAAACAGGACCACCATCTTGGTTAAGGGTTTTTGGAGGAACAACCAATTTGAAGAAGCTACCTGGGAACTTATGGATGTGATGTGGGTGATCTATCCTCATCAATTTAACACCATGTGATGAATTTCATGGGAGAAATTCAATTTAATGTGGTAGAATGTAACACCCGGTGGTTTTGTATGATACATTTTCATGAAATTATTCAAGTATCTTTTGTTTCATGAAATCATGAGTCTAAAAAAACCACGATACACACTTTTTATAAAATTATTGTTATATCCTTACCTTTAGGTTATCGGGAATAATTTTAACTAACTTAAGAAAATGCATTGTGAATTATTTTCCTATCAGTTATTTTAGGTAAATATAAATTAGATATTTTTATTTTTGATTAACTTACTATTGGTAATTAAATTAATGAGATATTTGTGTCATATAATTAATAAAATATTTTTATTCATACAATGCATATTCTATTCATAGGTTTTGAATAAACCCTATTTGGGGAATAAAAACATACTTTTTTAAAAAAAATGGTAATTGTATGCCATTGATTAGAAAAACCTTTTTAAATTTATATTATGACACATTAGTAAACATGTTATTTTATTGTAGGATATAAAAATTTTATTTGGTTGAATTTATGATATTTTCTGATAATATTCATGATTTGATGAATAGTAGAAATAAACTAAATATTAATTGAAAAAACTTTTTCATCAACAAATATTATTTGGTTAAATTATAATATTAAATGGTTTTAATGTATAAATATAATATTTTTATGTCATTCAATATAATATGTTTCATTATCATTAATTTTACATTGAATTAATATGTCAAAACATTTCAATCTTTTCTAATGTTTGAACTTAAAAGAGATCCTTTCTCTCATTGTGACAATGCGATTGATTTTAAATTAATTACTGAAACATCTGTGTTTTTTATTTTTTAAAATTGAATCCATATTTGGAATAAGTAGGTCCAAATTATTATAATACGATACAGTTATTTTTGGGTGTTATGAATAATATCTTTAGTAATTATTTTTATTATCATGGTTAAAGGTAATTGGGCTAATTAGAGGTAAAAATAATATTATTAAATTATCTTAAAATATCTTGAAATACTATTGGGAGACTAAATTAGGCCCTTATCATGTATTTTTCAAAATGGAATCACTTTATAGTCACTTACCTACGAATATGACATGAATGTAATAAAAATTAATGTCACAATATTGTTTTATATACTAATATTAATTATAATATATGGATAAATAAGAGATAATATCTACTATAGAATATATTTGGAAATCTAAAATAATTACCTATACCATAGAAATTTATTGATTATTCTTATAGACTCTATAATAACCATTAACGATGACACAATAGTGAAGTAAAAATTATTTTATTAAAAAAATATCAAATAAATGATTTTAAAAATATTAAAAGAAATATCATATTAACTAATTAATGTGCTCCACAAATTTTCTAGGTGACTATGACATTTTAGAAGATTATTTAATATTTTTTTAGAATTTATCTTATGCGTGGTGTTTTTCATAGTAAACGAAATGAATAGTGTGAAAATTGAATCTATTGATATTTTATAAATATAAAATTTTATGAAATTAATTAAAAATAAATAAAAATTATAAAATAAAATATTTATAATTTGGCTCTCTAAAATGACATATAATATCCATTTATGGTCAATTAAAACCATATAAGTAAATATTTATAACCATTAAAATTTTATAATGTTCTTACCATAATTAAAATTAAATTGAATAATTAAGTGTCAGTTAAAATGATATGGTTTAAATTGAAAAAATAACTTTTCCAAAATTTATTTGTTGATTATATTACAACCCTTTTTCTTCTCATCTTCTGAATTGGGACATTTTGGAGTTTTTTTGTAAGTTTTTATTTTTTATAAATTATTATTTATAGATTTTCCGAAATTTCCCCTCACCTCAATTATAAAAGAGAACACCTACCACACCTATTAAAATCATTTTGAGCCTTTAATCATGGCCATACCCAACCATTTTTCCGTCTCAACTTCACTATTCTCATTCTATAGTTTCTGGTCATCTTTAAGGACTGACTCTAGTTCTCTAAGAAGAGATTTAGAGGAAAGTTGTCTAAGAAGAGGTAATCTCTTTTACCAATTACTTCAAACATCATTCTTTTTCTACATCCACTTAATTATTTATTTCATTATAAAGTAATAACATCAGTATCACTCTTATACTAATATGTTATTATAAATATGAAACAACCATAGTCTACCTTCTAACTATCCTATGAAAATTGAAATCACCAACCCTGCGTACGTATGACATACCGTCTCTACGTTGTGGTGTAATCCATTTTCCTCACCACCTTACATGGATGGTTATAATTATGGAATTAATATATATATAAGATTAATACAAAATGATTTTGATTTTGAGATACTATGCATCATCCATTTCCATACCATCCAACAATTATGGGAATAATATCGTTGCTCGTGCATAGGTCCGGTATATAGTCTCCACGATGCGATTTGATTTGTTCTAGAAAATCTTCATTAAAGACTAAATATATAAATGAATTGAAAGAATAAATTATATATATATTATACCATTACCATTCTATAAATTATATAAGTATAACCTAAAAAGGGGAATATGAACTTATCCGACAAAATATGGATAAGAACATTAAGCAGTTAATACCAGAATAATGAGTAACAGTGAAATGTTACTAACAAACATATGAAAATGTGATTATAAATTTTATAATAAAAATGATTATGATTTTATAATAAATCAGTAATAGTATTTAAATCATTATAGAGGAGGTTCAAATACATATGAATTGTATCAGTCCTAAGGTAAGAGATAACATTGCAAATCTAATTTTTATCCGACATTGTTTATTCGTAAGTATTTAATGAGGGTATATTTATCATTCACTTCCATGTTTCATAAATTTGTTTTTCAAGGTATTTTTTATATCAATCAATAATTTTACCGATTGGGGAATTTTTACTAAAATGTATGAATTGAATATTTTGTCATTTTTCGTGTGAGGTGTTTTTGACTTTTCTGGAAAACATAAGAGAAAAATGTTTTTTAACTCTTACATCATGAATGAATTTTTACACTTTCCTATTGACTTATTTCCTTAATGTTTCCCACAAAATCATATATGTTAATGTTCACTTATAAAGATTTTTTAAAATTTAGTTCCATTTTGATGATGTAAAACATTTTTGAAGATTAAAGGATATTTTCATTAGGAATTAATTTCAAGTGTTTTCTCAAAATAATTTTCCATCTAAGATGAAACTATTTAAATATGGTTATATTTCTAACCCTGTTACTACTATATTGTTATTATGTTTGTTATGGAATTTTCTAATGGAAATCCATTTGTTTAATATCAATTATGATGGAATGATGTTTAAGAAACCCATTTTATTTCATGGGTTTTTCTATGGTAAATGTTTTTATGTTTTTTTCACACATGTAAGAATGGTTTCATTTTGAGATGGGTTGGACCTATATCTCCCAATATTTTTTTGGTAAGGATTCATCTCTCATGATATAGAAATTATTGGATGGACAAGTAAATCCAGTTCAGTAATACAGGGCTGGAACTTGATGTGAACTTAGTTCAGTAATGGAATTTTTCTTCTACACTGGTCTCGACAATGAGCCTTGACTAATATGGAATGATTTTCCAAGAACATGTGTGGATGAAATGAAATATAATGTATTATGTTAAGACTATCATGATTAAATTACACTTTTATGATTTATACCATGACATGATATTATGCTCTTTTATAGACAAGATTAGATTTTCAAATGTTATGTTCTAATGATTTTAATATGATTGTTATTTCCCCTGTATACGATTACTGATCATTTGATCCCACCCTTTCATATTTTTCTTTTCCCCAAGTCATGATGAATGGTATTAATTACCGAAAAAGTCAAGAGACAGGAAAAACCTTCTCTTATGAGAATAAATAAAAGAAAATCAAAAAAATAAAACAAGACAGAGTCACGGAAAATTTCAACAAAAGTGTGAATAGACATCACCACTATGATCAGCCTGAACAAATGAATTACAAAATTTAGGTAGGACACATGACGAACTGGAACTGACCTCAAAGATTTCTCTCTTATAAATAGTAGCAATAACCCAATTAGCTTCACGATAAACATGTGTGACGTCAAGGGAAATCATCTCCACCATCCAAATACATACAATCCAATCTGGTAGAATCATTCATGGTAAATTTTGGGAGCGTTCGCTAAGGATTTGAACAGTAATAGATGAGTCAGATTCCAACCATAATTGATGCTAGTGAAAATGCAGAGCATATTTGGTTTCTTTAATCATGGCCCAAAGCTAAACATGAATTGAAAGCCCATTCCCCATAAAATGAAAGAAGAAACCTTTAACAACCCATCATGAGGTTCGAAAAACACCACCACAACCAGAAGGACCTGGACCACCCGAGGCATCTCCGTCAACGTTGAATTTGAGCCCTCCAGAACTGGGCGGTATCAAGTGGACATATATCACCATTAGTGGCTTCTTGGACCTGCCATTCACATCAAGAGATCTCAAAAGAACAAGGTCATCAACATTATTATCCATAGATCCTTTTTGTAAAAGAGAGGCTGTCCAAATGGTGCGGTGTAAAAACAGAACACCATTGCGGAAGGAGGGATTTATATTGTTGAAGAGAAGGTCATTTCGTGTCTTCAAAATAAAGGAAATTACACTCACAGAACCCGCCAGTCGAAGGAAATAAATTTGTTCACTTAGGTTTCTTTAAAAGATGGAATAGAGAAGCTCATCCATGGTCTGCATATTGAAGTAGTAAACAAACAGATTCTGCAGATAATGCCACAGTGTGCATGAAAATTTAAATGAAATAAAAAGGTGATGATGACTCTCATTTGATTCTAGGAAAAGGGGATAAGAAGAGGACAACTGTTGTCCAGCGCGGTGTAGCATATTTTGAAGAGGGAGGCACCACTTCTAAATTTTCCATAGAATAATGGATAAGGCAGGAGGAAAAATTCCATTCTGGACACCATTAAGCCATGAGGGTGGATTCGGGAAAGGTACACAAAGTACACGGTAACACTCTTTAGTAGAAATAATCCCATTCAAGCTGGGAATCCAGATCAGAGTATCATAATCAATGAATATATACCAAGATATTTGCATATAGAGATGAGAAGGTTGTAAATCATTAATCGCCAAATGACCACAAATATCAGTAATAGCACTGATCACTAGAGATGAAGGACAGAAAATTCTTCACAAATGGGCAAGGAAAACCAAGGGATTGTCTAACAATTCAGTTGTGATTGATCACAAACCACCCATTTTGAGTTCTCCATGAGGCCAACATAGGCCTGCTTGATGGAAGGCCATACTGAGGATGTCATGTAATAACTGTAACCATGATAATGCTTATTCACAAACCTAGAACAGAGGAGCTCTGTAGAAGGATCAGATCTAGAGAGAAGGTTCCACAAAAATTCTTGAGAAAAGTAACATTAAATAACATTGTATATCTCACACCCATTCCCCCCATTTTAATCGGTTTAATACAATATTTTTAGTCCACTATGATTAACTTTATCTCATTAATTGATCAAGTCTAGAAAAAATTTCTAATCTTAGCAGTCATCTCTTTAGCAAGCGCCCTTGGCCATCTACAAAGAGAGAACGAATAGACAAACAATGAGGTGATCACTGAGTTAACCAAGCATATTCTTCTAGCCTGAGACATATTATTACCTTTACAGTTCTCTAATTGATTGAAAATTTTCAGAGCAATATTTTCAAGCTAGCAATGCTTTATTCTTCCCCAAAATAGAGGCACCCCATGATAAATAAAAGGTAGATATCCCCTCTTCATGCCAATCTTCAATGATATTCTGTTCTGTTTTGAAATAATAGTGTCTTCCCCAAACATCACTGATGACTTATTCCAGATGGAAAAGGGGTTTATATGCCCATGTCATTCATTGAGTGGTGCATCGATCCTCTTTATCAAGAAGAAGGATGGGTCAATGTTCCTCATAATTGATTTTGGTGATAAAAAATACCGATTAATAACATGTATCCCCTTCCATATATATTTTAATTGTTACATCTACTATGTGGGTCCAAATATTCCTCTAAGGTAGAATTTGGTCAAGATATCACCAATTTAAGGTGAAGAAGGTTGATAATCCCATGAATTCATTTATGTTGAGGTATGGACACAATTAGTTCCTAGTGACACCTTTAGCATTCACTAATGATCCTAAAATATTCATGGACATAATGAAAAGAGTATTTAGATATTACGATGACAAATTTGTGGATTTCCTTATATATAATATTCTGCGATACTCCATGAGTGAGGAGGAACACATGGAGAATTTAAATACTGATCTAAATAAATTACTAAGGGATAATCTATATGATAAGTATAGTATATGTGAGTTCTATATGGAAGAACTATAATTCATGTGGAATGTTTTCACATGAAAAGTAATATCTATAGACCCATGTAGAAAACATGATTCTACAAATATTTGGTGTCCCAATTAATGATCATGGTTTTGAACCCAGTTTCATGAATAATAGAATTGGGGAGAAGGTATCTCGGATGGAAATCCATATTCTAGGTGAAACTTCATACCATTTTTGAAACTGATAACACTGAGTATCATTATTATGCCCCAACAGTGGACCGAGGATCATATCGAGTAACTCATGTAAAGAATTAGCAAATGTTTGTAGGTCATAAAACAATGTTTAAATTCACCAGCACCTCATCAATATGTGATGGAAATCATGGCTATAATAGTCCTCCGATCTATTACTATAATAAAAAATTCTACCAGTCCTCCCAAGATCACTCACTATAAAGGTCCTCCTTGTTGAACTGTAATAAATAACTCTAGTGTTTCTCCATATATTACACATCATAAATTTCATATCTATGGTATTGATTTCATAAAATATGATGTTCCAACTCATGGTAGTAAATATAACATCAACACCATAATGGACATACACACAATCAAGTTAAACCAGGAGTATATAAATTTCCTCTTCAGGGCACTGTCCATTGAGGTCCTCCCCATTGAAATGTAATGATAGACCATTCAGTTCATCCTCAGGATTATATTTTTAGAGGTACTCACCATAACATAAATAATAAAATGTATAGAGATCCTCACCTTTCTAACTCATCAATAATGAATAATAACAGATGTCCAATCTATGGGAAACAATATAGTAATAATAGAGGTCAACACTAGGGTATATATTTCACAGATCCTCTCAGTGTATAATCAATTATCTAGAATATAGTTCCTGTTAAAAATATCCTCCCCATGTCAAATTTATTTCAATGTTTCCCTCATAAAATGAGTAATTTGAGTAACTATATCGATCTACATTATGTACCACATCGTTTACCAAAAGTAACTCATCCCACTCAATATAAAACTTGAGGAAATTATCATAATTAATGACTCCCCTATACCATTAACCCTTGGATGTTACTAAGTAGGTTCCAAATGAATATATTATTGTTGATAAAAACTATAAAACAACCTTTATGGCCAGGCAAGGTTGAAGAACCAGATACAACAGATTATGAAAACACTTCAGTCATGTGGGGATAAGTATTAAAAAACGTAACACTGGTCATGTTATAGTACATGGACACTCCTTGGCATTATATTCGAACGATATTGAAGGACGAATATATGAATTACCTATATCCTAGAATGTTGGAAACTCTCAACATTTTTCATACCAGGAACCTTCTTTATAAGGAATACATATGTCATTTCAGGTCACAGGATAGCCTATGCCTCCATGTCAAACTATCCTCCCATTCTATGGATCATGATCCAAAATTAAAAAAATAGTGCTAGTGTATCCAATACACCCACCACAACAATTAAAACCCACTCTTCCAAAAAATTCATCGAAACCCAACCTATAATATGTTTTAGTGGGAGTAGTAAATACAATGATCTATATTTCACTTAATTTACTATCCAAAATGGTTCATTAGAAAAATAATATTTCAATGTTATCACTCCATTCCATTTATTTGGTCATAAATCTATATATTCTAGTAGTCCTTCCAACGTAGTCCCAACATTCTTAAATATCAGGAAATAATACTCAAACATAGAAACACATTGACAAGATTTTTAATCGGGTTGAAAGGATGGTAAAATATGCCACTTGTATTTTAGGAAATCAGAAACTAAAATCATAAAAAACAATCGATGATATGAATATATTTCCTAGAAAATCTATTTCATCCAACTTATGCAAGTATATATTTTTTAAAATTAGTGAAAATTTATCTTGACTGATGAATGAGATAAATACTTCAATCAATTGAAAAAGAGTGTTATCACTTCACAAGTTCTTACACTACCAACAAGTGAGGAAATACTTGTGGTATAAATTTATGATTCATAAAAGGTATTAGGAAATGTGCATATAAAAATGATTAAATTATATCTTATTCCTTGAGGAAGTTCAAATATCATGAGAAAAACTATCCCACACATGATCTGTTGTTCATATCTATTATTTTTTACATTGAAATTCTTACAAAATTATCTCTATGGGGTGAAGTGTGAGATGTTAACAAACAATAAGAGCCTCAAATATTTATTCAAACAGAAAAATATTAATATACACTATAGAAGTTGTCTGTATCTCATCATAGATTACAACTGCTCAAACCACTACCATCATAGTAAATAAAATAATTTAGAAGATGATCTGAGTAGAAATAATCCTGAAACATGATCAATGATGGGAATTGAGAATGATTAAATATTATTATACTTGAAAATGATAAATATGGGAATAATAATCAAAGTTACATCATCATTAATTTCTCAAATTACTTCTCAATCATATCTTTTAGAGAAGAAAAAGGACACTCAAATAAATGATGTTGAAATTCAGAAAAAGTTGGAAGATATAAGAAATGAGATATATTTAGAGTTTAAAATTGATGAAGGAGTTGTATTATTTGGTTCATGACTATGTGTACCAACCAATATGGTGATAAAGAAACATATTTTGAATTATTCAAAAATAAAAACCTTTTTTATTTATCCAGGGAGCTTAGAGATGTATTGTGATCTCTAAGAGAACTATTTGGGAAAAAATATAAATATGGAGATCATTGAATATACATAAATGTGACTAGTATTTCAACAAGTGAATTCTGAAAAACATAATTCTAAAGGAATGATTCAACCATTAACCATAACTACATGGAAATGAGGAAAAAAACAATATACTTTTTAATTTTATTTCCAAATAAATCCATAGTAAATAATACAACATGGGTCATTATGGATTGTATTATATTGATAGATGACTTTATTGAGAATCAAAAGGACTTCTCACTCAACTAACCTTCAATGATGTATATCAGAGAATTGGGGAGTTTTCATGGAGTACTACTACCGATTACATCTCATCATGATCTATGATTTAACTCAATTACTTCGAAAAGTCTCCAAAATGATGTAAAAACTATGCTAAACATAAGTATGTATTATCATCCCCAAACCGTATCCAATCTTAGTTGACAATTTAGAAATTGGAATACCTATTGAGGGAATCCTCCGTGGACATCAAAGGAGGATGGTATCAACATCTTCCACTAGTTGAGTTCTATTATATCAATAGTTTCCAATCAAGCATCTAAATAGATCCATATGAATCCATTTATAGGAAAAGATGTATGACACTTGTATGCTGGTATGAAATTGGCAATATAATCTCCTATGATTGAAAATGATTGAGTAAATGTTAGAAAAGGTTAATTTTATACAATGGTATTTTAGGGATTCACAAAATGGAAAAATATATACAAAAATAATCATCAATAGGGCCTATATTTTGAGGAGAGATACATGTTACTACTATTCATGTCAAAATGGAAGAGGTTTGTGAGATTTGAGAATAAAATAAATCTATTTCCTAAGAACATCACCCTTTTTGAGATTCTTGAGTCTGTCACAGCTGTTCCCTATAGAATATAACATCCAACAACCATGTCTTAAGTACATTATGCATTCAATATGTCCCTCTTTAGGATGTAAAAATGACTTCCCTCATATGTACTGAATTCTATGGTTGTATAGCTAGAAAATGACTTCTTTTATATAGAGTCGTTAGTGAATATATTGGATCATATAGATAAGGCTCTATGCAATAGGACCACCCTCCTATACAAGTTAATATGGTGAAACCATATTTATAAAGAGGATGCATGAGAAACAAATGATGTGATGAAGGACAATTATGATCAACTGTTTTCAGCTAAGTATGTAAAATGATATTTCGTGGGAAAAATCTCATAAGGGGTGAAGAATTTAATGACCATGATTTTCATCAATGAAATTTATATTCTTAAAACTATGTCATTCAAAATATAGAAAATTCATCATATGGAGAAATAAATAAAAAAATTATACTCATAAATTAATAATGATACATTAGTTAGAAACTAAAGCAATAATAATAATAAATATTACATTGGGACAATAAATAAAAAATAAGATCACAAGAATGCGATGATTTGGATATAATCGATCCACTTGGATAGACAAAATAATGAATAATGTTGTAGAAATAAAAAATAATGTTACCAATATAATGTTAATTTTAAATAGTAAAGTATATAACCTATATAGAAATTTTTTGAATTAATGGAATACATGGTTTTTATAGAAATTAATGAACTTATTCCACTAAAATACTAATTTGATCGTTAATATAAAAATATGACCATTTTGAATAGTAATATATCCATTAGTATACAAAACACAACACTAAAAATCTTAATTATATTTACGTATCCTATAAATGAAAATATGATATAATTACATCGTGGTATAAGTAAATAAATGCATTAATAGTGATAAATAAAGTATTTGTATTTTTGTAAAACATAAATGTTTATATAAAATTTTATTATTAATATAATGATTTAAAAGGAAATTTAATTTTATATATTTGATTCATAAATTAATATTATGTTTAATTATAATTGTAATATGATTTTATGTGACCTTAATTAAATTTTCAAAGGGTTAAAAAAGCGATTATAATATAAAAGTCTGTATCTTCCAAAAAATTGATGAATTTATTTAAATATTAAATTTAAAATATATGAAAAATTAATTCCAAAAAAATTATTATATATTCTTAAATATACATGTTAAAAAATTATTAAGTTGAATTTTTTATATTTTTCAAAAATTGATGAATTTTTTGTGAATAGTGAAATTTCATATTTTTTTTGTATTCAACAATATAGGTTAATAAATGGAATTTTGATTAATTGTTAAATCATGGTTGAATTAAATACCCATTATCATAAAATTTCATGTCTTTTTACTATATTTAATCAGATCAATTAACAATAATGATATTCTTGAGTGAAAATAATTAAAAATGAATTAAATAATTAAAAACACCCATATACTCCTCTTATAAGTTCCACCCCTCAAAAAATTTTACCCTCATAAATTCTATTATTTTTTTCTAGGTAAAATTATACCCATTTCACTTCCCAAGACACTCTATAATTTCCACATGTTTTGGTCACACAAAAATACCAATATCAAGTCTATTAAGGATGTTCTGAAGGAGAGAACATTCAATTGGGTAAATCATCTTTCTTTCTCTTTTAAATACATTTTTTATTTTAATATATTCTAAAATATACTATCCAAAGTGAAATGATAACTCTATTATCATAAATATAATATAATTTTATTATGTGAATGGAATAAATTTTATCAAATTTTATCTCTTATCCTTTTATTCTAAAAAAGAAAATATTGTTTATATTTATTTCAGTTCATCTCCTTCATTATTGATGAGTTATTGTTTACCATTACCACCACATGAATGGTAATAAAACCATTAAAATGGATAAAAATTATATTGTATGTTATAAATTTTTTCTTGTTTTATAACTAATATATATATATATATAATAATAAATAACAAAACAAAACCAATTCTTGATGATTGGGAAACCTCCAAAATAAACTAAACATTTATCATTAATATTTTATCAAATCAATCATGATCATATTAGGAAACAAAATTATATATGGTAAACATCAATATTATGTTTTTATATTAATACGTTCTCACTCCACTTCTATATTTTTTGGTTCATTTAACAAGAACACCTATAATTATATTGAAGGGAACCAAATAGAAAACCACGAAACAAACGCTACCAAAATAACAAAACTTAAACGTTATTACTCATAAAAATAGCCAAAAAAGAACATAATAAAATTAAAATAAATATAATATATACTGATTATTTTATTAATTAATTTATTAATTAATTTAATTTGATCATTCAAGACATTATGTGAAAGTAAGATACACATTCAGACATAAGTGAAGGGATCTCTTAGAACCTCTAAATTACCTTTGGGTTGTTCTTTCTCTCTCTATATATGAATATTTTATTTCTTAATTAATATTTTTAAAAAATTCTAAATTCTACATATATATTATACACTTATTTATCTAGATAAATTATTCATTATTTTATGGGTAAATACATTTTTTAAGATGATTCTTTCACAATTCATCCTAATAAGAAAGCCTGATTAAGGGAAACATCTCAATTTCATACCAATTTTAAATTACACCCCATAGACTATTAATATGAACCAATATTTTCCTAAAATATTTCATTTTATCATTAAAATATATATTATTTTATTTCTGGTTTTATAATAACAATTATTCAATTTTCCACTTTAACTACTATTTATCGTTTTCAATTAAACCACACTAAAGTGGCTCATTTCTAATGTTTTCTAAGCATTCTATTTCATGAACTCGTTTTTAGGTACATAATCAATCATGATCTTTTCATATTTTGACATTATTCTTGTCCAAAAATTATCTAATCCCTTTTTTCATGGATACTATTTTCAGTTTCTCTTTTGTTAATACTTATGACATGAATATGATATTAAATTCATTCTATTGGTAACCCTTATGTTTATCATGTGTGTTTTATTATTCATGTGGAAAATAGGGGAATGGACATGTCATTGTGGGTTCACCTAGATATCCCTCTAATTCATTGGTAATTATATTTTCTAATGAGACATTATATATGGGATTAAGGAGTAATGCTAATCCGTTATAATAATTTCTCCACCATGTGATACCATCATTGTAGTTAGCTTTGATTCAAGTTTTTTTGTTATGTTTTGCTTCAATATTCCTAAATTTTCCGGATCAAATAATACTGTTTTCTTTATGATATGCATATAAATTACTATTCATGAACCATGACATTTATGTTATCATATTTTTCATTATAACTCATATTTTATGCTATACTCCCTTGCTTATTCCCTAATTGGGTTTTTTAGCTCATCCATTATTTCTATGTATTCCCCAGGTTATCCTACGTAGATTTATGATCTCAAAGGATGATATGATATAATTATTGGTTTTAAATAAAATATTTTTTTTATTTTTATTTCATGATTTCTAATTTTATACCCATTATTCCAAAGGAACCTGACTACATGATCCTTGCTTTGTATTTCATTGTTAATTATTCTTAAAATCATGTAATTATATTTTTAAAAATCTAGGGTAACTATAACGCATGTGTCAATATACTCATAAGAAACCATTAAATAGGTCGCTGGTGACCACATCATCAGGAAGCCATAACTCATCCCCTTATTAGAGAATACTAATGATCTAAAGGCCCAATTCCCTTCACTGTCATTTTTTGATACACATTCCCCAATCCCAGAATATCTAATTTAATGCCTTAGCTGCTCTAGTCATAGCCCTTGGAGAACCTAAATAGGATAACTTGTGCATTCTCTTAGTACATCGAAGGGAAATGTCCCAAATTAAATCTGAAAAAAATTCCAATATTTAAACCAGCTAGCCAATATATCATCAGTATTATGGCCTAAAAATTTTCCCATGGATAAATAATAATCAAATTGGATAAATTCCTTCCCTGAATATCTCAAATATGGAATCCACCCTCCATATCTAGCCTCAGGTGATTAGGTCTTTATGAACACAGTGAAGTATACCCCCCTTAATTTCCCCAAACTAGAGAATTTCATCTACATGAATGGTTTTGATGAGATGATTATCAATTGGGTCAATGGTAAACAGGTTATTGATTTCCAATAAGAATTCCACATCATGAAAAGTGGGACCTATCGAGTAAGACTAAATCTCTCTCACCATATTTTATGTTTAGGATAATTTTTTCCCTCATTTTTTCACGGGTAAATAAAGTTAAAAAATAAAATATATTCATTACATATCCACTCCAACTTCATTTATCTGACCAAAAAAATTCTATATGCCATTAATTACTATTGACCCTTTGTTTTGTGGGGAATCACCATCATGGGCTACTACCAGCCAACAACAGCTCGATAGTGAAAGTTCATTATGAATACGAATAGATTCTTCTCAAAGTAGGAAGCATGCATCCCCTTAATGTTGTTAAAACCTAGTCCATGGATGAGTTTATGTATTACCACATCATACATTGAATTAGGTTTCATCACACCATTCTCACAAACAATGAAAACATCTTCTGATCCATTCCACTGAGACGATGAAATTATACACAAATTACAATATCTGGTCCAACCACACCTAACAATATCATGCATAGGATAATGGAAATATTGAGTTATTCAAGAAAACCATTCATAATATTCATAATATTATTCCGGTTCATAACCAAAAGTCATTACCCAATATGATCTCCAATACACTCTAGGTATGCGGGTTAATGGCCATAAATTTAACCAAGGAGACTCCAAACTCCACTTTTTATGGGAAAGAGGTAATATTACATATATAGGTTTAGATAAAATCACATTGGATGGATGTTTATGATCCAAATACACCATATAATAGAGATAAAGTTTATATGGTTGAGTTTAAATCCCTCGATAAAGAATAATTTAAGAGTACCATAACTTATAAAAGGATGAGAACTAGGTATCATGGGAATTCAACAAGAAGGTTCACCTATAAACTATATTAAAGGGGAATATGTTTTTGTCCTAGGGAAACATATGATACCTTGGAAGAAGCCTATGATACTTCAAGTAAAATAGGATGCTCCTTTCATCATTCATAAGGTATACTCCAATGATATATACACACTATTCACAATGTCTGGAGAGAACATCACTGCTAAAACCAATGCAATGTTCCCCAGCCAGTATGCTTCCATAATAAATACATAATCCTTATAAATTTATATAAAACTCTATGAAATTTTTTTATTTGAATGAAGTTAAACTATATTAAAATTTCCTAGACACATGGGATTAAAATATACAATCCCATGTTCAATTTTCTAAGGACACAAACTATAGAACCCTCATCTTAATAAAATGAATTTAAATTGCATTTTCAATGTCCTCACTAAATGACATTAAACATCATGATCTATGTCCCCATAATATTACTTACAACATTGAGGTTCCATGAACCACATCCCTGAGGGTTTCCCCTTCCTTGTACTAGTCTCCAACCATACCACATTCTATAATTATCCATGACTTGATTATAATCCATTTTGGGATACATAGGGGTACATGAATAAATAATCATTAACTCATCCCAACCACTGAACTATTTTTGGGATATCCCTATTGGGATCATCATTAACTCCCACCTACTAAAACAAACATTTAGCATGTTTGAGTTGATGTAATTATAGCTCCTAGAGTGTTTAACTATCCACATAATAACCTCTAACACTAACCTTCACACTTAAAGTATTCCTACATTTTTATCATCATGAAAATCTAAATTGAAATGGTTTATCCTAACTGTGATAGTTCCCAAACAAAATGGATGACATCCCGTCCTAGGTACACACGCCAAAGGGTCTCATGGGAAAAAATTATAATTCCAATAGTTTTAACATGGTCACCAGTTGACCACACATTCTTCCGCCCCATCCTTAAATAATGTGATAGTTGATCCTATTTTTTTTACATGGAAAAAATTCATTCTTTTCTAGTTGTTATCCATCCTTTTTTCGTCTATAATTAGTAATTCAAGATTTACTTTAATTCCACATTCATTTTTTATAGTGGGATCTTAACACCACTGATGCTATATCTCAATGCATCTTTTCAAGTTGATCAAGAATGCCATGGCCATCAAAACCTCTCAATAGAGAGAATCCATGAAAATTTTAATCTAATACAATGTAGCAAAGATAAATCCTCAAAAAATCCTTATTTTTCACACAGAGCATAGATCAATTGGATTAAGAGATATGGTATGACCTTTCCAGATATTGTTTAGAAACATGAAAATTAAGAGGCATAATTTCCACACCATGGTCTAACCATTAGGACCGTAAAATATGTGTTAACTTTTGTTGTAGTGGACCATTCATGGTCTCCTTTCATTTCATGTTTATAATACCATCACCATACAATTTTCCACATAGTCCATGATGTAAAAAATCAAATTGGTAAAAACCCCATTAGTCCAAGCACTATGAACTTAAACTACCATCCTAACTCCATGCATTATGCCCATAAACTAGAAGCCTTAGTCTAAGATCAAAATCCTTAAAAAATAACCCTTTTTCGATATCTAAGAACTTAAACTAGCATCATTGGATTTACCATGTATGATTGACTAAAATAAAGAATATATTCTATATCCTTCCTTGAAAGGATAACCTCTCCCCACTACCGACATTGGTGTCTTATCACGCCATTGCCTAGAAGTATATGTGGTTAGATTATTTGTTCTATAGGACATGTAGTGACACCTACTCCATGTATTCCAGATCATCTATATATTAATCCACTTGATTATGGTCATCATGTCAAAAATAGGACCACATGGACTTTTTCCACATAATGCCTTTTGTTTCTAACTAGAGAAGTTATCTCACCATCACCATAAAATCTATTTTCATGTCATTAAAAGAAATAAAAAGTCATATAGTCACTTGACATTCGAATTCAAGAAATCATATTTTACATATGAAGTTAAACTACATGTTATATATCCTCAACACATGATGTTAAAAAGTAGGACATTTATGTCCTCTCTTGATAGGACCTTCTCCATAGTTAACGGTTATCGCGACACCATGAGGTGAACATATGTGTGTCTAAATTCCCAAACCCATGTCATTAATAGAGGTATTTGATCCCTGAATCCATAGTTTAATCCACTCACTGATCCATTTCAGGAACACCATCCTCAAAAAAGGTTGGAACCTCACTTTAATTTATTCCCTTTCAGTTTCCTCCGATGCACGATGGTATAGAATCTAGATTATTTATCTCCACTTCAACACTTACACAATTAATTTATATAAATTAAATTAACATATATTTTTATCATCACTATCCTCAAAAATATGAAAAAATATCCCTAATTGTGATGGTGATGGGACAAAATGGCTCACCTCCCATCCTAGGTGCACCCCAATGTGTCTCTAGTAATGGATGATTGTTTATATGTTTCAAGTATTGTAAATGGTTAATCTCACATATTCTTTACCCATATATGAAAATTTATTAAGGGAAATTCTATTGAAAAAATGGTCAACCATCATTCCTTACCCATTGATCACACAAATTAGTGGTTCAAATCTGGGAAGACCCAACTTACACCCCTTCTACCTCCCCTATTTTGGTGGATATTTATCAACCATAAGTTTACCCCTTCATGCATCTTCCCTATTTGTTATGAAAATTAGTGTCATTTGAGACTTGTCAATATAACCCATCCTTTCCCCTTTAAATAGATCCCATGTGAGAGGGAAAACTTTTCATCACTACTTCTTTCTCACACCAACCATATATCACATTAGATTCAGAGTCTTGGTACTATTTTTACCCACATATAATAGATTTAAAAGACACCATTCCATGAATAAATTATTTAAACATGTGAAAAATTGTATTAGAGATATATCATGAGGTGAAAGACCAATTAGACCTCCTTTCAAATCATTTTCATACTCTAGTATGTACTATAATAAATAATCTATCAAAATCCATCTTGGTCCTACTATTATAACCTTTAACCAATAAAACCCTCTCAGTCCATGCTATAAGACCAAAAAAATTTAGGTCCCCCTTTGATCCAATTATCATAAAAATAATGTGAACTAACCCACACATATGACCTTAAAGAGTGTATCCCTCCTTCAGTGTGACTTTTTTAGTGATGAGCTGGTTGGGAACCTGATGGGACCTTATTTTGGCATCACGTATGATCCCCTCCAACTAAATAGACTATATCAACACATTTAGTCTGATATATATGACCATAAATAGGTATCTATTTTCTTCAAAGCATCGGGAACATAAATTGTGCTCCCCAAATTTTATTTAATTTTTTTGTGGAATTTGGACTCTTATACATCTTGTTCACATTTGGGTTTTATCACATAATCTTATACACAAGATCTCATGTTTAGACAATGTTATGTGACAAAAAACCTCAATGGTCTGACTAGATTGACTATACACATCCCAAGGAAATAGGAACAAATTCTTGTCATGTTGAAAACTCAATAAGAAGATCCTGGAAAAATTCAATATTCGGCTCACTATGTCACCCATAGGAAAGGTAAAATAGTAAGGGTGTTATTTTAAAAGGCTTCTTAGCTTGTGGGGATTACCATGGGACCTCATAAGAAGCATGGATGTGTTAATTGAACCTTATAGTTCAAGTTAAATTTATTTCCAATCATTTTCCTTTCCATCGTCACTTTTGTGAAGTCCATTATGAGACACCACCCTATATCGGGCCATCAAAAGAATGATATTCAGGTAGGTTCTGATGCCATAATAGCATGAGGTAAAATTGGAGGACAACATACTTTTTATATGACAATAAATTCTGTTATGTCCCATACACAACATATGACAATAAAAAACATTCCCAACATCCTCATCACTAGATGTTAAATGAAACAACATGTTCATCTTTCTCACGGTATAGAACTTCATGATTCTTTAAACCATAATTGAGAGAAAACAATCCCCCTTTTTTTTGGTCACCTAAAACAACACTCCAGAACCTAAATCATCACATGATGTATAAGAATAATGAATCCTTGAGAGTTTTTTTCCCTCACTCATGCTGATATTCCCCTTCAATTCAATCCATATTCACAGTGTCATAATACCAAAATCATTGAAGTCCAATCATTTATCACCTCGATTAACCTCCAGAGTTCAAATCATCCATAACATGGCTCCCCACCAACCTTCATGTCCAAATGAGATCCCCTAATTGTAATAGTGTTTTAAAAAAATGGCTTACTTCCTTTTTGGGGAACACATCTCAAATAACAATGAATAAAATTTGACGAGTTCCATGATTTGAATATGGTCAAGAGTCGACAATCATTTTTATGACCCCAACCTTTGGCTATGCAATTGTTGAACCTGTTATTTAAATAGAGTAATTGATTACCAAAAATCATCATATCATTAATCTTTTTGATTTACTTCATTAACATCATGATTCATGAAATCCATTTTTCCATTTGTTTGAGTAGAATTCAAATCCCCTGGTGTTACCTTAATAATTCACTCCCACACATTGAAAAAACTAATTTAGCTATGCAGATTCCTTTGACCCATCATCATCATAGTAGGGGAACTCAAAGTGGTTGATGGATCATTCCAAATACAAGCTTATATTCCCTTTTTTACACTCTCAAATAGGGTACTGATCATTTATTGATATCTTCTTTCATATTGTTCATGAATAATGTTGTATTAATTATTTATAATCAGTTTTCTTGTTAGTATGATTGAGAACCTACGAAAAGGGAATATAGAAAATTGTGGTAAAATGATGATTTTATAGCTTCCAAACATGAATAGAATAAGGATGTCCATCCATAGGTTGCGACCATACCTTTATTACATTAAAATTAAGGGATATAGATTCCCACTATGGATTATCCTGGATGAGGACAATTCCAACATGACCAATCTTTCCCTGGTGGCCTTGAGAGCTTGTTGGAACCTTGCCTGCTCTACAAATTCCTTCTTGATTGTACCATGAACATAATTATCCATGTTTTCAACCTAAACCTGTTCAACATTTCATTTAGCTTATATGTATGTTTCCACCACAAACTCATCCTCGACCACTACTATGTTTACCCTTAACTGGTTGATAATATCTTCTTTGGAAGTGAAGATATATTCGTGCTAACTTGGTTTCTCCTCCAGATATGGTAGTTATTTTTGGACACCCATAAAGCCTTGTTTCCATCAGAGATATACTATTTCAAGTAATTTCCAAAATCTCAATCTTGTATATGAATCATCTCTCTGATGTACTATCAAGAAGAAAGGTAGAGCGAATGGGTGCACACCCCACCATTCCTGGGGTTTTTAAATTGGTAGTGAAGGGATCTAATACAATATACCAAGTATAATGATGGGGTGTAGGTAATGATTTTCTACATGCTTTACTATACCATATTTCTAATGATGTAATTATATTCATATAGGTCAGGCCCATAATATTCTATGTCTGTATGTTGTGTCAACTAGTACTTTAGGAAGGATTAATGTATGTGGGAATCATTATCTTCCTCAGTAATCCTCTCACATTTGATGGGTTCTATGCCACAATGAAGATAATCCACACTCAACTATTCACCAACAACATCATCCTTTTCAACTTCAGAAGCTACCGACCCCTCAGTCACGTCTGACGACATGATATTCTATTTCCCCTTGATTAAGGCCAACCCCACCTAGGCAGCAGATTCCTCATTGGTCGATCCTACTATTGGGTCGACATAGGGTCCCCAATACCCTTAGGAATTCTAGGATATTGGGATGTTCCCTCAAATAGTGTCTCAAAAAGTGGATATTGGACAATTTTATTTATAATAAGTGGGAGAAATGAAATCTATATGAAATTAAACTTAGATGGAATGAAATTCTGTATGATTCCCATCATCATTACCCCCTAGACAACCACATTTAATGTGGATTCTACTATGACCAATACTTATATTCATGGGATATTGAATGATAAATACACAACTAGATACACTGATGTGGCTTTAGGAATGTCTGCTTCTAGAACCAGGTAATAGGATATTGAAATTTGGAGATTTATATAAGACAATAAAGAAATTCAGTACCTCAGGTTTAGGAAATAATATAAAAATAAATAAAATATAGAGAATTAAATTATATATTTACCTAGAGGGTGCATGGTGATTCGTGTAATCAACCATTGTAGGTGGTCCAAACCATTAACAAGAGTTGTTATATGAATTATGGGATGGGTCTTCTTATATATGACCCAGATGGATGGGGAACTATTGTCCTTCTCTCAAATATCCACTTCAATAAACTTCTCCCCCTATGATTCAGTAGAGAACCTTGAAGACAGCTCCCCAGTGCCTGGGAAGAGAATCTCATAACATAAATAGATGCTTCCTAAAATTCTCATAATTGTCCCTACATGATTCAAAAGAATGGGTTAGAAATGATTAAAAGGATTAAAAAGTCTAATTGTAATACCAGTATAGTGAGATGGAATCCAAAATTTTGAAATAAGAGCTATGACAAGTTTTCATCCATAGGAGATACCTCTCTACTATCCTGAGGACTCACATACTCAACATCATAACATTAGGACTCTTTGAAATTGGAGCCTTGAGAGGTGGTTCCATAAGACGGAACCTTATAAGTGGTTGCCTCATTTTTTTCTATATCCTCAGGAAACACACCAAGAAACACATCAATATATGATGTATAAGGATCAGACTCCATCCAAAAGCTCTACAAGTTGTCCATGTCCACTAGTCATTCTATAAAATCCACTCAAATTGTGATCTTTGAAATCCTAGTATATGGAACCACAATTCCACCCTTGAAATGATTCCTCTAATTATCCTCTTATGTATGGTACAGAAATGAGATTTTCTATTAAACCCATAGTTTGGGTTAGCTAGAACCTGCATCCACTTATACATGGTGGGAAAACTTCTTCCCTAGAGATTCCCAAGACACACTCCCTCCATTGAAAGATCATTCGGCCAGATCCTAGTGTTAATCTTAAAGATTCTCAACACCACAAGATACTCCATCTCTAGTAGACCCTCTAGAAGAAAGATGTTCAGTGGGTCCTCGAGCTCCCTTTTATGTATATTCTCTTCTATCTTCCAATAATGAATCATAGTGATAATCTATTCTTGCACCTCTATTGTCTTGGAAATTACATGATAGATCCCCCCTCCCCACATATTTCTATAGAATTTCACTCAGGTATTCCATCACCCAATTTTTTGGAATAAATCTGGGGAATCTCAACAGTGAGGTTGGTTGGAGGATGCACTATATTATTTATATATCTTTCTAAAAAAATAATTTTAGCTTGTAGATTATTTAGGGGTGTCTCTCTATGCAAACCCCAACGTGATCCTTCCTCACCAACCAATCGATATACCCAAACTACTCGAAGAACAGAGATAGGCATTACAACATGAAATAGGTACTATTGTAGATCTACATGACAAATAATAAAAAAAATATTTTCTATATTTAATATCTTTACTATGGCTCCCCCACTTGGTTGTCAGCCATTTTTATAATCAATGCCGATAATGAAAGATATTGAATTTTTTGACATTATTTTTGCTAGCCAACACACCATGTTCCCTGAGAATCACATGTAAAACGACAGTGATGTTAAGGTTGACATCTCAAATACCAAAATTTTGAGGGTATTGGAGGTTGGGAATTTATACAACCTAGGTTCTTCATGATCCATCTATGTGGGAACTAGAATAGACTATATATGCAGCTGGGCATGTCCCCATATAAAATATACTCTTACTTGTTATATGAGAAGGGAAATACCATAGTATCTACACTCACCATGTTTTTGGAATAGATTATTATGAATATCCCCATGTTATATAGCACTATACCCATGTGACAATCCTGTACTAGTAACAACCACCCTCTCATAATGTTTGACAAGAATACTCCATATCGGATATCTGAGAGCCAATTCACAATTTTTTATCCTAAGATCTGATACTAGCCTCCAATAACTTCAACCAATATGACCCTTGCATTTACTAGAGTAGGGATCCATGGAAATGCATTGGACATCCCAACATCTTCTCCATCAAAACCCTCATGAATATTCCCAGCCAAATATTGATCAAGATATCTTGACGGAAGGGTGGGTAATGTTTATGATCGATGAAATCTACTCCAGCAGAACTTCACTGCTACCGGTGTCTGAGATTTATCTCCCTAAGCGTTGGGAACTAATAAGACCTCACAGTACTTGAATCCTATTAGGTGTACCTCACTAATATAGTGAATATCCCATATATTGATCCCCACTTCCCCTTGATGATGGTGGAATGTGTTTCCATCAGGGACCATCAGCTGGGGAGCCCGGGGAGGTGCTCCGATAGATGGTAGACATGAAATTGATATATCCACACTACCTAATAAATTATTATTTGACAAAGATTAACACCCTAATTTTTTCATGTGTATAATACCTAGTGCACCCACACACATTCATCCACTAATTTCCTTAAATCCTGTAGGTCCTAGTCCTTATTGTATCCCATTTGGTTGTTTAAAGTACTACTTTGGATTATGTGTTCTTAATTTTTGGGGAACTTATCATATGCTTGCAATTATCTAGTGTATATCCTTTTAATTCCATTTATAGTGTATAAAGAACCATCCTCTCACTCCATGAGTGAGTATTCTATAATAATTATATTCTATCTCTAAATTTCATTATGTTGGGGGAACCAGAATTGTAGCATTTTGGTCTCCATGGCGAGTATAACCTTATTATTAGGAAGAACAAGATTGTAGATGGGTAACATGTTTCTCAATAGATATCCCCCTTAGAATTCATTTAGTAAATCATATAATTATATTTTCTTGGATAATAACCTCTTTTTATGAGGGATTTCATGATCCCTAACCATTTCTTTCCGTATTGAATCATAGGAGAGGCAGTGGAAATTTGGGTAGCTTGGTCATCCATTTAGGAATGGTTTTGAATGTTACGAAGAATAGATTGTAAAACTGGCGATGTTTTCATGCATGTGGGGGCAGCTTCATGCAATCTAAATGTTATAATCTTGTTAATAGTTATCATAGAATTTAATTGTTCAATCTATTACACATAATTGTGACCTAGGAGATAACAAATGTGGATTGAGTTCTTCCCATGAGAGCATTCCTATCATAAAATAAATCATGTGACCATAGTATCGCCCTATGAACTATTTATAGAGATGTAATCCCATGGATTTCACACACAATAAACTATCTTATGTGAATCATTCACATATTTGTGTGAAACATCAACAAATCATATAAAGGTCCATACTTTCATATTAATCCAATCCACTTTTTCTCTATCAAAACCAATTCCAAGTGAGGAGAGAATTTTTGGTGCTGAGAAATGTATCACAGCCTTCCTAATTCTTGATATAGCTAAAACATGGACAAATTAATGTATGGGGTCCTTTTTTGAGTGAACAGATTGTTTGCGCCCAACTCTGGGTCAGTGTACAGAATTCCCTATTTTAGTGTACAAGTAATTTTCATAGAAAATGGTGACAACAATTGATCCAATATTCATGGTTGAATAAAACACTAACATTCAATAAAGAGGAAAGTCCTCATGGAATGATTAGTACATTCACACAACATTGATGTGGGAATAGAAGTCACTCGTGTAAGTAAGGTAATATTGATCCTCTTCCATACACATTCTCCCCATTAGAAAATACACGAGAGGCATAAAAATAATAGTTTCATTAACTAGCATCAATTTTCATGATATGATAGAGGTAATGTGACATGATGCATGGGAGCCTTATTTTACTATATATAGAGAAAACCCCTCCCCCTATATTCGGGGATAGACTGATTGATTTTGAATCATTGATATCTCACTTACACAACCCATTTATACATGAACTCACCCAACTATAGTCTAAAAAATATTCCCATAAGTAGATAACTTTCACAAAAACAATCAAATATGACCTATAGTTTTTTCTTATAGTATATTTTACCTCATACAACTCAACTTAATTTAATAATGGTTTCATGAATGTTATAAATCGTTTACACAATACTTATCCTCATGAAACATAATATTTTTTAAACAATTATCCCTCCACCATCTTTTTTAAATCTTTATTCAAGTCCCTAGTACATATACAACATTAATTTCATGAAGCATCCTTTAGGTCCTTAATATAATGTGTCAATAAATCATGAAAAATTTCATGAATGTTGAGGTATAAAGTTCCATGAAACCATCCAATATGTTTTCACTCATTCCACCAACCATCCATATGAATGGTACTATAAACCCACATACCTTGGAACATTACTCCAAGCATTGGGATAAGAAACATCTTCAGATTTTGGTACTAATAATTGGATTTATAAAATTAAGATTCAAATGTTGGACCCTAATGAAGGAATCAAGTGAAAAAAATTTATTTTCCCATCGGTGGGGGGAATAACTAGATCTTTCTCTCATGTTACTTAACCAGGGATTCACTTCTCTATGTGCAATTCCGAACCATGTACGAGATATTAGACTATTAAAATCAATGAAAAATGTTCCAATCTCACAATGTTAACTATATGAAACCATCCTCAACACATGAAGTTAAACTATAGACATACCATATGTGTAAATAATTGTATTCCTCATGATATAAACATGATATGATCCCTTATATTTTGTGTAGATTCTAAAAATAATTCATACACCATCACTTGTTGTTTTGAATTTTGTGGAACGAATTTCCTTATCATAAAAAATTAATCTATTTAGTCCAGTCACCATTATATGTCCTTAAACCATAGAATATAACTATGTGAGTTTTGACTCAAATTTTTTTAACAGGGTATATAGGAAGCCTTTATAATTTTTAGTCCCAACACCATGCTAAACCTTCTTATCTTCCCCCTGAGAGGAATTAACCTTAATGTGTGACCACCCCACCCAAGGACACACCAAACCATTCACCAACCAAACATGAGTACTCAATACACCTCAGCCCCACCATGAGATATTAACCCACCTTTTTTCACATACACAACGAAAATATATGTGTTGTGTCAATACAAGAATTTAATCCCGCAATCAGTGTCCCCACAAGACATTAAACCTCTAAACCACTTCCCTATAATACTTTAAACCTATGACCTACATCCACATATGACTTTTAGAATTTTACCTACATCTCAAAAAGGGATTAAACTTATGATTAGATTCCCCAAAATAATTTAAGAATATAACCATTTATCCCCAAAAGTTCATAAACCTATGAAACCATATGATATAGAAGGATCTCTACCCCTTGTAGAAATCATGACATGGCCAAAGAAAAAAATCATAGACTATTTAAATCACTCACATATGTTTTCTCATAACATACATGGGATTTCTTGAGTTATATACCAATTATGACTCATTCCTGAGACACGATCAATCTAAAAACAGGAAGACAATATGAATTAATAACATGTCTCACACACTCAATATGTCTAAAATTCCCAACATCATAATCTATTATAACCATATGGTGTCTTTTTTTTTTGAAATTTATCATTTTAATTATCCAATTTTCACTTCAATAAAGAATTAGGAATAAGATTCATGAACTTCTCTCAAATCTATGATGGATAAATGGAATAAGAAGAAAACTCATGGGAGGAATCCATGGAAGTATTTCATGACACATTATCAATTATAATGATGGATCCAACATCATAGAACATGATGGCAGAGGACTCCCACCATTTGAAACATGTAACATGGGAAAAAAATCGTCTATCATCCATTCATGCCCCAATGGAAGCATTAGAATGTATGTATAACATTATTTTTTATTATCTAGGTATTTTATTCTAAATCTTGTTGATAATGTTTCTTCAAAACATTATCTCATACCAAATATAACAAACATTACTATAGTTAACGAGAGATAATAGCCATTTATTATATTGGATGCAGAATACATTGATTAAAATAAACAAGATCTAGAATGTTAATATTCTTAGGTGTAAAAATACATATTTGATAATAAAATCTCATTATAACATAAAGAAAATAAAAATAATAAATAAATCATTATAATTATTCCTTCAATTATAGTTAAATTTTACTTTATATTTTTCATAGTTTTTTTTTGAAAATGGGAACGAAATTAATGCGTGAGCTTAGATAGTCAGTAAGGAGTAGAGTACAGTGGAAGCTAACAAGGTATTCAATTGACATAAAATTATAATGAAGAGAGAGATGTAATATAGAGAGATATTCCATTATTAATGCACTAAGACCATGAAATCATAACAATATATATCATAAAACTGATTCTATATAAATAGTAACATGAGTATAATATAATTTGGGAGTGAGATTATAATTAAAATATAATATTTTCTTAGATAAAACTATGAGATCCCATAATGATGGAATTAATTATCCAAAACATCAGAACCATACCCTTGAGGACCTATATTAAGGATTCATAGATAAAGTGTAATGAAACCCCTATTTTCATATCATAGTTCATCTTATGAGACCAACCATTGCATTGAGGGATATATAATTTTTAGCCCCACGTGTCACATAAAAACGAAAATGCCTTCATCATTCAGAATGAATGACTAAAAAATAAAATAACCATTGTTCCCTAAGGGTCATATTAAATATTCATGAATGAAATGTCTATACTAATATCAATTGAAATAATATGTATTCAAATTTTCAATATTTCCTCATTTAAATAAATTGAATGCCTTTATAGTAAAATACCCATGAATATAGATTATAAATTATGGAGAGTTTAAAAATTATAGATAATATGTAATAAATATAATCCAATATTATAGAATATTTATAAATATTATAAAACATATAGAATATTTCAATTATATAATGAATATGAACCTGATATAAAAAGATAAATTTTATAGAGAGAGATAGAGAGTGATAGAAAACATAATCACAAGAGCGGAAAATTGAGTGGTAGAGACCCCTTACCAAAATTTTAAGGAATGCTATATAAATAAATATTAAATGAAAGTATAGAAATAAATATAAAATAATTCAAAACTTTTTTATAAATGACATATATATAGATATAGAAAATAGATACATAATATTAAAATGAAAGGATATTTAGAAATGAAACCCTTAGCTTGAGTCCGAAAATTCTATTTCTATTGTATAACTTCATGATTAAGGAAATTATATTTATTAATTAATTTATCAATAGTATTTTTCACATTTAAAATATTTTTAATCCTTTTAATTAATTTAATATCAAGGAACATTTTTTTATTGGAATAATTTTTCTTACTTTGTTCATTTTGAGGTGGTTCGGTTTATACTTCCAAAACAACTTTTGTTAAATGGTAATGGTAAAATTCACATGTATGATTTTTATATAAACTTTATACATGATATGTTACAATATTATTGTCATTATTGAAGTAGGGAAGTTAAATCGGATAATATGTTCCACATTATAGTACCAAATCAACTAGTGTTTTTATGAAAATTTTGACGGTTAAAATAAATTTGATTATTTAATTTCAATATGAATTTTAACAATCATATTTTATCATTCCAAAATCATTGAAAATATTAGTTTAAATAATAATATTATATTTAATCATTAAAATTTCTCAAAATAATCCATTATTGGTATAAATGAAAATAAAACATCATCATTCGTGAGGTAGCATTAGACTACCACATGTGAATGATGTTTTTAAGGGAGTTTAATTTTTTAGGAATGCTAATAAATAATTTAGATTTATAAAAATATTAAATTATAAATAAACTAATGTTTTATATTTATGTTTAATGTTCAATTATATTTTATATGGAGGAAGATAAGAATAAAAATAAAAATAAATGTTTTTTGAAATATTTAATTTGACATAGTAATGACTTATTATATGGGATTGATGAGAGAATAAAAGTAATAAATGATAACAAATTGATAAAAGGTATAAATATATCAAGGATAAATAATAATGTAAAATAGTAATTGTATTTATAATAGATAATTAAGATAGAAGTGTTACGACCCACCCCCACTAGGAACCCCTCCTAGCTATACAGTAAAGATGAGAGTGACCCCCGAGGTTAACCTCAAATATGCCCCTAGATGGATATTAGAATAGGCTGTATAAAACATAATATGGGGGGTATTACCCTTATAAGATTCATTAATTAATGGAAGAAACACATTTAAATATCATAATATGAATAAAAATCCATAAAAATACCAAAATGCATGAATAATATCGAATGAGTACAAATCCCAAATAAGTTCCCAAACAACCTAGATAGGAACTTTGAAAAAAATTCGTGACTCCAAGATTGTATTGCCTAGATTAGTCACCAAAATTCTCCTAGAAACCTCAAAAAATATTATATATATATATATATACATATGTGTGTGTGTGTGTGAGATAAAAACATGTATACTTCATATAATTATAACCATGATATCTCATGAAAATGTGGAAAGAGAATACTACTTCATTAGTGAAAAAATAGATGAACCATTAACCACTTATCAGGTCAACTAACATAAAACCTCACCAAGGCTCTATCACAAAATTATGTAGATACAAATAGTAAAATATAATTGAATTATATAATAAAAAGGATTCCCACAACCACATACCAACTGGTTTATCACTCTTCTTATCCAATATCGAATATGTTGTCCTCCCAATATATTCCATAGATGTGCCAAAACTCATCGTTTATCATATACATTATAGTAGTTTATCATGAAAAAGAAACATATAAAAAGAACTCCCTCATAAAATAGTTAATAACCACTACCATATTATATCATAAATCTAATACCCCACAAGGACATTCTTTACTCCTAATATATTGTTATAAATTCGATATAGTATATACCAAAAAATTGATTCCCTATAGGTATTCCTAAAATTGTGTACCACTAAAACCATCATTCCCTATGATAAAACTTAAAGGAAGAGTAGATAGAGGGATAATTAATCCATCCATTCCCGATAAAACAAGGATGTTGGGGGGAAAACACCCATTTCCCAATGGATGGTTGGCATTGTTATGGACATAAAACATAGGTGGGTTTCACGTAGAAATCAAAAGGAAAATAAATTTATCTGTATGCTATAAAAACACAACCATATAGTTTATACACTAAATAAACTATAACCAAAAAACATTATCACACTCCCCAAGTCTTATATTACCATCAATTCAATCCATTCCAGGTCAACTAACCGACTTTCAATCAAAAATAGACTAAAAAATCATTCACTAATTTCAATATTTCAATTGTATTACACATTTTCTAGATTTACCATTAACAAACAAGTTACATTCATTAATCCATTTAATTCAATATTTAGTAAGAAACTTTCAATCCTATTCCCACATTTATTCATGTTTAATTATTTCATTTTCATCCCTTTACCTTTCCAATCCAATACCACATTACTCCCATGCATTACACATTTCGTTTCAACATGAATATTCTATTCTAGTTATGAATAAATTAAATTGTAGAAAATCCAATTTTGAGTTTTTTAAACAACTATATTCCATTTTATAATGATTTTATAAGACAAACCCGCATGAATTGGCCAAGTAATAAACCATAATAAAACAATAAAAAATCTTCCCACTCTGGAAAGGGAATGATAAACCCACTAAACAATCACCAGTTAAACTTAGTCCCAAATTACACAGAAGGAATCTCCTGAAATTTCTATTGTATAAACTCATATTCAACCCCACAGAATTCCCAAAAAAAATATTAATAAAAACATACATCATCACAAGAAAAATTATCATTAGGAAATACCATGTTCTTATTAAAAAAAGTTTTCACACAAATTCCTCTTATTATATACATACATATTAGTTACCATATCTATGTGGGAAGCCAATTATGAAATAATAATTCTAAAAAAACCAAGACATCATCAAAAACATATCATCAATATTAAATATTTTCATCAATCATATCGAAAATGCATGAAAAACAAGCATAATAATATTTAAGTAGTTAAAACTCAAATAGTACACCCCTTAACATCAAATAAATTATTTATTCTTCATTATCTTTTTTAGGTCAAACTATAATACTCACCCAATGTAAGAAAAATCATTCTAACCCATTAATTTACAAAGAAAAATGGAGGGTTGTTGAAATCCCTATGTAGAAATGATCCTTCTAAATCTTTTTGACTAAATAAAGAAATAAGAATACTATCATTATAAAAAAACACAAATGGAACTCCCCATTGAAATGAAACCATCAAAAATTAAATCAATTTCTCTCGATAACATCACAAAAAAACCAATTATATACCCAGTGTCTTCCCTAGATCAAATGTTTGGTGGAATCTATGTGGGAATGAAAAAAACATACTTAATAACATGACGAATAAATATCCCATGTATTTGGGGGTATAGACACATTAATAGATCTATATGACCCCAAATATATTCCACTAGGTCACCCAAGAGTCATGAGGGAATAAAGACAAATGATGAGGTTAGAATGAGTTTCTGAATTTATACGTAATAGATTTTTCCTTGACTATAACACAAAACTAATGGGTATAACCAAACCCATTTTATTATAAGACTATGTCATAATTGAAAATGGAAAATTTAAAATAAGCATAATTAATCTAACATCTATAAAACACATTGAACATACCTCTTAGATGCTACAAACATGGGTTAAGGCTATGGTGCCACAAACACACCACGATGTAGCTACTCCCAAATTCCTAGAGATTTAAAACCAGACATCTGGGCCTCCATGGTGAAATTATGATCTCTATAACTAATAAAATATAGTCCAGTTACTACTATGACACAACCAAGACCTATAGTGAAACCCCTCCTTAAGTCAAATGGTCTAACAATATCCACCTGTCATGTATTCCATTCCATAGATCACCACTACAATATAACCATTTCTAAATTAGAGGAGATACCAAAAATATCACCCTTATACACTACAATACAATTTATTGACCACACTTCAAGGGACTACACTATTCTATAGTGTAAGGATCTACACCGAATAAACTGTACTGATGATTAAGGTTCATCCCAAACTCCATTGAACTCTCATCTAACCTCATTTTGGTAATTCCAACACCCAAATATCACTATGTAATGGGTCAATATGGTCAGAAAAATTATAGTAGAAATTTCTTTAATGATTATCATGATTGATAATAAGAACCAAAATGAAATTTAAAATCCTCTAAAACCTAAACCACTCTCCCAATAGATACTTCTAAAATGTGATTCCCCCACCATCAAAGATCATGAAACAAGTAGATGAGACTCAAAAAATTATGAAAAAACAATTACATTATTCAATTTAATACAAAATTAATAACATCAACAAACATGTTAAAAATAATCATTACAACTGTGGATATTGATTTTTCATATTTGTATCATAGCCCCACACGCTTTCCAGTTTTCCACCATGCCTATATAGAAAACACACTAAGGGTATAAAACACCCACGTGTAACCTTCTCTCATTGATCTTGGATCTCAACTAGACATTATATAAAAATTCCATCATACTTGATATAAAATGTTTCCCTATTAATGAAGTGGGAGTCATTGTGAAGATATTGAAAAGGTTGAAACGGATGAAATACATCATGGATCTTCTCTATCTATGCTAGAAGGACCAATTGATCTGCTACCTAACCAATACACCACAACACTCAATAGGCCCACAAACGATAGAAAAATTTATCTTCTCTATCCAAAAAATATATTCCATAATGAGGGGATACCCTAAATAATAAACGGTCATCAAACCCAAAAAACACTGGTCCCACACACTAATTCACATAATATTTATAATGGTATTGTGTCACCATTATCCTCTGTTGGATTATTTGAACTATCTCCATCCTGATAAGAACTACATATTACCCAATGAATTCTGACTCCCCTAACTCAATCCAACATAACAAAAAATTAATGGGTCTCCAATACCACACCTCAAATGGGTCAACTATAATGAAATTGTGGAAGTTTTTATGATAAGAAAACTCAACCCAAGAAAATCGCATCACCCAAGAACTAAAAAAGTTAAAAATATAATCCTATAAATATAATCCAATGTTATGATGACCTATATGTTATGCCCATACATATAAGGTTATAAATTAGTTTTAAGGAAATACATGGGAGAAATATATACTAAAATACTCTCTTTATTTTTGAGTTAAATCAGTGACCTCGATCAGAAATTATGGTCCTTAGTACCCCATGAAGTCACACCACATCATCCACATACATACTCTATAGAACCTCTACAACATCCAACTACTTAATATATTAGAAGTAAGAATAATTCATCAATCAATTTATTATTACCCATGTAACATCACATTATATATAGGATCATGGTATATCAGTGACAAGATTCATCGAATTATCATCCCACTTTCATCCAGGGATATCATGTGAATGTTGTAAACTGCATGGAAAAGGATGCTAAATCCTCCATCATTATAGACCAAGATACATGGTAAAAAATTATTCACTAATATTTATATCATTTAACAATAATTATGACCCATCATGGGATGATACATCTTAAAAATACCATGATTCATTTTCAGAAATGGTCTATTAAACTAATAAATCACCACATAATGAACCGTTGAAGGAACAGAGAACCTACACTGATGTTTCATCTGATGCTGGTCATCATCCAAACACCCCTCCATAGTATCACCATAGATGAAACAACCCTACATGGGCACTACATACATGTCTTACCATTTAAAATCTTACACCTCGTGAATCATATTTTATTTTACTTTCATTTGAAACAGGGAACATCTACCTCTAACCTACACTACATCAAGTTGCATCACTTCATGCTCCTCCATCCCTCTATAGACATATTAATATTTCAAATTGAAATATCCTCAGGATTTCCTTCTCAGTTAATCTATAAATATATTCCCATTCTTGTGGGTGTATGAGATCTTAAATTCATAATCCTAAAGAAACTATATCCACATCTATTACTGTAGATTTAGATCCTTATAGTAAAAACATATATTAAGAACATGTGATCTGTGAAGACCATAAAACAATAATTGATGATATTATATTAATATTAAATTGAATTAAAAACAACCATTTATTGTTCTATATCATGGGATACATAGTTATTCTTGTTGGTATATAACATCCCAGACTCATATGAGATCAATACCGATTTCTACATCAAAACAAAACGTAAATTAAGACAAAGAGCATTACAAAACACCTTGAACATCACATCCTTCTTAAAGATGTAATAATGGGGGATTTGATCAATCCCATATTCAGTTAGATGAATGATTCTAGATAATTACTATTCCAAATGATAGAATATTCACTCTGAATCAAGTATATTAATAGGAATGAGTCCCTAGAATAAAAGGAAAAAACCTATAATAATAGCCTATGATACTAAGAAAGATACATAAATACAAAATATTCATATGTTTTTTCCAAGGAAAAACTACTAGAATGTTTGAAATATTCACATACATCACTTTTTGGGACACTACATGCCCCTAAAATTTCACCTCTTATTTTAGAAAAATATACTTAGAAAACATTCCATAAATTTTATGGCAATAAAGGACCCTCAAATTATCCCTTAGGTGATTGGCTTGATTCTATTATGAAATTGGTTATACAATGATTACATTAATGTCATGGAACAAATAATGATCTATGAAATCACATAATAAAGAGTTTGGGTGTAATATAAAAATATATAGTGAAATCATGACACTGAATTAAATATTAATGAACGAAAAGTGCCCATAATGACATATCAAATATATATTTTGGATATCCTCTTCCATCACCCTTATCTAATGATTTACAAACCACAGATCAACCATCAAAAATATTTTTAATCCTATCATATGGTAAAAAAATCACAAATACTTGTAAGAGTATAGTAGTTTTTGACCTTAACATGATTCAACCATTAATATTATATATTTAAGTGAAAATTGTTTTCTATGTTAATGTTGAACAACACCAGATCACCGAATGATGTAACACTAGGCCAGATAACACACATCTATATTAGATCACAGATTTGAATCATTTAATCTAATAGAATATATTCTTCCATCAAATAGGGATCCATTAAAACCAGATAGGTACCATGCTGTAATTGGGTCCCAAACATGATATCACACTGAGGAGTTAATTCCAAAAACCTCAATAGAAAAATAACAGCATGGAACTCTTTAATTTGTATATGAAAATCCCCTACATGAATATATATTGATAATAAATATCATATTTTAAAATTATGCAACAATTACCTCAACAATAAATAACCCATTTGACGATCTTTCACTATTACAAACACATTACACTAGCCCTCCTAATCACAGAAGACAAATCATCCCCAAAAAAAGTTGAAAAATATTTGAAATAATTATAAATATTTTTAAATGAGGATGATATCATATGGATATTTCTGAAGAAATAAACCCCTACATAGTAGATATTTTCCCATCATCAACATCCAACAAAAAAAATATTACATGAATACTTGTCTGACCTCCAACCTGAATAGTCAATATGAGGGGGGTGGGAAGCCTCTCCAAATGGATTCCCATGGAATATACCAATAAAGATTAAATAATGGGATAATTTTAGATGAATAAAATAATGAATTAGGAAAAATATAAGATAAAAATATTGTACCTCATATAATAATAGACCCATATAGCATTGGAACATACATAACATGATGCTATCAATGTTCATATCCGCTTTCTTATAGCTCAAGACAATCACAAAGACTATTATCAACCCCATACAACTGATGGTAAATGACTCATGGGATTAATCTTTAGAATATATTCCTTTTATTTTTGGTATATTAATCTATTATCACAACTACTATTACAGCTTCAAAGAAAACGTTTGCTACTGGGTTTGGAATATAATTTTTTTCCCAACAACACATTGATCCCTGAGGATGGTCATGAATTGAAAAAAATGATGAACGTGCATAAAATAAGAATAAACCACCACTCTAGAGCCTTTAATAGGAAAATGATGACTTATGGACCCATATTAGTTGTGGGGAAACTAATAAGGCTGATTCTATTCTGGATGAAACCTTAACGATCATGATAATTGAGATTAATCACTCGAGGATATACACATTATAGATCATTGATTCCTCTCATATCGGGATAAACATGTTGAATTTGGTATCCAATAAATAACCACAACCCTCTTATTCCCCTCCAATTATATACGAAATGTAAATGGTGTGAATACATAAAAAATCACCAGACACAATGCCTCCTCTAAGCACTGAGCTCTAGACCCCTCTTCAAGAAAAAAGTTGTGGTTGAAGAGATCAAGGTCATTAAACCTAATCCACAGTACTGACATTCCCATTTCCCCTAAAAAAGATATATGAGCACCCAAAAAATTGATTATTCGGTCATAAATAATAAATTATCAGTGAAAATATTATTTGGGAAATAATTCAAAGAATCATATGCATCATGCCGCTCTATGAGATTCAGGATCCAACACAACCATGTTTCCCATAACATCTGATTGGTGGTTATAAAATCCCAATATCAAGCCCTAGAATAGATAATATATAAATGTATTTCAAGATCTTCAATAATGTTCTCTTTTATAAGATCAGAGATACTCTCCTCATACTAATCCATACCTAGACGCTGAAACTCAAATAATGTATTCCTCCAAAGTTCATATTACTTAGCCAGGTCAACCATATAATTATTGAATGGGTTATCCTAATGAACTTAACCAATATAAAACACACAGAGAATATTAACTACATATATATCTTCAATAAATAAATAACATTCTCATCCTGGTATTATGGTATTTATTCAATAAAAATTCATTTATTCTGATTTTATTAATTTCAAAATACAAAACAAAAAACAAATGTTCAATCCTGAATGATGTATGTACCTCTCCCAGGTCTCTACCCTATAAATTTTACCTCTTGAATTGGTCATTATATTATCATGTATCCCATTTATCATATAACTGTTGGCCCTAAAATCACTTATCCAAGCCAGCCTCCCTAGCCAACACCACACAGAAAGATCCACAAGGATCATTTCACTACATTCCCATATAATACTAAAAGGTCATAAAAAAAAGTCAATCATAATTCTCTAAAAAATTCACTTATTCCAATCTATTACAAGCTTCCCCCAGTGGGATCTTCTTAAGACTACAATGGAGATGAGAGTGATTTGTGTAGCCTATAATAACCGATTTTTTTTTTTAAAATGTTTTGTTTAAAAAATATATATTTTTAATATGTTTCCTTACACATAACATTTATATCATCATACATGATATGAAATAGTTTTTTTTCGTATGTCACATGAACCATAAATTTTAGATAACGTTACATGCAACATCATGTTTAAACAAAAAGAGTCATAATATTATAATAGTATTATATGATAGTTATCACGTAACCATTAGAATGATAGGTATGATAAAAATTTACTAAATTATGAAAAATAAATTTTTAAAACATGTATATAGAATGAATTAATTATTTATTAAATAATTAAAAATGGAAATCAAAACTATTTAAAAATAAATGAAATCATTTTTCAAAAAACTATTTTTATGAAAAAAAAACATTTTACCTCAATGAAATTTTAAAAACCTTTTTAAATAATGTTAATTAATTATATGTATTTTATATTCAATAAAGTGATAATTTTTTTCTTATGTGTTTTTTATTCAATAGATAAGAATAAATCCAATTCAGCACTTAAGAAATGTATTTTTCTAAAAGTTTTCTTTTTCACCTTTTGGAGTAGTTAATTGAAATATTTTTTCTAAATATTTAAAACAATTATCTGAAAAAATAAATTTTATTTTTAAAATAAATATTTTGATATTATATTTGAGTTATATTTGATAATTTTCCAAAAATTATATTTTTATATAAATAGTGAAAATGATGAATTTTAATTGAAAACTAGTATTTTGATTAAACTATTTATAAGGATAACATATATTTTATATTGGTCTAGAAGGAAAATGAGTTCAATTATAAATATATTAATTAAATTTAGGTAATTTTAATAAATCAGATAATTATATTAAAACATTATAAACTTCTGAACATTATTTCCCTTAAAAACCTCGCATTCTCATATCATTTGTGAGATTAATTATAAATTAAAATTTTCCACTAATGTAAATTGAATTTGGTAAAATAAATTCCATACATTGAGTATTAATAGTTTATATTATCTAATAATTTCAACAGATTTTTTGGCCATAAAAATTAGTGAAAATAGTTACAAATTAATTTTCCCGATTAAGATTAAAAGATGTTTATGTGCGTTACATTCTCTTTGGTAAAAATTAATTTTCAAAACATGGTATTTTTATATGATAAATTATATTTCATATTTAAAATAAATATTTCCATTTTATATAAAAATAAACATTATATTTTAGGATAAATGGTTAAATTACCAAGGTTTAGAAAAAACTAGTAACTATGATAAAAATTAAAATGATGAAAGTAAGTAAAACATTATGCCATAGGAATTTCATGTTTAAAACAAATGTTTTTATTGTGTTGGAGGTTTGTCTCAGCCATATTATACCTCTACAACATTATTTATCAATTTGGGATCCATATGTGGTGAGAGTCACCTTTGATTTTTAAATATTTTTGTTAATTTACCAAAATGACACCCCCTCAATTATAAATTATAAGTAAATCCCCTCTCTTATTCACATATCTCATTATATTTTTCATATACAAAAACCTACCCAAAAAACAATCCAAATTACATACTCTCATTATATAATCCCTATTTGGTATAAAATCTATCTATGGAATTCTTTTGGTGTAAACCTATAGAGGATACCCGAAGAAGATGCATTTTCCTTCAAAGAATGTTTTTATTTTATTTATTCTCCACATATTTAAATTATTATTAGAAAATTAAAATATAATAACAAAATTAAATTAAATATTCTGAGATATTATTAATATAATGGAATTACCTACAACTATATCCACTACTTTGATATGTGCTATGAAATAAATATGCTTGTTTATGATGTACTACTTGTTCTTGAACTGATGAATTTAATTTGTCAAATACCTTCTCTCATAGTTGGGTATTATGATGGATATAAATTAAATATATGATATCAATAACATAATAGTATATTTTGATTCATTATATCATGTATAACTATTTAAATTTCATTCCATTAGGGTTATGGTAACTTCACTAATATGTAGGACATACTACCACAATGTGAGGAGATGTGGTTCATTTCACTAAAAATTTACATGGAAGATAATAAGTATACATATATTTGAGAAAAATTATATATATAGGATAATATTAAAATATTTATCATTTTATTTCTTATCATTTCACTCACTAAATGATGTTAATTTCATTTTTATATGTGTACAATACCACCTTCACAAAATGGTGAGAATCACTTTTCATCACCACAACAAACATATGATATGTATAAGTATATTAAAATAAATAATATTGTATTTAGTATAGTATTATAATTCTATGAGGATAAGATATTTTTATCCTTTTTTTACAACTATAATTTAAGAATAGAAATGTTACTTATGCGTTTGTACGACCTACAATCTCCATGATTGTAACATACATCATTTTCCAAAAAATATAATTAATTACTGGACTTAAAAGTATTATGAATGTTTTATAATTGTTTCATGATTATTATTTTTAATATTATGAATATGTGATCAATTTAAGGGGATGTAAAATAAAAATTCAAAACATACATGAATCCATTTATTACCTGAAACATTATATTAACAAGGCATTGATAATAAATGGGTAAAAAAGGAAATGTGTAAATAATATTTGGTAAGATATATATATATGTATGGAAATTTAATAGATTTATTGTAAAAAAAATATTTATTATATAGAATGTTCAAACGAGTATCAAGGAAGTCTTGATTTATGGTATGGGATATCTAGTCTCTCTTTTATTTATAGGAGACATTTTAATGTTCGCCACTTATTTCATTTGTGTGGTGTATATACTACCCCTTTTGAAATTTTTTATAAGTAATACCATTATTTAAATTATTTTTAACATTAAATTTGATTTTATTATTTATTTGGTATTATGGTTTAAAATATTACCAAAGAGTTAATGTATTTCATGTCCTTCTTTTTTTATTGGATACATATAAAAATTCACCAAACTTTTCATTTGGGTGGTGTATGTACTACCCCTTTTGAAATGTAAATCAAAAATACCATTATTTTATCTGTATTTAATTTTACATTTTATTCTATTTTTTATCGGGTATTATGATTCAAAATATTACAAAAGCGGTATGAGTTTTCTAGTATCTGCAATATTTCTTAGAGGTATATGCAAAATCAACAATAGATACGTTTTTGTGGTGTATATAATTATTCTTTTAAATGTTATATTATTACTCACATTAGTTTAATGATATTTGAAGTAAAAATTTATTTTATTATTTTTCATGGATTTGGATTCAAAATATTTCTAAAGCAGTACTGTATTTTTGTCTCAATTTGCTTTCATTGAGACTTATGTCAAGTTATGCACCTATCTTTTTTTATATGGAGTATATAAAACCATTTTAACATGTATTATAATGAATTTATTCAATATAATGATATTTTTTGTTTGATTTAATTGTATTATTTCAGGGGATTTATGATTCAATGTTACCAATGTAGTAAGGGTTTAATGTTACAATCTCATCATTTATTAAAATTTCTCACAAGTATTCTATAAATGATGAAATATTATTATATATCTCTCAATATTGTCATGAATTTTATTTTAATATTTTCTTATTTTTGTAAAATTGATGTTTTCTCTAAATTTTCCTCTCTTCATGTACTCACAACTTTAAAATGATTTTTTAAGAATAATTTCCATTATTTATCTCTTATACCGAAAGTCCTTTTTTATTCTAATACAATATGTTATAAAAGTAATTTATAATGTGTTTTAATATTATCCTATGAATTAGAAATGAAAATTTTAACCGTTTTTAAAATATTTTAATGTGTTTTAATAATTAGACATCATTTCAATTTAAAAAACTATAATTATTTTATTCAGAATTTGAAAATAATTGTTGTTTTTAAAATGAATTATATGAAAAATATTTCCCACTATAATGATCACACAAAATATTTAAAATATCACTTAAAATATTTTTATGTTTGATTCAAAGAAAATAAATTTTTTTTTTGTGAATTTTTTTTATTCTTAAAAAATCTATTTTAAAGTAAAAGTATATTTTATAAATTTTTATGTTCTATAAATAATTTGTTAATGTAAAAAGTTTATTTTTCTCATGAAATGTGTTATAGGTTTTTAATTATTAATTTATATTTTTTAAACACTATAATAAAATCAAAATATTTCGAAAATATTTTATGGGTTTTTAAAAGAAATTTTGAATGAAAAATTATTTTCATAAGAATTGTGCCCTCTAATAACTCAAATTAATTATCCATATAAGAATACATCATATGATTAAAATTATGAATTTATGGGAATAAGATAAAAAGATACCATTATTATTATTTTTTAGAAAAATAGAGACATGAATTTGTTACCCAACTCATACCCCTGAAAAATTTATTAATAAGGAAGACTGTTAAAATCAAAAACATGAGGTGAAACGATTTTTACCAAAAAGAAAATGAAAATTATTAAAAAAATATGCCTACAAGTTCAATCTAGTGGATAGAAAACTAGGGGAATAAATATGAAGAAATTTGGCCCCATCCTTTGAAAACCATTATGACATCTAAATCCTGATGCTTCATCTTCTATGTCTCAATAATGTTCCCTTAAAAACTATGATGTAATCCAAAAGAAAAATAAATCTTCACTTATTTTCAAAAAAAAAACTCTTCTACATTTTCAACAAAAATTCTTCAAGGCTAAAACCTAGAGAACATATCCCACATACTCATCAAAGCAACCAAATAGTTGCGATATTCTCCTCAAAGCATCAAACCAACTATGTTATAAGATATGTAACATCTATCTGCAACTGCAACAATGAATCCACCACAAATCCATCTACCAATAATACATATCACTTTTAAAGATGATGAATATAATTTAAACAAATTGAACAACCCAAAACTATCCAAACTAAGGCATCCAAAAAAGACAGTTGTGTGGAATCAGACAAATATTAAGAGCACAGTTCTTAATATAGACACTCAAAAGGGAAAGGATATTTAAAATAAGATTCCTAAAAATTATAACTAGGCTTAAAATTACTAGGAAGAAAACCACCAGGTGATGATAACTCAACACTAAAATAGGAAAAACATCTTTAAATTTAAATCCATGTACAATGCAGCCATCCCCATATCAATGCCTACCAAAATCATATTATACCAAAACCAATATACACCCATTCAAACCAAATAAAAGTGAAATAAAACAAGATAATCATGTCATAATTCCAAAGATTTATAATCAAAATAGATTAAAACACATTCTCAAACAAATAAGTAGCTTATCAAAAATGAAAAAAAACAAAAGGGGGGTCATTCCCATTGTATGTATCTATTTTTATAAATAGGTTTTGATCAAATTCTTCATCCAAATTAATGAAAATTAACATTCTCATCTGAATTTAACTATCTAAAAAATATCACCATCCCAATATTTCTGGAATACAATTTCATCTTATTCATCCATCCAAGAGTCAAGATATATTGTCAAAAATTTCTTAATCTAAAAGGCATCAGTCAATATAAGTTTTTTATGAAACGTTTTTCTCATCCATGGGTAATACTATGATGAAATTATAATGAAAATAACATATTTTCACAGGTTAGTTATGATAAAATGATAAAATGACTATTAAACATGTCTCATTTTAAATATATTAAGATATGATGTACTATTTTGCAATCCCATTTTCATTTCAAGGGATATGATATTTTGAATTTTCTATGATGTTGTGGAAAAAATATTTATGCTTTTAATTATGTAATTGGTGGAAACTATATCTTCCTCAACTAATTTCACAAAGAAAAATGTTATATGTTCCAAAAGGGTTAACAAGTGATTAGCCCGATCATGATATGGATGGTACATTGTTTGTTAGTCCAAGATAGAAAATAGGGTACACAAGTGGTTAGCTCATGCCCAAAGTAGGTACAAAGGTGGTTAGCCCAAGACTAACATGTTATGAATGTCCTGATAGTATCCTTGACATACTATTTTCTATGATTATTTGTATTCCTCCATTCTATATCCTTTCCAATGTTAGTTTCTAATGGTTTATGTTTTTTGTTTCCTTTACAATTCATGTCTCATGAACTGTCAATATTTATACCATAAATAAATTTTATGATCTTTTATATACATGGTATGGTTTTCAAATGTAATGATCATATTCCCACACCCTTATGTTCATGTTATTATTTTGTTTCTCCCTTTTTACCCATATATAGAATCTAGGCTCCACCATTCTGTTATTTTCTATCCCTGGGTATAAAGAATTTTTTGAAGTAGGGTATGTTGTGAAGAGTACTAAATAGACGATCTTTGTGAGAGACGCATGATATATTTTTGTAATTAAGAAGATTGTGTGACAATTTTCAAAAGGAAATTAACTATTATGGTCCTTAGGAATGATTTTGGGTGACAAAATGAATATCCATCTACATGGTTGTAATATCTATTTATGAGAATCTTGGGTCACTATAGTTTGTATCAAAGGAAATGTTTGGATTACCTTTGGAAACTGGGAATAGAAAAAATTAGTAAGATCCCAAGGTATATTTCTAAGGATATATCTAGGGATGTATTTATGGATATTTATAAGGATAATCCAAAGTATATGATAAATTCTTGGTATTTTTGTAAAGGATGGAGTTAGTGGATTCAATAAATTACGTCCCTCTCTAGATATTACAAGTTGATGTGGCTCTAGAACAAATATACCTAGGGGTAATAACCCCAAAAAGGGATAATTGAGTGGGACTGAATCGTCAACTGGTGCATGATGATAGGCCTTACTCCACACCTAATATGACAGTCTTGGGGGATATGCTTTGTAAATTCACGAACAAATTATGAAACACCATGATGTATATGAATAGATGATGAATGTGAATGAAATATGATAAAACTATGGTGAAATTAATTAAAATAATGTGTCTTGATTTAGAAATACTATAATTTTTTTCATGATTATTTGGTTTCCCAATATTATTTGGGTTTCTCACACTATGTGTTTTGGTTCTAGTAAATTACTGGAACCAAATAAAACTATATTAGTGTCGAATTTGATATAAAATATTTTTACGATAAACCAAATGTTATGATGACTCGAGTGAAGTGTATTATGATTATTCCTAATACTTTTCAAGATATTTGATTAGAAACGTGAATCATAACCAACCCACAGACTCACAATGAAGATAAAGTTAATTTTAATTGAGGGTATTGGTAATTGATAACATATAAGAATTATGATTCAGTTACCTATATGTCAAGAATGTGGGAATTAGTATTCAAGGGAATTCCACAAATGAATTGGTAGATGCTACATGTGTGGAAAATAAGGACACAAAGCAAGTAATTTTCAATTAAGAATGAAATTACTAGTTAACATAATGGATTCAAATATTATTCTTCATGAGGTATTATCAATAGATCAATATTATAAATATTGAAGGTATGAGTATTATGAAAATAAATTTCCTTTGGGGAAATACAACGATGTATATAATCAAGGTTTTCTTTATTAATTCTTACATTTCTAATGATAACGAGACCTTGAATGAAATATAAAAGGAAATTGGTATTATAGAATAAGATAAAGAATCCTAGTTAATGGTTGGAGAAGGAATGTTGGATTATTTACATATTTATCTATTGTAAATAATGAATAAAGAAAAATATAAGGATTTATAAGCATACTTTTTTTCTAAGGGATTTGATAGAACATTTTTAATGATAATGATGACCTAGAAAACTAATTAATTGGTAAGGTGGTATTCATAGAAAACAAATGATTATGGGATAGATGAACATTAATGTGTTTCAGATTTTTATATAATGACATTGGTATAAAGAGATAATTGATATTAGTAATTTATATTGGATAGTTTTGGCGACGTTGAATCATTTTAATGTTTTTTTGGAAAATTTGGTTTATGTTATCTTATATAGAGTTTACAACATTATTGGATTAATGGAAAAAAAGAAATTGTATATGGTTTTATTAAAGGAATAAGAAATTATTTATTTTTTAAATAAGGTTGTATGAAAATTTATCCTAGTACTATATTTAAATGGAATACATGATGAAGTTATTTACATGTTTTGTATATGACAGTTTAGAGAAACATCATTTTGTTTTTTTGGATTGATGATATGTATATTTTGGAAATTGGGTGACCTTATTTATAAAATTACATATTTTAACAGAATGACTTATCATTCTATCTATGTATATTATGATCTATTAGTGATTCAAGAATAACAAATTATCATTCATTTCATGGAGTATGAGATGAAGTCGAAATTGACCCTAGCACAGAAAAAGAGTGATATTGTGAATATTAAATGGAATGAAATTAATAAGTATATATTCATGTATAAATTATTCGAAATTAGGAAAAAAGGTCTTTAAAAAAGATGATTCATAATAATAATCATTTTTGATGATATCAATGAACTTTTTTAGACATCTATAGAATATTATTTTTTCTTCATTAAACTTATCCATATCATGAACTTACTTATAATAAATGTTCTCTATAACTCCATGCCAATATTAGGGTGTTTATTTTAACTTTTATGTCATTGTTTTCACATTCAACCCATGTAATCCTATTTGGAAAATATGTATGAGTTATTCCAGATGGTATTATCATGACCCACTCTCATTTTCAAGAGGATGTATTTTTAACCCTTTTTATGATGTGGGTTTCTATAAAGATATTATAAAATGTTAAACTTTTGAATAATGAGACAAATTTAATGGGTGAAATTAATTTTAACAATACGAGATTGAAACACCTTATATTTTTTGAATTTTTAAAAATAAATTTCAATTTTTTATATTTTATATTACATTAAAAAATGATCCTATATTTCATTACTCACAACATGTATTTATGATTTCATTTCACTTAAAACCATGTTTAACATGAATTACATGCAACACCGAGTTTAAACAAAACATGGAATATTATTAAAATATTATTATATTATAGTTATCACCAATCTGTTATAATGGATAGTATGAGTATGACTAAGTAAATTATGAAAATATATGGTTTACCCATTTATATATAATTAATTTCTTTTTGACCAATTAATTAAAAATTAAATTCATAATACTTGACAATAATGAAGTTATTTTTTTTTGAGAAACCATTTTTATGAAAATAAACATGGTTTAAAAAAAATAAAAAACTATAGAATAATTATTTAAATGCATTTTATATGTTATATATTGAATCAAATAATTATCATTCAAATTTTTTGTTTTCTAGAAAAAATGAAATAATAAATCCAATTTTGTGCATAAAAATAAGTATTTTCACAAAGTGGGATTTGGGGATAAATATTTTGGGTATAAGAGCCATGTAAGGGGTACATTACCATTAGGCCTTTGGAAAAAATATATATTATTTAATAATGTTGGTGTTTGAGTGGGTTATCCCTTAGGGTGTTATGACCTGCCTTTCATGCTTTTGTGTGTGCTGTGTGTGTGTGTTTGATGTAATTGTACCCCCAAACACCTAATATATATATATTCATATATATATATATATATTATTCTTAAAGATAAATTAGTTCAATTATATATTTATTAATCCAATTTCAAAAAATTCAATAAATTTTTATTTGATATAAAAACATTTCAAACATTTTAACTTTTTTCAATTTAAAACCCCTCTTTTTCATCGTATATATAGGATTAATTTAAAATTAAAATTTTCCACTTTAGGGAATTTAATTTTGAAATTTTTCAATATTTTGATTCTGTATTATTTATATTATATAATAATGAAATTTTAATTTTTTACCATTATTATTAATTAAAATTGTTCAACACTAATTATCATAATTAATATTGAAACACAGTAATGCACGTTAGAGGTACTTCTGTTAAAATTAATTATCAACACATAGTATTTATCATATATAAATTAGATTTTATATTTTTAATTATCAGGTGATAATTATATATTATGATTTATTTTATTTTATTTTTAATAGATAAATTACTTCTGTGAAAGAACTCGACACCATGGTGGAAATTCAAATGGTAAAAGTGAGTAAAACTTAAAAGAAATTAAATAAAATGTTAAAAAAATAGGTTGAGGTTTTATTGGAAATATATTTTGTAACAAAAATTATTTATTAATTTTTTATCCACATGATGTTATAGTGACCCACATTTATTGAATATTTTTGTTCATTTACAAAAATCCCACCACTCCCCAATTATAAAATGGCACAAGCTTCACTCACTTATTCACACCTATAATCCCATATGGATAGACCAAAACCTACCTAAATCACATTTAAAATTCACCTATGTCATTATAGAAGAATTATATCATGAAAAAAATAAATTTTTTGATTTATTTTTTAGTAATCCTAAATACGTTACCCGAAGAAGATGTAATGTTCTTCAATAAGCATTTTTATTTTCTTTTTCCTCACTACATTCAATTATTATTAAAACATACTAATATAATATTGTAAAAATATTAAACATATAGAGATAATTATATGTTATATTAATGACAAAATCGGGCTCAACATCCATTAAATGAGTTGCAAAACCATTGTACGTGCATATGGTGGAATACCGCCTAACGAATCGGTGTCATTTGGGTCCCCCTTACCATTTATCAGTGATGGGAATGATTAATGATTTAAAGTATATATATGAAATTTATATTATATTTATATATTTTTAGTCATTATATCATATATACATTTTAAATTTAATGTCCATTTGGGATTTGATTTCGTTTATTGTGTGTATAGCGGACCACCTCTTCACGAACCGAGGTGATTCATTTTCAGTAACATATTATTTGAAGGTAATAAGAATAAATATAAGTTATATAAATGAAATAATTATTATATTCATGAAATATTAATAATTTAATTTCATATCTTCTTCACTCTCTAAATTATTATATGATCATTCATATACATGTTTAATATCGTGTTTGTGAAGGGACATGACTCTCGTCTCATCACCACGCCCCATAGATAATATGTATAAGTACACATAATGAAATAATATGTTAATTATTATATTATAATAATTATTTGAATAAAATATATCATTTATATCTTTTCAATAATTATGATTGATTAATGGAAACCTCACTCATGTGTATGTACGTCCTACTATCTAAATGATCGCAAAATACTTCATTTCTCAAAACCATGTTCCATGATTGGTCTTAAAATTATAATTGATGTATGTAATTTATTTCTCGGCTAATATCATGTATATCATGGAAATATGATCATGTTAAGATAATAAGAAATTAAAAATCAAAAAATATATGAAAAACATAGAAGTTATTCCCCAATACATGATCTCAACAAGGAATTTTTAATAAATAGGTCAAAAATTGTCATGAGTAGTTCAGTTATATAAATACCCAGAACATAGTTTCCCAAATTAAGAACATTACATAATTACATTTTCATAATAAACAAGGAAGTAGTATCCTAAAGTAATAAATAATTTATTATATTTGGAAAACAGGATACATATATAGGTTCAACATTATAACTAGAAATGAAGTTAAAACATGGTAACTATATTGGAAACACCCACAAAATTCTAAATTATCCTTGAAATTAAATCGTAATATATATCTTCTCTCCATAAAGAAAATATATAAAATAAAGGGGTGATCACATTTTATTTATTAACAGTATGTAATATGATGTAAGCATAAAATAAACCATAAGCAAATGTGAATAATTAAAATCACTTATCATGAAAAAACATGGGCATAATATGGATGGAAAGAAACTGATTAAACAAATCTATATAAATTATCATAGGAGAATGAAACATAACCATTTATATTGTAATATTCGAATAATCATATGTAATATAAAATACATTTCTCATAATAATGTAATTCAAAAATCTGGATATAATAAAAATACCTTCAAGGCATCATTCTAAGACCATATAGAAATGGGTAAAAACCCAAACTAGTTTGTCTCAAGAGACATACCAATACACCAAAATTATTTAGAGATCCCCTAACAAAGCTTAATATGTCTAATTCATTCTTAATATAAAATGGTTGAAACATAATCAACCTATACATTCATATTAGACCTAATATATTAAAAGTTAATAACTTTCCCCAATCAGTAAACCTGAACACTAACCATTATGAGTAGTACGATGAATGGTATCAAGATATCATATCCATATTAAAACTAATCATAACCCATCAAATAATATATGGAATATTATATCATAAAATAATAATCCCAATTAAACATAACAATGAAAAATAGTTTTTAAATATATGAAAATACTCTTATTAAATCATCAATACTTCTTGAGGGAAATACTCCTTTACATTGAAAAGAAGAGTTATTTTGGAAAAAGAATTATATAAAATCAGAAGTGAAAAAAGATAGTTTTAAATAATAAAATGATTTATCTTTTAAATAAATAATGTCTTAAAATAGATTATAGAGTGCACATAAAAATAGGTATGAATTTGAGAAGTTCCCGTGAATCCGGATTTTTTATCGAGTAGAATTTGGGGAAGATCCTTTTAAAACATGAAAAATTACATAAAATAAAGAATTATTCTGATTTGTACATATATATAGAAAATTTATAGATACATTAGGTGGAGTAAATAAGAAAAATTAATAATTTCAATAAAAAAATAGATAAAATGAGTAACCTAAATGAAAATAAAGGTTCGGGAAAAACCTGTACCCTATGTTCGAATGCATTCTACACAAAACCCGAATGTATGTGATTTTAAAATTAAACCCATTAATTAATTAATTAATTAAAATATATATATATATATATATTTAATAAAATTTTATTATGTTCTTTTTTATGAGTAATAAGATACATGTTTATTGCTCAGGAGAGCTCACTTCCATGGTTTTCAGAGTCGGTATACATATATACGAGTATGATTGTTCATGAAGAATGGGTATAATTCTGTAGAATTTAATTTTTATGATATAAATGAATAATAATAATTTTAAATGGTTATATATATCATTTTGATATATGGTATGAGGATAAATCATTATACAATATATCTAGTGATAATTGTTTACAATATTATGATGATTATTGATCATAACAAACTCATATTTTTTTATCATTTAGTATTATGTAAATATGTTACATATAGAACATAAAAAGGGTTTTAATACATATATTATTTTTTATTTTAACCATAAAAATGTTTTAATTACTATATTTTATGGATTAGATGAGGTATTAATATCCTTCATCTACAAAGGTTGTAAATCGGAACCTCACAGACGATGATTTCATTTTTGAAATAAGAGAGAGAGAGAGAGAGAGAGCGGGAGAAAAAAACGAATTTGAGGAATAATAATCCATTAAGATGATATAATTCCATAATATGGATGATTCTAGATATATTATGATATTTTTTAAATAGTATGTGAGTATATAATAATAAAATAAATGAACATGAAAAGAAATTAAAATTAAGAGGAAGCAGATTTTACCTCTTGAATACTCCCCCCTGGGAACCTATTTAAGTGGGTTAGATTTGGTCTTTTAGTAAGACCTTGAGATCTTGGAAATGAAGGAGAGACTAGAGATAAGTATTTGGGTTTAATTTTTACAACCTTCAAGGTGTAGAGGTGTGAGGAGAAGGTGTTGTGAGGTGGTGAATTTATAGTGGAGGGGAGGGGTTATTTTTCATTATTTTATTCATTTGTTTGTTATTTTAATGAATATAGGAAATAGATTTGATTCTTGAGACTAAATACAATAATAAGTTAACGTTATTTCAAACAAATGGTGATTACATCATCCAAACATATCTTATGACTTAATAAATCATGTATTTATCATTTATCAGAAATTATTGTTTTTTACTACTCAGTAAAAATTCATGTATTTTAGAAAAATCCGGAAAATTAACCCTAACCATTTTTTTATGTGTAGATTTATAAAATGGAATCCATTTTTATGAAAATAATTATTAAAATATTAAAAATATAATTTTTAATTAAAACCATCATTTACTTGAAAATATATATTTTAAATATAGATTTCATTTTATAACACTTTAAAAATTAACTAAGATCTCATTAAATTATTTGAAAATAATACGAAGAAAAATATTTATTTATGAATAAATTTTATGAAAATTAATTTCCTTTTAAATCATTTTCTTAATTATGAAATTATAGTTAATGATTTATCTCTCAATAAATTACCAACAGTTAATTAATAGTATAAAAAATAGTCATCTACCTATATTATGATATAATTATATCATACATTCATTTATAAGATTCCTAAGTTTTATTTATACAAACATGTATGCGGTTACTATTCATTTAGATGATATAATAATCTTAAGGGACAAATTACTATTCTTGAGTTCTAGTTATTATTTCATTGGTATATGTTCCTTAACATTTATAAATACGGATTATTTCAATCATTATTAATTTATAATGTTTGTATTGTGTTTTCTATGTGATTTCAGGTGATCTATACTATATGAAAAAATTAATATGGGAAATTTCATTTATTGATTTTTGGGTCATTACATTCTTCCCTCCTATAAAAAATTCATCCTCTAAATTTCCATATTGACACCCTAAAAAAGATTCGATTAGTTCTTCATCATAAGACACTCAGCCTCCCACATTTCTTCATCAATTTTATTATTATTACAAAGTAACATTACCAACTGAGTCATCCAATTCCTCAAAACCTTTTCTATAGTGTTCAAATTCTGGATATGCTCTTCATAGTAAGATAATTCAGGTTAAAATTCTATTCCTTTAGAAGTGAGTACATGTTTTGAGTTTGGCATGTACTTCTTTAACAAGGATATGTAGAACACATTGTGTACCTTCTGAAGACTATGTGGAATTTCCAAATTATAATCCAAAACTCCAATTCTATCCATAAGTTCAAAAAGACCAATATACATGTGACTGAGTTTCCCATTCTTCCCAAATCTAATAACATCCTTCCATGGAGATACATTCAAGAAAACATGATATCCCATTTCAAATTCCAAACCCTTCCTTCGATTATCAGTATAAATATTTTACCTATATTTACCTACTTTGTTATGGATTTGAATAGTCTTTTCCATTGCTCTTGTTTCTTCCATGGGCTTTAGGCACAAATCTAACTTTCACCAACTTCATCCCAACATATTGGTGTGTGAAATATTTTCCATACAATGCATCATATGGTTCTATTTGAATACTATACTATAAAATATTGTTGTAAGAAATATCCAAAAAATGTAAAACTAATCCCACATACCTTGAATTTAATGGGAGCGTGATCTCAACTTGTCTTCTAATGTTTGGTTCATTCTTTACAACTACCTGTTAGTTTGAGGGTGATAATAAGTACTAAAATGAAGCTCAATATCTAAATTATTTTTTGTAACTTTTCATTAATTTAGATGTAAATCATAGATTATGATCACACAAAATTGAAGGAGGTTCTCCATGAAGTCTAACAAATTCATTAATATAGAGTCTAGAAAGGCGCTATAGTGGAAAATCCTCCCTTATATAGGGTAAATTTGTAGATATGGTTTGTTGATCAATAATAACCTATATTTTATCATTCATTCCTGAGATTTTTTGGTAATCTTGTGAAAAAATCTATAGTGATTTCATCCCGTTTCCATACAAGAATAGGAAGGTGTTACATGACCCCTCTTGGATGTTTCCTTTTAGCATTTTCATGTTGAAAGACAAGACATATTAATACATAATCATAAATTTAATGCTACATATTACCCCACCAGAAATGTCCCATCAGATCACAATACATCATAGTGATACTACGATTTATAGTGTAATTCGAGCCATGGTCATCATCCAAAAACTCCATTTTAGCTTTGGTATAGAGGGAACACATAGCCTCCTCCCAAATTTCAAAATTCCATCCTCAAACACAAATTTTGAAAACGTCCCATCATTCAAAGCATCAATTTTATTTTAAATATTCTCATCCTAAAAATTATAAATTTTAATTCTTTCAATTTAATATTGTTGTGAAAATAATTGAATAAGTATTAATGCTTCATGATCCTTGATAACTCTCATATCCTTTTATTCAAAATCCATGTACAAAGGATCTTTTTCAATCCTCATTTTATTTAGAACTCCATGATTATTCCAACATAAATCATATTTTACACTATTTTCTTTCCCTGGGTGGTAGTTCATTGAACAATCATAATTGTTAAATAGCTAGAGCCATATCCATTGCATCATGTCGAGTTTTTTTATGTGAAATATATTTCAAACTATTGTGATCTGTATATATCTAACATGTTTCACCATAGAGAGAGTGTGTCCATTACTTTTGGAAAAGGATTATAGATGAAAATAAAATATCATGAGTAATCAAGTTTTTTTCATGTGTTTTTTAGTACCTTGATGTATAGGTAATACCTCTATAATTCAACATAAGGACACAACAATGTCCTTTATTTGATGCATCACTATAAATCACAAATCCACCATTCCCAAATGGTAGAGTAAAAATCATTGCATTCATTAATCTCAATTTATTTCTTCAAAACATTTTTCAAATAATTTTTTCCATACAAACGAATTCATTTTATGTTTAAACTTGGTTAACGAGTTCGCTAACCAGGAAACAATCTGAAAAAGTTTATATATTAACCTGAAAAATCAATAAAACTATGTACCTTAGTTATGTTCATTTGTGTAGTTCATTCCTCAACTGCCTTTGTATTCACAAGGTCAATTAAGACTCTATCCTTAAAGATAATATGGCCATTAAAAGAAACTGTTTGAGGCAAAAATTCACACATTCTAATCATCCCATATAACTAATTTCTTCTAAGAGCCTTCAGAATAATTCTCAAGTGATTCCCATTATCTTCATAGATTTTGCGGTATACTAAGATATCATCAGTAAATACCATAAAAATTTATCAATATATTCCTTGAAAATAATATTCTTTAGATCCCTGAAAACAAATAGTGCATTATTTATTCTAGAAGGCATTACTAAAAACTCCAAATTCCAATACAACGTTTGAAATGCTATATTTGGAATATCTTCATTATTCACATGAAACTGATGAGATCCAGTTCAAAGTTCAATCTTAGAATAATATTGGGTTCTAGGAATTTGATAAAATAAATCATCAATCCACGGTAGAGGATATTATTAATTTTTTCTAATAGCATTGATTTATTAAGAGTTAATACACAACCTCATGGATCTGTATTTCTTAAAAAAATAAATAACTTTGGCTCCCCATGGAGAAACCCTAGGGAGAATAAATCCTTTATCAGTAATTTTTTATATATGCTTCTTTATATCCACTAATTCCACTATATGTATTCTATAAGAAGTCTTTGATATAGGTATTTCACAAGTAATTAATTTAAAAAAACTCAATTCCACGCAATAGAGGATATTTATCAAAATACTATGGAAATACATCAACATATTCTTTCACAAAAGCTTCATATTCAATATTAAGATTTATTTCCACACCAATATATATTTTTTTCTCTTCCTCCCTAGGAATTGAATTCAGATGAGATATTGGGGCTAGATTAACACAATAATTAGATGGTGAGGTTTCTTCTATAATGATAAAGGAGTCTAAATCATTCTTAAAAATTATAGCTTCTTTCTTCTTGTAATATGTATTCCACATCATAATTTGAAACTCAATCCTTACAAGAAATTTTATCAAAGATAATCATAGCTATGATGATAGGTTCAGCAACAAAATCACATTTATTTGTCATAAAGTTGATTGATTGACACATATTTGTTGTAATGATACATCCCATAAGAGTTTTGACTAAAAAATCCCTTATTAAATCAAATTGCAAGTGTCTAATTTTCTTGGAAAACTAGTAATATATAAAATAATGTGATGATCCTTAATAAAATAAATTTTTGTCTATGTTTGAGGAAACAATTAAAACACCCACCACCACATAATTAGGAATATCAACCTCAGTAGTTACGACCACATAATGTTGACCTTTCTCACATGGACATATTTGGGAAAGGTTTTATTTAAATTTAATGTATTCTTATTCATAATCTCCCATGTCTTTAATGTTTTAGCATTGAACATTGGTAGATTATTTAATTCCCTTTAAATCATGGGCTAGGTGGAATGTTTCTCTGCACTATTTCTAGAATCACATTCTCTTTAGACATGTACTAGGGTGTTTCTTCCCAATATTACTACAAGGGGGAAAGTTAACTATTTCATTCTTACCCAATTCCTTATTTCTATTTCTATATTGTTTATTAGTCCTCTTGTTATCATTATTTACTTTGAGGTTTTAATAATTCAAGAATAATTTTTCTTTCTTGATAGCACATGAGACTATATCTTCATATGATGAGAAATTTTTGGAGATTAGATCCCTTTGTAGGAATGATTTTAAACCATAAAATAATTTATCAATATTTCTCCATGTATTATAAATATATTCTTCAACATTAATTGATATCCTTGTAATGATGGATTCTTATTTTGTAATATATTCTTCATCATTCTATTTTAGAGTGAAGAATTTCAATTCCGTATCCACTCATTGTTTGGGAGGAAAATATTTTTCATGGAAAATTTCCTTAAAATTCCTCCATTCCATATTTGAGGTTTGTTCCTCCTCCTTTGTGTATGAAATTAGAAACCACAACTGATCAGCATATCCTGATATATGATAAACTACTATGACTACCTTACCCTTGAATTACTTCTCGAAGTGATAAATATATTCTATAAGGAACAGATCCACTGCTTCACTAAAAATGGTTTTTTCATTCAATAGAATGATGGATACTATTTTAGTATAATGTGTACTAACATTTTTCCTCCGCATTGTGGTTCATGATACTCCTTACGGGTAAGGATATTATTTATAACCTGAGTCAACAGTCCCCATATAGTTATATGTTTCTCAACACTGGTTGAAGCTCTAATACTAACATCATTATCTTGTATAAGAAAGAAATCCATACGTTGGATATGTGGGTTAATACAGATTCCATTCCTACTACTAGGCTTTATTTCTAAATAATATCATACACTCGATTAGTTTGTGAATTGAAATGTATAATCTTGAACGAGGAGAACACTTAACATAAAATAAAATTCTATTCATAGTTATTATCTTAATCATAAACATGGTTTCTTTGGGAACATATTAATTTTCAAATCCTCTGTAATAGTTTTTAATGAAAATGTGACTTATCCAAAGCATATCACTCTAGAGTTTCAAACCAAGTGCGTAATAAGGTCCAATCTGGTATACTAGGTTACCCAAAGTCGGTCCCCAGACACATTGTTTAGGTTGTTACCCCTAGGTACACCTGTGCTAAAAACATGTCCACATTTAGTATCCAAAAAGGGATATACTACTAGGAAGTTCTACATAATCACTAAGTTAAAAGAAATTCAAGGATAATCACATATTATTATCCTCAAAGTCTATCATAGAGTGATGTTCCCTAATCTATGTTTTCTAATATAGGTTATATAATCTCTACTAATCTTCCTTTGATACCAATTTTAAATAACTCAATCACAGTTTCCTTGAGTTGGTGCCCTACTTCATTACCTGGGCATAATTAACAAGAAGTCATATCCTGAAGGAATGAATAGTTTAGTATATTTTAAAAATAGGATACATACATAAGTTAAACATTAGATCTTTAAATGAAGTAAAAAATAGTAACAATATTAGAAACAACCATAAACCTATAGATTATCCTTTAGACTACTTCATAATATAAATCATCGCATCTTGGAAAAAATAAAGGGGTGAGATTATATTCTCCGTAAGGGGATGTAATATATTATAATAATAAAAATATACCATAAGGAAAATAGAATAATTAAAAACAAATATTCTTAAAAGAAAATCATGAGCATAATATGGATGGAATAAATTATTATTAAATAAATATATTATAAGTGATAATAGGGGAATGAAACAAAACCATGAATATTATATGAATAGAATAAACATATGGAATATAAAATAATAATCTCATAATGAAGGAATTTATAAGGTGGGATATCATAAATACGCTATCAAGGCCTCATGCCAAGAACATACATGAATGAGTGAAAACACAAACTAGTTTATCTCATGAGATATACCAATGCACTGAGGGGATATAGCAGGCCCCAAATAACACTTACTAATTAAAATTCATTCCTCATATGAAAGGGGTGAAACATAATCAATATATACATTATTATTGAAACTAAAATATGATATGTATATAACTTTCACCAATTAGTAAACATAAACACTAACCATTAAGCGTAATATGGTGAATGGTATCAAGATAGAACTTACATTGAAAAAATAGTAATTATACATTCAATAAAATTAGTTATATGATATCATAATATAATTTTCCAAATTAAAAATAAAAATCATCCTGAGTTTTGAAATATATAAAAATACTCATATTAAATAATCGAGTAAATTTTCAATGAAAATATTTTATATTACAAATTAGTTTTATTTTTGGAAAATCATTATATAAAACATGAAGTAAACAAATATAGTTTTTTCATAATAAAATGAGTGGCTTATGAAGAAATTTAATTCTTAAAACACATTATAGAGTGCACTAGAAAAAATGTAAGAATTTGAGAAGCTCCCATGAATCAAGATTTGTTTATGGGAAGAATTAAAGGAAGTTCCTTTTAAAAAAAGTAACTCCAAAAAAAATAAATAATAAATCTCATTAGTATATATATATATATATATAATATTAGCACATAAAAAATGAGGAGTAAATAAGAATAATTAAGAATTTCATTGGGGTACAGAGAGAAAAAATGAATCCAAAAAGAAAATAGAGGTTTCGGTAGAAAGCCTTAGCTTATGTATGAATGTGTTAAGTACTTGAGCTTAATGTCCTGGATAATAATATTAAATCAATCAATTAATTAATTCATATTCATTTATACTATTATTTGATTTAGTATAATTTAATTATTCTATTTTAAGGACTTTTGGAGGAGTTATAACAACAATATTTCACAAATTTCCTCATTTTATTTCATTTACAAGATAAATATAATTGTATATGAGTATGGATGTTCATTTGGGAAGGGTAATTCTAAGAATCCAGATCATCAATTTAGGTATGGATCTTTATTTCATGTGTTTTTGAGGAAAAAGAAAAATTTTGGAAATTTTATCTGAACACACCATGTACTCCTGAGTACACTCCATGTACCTGGTAGCTACATGTAGCCATATACTTGTCATGTAACAGGTGAGTACATGGATGTGTTGAATGCCAAAAGAGGGGTGAAGTTAAGGCAGGTACATCATGTGTACATAAAAAAACTCCATTAATTTTTTTTAATTGAGATATCAAACTGGGGTTTCATCTAACCCTCATTTTCATCATCTTTTAGTCGTATCTCGTGAAGCGTATATAATCATCGAATCTTCTCTATGCCACCAATTCGTCATCCATTATCTCAATCAAACGTCATTGGTTGCATTGGAATCACCTTGAAAAGTTCTTGGTTCTTCATGAATCTCTCTTCCTGATTTCCTCTTTTCTCTTGAGTGATCCATGGTTGAACGTATTTGTCATTTTTTAGATCTACGATTTTCTAGGCCAACTCAAGGGCCGGTGTTCAAGAGTCTTTATCAAACAACTTCATGGTAGGTTTTTTTTCCTTTCATATTTTTCTTTGAGTCATGTATGCATAAGTTCTAATTACTCATGATTCAGGTATTCGTGTTAAGGAATTGAACCCTATTATTATCACATATAGATTTATTGAGAGATTAATGTTTTTTGTTGATATATTATTCTAAATTTGAGTTTTAAGAGACACATGTGTGTGTGCTTCCTTGTTTAAATATTTCTGGCCGTTTGGCATAGGTTTCTAAGAGGAAAACCTTGTTTCTTTTCCTTTATTGTTAGGTTGGAATTGTTTTCTAAATTCTTTCTGTTAAACGCACAGGTTATTCATTATAACTGCTTAGTCTTGTAGTAGTTGTGATCAATTGGGCTTCTAGATAACGTTTGTGCAGAATTGTATTACACGAGGCTCTGATAACCTGGTGTAGTTAAACCATAGGGGGAATTGATGTTCGGGGATTCCTAGAGTGTTTGTTATAATTACATTATGACACCATAGAGGGGATTGAATGTGAGTTCTCCCTTAGAGTGTTTATAGTATATTTGTTACGAGACTACAGGGGGAATTAACATTGAGTGTTTCCACATAGAGTCTCAAGATTATCGTTTAATGTCAATAAAGGGAATTGACCTTGAGTTCTTCCTCAAATAGGCTTTGTATTTATGACACTGAAGGGGTTAGAATTTGTGAGATTTCAAATAGGGTTGTTATATAATTTTCAAATTGATGTAATGTTGATCCATAGGGGTTGGACAATAAGAACATTCCTAGAGGGTTTCTTGTGAATGAATGATTGATTGTGACGAGCCTTCTAAGACAAAGTACAAGCTTGGAGTCTGTCTTACATGATTGTTAGATGGTCTTCTAAGACATCTATTTCTATTTTACATATGGGATACATTGATTAGGATGATATTGAGGATACATTATTCAACAGTTTGAATAATTAATAAATTCAAAGGACTGTATTTGAAAACTATATAATTGTTTAATTTTGAGTACTTCCTAGTTTATTTATTCAATTTTCATATTTCCTACAATATATATTCATTGATATTTAGGCACATGTCTTTTGGTTTTTTCCTACTAGGATTCGTATCACACCCTATTTGGGTCAAGATTTTTGATCTAGCAGATTATATGGTTATAGGTATAGATAAGGGAAAACACCCTTCAACATTAGCTAATTGATTGTTGCAGACCTGGAGAGCATGGGAAAAAGTTGAGGATTGCGATTCTATTGGATTTTACTATTTTCTATATTTTGGTTTCAGTGTTGTATTAACAGAATTGTGGCTTGTTTGTCATCTTTCCAAGATACTTGTGACATACATCATTATTTAAATATATGTGCTGTAGTTTTTGTACTATCAGTCTTCCGTTGTTTACTTTTTGTATTGTATTACTGCATCTTCTGTTATTTGTTTTTGTAATTCAACTATTTTTCTCTTCCAATGAGGGAATAGTTTCTCCACTATCACACACATGTCCATATATTCTAATTAGAAGCCTCTGGTAATCAATGAAACGTGCATGAGGCCATGTGACCAACCAGGTATGTGGAACCTTTGGGCGGTACCTGGAACTGGGACGTTACAAAGTGGTATTAGAGTAGGTTTCATTTATGATATGTCTTATTAATTGGATCCTATAGATAGTGATAAGAATGAATATTTAGTTAGTAATAAACTCTACCCTCATGTAGATAACTCAAGTACAGGGAAAATCCATGTTACCTCCGGAATTGCATTTTTTGGGGTTTTTTCAATTTTTACAGTTGATTTGATTTCACCATTGGGTGAAACACTTATTTTATGCTGTTATTGTTAATATTATTGTGCTTATATTTATTTTGAAAACCGATGATATGAGGTTATTCCATCTCATGCATCATATAGGAACATTCTAGAGATAGCATGTCATACATTGTTTTCATGCCATTTAGGGAGCATTACAGATTAAATTTTGCGATGATAGATGTTTTCCTTGATATGCAAGTTGTTGTGATCGATGTCATTATAGAATACCTACTATTTTGATAGAGTATTGGAATATGTAATGTATCATTTATATGGATGCAAAACTTTTGTTCTTGAGGTGTTATGGGCCCACTTGGATTAGAATTTTCTGGATCATGTATGAATTTTTGTTGAATTTTGTCAAGTTATGATACAAAAAAAGATTCTAGACCTTGATTCGTGGAAGCATGGGCCCTCATGGGTCAGAATTTTTCATTACGTGAAAATTGTTTATGTTTTCATGTTTTTTGGAGATGTTTCATAGGCCTACTATTCGGAAACCCAAACAACAAAGTATGTGGTGTTATGAACACATGCCATGTGTTCTTCTGATCTAGAAGAAAAAAAATTTCTTAAGTTCACATAGTGTACTATATGTACATTCCATGTACTCAATATATATGCTATGTAGTCTTAAACCATGTGACTGACTGTGTGATCAATGAAACAGGGATTGGAAATGTGGGTAGAACATGCCATGTATTGGAAGTACACACTGCGGCAAAGAGGACAAGTACATGGCTGTGTGACTAACAACACCGGTGGATAAAAAATACTGTTTACATGTTGTGTACCATTCACACACATCATGTAGGGTTTACAATGTCTCCGACCATGTGAGAAACGACACGGGTATTTGGAACATAAGTGGTACACACCGTGTTTAGGGTGAACACACAATGCAATGTTACCGAGGAGAGAATTGTGTGGTTTATCCATTTCGGAGAAATCAGGTAGGAAGGAAAATTCATGTAAATTCCATGTAAAAGGAGGGACATGTCGTTTGATTTGTATTATGCAACTAGCTTTTGAAGATGTACATTCCCATGTTTAAACCTAAGGTAACACACCATGTGGAGGGTATACATACTGTGTAACCCTATTTTAAAAAACATGAAAGTTTTTCTCAACTATTACATTAATATATTTATATTTTTCATCCTTGATAAACTTTCACTAAGGTGTGTGATTGACCTTGTGGTCTCCTGACACTGATACGTCCTCCGGTTGTACACTAGATATTGGGAAACAAATAGACACCAGAAATGGTAGATCCAGGACTAACAGAAGATCCTCCTGTCGTTACCGTCTTGGCAATAGTTGTTGTACTAGACATAGGTACTGATACATAGTTTTGAGATGTCTTCATGAGGTTTTTCTATCCTTTATAGGGAGAACCCCCTCATACCCCATCTATGGCAACGTTGATGAAGGTTTTTCTATAGCACCACCCTCCCACTTTTTGTGGGGATGGAGGACCTTCGGATGCAGAGTCCTGGTTATAATCCATGTTGCCTATCATCAAGCATCTTGACACACCTCTTGAGAGGATGGTGAAGATCGGAACCTACATGATTTGAGATTCTTCCAAAAGATGGTGGGATTTGATATCGGAGGCGGGTCTCCAATGAGTTATGACTTGGGATGAGTTCTAGTGGACCTTCTATGACTATTTCTTCATGGAGACCTTGAGGGATTACTAAGCCCGAGAGTTCATGGGTTTGGAATAGGGAAATCTTTCAGTCATGGATTATTTTTCTTTATTCATAGAGCTACAGTTCTTCACATCCATTTTTGGGGTTGATGAGTTATTTTTCTCCAGGAGGTTTGATGATGGTCTCAGACATGACATCTGATCCCATGTGAAAATCATCATGTTGACTTTCATATCTTCAATAGTTAACTGGGCACTGATCATTGAGAATAATCTGAGGGATTCTGGAGCTGTGAGCTATGGAAGTTTGGCATCCAGATTTGGCACATCACCGAATGATAGTAGGAAGCGATGCAGGGAGTCTTCACATGGAGATAAAAGTAGATGGGATATGCCTTCAGGTATCTATGTGGTATGATACTAGTGTGGTAAGAGTGGGAATCTAAGCCCTCTGTGCCCAAGAGACCCAGCAGAGTGTCGATCTTTCCACATGATGGGCCATATTCATAATTTATCCTGGGTTTTATCACTAGAAGCTAGTGGTTGGGGTACTACTATGTGTCCAAGTTCAGGAGAAGGACCCCCAATTTCTCATCAGTATGGGAACTTGAGTTTTTTTTCATTTAGACCAAGGAGGAAGTCATGGTCATGGTAGCCAGTTGGCATGAATTTTTTAATAATAGGGGGGATCGACTTAAGGAATTTAGCCAACAACATGTGGCCACAACACAGTTTAGACCTTGACAGAGGAGCAGACCCTGCAGGATAAGGATCCTGGACTGTCTATGGTGAGAGGCACAATTCTAGTTTCCTTAATTTTATCTTCCTATCTTTTTTATATAGGGTCTTCCCATAGATTTATATATGTTACTATTGTGGAGATCCTTGGGCTCTATATCATTACTTCTGATAATTTTATGATTCTAGAGACTCTATTGAAGATTATAATCACTAGTGTACGTTAGTGTAAGGAGTTCACTCTTGAGGTTGGTGGGAGAAACTTCTTATGGGACCTCTATATCTTGGAGACGACATGTTTCTATGTCATTCATATAATGGACTTATTGGCCTCCATTCAAGAATTTGTTTACTTCTATCATCGTAGGGTGAGTTTCATGTCACCCAAAGGTGGGTATTTTCTGCACAATGATGAATGAGATGTTCAGGTTAGAAGAGTTAGACTCGAGAATCTTTGGTTGGGAGGAATTATAGTCCAGATTGCTAGTTTATATCTTGATGACCAGGGTACTTCACGGATAGACGGTCCTCCAGTTGTGTATCATTTCAGACATGTCCTTCTAGATAAATTTTCTTGTTTATGTCTGGAGCAAGAGGAACATATCATTTTTGATCTTGTTCCATGAGTGACACCAGAGTTCAGTCCACTTATAAGATGGCTACTCTAGAATTACAGGAGGTCAAGAAGAAGTTAGCGGAGTTTTAGGCAAAGGGTTTCATCTGAACCTGTACTTATCATTGATGGTTTACCTATTAGTTTCAAAACAAATGATGACATTACCCTTAGAATTAGTGTGGAATATGGGAATCTGAAGCAGTTGACAGTTAAGAATCGATATCCCTAGTCGAGGATTTATGATCTCTTAGATCATCCTTGAGGAGCCCGCGCGTTGTCAAAGATTGACGTGATATCCGGTTATGATAAATTTCTCGTTAGAACATCATATTTACCTCTGACAGCATTTTTGAGCAGGTATGGTCTATATGAGTATGTGGTTATGCCGATCGGTCTCATAATCTCCCATGCAGTTTTCATGGAACTAATTAACCGAGTGTTCTATACTTAATTAGATTATTTTTCAGTTGTTTCCAGGGATGATATCTTGGTGTACTCATACTCTACACGACCATTCAACCCATATTGAGATCATTTTGAGTACACTAAGAGAGCATCAGTTAATTGATAAGATCACAAAATGACAATTTTGGATGAATGAAATACACTTATTAGGTCTTGTTATCTCAGAGACAGAAGTATCAATAGATGGAGAGAAAGTAAGTGCAGTAGTTACCCGGGAGAAGCTGAAGAACATCTTTGAGGTACAGTGTTTTCAAGGTCTAGTTGGTTACTAAAATCATATTATATAAGACTTATCATGCTTAGTATCACCACTTAATGGCCTATCTATGAATTGTACGAAGTACTTGTCGTCATAATATTACGACTCAGCCTTTTAGGAGCTGAAAATTGAGATTAATGTCAGCACTGATACTAGTATTTCCAGATCTTGGCTAGAGTAACACTGTTTACTATGATGTATCACATATCGGGCTGTGAGTAGTCCTTATGTATGTTTATGGGTTCGTTGTGTACGGTTCTCAGGAATTGAGGCCTCATAAGAGGAATTACACAACACACAATCATGAGTTAGCTATAGTTGTACATGCTTTGCACTGTTGGAGACAATGTCTTTTGGGAGATAATCTTGTGATTTTATTGACCACAACAACCTCAAGTATATATTAATTATACATGATCTAAATTTTACATAGTGAAGGAGGTTTGGGAACCTTTAGTCTTTTTAATTTTAGCTCTCCAATATGCTTGGGAAAGGAAACACAGTGGCTGATTCGTTGAAAAAGAGGACTCAAATACAGGAAGTTCAAAAGGCTAACATGGAGTGGAATCTTATGGATATATTATCTAATATTCATTTGGACGTGCATGACAGATAGGGGAAGAAGTTTACTTTTTCATTAGTTGTCACCTCTAGTATTTTGGTTTGAGTTCCAATTAAGAAGCTATCATATTCTGAAGGACTAGTCCTATTGGAGAGTGTGTCAGGAGGGGACCATACTCCTAGGTGGACCTTAGGTTATAATGAGATATTATTCATTCATGGAAGCATATGGGTGTTAGCAGATATATGAGAGGATAAGATGCAGAGTTTTCATTCCTCAGTTTGGGAAGTTCATCCTGGTGTCACCAAGATATATCAATACCTACACCATCAGTATTGGTGGATAGGTATAAAGAGATATATTGCTAGTTTTTTATGAGGTGTTCCACCTATCAGCAGGTGAACGCAGAACATCAGTGATAGGAAGGGATTTTACAATAGTTACACATTCTTGAGTGGAAGTGGAATAATGTTGTGAAGGATTTTTTGATAGGTTTACCGAGGTCACCCTGAGAGAATGATGACGTTTGGGTTGTCATTGATAGAAAACTGAAGGATTCACAATTTTTACTGATCAAAAAGACCATAACTATTGATGAGTTGCAAAGGCTGTACATATGAGAGATTGTATGTTTTCATGGGGTTCTACAATCTATCATTTCAGATAGGGATTCCCATTATACTTATCGTGTCTGGAAGGGACTACATAGGTCTTTGGGAACATAGGTACTTTTGAGTACATCTTACCATCCCCCAATAGAATGCCAGTCCAACCATATGATTCATGTGTTGGAGGACATGTTTCGAGAATGCATCCTATATTTCAAGTGTTCTTGTGAGAGAGATGTACCCCTAGTAGAGTTTTCCTACAATAATAGTCTTCAAGAGATGATTTAGATGGAACCTTATGAGTCTTTGAATGGTAGGCTCTGTAGATCACCTAAATGTTGGCTAGAGGCAGGAGAGGCAGCTATGCTAGGACCTCGACCTGTCCAAGAGACCACTGAGTAGGTGTAGTTGATTTAGAAGAGGATGGATAATACACAGTCCCGAAAGAAATCTTATGATGATAGATGGAGATGCCCTCTAGAATTCATGTTTGGAGATAAGGATTTATTAAGTTTCGACCCATGGTTGAGACACATAAGGATTAGAAGACAGGGGAAGCTTTCACCAAAAAATTCTTGGAAATTTGATGTTTTGGATAGAGTTGGTCTTGGTTCCTATCAATTTCTGTTACCTCAGAGGTACCAGGGTATGCATGATTTAGTCCATGTTTCTCGAATACGACATTACTTTTTGGAGCCATATCACTTTTTCAACCTGAGTTGGTTGGGTTGGAGGGGGATTCAGCCTTCTAGAAGAACCCTATACAGACTGTGGATCATAGTACCAAGGTTCTCTATGGGAGGTATATTCCTCTGGTATGGGTGCTATGGTAGCACGAGTGAGTACAAGGAGATACATAAGAGAGGGAGGCTGACGTACGATCAGAGTGTCCATTGTTCTTTGAAGTTTCGTCTTCTCCATCCCTGGAAGGGTAATTCGGGGATTAATTTATTTATGGGGATGTTTATAAGAAACTTGCTCATTATTTTAGGTATGGATCTTGGTTCCAGGTGTTTTTTATGAAAAAATATATTTTTTGGAAATATTCTATGTACATGCTGTGTAATCTTGAGTACACGCCATATACTCTTGAGTACACACTATGTACTCTTGAGTACACACTGTGTTCCTGGTTGTCATGTGAAGTTGTGTTTTGGTCGTCTAATGTCTGAGTACAGGGTCGTCGGGACTACAGAAAGTGCGGGGCGGTTGAGGCATGTAAATGGAATATACATCAAATGAAGACGCTATGTAATTTTCTTTTTAATTGAGATAACAAACTGGGGTCGTGTCTAACCGTCATTTTCATCTTCTTCTGGCCATGTCTCCTAATGGAGCATACATAATCACCCAATCTATTCCAATACACTGATCTTTTATTCGTTCTCTGAATCAAACAATGTTAGTTTCATTGGAATCGCCTTGGTGAGTTCTTGGTTTTCTTGAATACATATTCTTGATTTTTCTTCAATCTTGAGTTATCCATGGTTGACTGGTTTGGATATTTTTGTAGATCTACAATGTTCTTGGCCAATTCATGGATGTATGTTCTAGAGTGTTCATCATACAATGTTGAGTCGGGCGGTTTTTCTCCTTTCAGAGTTTTTCATTGAGTTATATATTCCTATGTGACGATTACCCAAGATTTGGGTATTCATGTTAAGAAATTGAACCCTATTATCATCTTAATTAGATTGGATGATAGATTAAGGGTTTTGTTGATATATTAGGATAAATTTCATGTTTTGGGGACACCTGTGGGTGAGTTTCCTTGTTTTAATATTTATGTCCATTTGGTCAGGGTGTCCTATGAGGCATACCTCGTTTCCTAGCCTTTATTTTTTGGTATGAATTTTTTCTTAATGGATTCTTGTTAAATTCATGTGCTATGCATTATAGATTCTTATTCTTTTAGTATTTTTGATTACTTGGGATGCTGGAAATCGTTTGTGAATGACTGTATTAAACAGTGCTATGTGTACCTAGTGTAGTTAGACTATTGGGGGAATTGGCATTGAGGGCTTCCTGAGAGTGTCTATTATAATTACATTATAGGACCATAGGGTGATTGATGGTGAGTGATAAATTATAGTGTCTACAATATACCTTTAGGAGACTACATGGATAATTGACATTGAGTTGTTTTTTAGAGTTTCTATAATTTATCGTTAAAAGACCACATGGGTAATTGATAATGAGTGCTTCCTCGTAGAGTCTTTGTGTTTGTGAGACCAATGGGGTTAGATTATGTGAGCATTCATAAAGGGTTGTTATATATTTATTGGATGGATTATATGTTGAACCAGAGGGGTTAGACTATGAGAATATTCTCATTGGATTTCTTGTGAATGATTTATTAACTGTGACGAGCATGCCAAGCCAAAGTAGAAGCTTAGACTCAGTCTTACTTGATTGTTAGATGGTCTTCTAAGACTTATGTTTTTCTTTAAAAAAGGGGATACAAAGAATAGTATAGATTCCAATGTTACATTATTCAATGATTTTAATAATTAATAAATTTAAATGAATGTATTTAGAAACTATAGGATTATTTTCTTTTGATAAATTTCTATTTTATTTCTTCATTTTGAATATTTACTGCTATATATAGTAACTGATAGTTTGGTAAAAATATTTTTGTGATTTCCTACTAGTATTCATCTCCCACCATGTTTTGGTAAGAATTTTTGACCGAAAAAATTATATCTTTTCAGGTATAGATAATGGAAATAACCCTTCTACATTTGGTACTTGATTATTGTGGAGCTATAGAGCATGGGACCAAGATGAGGATTATGATATTGTTAGAGTTTACTATTTTCTATACATTGGATTTAGTATTGAATATCTAGTATTTTGACTTTTTTAGATTCTTTCCTAGATACTAGCAACATGCATATTAATTTATATATATATATATATGTTGTAGTTTTTATACTTTTGATTCTTCTATTATTTACATTATTGTATGGTAGTACTGCTTCTGATGTTGTTTATTATTTTTATTAAGCTATGTTGATCTTCCAATGAGGGAATAGTTTTTCCACTATCACACCCAAGGCCCTCGATTCTTATCGATAGCCTCTGGTGTTTGGGGAAAATGCGCTTGAGGTCATGTGACCAACTGGTTATGGGGGACCTTTGGGCTGCACCCAGAACTGGGACGTTACAGTATAATTCTCTTGAATTAAATTTATATGATAATAATTAAAATCCAAAAGTGTAAATGGTGTTATATAATATTTGGTTATCTTATATGAGGAATAATCAATAGATTATACATTTAGTAAAAATTGATTAAATTATTAAAGTTTTAATTGGGCATAATGAAATCATTTTGTTTTTTCATTTAGAATTATGTAAATATGTTACATCAAGATCAAGAGAAAGGTTGTAATAAATATAGTATAGTATTTTTAAACAATAAAAATGATTTAACTACTAATCTTGAAATATAAATTGAAGAAAAAAAACATTTTTTACATAAAGGTATTAAATCAACCCCACATGAATAATGATTTCGTTTTTAAAAATAAAATGGAGAGAGAGAAAGGAGTTTGAAGAAGGATATTAAAATAAGAAGATATAATTATAGAATACGAGTGATAATGTATCTATAATGATCATTTGTATATAGGAGGTCAGGATAGAATAATAAAAGAAATGAACATGAAATGAACTTAAAAGAAAAACTAAGAGGATTTTACCTCTTGAATACTCATCCTTGAGAACTTCATTAAGGGGATTGATTTTAATCTTTTGGTAAGAATAAGAGCTCTTGGACATGGGAGAGTGAAAATGGAAGATTATTTGGGATGAATTTTTAAAATATTCAAGTATTATAGGTGTGAGGAGACAAGGTGGTATTTATTGTGTAGGATGTATGTGATTTCTCATTATTTTATTCATTATTTATTACTTTTTATCAAAAAAAGTAATAATGTTGATTTTTGTGAAAAAATAAAGTAATAAGTGAATATTAGTTTGAAACAGGGGTTATTACATCATCCAAAGAACACCCATGAAAAAATAAATCATATATTACACATTTATTGTAAATTATCAAATTTTACTACTCACAAAAAAATAAAGTATTTTAGAAAAATCCCAAAAATCACCATACCCATTTTTCAACGTGTAGAATTTTAAAATAAACACCATTTTATAAAATTAATTTTCTAAATATGAAACACTTATTTTTTAATCAAAACAATTATTTATTCAAAAAACTTATTTTTTAAATATATAACTGATTTTAGAAATCTTCCAAAAATTAGCTAATATCTCATAAAATAATACCAAAATCAAAAGTGAAGAAAATATTGATTTATGAATAAATTTTTAAATTTAAATTTATTTTAAATGATTTTAGTAATTATAAAGTTGTAATGAAATATTTATGACTCATAAAAATACCAACATTGAATTAATAATTTTTAAAATATTCATTTATATGTACTATTATATATTTATATCATACATTCATTTATATGTTGACTAAATTTTATTTTTACAAACATGGGTGAGGTTACTATTCATTTACGTGATATAAAATTAATAATGTTCAAATTATTATACCTAAGTCCATGTTACCATTTCATCTATATAGGTTCCTTAACTTCTATAAATACCACTTATTTCACTCATTATTTATGATATTTGTATTATTTTCTCTTTGTGATATTATGTGATATATACTATATGAATGGAAATTTCATTGATATAGTTCTTGTTCATTTCAATATAAGGTATGATATATATGTATTTATAGTTTTTAATAGATGTTAAGAAAACATATATTTATTATAAATTAAGTTTAGACTTGAATGAATGATATAAAAACTTAAAGTATTTGATTTCACATCAATATTTTATTTTTGGGATACATATTATAATTCACCACACATTTCATTTGTGTGATGTATATAATTACCCTTTTGAATGATATATCATTAATAAAAATAATTTAATTATATTTAAGGTTCCATTTTATTATATTCATTATCAGTTATTATGATTCATATGATTTCAAAAGTGTTAATGGATTTCGTAGTCTCCCTTCTATTTCAAGGAGACATGAAAATTCACCATTCATTTAGTTTATGTGGAATATATACAATCCCATTTAACATGTTATATCATGAATCCAATTATTTTAATTATATTTTTTGATCTTTTTGATTTTATTATTTATCTAGGATTATGATTCAAAATATTACTATAGGTATATGGGATTTATAGTCTCTCTTTTATTTATGGGAGACGTATAAAGATTCAGCAATTTTTCATTTGCGTGGTGTATATACTGAACCTTTGACATGTTTTATTAGGAAAACCTTCATTTTTATTATATTTAAAAATAAATTTGATATTATTATTTAATAGGGATTATGATTCAAAATATTACTAAATAGGTACTGTATTTTTGTCCTAATTTTCTTTATCTGGGACTTATTTCATGTTATGCACATATTTTATTTTATAAGGTTTATATACAGTCCCACTGACATATAATAAAATGAATTTGTTTAACATATTGATATTATATATTTAATTTGATTTTTTCATTTGATAAGTCTTATAATTAATGTTTACCAAAGTTGTAATAGTTTTATGTTACACTCTCCTCTTATCATTATTACTCATGATTATCCATCTAGTGATAAAATCTTATGGCCTATCTCTCAAGAAAGTAATGAATTTTATTATCATCTAGTTATCTATAGAGAAATCATTTTCCCTCTATTTCCAACTCTTTATGTATTAAAGGGTTCAAATTGATTTTTGAAGAATAATTTACTTTATTTCTCTTTTTGTTTGAAATTATATTTTCTTCCAAAACAAAGATTTCTAAAAATGATTTCAAATGTCATTCACTATTATCCTATGATTTTCAAAATAATGTTTTAACCATGTCTGAAATTATAAAATGAGTTTAAAAAGGGAATCTCCTTGTCATTTTAAAAACAAATTCCTATTTGGATTTTATTAGAAATGTAAAAAAAAAATTTAACATGAATGACATGAAAATTATTTGTTGTTCTGATGAATAATGTAAAAATTCATATTTAACTTACATGTTTTCAATTTTATTTTAAAATAATATGTCTCCTTAAAATTTTAGAAATTATTAAAATTTATATAAATTATATTAATGTAAAAATGATTATGAAAATGTTTTATGAATAATTTTTTTTTCAATGTGGAAATAATATATTCCCTGTGAAATTTTTTAATTTTTTTTATAAATTTATTTTATATGTTTTAATAGATATTTTCAAATAAAATGATTTTAAAAAAATTATGATTTTTTTAAAAGATACATTGAATGAAAATTTATCTGTTTTCAATAAATTATCCCAATGATATACTAAAATAATTGTCCATATATTATGACATCCTTAGATACTACTTATGATTTTCATGGGGAATAATCCAAGGATACCCTTTTTATTATTTATATTAATGGTCCATATTTGTGATGGAATTATTTTTGTGAAACATATTTATCTTCCATGGGTTATAACATGAGTAAATTATTATGAAACCCAAATATTTTCATGGGTTATTCATTGATGAAACAATCAAATTATTATGAAACCTATCTCCTTTAAATAAGATAAGGTATGATGAATTGTTTATAAAAACCATTTTCTTTTCATGGTATATGATATATTGAATTTTTTATTATATTATTTCACTCATATATATGATTTTCAATTAGTTATAGGTGGGACCTATAACTATAACCAATGTATTGGGTTATTATAAATTATCTATGAGCCCAAAGGGTACACAAGTTGTTAGTCCATGCCTAAAAAATAGGGTAAATGGGAGGTTAAACCATGTCTGAAGTTGGTATACATGTGGTTATACCAGGACCAAGATGTTTTGAATGTGTTGGTGGGTTGACTTGAAAGAATATTTTCCATGATTATGTATGTACCAAAATTATATGTCTTATGAAAATGGCATGCTCTCATGGATCATGTAATTTTATTCACTTATGATTGTTGTATAAAGAACTAACACTATTTTTTCTAGGACTCAAGGTTATGATATTTTATATGTATGGTATGGTTTTCAAATGGTATTATAATGTTTTGATACCCATATTTTAATGTTATTCTTAATTATCTATCTTATTTACCCTTATTGATAATCTGAGCACACCTTTCCTTAAATTTCCATTCCACAAGTTATGAAGAATGCTTTCATATAGGGTTTATTGTGAAGAGTAATAAAGAGGATGATCATTGTGGGAGACCTTGACGATATTTCTTTAATAAATAAGAATTTTTTCCATGTTATCAAAGGAAATAAAATAATACATTCCTCATGCATGTGTTTGTGTGATGTAATGATTATTCTTCTTAAAATTTGTAATATCCTTATATGGGATGCCTAATTCGCTCTATATACTTTCTCAAATAGGACCTAAGATTACAACTAGAACCACAGATAAATAAAATGATAACATGAACCCAAGAATAAATTTAAAAATAAAACCAAAATATAAATAAATAACAAACCACAACAATCCCAAAAAATAAGAATACTTTCAGACATGTAAAAATCCAAAATAAATACAAAAAAACCAAGATTTTGTCTCTGGCATCGATCCCCAAATCCATCATATTATCACCCAACATGATCTCCAAACTCACCCTCCATCCAATATTAAGAAATTTTATTATGGAGAGGGTTTAAGGGCCAAAAAATGTCACAGTGGTTCAAAGAAGTGAATCTTCAAGGAATCATCTCACAAATGATTAATATTATTAATGAGTGGGATCCCAGGGAGGAGAAAATATTACAAGGAGATTCCATAGTGGCCCATGTGGCCAAGAAGTTGGCCACCATATTCACCTATCACCATCCATGTGCATCTTTTATTTGATTGGGATGAGATTTATGCATTTGTAATCCTAATAAATGATAGGACATTGGAAATACATATCTCCATAGATGGATCCATGAAGTACAGACAAATCAGTTTCAACCCAATTCAACACTTTACCTTTAGAGATACACACCACAATCACCTTTAGCATAATAGATGATTCAGTGATAAGGGTGTCACCCACACTGAAAAAATGACTATAAGGATAACATATCAGATTTATTCACGAACAACTTCTCCACCATGTACAACCCCATTAAGAAAGACACATCAGTGTTTATCTTAACACAATAATTAGGCGGAACACACATCACTAAACACAACTTGAAAACTTAAAAAAAGTATTTTTGTGTGATAATAACTAGTATATGAAGAGGTATTATACCCAAGTTATATCATGAAAATGAGTAGATATCATAATAATTAATTATGTAACAAAAAGTAAAATAAATAAGAAACTATCTGAAAAAATACCATTAACTTCACCAAGCATTTCTCAACAAATTTCACATTAAAGATCAACAACATAGTGTTAATGATTATAAAAATATGTTTCCCAGTATCCACTTATCGAAGGGATTGTTGGTGTTACACCTTGACGTCCAATTTCCTATACTCTAAATCCCTTACCTACCTATTATACAACACTCCATATACCACATTAGGTATAATAGGAAATATTAAACCTAAAAGACATCATCTTTACTCCCTCCTCCTAAAATGTATGACCCCACTATAAAATATCATCCCATGCAATACACTACAGTGTATTCTTGTACTCCCAACTCATCCTCATACCATTTATGGTCCTCAAAATCATAAATACCATATATGCTCATCTAATACAAGAGGTATTACTCAAGTCATCACATCCTATTGTACACCAAGAAAGTAGATAAGATAAGAGGGTAAACAAAAAATCATGATGACCTACGGGAATGGTGTAAAATTTGAGTTGGGTGTGTATGGATATCTAAAACAACAAGAAGGTGTAAGAGACACAAAATACTAGCCAATAGGGTCCACACAAAACAAAAACACTATAACCCAAAAATATCATCACACTACCCCCACCTCATATAACCACCACTACATACTATAATACAACAATAAACAGACATTCAATGAAAAAATATTCGCAATGGTCATTCACCAATTTCTATCTATCCATACCATTACAACATATCCAAATTTATAATTCGCAACCATGTGACATTTTTAATACCTTCAATTCCATATTTAATGAAAATTCACTCTCCAGCCCATTTTGACTTTTATTAATATATCATCATTTTATTTTCAATTCCATAAAAATTAAATTAAATTCCATATTAATTAACATTATTAACCATTTCATTTCAACATTAATATCTCATCTTAATTAGTAGTGTATTAAATTTTAGCTAATCATATTTCAAATTCATCATTATTAACTGTATTCTATACCATTGGGACACTTCAAAAACAATCCCACAATAACTATCTAGTCCATTTCCCACAAACCTAAACTATTTACTATTATAACAATATAAAATTGTTTGCAGCCCCACTACATCACCCCCTCCTCAACAGAATCCCACAATGACACACATGTATTCTTCTACAAAACCTATTGAAAACCCAATATCTTAGTATAATCACCCCTATTCCACCCATGTAATCTTCCACATCACAATCTGACCAAACACAAAGGGAAAGACAAAATATTTTTACAACAATAGTCACACCAAAAAACATTATCACAACACAAAATAAAAAATTCAATCATAGACACTACCATATTGTTTCATATTAAAGACATGTATTTCAAAACAATTCCACTTATTTCAACTGGTTCAATTTTTTTTACTTTATGTGTTTAACCTTTTATAAAATGTAAATTTCTGTAAAAAACAATTACATCAACACCCTAGGCTCATCAAAAATATTTATTTTCAATAATATAATTGATCATGGCTCACACATAAAAAATATCATGAGTGTATGTAAAAATAATTTTTCTAACATTCCCATCACATTAATTGAATTATGTCAAATTCATTATCTTTAATATTTAAATCCATATTACTACTACAAAGTCGGAAAACCATGATTACCCAAATATTTATTGTAAAAAATGTAGTGTTCTAAAATCCCCCAAAAGGAACTAGAAGTTTATGAATCGTTTACTTATGAATGAAGTAACAAACAGGTTGATCACTACACCAAAAAAATTCCTAGAACATCTAAATTGACCTGAACCATAGTAACTCGACCAATTTTTCTCTATAACTCTACTTGGACTAACCATATTTGTAGGAAGTACTTTTTTTGGATAATTAATATGGGGGGGGACTAGGATGTAATGGGTAGAAACAAACTAAGAATCGCTAACAATCAATCTCCAATGGTTTAGGGGAAAATACTTAGAAGTGGGTTTGAATGATCACAAAAAATTCCCAAATTGTGATAAATATTTGAGAAAGAGTGTAATAATGATTTGTTTCTCTGTTTTTTTATGAATTTATACCTACTATATTGATAATGTAAAAAAACATAGGCTATATCAAAACTCCAAGTGTTTTCCACAAAAGTAATGTGAACCCCCTTTTTATATTATAAAGAAAATTATCCCAACCTACCAAGGGAATACATAGAAAAAATATATCTCATATCATATATTTTCGGGGTATCTATGGGTTACAACATATGCACTATGCCAAAACTACACCCAAATAAATTGAAACCTCATAACCGATAACACAAACCTCTTTGATAAAATGTTGATCTCTAGGATGATGAATAGAGACAAGAAGAACCAATATGAAAAAACCAAATACCTATGGGGAAAACCACCATCAAATCAACAGGGTCTCTAAATCTCAATGTCCTGGACCAACCTGAATTACCTAAAACCATGATAACTCAATGTTATTCTGACATAGATCGAAGGGTGTTCTCGGTCCCCACAATCTAGTGACACGTTAATCAGTATGATGAACTATCTTTGGTAACTATTATTCCACAGTGAATCTAAAACATAGTGAGGAATAAATTGTATATATTAGTTTTAGAAAAAATAAGAAAACAACATATAAGTACAATCATCTAGATAAAAATTCAAAATGCATCAAGATAACCAAATAACCCAAAATATTAAAAGAAAAACTCTATATGACATGATGCCACCTCCATAATCTAACACAATTTTAATGAAAAATGCATTTCCTCTTGAAAGATCATTTCCCTTACCTACATTAGATATAAATTGATCTATATACACCCAAAGGTGTATTCAGGTTGTTATCAAAAGTTACCATTAGTAACTTACCATGTGTTTCATATGCATATAATATAAAATAAAACATGTATTCTCAAATAATATAAAACAGTGCATGAAAAAAAGAATAACTGGAAAAATATATTGAACAACCCTTCCAAAATAAAAAAAAACTTGAAAATACAAAGGATTTCCAATGATTATTAGTACACACACCGTTATTTCTATTCAAAAATAACCATCAGAGAAAATCATCTATTAAATACAGACAATTCTATATTAATGAGGATACTCTTTACATACATGTTATTAGCCTGAAACCTTGTGTCTACATTACCCTTGAAAAATAGTTCCAGGGGTAAGAAGAAACTGTATAGAGTGACTCTATTGCACATCTTAGGAATATTTCAACACACATTTCCCTTCTATAATAGGTATAGTTGGAAATAATTAATCCCTAAGGATAGATTCCAAATTTATGATTGGTACCATTTGTGTTTTAAACATTAAAAAATTAAAGAGAATTTCTTATTTGTAACCATAAAATAATTTCATTAAAACAATTTTTATAACCCACTTAAGTGGTGAAATCAATTTTCAAACCCATATTAAAAATCATCACCTTTCATAAAAAAATGTAACACATCTTTATAAAATTTAGAAAATTCCTTTTTAAATAGAAAAAAATTTAGGATCATGAGATAAACCCTTGTTATAATTTATATACCTAAAAACACTTGGAATTGACAACTCCCATGGGTAATAGTAAACTGAAATGACCCAAGGGCCATAAGAATCATCGAGGGATCATATATTAATATTTCCAAATTAAAATTATCTAAATACACATAATCATGAACAAATAAGGACATATATAACACTTTCAACCCCAATTCATGAAAAACACACCTTGACCCTTCTTGATCTCTCACTATCTATTAGTTTTAAAAAAATCTAAAAGTAATTTGAAATAGAAAATAAATTAAAAAATTCTAACCACTGATGAAGCCAACCATAAAGAGAAGAAACATGAATTGGATGAAGAATGAGATATTAGAAAAAAATGAAGATCAACACACCAAGAAAGAAACATGGGTTTCATTGATTCTTGGATCTACTAATGGAATTGAGTTGAGAAGGAAAATAATTCCAAATGACAGTCTTCACGTTAAAATAGTTTAATTAGTGAAGAATTGGATTGATTTTGAATAAATACATGAATATTAAGTTGTGGAAATATTAATATTTACCAAAAAATTTTATCGGAGAACCCCACCACTGATCATTTGATGAATTGTATTGACTTGAGGACCCTTCTGTATGACCCACTGGTTGTCCAATGGGATTCCACTATTTGGAATGTGGTGGAAGAATAATGCATTCAACATTTAACACCCCACTAGTTAAATGAATAATTATTATAGGCAATATACTTTTCTATCCTACCACTGGATGAATAATGGCATTCACAAGCTATCTGGGGGATATACTATATCCCTTTTGACTATAGGTCATTTTCCACTACTATTACAACTCTAAGGCCCTAGCCTTAAACATTAGAAAAATCCTTAACTGAGATAATAATTAAAATTGGGGATCCTTTTATGTTTATATTTTTATAGAATTAAATCATAACTTATACATAACAACTTGAATATTACAAGTATACACTTATTTTCACTGTCTATTTATCATAAAATAAAAACTCTTTAAAATGAAACAGAACACCATCTCATATTTTAACAGCATAAATTTGCCTTGATCCCATCATTGACTCTATTAATTTTTAGGTCCTGTGAAATAAATATCAAAACATAGCATGAGCATAAAAATCCCAGTAAGGGACACATAAAATGGGAAACTGTTAGTTATTTGAAAACAACATGTAATCCATGAATACACTATCATAAAGTAATATTTTTAACCCTAAAGAAGTAGAAAAAACACTTCATAGAATATAATCTTCTTTCATACCTTTTATTTAACCATAATAATACCAAAAATACCATAGAAAACTATATATATCATATAAAGGTAACTTGGGACATAATCATACTAAAATGGAATAAACATACGATCAACATCCAAACATATTAATAAATAGAATAGAGATAAAACCAACTTCCAATCCCAATGAATTGGCGGTTATAACGTAACAACCCATTCTTGGTTTATCATGGAACCAACCATCATTTTTATTATCATGTAACCACCCATAAAATGTCCAAGTACCATTATATAATCGTAAAACATATTACATTTCAAATATCAATATTTCAATAATAATATTTTATACTCTATTAGAAGAAATAATTTCAAGATATTGAAATAAATAATCAATTTCACAAACAATTTTCAATCTAAAAACACCCAATAAGTTAATACAGGATTTATTTTCCTTTAAAAAAATTTAGGCTTATAGAGGAATCCATATAATGATTACGGTGGCCGAAAGGTCATTGTCGCTGAAAACGGTAACAAAATTTATCTTGTCATTTTGTAAAATGAATCATTGAAAAAAGAATCCATTTAAATGAAATTAAAATTCAAAGGTGATTATTATACAACATGTAATAGAAGGAGGTGTATATTATCAAAATATTACACAATTAAAAGAGATTGAGATGAAGTCCCTTATGAAAATTCAGTAAGCAAATAGTGTCCCTTTAAAATTCAGAATCTGAGTTGATAGGATAACTAAGGGTCTTTCATCACATGGACAAACAATTGATATAAATAAGGATATATAATAACAAATACAAATATAATAAAATTAAAATTAAAATTAATAACATTAAATAATTCACTAACTAAAAAAGGATGGTGAACGGTTCCCTTACCTCGTGTCTGACTTGTCTTATATGTTCATTGTTCTTCATGAATAATAATATTAAATTAATTTCTACTTTATTTTGATCATTTTTCAATTTTATTATTCTTTTTACATCACTTATTACCTTAATATAAGAAGTAGTTAATTATTTGAGTTCATATCATAAATTTTTTCAATGTTCAGAACGAAATTCAAAAATGAAGTTGTTGTAATTAAAAATTGCCCATGCGGTAATAAGTACATTATATACAAAATCATATCAAGGATTAATATGTCATATATATAATATTTATTTAATATTTATTTGTTTATAATAGTTCATTACATTTGGATATATGAAATGAAATGCACTGTTCATGGAGACGGTAAGTCGTACGTACACATGAGTGTGACTTCCATTTAGTTTTCATATTTAAAGGAATGAAAACTAAATGATACATAGTTATATTATAAATCCTTTATTAGATCTATTTTATATATGATACATAATTAAATTAATTCTATCCTTTATACATTTTATGTTTATCATTAATGAGCCATATCACTTTGAGGAGGTGGTAGTCAGCACTTTGTCAGCTGAAATTATTGTATTTATAGAACATGAAAATAGTGAAGGTATGTTATAACCGAGAATTATTGAAGAATATAAATATAATATATATCATATATAATTATAGTTCCATAATAATGGCCACTATAAGAGGTGGTAGGAGAAGAATAAACAATCATCGTTTCGTGAGGCAGTAGTTCGTCGTCTACAGAAACAGAATGTTCTATACCCATTTGACGTATGAGTGTTTAAGTGTAGTTAAAATACTTATCATATAGAAACCTAGTATATTTATGATATTTGTGTTTTTATATAAATATATAATAATAATATCATAGGTATTTGAGAAGGAAAAATAATGGAACGGAACTTGAGAGAAGACGTTACCTCAATTCGGGTAACCTTTTTTGATTTGATCCAAAGGGCTATCTAGAATTCCCTTATTAATAGAGGAAGGATTCTAGGAGGAATCTAGGGTTGTTGGAAGTTATTTTGGTAGATTTTTAGATGATAAAAGGTGTCTTTAGAGGTGTGTGTAAGGGATATAGGTGGTGTCCTTATATAAGAGGGAGTATGGGCACTTTATGAATGTTCGAATGTATTATTTTATTATTAATTGAATTTTGACTTCTAATAACACCTAATTGATATATTTATAAAATAATATGAGTATGGGTCTATCTCCTCTAATTCAAGGGGTTTTATACAAGTTTTTCTCATAAAATTAACCTTATCATTTAGGTTTAACAATTAGTAAACTTATTTATCTTTTTTACTATGTCTTCTTGTATATTCATTCAATATAGTGAATATAGTTACCATAAAATTCCAATAGAATCTAAAGTGTTTCATTAATGAAATTTAAAACACTTTATAATTCATTTATATGAATCATATATATTTTGGACTATTATATCATTTAATAAAATATTATATTAAAAAACCCATTTATGTCAATTTTAATACTATTAAAATGATGACTTTTTAAAAATCCATAACAAATTTATTATTTCAAAAGAAATTCATAAATTAAAATATAACAATTCAAAAAGGTCCATAAAATTCTTGGATGGCAGAAAATATTTTAAAATAAATTATATTAATATTTATAATCTCATTTACTTAAATCATTCATAAATAAGGTAATCACTACTCCATCACTGTGTCATAAATATATTTATATATTTGATGACTAAAATTAATAAATAAAATACCATGAATTATAAAATATTTTTATATTAGTAATGAAAATTTATATTTGAAAATATAACTTATATAACTCTACAGAAAAAATGTTTTACTAAAAGACCCATATTTTGGTTATATTTTCCTTAACATTAAAATAAAAGTAATTAAATGTCATTTTCGATGACAAGATTCTCCATGGGGACCTAAAATCTACCCAAGGATGACCATGGTCAGAAATATCTCATAAAATTGGTTTAGGAAAAGTTTTTGGAAAATTTTATATTATTATATTACTTTTATTTTCTCTAATTTAGTAGATTTACCCTTTAACCATGGTAAATAAAATATTTTCGGAAGTTACTATTCATAATATATAAAAATAAAAGGTTCCTATTTACAAAAATTGGACCTCCTGATTCAAAATATGGACTCTATTATTCTAAATAAAAAACACATATGATATATATATTAATTTAAAATCAATTCATGTTGTCAAAACCAAAATAGTGTGTTTTTAAGTAGTTAAAAATACCAAAAGATTGACATGTGTTTATGTCCAATATCAATGTGAAATTACTTCCAATGGACAAAATTGAATGAAATTATTAAAATATAATTTAATTTAAATTTAAAACCAATTAAAAGTAAAATATATGCATATAAATAAATTAGATGAAAAAATAGTTTTGAATTATAATGTATTCTTTTTCAATATTCATTAAAAAAATGAACTTTATTAGAAAATACTAAAAATTTACCCAAAGTAAATTTTTATGTCCCGTTTATAAAGAAGTTTATTTTATCAAATGTAACATATAAATGTGAAGAAAATATTTTTAAAAAGTTTTCTCCATCAAAAGGAAGTAAAACTATATTTTTAAAATATTAGAGTATTTGTGCTTACAATCAAATTCATTATTATATTAAGCATCTAAATTTTTCTAGAAAAATGTAAAGTCATTTAAAAAACAAGTAAAATAATAATTTATTTAGTTATGTTAATTCCTAGAAATACAAAAACTATGAATTAACTACCATTTAAAATAATAATTTTATTATATTATTTTTTGGTATAATACAATATTGTGTACAACATAAGATTTCAAAGAAACCCGTTGTTGCATGTTGAGTATGATATCGAGAAATGTGTCCTATTTAACATAAAAGTAACATCATATTCATAAATATTAATAGATATGAAAAAGTATTATTCTCTAAATACCTATGTCTTTACATCCTTCCCCCCTTCTCAAAATTGTGTCCTCATAATTTTAAAATTGGTCTTGGAATCATCATTGAAAGTCCCACATCAGAAAAATATACAATAAATCAACCACTTTAAGATAAAGAAATAGAACTACAATGGTCACCCAAGATAACATGTACAAGTATTACATGTATTGAAACATGTATATGGAAGAGAAACTAACTCAAATATATTAATAGAGATTGATAGAGAACTTGATAATATAAAGTTAACCACAAAAATACGAAAAATTGGTGGTTGGGTAAATGTTTGGTGGTAAAAGACATAATATAAAATTTTGGCTTCAAGATCCTCTCTATTGAGTTGAATAATTTTTTACTACCTAGTTTAAGATCATAAGAAAATATACTTACATGAAAAGTATTTTTCCATCCTTTAATTAAATTTCTACCACAAACTAATCATTTCTCCAAATGATGAGTATTCTAGATGACTTTGTCACATTTGAAGTGCAAGAATAATCTTATAGTTAATCACATATTCCAAAAATATGAAATAAATATTTCCTCTATATTTAGACATTAACTAAAACAAAAATGGTTAGTACGAGGGCAGATAATCTCCAAAAGGATAATACATTATTAAAATAAATACTACTCTTGATATCCAAAATTTAAAAACAACAACCAAGGAATAATAAATACAATTAAATACCTAATTTTCGTTAAATTTTCAAAATAATCCAAAATGTGTTAGAAAATGAAAATCCAGAAAGATTTAATCACATAGTCTTCCACAGAAATCATAAAATTTATCTCTAAATAACATCATATACTCTTAAAGTATCATACTGAAAAGTACTTAACCTAATAACATATTCTCTATGATAGGTTAGTCATTTACATAAATAACCCAAATCATTATATGTCCACCATAAATACATACATTCTTCCAAAATAAAACTACACCATTACTCCTCAATTGAAATCCCAAATAATTATATTTTACTTAGGCATATAGTGTTCCAAAAAGAGAAAACATCTTCCAAAATAACCATTATTTGTTAATCACCAAATCAATTTCCTATATAAATAATATCCATTTGATAAAAAATATGTTCCATGAATAAAATTATTATTGATCAATAAAATCATTTAACTAAAAATAATAAGTCATACTATCCAGGTAATTAACGTAGGCCACTGGTAGGTGATGCGCCCTTGTTGCCCTTCAATTGTGGGTTTGATTCCTATAGCCTTCTTGGACACAACGAGTTTTCACCCATCCTATAGGATGTCCTTTTTTCTAAAACCATATCATTCTTATAACAATATCAAAAATAATATAATTCCTTTAAAAATAATCATGACCTATTTTATCCCCAATTTTTATCTAATACCTTTTATTTTGTATCCCAAAATGTAATAACCATTTATCACCTCAAAAAAAATATCGTATAACCCTAAGTTTATCTTTTATGTCCACAACAGAAATTATAATTAATTCTTGAATAAATTTTTTACATATCGACCTTCAGGGTTACACATACTAGAAAAATTCTTCCAATGTAATCCCATCATTAAAAGAGCCTTAATACTTTTGATCTTTTCATCGTCCTAAAATCTACCATAACTCATGAATCATGTTTATGTAGACTTATTGCTCATTAAATATTTTTAATGATCAATTAACCATTATTTTACATATTATTATATAATAGTTTTTTATTAAATACAAAATCATCATTCATATCCTCTGATTCAATAATGTCAAAACATCAGCTAAGAAATAATCCATACCTTTCATTGGTCATTGTTAGTTTCTTCATCCAAAATTGGAATGGAATTAGGTATTGGTAAATATATATTTGTATGGTACTGATGAAACTATACTTTAACCTCCTTCGTAGGATATATATATGTATAATGATCTTTCACACCACATTTATAACATTAAATTGATCCATTGGAAAGAACATATTTCACATTCCTAGAGTCAACTGGATGCTTCCTTTTTCCATGGAAGATTTTTTCTATATGACCTTCATTACCACATCTATTGCATCTTCCCGTCCCTTTGAAAAATTCTATTTAGTGTTTCTTTCCTCATCCTTAACATCTAGTTTTTTGAATAAACTTACCTTTATGATTATTACCTGAACTTTCGTAGGGATTTGTTTCTCACATATATGGTGCCTTATAAAAATGACCAAGGTTTTGGTGGTCAATAATAAATACAAATAGGTGGTTGAGAATAACGACAAGGGTTCTCTTAGTAGCTCCCATTTAATTTGGTTTCGTATTCATAAAACCATTACAGTTTTCTTCATATCCACTATTAGATTGGTGCATGCTAGATCCAACCATTTACTAGAACCAAAATGGTCAGTGTGAGTATATCAGTAAAATAATCAAATAATATCTTATGAGGAGGGTAAATTCTAATATATACATATTCATGTTATCTTAAACTCATTAAATTTATATAAAATAACTATGAATCTTTATTATATTCTAACAATTAGGGTTATGTCACTTATGATTATATAACACCCTAACCTCTAAGGTTATCCAAACCGACCAGGGATACCAACTGTAAGGCCCCAACCTTAAAAATTAAATAATTATGAATTATCTTAAAAATCTATATTGTGGATATTTTCAGGTTTATAGATTCATAGAATTATGTTATAAATTATATATAACAACATGAATATTACATGTAGACACTTCTACTAACTGTCCATTTTTTCATAAAACCAAAAATCTTTAAAATGAAACATGACACCATTTCATGTTTTAACAGCATAAATTCTCCATGATCCCATCATTGACTCTATTATTATTTATGTCATTTGAAAAATATTTCAAATCTTAGATGAGCATAAATAGCTCAGTAAGGGATAGATAATGAAGGAAATCTGTTATTTTTTTGTAACAGTATTTAAACCATGAATAGATTATAATAATATTCTACTATTCACCTCAATGTAGTTTCAAAAACACTACACAGAATATAATGTTCTTTCTTACCCATTTTTTAACCAAAATATTGCCATAAATTCCATATAAAACAACGTATATCATATAAAGGTAACATGATACATAATTATAATGAAATGGAATAACCATATGGTCAACAACAACACATATTACTAAATGGAATATTCATACAACCGACTTCCATATCCAATGCATTTGAGGATATAACGTAACCACCCACCCTTGGTTCATCATGGAACCACCCATCATTTGGTTTATCATGAAAACACCCACCAAATGTCCAAGTAACATTAAATAATCATAAAAAATATAATATTAAAAATATCAATATTTCTCTAATAACATTACATTTGTAAACACAAGAAATCCTTTCATGATTTTGAAATAATAAATCCATATTAAATACCATTTTCAATAATAAAATCCCTAAAAAGAGAAAAAGGGGTTTATTTTCCTTTTAAAAACATTATGGAATATAGAGGAATCTAAATAAGAACAATGGAAGCATAGAGGTCACTATCTCCGCAAATGTTAAAAAACAATCAATTTTTCATTTAGTAAAAAGCATATGATAAAAATGATTCCCATTGAATGAACATAAAATTAAAAGGTGGATATTTTACACTGTGTAAAAGATAGAAGTTTATATTATAAAAATATGCCTCATTGAATGGAGATTAAGATAATGTACCTTATAAAAAATTGGTAGCCTAACAGCGTCACATTATAATTCAGATAATATGTTGATGAGAGAAAAAGGGTCTATCGTCTCTTTGATAGAAAATCAAAAGAAATTGGGCTATATAATAACATATACCAATAGAAGAATGTGGGAATTAAAAGACATAACATAAAAGATGTTTTTGACTAAAAGATGATGGTGAAAGGTTCCTTTACCTCATGTCTGACTGGTATTGTATTTTTCATGTTATTCCTGAATAATAAACAGAATATAATTTCTTATTTTTTCAGAATCTTTTTAAATTTTATTATTCGTTTTATATAGCTTATTACCTTGCTATAATAATTAGTTAATTATTTCTGTTCGTATCGAACATTTTTCTGATGTTTGGAACTTGAGTAAAAAATGAACTTGTTTTAAATAAAAATTGTCCACACAGTCAAAATTACCTTATCTATAGATTGACATTTATGATTTATATATCATATATATTTATATATCCAGTATATATGTATTTAAAATAATCCATATCATTTGGATATAAGAAATGAAATGCACCGTCCATGGAGGCGGAAAGCCGTACTTAAGCATGATCACTGCTTTCATTTATTTTTCATATTTAATGAAATGAAAACTAAATTATAAATAGGTATATTATAATTCCACTATAATATCTATGATATATATTATACATAAGTTCATTAATTCCATCCTTTATATGTTTTTGTGTTTCATGAATGAGTCATATCAATTTGAGGGGGCGGTAGTATGAACTTCCTCAAATGAAATTATCATATAAATACAACTTGAAAAGAATATTGGTATGTTATAAATGAGAATTAAGGAAGAATATAAATAAATTAAATATCATATATATCATATATAATAATGTTTCCATCATAATAGCCACCATTAGAGGTGGAAGTATAAAATTTAACAATCATTGTTTCGTGAGGCAGTAATTCCCATCCACAAAAACATAATGTTCTATACCCATTTGACAAAGGTGTGAGTATGTCTAGTTCGAATAAATCTCATAAATTCAAAATAGTATATTGAGGATAATTTTTTTGTTATATAAAATAATAATAATAAGATCATAGGGTGTGGAGGATGAAAAAAATGGAAGGGAACTTGAGAGAGACATTACCTCAAATCGTGTAAATTTTGTTGAGTTGATCCAAAGAGATCTCTTGAAATTCATTCTTCATAGGGAAAGGATTGTTGTAGGAAGAGAGGTAAGTGGGGAGATTATTTGGGTATATTTGGGATGAATAAAGGGGTCATGAGTGATGTGAGTAAGGGTTATAGTTGGTGTGCTTTTATAAGATGGAGGAGGGGCACTTTATGAATGTTTGGAAGTATTATTTTATTATTAATTTATTTTCAAATTATAATAAAACTAAAGGGATATATTTCTAATATAAAATGAGTATCAGTCTAAATACTCTAAACCAATGGGGTTTAGACATGTTTTTGTCATAACATTAACCTTATCTCTTAGATTTAATCCGTAGTAAACTTATTTAACTATTACCATGTCTTCTTGTATACTCAACTACATGGTTAATAGAGTTACGATCAAATTCCAATAAATCCTCAAGTAGTTCATTAATAAAATTTACAACATTATATTAGTCATTTTTTCAAAGAACTGACTTTTAGGACTATTATGTCATTTAATAAAATACTATTTTATTTAAAAACACATTTATGTCAATTTTTATACAATTCATATAATCCATTTTTAAAAATCTATAACAATTTGATTATTTTGAAAAAACATCATAAATTTAAAAATATCAAGTCATACAAATCATAAATTTTTTGGATGGAATGAAATGTATTGAAATAAATTTATTTTAATATTTATAATCTCATTTATTTAAATCATTCATTATTAAGGTAATCACTTCATCATAATTATGTCATAATATACAAATAAATTTGATGTATAAAATTATAAATAAAATACCAGGATTTAATAAATACATTTAGCGTTATAATTAATATATATTGTCAAAAATATATCTTATATAACTCAATATAAAAATAGATTTATAAAAACAGACATGTTTTGGTTATATTTTCGTTCACTTTAAATTAAAAGTAATTAAATGTCATTTTCACACACAAGTGGATCCATTGGGTCCAAAAATCAACTCAAGGATTCACATGGTTTGAAATATATCATCCATTGGGGTTAGTACCCATTTTAGGATAATATATTTTTATTATAGAATTATTGCTTCCCTTAGTTTCCTGATTAACAATTTAACCTGGGTAAATAAAATATTTACTGAAGTTGCAATTATTAATGCTTAAAAATAAGAGGTATATATTTACAAAATTTAGAAGTCCTAATTCCATATATAGAATAAATTTTTCTAAATTTGAAACACATAATTTAAATAAATTAATTTTAAATTAATTCTTTTTGTCAAAACCAAAGAACATGTTTTTAAGAAGTAGAAATAACCAAAATATTAACAAGTGTTTATGTCCAAATTCAATGTGATAATACATTCAATTACCAATATTTAATAAAATCAAAAAAGAATAATAAAATTTGACTTTAAAACCAATTAAATGGACAAGGTAATAATATAAACAATTTAGATTAAAAGATAGTTTGACTTAAAATGCAACATTTTTCTTTATTCATAAAAATGAACTTTATTAGAAAAATAACCAAAATTTACCCTAAGTAAATTTTGATGTCCTACTTATAAAGAAGATGTTTATTTGGTCAAATAGAACATATAAAAGTGGAAAAAAATTAATAGTGTTCTCCATCAAAGGTGAAATAACTTCCTTTAAAAAATAATAGAGTATTTATGCTTAAAATCAACTTTATTCTTATTTTAAGCCTAAAAGATTTATTGGACAAATGTAAGACATTTAATAAAAATGTGTAATCATAATTTAGTTATTTAGTTTAATTCCTAGAAATAAAATGGCTATTAATTAAATACCATTTTAAATAATATTATTATTTATTAATTTTTCAGCATAACTCAATGAGGTGTGAAACCTATGATTTCAAAGAAACTTTTTGTTATGTGTTGAGTTTGAAATCAAAAAAAGATTACTCTTCGATATAAAATTAATATATTATTCTTAAATATTAATAGATATGAAAATGTATTATTCTATAAATACCTGTGACGTTTTACTAACCACACAAGAGCATTTAGAATTCTAAAAAATAATTAAAATTCCATCCCAACATTTCTTTTACACTGAAGAAAGTGGAGGAAGTTGGGAAACACTATGGATTGAAAACATAAGAACATGAAATTTTTGGTACCTAAAATTTTCACGACAATTTCAAAATTCTCTACAAAATATTTCTTTTTTCACCCAAAAAGAGTATTTGAAAATGTTTTCCCTTATAAGAGTTGATTCCACTTCTCACTCTTCAAAGAATCATGCTCTCATATATCATTATATTAAAAACCATTCATCCATAATATGTGATTCATAAGTATCAAAACCCCATGAATAACCTTAATATTATAATAAAAATACCCATGTGGTTGTTTAATCATAGATAAATTTGGATATACATCTGGTTCTTAAAAAATTTTAATATGAGACGAGTCATGTTAACCCATTTTGAGTTGAGATACTTGAATTATATCCTGGATCCAATACATTTGTGCTAATAAATCCATGAAATAAGCCATATTATCAAGTCCTTATAAGATCTCAAATGGTCCCACATTACTGGGATTAAGGTTTCCTTGATTTATGATATATCAGGGACCCAACCAGTGAGAGACTCTAAAGAACACATGATCCACAACTAAAAATTTTGAAGGATGATAATAATAATCCCCAAAATAATCTTACCAAATCGAAGAAAAAACAATTGAGGTAAAAAATCAAGAACATTTTTGTATCATACAAAAAAAACTCAATCCATCCAAATAATCATATCTATCCAGAAGAAAATTAAAGAGTAGGGCTTCAGGGATTTCCATAAAAATCATTTAAAGGTGCCATATTCCTTCCCAATTGGTAACTATTGTTATATGAGAATTCAAACAAACCTATATGACCTACCCATGATTCTTAATATTCCAAAACACTTGAACAATTCATATCCTCTAAAACATAATTACCCCCTTATATATTTTTATTTGTATAAGGATGATATGTTGTACTTAACTTGACATAATTTCCCATGTCCTCCTAAATTATTTTCCAAAACTATGTGGTTAAAAGAGGGTCCCTATAAGAGAACAATCCCACTATAACTCCATAAAACATTATAATATCATATAAATACCACATTACGACTAAATACACCTTAGTTATGTCACAAATCAGTATAAAATTAGGAGATTTAGTTAAAATATTTATTCAATTCCCAAATAGAATTATTACATCAATGAGTTCTGGGTAATCCAATAATGAAATCCATAAAAATATCATTAAACTTCCATGTTAACATAAGAAGTGGCTAAGGAAACCCCAATATATTGTGGTGATTTTCTTTAATCTATATTCATGTCTAAAAATGAAATAGAGTGTTAGTTATGTCTAATTTAATACTAGGTAACCAAAAATTTTATTTATTTTCATAGAACATCACTGTGATTCTTGGGTGGGAAAGCAAAAAATAATGGTGGAAATATCTATGAAACCACTCTCTTATAGATGAAAAGTTAATATAAGGTATCCTAAATAAATAGAAACCCTCAAAGGAAAGAGACCACCCACCCACAGTCTCCCCCCATATGGAAAATCCATAATAATCTTGAACTCATTTTCTAGATACTGCTCAAGAAGAATCACCTCAATAAGGTAAAATGACATGTGAAAATTTCCAAGAACCATAGCATACACCATTTCCTTGACTTTTGGTTATATCATATTAAAATAATTGATATGTTCTAATCACCTTTTTCCTCTTTCACATCCTAAGAGTGTTACTTATTTTTAAGAGAACCAAAAAAAATAATTTACATTTATAGATGTATAAAAAAGTGAAAGTTGAAAAACATCTTTCATTCTGCCCATATTATCTATCAAAGGGATAAAAAGTTTCAGAACATATATATCCCAAACATTGTGATCAGAGTATTTGGTAAACCATTTCCCAAAAAGAAATGATACCAGATTATAAGGGCGTGGATAACCATTCCATGTTACTAATAATGGGTAGGGTAATTAGATTCATCATGGTCAAACAGAAATGACCCATACATTACTATATGGTCTCATTTCATGAGGATATAACTGAAAAATGATCCTAAAACATCATATTGAACCACATAGACGAGTTTAGACATTGTCAAAATCAAAAAATTTGTTGATGTTATATACCTATTTATCTCGTCATAGTATTATTAACACTTTGAATATCATATGAAATCCATACCCTTCCAAGTTATGTAAAGACCTCGAAATTTCCATGAATTTTTTTTCTTAAATACTTTGGAATTTTACGAGTCTGTGGCTTCTAACAGCGCTTGATTCTGAGACCCGGTGTGCCCAGAATCAATTTCCTATGTTTAGCTCAGATACGTTTAATGAACGAATGAGTGGGTTTTTATATCTTTTGAACTGGTGCTAGGAATTGAAATTTCAGGGCATCGATGAACTCAGAATGCTGGTAATTGCTTATTGTGATCCTTACCGTAGTTGTGTTCGCAATGGAGGAGAACATATTTATTGGGGGTTTATTTAGGAAGTAAATAAAAATTGTCGGAACAATTTTTATTTTATAAGGAGGTTATTCCCTCCCATGGGTAGTTAAGGGTGGGGCCCAAAACACCTAACTACCCAAGTGTGGATGTTAGATAGGTGGGTCCCACACAAGCCCCAACAATTTAATTTCCTCTAAACTCATTAAAAACTCCTCATTAAATTTGCAACCCACCATTAAATGCCAATCTCTCCACCTCACTAAATTAATTCATGTGAACCCATAATTTAATGAGGATACTTCTTATTTCCCCCCTTTTTATTTAATTTCCAATGCTTTTAATAAATGGGGACATTCCCTCTCCCTTCCTTAAATGATTGTCAAAACGTTTTTTTAATGTGGTGATTAAATTTTTGGAGAGTTGCTTTTCGTGTGTAATAAAATAATAGGAGGAGCATATTATTTTATTAATGGGGGATAGATTACCTTGTGTGAGGAAGATCGAGAGAACTCTTGAGGTTTTGGAAGAACTTCATCCTCTGATGAAGAACGATGAAAAACTCCGGTTCCTCGGAGAACAATGTCGCGCCACCAATCCTCTTCTCCGCGACATGAAAGGAGACGCTGCTTCCTCCTCGGAGCACTCTGACGACGCCTACGAACCCTTTCCCCGCGATGCTGTCTACCGCGATGCCTATGTTCATCTTCAATTGTTCAGGTAGGGTAATATATATATATATATATATCAATATGTCATTTATACCCTCGGCATGGCGTGTGATTGTTGGGTGATGTTTTGAACCATTAACGTGGTGGGTACGGACTAACGAACAAGTTCGAACCCACTTCTATTTTGTTCTTGATGCGTGGAATTTTTGGCGAGAACGAAGTGGGACTATAATGGCGATTAGAGGCCTTTGCAGTGATGTACGAGTCTCAATATGACCGCAGGTGCAAACGGGAGTAAAATCAGACCACCAGAATGACTCTGGTGGCCCGCGGAAGCCCCCGGTGGGGCGGGTCGCCGGTGCGGCGACACAGGAGGCCGACACCGGCAGGAAGCATGGAGGCGGCGGCTCCCTATCGCGCCGCCGGCAGAAGCCCGCCATGACTGAAACCGCAGTGGTGAGGGTGGAATCCCATGGTCGTGTAGGATCCAGGGGAGCCAGCAGCGCCACCCCGACGCCGCATCCGCAGAAAGCGGGGGCCGCGCCCCCCGCTCAGCTCGCTGGCTGGGCCAGCGCACCCCCCCCACCCAGCCGGACTGGGGTGGGTCGTGCATACCGGGCCGCGCCCTCATGGGCCGGACCCAGACTCGGGTCGGGTCGTCCCAGTTCCGGCCGACCCAGGGGGGTTGGTCCGGGTCGGATCGGGCCTAATCCCCCACTTCAGACCGTTTTTTGGTCTTTTACCCATAACATGAGCTACGGACCTCCGATGAACGCACCGTTTTTTGCGTATGAATCCTTGGATCGATTCATTCATTTTGTTATATTATAATCCAGGTTTTGGAAAAGCATGGGTATGGCCGAGTTGGTTCGAAACTGAAACCAAGCGGGCCCTTGGAGCGAAACGCTTATAACATAAGGACCGGACGTCCGATTGACGTGTCGTCAATTGCGTTGAATTCCTTTTGTTGAGATGGTTCTTTTGGAATACTCCTCTTGATGTATGGATGCATCTGGAGTATGGTCGGGTTGGTTTTAGCTTAAAAACAAACTAGGCCCCTAGAACGGAACTGGGCGTCTGATTGATGCACCGTCTGTCGCGTTGGGTTTCTTTTGACGAGATGGAACTTTGGGATACACCAATTATGAGCTTTGTGATAGTTGATGTATCAAATCTCTTTCTCGAGGAGCGGACCCTCTCGGAATCAAGCATATTGTGTGTGGGAACCCTACTGTACTGGAATCCTCCGTGGAATCGAAAGAGACAACTACCGTACTTTGATCCTCTGTGGGTTCGACGAAGACGACTACTTTACTTGTATCATGTGTGGGTGTGGAAGTATTGACATCTGTACTTGTATCCTGTGTGGGTACGATAGAGTAACTGGTCTTGTATCCTGTGTGGGTCCAACAGCATGGCTGGTCTTGTATCATGTGTGGGTCCGACAGCTTAGATGAATTAGTGACTACATCTGATCATCTCTATCGCTATAAGAAATAGGTATGCCTGTAACACCCTGAGATTTTATGAAGAACATTATTCTAATTTTGTTGATGTCTTGTGTTATATTCTACACCAAAACTAGCTTGTGATATATGTGACACCGTATTAGCTTGCAGTATACGCAAAACTATTCTTGGCTCATGTTACACACAATTTCAAGTTCGTTTTGTAGAAATTATTCAACGAAACATTAAGTATAGGTTTTGTTTAATGTATAAATGAAATAAGTTTTGAATTATGTTATATGCAACACCAAATGGATATTTCACTACACAAAACCCTGACGTGGCTTTCATTGCACGAAATCGCGACCTTCCTCGATTGCTTGCATCGTACGCAATACCGAGTTTCACTAAACAAAGATATGCTATTAAAGTATTATTAAAACTAGCTGTTATGAATAGTAATAACCACTTTTTGAAATTTTATAAATTTTATTTTTTGAAATGGACTTCATTTTTGGTTTCGGAATATTGAAATTAGCCTAGGGTAAAATTTTGGTATTTTTCTGAAAACATTCAATTTTTGATGAATAGTGAAAGCACTGTGTAACAATTTAAAAACCAACTTTTTATTTAAATAATTATTTATTTTATTTAAATTTATTTTAGGTCAAAATTGATACATGATACCTATATAAGTTCAATGTAATTCATTAGAGTCATTTTATAATAATTTTAGATATATAAAAATTTTGTTGAACTTTTGACCGTCTTTTACCAACCTCCACGGAGAATTTGAAAATTTATATAAAACATAATTTTTCCTCTTTTTTGAATTAAATTTCAAAAATCCAAGAGACACTGTTGATGTCAGTAAGTAAAATGTGGTTCAATGAGATGAAAATAATTTTTAGTGAATAGTAACTTTTTACTTTTTTTACCACAGTTAAAAGTAAATAGGGTAATTAAGGATAAAAATGATATTATTATTAACCTAACACATGTCCTAATTCTATTGGATAAGTGTAATGCGACCAAAAACAACCTTAGGAATAAAATATGACTATTTAGGCCCACATGGATTAGATTAGGACATTTATTATTAATTTATTTAAAGAAGGGTTAAAATAGTTAAAATCAATGTTTAATAACTAAATCATTTTTAATATAGGGTTATACATAATATTAAATCGAGTATAAATATTAATTAGAAAGATAAAAAGTTTTCCTACATAATGGTATTTTATATGTAATTTTTCGACATTATATAATATAATTTATTTATGACACAATGATGATGTAGTAATTATCTAATAAATGAAATATTTACATAATTGATGTTATAAATACCCAAATAAATGTAATTTGAATTCCAATAATTTTAGATGTTATAATGACATGTTAGTATTGATTTAATTAGCTTTTTTCGAACTAATATTTCTGTTATGATTTTAACAAAAATCAATTACCAAATAGTGTCAAAATTGACATAAAATAGTTTTTACAACAAATATTATATCATTAATTTTTATTTTATTCCTAAAAATCTATGGTTCGACAAAATGACTTAGATAAGGTTATATATATTAAATATAATCAACTTGGGGTTCTTTTGGCTTGTTATTGTAAGTTTATTAACCTTATAGTGTAAAAAAACAAGAAGACACGGTAAAAGTTAAATTATCTAACTTAAAGTTAAATCTAAATGATAAGGTTAAAATAGATACCTAAATTTGTATAAATTATATTGGTTGATAGTATTTCGACCCATCCCCACCTTATCTTAGAAATAAATCAATTTGGAGCTATTAAAAACAGAATATGACTTTATAATTAAATAATATTTCCAGTTTTTACAACGGTACCCCTCTCCTCCCTTATAAAAGGGCACCTCCTCTCTCTCTTCCTCACACCATTTTGAGCATTCAAGCTCAGCCAACCCATGAAAATTTCTCTTCTGCACTTCCCTAGAAACATCCTATAGGTTTTGGTCTTCTTCAAAGAGCAATCATAATGCCCTAAGAGAAGGTTTCAAAAAGGCGTGTCGAAAGAAGAGGTAATATCTGTTACCGATTCTTTCAACTTTATTTATTCTTCTACTTATTCTTCTTTAGTTGTTTTATTATGAAGTAATAACATCAGTATCACTAATATACATATATGTTATTATAATTATGAAACATCCATATTTCACCATCTATCCATCCTACGGAAAATGAAATCACGGCGCGTGCGTACGTACGAAATACCGTCTCCACGTCGTGGTGTAATCTGTTTTCAACCACCACCTTACCTGGATGGGTATAATGGTGTAAATAAATAACTATATATGATTATTTTAAATTGATATTGATTCTGAAATATTATACATACACTTCAATGAAATTCCACGATCATGGGAATGATATCATCCCTCGTGCGTACGTAAGGACTACCGTCTCCATGACGTGATTAAATTCATTCTCCATGTTAACCATTCATGAATGATTATAAAGTATATACAATAAGTAATATTGAAATATATGAAATAATAATGATACTGGATTTATGTGTATATATATTTATGTCATCTACTTAATTTCATTCAATTCAATAAGGAAACGAAAACAACGTTCATGCATACGTACGACCTACAGTCTCCATGAACGGTGTATTTATTTACTTTTATCGATCTATAATATATATGTATATGATGAATATATATTATATATAAATCAGGTTTTACATTCTGGAATTATTTAAATCAGGATATAAGTAATAATATCAAGAATGACTAGTCGAAACACATACGATAAATGAAACGAATTTACCCAAAACGTTTTTGACATGGAATTTACAAAATAACGGGTAATATAAAGTCATAAGTGAACCATATATGATATCATAACAATGAATATTATTCTGTAATAAGTCAATGACATTATTTAAATCATTATACAAGAGGTTTGGATACATACAAAATGTATCAGACATAAGGTAAGGGATAATTATTTCAATATCATTTCTTATCCGAGATTATTTATTCGTAAGTATTTACAGGGGTTATGTTTATCATCCATGTCCATGTTTTCTCAAAATGTTTTCATAAAATGTTTAATATTCTTCCTTGTATGTTTAAAGTCATTTTTACCCCTTTTTGACTTTTACCATAAGGTATGGAAGGAATCTTTCTTTTACGATGTACTTTTTGACATTTCCGGCAAAAGTACGAGGAGAATGTATTTTTAAACTAATACAGCATGAACAGATTTTTTATGGTTTCATAATGCATCATTTTCATGAAGATTACTCTACAAGATTTTATGATTATTTTCAACAAAATTATTTTCTTTAAAAATTTAATGTCATTTTGTGAAAAGAAAATGATTTTGAAGAAGAAAAGATATTTTCTTCAAAAATTCATTTCAAGTGTTTTATCAAAACCATTTTCCATCTAAGATGAAATTATTTCATATGTGTATATTTCAAGTATAATGTCTCTATGATTTTCATGGTTTCACTTTTCTTATTATGAAATGATATCCATTTCTTTTATATGGATTATGTGATGATGGGATGATGTTTATGAAACCCATTTTATTCGTTGAGTTATTATGAAGGATGTATGTTTATTTTGTGGAACAAGTAAGAATAAATTCATTATGAGATGGTTGGGACCTATATCTCCCTCCAATGCATTGGGTAAAGATTTATATCTAATTAGATATACATTGCTGGAACAGAAAGTTAAACCGATTCAGTAATACAGGACTGGAACGAGGAGTGAACTCGATTCAGAAAGGGACTTTGTCCACTAAAATGGTCTTGGCAGCAATGTCTTGGCTACTATGTAAATCATAGCAATTGATGAATGGTTGGCACAAATACATGTTTTATTCCCATTCTATTTTATCATGATTGATGTTCCCTTATGATATATGCCTTACGTATGTCCAAGATTCATGTCTTTGCTCAAGATTTTGATGTTTAGATTTTATGTTCAAGTTTTTGCATTAAAATGTTTTTGGATTTTTTTATGTTCTCTATGTATACCCTTACTGGGCATTTGAGATCACCCCTATTATGTTTTCTTTTCCCCAGGATATAAAGAAAGGTTTTAGGTATGAAAAAAAGGGAAGATCTTTATGGGAGATGTTGAAGATCTTTCACCACGATTAGAAGATAATATTCTGAGTTTCCAAAGACACTAAACTATCATGAGCCTTGTGTGTATGTTTTTGTTATGTATTAAGTATTCCTCAAAAGTAATGTAATTTCCATGTCAGTCAAGCTTTGGGTCTCTACAGATGGTATCAGAGGAAAGGTTTAGTTAACCTTTGGAAACTAGGATGCAAAAACTTTAGTGAGATCCCTAGAGATATTCATAAGGTATGTCTTGGGATGTCCCTAAGGTTAAGTATACGTATAGGTTATAGTCCTCGAATTGCGCAAACGATCTTAGAATTAAACCTAAGATGTTAGATATTGATGGTACTCCCCCTTTATTATGTTGTTTTCCCTAGCATTGTATTTTCCTCTCACACTATTATTTCTGGGTCTTAGATGATGGTTGGAACCCGAAGAACCATGTTGATCAATGTAATGGACAATGAAATAATTTTCCTCCAGAACAAATCAATGTCATGGGTGTTGGAGTGAACAATATTATTTCTATACATACACAAGCTATGAATCATTCTGGACTTCAAAATGAGCAGATAAAGGAGCAACATTCTGTTGAATCCTTCATGAGGCAGCGTCCACCCTCATTCAGTGGGTCTTCTGATCCCTTAGTTACTGAACAATGGATCAGTACTACTGAAAAGATATTTTCAGTTATACAATGTTCTAAGCATGATAAAGTCATCTTAGAAGTATATCATTTGGAAGGTGATGCTGATCAATGGTGGAATCTTATCAAGAATACGAGGCAAGGAGATGAAATTGATTCCATGGAATGGGACGAGTTCAAGAACTTGTTTTTCAGTAAGTACTTCCCTCGTATTCTTCAAAAAAAGATGGAAAATGAGTTTTTTAAGCTTAAGAAGAGGGATGATGAATCTGTTGGTATAAACAAAGAGAATTTTACTAGGCTTGGAAGGTATGAATCTGGCATTATCATCCAACCAGAAAGTAAAGTTGATAGATTTTTCAGTGGATTAAAACCAAGTCCTCGAAGGGAATTAGCTATAAGAGACTTCAGTAGCTATGAAGAAATTGTGCGTTGTACTATCAAGGTATAAATGGAAGTTGTTGTAACATATCCATCTCATGGTTTTGACAAGAAACGAAATATGGAGTTCAAGGAGAAATCTCAGAATAATGGTGAAAAGAATATGAATGTTTCCTTATGCTCAATGTGTGGAAATAAGCATGGTGGAGATTGTATTAAAGGGACTAGAAAATGTTTTAAGTGTGGAAAAGAAGTTCATCAAGAAGCTGAGTGTCGAAGTAATGGAAAAAGGGTTGCTAATGATGTGAATAAAGAAAAGACTGCAGAGAACGCACCACCAAAACATCAATTCTTCAAGTGCAAGGAAAAGGGGCATTATGCTAATAAATGCCCTAATCCATTGGATAATGATGATCAATGTGAGAAACCTCTTAAGGAAAAGGATAAAGGGAAGTATCATGCGATTACTATTTGTGATGCTGAGTATGAAAATGATGTTGTGTAAGGATTAAGTGTTTATGTAATGGGATTTCAAAATAGTATCATGGAATCTCATTTATGGTATTGTGAAATTTTGTAATATCTATGCATTGTTTTTCAATAATTATATGGTACTGGTAACCATGAAAAAGGGATTGAAATATTTTTGGAAAGAAGATAAAATATGCATAGTGAAGGGATATGGAGAAAATAATATGATAGTAATCATGAGATCATTACTGATATAAGGACTAAGTGATATTATGGTTTGAGTATATAGATTTTTGGGATTTTTGTATGAGGAAAGAGTAACCTTTTGACAGTATTCATGTTTTCACTAAGGTTCTATGGTAATTTATGTTTCAAGAGAATATATGACTAAGGTATTCATGTGTTTGGAATGCAACCAACAAGAAATATCTTATGATATATGTGAGATAAATGCTTGTATTCACATTCTTGGTAGATAACCTTTCTAGTAACTATTTTCTTTATACTATGATCTTGGACCGAAGTATTTTAGATAAGCCTAAAGATTGGAATGGATTATGTTGGACATAAGGTAGTATTGTTTAATAATAGAACGTTTTTCAATATTATTGATGGGATGTTATAGTAATGTAGTTTTAGAAAAAGGACAACCTGCAGGATGGGAGACAGCCCATCGCGTCGGACAAGGATGTGGAAATCGAACCCACAACCGAAGTGCGACACGCCTTTATCGCCTACCACTAGCCAACATGAAGTCTGTGGTTAGTGGAAAGTAGTTTTATTTTATTAAGCGGTATGATAAATAATGTATAAGTCAATTTTTGGAAACATATACGATTAATCTCACCATAAGATGGACTTATAACTTTTGCTAACCTTTTGTTTGAAACAGATGGAATGACCCATCATTCTATCACATGATATGCTAACGCTTCACAAATAACAAATTCAACTTCATTTTTTTAAGAGATGAAGTGGAAATTGTTCAATTCACAAACAATAGTGAAATTGTACCAAAATCATGTAAGTATTTCATTTAATTCATCAAATTTAGGGAAATGATCTTGAAAACCAAAAATGTTGTCCTAGTGCCCTTATATATGATGAATCAGGTGGTACCATAGATCATCACAAATATATGGCTTTGTGATTGTTGGCTTTTTCATAGCCATGTTCTCTAAAACTCTCCATCAGAACTTGATGGTTAGATTTTTCTTCCATATCCATATTTTCACCTATGTTCTCCTATATGGAATCCCAGTGATGAGTTACTTTAAGTAATAGTTACATTTCATAATTTAGGTTTTAAAATTAAGTTTTATAATTCCTTTTTATGATGTGGGTTTCTATGAATAGTAAATGATTTATAACCCTGATGAATTTCGATGGAAAAATTCATTTTAACGGGGGTAGAATGTAAGACCCCAAGATTTTATGAAGAATATTCATTTAATTTCATTGATGTCTTGTGTTGTATGCTACACCAAAATTAGATTGTGCTATAAGAGACACCGTATTAGCTTGCAGTTTACGCAAAACTATTCTTGGCTCATGTTACACACAATTTCATGTTCGTTTTGTAGAAATTATTCAACGAAACATTATGTATATATTTTGTTTTATGTATAAATGAAATAAGTTTTGATTTTATGTCATAGGCAACACCAAAGAGAGATTTCACTACATGCAACCCTAACTTCGATTTCATTACACGCATTCGCGACCTTCCTCGATAGCTTGCGTCGTACGAAATACCGAGTTTCACTAAACAATGATACGATATTAAAATATTATTAAAACTAGGTGTTATGAATAGTAATAACCACTTTTTGAAATTTTATAAATTTTATTTTTCAAAATGGACTTCATTTTTGTTTTCTGAATATCGGAATTATCCTAGGGTAAAATTTTGGTATTTTTCTGAAAACATTCATTTTTTGATGAATAGTGAAAACACTGGGTTACCATTTAAAAACCGACTTTTTCTTTAAATAATTTTTTATTTTATTTAAATTAATTTTAGGTCAAAATTGATACATAATACCTATATAAGTTCTATGTAATAAATTGGAGCCATTTTATAATAATTTTAGATATATAAAAATTTTATTGAACTTTTGACCATCTTTTACCCACCTCCTAGGAGAATTTGCAAATTTACAAAAAACATAATTTTACCGCTTTTGTTAATGGAATTTCAAAAATCTGAGAGATGTGGTTGATGTAAGTAATTAAAATGTGGTTCAATGATATGAAAATAATTTTTGGTGAATAGTAACTTTTACTTTTTTTAACCACGGTTAAAAGTAAATAGGGTAATTAGGGGTAAAAATGATATTATTATTACCCTAACGCATGTCCTAATTCTATTAGATAAGTGTAATTCGACCAAAAACAACCTTAGGAATAATATAGGACTATTTAGGCCCAGATGTATTAGATTAGGACATTTATTATTAATTTATTTAAAGAAGGGTTAAAATAGTTAAAATCAAAGTTTAATAACTAAATCATTTTAATATAGGATTATACATAATATAAATTCGACTATAAATATTAATTATAAATTTAAAAAGGTTTCCTACATAATTGTATTTGTATTTGTAATTTTTAGACATTATATAATTTAATTTATTTATGACACAATGATGATGTAGTAATTATCTTATTCATGAAATATTGAAATAATTGATGTTATAAATACCCAAATAAATGTAATATAAATTACAATAATTTTCTATTTTAATATGAAATGTTATTATTGATTTAATTAACATCGTTCGAACTAATCTTTCTGTTATGATTTTCACAAAAATGAATTGCCAAATAGTGGCAAAATTGACATAAAATAGTTTTTAAAACAAAACTTATATTGTTAATTGATATTTTATTCCTAAAAATATTAGGTTTGGAAAAATGTCTTAGATAAGGTTATATATATTAATAATAAACTACTTGGGGTTCATTTGGCTTGTTATTGTATGTTTAGTATCCTTATAGTGTAAGAAAACAAGAAGACACAGTAAAAGTTAAGTTATATAACTTAAATTTAAATCTAAATGAATAGGATAAAATAGATAGATAAACTTGTCTAAATTCTATTGTATGAGAGTATTTAGACCCATCCCCACCTTAACTTATAAATAAATCAATTTGGAGCTATTAAAAACCGAATATGACTTTATAATAAAATAATATTTTTAGTTTTTCCAAAGGTGCCCCTCTCCTCCCTTATAAAAGGGAACCTCCTCCCTCTCTTACTCACACCACTTTGAGCCTTCAAGCTCGGCCAACCCCTGAAAATTTATCTTCTCCACTTTCCTAGAAACATCCTAGGGGTTCTGGTCTTCTTCAAAGACCAATCTTATTGCCCTAAGAGGAGGATTCAAAAAGGTGTGTTGAAAGAAGAGGTAGTATCCGTTACCGATTCATTCAAATTTATTTCTTCTTCTACTTATTCTTCATTATTTGTTTCATTATGAAGTAATAACATCAGTATAACTCATATAAACATATTTTATGATAAGTATGAAAGAAACCTATTTCACCATATATCCATCCTACGGAAAATGAAATCACCACCCGTGCGTACGTACAGAATACCGTCTCCACGCCGTGGTGTAATCTGTTTTCGACCACCACCTTACCTGGATGGGTATAATGGTGTAAATAAATAACTATATATGATTATTTTAAAGTGATATTGATTCTGAAATATTATTAATACACTTAAATGCAATTCCCCGATCATGGTAATGATATCATCGCTCATGCGTATGTACGGACTACCGTCTGCAGGACGGGATGAGATTTATTCTCCATGTTAACCATTCATGAATGATTATAAAGTATATACAATAAGTAATCATTAAATATATGACATAATAATGATAATGGATTTATGTGTATATATATTTATGTCATCTACTTAATTTCATTCAATTCAATAAGGAAACAAAAACAGTGTTCATGTGTACCTATGGCCTACCGTCTCCATGAACGGTGTATTTCATTCCTTTTATCGGTCGATAATATATATGTATATGATGAATATATATTATATAGAAATCATGTTTTACATTCTGAAATTATGTAAATTAGGATATAAGTAATAATACCAAGAACGACAAGTCGAAACACATACGATAAATGAAATGATTTTACCCAAAACGCTCTTTAACATGGAATTTACAAATGAACGGGTAATATAAAGTCATTAGTGAACCATATATGATATTATAACAATTAATATGATTTTGTAATAAGTCAATTACATTATTTAAATCATTATACATGAGGTTCGGATACATACAAAGCATATCAAACATAAGGTAAGGGATAATTATTCCAATCTTGTTTCTTATCCGAGATTGTTTATTCGTAAGTATTTACTCGGGTTATGTTTATCATCCATGTCCATGTTTTCTCAAAATGTTTTCATAAAATGTTTAATATTATTCCTTGTATGTTTAAAGTGATTTTTATCCCTTTTTACTTTTACCACAAGGTACAGAAGGAATCTTTCTTTTACGATGTACTTTTTGAAATTTTCGGAAAAAGTATGAGGAGAATGTTTTTTTACCATATACGGCGTGAACGGATTTTTTACGGTTTCATAACGCCTCATTTTCATGAACCTTCCTCTCCAAGATTTTATGATTATTTTCAACAAAATCCTTTTCTTTTAAAATGGAATGCCATTTTGTGAAAAGAAAATTATTTTGAAGAAGGAAGGATATTTTCCTCAAGAATTCATTACAAGTGTTTTATCAAAACCATTTTCCATCTAAGATGAAATTATTTCATATGTGTATGTTTCAAGTATAATGTCTCTATTAATTACATGTTTTTAAATTCCTTATTAATAAATGATATCCATTTCATTTATATTTATTATGTGATAATGAGATGATATTTATGAAACTCATTTTATTCGTTGGGTTATTATGAAGGATGTATGTTTATTTTGTGACACAAGTAAGAATGATTTCATTATGAGATGGGTGGGACCTATATCTCAATTTAATGCATTGGGTGAATATTTATATCTCATGATATAGACATGGCTGGAATGGAATGTTAAACCGGTTCAGTAATACAGGAGTGGAACGAGGACTGAACTCGATTCAGAAAGGGACTTTGTCCACTAAGATAGTCTTCTCAGCAATGCCTTTGCTACTATAGAAAACATAACTTGTTCTGAATGGTTTCCACAATTAATTTTTTTATTTCCATGCTATTTTATCATGATTGATGTTCCCTTATGATATATGCCTTACTCACTTCCAAGATTCATGTCTTTTCTCAAGATTTTGATGTTTAGATTTTATGTTCAAGTTTTTGCATTCAAATGTTTATGGATTTTTTTATGTTCTCTATGTTTACCCTTATTGGGCATTTGAGTTCACCCCTTTTATGTTTTCTTTTCCCCAGGATATAAAGAATGGTTTTAGGTATGAAAAAAGGGGAAGATCTTTATGGGAGATGTTGAAGATCTTTCACCACGATTAGAAGATAATATTCCGAGTTTCCAAAGATACCAAACTATTACGATCGTTGTGTGTCTGTTTTTGTTATGTACTAATTATTCCAAAAAAGTAATGTAATGTCCATGTACGTCAAGCTTTGGGTCTCTATAATGCCCGCGTGAGCTGAGTCTTGATTTTCAATCATTATCATCGATGTGATTAGCTTGCTTTCCAGTGTGAATTGGGTTGTGCTTTCATGTGTGGACTGGGTTGTCTTTTCCTATGTGGGCTGGGTTGTGCTTGGGCTCAAGCGTTGGAGCTGTTTCGTAATTGATGACTTAGGTATATGTATGGTAATATACCAAAGAAAAGTCGATTGATACATTGTGATTGTATCTTTCCTTTGGGGTTTATCCTTTGTGGATTCTGTGAGACCTTTGGGGGTCTCGGGGTCCCTACAGAGTATCGTATACTCACCCCTACATGAGAAATGCCCGCAGTACGTTGTGTTGGATGCAAATGAAAGACAAAACTGATCGACTTGTAGGCTTTTGGATCTGGATTGTACCCAGAGGTGGAAAACTTGGCGGGACGTAAACGGAGCAGAAAATCAGACCCGAGGAGCTTAGGAGACTATCTGTACACACCCTTCAGGTAGGATTTCCGGAGGATGACTCAGTGTTTCTATTTTACTTAATGATGTTGTACATTCCATTAAATTGTACTATACTTTCAGTTGTGTTTCTATACTGGCCCATTTAATTTTCAGCACTTACCTTGTACCCAGTTTTACTTAGTACTTACTTCACTTGTGTACTCTGTTGTGTTTTCGTTTACTTTATAAAAGGAAATGACTTCCCTTTTTTCGGGATTTATGCCATTGGTGCTAGTCTCCAGCCCCTGGCCTATGGAAGGCGTTCTTGGGGTAGTCACGACATGGGCCCCGAGGACGGGTCGTGACAAATTGGTATCAAAGGGAGGTTCTACCACAGAACACATTACTATGATCTTTCCTTTATATGAAGCAATAGTGTTAAGATTATTGAGTTTGGTTTTCAGTCCAGGGAGTCCAATGTTGGTGCGGCGGCTGACATATCCATAAACCAAGACCCTGACAACTGATTTCCGACTCAGTTCACGAAAACACTGATTGCGTGTGAGTTCGTTTCAAAAGTGTTCTTTGTGATTACTATGTGTCAGCTCACCAGGTATACTGTTTAACTGTGGCACACCTGTTCTTTTCAGGATGTCCCCATGAAGGCAGCCAGCCAGGTTTCCTAGTTATGTGCGGGATGGCAGCCCACCGAGCGATGAGGGCTCAGTGTAGGGCCCCATTACAGTGGAGGCACCAGCGGTACCACTACCCGCTGAGCCACCGAATCTACCAGCCCCAGCGGCGGAGAGTGCATGCCGCCTGAGCACGTTGCACGATTTTCAAAGACAAAGGCCGCCCAGGTTCTACAGAGAGACGGATCCTTAGGCAGCCGAGGATTGACTGGAGGCTATCTTCAGAGTCTTCAGACTGGTAGGGACACCAGGAGACCTTATGGTGATCCTTTCCGTGAGTCTTCTCCATGCAGCAGTAGGTAGATTGTGGATCCCGATTCTCCAGGTGCATGACGAGGAATCACTAAATTGGAAGGACTTGAAGAGCCTCGTCCGCTCAGAGTATGTACGAGCCACCCTCCGTGTAGTGTGCATCTTGGAGTTTCAACAGTTACGGTAGGGCAGCATGTCAGTAGCCCAGTACTCGGCACGATTTACCGACGTCTTGAGCTACTACATGGACATGGTACGAGACCCATTCTTCCAGGCCCAGATATTTGACCAGGGACTGAGGCATGAGATCAGAGCCTCGATAATTCCCCACAGCATCCCGACGCAGGAAGGGGTGCTGGAGCGAGCCCTATTAGTAGAGATCTTTCTCGCCGAGCAGCCATCAGTAGCGAGACCCACCACAGGACGACACGAAGAGGAGTCTTCTGTAGCCGGCAGTTGACAGATGTCGCAGATGTCTAAGCAGACCAGCCCGTCAGGTGGGAGACCTCAGGATACAGGTTCGTCTGTGCGGGCACAAGGTGCAAATCCAGCCTTACGAGGAGCAAACAGTGCTATGCATGCGGTAGGCAGAGCCACATGGCTCGCGACTGCCCGATCCTCCATGCAGAAAAGAAGAAGACAGTGGAGGGACCTCCCAGGCAGAGGCATAGGTTTTTCCGTGGCGGTCTACATGGAGCAGGCTGACGAGGTAGAGGAATTGTCCGAGTAGTGGGTGGTGGACGACGCTTTGAGGCTCTACCACCACCACCCCTAGGAGGTCCGCCCCGACCATAGGGAGTTGGAAGGCAGAGGTAGGATCAGCTCTAGGCAGTGGAGTCTTACGACCATAGTGCACCTAAGATGATTCAAGGTACTATCTATGTCTACTCCACCCTTGCTGCATTTCTTATAGAAACAGGTGTGAATCATTCTTTTATTGTCGGTTCCCTTGTTTGGATCTCGGAGATTCCAACCGAGCCGTTGACTTGATCTTTATGGCTAGAGACTCCTACATAAGTAGACTCAACAATCACGCAATGGTTCCGACAGTGTGAGCTTACTCTAGGAGGTGAGAGCTTCGGCTGGGATCTTCATGTAGTGGCGTCGAGGCCTTAAGACGTCATCTTGGGTATAGACTGTTTATCTATGGTCCATGCTCAGATCGACTGTATTAGGCATGAAGTGCAGTGTATCCGCACGAATGAGACCAGGTTTACCTTCATCGGCGAGAAGGAAGCCTTTTTAGCGCAGGATGTACTTATCAGAGGAGGAGAAAGCTGATCACAAATCAGTTGGCTAGCCTCATCTTCGGAGTGGTTGATGTGCAGTGTCTGAGTTTTCCTGTTGTGGTGGATCAGTATGCAGACATTTTTCTCTGACGACGTCCCAGGATTACCTCCTCGCAGGGAGGTAGATTTCAACATAGACATATACCCTCGGAAATTACTGATATCTACTCCAGCATATCGGATGGCTCCTGCCGAGCATCGTGATTTGCGGGTACAACTTTAGGTATATAGGGGAAAGTTTTCATCTGACCCAGTGTTTCACCCTGGGCTTCTCTGATTTTATTATCCAAAAAGGTGGATGGGAGAGTGAGACTATGTGTCGACTATCATAGCCTGAACTAGGTGACCGTGATGAACAGGTACCCCCTTCCGATGATTGAAGACTTCTTCGATCAGCTCAAGGGGGAACGATGGCTCTCTAAGATAGACCTCAGTTTAGGCTATCACTAGCTTATATTTTGAGATGAGGATGTGCATAAAACGGCCTTCAGGTGTCGGTATAGCCACTACGAGTTCTTGGTTATGCCATTCGGCATGAACAATGCTCCAGCAGTGTTCATGAGTCTCATGAACATGATATTCCAGCCATACCTTGATCAGTTTGTCGTAGTCATTATTAACGACATATTGATTTACTCGACCACCGGGGAGGAGCACCCCTACCACTTACGGGTTGAACTGGATACGCTCCGAGAGCACTAGATTTATGGTAATCTCTCGATGTGTCAATTATGGCTTCGAGAAGTTCACTTCTTGGGGCACGTCATCTCAGAGGTTGGAGTTTTAGTGGATCCTGTGAAGATCGAGGTAGTAATTGCTTGGGAGCCACCTAGGAGCGTGACAGAGGTGCAGAGTTTCCTATGTATAGTTGGGTACTATCAGAGATTTGTGCTAGACTTCTCCAAATTTGCATCACCGCTTACAGCTTTGATGAAGAAGGGGAATCCCTTCATGTGGTTAGACAGATGTCATCTGATCTTTCAAGAATTTAGGTAGATATTGACCAGTGTACCCATCTTGAGGCAATCAGAGGAGGGCGTAGGGTACGTAGTTTACTGAAAAGCATCCGGGACTAGAATTGGGTGTGTCCTGATATAGGAGTGAGTAGTGATCGCTTTAAGTTCACGGTTGTTGAGGAAGCATGAGAAGAACTATGCTACCGATGACCTGGAGTTAGTAGCAGTGGTCTTCGCCCTGAAGATGTGGCGACACTATCTGATGGGTGAGCACTTTACAGTTTACTCTGACCACCAGAGTCTCAGCTACATTTTCTCGCAGAAGGAAATGAACCTGAGACAGTAGCGATGGCTCGACTTCCTCCACGATTATTACTTTGAGATTGTATATACTCTTGGGAAGGGGAACGTTGTGGCTGATGCTCTTAGAAGAAGATCAGGCATTCAACTACATGGAGAGGTGACAGATCAGTTAACTGCTTTGTATATATCCTTCATGGATAAAGATTGGGTAGCCTATCTACAGTCCCTCACATTCACTCTTCCACTACTTATGCGGGACAGAGAGGCATAGTGTGGGGATGTTGACTGTGAGGCGCGGCATGCTCAAATATCCTCAGGGTTGGCACTCGATGGATTTTTTGAAGGCGGGGATCATGTCATCCTCTTCATGGGACGTATCATGGTACCAGTTGCACTACAGGAGGAGGTGCTGAGGGAGTTCCACACTTCCCCTCTAGTGGTACATCCAGGTGTAACGAAGATATAGCAGGACCTCAGACGTCAACACTGGTGGCCGGGTATGAAGAAGGCTGTAGCAGAGTTCGTTTCTCAATGCCTCACTTGTCAAAAAGTGAAGGTAGAGCACCAGGTACCTGCATGCTTGGTATGACCCTTAGAGGTCTCGGAGTGGAAGTGGGACGGGATATCCATGGATTTCTTGACGTGAATTCCAGGTACATCCAGAGGGCACGACTCTAAATGGGTGATTGTCGACCGACTCACCAAGTCGGCCCACTTCCTACCGATCAAGGAGTAGGGCTCAGTAGAGAGCCTATGATGCCTCTACATCCAGGAGATCGTATGACTTCATGTTGTACCATCATCTATCGTCTCCAATCGAGATGCTCTATTTACTTCCCAGCTTTGGAAGGGGTTACAGGAGGCTTTTGGGATGCAGCTACACCTGAGCACTACCTTTCACCCTCAGAAGGATGACCAGACGGAGAGGACCATTCAGACCCTCGAGGAAATTCCCCATGCATGTGTCCTTGACTTTGGTCACAGTTGGAAGGATCACCTACCCTTGGTGGAGTTTGCGTACAACAACAACTACCACTCCACCATCAAGAGGGCACCTTACAAGGCACTGTACGACCGACCATGCAGATCACCTCTGTGCTAGACTAACCTGGGGGAGTTAGCACTCATAGGACCAGAGATGGTTCAAGCTACAACAGAGAAGGTCCAGATCATCTAGGAGCAGATGAGGACTGCCCAGAGAAGATAGATGTCCTATGATGATAGGAGATGGAGGCCACTGGAATTTGAGAATAGTGACCACATTTTATTATGGGTCTCACCTTAGCGTGGATTGTGGAGATTTGGCCGGGGTGGAAAGTTATCTCCACGCTTCATCAGGCCTTTTCAGGTCCTCAGCAGAGTATGCGAGGTGGCTTACTACCTGTCCCTTCCACCTCAGTTGCACTGGGTGCACGACCTCTTCCACGTATCTCAACTGAGGAGATATGTGCATGACCCAATGCATATCATCGACCACGAGGAGCTGGACATCGATGATGGGGCGACATTTGTGGAGGTCCCGATGGAGACCGAGGATCGACAGGAGCTAGTCCTACATGGGAGGTCGATTCCTCTTATGCGCATTCGTTAACAGTACTGGAACCTCCAGGAGAGCACATGGGAGCGGGAGGCTCAGATGCATGCATAGTACCCTCATCTGTTTCCGTAGATTATATTGTAGATTTACGGGGACGTAAATCCCTGAGGTGAGAGTAATTTAAAGACCGTGAAATTTCAAGGAATTTTTTTCCTTCTTCAATACATTGGAATTTTACGAGTCTATGGCTTTTGAAAGTGCTTTATTCTGAGCCCCGGTGTTCCTGGAATCAATTTCCAAAATTTAGTTCGGGTACGTTCAGTGAAAGAATGAGTGGGTTTTTATAACTTTTGAACTGGTGCCCGGAATTGAAATATGAGGGCACCGATGAACTCACAATGCTTGTAATTTCATAACATGATCCTTACTGTAGTTTCGTTCGCAATGGAGGAGAAGATATTTATTGGGGGTTTATTTAAGAAGTAAATAAAAATTGTCGTAACAATTTTTATTTTATAAGGAAGTTATTCCCTACCATGGGTAGTTAAGGGTGGGTCCCACAGCCACCTAACTACCCAAGTGTGGATGTTAGAGAGGTGGGGCCCACACATTCCCCAACCATATAATTTCCTCTAAACTCATTAAAAACCCCTCATTAAATTGGAAACCACCCATTAAATGCTGATCTATCCACCTCACTCTATTAATTCATGTCAACCCATAATTTAATGAGGATCCTTCCTCTTTCCCCCCTTTTTATTTAATTGTCAACTCGTTTAATAAATGAGGACCTTCCCTCTACCTTCTTTAATTGACTGTCAAAAAGTTTTATTTAATGTGGTGATTTAATTTTGGGAGAGTTGCTTTGAATGTGTAATAAAATAATAGGATGAGCCTATTATTTTATTAAGGGGGAGTACTTTCATTGTGCGAGGATGATCGAGAAAACTCTTGAGGTTTTGGAAGAACGCCGGTATGACAACCCTGCTGTTTATTACAACTTAAACATGATTTATTACATAAAACTTCACTTGATAAAACAAAGAAGATCGAGAGGTTTAGTGTCTTTGGGGCTTAGGATCATTACATAAAAACTGAAAACATTAAATACAACATCTTTATTGAAAACATCCTTTACATGACCACTACATTCCTTCGTACTTAGCATTGCATGGGATAACCTGAGGACATGCATAAGAAATGGGTGAGCTATAAATCCTAGTAAGGGAGTACACATGGAATAACATGAGGAGTAAAATACATGTTAGACAATAGTCATATCAATAGATCATAAGAAAAACATGAACATAATGGCATCATAAAGCATGATATTCATAACATGGAAATGTGGCAACAACACTTAACATGGAATTAGCATGAGCCAGGGCTCATTGCACATGGAGCATGAGTAAATACTCATTGCACATAAAGCATGAGTAAACCCTATTTCACTTTAATTAGCATGAGTCAACACTCATTGCACATGATTTATCATGATACTATACATTACCCAATGCATTGGAGCGCTATAAGGGTCCACCCTTCTTAAACATTTCATTTCATGCATAAGTGTGCCACATGGATCATAGAACGTAATCATTTATTCCACGATAAAGGAAGGTGGAATTAATACATGAATCTTTATAATCAATAAGTAAATGTGTAGAAAGGTGAATACCCTTGATGGAGAAATGGGCAAGGTATTCACTACACAATGGTATTGGCTTAGAAAATCAGTGCGATTTCGGCAGCATAATGGCATGACATAAGAATTCATAAAAACAGTTGATGAGAGAGAAAGGGGTTCCTCATCATATTTACATGTAATGGAAAGTATATAGGTCATATAGATACATTTCCCTACAATTGTAATGGAATTTAGATTCATGATACAAAAGTATTGCTTGAATGTAAATGGGTAGAGAGAAGTTCCTTTCGGAATTTCTGCATAGTAACGAGTGTACATGGGATGAATTTAATGAGAGCGAAAGGGTCTCCCATCATTCAAACATAAAGAGTGTAGTATGAGGGAGGTTAAAAACCAACCCCAACATTAATAACTGAAATTAAAATGGAAAAACAACTTTAATATAATTGGACAAAAATGAGTAAGGAAGAAAACCCTTACTTGGAAGTGTGATTCCAAAGGATAGAGAGAGGTTTGTGAGAGGCTTCATGGGAGCTTGGGGCACCTTGGGTTGATCTAGAGAGAGTCTGGAATAGGTTGGACAAACTCCAAAGGCTTTGAGTGAGGATTAAGTGGGAGCTTGGGTGGGTTTTTATAGGAAAGGTGAGGGAATTATTTATTATTTAGGTTTGGGACCCCTTATATTAAATTAATCCAAACCACAAACCATCCCATGGTTTTTCCAATGGTTTTTGGCAAAGGGAAGAGGAAAATAATATTTTATAAGGCCAAGGTCCTAACATCTTAAAATACTAGGGTTTCCTATGTGGATGTGAGTCACACTCCCATGAAAATTAATTTAAAAAGACAAGGTGATTAATAAGTCTTGAGGGGTCCATTAATGCTTGAAAAGTAAGCCAAACAATTCCAAAATCACATTATTTTAATGGTAAAACATATATTGGCCGAAAATAAAGATTATAGTATATTATTACATCTATATTGGGTCATTATGATGTCATGAAACACATTTTATATTTAAACGGTATTTATTTTTTACTCAAAAATTTGACTGTCTCAGAAAATTTTGAAAAAATCACCGTTGGATAATTTCGACGTAATGATTCCAAAAACAAATTATTTTATCTAAATAATTTTCTAAATATTTTAATTTTCACTTTTAAAATAAAAACCGACATTTATAAAAAATTCACAGGTTTTGACATAAATGGCTTTCAAACCTTAATAAAAGTTATAATTGCATTGATACAATTACATGATCATTTATATATAATAAAATTAATATTATAATAATAATAATATTTTATTAATAAGTTATTTAATTCAAAAATCCCTTAATTTAATAAAATATATTTCTTAATTAAATAATAAAAAAAACACCATTTCAACTTTAAAAACTATTTAAAATGTATCAATAATGACAACAAATTATATTCACTATTATATACAAAAATAATGTACATGAACATAGTACTATCGATTAGTTACATAACCCCTTAAAAAAACCACATAAGACCTAAGGGTAAGGTGTGCGATGGTGACCGACTCTTGGGGTGGCTCGGATAACATCGCTCGAGTGGTAATTTCTATCAACCTCCACTTCCCCCATAGACGGTCTCGTTCGATCTAGACATGGTGAAGCTTAGCTTGGGCTTGGTCAAGAGCGAAGCCCAAGGACGCCACCTCTTTTCCGAGATCTGATAAATGGGATTCGTATGGGGAAATTCTACTGGATGAGGCCATCACTTCCTTTTTCTAAGTAAAATTGAATATGTTAAATCCCTATATTTATACTAATCATGTGATCACTGTTCAACAGCTATAAAAGTAATGATCACAATTCTTATCATAAAACCAAAGAAGTTGAAATTTTATAAAAACATTTTATATAAAGAGAAATTTAATAAGATCAAGAGGGTTTTTCCATTAATGAAACTTTGGGTCCTTACAATATTCACCCCTTAAGAAATTTCACCCTCGAAATTTTCCTTTTCCCACACTAAAACAGATGTGGGTAACTGAGCTTCCTCACTTCCTCTAATTCCCAAGTTTCTTCTTCAAACTTGTGGTTTCTCCACAACACCTTGACGAGGGGAAGTGCCTTATTTCATAGAACTTTTTCACTACGATCTATGATTTTCACTGGTTTCTCCTCATAAGAAAGATCGTCTTCCAATTGTACCACCTCAGAAGAGAGTACATGTGAAGGGTCCGGTATATACTTACTTAAGAGGGATACATGAAAGACATCATGTACTTTGGCCATAGTAGGCGGAAGTGCTTGTCGATAGGCCACATCCCCGACACGATCAAGAATCTTGAAGGGGCCGATGTACCTTGGACTTAACTTCCCTCTCTTTCCAAACCTCATGACCTTTTTCCACGAAGATATGCATAGAAAAACCATGTCTCGAACATTAAACTCAATTTCTCGTTGATGATTATCTGCATAACCCTTCTATCGAATCTGGGCTGCCTTGATATGCTGCTGAATAGTTTTCACCTTTTCCACCATTTCCTCTACCGTTTCTGGTCCAAGAAGCTTACGTTCATCATCCTCATCCCAACATGCTGGTGTTCTGCACCTTTTCCCATACAGGGCTTCATATGGTGCCATTTGGATGCTCGAGTGGAAACTATTATTATAAGATAAATCAACCAGAGGAATATGTTGATCCCATCCCCCTTTAATGTCCATTGACTACGCTCTCAACATATCCTCAAGTGTTTGGATAGTCCGCTGGGATTGGCCATCAGTTTGAGGATGATAGGTCGTACTAAAGTTCAGTTCAGTATTCAGAGCATGTTGAAGACTCTTCCGAAACATAGAGGTGAATCTTGGATCTCGGTCAAACACAATAGATATTGGTACTCCAGCAAACCTTACCACTTCCTTGATATATATCAGTGCTAGTTGATCCAATGAGAAATCCTCCTGAATAGAAATGAAGTGTGCAATATTTGTAAGATGATCCACAACAACCCATATTGCATTGTTGCCTTTGGATGTCCTCAGAAGTCCAATGACAAAGTCCATGGTGATGTTTTCCCATTTCCATTCTGGTATGGGAAATGGTTGCATCATCCCCTTAGACTTCTGCCTCTCTGCCTTCACATGCTGACACACCAGGAACTTTTATATACATTCAGCAACCTCCTTCTTCATATTATCCTACCATAAGTTTTCTCGGAGATCTCAATACATCTTTGGGCTCCCTGGGTAAATACAGAAATTTAATCTATGTGCATCATCCAAAATTTCCTTCTTCAGCTCCAGAATTGATGGAACACATAGTCTTTTCCCAAACCACACAATTCCTTCTTCATTAACATTAAACTCCGAGGATTTTCATTTTTCGATAGCTCCCAATTTTTCTTGAATTCCCACATCATCCTTTTGAGCATCCATTAACCTTTCCAAAAGAGATGGTTGAGAAATCATTTGTGAAAGGATTGATGATGTTCCCTTCACTATGATTCCCATGTCCATCTTCATCACGTCTAAGAATAATGGATCCTTCTCAATTCTCATCATTGATAAAATCACTGGATCCTTTCTACTTAGGGCATCTTCCACCTTGTTTTCATTCCCAGGGTGGTAATGGATTGAATATTCATAATCCTTGATGAGCTCTATCCATCTTCTCTGGAACATATTAAGCTCATTATGTGTGAATATATTTTAAGACTCTTGTGGTTAGTATATATCTCACATTTCTCTCCATAGAGATAATGCCGCCAGATTTTCAAGGCAAAGATCACAACCGCCAACTCCAAATCATGTGTTGGATAGTTTCGCTCATGGATTTTCAACCACCTTGAGGAATAGGATATCACTTTATCATTCTGTATCAACACATATCCTAATCACTTCTTCAAAGCCTCATTGAATACCACAAAAAGATCCCCACTTGTGTGTAAAGTGAGCACGGGCACAGTGATAAGCCTCCTTTTCAACACCATGGAGCTTTCTTTGCATTCATCACTCCAAGAAAACTTAACTCCATTTCCAGTTAGTTTGGTAAGAGGGTTGGACAATCTTGAGAAATTTCTCACAAATCGTCGATAATATCCAGCCAACCCCAAGAAGCTACGGATATCTGTTACCGATGTTGGCCTCGACCATCCCTCAATTGCATCTGTTTTGGAGGGATCCACATATATCCCATTGCTTGTGATGATATGGCCCAAGAATGAGACCTCGTTCAACCAGAATTCACACTTGTTGTAATATTCATAGAGCTTCTCCTTGTGCAAAGTCTCTAGTACAGTTCTTAAATTCTCTTCATGATCCTCCTTGGTTTTGGAGTATTATAGAATATCATCTATAAAGACTAACAATTATTTGTCTACTTAATCTCTAAAGACTCTATTCATCAACTCCATGAATATTTTTGGAGCATTGGTGAGTCCCAAAGGCATTACTATGAATTCATAGTGCCCGTATCTTGTACGAAAAGTAGTCTTGGGGACATCTTCCTTCTTCACCCTTTCTTAATAATATCTGGATCACAAATATACCTTGGAGAAGAATTTTTCTCCCTGAAGCTGATCGAACAAGTCATCAATTCATGGGAGAGGATACTTGTTCTTTATCGTGATTTTGTTAAGTTCACGATAATCGATGCAAAGCCGCATTGACCCATCCTTCTTCTTAACGAAGAGGACTGGTGCACCCCATGGTGATGCACTTGGGCGTATAAACCCTTTATCCATATTCTCCTATAATTGTTTTTTTTTCAGCTCTTTAAGATCTACAATAGACATTCTATATGGAGTCTTGAATATTGGTAAAGCCCCGGGTATAAGTTCAATTGTGAATTCAACATCCCTTGTAGGAGGAAGATCAGGTAGTTCCTTGGAAAACACTTCAGCAAATTCCCTCCCAATAGGCATTTCATCAAGGATGGTTTCTTCCGTGGACTCAATCATTTGATCAAGATACACATGCTAATAAGGCAGTAATATCCATTCTTGAGATGATGGAGCTAAATGAGATTCATCTTCCTCTTTACACTTCTAAAGAATCGGGGGTCGATTCTCCATATGGAGTGTGATTTCCTTCTCCCGACAATTTATGTTGGCTCTATATAAGGAAATCCAATCTATGCCAAGAATTGCATAAAATTCCACCAAAGGGAGTATGATGAGGTTTGCTGGGAAATTAAATCCACAGATTAAAATAGGGGAGGACTTATATTCATGGGATGAAATTATTGCCCCATTTTCCATACTCACCGACATCTTCACTACCATGATTTGTGGTGGTGCTGGGATTGTTCTACTAAACTTTCGAGATATAAAAGAATGAGTAGAACCTAAATCAAAAAGTATGTTCGCTATTCTTGAATGAATAACTAGCGTACCTGTCTCCACTTCATTGTCGGGGTTCACTTCGGTAGAATTGATGGAAAAAGATCTTCCTTGTTGCCTTGGAGGGTGTTGGTTGTCTCCAAAAACCCTTGGATTTAGGAATTGATTTGCAAAATGACCCGGTTCTTTGCATTTTGTGCATTGAACAACATGTTGAGGTTCAAACGGAGCATTCCTCTCCTCTGTCGCAGCTGCGGTTCTTTCTTGCCGATAGTTAACAACTAGGTGCCCTTCTCTTCCACACCTGAAGTATTTGTTCATCCCCTTATGGAAATTTTCAGGGTGCTTCTTTCCGCACTTTTGACAAGTGGGGTTCTGGATCTTCTTAGCACCATTGGATTTATCCATTGGCTCACCATCATTGAAGTCCACCTTATGCTTCTTATCCCCATGATAGCCATGTGATTCTATGATCTCCATTTTGACCTTGAGGGCACATCAGACAATTTCCTCATAGCTGTCAAAGTCGCGGATCACTAATTCTTTCAATAGGCTAGACTTCAGCCCACCAAAGAAGCGGTCAACCTTGCATTCGGGGGTTACGAAAAAGCCGGAAGCGTATCGTGCAAGCCTTGTGATGTTTTCCTTGAGCGCTCCAACAGATTCTTCGTCTTTTTTCTTGAGGGAAAGAAGTCTATTTCCATATTAAGTCGGAAGGTGCACGTAAAATATTAATCGAAAAATATCTTCCAGAAATCCTTCCATTCCAACACCTCAATCTCCTCCTCAGGATTCGTATTTTTGATCAATGTCCACCATTGATCAGCTTCACCCTCCATACGATAAGATGCCAGGAGAACCATCTCTTGTTCAGAACATTGAAGGATGGAGAAGATCTTTTCAATGGAGATTATCCATTGTTCAGCGATCATGGGATCGGATGATCCACTCAAAGTAGGAGGCATTTGTCTCATGAAGCTCTCGATAGCGACTTGTTCTTTATTAGGGGGATAGAACGTTCCTCTTGACCCATGTTTCTATTCAAAACATGAGTTATCTAAGAGAGAAGCATGAGAAAGTTTGTGATTCCCGCTCCCATTGGATTGGGCATCTCGTTAGTACAGTCATCACACTGATCTTCACAACAGTTGTTAGCCCGAGTTCTCCTATTATCGGCCATTGGATTGAATAAAAGAAAATTTAGGGGCAAGACATAAAGGGTAATCCAAAGACAATAGTTGATGACTTATAAATAAACTTTCATTTCCTTAACTCATGAGTCTATAGGCTTTAACCAAGGATTTTCATGATCTACTTTCTAACATATATTCTTAGGGGAATTTCTTTAATTCCCATAATAAGGGTTCATACTATACTTTTGAATTTACAAAAGCATATCCCCCGGGAGTGTCATAACCATGAGTGCAGCAAGGCCCGTTGTCGTGCACCAGTTCCCGTCCGAGTCTAGCTCAAAGAGGTGTTTTCGGGTTTTACCCCAGGATATATCTGTGCCAGAGCCGCCTCTACCTGCTCGTATCCATGCAGGGATGTATTTGCTTGATAACCCACTTAATCAATATTAACCAATACATAGGGACATTTTTATTGTACTTTGTCTTGTATCTAAGGCTTTACTAGGGGTTCCTAATCCTAATCCCAAAAATAACCAAACCTATCCACTAATACCAACTATGACAACCCTGCTGTTTATTACAACTTAAACATGATTTATTATTTAAAACTTCACTTGATACAACAAAGAAGATAAAGAGTTTTAGTGTCTTTTGGGATTAGGATCAATGCATAAAAACATAAAACATGAAATACACCATCTTTATTGAAAACTTCCTTTACATGACCACTACATTCCTTCGTACATAGCATTGTATGGGATAACCTGAGGACATGCATACGAAAAGGGTGAGCTATAAAGCCCAGTAAGGTAGTACACATGGAATAAAATGAGGATTACAATACATGTTAGAAAATAGGAATATCAATAGAGCATAAGAAAAACATGAACATAAAGGCATGATAAAGCATGATAATTATAACATGGAAATGTGGAAATAACACTTAACATGGAAGTAGCATGAGCCAAGGCTCATTGCACATGGAGCATGAGTGAATCCTCATTGCACATAAATCAGGAGTAAACCCTCATTTCACTTGAATTAGTATGATTCAACACTCATTGCACATGACGTATCATGATACTATACTTTACCCAATGCATTGGAGCACTATAAGGGTGCACCCTTCTTAAACATTTCATTTCATGCATAAGTGTGACACATGGATTATAAAACATGGATTCATAAAACGTAATCATTTATTCCATGACAAAGAAAGGTGGAATTCATACATGAAACTTTATAATCAATAAGTAAATATGCATAAAGGTGAATACACTTGATGGAGAAATGGGTATGGTATTCACTACACAATGGCATTGGCTTAGAAAATCGGTGTGATTTCAGCAGCGTAACAGCGTGACATAAAAATTCATAAAAAATAGTTGATGAGAGAGAAAGGGTTTCCTAATCACATTTAAATGTAATGGACAGTAAGGAGTTCATATAGATACATGTCCCAACAATTGTAATGGAATTTAGATTCATGATACAAAAGTATTGCTTGAATGTAAATGAGTAGAGAGAAGTTCCTTTCAGAATTTCGGCATAGTAACGGGTGTACATGGGATGAATTTAATGAGAGAGAAAGGGTCTCCCATAAATCAAAATTAAAGAGGGAAGTATTAGGGAGCTGTGAAACCATACCCCCACATTAATAATTGAAATTAAAAGGGCAAAACAACTTATTGAAAATTGGACAAAAATGAGAAAGGAAGAAAATCCTTACTTGGAAGTGTGCTTCCAAAGGATAGAGAGAGGCTTGTGAGAGGCTTATTGGGAGCATGGGGTCCCTTGGGAGGATTCTAGAGAGAGTAGGGCAGAGTATGGACGAACTCCAAAGGCTTTGAGTGAGGAGGAAGTTGGAGCTTGGGTGGGTTTATATAGGAAATGTGAGGGAATTCTTTATTATTTAGGTTTGGGACCCCTTATATTAAATTAATTCAGACCACAAACAATCCCATGGTTTTTGCCCATGGGTTTTGGAAAAGGGAAGAGGAAAATGATATTTTATAAGGCCAAGGTCCAAAATTCTTAAAATATCAGGGTTGATTATGTGGAGGTGAGTCACACTCCCATGGAAATTAATTTAAAAAGACAAGGTGTTTAATAAGCCTTGAGGGGGCCCATTAATGCTCTGAAACTAAGCTAAACAAACCCAAATTAACATTATTTTAATGGTAAAACATATATTTGCAGAAAATAATGATTATAGTATTTTATTACATCACTATTGGATCATTATGATGTCATTAAACACATTATATATTTAAACGGTATTTATTTTTTACTCAAAAATTTGACTGTCACAGAAAATTATGAAAAATTCACCATTGGATAATTTCGATATCCTGATTCCAAAAATAACATTTATTTTATCTAAATAATTTTCTAAATATGTTAATTTTCACTTTTAAAATAAAATCCGACATTTATAAAAAATTCATGAGTTTTGACAAAAAATGGCATTCAAACCTTAATAAAAATTATAATTGCATTAATATAAATACATGATCATTATATATAATAAAATTAATCTAATAATAATAATAATATTTTATTAAAATATTATTTAATTCAAAAATCCCTTAATTTAATAAAACAGATTTCTTAATTAAATAATAACTAAAAACACTATTTGTACTTTAAAAACTATTTTCAATGTATCAATAATGACAAGAAATTATATTCATTATTATATAAAAAAATAGTGTACTTGAACATAGTACTATCGATTAGTTACATAACCCCTTAAAACAGCCACATAAGTCCTAAGGGTAAGGTGTGTGATGGTGGTAGACTCTTGGGGTGGCTCGAATAACATCGCTCGAGTGGTAATTTCTAACAACTTCCACTTCTCTCGTAGATGGTCCCATTCGAGCTTGACATAGTGAAGATCATCATGGGGTTGGTCAAGAGAGAAGCCCAAGGACACCACCTCTTTTTCGAGCTCCGTTAAATGGGCTTTGTATGGGGCAATTCTACTGGATGAGGCCATCCCTTCCTTTGTCTAAGTAAAATTGGATGTGTTAAAGCCCTATATTTATACTAATCATGTGATCACTGTTCAACGACTATAAAAGTAACGATCACAATTCTTATCATAAAACCAAATAAGTTGAAATTTTATAAAAACATTTTATATAAAGAGTCATTTAATAAGATCAAGAGGGATTTTACATTAATGAAACTTTGGGTCGTTACATCCAACCTCCGACGAAGAACGATGAAAAATGCCGGTTTCTCGAAACACAACGACACGCCAACAATCCTTTTCTCTATGACAAGAATGGAGATGTTGCTTCCTCCTCGGCGCACTCCGACAAAGCCTACGAACCCTTTCCCCGCGACACCATCTACCGCGATGCTGACGTTCATCTTCAATTGTTGAGGTAGGGGAATATGTATATACTTCATTATGTGATTTATACCCTCGGTGTGGCGTGTGATTGTTAGGTGATGTTTTGAACCACTAACGCGGTGGGTACATACTAATGGACAAGTTCGAACCCACCACTATTTTTTTCTTGATGCGTGTAATTTTTGGAGACAATGAAGCGGGACCAAAACGACGATTGGAGACCTTCGCAGTGATTTACGGATCTCGAGACAACCGCAGGCGCAAACGAGAGTAAAATCAGACCACCAGAATGACTCTGGTGGCCTGTGGAAGCCCCTGGCGGCGCCCCGGCGCGTCGCCAGAAGAAGCCCACCCCAGCTGAAGCCGCGAAGGCGAGGGTGGGATCCTGCGGCTATGTGGGATCTAGGGGAGCCAGCGGTGCCACCCTGGTGTCGTGTCTATAGAAAGCTGAGGCCGCGCCCTACCGGGCCGACCCATGGGGGTGGGGCTGGGTCGGACCGGGCCCAGACACCCACTTCTGACCGTTTGTTGGTCATTTTTCCATAACACGAGCTATGGACCTATGATCGAGGAACCTTAAGTTGCATATGAATACTTCTATTGAGACGGTCAATTAGGTATATTACACTCGAGGGTTCTGCAATGTTTGGGTATGGCCGGGTTGTTTCGAAATTGAAACCAACCGGGCCCTTGGAGCGAGAACGCTTATAACTTAAGGACCGGATGCCCGATTGACATGCTGTCAACTGCGTTGAATTCCTTTTGTTGAGACAGTTCTTTTGGCATAATCCTCTTGAGGTTTGGACGCAGTTGGAGTATAGTCAGGTTGGTTTTATCTTAAAAACTAACCAGGCCCCTGAAATGGAAAAGCCAATAACTCTCAGACCAGGCGTCTGATTGATGCACCGTCTGTCGCGTTGGGTTTCTTTTAACGAGACCGAACTTCGGGATACCTCAACTCTATTCCTCATGATAGTTGATGTATCAACTCTCTTTCTCGAAGAGCAGACCCTCTCGGAATCGAGCATACTATGTGTGGGAACCCTAGAGGTGGATGTGATTGCACCGACTACTGTACTGGAATCCTCCATGGGTTCGACAACGATGACTACCATACTGGGATCCTATGTGGGTTCGATGATGATGACTACTGTACTTGTATATGTTGTGGGTACGGCAGTATTGACCTTTGTACTTATATCCTATGTGGGTCTGGCAGAGTAGTTGGTCTTGTATCCTGTGTGGGTCCGACAGCTTAGCCAGACTTGTATCCTATATGGGTCCGACAGCTTAGATGAATCAATGACTACATCAGATCATCTCTATCTCTATACGATAGAGGTATGCCTTTTTTAGCCGATTCTTGATTTTAAATCATTATCATCAATGTGATTGGCTTGATTTTTTGTGTGGACTGGGTTGTGCTTTCCTATGTGGACTGGGTTGTGTTTTCCTGTGTGGACTGGGTTGTGCATGAGCTCGAGCATTGGAGCCGTTTCATAATTGATGAATTAGTTATATGTATGGGAATATATCTAAGTAAAGTCAGTTGATACTTCGCCATTGTATCTTTCCTTTGTGTTTTGTCCTTCGTGGATTCTGTGAGACCTTCGTGGGTGTCGGGGTCCCTATCGAGTATCATATAATCACACCTGCACGGGTTATACCCGCACTACATTGTGTTGGATGTAGACTATAGACAACACTGATCAAGGAGGAGTCTTGTTGAGCTGGATGGTACCCGGAGGTGGACCACTTGGTGGGACGTACACAGAGCAGACGACCGGACTCGAGGAGCTGTGGAGACTATCTGTACCCACCCTTTAGGTGGGGTTTCTGGATGATGACTTGGTGTTTCTGTTTTACTAACTACTATTGTACTTTCCTTTCAGTTGTACTGTACTTTCAGTTGGTTTTATATACTGGCCCGATTACTTTTTAGCACTTACCTTGTACCTAGTTTTACTTAGTACTTACTTCACTTGCGTACTCTGTTGTGTTTTTGTTTACTTTATAAAAGGCAATGTCTTCCCTTTTTTTCAGGATTTACTCCTTTGGTTCTAGTCACCAGCCCCTGGCCTATGGATGCCAGGCTTGGGGTAGTCACAGCACGGGCCCCGAGGACAGGTGGTGATAGGTGAGAACAGTCAAATGAGGAATAATCTTTGAGAAATCCTTTACAGACCACAAGTTGTGTCCCAAGAAACCAATGAAGATATTTATCATAATGAAATTCCAAAAATCTCCCCATTAAATAAAAAATATAACCCTCTAAATATCATCTAAGATACTATGTTTCAAAATTATATGTCCCAATAACAAAACTTCCAAGATCCAAAATTGAAACCCTATCAACATTTCATAAATTCAATGATCTCTCAAAATCCCCAAAACATACCTCATCTAAAATACATGATCTTATTTAATCTTATTAAACACCTATTTTTCATCCATGAACACTATAATAGAGGTCTCAAGATACTTTTGGATGATTTAGAGGATCATTTCTATAAAGATAAGAGGAGATTTATTTCATGAAAATGAAATCTCAAGGTACTCAAAACAGCCAAATGCTATCATTATGGCAGTATTGGAAGTATCAAAATCATTGAATATTAGGTTGTTATAACCACACTGAATATAAATTTTCAAAAACCACATATCCACATTTAACTAGTTAATCAAATCACCAATTCGTTGCATGTGATATTCATTCTCAACTATTACTCGATTTGGATTCCAATAATTAATGCATAAGTGAAGAGTTCAATCGCACTTATTGGAAAAAGTAATGGGAGACGCCCAATATTACACAAATGTGAGTATAAATCCTTTGGAATTCAAATCATCAAATTAAATTTTTATCTCATTCAATTCAGTTATATCTATGTAGTAAGATGATATTAATATCAGTTGAGTTTTGAGAACTAATTCAATAGATAGCTCCAAATGTTTCTCCGATGGAAAACCCTATAGGTCACAATGAAACACATTAATGAACTCATTGAATTACCAAGGGAGTGTGCCACTATAATATTATTATTTTAAAATATATTTGGACAAGAACAATAACTTACTTAGCTCTGGAAGATATAACACCACCAAACTAGATTATTGATCCCTTTCTCCCTAAGAAACATGAGAGTTCCCATCAGAATAACTAAATAAGACCCTTTGATGGTAATAATAAATCAAACCATTAGTATTAATCCTCTGATCCTTTTTGATAACCACATCATACATATCCCTGTTGAGAACGAAGAAATACCAAACCATCTCTATGTGTCATATAAATAAAGAGAACATGGGACTATAGAATCCACGCTTCCTCTTATCTATTAGTGGTTTCACCAAATCCATGACAAATTCCACAAGTTATGTAGGATTTTTTAGAAGGTACACCATATGATTCATTATAAATGTGTGATAGGAACCTATATTAAGTAATGATTTAGTGAAGGTAAAAGCAACAAAAATGTTACCTCTCATAGTCCCAATCCCTAAATCAACCTTCACATGAGACACCTTAGTATCCTATAACTGCTTTGTTCTCGAGGCCTATGGATGGAAACCTATAGTCCATGAAGTTTCTAGCTACACCAAAGCTCCTATAGGTATAGATGAGACTATACCAGAGCATGGAGATAATAGATAATGAAAAAACAACTATAAGTGTCCTGACTCAAACATGACTTGGAAAATTTCAGAGGAATGGGGGATAATCATTTAATGTGTCCTATCTAGAAAAAATGATAAACTATCAAAAACAATTCCATAGATGATGGTGTGTGAAAATACCTCTGATATGAATCACTAATTCTTCACCCACAAAAACTTTTCACTACCTATTACCCTTGAAAGGACCATCATAGCAACAACTAGTGGAATGATAATCTCACGTTCACCTAATCATGCCATCTAGGTCAAGATCTACCATAAAGGCTATATTAACCAATTCAACATATGTATCCAACATAAAAGTAAAAATTTGTGACCAAATATTATTGCAAAGAACAATTTCAAACATATGATGATTTATCTTCTCATTAGATGAAATTTTATATTGAAACATGGAGAGCTTAGTGAAGTATATTACATACTCCTTCAAACATTGATATCCTTTATCAAGCACAAGAAACTCTATGGATCTCACCATGGTCATATATTCTAGGTATAAATGCTTTGTAAAAATTTCCCTATGTCCCTTCCACTATAAGAGCTCATTATATCTTGTCATGAAAATAGAGTCATTCCACCTTATACATGAACCTTATATCAGGAAATTGAAACAAATTACCTTTAATTAGTCAATAGTATATAAGAATTCAAAAATCCTTTAATTATTTACTAATAAATAGTTTACCTCTAATTATCATTAATCCATTGGAAGGATAATTAATTCTACAAAATAATGCTCTAAACCTAATCCTTATCATCCTCTATTGATGATTTTTCCTCTCTATATTGAATATGGGATCATTCCACACCATGGTCATTCTCTTGGACAATGAGCTCCAACACTTCAATCAAATTTTGAACAACAAGAGGGTTTATTATTGTGGATCCTCGAAGACACCCTCCCATGGAATCAATGGAATCTTCTTGGGAGATATGATACAACACATCAAAATAAAAATAGATGTAATGACATGATATCCATGAATTATTTCATGTTTCAGAAAGCATAAAACACTGAAATTGCTAAGAATCAAGAGAAATAAAGGCTAGGATTAAAACACTCCAAATCCATAAATATATAAATCTCAATAAATTGGTGTATCTTAAGGTAGTTCATGGTGAAATCAAGCCAATAATTTGATCATAAAATTCCCCTTAAATTCCCATATTCACCTTACATGTCTAACAAGACATTGAAAAAAATAATATGGATGGAAAAAATCTATTTGATACCAATTTTTTATTAACAAAAATAGATTACCCAAATCATTGTTATCCAAAAACAGTATTGACACATACCAAAGGGATTTCTTGATCTCCATGGGATGGAGAGAAAAATTCAGGAATTTTGAACTACCTTTGGTAATTAAATTTTCATAATAAATATGAAAATGTGTGATATTTAAATATGATTTATTGGTATATAAAACAAAATATGACAGTTATAATTGGTAGTAAATAATTTTTCAATACATCAAGACAACTAAATAACACAATAAAAAAATAAAAACTACATATGACAAGATGTTACCTCCAGAAACTCACACTCATAAAAATCAATCCAAAAACTATATAAAAAAAATATTTTACCAGTATCATATATAATATGATCTCCATACACCCAAAGGTGTATGAAATGTGTGAGAAGAAGATCCTAGTATAATCCCACAATTAATTTCGTTATATGCTTTTAAAAAGTAAATAAGATATGTTGAGATAATTTAAAACAAGTATGGATAAAAACTTTAACCTAACTCATGTATAAAATACCCATTTGACAATAAAGAAAATTAAGAAAATAAATAGGTTTTGAAATTAGTTTAGTACAAACACCATTATTTCATTTCAAAGAAAACCAATAGGGAACACCATCCAGTGAGTAAAAATAATTCCTAGATGAATATGATCTTATATAATTTCTATTGATTTGTAGGCCACTTTTTTTGCACATAACCCCTAGAAATATAAGTATAGAGCATACGACTCCAATCCTAAGAGTGACACCTTTCCATAACATTGCCAACCAGATCCACACATTACACTAGAGGAATAGGTATACGGGGACTGTTTTTTTCACTATGGTAGGATACCTAACACATCATTGACCAAATATGTGGCTTACACTTTAAAATAATCCACTGTCATTCTATATTTTAAACAATACAATTCATGTTTTATACAAAATCATTAACTAAATCGAGAGTAATATCTACATTAAAAAACATCACCATTTATCAAAAAATGCTTCATTCCTTTAAAACATTTAATAAATCATCTTCAATGATAATTAAATGAAGGTTCACAAGATAATTTTGTTTTATGAAACCACTAAACATGATACCATTGGATATAACATTTTCCATAGATAATAATAATATGAGATTAGGTGACTGACTTAGGAATAATCTTGATATCATTGATGAATAATTACCATTAAATTTTTTCAAAATTTATATTATCAAGAAAAAATATGGCCAAAGATAAAAATGAACACCACAATTATTGATTAGGACATCATGAGGAATCATTATATAACTAGCGTCCCTCATATACAGAATAAATTATAAAGGGATGGAGATTAGAAACTCAAATCAACAATTCCCACCATTACAGAAAAAATACTTAGAGAGAAACCTACTAATTATAATAAGATGGAAATCCAAGACAAGAACTAATATCAAGTTATCAAAGAGGAACACAAGTTGAAATGAAGATTTGATCTACCAAGGGAATTAAGTAAAGAGAGAAAATAAAAGCTTGATAGAGTCTCTAAGATGAATGCTATGAATTAGGGTTAAATGAGATTAATTTATAAATAAAATAATAATATTAAGTGTTGGAAATAATATTATATCCACATATTTATAAGCTTATAACATCACCACTAGCTGGATGATGGATTTTATAGATCACATGAGCCTACTATCTAGCCTACCATCTAGGTGGTGGTTAAGGCATAATTCTTACACATCTTCCCCCCACTAGTTTTCTAATGGACCCCCACTAACTTGCTAGTGGGATTCTAATAGGTAATCCCCTATTCCCAACTCCACTTTTATAGTACTAAAAAAATATCAATACATAAATTTGTAAATCTACCAAAACAATCACCTTGAATCTCTATATTACAACCCCTCATCCACATTGCTAGAGTCTACACTACACCATAAAATATGTTTAGAGCATATTGTTGAATTTTTTTTTAATGAGATATCAATATGTGTATGGAAATGTAGGGATTAAGTTATGAGGATGATTGAAGAAGAGAAGTTTTTCCAAAACTAATTTCAATTGGAGATTTAGTATGAAATGAAAATGGATGTCATGTTTGGACATTCTTCAAATCAAATCATAGAATTGTTGAACTGATCTTAAAATCCATGACTTGTACGAGGTTGATACATTTTTAAAAAACATGTATAATTCCATGCAATACTCAATAGAATAAGGAAACATGTAACGATCCATCTATAGTCACTTATTGGATGAAGTGTAAAAGATCCATCCATTGAATCTAAATGGATTATGTTTAAAAATTAGACGATTGTTTGAGATGATCCTCAAAGTTCAATATATGTTTTAATGGAGAACAGATCCATCACAATAATAAGGCCATACATTATGCTTTAATTCACTAGTAATGAATAAATGAACCATGCATGATCCGTTATTGGATTAAAGGAATGTTGAAGAACATGGATTTTCTATTCCAAAAATAAAAGAAGGAGGATGTTTTAATATGATGAAGAGAAGATGAAGGGGATTTTGGGATTTTTAAGGCATATAATCTTGGTTATAATTTTTTTAACAAATTACATTTGTTATGTACTTTTACCAAAAAATAAGGCCAGCCACGCTGGCTAGCTGAAGCCCTCAACCAAGGCATATACATGAACCGAGGGTCAACCATTCCCAAGGGGAAGGCCTCGAAACCTACCTGCAAGAGGAATAGGGGTGCTGGCTATGTATAAGCCCACATGGGTGCTCATGGTGGTGAACCCCTGATGTGGCTGTATAGTGGGAGCTAGAAGCATGCCTGAGGAGAAGAGAGTGGGTGCAGAATCATGCCCACGGAGTGAACAAAGTACGAGGAGGTATCGTGAGGGGAGGAGGACTATTCTGGCATTTAGAAGGTGATAGTTGATTGATAAACCGAACACATCCACTATATTTGTTTCGTTGTGGGACAACCAAAAATCTATCGGCAATGATATCAACTGTCTGATGCTTCAAATACATGTGGTACACCATTCAATAAACTGTGGGATCAATCACGCACATTTAGCCCATCCATATGATCTCTATAGTTCGGGATTGAATCAGGGTCACCCGATCTCCTCTACTGAGGTTGTCTTCAACCTTCGGACACCCGCATGACACCTATGGACCATTTCTTGAGCCGAACATTGATCTAATCACTCTAGGAACCATTTTATATCATTTAAAGTCTATAGTAATCATTACAATGTTTCGAACACATGCATGCAATTTTATTTGCATGCATGCACTGAAATGATGATATTGTATGTGGCTGAAGAAAACCAAGTTTTGAGGCCACATCATGAAGCTCTAATCCTTTTAGAAGACGATTTTCATGCATTCCTCTACACATGCACATGATGTTATCATCGAGAATGAATAATCCTTGTATATGAAAGGGAAACACCTGTGACTTGTGCCATATCTCTATCCCACATTTATAATATTAAAACCCAACGATCACAAGCTTTAAAATTATTGAATTCTATGGATTTGAACATGGAGATATGAATTGTCTCTTTCCAATAATAGGAGATTCACCGAGCAAAAAAAAAGATTCCATCTCTTATTAAAGATATCATGTTTCTCCGATGAAATAGATCTTCAGAAAACCTCCCTAGTTCATGAAAGGCAGAGTTCTGCGCATCCTAGCTACGTGAAAAAGAGGACACACATATCTTGCATGAAGGAGTCTCACACATCCCTTGTATGATGGAGAAGTATGAACCACCCTAGTTCGCGAAAGAAGCGAAACATGTGGAAGGATCCATCGAACCTTCATCGTGTATTATGCATGGAAAAGATTCTTTAAGCATATAACTAGTTGTTCACAGCCTTGTGATAATTTTCGAAGGTACCCAATTCACGAGCCTCCTTTGTTTGAAGAATATAATACATGGAGTTGGAAAATGGATAGTTTATAAATAACATTCCATTAGAGAAGTAGAAGGGACCCAAGGCACTTTGTGTTCATATGAAGAAGAAAAAAAGTGCACACATGATGCAGATGCTTGAATATGAATGATTTGAGAAAACCAAACAAGCCAAAGGGTGGTCACATATAGCGACCCCCAAATACCGGGGTGCTTAATGAGACATGATACACTTAACACTACATCATTACAAACAAAATATCATGTATCATCACAACAGAGGATCGTGAGGTTCGGGATTCTGGGAAACCAGCTGCTTTTGTTTAGCTTCATTAATATCAACCGTACCTGAAAAATTTTAAACAAAACGTAGTGTGAGCAAAAATGCCCAGTAAGGGGTTTAAAAATCATTTTTAGGAAAATCCTTTCATACATAAATCCTTTGAAAAGAATACAAATACTTTTCTCAAACATTATCATTTATTATAAACATGAAATCCAACTTTCTTTGAAAACCACTTGCACAAAGAGGCACGTACTTGCAATAAGCCGTAATGTAAACATGGTCAGAGTACGCAAAATAAACAGAGTAAGCAATACATAAAGTTAAAACAAGGTTACTTTAATTCCAAGGGAATTACTATGGCTAGATAGGAAAACATGCATATCATGGTTCGTGAGAAGAAGGAAGTTCATTTAACAGTTCACCATAAGAGAACAGTTCTTGTCACGTTAAGTACGGTTTCATGATCAAGGGAGCCTTTCAAGGCAGACATTTTAGAACGTGATAAAACATTACATTAAACAAGACAAGGACACGTAAAGTTCTTATGATACCAAACATATGTTTTTCAGTTCTTATCACATGTTTCCTTTCTCATAGTCTAAGGGAATTTACCCAGTTAGGGATGTCCTATTAGTTGAACCATCCCCTGGTTCACCATTAATCTTCATATGTGGAGGGAAAGTATAATGCCGGACCTTGTCAAGACCTTGCGTCAAGACCATAAAAACATAACTTAATACGGGTAAAGGCTAACCGCCAATCCCGTTTCCATAGCAACACAAGCCGAGGCTAACCGCCAAGACTGTAGCACATAACGTCTCATGAGACTCATCCTTTACCCAATGCATTGGAGCGCTATATAATTCCGGGCGCACCCGTCCATAACATGTAAGTCCAATACTTCCCTCTCATATTTAGACATGGTCATACGTTCATTAGGTTTCATTCATATATTCATAGTCAAAGTCTCTCATACATATTCACCATTTGAAGCAGATCATGTCATGAGCATAAATAAAGAATTTGAAGCAGATTATGTCATGAGCATAAATAAAGAATCAGAAGCAGATTATGTCATGAGCATAGATAAAGAATCAGAAGCAGATTATGTCATGAGCATAGATAAAGAATTTGAAGCAGATTATGTCATGAGCATAAATAAAGAATCAGAAGCAGATTATGTCATGAGCATAGATAAAGAATCAGAAGCAGATTATGTCATGAGCATAGATAAAGAATTTGAAGCAGATTATGTCATGAGCATAAATAAAGAATCAGAAGCAGATTATGTCATGAGCATAGATAAAGAATTTGAAGTAGATTATGTCATGAGCATAAATAAAGAATTAGAACTGGAAACAACAAGCTTATTACACAAGAAATAATAACTTAAACACTCAATGTATTGGTTTGTCATGTAGAATTACATTATTACTAAGGGCCACTTCCAGGCTTAAGGATATCTTTAAAACATCTCCTTTTGGAACCATAATGTGCTAGAAAATTAAAAACAAGGCAAGTGTCATTTCTTGCAACTATTTGGAGTTCTAGAAATGGATAAGAATTAAAACAATCACCAAACAATGTTAACTTTCGTTTGCCAAAAATACTGTCAATCAGTCCACAGTTATGTATATATGTAACACACGAAGCCGTGTATTGTGTATATGTGTCTCAGTGGTCTAGTTAATTAAATAATACTCAATTGATTCATTACATGATTCACATATTCTTAAGAACATAAATTTTCTAACAAAAGGGGTAGATAGGGTTTTATAAAAGCACATAAGGAAATCAACTTAACACTTGTCAAGGGATTCAGTTTTATTCATACTTTGGATTCCCACAAATCTTGTCTTAATTTGATATACACAAAAACAGTTCTGATTTGGAAGAGGTTTCATACAAAAGAAAAACATGTATATGTATATAAGTCGAATTGTAATAAAAACATAACTTAAATTTGATCTTCCTCGTTTATATTTCAAAACATAAAACATGTATATTTATATATATGAAAAATATAAAATAACATAAAACGAAAAACAAACATGAACCCAAACCGAGTTTCAAAATATCACCCTTACCAGTACGGAGAGGAGGAGAGGAAGACAACGAAGCCAGCGGAATCAGGTGCATAGCCTCAGGACGTATGTATACATTACACACATAGTGCGTACATGCAAATGGGTTTGTGTTTATATAAACATGTCTATACTTATTTATATTTCGAAGTAAAAGAAAACACAAAAGCACACTTGACCCCTTTCAAGTATTTGACACATTAAAACATGAGTTTAGAACTAATAATCATATTTAGGGAGCCCAAAAAGAAAGGATTGAAAGTTAAATCCAAATATATATATATATGTTTACATATATAAGCGTATAAAAAAAAAAGAAACACAAAACTCAACTATCCCTTACCAGCTCGACGAGAAGGAGGAGGAGGGTGCAGCCGATGCTGGATCAAAGGTCAGTGCAAGGAGGATCTCTTCGGTGCAGGACCACCCCTCTGCCTTGGTGCAAGGTCTCCTCAACCGGTGCAAGAACCACCCCCCTTGCCTGCGGTGCAACCAGGTCTTAAAGCCGGAGGGAAATTCATGCAAGGGAGGCGACGGGGATCCAAGGCCGGGGTCAGTGTCAAGCTGTGTGGAAAGAAGGCGTCGCTGAGTCTACACGGCGAAGAAGAAGAAAGAATAAAGGCAGCAGGCTACTGGTTCGGCGCGAGGGAGATGAGCGCGACATGGAGAAGAAAAACGCGAAATGCGACGTGGAGGAAAAAAAGAAAAACGACGGCCGAGATCAGATGCGGTGCGATCGAAGGCTCAGGATGTAGCGCGATAAAAGAAGCGGACGACCGTGATCCGGGAGAGAAAGGATCGGACGGCTGGAAACCCACCGCAGTATAAACACGGTTTTTATCATACAGGTTTTTCTAAAAAAAAGAATCTCTTTATTAATAAAGTTATTATTAATTTATTAAACTCAATTATTCATTATTTTAATAATAATTCTGTTGTCAAATAATTTAATCAAGACTAATTTATATTATTATTATTAAACCATTCTTATTTAAAATATATTATTGGTTAAAAATATATATATATATATATATATATTGATTTAATCAAAACGTTTTATTATATGTATATATATATATTTTTGCAACATCAAAAATTAATATTAGATTGACATTATTATTAATCCTTAATTATTAATTACATACTATTTCATTAAAACATGACACAAGTATATATATTTTATTTCCCCTTGCTAGATAACTATCCTATTTTTCTTAATTAGAAGGTAACATTTAGTGCAACTATATTTTATCACACATACAAGTGTGTGTTGGTGAAAATATTAACACCACAAAACACACAAGTGAAAGAAACCATAATTTGACGTAGTTTCTAAAATAATTAATAAAAGGTTTAATCATACGAGAAATAAGGTATCTATTTTGATGCAAACTCATAAATGAAATTCAACAGGTTTGATATAATTAGAAAAACAATTGTTTAATTATTTAATTAAAAAGTATAGTGGAAGAGGACAATAATATTAATTCTTTCCTTTTAAAACATAAAATACAAATCTTATTTTTTGAAAACAAAGGATAATTAACATTGAGGTCATTTAAAACATTAAAGAAAACTACACATGTATCATTCGGATCATTTTATTTCCAACGGTCAAAACGATCATTGGATTCTTTGGGTACCAACGGTCGGATTTATGGTCGTTTGGGGTCCAACAGTTAGATTTATGACCGTTTGTGGTCCAACGGTCATCTTTGGTGCTTATAAAAGAATTAGGTCTCGGGTGACCCTTACCCCAAGTGGCTGAAGGAGAAGCAAGGATGGTTCGTATGACCCCCTTGGTGTTGAGCACGGTCGCGGTGGCGTCAGCCATTCTTACGTTCCTTATGATGGATGTTCGAAATCCTTACCGCATACTCGGGCTCCTAGTGGTTCTAAGCAGTCTTCCCATCGTTGTAATCGGATTCTTGGTTGGAATCATTGGTTAGTGATGTTTTGATTGTGGGAAGTTGTAAACGTCATGTTTCTTAATAAAGGAGTGTTCCATTCATGCTTGTTGTTACGTTTTTCGTTTATTTTCATTTTCTTTTTAAAGCAAGATGGTCCAACTAAAAGGGGAAACATATCATTACACAAAACATGAATTCTCGGGTTGTTACATTATCTCCCCCTTAAAAGAATTGCGTCCTCGCAATTCTATTCATAAAAAGAAAAGAGAAAGACTTCGGTCGCACAACATTACCAAAACTGAAGGCCTGGCTCAGTTAATGGTACCCCTAAACTGGTACACAGCTCCTCTGTTTCCCTGACCCAGATACACTTTGAGCAATAAGACTTGTACTCCTGCTCATGGGCACTACTCACAGGCTTCCACAGGGAGGCTCGTGCAATAAACAGCTCTGAGACGTCCGAGCGGACGAATCCCCTAGTAACCCTTCGAACTTCATTACGCTCGAGGTAGTTGAGGGGTACAACGCGATTGAGAAGGCTGACGTTCAGGATCTGAAACATGTAGGCGGCTCTGAGGTTGTCGTCCTGAGCTGCTACGAGAAAGCAAGCTCTAGCGAAGAAGTTCCGTGTCATAGAGAAACACTGAAACAGCCCTTCCTGGTATCTCCCCCTTCGCCTATAGCAGGGGAGCTGGGTGGTGGCAAGGAGGTGGATCACATATTCATTCTCCTGACACGCGCGGAGAATTTATGGACTGTTTGCTATGTCCAGAAGACGTTGACAGGACCCTCGTAGGTGGAGAAAGGAGGGAAAGTCCTCCATACAGGTTCTGATCAAGACAACCTCTATTAACTCGTCAGGCAGAGACGAGAGGTTCATCTGACTTGCCATCTGGAAGAAAAGGTAAACAAGAGAGGTCACATAACAACACTAAGAGGAAAGAGATCATAAACTTTTTAATTAAGAAATTTTACACATTAAAGTCTGAGTTTTCCAGACAGACACTACAAAGAGAGGCGAAACACTCTAACTCCACAAACCAAACACAGGAAGAACAAACAGGACTATAGTCATGGGGACATTTATAGCGCCTCTTGAGTTTCGCGTGAGGGGTGTGGAGTTGGGAAACGTCAGTGTACACTTCTTTCCTAAGAGACACATGAGTGGACTCATTCTCCAACGCTTCGAAGTCCATTAACTGGCCCCAGAAGCCATAGTGCAGGACCTGACACAGATAAGCCGCTCGAAGATCTCCGGCAGCAGCAGCTTCTTGGAAAGGGTTATCTAGCATTGTGCCAAACTCCTCGCCCGCAGTAAACACTCGGAAGAGTCCTTCGTGATACCTTCCTCGACGTGCATACGAGGGAAACTGGGTCATCATCATTAGGAGATAATCCATCCCTATTCCCCGGTGGAGACTAAGCACCCTAGATGAGTTCGACACATCGTATAGGTGCTTACACGTCATGCGAATGTGAGCATAGTTCAAGAAGTTTTCACGGCTAACTAGAGATATAATGTTCTCTAGGGCCTCGGTGGGGAGTGACAAAAGGTCAGTAGGTACATCACCCATCTGAAAATCATAACGTTTTTACTTAATTAGTCTTAGCAATATATTTATATCACCTGGTTTTCCAGAGTTTCCTGAACCCATCCTCTGATACCAACTATAGCGACCCCCAAATACCGGGGTGCTTAATGAGACATGATACACTTAACACTACATCATTACAAACAAAATATCATGTCTCATCACAACAGAGGATCGTGAGGTTCGGGATTCTGGGAAACCAGCTGCTTTTGTTTAGCTTCATTAATATCAACCGTACCTGAAAAATTTTAAACAAAACGTAGGGTGAGCAAAAATGCCCAGTAAGGGGTTTAAAAATCATTTTTAGGAAAATCCTTTCATACATAAATCCTTTGAAAAGAATACAAATACTTTTCTCAAACATTATCATTTATTATAAACATGAAATCCAACTTTCTTTGAAAACCACTTGCACAAAGAGGCACGTACTTGCAATAAGCCGTAATGTAAACATGGTCAGAGTGCGCAAAATAAACAGAGTAAGCAATACATAAAGTTAAAACAAGGTTACTTTAATTCCAAGGGAATTACTATGGCTAGATAGGAAAACATGCATATCATGGTTCGTGAGAAGAAGGCAGTTCATTTAACAGTTCACCATAAGAGAACAGTTCTTGTCACGTTAAGTACGGTTTCATGATCAAGGGAGCCTTTCAAGGCAGACATTTTAGAAAGTGATAAAACATTACATTAAACAAGACAAGGACACGTAAAGTTCTTATGATACCAAAAATATGTTTTTCAGTTCTTATCACATGTTTCCTTTCTCATAGTCTAAGGGAATTTACCCAGTTAGGGATGTCCTGTTAGTTGAACCATCCCCTGGTTCACCATTAATCTTCATATGTGGAGGGAAATTATAATGCCGGACCTTGTCAAGACCTTGCGTCAAGACCATAAAAACATAACTTAATACGGGTCAAGGCTAACCGCCAATCCCGTTTCCATAGCAGCACAAGCCGAGGCTAACCGCCAAGACTGTAGCACATAACGTCTCATGAGACTCATCCTTCACCCAATGCATTGGAGCGCTATATAATTCCAGGCGCACCCGTCCATAACATGTAAGTCCAATACTTCCCTCTCATATTTAGACATGGTCATACGTTCATTAGGTTTCATTCATATATTCATAGTCAAAGTCTCTCATACATATTCACCATTTGAAGCAGATCACGTCATGAGCATAAATAAAGAATTTGAAGCAGATTATGTCATGAGCATAAATAAAGAATCAGAAGCAGATTATGTCATGAGCATAGATAAAGAATCAGAAGCAGATTATGTCATGAGCATAGATAAAGAATTTGAAGCAGATTATGTCATGAGCATAAATAAAGAATCAGAAGCAGATTATGTCATGAGCATAGATAAAGAATCAGAAGCAGATTATGTCATGAGCATAGATAAAGAATTTGAAGCAGATTATGTCATGAGCATAAATAAAGAATCAGAAGCAGATTATGTCATGAGCATAGATAAAGAATTTGAAGCAGATTATGTCATGAGCATAAATAAAGAATTAGAACTGGAAACAACAAGCTTATTACACAAGAAATAATAACTTAAACACTCAATGTATTGGTTTGTCATGTAGAATTACATTATTACTAAGGGCCACTTCCAGGCTTAAGGATATCTTTAAAACATCTCCTTTTGGAACCATAATGTGCTATAAAATTAAAAACAAGGCAAGTGTCATTTCTTGCAACTATTTGGAGTTCTAGAAATGGATAAGAATTAAAACAATCACCAAACAATGTTAACTTTCGTTTGCCAAAAATACTGTCAATCAGTCCACAGTTATGTATATATGTAACACACGAAGCCGTGTATTGTGTATATGTGTCTCAGTGGTCTAGTTAATTAAATAATACTCAATTGATTCATTACATGATTCACATATTCTTAAGAACATAAATTTTCTAACAAAAGGGGTAGATAGGGTTTTATAAAAGCACATAAGGAAATCAACTTAACACTTGTCAAGGGATTCAGTTTTATTCATACTTTGGATTCCCACAAATCTTGTCTTAATTTGATGTACACAAAAACAGTTCTGATTTGGAAGAGGTTTCATACAAAAGAAAAACATGTATATGTATATAAGTCGAATTGTAATAAAAACATAACTTAAATTTGATCTTCCTCATTTATATTTCAAAACATAAAACATGTATATTTATATATATGAAAAATATAAAATAACATAAAACGAAAAACAAACATGAACCCAAACCGAGTTTCAAAATATCACCCTTACCAGTACGGAGAGGAGGAGAGGAAGACAACGAAGCCAGCGGAATCAGGTGCATAGCCTCAGGACGTATGTATACATTACACACATAGTGCGTACATGCAAATGGGTTTGTGTTTATATAAACATGTCTATACTTATTTATATTTCGAAGTAAAAGAAAACACAAAAGCACACTTGACCCCTTTCAAGTATTTGACACATTAAAACATGAGTTTAGAACTAATAATCATATTTAGGGAGCCCAAAAAGAAAGGATTGAAAGTTAAATCCAAATATATATATATATATGTTTACATATATAAGCGTATAAAAAAAAAGAAACACAAAACTCAACTATCCCTTACCAGCTCGACGAGAAGGAGGAGGAGGGTGCAGCCGATGCTGGATCAAAGGTCAGTGCAAGGAGGATCTCTTCGGTGCAGGACCACCCCTCTGCCTTGGTGCAAGGTCTCCTCAACCGGTGCAAGAACCATCCCCCTTGCCTGCGGTGCAACCAGGTCTTAAAGCCGGAGGGAAATTCATGCAAGGGAGGCGACGGGGATCCAAGGCCGGGGTCAGTGTCAAGCTGTGTGGAAAGAAGGCGTCGCTGAGTCTACACGGCGAAGAAGAATAAAGAATAAAGGCAGCAGGCTACTGGTTCGGCGCGAGGGAGATGAGCGCGACGTGGAGAAGAAAAACGTGAAACGCGACGTGGAGGAAAAAAAGAAAAACGACGGCCGAGATCAGATGCGGTGCGATCGACGGCTCAGGATGTAGCGCGATAAAAGAAGCGGACGGCCGTGATCCGGGAGAGAAAGGATCGGACGGCTGGAAACCCACCGCAGTATAAACACGGTTTTTATCATACAGGTTTTTCTAAAAAAAAGAATCTCTTTATTAATAAAGTTATTATTAATTTATTAAACTCAATTATTCATTATTTTAATAATAATTCTGTTGTCAAATAATTTAATCAAGACTAATTTATATTATTATTATTAAACCATTCTTATTTAAAATATATTATTGGTTAAATATATATATATATATATATATATTGATTTAATCAAAACGTTTTATTATATGTATATATATATATTTTTGAAACATCAAAAATTAATATTAGATTGACATTATTATTAATCCTTAATTATTAATTACATACTATTTCATTAAAACATGACACAAGTATTTATATTTTAATTCCCCTTGCTAGTTAACTATCCTATTTTTCTTAATTAGAAGGTAACATTTAGTGCAACTATATTTTATCACACATACAAGTGTGTGTTGGTGAAAATATTAACACCACAAAACACACAAGTGAAAGAAACCATAATTTGACGTAGTTTCTAAAATAATTAATAAAAGGTTTAATCATACGAGAAATAAGGTATCTATTTTGATGCAAACTCATAAATGAAATTCAACAGGTTTGATATAACTAGAAAAACAATTGTTTAATTATTTAATTAAAAAGTATAGTGGAAGAGGACAATAATATTAATTCTTTCCTTTTAAAACATAAAATACAAATCTTATTTTTTGAAAACAAAGGATAATTAACATTGAGGTCATTTAAAACATTAAAGAAAACTACACATGTATCATTCGGATCATTTTATTTCCAACGGTCAAAACGATCATTGGATTCTTTGGGTACCAACGGTCGGATTTATGGTCGTTTGGGGTCCAACGGTTAGATTTATGACCGTTTGTGGTCCAACAGTCATCTTTGGTGCTTATAAAAGAATTAGGTCTCGGGTGACCCTTACCCCAAGTGGCTGAAGGAGAAGCAAGGATGGTTCGTATGATCCCCTTGGTGTTGAGCACGGTCGCGGTGGCGTCAGCCATTCTTACGTTCCTTATGATGGATGCTCGAAATCCTTACCGCATACTCGGGCTCCTAGTGGTTCTAAGCAGTCTTCCCATCGTTGTAATCGGATTCTTGGTTGGAATCCTTGGTTAGTGATGTTTTGATTGTGGGAAGTTGTAAACGTCATGTTTCTTAATAAAGGAGTGTTCCATTCATGCTTTTTTTACGTTTTTCGTTTATTTTCATTTTCTTTTTAAAGCAAGATGGTCCAACTAAAAGGGGAAACATATCATTACACAAAACATGAATTCTCGGGTTGTTACATCACACCTATTCAGGTTTCAAAAAGACATAAGATTTAACAGACATTTGAAATTTACAAGAGAATAAAAAAAATATTGTGTGTGTTCTTGTGAAGAATATATGAGAAAGTTTGAATAAGGATAAGGAGAAAAGGGGGAAGAGTGCATGAATTTATTCATTACCATGAACACGTAAAGACACTTAAAGGAAGAATTTTTCTATGTGAAAAATCAATAAATAAAAAAAGAGAGAGGCATTATATTTGAATGAAACACACATGTTGAATCTAGAACATTCAGGATACTATGTGTCTGGGTTTACTAGATAGATAATATGCATTCATTCAATCATGCATAATTACATGCACTTGTGTCAATTCAGATGATGCATAGTGAGATGATCCTCAATGATTGAATAATCACATAAGTACTTGGGATTCTTTCCAAGAAAACAAGGAAAAGTTTTAGTTCATTCATTTATTGAAATAAAGAAGATGAAATTGATATACCCAAATGCAAGAGGTATTGAATCCCATGGAATCTTTGCATTAAGTAAATAAGAATTGAGACTGAATCCATATATTGCTAAGGAAGATATTTTATCTATGTTTATAGTGTTTAAGGTCTCAAGAAGACCAATAGTGATAACATAGATCAAGACAATTCTTTCTTATCAATATTCTTGAAGAAGTATTGTGCATCACTTGAACTCATACAGGTGAGGTCCGTTCTTCATCAAAAGAAGGAATAATTTTTCGAGCATTGTTGAACTAAGGACTAATCAGAAAGGTGATTAGATTTATCAAGAAAGGGTAACAGAACATACCAAAGGATATTGAAGATTCATGATGATATTCACAAGAAAGTTTGATTAATCAAGCTCATGAGGGAGGATCAGAAGATCCATCCACAGTGGATCAATAAGCATCTCTCGTGAAATCCTGGAAAAAATGTATTCAGTGGGAGAAAAAAGAAGGGAAGTTATACTATGGTAACACTATGGGAAGCAATATAAATAATATCATGTGGGACTTAGGAGAGCTAAAATGTTACTCTCTATCGACCATTCTAAATACTCATCTGATTATTGTGAATAGTCTGTGTTTGGGATAATAACTAATACAACAAGGAGTTGGTCTTTGAACCAAACATTATAAATCCTTATGTTCAGTTCCTTTACATTTACTGCACCATATTAGTTAAGGATTACAGAAACAAGAATATTTTATTGAGGCATTAACCAGCCATAGAGGTTTAATTTATAAAAATAAATTAGTAAAAATATTTAACCAGATCACTAATTCACCCCTCCCCCTCTTAGTGATTCACATTGTTTCTGGCCCTTCTATTGGTATTAGAGGTAAAGTCACCTTTAAAAGATCCAAATGATTCCTTATGAAGTGAATATTTGAATAAAAGAGTGAGAAACCTCAAATGGAAATATCTTCCAAGACTCAAAAGAACATAAATAAGAAACAATCAAGGAAGATGTTGAACAAGCGTATTACTAATGGGAAGACACCTTCGACTAATGTTAATATAAAAGGTATGACATGTTATAATTCATATTATTCTTATAATTAGGCCGTCTAAACCTATAATGATGATAAATAAATTAGTGATCTTCAAACCACACTCAAAGATCATCTAATAAAACTACCTAGATAATTTGCATGAAATATTGTTGAAAGAATTTGTACTCGTTAAGATAAAAATTTACATCTAAAAGAAGAAGCTGATGTAATTGAACATGAATTGTCTTAAAGGGTTGGAATATCAAACACTCTGACAAAACATGTGAAAGAAAAGTAAAAAACAACTTCTATTTTAAATGAATGTATTTAAGAAGTTATATAATAATAGAAAGTATGTATTTGTGAGAAGGAATTCTTTCAGATTGTATTTTTAGAAGCATTCCATGCATTTAAAATGTTTCAAAAAGATTCTATGGTTATAAATGATGATCAACTAGAAGAAAAGGATAACAAAGTAAAGGATCTTGATATATCTTTTCATGAATTAAGAAATATTCATGGTGATAAAATTTTAAAGTTGAAGGAGAATTAGGAAAGTAATATGAGATCAGTTTCAGGATGAGGACGACTCCCTCAACATGAAGTATTTATAGATGGAGGTGAAATTGAAGAATCAAAAGTCACTCTGAGATGGAACTTCTCAAAGAGATGAAGGAAGAGTTGTTTACACTCTTGTTTTAATTTAGGAATATGATTTCATGTGGAATATAAAAGCATCCTCTAATATATAGTCAACATCCTCCAAGAATAAGGTATCCTATAACCCATTTCTTTTTAATGAGACTAAGGTAGTTTCATATAAAAGTACAGGTTCAAAGCTAAAAGATAGGAAGATATGAATTGATAAAAATGATTATATATCCATATTAATTTCATGGATGCATTCTGAGATGATTAAGAATAACAACTCCCAAATAGATTCTATAAAGAAGAGTGAAAATTCAAGAAACAACAAAGCACTAAATATATCCATACTGATACTACATGAAAAGAAGGATATTTATTGGCTACTGTTGGTGTTTCTAGATGTTTGGTCATTAATACAATTATTGATTGAATAATGTGTCACCATATGAAAATTATGGAAGGACTACATTCAGGGAAAGTAGATGCGAATAAATAAAGAATCCTGCAAAGAAAAAGGAAAAAACACAGATAAAAAGAATAGACAAAAATAATGTCAAGGTAAAGGAATATGAGTTGAAAAGTCATTCATTGGGAATATGAAAAACACTTATGTCAGGAAAATAGTGAAAGAGACTATTTTGGTAAAGAATCTTACGATGGAATTGAAGAATGTAATTTCAACCAATAAAAGATGATTCTAATATGGAAAGAAAGGTCATACCATGTATCACAACAAACAATCCATGTAAATGAATTGAAGTAAGCAAAAATTAAAAAGAGGATCAATCTAGGTGAATTCAAGAATGATTGGAAACATTCTTAAAGATAACCACGATAAATTTCATAAGAAAGGTAAAATTAAAACATTCAATAATCCATGTGGAAGCTCCAAACAAGAATATGTTAAGGAATGATTAGTTATATGGACTAATCAATTACAAATCACCAGAGACCTGCAATGTGGTAAAGATGAAGTACTAAATAAATCACATTATAATAGGAAACAAGTCATTCCACATGATAGAAAATTCGAATTTCATGAGAGGTTTTAAGAAAATAAAAACAAAAGTGTCTCGTGACTACTATGTGGAAGGTGAAAAAAGTCGAAAAATCATGCAAACAAATGAATTACCTTTTTACTAGGCCAAATAGAGATGCTGAAAATTTGAAAACATGAACTAGTGGAAGCAAATTCACTACCGGTAGATGTAAATACAAAAAAATACACAAAAGATGAAGGTGAATGGAAATAAAGGGTCCATGATAAAAATTATAGATCATAATGTCAAATAGAGATAATACACCAACACAAAGTGTACCAGACACATTAGAGCTACATGGAAAAGAGTTCTTGGGTTTAGTAGAAATTCCAAGCCTTTTCCTCCTATTAAAAGGAACAAATGTGTTCCATATTATTCCCTTAAATTTTTTATTTATATGTGTGGTTACATTGTAGGGAATTGAAGGTGAAGTCCATTCTAAATATTAGAATTGGGAGATCAAAGTGTAGAAGTATAAGTTGGACTAATCATTCATGATTTGATAATTACAAGATGTGATCCATATTATAAAAGTATCAACATGCATATCTTCAAGATAATATGATGATATTATCCACCATGGTAAATCAAAGGGAGTTCACCCCATGAGGGGGAGAATACATGAAAGAGATGACATTGAGGATTATGTCATGAAAAACCCTTAAGATTATATCATCTAATGAAGTTAAAAATTGAGGTATTCCAATAACACTTTCACCCGTTTTTCTTAATAGAATTTATCATGTCAATTAAGGGAGAGTTCTTGATTGTTGACAATATGAGATGAAAGGGGAAGTTTTATCAATGAAATTGCTCTTTTTAATATGTTTTGGGATGTATGTGCATTATTTTTCATTTAATTGATATATATGACTATTTAAAACCCCTTGGTTAAGAATTGATATATTATGAGCATGATTTCACATGTATGATTTTTTAAGGGCAGAATTGAATACGTTGGTCAAATATCTGTAGTTTTCTCCACCAGGTTAGCCTAATTAGAATTAGAGTTGATTTACTAAAGGCTCTTTGTTAAGTGGATCACGTGACCTCATCCCAATCTGAAGAATATTCAAGAAGATATTCCTCAAAGGCTTGAGGACAATTTTTCCATCAGACCCCACTACACCTTTGCGTTTGGTTTCCAATAAGTGGGAGAAAATATTGGAACACATATTGAGACATTTAATGTGTCCATAAGTGATATTGAAAAAAAATACAACGGGAGAGTTTTTAGAGCAAAATTTTAAATTTTTTGTCAATAAGATGTAAATATGTGTATGGATAGGTAGTGATGAAGTGATAATGATTATTGGAGAGGATAAATTTTTGCAATGTTTACATCGCTCAGAGATTCATTATGAAATGACATTGGATTTCATGCTTGGACATTATTCATATCAAAATAGACAGTTTCTGAAATGATCCTACATTACAAGACTTGTATCAAGGTGATACAATGTTAAAACACTTGAAGAAGTCCATGAAATACTCAATTTCATCAGGGTATACGTAAAGATACATCCATTTTAACTAAGTGGATGAAGTGTTGAATAGCCATGGATTGAATCTAAATGGATGAGATGATTGTTTTTATTTGATCCTCAAAGTCCAAAATATCGGTTAATGGAGAACACATCCCTCACAACATGAATGCCCTGAATTATTTTTTCATGCATGAGGAATGAATAAATGATCCATGCTCATCAATTATTAGATTAAATGAATGTTGAAGATCTTGTATTTTTTATTCCATGAAGAAAATAATATTGATGTTTGAAGATAAATAAGAGAAGGGGACTGGGGTTTTTGTATTTGATTATGGACTATAATATTGGTTATACATTTTTTTTAAAAAGTACATTTGTTATCGGCCATTACCAAAATAATAGGGCCAACCATGGAGGCATGATAATGTCTTAACCCATGGATTATGCAAGACCTGAGGGACTACTTCACCCAAAGGGAAGGCCTCGAAGCCTAACTGCAAGAGGCGCAAGAGTTCATGCCGTGTATAAGCCTACAGGTGTGGTCACAGTGGTAAACCCATGCTGTGGATTCATAGTTGGTGCTAGGAGCATGCCCGAGTAGCAAAGAGTAGGTGCAGAATCATTCCCTCATTCTGAACACGGTACATGGCGGTACCATGAGGGGAGGGGGAGTAATATAGAATCAGGGAGGTGAGAGTTGATTGATAAAACAAACACATCCTGCATGTTGGTTTCGATGTGGGATGGACATAAATCCTCAGGAAGCTATCTCAACTATCTGATGCATCGCAGACACGTGGTCCACCTTCCAGTCAATCGTAGGAACGCTCACGTGCATCCGGAGCATCCATCTGATATCTATGGTTTAGGATTGAAGAAAGGAAATTTGATCTCCTCCATCAAGTTTTCTACAACCATCAGACAGAGACATGACACCCATGAACCAGTGCTCAAGCCAAACATTGATCTCATCACTCCAGGAACCATTTGATCCAATTTCAATTCTGCAGTGATCATTAGAGAGTAATGAACCTATTTATGAAATTTCATTTGCATGCACTCACTCAGATAATGTGATAGTATGTGTTTGAAAAAAACCAAATTGTGAGGCCAGATCATGAATCTCAAAGCCTTCGAGAAGATACTTTTCATGTGTTACTTTTTCATGTACATGAAATTATCACCAAGAAAGATGAAGGGCTGCTTTTGAAAGGGAAAACCCTGTCACTTCCACCATATCTCTATCCCACATTTGAAATATTCCAACATGAATATCACAAGAATTCAATGAATTGAATTCCACAGATTTAAACGTAGAGATACGTGTTGTTCCTCTCATATAAAAGGAGAGGAACCAAGCCAAAAAATGCTTCTACCATCTCATAAGAAGGATCTCTTATTTCTCTGAAGAACCAGAACTAAATTGATCCTCTCTGCTTCATGAAAGACAGTGCTCCACACAACTTATATACATGAAGAAGATGTGTTGCATATCCCTTGTGCGATGGAGACATGTGAATCCCTTGCATGAATGAAAAGAGTGAACCACCCTAGTTTGTGAAATAAGTCGAACACATGCTAGGTTCCACCGAACCCTTGTGGGGATTTGTGTATAAAGAATATCTCACAAGTACAAAACTGGTGCTCCACACCCTTGTGATACTTTGTGAAGGTACCCAATCTGTGATCCTCCTTTGATTCACGAAGAGAAGAAGAGGATTTCGTAAAGGGACAATGTACAAATACACTGTCATTGGAGAAGAATAAGGGACCCTAGGCACTTTATTTTCACATGTAGAAGAATTGAAGTGCATTAATGATGCACATGCATGCATACGTATTATTTGAGATACCTGAACAAGCCCAAGGCTGGATCACACACATTCATTTTTGAACAAGACTTTAGCTTTAACACAGACATGACATATAAAATGGAATGAAATATATAATATATTTTCTATGTTCATATAGTGAATAAAGAAATAAGTGATAAGAAATAGAAGGAGAAAAGGGTGAAGAGTGCATGTATTTGTTCATGCCCATGGACACGTAAATACTCTTAAAAGAAGAGTGTGTGTTTGTGTGAAAATTGAGTAAAAAAGAGAGAGACTGTGCATGTGAATGAAACACAATCATTTAATATAAAAAATTCAGGATATTGTGTGTCTAGGATTACATGAAATATAATATTCATGCATGTAATCATTCATAATCACATGCACATGTGTCAACTCAGATGATGTTAAGTGAGCTCATCCTCAGTGTTTGAATAATCTCGTAAGTGTATTTGATTCTTGCCAATAAAACATGTAGAAGATTTAGTGCATTCAATTATTGCAGAAAATAAGAATAAATTTAAATTTATTAGTAAAATAAATATTGGATCCCATGTAATCCATGCATAATGTAAATTAGAATTGATAATGAAGCCAAATAGAGTTAAGGAAGATCTTTTATCTCATTTTATAGTGTTTAATGATTAAAGAAAATAGTCAGAGTTAACATAGTGAAAGATCATTCTTGCCTATCAATATTATTGAAGAAGTAGTGTTCATCACTTTATAACATACAAGTGAGGCCGGGGCTTCATCAGAAAAAGGAATAATTTCGAGGGAAATGTTGAACTAATGATTGATCAGAAAGGGGGTCAGATTTGTTAATGCCAATAGACCGTACCAAAGGTCGTCGATGATTATTGAAGAGATTCAGGAGCAAGTATGATTCATTATACTTGTGAGGGAAGATCAGATGATCCATCTACAATGAGTTTAGAAGAATCTCTTGTGAAATATATGAGGAAGAAGTCTTCCATGGGACATTGAATTAGGATAGTGGGACTTTGGTAACATTGTGGGAAGCAATATAAAGAACCTCTTGTGTGACTCAGTAGAGATATAGTGTGACTATGTATCAACCATTGTAATTAATAATATGATTATAGTGGAGAATATGTGTTAGGTAGAATAACGAAAACAACAAGGAGTAGGTCTTTGAATTGAACCTTGTAAAATCTTGGGTTCAGTTCCTTTACATTTACTACACCATTAGAGGTAAGGCAAGGAGACACAAGAAGAGTTAATCGAGGCATTAAATAACCATATAGGTTTAATTTAAAGGAATCAATTAGTAAAAATATTTATAAGATCCATGATTCAACCCACCCCCCTCTTAGTGATTCACACTAATCTAGAACATCAATAAGGATATACACAATAGAACCAAATGAAAGATGAAATTTTTTCTCAAATCGAAAATACCACTCCTCATATGATAACTCTAAACCTCCAACACCCAAATATTATCATTTATCTAGCTATATGGTATGGAATGTTATATGAATAGTCTCAAATAAGAAAATTGATAGGGACTTGAAGACCATTTCCTTACTCTATGATACACCTCCTTTGGATTCAGTGTAATTACATCAATATAGAGTCTTTTGGATAGACAATAGGCTCAATGAAATGTGTAAAAGTGTCCAGGGAGTTATGTAAAAATATCATTGGAAAATTAATATGGTTTTGGATTAAAGGGGAATGATTGAGGATGGGGTGTTTTCATAGGAAAGGGGTTGTGTATCTTTGAATGAAATATGGAATATCATATAATTCAGTCTTAAGACAATGATTAATTTTATATTATTATTACTCTTATTATTGTTTGATTAAAAATTAAGACTTTTTGACATTTTAACATAACAAAAACTGAATTACACCATATAATTATTTTATTAATAACAACGAATTCAAAATAATTTTATCTTTTAATGAAATATTAAAAAAAAATTAAAAATTAATGTATAGTTTTTGAAATTATGCTTATTAATTTTAATTAATTATTTTAATCATTATGTATATATTAATTCAGTAAATATTTTTTATAAACCTTGTTTCATTTTTATGTAATGTTGATTTCCTAAAATTAGTTTACACCAAAAATGTATTTTTTATTATTCATCAATATGTAATCTTTCTACTGAAATAACATAAAATAACTATAAGATAATTTTAACCTTATGATTCTAAAAAATAGTCCACTTTATAAAATTCAAATTCTAAAAATTAGGAATTTATTATTTAATTGAAATCATATAATAGAAACAAAATAGTTTTCTAGAATGTATTCTATTTGGTTTTCTATGAGTGATTCCATTTATATTTTTTTATTTTATGATTTTTCATATTAATGATAATAAATTATAACATAGATTATAAGAAAAATTAACATCGAAATTCGTCAATGCAAATATATTTTAACATAAAAATAAATATTTTTCTAAAAATATTAGAACATACATTATTAAAATTATATGATTATACATAATTTAAGTCATATGATTTTTGAAATCATATTATAATTTTATAATATTAATATTTTTTTCTGGGTAAATTTTAATTATTACGTATTTTACAACTCACACATATCATATTACACTTTCAACATATTGTAATTATTTTGATAACCATTTACTATTACATCAAGCATATATTCATTATACCTCCTATAAATAACTCTGTCATATTTCTTTTATCTTTGACTAAAATTTATTTCAAGGTTCTATATTCTTCATTTGTAAAATTCCTATTATAATTATGTTGATTTGGTTTCTTTTTTACAGTGTTTATTATTATGGTTATATTTTTAGGAGACCATGGCCTATTGGATTTTGAAAGTTTCCTTTTGTTATCTATTTTATATTATCATAACGTTCTATGGTTTTTAATTTTAAAATATTTAATTTTCCATTTTATGTAATGATTATGTTGAAAGAATAAAATACTAATTATCTATTTACGTGTTGTCTTCGATTTATTTATTGTATCCCATTATACATGAATCAATATTCTATAGACACAAATTTATTTTTTAAATTTACAAAATTATGTGATAAATATGTATATAATTTATTTTTATATAATTATAAATAAACGGAAATAAATTAATTTAAAATTTAGAAATATAATTAAATATAAATATTTATGAAAATATACAATGAAATAATGGGATGTTAGAAAAATATTATTGGTTTAAAAATAAAGTATAACTTACATTGTTGAATAATGTCTAAGGGATGAGAGGAAATACATATTAGAAAGGCCATGGAAATTTGACACAGGGGTAAATCATTAAGGTCCCATGAAAATATTCTCATTTTTGATGGATGGGAATGAAATAATTTTAACTTGTTTTAAATTATTTTTGTTGATAAATTAAGAAACCGAATAAAATTATAATAAGAAAGAATCTATTTTCTAAAAAGGGTTTTCTGATAGAGTCATACATAATAATAATTTTTTTATAACAACCTTTGCTGGATTATAAATTATGAATGTATTTATTCTCAATACAGTCGATGAGTTTCATTGTACCCTTGAAGGTAAATTCTATATACATGCACCACGTGCTTATAATCCAATGAACTAACCACTATCCTATAATTAATTTTGTAAACATAATTTCATATATATATATATATATATTATCTTTTGATGTATTTAGTGTTATTTGGAAAATAAATCAATAAATAAAATGGAAACCTATGCAAATGGATTTTAGAACCATTGGTATAGATAATTTAATTTTTTTGGGTATAACAATGGATTTCCAAACCTTTTTGTATAAGGTGGAACTATACCAATGCATTTTTCCAAAACTATCAGTATATGGTCTCCATAAAATAACTATACCAAACGTTTGGGAGAAAATTGTTGGTATAGGTCCATATAAGTGACCTATACAAAGGGTTTTGATGAATTAATTGGTATATGGTCTCAACAAGGAACTGATACCAATGGGTTTCCAAAAAATATGGTATAGGGACTCTTTAAGGTTCTCATACCAATGGTTTTCCCAAACCGATGGTATATGTTTGTTGGTAAAGCACCAATTTCTAGTTATGAAATTTTAACATGAAAACTAATGTGTTTCAAAATAAAGTAGAACATTCCTTATTAAAAATATATTATTATACATAATTTAATTCATTTTATTTATTAAATCATATTATGATTTTATAATATTAATATATATTTATTTTTTCATTGTATATTTTAATTATTATGTATTTTACTACTCCCCACACTCATGTTAGTGGTTCAACATCCAGTTATTATTCCAAAGAACAATTACTATTCCAACATTCATATATTCATGAAACCTCCAATAAACACATCTAACATCATTCATATATATTTCAATAAATTTTAAATAAATTTTCATTATTATTAATTTAAATAATTCCTAATGAAATTAGAATGATTTTTTACTTTTTACCATTTTTTTATTTTAGTTATATTTTTACGAGACCATGACCTAATGGATTTTTAAATTCTATTTCTATTAATAAATTAATTTTATAATACCATTGTACAATTTTTGTTTTTATCATCTGTATTTATCATTTTTATATAATGTTTATGTTGAAATAATAAAATACCAATTGACTCTTTATGTGTTTTTTCCAGTTATTTATGGAATCCCTTTATAAATGAATCAAAATTCTATAAACACACATTTATTATATAAATCCATTAAATTAAGTGATAAATATGTTTAAATTTTATGTTTATATCATTCTGAAAGAATTAAAATAAATTAATTTTTTATTTAGAAACATAATTAGAAGATTAAATTTTTGAAAATATACAATTAAATAATGTGATGTTAGAAAAATATTTTTGGTTGAACAATAAAGTTTAATTTAAATTGATAAAGTAGGCCCAATGGAAGGTGGATATATTTTATTGGGAAGGCTAGGGAAATTTTACAAGAGGGTAAAGAATTAAGGTCCCAACAAAATATACTCCTTTCTCATGGATGGGAATGAAATCATTTTTTCCTATTTAAAATTGTATATGTTGATAAATAAAAAATTGATTAAAAATATGATATGAAAGAATCTATTTTATATAAATGGGGTTTTCAATGTGGCTATATATAATCATATATATTTTTTCTAAAAACATTGAATGAATTATAAATGATGAATGTTTTTATTCTCATAATAATAAATTAGATTAATTGTATCATTGAAGGTATATTTTGGATCCCAAGAAGTCATGTTTACAAACTAAATACATAACCACTAAACTAATATTAATTTTTTGAACACAATTTCATAAATAAATATATGTATATTTATAATTATTTTAAATATTGATGTATTTAATGTAATTTTAAAAAAGAATCCATAAAAAAATATGGAAACCAACAAAAAAGTCTCCAGATCCATTGGTACAACTAATATAATTTTCTGAGCTATACCAATAGTTTTTTAAAAACTCTTTGTATTGGTTGTACTCATACAAATGGTTTTGGAAAAAACTGTTGGTATATGGTTTCTTCAATAGACCAATACCATAGTATTTTAAAAAAAACATTGGTATAGGTCGATATAAGTGACATATAGAAAATGTTTTGGAGAAATCGTTGGTATAATGTCTTTACATGTGACCTATACCAAGGATATTTCCAAAACCATTGGTATAGGGTATCTCTAAAGAACCTATACCAACAATAATTTGAAAACAGTTGGTATAGGAACATTGGTAAAGCTCTAATTACTAGTACTGGAATTTTATCATAAAAATTAATATTTTTTCCAAATAATGTAGAACACACTGTTTTAAAAATTATGATTATACATAATTTATGTCATATGATTTATGAAATAATATTGTGATGTTATAATATTAATATTTATCTATTTTTCTTGGTATATTTTAATTTTTATGTATATTACTAATCCCAACTATCATGACACTCTTTCAACGACTAGTTATTATTCGAATGAAAATTACTATTCCCACACAAATATAGTTAGTATACCAAATATAAATACCTCTAACAAAATTAATTTATCATTCATATTTTTTTCACAATGTTATATATTATTTATTTATAAAATTTCTTTAATATTTACAATGACTTGTTTTATTTTTTATAGTTTTTTTATTATAGTGATATTTCTATAAGCCCATGACCTAAAAGATTTTGAAAGTCTACTTCTATTTTTCATTTTAATTTATCGTACAATTGTACAATTTTTTATTTTATATAGTGTTTTTATCCTTCGTATGAAATGTGTATTTCAATAGAATAAAATAATTATTGTCTCATTATGTGTTGTATTCAATTTATTTATGGTATAAAATTATACATGAACCTACATTCTATAGATACACATGTATTTTATAAATATAAAAAATGAAGTGATAAATATGTTTAAATTTTAGGACAGATCATTATAAAAAAATAAAAAAAAATTATTTAACATTTTGAAATATAATTAAATATTCGAATTTATTGAATATACAATTAAATTAATGGATTTTAGAAAAACCATGTTGGTTGAACAATCGATTTTAATTTACTTTATTGATGTAGGTCCAATTGATGTTGGAAAAATTTTATTGGGAATGCCATGGAAATTTGAAAATTGGGTAAAGCATTAAGGACCCAAGAAAACATAATTCTTTCTTATAGATGGGAATGAAATAATTTTTTGTTTTTTTAAAATATATATGATGATAAATAAAAATATTATTACCAACATGAAAATAAAGAATATATTTTCTATAAAGTGAGTTTTCAATGTTGTTATATATTGTAATAACTTTTTTTATTAAAACCATGAATGAATTATGAATAATGAATGTTTTTATTCTCGTAATAATAAATTATTTTCTTTTTATCCCGGAATGTAAATTTTTGATCCCATATAATCATGTTTATAATCAAATAACCTAACCACTAAACACAGATAAAATTTTTAAGCATAATTTCATATATATATATATGTATGTATATTTACAAGTATTTTATATTTTTATGTATTTATTATAATTTTAAAAAAGAATCTATAAAAAATATGGATACTTATAACAAACGATTTCAGAAGCATTGGTATAAAGAATTTGATTATTTGATCTATACCAATGGTTTTTTCAAAAATATATGTATAGTTTGGACCCATAACAATGGTTTTGGCCAAAAAGGTTGGTATATAGTCTTTATAATAGACCTATACCAGCATTTTTCACCAAAAACGTTAGTATAGGTCAATATAAGTGACTTATACCAATTGTTTTGGAGAACCCTTCAGTATAATGTTTATACAAGGGACCTATAATTATTATTTTTCAAAATACATTGGTTAATGGTCTCTCTAAGGAATTTATACGAATATTGTTTTGCTAACTATTGGTATAGGAATGATTGTATAACATCAATTTCTATTAGTGAAAATTTAACATAAAAATTAAAGTGTTTCAAAATAAAGTAGAACATACATTATTTAAAATATTTGATTATAAGTCATGTTAAATATGAAATAATATTATAATATTATAATATTTATATTTATTTATTTTTTATCGGTAAATGTAAATTACTAGGTATTTTACTACACCTAACTATCATGTCACTCTTTGAACAACCAATTATTATTCCAAAGTACTAATACTATTCTAATTGGAATATATTAATTATACCTCCTATAAATACTTCTAATTACATTCATTTATCTGTCACTAAATTCTTACTCAATGTTCTATATTCTTTATTATTAAATTTTTTATTATATGTATAACGATTTGTTTTCTTTTTAATGTGAGGTTTATTATAGTGATATTTATAGAAGACCATGACCTAATAAAGTTTGAAATTATACTTATGTTATTCCTTTTATTTTATCAAAACATTATACTATTTATCATTTTATAAACTGTACGTATCCTTTGTATATAATGTTTATTGTGAAGGAATAAAATAATAATTGTCTCTTTATCTGATATATTCGATTTATTTATGGAATAACATAATACATGAATCAATATTCTATAGACACAAGTGTATTTAATAGATATAACTAATTAAGTGATAAATATGTATCATTTTTATGTTCATATCATTTTTAAAAAATGAAAATAAATTAATTTAACATTTCGAAATATAATAATAGTTATTTTTTAGAAAATATACAAAGAAATTAGGGGATGCAATAAAAATCATTTGGGTTGAATAATCAAGTTTAATTTACTTTATTGAATCTGGTCGTTGATATATTTTTAAATGGAAAATAAAATTTAAATCAGGTATTATTTGATTTTTCTCCAATGGATGTTGGACTGGTTTTATTAGGAAGGATTTGGAAATTTTATTTGAGGTTAAATCATTAATGTATAGAAAATATAATTCTATTATAAGGATGATAATGAGATAATTTTATCGTATTTTTAATTTAATTTTTTGATAAAAAAAATTGATTGAAAATATGATAATAAAGAATAAATTTTTTATAAAGAGAGTTTTTAATGTGGCGATACATAATCATAATTTTTTTCCTAAAAACATTTAGTGGATAATAAATAATGATTTATTTTATTCTCATAACTATCAATGAGTTTCATTTTATCATTGAAGGTAATTTTGTTTTTCATGTTATCAATTCCCTTACCAACATTTTGAGTAGTTGAGACCCAAATTTAAAATAGCCTCAAACACATACTCCTAGATCTCATGCTAAAAATAAAATATTTATACTTCTGGTTTTGATACCATTAAACATGACTCGATTTTACCAATCCAAAACATAGAATAATAGATAGAAATATTGGAGAACTCATATAGATAAATACATTTCTGTTAATAGTTTTAGATATATAGTAATAACTCTTACACAAAAATACCCATGTATTCTTGTGATCATTTCGCCCACTATACTTATATTTTATTATTCCACACGATTTCATAAATATCTCCCATAAAAACATTCACACATATAACATTTTGCGACATAATTTACCTAAGTCTATTATTTTTAACCATGGGAAATTGAAACCATCAAAAGGGTGAGATCAAAAACTCTGTAAAGTTAAAAATAATCATTATGAATAAAATTCCATTAGTGAGCATTAGAGTTCAGATAAAAATAAATCAAGATTGATGGAATACAGCATTAACATAAGTAATTATTAATATAAATTAATAATAACGAGCCATGTGAAAACAATATCTGGGAAAATTATCCATTAGAAATCATAGAAAGCATTGAAAACCCTTGTAGGTATATTTTAACATCAAATATTCATCATGAAATCACCAAACTAGATACTTCCCATATCGTTTAGAGGTATACTATTACTGGATAACTACATCCTCTATTGGTAATAAAATCTTACTAGTTAACTCTTTCTCATTACAAAATGTGTTTTTGGGCTATAATATACCACTTGGTCCTTGGTTTATAATGTAACCACTCATCCTTACTTTATAAAAGAACCACCCATCCTTTTTTAATATTATAACCACCCGTTAATCATAAAGACATATGTCTAAGCATCAGAGAATGAGAAAATAATTAGAAGCATGAAAATTTGAATATAATAATAACCATTTTTGTAACATCATTGATTTTAAGGTAATATTTTATTATGTTTAAGAGTCTGTTTTTTGGTTTATGGGGCTGTAATACAGTTGTTGAGAGTTTCTATAGAACCTAGTTCTAGAAATTCTTATAGTAACCAATTGCACCATAATGAAAACATTATATCATATATGTGTGGTTGGACACACGACATAAAAATGTTTTATATTGTAAAAAAAATTCTTCAATTTTGTGGTGGTTTTGAAAAAACTACCGCAATTTTGGAGCATTATTTTTTTTTGAAAAAACCGCTGCTAAATTTTTGACCAAATTTTTTTTGCAGCATTTGAAAACTACCACTAAAACACTATTTTATTATAATGGGTTTATCTAGGGGAGTTTAAGGAGGAATCAATTTTTTGTGTTGACTTCTAAAAGGAGTTCCAGGTAGAGTTCCACTAGTCGACCATGTAGGATGAGAAGAGGACAAAGCTACTCTCGCATTAGTATTGGAGTATGTCAGTGAGGGAACATGGAATCATGTTCAATGATCTCAATCCTTTTCCCCCAAATATCTTCCCAGAGGAGGAGTCTCATGCGATATGTCTTGAGGAGGCACACAATCCTTCTATTTAGTATGTTTCTACCCCTTTACATTGACAATATATCTGGTGGTTCAGAATATGGATGAGGTGACTGATTGGTTGTACACTTGAGGGGGTATAGTGTGATAGGAGATGTAGTAGATTTCATCGAGAAGAAGAGTTTTTAGTGGAAGTTTCCTGGTTCCAGGACCTTTGAGGTTTTTAGAGGTAGCGATTTGACCTCTGTAGTTTCCCTTCTAGCCTCCTAGCGCCAGTGGTTTTCATAAATCTACTAAGAGCCTCATCCTAGTTTTTTGGGTTGTGGGGCTGATGGTCATCACCATATCCAATTCCTAGTTGTTCCCTGAGCTTAGTTTGGAAAAGGTGGACAGGTTCCATTCCAGCCTCAATAGTAGTTTCTATGGAGGTTGTTTCAGTTGTAGGGGCAACCAGACTTTTCTCAACTGAGGGTAGATGGCACATGTATTTTCCAAACACCGGATGTTACTTAGGCATAGGGACTATGAACTGATCATTTTCCATGGAGCTGGTCACCAGCAGAGTGGAACATGAGCTGGGCATGGCCAGTTTCCAATAGGATATGCAGTAGTAATAGCAAGGCCAAAGGTATTTATTGGTACAATCTACTTGTTCAATACCCTTTCATGTGTTTTGTTTATTTCTAGAGATTCTCACTCCTTTGATTCACCCATTGTATCCCATGCTCTGGGACCAGACATAGGGAGGCTTCATTTTCCCCTAGTGTTGAGTTTGATACTCGAAGGACAAACTATCTTATTTTATGTGTTCCAGGGTGGAAAATTAATGAATGGGACACATCAGTCCCATGTGGTTTCCAGCATTCTAAATATGCATCCATTCGAATTCATTCAATAAATCAAATGTTTATATTTCATATGAGATGTTATCAACTACTATCAGATGAGGGTTTTGTTCTCGAAAATTGAAGGACAACGTGTAGTTTTTGTTGGTGAGAAGGTTTGTTAAGTGAGATGTCAGTGTGTGGATCCTCTCCATTATCTGTTGGCTATGCTATCAGAAGAATCTGTGGACGATGAGATATTGGTGGTTCCTAGGGTTTTTGTATATTTCTTGGATGTTGTCCTTGAGGAGATTGTGACTCTACCCCCTTGACGTGATGTCGAGTTTGAGATAGACTTGAATTCCGGTGCTTCCCCAATTACAATGGATCTTTATCATATGGAACCTTATGAGTTACAAGAGTTGAGGATTCAAATTTAATATATAATAAAAAATGGATTTATCTGGACCACTTTTTCTCCATGGAGTGCTCTATTGTTGTATTTAAATAAGGTAGATGATAGTCTGAGGTTCTACATAGAGTACTAGATGTTGAATCATGTGACAATTAAGGAATGTTACACTCTTATGAGGATACATGATATCATCAACTAGCCGAGAGGGGAGTGTAATTTTGAAAATATTAATCAAGGAGTTAGATATCACAATTTGAGTTTTAAGGAGGGATATATGGAAAATACTACCTTCATAAGTAGGTATGGTAACTTTGAGTTCATTGTCATGACATTCTATGTTACGAATGTACCACATCTATTCATGGGAATTATAAACACCATTTTTATGTGTTCTTATATTGTTTCATTTTCATATTCATTAATGAAATCTTGGTCTACTCAAAGTCAAATGAGGAGTATACAAAGCATCTCAGAACAATATTGATGGTTTTTCAATGCCACTAGTTCTACAGAATATTGTCCAAATGTATGTTTTGTACATTAGAGGTGTGTCTCTTTGAGAATGTGGACTCTCATTAGGGCGTGGTATTATACCAATTTAAGTTCAATTGAGTTTTCTTTGGAAATATAACCAATTAAATGAAGGTTATTTACATTTAAATTTAATTTCATGATATTATTGGAGATTTTTACAATATTTATCTTAAGTTTAACCACCATTGATGTCTTTAACGTGGAAGGAACAAGCTTTTGTGTTGAGTGATCCATGCGACAAATAATTCTATTGACTAATGGGGAATTTTCTCTATTATCCAGTGCATTAGTTTTTAGAGGAAGGGAAATTTTTTTAGGTGTTTTTTGATTCTGCACATCGAGGATTGGGATTCTTGTTGATTAGAAAAAGGGAATGATATCTTATGGGCCTAGGCAGTTATTCCCCCATGATATTGACTACTCCAGCCATGATCTTGATCTAGAAGTTGTTATTTTTGTGAAAATTTTGTTATGGAAATTCATCAATGGGGATATATTTATGGTCTTCACAGATCATAAGAGTTTGAGGTATATATTTTCTCTGTGAGATATGAATCTGAGACAGTGGATGTGGATTTCATTTCTTATGAATTATGATTTTGAGATCCTCTAAATGTTTGAAAATTGGATTTTTGTGGCTAAGGTGTTGATGAAAAATTCCTAGATTGATTTTTATTGTGAATTTGTGAATTCTTGGAGAGTGATGGAGGAGTTGGAAGCCTTCCAAATAGATGCAAGAGTAGATGGTGATAAAGGATACATTTTTAGGTGATGGTGCAATATTCTCTGAGAAAGAAGGTGGATGAGTATAAGTGGGGTGACATAGAGGTAGAGGTGATGCATGATTGTGTTTTCCATGGTGAATATCTAGATGGATGGTCATAAGATGATCAAATAATATTTTGTTTCATGGTAAGCTATTTATTTTGGTAGAGATGTGAAATGGAGTCCTTGGTGAGTTAAATTGGTATAATTTGTGGTACATTTGATAGCATATAAGATGTTCTGTGACATTAAGACATAGTTATGGTGGCTCATGAAAAAAATGGAAAATGGTAGAGTTTGCGGAAATTTTCTTCATTTTACAGTAGCTACAAGCTGAGCAGGATGATCTTGGTGGTTTTTGGTAGCCCTTAAATGCTCCCAAGTATAAATGGGATGACATATCAAGGGATTTAATGAATGTGTTATCGAATTACTAGAATAGTTGTGATGATATCTGTGTAATAGTAGATATATTAAATAAATTGGCCCACTTCTTGGAGATCAAGAAGTCAGGCATAGTGGATGACTTAGCCTATTGGTACGTGGATGAAGTTGTGTGGTATTAAAGAGTTCTCGGGTCCATTTTCACATATTGGGATTCATGGTTTATCTCATGATTCTGGAGGTGATTAAAACATGCCTTTGGAACCGAGTTGTTCCACAACGCTGCTTTCCATCATCAAATATATTTGATGATAGAGAGGAATATCTAGACATCATAAGATATGTTGCGGGTGTGTGTCTTGGAGTTTAGTGGATCTTGGGTGTGACATCAACCATTGGTAGAGTTTTATTATAATAATCATTATCACTCATCCATTTCCCTAGATGCTTTTGATGCTTTTTATGGATGATATTATAATTCTCTATTGTGTTGGATGAAGGTTGGTGAAATAGATATTGTTGGTCTCGATGTGGTGCATAGCACAGTAGGGAATTTTTAGCTTGATTGTGAAAGGTGGAAAGAAACACAGGATCAACTGAAGTCTTATTCCAATTTCAAAATTGGGGCCCTATAGTTCAAGGAAAAGGACCACATGTTCATGAAGGATTCCAATTGATGCATGAATCAGAGGTTTGGTTGAAGGAGTTATCTTTCTCTTACATTAGTTGGACCCTTTGAGGTATTGGGGAGAGGTGGTGAGGTGGCATACCAGTCGGTTTTTCCATAATGGTTGCAGATTTCATCTTTCACATCTTTCAGATTCTTCGGTGTCTTCACAATGACTAAAAGTTCATTCACATAGCAGAGTTTGATATCTAGGATGAAACAACATTTTTAGAGAAGCCAATAAAGATCCATGATTATCGGGAGAAGGTGTTTTCTGGATTTACCATTCCATTTGTTCATGTTCTATGGAGGCATTGTTTTCTGGAGGAGTGTACACGGGAGAGAGAGAGATGAAGATGTTTTCTCTATACCTGGAGTTTTTTTGAGTTTGTCCTTGCTCTATTTTTATTATTTATATAATGATTGAATCTTTCTATGAGATTATCTCTTTACTTCATGATGTGTGTGGTGTGATGTATGATAAAGTCTTGACATGTGAAAATGGGAGGAAAAAATTCCGAATTGAGGAACATTAACTGTGATAAAAGTATACATGTACAGGTGAGGAATTATTACCTAGAGTGGATAATATCTTGACATGGGAAAAAAATTCCTTGATTTTTGTTTTTAGGATGCTGTGGTTATTATGATTATGTGACTTGTTTTTTTTGTAATTTTTTTATGTAATAAGGCATAGTTTTTATATGTCATTGGAAGTCTTCTTAGATGTGAATATTTCTACTCTAATATTCTGAACAACAAATAGTGGTTACTCATTGAACATTGATGTGTTTGGTTGATAAGCTCTATCTCGAGTGTAGTGATATCCTTGAGAGGTATCTGGGGGGTTGGTTGTTTTGACCCCTCCTCAATTTTAGTTTCTAGTAGGTTTTGAATTCTTGAGTGTGAGAATATTTTTAGAGGTATCTACTGTAATTTCAGGAACCTCTCTAATCCATTCCTTTTTGAGAATATGGTGTTCGAAGTTTCTGGGTAGTTCATGTTGGCTCATTTCAACACTTTTTATAATTTCCCAATTTTATAGCTTTTCTTATAATAACTCATTGGAGGTCTCTTGTTGGAAGTGACTTTCTTGCAGTGATTCTATGGTGATTACTCATTGGTGGTATTTTACTTCTTGTTTCTCCCTGGTGGTCGCTCATGGGCGGTGACTCACTGGTGGTCACATAACCAATGGTTCCTCATACAGTGTTGTCCCACCTCATGGTGACTCACAGATAGTGGAAGGTGTTTCATATGAAAGTTTCTCGAAAGAGGTTTATTGACTTGTAATGATCTATGTAACAGTTCCAATGAGTTGTGCCTTGTTAAGATGCTAGTCATCTAATGGTGGTTCACATGTAGTGCTTCATCAAGCGATGAGTGATCTAATGGTGGCTCAATTATAGTGTTACTAACTTCTTCCAGTTTTCCCCTTTTGACATTTTCGTTGATGTAAAATTCATTTAACACCTTATATAATTGTCATTAATATTTATTCAATTTCATAAAATCCTTCCATTGATTTCATAAGGGTTCCCCAGATTTTAAATTTTCAGTGAATGTCATCTTGACTAGATCTTCCTTTATTAGAAATTAAAAAATGTATCTAAACCCATGACTATGTTTAAATATGTTTCCAAATTTGGGATAACCTTCCACCTTGTTATTATTCCTGGGTTTTTCTTGAATTGGGATGGCATGAGTTCTTCATCCCATAGTTGTTGTGTGGCTAATGTGTAGAAATTTATTTGAGTTTTCATGTAGGTTCACTTGGTGTATGCATGACCATGTGTTAATGCCACCAGGAAGTGCCGATCATCTATTATTATAGTTAGGGTTTCCTTCATATCTCTTATTTGGGAATCATGTGTTCTGGGTGTATGCATATTTCTTTTTTGAATATAGTTTATTTTAGATTAATATTTATAATTAAACAAGTCTTAAATCAAAAAATACGGTGTAGGGAAAAGTGATGCTTGATTCTACAATGTTATCATTCTATTGATATTTTGATCCGTGTGGGATAACTTGTCAATATAAATCATGTCCAAAGGTATTAATTTTTTCTGCATGGAGTATTTTGAGCAATAAATGATGTTTTTTCATTGAACACTTTTATAAAAAAAATTATAAAACCACATAGACTCAGATAAATAGTGCTTCCCGTGGATCAAACTTTTTCTATGATAACCCCAGATTTAACAAGTGGAATTAAAATGGGATTCCTTGTTAAAAATTAAATATGTTTTTTTTCTTTGGTTTGTATGGAGATTTTTTATGGACACAGTTGTAAATAAGGGTTGCAGGCCTGGGTGTGGTTTAATGTGTTGCTGGATGTAGAGGTTTGTTGGGGGTTTGTTTTTGTTGGTATGGTCGTTTTGGTAGGATGAATTTAAATAAGGATGGTATTGGTTGGAATGGTGTAAGGTCGCCTCAAGCCATCACAACCTAGGGGAGAAGGAGCAGGAAGGAGGTAGTAACTAAGGGAAAACACCCTCTCCCATAAAATGGGAGTGTTCGGCACTAAGTGATCAACATGGGTGGGGTGAAATAAAACACAAAAGATAAAGATATATATATATATATATATATACCAACCACACAGCCAAACCTATGGCTTCTAAAAAGAGAAACTGAGCACATGCCTCGGCACTGCTACTATGAAGCATGCATAAAAAAAACAACCCCAACCCCATTTAGGTTTTCATTTTTCAGCAGAATTAGTTTATTTAGTTCCTTAACTAATGGGAAACTATCAATCAACCAACCCCATTGATTATTAAACCCATTCCATTACCATTCCCCACCATTCATTAACTCTTCCACTTTTTATTTAATAATCAGAACCCATAGCCCGTTCACATTTAAACCCATCCCTGCAACCCCGCTTCCAACCACCATAACCACAACCACACCATACATCCTCACCTCTTTAATACCATTTATTGTATCCCCGCTTCCCATCACCAACATAGCATTCACACCAACCCACAACCAAGCCAACCGCAGCCCCGCTACTCACACTATCCACAACAACCCACAAAACACCACCAACACATGCCTCGTAACCAAGCCAACACCCAAATGTTCATTATTACATTTTGTTTAACCGGGGTGATCACACAAGGGTTCCAGATTTTAACAGACAACTTTATGATATAACATGAATGGGTTTTAAATGTAGAGGTTGTGTTAAGATGCGTCTTTAATGTGAAGTGGGTTAATTTACCTTGAATTTTACTGTGCTTTTTAGTTTCCTAAGGAGTGATGGAATGAATGAATAAAATTTTAATCATGTTTGGAACAACATAGGTTAGTTTGGATAATAGAATGATATTGTTTAAATAATATTTTGGTAATATTATTTGTGTTTGGTGTATTTTTTTGTAGCATTTTAAATTTAGTGGTAGCAAAAATGTAGGCAGTGTTGTGAGTAGATTGTTTAATTGATAACCCATAAGATAAGATTGAGTGTTTCATAACATATATCTACAATTATTTATTTTATTTATTATTTCTATACACACCCTACCATAGTTTTTTACTATATTCTAAACACCCCCATAATCACATTGGAGGGTGTCTTTACCCGCATCCAATGGGGAGTACAGATGGTTGGGTTCCCTCTCTTTTTTTCTCTTCCATTCCATGGAGGTAGGTATAGAACATTATGTGATGGTCGAATGTTGGTTAGTTTCCATAGATGATGTTTGTGGCGGAATCAGTGTCTTCTGAAAGTATTTGATATCCTAGGTGTCTGGGGGAGAGGTTATTTATGCATTCCTTGGTGCCTTTGGGATGAGATGTGACGTGCTTTACAAAGTGTCTTCAGGATGGGTTATGATCTATTGTGAGTCCCAAATGTGTGTGGGTAGGTTGTGATTTGTTATGAGGACTAGGTGTGTCTGGGTAGGTTGTGATGTGGTTTGTCTCATAGAAGTGTGTGGGAGGGATATGTTTTTATATACAGAATGAATGGGAGTTCTAGGATGATCGATGTTGGGAAAGAGTGACATAACCAGGGGGAATGTGTTGTGTGGTTCCCTATCATCATTGTGCTGTTAATTATATTACATGACTTTTTTTATTTGGTTAGTGTAAATTGGTGAGGTTGGTGTGGTTAGTATACTTACTTAGTTTATTTTTGGTACTGTTATTTTCTCACATGAGCATTAGTATGATTCACCAACATGTTCACAAGATACTTTATTTTTCCTATTTAGTATACTTGAATGCTCACCCTATTTATATAGAATAATTTTAGGTTTCCAGGAGGATTATGTAGACCTTATTAGACGTTACTAACCCAGATGATGATATTTACTGTGTTTTTTATTCTCTTTATATTTGGAGTTTTTCCTTGAAGAAAATTATATTTTGTTCATTTTTATATTACACATGCATGTGCGATGATTTTTTATTTCTTTAATATTTTGTTTTGGTGTTTTTGTGCATGATTCATTTTATCTATCAATCTTGTTTTCTTAAAAATTTTAATTCACTGTATATTTGATTGATTTTTAAAACCATAAAGATAGTTTCAAACCCAGGGCCTATTGATGGTAGGAATTTTTGGTCATTATCTTCCTTTCTACATTTCCATCCCAGGAGGGGTATCTTTCGAGGAGGGGGTCTAGACAACATGTTTTCAAAAGGGAAATATATGATTTTGAACATACAGTAAACCATAATCTCATAAACCCATTATGATATCCATATTTATTAATTTCAATAATACGCATATTATTCTAAAATTTATCACAATCCTTATACATTTCATAATTCCTATAACCAAAGAATATTTGGTAAAACAAATTAGACAATTTAATTCAGGAATAAAAATAAATGAAAACATCATCCATTTTATAACAAAATAGGTATTTCCATGTTCTAGAGGTTAAAAAATTGATGAGGGTGATGAATAAGATAATTAATAGGTTCCCCACTTTTATGTCAATGAAATATAAATATATCCATAAGATGATGTTTATTTCCTTCCATTTTACTATTCATTTTTTCATATAAATTCATAACATTATGACAATTTTTTATATATATAATTCAATTTCACATTCCTTATAGAAATATTTCGTGCAATCTATGTTCCTATTTCTGACATGATGGAAATCGACCTCCATTTATTCATGTTCTTATTAACTAGATCTCTTAGTGAACTCTATCATTCTCTTCATTGGTGCGTCTAAGAGTTGGTTAATGTATAAGATGATAATCATATTATAGGGTAACTAATTAGAATTATTAGAAAAATAATTCACATCCATTGACATCCCATTTGGTTTCTAATCATAAATACATTGTCCTTCATATTGTACGTAAACACAAACCTTTAGGTTCCAACCATTGTATAAAACAAGAAAGAATAGACTGAGAAACAATAATCATAGTGGGAAACCACATAATTTTGAAGAATGATTTATACAATTTCTATTTCATGGAACATTATCTTAAATACAAGATAAAATAGGTTTATCCTAGAACATTCATTGTAATAAAAAATCATATCCATCATAAATGGTGGTAAGGAAAACCAGAATTATCTAAAGCATATCCATAAAGAGTTTAAAAACTAGGGGAATAGTAATGATAGTTGTCATGTACTAGGTCACCCTTGAGCCATGGTCGGCACACATTTTTTAGGGTTATTACCCCTAGTTACATCTATTCCATAACCACATCCACTTGTACTATCTAAATAAGAAATCATTTTTTGGAAAACCAAAAAATATCTATCTTAAGAAACATTAGTACGTTTTTTCTACACTTACTGTTGATTTTTTTCATAGATTTATATTCCATAATCTATGTTTTCTTAAATCTAGTTCCAAAATATTCTACTAAACCTTTTATATTAAAAACATTAACGACCCTGGCACTAGTAACTCGGAGACGGTGACATACATTATTTCATTTTTATAAGATACAAAGAATAAAATTAAATAGAAAGAATTACTAATTATTCTTGGTAACATAGATATTTAAATGATTACAATATGAAATTTGAAAATTTAGATTATATTTTTTCAATAATATCATTATTCTATAAGGAATATAGTTGAATATTATTTATAATAAAGTTCTTGAATTATAGGAAAATGAAAATTAGATTTGGGAGAGATCAAATTCAAAGTAAGGGTTATGTAAAATGGAATCTTTAATGACTTAATAATCATAATCAACATGGAAAGGTAAATAAATGAACTCATATACTATTTAAATAAATTGAATATCATGATTAGATACGGAATAATCAATATATAAAGATAAATAATTTAAAAAATATTTTATTTAATCCAAAACATTACTATCGTAACAGGATATGGAATAATCAATATAGAAAGGTTAAAAACTGAAAACACTCACCATTTAATCAAAAAAACAAAAAATGAAACCCTTCCAAAGATAATATCATTAGAAAAATAAAATTTAAAATAATAACTGAATTCTTAATGAATGGAATTCTTAATTATTGTGCATCATGATCCGATCATCGTGATGCCTCCACTATTAAGACCTTTCTCAAGACATCTAAAAAATATATGGGTAGTTATACTCTAGAAACATATTTAACCATATATAGCCAACCGATTCATCTCATGAGACTAACATACATTAAAGAGATATCAATAAACATGCCCATCCATATATTCATATCCAAATAATATCCCATTTATTTAAAAATTACCTTAATTTATGAACAATATTTTTTTGGGCAATGCCTTAGTCAAAGACCGAAGCACCATTTATTAATTAAAGAAGAAAAAATTTACACGAGTCAAAAGGATGGGATCTTATTACAATCTCTTTCAAAGAGGTGAAATAAATCAGCTGGATCCAGCCAAGTCATGATCTGGTGAACACCTTTGTTTGCAAGGGCATCAGCAACAGCATTCGCTTCACGGAAGACATGTGTGGAAATATAGTCAATTTCTAGTAGTGAATTCATGAAATTCATCCAAAGTGTAGTGAGAGGCCAGGTGAGATGAATGACTCCATTCCAAATGGGTGAAAAAATGGTATTAGAATCACTTTCACTCCGAAGTTTTCACTATACTCTTTGCAGTGAAAAATCAACAGCATGGATGTCTCCTAGCATCTCCGCTTCAAGGGATGAGGCAATCTCACACCCACTGTAAAAGTAACCCTTGCACTGGTCAGCAGAATCTCTAAAAATGGACCCATAGTTCGAAGGTCTGGGATTTCCTTTTGAGGCACCGTTGACGTTCACTTTAATCCAACCCAGCATCAGAGGTTTCCAAAAAACATCAAAGGGGTGCCTAGTCTTCAAAAAAATACTCGGGACTCAGATACGTCTGAGGATCTCGAAGTCTTCAATATAATTGATGCAACAGTATTTTTGAATTGTGGAAGCTTCATGTATCGTAATGGGATTTCGAGCTTTTCCTGCATTGAGACTGAATGAGTGATTATTATGTATAAGATCATTTCGTACGTACCAGATTTCATGCACGAGTTCCGCCACTGCCGCAAGAAATATGTTTTTAACTTGCTGAGAGGCTTCATGTTTAGTACATTTCTTCAAAAGCGAACAAATCGGGCCAGATAAGGACTACGAGAAATTAAATAACTCAAAAATGTAGTTCCACAAAGCCGAGGCTGTATCACAAGACAAAAAGAGGTGATCAGAATCCTACCTATGCTAATTACACAAATTAAATTTAGAGTATAGTTGAATGCCAAAGGCTTGAAGGCAAGTTTCAATGGGAAATCTATTGTGAGAAATGCTCCAAATAAGGGTGAACCTAGAGGGTTTGATCCAAGTCTTATTGAAGGTGCTCACCCATTGATAATTAGGTTCATCTCTAGTGAAATTATGCATGTAGAAGTTTTTCGAGTCAAGGATGCCATTATGAGAAGGTTCCGAAACAAGGAAGTCCCCAGAATTAGAGAAAGTGTAATTCTCAATGATCTGAGCAATGTTGTTAAGGACATCGTGGCTATGAAGCTACATAACATCTTTAATAGTATTTCTGGTATCTTCAGGAGTGTTATTGGGAGGAAGCAAGGATATAAATGGATTACCCATCCAATTTTCACACCAAAAATTAATGTTGGAGTCATTGATGACCATCCATCTAGAGGTAGCCATAATATTCTGATACAAGTTTCTAATAGAGGGCCAGATCGAGGAGTTTATGAAATTAAAATTTCCTTTTTAAAGTTTATTTAGGAATCTATGTTTTTAAAATATATAGGCTTTAGAGTTGTCATTAATGAGACACCAAGTGAATCTCACTTTCAAGGCATCGTTAAACAATTTTAAGTTTTTGATGCCAATGCCTCCATTATCAAGAGGTTTACAACAGGTCTTTTATGGGATGGTGACGAGTTTCCTTTCAAAGATACTTCCCGTCCAAATGAATTTTTTTATATCGGTATTAATTTTCTTGAATGTACCTGTGGGCCATTTATAAATCATGAGGGATTAAACCAACTTTGAGACAATGGTTGATTTGATAAGACAGATTCTACCAGCCATGAAAAGGGATTTCCCCATCCAAGTAGAGAGTTGATTGATGATTAGATCGGTTATTTTAAATAAATAACAAAATTTATGACGTCCCTAAAAAATTTGTACGTATATGTACATGATGGGAAAGAATCCATATTTAATTCCATGGTTACTGGTGATAATAATATTCCTTATAACAGAAAAGTTTTTTCCGAAAGAAATATGAGATTTATTACATGAAATGGTTTGTCCAGAAATGTTCTCATAATGAGAGATATCTTTCTTAAGTCATTGAATGTTTCTTTGATATCCTTTTAGAAACAAGATAATATCATCAGCGTAGAGGAGGTGAGTGGGGACATTGAGGTTTCTAACATCTTGAATGGGTTTAAGTTTATTTTGATCAACCAGATTATGAATGAGTCTGCTAAAGTAATATTCCACAATAACAAACAGAATGGCCGAAAGTGGATCTCTCTATCTAACACCTTTAGAACATTTATAAAAACCGCGATGGGTGCCATTTATCAATATGGAAATGATAATAGATTGAAATAATTTCTTGATTAGCTTGATAAAAATATCATGAAAACCAAAGTTTTTCAGGACTCTAAATATAAATCCCCAATCAATGGTATCAAAAGCTTTTTCTAATATCATGTTTAATGGAAACACAACCCCCTATATTTTTTTTATTAAGGGCGTTGGTACATTCTGAGGCAAGACAAATAGAGTCTTGGATGGATCTTCTTTTGATGAAACCAAACTGATTCCATGAAAAATTTTTGTTGAAAATAGGGAAAAATCTGTTGGCAATGATTTTGGTAATGATATTATAGAGGTTATTGATAATAGAAGTTGGTCTAAACTGATGATTTTCAGAAGCATTTTCAACCTTAGGAATTATGATGAGGAATTTAGCTTTGATACCCTAAGGGAGAGATCCGTGAGTGAAAAAGGACCTTACCAGTTTACAAACATTTGAATGAAGGATGTCCCAATGTTTTTGAAAGAAACCATTGTTAAAGCCATCCAGTCCAGGGGCACTATCTGGCTTTAAACTAAAGACGATGTGTTTAATTTCATGCTACAATGGAATAGATAAGAGAGAGTCATTATTTTTCTCATCCACCATTAAGGGAATAATATTGGGATTGAGATCAATGTTGATCTTAGGACCGTTGAAAATGTCATTAAGGTAGGGGACAACATGATACGAGATGGACTCTACTGAGTCAATTATCAAGTCATTGTGAATCAGTTTGGTAAGAGGACAATTGGATTTTATGGTTCTTTGAAGAGAGTTATAAAACATAGTATTTCTATCCCCATCAGCCAGCCATTTGGTCTTAAACATTTGTTTATGAATGTTATCCTTAAAGGTGATTAAAGTGTTTATCTTAAGAGCTGTATTGACCTCCAGTTAAGGGTCAAGGCTAAAACCAGAGTTGGTGTTACGAGTTTGGATTTGATTAAGCTCATCTTCAAGAGAGGCGATGTCAGAATCCAATTGAAAGCTCTTGGTTTTACACCAACCTTTGAGGACATGTTTTAATATTTTCAGTTTGAAAATACAGGCAGAAGAATCATGATGATGATTCATAGAATTCCTAGTGTTTTTAATAAAAGTGACACACTTAGGGTCTAGAGACCAAGTATTATTGAATTTAAAAGGAAGGGGAATTATGTGTTCATTAGAAAGGAAGCTGAGTAATAATGGATGATTGTTAGAATTGAGTATGGGTAGCATTATACTAGAGACATTATACCAAATGTCTAGGGCCTTCATGTACACAAATTCCCTATCTATCTTACTAGAAACAGTTTTATTGTAATTTCTTCTATACCAAGTATATTTCTCTCCAGTAAGGTTAACTTCAAAGAGATTACAATCTTCAATAGAGGATCTAAATTCTCTTGTGGATATAGAAATATGTGAAGGTCCAATTTTTTCAGTGGGACTAAGAATAGCATTGTAGTCTCCACTATCCACCAACGGATCTTGAATACAGTTAGCCATGCCAAGAAGATCATGCCAAAGATTCCTTCTTTGCTGATACCTATTATTGGCATAAACCATTGTGCAAAAGATATGATGATCATTCCAGATTAAATCACAGGTGAAATGTTGTTCAGAGGTTTTAAAAAAATTGATGTTTTGAAGGAAATTGTGATAAAAGATCCACATAGAGTCCTTCAGAGGACCATTTTTGTAGTATCCTAGGAAATTGTAATGAAGAGAGCCATGTCTCATGAAATTATAATTGAAGTTGACTTTGGGTTCAGAGATGTTAATTTATGAATTATATGCCATATCAAAAGATATATGTATTGAGTAAATAATATATATTTATCAATAATTCACTAATAAATAAAATAACATTAAATATAAAACACAATTAATATAAATTATGTTCAATTTATGAAATAATAATATACATATAAAAAATGGATAATTTGTGGAAATTTGATGCCCAATGCTCATAAAAAATTGAATCTGTAAAGTGAAAGTAAATGACTACAAAAATGATTCAATAATGTGAATTTTAATACATTCCATAGTTAAAAAGTTCCTAAACCATGTTTATAATAGATAAATATGGTATCAATATAACATATCCCATGTGTATTATCTGTAAAATAAAAGGTTATTGTTTACTAATGAATATAAAGACTGTTGAATGATCTCTAGGAATTTTTGTACGAAAATATCCTTCTAATTTTGATAATAACCTTTTAAATATAAAACTTGAAAAAACATATTGAAATTAATTTTCATTTAAAATAACATTGTAAATATTTAAAACATCGTGTTTTTCTAATTATGGTATATTCTGTACAATCTACATAATCTAATTTTTTTGTTTCATTCAAATATTATGTAAAAGTCAAATAGTCCTTACTTGGAAAACAACATAATGATTCATATCAAAACATTTTTAAAAATCCAAACATGGGAAATAATTTTATTTAATAAATCATTTTGATAATTTTAAAAACATTATTTAAATCATTTTTATAAAACATGGATTTAGAAGATATGTGATTTTTGAGCGAAAAGATAATTGATGTTAACAATTCATAAAAACTTTATTTGTATAATTTATAGAAGAAATGTGTGAAAAAATGCTACAGTTATGTTAATAAAAAATTAATAAACTTAAGATAACAAAATTAATGTGGACAAATTTCTAATGGTAAATGTATTTTCATTAATGGAAATTCATGGATAATGTTACAACCCAAGAATTTTTGAATTATTATTTTTCAAATTAATTTAACCTTTTAGATATTTTTAATTTCACATAACACTTAAAATAGCCTATTCTATATTAAAACACATTTTTTTATGGTTTTAGTTGAAAAAATTAAATTAGTTATGCAACACAAAACACTGACTTGGCATATGTTACACAAAATGACGAGTTTCTCTGAAATGTTTTTTATTGTTATAATAATTATATAATTAAATTATAATCGAGTTATTAAAATTAGTAATATGAATATTGATAAATAATTTTGAAATATTTTTTAAAATGTTTTAATTTTAATAAATAACATTGATTATGAATGATATATTTTTTGGTAAAGTCCTTATATGTTTAAAAATAATAGTTTCTCAAATAAACCACATTTATTGTCCTTCTGTGAAAAATAGTAAAATTAATTTAAGGCATTTAAATAAATTTAATTTGATAAAATAAACTTTTTTTATGAATTTCTAATGTCAAAATTATAATAGTGAAAATTTTTGAGGTTTTTTAGAAACATCATTTTTTTGGAGAATAGTGAAAAATACCAAATATTAATTCAAAATTTCTTTTTATTTATTTTTTTTAAAAAGATAAATTCATTTGAAATTTTTTTTTGAAATTTTATTTATATAATATTTACATCAATTATTCCAATTTGGTTCTTTGGAATTTATTTCAGTTTGAAATTTGGTATAAAAACATAGAAAATGTTTCGACATTTTGTCTTTAAAACCCCACAGTGTCGTCCCGTTAGTGGGATAAATATTAAATTAATTTTTACCAAATGTAAGATTATAATTTAGAAATATTTAATTTCATGTATTTTATCATCCTAATTTATAATTTCTAAAAATTTCAACATTTTTTTTCAATAAAAGTATTATTCAATGTAATTAAAATTAATTACATTAATTAAGGTATAATTAAGCCTAAATAATGGCTATACCTAAACTTTAAGACACAAAAAGACCTAGAAAATTATTCAAACCCCATTTTATGTCAAGTATTTAGACATTAACATTTGGTTATATAGTTATTTTGTGTTTTTATGACTTTTTAAGGTAAAAACGTTGGTATACCTAACTTGTTTTTAAAAAATGTCAAGTGTTACTTTTCCCTCCCCTATAAAAGTCCACCACCTAACACTAATATTAACACCATCCAAATCACTTAGGTTCAGCCAATATCTTCCAAATATACTTCCATAAATACCTCAATTCATCATTTAATCCTACCTTTGGGATGAATAAAACTCAAAGGAATCCTTTTAGAACAATTCAAGATTACATACCCAACTAAGAGGTAACATCTTCTCTCAAGTGTGTTTTTTACTTTCTTTCTCCACCCTCTATGCTCTATTTATACCATTATTGTATTTAAATTCCAATAAAATCAATATACTAGTAATGTTATATGATAATGTTTCTACAAACTCGTTCATACACCTCCATGTAATGTGTAACAAACATTCAATTTATGTGTATAGTGAACTACTGCCTCACTAAATTATGATTGCTCATATATTAATATACAACCTCTCATATTGCAAATTATGTAGGAAAATATTTTAATATTCTTAATATATAATATTTATTGTTTCAAAAAAATTCGGCATTTATTTTTACAACACATATCTCTTTTACATTCCATTTGTGTAAATATGAAATATTCATTTGAGGTAGTGAAGACTACCACCCCCTCAAAGCGATGTGATTCATTCACACAATACATTGATTGTATTAAAGATAGTTTTCATTAAAATATTTTATATATGATATAATAATTATATTACAAGAATGAAATATATACATATACATCATTTTCTTTCCATATTTCAATATGATAATTAAACAAAAACAACATTCACGCACACGTACGACATATCTTCTTCATGAAAAATGTATTTAGTTTCATACATCTATATTCTATGGATTATTATAAGAAAATATACTGAATATAAATTAAATTTGAATCATGGAATATATTCATGAAATCGTGATATATGTATAAGGACCAAAGTTATAAAAAATTAAGACACATGCGAGAAAACAAAGTAAATATTACCCAAAGTGAAACCTTAATATAGAATTGATAATAAGTGGGCATAATAAAAATCATAATCACATGATGTATGAACTTATTATTTAGAATATTTTTCAATGATATATTTATAATAAATTTATATTTATTATATAGGAGGTTTGAATGAGTACAATGTGAGTCAAGACACAATGTAAGGGGATTTCATATCACTTTTTATTTCTGTGAGATACAAACTTTATTCTCTACCAATTACTTTTGTGTGGTGTATATAATACCCATGGATTAAATTAATTATTCTTATAGTTAGATTTATTCTTATTCAAATATCCATTCTATGAAATTTATTTCATGGTGTTTATGTTTTAACATTAATAAATTGGTAAAATATTTTTGTCTCTCTTTTCTTTATTTGAGACACATGTTCAGTTATGAACCTAAATTCATAATGAAGTGTATATAATTAAATTTTATATGATATTTCATGAATCTACATATTTTCATCATATTATAATATTTATATATAAAAAAATTCTTAAATGGAGATTATGATCCAAATTTACTATGTTATAAGAGTTTATTTATACATTATCATTGCTTTTCAATATTGTTTATGTTTATGCATCCACTGATGAAATATTATAACAAATATCTAAAAAATATATCCTCTATTAATTCATTATATATTCTTGTAATAGTACCATCTTTCTACTCTTTGGTACAAAATATATTCATGAATGTGTTTTTATGAAATTGCAACAATTCCCTCTCTTCAGTTGGAAATTTTTGTTCTTTCAAAGACATGATTTCTAAAAAGATTTTCCAAGAATATCAGACCATTATCTTATAATAATTAAAATACATTATGATCCTTTTTATGTTATAGAAATATATCAATGTAATATTATTATCACTTTCCAATCAATGACTTATCTATCATTTTACTATACATGAGGAATGTCCTTTTTACCTTATATGAGATGTACATATTTACCCATAATAATTTCTTTGAGGAATATTTGCATTTTTAAATGGGTAATATTTAAGAAAAGTAATTTTCAAGAAAAAACTACGTTCAAAATATTTTCAATCCATATTTATATGTTTTAAAATTATTTTCAATGAAATGGGTTTCAAAACATTTTCAAGCATCATTAATATGTTTTCGTATAAATATATTTTCAAAAATATTTCAATTTTTATTTTTATGTTTTCTTGGTATTTTCAATGAATATTATTTTGAAATGGTTTGTTCATTAAAAATATGAAATTAATTTTTCCTCAATAAAATTTTGAAAGATATTTCAAAATAATTTTCTATCTAATATGGCATTCCATGATTTTACTCTTTTTTTTCAATGAAATGATCTAACGTATCTGCTCATATTATTCCTATATATTGGATACAATTAATTTCATGATCATTAGTAATATTGTTTCCCTTTTATGGGTTATATGTTTATTAAATATGTTTGCCTTTCATGGGTTATATATTTATGAAACCGATTTTTTCTTCTTGTGTTATTATTTTGATGAAAAGGTTATGAAAAAATTATCTCTTTCTATAGGTTATGATATGATTACGTGTTTATGATAACCATTTCATTTTATAGTCAATGATATGATTGTTTATAATTTTTTCACATGTATTTGTGATTTAATTATGAGATTAGTGAGACCAATATCTCCCACCAATGAATTGGGAAATGGTTTATATCCCATGATATAGACATGACTAGAATGGTAAATAAACTCGATTCATTATTAATGAACTAGAATGAGAAAGGATCTACTGTTAGTATTATAGGTATGAAATGAGAAATGAAATTGGTTTAGTATTATAGTGATGGAATGATGAGTGAACATGAATCAGAATTCAGTGGTGGAACGGGGTGTGAACTTGTTTTAGTAAAGGACTTTTTCAACTACGATGGCCTCGAAATCATTTCCTTGAAAACTATGGAAATACCAAAAATATTATTATTTGTATAAAAAATCCACACATTATTACGATGTTATCCATTCATGTCTTATGTTCTTTATTTCTATATGATTTATTTATTATATATTGTTAGTCTTTATGCCATGATTCATGTATTTGATCTTTGATATGTAGGGTATTATTTTCTATTTTCAGGATCATGTTGTCATTAACTTATTCTCGTAGTCATGATTATTTAAATCTATTTTTACCCATATTTAGAATCTAAGTTCACAACTTTTTTATGTTTCATCCCCTAAGATTATGAAGATATATATTATATTTGATGTGCCGAAGAAAAGTTCTATTGAAGAAGAACCAAGTAGGAGATGATATTTCTCATTTATGTACTAGTGTTTTTTTCATGTTTCCAAAGTCACTATAATAATATGATCATTGGGAATATATTTGAATAATGATATAAATAATAAAAAAATGTTATGTAATTTCTATATATGAAAATTGGGCGTTTCTATATATGATATTAGAGAAAAGGTTTAGTTATCCTTTGGAATATTAGATGAGAAATCCTTAGAAACCTATGGACATGTATAAGGATAAGTTTAAGGATGTATAAATTATAGGAAAATATCCTAGAATTTTGGTAATTGTTATATTCTATGATTTCCTAGAAATACATCCATGTCTGTATACTAAAATTTGATGTGAATCTATTATATATGAACCTAGCGGTAATAATTCTAATAATATGTTCCAGGCTTGACTCAGTGTAATCTAGTAAATGATAATGGGCATTACCACTGACCTAGTTTGAAACTCCCGAGGGATTTTATTTTGAAATTCACAAACTCTCCCAAAACCATTGTGAAGAAGTTAAATATAAGTTGGCAATGAATAACCTAGGAAGAACTGAGGGTTTCATATTTTAAGGAAGGATTCATGATTTAAAAATAAAATAAGTAATTATATTTATGACTATGTGGGTTATTCTATTATACTTAATGGTCAAATTATGCTTGTGGTTTTACTAAATAAGTGGAACTAGAAAAAATTGATTAACATTAAATGTGATGGACAGTTTCTGGATGAGAATTTATGTGGGATTATCACAGGAGTGAAATATTTTGTGGTCATTTGTAATCTATTTTCATGGAACATGATTAAAAACATAAACCTTATCCAACTCTAAGACTCACCAAAGAAGAGAAAGAAGGATTTCTCTAATATTTTAGATAATGGAGAACATAGAGGAATGATGATTTGGCTTCTTTTTTGTCGAGAATTTGGGAAAATCACCTAAGATAATTCTGTAGTGGAACAAGAAGATATTTTAATAGTGTAAATGAATTTAACAATGGATTTCACTATAAGTCAAAATGATGTGTTCAGTTAATAAAAAATTCTATAATACTATCCTCCATAATACATCATCATATATTAAGTTTTTTAAGTGTGAAAAATACATTCAATAGGAAACTCAATGTCTTAAGAGGAAAGATCCCAAAGAGGATCAACATAGTGGTATGAGTATTTTTTACAATTATAATGTTGAAGATACAATAAATGAAATGTGAAAGGAAAGAGGTATTATGTAATAGGGTGTGGTAGCCTTGATAATGGTAGAGATATGAAGTGGAAAAATATAATAATTTATTTATTTGGATTTATGAATTTTGTTATATGAAAAGGTAAATATATAAGGATTGTTTAGTTTATGTATTTCACTACATATTTACAAGAACATGTTGAATGGTTATGAAGGAATAGAAATGTGATATAAAAAAAATTCATGTCCTTGGAAAAAACATGATTAAATGAAATACAAAATTTAGTACTATTTTATGTTATGATAATTTTATTTGGATAAATATATATGGGATATGAATTAGTAAATAGGATTGTACTTATTACCTTGGAACTAATTAATGGCTTTTTAATAGGGTTTTTATGATATCATTGATCAATTTTACAATATTTCTTGAGTTATGGTATAAATCCAATATAATTTTAATAAAAATGATTTCATGTTTTCAATAATTATTTTTGGTAATTCATGTTTTTACCATGATTCAAGAGAATATATAATGAAGATATTCAAATTATTGAAACGTGATACCCATGAGCTACTTTTATATATATGAGGGAATTAATATTATGATTATTTTCTGAAATTATTTTTATAATTTTGGATTTTCATCTTTCATTATGGTTATAAAGTTAACCATTAATGAAAAGATTAATTTAAACTTCAGAAGAAGTATTAATACACTCGTTTTTTTATTGAAATCATTGATTGAAAGGATGTTAATAATTAACCTTATTTAATGGATTTCCATATTATTTCTTTGGTAATTATATTAGTGTGGTTTTAGAAAAGTAAATCATGTTTGTTGGGTGACAACCAATCATGTCCGACAATGCTGTATGCCTTAAACCCATTAACGAAGTCTGATAAGGGTTTCAAGACTACCACTAGATGACATGAAATCCTGGTTAATTTTTAATTATATACTCTGAATAATTATTTAAGATGAACAAGTATAGTTACTATTTATGTTTATAGATTAATTTATTAACTATATTTATTTTGAGAAATAGTTTGGGACAAATAGTTATGATTTTCATTTTTTATGGGCTTTAAGTTATGAAAAATGTGAATTTTATCTCTTCAAGAATCAATGTTAATTTATGGAATTCTATTACATGAAGTAATGGGTGAATTATAAATTAATAAATTAATAACTAAAGAATGATTTTTTAAAAGATAAATATATAAAGTATGTATATTTCCAAATATAATTGGTCAATAATAGAATTAGATAAACTTAGTATAAGAATGAAATGAAAATGTATTTTCCTAATCACTTAATTTTGATGAACTTATGACCTATTAAATAAACAAAGATTTAAAACATTGAGGCACTGAAAATTTCATTGACCATCCTCTTGTTTCTGATTAATATCCTCAATAACTCCCTATAAATATTTACGCTTTTCCTATATTTCTATTCTTCACTCCCTACGTATGTTCTACTATGCATAAACAATGTTATATGTTATATGAGGTAACCATTGTGGTTACAACAGTACTTTTATAAGGTAACTTTTAGTATATATTTTTATCCATGTAGGTTTATATGAAGGATTATTTCACATATTAAAAAATTTACAAATCAGATGAATTTATTAGGTTGAAATTATTTTTATGGTGGTAGCATGTAACAATTAGAGATTTTGGGAATTATTATTTTTTAAATTAATTTACCAATTTTGATATTTTTCATTTCACTTAGCATTGAAGAAAGTTTATTTTATAAGAAATTGGTATTTTTTTAAATATTATTATTTCCAACTCCAAATCTGTTTGTGTAAAATGCAACACCGACATGGCGTGTGTAACATGATGCATTGGGATTCTATAGAAAAAATTAATTATTTTAATTATTTAAATGTTATAATTATAATATAGTAATTAAAAATAATATTATTATATGTGATAACTAATTTTTTAATAATTTTATTTTTTTTATAAATAAATGATATTTAAATGAAAGATATTTTTTTGTAAAGTCCTTATATGTTTAAGAATACTATTTTATAAAATGAACTATTTTTAATGCCCTGATGTGTAAACTAATTAAAATAATTTTAGACAAATTTTGAAATTAAATTTTTTAAAATAAAAATAATTTTTATTATTTTATAATTTATAAATTAGCATAGGGTGAATTATTGGGATATTTCTGAGAAACATCATTTTTTATGAATAATGAAAAATAGCAGATTTTAATTCAAAATATAATTTTCATCAAATTTATTAAAAAGTTTAAATTATATTTAATGTTGGATTAAATATTTAATTATATAATATTTTTCTCAATTAATCCACTATATGTCATTTGAATAATATTCACATTGAAATTGTGTATAAAAATATTGCATGAGTTTTGACATTTTTACGTTAAAACCCAACAATATTGTCCTATCAGCGAGATTAATTTTAAATTATTTTATGACAATTTGTGATTAGAATTTAAAAAACAGATTCAATATTTAAAATCAGAATAATTTATAATGTCTAATAAGGTAAATATTTTGATTACCAAAAATATTACTGAATGTAATTAAAATTAATTACATGAATTAATGTTCATTTAAGCTTAACTAAGGACTAAACCTTATATTTAAGACCCAAAAGTCCTATAAACATCTAAAAACCCATTTTAGGGCCATTATTAATCCATTAAACACTTATTTTTGAGTTTGGATTATATTTATGAAATGTTTAGGAAAAAATATGGTTACACCAAACTTGTATTCAAAAATTCCATGTGCGTTACTTCCCTTCCCTATAAAAGGCCACAGTCTATCCCTCTTTTTCACACATCTAAAAACACCTATATTAGAAAAAATATATATCCAATAAAAATCCCAAAATACCTCCCTTCCTTTTATAATCCACTATTTGTGCATAATGCAATCCATGGAATCCTTTGAACATAAACAGAATAGAGTTACCCGACTAAGAGGTAACGTCTTCTCTCAAGCTATTTTATTTTATTTTATTTTCCCACAACCTCAACTATCATTATGAAATAATTTTAGAACAATGAAATTAAAATAAATTTACTAGGATGTTGTTATTCTATGGTTTTTACCTATACATATATACACCTCTATGTAATGGGTAATGAATATACACTTTATGTGTACAACAAACTATTTCTTTACTAAACGACGATTGTTCACTTTTCCATTAAAACCTCTCAATATGGATATTATGTTGTGAACTAAGATTATATATGTAATAAATTATTTTTATTATTCTTTTATGTTTCTATAATTATTTTTTAAAACTCGTGTATTTTTTACATTGCATTTGGCGTAAATACGATAACTTCATTACAGGAAGTGTGGACTACCACCCCCTCAAAGTGATATGGTTTTTTCTCACTCTACATGTATTGTATTAAGGATAGGTTTACTGAAATTATATAATATATTTGATATAATAACTATAATTTAATAATGAAATATATACATATATTTCATTTAATGTATTTCATTAAATATAACAAATAAATAAAAATAATGTTTATGCGTGCGTACGAACTAACATATCCATGAATGGTGTATTACATTTTATATTTATATATTCCATGGATTATTATAATTAAAATAAAATGAATATAAATTATATTTAAATCTTGTTTTAATTTTTGATAATCATGATTTATGTATATGGACCAACGATAAAACAAATTAAGACACATGTTAAAAAGATAAAGAATATTACCTGAAATGAAATGTTAAAATAGAATTGTTAACATGTGGGAATTATAAATTCACAATCAAACTATAGAAAATTTTAGAAGAAATATTCTAGTTCTTTTATATCTTCAAAGTAAATTTTAATATATTATACATGAGGATTGTATGACTATTGAGAGATTCATGACATAAGGTAAGGTGATTTCATCTCACATTTTATTTCTATGAGATACATGCTTTATTCACAACACATTACTTTTTTATGCTGTATATACTTTACATGGATTTGATCAATAATTCTTATATTTAAAAATATTGGTATTTAAATATCCATTATATGATCTTTATTTTATGGGGTTTTTCTATCAATAGATACAAAATCGATAAAATAGTTTTGACTCAAGTTACCTTCTTTGAGACTCATGCTCTGTTATGCACGTAAATTCATTATGATGTGTATATACTTACATTTTATATGATATATCATGAATATTATTATTCTAATGATATTATAAGATTCATGTAATTTATTTTTCTTACATGGAGAGAAGGATTAGATGTTACCATGCGATAAAAGTTTATTGAAATAATCACATCACTTTTTAAGATTGATTATATTTATGCTTCCTTTGATGAAATCATAAATCCCATATCACATGAAAATTCATCAATTTTCTTATCATATTTTCATTCTTGATATATTCATGTATTGGTACCATTTTTCTAATCTTTTAAATTTAATATAGTAAAGAATGTGTTTTTATGAAAGGAATACATTACCCTCTTTTCGGTCAGAAATCTATTTTCATTCCAAACCATGTTTTCTAAAATAGGTTTTCAAGATTATTGTACTGTTATCATATAAATGTATAAATAAATTTTTAACATTTTATTTTAAAAATCGTTATAAATGAATCTAATTATTTATTTCCTAACAAGTACATTTTCTATGCTTTTTACTATATAAACGAGATGGTCTTTTTACCTCATACAACATTTGCAGATTTTCCCACCCGCATTTATTTGAAAAAACTTTGCATTTTTTAAAGGTTAATTTTTAGGAAAATATTTTTAAAATAAATTTTCAAAGGAAAATTATTTTCATAATGTTTACCAGTGTTATTTATATATTTTCAATGTATTTCAAATGAAAAGGTTTTCAAAACATATTCAAGATTTTTTTCCGATGTTTAAAAGTAAAATGGTTTTCAAAAAATAATCAAGATTTATTTTTAATTTTTTAAATTATTTTCAAAGAAAGGGGATTCATAATTATTTCATGAATTCATTGAAATAAATCAATTTGTTTTTAATGAATAAATATTTTTAAAATTTTTAGAAGTTTATTCTATATGTTTTCAAGAAAAAAACATTTCAAAATGATTTCATGTCTTATTTATAAATTTTAAAGATATTTTCCTTGAAAATGATTTTAAAATGGGTTATGCATTAAATATACATTTTCAAAGAAAAAATGGATATTTTCCTCAAAAAATTATTTTGAAATATATTTCAAAATTATTTTCCTTCAAAGATGATATCTGTTGATATTACTAATGTCTTTGTGTGAAATGATCCAAATGTTCCATTCATATTCTACCTATGAATGGGTTATGATTAATTTCATGGAATTTGTGAAACCCATTTCCCTTTCATGGGTTATATGTTTATGAAATATGTTTCCCTTTATTTGGATATATTTTTATGAAATATGTTTCTCAATCATGGGTGATTATTTTGATTAAATTATTTTGAAACCTGTATCATTCTCTAAAGGTTATAAAATGATTTCATTTATGTGGCACCACTTTCATTTCATGGTTTATGATATGATTGTTTATTATTTTTTGGTACATGTATGTATGATTTCACTCCGACATGGGTTTGAATTATATATCCCTCTAATTCATTAGGTAGAGATTTATATCTCATGATACAGACATGGATGGAATGTGAAATAAGTTTATTTCAGTATTATAGAGATAGAATGGGAAATGAAATTAGTTTAGTATTATAGGGATGGAATGTGAAAATAGATCAATTTGGAATTATAGGGCTAAAGTGATACGTTAACAAGGATTAAAAATATATGGATTGAATGGTGTGTGAACCCATTTCAGTAAAGGACTTTTTCCACTAAGACGGTCTTGACAACAATTCCTTTACTACAATAGAAATAATTATACATGGTTATTTTTCTGTGACAATCCTATATTTTATTCTTATGTTTTGATTTCATGGATTATGTTTTTTTGTTTCCTTATGATTCATGTCTTATGAACTACCAATATTTATTCCATGATTCCTATATATGATCTATGATATACCAGGTATTATCTTCTATTTTTGTGATCATGTTCCCACACACTTATTCTCATGATTATGCTTAAATATCTCCGTTTTTACCCTTACTGATCATATGAGATTATCTATTTTTTTTCTTAACCTTAGGTTATGAAGATATTTATCATATTTGATGTGTCTAATAAAGGTTATTGTCCTGAAGAACATAGGCATAGATTATATAACTCATTTATATACTAGTGTTTATGTTTCCATGTATCCAATAGAACTAGAAAAATACATTGTTTAGGAATCAATTTGTATAATTTTTTATGTATTCTGAAAAATTTATGTAATGTATATGTACCAAAAGGTACGGGTCCCTATACCTAAATAATCTAAATTAAAATGCGACTGTGAAATAAATGGTAACAAATATTATAACATTGATTGATAATAAAACAATTAATCAAAAATTTGTATCAAATGTAAATAAACATAAAAAAATTGAAATATAAAATAAGATAATCAAAATTAATTACAAACATAATCTTATCATATCCATGTCAATGAAAATATAATTCAACATAATGAAAAGAAACAGAGTATTGAAATTCATTAACACTAGGTAATTTTCAAGAATAATAACCTTGGAAGAAATAATTAAAATTTAAAATTAAAACACCCAAAAATATCAATGAATCAAAATAATTCATGTCAATGGAAAACAATATATATCATATAAATAAATAAGGTTCATAACCATCCAATATTCCTAGATAAATGGAAATTGAGATGAAATCACTTACCTCAAACATCATTTTTTTAAGATGAATTAACATCCACTATAATGGTTTTATGTATTTTAAAAACTTATTAAAAACCTTAATCATATTCATAATATCATATATGATCCTCTTATAATATCTTATCACCCGATTTCTATTAATCATTCATTATTTTCATTGTTTCATGTGTTAATTTCGAACATTGTTCATGAGTTTTTGTAATAAATGATATGGTTTTAGGGTGTAGGATATAAGTCAATAATCCATATATTTATAGATATTATATAAATATTAATTTTTCATTATATATGTTTTCATAATAATTATTTAAATTTGAATATGGAAAATAGATCAGATAGCTTCATGGAGATTGTATGTTCTATAAATGATCGTGTGATGTTATTATCCCCTTGTCATAAGAAGGGGTTAGGAAGTGGATGATATAATAATAATAGATAATAAATATAATATATTATATATATTATATATACATTAAATTTTTCAGTATTACATTCTATGAAATCTGTATGTGAAAATCAAATCATATTTCTTTGCGGGGTTGTAGTCTGTTGTACACACGAGGGACATTTTCATATTTTAAACGAAATAGAATGTAATAATTTATATATGATATTATAATAATAGAATCGAAATAATATATTTAATATCATATAAATGTAAAATACTTAATTCTTTCTATATTTTAATGGTGTAGATGGAAAACAAAATAATCAGTTTCATAGGCTGTAGTTTTCCGTAAAGATGATCGACAATATCATTTCCAATTTGATAAATTGTGAGGTGAATATAGGTAATTAAATTAAAATATTAAAATATAGTTAAATGGGGGATACTGTTGTTATAATATTTATGTTGTTAAATAGTATTTTGTAGAAGTTTATTAAGAAATAAATTTATAACACTTGTTTATGAATGTGACCTCTTCTTCGAGAAACTTATAATTTTTGTCCCGAAAATTATTCATAGCATGGGTTCATGATTAAATAAATGGATATATAATGTCATTATGGGAGTAAATATTTTATTTCGATAGGTATTAAGTGAAAAAAATTGATTTATAAGTGTGGATTGGTGATAGGAGTTGGTGGTTTTTTATAAGTTGGGGAAAACACAAACATGGAATTTATTGAATTAATCAATCACAACCACATTTTTATCATGATAAATAACACCAAAATAATTATTTATAAACCATAATATGTATTAATTAATTTATATTTCCATAATGTTAGTTTTTAGAATGTTGGTAGGTTACTTTTAACCCTTATATTCTTATTTTAACCCCTTGGTAAATCAATTTTTATTTTAACTGTGGTAATAAATATTTACATATTTTACTATTAATAATGGTATGAAATTAAATTTAACATATTATATTATATTAATTATGGTGATACAAAATATAGAATCCATTTTTTAGAATTAAATTCACTTATGTGTAAGAATTGAATTTAAAATTTTACAGGAAGACACGATGAAAAAAATAAATTTCAAAGAGAACATTTTCATAATTATATAGAGTATCATTATAAAAAGTAAATATAAAATTGTATCCAAGGAACTAAAAAAGGTATATAATTATAAAATTGAACTAGTTTTACATTAAAGGTAATTTTATGTTAAATTTAACCATGAGAATTATTTTAAATAAGTGTCAGTTTTGTATAAAAATCATTATATTGAAAAATCATTAAAAAATGAAATATTATAGGAATAATATAAAAAGTAACCCAAATATAAACTTCATTTGATGATTTCAAAAATAAATATAAATTTATCTTGTGAATTTTATGAAATTTTAAAAAATTTATTTTTAATTTTGTTCGAAAAATGTGACTAAACCGTCTTTCCGAAACAAATATTTTTTTATTCGAATACATTTATTTTTCTTTTAACTTACTGTAATTTTAATTCTGATAAATATATTAAAATTATATTAATAATTTGTAAATATTATTCTTACTCACCAATTTATCTACTTGGTTACAATGATATACTATATTACAATTCTTTTAGACTCGTGGTTACGTGTTCTACAAGCTGTTGTAGTGAAAACATTTAATGAAATATATTTTGTGTGGTTTATAAGCTCAGTGTTGTGTGTAGAATATTTTATATAAGAAACTATTTTGATTTTATAATTTTATGAGTTACATTGTATATCAATTTATTGTCATTCATTAAATTAATCTTCATTTTTATGTTCCTTCCTTCATAATTAGACTTCATCATTTCAAGTATGTATCACTTAGAAATATATATTTTTAAAAATGGATACCCTTGACTAAAAAACATGATATCCATTTTTAATAGATCTATATATATTGGATCCTCTTAAATAATCATTATTTTCAGAACTCAATGGTCCTTCCTACTCAATTCACTAACCACCATGTTTTCTTTTCATGGATGGTAGTTAATCGATCATGCAATGTTTGTGGGTAGTTACAACCATATAATGTGCATAATGTTTATATAATTATAAGAGAATATATTCTAAAATTTATTATGGTATATTAATATCTTTCACATCATTCAATATAGAAGAAATATATCCATATTCTCAAAAAAAAAATTATGATATCCATCTCCAGGTAATTAGTTGGATTGTACTATTCAGGGATATTGAATTTCCTTAATACATAGAAAATAACCTTTCTATTAAACAGAATGACTTAACAAATTCATTTCATTGATTCATCACTATATTTTTCAAATCCATCCTTACCTAATGGTATATTTATTACCATTCCATTAATGATTTTCTTATTCATCTGTTTAAAAAATTACCCACATTCCCATAACCATGTGAATTTATCCACTTTAAATGTTAAATTTGTTAACATGTTTGAAAATACAGAGAAAAAATGAACTAACTAGAAATAGTAACCTTCTAACCTGTTGAATCATTAGATATTATTTATTTTTGTTTGTGTAGGACGTTCTTTGACAGCCTTTGTCTATTATTATTGAAAAAATATCAAATACATAGAGACAATATAACCATGAAAAAAATTCATCATTCTAAAGTTCACAAAAAGTATACATTTATCCCCCCTATTTTCAAGTACATGACCCTTTATTAATTTATTCTATGTACCTATAATGATTAGGTTGTATTTTTTGGGGATCTAAGGGGGTTTGACACTAGATCGAGGCTTTTTTCATGGTCAAATATTTGTGAATGATTATTATAAACCATACAACAAATCAATGAAATCGTGAAACTGAAATAAGTGAAAAATTGGTAGTCATGTGCTTGGTGCACAATTCTTCTAAACGATGTGGGAATTTGGGAAAAACTATGTGAGCCTATAATCATTTTTGGATTGGGAGAATCACACGGTATTTGTAGAGTTTTTATATACAAATGAGCCAAATATGAGAGAGATTACTTAAAAAGTATCCTATTTATGGTAAACTATGTATTCTAATAGTGAAATATGCTATTTCATATATTAAAATTGAGTATATAACTTGTTTTAAGTCCCATGAAAACTTATAAAATTCTTAATAATTCAAAATCCTGAAATATCTTTTCCCCCTAGGATCCAAATACAATTCAATTATCTCTATGGTCAATCCTTAGGAAAATCAATGTGTTTTGGAGACCCAAAATTTTCATTATGTGGTCATTCTTGGTCGTCCTTATTTGATCTATGGTTCTACTCTCTCTCTATCTATCAAACCCTTATATATCTTCTGGTACGATTAAATATTTTTGTATTGATTGATTTATGATGAATTATTTATGGATTTAATGACATGAACATAGTTGTTTATCAAATCAAGTGAATCATTGTTTTTTTGTTCATTTTCACAAAATATTGCGTGTTATATAGATTCTTTCTCAATTCTAATTATTTAGATCATGATGTTTTCTTTTTAATTAAATTTATTTCTCAAATGGTTGTGGAATTCATGTCTGGTAATTGATGTAAAACATGTTTTTAATTGTATTGGAAGTTTTGGAATGTTTATTAGGTTTTGGAAAACCACTTGTTTATAACATTAAATAAAAGTATTAAAATTATGGTTTAGTTTTATCCTGGTAATGTATTCATCGAAATTCTGTAATGAAATGAATGTTTTCATTGAAATACTATAGCATGATGTTGGCATAAATAGTTGGGTGTGAGTTGAATGGTATGTAAAATAGTCATGAAGTACCACCATCAACGGGATAGAGTATGGATGAGAATATCCACCATCAATAGTATCACCAAGATTGGGAGTGTGTTTGTTTTGTTTTCTATGGGAAAATGGAAATTAATATTCTAAATGGGATGAGAAATTTATAAAGTATTGTTTCATTTTTTTCCTCTAAAAACAGTTGTTTTAATAAATTTTAGAGGTGAAATAAACTACATTAAATTATTTAAAACTATTTTATGTAAATGTTTTAATTTTTTATTAGTGGAATGAGTTGTGAAGTAATTGGGAAAATCCTTTTAAGTTTAGACTCACCCCATACTTGGGAATTTTTTAAATTTTCATATCCCAACAATAGGTACATAGTTAAAGGCAAGTTATCTTAGTTCTTTAATGAAACATATGATACCATAGACCTGGATAGTCGAGTTGGATCTTGGAGCATGTTGGGAGTTATTGTTTGTATGTATTTGATTACTTTTGAGTTGGTTTTCTCTGGTTTTCCATAGATGTTTTCATTTTTTATTCATGTACTATAAAAAGTTTTTTTCTTTGGTTTTGATTTTATTTGAGTTTTATTTTGTACTTGGGCATCATATAGTTGTTTGGTTTTCTAGTAATTTAATTTTATTCTATTGTAAGTAAAGGTAAAAATATCCCTATCCAAATTATTTGTATTACCCTTAGAATTTATTTCCATCCTATCATTTCATAGGGATGTCTCCTAAGGCTAGAAACACCCACCACCTCTTACCAATTCAATGGTTGAGGGATGAGATGTTACCAATGCTATCATTCTAGGGCTGTCTAAATATATTTTTGGGAAAAATAGTATCAATATTTTTTATCCTTGAGAATTAGTATGGGTATATTAATCTATCATTGAGATGTTATTAAGGAGTTGGATTTTTGGAACATGAAATGTGGCGAATATAATAGTATATATAAACTATTTATGATGAACACCAAATAAATAGAGAGTTTGGGTACATGAGTTTTTCAAGACACCTCTAGGTGAGTGGTTTCATCATCATCACAGGACTATTCGATGATAATTTAATGACATGAATTGGTAGTATTAATTCATTCTAGGAATTTATTTTTTATTATTGAGTTAATTACTTATGGAAATTGAACGATCTAATGATTTCTAAAAATATCTGAAAATCTTTTCAAATGTTAGATTTTAAAAGGTCTTCATGGATGTATTTTGAACATTGTTAAATTCGATTATTGCAGATAAAAAAGATTTTCTATATCTATATGGGGATATCTTTAATGCGGTATGTTGAGATAGATAAGAAAATAAATCTAGAGTGAGAGAATAAATGATGTATTTTTTGTTATGAAAAACAGAACTATGTAGGTGTTGTAGACACCATCGTAAAGAGGCTACTGAGAATGTGGTTGAACAAAAGAAAATAGAGAACCAAATGTCGATCTATATTATTGTATATTATTTTTATGGCCTTGTAATGAGGGAAAATTGATGATAAACTAAGGGAATTGGATCATTAAATTCAATTCAACAAGCACAATCCACCCATATTTTATGGTGATTTGAGATAGAAAAATTAGAAGTGTGGCTGAATATAATGAACCAAATCATAATCTGTTGTGGCACACATACTAAGTAGAAAGTGATGTTTGAAAATATAATGGTGAAGGATCTATCATTCTTATGGTGGTATTTATCATTTTTGGATAAATTGGACCAAGGCATGTCATGTGAGGATTGGGAGTAATTGATCAATAAATAAGCTGTACTCACATATTTAGGATTTCTAAAATAATAGAAATCTTTATCATGAAGATGTAGAATTTTTTGATAATAAAATATTCAGATAAATATATGAATTTATTTCAAATTTAATCTAATGTTGTTTCTAGTGATTATAAAAGATATAATTTGTTTTAGTTGGGGGTTAAAACAGAAATTCAATCCAAAAATATATTTTTGGTATTATATATTATACAAAAAATGATCAATAAAGAGATAATAGTAGAAATAGACAACTCAAGAAACATGTTCAGATGAAGCATGTTCATTACTACATGAATAGGTGGTAACTCCAATTATAGAAACAAGATGAGGTGGGGCACATATTCTAAAGGTGGCAGTTTATCTTAGAATATTATTATGGTGTCAGTCAACTTAAATCCACAACTGAATAGTAATATTGGATGTTTTTAGAATTAATAACATGTTACTCATATCTCTTAGAGTATATCAATATATCACCAATGTATACCACTATAAACATATCATGATAATTTTTGAATAACCTATTAATTATATATATAACGACATCAGGTTAATTTTTCAATCTAAAACGCATTACCATAAACTCATAATGCCCACATATTGTTCAAAATACTATCTTCGATATATAATCCATATTCAAAAATAGACAATGAAAAATAGTTTGAATATTTATCTTTGAAAAGAATTTGTCTACTTGAATTTGATAAAACAAGTCATCAATTCCAGATGATGGGTAATTATTCTTTATAATGGTGGCATTGATTCCATATAATCAATTCACAATCTCATCATCCCATCACTATTCTTCATGATAAAAAATATAGGATTTCAATAGAAAGAACTAGGTTGTATAAATACCTTATCACTCATGTTCAACAACTATTTCCTAAACTATATAAACTCCACTACTTTCATTCTATAATTTTTCAGATATAGGCCTTTCATCAAGAATGTTTTATATAGAGAACTCAGATTCTTGTTCTGGTGATGAATCTGTAATTCTTTTGTGAAAACCTTAAGGAATTTTTATTCAATTGATGAATCCTTTATTCTATGTATTTCCTCCCCATCCATATATTCTTGTATATTTTACTCTCTTCGTATAATTTTATTAAGGACAACTACTTGGGGAGGATACAAATATGTTTTAAATGGTGATGTTTCCCATCTAAAGACCCGATATTCCAACTGACCTATATGAAACATTAATTTATTATCTAGGAAGAAAATTATTGATTTATTCATTAAAATCCATTTAATACCATGTATTATAAAAATTTACACCATAGGTCTAGTTATTATGGTTAAAAATAGGGTTCACCCCTATATCATATTCTGAACTTCAGGAAACATATTTATTATGATAAGACATCGACTAGATTTCTTATTTGATAATTCACATACTAGGAAGATAGTGAAATATATAAGTATTTAATAAAACATGAAATACAGAAAATATTGAAATGATATATATTAAAATAAAACATTATCTAACTTTGATTCAATGAACAATGTACCACACACTATTTCATTAATCACTTCAACTTCAACTATGGTAATCATAAAATCTTGGCCTCTCAACCTTGTAATATTATAATGTAAATTTCAATTAGATTTTGGGAATTTGTTAACATAATTTCCATTATACTTATAATTAAATAATTGAGAACAAATATATTCTCTTCTTACCTTTCATTAATGAGCTTGATGGCCTTATTCTTTAAACTTCTAACAATCCTTTGTTCAACTTTCATAACCCCTACAATATTTCTTCTTACAATTATTACATGTGGGAAATTTCACCCATACTTTCATCACCTTATCCAAATATTTATTTTCTGGATTCTCAGCTACACCCTTGAGTTCCTAATATTCAATTAATAAAAACATCCTGAAGATCTCATTTTTTTGTTAATGGTGTCTGAGACTATATCTTTATAAGGACCCAGCCTTAAACATTACAAAATCTAGTAAATTATTTTATAATTCACCTATTACATTCCAAAAGAAATTTTCAGTTTAGAGATGTTGACATCAGGGACACAAGTCATACATATCTACAAATATTCCTAGAATGTTGATACAATTAAAATAAATTTCATTTTATTAAAAGACAAAATTTTTTAATAAAAACATAAAATATATTCATGGTAAGTCTCACAAAATTCAACTTGGCTTCCAATTTTCTATTTCCCATCCTTAACAACTATGAAAAAAACATTAAAACATGTGATGATCACAAAAATATTGGCATGGGATATAAAGAATGGATAGAAACCATTTGTCCCTGAATAGATATAAACATTAGAAAACATTTTCACAATGACGTACTTCTCACCCATAATGTATCATATAAACATATTACAAAAAATTATATTTCAATAAAAACATAAATAAAACCATAACGTTATATTGGTAAAATATAAACATTAGATTTTAACCCTCATGACTACTTTATGATTTCTAACCCTCATGACTACCTTATAATGTATCCCTCATGACCAATTATAGTATAACTATTACAGTTACACTTGGAGTAACCATACAGATGACTTACAACAAACACATACCTAATGACTTGGAGGGAGATATAGGCCCCAATGATAATCATAAACAATGACAGAACTCCAACATAGAGGATTACTTACAACAAATAAATCATTCCCTTTCAAAAATAAATGAAATTAAGCGTGGATTTTTAAAGAAAAGACCCTTACAAATGTCATATATTTGAGGTGATAATTGATAAATAGATTCGAATATATATACACACTATAAATAGACCTACTAAAACCTAATATAATATAAAATTAATTTCAAAAGTAAATATAATACCCCATTATCAATGAAGTATAAGGTAAACCAAAATAATTGTAATTAGGTAACTAATTCCCATATATCTGGTTCATCTACCATAAAATGTGTTTAAACCTACTTTATAATGATTTAACTAGCGCAAATAGTATTTTAAAAAGACATATTAATGTTTATGAGACCTTATAATATCATTTTATTGCATCGTTCCTCCCATTTATTAATAATATTTTGTTATTTTTATTGTGTTAGGTACATTCTTTACATGGTTTCTGTGGTTTGTTTTTTTTTGGATTTTTTTATCATATGGAAATGAAACTCTAAAAGTAGAATGAAATTTTATTAATAATTATACATAATATTAAATGATACAATTAATAATTTTTTCATATATGATGATAAATCATTAGATAAAATATTAATGATATACATTTAGATCATTTTGGATGTTCTTTGATAATTATGAAGTTGTGTCATTATAGAACTAAATATTACATATATATATATATATATGTTTGTTAAAAATATAAAATAGGTAATAACATAACCATTAAATTTTTTAGTATAAATAAAATTGGTTTTATAAACATACATGAAGGTGTTAATAGAAATTCAAAACACATCATCATTGAAGTCATTAAATCAACACATCACAGACGATGTTTTTATTTCTACAATAAGAGGGAGATAAGAAGAAGTATACTGATGAATTTTTCCATAAAAATGACAAAATATGATTATATATATATTATAGTACATTTTACATGCCTCTTGTATAAGGGGATATGACTATGGTACATGAAAATAAATTAGAAATTAAAAATATAAAATGAAAATGAAAGAGGATTTTTACCTCTTGATATCTTCTCATTGAGATCATCCTTAAGTATCGTGGTTTGGGCCTTTTGGTGAGACCATAAGTTCTTAGATGTTGGGTAGTTCCTTGGTAAGAGTATTGGGAAAAATTTGGACAATTCATAAAACTTTAGAGGTGAGATGAGAAGAAGGGGTAAGGAGTGATATTTATAGTGGAGTATGGGGGTATTTTCATTATTTTAATTATTATTTTGTTATTTCACCCAAAACAAGGAATAGTATAGTTTCTTATGACCAAAAATATAAATTAATGCATGTTATTTCAAATCAAGGGTGATTATCTCAGCAAAATATCATCCATGACTTTATAATTCATGTATTTTACTTATTTTGTAAATTATCCTATTTTACTATTCACAAATAATTCAAGTATTTCAGAAAAATACAAAAAGAAATTCCCCATAAATTTCTCAATGCATAGAATACAAAAAATAACTCCATTTTTGGGAAATAATTATCTAAATATGAAAATTCTACTTTTTGAATAATATCAGAATTTATTTGAAAAATAATAAATTTAAAAATGTAAATGATTTTATAACACTTTCAAAAAATAATGAAGCACTCATAAAATAATATTATAACCCTTATAAAACAAAATAAAATTTTTTAAATACCTTTTAAGAAAATAAATTTTCATTTATATTATCAAATGAATCCAAAAATTTTAATTAAATATTTATGACTCACAAAAAACACCAACAGTTAAATTATAATTTTTTAAAAAAATTATTTAATTATTTAATTATATAAATAAAAAAAATTTCCTTATAGAAGGTCTAAATATTATTTTCAATTTATTATTTGAGGTAATTATTCTATTGGTATAATTACTATTCCTAATGTAAGTGTTACTATTCATAATGTCACGTTTTTATTCCATTAATATAAATTGCTTAGTTTCTATAAATATCAATTATTTAATTATAAATTTATAATGAATTTAAATATTTTATTCCATAAATGGAAAAAAAATATCATAAGTACCAAGGATGTTACATTCTCCCCAACTTTTAGAAATTACGTCCACACAATTTTTATTTACTTATTATACATGTGAATTTACATTTCGCCCATAGCATTTTCAAATTCCCATGTTTTTTATTCAACGGCGTGTCTTCTCCACAAAAACATAACCTGTTGGATTTTCCGACACTATAATAATTTGTCTCTAAAATCAATAATCTGAATATGTTTCTCTTCATAAGAATGGTTCTCTTCCTATTGAACTACTTCTAGGCTCAATACATGAGATAAATCTAGCACATACACTCTCAACATTGAAAATAAAAACAAATTTTGTACCGGAGGTATTCTCAGAGGAAATACAACTCGGTAGGAGACTAGTACAACACTCTCAAGGATATCATAAGGTCTAATAAACTATGGACTTAGACTTCTTTTCTTACCAATATGCATAAAACTTTTCCATGGTTAGATTCTAGGAAAAACATCATCACCCACCTCAAAAGACAAGTCTTTACTCCTATTATCTACACAAATTTTTTGTATGCTCTAAGATTTTCTTCATGTATTGTTGGATCATATTAAATTTCTCTATATCATCATTTAATAATTCTATTCTCATCAACATACTTTCCCTGACTTCATTTGAGAAGGCATGAGTTCGACACCAATTCCCTTACAATTCCTCAAAAGGTTCCATTTTTATACTAGAATGAAATATTTTATTATAAGAAAGCTCATCTAAAGAAATTTTTTGATCCAAAATATATGTTAATCCATTGAATACGATTTAAGAATTTCTTCCTATGTATAAAACGTTCTATTGGTATGTCCATCAGATTGAGGATGAAATGATGCGCTGAATTTTTTTCCCAATGTCTTCTAAAGGGCTTTGAGAAAGATATAAATTAACATCAAATCATTGTAAGACACAATGGAACAAGAAAATCAATGTAACCTGATAATCTGATTATATTACATTTGAGAAAGCTGATCTGGGTACATATTATCAGAAATATGATGAAAATGTGATTATTTTTTAGTCATTTAATAATAAAACAAACCTCATAGTTACATCGATATTTCTTTGATACTATTACCACAAATTTAATGAATATAATTTCCCATTTCCAATATAGAACTAGAAAAGGATTAAGTGTTCCCTTTTTTAATTGTTATTCAACTTAAACCTATAGACAAGTAAAATATTTAATGGTAAAATCTGAAATATCCATTTTCATTCCATCCCAACAGTAATACTCCTGAAGGTCTTTCTATATCTTAGCACAACTAGGATGAACTAAAAATGGAGAACTATAAACTTCACACAAAAAATATTTCTTCAGCTGGGAATCTCTAGGTACATAAAATCAATTAAAAAAATTCCAAAACACAGTCTTTATCGACATTAAGTACGTCCAAATTACCCTATTTCAACAATTATTCATTTTTCTATAACTCTCTATCTTTTTTCCCTTTCTTAATACTTTCTGGTTGAGATGACTGAACTAAAACATGAAAAAATAGAGAAATTTCCTTCACCAAAGACATCTAATAAAAAATCATCATATCATCAATCAAGGGGTCATGTTATGAATTTAATATGGTTATTGTAAACTGATGTTTTAACCTCATGGAACCCTTTAATTTGTATGATATTACCGGATAGTAACTGATTAGGCAATCACAACCCTTTATCATTTTATAGAATATTCTATTCTTTAAATTCAATTCATTCTGAGTAAATATATAATAAAAAATTTAATGGTCTGTATATATTTAACATTTTCCTCAGTATAAATGATGCCCCAATATTTTCAAATAAAGAAGCATATCTACTAATTCAGATCATTTGGGGGATAGTTTAACTGATGAGGTTTTAATTGTCTTAACTAATATTCAATTACGGGATCATTATGCATGATAACACTACCAAGTCCCTTAAATGAAGAATCACTATAAATAAAAAACACACCATATCCGGTACACATGCCCAAAATTGGACCATTCACCAACCACTTCTTCAGTTCTTAATAAAAAAATCACAACCTTTTATCTAAAAAACAGAACCCAATTACAAGTTAACATAGTTAGAGATATAGATAATTGTGAAATGTTTTTAACAAACTATTTGTAATAAAATGTTAATCCATTTAAAATATGAATCTTTGAAACATTTTTGGGCCTAGGACATTCATCAAGAACTTTAGTTTTGGGTGGATCCACTGTAATTTTATCTTTATTTATAATATACATAAGAAAAGAAATTGGGTTCAACCATAAATCACATTTTCAAAATTTATTGTAAAAATTCATTTCATTAATAGTTTTCAAGAAATTACTCAAATGTTTTTCATGATCCCCATATCTCTTTGAAAGGAAAAAAATATAATAAATAACAACAACAAAAAACATATCAAAATATTCACAGAATATTATATTCATTAGATCCACTCATATATAAGAGGAATATTTGAAATGAAATGGAATAAAAAACTCATAAATAACATATCTATTATGAAAATATATTTTTGGAAAGTCATCATCCTTCACCTTCAACTGATGGTACCTGGATCTAAAGTAAATTCTGGAAAAACAATCACCTCCCTTAAGGTGATAAAAAATGTTTTTAATACAAGGAAAATTATATATATTCATTACAGTAATGTTACTAAAATAATTATAAACAATGATATGTCTCATTTATCTGTATTAACTTTTAATGAACAAAATAATATCACCCCATGGTGATGTTCTAGGACAAATAAAAAATCCCAAAGCTAATTTTTCAAATTAAGATGTTCCACTTGAGACATTAAATAATGTGTAATTAAATTGGCTTAGCCTCAAGAACTAACTCGATGGTAAATTAAAATTCTTGATCATGTATAACATCAGGAAACTCATCATGAAAAAAATCATGGTATTTTTTTACCATTAGAACATCATCAATCTGAATAGTTACCTTGTTTCCATTAAAATGAGAAAGATAACTTTAATTTCCATATTTTATCATTTTCATATCTTTTTAATATGTTATAAATGATATGAGTTTATTATTTTATAAAAACTAAAACTATTTTTGGAAAACAACTTCTTTAGCTTTAAAAAAATCATAGCATGATAAATATGAAATACAATCTATACCCAGAATGACATAAAACTCTACTAAGGGTAAAACCAAAATGTTTGTAGGTAATTTATTTCCATAGACAACAATGGGAGAGATATTATTTTTACATTTTCTGTAATATTTCCCCTTCTATTTTAACAACAATTTCCAGTCTCTTTTCTTGAGGTAAAACATTCAATATTTAGAACAATTCTCAGAAATATAGAAATTTTAAACCCTGTATCAAACAAGACACTAGAAAAAACCGAGTTGAAAAAAATTTAACTGATAACACTACTTTGATGGCCCAATATCTACTGACGTAGTTGTAAATGTTATCAAAAATATTTCTTCTTGTAATATGTCTTCATTCTTTCTTTCGAATCTATCTTTGGGAATGTGTTTGCATAATGAACCTTCCCACTACACATAAAACAATATATAGTTTTCCTATGAGTATTAATCTTAAGATCATTTTCATTACAATCTTGGGAGATATTTTCATACTTACCACATTGAAAACACTTCTTATTTTGGTAATGCATTCCCCAGGGATCTTTTTAAAACACTTTTCACAAAATAGAAAAATAACTTTATTACATTCATATTTATATGATTGATTCATAACCATAACTTCCCATATAATCCTCTTATTCTACTTTTTTTGAAAAGTAAACATGATCATTAGAAATCATCATTTACACCCTCATCACATTAGACATGTTTCTCAAATCCTTGGAATTCAAAGAAATCCAATGAACATCGATATATTGGAATCAATCCTAAGTAAAATATTTTTATTTTTCAATCAAGATCCTGAATATAATTCAGTGTGTATATTTCCCATCAGTTGAAGTTTCATTAATACATTTACAATGAATCCTCCTCATTTTTCATCAATTCAAGGAATTTATTTTCCATATTATGACTAAAACAGTTTGAATATTTTTTGATGGAAAATATTTTTAAATTTTTCCCATTATGAGGCATTAATATCCTTGTTATCATTGATATTATTGATCATTGACCCCCACTTGTGATCTTCACCTTTAAATGATAAATGGAAAGTCTAAACATTTTATTATAAAAACAACCCATGACATCAAATATCTTTTCATGTGAATTAATCATTCATCTACCCACCACTAGGTCAGAAGATCCACAACAAGAAGGATGGTGATTCCTCTTAAAATTTTCTATTATTGTTATGTTCCTTTGTGGTAGTTATGGTTTTTTTGAATTGTGGATTCCACCATAATTTATATCTTGTTTCAAATGAGACACTACTATGAAAAACGATTTGATTCGAATTCACACCATTCCATGTTGCTGATTTGGAATGAAATCAGCCTCTCGATTCCTTCAAACTTCAGATTCTGTATATCTTCTTTGGAAAACCATTCTCGGTAAACATATCATAGATAAATAAACATAGTAATCTTTATATTCTATATCATTTCAACATAAACGGAAGGTGTTATTATTTTATGGTATTCTATTACCTTTATTCAAACCACAAAAGATATTTTAACTATGAACTGATAGCAATTATAAAGACTAGGCCTTAATCATTAAACAATATAGTAAATTTATTTGGATTTTACTTATTACATTCCCAAATAAAATTTTGATATAGATTTTTTGAAATGTAGGAAATAAATCATACATATCAACCAATAGGCATAAAAAGTGGATACAACTAAGACTATATCCATTTTTTAGAATACAAATGTTTTTAATAAAACAATGAAATTTAGTCACGAAAAGTCTTAAATACAATCATCTTAGCTTATCCTTTTATATTACACATCTTTAAACCCTAATAGAAAAAAATTAGAAAATGTTATTATCACAAAAATCATAGTATGGTTTATAAAATAAATGAGAGAAAACTTTATTCAAGGAATATTTATAAACATATAAATATAGTTTCACAAAGATCTATTTAGCACACATAAAGTATCATACACATACATAGTGAAACATGATATTTTCAAAGAAAACATAAATAAATATATAAAGGTATATTGGAACATTTTTTAATTAATATTTTAAATATTGTGTCTAGCTTATGATTTGTAACCCTCACAGCCACCTTACAATGCATCCCTCACAACTACCTTATGGTGTAAACATTGCAGTTAATCTTGGAGTTACCATACAACTTACCTTCAACTTACACATACCCTATGAATTAGAGGGAGATATAGGACCAACTATTAGTCATAAATAATTCCAAATATATAGAACAAAATCATAAAACAATATTACATACATCAAATAAATAATTTCCTTTAAAAAATAAATGAAATTAAAAGAGGGTTTTTAAGGAAGCTTCCATTAAAAATATCATATATTTTATGTAAGAATATATTAAAAAATGGAATGTGTGTGTAAAATGTAATCACACGTAATAAAAAATAATATAATAAAAAATTAATTTCCTAAATAATCTTAGTAAAACATAATATATAAATAATAAGGTAAACCCAAAGAATTAGAATTTGGTTAGGAAGTTAGTTACCTCGGGTTCGTCTTAGGTCTAGCATGATTAATCTTCTTATATAGTTTTATTAACATTTCAAATAAACATATTCACGTTTATAACACTTTATATGATAATTTTATAATATAGTTATACCCATTATTGAGTAATATTTTATTATTTCTTTTATTTTGGGATTGTGCAATACAGGGTTTCCATGGTCGATTCGTATTGGATTTACTTATCGTATTAAAATTATACTCTAAAGTAAAATGAAAGAGTATTAATATGTTTCAGAATATTAAATGATATCATAAATCATTTTTTCAGATATTTTGATGAATCATTAGATAAAACATTAATGATATTCATTTAGATCGTTTCGATGGTTCTTTGATAATCCTGAACTAGTTTCTTTATATAATTTAATATTACGTATATATGTTCATTTCAGAAACTAAAAGAGGTTATATCATAAAAATTACAAAAAAAATCACCAATTAAAATTGTTTTATGACCATCCATGAAGGTGGTAATGGAATTTGAAAACACATCGTCCATGATGTTAGTAAATTGACACATTAGATACTGTGTTTCTATTTTTTGAATAAGAGAGAGAAGATTATGATGATGAATTTACCCATAAACATAATAAATTTATAGTATATATGTGACACTTGATTTTTTTGGCCTCTCAGATAAGGGGACATGAAGAGGGTACCATAAAAGAAAAATAATTTTAATGAAAATAAAAAGAAATTGAAAGGGAATTTTTCACCTCTTAAACTCTTCTAACTGACTTCATCTTTAAAGATCATGGTTTTGGCCTTCTGCTGATACCATCAGGTCTTGGATGTGGGAAAGTGTCTTGGTAATAATATACGGAATATTTTTGACAATGATCAAATCATGAGTGGTTTGAAGAAAAGAGGGGGTGAGTGGTGGTATTAATAGTGGAGGAGATATAATTTTTCTATTATATTAATCATTTTTTATTATTTTTCTCAAGACATGAAATAATGTAAGTTCTTCTGAAAAAAACTTTTATTAGTGGATGTTATTTTGAATCAATTGTTCTTACCTCATCAGAGCATCATGCATGACTCAATAAATAAGGTATTTAGCTTATTTTTAAAATTATTTTATTCCACTACTCAAAAAAAAAATATTTATTTCTAAAAAATTCCAAAAATTAACCCCAATTATTTTCTGATGTGTATAATTAAAATAAAATTCCATTTTTTGAAGAAAATTCTGTTAATAAGAGATTGTTAATATTTTACTAAAATCATAATTTTTTTTAGAAAAAACGATTTAAAAACTACAATATATTTTATAAGACATATAAAATTTAAACAAGGAATCCTAAAATTAAATTATAACTGTAAAACAACAAAATAATAACTCATGATTACATTTTATGAATACAAATTTTCTTTTGAATAATCAAATTAATCCTAAAAATGTAATTAAAGGTTTATGAATGACAAAAATACCAACACTTAATTTATAATTTTCAAAAAATAATTTAACTTGTTCAATGATATAAATATATCATATTTTCACTTATTGGATCGTTAAATATTATTTATACTTTATTAGGTTGAGGTACTATTATATTTTCTAAATTATTATTTTGAATGGTTATGTTACTACTCCAATGGTCATGTTACTATTCTATCAGTATAAATTCATTAATTTCAATCAATATCAATAATTTCATAATAAATTTTTAACTAATAAAAATATTTGATTATAGAAGAGGAAAAATATATTTTATAACTACCTGGTTTGTTATAATCATTATATAAAGAATTTTTTTGAGAACCAACACGCTTAGAAGTACCAACATTAAACTATTAAAAAAACGATCAATCAATTTTTTTGTTCCTATACATAGTTTACCTCATTCCAAGACATCATTGTAATGTTATCCTCATATTGATCAACATTTTCCTCATTTTTTGAATGATTTTTCAATTTAATTTATACTTAAAAACTCTATTCATGAGGTATGTATTTTATATAAATTATCAACTTAAAAGTTTCCCATTCTATACAGTAATATTTACAAATAGTGATCTGGTAGATTTCCTTGGAAATGGAAGAAAAAGTGGGTGATATTCAAAATTATAAAATTGTATATTAAAATGGAATTTTAAATAACAAAAACATGGAATAAGATTTATGGAAATAATAAATGAAAACAATGAATCTATATTCAACTTGAACATTGGGAATTTTAAGGACCCGACCCCAACAGCCCAAAACTGATGCCTTGTTTTATTACATTGGAATGATTCCGGAAATTCATATCCTGAAGAAACAAATAGTTTAGTAGTTTTGTAAGAGAATATAAAAAAATATGTTCAATATTTAAACTTGAAATGAAATACAAAATAGTAAATCCATATGACTCATAGATTATCCATGCGAGACATTCATAATATTGATCATCACAACCTATGGAAAATAATACATTATAATGGAGTCAGCTCAAGTTCTCATTAAAGGTATGTAATTCAGTGGAATTTATCTTTAAAAGAAACATTATGCATGGTGAACAACTGAAAACACAATTGTTTATAAATATACTTGAACATAATATGTAATGAATTAAAGATGATTAAATACGGCCATATAAATGATCATAAGAGAATGAGACATGAATATTGATATTATACTAGTCGAATGATCACACAGTTTATCAATTAATAATACAGTAATGAAAGAATGCTTAATGTTGAACATCTGAAACATATTGTTATTCCCTCAGCAAAGATGTCTTAAAATACTGGGGTAAGGCCTTGGCCAAACCCCAATTCTTTTTCTCTCATAAGCTATAATGATGCATGAGGGCATATATAGGGCCACATTCATCACACTATAAGTCTAATTCATTCCTAATATGAATGTGGATATACATACACAACTCGAATATATTAAACAAATTTCCACAACTTGTACACATAAACAATAACCATTCCAAGAAGTATGGTGAATGGTATCAAGATAGAATATCCACAGTCAAATTGATCGTAAACCATTCAATAAAATATGGTCAATGATAAACATAATATATTAATATCAATAGGAAATAATTTTTAATAGATGTTTTTAAATAGAAAAAAATACTCAAATATAATCCGTGAGGAGTTTTTGAGAAAAATACACTTTTACATTGAAAAGAATAGTTATTTTGGAAAAATAATTTTATAAAACCATAAAAAAACTAAATTATTTTTTCCATGATGAAATGAGTGGATTTTGAAAAATAATTTTTGCTTAAAATATATTATATAGAGAACATGATAATTGGTAATACTATGAGATGTTATCTTGAATCGGGCTTGTTTATGAGGAAGAATTTAGAAATATCTTTTTAAAACATTTAAATACAGTTAAAATAAAGAGAGAATTTTTTTGGTACACAAAAAATGAACATTCAAGAATAATTTATGAGTATCAAATAAGAATAATGAATTATTTAATTGGGATTAAGTGAGAAAAAGTGTAACCTGAATGAAAATGGAGGTTCAAGAAGAAATCCCTTAATTATGCTCGAATGTGTCTTTCACTTGTACATAACATCCTAGATAATAAAATAAAATAAAATATTTAATTTATTAAAAACATAATATATATATATATCAGATTTATAATAATATTATTTTGTTAATTTATGTCTTTCTGGATGAGTCATAATATACAAATCTGTCGCACAGGGGCACTTCTTTCCTTTATTTTCACGATTGGTATACTTGTATAAGAGAATGGAAGTTCATTTTTGATTGATATAATTATAAACAATTGTATTTATATGGTAAGAATCAAAATACATGATATAATATGGTGATATAATTCATTTTATTATATGGTATTAGATGAGCTATTAGATAGAATAGTTGTGATTATCGATTATATTAATATAAGAGTCTTTCAATCACCATTAACTAGTTTTGTCGTATGAATCAATATTTTGTATATACTAGTTATTGAACACTAGGTAGGTTATAATACACATATTATATTATGTTTCAGCCGAAAAATGGTTTTCATGACCATCCAAGAAGTGGAAATTGAAGAATTCAGCTTCGTCCTCCACAAAGGTTGTAAATCAGCACCTCCCAAATAATGATTTCATTTTTAAAACAAGGGTGATATAGTAGTTTGAGAAAGTATATTACAATACCATGGTATAATTATAGTATAAATATTATATTAGAGTTTTCATAATCATTTGGATAGTGGAGGTGAGTAAAATATAAGAAAATAAGGTAAATAGAAAAAAAGAAATTAAAAGAAAAAGAAAGATGGTCAACGTTTTGAAATATCCTACATAAAACCTCTTTAATGGAAGGGTTTTTGGTTTTTGGGAATGACCAAGATGTATTAGATGTGGGAATAGACTAGGGATTATTATTTGGGAAGAAAATTTACATACATTAAGGATTATAGGAGTGAGGGGAATATGCAGTGAATAGTTGTTTTTATAGTGGGTGAGAGGGGCGATTTTTGAATATCTTATTTATTATTTTATTATTTTTTTCAAGATACTCAATAATATTTATTATTGTGACAAAATATAGTTATAAGTTCATTTGACTTTTAATCCAGTGTTCTTACATTATTTATGGCTCATGTAATAGTGTATTTAACATCTATTGTATTTATACCATAAATTAACATATTTTACTATTCACTAAAAAATACATGTTTTTCATAAAAATAATAATAATTTACCCTAATAATTTTAAATTGTGTATAATCAATAAATAAACTCCATTTTTTCAAAAAATTATAATTAAGAGAAATTTAATTTTTAAATAAAATATTTATTTACTTCAAATGTACATATTTTAAATTCAAAACTAATTTTATAACATTTTCAAAAATAAACCGAGGTATCATAAAATTATTTTAATATAATAGCATAAATATATTTATTTAGGTATACATTTTATGAAATGTAATTTTATTTTAAATAAATTTAATTATTTAAATGATAATTTAATATTTATTACACATAAAAATATCCAAACATAATTGTTAATATTTATTATAATCACTCTCATTTTGAGTACTATTGTGATTTGTATCAACAGGGCACATCAATATTCAAATAGATCATAAAACATTTAATAAATTATTTTAGATAAAGATAATAAAATATTTACCTCAATGAAACATAATTCTCAACAAAAGTGTTAAAATAGAAAAATAATATTCTAATAAAATCATCAATGAATTTTTGAGAGAAATGCAGTAAAACTTTGAAAAAATGAGTTCTTTTCGAAATTTAATTTCTCAAAATAATAAACAAACTATGATTTTTCATCATGAGATGACTGGTTTTAGAAATAAATTGTCACATAAAACATAATATAGAGTTCACTTGAAAATAGGTAATAATTTTAGTAGTTCCCTTGAATCAAACTTTTTTATCTAGAAGAATTGAGAATGGTATTTATAAACAATTTAAATCCCCATAAATAAAAATAGATTATGGTAGGTTCATATATATACATATAATATTACCACAGAATTTATGAGGATTAAATATGAATAATTAAATATTTAATTGGGATTAAGCGAGACAATGAGCCACCATAATGAAAATGGAGGTTCTAGTAGAAAATCGTTTCCTTATGTATGAACGTATTCTGCACATGACCATTACATAATGGATAATGAAATCAATTCCATAAATTTATATATTAATAAAATAATATATATGTATCTAATTTATTATAATTATATTATGTTAATTTATTTACTTTTTTATTAGATACACGATACAAATTTATTTCTCAATATTGTTCCTTTCCATGGTTTTCACAATCATAATAATTGTATATGAATATAGAATATCACGTGGAATTGGTATAAATAACTAGAATTGAATTTATATGATAGTAATGAAAAAATGAGATTAAATGGTGTTTTAATTCATTTTTTACGTTAGTTTAGGATGATATATTAGATAGAATATTAGTGATGAATGTTTATATTAACCCGACAGTTTTTCCATCATCATGAAGTTGTTTTGTTGTATGAATGAATATTATGCATAAATACTGGATATAGAAAATTAATCAGGATATAATACATATATTATAGTCTTGTTCAACCATAAAAATATTTTCATGTTCATCCTTGAAGGATTAACTAAATAACGATGATTTTTCGTCCATGAAGGTTGTAAATCGACACCTCCAGAATACTGATTTCATATTTAAAAAAGCAAGAAATAAATAAAAGTTTTTTGAAGGATATTACTTATATTTAATTAATTATAGTATATATATATAACTAAATTTATCATAATCATTTTTATAGTGTATGTGAGGTGAAGATGAAAAAATAAAATAAATTCAAAATGAAATTAAAAGAAAACGGAAGGGGGTTTACATATTGAAATATTGTCCTTAAGAACCTCCTTGAGGGAAGGGGTTTTGGTCAGTTAGAATGGACAAGATATCCTAGAAGTGGTGATAGACAATGGAACTTTTTTTAGTAAAAAATTTATAATTTTAATGGCTCAGAGAAGTGAGTAGAATGGGGAGTGATGGTAGGTTTTATTGTGGAGGAGATGGGTGATTTTTGAATATCTTATTCACTGTTTTATTTTTTTTCTCAAGACATCCAATACTGTTGATTAGTAGGAAAAAAGGTAATAATTAATGTGAGTTCAAAACATGTGTTCTTACATTAGTTATGACTAAAGTAGTAATTTATTTAGCTTCTAATGTATTTATAACATAAATTACTGTATTTTACTATTCACAAAAATTCATTTATATTATAAAAATCGTGAAATTTCACCCTAACCATTTTATGAAATGTATAATTAAACAATTGACTATATTTTATCAAAAAAAATTCTAAGTTAGAGAAATATAATTTTCCAATAAACTCATTATTTACATGAAAATATTAATATTTTGAATTTAAACCAAATTTTGTAATACTTTAAAAAATTAATTGAGGTCTCATTAAATTGACCTAAAATTATTGGACAAAAAATGAATATAGAGGAATAAATTTTATGAAAATGAATTTAATTTAAAATAAATTAATAAATTAAAATTATAAATAAATATTTTTTACACATAAAAATATAAACATTTTATTATTATATTTTAAAATTTTTACTCTCACTTAGATGGTGCCTAAATTTTATTTATACATACATGGGTGAGGTTTCCATTAATAATAGTAAATTAATATTCATAAGGGTGAGTTTCTATTTATAAGGAAAAGATATTATTCACCAAATATTTGAGTTGACATTATCAGACTATATATATCTTACTGATCGCAACTGTGTATGTTAGATTTTCGAAATATGAAACCCAAAAGTAGAAAAATTATGTTTAGAGACTTTGTTATAACTATCTCCAACAAAAAAGTGTTTGTTTCTCAGGGGATCATTAATTCATGCATTCTGTATTAAATTTATTTCTAAAACCTTGGTGTGTCATAGAAATGCTATATAAAAGAAAATAAATTAATAAATGGATATAAATAATCATTGGACTCATAATGATAAAATGCATAGTACGAGATATCAAAAAAAATGTCGTGGACTTATGAAAATAAATTTATCATTTAATGGGAAGAGGAATACCAAAACAACTATCCTTCTTAATCTCACGATACATATCGATGCATCAAGGGGATGTCTAAATAAATTCCCACCCATCAAGTAATTTAGTTCAATGCTTTCCCTATAAGAGTAATCAAGACAATTAATATTTTTCCATGAGGAACCGATTTCTGAATAAAATTTTGAAATCCTTATATTATGAAATACAAAGATCAAATATTACCCCACTCAAGATAATAATTTCTATGTCTAAGAGAACATGCCGTAATAAACATAGAATATGTAGGTATCATTAATGTTACTGGTAGTACCCTTAGTAAAGAAATATTGGGTTAATGGTACCATCAATATGTTGGGTTATCCATGGAAGATAATATTTTTGATCAATAGTTTATATAATTATGAGACCGGGGAATCATTATGAAAAATTCTTCAACATGATTCATTAGGTACATGTGAATATTTCAAAAAATATCCCATAAGAGTGTCTTGATATGTGTGAATTCTTAGGCCCACTCATCATGAATAAAGGTGATAATTGAGATAATGATCTAAAAATCATTTTAAAGGTGATTACCCATAGGTTCATATAAGAAAAAACCACATAAAATTATATGAATCTAGACAAATAAATAAATTTGAAGAAATTATATAATCTTTTAATTAAGAAACAGTAATTATTGGTAATCTAATATGAAAAAGAGTGAGTTTTACATTGTTTTTGTTATCTCTTAATCAAATGAATATGTGAGAGAGTTAAAAATATACAATGAAAAATCCAATAAATTTCATGAGTGATATTAACATTAATATTCCATATAAATATATCTTTTACAGAAAAGAAATTAGGCAGGGATTATAAATTGAGTCATAAAGAATGAATAATTAGATTGAAAATCCCAATTAAGGATTGGGTAGCCATTCAACTATAATGTTTTGAGATATAAGGCTTAAAAATAATCTTTAAATAAAAATAACAAACTCAAGTAATTAAAAAATATATTTTTCATGAATTATATACACCCCATATTGGAAATTAGGTGATGAATACAAAAAATATCTCAAAATTGAGGAAATAGGGAATAAAACCCACTTCTTATTATAAAGACATCAACGAACTTAGTTTTTCCTTCTATATCATAAGCATATGTATCATAATAACTTTATTTATAACATTAATAATTTCTATTTTCATCAATACTCTTCAAACATAGTCAATTTTATGTGAATTCTTCCTATTTAAAACACTGGGGTTTATAGTATTGATCAATTGTACTAGTTTTATAATTGATTTGTTCATAATAATTCTTTTTAAAATGATAATAAATAATAGGTTAGTAAATATAATATTATGGATTATTTATAATAATAATAATTGTTTAAAACCCCTTCATGAGAGTTTTAGACCTTATCCTTGAAGTTGAAGTTGAATCTAATAATGTTTTTAAGATTTTAATTAAATAAATGGTGTTTCATTAGTCAATGAATTATATAATGAAATAATAAGTAAAACCCCAAACTAATAATTCTAGAGTGGGGGAATTATTTTATTACATTGGCATGAATTACAAGGAATCCAATCCTGAAGGACTGATCAGTTTAACGGTCTTGGAAAACTAAATTCAAAAAATGATACCCATAATAAAAAAGTATTTATTAGATAAAAACTTGATACAAAATAAAAAAATAAAAAAATCCTTTAAATGTATTCAAATGATTCCTCTTCATAACCCAGGAAAAGGATGCGCAGTAAGGGTGAGCTCAGATTCTCAGTAAGGGTTAGTAAAGAGGAAGAAATATAGAATCAATGGAATTTAATCCACATGGTAATGTAAATAACAGATAACTGATTCCATTAAAATACATATATTAGGAAAAACAAGAATGTAATTTAAATTACTGAATCACATTCCATGTAAATCAATAAACTAAGAATATCATGCATCCATAGATATATCTAGGAAAAATATCATGGAAAATAATAATTGAGTATAAATGGGGGAGATTCTAAATTATTAGATTCCATGTTCCCTACAAACATGGATCCATTACCATCAAGTCCTTTCACAAAAAGATATATCATATTGGTTAAAAACCCATATATTTTTTCCAACTTTTTCATCTCATGAGACGATCGATGCGTGGAGGGGCTATCTATTACTATGACCCATGTGTATCATACTACTGTCCAAAGCATTCCTCGTATTGAAAAATTGATTAATATAATAAAACATATTCATTATAAATTATATGTATTTATTAAAGGATCATGAATTCCCAATTGGTGGATAAGTAACAACCATAGTTGTTGATATTTATGAATGGGAATACCATTAAATCATTTTTGAGGAAAATAATTTTTAAACAATCAAAAGTGTCTCATACCATTTTGAATCATTTGAATAAAAATATAAATGAATGAATAAAAATAAATGAAACTTATAATATCACTATAATAAGTATATTCAGGATATAATATTTCAATGGGATGTGTATGTACCATATAAATGTGAATTGGTGTATAGCAACAATTTAGTCTTAATGCAATGTAAATTGAGAAAAAATCCTTACCTTGCGTTTTCTTTTGGGTGTACATCCTTTGAATTTTGTTATAATAGTTTTAAGAATGTTAATAATATATTAAATAACCATGTTAAAATTTAATATACCGTATTTAATCTTCTTATTATATCTTATTACCCAATGGTTGACATTATTTCATAATTTTAACTATTTGTCGTGTTAATAGCCTAGTTTCTATAGTAAATTTTGATGTGTTATTTTTTGTTCCTAAAAATTATATCATGGGTTCATATTATCTTGAATTTAATAAATGATAAAAATATTATATATATTCAGAATTTATGTATTAAAAAAATCAATAAAAATTGGAGATAATAAATGAAATCCACCGTTCATGGAGACGGTAGGCCGTACATACAAAAGAACACTACTTTCATTTCATTTCCGTATTAAAAAATGACAAGTAAATGAAATATAAATGTATATTATTGTTAAATTGTCATATACATTTCATATATATCACATTGTTTTATTAAAACGATCTTCTATACATTTCAAGATTATTGTGAATGCATCATGTCTCTTTGAGGAGGTGGTAGTCCATACTTCCAAAGCTGTTATTGTCGTATTTAAAAATAAATGAATGTAAAATGTTTTGTGTAATAAAGGGATTAAAAATTCATAAAGACATTAATATCATACATATAACAAAAAATCATGTATAACATAATTCCCAACCATTAAATGTGGAAAAATAAAAATGAACAATCATCATTTCGTGATTTTGTACTTCGCCGTAAATAGAAATAGTATGTTAGTTACCCATTATATGGAATTGTGTTTAAGTGTACATAGAAAACTCAATATTAAATCATATAAGTATATTGAAGATATAAATTTTATTATATAAACATGAAATAATAATAAATTAATGAGTGTGGAAGGAAATAATTCTAAATCGATCGTTATATAATGTTAACTCATTTTCGGGTAACTCCTTTTGGTTTATACAAAATGACAACCATGGATGGATTTATTCCCAAATATAGGATCCTAGGATGAAGATAAAGTTTTTGAGAACTTATTTTATCACATATTGGTTGAGCTAGAGGGCCAAATTTATTTTAAAGAAGTGAGGGATCATGTGTCCTTTTATAATAAAGGTGAGGGGTACGTTCGGAGGTGCAAAAATTATTAAATTAATATTATTTTATTTTATATTAAAAATGGATAAAAATATATTTATATTCAAAATAGGGAATTTCTGGGTCTAAATCCTCTCAAAAATTGTTTTTAGACATATTTTGTTTCACATTATTACCCTTATATATTGGCTTTAACCCTAAGTTAGACCATTTAACTCTTACCAGCAAAACTTATATTTTTACTCATTATGGTGTAATATTGTTACAATAAAATTCCCAACAAAACATAAATTGTTAATTGGTGAAAAAAATAAAACTTATTCCAATCCGTTATCCTAATTTTTTATTTTAATGAGTTCTAAATAATTAAATAAAATATTATTTATTTCAAAATGTCAATAATGTCAATTTTGACACTATTCAATACCTGACTTCATAAAAATATAATTACAACATGATATCTTCCAAGAAGCTCAATTAAATCAACAAAAAAATTTAAAATTAATCTAAAAAATTCAAGGATGTCTTTAGTTATATAGAGATATATTTATTTTAATATTTTTACTATCCTTTATTTGATTCTCTCCTTAATTAAGAAAATACGACATCATCATTATATCACCATTTAATTAACTTATTAATATTTAAAAAATTATAAACAACATGTCATGTTGTAGAGTGAAATTTTTTATTTGTGATGAAAATTTATAGTCGAAGATGTATTATTAAAAACTATACAAAAAATATAACACTTATTAGAAACAGAAGTAAGACATATTGGACTTTCCTTAGAATAATATAATATAAAATCCCCAAAGTCATCAAAGTGGATCCAAGATGCTATAAAATCATAAAAATAATAATTTTGACTGACAATCACTCATTCGAAAAAATTAGGACAAGTCTTATGGAAATTTTTAAAAAAAAATGTACACTTAACTACCTGATTAACCCTTAACAGTGGAAATTAAAATATTACAATATTTACTATTTATAATCCCAAAAATAAAATAAACCTATTTAAATAATTTGGATTCACAGATTGAAAATATTTAATCCATTATTCCAAATTCAAAATACAAATTTTTTCCTAATTAATTAAAACTTCATCACATTGATGTTGTGAAAAACATGTTTTTAATGTTTTATACTTTCAAAAGATTGGAATGTTTTTATATCAAAATTTATTTTAAAATTGATTTAAATAAAATAAATTGGTTTAAATTTTAAATATATAATTAATTATAAATTAAAACCAAATAAGAATATAATTTTACCAAAAAAATTATTTTGATGGAATATTTTTTTTGATTATATTTTAAAATTTTCACTTTTCATCAAAACATGAATCTAATAAGGAAAATATGAAAAAATCATTCAAAGTAATTTATTATACTTTTATTTATTATTTTGAATTTATTTATTCAAATAAAATATCTAATGGTGTCAAAAATTAGATTTAAAGTTTGGTTTCCATGAAATGGGTGTAAAACTAAAAATATTTGTTTTTGTGTGTATTATTTTGTATTTTCTAATCGTATTACAATAAAATATATTGGCTTAATGTGAAATATTTTATTCAATATATGACATATAAATTAACTATATACATTCATTATATGATCTCTAATTTAATTTACTATGAAAAACATGATTAAATAGTGGTTTACATAAACCTAGTGTTGCATGCATTACAAGTAATCATACAAATTAAATCTATTGTAAAAGGAAAATAAAGCAATGTATTGAGGTGATACATTATTCCCTCATTAAAAATTTACACCCTCTAAATTATAGGAGTGTAACCCTATAAAAATATTTGGTTAGTTCTCCTCCATAGATTCGACAAGTTCCTATGGCTCTTCTTCAATTTTGTGATTTCTCCAAAGTACCTTTTCTAGATTAGTCATCTGATTCCTCAATAAATGTCCTCATGTATCAATATTAAGGTTGGGTTATTTATAGAATGTATGGTAAGGTTCCATGTCTATTTTATTATATATTTTCACACAAATAGGGTAAGGCATTTACTTCATTAGAAAATATATATGAAACACATCATGTAAATTTGAGATATTTAACGACATTTAAAAATGATAAGAAATAACTCTAACCCTTTAAATAATCCCAAAAGATTAGAATTAAAATGCACTCAATTTAATTTTACTACTGAAGCTTATAACATGCTTCTATAATAATAATTTCTTGAAAAATGATCTCCCAATTAGAACTCTAAATAATTCCTCTGATTATCAACATAACTTTTTTTCCTACATTGTGTAGTTTTAATATGATCCAAAATAACCTTAATCTTTTTCATTGACATGTTAGGTGTAATTTAAATAAATTTCACCAACCTAATCCCAAAATGATGGATTATGTAATATATTTCCATATAATGCTTCATATGATGCATTTTAAATACTTGAATGGAAACTATTAATATAGAAAAAACTCTACAAAAGGATAGTAAGGATCCCACATTCCTCGAAAGACAATTGATAATAACCCCATAATGTCTTCCATTTTTTGATTTTATTTTCATATTTTCCTTTAGTTTGTGGAATGTATGATGGTCTAAAATAAGACCAGTGTGAAAATACTTCAGAAGAGTTTTCTATAATTTCGATGTAACGAGGGGATCTAGATTAGAAATAATTGACAGAGCTTCATCGTGAAGTCTTACAACATCATTAATATATATCATTGCATGGTTCTCTAAATTTTTGTATTATATTATGAAAATCAAATGTTCATATTAGTTTAGGAGATCAATGATTCCAATATTGAATCATTGTTCTTAGGAACCTTTGGGTGTCCAGTGAAAAATTCCACAGCAATTCTATCCCATTTCCACCAAGGAATAAGACGTTTTTGTAGGACTCCTTTAGTATTCTACCTCACGAAGCTCACTTATTGAAAAAACAAACATTTGGGCACATAATATAAAATTTACTCATTCATGTTATCCATCCAATTTTTTTTATTAAAGTCCCTAATCATCAATGTTATACCAGAGTATACATAGAAATTTGAGCTGCGATCATTATCCAATAAAAGCTAATTTAGCTCAGGTTTAGATGGACTGCATAACCTTTTTCTAAATTTTAGGACACCAACTTTTATGAATAAAATTTGTTAAGTTTCCATCAATATCACCTTTATCTTTTTTATAGAATTCCCCATCATCATATTGAGAATTCAACATCAGTTATAATAAATATTTTTTAAAATCTTATGAAAATTGATTGGTGTCTCCCCTTCCTCTAAAAATCACTTTTTCATCTTTACCATATCTATGAACATAATTTCCTTGTCAATCCTCCTTTATGTTAGAACTCTATAATACTTACTACTCAAAGCATCTGCATCCTTATTAACTTTCCCCAAGGGATAGTGTATTGAGAATTCATAATCCTTGAGTAACTGGATCCATCTCCTCTATCTTATGTTGATCTATTTATGTGAGAAGATGTATTTTCAGATTTTATGATCCATGTATATCTTAGATATTTCACCATATAGAAAATGGCTCTATATTTTGAAAGATAATATTACAACTTCTAGCTCAAGATCATGTGTTTGATAGTTCTATTCACAAACGATTTTTTGTACAAGATTAATATGCGATAAAATTATCATTTTTATTTATGAAAAAAAATTATTCCTTCTATGTTGAATTAATATATATGAAGAACCCATAACTCCCAGATGGTAGAGTCAAAATTAAAACGTTGACTAATCTTCTCTTTAATTCATAAAATAAATCTTCACATTACTTTATCCATAAAAACTAATCCCCTTTACATGTAAACATGGTTAACATGTTTTGAAATTAGAAAAAATTATTAACAAGACACTAATAATAACATGATAACAAATTATAATATGAACCTTAATTATGTTTTTTTTATATTCAATTATCTGATTATCTTGGAAATTATAGGATCAGTTGATATTCTATCCGTAGCGATAATATGGCCACGAAATGTAACTTCCTAATTCTATAAATATATCTTACTAAATATCCCATATAACTCTTTCATACTAAGAGTTTCTAAAATGATATGCATGTGATTCTCCTAATCCTAAAATCTATTATAATATAATAGAATATCATAAATGATTACCACAAAAAAATCATCAAGATATTCTTAGAATACTCAATGTATTATGTATCTAGAAACCTTACGGTGAAATATTCAATCAAAATGGAAATACCTTAAACTTGTAATGTCCATATCTCATTTGAAAATGTATCCTCCAACGGTATTCCTTATTTACTTGAAATTGGTGATACCCAAAATAAACATCAATCTTTATTAAATATTTCGCTTTGCAAATTATATCAAACAAGTCATAAATGCCATGTAAAAGATACTTGATATATTTTCTAATTGAATTTATTAACCTATAATCAATGCAAAACCTCATGGCTTCATCTTTCCTCCTAACGTATATAATAGGGGATCTGGATGGTGAAAAACTAGGGGTGAAAAATATCCCTTATTACGTAAATCCTTATGTATTTTTTAAACTCCACAAATTATATAGGGGAAATTCTATAAGTTTTTGTTGATATTTAACTTTAATTTTAGATTAAATCATTGGAGAAATCAACATCATGATCTAGGTGATGTCCATTTAATTTATCAGGCAATAGATCAATGTTTTCTTCAACAATAGGTACATCTTTAATTGTAAGACTAAAATCTTCATCACATGAGGTTTTTTTCTCTACTTACACAACAATTTAATTCAATAGTGTTATTGGTGGTAGATCTATATAAGAATCTGGTGACGAATCTTCTACCATAAAGTTGTGAGATTCCATATATTCCTCATGAATCTTAATTGCAATCCTCTTACGATAAATTTTTGTATCTTAGTTTGAGTTCCATTCCATACTAAGGATTATATCCTTGTCAACCATATTTATGACATTAGGGTTAACACATAATAAATTCTTGGGTTTCATAATTGGGAATTCCCATAACATATTTATTATAATGAAACATCCCTTATATGTTTTGACTGAAAACACTCTTATTAAATCAAAAGGGAAATGATTATTTTTTTTAAGAAAACTGTGTATAAATAAATGAGTGTGATGATAAAAAATAAAATATCGAATTGGATAAATTTTAATATAGGACTAATGTCCCTTCCCCCACCTTATTTTGTACTTCCACTACCACTATTGACAATGTATATGCATTTCTCTCTCCCCTTGTCGTCTTCTATGGTTGATTACCCTGACTCTTAGGGAATTCATTTTCATAGTTCCCCATATCCTTGTAGTTGTAAGATTGATTATTTTTTTCATTATTCCATTTCACTCTTTATGATGAGACCCCTTTCTACACACTTATAAAAACTCTCATTCACATCAGGCATTTCCCATGACGACTGTTTCCATAGTCTTCACAAGAAAGAAATTCTCCAAACATCATCTTATGATTTGATGAATTCCTTTTTTTTTTCTAGTGATACGAAGATCTCTTATTCTATTGGTTTTCTTTGAATATGTAGGATCTATATTATTATTTATCTTTTATGATAGAATATAAAATATATATTCATATGATGAAATTATTTTGGAGGCCACTTCCCTTTAGTGATGTTTCTTAAGATAATCCAAAAACAGATCGACCTCACACTCTGTGTTTTGTATGTAATATGTAACAAACCTATCTAACATTGTAATGGTGGATTCATTTCCTAAAAAATTTCTTCTTTATTTTTTATTAAGATCATGAAAATTCCATAAAAATAAATTTATTGAGTAGGAGAGATTTAATTATCAATGAATGTATCCTTAAAATCTATCAATTCCTTGAGTTCTATTTCTCCTTGTTCCTTAGTATTCTGGATAACGGACCTCCATTGATTAGCATCACCCTGGATACAATACACCTCTGATGTAACCTTTTAAATTTTACTTCATCCCAAGGCTACAAAATATATTATCCAGCTACATAATTCATTTCTCAACTACAATTGGATTAGTAGTCCCACTAATATATGTGGCTAATGTCGCATAAATAGATCTTACATAGGATATTCCCCCCATAAAATAGGTTGCTCCATTCGAGAATTGTTCTTTTTCATATCCAAATTATGTTCCCAAAATACTCCATAATGTCCTGCATTCCAATACATGTTGTATTGGTTTTCTCAGTAGAGAAACCCCTACAATTCCCCAGTGTATTGATCAAATTTTTTGTTCTATGTATCATTCTAAATAATGGCATATACTAAATTAGTTCATAAGATCCCCATTTCGAAATATGGAATAACAATTAACAAAAATAAAAAAATTATATATCTTAAATCATCAAAATTGGTTTATTTCGGAACATCACTAATATTAAATCACTCATAATGGTTTTTAAAGAAAATTTGAATCTCTGTAAGATTATCCTCTGAGAGTGTCGAAATAGGTGCGTAGTAGGGCTCATTATCAAGTATTATTTTATGACAAGTCCATCTAAATGCAGGTTATTGGATTATTTACCCCTTCGTACTTTTGTGCTAGAACCACTTTCACTTGTAGTGTTCATACAGTGAATTATAGATAAGAATACCAACATAATCTATACCTTGCCAAAATTTCAGGTTTTTTGTTCTATACTTTTCCTCAATGTTTATCTTAGGGTTATGTTCCCTTATCTATGTTTTCCTAATATTGTTTTTGATATTGGTACTAAACCTTACATGATAAAAAATTTAAGGCAAGGACCCTAGATTCCTGAATCTATTCCAATATGTTTTTATATTAGAGGGAATTATAAGGAATCAAATCCGGAAGGACCGATCAGTATATCATTCTTGGAAATCCATATTACCTACATGATAATTCTAATATATCAAGAAATAAGAAATAAAAACCTGATACATAATAAAAATAAATAAATAGAATACATGAAATTCATTCCAAGGATTCCTCTTCATAAATTGTGGAAATGAAACATAATAAGGTTGATCTCAATTTTTCAGTGAGGTTATGTAAAGATGAATCAATATTTAATCTAGGGAAATAAATCAACATTGAAATGTAAAGAACTGATAACACATTCCATTCGAATGACAAGATATGGAAAAATAATTATGAAAAGGTAAACGACTTAAATAAATTCCATCTATATTAGTAAAATGGTAATTATATTCATCCATATGTATGTCAATACAAAATCTCATTGATAAATAATGAATATGTCTAAGTGAGGGAGACTCTTAATTATTGAACACCGTGATTCCTAGGTACATGGAACCATTACCATCGATACCTTTGTTAAGATGGTTTAATATATCAGGTAAAAACCATCTATTTTGGACAATGTTTTTGACTCATGAAACTACCAAGGCATCAATGTGCTATCTATAACCAGGCCCACCTATGTCATTTATGTCTGAATCATTCCTCAAATTGAATAATTGGTTCAAATAATAAATAATATGACTTATTAAATATTTTAACTAAATAAAAGTTCAATAATTACATAGTGAAGGCTACGTAAAAACTATAGTTGTCAATGTTCATTAGTGGAAATACCACTAAAATATCATTGAATCATTATTTAGGAAGATTATCATAAAAATATTCTAAAGTGTCCCATTCCACATTGAATCATTTTAATCATAATATCAATTAAGGAAATAAATTAAATTAAAATTATAATATAATTAGAATAAGGATATTCATGATATAATATTTCAATGGTAGTTATATATACCATATATAAGTAAATTGGTTCATAACAAAAATTAAGTCTCAATGGAATGTAAATTGAGACATAATATCATACCTTATGTTTACTTTTGGGTGATCATCTTTCAACCTCCTATATAATGGTATTAATATTCTTAAAAACATATTATAAAACCATATTAATATTTATTTTATCATATATCGGCATCATATAATATCTTATTACACATTTGTTAACATTATTTCATTATTTTCAATATTTCATGTGTTAATTGCCTAGTTTCTCAAGTATGTTGTGAGTTGTTATTTGTTGTTCCTATTAATTATATCAGGGATTCATCATCTGTAAAATTTAAACCAATAATTAAATATTTTATATATTCAATATATATTTATTCATTATAATACATTAAATATGGATATAAGAAATGAAATACACCATTCTGGGAGACGTTAGGTCTTACTTACACATAAATGCTAATTTCAATTCATTATCATATTAAAGAAATAAAATTTAAATTATATATATGTATATTATAATTATAGTATCATATATTTGTCTTATATATCACATATATTTATAAAATCAATCCTTAATATGTTCCATGTATAGTGTGAACGAATCATGTCGCTTGGAGAAGGCAGTAGTCCATACCTCCCGAAATGATGTTATTGTATTTACAAAAAATGGAAAGTATAAAGATGTATTTTAATAAATAATTCCACAATAATATATAAATAAATATTATATAAATATCATTTAGAAAAGAGTGTCGATCATAATTCCCAACAATGAAATGTCGTAAAGGAAAAATGAATAATCATTGTTTCGTTAGGCGGTAGTTTATCGTATGAAAAAACAATATGTTTATTACCCATTAGATTAAATTGAGTGTGAGTGTAGGATAAAGTATTAAAATAAAAACATATTTTTTATATAGGATATTGAGGTAGTTATATAAACAAAAAATAATAATTAATGAAGAAGTGGGGAAAGAAATAAAATTAAATAGATCATTAAAGAACATGACCTGGTTATAGGGTAACTCATTTTTGCTTAAACCTGAAAAAATTAGTGAATTTATTTATTACCAAATTTATTCATCTTTTATTAGTATATGGGTCATGGTATATTATTTGGGAATGTTTTGGTCATGCTCTTAGGATCAAACTGGTGTGAGGAAGTGGGGGATGATGTGTCCTTTTATAATGAATGTGGGAAGTACTTTGGGAAACTCTAAAACAATTAAATTAATATAAATTAGTTTTATATAAAAAATGGTTCCAAAATTGAGTTATTTATAGAATAATATAATGATTGGTTTAAATAAAAAAAAATAGTCATTTTTTGGTCCCATTATTATCCTTATCGTATGGCCTTAACCCTTAGTTAACCCTTTAACTCTTACACTAATAAATTGAATTTTCACTATTCAAAGGTTAATATAGTTACTCTAAAATTTCAAAAAAACCCAAATGGATCATTGATGAAAAAATTAACCATATGCCCACATTTTTGTTGAAATTTTATATTTTTATGAATTTTATATAAATTAATAATATATTATTAATTGAAAATGTCGATAATTTCAATTTTAAAACTATTCTATACATGATCTTTTACAAATATCATAAAAACGTTATATATATTAAAAATATAAATTAAATCACTCCAAACATGTTAAATGTATCGGTTAATTTTTTGTGTGGCAAAAATTTTATAATATTATATTTAATTTCATATTTTTAATATCATTTATTTGATTCTCTAATTAATTATGAAATTATTTCATCATCATTATATCACCAATCAATTTAATTATTTCATTCCTAAAAAATATAAATATGTTACCATGATTTATATAAATGTTTTATATTTATAATTTATATTTATAGTTTATGATATCTAATTAATAACCATACATAAAAAATGTAATAGTTATTAGAATTAAGAGTAGGATATATTGGACATTCCTTGGAATAAAATACTATAAATGTAGTAAAGTCATCCATGTGGATCCTAGAGTCTATAAAATCGGAAAAAATGTTTTTTTTTCAAAAATAAATCATTAAAAAAATTATTTCTTATTTTAGGGTGACTTTTATTTTTTTTCCATTAATTACAAGATTTACCCTTAAAAGTGGTAATAAAACTATTACTAAGTATTCCATTCATATACCCAAAAATAATATAAAAGTATTTTCATAATTCATGCTCAATGATTAAAAATACGTAATCCATTATTAAAAATTCAAAAAATGGCTGAATTGGAAATTTATTTAAAATTAATCTCGTTGATGGGGTGAGAAAACATGTTATTAAAGTTTCAAACATGCAGAATATTGAAATGTATTGATATGAAAATTCGGTATGATAATATGTTTAATGATTTAAATTTGAATATCCTATAAAAAATATTCTAGTTTTAATTTAAAATTGAATACATTAATAATTTAGCATGGAAAAGTATTTGAATGTAAATAGTTGTTTTGAATTAAAATATAGTATTTTTAACTATTCATACAAACATGAAACTTATCATAAAAAGAAAAAACATTCATCCAAAGTAAAATTTTATATTCTTCATTAAAAGAAGAAGTTTATTTTTTCCAATATAATATATAAATTTTACAAAAATTGAATTAATTTTTTTCTATTATATGTGGGTAAGAAACAAATATTGGATTTTATGTGTAATTTTTTGTTTATTTTTATATTATACCTATAAAATATATTGGATGAATGTGTAAATATTTTACTAGATATATAACATATAAATTCACTATATAACTTCTCTATAAGTGCTAAAATTTAATTCACTATGAATAGTGTGATTAAATAATGTTTTGTTTAAACACGATGTTGCGTGCATTATAAGCTATAAAAAATAAATAAATTCATTCTTAAAGGAAAATATAGTAATGTCTTCGGCTGATATATAATATCTAAAAAGAATAATAATTTAAAATTGATATCCTATATTACTATTAATTATTTTCCAATATGTATTCTTGGTTTGAGATAAAAATATTTTTCAAGTAGGTGGTTAAAATGACCCAAACCTGAACATACCCTAATTTAATGAATCGTCATGATGTGAGTTTTACATTATATCACTCTACCATAAAAATAAATATTTTATTTAGTTATTACTTGCGATATATATCCCTATTTATTGAATAATAATAATTAATGGAAATTAAAATCATACATGATTTTTATAAAATATTATATTTCTACAATGCTTATTTTAGATGACTATATCAAGGACAAACCTTTGTTGATCATATCATTTATATGTTATATAATTTTCTATAACTAAACATTACTGATATGATAAAGAAATTTTCCTTATTCTTTAAAACCATCCTTATATACAGTATTGTAATACAGTGAAGGAAAACGAAAAACGAATTGTTGTGGTGGAGGTAGTCATCACAACCTGTGAACAATTTTTTTGATGGATAAGGTATAAGAATAAATAAAGATAATTATATTAATATAGTATAGTTATAGTATTTAAATGAAAATTATATCATTATATTAGTGTTTATATTGTAATTATTAATGAAGATAATTAAATATAAGATTAACTAGTTGTTAATACTCATGTCGCAAACATGAATTTTCCATTGAGGTATCCTTTAAAATTAAGGTCCTATGATAATTAACAGTGACTAGAACGTTATGATAGTGGAATTATATTATATGGGATGTAAAAATTGGTAGGGCCTCCTGAGTAAATATAATTTTTAGTATTTCCTTAAATAGGTGGTGATATGAACTTTTTTAAGTGGACAGAATTGAATATTTGTAAATATTTCAAACATAATATAAAGGGAACATATGTTAAATAATTAAAGTGGATAAAAACTTGGTAATAATGTAATGGAGATTATATAATGTCAAGAAATACCTTATAAAATCAATTCATGACATTTTTTTACAATGTTTCATTCCCTTTACCCCTTAAATTATTACTTTGACCATTTTTGATCTAACTATGATAACTAATTTTTACCAAAGGAATATCAATATTAATGCGTGAAAGTAAAATTTTCATTATTATATAACTTTCTCCTAATTATTAAAAATTAGAAATAAAATTTTCCTGATTCATTTTATTTGGTTTTCAAAAATGAATTTTAATATTACAAATATATAATATATTAAAAAAAATTTAGAAAAATAATACATGAGTCCAATAATACCCATAATGGGTTTGTGAAATTGTATTAATATTTTAAAATGAATAATTCTGAAAATAATATACATATTTTTAATCAAAGGGTTAATTAAATTTATCATATAATAATAATGGAATAGAAGTCACAGTATTAGAAAAATGGTTTCATTCTTCTATTACCCTACAAATCATTTGTTTATAAACAATATCTAAAATTAGTATTATGATAACATCATTATATATACTCAAAAATTTAGTTTATGTTTCTATACTAAATGTTTTAAATTTTGAGAATAATAATTTTAATATTCTTATGAATTAAGAATATTTATAGTTTGCATTGTGTTTTACTTCATGACATAATGTTTACTGGAAATAATAGAGTCTCATGTATTAAAAACTATAAAATATATTATATTATAAGGGATACATAAACTAGAATAAATACATCAAAGTGATATCTTATTTATCCTATCAAGATTTCATTCTAAAAATTGATGGAGATATTCCAGTTTCCCGAAGCCTGAATGTTTGAAGGGATCTTTGAATGGGCATAGCATCACTGTTTTATTTAAAAGATAACATTAATGATTTTCACACACCTATCTATATTTAAAATAATTAAAATATATTTTTTATGTGCTATAATGTTCTCATCGTGTTTCACAACCAACTAACACACTGTTTGTGACTCTATCAAAATTAATGATTTTTTTATTTTTTCTTAAACAACAACAATATATACATAGTTAAATCTTCTTAGAATAAATTTATAGGTTACATATAACTCAATATAAAAATCAATGGTAGTTAATTATATGAAAGTAAAGGTAGTTGGGTTGGTTCTCTAGGTGGAAAAGGAAATATTTTAATGATTTCTAACTCTCTTCAAAAGATATATTATTAGTAAATATCTACAATCAATTATATATTAGGGTGCGAAGAGTGATGTGGGGATTTTTAAAAACCGATATAAATTATTGTGTTTTCGTAGAATATACTATCAAAATTTTCATTAATTAATTCCCCTTTAAATTACCCATTTTCTACATTCATTACTCAAAATCTATTTTTGCAATTAATTTATATATAATATTTATTCTAGTATATTCATGTAATATTATTTTTTGGTGTAAAATTTACCCCAATCATATTTTGAATATACTATGATGGGACATATTTTTTTTATCTAAACACAAACTTTGAGGATATTATTTTCATTGGTTTCTAATACTTTTGTGCTTACAATATTTTTAGAGATAAATTTTGATCCCATAAAATAAATAGTTCAAATGAATGATTTATTTTATTCTATATACATAATATGTTTCTTAAGGGATAAATCCTATAATTAAATTAATGTTCAATATATGTGACTAATTTCTACTAGAAATATTTGATGATGGTATTCTTATAAATGATATGTATTGAGTATTGAACTATATTTGTGATATAGTATAAATTTTCAAAAAAAGTGATCTTGAGTCCTTGGATGGTAATGATTCTTATATAGATATTCTAAAATAAAAATCATGGAATCATATTTATTATTCAACTAGTAAAACTATTTAAAATTACTTATATCTTTGTTGTACTATATTTTATATTTGGATTGATTTATAAGTCACTCATCAAGGGTTATAAAATTTTAAAAAAATAAATCATCATCTATACATGGTTGAATATTAATATTTATAATTATGTATAATTAAATACTTAATTATATGTACCGTCAATTAAATAATATAGTGAATAATAAGACTATACTTGTAGAGAAAATAACAAAAATAGTTCAACATTAAAAAATATTTAATCAACTTCAAAATAATTGGAATTCAAAAAATATATAAATTATTTAATGAATGGCATTTTATTTGTATTATTTTAAAGAAAATATTGTATGTAACTTACAATATGATATAGAATTGAAAAATATTGATAATTTGAATATTGAAAATAAGAAAATTTCAACCTTTTACTCATGTTACATCTTATAGTTTTTCCTCAAATTATACAGGTTTGACCACAAATGGGAGGAATTATTCGAATTAGTTAAAAAAATAAAAAATTAAGAAGATGAAAACATTGAAGAGTAAAACACGCCATCAACTATAAATGGGGTAAAAAAAATATAAATAAATTAATACTATTTTTATAGCAACAATGACTATGAAATTTAAAATTAATTACTAGAAGGAAAAGAAAAATAATTTTTTCTAAAAATATTAAAATTATTGATTTAGTAACACCAATTATTACATAGAGGCTGAATCCCTAGACACATCATATAAAGCGGAGATGAACTGTAAAATTACCTAATATTACACTCTCTCACATTGACAAATAAGGTATGTTACAAGACCTCAGGAATTCCTCCCCATATAACAGAGTCAACTAACATATAGTAGGGAGAGTAGAATATAATTTGGATAATATACCCCATGGTACTTATTTACAATAAAGTAGTAATAGACAATAAAAATAATATAAATGTAATGAAAATAGTGGATACAATACAACATACAATGAGTATGTAAAAGTATGAACCTATAATCGAACAATAATAGATCATGTAATGAAAGATTTAATGTCTCTAAATGTCAAAATGAATGTAATAAGAATAAATGAAAAATTTGACACAAATAAAATGAAACTACCCCAGTCCTGAACCCCATTTTAGTCTAGTATCCAAACGCCAACCCATCCAGTAATAAATAATCAGTAATAAAGTCTATTTCCTTTAATTGAATCAATATCAATGATACCTTCCATGGTATCAAATGGACTCTCGATTATAGAGTGAGTAAAAATTAGAAGGTTGAAACAACTCTGTCTAAATAAAAATAAACTGATAGCTAGTGAAAAAAAGTGGTAATCTTGTGTAATAATTAATTAATTAATATAATATAATAGTCAACATTTTTCAGCACATTGTCAGAATATCTATGATATTATAGAACAATCATGGAAAATATAAACCAAATATCTATGGAATAATTTAATAATAGGGAGCAACCCTTTGAATAAGAGTTTTTTAATCATGGCCAATACATCTATAAAACAATTATATAATTTATAAAAAACCCCTCTATAGAATCATTTTAGCATCAGAAAATACACTCCAAATAATAATTGAAACATATGGTCATAACCCACTATATAAGTATTATATCATGAAACTGGACCAAGTTCGCTATATAAGCATTTCAACATGGAACATATCCAATCCCACTATATAAGCATTACACCATGATTCTATTCTAAGACTTATATATAAAAATTACAACATGAAACAAGGGAAAATTCACTATATAAGAATTATAACATGAAACTTGTCCTAGTCCTCTATATAACAATTTTATCATGATGGTAGGCCAAACCTTCTATAATATAATTAAAACATAAAAATATTCTAAACCCACAATATATGAATCACAAGATGAAACTCACAACACATGTAATAACAATAAAAATATCATAATATCATATCATATTCCATAGTGGTTAATTATGAGAATTATCATTATTCTTTCAATTACACATTCATTTTTATATCATATCATTTCTAGTATATTGGATAACCAATATCCATTAACAATGTAATTATATATCATTAAACCACATGGGTTCTCATATCATGGTAAACACACTTTAGGAAATTATCTAATTCATTATTATACAACTGTTTTCTCACCCAATGGTTAGCCAAACACCAGTTCACTACACCATTTAATCAAAAGAGACCCGAAGTATAATCCAATCAATGATTTGTCATCATATATAATTCAAAAAATAATAGTGGAGGTTTTTTGTACTAATTTAAATATTCCAAAAACATAAAAATTAAATTGACCATAGGGTTTGGTTGTAGACTACCAACCTTTACCAAGTGATTAAAATAATGCACCCAACCGGTAAAATGAACAAAAATATGGTGAAAAAGATCATACGTTTTCCTAAATCACAAAAGATCATGATTTAATACCTAAAATATCTATGTTCATGTGATTCCACCAATATAATAGAGAATAATTAAATTTTAGGAAAAAATAATGGAAAATAACTCACAATTTATCTATTACATGAATTTGATATCCAAAATATAGGAATGTGGTCAAGAATTAATTGGAAATTTCTTAGGGCTTGATATAGTATTAATGAATAAAAAATGAGTGAAATATAAGTATAAGCCAAGATTTTTAATCAATGATTCCAATAAAAACACAAAATTAAAATGTTTAACATGACATGTAATTTTAGATTTATGAGTATTCAAAAATTTATGTTTCCTCATTTTAATTTATCGCTTAATTTACAATAAATTTCGTGAAATGTAGATTAAAATGCATGTAACCATTTCAGGGAATAAACCAGTTCATGGCCTGTATTTCCTTCATGGAATCTTCCTTGACAAAGTTACACATCTTGAAATACATATAAAAGGTTTATAAATGTCATGTAGTTTGTTCTATGAAAAAAAAATTATGTAGAGGATTAACCACCTTTAAATCCATATAAACATATGGGAATTAATCATTCTCTTTTTTAACATGTCTATACCCATACTAAATTTATTCAAAATGACAAACATATTAGAACATTATGTCATTTTCCATATAACAATCACTCCGTATCTAAATGAGACTCAACCAACAATGATCAAAGATAGTTTAAATCATAGTAAAGATATTTAATGGAAATATCAATAAGGGAAGTGCCTCGTAAAATATGAGATCATACACCCTTCTAAACATATTAAAACTCATCCCGGAGCTGATCCAAACATAACCATGGGACATATCAAAAACAGTCTTTCCACTATAATTACATATCATACACCATCTCCTAGGTCTCCACTTAGTCATTCCCATGATTACTATATACTCATACTAGAGGTGTGTTACTACCCCTATGATAATTCTCATTATGGTTTACAATAGGTATCATATGATCCTAAAATGATGAATCTTTACACAGCTCAACATCCTAGATATCTACCCAATTAGAAGTGTTTTGATGATATATTTGAAGCTCTAACATATAAAACATGTCATTCATTGAACTGTAGTGTGGTGGAAGGGATAATCGGTATAACACAAGATGAACCTTTTCTAGTATGTCAAATAGATTGACAATCCTGGACACTAGTTTCCATGTTTTATAATACAGTGTTTTCCCATCCTAGTCGACACCCATAAATAAAAAATGATGACCAAACCCAAACAGTATAGATCATCTTTGATACAAGGAATATGATTTATTAATAATTATCATATTCTTCAAAATCCTCCTGATTAGTTGAATTCGATTTGATATCTTATCCCTGAGAATAACTCCAACAAGTGCTAAATCGCATGGCTCCAACCACAAATGAGGTGAATAGTATGAACTTCCATAAAAATCCTCTAATGGTTCAATTTGGATATTTTACTATAAACTATTGTAATATGAAAACTCTAAGTGTTCCATATTATTCTACAATGAATCACTGATATAAGAAACATAGGTTCAAAAAATATACGCTATATTCGTGATAGTCATCTCGAATTGACTGTCGATATATATATGATAGGTCATACTGAAAAGAACCTATTATAGAAAAGCTTTATTAATACCCAACAAGAACTGATACGTGAAATGAGAATCGCTATCAAAATTGAAAATCATCAGAACATCATGAAACCAATCTATATTGTGCATGTAAATACTACCAAGATAATCAGTAGTGAAGGTCTCCTTAGTAGTAATAATCTATTCCACCTCCATCAGTCAATCCAGATCACCCATACTACATCATTACTATGAATTTTCTTTTATAATCCTATCAAAAAATATATAGTGACATCATATTATCTCCACTCTATATTTGGAGTGGGCTGAAAAAAACCATATGTCATTTAATACATAGCTTTCTCTTGCGGACAAGTGAAGCATCTCACCAGAAATTACACTACCTCCTTCCATATTCCTAACAATAAGTATGTTAAACAGATATCACAATATATTATTGAAAATCCAGGATGTATTAACATCAAGTATCATGAAAATATATCATAAACTAATCGCATAAACTTATAGGTTTCCATACTTGGTCATGAAAGTTAATAGAATATTCTCTCTCAAGAGACCATCAGGAAGGTGTATCCCGTACTTGTAGAATGAATCACATAATTAATCCCTCCATATTTGATAATTGACATATCTCGATCCAGTCAAAAAAATTGGTATACAAAATGTTCAAGTTAGTTCTACTCATCCATGGGACTCCTGAACATCTTGATGTATGTCTTCAAAGAGCACTATCATCCACCACTTTTTAGAAGACTCTCACACTGCCTATGTCGGTGCCTTCTATATTATGGAATCTACTATGAAATTTTCCATTATTATTTTATAATAAAACTCAACGATGATATACTACAGATGTTGGACCCACCTCCTCTACCAGTGGATCATGTCCCACTAAGAAAAGGTGTACCAGATTCTCTTATGGTCCACATACATGAAAAACCTCTCACCAAAATATAGTGTCTCTAGAATCACAAGGAATATAAAATTATTTAAACTCTATATTATTATTATAATAACTTATGTAATGTATTATAATATTTATGGGGCTATATGAAACCAATTAACCCTCCTCCATTAGAACCGCTCTATGTCAAACTCCGAATGCATCCCAGCGTGCCTTTTTTCTCCAAAAAACTCATCTCACAGGAATCTAAAAATATCTTCACCCATTTCTTGGTCATAACAGCTGTCAGTTCTTATTTATAGGATAAATACTAGATAAATTACTTAAAATAGAAATATAGTCCTAGTATTATCTAAATTTCGATGACATTCTTGGGATTCTCCAGTGATATTATAGTTGTATCCTTCTCAAGGACCACTAAAATTCCTACCTCTAAGATGAAATGACCCAAGAAGTTCGCGTTAACTATATAGGAACTAAAATTTGTAATATTATAGTAAATACAATAGATTATTTATATTCTCAAGATGATGTGAACATGATGGGAATCATCATCGACTGACTTGGGGTACCCCACATTGTTGATAAAAAAACCACCACAAACTGGTAAAAAAATCATGGAAGATATGATTATTTTAATTAATGAATAATGTTTGTTTGTTCATTTAATTAAACGACATCACATTGAACTTGTACAATACATACATGATGTGAATATAAGTACATGGTATGTTTTGAAGGTTCTAGGAACAATAGAAGTGCGGTTGGGCCAGTGCCCAAATATAATTTTTTATCTTGATCAATGATTAGTATGATATCAATATGATGATGAAATCTAGTCTCCATGGAATATAATCAAATATTTAGAGAATGGAGGAAGAGGCTCAAAACCTTTTGATATATCATGCATATAATTTTTATAATTAATTAAATTAATTTCATAAAAAAATAATACTTGGATCTTCGGTACTTTCTTCTATGATGATGTTGATCGTCTAGAATGATCCTTCTGGATTATCTCGTTGTGCTTGTTAGGTTCCAAACTAGAATGTATCTAGTGGTTATCCACAAGTGCTCTGATCGCCCTTGATCGGCATCATTTGTTCTCTGGGTGTTAGCATAGTGAAGAGAGTGTCATGTGACATTCATTCTTTATCTCTTGTACTTTGGACTTGATGGAGGTCTCTCATTCTTGAGAGGGCCAGAAAGAGGATTCGAGATATAATTTTTCTAGCTCATATATTCTCAATTAATCGTGCTTGAAATTCAGTACATGGACCAATAAATATAGGTGTCTATTTATCGACCTCGGGCTTCAGTTACATTATTTAATTATGTAACAAAAATTAAAAACAATCACAACCTTTGATTAAACCCATGATTTTAATAAGAATATGATGTCATTATTTATGGAGCACAAATATGTGAAAAATGGAATTAAATTTTAAATTTTGTGTCAGAAAATAATTTAATAATATTTAATATTTTAAATTGTGATGAACAGATAAATAATTATTTTCTGTCTTATAAATAAATATTTCACTACCAGACTATCCTTTGTCTACTCAAACTCTACTTCCATTTAATAAATATCCAAATAAATAAATAATGAATTTTTACTCCTAAATAAATGTTTAATTAAAAAACTAGTTAATAAATATATATTAAATGTTTAATAAAATTAATTAATAAATTTTAACCACTATCCAATGAATAAATATTTATTTAATTTATATAATCAATTTATCATAAATAAAATTATTACACGGACTTGAGAATAAAATTTATTTCATCAATTAAATTCCAATAGAATTTAACTGAGACCAACAAAAAACACTAAGTGTGTGACCCTATAACAATCATTCTAGTTACCATAAGGTGGGATTGCCTAATGTCCAAGTGTACTATCTAGAAATGGGCCAAGTCACACAAAAAAAGAACATAAAGTTGCAACAATGACATCCACATACAATTCTCACTGTGTACTATAATCCCACTATCTCAATATCTCGTCAAGAAGATTTCATGATATTTTTATCAAAATTTATGCTTGATACATAATTCTTTGACTACCAGAAATAAAATCGTTGTTAGAATACAACAATATAATTTCACATGACATTCCTATTTCAATCATAATGCAATGATATCAAATTCCATAAACCGAATGAAAAAAATCCTTCCTTAACTTATCCATAATTAACATGCCACTCGTGACGCACCCAATGTACTATAATTCTCACCAACTATTTGTATGGTAGTTTTTATCAGTAAATCATAGTGCACGAGTCATGAAATTTGTTAATTATAATCTCATAGTCTAAGGATAATTACACATGCTCGTAGATAGGAAGATCTGAAGACACAAAATCATGTGGAATTCCAACTGGTGGGTCTATTTTCTTAATCTCCCTTCTTGGAGATTACTAAGTATGAACTTCATGAGAGGAAGTCTTATCTGATTTTGTGTACTCACACATAACGGTCTGATTACAATGTGTCCCATTATAGTATTTCATTGAAACACTAAAATATTTTTAAGAATATTTTTATATCATTTAAAGGTTCCCATCATAGCGGGGAATTACCAAGACATTATTAATTAAAAAAATACTTTAATACATTATTACATCATATTCATACAGAAAAATAGCAAATTATATACTAAGATGTTTGATATTTAAATACATTAAACATCCATGCAATCAAAGTACAAATAGTTGGTTCTAGGACACCAACTCTATTAAACTCATACTTTGTCTAGAGGTAACTACCTATGAATTTCAGTCTGCTAGAACTCACATGATGATTATGTTTCTACTGAGTCAAGGATTTAGTCAAGGGGTCATCCAAATTGTCTTCCATAGAAATTATGCTCACTCCAATTTCACTACTATGAGAAAAATCCCTCAAGAGATGAAACTTCTGATGTATGTGCTTCATCGGCTGATATGACATTGGCTCTTTTGTGAGAGCCACTGCTATAGTATTATCATTGTACAATGTGATTGGATATTTACTACTAGGTATCACATCCATTTCCTCGATGAATCTTCTCATCCAAACTGCTTCTTTATCTACTTCAATGGTTGAGATATACTCAAACTCTACTATAAATCTATGAACACACTCTTCTTTGAGCTCTTTTAGCTCACTACACCTATATTCAAAGTGAATTTGTATCACATTTGTGACTTTATGTCATCTTGGTTAGTATGGAAATTAGCATATGAAAATCTTTAGATGACTAGTTCCTCATCTCATCCATAAACCAGGAACATATACTTATTATGCCACATATACATTACGATATTCATGAATTTTCAGTCAATGGAGGTCACATAGGTCATCTTGATATCTACATACCGAACTCAATGCGTAAGCGACATCCAACCTAGTATATAACATGGAATACATGACTAACCCAATCACAATTTCATGTGGAGTAATTTCCATTATCATTATTTCCTTATGTGTCTGAGGACACAATTTATTAGAAATATAAATTCCATGTGATTCTTGAAACAATCCCTTATTGGATTGTTTCATATGGAATATATTTAGTATCTTATAATTGTATGTACTTTGACTTAGGCTCAGAAATCTCTTGGATCTATCACAATGGATCTTAATCCCAATAATATATACTTCCTCAACCAATTCCTTCATGGAGAAGCAATTATTCAACCATTTACTAATAGAATGTATGATTGGTATCTCATTTCCAATAAGTAATATGTCATCACTATATAATATTCAGAAAATGAAGGCACACCCACTAAATCATTTGTAGACATAAGGATCACATTCATTCTTGACAAAACAATAATCTGTTAAAGAGACATCAAAATGAATATTCCAAGACCTGGATTCTTTATTTAATCCATAAATGTATTTTTCCAACTTCAATACCATATTGGAATCCTTTGGAGTCCTAAAACCTTATGGTTGGGTAAGGTAAACATCTTATTGAGGGTTCTTGTTAAGTAAGGTTGTTTTGATATCGATTTTCCAAATATCATAGTCATGGTAAGGAGTAATGGCCAATATCATTCTAATGGATTTCATTATTTCAGCTGGTCAAAAGGTTTTGTCTTTGTAAATGACTTAGCGCTATTTTTACCCTTTGGAAACTAGTTGTGATTTATAAGTAATGACTTTCCCTTAAAAATAAAATTTCTTATTGAATACCCACTTTCAACCAACATGCTTTACATCAACTAAAGTATCTACAAAAATCCAGAATTGGTTTTGGTACATGGAATCCATTTTAGAATTCATGGATTCTTGCCACATGGAAACATCTTTGACACTTATTATACATTATAGGTTAGTGGGTCAATTTTATAAAACAACAAGGAGTCACTATCCTCAGTAACTAGATACCATATCATTGCAGTTTATTGACCTCTATTGTCCAACTACATAGTTCTTGTGTCATTGGAACCATTCTTTCTTCCACAAGGATTTTTGGAATCTATTCATGTACTAACTCTTGTCTACCTTGAGGCTCAACATCGTCATAGTTGATCTCTCTCCCACTAACCTTTTTGGATATGTTCTCCATTTCATGTTATATAAAGTGTATTTCCACTATAATCTTTTTTTTTCAGAGGGTTCGTATTGGTAATATCATCTTGTTTCATTAGGGTAAACTATAATGGTTCACATTGTGCCTTAGTGGGCATGTTTGAAACTTGAAGAGGTCTTAATAAACACATCTCTTCCCCACACATTTATAATTGGTAACATGGATTTCATTAAACTATAGAACTCGTATGGAATACCATTTATCGATTTATTTGATACATGGTTTAGTATGTGTACAATTTTTTGTAACATCTATCCTCAGAAGAATAATGGAAGACTCGCATGACTCATCACTAATCTCACCATGCCCAACATTGTCTTTTTCCTCATTTCTCTCAGACTATTCCACTGGGGTGTGAAAAAAGGAGCGAGTTTGGTTGGGATCCCAAAACACCATATGTAATCAATGATATCTTGATTAATATATTTTCCACATCAGTGTGAGTGGAGTTTCATAATCTTCTTAACAAGATAGTTCTCAACCTAATTCTTTTATTCCTTGAACATATCAAAAGAATCAGACATATACCCCATTAAGAAGATATATCCATATCTTCTAAAATAATCAGTAAAAGTAATAAAGTATGAATAACCTCATTTTTTTAACAAGAAATGGTCAACACACATCCGTATGAAAAAATTCAAGAAGCTATTTATCCATTTCACATTTCCCAAAAAATGGGTCTTTAGTCATTATTCCTTGTAGACATGCATGAACAACACCACATGGTTTTAATTAGAAAGATTCTAAATATCCATCTTTATGTAACATTGTAAAGTGTTTCTCATTTACATGACCTAGGTAGTGATGCTAATGATGGGTGTGGTATCAGTCATGTGATGTGTCTTTGTTATCAATTTCCATTACATGGTTTGTGTAATCCTGTACGTATAGAACATTATATAAATCGTACCCACCAAAACAAATTATATCCCTGTAATATAAGCATCATTAATTTCCAAACATGAAAACAAATCCATATGTATCTAATATCAATACAAAAATAATGTATTTTGTTATATATTGTATATAATAACAACCATTTAAAACCAATATCATACTACTTTTCAATGTAAGGTGGTAGTCCCTAAATACTTCAACAACACATCTTGTTCCACTGGATACTCATAGTTCTACCTCCCGTTGGTAAATCTTCTTGAATCTAAATGGTTCATGTATTTAGATACATATGTGGGAAACAAAAGCTGTATAGAATACCCAATTTTTAGAAATAGATAGATTGAATTTGATAACAAACTCACCAGAATCATCCCCATCTTTCTTGGGTTGGGTGTTGTTTTTCTTCTAGTGTCCCTTATTCCTAGATTCCAAAAAAAACAACCTCATGTTCCCTTGACTCACATTTGATACTCTTTTTCATGGAAGGGAATGATGAATCGTTGGTCTTAAATCTCTTTTACTTACCTTTCCTTTTATTCACCATAAAGACATAAGGATTTTCAGGAATCATATCATTGTACACTTGGTGATTGAGGATAATAAGATCAGATAGGTACTTATCAATGTTGTTCATATTAAAATTAAAAACAAAGTTGGGGAATCTTTGAGGGAGTGATGAGATAATGAGGTCAATGCCCAATTATTTAGGGAGTTTAAACCCTAGAACCTCCAATTTCTCAATGTAGTCAATGATCATGGATACTTGAGGCCCAGCTGGGAACCCACAAAAAGATTACTCTGAAAGAGTTCCTTGGATATCTCAAACCTTTTCTATCTAGCTCTCTCCTGGTAAATATCACAAAGGTGCTCCATAATTCTATAAGTATCCATGTTTTTATGAGACGTCACGAGATCCCAATGCATTAACTATAGCATAAAACATTAAAAATCGACCGCATAATTAATATGAATCTCATAGAATAGAAAATCCTCATCACTCTACTCTTTGGAATATGGATCGCGTAATGATAACACTAAAACAGAATACATCTATTTGTGGCATAGAATAACCTGAATGCATCTAAACCATTTTTGGATGTTAGTACCAGTGATGGTGTTGTCTTTATCTAGAATTGATCACATGGATATTTTGGTTGAAGATCTTGTCATTTTTAATATAAAATTAAAATTGCATATGATTTGTACCTTCTTGATTACATTTTTTGAGAAATAATAAATCATTACTATTAAGCCTCCCACTATTTTATCAAGTCCCAATGTCCCTCCCCATTGAACTCAAAATGTACAGTTTCCCTAAAATTCTACTGGAAGGGATCCATATTCCCTTTTGAAAAACCCCAACAAGGGTTGGTTAGGTTATTTGAATGTATTTTGGTAGGCATGTCTTTTTTAAATATGGTCTTGAAATTCCATGATATATTCTATAGACTCCCCAATCCTGAAATCCAGACATTGAATTTCCCCTACTATTGCCTCCAAAGTTACACCAAGTCTAGAAAGGGACACTCTCATTGATGTAATATGGTTATGTAAATACAAAACCTTTAATAAGGAATTCCTATATAGAATTATGTGCCTCAATAAGATTTGTTCAAACATATACATTTAATGATTTTTTCCCTTAATAAAGCAACAGAAGGCTTTGTCTGAAATAATATTTTATTTGTGGGATTTTTATCTCTTATTAATTAATTTCTTGTTATAATTATCACCTGCTGGTTAATATTATGTTGAACTAACTTATGTGATTAACCATGTCCTAATAATATTTATGCATAAGACTGGATTAGTTTAGATCCATCTCCCATGATTTTTTAATTCATTAATTATGTGATCGTAAAAACACTTCCATAATGAAAAACCGTGAATCGGAAAGAAATAAAATAATACAAAGGGCATGATCATGAGATTTTATAATGTTCTGTTTATATAATGGTTTATAAACTGACCCCAACCTAGGGTAGAAACACCTTGATCCTTATGGGATCGTGTTTAAAACGTTCCACCTGTCCACCTCTGTATCTCCTAGGATTGGTATCGTCGCAGCTCTAGCTTGTACCACCTCAACTATCATGGGAGTTCCATCCATTACATATGAATTTTTGTATCTAACATGTATGCAAGGGGTAAAAGATATTATACATAAATGAATCCTTGGGTAGGTAGGCTGTATATATTAAGAATGATAGGGATTGCATGCCAACAAATTCAATTTAAATAAATAAATCAAAAGAAACGACCCACATACATAGGTATTTTTCCAGCTCCTGATCATCCATACATTCAATGATTTTTACACATAAATGAAACTAGAATTCAATTATTTAATCATTATTGTTTATGAAAAATCACACTCGAATTAATTAATTACATTCTTTAATTCATAAATCCGTTTAAATTACACCATTTTCTAAATTTCATTGATATTATCATCCATCATTATTTTAAACAGATAAATTCATTTTATATTATATTTTAATGTAACATTTACCATGGAGGAAACCCAGTGAATTACAGTTCATAACTACCCAATGAGAAGAAATGAAGATTGGACATATTTTAAATTAAACACAAAAATATAAAACATATATCACATGTTGGGCCTCCACATTACACTCTCACCATGGTACACCTATCAAGGGATTTGATAATATAATAATAAATTTTAATAAATCGAAAAAATATGGTTGATTACTTGTTGTACAGCTCAAACTACATGGTGTGTACTATTGTTCAACATCCATCTGATGTACACGCTTAGGGATACAACGTGTGAGTGTAATTCAGAAATCTTTAGAGTTCACAGTGTTTCAAGTGGATCACACGCCATGTAGTATCTGTACTACATGGTCTCTAGTTGGGAAATCCATGTATGGGGTACACAGTCTTACCATAACCAAAAGGGACTATATGTCATCTCCAGTGGGCCACATGGGATGTAATCTGGAAACCACGCGTCACCCGTTCCTAGTCAACATACATAGGATTTTAGACATAGTGAAACTCTAATGACACTGATTGGTTTGAAAAACCATACTCGGTGCATTTAAACTTGACTACATGATGTGAACTGCCGAATACACATTGTCTGTTCTGATGTTGTACTACCATGATCCTATGGAACCTCCAGGCGAGATCCTTTATTTTATTTTAATCAAAATTCAAATAAAATTTAATTTCTATTAGGTGAACGAGAAGATAAAGGGGAGGAAAAAATATTGAGATTTAATTTTTCAGAATGATTCAATTGAATTGAAACTGCTAAATTATTAAATTCAAAAATCATCCACAATATAATTAAATAAATATAAACTATGATGTAACTGATTTGATACCAGTTGAAGGTTTCGAGTGCAGTGGAAGCATGATTGGGTAGGTTCCAAAAATTGTTTTTTACAATAATCAATGATCATTTCAAGATCAATACAAAGATAAATTCCAATCTCCCCATAATAGAATCAAATATTTATATAATTAAGGAAGAGTACAGAAACCATTAACAAGTATATTACACATCTTCTTTATAACTAATTTCATAATAAATAGAATACATGGATCTTCGATAAATTCTTTGTTGATGATGTTGATCATCTGGAATGACCCTTTCATATTATCTTGTTGCACTAACTAGGATAAAAACAAGAATCCCTCTAGTGGTGATCCACGCATGGTCCAATGTCCACCTATCGACACCACTCGTTCTCCGGGTGCTAGCACGGTGAAGTGAGTGTCTTCTGTTGGTTGTTCTTGATTGCTTGTTATTTGGACTTGATGAACATATCTCATTCTTTAGAGGGGTGGGAAGATGTTTCAGGAGAGAAATTCTTTATCTAAAAAATTATTAATTGACCGGGAGTGCAGTTTGGTACATGGAACAATAGATGTACGTGTCTTTTTATCAACATATGGCTTCAATTAAAACATTTAAATGTGTAAAAAAAATTAAATACATTCATAACCATAGAGAAAACCCATTTTTAAAAAAAATAATATCGCATTATTATTTATGGATTACCAAATTGCACAAAATGTAATTATAAATAAAATTCCACATCACAAAATAATAGAAGTATTATTATTATTTCCATCTAGTTAAATAATTTTTTACCATCATGAAAATAATTTTTTTACTACCGGACTGACCTCAATCTGCTAGAACTCCACTTCCATTTATTGAACACCTGAATAAATAAATAAATAATTTATTCTCTTAAAAACATTTCTTTACAAAAAAGTAAATAAATATTTATTATATTTTCAATAAAGTAAATAAATAATTTTTTACCAACAATATAATGAAAAATATTTATTTAATTTATGAAATCAATTTATCTTGAATAAAATTATTCCATGGCCTTGAGTATAATATTTATTTAATCAATTAAATTCAAATAGAATGCAAAAAAACAACCAAAAAACACATAGTGTGTGACCCTCTAAGATTCATTATCGTTGGTATTAGGCATGCTTTCCTACAGTCCAAGAGTAATGTTTATCAATGGGTCAAGGCACCCAAAAGAAAGAATGTAGATTATCAAAAATGAAATCCACATGCGAACACTCAATGTGATATATAATCCTTTTGTCTCAACATCTCATCAAGAATGTTTCATGATAATGTCATCAACATTGGTGCTTGATACATAGTTATTTGACTACCTGAAAAAAAAATTGTTGTTACACCGTGGAAATGGAATTTCGCGTGATGGTTCTATTTCAATCAAAGAGATGATATATCAACTTCCTTAAATGGTCGGGACAAATCCTTCCTTTTTTATCCATTAATAACATGAAACTCATGATGCACCCAACATACCCTACTTCTCACCAATTATCTATGTGACGATTTTCCTCAGTAATTCAATGTGCTTGAGTCAGGACACATATTAATGATAATATTAATGAATATGGATAATTACACACACTCTCATGTATGAATATCCAATGAAACCAAATCATTCAGAATTCCTACTGGCAGGTCTATTCTAAGAATATCTCGTCTTTTATATTACTATGTACGAACATCATGATAGGAAGTTTCATCTTCCTATGAATACTTGCACCTGACGATCTATATAATATGTGTCCCATTATAGTAATTATTCCAACTATATAACTATATTTAAGAATATTGGGAATGAATTTCATGGATCTCATCATAGAAGGGAACTACCATGACCTTATCAATGCAATAAATACTCTATTGAATTATTACATCAATGTCATCCAGAATAATGAAAAAATATGAAAAAATATGTTTGATATCTAAATATATTAAATATACATGTAATCAAAGTACAAATAGTTGGTTGTTAGACACTAACTCTAACATTCTCGATGGTCTCACCCTCAACTTGTGGTATCCGGATCTAAAATAAATATTGGAGAAGATCTTAACATCTATAAGCTAATCCAAGAGATCATAATTATACAAAAATGGGAACTGTTACCTGATATTCTTCTGGATTAATATCTGATAATCCACTCATAAGAAAAAATTCCCATTATCCTTCTTGGTGAAATGAACTATAGAACCCCATATAGATGTACAAGTCCATATATAAAAATTGGCATCATAATATTCCAAATGAACTTCCAACTACCAACGATATACTAGTTTTATCATGTAAGAAATAATAGAATATTGTTCTACTATAGATACCAACTCAATCATGATCAAGAATTATCAATTAGGTGTTAATCTGTATAACCATTCATAAATTACATCCTAACAAAGGTATACCACTGGTGGAAAATAAAACTAATGAATTCCCCCATCATATATAATAGGAATTTTTATCTGATATATGAGACAATCCAATCAACACTAAATTGCTCAAGAACAACCAACTTTATAATCCCATAAACACAATGGAAAATATATATCTCATTTTGGAGATATAAAGGCAACTATTCTCTGGTAAAATCCTATATAAGACTGATATAAAACTATACAATCCATAAAATTAATCAAATAAAAATATGGCATTTCTAGCATGATTAGTTTCCAAAATAAATGATAACCACCAATTTATCAACAAAATTAATTACATCATTTTATATACTATGAAATCACTCCTAATTGTGTATTGATGTTCAAAACATGATCCAATATTTCCAAACCTATTTTAAAAAGTGTAGATAAAAATTATTTTGATGCTCTTATATAAAAAACAAACAATGATGGATGATAAAACAAACATACCTCACATGGTAGAAGGTCATGCATCCATAATAGATATAGTTGACTATATGGAAGCATCTAAATTTCCTCTCTTCCATGAGATCTAGTCTAAATCTCTTGCATTATTCCTTCTTTCGGGTACAGCTACTTAAGAAATGGGGTATCATTTCTTATACCTTGACAAGAACACTGAGGATATCTCTAGCTACCATCCTACTATAGGGTAGCTGACTACTTCACAATATCTAAAAACTATCATGATTTATTTTAAATTATCTATAACTATAATTTTCTACAAATCTTATAAAAATGACCATTTTGACCATAAACGTGACACTCCAATGTGTGGTATAAGAAACTGATGCCACTTGTGGCCCAACATCCCATGTTGATATTAATATAATGTAACACAGACTTGATATGTATTTATATATCGCTAAAATCACTAGAAACTATTTCCTTTATGACTAAAATCATAGTGACATATCATTCCTCTAGAAGAAGAGATCTTAGTTTTCCTGAAAGAAATAGTCTAGCTGCTACACAAGGCCTCTCTCATATTCCCTTACATGATGAGTTCCTGACTCATCACTTTTGAAAAGTTACTAAAGAAAAAAACATTTTCTTATGAACAGATCTCATAGAAAATACCACCATGAAAATTCCTCTCCCTAGATATCTCATTTTATTCTAATAGTGGTCCAAAGAACTCCAAGTCGGTGAAACATCTAGTGTAGTCCATAATTGAAATTCCATCTTATGTTTAGTACAATAAATCGTGATCCATATCATTTCTAAAAAAATCATTTAATGAGTGTCGCATCAACATCACCTTCATGTCATTACAATATAACTTTCCTCACTTCCCAGATTTCTCTAAAATAGCCCACAAATTCCTGGTAGGTCCAAAAAGAAAATATGCAGCATGCTTTACCCCTATCAATGGGTGTCATGAGATGATTGAATGTCTTTGGACTTAATCTATCCAAAATTGAGATATACGAGGGTCTCCATATCCTTTTAACATATAAAGATTCAGTTGAAAGAAATCCCATGATAACTATGACATAAACAGAATGATGTAGACATTCTCCCGATGCTCGGAAGATCCACAAAGCTTATATGTAGAAAAATTCACCTTCCCATCAGCATGTGTCTCAATAAGCTTAAATATTTTTTGAACTGACTTGATTCTATACTCATATACATGAGTGAGTCCATCCCCAGTGAATGTTGGAAGGTTTTGTAGCTTAAACTCCCTCAACATCTAAGATAGTGAATGTATGGTTGAAACAGTCTCTCATTACTAGGATAACATAAGACTTCAGAAGATTTCATGATGTTTAACAACCATATGACCCTCAAGAGATATAGGATGCTCTAAGCTGGTTACATTATGAGCAAGCTAATTACCACTCTCTTTATACTCAATTAAAATATGACATGGAGGAATTTTTTGTATAAGACTAACAAAATCCTTAAAACACAAGCTATAAACACAGACAAACTTAATATGTGAAATAAATAGAGAACCACTAGCATATGTGATCTTTAAACATGTCTTATAATTTTTTATGACATAATAGTTCATTTATTTTCATTTATAATATATAATAGGTAACTCATTTCACATTTCATATATTAAAATTCACAACATTCAATAAATAAGATCTTATTATGAACAATTAATGTAAATATATATCACTATGTTTCTATCATGATTTATGCATACTCCTATCACTCTATACCAGGCCAAAAGTATAAATATCTAGAATCCAAAACATCACAAATCATTTGAATCACTATAGGTGAAATAACATCAATTACAACACTGAAAAACATGTTGAACTACCCCATCTCTGGGAACTCAGATTTTACACCATATATGGGTTATCTACTCCCAAAAACTAGCTCCTTTCCAAGTCCAAAAAAATCCTAGTCAGATTTCGACCTTTCTAAAATAGTGGTGAAATATAAAATAAAAAACAATCCTTCCTATGATACCACTTTTGAACAACCCTTGATCCTCCACTCTCTCATGTGGCCAAATTAGGTTGGTTATGAGACATTGACGCACCACCCCGTACACAAGATGATGCTGACTAGTAGTTGATATGGGAAGCATATCGAGGGGAGACTATATCCCATGGTAATGAGTTACAAAAAATCTCAAATAAATAATAAAAAAATATTAGAGTAATTGAAATTGTGAAAATTGTACAAAATACAAATTGGATGTAAAAGGAGGAACCAATAAAAAAATAATGTATTATGAAATAATAGGATGAAATGTTCCTGAATGTATAAATAAAATAAATACAAATAAAAAACTATATGACACAAATATAATCAAATGACCCCATTCTGGACCCCATTGTCAGTACTATCCCAAAACTCAATCCCATAAAGTAAGGAATAAACAAAAATAAGGTCAATTTACATTGTCAACATAACTATCTATGTAATCTTCTCGGGGTCCAAATTAAGATCTAAATAAGGTGTGATTAAAACCCAGTCGTTCAAAACAACCATTAATAATAAAAAAATAGGGAAGATCCCTATAGTTCAACACAATGCTAGAATATATATGAGCATGTAGAAAAGCCATTCCAACCATAACCACATAATAGTAGAATAATCAAAAAAACTCAGAAGATCCCTCTATACAAGCATTTCATCATCCTTGATAGAAAATGTATATAATATTTTCAGAATCCAGTTATAACCCTCTATATATGTATTTCAACATCTATGAGTATCCCTAAATATAAGAATTACATCATTTTGTTGTTGCCCTCTATTTGATAATTAAAGTATGAAACTACCCCAAGCCTGCTATATATTAATAACAGCATGAAACTAGGAAAATAACACCATTTATGAATTATATAAAAATTTTTTTCTGTGCCGTATATATAATAATTACACCATACAACATTCCATGATCTCTATATAAGCATTATACCTTTAACAAGGCTGATCCTGTTACATACGGATTATATCCAAAACCATTGTTCAAGTATCCTATATAGACAATACAGAATGAATCTTGGATATTCCTATAAAATAATCATTACCAAATGAAACCCAAAGCACATGTCATAATTGAAAAAATATAAAAATATCATTTCATAAGACTCAATGGATAATTCTAAAAAATACCATTTGCTTTTCAATTAGACATTAATTTTTATATCAAATTATTTCCCATAATTTAGGCAACCAAAATCCATTAATAAACTGATTACATATCATGAATTCACTGGAGTTCCCATATCATGTTTAATACAATGTAATCCATTAGACAATTAATTGTTATTCAAGGGTTCCCTCACCAAATTGTTAGCTATAAGTCAGGTCACAATAGAATTTAATCCAAATGGATCCATGGTATAATCTAATAAATTATTTTTCATAATCCATCAAAAAATTATTTAAATTTCATGTTGTGTTGGGACAATAAAAATATTACACATATATAACCAATAAATTGTCTATAGGTTACGGTATTAGACTCATACCATTAACCGACAATTAATATAATGTTTCCAACTAGTAATGAAAAAAAATAATGATAAAACAGAAGATTCGTTGAATACCAAGAACAAATAATATAAATATTCAATAATAGAAACCACCAATGGAAATATATTATACTATTAAAATAGGGAATAAAAAAATGAGAAGGAAAATACTAACAAAAAAACTCGTTGGAGATTAATTTCTTAGACAAGAGGTATAGAATGGATAAAGATTTCCAAAGATAAAAAAGATATTATCTAGGTATTGAGAGATGTGGAAATGTTAAATAGGAATAAAAATATAATCATATAAAGTGTTTTAAAATCACTGATCCTAATAAGTACAAAACATGTAAAAGAATCACATGACATGTTATTCTCATCTTAAGAGTACACCAAAATTCACATCACCTTAGTTGAATTTAAACTATTGAAAACATTAGACGTCATGTAACGTAGACTCATTAAGTGAAACTTGTTCACATAATCTAGTTCATGACCTATATTTTCTTTAATGCATCTGTCTGGTGATAGTTACACATTATGTAACACATATACAAGATGTGTAAATTTCTTTTTAGCTATTTTAATCCTGAACTCGTTGGATAATCCAAAAACACCTCTAATTCATTATATACTAAAGATAAAACATTTAATGTCTATTTAAAATATTTATACCTATACTAATTTATTTAAAATATATATATATGCCCCCAATGTTTTGGCCATTTTCCCCAGAAAAATAATTTTTCCTCAAAACGCGACTCAACAAACAATGTTCAATGAAAAAGGTAATCCCAAAAAATTGGTTAACTGAAAAACTAAAAGAGGGACATACCAGGAGAAAGAATAAATCATAATTGAACAATAATAGTATCCTATGATTTATGAAAAAATTAGTTTAGGTATCACCATCATTATCTAATGGATCATCTCTTATTGAATCAAATGGTTTATATAATTAATCGTTAATTAATATGTATATTAAATTTATTTAGGATAAAAATTTAATAATATATAAATATTGTAGTGTTTAGATATGTCACATGGTCATGTTGGAAGATGTGTCAAATATTATATACTAGAATAAAATGTAAGGTAATAATACTCTTGGAGGTATTTAATGATCATAAATCAATAGAGAAGGGGAAAATATTTAGAACAAACATGAAAGATTGAATTATGTAATTTATAAATTAACTATTGGGATACAAAATTTTTATAAGTTAATTTCGATGAAAATGGAAAAATAAAAGGAACTATATTGGATATAGTGTCCAAGAAATCTCATTATATAAAAAAATCATTTTGGATGTTATCAATATAGGATTTTTTTTGTTAATTTATTTATATTCATAATCATTAGTCATTATGCATCTAATTATTTTATAAGTATTACCAAATAACATGGTTCCATGAAGGATTTAATTTCAAAATTTATTTTCATTATTAATGTGCCAAAAACATACCCATATTAGGTTATAAAATGGATTGTAAAAAACCTATCTAGTAAAAAATTGGATTCTAATTTCATATAATTATTTTTGGGATAGTCATTTGTTATAGCCATTATTGTTTAGTCTTTTAGAATGATGGCATTAATTAATATATATGTTTCTTTATGTTTTTTATTATTTATCGTATTATATAATGAATCTTACTATAATGTAATGAAATTTTCTTTACAATTAATTTTAATCAATCTCTTATATCTTGTCTAAAATTCTATAGAACTATTTATCATGTTCCATATTACCTTATATTTTATTTCTTTATTAAGGGGTATTTTAACAAAATCTCCTTTTATATATTTACATGGTGTGTTTCATTCTTACTTATATAAATATTTTTAAATATATTATGATTTTATTTGAAAATTATATTCTTGTTATTATTATATAGATTAAATATTAATGGAAATCTATGTGGTTTTTCATTAATCATGTTATTGTTGGATCATTTATAATCATTTCATTTGTCTTTTCACCTTGTATTTTCTTGTTTTAATTGTTAAAAAACATTTTTTTTCAATTTTAAAGAGTATATGTAAAAATTTTACATTATTTATATAATGATTCATATTTGTTATATCATATGTTTATTTTCATGGTTTCGCTTGTAATTCCTTATTCATATTTCTTATAACACATTCTACATGTCCAATGAATAGTTACCATGTTTTTAATTTTATTTTTTAAATAACAAAATTTTCTTTTCAATTTGTAGAGATACCAATATAACTAGTTTCATATCAAATTATATATTGATTTGTAATATAGAAGTGTGTTAGTTTGATTTTTTTGTCTTGGGATCCAAAATAGACAGTGTTTTATATGATAATTACATCTATTTAAAGATGTCCATAATTTTTATTCTACATTTTGATGATAGTATGAGATATATACATATATATCATATATAAGTTATATTTATATATTATGATATCTTAGATAGTTATCTTGAAATTAATCTACAAGATCAAAAGCTAAAAGTTTTGTTTAGAACCAAAAAAATATATGAAAGTTGACGATTTAATGTTACTATATATTTATCAGCGAATATTACATCATAGTATTTGAATAAAAAATCATTTTTCAACATGAAATTTTTGTAGTTTATATTCATTAAACTACATTTTTCTTATCATGTTATCATTATATTATGTTTTTCACCACATTTATATAACATTTCATGTTGACCTGTTCAAACAATTTATTTGGGATGAGTTTTATAGATAATAGAAATATTTAAATAGAATTATATATATTTTAAATGAAATATATCATTCAAATAAATTAGTTTGTATAAATTTAATGGAAAATTTTATGTCATTAACACTATATGAAGAAAAGATGAAAACTATATTGAATTGAGCTTGTTTCATAAAGTGATAATGAAGGATAATGTTAGTTTATATCATTATAGTATGGTAGAACACATAAATAGTAGGTTACCAAAATTATACAAATAAAAGGATGCATGATGAGTCAAAAAAACATTAATGTGTGATGGAATGAAATATAAAATAATTTTATGGATTTAATATTACAAAAAACAACATTATCGAAAAATCATAAAATGATGAAACAATATAGGTTCCATCACCATGTGACAAATATTTTATGAAAAACTCCAAGACCACATAATGAAAATGATTCCATGGTATATTAGTTAATGGTAAAATTCCATGTTTTAATTATATCTATCTGTTTTATATTATATAACATTAAATGAATAATTATTCTGTTATTCGTGAAGTTAAAAAATAAGAAAATAATATTTAAGCAATGTAATAATTGATCCATTTCAATAAATTTTATTAATTGAGGAAACCATTTAAGAATAATCTATTTAAAGATGGTAGAAAACATGATGAAAACTATCAAAGTGATAAATTGTTCAATATTTATTACTAAAAATATAATAATTGAATGTGATATTTCTTCTTCCCAATGCCATAATGTTCAATATGATATTTAATGTGGAATATATTCACTGTTTGATTTAGTAAGATTCATTATCAATAATAAAGGGTTTAAAATTTTTATATTAATGAAAGATAATCTAATTATGTGTTGTATTATTATCAAAAGCTATAAAAATCGAAAATTAATTTTAACTCCATTTAAATATAGGATTCCTTATAGTTACATAAACAAAAAGAACATAACCAATAGGTTTTAACTCTTACTATGATAGTAAAATTTCTTAATACCTTAATATTAAATGTTTTGGTAGGATATGCTTTAAATATTGAATTAGTTAGGGTTGTTTATCTTGGATATAAAAAGGAAATATTAAAAAGGGATATCACTCCAACCAAAAAATTATTCTATTACTGTAAACCCATATTCCACTACATTTAAAGGTGTGAAATTTGAATTAGATATTTCACTAAACCACATTAAATTTTTATTATTTACTTTTTTCTTACATACATTATTGTGTACATTACGAATATCAATATTAATTTATCAATATATTGATCATGTTTATCCACTAAAATCATCATTTACTATTTAATATGACCTATACTTATAAAATCGTTTTTATTGTTGTAAATTTATCCTCTCTTGTCTAAACCATCTACCATGTTTGGAAACTAATAAATTATTCTTAGTAAATGCCACCATGATATAATATATTGAATTAAAAATTAAAAAACAACTTTTCAATTATTTATATAGAACAACATACATGTGTCATAAGGTTATAGTGAATCACATGATACATTAAATGTCAATATTTTACCTTAAAAAATCTTAATTTTTTTGTGTGTTTTTAGGCATATCACATCACAAGAACAATCCAGTCAATTGGGTATGTATTTTACATTATATAAAATTTAAAAAAATAAATTATATTGAAAAATATTTCTTTAATTCATTAATAAATATACTTCCAAATAATCATGTCTGACCTAGAAAATCGAAATAAATCTACTTTATTTCCCCATATCATATATTCTACTTCTGTTATATTACATCACATGGGTAATAGCAACCATTTTAAATTTACAGATAAAAAATTTATTGTCTAAACACTTTTATGATATGTCTTATCTTTTTCTGTTCAACCCATATATCCTTAATAAATATCACTTAATAGTACTATCTAAAAAATCTATACTATAATATATATCATTAGAGTACTATGAATGGAGTTAATAAGTCAATGGTTATGGATTAGGATGTTGAATATTTTAGTATCTAGCCATAATAATGTTTTCAGTATTTAGGTAAAAATTAACCTAATCATGGGGACTTCTATGTACCAGTAGAGTATGAATTATCTACTATGTATGGTGTAACATATACCTTTATTGAATAATTATTCTTTATAATTAATTTTTCTATCTATGATATGATTAACGTTTATTATAATTTATCAATTTGTATACATATATTTCTTTGAGTTGGATAGAGATATATCCTTCAACCACTTTTCGTATCATATTCATATGATATTAATATTCTATTCCACCAGTAATGAACATAAATTTTTCTTAAAACATTACATGATCATATATTTCTCTATATAATTATTCAATAAATTATATCTATTGTATCATAAAACATATATGAGCCATATAACATGAAATCATCCTATAGTACTTAAAACAAGTTTTTAATATTTCACATACATCTAGATATTCTAGAAAACATAAAAATCATTTAGTAAATTGTCATTAAATATAAAATTAAAACTTTTAAAATAAAATAAAACTCAAAATGAGGATTCTTTATTACAAATTGTATTAAATAAACATACATTAACTCAGGGATAAACACATAATTACTACAAAACATGCTTATATTGGTTATTATTTTTTATTATGATTTTAAAAAATTTAAAAGGGGAGATTTTGGAGAATCTAAGATTGATCATGTAATTTTCTAAAGTGAATATTTATTCCATGTAAAATTCGAATTAGATGTTTTTAATTGTTTATATATTTTGAATGTGACCATTCAAATATTATTTAATGTGTTATGTTTTTTTAATTCGATATCTATTTATATGTATTCACTTAAAAGAAATTCCACATAGAAGTTAAATGAACATTGAAGACATGTTGAGAAGAATTTCGGAAATTTCATAGAACTGCATACCTCTTCTTAATGTTGAAAATAGGTATCAAATATAATGTTTATATATATATATATATATAAAATTAAATTTATTTTTATTGATAGTTGATTATATTCATTTAAGGATTCATTATATATTGTATCAATAAAAACTGATATAAAAATTATATAGATCATAAATTTTCAAAGTTGATGACAATGAAATAATTTATTATAGAATATTTAAAATCAATTCATTATGGTGAAGAAAATATTTATGAAAAATATTCACAACATAATATATGGCCATAGATAGCATATAACCGTGTGATCAATGGTGATGTCTTATACCCATATTTTTTTTAAACACCACTTTTTAACAATTAACACAAGATTTCACCAAACAAATTGGATGATATTTGTAATTATATATCCTATAAGAATTTTCAAGGATATGAGGTTGATGGTTATATAATATTTATCATCAAATATGGAAAGGTACATTATATACCTAACAATATTTTTTTATTTATTTTTTGAATAGAATAGAATAATATATTTCCAATTAAAGAAATTTTCATCAAAATATGTTTTCTCGATATACAATAAATGAGAGGTAAAAGTGAAATAAATTGGAATATTTGATTTAGTAAATAATCGGATCTAAAAAAATAGATTGACATTTCTAAAAGATAACTAGATCTATGAATTTTAAGAATACCATTGGGATTCAACTACAAATAATGATATGTTTCTCAAGTGAGTATAAGATGTATTCGAATAAAATTTATAGTTATTTTATATATTTCTCATTATTTATGATTTTTTTGGGAATATTTACTATATTTCATTTTATATTTATTATTAATGAATGCAATGATAAACTAGTATGTGATCCTTGATATAAATATGGATAATTTCATTAATCTAATGACAAATAATTTGTACGATTATGTTGATTTATATATGGATATAGTTAGTTGATAACTTAACATATATATTTATACTAAACTAAATGTAATAAATGTATAACATATATTTAGTTGTAAATCACTTTTCACTTCATAATTATTAATTTAGGAATATAATACAGATTTCCTTTTTAAAATATTTCTAAGGATCAACGGGACTCATTTAATTTTTATGATGACGAATAGGGTTCTTGATGATCTAACCCAATCTATGACAATTTCCATGGACTATCCATAACTAGTGGGGACTGAGATATATTTTTCTTATTTCATTTATGTGTTCTCACAACACATTGTAATTTTGCAAAAACCTAACCTCCTGATGAAAATTCCACACATCTTTTTATTCCGAATGGTTTATTATTTTCTCAACAGTTTCTAAGTAGTGTCAATATCACTATTATTGCTCACTGAAGAATCATATGTTATCTATATTACTATAGTTGTGATATTCAGTCATATCATACCTCCAATAAATTTCTTCAATATATTTTTCAATGAATCATTGGGTATCAGGACCCATGAACACATCAGCCTCTTGGATCCTTAGTATATTAATTGATGTTTTCTAGATGAAGGTGAGTTGATTAAGGATTTGTCTAATCCTTTATTATTTTTATATTGAATCATTTATTATTGTTTGTATAGAGATTTAAATTTAAATTTAAAATAGATTAACCCAAATATTCTATATGATTGTAATTTCTAGGTATTCCTCTCCCTTTTCAAAACCATTTAGCTCTTAAATTTCAATTTATTTTTTAGTAGGTACATGCTCTCTGATCACTTCACAAACACCCTATCCTTCCAAATTTATCTTCTCATATGTGAATAGATTTATCATTATAATATGATTCATTTTTTAATATGAATTTATGGTGAGTGATACTACAATTATGATTTATTCATCGAGTCTAGGTTTGGATAATTTATTGATTCAAAAAAATAGCAGGACAAATCAATTTCCAACAAATGAAAAAATGGGCATGATTAGTTTGTTAATAATAATTTGGTGTCAAAGAATTATATTAATATTACTCCCTTTAAAATGGGGAATTTGGATATTGAATAACATAAAATTTATAGGATCATTCATATGAAGATGTAGGCATGTTATCCTTTAGCACATAATAAAATGGTCAGTTCAAAAGACAAGAATGTTGAATCGGTTAGGAACTCAAAATTGTCCTTATGGAGTAAGTATGATGAACCTAATATTACAATGATTTTTTATTGGTGAAATTTTTTCACAACCTGTTCTACTACATTGAATCTTTTAGGAACTAACAATAATTTCATTGATTATTTAGTGACCCCATGTAAAGGGAATGGAGTATCGAAGATAGTGGCTAGTTCATTTGGTGAGTTTACTCCCTCATGTTTAAACAGAAAGCCTCTCTTACTTACAACCTAGGACTATCCATCAATTTCTTCATGACCTTGAGTATATTTATATAATTATTTGTCCCTTTAAGGGAAATTTATAATGTAACATATGAACCTGATGGGTAGAAACTCCTTATGATAAAAAAGTTTCAATACTAAGAGAAAAACATCGACTATATATTAGAATCTGATTCTGAATATTGGAGAATTTTATTAGAGGAATCCCCTAAGAATGCTCAAGGAAAAAAAATATGTCTTATTAGGTAATGATAGATTATAAATATGAAGCATGTGATGAATTATTGTATCAATTATAAATAGAGAAATGGAATGTATAATGTTTTTACAATGAGTGAAAATCTAGTTACATCAAGGTTAAAATACAAGCCTCCCAATGACTATTCTAATCAACCAAATCCTACGATAAAAATTATCTTTTGGTATGGTTATTTACACCATGGATTCTTTTCATACCCCCAATTAAGGATTTGAGGAGAAAAGATTAATATCCAGGTTATCATAGAAGGATTAATGAAACCATTAACTCAAGTGAAACCTAAACTATTGGAGGCCTATTTGTGATTTCTATGTTTATGAATAGAGGACATGAAGGATATGTACATGAGGACTTCTTCTTTACCCCACACTACCTTGACATAATGAAAATAGATGACCGAAATATGGGTAGGTTCTCAGATGAAGAATGACAAATATTAAAACAAAACAATATTAATTTGACATAATAGGGGAATGAAAAAACTATGAGAATATATCTGTTTTGAGAATAAAAAAAGATATAATTAAATTATATGACCAAAATATGGATTTAAATTCCCATGATTTCCTATAATTTATTCTCTTAGAGAACAACATTACAGTATTTAAAATTATAACTGATGTGATTTATTAAATATTTTGTTCCTATTCGATATTGAAATTAGGGATTTAAAATATAATTAATGTATTAGAGGGTTATTACTTCCTTGATAAAATTGGTTTTTATATTTAATTATATTTGAGGTTTATTTATATTATTGTCTTATTCCACATTCCTTGGGATGAAGAATATAATTTAGTTAATCTAAAATTGAATTATTATAGTTTCAAAGAAGAAAAACCTACCATTGGTGTGTTTTATGGAATTAATTTTGACTAATTAAATGTAATGGGTTAATTATGACTACATATGAATGTTTCATGTTGAGAATATTACAGATGTGTTTTTTTTCTGTATTTCATGGTGGGTATTCTTCTTGAATCTAAATAAATGTTAAAAATGTTTTCATAATCAATTTTGTAGATTTAGGCATAGATCAAGTATTTTTTGTGGCCATAAATGTTATATACATAATTTTAAATACTAATAATTTTATTTTAATATTTTTTCTATCATGATAGAGATGAAATTAGTTATTTATTATGATTTTTTTAGTAATTTGGTAACTTATTTTATTGGTTTCCTTAGTTTTTTTCTTATAATGGTTCACACAAAACCATAAAGTGGTTATTTTGGAAATTTTAAATTGTTATTTCTTCTAATCAAATTAAAAATCATTAATATTGAAAATATTTGAGAAAATAATAATTTTAATAGTATATTTTCAAAAAAACACCCTCACTCTAAGGACATTTATTAGACTATAAGAACATGAATAATACACCAACAATAACTTCAATTAAAAATGTTTATTAATGTTAATGGAATCTTTTCTATTCAAAATATTATGATTTTTTAATAAAAATATGATAAGATATTTGATTCCTTTTCTTATACTCATTTTATATAATTTTTTTAAAGTAAAAATTTCTTGTAAAAAGGGTATTTCCATTGTAATGATTGATTCATTATTTTTAAGACCATATGATAGATATATTATTTTCATGATTTTTTCTATATACATTTATTTTTAATGATCCCTTTAAAAAAGATATTATCACTCAATTGATTAATAAATCTTCAACATAACATAGGTATTTTTTTGTATAAAATATTCCAGACTTAAATTTTCACCAAATAATTATAAAAAAAATGTAACCGTGAATTATTTGATTTTAATATTATTTTTTCGTAAAAAATATATTAAATTTTTTTTAAATAATTATTTTAAAAAATAATTAAATATTATTCTATGTTTGTTATATACTGCACCTGAAAATTAATTTTTTATTATAAAAACACTTTTAATGGAAAAAGTGAGAACCACATAAAACCAAAGAAAAACGCTTGAACCGCCCCAACCCTGAAAGTAAACCAAAAAACAAGTCTTCATCAACACGATTCCCTTGGAAAGCAGTCTCATGAAGAAGCACGGGCACGGACCCGATGGCGAAGCCATACCCTCTCAAGCATCCAGTTCCAAGGTACCTGCGTCGAAGAAGACAAGATGCCCAAAACCCCTTCCAGGGCGGTCCATAAGCATAAAAAACCAAGCGACAATAGAACTTCAGAGACAATTGATCCGAATCAACATAAGCTCACACAACCCAAACATTCATAACAGTCAACCACAACCACCAACTTAAACTAAGTCACTAACCAGAAATTTGATATTACCCGAGTCTTCTTCCCTAAATAATTTCCTTGTTAAGGAAGATAAATTGAAGCTTGCATCCTCCAAAATCCGCTTCTCAGAAACAGACACAAGTTGATCCCAGGTATTGATGTACTCCTCAACAGTAATCTTCCCATGGTTGAAACCTCCTACCAAAATTGAGTCTTGTTTATCGATCCAATAATATTGTTCCTCATTAAGGGGAACCTCTAGAGTCTTTCCCATCATTCTTGCAGCTTCCTCCTCATTAGCATTGAGCAAAAGGACCTGTTCTATCTCTTCTTCCTGAAAACATAAAACCAGAACTGAGGAATGGCCATTCTGCTCCCCCGTCCTCATGTAAGTCAAAGACTCTGTCGCCGTCCTCTTATCACTCACCTTCTTTGCCGATCGAGTCTTCATAGGTGGAGGTAGAGAGGAGTAGTCCTTCCTCCCCTTCCTCCTCTTGGTCCTCTGGTTCGAAGTTTCATCTGCCGAATGGTTGTGCTCATCATCTTTTCACTCATGATCACACCCTCTCACTGCCTCCGGAGAGTATCTGAAGGGTGCACACAATTCTGTTTCAGGAAGCCTCTCAAATTGGTTATTCAGGGGAGTTAAGAGCGGACGCCTGGAAGTAGTCCCCCCTATCTTCCCCTTACTCGATCGCCATTCCTCCTCCAATGCAGACCCCTCCAACTCCTGCTGCAAAAAACCAAAAACCAGCCCCAATGACATGGCCAGATCATTCTCCATCCTATCCGCCATCTGCACCATAGCCTCTTGACTTCTGGCCTCCTGAATTTCCATGCTAATCGATTCTTGCTGGACTATACTACACTTCTCCATACCGATTGAATTTGAAGAGAAATCCAGGTCCCGCCTCAACCTTTTGAACATATCACCGACCAACGGATTGGCCTGAGTCACCACAACCTTCTTCATAGGAGACCGAGAATGAGAGGGTCGACTGGACCCTGCCACAAACGCCCCCTCGCACGTAGCTGGTCTGGTAAGAGAAACATCCTCCAGTTGCAAACTTCCATCATGATTCCCCCCGCCCAGAACACCTTCCTCCACGGTAGACTTCTGTTTGAGTGTATATCCCTTTCCCTGTCCCCCAAAATCCTTTTCGTGATAGTTGGTCCTCCTCCAAGTGCGCTGGAGTCCCCAATGACATAGATCCAGTGAGTGACCCAGTCGATTGCATCCAGAACAGAAGTCAGTCTAGTTTTTGAAAACCACCCTTTGCTTGCAGCGGTATTCTTCGCCCACGGTGATCTAGACATATTCAAAACATACCCTTGCAGCATCTACTTCGACAAAGATTCGTGGATTTATAGGATGACAAATAGATTTTGTTCGGCTATACGAACACATGTACCTACCGAGAAAATTTCCTAGCATACACATAACTGAAGGATTTTGAAATGGTAGGGGACGATTTGGGAAACTTACCCAGGATGATATTGTTGAAGGATCGCGCTTCATATTCCAATCGAAGTACCATTGAAAGTGAAGAAATCGAAATCTGTTGCATATACGAGAATCCCTTGACCACGCCTTGAAGAGGTCAGCATCTGAGGAGAAACATATCATAATGTGTTGACTATCCAAGAGGCCCACTGTCGCCCTGTCATGCAAATCCAAATCGTCAAATACATGCCTATCGAATGCATCCACCGACGGCCGCCACTGGAAAAACCTAGCAATTAGAGTGTTCTTTAGAAGATACGAGGTTTCTGAGAACTCTGTGACTGATAACTGGATATTAGGGTAACCCACCATCAAATCTGAAACCTTCGGTCCAAAAGAGACTTGAGGAAAAGGAGGAAGAAAGCTGGGCTTCGTGAAGGGGTTGAAAGGGGTAGAACTCCCTTTGCAGGATTGGGAGGGCCGATCCCCCCCCCCCCCCATTAGAGGGGGAGGAGCCAGCTCAGAGGCGTTCGTCGCCGCCACAGCAAGATCCCGTCAAGGTTTTCACGAGTAACCCTCGGCTTCCATCTACCGTCTCGTTAGTGATGTCTGTTATATACTTATTAATCATTTTATTTATCTTCTAAAAGATATAAAAATATTTTATTTCAGTTATAAACTCTTGAGAATATGTTTTTAGGACTCTAATAACTCCATGGGGATTGTCCATGGATTAGAAAGATAAGGAATGATTATTAAATAGTCTCGTTAATTTATTAGGTAAAACTATGGGTTCTTTAATTTTTTTTAAGAATATTGTTTTAGAATATTTAAATTATATATTGAGGGATGACTAAGCCAAGGTGATTAATGTTATATATTTTTCCATTGGATAAGTTAACTATGATTGTTTTATTATTTTTACATCATTACAATCCATATTTTATGGGTTGGTAGGGTACCGTTAAATGGACCAATGGTCCTACATCCTAATAGACTAGTATAATTTCCTAGCACAAAGGACTAGTGAATTGAAATCCAAATACGTGGACCAAAGGACATAATATAAATAAAACATCTCCAATAGACTTCATTTGCTCCTGTCTCCTCGTGCAAGCCTACACCCTATTGTTTTTATTTGTATCTTACATATGGGTTTGTGGTGATCATGCATATGGTCTATTTTTAGGTAACATACCTTAATCAATATCTAAGTTTATGAGTCATAATATTATCTATTATAATTTTAGAGTCATAGAAATTATCAATAATAATCATTTGATCTAAAGTTTTCCTCAGTGAATGTAGAAAATTTTAAAAATAGAATCATCACAATTTGATACAAAATGTTTATATAGATCAATCATAATATTGAATGATAGTTTAACCAATGAAATTATATAACTAATTTAATGTAAGTGTGTATTAACCTCATTAATTATGTTAATACGATGGGTTTCAGGTATGTTTTTTAAAAATCAAAAAATTTCACTCCCAATACATTTTTAACTTATTAGAGAATTTATTAAAAACATGAAATTATAAATCCTATTATAATATGTGCCTATAAATATGTTAAAAAATTCATGGTCTAATAGTTTCTTACATATTTGACTTTTCCTTATATTTATTATTCATTTTCATATTTATTATGCTAATGAAATATATTTATATTAGAATAGATATATAAATTATTATCCAATAAAAACATATGGTTGAAGAATCTGTTTAGTGGTTATAGAACTTTTATTTAACATAGTATTACTTACTAACACTAACTACAATGTTCATAGAATCATTAGTTCCATCAAATTTTCTTTCAAATATTAAATTATGGAAACAAACTATAGATATATTGAAAATGTATTTTATGAACTTATAGAGCTTATATAGATGGGTTTGATCGTTTTATGTAAAAGGGTTTTTCTATATATATCAATTTTCAATCCTTGATCGAGTAGTATGATATAAAATTCATTCATGTAATTATATATGGATCTTAACCATACTAGGGTGGTATATTCAAATTTTATATCTTATACAGGTCATACAAGAACAATTATTCAAATTATTATTCTATATTATTTTATATAATTAAAAAATATGAATTTAAAATTTCAAGGATATTAAATCCATATTAAACATAACAAATATATGATCAAACAATTAATTTTTTAAAAATTACTTTTAAGGATTTAATATGCTCTACAATTTCCCCATGTTAATAATATCCCCTATAAAAAAATATTTTAGGATCAATAACATAATATTTTTTATTGTTTGATAATACTGAGAATACATGCAACATAAATTTCATTTATATAATCTCTTTATAAAAAGTAAATTTAAATATTTCCCCCATACGTCATACACCCCATACATATCACAACTAATTTTGAAAAATGAAATGGATAAATGGATAATGATGTGTAAAATTTATTATCATGATCTCTGCATGTAGTATACATTCATGGACTATGAAAATATAGAAAATATTATGAATTTTAAGATAATATGATAAACATCATCCTAAAAAAATATATATGAAAAATAATTGCAACTATTATCTAAATTACAAATTTTATTGTTGTTATATGTCTTCTATATTTATCTCTATTATTTTTCAATTACCCTATAAACTAAATATTAATATTTACCTAATGTCATGATTTATGGAATACTCATACTCCTTTATAGACCACCACAAAATTTTGAATCTTCAAAGAATAATAATTATTTAATTCAATTTATATAAGATCAATTATAATAATGAAATAAAAAATGTATTTTGGATTGCATGCATCAAAAGAAATAAAATGTGATTTAGGGGAACTATTGGTCAGAAATTTTATTTTAAATAATTATTGTGGAGGACCCTTTGATAAAATATGCACAACATGATATAAATTTAAATGTTCTACAAATTTATAACTTCTTATTTAAAGAATTAAAGGATAAAATTAATTTGAAAATTTATATGTTAATTTTTATTAAGTGATAATGTAATTGTTTAATCAAATTAAGAAGACCTCATTTATAACATAAAATGGAGTTTATAATCCATAAATTCTCAATAAGGGTTTCTAATTATTTCTATAATTACATCAGTTAGGTAAAATCCCTTTCTATAAAAATTTTATCATCCATTTATGATATATAATATATATTATCCTTCATATTTATTAGATATAAAAAAACATTTCCATAATATATGATGTGTTTAACAATGTACAAATTTTATCATCAATATTATTAAAAATCTAGTGACACTATATAATAATAATTCATACCTTACAAAATAAAAATTCAAATAATTTTTAAAAGTAATTCCATGAAATAAACCATTATATACTCTTTACAACCATAAAGTGAAGATCATTTACTAGTATTTCATATTTAGTATTTGACATATTAATACAAAATATATGGTCATTTATGATACAAAATATTATTATGATCATTATTCTATATAATGTGGCATCCATATTCAAGATATCTTTATCCATGTAAAATTAATTGTAGAAATTAATATTGTGGACATTGGATTGTTTTCTTTCAAAAAAATATTTTTTACTTCATCAGAATAAATTCGAAATAAAACTTATCTGATACTATTTTACCACATCACATTGAAAAAAATATTTAAAATAATCATTAAAAAAATTTAAAAATAAAATTTCAAAAACATATATAATTGTTTACATTTATTAAAAAAATTACTAAACAAAAATGAAATAAAAACATACATTTCATAATTGATGATGTTGTGATAACTATTTACATGGATCTCATGATCTACACTATAAAAATACATTCATCATTTTTTGAAATTAAATGATTGAAATTTCTATATGTTTTTATTATATTTAAAAAAAGTATTATAATACCCTTGTTCATTAATTTATTACCATTAAATATAAATCTTTTTGAATTTTTAATTTATATGATAAAATGATATGAAAAATATTACAAATATGTGGATGGGGAATTAATAGGGATAATAAATTTAGAATAAGAGTTGGTAAATTGTGAAAACAAAAAAAAATTAATGATTATTTTTAAAGCTTAATTTTATATTTTATATTTTTCTTATTTTACATTATCTCTATATATCTCTATTAATATATGTTTGTTTTTTCTTTAAAATCATCTCTCATTGTCCCATCTACAATCCCCTTGAATACCCTTACTTATCCTCTCTTGAGGAAAATGACAAATGACCCCAACCATCTGTGTTTTTTTTCTATATTTGATATATGATTTATTTTATCCCATGACTCCTATGTTGGACTAAAATAAGTAATTAAATATTTTTGGAATATTATATAATTTCTTTTTATTAGGGTAGCACTTGGCTTATAGTGGTTGGGTTAACCAATCATTGAATGAGTATAGATTATTTCTTCCAAACTGTGAATATGAGTTATGAAATTTGTCTAATATAGATGAACTCCATCACAAATTCCCAATTTATTGGTTTTATGATTATCATGGCTTCTAAAAATAAAAAATTGGATGTTTAATGGTTGTTTACCCATATTAGGGACTGTGAAATAGCATTCCATCTTTTCAAATTTTAAAATGGTTTATATTTTTATTAAATTGGATGGGGATATTTATAAATGTAAATCTTAATGGATTTTATTTACGTTAGTGTTCTTGAAGTGTTGAAAGTGTTTTATAATTAACAAAAAGATAAATGGGATATATTAATTGGATTAATATATAATTAATTGCTAATTTTTTTGAATATGATTTCTTATTAATTTTATACTATATTCCCAATATGTAGATTCATTAGGATATTTTTTATTTTAAATGAAATCATTAAAATAAAATTGTTGACATAAAATTATATTATTTCTTTTCATTAAGTGATATATTTTATTATATTTATAAATTCATTGAATAAATTTGATGTTTTTATTAATATGTTTAAAATGAAATTAAATCACAATAATGAAATTTTAGTTGAGTAAAAATATAATGTTAAATAATATTATGATTTTATATAGAATGTTAAATTAAATTTTGAGTGGAAATAAATAAATTAATCATTAATGATCAGAGTTTTAAAATATTTAATTGATACTCAATAAATTAAAAAAAATGGAAATTTAGATGTAAAAAATGTGTATCATTTTTTAATAAATAAATATAATTTGGATAAATGACCATGGGAAAAATAATTTAAATCAATAGTTTTATATTATTTAAGATAATAGTGTTAACTATAAAATTATTCCATGACCATGGGGTGGTTGAGTATCAATAAAAACACGGGTTATTAGTAAAATTATTGGAACATGAGTTGGGTGAATAAAACTATAAATATAAATATATTATTAATAGATTATATTTGAGATACATGATATAGATGAAGATATACATGGGAGATAACTTGGTGAGAACATAAGGAATGAAATGCAAAACTAATAAATGTTAGAAACTGATTTTTCTATGAGGAATAGATCCTTTAAAATTCATTATAATTCATTATTATGGACCTTATATGGATTCCTAAAGAGGTCAAATAATATTAATGGGTTTTGGGTCTTATTAAGAGCTCGAAACCTCAGTCGGTGTGAGAAATAATTGGGTTACACAATAACGGCCCGAAATTCAAATGAACGAGTGTTGTTTTAAATAACATATATGAAAAAATAACCAACAACATAAGGGAATATGATATCATGATAAATTAATATATATATATTTTCTTAAATATATTCAACAACTTTTTATACAGTCAACATTGAGTTATCTTGAGTCGCATATAGCAATGAGTTTCTTTGATGACATGTGTTACACACAAGGGAGAGTTTTACCAAATAATAATATATTAGAAATATATTATATTTTAATATAATAGAAAATTAACAAAAAGTTATGAATAGTATTAAATAACTTGTAAAAATTTATTATTTATGGAAATATAAAACTAATTCATAATTAGAAATTAATTAGAAATTAATATAAAAACAAATTGAATATATAAAAAATATGTTTTATAGAAAAATATTATTATTCTCATAAGAGATTTTATAACAATATATTAAATTAATTAAAATTAGTGTGTGATACTAATTAAAAATATATATTATATATTCAATAAAATATTTTTTCCTTTATCCAATAGATTTTATTTTCATAATATAAGAACAAACCCAATATTTCACGTAAAAATATATATTTTTATAAAGGCGCATTTACCAACTTTTAATGGAGAACCTATATTATAACCAAGTAATTTGAAATTGAATAAATCCTACATGATAAAATAAACCTAATATTTTAAATAATATCATAATAATTTGGTTTGGGTGAATTTTTGGATTTTTTTGTGAATTTTCATTTTTTTATTAATTGTGAAAAATTATGAATTTTAACTCAAACTGTTTTTTTCATATAATTTATTGTTTAAGATAAATTATATTTTAAATTGATTTAAATTTTTAATTATTTCATTTTATTATAAATTAATAAAATTTAGCTCTTTTTAATCATTTTATCATAAAAAATGTATTAAAAAAATAGAAAACATTTGAATGTTTTTACATTTAAAACACTCAATATCGTCTCATCTACATGATTAAATTTAAATTAATATCTTCCCCTCATATAATTAGAACTCAGAAAAATGTATTCCATATTTTTAATAAGATTTTTTTTATAATTTATAATATGTTCAATATATTTATTTACAAAAAATATTAGAGATGGTAAATAAAATTAAATATAATGATTATGCTGAAATTAAGCATAGCAAAGGACTAAAACATAAACATAAGGGAAAGAATGACCTATAAACTTGTTAAAAATACATTGGAATACCATATTTTAAAACAATAATAAAATTTATTGAATTTTAACAATTATTTGATCCAATTTACTTTGTAAAAACATGTGTGCAAATACCTTTCAAAATATTTACTAGAGTGCATCTCCTCTTTATTATAAAAAGGAACTCACCCCTCTCAGTTCCTCACACCTCCCCAGCGATATTGGATTGAATAACATCTAAAAAAAATATTTCCCCAAAATATCTCCCCTAAACCAAAAATCATAACCTTTCATAGAAATACATTTATGTAATCCCTTTTGTTAAAACAAAAAAGTGTTACCCAAATCTGAGGTAACAAACATTCTGAAGCTCGTTGGTTTTATTTCCATTCTGCACCCCCAAAAATCATCTTATTTGATTATTAAATAATAATACAACTATAATAAATGTACTAATATGTTTTTATTCTAATTTTTCTACCTACACTTAGACACACATCATCCTATAGTGAAACGTAGTTACTGTTTTTGTGTACGGTGAACTACAGCCTTGCAAAATGATTTTGTTACTTCTTTATTAACCATATCTCATGGTGTGAATAATGATTATAACATTGTTTTTATATAATATATATGATATTTAATAATTATTTATTCTTATAAAATTATTTTATATCACAAACCTTTATACTTTCCATTTTGAGAATATATGATATCATAGTTTTTGGATGTGTGGACTACCACCCCCACAAAGCAATGTGATTCATTCACAATGTACATGGAATGTATAAAGGATGGTTTAAATAAATCTATGTAACATATATGATATATATATGATTATATAATTATAATATTCATAAATATTATTTTATTTTCATTCTTCTAATAAGAAAAATATATGAATGTATCGTTCATGAAAACGTACAATTTACTATCTCCATGAATTGTGATTTTCATATCTTATCATCAAATATAATAGATTATTATAAATAAATATATACTTCATTTATATTATATTGAAATCAAGATTTAATTTTTTAAGATTTTTAACTATTAACTAATTACTATGAAAAAAATAACAAGTCAAAAAATTCTTGACAAAGTGGGAAATTAAAACCTAAATGTGTTAAAATAATGAATGGTTGTTAAAATATGGGAAATAAAATATTAAAAAATTATTACATTTGTTATTATAAATATTATTATTTTTATATTATTGGTGTGTAACATGTTTTAGCCCCTTTTACAATAGGTTAATGGATTATTACATAAAAGGAAATGCAAAGTATGGTATTTCACCTCAGATTACATAAATTCAGACTTATGTGTTATTATAGACATATTCAATTTTATATGGTGTATATAAAAAACTTCTACATGTTATATCATGATTATAATTATTATCATGCTATTATACATTTCATTTAAGGTAATTAATTCATGAGTATTATGATTCAAATGTTTTCAATGTGTCATTGGAAACATTGAATGTTTAAAAATTCTTCTCCTCAAGAATGTTTATACGGATTATCTTTGCAATATATTTTCCTTTCATGATTGTTAACATTATCTTGAAATGATAAAATTATTTGTTTTTATATAATTTTTTTATATGTTGTAATGACTACCAATTTTCATATAATTTCATGATTTTGTAATGCCTCATTATATTTCAATTTTTAATTTGAATTTTTTCATCTATGGGTATTCGAGTTAAAGTTACCTAGTGAAAATGAATTTTATCTCATTATGTTATATTACTTCCTTGTTTTCATTATTTCTCCTTGATTATTTGTATAATTACATTGACTATATTTTGATATATTTACCCATCTATATGTGGATTAAATGTTGATACATATAATAAACACATTGATTGATTCTCACTCCAACATTATAATCATTCCAAGGGATTACATTTAAATATAATTTTATGGATTTTCTAAAAATGAATGTCTATGAGAATAAATTATTTTACCATTTTATAATAACCCCTTTCATTTTCCTCTTCTATAATTATTCATGACCTTATTCGTGTAATTGTTCCATTTTCCCACTCTTTAGTACTCATAATGTTTAAATTTTTTTTTAAGAAAACCAGACAATATTTATGTCTTTAGTTAGAGAATATATTTTATTCAAAAAACCATTTTTTATTAAAATGTTCTCAAAAATATTTTTTACCATTCCAAAATGGTTTACTAATGATATTTTTTCATCTTTTTTAATTTTACCCATGTTTTTAAAGTTTTCTTCTTATCTCATTCTAAAAAAATTATTTTTTTATCCTTCTAACATATAAAAGGAATGTTTTTTACATCATAGGATATGCATAAGTTTACCTTCCATCATTTCATTGAATCTTATTTTTCATTTTTAAATGGTTTATTTTTTTATAAATGTTTTTAAAAGATATTCTTTAAAAAAATTCCAAAATATTTTCAAAATAAATAGGATATTTCCCTCAAGAAAGTTTTCAAAAAATATTATAAAATATTTATTTTCATAAATGACAGAAACCATTTATTTCTACTCCCCTTAAGTTATTTTTTATTGATACCATAATTATTAATCCTCTAAATGTATAATGATTTATTTTTCATGTTATAGTATTTACAATCACTTCCTTGATTCCATTTTTTTCCTCGTGAAATATTAAATTTCCTAAGATCATTTGACATTCAATTTACCCTAAATAATAAAATCCATTATTATTGATATTATTATTTCCTGAACCATATACCAATTTTTATATGATATTTAAATTGAAAATTATTTTATTTACTAAGGAAATGTTGATAAATCCATATTATTTACCCAATAGGGATATTTGATATAGAACATTCATTATGAATTTAAATCAATTATTTTATAATTATCTGGACATGCATGAAACAATTTGGTGATCATCTAATATAATCTCTATGATTTGGGGACTAATCCTCATGATACATCATTAGTCTCATGGAATGAAATCATTTGGATAGCCTGGCTAAATGATTTTTACCCTATACATTTTAAACCATATTCATTGTATAGGTATCATATGTCTGGTAGTCAAGAATTTCACTAATTAAGCATTGTCATCATTTTGATTAAATTATTTTTTTTCTTGGAGGTTTTGTGTCAATAGATATATGGATGAATTTAATTATCAGTTCATTGATTAATTGGAACGTGTCTCAGTATCTATCATTTCTATATTGATTTTTCTTATCTTGTTATTTTTAGGGAATATTTTCTCAGTTACTTTCCATTCCATATTATTTACTCACTTCAATTTTAGATATTGACTACATGGAATGTGTTATTAGTTATTTAGCATTTCATATTTGATTATTCTCATTGATTCATTATTTCTTTCCTTGTGCTTAACCCTTTTTGTGAAATTTATAACACACTTATTCTATTTTCTTTCCCTAGAAATTCAATGAAGTGTACTAAAAAGGATATGTATGGATAAGAAATATAGAATAATGTTATACTTAATAAATTTATGTTCTTATTGATGTACTAATTTACAAAAAAATACTCATGTATTTATCTATTTTACCAATACTCATAAAATGCTCCGTACATTGGGATGAAATTTACTTGTATCTTATGCCAATGTAATGGAAGTAGACAAAAACTCAAGGATTTTTTAGGTCAAGTCATTATTGTTGGAAACATATCATGTTTTTCATAAACCTATGTAACTGGATTTAAAAAAACATAGATCATAGAACATATCCCTAAGATATAATTTGTGGGTATGTATAGTAGAAAATCATAATGTTTTGCTCGGATAGGAATTATGTAGGTATTACTAGTATTACATAACTTTATAGATACTATATGTTCACATGTTTCTGGAATAGATGTACCTAGAGGTAACCTATCTAGAATGTTTTATTGGGCATGAATTAGCGTAACATGGTACATGACGATGTGCCTTTCTGTGAACCTGGTTTAACACTCTAGGGGGATATTCTTAGGATAATTCCCAATTTCATTACAACCAAGTATAAAGGATATGTATAGATATTGAACATGAATGGCCATTTTTAATCCTTATACCATCGAATGATATAAGATGAAATAAAATGGAAAACTTTTTTATATATTGAGTTTTTATTCAAAAGCCTTATTTAATAATCAATTTATTGATTAACATTATTTCAAGGATAATAATTATACCTTTTCAAAACATTTTAGGGATTAAAATAATATAGTTTTAGAAAAGGACTATTGGATACTGGGTGAAAACCATTCAAATATGGCAAAGATGTGGGACTTGAACCCATAGTAGTAGGTAAATAAGGGCTATTTCTACAACTGACCTACAAATTGTCTCATTTTATATTTCATCATTTTTAGTTAAATGATTTGAAGAATAAATAATAATTATTAACTTGAAGGGATATTTTTTTATTTTTAGGAAATAATATATTATGAATATTATCTTCGAACAATAGTTAGAGATAATTAGTTATAATTCTCACTCTTTTATGGGTCTTAAGATCCATTAAAAATAAATTTTAGTACATGAGGAATCAATGCTAATTTTGGATATCCATTTATTAATGTAATGAATGAATATGAAATTTATCAAATGACAACCAAGGGATGAAATTATGTTTGTAGAAAATTTTCAAGTGAGAATTTTTCCCAATATTCATAGGAAGTAAAGGAATTACTAAAAAAGGAAAATTGATATTAATTTTTTTCCCAAAACCTTAATTTTTGTTTAACCGATAGTATTATAAATCTTCACAGATTAATGGATTTGGTGTAATGAACATTCTATTGATCATTGAGTAATTTTTGATTGATGAACTCAATGTATCCTTATAAATATTTATTTTTATCCTCCATATATGTATCACTACTTGCCACTAATGATTAATAACCTAGATACCTAGTTATATGTTATTCAATGAGACCATTATACATCCATTATCACTTTTCTAGAGGATTTCTTACAGACCCTTCTCAAGATGTGGGGTATCAAAAATAGGAAATAACAAACAATCTATCACCAAGATGAAGTTTAAATTGAGAGGGATCAATTTAATTAATGTGGGTAGAATTATTCTCCCAAAAATTATTCATTAATAACATTGTATTTAATATCACGTGTGACAAAAAAACACTAAGAATGCAACATAATATAATATCCTGGGACAATTAAAAGTGAATAATTTTATAGAAAACTTTTTTTATTATCACAATGATTTTTTATATTAATAAATAAAATTAATTACATTCAGTGATAGATATATATTAAATATATATACTATATATTCAGGAAAATATTTTATATATTAATATAATATATTTTAAAACCACAAGATAAGAACAAACTAATTTTTTGGCATAAAAACTATATTTTTATAACGACACTTTTACTGCCTGTTAATTGTAAAGCTATTTTATATAAACTAATTTCACTTTTATAAATATTATATGTTATATTAAAAATAATTTTTGAAAATGGGACATAAAAAATTATGTTGTTGTTATTTTAATTTATTTTTAAATGAATTTTCATTTTTTGATTAATTGTGAAAAATACTGAATCTTTACTCAAAATTGTTTTTCATATATTTTTCTTATAAGATTAAATTATATTTCAAAGTGTTTTTAAATTATATTTTGATAATATTTTTCTAATTAATATAATTTAACTCATTAAAATCAAATTCACATTGAAATTGGATTTGAAAAAACTAGAAAACGTTTGAATTTTTTTACTTTAAAAACCTGCATTATAATCCCGTCTATGCGAATAAAGTTAAATTTATTTCTACGGCTACTATGATTGGAATTTGGGAAAATGGATTCCATATTTATAAATTTAATAATTAATATCTTTTAATAAGGTAATATTTTTTTAACAATTTTTTTTTGCAAATTAATTAAAATTAAATTACAATGATTATGGTAAAAATGAGATTTATTAGAGACTAAACAATAAACTTATGGTCGTAAATGACCTAGGAACTTGTTCAAACCCAATTTTAATCCCATATTCAGACCATAAACTTAATTCTTTTATAATTATTACCATTATTGGATGAAAATTACAATGGAAAAACGATGGTATAATTCCCTTTCTAAATATTTACAAGGGTTCCGCTTCTTTCCACTATAGAAAGGCACTCACCCCATCTACATCATCACACCACTAAAGACACATTAGACAAAAAAATTTATCAAAATCATAGATCCTAAAAATTACTACACTAATCCTAAAAGATTCACCTTTGGCATACACCCATCCATGTAATCCCATTGGTGTGAAACAAAAGGAGTTACACGGAGAAGAGGTAACAAACATTCTCAATCTATTTAATTTTATTTCCATTATCCACCCCTAAAATATTTATATTTCATTATTATATTAAAAATAGTATCTTTAATATACATATATGTATTAATTATATGTTTATTACATAACCATGCTGACACTTCTATCTAATGGGTATCAAACATACCACTTATGTGTACTGTGAACTGTTGCCTCACCAAATGATGTTGTTCGTTATTTCAATACCTTCTCCCCAGGTGGGAAATGATTGAAAATTTGTACATATATGATATATATGATATTTATTTTTTAATTTTTTTTTCCATTAATTATTTTATAACACATACCTTTATATATCTTATTTTGTGTAAACATGATAACATCATTTGTGGATGTGTGGACTACCACCCCCTCAAAGTGATGTGATTCGGTCACAGTAATATGGAATGCATAAAGGATGGTTGTAATAAAAACATGTAAAATATATAACCTATATATGAAACTTTAATTATAATATACATTTATATAATTTTATTTCAATTAAATTAATACAAAAATAAAAATAAATTATCGTTCATGCGTACATTTGGTCAACCATTTTTATGAATGGTTCAATTTTTTATTAACTCCCAATAATATAGATTAACTTAAATATATATATGAGTATATATAATATTTAAATCATATTTTAAATTATTGATATGGGGAAACCATTATCTAATTAGTTGGATCAAAAAATAACATGTTAAAACATACTCGATAAACTAAGTAACTAACACCCAACATAGTTAAAATAAAGAAGAGTTTTTAACAAAAAGGTAAAAAGATATTAAAAAAGATTATATTTGATATAATAAATATTATTATGGTTCTATTATAAGTTATTAACTTGTTTGAACACTTTATACTATAGGTAAATGACATTAACTTCAAAGGATAATCAAGGTAGTTAATTTTGTCCCAATTTATATTCCATTGAGACGTATTTGTTAATATACACCAATTCAATTTTATATGGTGTATATACAACCCCATGAAATTTTATATCATGAATCTCAATATTATCATTATATTATATGTTTTATTTAATGTTATAACTTCATGTTGAATATGATTTAAAATTTTCAAAGTGTCATGAGATACATTGGAATGTTTAAACATTATTCTCACTAACAACGTTTTTAAGGATTATCATTGAAATATCAATTAATTTAGTGATTTTTAGCATTCTCTTAAAAAAAATTATTTTTCAGAACCTAATTTAATACATATGTTGAAAATAAATCCTCATTATCTTATAATATACTGATTCATTGAATCTTCATGTTATTTTGAGTTTTAATATGAATTATTTCATCGAAGGGGATTTGAGTTAAACGTTACCATGTGTAAGATAATTTCATAACCCAATTTATTATACTTGGGTTATATTAATTCTACCATATTATTAATAATTTATTATTATGTGTATAACGACATTGAGAATCTATTTTTTTTATTTCCACACATATATGTAAATTTATTGTAGATACACAGAATATAGTCATTGATTGATTCCCACAACAACATTATAAACCTTTCAAGGGATTCCTTTATAGCCTAGTTTTGTTTTGGATTATTTACAAATAAATTTCCATTAGATGAACTTATTTGATTATTGTTTAATAAAACATTTCATCCTATTCACCTAGGCTTATTCATGATCATTATAAAAAAATCAATTTTTTAACTCTTTGGTATTGAAACGATTTTGTAAAATCTTTTTATGATTACCCATCATCATTTCCATATTTAATGAGACATCAATTTTTTTTCTAAAAATCATGTCTTATTAAAATGTTTTCAATAATTTATTTATCCCTTGAAAAATGATTAATTAAATTATTTTTTACCTTTTTTTCTTTTACCCATTTTTAATGGAATATTTTTGTTTCTTATTGAACAAGGTATTTTTCCAACCTATTACCATGTAAAATGAATGTTATTTTTTACCTCAAATGGAATGCATAAATTACCCCCCATAATTTCATAGAAACATAATTTTTACGTTTCAATGGTCAAATTTCAAAGAATATTTTTAAAAAGTTATTTTCATTACATTAAATATTATTATCAATATAAAAAGGATATTTTCATCAAGAATGTTTTTAAAATTTATTATTACAGAATTTTAATCTATCAATGAAAAAAACCTTTTTTTCTTTTCCCCATGGGATATTTTGTATTGATACCATCCTAATTATTCATCAGGATTGTATATGATTGATTTATCCAAGTATAATATTCATATTCATGTCCTTGATTAACTTTTCTATCCTATTCAAATATTCAATTTCCTTTGGACACGTGAAATTTAATTTAACATAAATATCCATATCAAATTTTGTGGATATGATTATTTCATGAACTTTTTACCATTTTTCATATAGTAATTACAATGAATGATATTAAATTTACTAGATAAATATTGATAAATCTCTATCCTTTACTTAATAATTAATTTTGATATGGAACTTTTTTATTCATTTAAATCAATAATATAATAAGTATTTGACCATAGAAAACATAGTTTTGGACCATTTAATGAAATACCTATATTTAGGAGACTGGTTAATGAAACCCTGACATTACATCGTTAGTATCATGGGATGAAATCAGCTGGATAACCTAATACAATGAGTTTTTATCCATAATGTTTTAAACCTTATTTACAATAAATGTATCATGATCCTGGGAAACCTGATTATCAATAATTAAGTGTTGTCACAATTTTGATTCAGTTATTATTATCCCAGTGATTTTATGTCGACAGATCTATGGAATAAGATAATTATTTGTTCATTGATTAAATAGAATGTGTTTATGTTTCTTACCTTACTATATTTATTTTTTAATCATCAATTTATTGAATTTAATGTATTTTCAATCACATAAATTTCCATATTATTAAGTCAATTACATTTCAGCAATTGAATTCATGTTATGAGTTTTAGTTATTTTACTTTACATATTTATTATTCTCATTGATTAATTATTGTTTTTATTTTAATTTACCATTACTGAGCATTTGAGCTCACCCTTATTATGTTTCATTTCCCTTTGAGTTCCTTGAACTGTACTAAGAATGATTTGAAATGATATGCTAGATGGAATTAATTGATCCTTGGAAAAAATTATTTTTTTTATTATTGTACTAAATTTTAAAACAATACACATATATGTATCTAGTTTACCATGACTACTAAACTGGTTGGTAATTTGGGACACAATTTTCTTGTACCTTATAAAAATGTAATTATAGAAGACATAGGGTCGAGGATCTCTGGGATTGCGTCAATACATGTACAGTAGGTAGAATCTTTACTGCAAAACCCTCATTGATTTTCCTAACAATGTGGGGTGTTTCCGAGTGTATGTAATGACACATGGTTTTCCCTAACAGTGTACCGAGGGTTACACTCCCATGCTAAATGAAATAAGTTTTTAAAAGATCTGAATGCAATAGGTGGCATAGGGATTTTCAATTCATGCATACAAACGGTGTAGGTCCCCTCCATATAATGTAATCCAATAATTGTTGTAATATGTTATGTCCAATCGTGTAACCAAATATTGAATCAAATTTAATGTAGCATAAAATTACCATTTCCACACTAATTTTCTTTTATGGCTATCCATAATTTCCATTTCCCCATATGTGCATAAGAAGATTCATATTAATCCATGTAAATATATTAAGCTATGTTCTTTGATCTATTCTCCATTAAGATTTAGAATCACGATCCGACATTCTTGCTAGATTCATCATGGTATGTGATTTAGTCTGTAGTCTTAGTTCATTGTTTGTATTCCTCTAGGAAATAATATTTAAATGCTGGCCTATATACCATATTTTCAAGGCATTGATATGTTCAAAATTTTCATTCCAATACAAGACAAAGTATATTATGATACGAGAGGAGGAGAGAGATATATTCCCATGTTAGGTGTTCTATTAATTTTCTCAAATAGTATCACCATTTAGAAATTTTAGTGGTTGTGTGCAAGCTAGTTTCACAAGGCATTTCCCCTAAAACTAAAATTCCTTAATTTGTATCATTTGTCTCACATAATATATCCCTTATTTTAAATTTTCATTATGTTTTTAGTGTTTGATAGCATAAATAAGTCCACCCAATTAGAGTGTGTACCGTTTTGTTCCTTTATTCCCCTTTTTGGACACAATTTAGTTGTTTTTCCAATTCACCTTGATGAGGAAATTGTTTCATATTAATTAAAGAAACCTTGATGATGACAATTAGAATGCATTTTATATTAATCAATTTTAATATAATAATATAATTAATATAATAAGTTACATAACCATACTCACCTTTTCGTGATTACAGAAAGTGAAAAGAATGAACATATTTAATGAATATGTAATTATAGTGATAAATGGTTGTATTTACTTGGTTAAACATTTCATGTTGAAGAAACATAGTGGAATGAATTATTATTTAAAAGGAATATTACATGGTATAAATTGAATAATGATATGAATTTAAGGTTTTTAGTGCTTATAGACCTTTTTATCATTATTGGAAGGGTAATACTGGAGACATCCTTGGATTCCCAAGGGAATGTATCGAACACTTAAATGAAACAATTCCAATTCAAAGAGATGGTTGCTATGGGATATACCCACCTTGGGATATGGTCCTTGGATACTAACAGATTCCTAAAATGAATCCATATGATCCATTCAGTATTTCTTCAAATATTAGGATGCCTCAAATAGACTCTTTGGATCCAATTTGATGTCATTGGACACACAATGTCATGGATTCTCTCAATTGGGCCAAGACATTTTTATCATGAGGATACAATGGATAGTTAGACACTTTAACAATAAAATAACTTAGTAATTTCCCTTTAATTATCATTAGACCCCTCTATAAGAGAAACTTTGTGATACTATTAGGAGTTGGATCAACCCTTAAGGCCAAGGATTCCACGGGTTACACCTTGGATCATCTATTTTCATTATGTATAATACGGTACTTATGATATATTAATTTATCAATGATATCCTTATTATTAACGAAATTGAAATGTATTGAATTTTAAAATTATCACATGTTTAGTGATATTAATAGCTACAGATAAAGTATGTATGTTTTCTTTATTCTAGAATTACATTTTGTTCATACATGTGTACACTGTAATGTTAATATTTATAGTCTAGATTGTACAGATATTGTTGGTGGGGGCATAATGAGATTTATCTCACACCCTATCTGGAAATCCGTTGGTACCTGAGAAGATTATATGATATTAGGTATAGATAAAGGGAAGTTTAATCCCTTATGAACCTGAAATTATTTAATACATTATGTTGGGATCATGGTAGAATATGATCAGGCTGTTGATCAGGATACTTAGATAGTTTTTTTATTCTTTTTATAATATGTCTTATGTTTATCTCTTTCTTACATGTATCCATGTTCTTCTTATATCCAGATACATGACAATAAATCACAATTTCTATATATGACTCTAAATTAGAATTGTATTAATTATATTTTTCTTTGATGTTTATAATTACTTATGATTATAGTATTATCCATTTATTCTACTATGTCTGCTATCATTTATCAATATGTTATATTTTTTGATATTAATCTCTCTGAAATAATGGAATAATCTTTCCTTATAAACACCCTAGGTATTCACAACTAGTTAGTATCCTATATCATACATGGAGGCCCACTTGAGGCCATTTGGCCAAACAGATCTAGGGAACCTTTTAGTGACAATGGGTTGGCATTTCAGAAAGTGGTTTATGAGAATTTTAATTTTCTATTTTTCTTATTTTCCATGAATGTGGAAAAAAGAATAAGAACATGACGGAACATGGTTATAATGCATTAATTGGAGTTGCTTACCGACTTTCATGGTAAATACCATGTTACCTCGGAATAAAAAATTATAATTCTTGTTTTAATTATTTCATTTGAAATAAATTCACCATGGGGTAATGAACATAAAATAATTGTATTTTTTATGAATTATATAAAATATATCTTGGACTAATAAGACAAGGATTGTTTTACATGCATCAATATAGGCATATAATATTCACATTCCATAAAAATTCCTTGCCACATGGAATCATATATTAACTTCAATTTCCTATGTTTCCTATGATTATCGAGTGATCCATGGTTGTTAAATATATTCATGGGCTAATAACGTCATCATTATCAAATGGAAAATAACTGATTGAAATTTTATCACCATCCAAATAAATTTCCGCATATATATTGATGGTGGAATATTGAATATATAGTTTCAACTGTTATAAGATTTGTAAAAGTAGTTATAGGTTATATTCATTGTCTCTAATTGAGTAAATACTAGTTCTAATTTGTAAGGTTTGTCGGTGATTATGAATTGGGATGGGTAATTCACTGAGTTATACCATTGTATATTTAACAATTACAATTGGAGACCTAATGGTATGGGGGATAATTGGAATTAAATTTTTATAGATTTCAGTTATAATGTGTATGACCATTTTTGAAATGGGAATGAAGATCCATATACTCCAACCTTTTAATTTGTATATAATAACATAAAAACCTAAAATATAAAAAATGAAAAACAAATAATGATATAATTTCTAGTAAATAAAGTGTCTATGTGATATTTAACCATTATATATTAGATCCAAAAAAATTAAACATTAATAGTTATCAATACCTAAACTTATAATTGGGTAGTTGGGGATAATATAAATTGGTTCGTGAATCCTTTTACTTATGATCTTCTTCTACTAGTGATTAAATATTCTTCACATCTTGTTTTGATGCGTGTTCAAATATTTTTCATATCTATTACGATATAAAATTTTTGAGTGATACACCAGGACAATGGGGATGGACATACTCTAGAGATAGTGGGAACAGAGCCACTAATCACATCATTGAGAGTGCCACTTGAGAATCCACTTGTTTTACCCAGTCAGGGCACTAAAACTCATCATTGTAAGATTTTTCTACATTTCGTACAATCTATGTGGTGTGCTCAATGACTTGTACCTATGATATACTAACTTATGAGTTCTATTAGAACCATCCTCCTAGATTTATGGAGGCTATATGTTCTCATGGTTCTAGGTATTTTATATAGGTAATATTATATATATTTTACCGTATGGAGATGCGTCCTGATAGGAGGTTCAAGATCTCCATATACATGATACATGTGTCTTCATGGAACTGGTATGATATAATTACTTAAGATGGTTTTCATCACTGAATGGGCATGGTGGACTTCCATACCACCTTCAATGACTACATTTTCCCATATAAATTGAGTTCTGAACAACCCAGAGAGTTCAGGAACATAGATAAGGGTATTATGTAACTAATGGAAAAATCATTTTATTTCATGAAGATATAATCCACTACACATCTTCTAGATTGTGATGATATGTAATGAGTTATATGTTTTGATTATGGGATCATGTATGATATCCATTCACAAGTGAATTTATTTCACCGATCTACATTCTCTAAGATTATAAATTAGGCTCCTTTCACTATTCATAACATAAGGGAAGCTGATATATCTAGACCAAGATGTTCTAATCTACGAAAGGGAAGTAGTTCTTATGGTATTCAAAATCATATTATTAACTATTATCATATATTATTGTAGGATAGAGTATCTACAATAGTAGATATATTATATACCCTTAGTGTGAATAGTAGGGGATTCAGAAACATTAGTTAGGTAGATACCCACTAGAGGGTCGTGCTTGTAGTTGTATGTGTCACCTTTAATGGTTTTTTGGACCTGACCACCTACATTGAGGGAAAGAGTACCCTAAAAAACTACTTGTACTGGGGAATGATTAGATACACTACAATATTAAAAGAGTTGGAGTTTCATCGACATGGTAGACTAAGGTAGTGGTCATAGCCATGGTAGTCATGCCTCTGATTATCAGTGATAGTAGATCGATCCTTCTCATGTTAGTACAAGAATATTCTCAGGGATGTGGATAAAGAATGTTTTATGATTTATATATAACACCCAAGGATCAGAGTACATGACCATCTATATTCATATTCTTCCTCAAGATGATGGGATTCAATGTTATTCTCAGGATTGATTAGTTGGTTCCCCATTACTCTTATGTGGAATTCTATCATAAAATGGTGATGTTTAAATCACTATAGGGAGATTTTAATCTTCACAAGGATGACCGGATATACATACTAGTAGAGGTTGAATAAATCATCATGGGATAGGTGGATTTTCTACAATGATTTTTTTCTTTAAATAGAAAAGTATGTAATGCCTCTAGATTTATTTACCCTAATACTAGATCACTTCATTGATGTATTTCCTAGTGATTTTTTGTATTATCTTAGAGATATAGTTAAATTTTGGGATCGATCTCATTATATTAATATCTCTAGTATATAAAAATTTATATATAATGGATTCTACTGAGCTTCGAGTTCTAAGAAGAATTTATAATAATTAATATATAAGGGGTGTTTGTAATATATCACTTCATCTTGGGGTTCACTCAATATTTTCAAAAAAAAATGTAGATGTGACCCATACAATATGTGTACCAATGGTTAGTCCAAATTATGGTTAAGAAGTAGTGTCATTTTCCACATACAAGAAATATCTTCCACCATATTTAGTGAGATAGAGTGATTTATAAGATCAACTGGGGATTGAGCTATCATTATCTATGATTTAATAATTTATATATACCATAGATGACTTGTCAAAGTTATTATTGTTTTAATGTGTATCATTCAATGTAATTTGGTCTTAATAATTCAACATGATTTTTCATGTATTGTATGAATAGGGTTTACCTCCCCAATCTAAATTCAATTTTGATGGTTTTTGTAAATGAAATATAGGTATATAATTATAATAGGAGAGACCATGGTAATTTTTTTTTTGATAATTTGGAATATAATGTTAGAACATCAATTATATTATAATCATTCAAAGCACCACTTCAATATTGAATATGTTTTCTTATTGTGTCTTATAATATTCAAATTATAAGTATCAATTTTTATAGAGATGTTGAGTGATATTGTTTCATAGGAGTATCTAAGGAATGGGATCGATATAAATAGTTTCTGAGGGAGGGATAGATATTACAAAATTTTATACAGGACTTCTAGTACCTTTCGTCACCTCTTAATGGTCATAAAAAATAAATGCGTGAATTTCTTTTGGAATAAATTGTGTGAGAAGTCGTTTCAGTATATGAATGGAAGGATCAACATGACAATGATTTTGATTCTTCTATATCCAGGTAGAGGATAAATAATGATCTTTTTTGAATCATAAATCATTCCTAGTGTAATACTAATTTTGGAGGATTGGGCCTTTTCATATTGGTTTAACTTGTTGAGACATCATGAGAAAGATTACCTAATGCACAACCTTGAGCTACAGGATATTTTCCATGAATTACACTATTGAAGATATTATCTAATGGGTGAGATATTTTTGGTTTATAAAAACTATAATATTCATAAATTTATCTTTATTCACTATGAATTTATTATCATATGAAAACATGGGTCGAAAACATTATGTCCTTTGAATTTGAGATTGCATGTATTCCTAAAAATTGAAAGGCAATGGATGATGAACTGAGCTAGAAAACTCAGCCACACACCTTACAAGAATCTGTGGACTAATGGAAATTGATGTTCCACATTTCTGTGATACACCTAGAGTTCCATGATAGTCATGAGTAGTGTTTTTTTAATTCCATAGTACTTTCTTGTTCACTTCATGATATAGTTAAGAGAATATTGTTTTTAGATCCTTAAGGGTTGGTGCTACAATATATTATTTTCAATGAGGACTCATCTCCAAATTTTAATTTCAATGGAGATTACATCCTACATATACAATGGATATTTATGGTTTCCTATAGATATGAGCGGGGAATAGATTCTAGAGTCCTATGATTTATAGTGAGAGGTTCATCTAGGAATCTACTAGATGTATCATAATATGAATTTCCAATATTGGTGGAATGGGATGAAACATTATATTGAATGTGTTATCACTATGTGTTCCACCTGTCAGCCGGTGAAGGTGTAAGAAGATAATAATTCTACATTTCTACATCCATTTACAGTCCTAGAATGGACAGGTTTAGATGTTTCATTGGGCTTCAACATTGTCTTACTAAGTCTACCTGGAGGTAGAGATACAGTTTTGGTAGTCTTGGATCGACTGACTTCAGTATCCCACATACTTCATATCCAACAAAATTTCACTTTTTATGATATAAAGATATTATAAATTCCTAATAATATAGTGGTGCATGAGGTTCCTTATATAATCAATTCATATAGGTGAATTCATTACAGGTTGAGCTTATGGATTGGGTTATATAAGGCATTAGGTATGCAGGTAATTCTGAGCACAACCTTTCCTCCTCAGACCAAAAACTAGTCAAAATATATGATAAATGTGTTGTAGAACATGATCTAAGAATTTATCCTTGATTTTGGATGTTTTTATAAGATTTAGATCCTTCTTATCATGTTTTTCAAAAATAATATTTATATGGAAATGATTTAGATGGACCACATGTGACCTTCTCTAGTATTTCATGTCGTTCACCACTGTGTTGGTCGGTGGTAGGAGAGGCACTGCTACAAGGTCCTCAATATCTTTTTAGAATCTACGTCGCAAGTATAGATGATGAAAACGAGTTTTTATACCACTCCTTTTAAAAGTATATATTATTTCAATCCCCATCCATGACATCAAGATATTGAGTTTGGGGATAATTTTTTCTTGCGGGTATCACCCACTCCTGTTAATTGTTTCTCTATACCATTGTAACTAAGAACATATTTCACATATCAAAACATGATATCATTATTAAATTTTAAATCATACATATCTAACAACATCATAACCTATAATGTTATCTCAACACTACTCTGGTAATAGTTGTAGTTCCCTAGACCAATGATCCCTGACCCAATACCAGAAACACTTAACAAATAAATATAGCTATGATAAACATATAGGATTACAAGATCTTTATCACATATATAACCCATGGAACTTTATGCTTGGACTATTAGGTAATTAGAAAAAATAAATAAATACTTAATCTCTTATCATCTAAAAAATAAAGATTTTTCTATGTATATAAGAATCTCATTAATACATATTTATTCTTCAACATCACCTATAATTTCTATAAAAATTATATTATTTGATTATTAACATGATTAATACTTTTATATGTATTATTTTGAAATAAAAACATAAGATTAAGAGAGAACAATCCCTCAATAAGGGTAAACAAAATAATAACAAAAGACCTGAGACACATTGGGCATAACAAGATATCATAATGAGCATGTAATTAAAACCTGGAAAAAACAATATAGATCATGGAATAAACATGACCATATTATAAAATCATTGAATCATAGGAATGTTGAAACAACATAAGTATGCCAACAGAAGTATAATTTATTACTCTATATGTTAAGATCCTGAAATTTCAAGGGAATTTTTTTCTTAATTTTCTTTGAAATTTTATAAGAACGCAGTTTTTGATGGTGCCTGATTCTGAGGCCCGGTGTGCCCGGAATTAATTTCCGAAGTTTAGCTCGGGTACGTTCAGTGAACGAACGAGCGGGTTTTTATAACATTTGAACCGGTGATTAGAATCGAATTATGAGGGCACCGATGGAATCACAACACCAGTATTAGCTTAGAAACGCCTTTTCTAGAGTTGCGTTTGCTTGGGTGTAGTTTTTAATTTTTGGGGTTAAGTTAAGAAATAAAATAAAGTTGTGCGACAACTTTATTTTATTTCACATAAAGCCACTTAAAAGCCACTTAAGCTAAGTTAAGCGGATAGGGTGGAACCCAAAATATCCTACCCACTTGGTAGGATTTTTGTGAGGTGGGGCCCACATGAGCCCCACCATTTCTTTCCTTCTAAGTAATGCACCCACGAAAACCCTCTTTAATGAAAGTCAACCTTGCGTTTTTCTGGTTAAGAAACACCTCATTAAATTGGGCGATTAAATCGTTACAATTAATTCATTGAATTATTTGTTCATTTCTTTTCTTTTTAAATTCAATCATGTCATGTGAGTTAATAAAATAAGATAACTCTTATTTTATTTCTGTTGGAACTTGTGGCGTGGAGAAGATTTGGAGGAAAGCGTTCTTCTTCGACGAAGAACGCGAAGTATGTGAAGAACGCGAAGAACGCGAATAATGCTTTGACCTCCGATGAAGAATGCCAAACCCTCGGAGATCGACGACGCGACACCGTGTACCGCGATGTCAACGACGTTTCTTCCACAACGTTCCTTCTCTTCCGCGACGATCCTCTTCTTCCACGATGGTTAATTCCGCGACGAACTCGCGTTCGACAACAACGCTTGAGGTAGGGAATTATGTTTGAGAATGATTTTATTCCCTCGTTTCTTTCATTCTAAAGAAAACAAGGAAACATGGATCAACTTATTATCTAGTTGATCCGCGCACGTTTTCCTTGCGGGTTGGGAATTTTTGTTGCGGGAAGTTGTGGGGGCTTATTTTTATTATTGATCGTGATCTCATCTGTCTCCTTTCTTGGTTTCATTTTGGACCGCCTGTTATCATACTAACGAGGAACGTCGGACCGCACGAACACGGCCGACCCTCCTTCCCCCCTTGTTGTTTGAGTTTTTTACGGCACGTGAATGGTAGCGTGTTGCTGTTTCACCGCAAGGAAACGAGAAGAATGAATGTGGTGAAGAAGCGCGGCACCGTCGCGCCGCGTCATTGGGGCCGAACGAAACCGCGTGTGGAGTTGGGGCCGAGGAGGCGATTTGAAGACCCTGCATTTTGTTGTCGATGTGTGGATAGATGGATGATGGTGAGGCGGACCGCGAAGTCGTTTTTAAGGCTTTACAGCGAAGGTCGGGTCCCGGGATGATCTCTGGCGAAGACTGCAGGCGAATCGGACCACTGGAGTGCGTCCGGTGGTCTGCGGAAGCCCCCGCCAGCGCGGAAGCGCCGGCGGTCGGGGGTGGCGGTGCCCGGCGCGCTGCTGGAAGAATCCGCCGCGGCTGAAGCCGCGGTGGCGAACGAGGGTCCCGAGGCCGGGTGGGACCGGGGAACGCGGAACGCGGCAGCGCGCCACGTCCGGTGACACGAAGCGGCCCCCAGCGTGAGGGGACCGCGGCTCCTTGGGCGCGACCGCTCGGCCAGCGACAAGGCACCCAGGCCGGGCCGTGCCCACCCGGGTCGGGTCGACCCGGTTCAGGCCGACCCGGGGGGGGGGTTGGGCCGGGTCGATCCGGGCCCAGACCCCGCGTTTTCGGACCCCTCACGGGTTTTCACTCATATCTTGATCTGTAGACCTCTGATCGACACACCATCAATGGAGATGCGACCCTTGGATCGAGACGGTCGTTTTAGTATATTCCACTCAAGGTTTCAGAATACATTGGGTTCGGCCGGGTTGGTTCGGATACGAAACCAACCGGGCCCTCGGAGCGGAAATGCTTATATCTTGAGATCCGGACGTCCGATTGACGTGCCATCGACTTTTATGGATTTTTCTATGTGAGACGAATCTTTTGGCTCACTCCGCTCGAGGTTTGGATGCCGTCGGAGTGCGGTCGGGTTGGTTCGCTCACGAAACCAACCGGGCCTCTAGAATGAAAAAGCCAATAACTCACAGACCGGGCGTCCGATTGACGTGCCCGTCTATCTCGTTGATTTCCTCTTTATGAGACGGAACTTTTGGCATACTTCACCGGAGTTTTGGTTGTTGTTGGATAGTGGTCGGGTTGGATTATACCCGAAATCCAACCGGGCCCCTAGAACGGAAAAGCTGATATCTTACAGACCGGACGTCCGTTTGACGAACCGTCAGCGGCGTTGGTGATCACGTTGAGAAATGGTCCCTTTGAGTTTACCCTATGAGAGTTGGGGTACAGTTGAGATATGGCCGGGTTGGTTCGCACACGAAACTAATCGGGCCCTTGGGATGAAAGGGCTAGTAACTCACAGACCGGGCATTCGATTGACGCGTCGTCTGTTGCGTTGAGACCCCTGTGACGAGGTGGTACTTTGGGATAATTCTATGTGGTACATTGAGATACATGGAGTATCGACCTGTAGCTCGTAGAGTGAACCCTCCCAGAGATGAGCTTGCAAAGTACGGAGACCGTGTAGCCGATTAAGACCTGACGGCTGCTTGACCAAATCGACTTGGAGTGAGTCGACTAGCCCAGTGGACGGAGCACTACTTTGTGAGGTGCATACCCATGGCGGACGGAGCACTACCTGTGTGACAGTGCAAACCTGCGGTACTCATCCGGAGAGTACCTCTGGAGGCTACTAGGGGGTGTGCACTACTGTGTTTGGGTGGCATACCCCGGCGGGAAGCACTTCTGTGTTTGGGTGGCTGGCCCGCGGTACTCGACAGGAGGATTATCTCAGCATTCTTAGGTTAGTGAGCAGTACCTCGGAGCCGTGACAGGACCACTGTACACTCCAGAGATGGAGCTCTTCAGCAGTTACGGTTTCGATAATAAAAATCCTGGTTTGAGCAGAGTCTATGACCTTTGTGTTTCCTCATTATTTATATGGGTTACTTGATAACTTAGGTAAATGTATGGGCATATACATGGGTAGTGGTTATCCGTTGATTTCATAATCTTTGTGTTTCCTCATGATTGAGATGGGTTACTTGATAACTTAGGTATATGTATGGGCATATACCTAAGTAGAGGTTATCTGTTGAGATCTTATTTGTGGTTAGCCTTGTTGGTTTTAGTGAGACCTTGAGGGTCTCGGGGTCCCAACTGAGTAGCGATATACTCACCCCTGCACTGGCTATGCCCGCATCTCATTGTGTTGGTTGCAGACGACGGGCAGTGCTGATGGAGGCCGAGTGTTCGAGGACTGGACGGTACCCGGAGGTAGACTACACGACGAGTCAGTACCCGGAGGTGGACTACACGAAGAGTCAATATCCGGAGGTGGACGTCACGGCGAGACGACACTCGGAGGAGGTTAACTGGAGAAAGCGTTGTGGAGGCTATCTGTACCTACCCTTCATGTAGGATCCGAGGAGGATGACCCAGGAGCCGCTTCCGTCCTTCTAGCTGTTGTGTTTTTCTGTTGTAATTTGTTCAGCTGTAGTTGTACTTTCATTTGGGTTTGTATTCTGGCACATTTATCTTCCAGCACTTCTCTTTGTACTTAGTGTTTTACTTCCGCTTGTACTCTGTGGTGTTTTGTTTACTTTTATAAAGGCAATGTCTTCCTAGTTAACGGGATTTATGCCTTTGGTGCTAGTTTCCAGCCCCTGGCCTATGGAAGGCGGGCATGGGGTAGTCACGGTACGTGCCCCGAGGACGGGTCGTGAAATATTGGTATCAGAGGAGTCGGTTCTATCACAGAACTTATAACTCTGATATTTTCTTTCTTTGAAGCAATAGTGTTAAGAGTACTGAGTGTGGTTTTCAGTTCAGGGAGTCTAGTGTCAGTGCGGGCGGCCGACGTATCCATACACCAGGCCCCTAAAAAATGATTTTTGACTTTGTGCACAAAAACACTGATTGCTTGTGTGTTTCCAGAAGATTTTAAATGTCAGCTCAAACCAGGTCATCTCCCTTGGTATAATCATTTGACAGTGTCACGTTGTTTCTTTCAGGACGCCTTTTCTCGGACGACCAGCTAGAGCCCATAGGGATGTGCGTACTGACAGCCTGTCGAGCTACGAGGCTTCGGTACAATGCCCTCTTGCATTTGAGGCACTAGAGGAGGCACCAACGGTACTACCATACGTTGGGCCACCGATGCCACCAGCCCCAGCAGTAGGCGATGCACGCCACTTGAGCGCGCTACATGAGTTCCAGCGCCAGAGACCACCCAGGTTCTGGGGAGAGACGGACCCACAGGTGACTCAGGATTGGCTGGAGGCTGTGGTGATAGTCTTCAAGCTAGTGGGGATGCCGGCAAGCTTCATGGTGATCTTTACTACCAGCCTTCTTCAGGCAGCAGCAGGCAGGTGGTGGAGCCACTTGTTCCAGGTTTGCGACGGGATGGCCTTCACATGGGAAGACATAGAGACCTTCGTCAGGGTGGAGTTTGTGCCAGTAGCTCTACACCCCGAGCATGTACAGAAGCTTCTGCCTTTGCCGCAGGGTTTTCGATCAGTAGCCGAGTCATCTATGGGCAGTAGACAGATGATGCAGAGGTCCAAGAGGACAAGACCAGTAGTTGGGCGATCTCGGGTTTTAGGATCAGTGGTGTGGGGCACCCGAGGTGGGGTCAGAGCCAAGCGTTCCAGAAACGGACAGTGTTTCTCCTGCGGTAGGAAGGGTCACCTGACATGTGACTGTATGACCCCCCGCACAGTGGATCAGCGGGTGTTAGAGGAGCCACCGAGACAGAAGCAGTGGCTGGTGCTTGAGCAACAGTCGAGCAGTGGACAAGGCAGTAGAGCTCCGGGAGCAAGTGGACAGGAGAGGAACTAGTGGATATGTCCCTTTTACTTCTAGTTCCATGTTGTTGTTGTATTCGTGTCATTGTACTATGAGCTACAATAAAAAAAATACACTTATCTTTGTGATGTTTGATTTCCTTTCCTTTTTGTTTGGTTGATACTGAGTGGTCCTGGTTAAGACTGTTGACTTGACCCTCACTTTTGAGATTTCTACTAGAGGAGACCCAGTGACCTCACACTGATGCCGATAGTGTGACTCGACCCTTGGAGGAGAGAGTGACAGTTGGATCTCTCGGTAGTTACGTCGAGCCCTTACGACGTCATCCATGGCATGAATGCATCATTCATGTCAGGATTGACTGTATTAGGCAATGGGCGTGGTTCATCCAGGGGATGAGACCGAGTTTCTCTTTTCGGCAAAGGAGAAATTTTTAGAAGCTCTTTCAGATCATAGGAAAAGAAGGTGCAGGTCATCCAGGAGCGGATAAAGACTGCATGATGCAGTAAGAAACAGGAAACTGGCACCAGTCATAGAGACTAGGGCATGTTCAATGTTTCAAGAAATGGAAGATTTAAGGAGTGATGAGTCTGTGAAGCAGCAGACGTAGAGGCAGATCTAGGAGAACAACATGAGGTGGTGTACATCTTAACATGCTACAACAACCCGCCTTAGTTATCCCCGCCAGGATCAGGGAGATGGAGGGCGGAGGAAGAGTGTGGTTGCAAGCGGTCAAGGAGTGTGACCCAATGGCTCTAAAAATGATTCAAGGGACCATCTATGTCCACTACTAGCTGCCATAGTAATAGGAATTGATACGAATCATTCCTTCCTTACACAAATCTTGTCCCATACCTAGAGTTTCAGGTAAGCCGTAGACTTGACCCTCATGTCTGGAGAAACCTTGGGAGAAGACTCGATAATCACACTTACACCAACAGTGTGGTCAGACCCTCGAGGCGAGAGTTTCGATTGAAATATCTTGGTGGAAGCGTCGAGGCCTTAGGACGTTGGTTTGAGTATGGACTGGGCAATCACAGTTCATACACAAATTGAAGGTATTAGGCAAAAAGGTTGTGGTTTAACTACGACGTCGGAATGGGTTTTCCTTCTCGGCGAAAAAAAGGAAACCCCAGGCAGCACAGGGTAACTCATGCACATGAGGGTGCGAACGATCACTCCTGAGTCGGTCAACCTTACCCTCGTGGCATCAGTCGTTTTGAGTTCCAGTTCTAAACAGGAGTTGGAGACCTCTGGAGTTTGAGGATGTTGATCAAATCCTTATACGGGTCTCACCTCGATGAGGTTTACAGAGATGTGACCAAGGCGGAAAGTTATCTCTGAGGTTCAGCGGACCTTCTTAGGTCCTCAGCTGGGTTGGTGGGGTGGTTTACCACTTCTCCCATCCACCTCAGTTGCACCAGGTGCAAGACGACTTCCGCGTATCTCAACTGAGGAGATACGTGCTCGACCCTTCGCATATCATCGACCATGGGGAGCTAGACTATGGAGATGGGGTGTCTTTCATGGAGGTTCTAGTGGGGATCGAGGATCGACATGAGCGGATCCTATGAGGACGATCGATTCCTCGGGTGCACTTTCTTTGGAAGTACGGGAACCTCTAGGTGAGCACATGGGAGCGGAAGGCTGAGATGCATGCTCTGTACTGCTTTTGTGACCCTAGTTTGTGTTGAAGCTTTACAGGGACGTAAATCCCTGAGGTGGGAGTAATGTTAAGACCCTAAAATTTCAAGGAAATTTTTTTCTTAATTTTCTTTGGAATTTTACGAGAACACACTTTCTGACTACGCCTGATTTTGAGGCCCGGTGTGCCCGGAATTAATTTCCGAAGTTTAGCTCGGGTACGTTCAGTGAACGAATGAGCGGGTTTTTCTAACTTTTGAACCGGTGAACGGAATTGAATTCTGAGAGCACCGATGGAATCACAGCGCCGATATTTTCTTAGAAATGCCTTTTCCGGAGTTGCGTTTTCTTGGGTGTAGTTTTTAATTTTTGGGGTTAAGTTAAGAAATAAAATAAAGTGGTGCGACAACTTTTTTTTATTTCACTTAATGCCACATAAAATCCACTTAAGCTAAGTTAAGCGGATAGGGTGGAACCCAAAATATCCTACCCACTTGGTAGGATATATGTGAGGTGGGGCCCGCACGAACCCCACCGTTTCTTTCCTTCTACGTAACGCACCCACGAAAACCCTCGTTAATGAAAGTCAACCGTGCATTTTTCTGGCTGAGAAACGCCTCATCAAATTGGGCGGTTAAATCGTTACAATTAATTCCTTGAATTAATTGTTTGTTTCTTTTCTTTTGAAATTCAAACCTGTCATGTGCGTTAATAAAATAAGATAAATTTTATTTTATTTCTGTTGGAACTTGTGGCGTGGAGAGGATTTGGAGGAAAGCGTTCTTCTTCGACGAAGAACGCGAAGAACGCGAAGAACGCAAAGAAAGCTCCGACATACACCGAAGAATGCCAAACCCTTGGAGATCGAAGACGCGACGCCGTGTACCGCGACGTCAACAACATTTCTTCCACGGTGATCCTTCTCTTCCGCGACGATCCTCTTCTTCCGCGACGGTTAATTCAGTGACGAACTCGTGTTCGACAACAATGCTTGAGGAAGGGAATTATGTTTGTGAATGATTTTATTCCCTCGTTTCTTCATTCTAAAGAAAACAAGGAAACACGGATCAAATTATTATCTAGTTGATCCACGAACGTTTTCCTTGCGGGTTGGAAATTTTTGTTGCGGGAAGTTGTGGGGGCTTATTTTTATTATTGATTGTGATCTCATCTGTCGCCTTTCTTGGTTTCATTTTGGACCGCATGTTATCATACTAATGGGGGATGGTCGGATTGCACGAACACAGCCGACCCTACATCCCCCCTTGTTTTTTGAGTTTGTTGCAGCACGTGAAAGGCAGCGTGGTGCCGTTGCACCGCGCGGAAACGAGAAGAACGAATGCGACGAAGAAGCACGGCGCCGTCGCGCAGTGCCGTTGGGGCCGAACGAAACCGCGGGCGGAGTCGGGGCTGAGGAGGCGATTTGTAGACCTCGCGTTTTGTTGTCGAAGTGCAGGTCAACGGATGATGGTGAGGCAGGCCGCGAAGGAATTTTGAGGGCTTTGCAGTGAAGGTCGGGTCCTAGGATGATCTCTGGAAAAGACCGCAGACGAATCGGACTACCGGAGCGCGTCCGGTGGTCCGCGGAAGCCCCCGCCGGCGCGGAGGCGCCGGTGGTCGGGGGCAGTGGTGCCCGGTGCGCCGCCGGAAGAATCCTCCACGGCTGAAGCCGCGGTGGCGAGCGAGGGTCCCGAGGACGCGCGTGACCAGGGAACGCGGAACGCAGCAGCGCGCCGCGTCCGGTGACACGAAGCGGCCCCCAGTGCGAGGGGACCGCGGCTCCTTGGGCGCGACCGCTCGGCCCGCACCGAGGCGCCCAGGCTGGGCCGGGCCTCGCCGGCCGGGCTGGGCCGTACCCACCCGGGTCGTGTCGACCCGGTTCGGGCCGCCCTAGGGGGGGTTGGGCCGGGTCGGTCCGGGCCCAGACTCCCCATTTTCAGACCCCTCACGATTTTTCACTCATATCTGGAGCTGTAGACCTCCGATCGATGCACCATCATCGGCGATGCGACCCTTGGATCGAAGCTGTCGTTTCGGAATATTACACTCAAGGTTTCAGAATACCTTGGGTTCGGTCGGGTTGGTTCGGATACGAAACCAACCGGGCCCTCGGAGCGGAAACGCTTATATCTTGATCTTCGGACGTCCGATTAACGTGTCGTCAACTTTGATGGATTCCTCTAAGTAATATGGATCTTTTGGCTTACTCCGCCCCAGGTTTGGATGCCATCGAAGTGCGGTCGGGTTGGTTCTCTCACGAAACCAACCGGGCCTCTAGAACGAAAAAGTCAATAACTCACAGACCGGGCGTCCGATTGACGTGCCGTCTGTCTCGTTGATTTCTTCTTGATGAGACGGAACTTTTTCCATACATCGCCCGAGTTTTGGTTGCTGTTGGATAGTGGCCAGGTTGGATTGTACCCGAAATCCAACCAGGACCCTGAGACGGAAAAGTTGATATCTTTCAGACTGGACGCCTTTTGATGAACCGTCAGCGGCGTTGGTGACCACGTTGAGAAAAGGTCCCTTTGAGTTTACCCTATGAGAGTTGGGGTACAGTTGAGATATGGCCGGGTTGGTTCGAACACGAAACCAACCGGGCCCCTGGGACGAAAGGGCTAGTAACTCACAGACTGGGCGTTCGATTGACACGACCTCTGTTGCGTTGAGACCCCTGTGACAAGGAGGTCCTTTGGGATACTTCTTCATGTGACTTTGAGATACTTGGAGTATCGTCCTGTAGCTCGTGGAGAGGACCCTTCCAGAGATGAGTGTGCGGAGTACGGAGACCGTGTAGCCGACTGAGACCTGACGACTACTTGACCGACTCGACTTGGATTGAGTCGACTAGCCCAGTGGACAGAGCACTACTTTGTGAGGTGCAGACCCATGGCGGATAGAGAAATACCTGTGTGACAGTGCAGACCCGCGGTACTCGTCCGGAGAGTACCTCTACAGGCTACTAGGGGGTGTGCACTACTGTGTTTGGGGGCAGACCCCGGCGGGAAGCACTACTATGTTTGGGTGGCTGGCCCGCGATTCTCGATAGGAGGAGTACCTCAGCAGTCTTATGTTAGTGAGCAGTACGTTGGAGTCGTGACAGGACCAAAGTACACTCCAGAGACGGAGCTCTTCAGCAGTTACAGTTTCGATAATAAAAATATTGGTTTGAGCTAAGTCTATGACCTTTGTGTTTCCTCATGATTGAGACGAGTTACTTGATAACTTAGGTATATGTATGGGAATATACCTGGGTAGTGGTTATCATTTGATTTCATAATCCGTGTGTTTCCTCATGATTGAGATGGGTTACTTGATAACTTAGGTATATGTCTGGGAATATACTTATGTAGAGGTTATCTATTGAGATCTTCTTTGTGCTTTATCCTTGTGGGTTTTAGTGAGACATTGAGGGTCTCGGGGTCCCTACTGATTATCGTTATACTCACCCCGGCACGGGCTATGCCCGCACAATGGGCAGTGCTGATGGAGGCCGAGTGTTCGAGGACTGGACGATACCCGGAGGTAGACTACACGACGAGCCAGTACCCAGAGGTGGACTACACGACGAGTTAGTATCCGGAGGTGGACTTCACGGCGAGACGACACTCGGAGGAGGTTGATGAGTGAGAGAGTTGTGGAGGCTATCTATACCTACCCTTCAGGTAGGATCTGTGGTGGACGATCCAGGAGCTGCGCCATCTGTACCTACCATTCAGGTAGGATCCGAGGAGTATGATCCAGGAGCTGCTTCCGTCCTTCCAGCTGTTGTCTTTTTCTGTTTTACTTTGTTCAGCTGTAGTTGTACTTTCATTTGTGATTGTATTCTGGCCCATTTATCATACATCACTTCTCATTGTACTTAGTGTTTTACTTCCTCTTGTTCTCTGTGGTGGTTTGTTTACTTTTATAAAGGAAATTCCATCCCAGTTATCGGGATTTACGCCTTTGGTGCTAGTCTCCAGCCCCTGGCCTGTGGAAGGCGGGCTTGGGGTAGTCACGGCACGGGCCTCGAGGAAGGGTCGTGACACTATACCATGTTAATATAGAATAGTTTTCTATTTTGACTTCTCAACCTCCATAACTATCTAGGATGAATTCCCACACAAAATTATATCTTAGGATTTGGAAAAATTACCTAAATAATTGTATAGATATATAATTCCTTGCCCACTAGTCACATAATGAAAATCATATATACGTGATGTGTGGTTTTTGTCCCCATATCAGAATGACCTCAAGAAATAAAATGGGTATTATTTAATTTTCAAGTGGATTCCTAAGGAAGCATTCATAATTCCATAATTTGATATATTTTGATAATTCAAAGGAAAATAATTGGATATCCAATGAATTTAAAATGTTTTCTTCAAAAATAAAACTTATTAAATATGATAAATCAAATGTAATATAAACTATATTGTGATTGGATATGTACTATATACTATAAATACCCTAATCAATAGATTTATTGATAATAATGGTGAACACCCTTCAATCATGTAATAGATCATAGTGAATTCCCATGGGAAAGATATTGAAACAAAATAATGCCTGTAAAAAAGAATTATTATCAAATATAAAAGGAATAGATGGACCATTCCATTGAAGTAAAAGAAAATTTCTTAAATCATTCAGATAATTAATATGGTTCGTAAAATTTTAGGAATACACATGATCTTGTATATGACATAGGTTATGAACACTATAAGAAGCATCTGGAATCTTAATTTGAAATTAGGAATTTATCATTTCATTTTAATGAATTAAAAATGAATATATTTTTAAACCAAGTGAATTATATTTTTTTTGGAAATGTGAATTTGTATATAGGAAGTCACTTAGAAAATGAAAATGGATTCTATAAGTTATGTTCATAGTGAAAAATGTAAAAGATATTCATTCCATTGAAAATTACCCATGTGGAAAATGATAAAATTATTTTCTTCTATATTTTATAAATAAATTTATTTTATTTTAAACTCGTTGAATATTATTTCAAACTAAATTATTTTGTTAAATATTAAAAAATTACATATAAAGATATCATTTCTGAAAATTAATCATGTGTAATATGTTTAATGCTAATTAATAACATTTAATAAATACCATATTGTAAAAAGGATGATAAAAAATTTCACTGATAATAGGTGATGATATTTATAAAGGTCACTTGCATCATTTTTTGAAATATATTTTTTAGGTAAAACATTGATATGGAATAAAATGACCAATGTGCCTAGGTTGGGGACCATTGAATTTAGTAAATATTTTGATTGAGAATATGATCCCCCAAAGTTGAAATTTTTATTGAAGGGTATTAAATTAACCATATTTTAATGAAATGATACATATTTAAATATAAATTTTTGGATAAATGAGAAACGTATGACAAAAAACAATACTAGAATTCAAGACTCATAGAAAAGGGAGTTGAGTCAAGAAAACATTGAATACTTGAGTAACTTTTTAATTAAAATCCATGAATTAGAAAGTGATTTAAAATGATCCTTATGTAAAATTAATCTAATTTATTTTATGATAAAATAATAATTTGTTATAATAGATACTATATAAGATTCAATTTGTTCATAATGTAAAATGTGTTTCAATGAAGAGTACTGGAAAAAAACCACTAACCTTATTTTCCCACATAGTTGATCATAATATAAATTACATTAAAACAACCTTTAATGTACTAATAAAAATTTAAAAACCATATTAGTCTCTACATACTTTTTATAATCTCAATTTATAAAAATTTACAATGAATCTAGTGGTTTTTTATAGCTTATTTTTAACATTAGGTGTTATCACTTTTTGTAAGCTTGCACCAGATTTGGAATGTTCATGTTGATCCTTGATCATTGTTATGAATTTAATCAATCCTATATTACATAAAGTTATTTAGTAAATATACAATTTTTATTTATAATGTTCCACTTTAATCCCCTAGGAATTCAAATTATGACACTTATTGATGTTGTCAGAGAAATCATTGTTTGAGTTGTTTTTAATGAATGGAGATATAATATTTTTGAAATGTTTAGATATTTATATTATAAATAAATAAAATATTAATCAAATTAAAAAATTTAATATTACAATTTATAAATATTATATAACATTCCTCAATAATTAACTATATTAAAATTAAATTATCACTTATTTATGTGAAGAACTGACCAAACCAAACCTATCATAATGATAATATGAGTAAAAATGTACAATTAAATTGTGTTAATAAAGAATTTAAGTAATATTAGAAATTTATTATATATAAAAAAAATCCATAAAATAAATTCTTACAACCATTGATAATTGGAGGTTTTGAAAAAGGAAGCTCATCATTCATGGAATTTGAAGTCTGTTCATACGTATGATTAACGAACCCATTTTACAATGAGTAGATGATCTGACAATATATGTAATTTTTTAACTTAATAAATATAATAATGTGATAAGAGTAATATTATTTTAATAATTAAAATTTTAGGTAAATTCATGTTTGGGGGTTAAGAAAAATGAGACATGTGATTCATGGAGGCGAAAATCCTCACATAGGCATGATTAACAATCTAATCCATAATGGGTGAATGAAAAAGAGGAAATTGGAAAATTTATAAATTAATAATTCGACATGTAAAAAAACATGATCATTCATAAAACTCATCATCTATACCATCCATAAGATTCTTTGATGAATAGTGAACAACATCATGTTGTGAAGGAAACATTCAACCATTACACACGACTCATGGGTTTTTTCTTAGATAATCCTACATAATGAATGAAGTATTGATGTATAAATAATTAAATAACATTGTAAGTAAATATTCTACACATATTGTTTTATATATAAATATTTTGAGAATATTCGTAGGGAAAAAATGAAAAAATTAATACGAAGTGAATAGTAGTACTCATGTCGAGAACATTGATTTTTTTGGGATTATACTTATTTTGGAATGTTTTAATAGAAATAAATATGGAAAATGTCATAGTTTCATGGAGATTTTTCAAGGATGAGTAAATGGATCATTTTTTTTATATGAAATTCAAAGTATTTTTTTACCTTGATAGGGTTTAAGTTCAACCATTTATAAGTGAAGAGAAGTGAAATTTATAGGGGAAAAAAGCTACGTAATGGGAATGAATGGAATGGAATGAAAGATGGATGTTTTAAGTGAGGAGTGGTTAGAAATAAATTTATGTATACCTTTAAAAACAAAAAATAATAATTATTAATGGAATATATGTCATGTAAACTTATGTATTCTGTTCCACATTAGTTTATTCTCTTAAACACTGTTTACATTCAATTTAATATTAATATTTTTAATTTATTTATACTAAAAAATTAAGAGAGAAATATACCCCAAATTTCAACATGATGAATCCAAAAATATACTTCACTTATTATAATTATATTTATAAATTATATAATTTTTTGTTTTATTTTAAAAAATATAACTAGAGATAACTTTTATAATGAAATACCACTTTTGGTCAAAAAAGTTAATAATGTGTTTGTAATCATGATATGTAAAATATATTAAATAAATAAATATAATTTTAGAGAAAATTTGTTTCATTAATATTTATCAAGTAATTATGTAATGATAATATAGTTATTAGATACAAAATTACCCCACACCAGTAATTTCCACTATTCAGATAAAAATTAAATATTTCAAAAAATCCCTGAAAATTCACACTTAGAATAATCTGATATTATAAAATTAAATCTATAGTTAATTTAATCTAATTAAAATTTTAAAATTACATATCTAACTATAAATAGAAAATATAAAAGGTAAACATATTTTAAAAAGGACATTTAAAGTCACTAATGTTTTCTAATAATATTTTATAACAATTTTTTTATTTATAACATTTAATATTATATTCCATATATAGATATAATATATGTTATCAAAGTGTTATTTTAATTTTAAGTAATTTTATTTACTCATGCGTCATGACATTTTTTTAGTGCATGGGAATAATGTTATCGAATTTAATGTTAACTAAAGAGAAAATATATATAATGAAGTCACTAGTTGTTTCACATGATACATACATTACATTTGAAAATATAAAAATGAAAAAAAAAGTTATTGAAAAATACATTATTATTGGTATAATATACTTTGGATATTCAAAGTATTAATCTTGGTTCACTGAGAAAAAGGGACAGAATATAATTGGGTGATATTTGTAGCTCAATATGGGGTTGAGTAAGATTAAAATTATCCTGGAATAATCAATAAATAGTTAATATTATAGTAATAACTAATAATAAAATAATTCAATATAAATGATACCTTAATAATGACATATATCCAGGGATATAATAAATTTTAAATAAAAAATCACAGGGATTAAAATAAAATATTCTATAGTGATGTAATTCACAATAACTTCAATGAATAAATCATATGATGGGTTTTTTCTAATAATAAATTTTATAATGGTCATAAATCCACCACTTACCTAAAAATTTATTTATAATCAATTCATTTCCATGTAGAATTAAATGTCATATATATTGTCATTGTATACCTATAAAATGAATTACATTGATATCAACGTTAATATCAATCAATATAGTTTAAATTATAGGGTATTAAAAAATGAAATGGAATGTATCTGCATTAATTATGTAACAGGGTGGGATATATTTATCATATATGTGTTTTAATGGGAATCAATGGTTAAAAAGGTTGGAGACCAAATAAATAAAAAAATTCTCTTGGAATAAAAATTATTTTTATAGATATTTAATAGCATATGGGGTTTCATAATAAATAGAAATGATATATTATTAATATAAATAAAATAAAGTTTCTGTAATAATGTATAATAAGATAAATATATAAGAAAAATGTTATATAATTCAAATTAATTTCAAAAGAGAAATGAAGATAAAGGTAGAAAAATCCATAACATTTCATATTTCTTTAATAACAATTATTATAAACTCTTTAAATCCTTAGAGTTTGGGATCTTAAAAGAAATATTTTGATAACTATTTTCTAGAAAATAACCTAACAAGTCTGTTGATAAAAATTACTAGGGAAAAACTTGTGAGAAAAGTGAAGATAGACTTAAAAATTATTTTCTAGCTATGTATCTACCAAAATATTTTTGGGAGGGAAAATGACATAAAATAATTAATCAATAATTTTTTAGTGGGTATAAATTACAGTGTTTGTGGCTATTTATATAAAATTTTATGAAATTGTTAATTAATTTGGAAACATAGTACACAAAGGTTTAGTTGTGTAAAAATTAAATATGATTTTATTTCACATGGATTTGAACCATAATATCTTACATTTAAGAATTGGGTTGTTAATTCTATATTATTAAGATTGTAATTCTATTATATTATTTACTTTTTGACTAGGAAATGTTTCTTCATTGATAATTATTTTTCTTCAAATAAAAAAAATTATTTTTAGATATGGGAACCTCTTTATAGGTTTGAAAAATAAATTTTTAAATTTTAAATAATATATTTTTTTCAATAAAAAAATTTTAACCTAGAAAGCAATTATATCATTTCTTAAATATTTTTAATTTCATCAATAATTTAAAAAACATTTCATATTTTACTATTTATCCAAAAAATTTGACTATCATAGAAAATCATTTAAAATCAACTAGTTTTTCATTCTAACATATTGATTCAAAATTTAAAAATCCTTTTTGGAAGATGGTTTATATATATGAAATATTTATTTATTTAATGAAAACACTTGAGTATTTCAAAAGCATTCCTTTTTCATCAATCATTAAAATGTACTTCCTAAATCACGTGTATGTAGATGATTAGTTATTTATTAATTAATATAAATTGTAAATAATATATAATTATATTATAACCAAATGAATTATTAATATTATTAGAAAGTTATATGTATTATGGTTACATTACATTTTTCAATGAGAAATAGAACCTTATGAAAAATAAAATCCACATTTATTAAATACAAGAAAAGTTATACAATTATCGAATACGTTTTCTTACAATAATCCCATTACAAGATGTGGAATTTTGAGAAGGTTACTCATTGATACATTTAAAACTAGGAGGAGCTACTCATTTTATTTCAAATCCCATAAACAAAATTACTTTCTTCACGATATGAAAGTGTGATGATATAATTCATCAAAAAATTATAATCTATTAAATTGATCTATTTTACAATCCTCTTAGATGATATATGTATAATGCAATTTTTTTTAGATCACACTGTAGTGTTGGAAACAAATTCAAACCTAAAATTGAACCATCCTCATTGTTTTTCCATTTAAACCACAATGATTATACCAAGAATTTCAACATAAAGGGACGTGATCATTCCAAAAGAATTATAGGGGCATTCCATTACCTCTCCATTTTGATTTACAAAAATTGTACCATATCTAGAATTTACCAAAGTCCATCTTAAATTTATATTATTATTACATTTGATCTATCCAAGAAATTATGGGATACGGGTGAATTCAAAGGATCCAAAAGGTGTGTGAAAATAACCTTTAATTCAACGACCATTATTCATGATAAGATCATGTATAAAATAATCACAAGTATAGTTTTTTAAGGAAATAAAAAATTTCAAACAATCTATGATTATAGAAAAATATTTCAGTAGATAAAAGGATATATTATCATGAACCTGCTTGTTCCATCTGATCCATATAACATGGATAACCTCCTATATATCCACCATGAAGTGTTTTTTCCATTCATGTGAATGTTGAAGAATCATACATGTATCAAAGTTCTCTTACATATATACTATGTAGGGGATCATCAATTTAAAAGAATTATTAAATGTATTACATAAAGTTGAAATAACACTCTATCTAACAAATGGATGATTAGTGTCATCCCTTTGTGGATTACATATGAAAAATCATGATCACAAAATAATACCAATAGAATGAAGAAAATCATCAGTGGGAATCCTAGTATACCTCACCCTCCAGGTTGGGGAAATTTTTGAAAGTTAAAATTTGTCTTTATCTCAAGATATTATCCCAACTAATTATCTGAACTTTAAATACCTCATGATAAAATAAATTTTTAGATATCATCCCATTTTATGAAGGTTCACAAATCAAAATTTTATCACCTTTGATGAAGTTGCAATCCAAAATTATTTATTTTATTTCATCTTGAATAATGATAGTGGAGTTATTCATTTTCTCTATGTACAACATGTTTGTGTCTAATGATGGATCCAGAGAGTTTGAGATGTTAAGAATAGGTGTGTCCAAATAGATTTCTAACAAAAAAATTAAAGCAGAATTAATGTTGTTTAGCCCGCGAATATTACAAAAAAAACTAGAAAAAATAATCCTTTATTTAAGTCTATGTAGAGGATGATAGATAAATAAAATTCCAAGCATGAAGATTGATAAAAAATTTATATATTCGAAATTCAAGTTCCTCCGACATCTCATTGATGATACCCTATATGAAATTGTACAATAATGATACAATGAATTTACAGAGACATTTAATACACTATCCTCTATAGTCAATAGATTGACAACATTATTTCTAAGGGATAATAAAAATCCATCATTGAATGATGGTTCCATTATAGACAACATTGTTTATATAATTTTGGATTTCTTTCATGACGGATGATTGAAATTTATAGACTTTAATGAGTTAAAAATGACATAATAATAACATTTATATGGCTGACCCTACCTATCATCAAGAGTGTTTTTCCTTTCCAGAAAGTGAACAAGATTGTAATATGGATCACAATATATAGTAGTTAAAACTGTAATGTAACAATTCAGAATGGTTATATTTTCATGATCAACTTATCCTTCCAATGGTCATATTAACTCTTATATATACGCTTAATTATTGTATATATTATTTTTATCATCCTTCAACCAGTACGTATAAAATTTCTATTCCACTACTAATTATTTTATTCATAATGAATATGTTCCATATATATATATATATAATTTTTCGAGAATTTTATCTTCTATATTTCAGAATTATAGTGGTTTCCCATATTATTATGTGTTCTATAACATTGGTTTCAACCCTTTTTAATATCATTTTATAGTTTTCTTATTCTATGATGATTTAATAGATTGTATTTTGATTCTTAATAGATGGTATATTTATTATAGTAAAATTTAAATTCATACATTAAAACAATATAATAATAAAGGATGAAAATTACCTTCTCTCTACAAGAGTTAGTATTCGACAAATAATGTGAATATATTATAAGTAGTCTAACTAAATTACTAAGAAAGATTATTTTTTTTGAAAATTATGGATGATGTCTTCATGTAAGTGGAAATTGATGAGTTAAACTAGATATTATCTTGGTATGTGTGGAATTTTTGCATATTTTTTCCTTATATGATCATGGAAACAAAAACATATTCTATCCATTTTTCCTTCAAATACAGTACCTTCTATTGGTTCTATTGAAACACCCAAATATTTTAGGATATATTTCTTATTTAATAAATATATATGTTCAATAGTTAGTGAAGAATGAAACCCTGAATTTTGTTGATAATTATTATACTATATAGAATGAATAACATTATATATTATTTAAATGATATATTTTTGTAGAAAATATCATCCAAAACACATGAGGAATAATTTTAATGATAAATAATTATTTTGAATTATTCTCATTTTGAGATTTTTCATTATCATATATTATATATTAAAAATTAATTTAATGTATTAAAAATATTAAAACTAATTTTTTACCCATTCATAAAATAAATTCATTTTTTATAAATATGCTAAAAATTAAAATTAACAAATTTGATGTAAAATGGAATGATTTATTGTAAATCATTTTTATGATGAAAATGTATTTTAATCATAATGAATTAAATTAATACATGTTGAATAATTATTTTAATGAAATTTTCAAATAATATATTAAATAAAATAATATTACAATAGTAAAATTTTTATTATTAGGATTGAAAAGATAATATATTCATTTTTCTTCCAAAAAAAATTCTAAAAGATTTTTTTCTAGGTTTTTCCCGCTTATTATAAAATGAATTTCTACCACCTATAGAGATTTTATATGGTAAATTGGATTCTAAAAATTGATTTATAATTTCAAAATTTACTGATATACGAAATTTCAAGTTTATTAATTTTGAATTATAATCATGGTAAAACAATTTCACCGTAGTAACTTTTGAAAACATAAACATGAGGGTGGGGTGTTAAACATTTATATAAGGCATTAAATATCTCAAAAACCAGTATAAAATTGTCTAGTAAATTGTATTTTTATGGAATCTAATCTCATATATTTTTTGGGTTTGATTAGTTCTACATTCATTTGAATATGGTATTATAATATTTTAATGTTTTATGTATTTATATGAGTGACACTCCCCTCACTTATAAAACATGGTCTACTACCCTCAATCAATTACACGTTACAAGTGATCTATATCAGAATAACCATGAAGAGATATCCTTATTACTTAACTCCATTTTCAAATAGATTCTGATGTTCCCAAATGACTTAATTTTTATGGATTATGCTACACGATAATGGATGTTTTCCAAAGAATATGTAGTTGTCCTTACAGATATATTTTGATTTTACTTATATATTAAAACTATAAAACTATTTTATTATAGTAATGACCCAGAAATTTTGTGGAATTTTTTATAAATACATGGGAATTTTATGAATCCACGGTTTTTGACAGCGCTTGATTCTGAGGCCTGGTGTGCCAAAGCATCAATTTCTGAAGTTTTTTTCAGGTACGTTCAGTAAATGTACGAACGTGGTTTTATATCTTTTGAACGGATTCTCAAAATTGAAATCTGAGGATGCCGTTAAACTTGCAGTACCAGTATTCTCTTAATAAGACATTTACCACAGTTTCATTTTATCAAGAGCGGAAGTTAATTTTAGGGGTTTTCTAAATAAATTAAATAAAATAATGTGCAACATATTTTTATTTTGTGGAAGTTAAATCCTTCAAGGGAAGGTTGGAGGTGGGGTCCACCCACACATAACCTCCCTTGGGAGGATATTATGTGGTGGGTCCCACACGAGCTCAAACTCCCCTTAACCCCCTTTTAACCCATGGAACTCCCAATTTATTGTGGAGCCTTTCCACCTTCTCTCATAATGGTGCAAACACACCTAAGAATTAATTAATTTAAATTAATTAATTTTAAGTGATTTGAATTTTTTTGAATTCATTATGATTGAATGGAAATAATAAATTAATAATGGGGCTGTTATTTTATTTTGGCGTTGGCGATTCCCTTTGGGATAGCATTGGGAGAATTCTTGGAGAGAGCATTATTCCAACAAAAAACATGAAGAACGTCTCTCCCGCCGCCGAAGCTCAACGATGCCATCTTCTTCCATCTTTATCATTCTTCAACCGAAGTATGGAAATGGAAGCGATGCCCACAACATCTCCAACGACCTTCATCCACATCAAAGGAGAAGACGTCGCCCGCGAAGAACATCTCCCACGATGAGTACCCTTAATTTTTTCTAATGCATGAGCAGGAGAATTGGGAGTGTGTGATGAACGCGACAATCGACGAATTGGCATCCGCCCATTTTTCGATATCGTCAATGAACGACAAATATGAGGTAGGGGGATTTGATTATTTTAATGTATGAATTAGACCCTCATTTCTCGTCGTCTATTTTTTTCAATGATGGCATTTTGTTATCAACAATTGCTGAGGGCACGGGCCGAAAAAACACGGCCCGACGTCCCTCTGTAGATTCTTGTTTGGTTGAACTCGAAGACATATCCGGAAGGGCGCGGTGCCATCACACAGTGCCGGAGAAGAATCGCGGCTAGGAGGACCGATGCGCAGTCTCACCGTCGCGCCATGGCGGCCATTGGCCAGGCCGACCTTCGTGGATTCAGATGAGCGGGACCAGCCGGGTCACATGGCCCCTGAACCGGAATAACACGCTAGTTCTGTTTGACAAACCAGGGAGGGGCGCGGCACCCCCCTCCCTTGCGTGGTCGGCCGGGCCGCCCTCGGGCCGGGCTAACCGTTGTGTCGGACCATCTCTTCGGGTCGGGCCATTCGCTCTTCTCGTGTCTCTTCCTCAAACCGGGTCGAACCCGTGGACTGGGTAAGACCCCGGTTTAGACCGGGTCATGTCTGGTCAGTCCGAATGGGTCAGACCGAACCCGGACCTACAATGGTCGTTTACACCTTTTAGCCCGCATCTAGGGCAATGGGTGCCCGATTGACGTACCGCCTACAGAGATGGAATATTCAAAGCAAAACGATTCTTTAGAATACTTCACATGAATTTTGGTTGCAATTGGGGTACAACTGGGTTGGTTTGAGCCTAAAAACCAACCAGGCCCCAGGAAGGGAAATGCTAATAACTCATAGACCAGGCGTTCGATTGACTCACCGTCTGTCGCGTTTGGGTCCATATGAGGAGACAGAACTACGAGATACATAAACTCAAGGCATTGTGATAGTCTATGTATTAACACTTGGCTCAAGGAGTATACCTTCCTAGAATCGAGCGTGTTGTGTGCGGGAACCCTAAGGCTGGCTGTGACTAAGATGATAAAATCCTCTGTGGGTTCGAAAGTGATGACTATTGTACCTGGATCCTCTGTGCATTTGACAGTGATGACTACTGTACAAATATCCTCTATGAGTTCGACAGTGATGAATTCTATACCGAAATCCTATGTGGGATCGACAGTGATGACTACTATACTAGGATCCTACATGGGATCGACAGTGAAAACTACTGTACAGAAATCCTCCGTGGGTTTGACTGCGATGAATATTGTACCGGGATCCTCTGTGGGTCCGATAGTTCTGAATTTTGTTCCTGTAACCTGTGTGGGTCCGACAGAGTAGCTGGTCGTGTATCCTGTGTTGATCTGACAGCTTAGCCGGTCCTGTATCCTGTGTGGGTCAGACATCTTAGAAGAATCAGTGACTACTCCAGATCATCTCTATTTCTCTATAAATGATGTATACTTGTGTGATCTGTGTCATGTATTTCAACCATTATCATCATGGTGATGAATTTTCTTCCTTTGTGGAATGGTTTGTGGTTGGGCTCGAGAGTAGGACCCAGACAATGATTTCTAACTTAGGTATATGTATGGGAATATACCTAAGTAGGGTTGGTTGGTACTTTGTGATTTTATCTTTCTACTATGGTTTATCATTTTTGGATTCTGGGAGACCTTTGGGGGTCTCGAGGTCCCCTACTGAGTATTCTTATACTAACCCCTGCACTGGCATTGCCCGCACCTTGTTGTGTTCTATGCAGCAGAAAATCAGTAGTGATCGAGGCTGAGGGTGATGGACGAGAGGCTTCTCAGAGCTGGACTAGATGGGACATACTGCGGGGACAAGTTGTTTGAGTTCTGTACCTACCCTTCAGGTAGGATTCCACGGTGCATGATACAGGAGTTGTTTACCCTTTTTACTTGTAATTGTTGTTCAGTTGGGTTTGTATATTAGCCCACATACTTTCAATACACTTTTCTTTTCTATTTTAGTACTATTTGCTTCTACATATTGTGTTTAGATAGCGTGTGTTACAGGATTAAAGGAAATTCTTTCCCTTTTTATCGGGTTTACACCTTTGGTGCTAGTCGCCATCCCTTGGCCTAAGGATGGCGGGCTTGGGGTAGTCACGACACGGGCCCCGGGGACGTGTTTTGACAGATACCATATTAACAAGATGAAATAATTTTAATTACTCTATATGAATGTTTTTATGTTTATTTTAAATCTATTACCTTCACCCTTCCCATCATATGAGAAATAATAACATCGTTTGTCCGTATGTGTGTATTATTATCGCCACAAAGTGATGAAACTCATTTTTCATGTCCCTCATACATATCATGTAATATACATATAGTTAATAAATATATATTATTTATAAGATATTATTAAAATAATTTAAGGATATAGTATTATTTTTATTTATTTATTTCCATTCGTTAGAATATGAATGTATTACTCGTGTATACTTATAGTCTACCATGCCTATTATGTTATGTAATTTTTTTCATTTTCAATATATATAAATGGATAAATAAGTTAAAAAAATGAATTAGTGTGATACTTATAATAGTATTAATATTATATATATGATTAAGACAAGAAAAAAGTGTAATTACTAGATACATTGAACCAGAACATTTATGGGAAATATAATGGATAACAAAAAAATGTTGATTTAAATGAAAAATTGTCAAAAAATTGGTAATTAGAAATTATAAAGGAATGTTATATTGTAATAAATTTAAGAATATTTTCCAGGTATAGATATTTAATGGATATATTTTTATTATATTGTATCTTAAGAGCACATATAAACAAAAACTAGAACCGAGGTTTGTGTTTATGTTGAAATCATGTTTTTAATTGTGATTATTTATGTTTGAGTATCCTTTTGGGGAATTATATTATACATATATCATAAACCAAATATTGGTTCCCCTCCTCTGGTTATTTCTAGTGTATTAATTTTTTCATTTATTCACCTATAATCGAAACATAAAATAATCTACATATTTTTGTAATGAAAAGTAATCATTAGTATTCATTAGAAAAAAAACCATTTTATTCGATGTCAATGTTATTTATTATATTTTATTGAATTTAATTTTAAAAAAATTACAATGATTATTAAAACTCATCATCAAACATAATTGTCTTTACATTTAATTTATTAAAAAATTATATTTTTTTTTGAATAGTATTCATGACATTTTACAAGTAATTTTGATGGAATCATTATTTTAATATTTTTCATATACAAAATTTCCTCTACTCAGGGCCATTATTTTAATTAAAGATTACATTGAATGTTTAAATGGTGATATAAAATGAAAATAAATTTCTCTATATTCATATAATTTTTATTTAATATGTTATAAAAATAAAATGATATTTTTTTATATTTTCAAAGATGAGATGAAATATTATTTAATAGTATTTCTCAACTGTTTCAAATTCATATACTGTTGATTATAATTTACTAGGGATATTATATATAGATTCCTTCTTTGTTGTTTCTCTATATGTCTTATTATTATGTGATCTGAATTATTTATGAAACATGTTTCTTTTCTATATGTTATGCTATAAAAATTGATTAACATTTATATGAGATTGTGGAACAAATATGTATTGTATAAATTAAATAAGAGGTTGATATCATAAATACCTATAGATAGTTGGGTAATAATTGATATATCCTCCCATTCAAGGATGAAAGGAGGTTGGAGAGTAGACTCAATCAATCAGGGGACTTTTTACACTGCGTTATGTGGATTCTAATAGGGATCTTTTACAATTGAAATAAATTTATATTGTTATGATCATGCCTAATTCTACAAAACAAGTTATTATGTTATGATATTCTCACATGAATCTTTATTGAATAATGTTGGTTACTCTCTCTGATGAATCATGTCTTTTAAATTAAAAATATCATATTCCATGAATCATGATTTCTGATGTATGACTGATTTGGTATAAAATTAGTAATTTTAAACCATGTAATTCGACCCTTATGTGTATCTTGTTCTTGAATATGATCTTAAATTTATATTGACCATGTTTACCCCTATTAAGAATCTTAGTTCACCAATTCTTTTTTTCAATTATCCCCAGTTTATATAGAATGGTTTTAAGTGTGATAAATAGTAGAAGTGTACTATAAGAGAAGAATAGTATGAGATAGGTTGAATATCTTCCATGAAATATGTTGATTATGCATCTAGTCCGCAAATACACTAAAACATTACTAGGAATGGGTGTGAATTATTGTGTAATATAATAAAATGAAGCAATATGTTTGAATGTTTTTCGTTGGAAACCATAATTATTTTTAATGAAAGATTTATTTATTTTTTATATTGGTTCTTGACGAATACGAGGATAAAACATTAAAAAACTGATGAAAATGTGGTTGTTAAATATGTTGGACCATAAATGTATATGTTTTATAATAATATAAAAACATTGATGAAATATCAGTGTTGGCATTGAAAATTATTTGACTTCTCACTGTGATTATTATTGATTGATTCTTATAAAATTATTTTTTGGTTTTATTCTATGAATTGATCTTGGTTTAATCATCATGGTAGAAAATTTTTTGTAAATGAAACTATTTTACATTTTATTATCCAGTAAATATGATATTTGCAATGAAAAATTTATTTATATGCTCACATAGACTCTCTTAATCAATAATTCATAATGAGATTCTGAATGAGTAAAGGATGAAAAAATAAACCATTCAGTATTTTATGAGAAACCATAGACATTCTTTTAGTGGATCGTTATATACACTTGATTCTAAGAAATGAACCAATACTATTTCAATGATACAATCTAATCACTAGTTCTGGGAGAATGTATATTTTTCCCAGCAATATATCATTTCTATGGCCAAGAAAAAAATGGTGGAATATTATTCAAAATTTTACTCAAGAGGTAGAAATTGAATACATAGAATTATTTGAGTTTATGAGGGTACTTTTTATAAATTACATTCCCTGAACACATCCCATGAAAGTGGAAATGTAATTCATTTAGATGAAGAAGAAGGATGATGAATCTATTTTTACTTATTAGGAAAATAATATTAATTACTTATGAGTTATTCTTATTGTCTAACATCATCCTTAAAAGAAATTTTTTATTAGTTTGTCCATGGTTTAAAACTATGTCTAAATTATGACTTAGAAATAATTGAACTCTAGAGATACAATGAAATCATTCAATATGACCTTATAGAAGAAATCATGAGTGAATATAACCATCGATACCATTGTTCTGATAAGAAGTAGAAGATGGATTTTATGAGAATTATTATAATTAAACCCTTGATGGAAAGAAAATTATTCTTCCATTAGTTGAATGTATAGATGTAAGAATATAGTAAATTGACTATATGTTTATGTTAAAGGTTTAAAGTGTGTAATATAATTCAAACGAGAATGTGAATACCGATGAGATATGAAGTGGGATGTTAATAAAAAAATTTGGAAGAAAGATATTCAATTCCCTACACACACTCCAATGCAACAATAATTATGGGTATAAAAATTAGGTAAACCAAAACATGGATTCTAGGGATAGTGATGAAAATCAGTGTGAAAAAACCCTTAATACTATATACAAATTGAAATATCATATGATAAAAACAGCTATAATGATCCCTGAAAACTATTTAGTGAAATGTACGCATATCATCTAACATTAAACTAAAAATATCATATTCTCTTTGGGTTCATCATAGTTTTTTATATATGATTAATTTACTAATGTTTTCATAAAATCACCTCAATGAAAATATTTTGAATTATCAGCGAATAATATTAATGGTCAGATGATCAAATGACTTGTATATAGCTCATCTCTCATAAAAGTTTGTCATGAATTATCCGAAAATGACCCAATATGAGACTCCCCATGCCCACCTAAATAGTCTAAGGGATATAATCTATGTTCAAGTAGGCATATCATGCACATTGGAGGACTTATCCTAAGGTACCAGTACACACACCAACAACATCATTATTCAATAGTGTAGAGAAAATATTAAAAAAATAATTAATTCATACGTCTATCCCAAAATAATCATACATTAGAAGTTAAAAATTGAAAAAAATAAAAGCAACCAAAAACTATAAAATTATCCAACCTAATCATATAGATTTGATCCCTGTTATAAGTAACTATTGAGAAGATATTTAGTCAAGCTCTAGAAAACACCTCAGTTAGTCTACCTCACTAAGCTCTCCTTTCCTCGGGTCCTCCTAGGACCCCATCATAAGTATTATTGTCTCCATAAGACATATCATGGGTGGGAAATTCCTGTGTAATTATGTGTATAAAAATATCTATCAAGAACCCCAAACCCAAAATAGAATGGAGAAATTAAAACTCAATAAACTGATTGACCCAACCAGAGGGAACACAAACAAGACAGCAACATCATCTCAACCCATCCTATACTATGCACGACCAGTTATCTCATAACCATTGGTGTGACAACCAAGAAATGTGACAATACCATAAGGAATACTATAATCCAAACCCATATATACTCATCCCAGACTCCATGTCTCATGTGGTCCCAAACTCATTTTCGGGCAGAGGTTCATACTCAATGCTCAAAATGACACTTGTCTAGTAGAACTCACTCCATGTGATCACCCATCCTAGATGGAAGTATTATAAGAGATAAAATCTATTATGTAATAATCATACATTCTTAACATAACATCTAAGAGATAAAACTTTACTGGGAATCAAAAACCAATGGAACATCAACACCATCCCAAGTGGAGTACATCTGAGAGAACTTGCTCATCAGTCCACACCATAATGGAAGTCACAATGGAAAAAATGGATCACAATCCTTTGATAGGGGATCTCACCTATCCTAGATGTGGATCTCTAATAAACTTACCTCAAATATGATAGTTATCAACTTTCAGAATAAGGTAACTACCCAGAGTGTCAGGGGACACTACAAACCCATATCGAAATATTGAAGACCACTTCTCCTCAGATAAATGCCCCCTACCAATACTTACTGGGGACACCACGAACCGAATATAGTAACCGAAATATCTCACTTGGAATAGGGATCAATCCTAGGGTTGGTTGGAGGACAAGACACCCCAATCTGAAATTTTTTAGATCATATGCTCAAATTGGGGGATTTACAAACCTATAGTTTTAGTCATGACGATTCCAAAACCCCACATTAGACAACTCACAATTAACGAGATCATGTACCCAAAAATTCCAAAACTCTAATAAAACCATTTATTGAGTACGGGATTTTATTGACAATGCTTCCACACCTCTACTATGGTTTCATAATATAAAGGGGATTGTACAGTCAATGATTTGACAAACCCAACTAGAATATCCTTAAATAAATGATATTTCATCCCATGTAGTGTTAGTCACGATGACACCAAGAAGCTGATCTATGGATTATGATATGTTAGATGATCTCACTCAGCCTTCCTGGAGGGATAAAAAAACTATTTACAAGATCATCTTTTCTATAATATCACAATTCTATGTTGATTATATAATGCAACACCAAACCCCCAAAGGGATAGAAAAAGATAAAACACCAAACCACTTCTTGTCCAAACATCACCAAACCAGGTGACCCAAAACATCACCTTTCACTATAACTCTAGGGCCCAAAATGAATATACCATCATTTTCTATGAAGAAAACTGTTTAGGTATTATGACTCATAAGATAGAATCTGAACAAAGAAGAATGAGATAAAAAAGGTATAATAATTTCAATTAGAAGACTACACAACATGAAAGGGGGTCCACATAGTGTGTGAACCTTCCTAAAAATCTGGCCAACTTCACTACTACATTACTTACTATGACATGTGAGAAAACACAAAATGTCTCACCTCAATCAACCCCCAACCATATCCTTCCCCACACGTCTCATCCAGCTATGTATTCAACATGTTTCATACCCTAGTTACACGATGTTCCCTAAAAAAATAACCACATGGCATTGTCTCTCTCCCATTCCCATGTATGCACCATATTCCCATGCATTATGGTCATATACTGTCACATGGTCATGTATCATCTCATGAATTCCCTATCCATGTCACATGGCCAAAATAAATGGGTTCACTACGTAGTGTGTAACCTAGGTTCCTATCATGTTGTCCCCAAATTTTATCCACCATGAATGGGAGGAATACATGGAATGTGATGCTACACTACATGTTGTCTGATCTAGAATCCCAATGGGAATCAGTCGATCGATTCACACTGGTATTCCCCAAAACATATATATTATCCTCCACAATGTCTCCAATAGTCATCTAAGGGATCTTTTACCATAATACAATGTCACATAGCGAGAATTTAAAATTAAAACTCAAATCCTCCCACGTCATGGATAATCACCAAATCTTTAAGGTTGTATCATCACATGGTTGTAATTTCAACAAGATCTAAGAGAGATCATCATAAAAAATGGGGCTCAACGACACCTCTTATAATCGAATCGGCCTCGAGTCATCTATTTCCAAGGGAGAACCCCTCATGTCACTTTTCAATTCATAATAATGGGGGAGACATTAGTTTATTCTTGTAATTAATTTAATATCAATAAATTAAATTGCAACTCACCTCTGACTATTCACCCAGTATCAAAAATATTTATGGTGTTCCTAGAGAAAATATCATGTTCTAAACTCAAATGAATCTTCATATTCTAAATATGAGAAATTGATCAAGATTTATTACAACTTTCTTAAGATATTATACATGAAACAAAACATATATTTAATATTTTTTATATCACCATACTGAGTACTCAAGGTCCTTTGAATCATGCACCAAATTAGTGCCAAGATTAGGAAATATTCTTCAAAATATTCCAATATCTATAATAGAAAAACCTAACTTACAACATATTCCCCAATATTAGTCTATTTTACCCTAAAATAGAAAGCCATTGCAGAAGGATTAATATGAACTATTTATAGTAACTCAACACCATCAAGAATTCCAAGGGTTCACATGCTACCAATGAGAACTCACTGAAGGGATTAGAAAATCAAAAACCACACACAACATCTAGCTCAATCGATGTTGAAATTAAGAGACACTGGGCACATATCGCCTCACCAATGACAAGTGCGTAACACCAAAAACCTAGTCTATCTGTATTTATAGGGTATAGTGGTATACGAGCTTACTAAAAAAATGATAATAACAACAAAGCACTACTGTGAACAAAAAAGTCAATGGAACTCATATAATGAACCTTGATACTATTTTCATTGGGAATAACTAACTTTCCCACCTAGTTTGGTATCCTGTATAAAGAATAAATCTCATTTGGGGAAGCGACCGTAATTTATGTGAGCCTGATGCCACATCAGACCACAATATTGCATCATCAATAATATCTCATACAAATATATCGATGATCATACACAGGTAGTAATGAAAAATACCGGGATTCTAACTCGAACAAACTAGGTCTTACGATGTCATTCCATTTCCAACCACCAACATGTAACTCAAACCCAAATAGATAATTTAGAAGTTATGGTGCAGCCCACATCAATACTATCCTTTTTGGTTGGAACATGATTTCTTTCGTATTCTTAATCCAATCACAAAAATGCATCTTGATGGGGGAATCATCCATCATTCTCACACATTCAATGTTGCATCAAACAACACCCACTAGTGCAGAAAATGTTATTTACGTCACCATTTTTTACGTCGGTTATATATAACCGACGTGAGAATCTGTAAAACGTGGTTTTTTACATTGGTTATTTTATAACAGACGTAACAAATGTGTTCAGTAGCTCTTTAACGTCGGTTATTTTAATAACCGATGTTACAAATCGTGCGTGTTCGGTTTTTACGTCGGTTATAAATTAACCGATGTTAAAAATCAAAGTGCGGGGTTTTTTACGTCAGTTATTTGATAACCGACGTAAAAACGAGATATATACAAGTTTTTGACGTCGGTTATAAAATAAACGAAGTAAAAAACCAAAGCGCAGGGTGTTTTTTACGTCGGTTATAAAATAACCGAAGTAAAAAACCAAAGCGCGGGGGGGTTTTTTCATCGGTTTTAAAATAACCGATGTTATAAATTTCAAAAATTGTTTATAACTTAGGTTATATAATAACCGACGTAATAAAACATTTAAAAAATTAACACCCCGTGGACTGTCATTTACGATTTTTCGATCGACAGTCCGCTGGCTCGTCTCTCTCGCATGGTAAACCCAAATCGGCTCATCGATCGACGTCCGTTAAACTCATTTTGGCTTCATCATTTATCATCTTTACTCTACTCGGATCTATCCTCTCAACTCACAACACTCAAGTAATCCTTCCATGAATTTATTTCGTTCATTTTTTTTGGATAGTCTATATTTATGTTTTGCGATTTTCTTGTTGAAACTAGGTTAGATTCATCCATTTCGAACCCTGTTACATCTTTTTGAATATCGTTGGCATCATACATTAATTATTATCATGAGTGTCTTGTTTTTTTATTTCTTTATAAAACAAATTTTGATATATTACCTTGCAATTAAGGACTCAAAATCCTCCTATGTTGGAAACATATTTGGGGTTATTTATTGAAGGACTATGGCGCGGTTAAGGAAATATTTGGAATATTTCCTGATTTGACCGGTTTGAATTTCATTATCAAAAAGAAATTTTAGGAATGGTTGATTCATCCATTCATTTTATCCTATATTTCATTTAACGCTCAGGTTCATCTAACATTTTTGTAGTTGGATAACCAATAATGTTTATGTGATTGGAGAATTAAAAGAAATTATCATCATGTATAGTGAATCATCCTTGTTAGTGTCTTATCATAGAATAGGAATCAATCATCCATATTGAAGATGTCATTTTTTTTAGAAAACAAAAACCATTAATGTAAACCATTTATCATTCATTAATTGAACTAATATAAATATTTACACATGAGTTTTAATAGAACATAATAAAATAAATATTTATCATTCACCCTCATAGTGTCTAATAAATATATGATAAACCATTTGTTTTCTTTAATGGAAACATATTCACTTTTACCCACTTTGTATTTTTAGAAGACACTAAACTCCCTTATAATTTCACCCTTCTGGGAAGTATTAAACATCATTATAACCCTTTAAAAAATCTAAATGTCACAGAAATATCGTGCATCCATTTTGTCTTATAGGACTCTACTATAGATAAGTATACCATTTTTAATATAATTAGTTATGATAAACTCTATCATAACATCATTAATATATGTTTATAAAAATGGGAATATCACAATTCTCATGATTTTAGTTGAGAATAATGATAATGTTTTTTATTAATCATAATATAGACATGGGTAATTTTACAAAAAGAATGTGAACTTGAATAATGAATGTTACTTATATTTATTTCACAAGATTTTTTGATTTTATGTCACAAAAATAATTGATGATCGAATACAACAAATAATTTCCCCACCAACCAAAGTGAAACCAGTGTATTGTTCTATTTTAGAAATTCAGGATTCAATCAATGAGATTGTGATTTATTTATTTTTTAGATTTTATGAATCAAGATTCTAGATTCTATTTCAAATGGGTATTTGTTTGTTTTTTTATGTTTCACGATTTTATTTGATGTAGGTTTTTCTTTTTCAGGGATTACTTCATAAAGTGGTCTCTGTTCATTTGATTTTGTGTTTCCTTTGACACCATCCCCCCTCAATGACAATGATCTCCCATTGCCATTTTTTCTCTAATTGTTCTCTCATACACCTTTTGGATTTGATGGTTGATTACAAACATATTTATTCAAATATTTAAGCTGGGTTATTTTCATTTTTTAGGATTATATTATTGTTTTATGCCACTTTATTTACTATTATATCCAATACTAAGACCCATTCTAGTAAGAAAAATTTCATAAGAAATACGATTGGACTCTTCATCATATTTCATGAAACGTTTTTAATAATGTCACGTTTTTTAAAAAAAATGTTATATCAACGATGTGGAAATGGGTGGTGTCCGGGGGGTGTCCAAGGGGGTGGGTGGGTGTGAGTGGCTTTCCACGGGGGTGGGGGCCTGTCCAGAGGGTTTTGGGGGTTTTCCGGGGGGTAGGGGGCTGTCTAGAGGGTTGGGGGTGTCCAGGGGGTGTTCAAGGGGTAGGGGTGGGGGTGGTGTCCAAGAGGGGTGGGGGTGCTGTCTAGAGGGGTGCGGGATGTCTGGAGGGTTGAGGGGTGTCCAGGGGTGGTCCAAGGGGGTGGGTGGGTGTGGGGGGTTGTCCAAGGGTGTGGGGGCCTTTCAAGAGGGTTTTGGGGGTTGTTCGGGGGGTGGGGGTGATTCTCAGGTTTACTCTATTTTCTCCAATTTTCTATCAACTATGTAGGCCGCATGGTTTTCTTTGATTTAATGAAATTTAAAACTGTTATATCTAACTATATTTTGTTTTAAAAATAATATTCACGCATATTTTCTTAAATACCCATAGATTTGTTTTCTATTTTAAATTGTTTTACATTCAAATTATGATTTTTTTCATATAAACATATATTTTCATTATCTTAAAAATATATATTTTTTGATGATATTTGTTATAGGTAATAATGAGTCGAAGTTGGATTACGACACATAGAATGAGCAATGAATTTGAGGAAGGTGTTGATGCCTTTTTGGAATTTGAAAAACAAAATGTTTCAAGTAGTGACATTTTTTTCTTTCCATGCCTGAAATGTCTGAATATGAAGAAGTTGAAAAGTAGAGAGATAAAAGATCATCTGATTTTTCATGGTTTTAATCCGAGATACAGCCCTTGGATTTGGCATGGTGAAACTGGACGGAATGTCACTGATGATGATGATTCGCAAGATGGTAACTCTGATGGAATTGAAGAAATGATTCGCGATATTGTAGCAGAACAAATTGAGATATAACCGACAGTTGCGCGTCTATATGGTGATGCTGAAAAACCATTATATCTTGGTTGTACAGATTTTACGGTTTTGTCGGTGGTGTTAAGATTTATTAAACTGAAGGTGAAACATGGATGGAGTGACAAATGTTTTATAGAGCTGCTACAATTGATGAAAGACATTCTTCCAAAAGATAACAATATTTCAGATTCACATTACAATGCTAAGAAAATATTATGCCCGATGGGATTTGGATACAAGAAAATACATGCCTTTCCGAATGACTGCGTTATATCTAGGAAGGAATATGAATTTCTTTCAGAGTGTCCTAAATGTGGGACATCACGGTATAAGGTGAAAGAAAAATCACAGGCTGGTGTAGAGATTACAAATTTCCCTTTAAAGTAATTTTGGTATCTTCCTATAATTAATCGTTTCAAATGTTTATTTGCTAATTCACATGATGCAAAAAGGTTAAGATAGAATGCTGAAGAGCGGGTATGTGATGGAAAAATACGTCATCCAGCTGATTGTCCACAATGGAAGAAAATTTATGCACATTATTCTACATTTGGAAATGAAATTAGAAATCTTAGACTAGGGTTGTGCACAGATGGAATGAATCCATACCGAACCCTCAGTAGCACACATAGTTCATGGCCTGTTTTATTGGTAATTTACAATCTCTCTCTTGAATTGTGTATGAAGCGAAAATATGTCGTGTTGATTATAATGATCTCTAGTCTAAAGAAACCCGGTAATGATATTGATATTTACTTGTCATCGTTGATTGATGATTAGAAACAGTTATGGGCCGATGGTATTAGGGTGTATGATTCTTATAAAATGGAATATTTTCAACTGCATGCAGTGCTTCTGTTCACTATAAATGACTTCCCAGTGTATGGAAATTTGTCTGGATACAGTGTTAAAGGGCATAAATCATGTCCAATTTGTGAACAACAGACGTCATATTGTCAGTTGCAAAATGGGAGGAAAACAGTGTACATGGGTCATCGAAAGTTTTTCCCTAAGGAACATCCTTATAGAAGACTAAAAAAGGAATTTAATGGATCACAAGAATTTTATACTGCTCCAAAACCATTATCCCCTGATCTGTATTTTGAGAGGGTGAAAAACCATGATGTGACATTGGGAAAGACACAAAAATCTGGTAATGATAGACATATTTGGAAGAAAATTTCAATTTTTTTGAGCTACCATATTGGAGGTATCATGAAGTTTAACATAATATTGATGTCATGCATGTGTAGAAGAATATATTTGATTATTTGATTGGAACATTGTTAGATATGAAAGGAAAGACTAAAGATGGGTTGAATGCAAGATTAGACTTACTATCAATGGGAATACATTTGGAGTTAGCTCCCACTCCTAAAAGAAGACGACCATTTCTTCCCCCGGCTTTTCATACATTATCTAAGAGGGAGAAAATTAGCTTCTGTCAGTGTCATCATGATACCAATGTGCCTCAAGGTTATTCATCTAATGTAAAAAAATTTGTCTCACTGAAGGACTTGAAGTTGATAGGTATGAAATCACATGATTGTCACGTCATGATGCAACAAATTCTACCAGTTTCATTGCGTGGAGTATTTCCCATTTGTGTCAGAAAGACTATAATGAAGTTGTGTTATTTTTTCAATTAAATTTGTAACAAGGCGATTGATGTGAATGATTTGAACATTTTGGAAAAGGATGCAATTTTTATACTTTGTCAATTGGAAATGTATTTTCCTCCAACTTTTTTTATATAATGGTGCATTTAATGATTCATCTGGTTCGAGAAATAAAGCATTGTGGACCTATATATCTTCGTTGGATGTATCCTTTTGAAAGGTATATGAAAATATTAAAGGGGTATGTTAAAAATATATATCGAACTGAAGCCTCCATTATTGAAAAGTATATTTTTGAGGAGGTAGCAGAGTTTTGTACAAGCTACTTGGCTGCGGCGCAACACATAGGTTTTCCTCCATATCGCCATGAACAAATTAATAATGAGGGAAAGGGGATTCGTAGATTGAAAGTCAAACCACTGTCAGCTGAAAAGATGAAGAAGTTAGAATCATACATCTTGAATAACATAGCTGATGCTCAACCGTATATCACATTGCATATTAATGAGTTGAAACAATGTCATCCAATGAAGAACGAAATGTGGATTTTGAATGAGCACAACAAAACCTTTTTGTCATGGATTAAAAAGACATTGCTTGGTAGATCAGATGTATCAGATGCATTAAAATGGATAGTGGGTGTTCCATGTTTAAATGTGATAACATGGTCCGGTTATGACATTAATGGTTATACATTTTTATACGAAATCTCAGGACAACAAAAGTGCAGTTCAGAATAGTGGTGTATTGGTGTTTGCAGAAGCAATGCATTTTTCGAGTGCTAAGGACAAAAACCCAATTTCTACATCAAGTGCATATTATGGAGTGATTGAAGACATATGGGAGGTTGATTACTTTAAAATTAAAGTTCCCATTTTTAACTGTAAATGGTTTAATGGTAACAACAGTGTCAGACACGATGAATTTGGAATGACACTTCTTAATCTGAATTGATTGGAAGACACAACTGATTCTTTTATAATGGAAACACATGCAAAACAAATTTTCTATGTAGTAGATGAATCAGATATGCAGTGGGCTATGGTTTTACAAGGGAAAAAACTATATGTTGGTGAGGATGAAATTGATGAATATGCTGATTTATGTGAGATCCCTACTTCCATGGAATGATTAACAGAACATAATGATGATCATGTTGATGACATAGTATGTGCCATAAGGAACGATCACGACGAAGAAATTTGGGAAAAAATCCATTTTTACATTCCTAAAATTACAGGTAACATATGTTTATTTCTTTTTTACATTTATTTTTTCCATAAATGTTAGATATTGTAAGTTTTTTATTTATTAAAACATGTTTTAAAACAAAATAATTATATATTTTTGTTTGTTTTAAGCTTTTTTATTTTACTTTATCATGTTTATAACCATTACATGAATTATATATCTATTATTTTTGTTCACTGACAATTAATTTACCATGTTTACCATGTTTACCAGGTTTACCATTTTTACCATGTTTACCATCTTGACCATCTTTACCATATTGACCATCATTACCATCTTTACCATTTTTTAATATCCTTACCATATTACCAATGTTTACTATTATGTAACTTAGTAAAATTTTATATTTTCTGATTACAGTAGTATTAAAATATTTGAATTTGTATATTTGTGCACTAACATTTGTTTTTTTGATTTGAAGGATAATGAAAGATCATTCAGATGATCAACCACATGATTCTGGAGAGAAGAATATTGCTTGTCATACCTCTGGGGATGAACATTCACATGCTCCTATTACGACAAAGAGTTAAAAGGTTGGTAAACATTGGTGCACACATTTACCAAAATTATCACTTTCCCGTATGCAGGATCAGAGGATAGTCGTTGAGTTTGATGATGATGATATTCCTAGAGGTCTGAATGCAAAAGATTTTAAGAGTTCTGTAGCAACTCAGGCTAAGAGCAAAGTAAGAATTTTGTATGATGATTGGAGAAGTGTGGATAAAGCGATTATCTCTCAGTTGTGGGAGATGATTTTGGTAAGATATTTTGTAATTGTTTGACTATTCTTTAAATGATTCTAGTATATATAATATGTTCAACCTCTTCTTTATCAGACGACATTTGATATTCCTGAAAATGGATGAGTCTAGAAGAAATGCTTATCGTTGGCTGCCAGGAGATGGAGGGATTTCAAATCAACCCTCTCATCTGATTTCATTTATAGTCATAGGAGTCATGACAATCCATTTCGTATATATCATTTTATATATGAAGACACATGGATACAATTTTTTGAATGTAGAAGAAAAGATGCATTTATGGTAAGGGAAATGTAAAATTTTATAAAATTTTATAAACGTTCTTATATAAATGATTTTATTAATGTTTTTTAATGATTTATTATTCTTAAATTACAGCAAACAAGGAAATCTCATCAGGAGATCCAATCTAAAAATGTATACCCTCATAGTTTATCTCGGGGAGGGTATGCATTATTGGAAGAACAAATGATGGTAGAAAAATTTCAACAACTAAGAGCTAAGTCTTCAAGCTCTGGAGAGGAGGCCCCGCCATCCCCTCCATCTAGACATGAAAAATGGAAGAGATCTCAGAAGGGAAAAAGGGCAATATCTTTTGGATGAATCGAGAATCATAGCTGAGAGGATTGTAAGATATATATTTAATTTATTTAGGTTTACTATTTTCTTCATATAATTTCAATCATTATAGAAATGTTTAATTAATTAATACCAGACTCTCTTGAGGAGCAGAGTTCAGAGGGGACATTTACAACTACTGGGAGGGAAGATATTTTATTTACAGCATTGGGAAGGCCTGAACATCCTGGTCGTGTAAGAGGATATACGGCCAGTGTATCAGTAAAAAATGTGTTTCCACATTCATAAACTTCTAACATTAGAGGGGGTTAATATAAAAATAGAATTCATGGAGGCTGAAGTTCATAATATTAATGCGACGATGGAGGACAAGATTAGAGAGTCGGTGCAGTCTATGTTTGCAGAAATGAAAAGAAAATTTCAGACTGCAGCTCCCACTCCTCCACCTCCCCTTGCAGACCCCATTATTTATCCTCCACCTCCGCCAGTAGCTCCCACTCCCCCACCTCAGCCTGCGGACCCCATTTTTTATCCTACGCCTCCGCTGCAACTTCATACTTATTGTGAGTTGTATGTTGATGATTCTCAACATCATATTGTAGAATATGGGTTGGTATATTGTATAGGAGATAAAGTTCATCATGAAAAATTAGAGGTAGATAATCAGAGGGTCACTGTATAGGATATTATAGATAGATCAGCTAGGGTACCAATACCTACAGATGAGGTGGCGACAGTTGGATAGAGTATCAACCATTTTTTAATTTGGACATCCAGACTTCTTCGACTCATTACCATATAGGTATGAATGTTATATCTTTTATTTTATTTTTTATTAAAGTTGTTTTATCATTTGAAAACTAATATAAATTTCAATTTTTTTACAGGAATACTTAAAAGGTAAAGATATACTGTATAGACAACAACAAAGACAAATGGATATGACATCAGATATAGATTCAAATGGTCTTGATATATTGTCAAGATATTCACATTTGTTGTCGGGTTATTATGAGATTCCAATGGAAGCTCATGTTTGTGGACGTGAAATAAGACTGGGGATTATAAAAACTGATATCATGGAGCTTGTTACTGGAGATAAGTTGGGCATCAACGTGGTGCAAATATTTTCCATGTATGTCTTAACACCTTTTACCTGTGTTATATTTATTAAAAATGTATACTTATGTATGTTTTGTATTAGGTATATTTATAAAATTTGTGAGATGAATGAGCTGATAAAAGTGTATTAATTCATGGACCCGCAATTGATTTCCCCTAAAGCATGTGCATTAAATAAGGAACAAAGAATGGTTTATATTGCTGAAAGATTTGAAAAGAATATAATCACACAATGTTGGATGATGCCTTTTTGTGAGAGGTATGAAACACATTTCTCTCAAAGAGTTAATTATCTTTTAACATAAAAAACCACTAATGTCAAATTTCCTTTTATCAGTGATCATTGGATGTTAGTGGTTTTTTGCCCAAGGAAGAAAACCCTTTATTGGATATGCTACGTCCATGGTGATGTGCGGGAAAGTTTTAAGAATATATTGGAAATGTAAGTTTCTATTTCTCAATAGTTTTATATATTATAATGAATTTTAAATTTACCCCATTCATATTATTTTCTAACAGTGCATGGGCCTACTTTCAAAAAACACAAAGAAAAGAAGTGCAAAGATCAAATATGTAAATGCGAAGGTAAATATCCATTTATAATTTGTACTTTTTGATTTATTACATAAAAATAATATATTGAATTTACACTCATTCAAACAGAATTATCATGAACAACAAGGCCTCATCGAATGCAGATATTATATGTTAAGATTTATGTATGAAATAATAACAACTGGGACAGTTGTGAATTTTGACCTGGTACGATTTCCTCTTAAACATTGCCATAATATTTCAATTTGATTTATTCATTATACATGTTAACAAATTTCTTTTTCATTTGTTGCTTTTTGATGACCCTAAACCCTATACTGCTGAAGACATCAAACACTTACAAGTGGAGTGGTCAAAATATTTTACAGGTTTGATTGAATTTTAGTTTTTTTTAATGTAAAATGTAATTTTTAATATTTTCGCTATAATTGTGTATTTGGTAGTTGTTTAGGTTGTATTTACTTTTTTTTTGATGTTGACAGTGTAAGTTTTGACTGTTATATAAGTGAATGTTTAATTTTTCTCTGCTTCTTGTTTTGGTTTACTTATGATGGTTTTTCTGGTATGGATTTGGGTCTATGGGGGAGGGGTTCCAAGGGTGTGGGGGTGTGTTCAGTGGGGTTGGGGGGTGTCCAACGGTCTGGGAGGGATCTTCAGTGGGGTGGGGGACAGTCCAGGGGGTGGAAGGGCTGTCCATGTGTGTGGGAAGGCGGTCCAGGGGTGTGGGAGTGCTGTCCAGGGGTGGGGGGGTATACATGAGGGTGTGGGGGTTGTCCAGGGGAGTTTGGGGATGTCCAGGGGTGTGGTGGGGCTGTCAAGTTGGGTGAGCGGGTGAGGGGATGCTGTTCAGGCGGGTGGGGGGTTGGCGAGGGGTGTTTTGGGCTGTCTGGGGGTCGGGGGCAGTCCAGGAGTGTGGTGGGGGCTCCAATGGGGTGGGGGAGGGCTGTCTATGGGGTATACATGAGGGTGAGGGCTCCGACGGGGTGGGGGAGGGTTGTCCATGGGGTATACATGAGGGTGGGTGCTGTCTAGGGGGTAAGTTTTATATGTTATCTATGTACATGCTTAATTTTGATCTACTTCTGTTTTTTTGGTACAATTTCTTGATTTGTTTTTTTCGTTGATTCTGGCGGAGAGCAGATGACAGCATTCAATTTTGAAAAAAAAACTGGGTTTATCACGTCGGTTATTTATTTACCGATGTGATCAAAGACCTGGGAAATGGTTTATCACGTCATTTATTTAATAACCGACGTGATAACCTAGAAAATGGTTTATCACGTCGGTTATTTAATAACCGACGTGATAAACCCCCTCCCCCTGATTTATCATGTCAGTTATTAAAAAACCGACGTAATAAACCCCCCGCCCCCCATTTTATCACCTCGGTTGTTTAATAATCGACGTGATAACCCCCCGGTTTATCACGGCGGTCGCATAATAATCGACGTGATAAACCACCCCCTCCCCTCGGTTTATCACGGTGGTTCTACAATAACCGACGTGATAAACCCCCCACCCCCCAATTTATCATGTCGGTTATTTAATAACCGACTTTATAGACCATTTCCCCGTCCTTTTATCAGGTCGGTTTTTTAATAACTGACGTGATAAACCATTTTCCAGGCCTTTTATCACATCGGTTGTTAAATAAACGACGTGATAAACCCTTCCCATTTTATTTATCACGTCGGTTCTAAAATGACCGACGTCATAAACATCGCGATTTTATGTTTTTGACGTCGGTTTTTAAATAACCGACCTCAAAAATGTTATTTATAACGTCGCCCGTATTAACATCGGCTAGAAACCGGCGTAAAAATTTAAAAATAACCGACGTAAAAAACGTTTTCTACACTAGTGACCATGTCAGGGTTTTATTGATTCCCTACAACACTAGAGAAAAACCTCATGAAATATGTGGAAGGAAAGGGTACCCGAAAATAGGATCTACCAATACTACTATAGAACGTATAATGGACACATAGTGTAAATATATTCACCCTTAGATCCTATTTTTCATTGGACTTAGTGCCTTACAGTTATCCTCTCCCCTATCATCTAGCTCCCTACTTCTGGTGTGGACCACCTAGGGGTGGTGGTAGAAAACTGATCCATCATCCACAATATTCTTCTCTCCCCACTCCTCCTCTACTTCTGCCATCATTTAGAAATCCATCATCCAGATGTTGCCTTTTTCAGGGTGGTCCATCGATCGTTTCCCTCTTAGTTGCACAACAGGTAGGAAAATCCTGGGAAAGATGTACTCATTCATCACATGAATAAAACTAAATTTCTAATGGTTTTATATATCTATCCTAGAATTCCTAATACTAGATCTTTGGATCATCTCCTTAAGTGTATCACATACATAGAACATTGATCATGTCATCAGCTACCAGCTACCAATGTCTCAACAATCGTGTGTCCATCCGAAATGGATTGCGTCTATTTAGCCAGATATCTATCCACCAAAAATTCTAACTCAAACACTCTAGAATAGGTGGAAAGTAACGATGATACCTATAACACCCTTATCACTATTCATAAGCCCTACATGATGGATCATGGTCTGAAAAATGGATCCCAAACAATATCCAGGGAGTAAAAAAATTGGTATGTGTACCTCACCATAAAATCTTCAACGGTCATACTATCACATTGAAGCTATAGAAGACTCGGGATATGCCCTGATCTCAACATGTTGAGATAAAAATCAACCCTGAGGATCAGGTTATTCTGATTCTAAATGAGTGTTTCCTCATCATCGGTTTGTATCAGTAGACTCAACCATCTTCTATTAGAATCCAATAGAAGGCTCAATGGTTGGACTACTATCTAATCAGGAGGATTCCTCACATGTTGTGAAACATGTGTTGAAAGGTCACGAACCGTCCTCGGGGCCCGTGCCGTGACTACCCCAAGCACGCCTTCCATAGGTCAGGGGCTGGCGACTAGCACCAAAGGTGAAAATCCAGATAACTGGAAAGGCATTGCCTTTATAAAAGTAAACTAAAAACCACAGAGTACAAGCAGAAGTAAAACACTAAGTACAAAAGAAAGTGCTGAAAAGTAAATTGGCCAGAATAGAAACCCAACTGAAAGTACAACTACAACTGAACGAAAGTACAACAGAAAAGACAAAAGCTGGAAGAAAGGAAGCAGCTTCTGGGTCGTCCTCCTCAGATCCTACCTGAAGGGTAGGTACAGATAGCCTCCACAATGCTCTTGCCCGTCAAACTCCTCTGAGTATCGTCTTGCCGTGAAGTCCACCTCCTGATACTGACTCGTCGTGAGGTCCACCTCCGGGTACCATACAGTCCTCGAACACTCAGCCTCTGTCAGCACTGCCCGTCGTCTGCAACCAACATAACGAGGTGCGGGCATAGCCCATGCAGGGGTGAGTATAACGATACTCTGTAGGGACCCCGAGACCCTCAAGGTCTCACTAAATCCAACATGGATAACCACAAATAAGATCTCAACAGATAACCACTACTTAGGTAAATGCCTATACATATACCTAAGTTATCAAGTAACCCATCTCAATCATTAGGAAACACAAAGATTAAGAAATCAACGGATAACCACTACCTAGGTATATTTCCATACATATACCTAAGTTATCGTGTGACCCATCTCAATCATGAGGTAAACACAAAGGTCATAGACACAGCTCAAACCATGATTTTCTTTATCGAAATCATAACTGCTGATGAGCCTGTCTCTTGAGTGTACAGTGATCCTGTCACAACTCCGAGGCACTACTCACTAACCTAAGACTGCTGAGGTACTCCTCCTGTCGAGTACCGTGGGTCTTCCACCTCACAGAGTAGTGCTCCACCACTATGGGTCTGCCACCTCACACAGTAGTGCTCCCCCTCACAACATACAGAGGTACTCCTCCTGTCGAGTACCACGGGTCTGCCACCTCACACAGTAGTGCTCCTCCGCCATGGGTCTGCCACCACACAAAGTAGTGCTCCCCACTGGGCTAAGATAGTCACTCCGAATCGAATCGGACAAGCAGTCATCGGTCACAGCCAGCTACACGGTCTCCGTACTCTGTACGCTCGTCTCTGGCAGGGTCCGCTCCACTAGCTACAGGTCCATACTCCAAGTATCACATTTCCCACACAAAAAGTTTCTCAAAGGACCACCTCGTCATAGTGGTCTCAACGCAACAGACGGCGCGTCAATCAGGCGCCCGGTCTGTGAGTTATTAGCCTTTTCGTCCCAGGGGCCGGGTTGGTTTCGTGTGCGAACCAATCCGTCCATATCTCAACTATACCCCGAACCCTCATAGGGTATACTCATAGGAACCATTTCTTAACGTGATCACCAACGCCGCTGACGGTTCGTCAAACGGGCGTCCGGTCTAAAAGATATCAGCTTTTTCGTTCCAGGGGCCCGGTTGGATTTCGGGTACAATCCAACCGGGCCATACTCCAACTGCGTCCAAAACTCAGGTGAAGTATTCCAAAAGCTTTGTCTCCTTCAAAGGATTCCAAAAAAGTCGACGACATGTCAATCAGACTTCTGGAGCTCAAGATATAAGCGTTTCCGCTCTGAGGGCCTGGTTGGTTTAAAGTTCGAACCAACCTGGCCAAACCCAAAGTTCTCCGAAACCTTGAGTGCGATATACCAAAACAACCGTCTCAATCCAAGGATCACATCGCAACTGACGGTGTGTTGATCGGAGGCACGTAGCTCATGTTATGGGCAACCGATCAGAATAGGTTCAGTATTAAGGGGTTCGGGCCTGGTCCGACCCGACCCGATAACCCCAAGGTCGGCCCGAACCGGGCGACCCGAACTAGGTGCAGCTCTGGCCTACTTGTGCATGGCCCGGCCCGGCCTGGGCGCGGCCGGGACTGGCGGTCCGGTCCGGCGGACCGGCGAGGACAGCCTCCCGGCGCGCGGTGCGCTGGCCAGGGGCTCGGCCGAACGGCCGAGCCATTTCAGAAGCGGGGGGCACTGCCCCCGCGTGTAGCAACCGCGACCCCTTATTGGGGCCGCTCATGTCTAGCGCGGCCGGGGGTTTCGAACCCCTGGTTCTTCCACAGTACGGCCGGCTTCTGCCGCCATGGGACCGGCTAGGCCGGTCCCCTTGCTCCGACGCCGGCGGCCCGGTACTGGCCGTCGGTTCTGCTGCTACGCCGTGGCCCGGAACCGGCCACATCCTTGGTTCATCCGGTGTGGCCTAACGACGCCGCATCTTTGGTTCGTCTTCAACGGCACAGTGCGACGGCGCCACCCTTCTCCCCATTTCCTTATCAATATTTCGCGCGGTGCTTCGACACCGCGTTGCCTTGCTCGCCGCAACAATATCAACAACCAGAAAGGGGAGGAGTGTCGGCCGTGTTCGTGCGGTCTGACCTCCTCCCATTATCATAATAATAGGAGGTTCCAAGAAAAGGAGAAGCGATAAGAAATTTCACGAAGTAACAAATAAAATAAATCCCTACCTCAACGTTGTCGTCGAACGAGCGTTCATCCCGGAATTAACCATCGCGGAAGGATATGATTGCCGCGGAAGAATAGGATCGTCGCGGAAGAAAAGGTTCGTCATGGAAGGAACGTCATTTGCATTTGGTGATCTCTGAGGAAGGCGTCTCACGCCATCGTCCGCTGTCAGAGGTTGGCGTTCTTCGTTGGCGGTGGTGCGTTCTTCGCGTTCTTCGTCGAAGAATGAAGAATCTTCTCTTTTTCTCCCAAAAGCATAACACAACACAAAACCAACCATAATAAAATAAGTCCACCCCTTATTTTATTATCAACATAAGAATTTGAAATTCAAAAGATTAGAAATGAACAATTAATTCAATGAATTAATTGAAACGATTGAACCGCCCTATTTAATGAGGTGTTTCTTAACCAAAATAAACGTACTGTTTGACTTTCATTAAAAAGGGGGGTTGCGGGTGCATTACTTAGAAGGAAAGAAATGGAGGGGATCGTGCGAGGCCCACCTCACAAAAATCTTACCAAGTGGTTAGGTTATGATGGGTCCCACATTATCCGCTTAACTTAGGATAATCCGCTTTAAGTGAAATAAATTAAAGTGTCGCACCCCTTTTATTTTATTTCTTAACTTAACCCCAAAAATTAAAAACCACTCCCAAGTAAATGAAACTCCAGAAAAGGTGTTTCTAAGCAAATACTGGCACTGTGATTCCTTCAGTTCCCTCAGAATTCAATTCCGAGCACCGGTTTAAAAGTTAGAAAAACCCACTCGTTCGTTCACTGAACGTACCCGAGCTAAACTTCGGAAAATGATTTCGGGCACACCAGGACTCGGAATCAGGCGCCGTCAAAAATTGCGTTCTTGTTAAATCCCAAAAGAAAATTAGAAAAAGAATTCCTTGAATTTTACGGGTCTTTACAACACTGCCACCTCAGGGATTTACATCCCCTTAAAGATACATCAAAAACTAGCGAAACAAAAGTCGATACTGAGCACGCATCTGAGCCTCCCGCTCCCAAGTTCTTACCTAGAGGTTCCCATACTTCCCATGAAAGTGCACCCGGGGAATCGATCGTCCTCGTTGGATCCACTTCTGTTGATCCTCGATCCCCACTGGAACCTCTAAGAAAGTCACCCCATCGCCAAATTCCAGCTTCCCAAGGTCGATGATATGCGAAGGGTCGAGCACGTATCTCCTCAGTTGATATTCGTGGAAGTCGTCGTGCACCCGGTACAACTGAGGTGGATGTTTCAAGCGGTAAACCACCTCGCCTACCATGCTGAGGACCTAGAAAGGTCCGTTGAACCTCATAGATAACTTGACGCCTCGGTCACGTCTCCGTAATTCCACGTCGAGGTGAGACCCGTATGAAAATGTGGTCGCCATCATCGAACTCTAGTAGTCTCTGCCTCCTATCAACATAAGGGTTCTGTCAGCTCTGAGCTGTCCTCATCCGCACTTGGATGACCTAGACCTTCTCTGGTCCCACAAGAGTTGCTATGATTTATTCTTTGCTGATAAGAGAAATCTGGTCTCATCCCCTGGATGAACCACATTCTTTGCTAATACAGTCAATCCGGACATGAATGATGTATTCATGCCATGGATTATGTCGTAAGCCCTCAACGTTACTACCAAGATATCCAACCGTCACTCTTGCCTCTAAGGGTCGAGTCACACTTTCGGCATCAGCGTGAGGTCACTGGGTCTCTTCCAGTAGGAATCTCGAAAGTGAGGCTCAAGTCAACAGTGTAAACCAGAACCTCTTAGTTCTAAAAAAGTAAGGATGCAAATGTCACAATGGTTAGTGTCTTTATATTATTGCAGCTCATGGTACAAAGACACAAATGTAACAAAAACAACAACATGGAACTATATATACAAAGAATAAAAGGAAACCACAAGTTATGCTCATGTCTACTCGCTTCTGGAGCTTCGTAGTCGTAATCTTCTACTGCCTGAAGCTGAGCTCTACCATGTCCACCTGTTCCCTACGGTCGGGGTGGACCTCCTAGTGGTGGTGGTGGCAGCACCTTGAAGCGTCACCCACCTACAGTTTCACGGCCATCTCCTAGTGGTCTGCCTTGATCGAACCTCTACCTCTGCCTGGGAGGCTCTTCATTTAACTGCTGGTCATCTGCATGGCAGGTCAGACACTCACGTGCCATGTGACCAATCCCGCCGCAGGAGTAACACTGCCTGGCAGGTCTCACTCTGTCATTCCCATTGGTGCCTCACACTACCGACCATGAGTCATGCGGTCGACCACCTATAGGTCTGGTCCTCTTGGACCTCTTCGTCATCTATCTGATGCCTGCTACAGAAGACTCGGCCGCATGCTGGCTAGTGGTGGGTCCTACTACTGGCGACTACTCAGCAAGGAAACTCTCCACTAAGAGGGATATCTCCAACACTGTTGTCTGCGTCGGAATGCTGTGAGAAACAATATAGGCTCTAATCTCTCGCCTGATCCCCTGATCGAAGGTTCGGGCCCTGAAGAACGGGTCCCGTACCATATCTGTGGAGTAGCGTGAGAGTTCTGTGAACCTTGCTGAATACTGCGCCACTGTCATGCTGCCCTGCCACAGCTGAAGTTGCTTCTGTATACGCACCACTCGAAGGGTGGCTGGTACACACTCCTCCCAGAACAGGCTCTCGAATTCTGCCCAAGGAAGTGTCTCCTCGTCATGCATCTGGAGCATCAGGCTCCACCATATGCCTGATGCTTCCTGAAGAAGGATGGCAACAATAATCACCATGAAGTCTATTGGTGTCCCCACTAGCCTGAAGACTCTCACCACAGCCTCCAGCCAATCCTCAGCCACCTGCGGGTCCGTATCTTCCCTAAACCTAGGTGGCCTCTGGCACTGGAACTCGTGCAGTGCGCTCAAGAGACGTGCACCCTCTACTGCTGGGGCTGGTTGCATCGGTGGCCCAATGGGTAGTAGTAACGCTAGTGCCTCAACTGGGATAGTGCCCTGTAATGAGGCCACGTCGCTTGACGGGCTGTCAGTATGAACAAATCTCAGGGTTCTAGCTGGTCATCCACGGGGAGGCATCCTGAAAGAAACAAACATGACACGGTCGAACGATTTATACCTGGTGAGCTGACCTGGTTTGAGATGACTTTTAAAAACTTCTGGAAACACACACGCAATCAGTGTTTTCGTGCACAAAGTCGGAAATCAGTTGTCAGGGTCCTAGTGTGTGGATACGCCGGCCGCCCGCACCAACACTAGACTCCCTGAACTATAAACGACACTCGGTACTCTTAACACCGTCGCTTCACAGAAAGAAAATATTAGAGTTATTAGTTATGTGGTAGAACCGACTCCTCTGATACCAATTTGTCACGTTACATCCTCGGGGCCCGTTCCGTGACTACCCCAAGCTCGCCTTCCATAGGCCAGGGGCTAGCGACTAGCACCAAAGGCGTAAATACCGATAACTGGGAAGGCATTGTCTTTATAAAAGTAAACTAAACACCACAGAGTACAAGCAGAAGTAAAACACTATGTACAAAAGAAAGTGCTGAAAAGTAAATGGGCCAGAATACAAACCCAACTGAAAGTACAACTACAACTGAGTGAAAGTAAAACAGAAAATACAAAAGCTGTAAGAAAGGAAACAGCTCCTGGGTCGTCCTCCTCGGATCCTACCAGATGGGTAAGTAAAGATAGCACAACTCCTGGATCATCCACCACAGATCCTACCTGAAGGGTAGGTACAAATGGCCTCCACAACACTCTTTCTTGTCAACCTCCTCCGAGTATCGTCTCGCCGTGAAGTCCACCTCCTGATACTGACTTGTCGCGAGGTCCACCTCCGGGTGATGTCCAGTCCTCCAACACTCGGCCTCCGTCAGCACTGCCAGTCATCTGCAACCAACACAACGAGGTGCGGGCATAACCCGTGCAGGGGTGAGTATAACTATACTCATTAGGGACCCCGAGACCCTCAAGGTCTCACTAAATCCAACAAGGATAACCACAAATAAGATCTCAACAGATAACCTCTACTTAGGTATATTCCCATACATATACCTAAGTTATCAAGTAACCTATCTCAATCATGAGGAAACACAAAGATTAAGAAATCAATGGATAACCAATACCTAGGTATATGCACATACATATACCTAAGTTATCAAGTGACCAATCTCAATCATGAGGTAAACACAAAGGTCATAGACTCAGCTGAAACCAAGATTTTCTTCATTGAAACCATAACTGCTGATGAGCCCATCTGTGGAGTGTACATTGATCCTGTCACAACTCCGAGTTACTGCTCACTAACCTAAGACTGATGAGGTACTCCTCCTGTCGAGTACTGCGGGTCTGCCACCTCACACAGTAGTGCTCCACTGCTATGGGTCTGCCACCTCACATAGTAGTTCTCCCCCTCATAGCCTATAGAGGTACTCATCTTGTCGAGTACCACGGGTCTTCCAACTCACATAGTAGTGCTCCTCCACCATGGGTCTGCCACCTCACAAAGTAGTGCTCCCCACTGGGCTATGCTAGTCACTCCGATTCGAATCGGACAAGCAGTCATCAGTCACAACCAGCTACACGGTCTTTGTACTCTGTATGCTCGTCTCTCGAAGGGTCCGCTCCACGAGCTAAAGGTCGACACTCCAAATATCACAATTCCCACGAATAAGTATCTCAATGTACTGCCCCGTCATAGGGGTCTCAACACAACATACGGTGCGTCAATCGGATGCCCGGTCTGTGAGTTATTATCCTTTTCATCCCAGGGGCCTGGTTGGTTTTGTGTGCGAACCAACCCGGCTGTATCTCAATAGTACCCCAAACTCTCATAGGGTATACTCATATAGACTGTTTTCTCAACGTGATCACCAACACCACTGACGGTTCATCAAACAGACATCGGGTCTGAATGATATCAGCTTTTCCGTTCTAGGGGCCCGGTTGGATTTTGGGTACAATCCAACCCTGACATACTCCAACTGCGTCCAAACCTAGAGCTAAGTATTCCACAAGTTCTGTCTCTTCAAAGGGAATCCAACAATGTCGACGGAACGTCAATCGGACGTCCGTAGCTCAAGATATAAGCGTTTCCGCTCCGAGGGCCCAGTTGGTTTCATGTACGAACCAACCCGGCAAAACCCAAAGTTCTCCGAAACCTTAAGTGTGATATACTGAAACAACCTTCCCAATCCAAGGATCACATCGCAACTGAAGGTGCATCGATCAGAGGCCCGTAACTCATGTTATGGGAAACTGATCGGAAGAGGTTCGGTATTATGGGGTTCGGGCCCAGTCTGACCAGGCCCGATACCCCCAAGGTCGGCCCAAACTGGGTCGACCCGAACCGGGATGGGTCCGGCCAGCTAGGGCGCGGCCCGGCCCGGCCTGGCAGTCCGGTCTGGCTGACCGGCCAGGGCAGCCGCCCGGTGCGCGGCGCGCTGGCCAGGGGCTCGGCCAAATTGCCGAGCCGTTTTGGAAGTGGGGGTGCTGCCCCCGCTGCCCCTTAATGGGGCCGCTCACGTCCGGCGCGGATGGGGGTTTCGAAACCCCGGTTCTTCCACGGTCCGGCCAACCCGCTCTGGCTGCCAGTTCTGCAGCTCCGCCACGGCCCAGAACTGGCCGCGGCCTTGGTTCGTCCGGCGCGGCCTGACGGCGCCACGTCTTCGGTTCGTCTTCAACGGCGCAGCGCGACAGCACCGCGCTTCTCCCCCTTTCCTTATCAAAATTCTGTGCGGTGCTTCGGCACCGCGTTGCCTTGCTCGCCGCGACAATATCAACAACTAGAAAGGGGAGGAGTGTCGGCCGTGTTCGTGCGGTCCGACCTCCTCCTATTATCACGATAACATGCTGTTCAAAGAAAAAGAGAAGCAACAGAAGATTTTTACGAACTAACAAATAAAATAAATCCCTACCTCAATGTTGTCGTCGAACGAGCGTTCGTCACAGAATTAACCATTGCAGAAGGAGAGGATCGTCGTAGAAGAAGTGGATCACCACGGAAGAAAAGGTTCACCGCGGAAGGAACGTCATGGGCGTTAGGTGATATCCGAGGAAGGCTTCTCTCGCCGTCGTCCGCCGTCGGAGGTTGGCATTCTTCGTTGGCAGTGGTGCGTTCTTCGCGTTCTTCGTCGAAGAATGAAGAATCTTCTATTTTTCTCCCAAAAGCTTAACACAACACAAACCCAACCATAATAAAATAAGTCCATTCCTTTTTTTATTATCAACATATGAATTTGAAATTAAATGATAAGAAATGAACAATTAATTCAATGAATTAATTGTAACGATTTAACCGCCCAATTTAATGAGGCGTTTCTTACCCAAAATAAACGTAAGGTTTGACTTTCATTAAAAAGGGGGGTTGCGGGTGTGTTACTTGGAAGGAACCTGAAAAAAATACTACCAAGTGGGTAGGTTATGGTGGGTCCCATCTTATCCTCTTAACTTTGGTTAAGACGCTTTAAGTGAAATAAAATAAAGTGTCGCACCACTTTTATTTTATTTCATAACTTAACCCCAAAAATAAAAAACCACACCCCAGTAAATGCAACTCCAAAAAAGCTGTTTCTAAGAAAATATCAGTGCTGTGATTCCATCGGTGCCCTCATAATTCGATTCTAAGCACTGGTTTAAAAGTTAGAAAAACCTGCTCGTTTGTTCATTGAACGTACCGATATAAACTTCAGAAAATTATTTCGGGCAGACCGGGCCTCGGAATCAGGCGTTGTCAGAAATTGAGTTCTTGTAAAATCCCAATGAAAATTTAGAAAAAAATTTCCTTGAATTTTACGGGTCTTTACATGAAAATTCAATATTTTAATCAACTTTATAGATGATTGGATAAACCTAATACCTCAAAGGTTTCAACCATTAGAACTCAAGTAGCACACTTATCCTGTGTGCTTTTTTATCCTGAACAACTAGAACAACTATATTCGTGACAGGTGGTGTCATAATGGTCAGACCACATGAAGGTCCAACCCCTGAACTAGTGACCTATACTAATGAAAAGTCTCTAGATGTATCATCATCACAATACCTCTATAGAATCTTATCTATATGTCATCCTGGAAGAATACTGAAATACCATCATGACACACCATGGTCAGTGAGTATATCTAGGGACTATACCCAATATGGACAAGAATACCAAAATCCAATCCAATATGATGCATAAACCAAAATATCCCTGGGATATGTTTCATAATGTAAAAAGTCCAAAATAGGTTATCAGAGTCATGTTGAATTGATAAATTGTCTGCTGAAATAACACTAGAATCTATGGAATAAAACCCAAAATGTGATTACTTATATAATATCACTTTGTGACCTAAATAATTCTCATGACACTACATTTGTAATGGAGAAACCTCCTCTGATACCACTATGTCATGGAAAATCACAACATGGCTAGTTTCATGACTCTTTAAATCCCACCTTCATATACCATGGGATAGTGTCCAACACTGAGTAGTCATATCACACACATGGAAGGCCTTAGTCTAAGGTACATGTTCATGTGTAACCACAAATATATCAATGAAAAATAGTTGATCCATTGTTAACTGAAAAAGAAACACATACCAACATATATCCCAAAACTGGACCACAAAAGAAATTTAATAGAGAAAAAATAAACACTAATAAAAAAATTTAAAGGCTTCCAACCTACTCTGTTGGACAGAATCTCGTTCAAAAGAATCAACTGGAATGCACATTGGCCATGATCTAGAAAGCAACTCATTTGATTTAGCTCACTAAGCACCTCCTACACCAGGTCCTCCTAGGACTCTATTGAATGTCCTCTAGACTGCACAAGAAAAGGAATATATAGTATAATCCCTTATGTGGGTGAGTATAAAAATTCCCAATAGGAACCCAAAACATAAAATAAAAGGGAGAAACTTAAAAGGAATTTTTTTTGCTCGATCTAGACAGAGGGAACCAAAATGAGAGATAAACTTCATATAGAACCCATCCTCAATGTTTACATGACTAGTAAGTTAATACCACATGGTGTGTCAGTTGTGAAATGTGACAACAACATAAGGAAACCAAGAATGAAACCCAGATAAATTCATCTTAGACTCCAATTATGATGAGGTTTTGTGCTCATTGACAATGAATGGTATTTAGTCAAAGGCTATGGTAACACTTATCCGGGAGAATAACTCAATTGGACCATCCTTCCCAGATGGAACTTATCTAAGAGATAAAATCTATTGGGTACAAATCTTCCATCCCATATAGAACATCCAAGATATACCAATCCATAAAAGATTACAATACAATGGAAAAAACATCCATCACCAGTGGCATACATCTGAGAGAACCCTATTTTCAGAAATCTCTATGAATAAAATCATGTAGGAACCCTGTAGATCATGCTCCTCAGATAATGGATATCCCCCAACCCAAATGGGGGAACCTTGTTACCCTAAAGAAAATAAGAATGGGATCATCACTCCGAAATAGGATGACATTTAGGATCAGTTGGGGGACAGTATGAACCCAGTATTGAATACTGAAGACCACATCACCTCAAACAAGGGATCACTCCTAGGATCTAATAGGGTACACCATGAACCCAAAAAAGTATCCCAAGGATATCACATATAAAGTGGATCATACCCAGGATCCATAGGGGGACACCAAATACAAATACTACATTCCAGATATTATATCTCTGAAATGGGGGATCACCTCCATTATAGTGTCGGTCACGATGATTCCACAACACCATCTAATGCCACTCGCGAAGCAGGCCTTCAAATACCCAATTATTCCAAAAACCATCTGGAACTATATTTTTAGTAGGGGATCATATACCTAATATTGACACAACTCTCTATATGTCACAAACTACATTGGGGATCTTACTTTTGATGATTCAACAAACCCTACAGAGTAATCTTTTTAGATAGGGGATCACTACCATTGTAGTGTTGGTTACAGAGATATAGAGAACCCAATATATAGAAAAAGATATGTTAGATGATCCCACATAGGCCTTCATTGAGGGATGAAACTACTATGTCAGAGATAGTCTTATCAAGTGGATCACAATACCATTTTGATTATGTAATTCAACAAAATTTTGTCATAGGTATAGACAGAGGGAACTCACTCAATCACTAATGGTCCAAAACATCACTAACCCAGTAAGACATCAGCATCTCCTCCCACCATTACACTAGGGAAAAAACTACAGACACCATCACATTCTATGAGGAAACCTACTCAATTTATGATACTCAGAGGCCTAAATCCAATCCACTTAGAAGATGATAAAAATGGAATAAGAATTTCAAAAAGAACAATACATGGTGTGTAAGAGGGTCTGTACAGCGTGTGACCATGTCCTCTTATACATTTCATGGTTATCAATGTGGGAATAAATGGGATGTAAAACCTGTAGATTGTGTGTTTCACCACACCTAGGACCCTGACCATATTTTCCCCACACAGATCTTCAAACAGTGTATTCCATATTGTGTGTACCCATGGTACGCAATGTATCCCAGCTAAACATACACTTTTACATGTCTCATTCCTCTTCTCATTTACATTTCCCCATTCCCATGTACTATGATAATTTAATCTCAAATGTCCATGTACTACCACATGACTAACCTAGTCATATCCCTGGCCCTAAGACCTGGGGATACAACAAATCATGTAACCTTGGTACATGTCATGTAGTCTAAAAAATTCATATTTCTTGAATGGGAATAACACATGGAATGTTCCCCTACTCTAAATTACATTTGATTAAAAATTTCTATGTTAATTTCAGAAGATGCACATGAATCATCCTAGTTTTCCCCAAAAAACACAAATCAACCCCCATGGGGCCTCTAACATTCATTTAAGGGCTCTATAACCTTAAAAAATCATTAATATGATGATGAAGGTTTTAAAACTGAAATATTCTTATGTTATAGAGAAATAATTATTTTTATAGGTTGTATCAACACTTAAAATACAACACCATGATATGATAGTGATCAACATAAAAAATGGTTCTCAATGGATCCTTTTCTCCTCAAATCGACCTCGAGTCATCTGTCACCATGAGATAACCTCTTCTTATCCCTTTTATATGCATGATTATAGGGTAGGGGAAGATATTAGTTATGTTCATTAAATAAAATAATTTCATTAACTCTCCCACCGACACTCATTTGATCAGGTGCAGAAAAATTATATTTCATGCTTAGGGAAAACACTATGTTTGAACTCAATTATGGAATCTTATTTATATTATGATAATATACTCAAGAGTTATTCCACATTTACATAGAAACTATCCATGAATGATAAAATATATTTAATGTTTTTAATATAACCACACTAAGGCTCTCTAGGTCTCGAAATCCCATGCTGACTCAGCTCTAGGATTTAAAATTATTCTTAGAAATGTTGTAATTTCTCATTTATAAAAACCCTATTCACTACAAATTTTTTGGGGATGTATATCCTATAAATATTTTGATTCTACCTTTAGTAAAATTTGAGGTGATTTTTCACTTGTATTGGAATTCATTATATATATCCCATATTAATGACCCATGAATCTAATTTTAATTTCATACAATGAATGAAACAATGAGTTTATATTAGTCTGGGAATGAATATTAAGTCATAATGTAAATTAATTATATTTTATGGGTCTTATTATATATACTTAAGGGGTATTTATCTAAAAATGTTGGGGAGAAATTCAACATTGAATATATGAATATATTATGTCGGAATATATTTGTATACTTATTGAAGAGTTTCGATGTATTTCCTTGAATATAGAATTATATTTTTCAATAAAACTCATAAATAATGTTATGGATATTTCATATATATTTTTTATGATGTACATAATTTAGTTACATGAATTGATGAAGAAACCTGAGAATAATCTTAATAAAGATAAAATTCAACCAAGTGTAGTGCCAAGAGGTTGATGTTTTTTTGTTAAGTATAAGGATTCGTAAAGGCATTCTTTATTGTTTATTTGGAACTCCACAAGATTCGTATTTAAAATTGGTATCATCTACCCTATATTAGGGATTTTTTATCAACTATGATACCCCTAATACATTTTCATGATTTAACATTGATCAATATTTCATCTATAAATAGCTACAATAGAGGACATATCCAAGAAAACCTTCTACATGTGGTATAGAAACTATGAATTTATAGTGTTTTAATTAATAGTTTCAAATTCCGATGATATCATAATGGATTTAATTAACCGATTCTTTAGAGAATAACTTGAACAATATATTATATTCTTTAAAAAAATTATTATATATTAATAGTTAATTGAAGAGCATAAAAATCATTAGATGATTGTACTGAAGACCATATTAAAGAAGAATACATGTAAAAAATATAATCAATGTGAATACAAGCTAAACGAGACATCATAATTCTGTTACGTAATCATAAAAGTATATATATTGGAAGATCCTTCAAAGGAAAAAGATATTAAACATTTTCAGGGACCAACCATTATGACCTAAATTTGTATTTTTCTTAGGAAAAATGGATAACATTTATATGTTATGAGAAATTTAAAAATGATATAAAATCAAATAACAAACATGATTCTAAAATCATACATGTTCATATGGAATGATAAATTTGAAAAAATCTTCATGTAGATGAAGAAAAGGTTGAATAGTTTAAATATAATCCAACTACCCTATAGTGGATAAATATATTAGATCTTTTGTGATTCTTAAAATAATGTATTGGTATTTCTTCAGTTGTATAATTATAATATATCATCTTATGTCTCCTTCCAAATGAAGGTTAATGAGAATAATTACCTGACTTGTGAATTGAATTAGAAGAAGTAGTTTCTTATTTGATTATACAGATTCATTGTGTTTACGGTGAAATGTAAGAAATATATATATGAATAAAAGGTTCTTGTAAATATTCACCTTGAAAAAAATTAATATGCATGAAAGAAATTAGTTATAACTGATTAATGATTAAAAATGATTAAAAAATTACCACCATGGTAATGCGAACAAGGTGGACGATTCTCTATATTGGATGGATGGTGTTATTCTCTCTATGATGAGGATTTAAATTGTACAATACATATGGATTTATAGATAAATAACCATACAATCATAAGAAAATGGGAATGATACTATTATTACTAGATAAATGATTAACCGTCTATTCATGTAATGATTGTATAGGTATATAATAAAGATGATGAGACTTAAAAGAAGGTAATGAGGTTTTTGTGTTTATTCCTGATAGTGATGGAATGATAAGGTTTGAGAACACATTATTTAAAAATTTAATACTAGTGTTGAATAATGATTCTTTCATTGAATCATATCACTTGCCACTATTTATTTTTTCTAGAAGTAAAAAATATGTATAGATATTTTAAAGATGTTTTTTTTGAATAAAGGAGTGATATTTTCGTGGAGAATGTATCCTTGTTCATAGTTTCCCTACAAGTCTAATATATGTGATATAATTCTTATTTGATGTGAAAATAATTACCCAATCTTGAGTGGGATGGTTAAAAAATCACCATGGTTTTCTTCAGGAGACTTATTGTGGCATCAAAACGGAATAAATCTATTTGGGTTGTTGTAGGTTTTAATATAATATTAGCACATTTCAATAGTACTATATAAAATTTATCTTTTGATCAACTCTAATGGTTATATGATTAGGAATTGGTTTGTGTTCATAGAGTACGACTATAAATCATATTTGGTCAAGATCCTCAAATTACCATAACATTATGGATAACTTTTGCAGTAGATTTTAATATGGGGTTAAGCTTAATAACTATATGTCATCTTGCTAAAAATGTTCAGATTTAGAGGTCAATTCATTCTCTAGAAGATATACTGAGATCGTAATTTATGTATTTTAAATGAGGATATGATAAACACCTTCCTCTAGATGAATATTCTTATATAAATATATTTCATTCATGTGTTAATATGAATACTTATGAATCCTCTATGGATGTAAGTAGAGTAGACTAACATAATGGGTTAAATTTGGAGAATGAAATATATCAAGAGCTAAGATATATGACAAAATGGAAGAGAATGCTAGTACCATTCAATAACATATCTAGTTAGTTCATATTCTACCGAAAATTTATTTTTATAATAATTAGTGATATATAGATATATATGTTACTTATTAGTTATTCCATTAAATTTCCCTTTAAAATAATGTTATGATATATATAATTATGATAATGTTCATCCATAGATATATAATTATCTATGAGTTTCTTGGTTATATCGTGATGTTACCCAATAAATTGGAGCTTCATTAAGACCTATCAAAATTTCACAATCTATTAAATGTATATATTGGGATAAATTGCATACTTGATCATTTTGATGCACTATATTTTGAGGCTATACCATTGGGACATGATCATTCTTATGAAGAACAAGCAATAAAAATATTAGTCAATAGAGATAAAGTGATGCGAAACAAGACTACTCACCCAGTTAAGGATATGTAGTAGAATTATAAATTTGAGGAAGTAATTATCAAACCATTGTATATTATAAAATAATGGTATCCTATTATTTTTGTATTTGAGTAGTATAATTTTGATAGTGAAACTATTATAAATGAGGTAGAATGTAGCAACCCTGGATTTTAGAATAAATTTTGACATAAAAAAATAAATATATTCAATAGATTTTTGAAACAAAAAACCCTTACTAGATGCAAATAATTCTTATATATTTTGAAATAAACCATAATACAGGGTATTCTAATGGAATATTATTGTTAAAAAATTATCATTTTCTTGGTAAATAATATTGATCCTAAAAAAATATTGAAATATATTCAATATGAGAATTTTTATTTTAATATGTGTTTTATTATAAAATTATTTCATAGTATTTATGTTTTCAAAAATTATTATTTAGACATGTAGAACATGAAATAAATTCTTATTAATTTGTTAGAAATGAAAATAAAATCATATTATGGTGTTATATATATTTTTAACCTAACTAGTTATACAAAATTAATTTTATATTGTCATAATAAATGAAATAAATAACTATTTATTTAATATTTTAATTCATTTCTATATAATATAATCAGTAAAAATAATTTAGGATCATATAATGATTTTTTCAAGTAAATAAATGAGAATAAATTAATTTTCATGTAGAAAGTAAATTTACATAAAAATAGTTTTAATAGTTTTTACTTACTTGATTTAAAATGATTTTCTTACACTTATAAAAAATAAATATGGTAAAATTATTTCAATATTTTAAATCCGTATTCCCAAATATAGTAACAAGGTCAATTTTATTTTTTTTCATTATAAATAGTAATAAAGTTTAATCATTATCATCACAGTAATGATTAAAATGATTAATGGGGGGAGTTAACTCAAGGATAAAACCTGAAATGTTTCTATAAAATGGATAATTTTGATTATTTATGTATATTTTAAGAAAAAATTATAAAATATTTTATGATGAGTTTCCCTTGATCAATATTCACTTGAATAGGACTAGTAGATTTTAATATTTTAGGTAATTATAAGAGTTACATACCCTTTCTTATAAAAAGATACAATGTTACCCCCACTAATTCAGAAAAATTGAAGCATTTATATCAAAACATTCCTAAAAATATCTTTTAATCATACCACCCCATTTTTTATAGGTTCTTTTCATCCCACATGTCCATCTATTAATGATTTTAATTTCTATGAAAAAGGAGGCTTTATAAGGAAGTGATTATTAGGTTTCCCGACCTATTTGATGATTATTTATTCCATAACACCTTAACCTCATCCAAAAGTTCTATAACTATGAGAGAATATTTAAATAAATATCATTAATCTATTTCAATGGTTTTATGTGAATTTTATAACTATTTTATTCTTCTTTTCCACATTATGATTAATGATAACATCGTTCATGCATATGTGTGGGATACAATGTCAAAAAATCTAAATGAATTATTTTTCATGTATTACATATATGGTATGTTAATTGGATGGATTTAATTTATATATATGATATTGATGATAATATTATTATTCTATAATGATATATTAATAATTAAATTTCTTTTTTCAATTACATAGAGAATGAAAACATTACTCATGCGTATGTATGGACTAGCACCTTCACGAAGTGATGTAATTAATTTTTCAACACTATAATTCATAAGTGGTTGTAAAATATTATATTATAAATCTATATTATATATAAAATATGATTAATAATCTAGTTATTATGAAACACATAATAGGGATTATGAATTGGAACCATCAAACCAGAACATGCATTGGAAACAGAACAATTTACACCTGGATGTTGATTTTAATGAATGTTATAATATATAGGGAGTTAATATATATAAAGGAAAGTTATATTTAAATATAATTAAGAATTTTATATTTTCATAAATGATTAATAAATCTAAATTACTATTAAGTAATATAATAGTTATAATGATGAATATTCACACATAAGGAAAGTAGTTATATTGCAATCAAATATTTAATCGAGATTATTTGTCATTGATTCTTTTATGGGATAATTATATTATATTTATCTAATAAACTCAATATATTTTTGTTGTATTTTATTTTTTATATATTATTCACTTTTCTCTCCATTCTCTACTCGATGGTACATAATACGATTGAGAGAATGATTCTATATAAAGTTGAGTGTATTTTTTATTTAGTGGATCAAAAATTTAATTTCAGGTCTATGTTATTTCAAAAATTATTTAAATTATTATTTATTGGATCAAATATTATTTTAATTTATACTAAACCATAATTGAATCTATTTTAAATTTATTAATAATGATGTTTCGAATATATTTCTGAAATTTTTTATTTTACTTCTATCAAAATGTGTGAAAGGAATAGTTATTTTAATGTTAACTATACAAATAGATTTTCCCACCATCATGGAAATTATTTTTCTATAAAGCATAATTTACTTGTATCCATAGTTACTATAAATGTAAATACATTATCAACATATACATAATTTTAAATAATATATATTTTGAAATTAAAAAGATATTTTTATCATGTTATCAAATATAAGTTTGAATGTTATATTAAAGTTATTTCTCATCTATCTAAAAATTATTATATGTTTATTGTTATTCATTCATGATATTAAGTACTGATATGATCCATTTTATATATCTATATGGATTATGATTTTTTTACCTTTAGTTCATTATGAAATATGTTTCTTATTTATGAGTTATGAAATGATGAATTTATGAATATATTTAGGATCTAGTAGTAAATATATTTTTTTATATAATTTAACACTGATGGGACCATTAAATCCATATATTTAATTGTATATTGATTTATATCTTAAGAGATTATATAATAAGGATGATAAGTGAACTGATTCCATGTATGAAAATGTGTTGGGGAGTAATCCCAATTCATTTAGGGACTTTATCCATTATGTAATAATGGTCTTGGGGTTGGGATTTTACTAATGAAATAAATTAGTATGTTTATTACTATAAAGAAATTTCTGGGAAATATTCTTATTCTTATGATATTCCCTCTTAGATGATGAGTAATTAATGATGATTCCTCAATATCATGGATCATATCATTTGAAATGAAAATGATTTTTCCCAGGAATTATACTTTAGGATCCATAACATACTTGGTATAAAAATATAAATTTATAATAAATATATTATACCCTTATATATATATTATGTTCAAATATTATAAAAAAATTATAACTACCATGTTTATTGTTATTGAGCATATAAGATCGCCCTTTTTATGTTTTAATTATCTATTGGTTAAGATGAATGGGTTTAAGTGCGATATATCTGAGAAGGGTGATATAAGAGTAGTGATTTTTGTGATATTGTAAATGTAAATCAAGAAAAATATTTACAATTTATCTAATATTTATAGAAAATAATTTTTTTTGGTTTTGTGGGGTGAATTATTATGTAATTTTTTTTATCTAAAACGATGAAATATTTGTCTATGTTTTTGTAGAGATTCCATAGTCATTAGTATAGAATGGGTTTTTATTTTTAGAGATTCAGTTATGAATAAAATTATTGCATAACATAAGACAATATATAATGACCTAAAAGTTATATAGGGTGAACCTAAAGGTTTGTTAGTTTGATAAGATGGTTTCATAATTTATGAAATACCACAATAGTTTTTCTTAATTATATGATTAATCATTCTAATTAATATAGATTGATTCATATACTATACTTTCAGTTTTATTAAATTGATAGACACCTGAGAAATCAAGTTAACAATTATTGTGGATAAAAATTCAATGAATCTCATCTTGGGGAAATGAGTTCCAATGTAGCTAGAATGAAAAATCATGTTTCTATTCTCACCCCAATCTCTTTATCCATGAATCAGTTATATTATCTAAATCATTAAACGAGGTTACCAAAAAACGTTAATAAAATTAATAGGAAACATGAACCTTCTTTTAATGTGTCCCCTAATTCACTAGTGGGAAAGTAATTGATCACTTTCATTGAAATAATAGGTTCCATTCTATAGTTCAAGGAGCATGAAAATATTTTCATGGATGTGTATCATTTAGAAGGGAAAATATACCAATATTGGAATATTATTTCTTATATAAGTTAAGTGGATGAAATTTACTCTTAAATGAGATGATATTTAAACTGTATTTTTTAGTAAGTACTAATACAAAAAAAAACTACCATGAAAAAGGAAATGGAATTTTTTAAGATTAAGAATTTGAATTACGAATCTATTAGTAATTATGAGTAAAATTTTAAAAAACATGTTATGTATTATTCTAATTTTATCATCAACTATGAATGAAAAGTTGATATGTTCTTCATTGGTTTTGAAAAATAATTTAATAAAATTAGAAATTATGGGAATGAGTAGCTATGGAGAAATAATTCAACATGATTTAAATGTAGACATGGATAATAGATCTTCCCAAAATTATAAGACTCTTATAAGAAGAGAATGATATAGGTTTTATGAAATGTAAGAATTAAAATCCATAGAGGAGTGAAAATGAATGTTACTTTGTTGAAAATTTTAGGAAAGTTGAAAGAGATAAATTTTCTCTAAAGGAATTTTAATATAATCATTTGTGGAATGAAATGTTACAACAAAATATATTTTTAAAGATAATAAAAACACTTTTGGGTAATAATTATAGAATTTTTTTTCGGAAAAATAATTCATTAATAAAAAAACATATGAAATGTTTGAAATTATTTACATAGGTAAAAATGATGTTAATACCTTGAAATATTTGTTGGTATATTATTTTGTTAGGAACTATTTTATCATAGGATACATGGTTCTATAGATTCGAGAAACTATTATAATAAAACGATTAGATATATTAAATCATGTGTACACTATTTTTAAAAAATAAAATAATATCTCATAAATAGTGTCTTAGATGGAAAATTCAATACAACTATTCGGTACAGAATATTAGACTTACCCATGGTGAGGTATAACATGTGTACATGATATGTGTTTGGTACAATCACTCATTAGTGTATTTTATTTAATTTTTATATTATAGTTTTTTTTAAAAAGATGTATTCCTTGAATGGTTTATCATATAATAAATTTGATATCACCTTCATGTTATGAATGTTTGTTTTACCCTAGGTGTGACATATTTTTTGTGTGAGTTGGGGGTTTTGAAATATCATAGATATTAGAAATTTATTTTTTCATATTTTCATTTATAATAATTATTATTAATTTATTTTATTATCTTCTTCATCAGACTAAAGAATCTTCCCTTTCACATTTGAATAGTTATAAATTCACACACTCTTTAAATGTTTGAATTAATTACAACGTATTCAAATTTTTCTTAAATCCGGGATTTAAAAATAATTTTGATCTGGGTTTTTGAATTGATGAATAAATATTTTTATTAGAGATTATAAATATCTAATCAATTTTATTGTGCTCCTAAGTTAATTTGGTCCGACATGAGAAACTCTGAGAGTGGTCTACCCAGGTTCGGTGAAGCCTCCATCAATTTTCTTTCTTTATAACTTGGGGTGTATGTAAATTCTTCCTTCCTTGGTGTGGATGGTGCAATGTTTAAGGTGGTGGGTTATTTCATATTAATATTACTTTTGATATTATCATTTTTAATCATAAAAATTCTGAAAAAATATATATAATATAATAAATCATTTATTTATTTATGTTATAATTTAAAATTAATATATCGATGTACTACCCAAAATATTCTATAATATAAAATTAAAGAGTTATCCAATAAAAATTTTACCAGATTATTAAGTATGGTATAAAAAAATTATCCAATGATAATATTTGGAAGTAAATAAAAACAATGAATTTTAAAATGACAATTTTATATAAGTGTATGAATATAAATATTATAAAGGTAATCACATCAATTTTAAAGGCTAATTTTTTATAATTATCACAGGATAATTATAAAAAGTATCCGAGGATAATTATTTGTTTTTATCAAACATTAATTATTAGTGTAATACTATGTATCATTTGATATTAATATACTAGGATATAAATATTATAAAATATGGATTTATAATAATTATTTAGGAATATATTTCAAGAGAATTAAATGTCCTGAAATGATAATTATGAAAATATCCAAGAGAGGAAATGTATCAATTAATTTAATATTTTATCTCTCTTGAAATAAAATAGTGGGTTTTTGGTTCATGGAATATTTTATGAACAATTCACATTAAAATTATGTTAACTACAATAATAAGGCCCACATTGAGGTATACTTTACTATTGAGATTTCCACTCAAGAGTTCAAATATCATATGGTGGATTATCCTTATTGTTAAAAATGATTAATTTGAGGGAGGAAGTTTCTTACTTACTTCGGATCATATGTGCAAATTCTACCATTAAATTATTATTTTGTTGTCATAACTAACTAATTTGATTTATTTTTATTTCATGTGAGGGTGTGTAAAGCACGAGACCTTCTTTCATATATGGTTCAATGAGATAGGTGGGCCTTTATGTGACGATATATTATGTCTACCTTATATACATACCATGTGATGATATATAATGTTGACCTTATATACATACTCTGTGATGTGTGATATTATTTCCATGGAGTTTTTATTTTGGTAAATTTTATTGGGGGGCATTCATGTGATGTGAATCCAACACATGGGGAGTGTGTGAAACTTGAAATGATGATGGGAATATACCTGAGATTATGGTAGATCATAAAATGGACTTAGGACCTAACCTCAGGAATCCTGTTAAGGGTATGATAGACCAGGGACTGAAATCAATGGGATTATGGCTTGAGACCTTACTCAAGGAATCGATGGGTTGTGATGGCCTTGGGGGCTCACATGAGGAGTATGATGTTCCTAGGGTGTAAACTGTGATAAAGTCAAGATACAAAATCCTTGGGTATTGATTGGAATTAGATACTTATTATTTCTAAAAGATGGGTTTTGATCTTAGTTCCATTCAATAATTATTCCATCACACTATGAGTATTCTTATAATAAGAAGACAAAGTCGGTATGACTAGTGGTCTGTGGGAGCCTGGATAGCACATGATGGATATCCTCTAATATGTGAAATTGACTAAGAGGAGGTTGGTCACCAATAATAGTAGGATGAGATCTTATGCTGGCATTATGAGGAGTAATATGTAGTTGTCTATTTTATAATGTGTTTTCATTGAAGATATTCTTCAATAATGGGATAAACATATGAAGAAGAAGGGAAAAAATCACCTGATTATGTGGGGATCTTTGAGATCATTGAGTGTAAAGGTGTAGTGGTGAACCATTTAGATATTCACTCTCTCTAACGAGGACTTCATGAAATGTTTCAGGTTTCCTTACTATGAAGTTACATGGATGATCATGAACATGTTATCAACCAAAATAACGTTGAGTTGGTATCAGATACATCTTATGAGTAGTTTCATTTGAGGATTATCGATTAGAGAAAGAGAATGCATCAAGGAAAGATAATTCCAATTCTCTAGATTTGGTGGATTCTTGGACAGATATTGGTAGAGATGTCCGAGTATGAGTCAGATGTTTAATATAAGAGGTTTGAGTTGTTCGACAAGGACTTCTAGAGTTACTTATCAAGGGTGAGATGTTGAACGAGAGGGATTATTGTAATAACCAAAATTTAAATTAAAACATTAACAATCATTGATAATAAATCATTGGAATATTTTTGTGAAAATAAACCTTTTAATTAAAAAAAATAAAAAAATTTAAAGGATTTCCATAATGGTATAAATCTTTTCAACACCTTGGAAATTCTCTGAAATATTTTCAGATTTAGGCACTAAGTTAGCATGAGATTCTGGATCCCATGGATTCTTGGTGTAGATAGAAAAAAAATATTAATGGTATTCTACATTTCCTGCAATATTTAATAAAATAATATAATATATCCAAAATGGTGTCATATATTGGATATATGAGACCACAGTTTGGTCTAAAATATAGTATTTATCCTACGTATGGCATTACATTTTTACGTGTCAGGTGTTTGGTGACATCACACCTCAAGTTATTTTATTTAAGAATTTTATTATAATTTTTGATCTTGAAATTAATTTATTTCCGAAACATTTTATCATATGAGATACCTGATAAAATTGTTAAGTCTAGAATTTCATTTTACTATTTTCATGGCATTCCCTATTGTGTGTGTTAGGTGTTTGGAAACAACTCACAATAGGGTAAATTTTTTATCCTTTATTATTATTATTGTTATTATTATTAATTTCTTTTTATCTTTTACCTCAAAATATAAAAACTACTCTTTAGGAAATTTTGGATATATATTAATGGAATTAACATTTTTTGGTAGTTAAAAATTATAGGTCAATATAAATGAGTGAATTAATTATTATGTATTTAGTTTGTGGTCAAATCATGATCTAAAATAGGATATTGATTTTGATTTTCATGTTGATGAACACCCATATGAATTTAGGTTTCTAAATAGAAAATATATTTGGTTCTGGTTGATATATCAAGGCATGAGAAAGACCGATAGTTATATACACATGTCTAGCGAAGCCTCCATCCATTTCACTTATTGTCAATCAAGGTGGAATTCCGATTAATTCTTCCTTGGTGTGCCTATCATAAGGTTGAAGGAGGGTATTTCATTTTAAAATTATTTATTTTATTGTCATTCTTACTCTTCAATATTATGAAAAAATTGAAATAAAATAAAATATAAAACATATATAATTTTTTAATAATAATTTAAATTTTATCCATGGAAAAATTAAATTAAATTTTTGAAAAGATTAAAATAATGAGTTATCTAAACATAAATATATTATATTTTCAAGGGATTATATTTATGTTTTTTTCCAAAATATAATATTTGAAAACTTATCAACTAATAATAATAATAATAATAAAATGACAATTTCATGGAATTATTCAATGATAATTATTTAGATGAAAATCACATCCAATGTTCAAAGAACAACTTATTAAAATATTCAAATGATAATAATTTTTTTTATCAAAGTGACAGTATTAAAGATTTATTGTGTATGAAATCAAACAAATATTGAAAAATATACATATAATTAAACGTGGTTTTATAATTATTCTTCAGTGGTATATTGTGAGTTCATGCGCTTTCGTAAAATTATTATTCGAAAATTATCCAAATGATAAAAACTATAATCACATGTAATATTTTGTTTTTTATTGAAATAAAATTATTTGTTTTTGTTCGAGGAGCCATTGAAAAACCGAGAGCATTTATTGGTCAGTAATTATGACAATAAGTCCCACAAAATGTATTTCTTGACTATTTATGTTTCCATTACATCATTGAAACCACAATGTGTGGTTTATCCTAAGTGTTGACTTCGATGACTTTGGGGAAGCAAGTTCCTTACTATTTTTGGATCCTATGTACACATGTTTCCATTAAATGATTATTTTGTTATCATTTTTAGTGACCTTAAATGATTATTATATATATGGAATGTGTTTAGACCATGAGACCTATTATGATTTTTGATTCCACGAGTATCCTAGGAGTAGCTTGTCTCCATTTTTTATTATGATCACATGTAGTGATGTATTTCTACATTATTTGTCATGATGATATATTATGTCTTCCATATATGCATACCCTATGACTATGGTTACCATTTCGTGGAAGTTTGTGTTCCCCAAATATTGATAATTGGACATTCATATGATGTTCATCCTAGAGTGAGAGAGTGTGAATGACTTGGGGGGATGATGGCGATGGAAATAATCAAAATATCTAGGTCATTACAGCCTTAGTGACTCACCCTAGGTAGTGAGCATAAGCCATCATAGTCTGGGGCCTCACCTGAGGGGAATGATGACTTTGATCAATGACCCAAGTCATTGATGGTGTTTGACATCTTGGATTAACCCTAGGCAAGTGACGGTCATGGGGATTTACTCAGGATAGAGTCAACATATGACAGACATGGAGATTAATCTAATTTGATGCCCTATAATAACTAAGAGATGTATTTTACGATTAATTCTATATTTTCTTATTAGAAAAAACCATGACTATACTTATATCATAGAATGAATCAGGTACAGTTAGGGGTCTGTAGTGGCTTGGTTAGCACACGACCGATATGATTCAGATTTCATTTTTATGCCAAAAACACTTTTACTATAATTATGGAATAAAATAATTATAAATTGAGACAATATGTTAAATTAATATTGGTGGTGTATTATTTGTTCTTTTACTCACTTCCAACATAGTTATTTTTGTGTGCTTGTAGATTTTATGAGGGATTTGGTAAAGGGAAAGGACTATGTGGTGTATGGCTGAGTTGAGGAGTTGGATGTAGGTAGTGGAATGTAAATAATTTGTTAGGACCCCTCATTTTTATTTATTTAAATTCTAATAATTTTTACATTAGAAAGGATTTCTCTATTAGGGATGTTTTATTTATATAATATTTATGGATTTAATTTTCTTTTCTTATGATTACATTGATCATTTATTATATTTTATAATTTTTAATATGATGTAATAATGAGGCTATATTTACCTAACTAAATTATTAATTAATTCTCTAATAGTGAGTATCATTTTGAATATGTTTAAGAAATTATGACTTCTTGTGACCATTAATCTCAGACCTGATGGCTCTGGTTGGGGTGTTACGAAAGTTATTGAACAATTAAATATTGATTATATGTTTGGAGGGAAGAAAATTAAAAGAATATATTTAAATATTTCTTAAATTAATAACCCAAAATCCAATGTCAAAACAATATTATGTTCATGAAATATTCTAACCATTTCATCAATACAAGAGTTAGTGATGAAAATCAGTGTCAATACCCAATTTAGACAAGATATGAAGTAAATTCTCCAGTGATCACAACTTCTTAATTGGTATTGAGAATGACATGGTTTAAGCTAAAATTGTCATCTTCTCTAATTCAGAAAACATATTATTTTATTATATTTTTATACACTATTTTATTATTGATGATGTTAACTAGGAAATCATATCACCACCTCAATGTAATGATATTGAATTATCCATGAACACCCATAGTGGTAAGATGATCCCATCTAATTTCTATAGTTCCTATTTGATGTTAGTATGTGGGTGTGTTATTTCTATTAGTTTTATGAATCTACCTCTTATTTAGATTTATTTGATGTTTTTCACTAATTTCATTTCTTTATATAGATCCTATATAACATTATATGGTCGGAATTTCATATTTAATATTCTGAATGAACCAATTATTTATAATTGGTGTTACCTTGAATGTGAATATACAATATAAATTACCCATATTTTATGGGTATTATAACTTATTATTAGTGGGTATTTATCTCAAATGATTTTTGGAGAAAATAATATTTTATGATATGCTTATTTTGTAAGAATAAGATGTTGTATTTCCTAGTGAGTTTCCTAGTGTTTCTTTAAATTGTGAATTTGAGTCTAAAATAAAACTAATATATGGTGTTATTAATATTACAACATTGTTAATAGAATCTAACCTATTATATTTATGTAATAAAACATGAAACTCTAGATGAATTTTGATAAGTGATTTATTTAAACATGTTTTTCACCATAGGGTGGACCTATTATTCTTGGTAAGAATAAATATGGGTAATTGTTTCTTTTTATTGGTTATAAATAAAATAACATGATTACTATAAAAAAAGATTCATAAAACCCATACTGGTATTTTTTCAGATCATGAGGGATGATCCCAATACATTTCAAAGAATTACCTTTGATCTAGATATCATGAATTTTGGTTAAAAATAAAGACATATCTAAGATAGAATTTTTTATGAGTTAGGGAAACTATGAATTTGTAGTTATTACAAAATTTCTTACAAAAATAACTAGATATATCCATGGATATAATTAATAGAGTATTTAAGGAATACCTTGTTCTATTTTTGGTATACTTTATAAAAATATTCCTATATATTTCAAGATAAATGGAAAGCATGAAGACAATTTTAGTACTCAGTTTAAAAACATGATAAAGGATAATTTTTTATGAATATTTTAGTAAATTTGAATAATGGATATATAAATTATAATTAATGTTTTATGATATCAAAAGAGATAGGATAATGGTAGATTCTTCCATGAAACTTTTTATTGAACATCAAGTCAGATGTATAGTAAATGAAATATATGGTTTTATTTGAATAACTGGATAATACATTTGATTTTGGTGATATTTATCATGGTTATCAAATACACTAACCATGTTTAGTTATAATTTATTTAAGATCCTATGGAATGTTGAATGAGAAGAGAATTTCAAGGAATGGAAGATATGACAGGTTGGTAAAAATATGTCCACAATATAATATAGTTGAGATGGTTTTTCAATATATAGTGATTCCTAAAAGAGGGTATTGAGATGTGTTCTATTGTAGAAGGGAATGGTTATATATTTTGCCTATTAATAATTACATGCTCAGGAGAAAAATTACAAGACTCTTGATTTAAAACTATTAGTGATAATTTGTTTTGATGATATAATGAAATTATATTTTTAGTGAAAGGTGTTAAACATTAACCGAACATAAATTTTCTTAGTATATATTCACATAGAAAAATATTAATATATTCTAATAGATTTTTTTAAAGTAATTAATGATTTTTATTGTTCAATACATTATCACCTTATGAAAGAGAACATGGTGTCTTACTCTCTATATCATAATGATGATGCTTGTTTTTTTATAACAAGGATAAGTAGAGATCTAATACTTATATATTTATAGAGTATGAGACTTATATTAATAATAATTTTATAAATATGATATATTTGAAGATGAATTTTCAAATATCCATTTATGTAAAATATAAAGAGGCACAAAAGGGAGATATTTTGCATAAAAATAAGGATAGCAATTTTCACAAGTATAGTATTAATAGTGATGTAATGATAAGGTTTATGAAAAAATTTGTGTGTCTTGTATACTAAAATTGAATGATTTTTTTGATGAATCTCATTGATCATGATTTTTTATTCATCAGGGGTAAATATATATATTAATGTGAACTTAAGATGGAAATACATGAAGATATATATCATGGATTATGTGTCTATGTGCTTCATATAATAGAAAGTTAAGGATGATTGAAAAAAGTCAAATGTTATTTTTATCCATTAACCATAAATGATTTGACATGGAAAATCACTATGGATATCATTAGTAGACTTCTGAAGACATATAATGGTCTTAATATTAATTGTTTTTTAATAGATCACTTTATTAATTCAAATAATTTAATTTTTTTCAGATAACTATTCTCTCTTAATCACATCTCCATGTAGTAAAATAAAAAATTATTAATGTTGCATAGATTTCCAGTATGAATCATATCTTTTCAAGATTTAATGTTTATCATGATGTTTTGGAGAAATCTTCAACGTGTTTGGAATACATTGTTTACAATTCACATTACATATGATCCTTATAAATATTTATATATTGAGAGGAGAATTCGAACTCTAGATGATATGCTGAGATAATTCTCTTTGGATTTCAATGGAGAGAAGGACCAATTCCTTCATCGAGTTGAATTTTAAAACACCTATAGATTCAACTGGAGAATCTATACGTCTCCATAAAAATCCCTCTTGGTAATAAATTATACATATCTAAAATGATTTTATGATGTTAGGGAAGAAATTATATCACGATTTAAATTGTATAGGAAATGGAATGAAATTTTATATAAACTCAATAACATATAATCATAGATTAGATTTTAAGAAAATATTACAATGATAGTATTAATTCAGATGCGTTGCTCAATTTTTTTGATAAAAAATTCAATATAATATCTCCATAGAGTATTGTTATGATATTTTAATGAATGATAATATCAAACATATATATATATATATATATATATATATTGGTGTCTAAGAGATTCTTAATCATCTTAGGATGGTATTTTATCATCGGGAACTGCCTCTTAACCACTCCCATGTTCCTGATGCATTCTGTGTGTCACATTTTATTTAGTGCATATTTGATCATGCACATGAACAGAACATAGTGGTCATACTATAGAATCATGATATTTCATTTTAAGAATAACAATTATAAGTCTTCGATCATAGATATAATGTACTAGATAATAATAATAATAACCTTGTTAAGGTTATATACAGGAGGCATAATTTTTATACTGAATTGTGAGAACCCGAGGATGTGATGAACTAGAGGTATATTTTTTTTGAATAAATATAATACAAATTCAATGGTGAAATTTTTATATGGGATTAGGAAATAATACATTGAGAAGCTAAAATATATTTCATCTTTAATAAATAAATTTTCTCAATATCTTTTATTGAACATAGCCGAAATTTTATATGAATAATTATTATAAATTATGAACTTAATATCATTAAATGGTATTTAAATGAAATATAATTGCATGAAATAATTTTTATTTCATGTAGTGAAAACTATTAATCCAAAATAAATATTTTGAAATATTTTTTTTATGACCCTTATTTTTTCCCATATGTTTCATTTAAAAATTGAAAATTATTGAAAATGTGAAAAAAAAACATAATATTTTTTAAAAGTAATTCGTCGACTAACAATTTATTAGAAATAAATATAAATTCATTTTAAGGTAAAATAAGATGTTTTTATGAAAAACTACTTTCATGAACACAATGTGTTTTTACATTAGGAAATTAAATCAAATTTTTGATGAAGTGTGTAGTTAATATATTAAATAAAATGTTTTACCGTTCATTTAATGGAATCTATTAGGTAAGTAATAAGAGTAAATTAAATTATATTCGTAACAATGAGTTTTCTCAAAAATCAATATGATTGTTTTTTTTTCAAACTTATTTTAATATTATTTTTTAAAAATATAAAAAATTTAAAATTTAAAATTTGTTTCCATATTTGGAGTGTGTATGTAAAAATTTAATAATATATTGATTTTTTTATGGTCATTTTTAATAATAACCATGGTAAAACATTGTCACCATGCTGATGGTGAAAAGGATTAACTAATGGTAAACATAGAGATAACACATGAAATTTAGCTAAAAAATAGATATATGTGATTAGTTAATTGTATTTAAAACCAATCATATATTGTATTATTATCTTTTTATCCTCGGTTCCTTGTTTAATTAAATATAACTTATTTATAATTTTATGTTATTGGTTTTTATAAGAGTCTCAATCCCAGAAATTATAAAAGGAGGATCTTATACCCAATGTCATTAATACATTTAAATCCACTATTAATCCATGAACAGACTATATATCTACCTAAAAATCCACCCCACATCATATATCATCTTTCCTTCCAAAAAGACCAACCTTTTAATGTTTATGGTGTTATATAATGTTGGATTTCTGCTGAAAACAAAATTTCCATTACCGAAAAATTTCAATTTTCATTCTTCCAAATACTCTACCCAATATTAATATATATATTAAGAGAGTGAAAAAATAAAATCTCAAACCCTTAATTTTTTTTGTTAATATTACAAAAAATTTCTACTTTATTTCAATCTAATGAAAAATTATAATGTAATTCATGTTCACGCTTTGACTACCACATCAATAATGAAATGTTATTCATTTTTTATGTCAAATATATATTTCTAGATATATATATGTATTTATTGAAAATATTTGATATTTATGAAATTTTTTTAAAAACATGACATATTCCTATTTGGATTACTTTTTTCAATTTACTAGAAATTGAAAAATATTAATCATGCATATATATGAACTATCATCTCAATGAAGTGGTGTAATAAATTATTCATCACGACCAATTATGAATGATTATGAAAAAGTATATCATGAATAAGTATGATAAATAACACATGATATGTTTTTTTATACATTTAAATAATGAACAAACTTTAAGGACTTAAATTTTCCAACTAGAACATGCCAGAGATGTGTAAAAATTAACACCCAAATGTTAAATTTTATAAAAAATCATTAATAAATGGGTAATTGGGAATTAAAAAAAATTTATACAATAAGATACATATAAATATGTTCTTAGTATAAATTTATAACCAATATAAATTTATTATAGTTTTGAAGAAGTGAATCAATGATGAAAGTCCAGATAGTCATTATGGGTTAAATTTATAGTCACATTTTAAATCACTATTGTTTATGATTAAATATGAATATAGGGGAATTATGTTTTTTTATCTCATAAAATAAATCTATTTTTATTCTATTAGTTTTATTTATTTGTATTTCATGTATTCATTACATTTTCTACTCTGTGATACTAAAAATTATTGGGGAAATGTTTTTAAGAAAATATGACTTTATTTCCACTTTGGTTGGTGAAGTGTTGTCCCATATCCATGTTCATTGGTTTTTTTTCAAAAATGTTATTTTATATTATAAAATTAACATTTAATGTAATATTTGTTGGATTTGGTTCCCTAGAAAAAAACATATGTGCACTTTATGGTAACCTATATTCGTCATTTTGAATATTAATAAAGTCTTTATCACATCACGATTATTCTTCATCCTAAACTAGAATGTGATAATGTCCTAATAGTAGATGAAAAACTACAAGGTCATAAAAAAAATACGAACAATTATGAGCACCCAAAAGTGATATGAAACTATACATAAATATATATTCAATGGGTGGATGCTATCATTTAAGGGACACAAATGATATATGATATTAGGGGTAGATTCAAATTGGAATTTGAGGAATTGTCTCGTGGTGTACATCATTGGTAATATACAGGGTATGATATTATGAAAATGAGACCTTCCAGTAAGAAATCCACATTTATATGAGTCATTGGATGGTTCTCTCTATAGACGTGTGTATTGATCCTTATACTATAATATTATTATAAATGTGTATTGTGAGTTTCATACATTGATGTAGTGTTGTAAAGCATGATTTTATATGTTCACAATGAGATAAAAATTGATGGGTGTGTGAAGGGAAATATTTTATTAATGAATAATATGAGAATTCATTTTCCCTTCGATTATTTAATGGAAGCTTATATATTAGGCCCTCTCATGAAAATGATATATCCTAAATAAACACATTCTCATGGTGTTCTAAGGAAATGTTCAAATTCTAAGAAGTCAAATATAGAGACATTGATCACAAAGGTTGATAGAACTATCGTACAAACTTATTGAATAGAAATATCATTATAAAGTAATTATATTAGACATAAAACTGATATATTATTTATTAGGATGTTGATACCTTATATTTCTTCTCTATGCATGCAATATAAATTTGACTGATGGTAACCAAGAAATTTAATATGCTTCACCTAATTCAATAAAGAAATGGACATAGAGGGTCATACACTATGTGTATCCATTATCTCGTTCATATAATATATTATTATTTATTATTTAACATGTGGAATAAATATTATTCATGCATATGATTTAGTAGGGATTTATGTTTTCTTGATCTCATATATTTCATCACCACTTATTTGAGAGAATATTATGTGAGAAGAATACTTAACAAATATTTATTTTCTCTTTGGTGAGTATAATATTGAATTTTTTATTGGATAAAAATGAAGTGACATTTATTTTTTACAATAATTATTAATTATTTAGGGAAATATAAATAATTTGGGGGAATTTCAGACTGATATTAGTGGTATGGTTAGTAATAATATATATTAAATTTTATTTGAATAAATAATATATAATTTTAATTAATGAGTTTAGTGCATATAGAGAAATAATAATATTATTTATTTTATTATTGGCATCGGGTTTCAAATGGATTAAATAAATAATAAGGGCCACTTATGTAATTATTTCATTTATAACCCTAGTGTTAATAAATATCAATTAAACTATTTTTCATGAGAAACAATTACTTTAATTTTGATCATCATAACAATTACATATAATTTATATAACCCCTAGAGGGATCCCTTATTTAAAAATGCTCCCATAATAGATGATTGGTTTTCCTCCACCACCAAGTCAGGATTATAGAGGGATTAAGTAAAACTAATTAGAAGTGGTTCTAATAGTGATCAAAGGGCAATGAACCAAGAGATAAGATCTATCATGTTAGCACCCAGAGATTTATATGATGACGTTCAATGATTTTTGAAACACATGTGGATTATCACTAGAGGGAATGTGATAATGACTACATCAATGAAATTATGGTAAAACATAGATTTTATTTTATATACATCAAAGAAGTAATAATTATAACAATGTATTTATTAATTTATTTATTTATGTAAATTAATTATAAATACTATGTGATGATCCTATGTTTGGTTCTATAATTCTACCCATTTTAGGGATTTATTTGATTCAATTCCATTTATTAAGATATTTATTGTTGTTTAAATCTCAGATTAATCATCAATCATGTAAAAAATGTTAAGAATGATCCATAACATGCTTCTAATGCATCTAGAACCTACAATTGATATCATACCGTCATATAATTTTTTATAATTATGTAATTATAGTTTATTGATTTATGAATTTTTCATTTTGTTTTTAATTAATGTATAATTTTTATTTAAGCCATACTATGATATATTCTTGTTCATATTTTGTTTCTCATTTATCTTATCAAATAAATTAATTTTATGAACAATGTAGAATCATAGATCTCTTCTGTAGGTGTTACTAATTTTTTCTATATAACACAATAGTACATGTTGTGTAACTGCAACTACACTGAATGTAGTAGTTCTCATTGAATGAATAATTAATTTGGAATTTACTCAAGGTGTGTGTATTAAATACACACGAAGTATTTAATTAGGAACCATATTGACCAGGACATGAAATCTCGGGTATATTCCTTATAGCCCCAGTATAAGACGTATAGTCCTGTAATTACAAAAGGATAGTGTATCTTCATAAATGGCCTACCTGGCTTATGAACATGAATCCCAGAGACCACATGTCATGTATCCCATCAATAATTTGTGCACTCCAATATTTTACTTTTCATGGTTTACAAGATAATTCCATAGGTGTGTTCCATAGAGAGACAATGTTAAAGGTATACACATTATAGATTTCTTGGAAGTTCTACGTACATATACAAATTTTAACTAGATTAAAATTAATTTATTATAAATTTTAAACCTTATGAATATCTTATTTCATGATGTAATTATGTTGACAAGAAATTCCATGTTTTGGGTTCTAATATATATAAATTTTTAATTATTAGCTGTGTAATATTTGGATATTCATATCATGTATGAGTCGTACATAAGTTATTACTCTATATTCATAGAAGCATAAAAATTGATAGAAAACTCATATAATCCTTTTAATAATAAATTTTAAAATAAATATCATGAATGTGCGTGATACGTTGTGTATTTAACATGTCATAAAAGAAAAAAGTATATGATTATAATACAGGTTGGGTATAACTGGGAATGTATTCACTATGTTTCCTACAAGGTACATATATTTACACAATTAATTTTAAATAAAAATTTGTATTTTTTAAAATTATTATGTATGAGAATATCAAAGACATTCCAAATAAAATTAATAAAAAATAAATTACTAACTAAAGATGATTAATAACTTATTCGACCATGATTTATCTTAAATAACAATGATTAAGAATTGAAATCTAGTTTTAATAAATGAATAACTTATTTAATTACAATGGATGACCATAATATTAGTCAATGAAATTTTTATGTGATTGGTTTCATTTAATTTATTATTAAATTAAATAGTTGGACTGCGTGCCATCTCTCATCTTATTATTTAATGGCCTTTCAACCCACAGTTTATTTTATGAAAACCCATTACCTGCACATATGTGTGTGTAATATCATATGTAATGGATGTAGTTCCCAAGATATTTTAGGTTTTTTATGTTTTTATTAGACTTAGAACCAATCCAAGGAAGATACATAGGTGGACTAATGAAAATATGTAACACAATTAGTAATTTTATAATGTTGTTTTTTCAATGGGCCAATTATTAATTTTTCATCCACTAAATAAAATAACCATTAGTAAATTCTTATGATCATACCATTTTATTATATTATTTGTCTCATGTTTCATGGTTATTTAAATATGTATGTTTTTTCACAATCAGATGAATTAATTAATTAACATGCATGCAAGATATAACTAATATAATTTATCTTCTACCTACATATTATTTAATACCTGGTTATTATATTAATTAAATTAAATTAATATCAAAAATCATGTAATAAAGATAATAATTTTAAAAATATTTAAAAAATAAAATACCTAAATTATATATATTAGGTCGTTATAGTCTTCCATTAGTTGAGTAGTAATTGTACCATTTTTTCAATGTTCTTTATCAGTCAATGTTGTGGTGCATTAAATTATCAGCGAATGCTAACATGATGTTTTGGGATTACTTAACTTAGTTAAAATCAATTATTTACTTCCAATGTATTACTTGGTGTAATTGAGAGGAAAGATTTTAGGAAGAATATTTTAAGTATTCTAGGATTGGGGAGTCCAATCACCTGGTCAAGGATCAATTAGTTAATGTTGTTGGGATTTTGAATGCCTACGTAAAGCCACTCACATTTTTTGATCAACCTAATTTTTTGTGCAATTATATGTGTAATATTGATCATTTCTACTAGAATGTACAAGAAATAGGAAATTTTTATCCAATCTTGAGTGATATTGGGGTTCAATAAAATAGTGAGATATTTATATATATAATGTTTATCTATTAATATAAATTTTATTAGATAAAGTACTAAATGAATACAATACGTTTTTGTAAAAAAAATTACATCAAAAATATCATTTTGGTCCATACATGAAAAGGATCAACGTCCCAATAGAATACATTTTAATGAGCGAAAAATGTGCTAACCTATTATGTTATGCAATGAATGTAAATTATATGCATTAGAAGATCATATTATTGATTCATATAGTAATGAGGCTAGAGAGGAAGAGTTTTATATCTATAAAAAAATTGAACAATTCTATATATATTCATTGTTTCATACTATTATCTAGGAAAAATGATCCATTAAAACCACATGGGGACATGGTTGCATATTTCATGATGTCTCACCTTCATAATCTATATCAATAGAATTCTATATAAAAGAGATATGAGATATTAAATGCTTTTTTACAAATAATCTGACAGAGACTGATCTAGATGGGCCTCTTGTTATTAATTTTTATTGGATACAATAAATTCATAGAAGACATAGAGATTAATATCCTAGATTAGCTTTGTAATAATCACCATCTTTACTCACTACCCAAGAACTTCTGTAGTTTTATTGTAAATTATAATATTAGAAATAAAGACAAGATAATTTCTAAATTCATACAATAATTATCTAATAGAATAATTACATGGGCCATGATAAACCCACATTTCTTATAGTGAATAAGAAAAGGAAAAAAAATGCAAAGAGGCCCGAGACTCAAAACTAGTCTAAAGACCCTGAACACCATCCTATGATGAAGAAGATGATCGATACACCTAGAATAGGAATGAAGGTCGTATATTTTGCATAAGTCTAGAAAATATACTAGAAGAAGAACTACACCCATAATAAAGGTTATGAAAAACATGAATTATTTTTCAAGTGTAGTATTTCAATATCTACACATTTCGTATTTGATATATCTTCTTGTTCTCAAATATATATCCAAATACAAGAACAACGTTGATTTTGAAATATTTCTAGTTGAGAGGTTTATTTGAGAGAAACTAATGGTGTGAAGTAAGATTCTATAGCCATTGGTTACCAAAACATTTCATTAACAATGTGAATGATATTAGTATCAAAATTTTGTTATTATGTACAAAATGATACTAAGAACATAATTTCAATATCATTCATAGATGTGGATCTTTTTATATTCAAGATTGGAAATAAAATCTGTTTCTTTTATATATACAACATTCTTCACGGTAAGGTACCTTAAATTAATTTTATTTATTTACAAAATTACAGAAGACAAGTATTTTCAAATGATAACAAATAATGTACACATGACTCATGTAACATCCCAGGTAAATAAAGAATAAATAATTTTCATATTTATTAATATTTTCAAATTAAATATTAATTTTAATTAAAAGGGGTTGCTTTGTTCGATAGCGTACCTGATACGCAATGATGAGTTTCTTTGAAAACTTACGTTGCACACTAGTAATATAATAATATTATTTTGAATTGTAGTTAACATGTAGTGGTTGTATTGGAGGGAATGGATAGAAATAACTAAAATATGATTATATATGTTTTTTAGATGTTTTTACATTTATCCAATAAAAGATAAAGGATTAAAATATGGAAAGAATTCAATTTTAGTCATTTATACCCTAATTTTCACTAAAGGTTCACTTATCACCTTCTAATGGAGAACCGTCATTAAATATACTTTTTATCACTCTTATACATTATATTGGACCAAATATAACTCTTTTTTATAATCGGGACATCAAAATTTAGTTTGTGTAAATTTTTGATATTTTTCCGATAAAGTTCAATTTTTAATGAATATTATAAAATGTTGTAATTTAATTCAAAACCTATTTTTAATCTAATTTATTTATATGATTGTATTATCTTTTGAATTGGTTTTAAAGTGAAATTAGAATATATTTTTACCATTAAATCCAATAGTGGTCGTTGGAATTAATTTCACTTTGAAATCGGACTTAAACTAGTGTCAATCTTTTGATACTTATTGTTTCATGAAAACACGCTATTTGCTCTGACAGCGGGAATTAATTATTAAATTAAATAATGCAACTTATATGTTTTGAGTTTTTTAAAATAGACTACATTTTTGAATTTAGAATATCAAATATAGCTTAGGGTGAAGTTTTGGTATTTTTCTGAAAAACTTCAATTTTTGATGAATAGTGAAACCACTAAGTGGTACTTAAAAAACTGATTTTTCGTTTAAATGAAATTTTACCACTTCTGTGTTTTGAATTTCAAAAATCCGACATACATGGTTGTCATTATGAAATAAATTCGGTTCAATGGGATTAAAATAATTTTTTGGTGAATAGTAACTTAGTAAGGTTTTAATCGCGATTAGAGGTAATTAGTGTAGTTTAAGGTAAAAATAATGTTGTAATAATATGAAATGAACTTGAAACATGTCCTAATCTCACTGTATGTGTCATTGCCGACCAAGAAAATACATGGGTCAACTTGGGGACCCCATGGAGCCACTTTGTTTGGGAAATGACATAAATAACTTTTTATTAAATGTTAAAGTAAAAATGACACAAACATGAGATGTTTTACTAAAACAGTTTTTACATGGAGTTATACAAGTCAGATATTTGACTATAAATATTCATTAGAAATCTAAAAATATTTCCTACATCATGATATTTTTTTTATAATTTTTAGACATTAAATATATTAAATTATTTATGACATCATGATGATGCAGCGATTACCTCATTAATAAAGGATTTGAATAAAATGAAACGATAATGTAAAATATATGACTTAAACATGTCCAAAACCTATTTTATGGGTATATTTCGAACCCTTATCACCTTACCCTCGAATTATATCAATTTGGGACCTTTTTAATCTGAAACTCATTTTAAAATAAAGAAACATTTCTTTACATTCCAAGAGTGCCCCTCCACTCCTCTTATAAAAGGCCCCCACCTCTACCTCTTTAGCCACACATAAAAAGCCTTTGGCTCAGCCAAAACCTGCCCATTTTGTCTCTCCACATCCCTCTCTTACTCCTTGAAGCCTCACACTGGGCATAATTCTTCCCAAGGAATCCTTTGAGCAAAAATCTAAGAGAGTTACCCGATTTTAAGTTGATGTCTTCACTTGTGTTCTTTTGTTTTATTTTTCTTCTCCAACCCCCTAAACTCTTTTTATTAATTTATTTTGTAACAACTCCAGTATCATCAATATACTAGTATGTTGTTATAATAATATTTCTAGCTACACTTACACACATCTACATCTAATGGTTAAAGAACATACTGTTTCTGTGGTTGGCGAATTTCTGCCTCACGAAACGATGAATGTTCAATCATCTTTTAAACACATTTAATGGTGGCCATTAAGTTATCACTATATTTATATATGATATATAATATTTTTATGTTTTCATTATTCTTATTTATTTTTCATTTGCGGTTTACCTTTATGGTTTCTATTGTGGGTAAACACGATAATTTCATTTTAGGAAGTGCGGACTACCGCCCCCTCAAAGTGATTTGATTCGTTAATGCCATATATGGGACGTATAGAGGATGGATTTAAAGTTATTATATATGATGTTATAATGTAATTATAATATACCTCTATATCATTATTATTTCTTCCCATTAAATTATGAGACAGAAATGAAAGTAGCGTTCATGCGTACGTACGGCTTACCGTCTCAATGAACGGTGCATTTCATTTCTTATCCCCAAATATAATGTACTATTATAAGTACATATATATAATGGATATATATGATTTATGTTAAATCTAAATGATTAATATATTTTTGGAATTAAAATATACATACCTCTCATTTAGTTTTATTTCCATTAATATGACATAGAAATGAAAGTAACGTTCATGTGTACGTACGGCTTACTGTCTCCATGAACGGTGCATTTCATTTATTACCTCTAAATGAATATGTGATATTATAAATACATGTATATGCTAGATATATATGATATATATGATATCCAAATCAGGAATGTCATTCTAGAAATAATGAACCTTTGACCACATGAAAAACATGTAATTGTAAGAAGTCCACTTTCGACTTATGAACCAAATATCGACAAAACTAACATTATTAACTTAAATGATTACATAATTTTTATAACATGGTAATAAGTGATATAAAAGGAATAATGAACTTGAAAAAGGTTCTTAAGCAAGTAAAAATTAACATAAGTTTATTATTCATGAGGTTAATGAATGATCGAGTCAAGACGGGCCCGAGGTAAGGAACTTCGTCTCAATCTCCTTTCATTGAGGAATATTTTGTTTTATACACAACTATATTTTATACGGTGTATAAACCACATTGAATTTTACTTTATACAAAAGGAATATTTTTCTACGAATCGTTTTACAAAATGACAAAAAGGAATGTTTCTTTTAACGTACGCGGTGACAACGACCTTTTCCGCCGCCGTGAGTATTATTTGGTCTTTGGCTTCCTGAACAAGCCGTAATGTTTTTTTAAAATGAAATAAACACCATATACTATTTTATGTATTTTGGTATTGAAAATGGTTTTTATAATGGATTTGTTATGTTATTATATTTATGTGATATATTGTGATCAAATTGTGGAAATGTTTTCTTTCCATTATATTTGATTTATGTTTTATGATTTTATATTGGTACTTGGACATTTGACGGGTGGTTACGTGATAAACCATATGACGGGTGGTGCCGTGAATACCAGGATGGGTGGTTACGTTATATCCTCCAATGCATTTGGTATGGAAGTCGGCTGTATGGCTATTCCATTAAGTATGTATGGAAGTCAGCCGTATGGCTATTCCATTAAGTGATATGAGTGGATGTCGACCGTATGGTTATTCCATTTAAGTATGTTTATGTCCCAAGTTAACTTTATATGTTATGTGATCTTTATATGGGTTTTATGGTAATCTATTGGTTACAAAAGGGTAAGTAATGATCTTTTATTTTAGTGAAGAGTTTTTACTACTTCATAAAGGTGAAAAGTATTATTTTTATAAAGTATACATAGTTTACTTGTTGTTTTGATAAAATAACTATTTTCATTCTTTGTGTATCTTTTAATGAGCTTTTTATGCTCACCCCAAGTTTTTTTGAAATGTTTTTCACAGGAATTAATGTGGAATAGGGTCAAGGATGGGATCAAGGGAATGTCATGCTATATAAAACATGGAAGTAGACATGTTTCTTTTTAATATTTTTTTATTCTATGGAAATTTAGTAGAAGTGTCTACTTTGTAATCTTTTGAGATATAATAGTTATGTTATAATTCTCTAAAATTCTAAACCTGAAAAGATCCTCAATGTGAATTATTAATTTAATTCAATATTATGTAAGTTTTAAGGGAGGGGACTTATAGTTGGTATCAGAGGTCGGTTTAGACAACTTTAGGAGTTAGAAAAGTGTAAAATTATAAGTTAATTTATGGTACGATTAATATGATATAGCATTTAAAGATTACCATGTGGCTTCACCTAAGATAATTCAGTGTTAAGAATGGGTTTCCATAGAGGAAATAGAGCATCTTTTCTAGGAAGGCATACAGAGTATAATGACTTTTCGAATTAGCAACCAGAGATGGTCAGAATCATAATTGAGCCGTTTACTGCACTGATGGACCAGTTGAACCAGGTGATAAATGGTGGTTGTGTTTATTGATGATATTATGGTGTTTTCTAAAAGTAAATAGGAGAATAAAAGTCATTTAAAGGTTATCTTGCAAACCTTAAAAGAAAAGAAACTATATGGGAAATTCAGCAAGTGTGAGTTTTGGTTACAACCAATTTCTTTCCTGGGTCACATTGTTTCAAAATATAGCATAACTGTGGATCATGCTGAAACAAAAGTTGTTGAAGAATGGCCAAGACCCACAAATGTAACTGAGATCCGTAGTTTTCTTGGTTTTGCAGGTTACTACTGAAGGTTTGTTGAAAATTTTTAACGGTTTTCTAGTCCAATGACTAAGTGAACTCGGAAGGGTGTTAAGTTTATCTGGACAAAAGAGTGTGGTGATTGTTTTCATGAGTTGAAAAGAAGATTGGTGAATGCTCTAGTTTTGGCACTTCCTTCTAGGAATGGTGAGTTTGTTATATACAGTGATGCTTCGATGAAGGGACTTGTTTGTGTCCTTATGCATAATGATCAGGTAATTGCTTATGCATCACGTCAGTTGAAAACTCATGAGGTAAATTACCCTACACATGATTTGGAATTAGCTGCTGTTGTTTTTGCTTTAAAAATATGGAGGCATCATTTTTATGGAGTAAAGTTTGAAATATATACCGATCACAAAAGTTTAAAGTATATATTCACTCAGAAAAAATTGAACATGAGACAGAGGAGATAGCTGGAATTAATCAAGGATTATGATTGTACAATTCACTACCATCTGGGAAAAGAAAACAAAGTGGCAGATGCTTTGAGTCAAAAAAGTAATGCTTCATTAACCATGCTACGTTTGGAACAAGATCCTTTGGTTTTTGATTTGATAAACTTTGGCATAGAAGTTGTTGGTGCAGGATGTTATTCTATTTTGTTTCAGGTATCAGTGAGATCATCCCTATTAGACAGAATTAAGCAAGCACAAAGGGAAGACAGTGAGTTGAAGATAAAGGTAGAGCTAGTTCAGAAGGGTAAGTTTCCTGAGTTCAACATTGATAATGATTGTGTTTTGAGGTATGGGAAGAGATTATGTGTGCCTTGTGATTCACAGTTGAAGAATGAGTTGTTATGTGAGGCTCATAGTTCCCTGTTATCAGTTCATCCTGGCAGTACTAAGATGTACGGAGATCTGCGGGAGTATTATTGGTGGGATGGAATGAAAAGAGATATTGCTGATTTTACTGTGAAGTGTCTAAATTGTCAGCAGGTTAAAGCAGAGAGACAGTTACTGAAAGGGATGATTCAGCCTTTACCAGTGCCAGAGTGGAAATGGGAAAACAAATCCATTGAATTTGTTGTGGGATTACCGAGGACATCTCGAGGTTATTGTTGATCGCTTGACTAAATATTCTCATTTCCTTGCTATACGAGAGACTTTTTCACTAGATCAACTTTCCCATTTGTATCTTAATGAGATAGTCAGGTTACATGGAGTTCCCCTCTCCATTGTGTCCGATCGTGATCCCAGGGTTACTTCTATCTTTTGGAAAGGCCATCAGAAGCCGTTGGGTACTGAATTAAATTTTAGTACATATTTTCATCCCCAATCAGATGGGAAGTCAAAACGAACAATTCAGATCTTGGAGGATATGCTACGATCTTGTTCGATGGATTATCAGGAAAGTTGGGACCAACATATTTCTTTGGTTGAGTTTTCTTATAATAATAGTTTTCATTTCAGTATATAGATGGCACCATTTGAGGCATTATATGGGAAGCAGTGTCGAACTCTAGCATTTTCGGATGAAGTGGGTGAAAGGAAGCCGATGGGACCAGAATTGGTAGAAGAGATGGCAGAAAAAGTTTAGTTGATTCAGAAACACATGAGAACAGCTCAAAGCAGGCAGAAGAGCTATGCGGATAACTGGAGGAAGGATCTATCTTTCGAGGTAGGTGATCATGTTTTTCTCAAGGTTTCTCCATGGAAAAGTGTGATGAGATTTGGTAAGAAAGGAAAGATGAGTCCAAGGTTCATTGGACCATATGAAATTCTAGAGAGAGTTGGATTAGTTTCTTACCGAGTGACTTTACCTCTGAGTTTATCTCAGGTACACAATGTTTTTCATGTTTCGATGTTGAGGAAGTATATTCCAGATCCATCTCATGTTTTTAGTCCAGAGGTAGTTCAGCTGGAAGAGAACCTATCTTATGAAGAACAACCAGTCCAGATTCTTGACCGAAGAGAGCAAGTGTTTCGAAATAAAGTAATTTACCAGGTAAAGGTTTGTGGAAATCCCATTTTGTTGAAGAGGCAATGTGGGAATCTAAAAATGCTATGAGGGATAAATACCCCCACTTATTTTGATAGGTGAATAAAATTGCGAGGACGCAATTCCCAAAAGGGGGGAAGGACGTAACATCCCAGGTAAATAAAGAATAATGAATTTTCATATTTATTAATTTTTGCGAATTAAATATTAATTTCAATTAAAAGGGGTTGCTATGTTCGATAGCGTACTCGATACACATCGATGAGTTTCTTTGAAAACTTACGTTGCACACTAGTAATATAATAATATTATTTTAAATGGTAGTTAACATGTATCTATTGTATTGGTGGGAATGGATAGAAATAACTAAAATATTATTATATATGTTTTTTATCTGTTTTTACATTTATCCAATAAAAGATAAAGGCTTAAAATATGGAAAGAATTCAATTTTAGGAATTTATACCCTAATTTTCACTAAAGGTTCACGAATCACCTTTTGATGGAGAATCGTCATTAAATATAGTTTTGATCACTCTTATAAATTCTATTGGACCAAATATAACTCTTTTTTAGAATCGGGACATCAAAATTTACTTTGTGTAAATTTTTGGTATTTTTCCGACAAAGTTCATTTTCTAATGAATATTGTAAAATGTTGTATTTTAATTCAAACCCTCTTCTTAATCTAATTTATTTATATTATTAGATTATATTTGAATTGGTTTTAAAGTGAAATTAGAAAATATTTTTACCATTAAATCCAATAGTGGTCGTTGGAATTAATTTCACTTTGAAATTGGACTTAAACTAGTGTCAATCTTTTGATACTTATTGTTTCATGAAAACACGCTATTTGCTCTGACAGTGGGAATTAATTATTAAATTAATTAATGAAACTTATATGTTTTGAATTTTGTAAAATAAACTTCATTTTTGAATTTGGAGTATCAAATATAGCTTAGGGTGAAGTTTTGGTATTTTTCTGAAAAACTTCAATTTTTTATGAATAGTGAAACCACTAAGTGGTACTTAAAAAACTGATTTTTTGTTTAAATAAAATTTTACCACTTCTGTGTTTTGAATTTCAAAAATCCTACATACATGGTTGTCATTAATAAGTAAAATGTGGTTCAATGGTATTAAAATAATTTTTTGATGAATAGTAACTTATTACGTTTTTAATCGCGATTAGAGGTAATTACTGTAGTTTACGGTAAAAATAATGTTGTAATAATACGAAATGAACTTGACACATATCCTAACCTCATTGGATGTGTCATGGCCGACCACAAAAATCCATGGGTCAACTTGGGGACCCCATGGAGCCACTTTGTTTGGGAAATGACATAAATAACTTTTTATTAAATGTTAAAGTAAAAATGACAAAAACATGAGATTTTTTAGTAAAACAATTTTTACATGGGGTTATGCAAGTCAGATTTTTGACTATAAATATTCATTAGAAATATAAAAATATTTCCTACATCATGATATTTTTTTATAATTTTTAGACATTAAATATATTAAATTATTTATGACATCATAATGATGTAGTGATTATATCATTAATAAAGGATTTAAATAAAAGGAAACGATAATGTAAAATCTATGACCTACACATGTCCAAAACTTATTATATGGGTATATTTCGAACTATTATCACCTTAACCTTGAAATATATCAATGTGGGAACTTTTTAATCCGAAAATCATTTTAAAATAATGTAACATTTCTTTAATTTCCAAGAGTGCCCCTCCTCTCCTCTTATAAAAGGCCCCCACCTCTACCTCCGTACCCACACTTACAAAGCCTTTGGCTGGGAAAACCTCTGCCTATTATGTCTCTCAACATCCCTATATTACTCCTTGAATCCACACTTTGGGCATAAGTCTTCCCAAGGAATCCTTTGAGCACAAATCTAAGAGAGTTACCCGATTTTAAGGTGATGTCTTCACTTGTGTTCTTTTGTTTTATTTTTCTTCTCCAACCCCTAAACTCTTTTTATTCATTTATTTTTTAACAACTACAATATCTTAAATATAATAGGATGTTGTTATAAGAATATTTCAAGGTACACTTTCACAAATCTACATCTAATGGTTAAGGAACATACTATTTCTGTTTTTGGCGAATTTCTACCTCATGAAATGATGATTGTTCAATCTTCTTTTAAACACCTTTAATGGTGGCCATTAAGATGTCACTATATTTATATATGATATATATAATGTTTATGTTTTCCTTATTCTTCTTTATTTTTCATTTTCGGTTTACCTTTATGGTCTCCATTGTGGGTAAACACGATAATTTCATTTTAGGAAGTGCACACTACCTCCCCCTCAAAGTGATTTGATTCGTTAATGCCATATGTGGGACGTATAAAGGATGGATTTAAAGTTATTATATACGTTGTTATAATGGAATTATAATATAACTCTATATCATTATTATTTCTTCCCATTAAAGTATGAGATAGAAATGAAAGTAGCATTCATGCGTACCTACGGCTTACCGTCTCCATGAACGGTGCATTTCATTTCTTATCCCCAAATGTAATGTACTATTATAAGTACATATATATAATGGATATATATGATGTATGTTAAATCAAAATGATTAATATAATTCTGGAATTAAAATATACATACCTCTCATTTAGTTTTAATTCCATTAAAATGACATAGAAATGAAAGTAGCGTTCATGCGTACGTACAGCTTACCGTCTCCATGAACGGTGCATTTAATTTCTTACCTCTAAATGATTATGTGATATTATAAATACATGTATATGCTAGATATATATGATATATATGATATCCAAATCAGGAATTTCATTCTGAAAATAATGAACCTTTGACCACACGTACAACATGTAATTGTAAGAAGTCCACTTTTGACTTAAGAACCAAATATCGACAAAACAAAAATTATTAACTTAAATGATTACATAATGTTTATAACATGGTAATAAGTGATTTAAAAGGAATAATGAACTTTAAAAAGGTTCTTAAGCAAGTAGAAACTAACTTAAGTTTATTATTCAGGAGGTTAAAGAACGATCAAGTCAAAACGGACCCGAGGTAAGGGACTTCATCTCAATCTCCTTTCATTGAGTCATATTTTGTTTTATACACAACTATCTTCTATACGGTGTATAAACCCCTTTGACTTTTACTTTTATACAAAAGTAATATTTTTCTACGAAGCGTTTTACTAAACAACAAAAAGGAATGTTTCTTTTAACGTAGGCGGTGACAATGACCTTTTCCGCTGTCACGAGTATTATTTGGTCTTTGGCTTCCTGAACAAGCCGTAAAGTTTTTTTAAAATGAAATAAATACCATATACTCTTTTATGTATTTTGGTATTGAAAATGAGTTTTATAATGGATTTGTTATGTCATTATATTTATGTGATATATTTTGATCAAAGTGTGGAAATGTTTTCCTTCCATTATATTTGTTTTATGTTTTATGATTTAATATTGGTACTTGGACATTTGACGGGTGGTTATGTGATAAACCATATGACAGGTGGTGCCGTGAATACTAGGATGGGTGGTTACGTTATAACCTCCAATGCATTGGGTATGGAAGTCAGCTGTATGGCTATTCCATTAAGTATGTATGGAAGTCGGTCGTATGGCTTTTCCATTAAGTGATATGAGTGGAAGTCGACCGTATGGTTATTCCATTTAAGTATGTTTATGTCCCAAGTTACATTTATATGTTATGTGATCTTTATATGGGTTTTATGGTAATCTTTTGGTTACAAATGGGTAAGTAATGATCTTTTATTTTAGTAAAGATTTTTTACTACTTCATAAAGGTGAAAAGTATTACTTTGATAAAGTATACATAGTTTACTTGTTGTTTTGATAAACTAAATGTTTTCATTCATTGTGTATCCCTTAATGAGCTATTTATGCTCACCCCAAGTTTTTTTGAAATGTTTTTCACAGGACATAATGTGGAATAGGGTCAAGGATGGGATCAAGGGAATGTCATGCTATATAAAACATGGAACTAGACATGTCTCTTTTTATGATTTTTTTTATTCTATGGAATATTAGTAGAAGTGTCTACCTTGTAATCTTTTGAGATGTAATAGTTATGTTCTAATTCATTAATACTCTAAACCTGAAAAGATCCTCAATGTGAATTATTAATTTAATTCAATATTATGTAAGGTTTAAGGCCAGGGCATTATAACTCATATAACACCCAACTATGGAAACACCAAATTAGTCATGTAAATGAGAAGAAATTGATAGAGCAATGTGAAGATGGTTATTTAGACTATTTTGATCTAAAAGAACATGAATGATTCCATCTTTATTTATAATAAAATATATTAAAATCTTTATACATTGGGTTAGATGAAATGGATAAAATTTTTCTAGGATTTGTACAAACTGATGTCTGTGGAACATTTCTAGTAGAATCTAGATGTGGGTATTCCTACATCATAATTTTTTTGATGACATGAGTTGATTTTATTATTTATACTTGATGGTGTACAAGTAAGATTCCTATGACAAATTCAATGAATTCAATAATAAATTAAAAAATAAACATGGAAATAAGATAATGATTCATTGGTCAGATAAAGGAAGTGAATATCATAAAAATATTTAATCATGTTTATTTGGGTGTTTGGGATTCTATCTCAACTCTCTACACAATACACACTATAGTGTAATGGTGTCATTTTAATGGGGAACAGTGCCTTGTTAGACATGGTATGTTCAATGATGAATCAAAAAGATCCTTTATTATTATTATAGGGTAATTAAATACATATTGTGGTATATATTTTTATTCAAGTACCAACTATTGTTAATAATGGAACTATTTTCATGTTATATTGTGTAAAAAACTCATTTTATCACATAATGTTGTCAAGGGTTGTGATGAATTTGGTGAGGAATTATCAAGTAAAAAATAGCACCTCGGTGCAATAAGTGTATATTTATATGGTATCCCATGAAATAATGGGATACTACCTATACAACCCCCTCAGATAAAAAAATGATTTTCACTAACCGAGATTCCTTTTCTAAGGGAGAAAACATACCAAAAAGGTATATGGGGGGAATGATCGACTTCGATAAAGTAGATACTCAAGATATAAAAGAGTTTATATAGACAAATATTTCACATGTCCCCATAGAAGAATGAGTTTTTGAAAAACATGAAATGTGTAGGAGAACAAAAGGTGTAATGGAACCACAAAGATATGTTTTCTAGTCACTGTAGAAGGTGACACATTATTGGTTTAAAATGATGAACCTCTATCCTATAAATAGTTCGTAGAAATCTCAAAAGAATAATGATGGAAAGAATCCATGAATTATGAAATCGATTCAATATATCATAGAAATTTTGGGTTCTAACTGATTCACTAGTTGATGTAATTCCCATATGGTGAAAATGATAATTTTATAGAGAAATTGAATTGGGAGATAATGTAAATACATAAAATGAAATTTTAGTGGATTAATAATCGAATAATTTCTAGGAATTTACTATTTTGAAAACATTTCACAAGTTTACATGCTCAAATTCATTAGAATATTACTTGATATAGCTGTTTACCATGACTATTAAATTTGGTATATGGACATAAAAAACTGCTTTGCATTATAGGAACTGATGGGAGGGTTTCTGAATGACATAACCACATAGGATTGTGCAACTAGGGGATGAAAAGATGATATAAAAGCTGCAACGATCTATTTATGAGTTGAAATTATAATCTAGGTCGTGGATCATTTGATATGATGAATCTATAAAATAATTTCGTTTCATTTAGATATATTTTTACACATGTATTTAAAATAGGTTTTATGATAATGAAGTTGTTACCCTAGTTGTAAATGTTAATGATATATTACTTTTTGGAAAAAAAATCTTGACTTACAATATCTTAAATATTGGTTAAATAAATGTTTATCCATGAAGAAAATTGGTGAATCTGCCTAAATTATAGAGATCAAGGTCATTTTTTATATATCTATGAAAATTATTAGACTAATAAAATTATATAAATAGGATAGATACAAAAGAGATTTAGTGTCAAATAGTACAAGAGGGGGTTTCTTCTTGTGTTACATGGTTTGAATCTTTATAAGAATGGTTTTTTGAAAACAATGTATGAGAAATAGTGAATGTGTAAGATCTAATACACTTTAGTGATAGGATAAATCATGTATGAATTGTTCTGTAGTTGAAATTATGATTTATATGAATTGATAATTGAAGGAAGTTATCAGTAAAATCTAGAAGAACAACTTTTTTTTACTGTGAAGTATATCCTCTAATATCTGAGAACATCTATGGATATGTTCCGGGTGTATAAAAGAGATGATTAGATCAACATCAAGGGTTATGTTGATGCTAGTTTTAAGAAATATATGAATGATCATAAGTCAATGTAAGGCGATATTTTCTATCTTAATAGAGGATATGTGAGCTGGAAGAGCATATAGAAGATAGTTTTCACTAATTCTAAGGTGGAGTTTGAGGATATAAAGATTCATATATATACAAAGGAATACCTTTCAATAAAAAAACATTGTACCTGAGATTGATGTGGTACCAAGTTATATAGACCCTATCACTTTGTATTATGATATTACTATAGTTTTGGATCTTCAAAGAGATCCATGGTAGAAACAAAACCCAGAATATACTTAGGAAGTATCACCTCTTGAGGTATATTTATCAAAGGGGTGAATTTGAACTACATAAATCACAAATGGAAGAGAATGTGGTGGGTTACTTGACTAATGGATTATCTCAGTCCAGGAATGTGAATCATGTGAGAGGTAATAGACAAAAGATTGTTTCCAGTTGAAACTATTGAATGTGTGATTCTTATGGAGTCGGTTCCCTAGATCAATTTTTAATATGACTGGATTTGGTTCCCTGGATTAGGTTCCCAAGATTTTTTAATCTTAGTACAATATTTTTGTACTTTATGATAACCATTATTTGTTGTTTTTAATATAAGTAAATTCCTTATCACTTCAGGATGGTTCTTATGCTTGACATAGACTATGATACTGTTCTAAGAGTACCTATCACTGTAAGAGGTCATAGTAGTTCCCTGTTGTGATGAGAAACCCTAATAGCTGTGAAAATATTCAAAAATAAATGTTTAATTTCCAGATGATATCATTTGAGGGACTCAAATGAGACAAGATATCATGGGTGGAGACTCATAAAACATGGATGAACATTCTCATGTTGTACACCCTTGAAAATATAAAGTGTGTGATATTTTAAGAATATGACCCTCTAGTAAGAAGTCCATATTTATTTGGGTCATTGGATGTTCTTTTATTCAAATTTGTGTAATCGTCTTTAGACTTTAATATAATTATTAATTTGTTTTATGAGAAGCATACATTAAAATATTGATGAAAATCATGAAGACTTTTGTTCACGGAAGGGTAGGAAACATTGGGTGTGTAACAAGTAAAATTGAATTAATAAATAACGTGATAATCGAGTTGACCATTATATTATTTAATGGATGTCAATATCTCATATATTTTGATTAAAATGTTATATCAAAAATTAATATATGTCCAACATGTTCTACAAAAAAATCTGAATTTCAGAAAGTCATAGAAAGAAACATGGAGCACATAGGTTGGTGGAATAATCAATCAACCTACTTGATTAGAGATATCTTGATAGAGAGATTATATTACATGGTAAACATCCGTATAATTTATTTTGATATTGTGAAAATAAATTCTCTCTCTATGGGTTCCTTGGTGTGTTCTTTGACACAAATCCAATACTTTAGGCAACTTCGCCTAATGCGATAATGAAAGAGGCCTAGAAGAAGTACTAAAAAAAGCCTCTAAAAGTGTTGGTGGTCATCAGTGATAGAAAAAAGCACTGATAAATTGTATCCTTTATCAGGTATTGTTTTTCTCAAGCTGAAAAATGCCACCCTTTTCTAGTTAATTTTATTAGCACTGATACTAGGAAACATTTATCAATGAATTATTTTAGCACATATATTTTGTGATCGATATCTGTGCTTTATGTTTATCTTTGGTAAAGTATAACCTTTATTAGTGCATTATTTTTAGCAACCATAATTGATTCCTTTATCCGAACATTTTTAGCACTGATTTAAGTATTAATAAAATGAAATAATTAAATAAAGATAAAACTCAAATGATTTTATTAAAATTATTTAGAAAATTTAATAATTAAATAATTATTTACAAAAATGAACAAAAATATTATATTATATATAAATTATATATAGTAAATGTTAATTTTTTAAATATACATAAAATAAAAATTAAACAAATAAAAATAAAAAATAAGAAAATTGAAAACAAATATTATACATTTTATCAATTAAATATTTATTGATAATGCTAATAAATAGTACATATTAAATGTATATATATAAATGTATACAAATATAATTTATTTATTAAAAATATTATTTATTCTTTAAATTAAATAGTAATATAGTAGATTATTTATTTTTTATAATGAAAAATTTAAATTAATTAAAAATAGAGAATAATTGCATCGTGTAATGGATATAATTGAATGCCATTATATTTGTCAATTTAACATAGATAAAACATATTATATTGATTTCACATATACATTATTAATATAATTATATATATATTGACACACACACAAATATTTTTCTTGGAATATAATAAATTTTTATTATTTCATATATATATATATATATATATATATTCAATGTTTTAATATTTTCAATATGTATTCACCTTTTTTTGTCTTAATGATATATATTAATCCAACTTATCCAAATTTCCAATACTATACTCATATAAAAAAAATATTACTAGTTTTTTACATGCATACACTTAATATTAAATATTCAATAATAATGTTACAAATAAATTTGTAAAAAAAATATTTATAAATATAAATAATTATAAATGTGTATTTAATATTTTGTACATATATAATTATAAAAAAATAAATAATAAATTTTAAAAAAATTATATGATTATAAATAAATAAATAAAATATTATAATTAATTTATTAAATCAATGAATATATTTACTTTATATATAATTATATAATTATATAAATATATACATATTATTTTTAAAAATTATTTATATAAGCGCTGATAAATGTATTTTTTTTATTTCTAAAAAATCACTGATAAATACTTGTATTACCTTTTTAAAACATATTTTAGAAAAAAACAATTATAACATTTATATATTATATGATTTATTTAATTATTATTTTATAATAAAAATTATTAGAAGTGTTATAATTATATATAACTTTTATAATTTTGTTTCTAAAATATTTTTTAAAAAGGTATTACAAGTATTTATCAATGATTCTTTAGAATTTGTACAAACTAGATTTATCAGCGCTAAAAAATCATTGATAAAATGTAACATTAGGAGAACTTTTTTAGAATTGATGATAAAATGGTCATCATATATTTTAAGAAGAATTACCATCACAAACTAGTTCATGATATCTGAAACTCTCTGAGTAAGCAACCATTTTTTTGTACACTTCATTGTGGAATCCATGCTCAAATCGTGGATAGAATCAGGGCTCTAATAATTCCAATACTCAAATACTTGGCTTCGGTGATTCAGGAGTTGACCAAAACCAAATCTCAAATGAAATCCATGTTTTTGATATCACTAATTTATCTTAGTTATCCACTGTACCTTCTCATCCCACATCTGAGTTTCCCAGGAAGTACAGTTTCACTGTCCTTTAATAAAACCACCCAATATTCTTTATTTTTTTCCTTTAAAATGAGGTCTGATCTTCTTAAAAAATCCAATGATGTTTAAATTTTAAAAGGGCTAAAATATTTAAACATAAAATATATATCTATATCAAGTATTATCTCTATTTAATTTATTCCTCATTTCTATTTTGTAAATGTCAATGAAAAATAAAAAATGAATATTTGTGAACCCAATAACAGCTTGCTTAGCAAACTGCACGCTAAATAAACAAATTAAATGTAATCTATTTTTTTATCAAATTCGTATAAATTGGAGTCTTTCTCAATTGTGTGGATTTAGCTTCCTTATTCTTTTATGTCATGCATATCCTTCATTCATCTTATAAGTATGTAATGAACAAATATCAATAAGATAATGTGCATTTTTCTAGTGTGTATTTTTCCTATAAAAAGAATAAGAAATATTTTTCAATCATTTAAGGTGGATTATTAATGTTATTCTCATGTTCATATTTTTAATTACAAGAAAATTTGTTTCTATTCTATTGATTTATTTTTAAGGAGATATTTTTTTAAAGTTATACTCTTTGAAAGAGATTAATAGTTTATTTATTCTGCCACGATTTTTTAAAAGATGATATTATTTTCATATGTGAAATTATTTTTCTAATAAATTTTCATATAAATTTTATATTTCATTTAAAATATAATAATTTTCTTTGATTATTAATTGATTTAGATTATTTTTTTCACATGATTATTTTTCATTATTTAAAGACCTATATTTTTCGATAACAATTGAAAAATCATGTATATATATATATATATATTATGTAGATATATGTGTATGAAATTATTTTAATGTTATTAAAATATTTAAATAATTTTTTATATTTATTCATGTATTTATATTATTAAAATATAATATAAAAAAATTAAAAAAATTTCTTGTTATTATTATGTAGTATTTATTTTTCCAAAATACATGTTTATATTTCAAACTAGAAAAGTTATAATTTTATGCCTCTAAAATAAATTAATTTTATTAACTTATAATGTTCATTATGGATAGTATGTTTTTAATAATAAAAACTATAATTTCTTGTGTCAAAAGTGAATATAAAATAATGAATTTCATTTGCAATATAAGATATGGTCATCATCTTAATTCATGAAATAACTATAATGCACAAATTTTATTATTCCCACATATGTATGTGTTTTAAATGAATCTTAACATGATTACATCAACTTATTATGAAGTCAATAGTTTTATTATTCATGTTGTTGTGAGGTATAATAGGCTCCCAATACCAATATTTATTGACATATATGTATGCATAATTTATGTGTACCAATATGCTTTGATCATTCTCCTTTGGCAATTCTCCTTCGAAATATTTTTATTCACTGATTTCATCAATGTTTATAATTATTTAAATTGATAATACATATTCATTTTCCTCATGAGGGACCAAACAACGAGCCTAATAATGAGATAATGAATGAAAATAAATATGTCAAGAATGCATACAACCACAAAGAAAAATTGAAGGTATACTTCTTTTTTAATTAATTTTGTTATTATTTTATCTACTATTTTTATGTTTATTTCATTGTTAGTTTTTTTATTACATATTTATTTATTTCATAGATATTTTGAAATGTTGTATTTTGGATTCTACTATCTACAACTATATAGAATAGAGATGAAAGGATTGTTTTCTTCCAATGGAACCTCATTTTCTATCATTATTTCCTTTCTTTGACGAACTACCAACAATGCATATTGATTCTATGTTATTATCTGAAGAAAAACTATTATTGATGAAATCCACCAGAATTGATGATGATTATGTTTCTATTAGGGCGAATTATCATGATATAATGGGAAATTAATATCTCACTACACTTTTGACTTTATCAAATGAAAAGAAAATTGAATAATAAAATTTAGTCAACATGCAGTGTTGGTTGTTGCACATAGAATGATGATGGAAACATGAAGAAATTGGTGGTTAGGTTTTTTGTGAGACTTTGGAAAATTTATGAATCTGACGTAATTCAATCTGAAACATGGTGTGAGTGGTATAACTCTAAGTTCTTGTTTTTATTTAAAATTGACATTAATTTTAGTAAAAAGGAAATTAACATACTAAAAACAATGTAAAAATATTATGATTATTTATATAGTTAGGTATGTGATCCCTAAGTTATTTGAGATGTGTACAAATATGTAACATTTCAATTCGATGCACATTAGGACTGTTATGACTCAATGTTTCTGTAATGAGTTTAAAATTGATAGTTGAGTTTAAAAAATCCCACTAACTGAAAATAGAGCAAACACACTTGGACATCTAAGACAATTTAAAAAATTGAATAATTAGTATTTTTTGACAGGTAAGAACATGACTATCATCAAATCTATAATCAATTTGAATAGTGTGAGTAAAATTGTGTGTTTCGATTTAGAAATGAAATTGTCATAAAAAATAATAGAGACATACTCAAAATCAAGAAAACGCATTAATTTTTTCTTGAAACCATACGAAAAAAATAAATATGTTTTTTAGACATGTAACAATAATATTTACCACTATTTGATGCATGGCGTGATCGCTATGACTAAATATGCCAGTTATCAGTTTAAAAATAAAATATTAATTAAAAAAATCCACTAATTGAAAACAGAGAAAAAATTCTCTGATTTTATTGATAATTTATGAAATCTATTCATATTTCATTTGTGATATATAGGAATTAGTGTTAAATAAAATTGATTTATGATGTGAATGGTAGGATTCCAAGTGCATGTTTCCTTTTTTAAAATGGAATTTGACTAAAAAAGACATGTGACATTCTCAAAACCAAGAAAAAACATTCTGATTATTTTGATAATTTAGGAAAATGATCCATATGTCATTTGAGATGTGTGTGAGTCATGTGTAACACAATTAGATTAAAAGTGTTATTGCTATGACCCAATGTGTTTGGTATAATTATAAAATTGATATTTTAGTTAAAAAATGACACTCTATTAAAAATAGATAAATGTAATATTATTTTCATGATAATTTTGTAAATTAATCCAAAATATATTTTGGGTGTGTAGGAATATGTCTCACATCAAATCATTACATGATATTATCAGTATGAGTCAAATTGATTGCTTCTAGTCTTAAACGAAATTTTTTTTAAAAAAAGTGATATAGTCAATACTAACACAACACATTTATTTTGTTTTGATAATTTAGGAAAATTATCTAACCATTATTTGAGAGATTTTGGAATTAGTCACACCTCAATAAGATTCATGGTGTGGCCGATATGGCTCCATATGAATCTTGTTATTTAAAATTATCATAAAATTTAGTTTCAAAGTACAACAAACATACTCAATATAAAGAAAACACATTCAAAATGTAATGAAACTTTAGAGACAAGATCTATATGTTATTTGTAACATGTCTGAACCATATTCACAAAAAAACTGAAATACGAAGTACCCATTTTCACTCAATGTGACTGTTATCAATTTAATGTTGACATTTCTTTCAAAAACTGTCACCCATATTAAACTTAGTAAACATGATCATATTTTCATGATAATTTAGGAAATAAATTCATAAGTAATTTATGATGTGTTTGAATCAGTCTCACATAAAATCAATATATGATGAAGTCAGTAGAGTCAAATTGTGTGTTTCCAATTTAAAATGGATTTTTATTAAAAAAGGAAAGGGATACACTCAAAACTGAGAAAATAAATTTGGATTGTTTTGAAACATTTTATAAATGATACATAAGACATTTTAGACATGTATAAATTAGCCTCGCCTCAATTTTATTCAAGGAGTGACTGATATAATTTAAAGTGCATAATTTTATTCAAGATTTAAATCAATTTTAGTAAAAAGGAAAACAAACCTACCCAGAACAGAGTACAGAAATTCCGATTGTATTCATAATTTTAAAAAAATTGATCTATAAGTCAATTTTTTTTGTAGGAATAATCATTAAATCAATTCAATGAATGATGTTTCTAATCTGACTCAATATATCTATTATTAATTTTTAATCTTCATTTTAGTTCAAGATGTGTTACTCACTAAAAAATGATCAAGCACACTTGAATTGTCTTTATAATTTTCAAAAATGATTCATGGGTCATCTGTGATGTGTAGTAATTGGTATCACATCAAACTGACACATGATTTGACTTGTCTGAGTCAAAACTAATATAAATTCATCCTTTAATAGTGATGGTAAGAGTACATAATCAATACATAAAATTTAATTGATATTAAATGGTTGGATTTAACTGCACTAGAAAAATGTTTTATTAAAAGACTCATTGATAAAAGAGAATAATTGTGTTTTATTCGAATCACTTCCTTCCCTACTATTTATTTGCCCTTCTAACAACTTTATTAGTGCTTACCACCCACTTTATCAGTGCATTAAAACATTCTACCCTCCCACACATGCCCCTACCGTCATCCAGTTTCAACCCTGAGGCCCCATTCTCATATCCCATCAACTTTTCCACTCCCATATATATTTTGGTGTTTTATATTTTGATACATCTACATATTTATATATATATATCTACATTTCTAATCCACACACACAGATATATATATATATATATATTGATATTATTGTGTATGAAAAATATGTTTTTTATGTCTGTATGTGTGAATATATAAATAATATTTATATATTGTTATAAATTTTTAAGTAAATTATACTTCTTGAGAAAAAATAATAAAAATTAAACACTATAATGTCAATATTAATTTAATCCTTGGAAATAAATTTAATCCCTCCTAAAAATACAATAATACTCTATTAGAAGTGGTTGAAATTCCCCAGACTAAAAACTCATTTTTGGAGGCCTTTTGGGCATCTTAGGACATAAAAAATAGTAACTAAGCTATCCCCAATTCAACATGGTGTAGAGGTCATCAAATTCTTCAATTTGATATACAGTAGAGCCCAAAGAGACATTCGTATCAAAAATCATGGTTGTTTGATGTTCAAGTTTCATATTCAACTTTATATGTTTTTATTTTTTTTATCATCAAATTTTTATGTAATGACTATTATATGATAATTATTATAAAATAATTAATTAAAATTAATTATTTTAATTATTTTATGATCCATTTTCACTAAATATCATATATATTATGTGAAAATTCCTATTTATCATTATTTAAAACATTTTTTAAAATATATAATATATTTATACCAATATAAATATATTTATATATTAATATATTATATTGAATGATTTTTTTACAACTTAACTGTAACAACCCGAGATTTTATGAAAAAAAATATTCTTTTAATTTCATTAATGTCTTGTGTTGTATGCTACACCAAGATTATCTTGCGCTATACGCAACACCATATTAGCTTGCAGTATACGCAACACTATTCTTGGATCGTGTTACACACAATTTTGATAATAGTTATTCTACGCAACATTGAGTATATATATATATTCAATGTATAAATGAAATATGGTTGGATTATTTTATAAAAAACAATGAAAGATTCTTGCTCAACACGCAACCCTGACTTGGCTTGCATTACACGCAATCGCGACCTTCCTCGATAGCGTGTGTTGTACGCAATACCGGGTTTTACTAAACAATGATATATTATTATAATATTATTATGAAGTAGCCGTTATGAATAGTATTAAATAAATTTTTAATTTTATAACATTATTATTCATCTTACAAATTTTCTAGAACATGGTATAAGAACAAAATAAATTTTTCGGGTAAAATAAGTATTTTTAAAAAAATGCAGTTGTGCCTCCTTTTGATGGCGCACCCACTTTAAATCTATTTTTTGACATGTTTAAAGTTCAATTTGACAAAATAAAATTATTCTTTGGAATAAAGAATTAAAAATTTACTTTGGATAAATTTTTCATATTATTCTGGTAACTTTCATATTTTGATGAATAGTAAAAACTGGCTATATTTTAATTAAAAACAACTTTTTTCATCGCAATAATTTATATGGTTAAATTATAATATTGAATGGATTTCAAGTATAAATAGAATATATTTTTACCATTTAATATAATTTATGTCATTATCATTGATTTTACATTAAATTCGTAGGTTAAATCAATTCAATCTTTTGTGATGTTTTAAAGAAAAACCCGTTTTCCATCGACAACGAGATTAATTTTAATTTAATTTTTGAAACTTTTGTGTATTGAATTTGGAAAAATGGATTCCATATTTGGAATCAGTGGGTCCAAATTATGTTAATAAGATATTTTTTATTTTTGGAAATTATGAATAGTAACTACGGTAAATTTTATTTTCCATAGTTAAATGTAAATCGGGTAATTAAGGGTGAATATAATATTATAAAATTACCCTAACACATGCCAAAATTCAATTGGATGGCTAACAGTAGACCCATATAACCTAAGGGTCGGATTAGATTAATTTTATGGACTTTTGACCATGAAAATAGTTTAATTATTATTAAAACCAATGAAAGTGGCAACATGTCACTCTCTTAAATTTTATAAGTATAATAATTTTAATTTAGTGATAAACATCATAAAACTTCGAACATGAATAGTCTCCAGAAAGATAATAAAATTATCTACATCATGATAATTTATTTAGAATTTTTAAGGATTAAATAATTGTCATTAATGGTGATATATTAATGATACATAAATTATTTATTAAGTGGAAAATAAGTAATATAGTTTTTATTGAAATAATAATACCCATTAAAAGGACCACAAACCCGACCAAAACTTATTGGTAGTGTATATCTACACCTTAACCATCCAATGACCTAATATATAACCGATTGGAGCCTTATAAAAGTGATTATGACACTTATATTATTTTATTTTAAATGATGCCAAAGTTGTCACCTTCATAATTTAATAACAATAAAAATTTAAATATTGTAATTTTAAGATGATAAAATCGAGTAAAAGTATTATTGTGAAATTTAATAGATGTATCTTCATCATAGGATTTTATTTTTAATTTTTATGCAAAAATCTGTATATTAAATAATTATAAAAAAATGTTGTAGTAATTATTTTATTAAGAGATAAACCAAATAAATGGTTTTAAAAATAATAAAATAAATATTATATGAACTATTTAATGTGATCCACTAATTTTATAGATAGATATTACCTTTTCTGAATCTATTAAAGCTTTTAGTTCGAACATATCTTCTGTATATATTTTATTTAAATTCAACTAAATGAATAGTGTCAAAATTGATACTATTGTTATTTTATAAAAATAACATATCAAAAATTGGTTAAAAATCACAAAAATATTTAAAAATTATAAATTTAAACTTATATGGTCTATAATGTTATAAATTAAACAATTATGTAAAATTCACAAAAAATAAGTAATTATTTGTTATAATTTAAAATTTAGAATTTTATTACCACAAATAAACGTAAATAATTACAAGTCAAAACACGGATGACAAATGAATAATTACAAGTCAAAACACGGACGACAAATGAAAAGATTTTACCCAAAACGCTCTTTAAAATGGAATTTACAAAAGAACGGGTAATATAAAGTCATAAGTGAACCATATATGATATCATAACAATTAATATGATTATGTAATAAATCAATAACATTATTTAAATCATTATACAGGATGTTCGGACACTTATGAAGAAAATCGGACCTAAGGTAAGGGATAATTTTGCAAATCTCATTTTTATCCGAGATTGCATATTCGTAAGTATTTACTAGGGTTATTTCTATCATCCATGTCCATGTTTTATAAAAGTGTTTTCATGTATGTTTAAAGTCCTTTTTACCCATTTTTGACTTTTACTACATGGTATGTAAGGAATCATTCTTTTGTTTACGTTACGAGGTACTTTTTGACTTTTCCGGCAAAAGTACGAAAACAATGTTTTTTTAACTTATACGGAACAAACGAATTTTTATGGTTTTATAAAGCCTTATTTTCATGAAGATTCCTCCAAAATATTTAGTGACTATTTTCAACAAAATCTCTTTCTTTTAAAATTGCATGACGTTTTGTGAAAAGAAATTGATTTTGAAGAAGAAAGGATATTTTCCTCAAGAATTCATTTCAAGTGTTTTATCAAAACCATTTTCCATCTAAGATTAAATTATTTCATATGTGTATGTTTCAAGTGTAATGTATCTATGATTTACATGGTTTCACTTTTCTTATTATGAAATTATATCCATTTCTTTTATATGGATTATGTGATGATGGGATGATGTTTATGAAACCCATTTTATTCGTTGGGTTATTATGAATGATGTATGTTTATTTTGTGGCACATGTAAGAATTATTTCATTATGAGATGGGTGGGACCTATATCTCCCTCCAATGCATTGGGTAAAGATTTATATCTCATGAGATAGACATGGATGGAATGGAAGGTTAAACCGGTTCAGTAAAACAGGACTGAAACGAGGAGTGAACTCGATTCAGAAAGGGACATTGTCCACTAAGATGGTCTTGGCAGCAATGCCTTGGCTAATATGGAAATCATTACATGTTCTTAATGGATTACACAATTACATGTTTTATTCCCATGCTATTTTATCATGATTTATGTTCCATTATGACTTATGCCTTATGTACTTCCATGTTTTATGTCATTGCTCAAGATTTTTAATGTTCATGTTTTTTTAAGTTCAAATGTATATGGTATGTTTTATTTTATCCATGCTTACCCTTACTGAGCATTTGACCTCACGCTTTTTATGTTTTCTTTTCCCAGGATATAAATAACGGTTTTAGGTTAGAAAAAAAGGGGAAGATCTTTATGGGAGATGTTGAAGATCTTTCACCACGATTAGCGGATTACGTTCCAAGTTTCCAAAGACACCAAACTATTACAGTCCTTGTCTGCCTGTTTTTGTTATGTATTAATTATTCCGCAAAAATAATGTAATGTCCATGTACGTCAAGTTTCAGGTCTCTATAGTTGGTATCAGAGGAATGGTTTAGTCAACATTTGGAAACTAGGATGCGAAAACGTTAGTGAGATCCCTAGAGATACTTCTACGGTATGTCTAAGGATGTCCCTATGGATAAGTATACGTATAGGATATAGTCCTAGAACTACGGTAACGATCTTAGAATATAACCTAAGATGTTAGATATTGAGTGTACTCTCCCTTTACTATGTTGTTTTCCCTAGCATTATTTTTTTCCTCTCACACTATTCTTTTTGGGTTTTAGAAAATGGCTGGAAACAGGAAGATTCATGATAATGGAGGATATGATAGACAATGGAATGATTTTCTTCATGAGAAACCAAATGAAACCAGATCTGGAAGTCCAAACATCGTTATTATTCCTAATCAGAAATCTCATAATATGATCAATAATCTCAACATTGGTAAGTTTCCCGACTCAGATAATAAGAGAAAGATAGAGTTTCATGATTATCATAGAGGAAAGAAAGTTCAATTTCCCTCATGTAAATCATGTGGGAAGAGGCATCAGAGAGATTGTTTAAAAGGAACTGGAAGATGCTTTGGGTGTGGAAATGAAGGACACAAAGCCAGTAAGTGCAAAGGAAAAGGTTTATTTAACACCATGGACAAGGATAATGGTATTGCTACGACATCAACAATGATTAGATGTTTTAAATGTGGAATGTATGGACATTATGCAAAAAAATTCCCTAATGGAAAATCTCATGAAGAGAATCAGCATGGTCATATGGGGAGTATTTATGTGGATGATGATGAGGAGACTACAAATGATATATGAGCTGAAAGAACTGTTGAATCTCAGTCGGTTGTTTTAGAAGGTAGTGGAATGATTGTATGTTTATCGAGGGTTATGTTGTATAGTTAATGGTACTATGGAATAAAGAATCATCTAAGGATTGTTACACTATTGTTTTTCCTAAAATAATTAGAAAGTATATGTTGAATGGTACCAGTAACCATGGAAGGTTATTCAGATATTTTTGTAAAGTAGATGATACGTGCATAATGAAGGAATAATAAGATAATAAGATTTTTGATTGTATTCATGAGATCATGATTGATATAAGGACTAAGTGATATCATGGTTTGAGTATATAGAAATTTGAGGATTTTGGTATGTGGAAAGTGTTAACATTTAACTACATTCATGTTTTCACTAAGGTTCAATGGGTATTTATTTTTCAAGAGAATACATGATTAAGGCCTTCGAATGTTTGTAATGTGACCAACAAGACATATCTTCTGATATATGGGGATCAACGATGGTATTAAATCTCTGGTAATCGTTTTCTCTATATTATGAGAGTGGACCGCAGTATTATGGATAAGCCTAAAGATTGGAATGGATTATGTTGGACAGAAGTTAGTATTGTTTAAGGATAGAATTTTTTTCGATATTATTGATGGGATGTTATAGTAATATAGTTTTAGAAAAAGGACAACCTGCAGGATGGGCGACAGCCCATCGCGTCGGACAAGGCTGTGGGAATCGAACCCACAACCGAAGTGTGACTGGCCTTTATTGCCTACCACTGTCCTACAGGAAGTCCCTGGTTAGTAGAAACTAGTTTTATTTTATTAGGCGGTATGATATATGAAGTATAAGTTCATTTTTGGAACCATATACGATTAATCTAACCATAAGATGGACTTATAACTTTTTCTAACCTTTTGTTGGAAAGAGATTGAATGACCCATCATTCTATCACATGATCTGCTAATACATCACGAATAGAAAATTCAACTTCATTTCTTTAAGGGATGAAGTGGGAATTGTTCAATTCACGAACAACAGTGAGATTGTACCAAAATCATGCAAGTATTTCTTTTAATTAATCAACTTTAGGGAAATGAACTTGAAAACTAAAAATGTTGTCCTAGTTCCCTTATATCTGATTAATCAGATGGTACCTTAGATCATCTCAAATCAATAGCTTTGTGATTGTTGGATTTTTCATAGCCATGTTCTCTACCACTCTCCATTAGAAATTGATGGTTAGATTTTTCTTCCATATCCATATTTTCACCTATGTTCTCCTAAGTGGAAACCCCATGATGAGTTAATTTGGGTAACCATTACATTTCATACTTTAGTTTTTAAAAGCCATGTTTTGGTATTCCTTTTTACTATGTGGGTTTCTATTAAACAAACTTTCGAGTAGTAAACCATTTATAACCCTGACGAATTTCGAGGGAGAAATTCATTTTAAGGGGGGTAGAATGTAACACCCCGAGATTTTATGAAAAATATTCTTTTAATTTAATTAATGTCTTGTGTTTTATGCTACACCAAGATTACATTGCGCTATACGCAACACCGTATTAGCTTTCAGTATACGCAACACTATTCTTGGATCGTGTTACACACAATTTTGATAATAGTTATTCTACGCAACATTGAGTATATATATATATATATATATATTCAATGTATAAATGAAATATGGTTGGATTCGGTTATATGAAACAATGAAGGATTCTTTCGCAACACGCAACCCTGACATGGCTTGCATTACACGCAATCGCGACCTTCCTCAATAGCGTGTGTTGTACGCAATATCTGGTTTTACTAAACAACTATATAATATTATAATATTATTATGAACTAGCCGTTATGAATATTATCAACTAAATTTTATATTTTACAACATTATTATTCATCTTAAAAATTTTCTAGAACATGGTATAAGAACAAAATAATTTTTTCAGGTAAAATAAGTATTTTTCAAAAAATACAGTTTTCTGCCTTTTGATGGCGCACCCACGTTAAATCTAGTTTTTGAAATGTTTCTAAGTTCAATTTGACAAAATAAAATTCTTCTTTGGAATCAGGAAATAAAAATTTACTTTAGATAAATTTTTCATATTTTATGGTAACTTTCATATTTTGATGAATAGTAAAAACACACTATATTTTAATTAAAACAACTTTTTTTCATCGTAATAATTTATATGGTTAAATTATAATATTTAATGGTTTTAAAGTATAAATAGAATATATTTTTACAATTTAATATATTGTATGTCATTAGCATTGATTTTACATTAAATTCATAGGTTAAATCAATTCAATCGTTTGCGATGTTTTAAAGAAAAACCCGTTTTCTTTCGACAACGGGATTAATTTTAATTTAATTTCTGCAACTTTTTTGTATTGAATTTGGAAAAATAGATTCCATATTTGGAATCATTGGGTCCAAATTATGTTAATTAGCTACTTTTTATTTTTGGGACTTCTGAAGTGTAACTATGGTAATTTTTATTTACCATTGTTAAAGGTAAATCGGGGAATTAACGGTAAATATAATATTATAAAATTACCCTAACACATACCAAAATTCTATTGGATGTCCAAGAGTAGACCCATATAACCTAAGGTTCGGATTAGATTCATTTTATGGACTTTTGACCATGAAAATAATTTAATTATTATTAAAACCAAAGTAAGTGACAACATGTCACTCTCTTAAATCTTAAAAGTATATTAATTGTAATTTAGTGATAAACATCATAAATCTTTGAACATGAATAGTCTCCAGAAATATAATTAACTTATCTACATTGTGATAATTTATTTAGAATTTTTAGGGATTAAATAATTTTCATTAATGGTGATACATTATTGATACAGAAATTATTTATTAAGTGGAAAATAAGTAATATAGTTTTTATTGAAATAATAATACCCATTAAAAGGACCAAAAACCTGAACAAAACATATTGGTAGTGTATACATACAACTTAATCGTCCAATTACCTAATATATAACCGTTTGGATCCTTATAAAAGTGATTATGACACTTATATTATTTTATCATAAATGATTCCAAAATTGTCACCTTCATAATTTAATAAATATAACAATTTAAATATTGTGATTTTAAGATGATAAATTCAAGTAAAAGTATTATTATGAAATTTAATAGATGTATCTTCATCATAGGACTTTAGTTTTAATTTTTATGAAACAAATAAGTATATTAAATAATTATACAAAAATGTTGTAATAATTATTTTATTAAGAGATAAACAAAATAAATGGTTTTAAAAATAATAAAATAAATATTATATGAACTATTTAATGTGATACAATAATTTTATAGATACATATGAACTTTTATGAATCTATTAAAGCTTTTAGTTCGAACATATATTCTGTATATATTTTATTTAAATTCAAATAAATGAATAGTGTCAAAATTGACACTATTGTTATTTTATAAAAATAACATATTATAAAATTGTTTAAAAATCACAAAATATATTTAAAAATTATAAATTTAAATTTATATGGTCTATAATGTTATAAAGTAAACAATTATGGAAAATTCACAAAAAATAAGTAATTATTTGTTATAATTTTTAATTTAGAATTTTATTACCACAAATAAACTTAAATAGATTAAATAAGGATAAATCAAAATGATAAGGTTTAAAATAAGATCCAAACATGTCTAAATTTGAGTGGTTGATGAGATTACCACCCTATAGCATCTAATCTTCGAATATGAGTCGTTTTTGGAGGTTTTTAAGTGGGGTTAGATTTATTATAAATTAATATTTTTAAGAATTCCAAAGGTGCCCCTCTCCTCCCTTATAAAAGGGCACCTCCTCCCTCTCTTCCACACACCACATTAAGCCTTTAAACTCGGTCAACCCCTGCCCAATTCTCTTCTACACTTCTCTAGAAACATCCTAGAGGTCATGGTCTTCTTCAAAGACCAATTTTAGTGCCCTAAGAGGAGGTCTCAAAGAGGCGCTTCAAAGAAGAGGTAATGTCCGTTACCGATTCATTCAACTTTATTTCTTCTTCCATTTCTTCATCTTTGGTTGTTTCATTATGAAGTAATAACATCAGTATCACTCATATACTGATATGTTATTATATGTATGAAACAACCCTATTTCACCATCTATCCATCCTACGGAAAAAGAAATCACAGCACGTGCGTACGTACGGAATACCGTCTCCACGTCGTAGTGTAATCTATTTTGCACCACCACCTTACATGGATGGGTATAATCGTGTATATAATAAAATTATATGATTATTATAATGTGATATTGATTCTATAATAGTATACTTACACTCCAACAAAATTCGACGATCATGGGAACGATGTCATCACTCGTGCATATGTAGGGAATACCGTCTCCACGATGCGATGAGATTCATTCTCAATGATTAATCATTCATAAATGATTATAAACTATATATAAAAAGTAATCATGATGTATATGACATAATAATACTGGATTTATGTATATATATATATATATATGTATTTCATCCAATTAATTCCATTCAATTCAATGAGGAAACGAAAACAACGTTCATGCGTACGTACGACCTACCGTCTCCATGAACGGTGTATTTCTTTCCATTTATCGATATATTATATATATTTATATTCTGAATATATATTATATATAAATAATGTTTTGAATTCTTGATGTATGTAATCATGATCTATGTAATCATATGAATAATTACAAGTCAAAACACGGACGACAAATGAAACGATTTTACCCAAAACGCTCTTTAACATGGAATTTACAAAAGAACGGGGAATATAAAGTCATAAGTGAACCATATATGATATCATAACAATTAATATGATTCTGTAATAAGTCAATAACATTATTTAAATCATTATACAGGAGGTTCAGACACTTATGATGAAAGTCAGACCTAAGGTAATTGGTAATTTTTCCAATCTCATTTTTATCCGAGATTGCATATTCGTAATTATTTACTAGGGTTATTTCTATCATCCATGTCCATTTTTTATAAAAGTGTTTTCATGTATGTTTAATGTCCTTTTTACCCATTTTTTACTTTTACTACATGGTATGTAAGGAATATTTCTTTTGTTTACGTTACGATGTACTTTTTGACTTTTCCGGCAAAAGTACGAAAAGATTGTTTTTTTAACTTATACGGCACAAACAGATTTTTACGGTTTTATAAAGCCTTATTTTTATGAAGCTTCCTCCAAAAGATTTCATGACTATTTTCAACAAAATATCTTTTTTTTAAAATTTCATGACGTTTTGTAAAAAGAAATTTATTTCGAAGAAGAAATGATATTTTCCTCAAGAATTCATTTCAAGTGTTTTATCAAAACCATTTTCCATCTATGATGAAATTATTTCATATGTGTATGTTTCAAGTGTAATGTCTCTATGATTTACATGGTTTCACTTTTCTTATTATGAAATGATATCCATTTCTTTTATATGGATTATGTGATGATGGGATGATATTTATGAAACCCATTTTATTCGTTGGGTTATTATGAATGATGTATGTTTATTTTGTGGCACAAGTAAGAATGATTTCATTATGAGATGGGTGGGACCTATATCTCCCTTCAATGCATTGGGTAAATATTTATATCTCATGAGATAGAAATGGCTAGAATGGAAGGTTAAACCGGTTCAGTAAAACAGGACTGAAACGAGGAGTGAACTCAATTCAGAAAGGGACTTTGTCCACTAAGATGGTCTTGGCAGCAATGCCTTGGATAGTATGGAAATCATTAAATGTGCTTAATGGATACCAAAATTACATGTATTATTCCCATTCTATTTTATCATGATTTATGTTCCATTATGATCTATGCCTTATGTACTTCCATGTTTTATGTCGTTGCTCAAGATTTTTAATGTTCAGGTTTTTTAAGTTCAAATGTATATGGTATGTTTTATTTTATCCATGCTTACCCTTAATGAGCATTTGAGCTCACTTTTTTATGTTTTCTTTTCCCAGGATATAAAGAAAGGTTTTAGGTAAGAGAAGAAGGCGAAGATCTTTATGGGAGATGTTGAAGATCTTTCACCACGATTAGAGGATTACGTTCCAAGTTTCCAAAGACACTAAACTATTACGGTCCTTGTGTGTCTGTTTTTATTATGTAATAAGTATTCCACAAAAGTAATGTAATGTCCATGTACTTCAAGTTTCAGGTCTCTACAATAACTTTATTAGTGCTAGTAATAAATAACTCAAAATAGGTTCTTTATCAGTGCTCCTAAAATATCATTGATCAAGACCCACGTATCAAATTTTTTTATAAGCACTGATAATGGGTGCCCACAATTTATAGACTTTTTACTAGTACTGATATAGGGTCCCCATTATCAGTAGGTTTTTATTAGCACTGATAAGGGTGGGATTTATTTTAGTATTTTTACAATCACTCAGAATGAACCCCCATTAAAAGTTCTAAAAAAGAATTATTAAAGACCCCTATTATAAGTGATTTCCTTTGTACTGACAGATGATGTCATAAAGAGTTCTTTAGCTAGCAATTTTAATGCCCCAATGTTGGAAAAAAAATTTGTTTGGATTTCAACGTGTGTGTTTCATGATTAAAATGAAATATTATTTTAGAAGACAAATGAAGTAGTCAAAAACGTATAAAAACATAAAAATTGTTATATACATTAGGATAATTATCTATATGTCATTTGAGACATGTAATAATCCTTCATACCTCAATTTAAAATATGGTGTGATCAGTATGAATATAAGTGTGTCGTTTCAATAAATATTTTTAGTTTAAAATGCATATTACATCACCAAAACTAAGAAAATGACACTAAATTTCATTCTCCACATTCTATATGATATTACATAGTTAATTTCCTTATCATTTTAATCTTATACATATTTAGATAATTTTCATAGAGATAATTCATGATGATAGAAAAGAAACGGTTTGATGTGAACGAATATACTGCAACTAAATTTGATAAACAGAGTTCCCTATATAACTCAAAGATTAGTTTAAAATAAACAATTCGTGTATATATATATCATTATATTGTTATAAAATAAGAATTATTTTTTTAAACATGAGACTTTTCTTCATGAAGGGGTTAAGATCAATTGAAAATAGATGAAAAATGTTTTTGAATGTTATTAATAATTTGTACTTGTGTAATTTTATAAACTATTGTTTGAATTATGTATAATATACCGTTTTTTATTATTTGTTCGGTAAATTTTATTTCATTTAAATTATTTATCATATAATATTTTTCCAATTTTGTGGTGTTTTTGGTGCTGCAGTGTGATTTTACAATGCAATTCACCAGTTCTGTTGTGTTCAGTTACAATACACTATAGTTTTCCCCATTATCAGTGCTTTTAGAAGTGGTGAAAATGTGATCTTATATTAGTTATTAAAATTCACTGATAATGTAACCTTTATCATCTCTTTTTGTATTTACAAACTATGTGGTATCTTAATCTCACACTAGTAATAATTGCTTAACTAGCACTCATGAAGGCCATTTTTAGCAAATTTAAATGCCCTTTTTGTAATAGAGAGGGTCACATACTAAGTGTATCTAAAATCATTGATAAATAATATATTATTAGTCATTATTTAAAATGTTGAATAAATATTATTAATGCACGTGGTTTAATAGTTATTCATGTTTTCTAGTCTGCATATATTCCTTCACTAGTTATTTGAAAGAACATTTTTTAGCAGAATATCTAATTAATATTTGTTTTCTATTTAGTGAATATAATCATTATTTATTTACTAGTTCATAATGAATTGATATTTATATATGAAATAAATAGTAATTTTTCATGTCCCAATCAATTTTGTAGAGGAATGGAGGATAGAGTTCTATGGTCAAATGAGAAATAATATATATTGAATATTATTTGAATAAATAAAATTTAATTTTAATTCATGAGTTTAGGGAATGTAGATAATTATTATTATTATTATTATTGAAATTGGGGTATACATGGATTAAATAAATAATAAAGGTGACTTTTGAAATTATTTATTTCTAACGCCAGTGGTATATAAACCTTATTATATTGTTTTTCTATAAATCCAATTAATTTGTATTATTGTTCACAATGAATCTGAAGAATCCTTTTGATGCACTATGGGGTTCCCTTCTCTATGAATTCTCCCATATATGGAGATTGATCTTCATCCACATCCCACTCTCGAGTCTAGAGAGATCAATGAGAATACATTGGAAGTAATTCACATGGTGTTAAATGTCAAATAATGTAAGTGATGTGATCCTCCATTCTACCACAAAAATATGCCAACAAATATTTTCATATATTTGAGGAACAAATGTGGATCACCATTAGAGGTAATATACCCTTGATTCCCTCAATTAAATTACTAAACAACATAGATATATTTTCAAATCCATCAATTAAAAAATAATTCTCATAATGTAATTATCTGTTGATTAAATTAATTATAAATAATAAGTAATGATCCTACACTTGGTTGTAAAATTATCTCACATTTCTAGTTTACTATAATTAAATTATATTGCTCATTATGTTGATCATTTGGTAAATAGTAGATTTATCATCAATGATTATGAATATAAAATTTGATCATTCACCATCAGATGATTTTACTACCCCTGAATCCTAAATATTAATCAATAATTTAATTTATTTTTAATGGATTTTTTAAAACATGTATCCTTAAAATGATGTTATGACAGGTTACAAAATGAATTAAATGATAGTTTTTTAATGTTTACCACAAAAATTTATTTTCTACCATAATGACCATTCATTAATTTTATGTTTTTTTACCATTTTACATTGTAATTTTCAATGAGTATAATTTTATCAATATTATTGTAGTATTTATTTATATGTTTATCAAATGAAAATGATATTTTTCTCATGGTTTCAAATATATTTTACAAATATATTTTAAAGGATTTATTAATCAATTTCAATATCCATTATTATTTATCATTTTTTACTAGGGATTTTAAGTAACATACCATCAATGTTATTTCTTTAGATGAAATATGAATATTTGTTTTCAAATAATTATGAAACCCATTTATTTACAATGATATATATTATAATGAATTTAGGAATGTTTTTGTGATATTGTGGAACAAATATGTATGGGATTCATTATTTTTTAGGTTGGTCTATTAAATCCATAAAATCCATTGTGTAGTAGTCGATATCTTATATGATAACATGAAGAGGATGAAGAGTGAAAAAATTCTAGGGATGAAAAGAGTTTTCAGAGTGAGGGTTATCAATTATGGGACATTTTCCACTATATGATGATGGTATTGGATTTGTTTCTTTACTAATGAAATGATTTTATATTCTCATGATTACTCCAAAAATCCTATGACATATTATTATAATAATTATATGATATCATGACAAATAATTTATTAATGATGATTTCTCAATCTTACAAATCATGTATTTTGAAATTCAATTGATTTATGACACGAATCATGCTTTTATATCATTGAATGATTGGGTTTGAACATATAATCATATGATTAAGATATTTTTAGTGCCATAATCAAAAACATCTTGTTCCAGATCGAGAGGCATGTAACTACATGCATGCCCCCACCTTAAAAATGAGGACACTAAGAAATGGAGAGGGTCATAATGATATAAGTGGGGAGACTATACATTAAATAATTATAGGAATTCAAAATAAAAAATATATAACAACCCTAATATTAATATAAAGTCTACATAACACAATGTAATAAAAAATTAAATCTATATAAACCATATTGATAAAATGTTGTATTAGTATGGAAATATTGACCTAAATAAAAAATGTTTATCAATATTGATATGGAAACATCACAGAATCCTCTCATGTCCATCATGCTACCTCTACCATATTTATGCTCCTTAACTCATATATCTTCCATGAGATCCTTACTCTTAACCAAATCTGTAATAATTAGGTATTCATGTGAATTAAGATGCTACCATGTTTTCATTAACATGGTTCAATGAGTATAACATGTGTATTCTATGATTTTAATAAATTCATAATAAATCGAAAACAATGAGATACCAATGACCCATATTATAACTAAGACACCAAGACCCCTAGTCATACATCCCTAAAATTCCTGCTAGAGGGATAGTCATAAAGGATGTCAGGTGAAATCGATATCTAGAAATAAGACTGACAAAAATATATCTCTGATTTCATAAAGAATCACGTTAGATTAGGTCATAAGGAAATCACATCAAGCATCCATCATTGATTAGGAGTCAATAATCTCATACCTGATCTCATTCATTGGTAAGGCCTTAAGGTTTTGATCTCCTATATAAACGTTTGGGTAGTTCCCAATTCCATTTTACTTTCAATGCCAATACCATGGGACTATTATCAAGGCCATCATAAACATATTCTATGATTAGGACTATATTCATCTTCAACACACATCATACAAACTCCCCCACAAGGGATAACTGTAACACCCATGAAGGATAAAGGGTTAAGTGAAAAAATGATATGACTTATGCAAACAAGTTACACATTCCTTTTCAATAGCCTGCCTAATTTGAACTCCACAATTAAGCATGCTTCACATGGAGTAGTGATCAGGATGGGTGACCTTCTTGGATGTTTCTCAGAATATGTGTGAGTGAGGAGAAAACACACTGGAATGTATGTGTGTTGGCCTGCGGGGATAGTCATTTGTCATATGACCCGTCTGGGAACATGGGTGGGCCTCAGGGTGGGGACCACATGACTGTAGGGAAATTGGTGGTACTAGATGGGCCAGGGCCCGACAGCCATGTCATGGCGGGGTGCTTCTGTTGTCATCGGGACCTAATTGTTACATTTGGTATCAAAGGTGGTACCTAGCGTTAAGGGTGGTGCACTGCCTAGGTTGAGATGTTGGGCCCACAACGAAGACGTTGTGCTCTTTGGGTAGTAAATGTAACACCCCCAAATGATAAAAGGTTAAATTACTAAATGATATGAAAAATGTCAACATGGTGAACCTTCCTTTTCAGGAGACTCCCATATTAGAACTCCATAGTTAAGCATGTTTGTCCTGGAGTAGTGATCAAGATGGGTGACCTTCTAGGATCCTTTTCAGGGTGCCTATGAGTGAGGAAAAAGCACACTGAAAAATATATATGTTGGCATGTGGGGATAAGAATTAGTCGTATGTCTCGTTTGGGCACATGGGTGGGACCCAAGGTGGGGACCCCGTGTCTGTGGGGCAACTTGTGGTACGTGGTGGGCCAGGAGAAGACACCCTAGTTAAGGTGGGGTGTCTGTGCTGTCATTGGGACCTAGTTGTTACAAAATCATATCACTAATATCAAATTATTTTGAGTACCAAATTACTACATACTGAGGAATGGGAATTATGAATAATAGTGTAGTGGATATAGTTTTAGAACGTGTCACTTCATCCTAAAAATATATAGAAACCTACATTAACAAGTGTTCAATAATAATTCATGGTCTAACAAGCTATAATATCATTCCTAATGATTCAATAATCACATTTGGTCTAATGGTATAGGCATACACACCCATGCAATCCCTATCAAGCATGGTACAACAATATATTCCAAAACATGTATCATATAAGTGAAATAAGTGTATACAAAATCCCAACAAAGTAAAAAAATCTAAATCAATCCCTATGATGGTGGACTGAAATATTAGTTGAAGTATTTAAACCTAAAACACATTTTCCACCCCCCAAAACTAGATCTCACATCATCGATACCAATATAAATTTTAAATACCTCCGAAATAGGTTTTTAAAATATTCTTATGGATAATCCATGTGAATAAAGAAATTAAAATAATTGAATACCTCATACAGTTTTATATATGTCCATAGAAGACTTTAATTCACATTATTCATTGATTATTAAATAATATATCATGAATTTCTTATCAAAACTAGAATAAAACCTCTATTCTTGTCATATAACTTTGATCTATAGTCAATTAATCATATTAATATAGATGAAAGATGATAGTAAATAAGAATAAATTCTTATTTTAATTTATCAATGGAATCTAAGAATCATCCACCTTTTAGGAGAGATATTTCTCTGATCAAAGAGAGGTTTTTGCCATGTCAAAACCACAATCAATCTACCAATTGATCAACAATATCACCTTGGTTCTAGTTGAAGTACATAAACACTTCCAATGGATTATAGTTCTATAAAAAACCACCATCAATTGGAGGTATAAAATTAAAATCCATTACCATGTATATATAGTATGATAATAGTTCAAGTTAGACAATGATATAATTAGGAATTAACCAACATATAGACATATAGTTCATAGATTTTTCATATATAAAATAATAATAACTCGTTGAAGAAAAGGAATATGTTTTATATAATATGAAATCATAAAAAACCTATTATTTGAAAATGAAAACATTGTATTCGATGTCATATAAGACACAAAACACAAAGATAAAACAAACAAAATAATATATTTCATAAATTTAGTCTCTTCAATATCCCATGGAAATGAAATGAGGAGTCTAAATGAAATTTAATTTATCATACCATTATAAACTACCTGTTATGTTGTATTTATCCAATAGTAAAAACTAAATTATGAAATTATTTTTTATTTATTGATTAAAAATAAAATAAGAATCATTAAAAATAATAAGAAAAACAATATTTTTTAATTACGATTGTTTTATTCAGGATTTGATAACATAATTTAAAATTAATTTTTACCCCTAATATATGTTTTTATATTAAAATATGTTAATTTTTCAAATCATCATAATAAAATTATTTTCTGGAAATATTTTGGAATGTTACTGATGTTTTAATTTTTTGTAGTAATAATAAACTATAAAAATTATTATTACAAACAAACCTTTAATCTAAATATTTCACAATGAAAATTTACATTTCAATTTGTTATTATAGTATAATTAGTTAAATAATATTAAAATTTTTCTATTTTATATCTTTTAACTCAATTTTATATTTAATTTTGATATTAATACATTGTATACTTATGAGATTTTTCAATTTGAAGACCCACTTTTTTATCATGCCTGTGGGAATAATTTCAAAATAGATTTTCCCATATATATGAATCGAATTTTGGAAAATGATCTGAATATTATGAATAATAAAAATTTATATTATCTATTAATTCAAACCTTATTTTTGACTATTATGATTAATAAAAGAAGTAAAAATTAATTTTTTGGGTTAATTTAATAACTGGTTTACGAACTATTAAAATTTGTATAAAAGGGTTAACAATGACCTAGAAACTTATACAAAACCAATTATATCACCATATATGGAGCTCATAACCATTAAGGGTTAGTAGTTAACCTTTTATAAGATTTTTCATGGATAAATAGATTATATTATTGATTCTTTTCAAATATTCTATTTATATTCTCAACCCAACTTATAAAAGGTATTCCCCTCTCATCCCAAGTAAAATCTTAGAAATCTATTAGGATTCAACAAGAACAACCAAAATCACGTTTTTAATCCCCTAAAATTATCATAGAGAATTATTTTTTAATTAGGTAGCCATTTGGGGAAGTATTTTTATGAAAATCAAATGAATTTCTTTGATGAAAAAGTAAAGTTCTTAAACAAGTATTATAATTTTTTTATTCTCCAACCTCATAAAAATATTATTAAATAATTAATATATAAAAAAATTATATTAAATATAATTATATGTTTTTAATTTATATTAATAAATTATATGCATCCTTTCTTTCATCAAATGGAATGTGAATCCATCGGTCGTGTATACGGCGGAGTACTGCCTCAGGAACTGATGTAATTCATTACCTTTCAAGGCTGGCAATAATTATGGATTTAAAACTTCGATATGATATTGATGATATTTTGTAATTATGTAATTATAATATAAAAAATATCTTTTTTCATTCCATGTATTTTAAAATATGATAATGTTTCCCATTCTACCTCCTTGAGAAGCGATGTGATTTGTTTTTTGTTATTCTTTATATAGAAACAAATAAGGATAAATTTAATGACTATATTTGATATATATTAAATGGTATTTTTTTAATTATTAATACATTACCCAAATTATTAACCTTTTACTCTTTTGAGTAATGATAATGTCTTTCATGAGTACGTATGACCAACTGTCGACACACAGTGATGTGATAAACTATCCATGTTTAAATTCGAATAATGATTATAAAAATTTATCTAATGATTAAATTGTGTTTATAACATTATTATAATTCTTCATATGATGTATCTATACCCTATACCAATGAATTGAAACTTTCATGACACAATAAACATGTTAAAAAACCAAATTATCACCCAAAACAATGATTGTAATAAAATATTAATAATAAAAGGGTGATAAGACGGTATTAGAATACAATATATTTTATTATAAATATATATTTTTTCCTAGTATAAATAAATAACATTATTCAAATCATTATTCCTTTTTGAAAAACTATTTTTGAAAAAAAACTTTTTTCTTAGTATTTCGATAATGTTAGATTTAATAAGTGATTTTCAATGTTAAAAATATATTTTCCTTATAAAATTTTTAATGATATTTTTACTTAATTTATATTCATAAATGAAAAAATGACCATTTATTTTACTTATAATCCAAATTGGATATATTGTGTGGATACCATTATTATAATTTTTATGCCTGGATTATGATCAGTCTGACCATAAAAAGTATTAACATCCACTTTGTTGATTCATTTATCTAGTTTTTAATATTCCCTTGAATTATCCACATTCCTATGATAATTGGAAATTAAATTTACACTAAATATCCATCTTATTTATCATTAATATAGTTGTTTCATAAAATTTATATAATTTTAAAATATGTTTATTTTCATTGAATGTTAACGGATTAATAGTGGAAATATTGACAAATTTGTATTAATTAATAAATAAATACTTCCATTAATAAGGAAACTTTTTCATAAAATATTTCAATTATTCAATATATGATGAATTTTTTGGACGTGCAGATATATGGGGGTCTATACAATAGATATCCACTCGAAACATTGGTAGTCTCATGGGAAATACTATTTGTGTAGACTTATATAATTGGGTTTTACTATATATCCACCCATCTATTTTAAATTTTCTTAAGAAAGGTCATTATAGTTGGGGTATCATGATTTTTGAGATCATAAAATTGTATAATTAATTAATTCCTTCATTAGGAATTATTTTATTATTATCATTGATAATTTTTTAGGATATTATATTTGGATTCATTTCATTATCATTTTATTGGTTATATTTCATTTGTTTTCACTTATTTACCGTACCATGTTGATTATGCCTTATATAGTTATAAATGATAACTTATTGATTAAATAGAATACATTTTTATTAAGTTCACTTTTCATATGTATTATTATAGAAAAATTATTTAAATGGAATATAGTCTTATTCATTACCTTTAAAAAATTATTGTTATTGATTCATGAGAGCTTCCATTGTACGTAAACCATACAGAGGATTCGAGCTCACCCTGATTTTTCCAATTCTTAGAAATCCAATAAGTGTACTATGAAGTAAATGAAAATATATTTTGGATAGAATAATGATATTATTGAATAAAAAACATGTTATAATATCTATAAAATAAATTATTATATGAATATTGTTTTTGTCTAGTTTAGCATGAATTCTAAAAAGTTTTGTTCATCATGATATGATTATTTTTATATTATTATAATATAATAATGTAAGACAAAAACTCTAGGTTACTGTATTCATGGTCACTATAATTGGTATCATGTCATGTTTATTGAAACACTTCAAAAATAGATTTATGAAAATGTAAATATTGGAACATAACCCTATGACAAACATTGAGAATAATCATAGAATAACATCATAATGTTTTTTAAGGTAGAAATTCTATTTTCATCATATAAATACATATATTTCTTGATAATACAAGTGAACATGGTTCTGGAATAGATTTTCTGGGAGATAGTAACTATAATAACAGAATTTCATGAATTACATCAGAATAAGCTAGTGTAGAACAATTGGCCTTACAACATAAATAGATTGACTCTACCAGGGGATATTCAAAGGATAATTAACATTTTATTTTGTGTCCATTATTATGGATTTTAATATACTCGGATAATTAATAGAATAGGTAATACCTAACATTTCATTGATTGAAAATAAGTGATCATGATTCAGACATCCTATATTTATTAATGACTATATGTTTTCCAAATATGAATATTATTTCTCACACTTTGATTTATTGTTTTAGTAAATAGATGAAACCTGATGGAGATGATTTCTAATTGAATATAAAATAAAATTTAGAGATAATGAGAAACCATATGGGATGATGACTAGTGTTAAAGATATCATTATTATTCATAATCAGTTTTCCTAAAATATGATTGAGAACCTAAAAAATTACTATATCCCAGACTCAAAAAACAAGTGATGAATGGAATTTACTAAGAGCCTTAATTGTTGAGATCAAAGAATAAATATGTATCAAATTACATTAGGACAGAATGTAGAAATAGAACCCTCCTGCAAAATGTGTCTAAAAGTAACCAGAAAATTGAATATGTGAGTAAAAACGTTGCATAAAGAAATGAATTTTTGAGAAAAAATGTTGTCCACGATGGATGAAAATATATTTCATCCTTGGGACTTATTAATTATTCATTTTCTTGAATGTATATAACCTATGAATTACCATATTCAACACCCTTTTTTGTGTGCTCACATATGAACCAAGTATGATCTTATATTTAATTAATATTTATGAATTATTTATATATTTTAAATCACGAATTAAAATGTATAATTATTTTAGAATTTTTATTTTTGTGATAATAAAAATTAAACATATATGGATTGTATTAAATATTTGAACCACATATATATATATATAATAATTAACATTAGATCAATGGATAAAATCATGGGTTTCTGAGATCAAGGTTGATCATATGTTTAATATCTTAATCACCCATTTTTAAATATTTTGTGGTGGTAATTTCACTTTATTAATGATATTATGTAAAATATTAATGTGGAAAAATATTTTCCATTAGTATATGAAATATTAAATTGAGTAATAATTCCTTTAAATAATTATGGAATTAATATTTAAGGAATTTTTAAGCATTTAGGTTTCTTCTATTCATTGATTAATATAAAATATGGGTAATCACTATTTAGAAATGTTATAGTAATTATATTCATATAGTTTTACAAAAATGATAACCCATATGCTAGAAGGAAACCTGTTGTAACCTGCAAGGTTACATGTCTTGAACCCAAAACCAAATGATGATAAGTAATTAATGACTATCTCTATCTTATCTGATGTACTCGATAAAATGTCATTTATTTTAGTGAAAAAATTGAAAAATATATGTTAATGATGAATGAATGGTGTAAAAATAGAAGTTCAAATAATAATTTATTATATTGTATCACTTGGGCTTACCATATTTATTTTGGATTATAGTTAGAGATAGATGGATAAACACGTCTCCCTTAAAGAGATATCCCGATCCATTAAAAGTATATTTTTATGTTTTATGAAGAAAAAAATTTATATTTATAAATTCATTTTATAGAGTATGAGATTAATTGGATATTGATTAAAGCACAACCACATGAGGAAATTAATATTATGAAATTAAAATTTTTCAACTAAATATATTTCAAGATATTCATTTACAGTAAAAGAGTAACTAAAAATTATGAGAAGGATCATGAATAAAAAATACCATATTACCTTCATATTTGATTATAAAATTCTATGTTAAATCATAAGATATTTATTGATTGAAGTCCTTTTCATTCCATTAATAATTCACTTTATTGTAATCAATGATCACTATCAAAATCAATAATTATTAATGATTTTATTCCATTTTGATATCTTAATATCAAATTAATGTTCTATTATTTGGAATTCATGTATATTATATTCTGTAATTCCTTTTTTACTTCAATTTATATCATTTAAGATACATATTGTTAACCCTTTTGGAATGTGTATTTTTCAATAAAGTAGTTTTCTAATAACAACCCATTAACTTCTGATAAAAATATCTGATTTTGATGACACAATTTATTTAAGGTGGGGGAGAATGTAACAACATAAAATTATAAAATAATAACATTGAATTTGATATTCCTGTGATATGAATAACGAATCATAAATAACCCATGAAAATATTTCCTTAAATTTAATATCTTTTATACCTTGTAGAACTCTCAAACCAATGACTAAGTAAACCATAATATAATATAATTCTATAAGATAGAAAATTAATTGGTATGTGTGAGTAGTAATAATTAAAATATGAATTTTAGAATCAATTGAATAGAAATAATAAAATATTTAAAAGAAAAAAATGTTTAAAAAAACACATAATTTTTCAAAATGATAGTTTTATTTTCGCTTGGGCACAGAATTTATCATTAATTTTTTGAAATTTCAGAAACATTATTTGAGAAAATGAACTTAATTTTTATAATAATCATATAAACTTTTTCTTAGGGTAATGTTTTGGGACTTTTCTAAAATGTTTCATTTTTCAATGAATCATGAAAAATACATATTTTTATTAAAACAACATTTTTTAAAATAATTAACTAGGATAAATTACATTTATAATTAGTTTTAAATCAAATGTTTTAAATTTTATTATAAATTAACAATTTTTAATTTTTAACTAGTATAATATTAAAATATTAAAATAAACCATTCTATAATTATAAGAATTTTCTGTTTGAAACGCCTCATTATTCTCGCATCTACGGTTATAATGAAACATTGGTGTTATCAAATTATGTTAATTAAATTTGGATTAAAATATTATATATTATGAATAATAATTAATTATATTATATAATATTTTAAACATATGTTTTCCCCGCTGTTAATAGTATATGTATTAAAAGTTAATTTCCATGGTTAAGGTAAAAACTAAATTACCAGGGATTAAAAGAATATGATAAGTGTTAAGAATGACCTATCCACTTGTATAATAGTAATTTGTGGGATATATTTATACCTTATCACATAAAATTTTTCATTATGACCCATTTATGAGGCTCTTGGTATGATAAAAACTTGGGTGTAATAAATTCTTATAAAACAATCCATGTTTGTCAACTCCCACACTTATAACTCGAAAACACACTCCTTAAATAATCACACATAAATTATATTTTTTTTACCCAATACCTAACCATATAACTTCATTACTCCTATCCCAGCATCCTATATTCCTTGGTTTTTTCCTAATCCTATCATAGTGACGATTCTCGTATAAACCAATAGATGTCCCCCTGAAAAGATGTTACATTCTTAAATGAGTATTTTGATTTTATTTCATCTTCCACCTAAATAAAATATTATTTAATCATCATAATATAACAAAAAATGTACATGAAAAAATGTATAAGTTATTATTTTAATGTTATATCCTATTTCATTCTCCTCTTTAATTAAATATGACATCAAATCGTCTATCATGTTTAATCAAGATAATCGCCCCATGAACCAATGTAACCAGTTTCCCATCACAAACATTCAAGGTGGTGTATAATAATGATTGTAACCAAATTTATTATATTTGTGATATTACTATAATTATTTAATTATAATACCACATACTCTTTCATAATTTACATGTAATCTAAAATAATATAACATCTCTAATGTGTACGGAATACTATCACTCGACAATTCAATGTGATTAATTTTTTAATTATGATTTACATAAAAATTAATGAAATAACCTTAATATATATATATATATATGTGTGTGTGTGTGATATGTATTATATTATATATGTTTTATAATATTATTATATCACTCCATTACATACCCTTTCATCCATTAATGGAATGATAAAATATCTCATGTGTACGTGCGACCTACCGTCTCCACAAAGCAATGTGATCCATTTTCCATTTTGAAAATTAAATAATGTTTCTAAATATGTATATAATTTACAAAATAGCATTTATAACTTTAATATAATTTTTTTTGGTTGATCTATATACTATACCCATTGAAAAGAACATTGGTGAAAATACACTAATGAAAGAACAAGGAATTCAAGACATGTAACAATGAAAATAATGAAATATTAATAAAATAAGGGTGATAAGATTATATAATAGAATCATATATGAAATTTTAATTACGAATATATATGTTTTAAATTGATAAAATTTTAAATTCTATAATATAAGATGTTAAATATTTTTAAACCAAAATAAGGCATGTGTTAAGGGATTTCGTCTTAATTTCCCTTCATTGAGGTTTATTGTAATGTCAGGCCCATAATTTATTTTATTAGGTGTATGTACTACCCCTTTTATATTTAATATCATTAATCCTTTATAAATCACGGTATTTTGTTTTTTAATTTAAATTAACATATCCATTGTTATTTGACTTAAAATTTTCCATGCGGTAATAAAATTCATAATCAATTTCTTGGCATTTTGTTGTATTTCTCATTTGTTCTATTTTTTATTCTATGATTATGTGTGAAATAAAATTTTAATATTTTTTTAATTAATCTATTTTATGGGGATATATATTTGGTAGACATAATCAATAATTTGATTAATTTTAACTTAATATTTATGATATTTGTAAGGATTTATTTCACAATATCATTTTAATTTGAATTGTTTGTGCTTGAGTTTTCATTAAAATAATTTTCCTAATAATCAGCTAAAAAATCATTTCCATTCTTTCTACTATTAACATTTATTATGTTTTAATGAAATTGTACAATTGTCTGCACAATTTATTAAAAAAAATATTGAGAAATTGTTTTTAATAAAATATGTCCTCATTTCTCTCTTTGTTTGAAAATATTTTTTTTATCTGAATAGATTTTTTCAGAATATATATATAAAAATTATCTATTAATTAAATTTAGACCCATGTTTTTATTTTTAATTTTTTAATTTTTATTCTTTCCTCTTTGCGATCAAGGAGTATTTTACCTTTTTATAGTATTGTAAAATGAATGTTTTAATCTTATATAGTTTGTATGTAATATCATTTTATCCTGAAATATCTTTTCTTTGAAGCTGAAATTAACTGTTAGAATAATTATTTTGAAATGAATTTTATTTTACCAAATATTCATGGAATTTTTTGTTTTAAAAAGTAATTTTAAAAGTTAATTTTTTTTTCAAGAATAAATTTAAATATATTTTTTCAAATTTTTATTCATAAATGATAATAATAAAAATGTATTTTCATTAAACTCCATTGATTTTATTTTTTATTGAAACCATACTAATTCTATCCATGCTTTTTTTATAATCATATTGTTCAACTAAAGTATTGAGATTCATTTTTTGATTTATTTTTCTCATCAATAATATTTCCTTGAAATATCCATTTTCATGTGATCATTTGACATTAAATATCACCTAAATATCTATATAATTTATCATGAATATACTTTTTTCTTAAATATTATATTATTTGTACATATTTTATTACATTGAATTTTATTGGGTATATATTGAACAATTTATAGTATTTTTTAAATATAGATAACTTTTGATATGGTATATTATTCCTGATCTAAATTTATTATTTAATATATATGAAATTATTTGAAAATGTTGATATAGTTGGTGACATGTTATAGTAAGCCCCTCGAAGCATCTGTTGTCTCATGAAAAGTACAAGTTGTCTAGAATTAGTTAAATAGGTTTTTAGTGTATACCTACCTATATGATTTAAACTATATTGTGATAGATCTTGATAATATAATTATCATGATTATTTAGATCATGAAATCCAATAATTAATCATTTACTTACTCATGAATTTGGTTATTATTATTATCTATTTTTACAATGATATTATCTTTTGATTCATTTAAGTTGTAGTTTATTGGTTAAATTGTTTGTTTTTTTCGGTTTTTACTTTTACATATTGCTTATGGTATATGTAGTTATGATTTTGATGTTTCTAATTAAATGGAATGTATTTTAATTTATTTAAATTACCATATTTATTATTATAGTCAAACTATTTAAATGATATTTGTGTTTATTCACTTACAGTTTCATGATTAAACTAATTGATTCATTATAACTTTCTTTATGTTGATCCATTACTGAGAATTTGATCTTATCATTTTTTTGTTTGAGTTCTGTGGAATCTCAGAATGTGTACTATGAATGATATGAAATGATATAAAATAAGGAGTAAATATATTCACAAAAAAATTATGTTATAAATTTTTTATTCAAATGTAATATGAGAATAATGTATGTAACATGTTTAAAATGAATAGTAAAATAAAATGACCTTTTGGATGTTATTTCATGTATTATATTCAAATTTAATATTATAAGACACAAAATCTAGGTTATTAGAGTTAGGTTTGTAACAAACATATCAATCTAGAATCACAAGATTGATCAAACATTGAAAAAATATCGGGATATGAATGTGATAGATCAAGAATCAAGGGAACCAGTGGTATTTTACTACCACTATAAGGAAAATCCCCAAATCAACACTATGGATCAATTCATGGACACATTATACTAATAAACAACCTCAAAAAACTTCCATAAAAGATATGAAACAATTTTTAAATGTATAATTTAATTATCCTAAAAATAGTATACATTTAATTAATAGAGGATGCTATAATCTCACACCCTTATGATTTCCTTATTCTTGTATATGATTTTTAATTTATATGTCACATATTTACCAAAGTTAAGGATATGAGATCACCCTTTCCTATGATTACATTTATCCTAGGTTATGTATAATTTTTTCATATAGGATATGTATATAGTTAGTACCATGGGAGAATAAATTTATCGTAGATGTTGGATATCATTCATGAAATATGTTAATTATGGATCTAGTCATCAATGACACTAAACATGTATAGTTAAATAGTCTGAATTATTTAGTAATATATTATGTTTTCATATATTATAATGAAATATGTTTTTATTTTTTACATTTTTCAAAATTAAATTCCCATGGTACCTTCCTACGATTATTGATATTTATTTTATATGACATATTGATGGAGTGTAAACACGTATTTATAGAATAATTATTTATTTTCAAGGAAACAAGTTAGAGAAGATTGAAAAATGTTTAGAGGGTTATATTAGGTTTTTTTGTTAAAAATATAGTCCTAGATTTGGAAAGGTTCAATTTACTGGTAATGGAATAACATTTCTAATGGAATAATTTATTCTGTCAATGTATTGTGGTTAAAGAAGACATTAAATAAGTCATTCTTAATCATCTATATACTAAATGGTAAAATGCCTATATTTGTAACACCATGAGATATTAAAATATGAAAATAATGTTAGATAGAATGTATGACATGAATTAAAAATATTAAAATAAAATATAACAACCTGAGACTTTATAATAATTTTTTTTCAATATATTTGATGAATTACAAAGAATGAAACACCAAGATTAAATGAAAAATGACACTCAATTAAAATTATTTTTTTCAAAACATTCCCATTATATCCTCATCATGATGTAGGACAATGTAAATAATATAATAAATATGATGTTAATTATATGGATTACACATATAATAAATAAATTCAATGATTATCTATCTATAATTTGTAATACAAGAACCATTGGAAAGAGAAATAATTTTTTTCTAAAAAAGTCTATTTATCTAAATGGAGTACTTCTCACCCATTTCACACATAATATAAAATTGCATTTTTTACTTTAATAAAATTAATTTTCAATATTAAAATTAATTATTTAGCTCTTAATTTAATTTTTTTTTCATTGGGTTTTCAATTGATAATTTTCTAAAAGAATTAATCTGTTGATGTATAATGATAAATATTGAATTTTAATTAAAATATCATTTTCATTAAAATTATTTATAATGATAATTTATATATTACTTTTTTAATGTTAAATTACTTAATCTATATTATAATATAACTAATATAGGTCATTTTGGTCACATTTATAATGATATTTTATATTAAAAATTCCATACTAATGTGAATTTTCTCTTTGGAAACATGATTTTTCGTCATCTTTGTCATTATAATTGTGAATTATATTCTGGGACATCTATGAATTTAATTTCAGAAAAGGGATTATAAATCATGACCAATATTAATTTATATTATGTAATTATTTCAAATTCATTTATTAACATTATTAATGTAAAAAAATGTTAAAAATAATTATTACGATTAAGGTAAACAGTGGTCTTCCTAGGTGTTAAGTAATATTGAAAAGGGTTAAAATAAAAAAACATATACAAACCCCATTATATGGTAATATTTCATAAAAAAATAATCTATATGATTCGGTGAAGTCATTATTTAGTCTTTTTACTCTAGAAATGTTTGTTTGATTGATCCTTTTCTGAAATACCAAGTCTTCCCCCTCCACTACTTATAAAAGGACACCCCCTCTATTCCCCTATTAGTACTACTAAACCCCTTTGGATAATGCATAAATTGTGTAAATATATTACTAAAATAAATACATATATCTTATATTTTTTTTATATTATAATTATAATCTAGTACGGATTTAGGTTTAACCTAAATATGTAACTTGAAGAAGGGATAATGTTTTTAACTCTGTGTTTTCATTTTACATAATCATATAACTCCTAGTATATAATACCAAATATGAAAAAATAATAAAAAATAATATTATATAAAAAAACTTTACATATAAATTTAATATTCTCTTACCATATCTACTTCCATAAAATGTAAAATAAACCCGTCATTCATTTATACAGGGGACTGCCGCCTTGAGAACTGATGTAGTCTTTTTACCATAACCATATTTAAATGATATATGTAACAATATATTTAACAAATTTAAAAGATATATAATTTATTAACATACATATTTAGTTATCAAATCGCATATAAATTCATACATTCCATCCTAGGATGTAAACAATAATATCACTAATTCTTATGGTGGACTACTTTCTCAGGAAGTGACGTGATATGTTTATTTTCTTACAGTTTATAAGTTCGGTTGTGAGGATAATTTTTTATAAATATATGTGATATTTTTTTATCAAAAAATAATTATCAAAATATAATATCATATGATAATTCTTACCATTAAATCCTTTGGAAAACACTAACGCTGCTCGTGCGTATGTTGAGACTACCGCCGCCATATAGCAATGTGAAATGTTTTTCATTTAATTTCTAAATGGATGGACATAAGAAAATTTTTTAAAAATATAGATGATATATATATCATAATCATGATTTATTAAAATTTCATTAATATTTAATTTAATTTATCTCCATCCATTAAGAGAAATGAAAACATCCTTCATGTGTAAGTACATCTAACCATCATTTGAAGTGTGTGATACACTATCTAACAATAATTTTTAGAGAATTAAATTAATAAATATATGATTAATATATATGATATTTATATAATTTTCAACATCCGAGAGATAATGTAACCATGATCAAATTTAAAGGATCAAAATAACTGATAACGTATTCATGAAAAGTGATGAAATTATCACATGAAATGGTGATTTGAATAAGGAATTGATAATAAAAGAGTGATAAAAAAATAAAATTATATATGGTTTAAGATGTATTATTACAGTCCTATAATTTATGTGAAATTATCTTATATTTAATATATAGGAGGCCTGGAAACCTACTCAGGGAGTTAAAAATTAGTAATGGTTTCCTAGCTCAAATTTACTTTTGTGAGATATACACCATAATCTTTACTTCTTCTGTTTTAGGTATATGTAATTACCCTATTGATATATTATATTATTAATAAATATATATTTATGGTATTTAATGTTTAATTTGATGTTATTTTATTTATGTTTCTTATGATCAAAATGTTACCAAAGTGGTAAGGGTTTATTTCACAATTTTCATAATTATTCAGAAAGGTGTTTTTTTAACTCACTCTGGGGGGAATTATATAAATTTCCATAATAAATTCAATATTTTTTTTTATTTTTGTTGTTTTTCATGAAAACATTAATATCATATTACTATTTTATAACTCTTTAGTTCATAAATTGAGGGGTAAAAATTTTTATCAAATTTTTACTTTATTTATCTATTCAATAAATATTCAGATTTTATCAAATCCATGTATTCTAAAAAATATTTCTATTTTTTCACCTTAAAAACTAATTTATTAAATAAATTTTTTCCTATTTTTATTAATTTAATTTTTTTTAAAGGAATCTTCTTGTCATTCTGAAATCAATGTCTAGTTTTTCTATTATAAAAAATCTGAAAGGAATCATTATCATAAAATTTGCGACATGAATTATGTTTTATAACTTAATTACCAATCAATGATTCAAATATTATATTAACTATTTTAAAAACATATTTTGAAAGAAAATTTGGAAATTTGTTTAAATTTTATATTTAATTATATTTTCAAAGTGAAACTGTTTTTTTTTCTTCAAAATTGATTTTGATGAAATTTATATGATATTTCCATTCATCAATAGAAGCTACCATTTATTATACAAATGATACACAAGGGATATGTTGTATTGATCTATCATTATTATTTTTCTAGCAATTTTAGTATTTTTTTGAATAAGGATGTAAAATTATATTACCATTAACCCTATTAATCTTGATTGTTTATGATTGTTATTGTTGATTAGGTTATCTATTTACATTTTATATTATATTTATTAGATGAATTTTTTTATAATTATTTTTTTCACCCATTTAATACAGGCAACGAATTGTTCATATTATGTAATTTGTGGGGACTATAATTACACAGTTCCTCAGAGAATTGGTTGGTCTCTTGAGAGAAATTATGATAGTTATTTGGATGTGTTATTAATCATTTATGTAAAATGTATTGGGGTGATTAATTAATGGTAAGGAATCATGGTACGAGTCCTTGATGGTATTTTTAAGATATTCTGAATATTTTATTCCATCATTAATAATTATATCATTGTTATTTCATATGATTAATTGGTTAGTTAGAATATCAATGCTTAAGTTTATATATTATGCGATTATTTATACAGTGGTATTTAATGATCATATATTCCTACCATATTATTATCAAGATATTGATTAAATGGAGTGTGTTTTAGTTATTTACTTATACATATATATTATGACTTATTTATTTATATCTTTTGATGTATGCATACCCTTTATGAGAATTTATTCTCACCACATTATTATTTTTCATTATTCTTAGGATACCTAGAAGTGTTTTGTGATTGATATTTAGTGAAACAATATGGGGAATAATCTAAATATAAAGAAATAATTTCATTTTTTATGTAGAAAAATTTAATGTGAATTTCAAATAAATAAATAAATAAATATATATATATAGGAGACCAAAACTTCTGAAATATTCTTTATTTTAGGATATGATTGTATATATCTATAGGAAATGTAATAAAGTAGGCATGAAAACGAATTTACGCGAGTTAGGGTCATTACACAAGGAATCATAGAATGTTTAGTATAAGCCTTGGAAAATAGATTTAGGAAAACATATATTAGGGAGTATAATCCTATTAATGAATTTGAGGTTATGTATATTATAAAATCCCATAGTTTTGTTAAAAAAACATTAATGTGGGTTTTCCTAGAAATAAAACTATTTATTGATACTACACGTGGATGTGGCATAGAAATATATGTAACTAGGGGATTAAAATGTGGAATTTTTTTTAATAGGATTTACCTGAACATCACCATGTGCATGATAATATATTTTACAAGTATCCTTGTTAGATACTACTTGAGGATATACTTTGGATAATTTATATTTTTTACAAAACATTATAAATGATATTAAATTAATGATATCTTAAAATAAACCATTTTTTATTATAATATTTTCTACGCACATATTTTTAAATTCATGTTATGTGCTTCACTAGTTATGGGATTATACATTACATTTCATAATTTTATGATCTAAACTAGAATATGAAATTATATAGAAATTGATCTTAATATATGGAATGTAGACAATATCAATGCATATAATCAAAGTAATAAATGAAGTTAATTGAATAATAATGAATATAGAGATGGATATATAGCTAGAATTGATCAAATTTTAACTATATTTGGGAAAATAACATAGGTTTTGAGTAATAATATTTTCCATCTAGTGCAGCCTATTGACCCATTAAAAAATGTAACAATGTTAGAATACATTATGCATCAATATCTTATATCATTAAATTAGACTAAAAAACAATTTATAGCTAAGAAATAGATTTATTAGTTATGGATTATTTTATATCTTTGGGATTTAGTGAAGGAGAGATTGTTTACATGTAATTTGATCATATCTTAGGAGATGCGGATTAATTGTGGTCATTTATTCAAAACACACAGAATGTAAATGAAATTGCGAACAATAAAAATAAGTTTTTATATGTTCTATTATTAGGAATGTATTTACCACAAGACAAATCACCATATATGGATGAAAAATTCCAGTTTCAATGAAATATTGATGATAAAAAAATTTCTATGAATGAAATAAATATTATAAGGTTATGAAAAAAACTACAGACTATATATGTAATCCAAAGATCATGACTTCCCATTTCTTATAGGAGATTAAGAAAATCCATTAAAGGCCACTAGTATCCCAAATATACTAATCATATTAGGATATAGTATTATTTTATATCCATGGAGATAATTAATTAAATTTTTAATAGGAATTCAAGGGAAATATTAGAAGAAGAGTACGTGATATAAAAAATGGATAAATGGGAGAAGTGTAAGACGTATTTTCATTTATGTAAAACATATGAAATGATGAACCATGGAAAATTCATAAAATGTAAATTAGTTTTATTTATGTGTGGAAAATAAGGAAATAATTATCAATAATTCATGGGTATAGGAGAAGACATGTCATTATACTGTTTTATTTTTAAGGAGATATGGTATTATTCAAACCAATTCCCCAAGAATAACGAGATTATACCTTATAAGAACATAGTGGATCATATTCATTCACATTCTATTGATATATCTTAAGTAAAATAATTAATGTTATTGTGTACACGGATCTAATAAATTTTTTTAATATTACTTTATTAATTAAATTATCATTATATGAATCTTGAAACATATAACAATTGTGCGGTAATAGTTTTTATTTAGGTATTAAAAATCATTTGTTGAAATATACCATGAAAATTGATTTGGTGGTGAGTTGATCTTTTTTGAAAATACATTATTAAAGAAAGATAATGTTTAATATTTAATATATGATGATATAATAATGATTAAGATACGTTTATGTTATAGTATTATTTACTATTAATTTGGATAGGTATTTGATGGTTTATTTCCTTATTGATGGAGTTTACAACATGTTTTGATATAGGGAATACATTATAAAATTGGAGATTTGGTTTTCAAAATCATGAATATATTAATTAAATTTTAATTGTGATCAAGGTATTTATTTATTTGTAATTTCACATTTATAATTACCATGTAATTAATGGAGGATATATTATTAATTTAGTGAAATTTCAAAAAAAATAGGAATTTGATTTTGGAGTGACATATTTTGGATGAGTCTTAACGATGTCTATATATATAGTCTGGATTATGTTAAATTTTTTTTATTAGATAAAATTCTCTAGATTTTTTTTTGAAAGTACCTTCAGATATGAGTAATGACTTGTCATTCTAGTGATCTATTAAATTTTCTTGATGCTTTGAAACTCAATATGGATATTAATTTAATAGAGTAATAAATTATGTGGCAAATCATTGATGAAAAATGAAAGGATGAAATTGTTCCTATGAAATATAAATATATCAAGTAATTAAATTTTAATATTTTATCACTCCATTTATTAATGGAATTCGCTAAATCTAGAAAATGAATCTAGAAAAAAAAATTATCCTAGTACATTCATTTATGATCAATAAAATTGGGTATTAAATAATTATATGATTCTGTTTTAGTGTTTTTGAATTTATTTTGATCATTAAACTTCATGTGATAAATGATCTCTATCACCCTCCATAATTATTAGGTAATTATTCTTTTCTTCCATGTCAATACCTTCACTCCCAAAAAATATTCTAATACAATAAAACTCAGTTCTCTGTTAATTATTGAATTCCTTCAAAAATCTTATTATCTCTTATGAATAAGATTTCTTATTTAACCTTCTCATGATGTGTAATTTTAGTAAGGTAATTTTCAAATGTCAAACTCTTGATTATTTAGATCAAAATTAAATTATGAGGACACAATTTATTTAAAGGTGTAGAATGTAACAACTCAATATTTTAAAAAATGAACATCATGTTCTATAGAAATTATGAAATGTAATAGAAATATTAGAAAAACATACTGAATAAATATACATTATGATATAATTATTTTATAAATCTCTTCGATAACTTGGGTTGCACATAACACTATGTTTAAACGAAATGCAACACATTATTAAAATATCATTCCTTATGAATGACAATTATAACATTATCATTCAGTTGGATATTTTGAATACGAATAACTATATTATAGAAAACTAAATGGATTGAAAATAAAATAAAATTGTTATATATTAATTATAAATAAAATACGAACCTTTAAAAAGATAAATAGATAAGTTTTAAAAAACATATTTTTTCTGAATATCTATTAGTCTCACTTTAAAAACATAATTTAAAATTAATTATTAATTTTTTTGAAAGTAAATTCTATAAATAAAAGTTATATTTTGAAATATAAATTTTGAATATACTGTTTGGGAAATTTTTTAAAAAATTTAAAGATTATGTTTTAACTAATAGTGAAAAATAATGAATTTTAAGTGGAAAATTCATTTTAATTGAAATTTTTTATAAAGTAAATTTATATTATAATTTTGTTTTCATGTATAATATGTTAATATATATTAAAATTTAACAAATTTAGATAATTAGGGAAAATTTAATATTTAATTTTCATATTGAAACATTCTATACTATATTTGAATTAACTCTTTGAAAAACAACTTTTTTGCCTTGTCAACAATTATAATTTCGAATTAGATTCATTTAATTCCAGGAAATTAATTTTAAAAAATAGATTTATATATTTTATAAAAATATTATTTATATTACATTATAATATATAACTAATTTTATTCCATTATTAATAGTAAAAGGGTAAAAAGTAATCCTGATTCAGGGAAAAATGGTTTTACTAGGGGTTAAATGATGGTGATGTGGGTTAAAATGACATAAAAAATATTAAAATACAATTTTATTGACATATATATACCCTATAATCTATAATGTTTTAAAATGAATTAATATGGTGGGTTTTGGCATGATAAACATGTTGTTGTAATTGATTCTTCTAAAAAAAATTATCAAGTGTGTCCTCTCCCCGCATATAAAAGGACACCCCTTCCACTCTCCAATTCACACTCCCAACCCCCTTCGGTCTGACCTATCCATGGATAAATATCATCCATACATAAATAAAAAATCCTATAGTATTTTTTTACATTATAAATCTATCTAATAAGGCATTATGTTAAACCATGATAGATTGTTGGAATAATAGTCATTGTTTTTTCTTTGAGTTTTCATTTTAATTAATCTTATAATCCATATAATAATTAATAATTATTCAAAAAAACTAAAATAAAATATATACTGATATGTTATTATTTATATGGAATGAACTATATCCCTCTTAGTATCCATCAAATGAAAACTGAAACTTTCGATCGTGGGTATAGTTGACTACCGCCTCAAAAACCAATGTATATTGTTTCCATAACCACCTTTCAAGGATAGATGTAATTATTAATTTATCATAATTTTAGGATATTTATAAAATTATTATAATTATTTAATTATATTATCACAAAAAACTTCTTTTAATTCCATTCCATGAGGGATACGATAATATCAATCGTGTGTACTGCAGACTACCGCCTCATGAAGAGATATAATTCATTTTGTGCTTACGCATTACACTAAAGTTAGTAAAGATAAAAGTTAATTAATATATGTGATATTTATTATATAAACATAATTCATCATATATAATATAAAATATGACATCTTACCTATCAATCCTTTGTAAAACAACAACATCGAGCTTCGAACAGTTGGACTACCGCCTCCACGTAGGGATTTGGATTTTTTTTCCATTAATACACGGATAGTAATAAAGATAAATTTTATAAATAAAAATAATATATATAGAATAATAATTGTTCTATAATGTTTAATTATTAATTATGTAACTTTTATCCATCCATCAATAACAATGGAAACAACCTTTATGCCAAGGTATGACCAACCATCTCCAGGAACGATGTAATCCATTTTCTATTACAATTTTTTTGATGACCCTAAATAAAAATTAAATATATATATATATATATATATATGATATTAATATATTTTTTCAAAATATTTATATTATATCACTAGTATCAAATTAATATTTTTAAAATTACCAAAATAAAAAATGCATGAAAAACGGAGCAATTATCTCTTGAAACTGTGATTTAATCAAGAATAACTAATAAATAATTGAAAAAATAGTAAATGTAAATATTATATGGTATGATATATATGAAAATGGTTATAAAAGGGATATTTAAAATCCCTATATTTATTATATATGAGTTTGAGACATATATGAAATATTTCGAACAAGTGGTAAGGGTTTCTCGTATCACTTTTACATTCATGAGACATATTCCATAATAAGAACTTATTACTTTATGTTTTTTACATACTGGACCTTTTTGATATGTTATATCATCAATCCAATTATATTAAGGGAATATAATTTTTCATTGGATATTATTTTATTTATCAGGATAATGATTCCAATGTTATTAATGTGGTAAGGGTTTATATGACAATCTCATCATTATTTTGGATTGTTTTTATTTACGGCTAATTTGGGGAAATTATTTTATATTTATAAATTAAAATCAGACTATTTTATTCTCCCCTGGTTATTTTTTTATGTAATAGTAGAATTTTACAAATATTTGGTATATAAAATGATTGATAAAATGTTTTAACAAAAATGGTACATTTTTTTCACTTTTTGTAGAAAAATGTTTTTCATTAAAATCCATGTTATCCAAAATTTTCTTCAAAAATTATTTTCATCATTTTACAAATTATTTAATAAAGTCATTTGAAAAATTTTTAATATTTAAAAACTTTTAACAAATGAATCTTTAGTCGATTTTTAAAACATGGATTGTGTTTCATTTTCTTTAAATATAAAAGGAATCCTTATTTTATCGTGTATGTCAGGAACATAATTTTCCACCTTCATGGCCAGTAATTTTTTTAATGATTATTTAAAATGTTTAAAATGTTTATTTATAAGAAAAACAATTTTCAATTTTATTTTCTTTTTTGTTTTAATAATATTTTTAAATTGAAAAAAAATTCCTAAAAAATAAATTACATTTTTATTGTATTTATTTTCAACAACTGGAAAAACCCAGACCTAAAATTATATATTCCAAAATAAGAAAATTTTATTTATTTATTTTTTAATAAAATATATGTGGAATATAAAAAATTCATTTCACAAATGAGGACATTTTACAGTCAATGCTATTTATAATTAGACAGAACCTCACAATTTAGGATATTATTAAACAAAATTATGTAATTGTATTCATGTATGATACCTCCTTAAATCATACAAGACCCACCAAAAATTATAATTACTAATGAAAATTATTTTAAAACATGGGATAAAGAACAAATGATTAATAAGGTATATAAAAATAAGGAAATAAACAAATATTCCATGAATTCTTATAGACACTTTCAAGATATAATTCTCATCCTTAGGATTAATGTATACATACATTGTAAAAACATGAGGTTTCTTTAAAAAAATAGAAAGCATAAAATCATGTAGTCAGGGTTTGGCTTAGTGTAAAGCACCATGTAATCGAACATGAAAAAGTCAGGTAAAAAACCATTGGGCATAGGGTGCTATAGCAGTACTGTATTGCATTGTAGAAGCGGTGGAACTATAGTGGCAACAGGTCACTGTAGCATCGGTAGGGCACTATAGCAGTAGAAGGTATAGGGTGGTACTGTAGTAGGTGGGTACTGTAGATGTACTATTCACAGAATTTGCCTTTGGCCAAAAATTTGGGCCTACGGGCCACGTGATGGGGTAAATGCCCACGGGGTCTTTAGGCTATGTAATGGGTCTCCCTCTACCCAATTAATGAGGTATTTTCTTTAGTTTAATAATAAATGAGGCTTCAGAACCATCCCTTTAAAAAAATAAAAAGCATAAAACAAATTTAGGTATCTTGGAAAATAATTTATTACCATAATTACTTATGATTTTAACCCTTAAATCTATCATATAATTTATAAAAATCATTATTACCTTACTGTGTAACCCTCACAAATACCTTATGATGTAACTATTATAATTACACATGGAATAACTATTAAATTAAACATCTGACATACCCAGTGAATTGAAGGGATATAATGAATCCAATAATCATTGCTTTATAACATAACCACTTATCTTATTAAACAATTAAAAATAAACATAACATAATCAAAAAATATGAATACCGACATCCTAAATACATTGCCCGAGGAAAATTTCTTAATTAAAAGGAATACTATTAATATATAGAAGAAACAAATTTTCTTTGTAAATAAACATGTAATATTGCAATTATTACTTCAAAAAATTAGGGTTTCATGAATAAATAAAAATTCCCTCCTGCTGTATAAGTTAAAAAATAGTATTTTTAAATTTCATAAAAAATTGAAAGTTAAGAGGGTATTACAAGGAATTTACTTTATATAAAACCATAAAAAATACCTTTTTGAAAAAATTTGATCAAATTTATAAAATTTCAATTATAAAATTTATGTACATATATTTATATTCATGAAATTATTTTTTAAACATGGATATGAAATGTAAATATATATAATAATAAATCATTAAAAAATTTAAATCAATATTTTTGTTTAAGAGTCCCATACCTTAGGTTTGAGTTCCTTAAAATGTGTTTAAATATCATGTGTAATGTTTTAAAGATTTAAATTCATTTATCAAAAAGAAATATATTCAAATTTATCATACCTCCTATGTTCTTCTTATGTCATCCTTCCACCGAATTAATAATAATATTTTTATTTCCAATGTTTCCTCAGCGTTTGTTTCATGGTTCCAGGGTCGGTTTATTATGGATTTTATTTTCAAATGGAGATAAAAATATATAAGAGAATAAAAATATATATTTATATCATTTTAAACAATTATTTTTCAATTTTAACATACTATGATTATAGTAAAGGGAAACATAAACTCATTGCTCATGATGTCTGGGAATTGACACACCATGTTTGATAATATCATTTTTAATAATAAAATTATAAAATAATAGATTTTTTAATTGATATACCATTAAAAAATTATATTATATTTAATAATTTGTATTTATCATGAAACTTTGGATATGGTTGAGGATAAGCTATATGTTATAATGTATTAAAAAGATAAGAAATATGATTTACCTTTCAAATATTTCTCCTTGAGACCCTCCTTAGGCAATTGGAATTGGAATTTTTCTGGGACCAAAAACACTAGAATGTGGAAAGGTATGAGGAAAATAGAATTTTTAAGAAAATAGTCTCGGAATATGATTTATGATGATGAAATTAAATGATGGAATGAGACCCCTTTAATAATTGAGGGAAGGGGAAAATTAATAATTACATTAAATATTATATATAATAAAGCTAATATAGGGGTAAATACATCTAAAGGGAATAAAAATTTAAATGGGTATCAGGTTCAATCTAAATATTATCATATATATATATATATTTATGAATATTTATATTTTTAAATAATTTAATAAAATATATTATTCTAAAAAAACAAATTCTCAAATGAAAAACCATTCATAACTACGAGATAATAAAATAAATTAAAAAACTAATAATTTTTATATTATGCTGTATAACTGTCATTTTAATATAGATAATTCATAGATCTTCTTAATTATGTTATATTTTATTCATTTTTATATTTCTAATATCATTTATTTGATTTCATAATTAAATCAATAATTTTTGCATCATCGATGGGAAATCTATTATGGAATTTATTTGTTAACTCAAAATTAAAAAAATAATTATATGAAAAAAAAAAATTAGTATCATTTAAAATACTAGTTATGGTTTTATGAATAATATGTAAACCCACATATAAAAATATTATACTAATTGAAATACATAGTGTAATAAACATATATTTTTTCAACTAAAATATTATAAGGGTCCTAAAAAAATCTAATTGGATCAAAATGGTAATTAGTCAGGATATTGGAAACATTTGTCAAAATATAATCAACTAATAATATTTATTCATATTTTTTGGTCATTTAATTTTTCTTCTAAATTTAATTTAATCTTTTATTGAACATTCTTCTTCTTTCACAATTATTGCATCAGCATTGCATATGAATTAAAGTTAATTATTCAATAAAAAAATTAAACATAAAATAATATCATAAAACAAAATAAATTAGGTTCATTATAAAAACATATATTCATTTATTATGTATATTTAATAATATGTGTGTTTAGATGGGGTTTGACCTAGTGGTAAGCACCCCATAATCCTACAAGACAAATGGTGGTTCGAAACCCCTGGGGCGCAGCTATAGTAGAAGTATTATAGTGTATAGTAGCAATGGTGGGCAATGTAGCGGTCCTAGGACACTATAGCAGTGGTAGGGGTACTATAGTGGCGACATGAACTATATAGTAGAGTAGTAGGCAGGTATTGTAGCAGAAATATTCCCAGAATGGGCCTTTGGCCAAAAACATGGGCCTACGGCCATGTAATGGACTGAATTCCCACTGGGACATCGAGCTATGTAATGGGACTACATCTACCAAATTAAAAGAGGTATTTTCTTATCATTAGTAATAAATTATGCTTCATCCCCAAACATTTAAAAAACTAATATATGTGTCAAGAAAAAATATTTAGTTTGTTAATTTGACTTTGCATACCATGACAAAGCATTACACATGAATTTGGATAAAAATCATGTTATATAACTCTAAAATTCATAAGTATTGGGAAAAAATATACATTAAACATAAAAATTTAAAAAAAGTGGATCAAATAAATGTGTAACCACCATTATTATCTATATGGTTCCAAATTTGAATTTGTTAACGTTGTCAAGCAATGTGTCAGCACTGATAGAGAATTTCATTATAATTATAAATAAATAAATTACAACATAAATGTTATGAATTTTTTATGTAAAAAATTTCAATTAAAATATAATATTTTTTTCATTCCATAATTTAAATAATGTTTACATTATAATTTATTTCTTGATGATGTCACAGAAATGCATCATTTTTGTACAATTCTCCAAAAATTATATATTTTTTAAATAAATCAATAAATTTTCCAACAAAATAATTTTCATATGATTATTTCAAAGATTATTTTATTTTTATAAAATAAACTTTAAAAATTCTTATTTCCCCATGGTACGTAATAAATCCCCCATTCTGATTATAACAAATTACATTACTAAAATGAATGTCATTATTTTTTAAGAACATCTAAATAAATTCATAAACAGTTAGAAATGTAAATATATTTCAAGAATCATTTATTTCTATTAATACCCTCTAATTTAAATACTATGTTATATAGGTCACATTTAAATAATTATTTGTTCATTTAAGCTCGAGGTGACATAGTGTTTCCCTATAAAACATTGTGATTATACATTATCCCACCATAAATGAATTTCACCCTCTCCATTCATTTTTCATACTTAAAACTATGAATTTATATATTAATAATTAATAAAAACTAAAACATATAATTAAACATAATTACCTAGCAGTTCAAAATAAAAAAATATCTAATCTACAATGTTTTCTGGACAGTTCCTCTTATACGAACGGTAAAGACCCAATCTCGTGCTTCTAGATTCAGCACTAAAAACATGATTTTGGTATATATATTATTTAAAATATAGCTTAAAAATAACTAGTGATTTAAAAAATTGATGATTTTTTATTTTCTACAATTTAGAGAATTAGACAAAACTATATAATTTATAATATTTATTCAAAGATATAATTAATTATCTTCATCTGCGCTACCTCCTTATATGAAACAAAAACCTATCGAAATTATAATAAACTATAATAAATTTTTCAAAACATATTACAATCACAATAAAATAACCACTCATAGTCATAAACATCTCCCAAAAACCAAAATATAATATTAAAATTATAATTCTTGCATCATATATAAATTCCTTGAGAAAAAACAATTAATTTAAAGGATTTTCGTTCACATACAAAGGAAAACATGTCAATGAAAATAATCAGGTAATATTATAAATTAGACATCAAAAAAATAAGGAGTACTGAAATGGAGAAAATCATCTCATATATTATAATTTAAAAAACAATCTTATTGAATTTTTAAAAAAATTTCTTTTGAGAGGATTTTGATAGGAAAGTCCAATATATTAAATCAGAAAAATAGCCCTCTTTAACTGATATTTTCATATTTCTAAATTTGTTTTTATATGATTTAATCCCAAAAAATTAATCAATGTGTGTTGAAGGAAGGATTTCATTAAGTCATCCCTCGAATAGGTTAAAGTTTCAAATTAAATTTCATGAAGGAAGAATTTCATTAAGTCATCCCTCGAATAGGTCAAAGTTTGGTTGGTGTAATATTGTTACCGGATAGAACAATTTAGGTCTAGTAATTCAGCCATAATCCATTCAATACAGAACCAATTTCTCTTAAATTTAGAGGGTATATTTCCAACCCCATTACCCATAAACTATAATAAGAAAACCTATCCTAATTTAAACATATGGTTAGTGACCCAAAGATGATATTCTTGTGGGCATATTCTGGAGTATATTTTTATGTTATAGATTTTATATATTTCATGTATTTTAGTTTTGAAATGTATTCATGCTCCCCATTATTCTTAAATAACCTTACTCTTTTGGGGTAAATCTTATGAGTAATTTGGAACGGTTACATTTTACATTTTGTTATGGTTGAGTTCATATACTTGATGTTAAGAAATTATTCTCTCTGTTTCAATGATTGTTTCAATAGTAATAGCAGTTTTTATTATCATGTGTTATCATATATGAATTTAGATCCAATTGTAATAATTTATTTTTTTTAATGATAATTATCTCCCTCGACTATGATCTGGTCTATATACGATTGAATATATAAGGGCATAGTGGTGAAGTACTTAGATATCGTTAATATATTTGGCAGGGGTATTGAATATTCTTAACTATTTTGGATAAACAAGAACAGATCGTGAATTTCCATACTCAATTTAGGGTATTCACAACAACTTTTTTCACATTGGAAGGAGAGTATACTAAGCTAATTTATTATTATGGTTTACTATCACCATCACTATTTACCAAGTAAGTGATATAAAGCAATCATGAAATATCACTTAAACCAACTTAGAAAAAGAGGATTGAATAAAATTGGAAATCTGATAACATTTTCAATTGAAAAATCAACCCGAACCTAATCACCCTATTATTGTCACTATTTTTAATCATATTATTTTTCATATTTTTTAATTCTTTAAATTTATTTATTTCTTTGTTTCATCACTTTTTTTCAAAACCAAAATCATCCAAAAACACCCTACTTAATTCTCATATTTAAAGTGAAAAATGTTATTATTGTGTTCTCCAATTTGGAAAAATAATATGTTACGCACTCTAAAATATATTAACATAATAAATAATTTTTTCTTCCACACACCATGATACGAATAATTCAAAATAGGGCTTCGTTTCTGGGGAGGTTGTGCCAAAATTTAACTATAAATATTTGACACATTTAAAAAAAAATCAAAACAATATTTCCCCATAATGTTTTCAAATGATTGGTTATTTAATTTGTGGAATTTATTACACCCAAATAGCATATCAAGAACACTAATTTGATTATAATGATCTAAATAATCTATTCCAATGGATGTGTGATACTATAGGGGACTTGGTGAGGAAAACGGAATGATCCTTTGTCAATGTTCATAAATTAATAGAGCATCCCTACACTGAGCCAGAGGAAGAACCTGAGAAAGATCCCTTGAGGGATGAGTTATAAGTTTAATTGGATGAGGGACAAAAAAAGAACCATAATCCAAACTAGTGGTAGATTTAATTTCATCACACATCTATCAAATAGAGGATCCCAACAACCTACCTCTATTGAAAGAAATTTAACTCGAAGAGTAACATTCCTCTGAAGAAACAATTGATATCGAGCAACTTAAGGGAGATAATATTTTTCTGAACTCTTTTCATTTTTATTATATTGAATATAAATTTTGTATCACCTCCCCTTGAATGAATTTTTCATATTCGTTCAACATATGATTTTCCTTAGTGGAAGTAGAAAAAAAAAGAATATGCACTTGATGAGGATCATATAGTGCTCCCTGAACATGATGAGTACTTAGTAGAGGAATTTCAAGAGGAGACAAAGGTGGATTTTCTTAAGGAAAACAGGACGCATGATGCTTACATTAGCCGGGAAGAATTTCATATTGATTCATCTTGTTTTAATTTTATTCAAATATAACTACACTATTAATTTCACTTTGAATATTCTCTTGATTAAGAATACCTTTGTCAATCTCTAGAGATTGAAGAAGTTGTGAATGTTTATACCATGAAAAAGGATGACTCATTATTCTTCTTATCCCCACCATTAATGATCCATATCATTTCAATGGTGGTGTATTTGGAATACTAAATCCGTGAAGTACTCAGAAAAAAGAAGAGGAAATTCACGATTTAAGGGAGATGTTCTGGTGGTTCATATTAAATAAACATCATCTATAATCAAAATGGGGATAACCAACTAGAATTGGCCATATGGATGCATTCAAAACCCTTGGACCACATTAGAGATTAAACCAATATCTATCATAATTTTCACATTCTATTTCTATTTTAATTTTTCTAATAAATTTCACATTTTATTTTTCAAATTTTGGTTGTAGTTTTTCATGTGTGAAGCACTTATGAGAATAACTCAAAACTACACATCCAATAAATTAATTCATACCTCTATTTGTCAAATTCATGATTTAGGTGATTAAATATAAAATATTTCTACATGTGAAATAAAATTGAACACATTATAGAAATTTCTTCATTTATGTGTGTGGGAGGTAACCTTTGTATTTTGGAATTTTAAAATATTCATTTTTCTATTTACCAAAAAGAAATGTTTGTTTTTAATTTTTTTGGGTATTTCTAAAACATTTGAGATTAAATGACTATCATTTCCATTTTGAAAACCCATGTAAATGAGTGAAAGAATCTATCCCAAGAAACTGATCTTAAATGAATTTAGAAAATTACATTGTTTCAAGTTTAAATCTTTTAGAATTTCATAAAAACCACTATGATTTGTGAATAACATGCCAAATATCACAATATTTATCATTGAAATAACTTTTTTTAGGCTTCTAAACCTATATTTCATATTCTTTTAATTCACCTAACTTCATGAGAGAATAATACTATGCATTATATAACTATAATTTGATTTATTCCTATCAAAACATGAGTGTTTGAGGTATATGATTTTTAAAATATTAGGGAATTTTTTTTTGTTTTAAAGACCCTTTTTAAAAATAATACATTTTATAATTTCCAACCATGATCATTTAATACTTCGAACCCTCATAATACATGAAAAAACTATTAGGTTTCCCACATTATAAGATAACTTTCCTTATCCAGCCTATTCTTAATGTGAAATTTCATATTCTAGTTGAATTTAAATATTTTGGAAGATTTATTCTATTGTGATAAATTATTTGGTGATACTTTGGGTGAAAATAAAATGTGGGATAGTTGATGTTGTTACTTGAAAAAATTCATTCTTTTGAATGATGTTCCATTCTAGAGCTTCTATTGAAAAAAAGAAATATGTGCCTATCTAAAACACGCAAGATAAATTATGTATGAAATGATTAAAATTGTTTCCTCTAAAATGATAAATGGTGTGAAATTTAATTTATTTGTCATGATTATAGAGTTTATTTTCTACTAAGGGGATTGAGGAGAAGTCTATACTTGAGTGAAAATTAGAATCATACAATTTTACTGCAAAAAAGATCCAAGCCCTCATTATTCTACCTCAGAAATTTTCAAAAATAAATCTAACCAAACTAAAGCCATAAAATAACCATAAAATGTACTCATGATAAACATATGTCCTTGAATCACATAGGGTAGATATGTATGAATATATTAATCCTATGGTGACCGTTTTATGAGTTTGGATGAGAAATACATTGTTGAAAAATTAAAATTTGTGTGAGAACAGAAAATGCAAGTGATGTAAGTGTTTTTTGTGCCTAGGAGGAGAAATGAATAGAAAATATATTTAATGACGTGAATTGATAACTGGAAATATTTTTTCTATATAGAATGATATATTCTATTTATTTTTGTGAAATCTTTGGATCTCAAGGATATGAGTTTCAAATTTTATTTGTTATAATTTGATATTTACAAGTCCAAGTGTACAAGTGACAAGTGTAGTGGAATTAATAGAGCACATATTTTCATATATCAACATATGTTTTTAAATTATTTATTCACTGAAAATTAATCAATGTTTTATTATTTTAAACATTTTATGATTTATGGTTAATTTTGAGCATATGTTTCAAAATTGGTTATTTCTAGACATTTCATTGTTTTCTGTTGACTCTTTATTTCAATTATCACTCCTCGGTTTTTTATAGAATTCATGTGATTCATTATTTAGGATTACATGGTTCTTGTTATACAAAATCTTCTCCTCAACCTATATTCAATTCAAACTCCCACAATCCCAAAAGAATGGTCAATCTAAACACTTATTCTTTCTCGCAGAATGGATATTACCTCATTAAGGGAATCATATCCTGGGATACCAACCCAAAAATGTTTTGATTAAACATTTTTTTAGAAATCCAACAGGACTGGTTAGTCTCAAATTATATTTCATGGAGAAATTATTTCATTAAGGATTCACTTGAGTGGTTAAAAGTTTGGATGGTGAAATAGTGTTTGGCGGCCATAAAATTATAGGTATAGTAATTCATCTATAACTCATTCAAAATGGATCCAATTGATCCTAAATATATAATGAAGATGTCCAAACCCATTCCTCGTTTCTTATAATAAGGTACCTTGGCATTATTCAAATATATTTTTGGAGATGCGAAGATGATCTTCTGAAGGGAAGATTCTAAAGGATATTTTTTCTGTTCTAGTTTTTGTCTCTTTTCATTATTTTTTATTTGTAAAGTATTATTCCTCACCATTATTCTAAATTACCCATAACATGGTTCGATAAAAGTTATGAGTGACTGAGGAAGGTATGGTTTTACTTTTTTATTTTTGTGTTAATATTCACAATGTTAAGAAATATTTCTCTCTTTGGAAATGTTGGTTTCAATTTTAATAGTGGTTATTATTTTCTTGAGTGATCATATATGATTTTATACTATGTTTTTATAATTTATTTGTTAAATGAAATTTATCACCCTCTAGTAGGTTTAGGTTTATATATGATGTAATATATCGTGCCATAGTGGTTATGTTCTCGACGATTGTCAGTACGTGTGGTAGGGGTATTGAATATTTTTAACTGTTTGGGATAAACAAGACCCAATCTAGGATTTCCTAATTCAATTTAGGGTACTCTCTCTATATATTTTTCACATAGGATGAAGAGTAGACCAAAATGAGATACTAGTATCGTTTACTCTCACCGTCACCATTTTGTAAATAAGTGATATGAAGCGAATGTGAAATATCACTTAAACTGACTTAATAGAAGATGATTGAATAAAATTGGAAATATGATAATTTTTCAATTGAAAAACTACACCCAACCTGATCAACCAATTATTATGACTATTTCTAATAATATTCTTTTTTCATTTTTCAAATCATTTAATTTATTGATTTATTCATTTTATAACATTATTTTCAAAACCAAACCAATTAAAAAAAACAACACTTATTTCTCATATTTAAAGTGACAAGCATTATTGTTGTGTGATCCTCTATGGAGACAACCTAGGATAATCACTATACTATATTTTGACATAGTAAATAATTTTTTTCTATAGTCCATCATATGCACATGTAAGATCCCTTTTTGAAAAAATCTGAGAGAAAAAAGAAAATTGAAATTTTAAAAGATTTATTTGCATAAAAATATTTTTATAAAACCCCCTCCAAAAACAAATATATTAAAGAAAATGATTTATAAGAATAAATCATTAATGAATTTAAAATATTTTTTTAGTTAAAGAGTCTCGTACCTCAGATTTAACTTCCTTAAAACATGTCTGAAAACACTATATAATTGTTTAAAGAGTGTTATTCATTTATTAATGAACAATATTCATATTTATGATACATTATCAGATCATATCAATCATCTTTATAATAAATTATTAATAATATTTTTTTATTTTTATAGTTTTGGGTATGTTGGTTTTATGTATCAAAGGTCAGTTCATTGTGGATTTTAATTAAAATGGAAATAATACTCTAGAAGAGAGTGTGTGTATATGTATAAGTCATTCTAAATAATAATAAGTGAATTTTATATTTTGGTGATTTTGTTCAAGGGACATCGAAACACATCATCCATGATGACGGTGAATTGACACACCAGGGACAACGAATTCGTTTTGAAGTATAAAAGCAGAAAATAAGACATTTAATGATAAATATGACATAAAAAATCAAATATATATATATATATATACATATTATTTCTGTTATCATAATTTTTTTGGAGTTAGTATATGGTATAAGTGATAATCAATTAACAAGATAAGATGGAGGAATTTACCTTTAAAATATTACTTCTTTATATCTTCAATAGACACTTTGAATTAGTATTTTTATGAGAAAGAAAATAGTAGAATGTGGAAAGGTATGAGTATAATGGAATTTGAAATAATAAAATTGGGAAATATGGATTAAGGTTGTTAAAATAGTGGATTGAATGAGTCCCATTTTATAATAAAGGTGAAGGGATTATTTGGAATTACATAAAATAATAAAATATAACAAGTATAGTATATTATTTAAGTCATCAAAAAATCCTAAAAAGATAAACGGGATTATATTTTCAAATGAATATTATCTTATTTGGACATATTCATGATTTCTAGGATTTTTTAAATAACTTAATAAAATATTTTATTCATGAAAAAATTAATTTTTTCAAATTAATCACTATAAATTATTATAAATTAAAAACCAAAAAAAAAGATTAAAATTAAAACTAATTTTTTTATTATTTCTTATGCATTTAATTTTTATATATATAATTCCTAGATTATATTACGTACCTTAAATTTTATCTATTTTAATATTTTTAATAAGATTTATTTTTTCCCTATTTAATTAATAATTATAGTATCATCGTTGTGCAAGATATTTTGGTATTTATTTATTTTATCCAAATTAAAAAAATTTCAAAAACAAGATAAACTTAATATATTTCAAAAGGATATTTGTGATCAAAATTATTTTTGAAAACCATATAATAAAATATTTTACTTATTGAAAACCATATTTTCCACATTTTTACATTCTTTTAAATAATATATTATTAGGGTCTTTATCTAATCCAAGTGGCTCTAAATGACTATTAAATATGACAGATTGAGAAAACAATAAATATATAATCAACCTATAAAATTATTTCATGTTTTTTTATCATTTAATGGTTCTTATTATGTAAATTACAATCATTTTATATCTTTTCTTCTACAAGCACAACCACAACATTAAAATTTCATAGGCATATAAGTTAATTATTTCATATATAACAATTAAGAGTAAATTTCTATTATAAAAATAAATTAATTAGGATCAATATGATAATTTATATTTATTATTCTATATATTTACACATATCTATGTCAAAAAACAGCTTCAATTTTCTAAAAGGTCTTTTTATTGCCTTGCATAAGTATTTGTCACACATTTGGATAATACTACTTTTATATGAATCTAAAATTCTAAAAATTAATAAAAAACATAAATTATACATCATAATTAATAAAAAAACATTGAAAAATAATTTTTATCATAAATATTTTATACAAGGAACCCAATTTTACATTTTCAATGTTGTACAAGCACTACGTCAGCACTAGAAATGATTTTTTGTACATATCTTGAAATAAATTATAAATTATAGTTTATGAATTATTTTTGAAAAATATTTATATTATAATATTATAATTTGGTTGTGTATAATAAATTTTTTACCATAATTTATGTCTTTATGATGTCACAAAAATACTATATTTTTTTAAACCATACATTGTATTAATCCCCAAAAAAATTAATTTTTTTTGATAATCTCAACATTTAATGAAATAATAATATTTATATGATTATTTAAAAAAATAATTTAATTTTTGAAAATATCTTTTCTAATTGATTCAAAAATTAATTATTTTTATTTTTACATTGAAAACACTAAAACCAAGTTTTAGATTTAAATTAATGACTTTACTAAAAAAAATTATTTTCAATGAAAATATAAATAACATATTATTTGAGTTATAAATTTAAAATTATTTCAAAAATAAATTATTTCTAATAATATATTAAAATTCAATGTTTATGTTATAAAGTTAACATTTAAATAATTAGTCATTCATTATACATCTATGTAGTATAGTGTTTCCCTTTATAAAATTGAGATGTTACATTCTATCTAACTTAAATGAATCATTACATCACAAGTCATTATTTATACTTAAACTATGAATTTATATATTGATAATTAATAAAAAATAGAATTTTTAAGGACACATAATTCCCAATAGTTCAAAATAAAAAACACCTCATCTCCAAAGTTGACTATATTCATCCCATGATACCATATATAAAGTCCCGAACTAGTGCTTCTTAATTCAGAACAAAATAAATCCTATGTATTAATGTTTTATTAAAATATAAATAAAATATAAATTTTAGCTTTTATAAATGAGAATGTTTTCTAATCAATGTGTTGGAGAATTTGAAAAAACTATACAATTTAGAAGAACTGTAAAAAAATTCACTAATTGTATTCATGTACGCTGCCCCCTAATATGATTCAACAATAGTTGATACATATAATACATATGAAAAATATTTTATATAATGGGATTATCACAAAAATCTCAATAAGGTACAAAAAAATAAGTTAAGAATCTATTAGTCCATGAATAATTATAAACACATCAATGATATAATTCGTACCCTCAAAGGTAACATATATATACTTGGTGAAAACATGAGGTTTATATAAAACATCGAAAACATAAAAACCCTTTTAGGTAAATTTAGAAATAAATTTCATACCATAAATACTTATAATTTAACCCTCATTTATATTATATGATTTTTAAGACACACTACAACCTTACAATGTAACACTCAAAACTATCATATGAAGCAACTATCGCGGTTACACATAGAATAACCATTAAGATCAACTTCTATCATAACCAATAAATTGGGGTGATATAAAAAAACTCTTATATTTGTCTTATAATGTTACCACTAATCATCATAAACAATTTCCATAAACCATAACATATTCAAAAAATGTGAATAAATGCATCCTAAATAAATTACTTAAGGAAGATCACTTAATTCTAATGAATTTTGTGAACATAAAAAGGAAATTATTATATGTTAAAATAAAAATGTAATGTTACAAATAATAATTTTAATAAGGAATTAAAAATTCAGGAAAAATGGATCATGTCGTATAAGTAAAAAATCAATATATTTTTAATTTCATATAATTAGACATTTAAGAGGATTTCTTAAGGAAATTACATTATATAAAACATGAAAATTATCCATCATGAAAAAATGTACTGAAAATTGAAAATTAAAATTTTAACACAATTATATACATATGAATATAATCAAAAATACATTTTTTAAAACATGTACATGAAATATAAATATTTCGATGAATTAATATTTAAAACATTTATTATCATTTTATAGTTAAAGAGTCTCTAAATCTGGTGAGAATTCCTTCAAAAATGATCAAGAATCATGTATAATGGATTATTGAGTGGTATTAGTTTATAATATATATATATAATTATTTAAAATACCAATACTGATCATATTTTAATATAGTTACACCATTTATTAATAACATGGTGTAATTTCAATAATTTTAGGTCTATTTTTTCATGGGTCCATGGTCTGTTCATTAAGGATTTTCATAGATACTATAAATAATAATCCATAAAAGAGAATATATATATATATATATATTTCTTAATGTCATTTAAAATAATTATATTTGAATCTAAAAATTTCATGATTGTAGCAAATAGAATGTAAAAACCCACAATCCACAAAGGCGGTGATTGACACACCAAGGATAATGATTTCTTATTTAAGAATTAAAAGAGAATATAAGAAATTTAATTATTTATATAATATTTTAAAAAATTAAATTAATGTATACATATGATTCAATAATTATAAATAACCTATTTATATTGGGTGATGATAAGGACTAAGTGAGAATTAATTAAAAAATAGAAGATGAAGGAATTTAACTCTTGAATAGTTCCCATTAAGAACCTCCTTTGGAACATGGAATTGGAATTTTTCTAACATATGAAACACTAGAATGTGGATTATTATGCTAAGAAGGGAATTTGGTATACGATAGTCTAGAAATATGGATTGATGTGATGAAATTACATGAAAAAAGAGCCACCTTTTATAATTGATGGAAGAGGAAAATTAAGAATTACATAAAATACTGAAATACAATATGTCAAATATAGGGAAAAAGATGTAAAAAGGGCGTGAAAATATATATGGGAATTAATTTTTATCAAAATACATTCATATTTGGAATTATTTAATATTTTTTTTATTTTGAATTTATTTAATCAAATATTTTATTCATGAAAAGTATTTTTTTTCAAATTATACTATATTCATAACTATAAAATAAAAAATATAAATAAACAGTAAAAATCAATAAAAATTTTATTCATATCATATAAATTTTATATTTATCTATATTATTAATGGTTCATCATAATTATCTCAGATTATATTTATTTTAATATTTTAAACATCAGTAATTTTATTTTTCGATTTCATTAATAACTATTATATCATTGATGCAATAGATTTTATGTAATATATAAGTTGACTAAAAAAATAAAATTCCATGAATATGAAATTTTATTAAATTCAAAAAAAATATTTATTGTTGAAAAAATATGATGGAATACCATGTATTGAAATATTATACTAACTAAAACCATATCTTCAAATACTAGCCTTGATTTTAGATAAAATATCCTTAGGGCCTTAGTCATATTCATATGGCCGCAAATGGTAAATAATTTGTCACATGGACAAAAATGGTTTAGATATAACAAACCAATAATATTTATACATGTTTTTGGGTTTTTTAATAGTCTTTATAATTTTAATTAAAATAATTTTATTGGTTTTCCTTTTCCTTGCACAAGTAATACATGTGCCAAGCATAATAATTGAAGTTACTAAATCAATATATAAATATTATTAATAAATTAAGATATAAAATATAAATTAATTTGGCTAAATATAATCATTGAGATTCATTTATTATGAATATTTACTCACATATATGTCATCAAAACTTCCTTAATTTGTTAATTTCACATTTCTATCCATTTACAAGCATTGCAAATGAATTTATACAAGTATCATATTATATAATTCTAAAATTTTAAACCATAAGAAAATTCATCAATTTTACATAATAGGTAATAAAAAATTCGATCATAGTCTTTTTAGAACTCAATTATTAAATATAAGCTAAAAAAGTTATCTTTGTCAATGACATGTAGGTTCTACTTTGGCAGTCACAAAGGATTTCTTTGCAATTATCATGAAATAGATTATAACATACATATTTTTAATTTCTTTTTAATATATTCTTGTTATAATATCATATATTATTCAATCCATATTCTTAATAAATTTTAAATCATATTTTATGTACTGACGATGTTATGAAAATAATAATTTTTCATTATTCTTTAAAACATTGTCCACATTTATTAAAATATAATAACTTCACCATAGAAAATTTTTGTATCCCGATTTAAAAAAATATTTTACTTTTGTTAAATAAATTTTCTAAATTTATTGAAAATTAATTGTACTTAATTTCCATATAAACAAATAAAACATGCTTTTTTGATTAAAACTACTTACATTACTACAAATCTTTTTTTGTTTTCTAAGACCTTACCAAAAAATTCATATTAAGTTAAAAATTAAAATTTATTTCATAAATAATTTATTTTCATTAATAAATCTCAATATAAATTCTATGTAATTATGGTAGCATTTAAATAATTAGTTGTTTGTTTAAGCTCTATGTGGCTTAATGTTTCCCTTTAGAATCTCAGGATCCTACCACAATAACAGATACACATTAATATAATTATGATCCACTGATGAAACATAATAATGATACCATACATATTAATTATCAATATGGTTTTTGATCAATTTTACTGGGGGTGTAAAATTTTATTACTATTCACCATATTACTATTGATAGTTTATGATAGTTCTTATTGATTGAGGAATGTATTAACATTTCATATGTCGAATTTTCTATATAATTATTTCTATTTATTATGGTTCACTCCTTATATAATAGAAATTTATTGTTCATATTTTGTGATAGGATATGAATTGAATTAAATAGACCCCAAATGCATCATTTGTTCTCATGGGACAAACTATCATGGATAATTGGCCGAGGTCAAACACATTTTGTAATATGTCTTGGATTGAGGCCTTGACTATAAGATTATTTCCATGAATCCTTGAATATATGTTTAAGATTTTTGGAATTATGAATTCCATCACTATGAATTTAGTCATTGATATTCTATATAATTATTCAATTATATATAATCTCCATGGTTATGTATCAATCATATGTTATTACATATATAGATTTATTTGATTATCATTTATTCTTTCCATATTATTCTATAGATATTTATTAAATGGATTTTTTTAGTTATTTACCAATCCATATTGATTAATCCATATTTATTCATATATTACCCTATAAACATAACCTTACTAAGTATCAGATCTCACCCCTTATATTTTTTAATTTTTACTAGGATACAAAGATGTTTTTTCGTAGATATGCAGCCATACACTATGGGGAATATGGGTGATCTAAAAGAAAATAGTTTTTATATATTATGTTATAAAATAAAATATGAATTTACAATATATTTACATTTTATCATGGATACACAAATTTTATTTCCTTTTGGTTTACATTTTCTTTATCCAGTTGTAAGATAACAAATTAGAATTAGCCTATGAGTTACTAGATTCATGTTTGCAATAATTTTCATTCATAAGATAGACTGGTTTTTATAATAACTTCCTTAAAATTGTATGATCTATTAAAATATCCCATTTTAATTTTCTAGAAAAATTTTCTCATTTTATATTGATTTAATATTTTATATAATCCTTCTTAAATATTCAGTCTTGTATATTCACTCAATAAACAATGAAATATCCTAACAAGGGCCTTTATTTTAAAGTCATGTCTGACACATGTCATGTTATTTAATATTTTTTCTTAGAAACATTATTGGATATGAATACATTTACATTGAATACATGAGAAAATTATTCAATGAGGATAAAATAAATTACATAATTAATTAAAAACAATCACATTCTATTTACATTTCCTTATAGAAGTATTGATTATATCTCTTGGGATCCATTGTAATTGTATTTATAGATCAATTAAAATGTTAATACATTGAATTTTATTTCTAATTATATAATTATTCATTGGATAATTATCTTAGATTAGTTTTGAATAATTCAAAATGATAAAAAGGTGAATGAAATATTAAAGATGAAAATTTTTCATGATAATATTATATTTTAATACATCCCATCTTTCCATGTTTAATTCATTTCTTGGTGAACATGTATATTGTTTGAATGATTTTTGATGGGTTACTTATATAAAAACTATATGGTAATAGGTTTAATTGAATTGTTTTTTACTCCATATATAATTAAATTATTTTTATTTCAAAATTTCTGTCATTTATAATGATTAAGTTTATATGTTTTCCATAATTAGGTTAGAAGAAAATACGGTACAGAGGAATAGAAATTGTCTATTAACAATTTCTTTCACGATGAGGCATGTGAAGAAACATTTTATTAAAATAAATTCTAAATAATTTCTTACTTCATTATCCTGACTAGAAAATGGAAAAAAAAATCTAACCTCAGTGTAATCATTCAGGATCCATCACTAAAAAGAAAAAAATTCCCATTAATATAATTCTAATTGTTGAAAAAAAAATATTGTAGAATTGAATTTATAGATGCTGTATTATTTTTAATGGGATATATATTTAATTATCAGTATGGAATATGTGTCTCAAAATATTTTGGTTATCCCAACTACGTCCAATGATCAAAGTGTTTTTATTACATTTCATGAATAAGTCATCTCTTATATATTATGAATTATTATTTCTTTCATTAGTGACTATGGAATCTATTTCTATAATAATAAATTCAAAAATTATGATCCCATGTATGAGATCTAGCTAAAAAACACAATGGCATAACATAATAAAAATAGATTTAATTCTTTTTTAGAATATTAAATAATTAAATTATAATAAAAACATTTAACCCATATAGGAATTATTGGTCCGTAATGCACTATTATAACCTTTAACATCATAAAAAATCATATTTATCATAATTTTTTGATGACCTCTGTTGAAAATTGAAAAAATTACCAAAAATACATATTCTCCATAAACTATGGCTCTACGATATATGGAAACAAATTATTTCCATTTCCTCTTTTGAACATCGAAATTGTTATTAGTATTGCAACCATAATTAATGACCATAGAAATAAACTGAACTAAATCACGTCTCTCTAGAGTATCCACCATTAAATGAAATCTCAATCATGTTCCCATCCTCTATATGTTATACTTGATGGGGACCCCCTTCACTAATTAGGGAGGTCAGTTACCCTCCTCGATTGACCTATGGTAGAATTCCAAGATTTCATTTTTATGAGATTTTATCAAGAGAGACCATGATTCGATTTGCTAACATAGGTATACATTATCAAAATATTGTTTTAAATATTTATTACCTAATAATTCATTTATTCCAAAAAATGATTACATAAAATAAAATTTTATTGAAATATTTTAATTTCCATCCACTATGTATCATGAATTCCTAAATATTGCAGTTTTCATTGTATGTATAATGTTATATTCAATGATTTTCAAAAGTATGGAAAATCTAGAAGGCTGAATAATATAAATAGAACTCACTCCTCTTATACAACCCTAATATTTTTATATGTGTTAGTCTGTAAATAAATAATATGTTGGATACATTCTCTCACATAGAACACCTATAAAAATCAACCCATGACATATTTGATTGAAAAAAATTTATCAATGAAATATAAACATTAACATAATATAATGTTTCAATAAGTAATCTAAAATATAATATATAATCTTTCAAAGTATATATATATTTGTATATATTTATTTATGATCCACATAATATTTTTATTAGATGTATTTATGATATTAAATTAAATAACATAATATCAATGGTGAAATGGTTCGATATTTCAATAATTAATTATATAGATAATACATGTTATCTCTAATATCAGGTTTGAAATGAAACACTGAACTAAAATGAAAAAATGATACATTTTATTAAGATAATATATTAATTTTTAAATGATACAATTATAATCTAATGTTTAATTGAAAGGTACAAATAGAATATCCCAACTTTTGAAATATATGACCAAATAAAATAGAATGTTTATTTTCAATATTAATGAACTGTTAAAATATAATTAGTTTATGTAAATAACATATAAGAATATTTTATTCTTAAACAAATATTTCCCAACTGATATTATTATCAGAATTATAGTTTTTTATTTTACAAAAAAAATATATAACGGTTAAATATTTACTAAATATAAGGTTAATTATAAAAATAACCTGACATTAATTTAATTATTAATTGAAATGAAATAATAATAAGAAAATTAAAAAATGCGAAATTTATTTCATAATCAAAATAATTTTTCACTATTTTTTATTCTATGATTGAAAAGTTAAAATCCAAAATTTAATATACTAATTTCATAAAAATAATTTAATTTTATGATTTAAATTTTTAATATTATCTTAAGAGGTATATTTATGATTTTTTATAAAAAAATTATTTTTAGCTGAATATTACATAATTCAATTTTTACAAATATTATGAAATTTGTTTCATAATTGGGATATTAGACTTATATATGAATTTATGAAATATTTTTCTTGGCATATTATGTATATTATAGGAAAAAAATAGATTTTGAATATTAATTATAATTTATAAACCCATGGTTATTATTTCTTAACTTAATTAATATTTTTTTAAAACCTCATATTAATATGTTATAATTATATTATATTAAAATTATTTTTTCTCACATATAGAAATTTAAAATTTCAAAAATAAATTCAAAATAGAAATAATAACAAAAAATTATTTAATATGGTTTATTTTATTTTATTTATAAAAGATAGTTAACATTTCTAAAAAAATACAATATATAGAAAACGATCATAATAAATAAAAAATGCTTCAAATCACTCTGACATTATTTACAAATGAGTGGTGGAGAGGAATGAGAATCTCAAATATAAAAATATTAATAATTTTTCATTTATTGGACTCATTTTACCATTTAACAATGAAACACCATTTTATATCATTTAAAAATTGAACTCTCATTACTTATAATAGGAGACATCACCTCCCCACTTCACCTAATACCCCAATCCTCTTAGATTTGATGACAATTTTCCCAAATAACTTCCCAATATTAATATAATTGTATTGTATGTTGTTTCCTTCTAAAATTATCACCTCTCTTTGATATAGTCCAATTTTGTATTTATATTTTCCAAAGATGAACATAGAAATTACCAACCACTTATTTTTATTTATATAACTCTATTTTTTTATAACGCATAAAATTAATATGTTATCAATATAGTATATTGAAAAAATATTTTTATAATAATTTATGATTTTATTTTGAGTAAATATTAAATAACCACTCTTTCAGTTATTATACCAAGAAAAAAACATAATTTGTATGTACCTATAGACTACCGTTTCTATATAAGACTTGTATTATTATTTCCTAAATTCCTTTCAACGTAGTCTAGAATAGAGTATTCAATGAATAAATATGATAATTGAAAAATTTATAATATTTGGAATATATAAAAAAATTACTAATTTCTTTTCATTCTATAGATGATAAGAATTTTTCTCATGTGTACATATAGACTACAGCCTCCATGATGAAATGAATTTTATTTTCATATAGACATTTAATTATTTCATAAATATATTAATATATAATTCAAAAAATTAGAAACCGTAACTAATATAATTATTTCTTAAAATATTTTAATTATTCTAGTTGAATCAATTTATTTACTATACTCAGTCATCGATTGTATCATTCTCTTTTTTAGGTCGGTTTAACTACCTTAGTGAACAATACATTAAATTTATTTCAATGTGGGCTATTTATACATAAATATTTGTATTATTTTTAAATTAATGTGAAAGAATAGATGTTTTCAATATCTAGAGAGTTGATATTAATATTTTAATCAATATAAATATTTCGTACTTTTTTTTGTAAAAATATTTACTTAAAAAAGATCATCATCAATCCCACCATCATGAATAATAATAAAAATAAATATAAAATGAAATAATAACTTTTTAAACAATTATAAAAAATATATTCTACGTAACTTTCATTTTATATGCATTATGAACTTATATCTAAGAGAATAAATACCTAAATCATCATTTGAAATCCTATAAGAATAAAGAAAAACTATTAACATCCAATGATGTAAATAATCATTAATGTTCTAATGAAAAAATGGTTAATGAATGTAATTAAAGGTTAAAATGTTATATGAAATGAAAACTTTTCTTAAATTACTAATAAATATAGTTATGTGTATTAAAAAAAGCTTATGGGTAATATTTTAATGTTAAAATAAAATGCAATTATTTCTGTTCTAACTTTGATTCTTTGATACAAATAGCATAATAATTATTTATATTCTTTTTTAGGGTGTATATATATCTGTATGGATATTTATATCATTATTTCATATAATTAATGGTAATGAAAAATTCAATCCATTATTTATCCTTCACAGGAATATGATAATATAATTCTATTTATTTATTGGGTAAAATAATGACACCCCATATGCTAGTTTTATAAAATGGGTTTTTATTATGATGGTATATTGATTTAGTATTTTATATATCATTAAATAATTTTATTTAATTAATGCATTGGAATTATAAAGATATGATTGAGTCCCACTTTTAGACAATTTGATTATACATGAGAATGTCCCTTTAGACAATCTAATTAGGGTTTTTTCACATGACCTACCTATTTATGTATGATGACATAGAAAGAAAACGTGATGGTAAAGTAATGAAGTCTATAATTTTGAATCGACGTAATTTAGATAAATCAATTGGACATATTAAGGTATGGTTTGAGAATTTTACAACCCCTTGATGCATTAGTAGGTCACATTAGTTAAAATAATCTAGATTTATTGTGTATACCATATCCATTTGTGTATACTGTCTAGGATATGGTCATGGTAGTTAGAATTAGATGATTTTGTTATTAATTCCATCATTATGGTTTTATTTATTAATAATCTTGTGATAATTTATATTTGGATGTCATCATTGGATTTAGTTTATGTTTATGTGATTAGTTTTATGACATTATTTGATTCTTATATAATTTTTCCATATTATTCAAGGTTTATTTATGGTGTGATATATTTTATTTTATGTTTTCCCTTTCTGAACCTCAAATCACAATATTTTATTTTTCTTCTCATCCCTAGGGTACCAAGGAGTTTGATTTTATAAATTTTAAGGAAATTCTATATGATATAATAACATTACCATTTGAATGTATTATAATATCATGGTTATAAATATTATATGAGAATAAATATGTGTCTAGACTCTCAATTTTACTAATTTTTTAGATCCATTTTAATGATATATTGCATATCTTGTGTTATTGTAAAAAGACAATAGATCTAGGTTATTGGTTATTTAAATTATAAATTGAATTAAGAAAAGTTCAGATTAAATTTCTAGAATTAGAATAAGGAAAACATATATTAGAGAATATAATCCAATGAAAGGATCCTTGGGCAAGACTAAGTATAGTAAAACATCCAATTGGTTTAGAGATACCAAGATTTTGAGGTTTCCATGTAATTAAATCCATTTATTGATACAAATAAGATGATGATGTCTCTATCTTATATATACCTAGGTTTAATAACTCTAAAATATCTATTGAGTATTAACTTGATCATCACTCGATTCATGATAAAGATACCATAATATATTGATGATTTGACATATGTTGGGGATAATATTTGTTAGATCAAAATGATCTATGTACAAATTTAAAAATGAATCTAATATATTTTTATGGTTTTATGATATTTCTAAGGAAAATATGATTCTGATTTTATATGTGGATATAGTGTAAATTTTAAATTTAGGTTAAGGGTTCCAACATTTTTAGGATAATAATATATGATTTTTGGTATTTTTAATGAATAAATTAAATATATTCAATTTTTTAGATGGATCATAGCGAATTAAAATAATTAAATATACTGAACCTAAAACCAGAAGCACGAAACCATTGTCTACATTTTTACATTATCATATGTTACAAGGAATCAAATCCTTAAGGGAAAAACGGAATTTGTAGTCTTGGTAAATACAATACACACATGATTCAAATATTAGTTTTAATAACCTAAATTACAAAATTTTTGAGAATAACATTATTCCTTCAAGAATAACCATGAATATCATTCATAGAAAACACCTGAAATTGCTAGGAAGGAGAACAAAATATGGGCAAGTTTAAATTCACAGTAATGGTTATGTATATTAGAAGCTATCATGAATCAATGAGAATAATCAAAATTTAAATGTAAATAACTAACCTCACATTCCATTTATAAAACATGACTTACATGATAATAAAATAATAATCTATGTTGAATATTAAATCACTGAACAAATGTTATTTAATCAAAAATCTAAGAATGAAATTAATCCAAAGATAATATATCGTTGATAATATCAAGGAAAATCATAATTGATTTTATAATGATGTAAATGATTAATTCTTATATATCATGTCTCTAACACATGAGGACTCTACTATCAAGATATATCATCAAGAATGTCTAAAACAATTATATGTATAAACTAGAAACCCATTTAACTATGTCAACAAATGAATTCATCTCATGAAACCTAGAATTGCGTCGAGGGGATATTAACATCCTATAACCACTCTTGTCTTCATTTCCATTGAATTACTTATTTATGAAATAACTGTTTCAATACATGTGAATGCTCATTATCATGCAACATCTATATTGAGTAAATTATAAAGATTTTACATCATTTCCTGATATAAACAAATAAAATCAAAATTAGATAAAAATATTTTGAAATTATATATAGCTTAATTGATAATCATAGACATGATAAATAATATATATATTTATGAAAAATTTAATATCCTTGTTAATATGATTTATTAAATAGAAAGTTTAGGAATACAAAAAATGAATCATGGAATTAGATTATAATCATTACCTTTGAAAAAATAATCAGAAACCATCAAGATGAAGAATAAGGATTCCATGAATATAATATATCAATTGTGAAATATATGTAAAATAAATAATTTTTATTTTTAATGAATATAAATACCATAAAAGTTTATACAATATTCCCGAGGAAAATAACCTTTTAATTTTTAAAATTTTATATGAAAACAAAAAGTAAAAAAAATTGAAAATAATATTCCAAGAAAAAATGTTTTGATACATCTAAAGATGTAAAAAAAATTAATTCATTATGATAGTAGGAAATTCCAAACATGTCACGTACGTTAAAATAACTATTCCTTCAACATTTTTTCTAAAATCCAAATGGGACTTGTTTTGAAGTTAAAATGAAAAATAATTTCAAAACATATTTAAAAAAGTGAAAATGTTGAAAAATATATATATATAATCATTTTGAAAATGATAACAACATTTTTGATAATAATTTTGAAAAACATAATTTTGAAAGAAAATTTATTTTTTCCAAAGAGATAAATGTAGTGGTATTTTTATAAATAGATTTCCATAATCTCATTATTTGAAAAAAAATAAAAAAAATGGTATTGTTACTTTTAAATGTTCATGATTAACCACATGAGATTAAAATTAAATTTCTTTATTGGAATGATCAAATAATTTCCATTAACATAAATTAATGTATATAAAATCCTAATTAAAATTATATTATGAAATAAACCCTTTAAATAATCATCTCATAGAACTGAGTATCAATCAACCAATTTATTTTGTAATAAAAAATTTAAATCCGCATAAAACAAGTGGAAATAAATCATAGAATAATTATATATTCTCAAACATGTAATATTATCATGAAATAATCAAAGAAGTAAAATTTTAACATAATGAATAAAATTGAGTTATGAAATCCCTTAGCTCACGATCCCTTTTGGTGGAACATGATTTTAAAAAATTCTTATATACTTTCCCTAAGAACCATCCTTGGTGGGAGCCTCTCTTCTAAACACATTTCCATGTAGAAACCTAGAATTGTTCCTATATATTCCCCACCCATGGTGATCTATCTTCCCATCGTATTTCAGTTCAACTATTCTTCAATAAAAAATTCGCTTCTTCCAAATAATTCAGTTATTCAATCAACTATAAATTTCATTTTTATTCCTGCTCTAAAATATCACATCAAATTCATTATTATTTCCTCAATTAATTTAATTTTATGTATTTAAACATATTTCTTTAGTGTTGAAAAAATTGTTTTCTAAACATATATTTATTAGATAATATTATAATTTTCTAGTTTTTAATTTTTATTTATATTTTTTTCTACATGTACTAGTGTTGTATAAATAATTATAGACTTTTAGTTGATTATTTTCTCAACTCATGCCATTTGGGGTACATATGTAGTGATTTTTTTTCACTTTAATGATAAGCCTTACAGATTTCGATACATGGAAGCTAAGATGAAATTCAATGAATGTTTTGTTCAATAAAAACTTTTTTTTAGTTTTTTTTCTAACATGTGAAAAAGGATCCAATATAACATTCCTCAATATTAGATATGTTTCTCACTATAATTCTACACCATAAATTCTGTTTTTCACTAATATCCACTCCCTCACTATTCCCTACTGAATGGGAGAGTCCAAAAGGAAACAATCTATAGGTTCATTATGTCTCATCAATTTATTTACCCTAATACACATAATTTAAACAACACTCCATTAAATTTATATTTCATAAGTCTTATTATAAAAATCAAATACATTTCCCTTGTAGGAAGAGGAATCAAGCTCTTGCTCACTATCCAACTTGGATTTGGCACATTATTCAATTTATCTCCATAAATATCATAAAAAATATAAAATTAATTAATTTTTAATAGGTTTTATTGACAAATGTAGAGAGAACACTAAAATTTCAATCAATATAAAAATGTATAATATTATAGGGTAGTTCTAGAGGAAAACTTATCTTATAAAAGAAGAAATTACCTCTTAAACCATCACATGTTCATCAATTTTTGGTCTATTAAAGTGTACTAGTTATTTAACGCACACATTTGGAACTATATATTGAAATGAAATGATAGAAAAATAATTAGAACATATAGGATATCTAGACAATTGATTTTAAATTACATTTATTTAATAATGTGTCAAAAAGTTACCACAATGCAGAGAAATTGTGACTAACCTCCAAGAGATGGTCTATAATATACCCTATAAATTATCCCTGGAATGATCACTATAACAAAAAAAATCCTAAGCATAGGAATTTAATTTAATTTTAAACCTATAAAATCTATAACATCTTGCAAAAACTGATTCTTAATATTAAAAAACACAACACCTGAATCTTGTATAAATCACATTCAACAAGAATATAATTAATGATTTATTTGTTTACACTCCCATAATACAAAATCCTTATTCAGTATGGATCAATTAATTCCATGTGTGTCACTTACACATTGATTACATAAAAAATCAATGGTTTTATAATGAAATATAACTAGATAGGAAATATGGTACCACACAATAACTGTCACACGAAACTGAACCTAGGATCCCTCTATTAACCTAACAATAATGATCAGCATTCAAGTCATTCCCAGATAAAGAAAAAATTATCATCACCCATATTCAGAACTTCGTCTCTCAGTCAATCCAATGTCTACTATGATCATACACACCACCTTTGAAACGTTAAAAAGCCCAATGCATCGACCTACACATTTTCCACATGATTCCTACCCATTTAGATTGGTAATAATCCATAAAATATAAAATCAAAAAATAAAAATTCCACTTGGTTAAGAAACAAAATTACAATTTCTGTAAAATCATCAATGATATCAAGGCACATAAATTGATGGGTAATTTATCAAAGAAGTCTGACTTATAATCACTACTACTAAATATATAGAAGTTAAATTTTCATTGATAACAAGTTTAGGAATGAATAACTTTTACATACCTCAGTATGAGAAACTTCTAAGTATGTTTTAATCCATCCAAACATCAAAATTGACGTGTTATATAGAAGATGGTTACCTAAAAATAGAATCATTCAATTAATAATCTATAGAATACAAATATAATTAGTTAAGAATATAATATAACAAGAGGAAAAAACAAAAATCCTAATTACAAATTTATTTTTGTAAAATTATGTGTAGTTATTACTCATTGATATAATTGAATTTAACATCATGGTTTTATATGTATGGTATATTTTTTCATTTATAATATTATTCTCATATAAACAAGTGTCTTAATTATATTATCATATAATGAAAACAATTCTCATAACCTTAAATATATTTATGAATTATCTTTATTCCTATTTATTTTCATTTATGAAATGACATATAACTTCTTTTTTGAAAAATGGAATGCAATTGAATTTATGAAATTGATCTGATCTCGAGTGATATTTAAAAAAAATAGAGATCATTTTAGATTTTTCATTTAGAAATGATTCAGATAAAGGTGAAATACATAGACAATGTTTTAATTGTGTTGGAGGACCTTGGTCATGTCATGAAGAAGTTAGATACTATATAAAAAATATCGTTTATAAGAAATAACTATGTACTTTATCAATATGGGGAGAAAATGAAATCAAATAATGTTTATGATTAGAATTATAGGATAGGATTAGAGAATGTATTAGATGACTAGTTTTTTTTATTCATCATATTGGGAAATAAAAGAAGGAAACCCAATAATACATCGATATGGGAACACATGATGCATGTAATGGAAATGATGATGTTGAAAGGGTTGGAAGATTGAATGATCCTACCACCACTATAGTACATTATCAATGTTGTAATATGAAAAATATAGAGTAATTAATCCGAATCATTAATGGGGAAACCATGTATGGGATTTCTAATTCAAGAATCAATTATATTTTGTTTTGAAGGTATCAGTTCTAGATGATAGAGACATTTCTTACAAACATTTAATGTAGTTTAATTTAGTTAAAAAAATTAAAAATTATAAAAAAAAAGTATTCATGCTTTTGGGAATAATTGTGGCTTATTCTTGGAAGAAAATGCTCAATGAAACGATTCTATAAATTTTTACACTTTTTAATAAAATCCAAATTGGGATATAAGACCATCTTATGTTACACATAACGTAATTTGTCACTTTACCTTAATTCACATAATCCAAAATCATTTATTTTAGATGAGATGTCAATAAGTAAGAGATGTAATTATACCAAGATAAAGAAGGATATTTAGGCCTTTTTAATTCAACATATATATTTTTATGGTGTAAATTATATGCTTGATATCCTTATTTTAATATGGAATTCATAATATGAGGTTGGGACTGTCATGTGACAATTCTCATCCATTTGGGATGATTCTTAATATTCCTATACCAAGTCAATTTTTTTAACACATTAATAACCCTCATCAACAGATTTGTATGAATAAACATTTCACATTCATAATTTTAGAAATATTTGGATATTCAGATACTATAAATTACATAGATATATAAATTCATCCATTCAAAAATTATTGGAATAATAATTTGAATATGGGTGTTCACACATATGATGCATTTTCTAAATATATATTTCAAATGTCTGTTGCACAAATATGGACAATAAATGATTTTCTTGCTTATATAATGATATGTTAAAGGAGAAAAAAAGGAAAACTATTAGGTTCTATTTTTATTTAGCGGAAATTATCTAAATACATTAAATATCATTATAGATTTAGTTTTGTGGTACATCGATGATTCATCCAACCGGATCATCCTTATAAAAATAATCATTGATATTTTGACAATACTAGGGAGATTCACAATACCCTCAATGTATTTCAAGAACTTATGTGCTAATTGAATGGTAAGATGCCTATTTTTCATTTGGGAAGGAATAGATGAAATGTAGAAAATTAAAGATTTTTTCCATTGAATGCAATTACTATTAGAGTAACTAAAGTATCTTCTTTGAGTTTAATTATTTGTCAACCAATGTTTTACAAGATTTCTTATACATGATGCACATTTAAAAAAATCAATGTGATATTTTGATTTAAAATATTCTCAATCTTAATGGAATTAAAAAATATGATTTACTATCATGGAATTAGTTGTTGTATTGAGGTATCAAACCCGAATTTCATCATATGTGTATCAGTAAAAATGAATCGATAGTTCCATTTTCTTCTTATGTTAAAAATCCTATCGAAAAAATAATTCTCTATGTAATAGAAACTATTAATGTTCTCGATTGCCATTCAAGAAACATATAAAAATAGGTTAAAAGAATAGATGTTAGTTTGACAGCTTTAATGACTCGTGATTATAAATTCCTTCTGCAATACTAGATTCAAATAGTAATCCATCTTCAACACTCCAATAATTTATTTATCATTATTAATATGTTATTCTATTTTTTTAGAGATATTTTTTCAATGGTGTTTTATAAGACTTAATTTCAAAAAAAAAATTGAATATACACCAATATTTTTTGTTACATAGAGAATATATTTCCTCCATTAATTTTCACATGCATGATGTATTTAACTATCCATCTTCCTACCAAAAAACATCATGGATGTCTTTTACTTTTCATTTGATGTATGAAATTGAATGCAATATGTAGAAATTAATGTCTTAGGAATGAGAATGAAATCACCCTAATGATTTATTAGGAAATCGTAAATGGATATAGAATATAGGATTTATAATGTAGTATATTTTTATTATGTGACTAAAAGATAGAAAAACCCAATGTGAAATGAAGAAGAGCATTATGAGAGGATTGATAATTAAATTTTACCACTTCAAAAAATATAGTAAATTACTAAATCATATACATTGACCATATTAATCACTAATGAGTGGGAGACGGAGCATCACATTGTTTTTAAATTGTTATTTGATCAATAACTACATAAATTATGTAAGTTTAATATGTATATGTTGTCTCATACCATGTAATTTCACATATTTTTTAAATTATATCTATTTTTTGTATGGAACATAAATAAATTGTATTTATAAATAATTATTATTATTTTGATAAGGCGAGGGACAATCCATAAAAAGTGTTATCTTCTTGGTTGAAATTGAAGGTACCCCTTTCACTATAATAAATATATAAAATTAATATTTATTTCATTTTATTATTAATTTATATATTATGAATTTAGTTCACCTACTAACTATTTCTCTCTGAATATAAGAACATTGGCCTTCTGTCCTTCTTATCCGGTTCATGAATGAAAATCAGTTGTGGTGAATGTGTAAAAAAATATTATAACCGAATAAGAAAAGAACAATTAGAAACAACATGATAGAATTATTGTAACTTACAAAAATGTTTGTTATTATAGTCCATCAATTATTATACATTGATTTGAAAATGTTTCTTATTATGGATTCATAGAGAAAATAACAATTTTGGATTATAACTCAAATGTTCAAGTAACTGTTAGGACATGAAAGAGGATTGATTCAAGGAAAAGCCATAGAAAAATTATTTATGATTATGGTTTTCATGTTATTTACAATATTCTAAATCTTGAAACTTATGAGCTGCATATAATGGCATCAATGGAGAAAAAATATTTTTGTTTGAAAGATAATTTTTAACCTGAATTTGGTGTCATTATTGATGTAATCCCAGATTTTTTATGATGATTTTCATGATGAAATTGACAACATCCCTTATCTCATTAGACTTGATGAATTTATTAATTATCATAAATCCAATATTGTAATTGTCTATGTGTACTGTGCAGCTAATTTTTTTATGTGAAATATATATCATCATCCATATATTATCTCACCACTATTATTTTATATTGACATGAGTTTTTAAGGATGGAACTATCAAAATTTATTTACTATTGATTACAAATATTTTTGTATCCAACTTGATCTTCATGTACATTTTCAATATATATTAATTGTAGTTTTCTTGAGTTTCATTTTGAAATATTTAATTTAACACTATTAGAATCATAAAAAAATGAAACAATTAAATTTGAATGGGAAACATGACGAATATGGAGTCATAAGTCTTCTTTTTTACTTTTTATTCCTTTTTTATTGGTAAATCACAAACTCTCATTTTAAATAAATTTATATATTGATACATCATACATTATCTAAGGATTTAATTTTAATTTTCATCATTTCATTTTTCATACATGTTTGATTATAATCATAGTCATGATTTTCATAGAAATAAGAAATTTCATTGTTATTGTAACAATCCAAGATACGATTTATATCGTACACACCCCATATTATTATTTTTATCATACACACTATTTGGTTTTCATGCTGACAATATTATTTAAACAATAAAAATCATGCGAAATCTCATAATGAGAATCATCTAATCCAATCATTCTAATATTATTTTAACCAAAAAATTGTTTCATAATAATTTAAACCCATTTTTTCAAAATGATTTTGTGTATTATGTTTTGATATGCATTATAAAATGATGTCATTATTTCTGTTATAAGATTACCATTGTAGTGTCTTATGTGTATGTCCATCTACTTTTCTAGGAAAAAATTAGACCATTGTAATCTAATATGTCCGTTGGAGTGTTTCTATATAAATATAAGGTCATCTGAATGAGCTCAAAAATTCAGTAGAACTTGAGACTCTCTGTGAGGGCACTATAAAATTTCTACTTCCTACTAATACTCTAATTAGTGCAATTTGTGAACTTATCATTCTACATACTTTTAAATTTTAATAGTTTTGAGTTTATGAGTGTGACACTAATCATTGTGAATAAAATTGAGGGATTCTATTATTTGGAAGAAAATTATGCTGATATTTTGCAGATCGATGGCTTCTAAGGGTTGGAAGAGAGAGGTGATGATCAACATCTTCATTGAGGACTTATAGGGATAGAAAGATAAAGGCATACCATCGTATCATTGGATTACCTCAGTTGGGGTATGAAATAAATTTTTGAATGTTTAAATCAACGAACCCTTATCCAAGGTAATTAGATACCTTTAACATTAGGTTAAAAGAGTTGTAATATTTTAATTATTTATATTCTAAATTAATTATAATAGAATGTGAATCATTTTATATATTCATATTTCAGTTTTTATTTAGTGACTATGATCTTGGTAAATAGTTTTTTATTGATTATAAATAATTCATTTACCCAATATGATTTGATACACCTTATGACAGAACCATTAAAATTTTTACTCTTTTTATTGTAACCATTTTTGTTACAACTTATATCACACTTACATTGATTAAATAATTTCGTTATTGTGAATACGATTAATTTAAAATATGAATTGAGGAATACATATCGTAACCTATTGATTAAGATACAATGACCATCATACCAATTGGACTGTCAAATTATAGTTTAATTAAGAAATATGTTTATGTTTATGAATATGATTATATTTATTCTACTAAAATAAGTTTATTTTAAGTATAAATGAAAATTATTTAAACATAAAATTCACCCCCCCTCTTGTATATTTTCATTTCCATGTAAACTATGATCAAAAAATTATTATTAGTACATGCTTCCACTATTAATATATATTTTCATGCACTAATTTTTCATGTTAGTTACATTGAATTTACAGAAATTATTTTAAATATTTTTACACAAATTTGTTATATAAATATTAGTTTTTTATATTTTCATGATGGTTGGAATTAATTTAGGTTAAATTAAAATTTTAAATCATAAAAGAACACGAATTTTTTAAGAAATGATTATTAATATTAGAGAAACCGAATGCATAGAATTCTAAACAATACTAGAGTTGAAAACATTGTTATGATGATTGGATAATATAAAATTCCTAACAAGGATGTTAGAACATATACCTTTCAAGAAAAACAAGGATATCAATTGAATTTCATGGTATATAATACATTACATTGTTCTGTGACTAGGAATTTATATAAACATATTTCTACTTTTGAATAAGGAAAGAGAATTTGGAAGAAGCTAGATATTACTGATTTCAGTACATCGAATGTTGTTGAAACAAGAAGATACATTCTACCATAAGATTATTATGATTTTTAAATTCTTTAAGGAGAACATGTTGTTAAGGTCCAAAAATGGTTCAGGATAATTGTGAAGTGTTTACAATTCAGTATAGAGAAATGATTATATGATGAGATACATTTAAAAAATATTTTATATATTATTCCAAATGAATGCTAATAAAAAGGAAGGCTATGGATGAATCAAGAAATGTATCTAATGTAACTATTGATGAGTTATTTGGAACTCTTTTTCAAAATGAGAACTGATTTAGAGGAGATGATGGAAATTTCAATGATATTAATTGTATAGAATACTTTTTTCAGAATTCAAATTAGATGAAGGCTAAGAATCATGAGTATATAGTCAAATCAACTAAGAGGAAATATTTTCTTCAATAAAAAATAAGTGAATTACAACATTCATAGAATTTATTGGCCAAACTTACTCGATGAATGAACATGATTTCTAAAAAGAATAACATTATCCATAAACAGAATAAATTAAAAAAGGATAACAAAGACAAGAAGTATCCTGGTGATACCTTTTATTTGAGCAAAAAATATAGACATATAAGACCTTGTTTTCATTATATGAAATGACATTATAGAAAACAAGTCATTCTGAGAGTAATTAAGGAATTTACTATAACTCCAAAAGAAATAATGTCGTAATGTAAAATGACTATTGGATTTCAAGGGGTGGAAACTCTTTGGAAGAATCCTTAGATAATAAAACCTCATGAGAAAAAAATATTAGTCTTCATTACAGAATACATGTTAAAAAAAATTGTCATGGAAAAGGTACACATTGTATTATCGTTGACTAACATGTATTTAACTAGATGTTTTCGTTATGAGAATAATTATACATATTTAAATGAAGATTCATCCTCATTGAGTGATAATAATACATTATCTTCATATGAAGATGTTTCTAGAATTTAAAAATTTATCGAGAATGAAAATTGAATAGTTTGTAAGAAATATGAGAAATAAAATTATAGAATATTTTTTTTTGAAAAATAAGTAAAAAATCATTCTAAATATCTTGATAAGATATTTTGGTAATTAAAGATATATTTAAAAACCATGAGGTAGCAACTTCTATGAAGGATCTGATTTCAAATAATTTAAAAAAATTCACTTCTCGGAAAAATGTTTTTCAAAAAAACTCATTTATGAAACTAACTCTGATGTGTATATGGATTTAGTTATAAGAATAATGTAAAAAATAATATATTTAAATAATCTCTTTCAAAAATTTCCACTACTATGGTATCATTTGATAAAATTTATGAAGAAAAGTTTCTATAAGGTAATAGATCACGAATGAGATATACTCATTCAAAAAAAATTAGTAACACATTATTTTCCATAAAAAGAGACCTTTTACACATAATGTAAAAGTATAGGTACATGGAATATATTTTTTTACCTTAAATAAAATTCAATCTTTGGGATTCCAAAAATCTCATTTTTCAAAAAAATTGTGGGTTCCTAAAATTTTTAATTATAAAATTTCTGGATCCATGATTTTTTTTATTTTTAAGTCTAATTTATTTTGATCGTGAATGAAAATAAAGTAATAAGAATATTAATATATTCAACATTGATTATAGATTATCCAAATATATAACTGGTGAAAAATGATTATATAAAAATATTAGTGAAAGGAATGTTGGAAGAGTTACCTTTTGAGACAAATCTCACAAAAATATAGTTCATGTAGCTTATAATGTACTTCAAAAAAAATGATTTAAAATGTTTTTTTAAATGGTCTTAATAAAAAAAATTATGAGAAAAATTCAGTAATGTTATGTCGGTTTACTAGTGAATTTTAGGAATGATAATTGGGTAGAACATAATTATAAGGATAAATTCATTATTTCTTCCCATCATCATGATAATGCATACACACTGAACATAGATGTCCTTAAGAGACAACACTAACCTTGCGTTAGTGAAATAGAAAATCAATATGGTTTATGGAATATAAGGTTAGGAAACTATTAATATAGGACCATATATAAATTTTCAAAGAAAATATTTTTTTACAATCTACCAGAACATAAATTTTATTCTTTAATAGTATTTGAATCTTTTCAATAGGGAAATAAATATAATACATGATTTAAATCAATATTTTATTTTTAATCTTATGATTATTTAGAGTTATTTATCATTGATCTTTTTTTCCTACACTAACTGGAATTATTAGATATAAGTATTATGTATTTTCATTGTTAATTACTACACTAGATTAACATGTGTCTATTTTCTATTAATGAAATCTGAAGCCTATTATTATTTTAATACTCTTTTGTTGAAAGTAAAAAATGATAAAAAAATTCACTTGAAAACAATTTTTAGTTTTCATTGTAGTGAATTTTTAAATTCCAATATTGAATCATTTTGATAAAGTAATGGTATTACTCATAAATTTTCAATTTCTAGAACTCCTCAACAAAATTGAATTGTTGAAAGAAGAAATTGTATTCTTTTAGAAGTTATAAGAACGGTGTTGAGTAAATATTTTATTGTAAAACATTTTTGGGAGGAAGATGTGAGTACTCCTTGATATAATAAAAATCAATTTTAAATTATACGATTTCTTAAAAAAATAACTAACGTGATCTGGACTGGACAAAAACCAAAATTTTCATACATCATAGTATTTGGATGAAAATTAATAATTTTTGAATACAGAATATAATTTATATATATTTACACCCATAATTAGATGAATATATATTATTAATATACTAAACTAATTATATGCCTTATAGAGTTATCAATAATAATTATTGTACTATTTATTAAATCGTACATAAATAATTTTATGAAGCTGATCCTTTTGTTTTTAAAAAATCTATGCCTGCAACTTCTAATGTGTGTTCCTAAATATATTATCAAAAATTTATATATGAGTCTCCTAATAAAGAAAATGGTCAAAAAAAATTCGTATTTATTCACAATGAAATAATTTCTATCTTATGTTTGATAAATATGAATTAAAAATCCCAAATCAGTTGTTTCTTAAGAATCATCCCAATGTTAGTATCATTGGTGACATAAATAAAATAGTAAGTACTAGATTTTCATTGAGAAATAAAGTAGATGATATATTATTTCATTCACTATTTGGACCCAAAATTCTTAATGAGGATTTAGGTTATGAAAATTGGATTGAAGAAATAGAATATGAACTAAATGAATTCGAAAATAATAATGTATGTACCATGGTTGATAGACCAAAAGAAATTATTATAAATGGATTAAAATGGGTCTTTAGAAAATAATGTTGTGAAAATGGAATAATAAATAGAAGAAATCAAGACTATTTTCTAAAATTTAAAATCCTTAAAAGGGATTAGATTATGAAGAAACATATAATCTAGTAGAAAAAATTGAATTTATTCAAATACTTTATGGCCTTTGAACATTACTTATTTCTAAACTTTTTCAAATAGACGTGATGTGTTCTTTTCATAAAGGATATAATCAATAGGATATTTTTTTGAACAACCTATTGGTTTGTAATATGAAAAACATCTAGAATAATTTTTTAAACATACCAATGTCTTATATGGACATAAAAATGCCACAAGATCCTATTATAGATTATTAAAATTATTTTTTTACAAATTTTTTTAAGGGTACTCCTAAGATGAAAATTCTCATAAATAATTAAAATTGAAATGTTTTGATCATTAAAATTTATGTAGATGAAATTATATTTGGATGAACTTAGAAATAGTAAAGATATTCTTCTAAAAAACATATAAATATGAGTTTTAGAGGAGTTTGATGGATGATTTTACATTATTTCTTAGTTTTCATGTTTCTAAAAAACCATAAATGAATCATATATCCAAAAATATGTATATTAAATATATTCTAAAAATAATTTATATGATAATACTAAATGTATTAGTACTCATCTAAGTACCTTAAATAGTCTTGAAATTATTGATGTTGGACAACCAATAAATCAATAAAAATTTACAGGGATGTTAGGAATTCTAATGTACATGATAGTTAGCCATCCATACATAGTGTTTTAAATATTATTATGGTCAATGTATCATGAAAACACTATGTAATCCCAATTAAAATCTATAAAAGTAATATTACATTATTTAAAGGGAACCAGGAATTTAAAAATATAATATTCATCTGGAAATGATTTTGAATTAAAATGTTCATTTGGATGCTCAGTCTTGTGGTTTTAGTGTGGATATGAAAATCACATCTCAAACATATATTTCTTATGTGATTATTTAGTGTCTTGGTACTATAGGAAATAAAATTTTGTATCACTTTCTACTACTGAAGCCGAATATATAGTGGTTGGAAGTTGTTGTGATCAATTTTTGGGGATGGAACACATACACACCGATTATGGAATGAGATATAATAAAACTAAAATACTAAGTAACAAAAATAGTACCATAAATTTCACTAATAACACATCAAATTAATCACATGAAAATCACATATTTATTATGGGTCCATTTATTAAGGAGCGCACACCAAAAGGATGTATTATTTTAGAAATTAATGGAATGAAATAAAAACCTATTGATATTTTCACATAACCATTACCTCCTGATATATTACTATATATTAAATAGAAACTAGGAATGATGAATTTAATATAACCAGTTTATCTTATTTTTTTTAAATCATGTCCTTATAGTAAGTTTCTCTTTTTCAAAGAGGGAGTAAATTTGATTTAAATTTTACATGTTTTATTTTCTCAATAAATATTCACACACATAAATTTTCATACACATAAGTTTTCATAATCATAAATTTTTATACTCATAAATTATAATAATCTATAATTTTTGTACACATAAATTTTCACATGCATAAATTTTGATACTCATAAATTTTCTTACTCATAAATTTTCATTTTCATAAATTAGCATACTCATTGATTTTGATACTATGAAATTCTTCTACTATTAAATCATTGAACTCATAAATCTTCATTCTCATAGATTTTTATATTCATAAATTTTGTTAATCATAAATGTCCATACTCATTACTTTTCATAGTCATAATTTATCATATTCTTAATTTTTTATACTCAAATATATTTTGGTAATCAATATATTTTTCTACATAGAAATATTTATACACAAATATTATTTTACTTAGATATTCTCATACCTAGAAATTTTAATACTCTAAAATTTTCATACTCATATATGTTCATAGATAAGAAATTTTTGTACTTAGAAATTTTTTTACCCATGAATTTTTATACTCAAAATTGTATGTATCCAGAATAATTTTTCATTACCACAATGTGCCATAAATAAAATTTGTACTCAATAATTTTCGAACTCATATTCCTTGTTCACTATAAATTCTTTTCATACAAATAAAATTCTATTCTTACCAATTTTTTAGTACTAATAAATCATTGTACTTATTTTTTTTCTATTTCAATCTATGTTTTATTTATTTTTAAAGAATTATACACCCAAAAAACAAAACATTCATTATATTATGAAAAGTAAAATTTACACTATATTTCACATTAAATTCAATTATTTTTTTTGTTTGTGTGTAATTTTATTTTATACCTTTATTGAATTCATCTTGAATACCAAAATGTTTTTAATTAAAAAATCTCAGGAGTTCATTTATCTCAACATCCAGATCAACTCAATCAAATACGAGCCATTAAATCTCAACGGTCATATATTCATCACCTATATAAAGGGACCCCTTACTTATCCCTCATTAGTTATCTTTAATTTGTGTTAAAGCTCTATTAATCAATAAATAGTGGGGTCTAAATGTTTCATCACATAGAAGATTATAATCATACCCATTTTAGAATCATCAGAAAATTTTCCAAAATAAATTCCTCTAAAAGATTAAAAAAATGATGTTCTTCCACAAAACATTAGTTAAAAGAGATTTTTATGGTAACTATGATTCTTCACAAAAAATAATTATTCAATTTCGTGGATGGGAATCATTCTGTGTTTAAAAACCCAACACATATAATATATAATTTTTTAGATGAAATATGTTTTTTAATAATTTAGTGAAATATGATCATGATTTAAATGTAAATTTTTCTATCTATATTAGAGAGATGATCTTGTCTGCAAAAGAAGAGGAAAATTTCATTGGTGTTCAATTAGAGGGTGATGCCTTTTCATTCTCACAATTTTAAGAATTTAAAAGTAACATTAATTAATATTAGAGTGAACGATTAATTTTTTAATGTTCATGAGGAAAAATGAAAAAGTACTCATACTTTAGTAGACAATCACCGTACAACCCTATAGATGCAATGTTTTTTAATACCAATAAGATATGATAGAGAATTATTAAATATATTGGATTTATTTATTCTGGATGGACTTTTTTAATTTCAGAATGCTTATTTTAATGGGATAAACTATTGTAACCACCAAAAATTTAGAATTTGTTGCTATTAAATCTCAACTTGTTATGTTATTAATGATTTTGTGTAAATTCATTTCAGAAATAATGATGTTTTATTAGTATTCCTTTCATGTTAGTACAAAATAATATTATATTTCATTGGATAAGTGACTATATGATAAATATAATGAAATTTCATATTTATCCTAAATCAAAGATGTTTGAAAAAGGCATTGAAATCTATAGTCCAAAAGAAAGAGTTGGAGGATTCCATAGAATTCCAATATAATTAGTGCTGATTGTTTCAAAGAATGTAAATAAATTGAATTGTGAATAATCCATAAAGCCCAAGAAAAAAAGTAACTAGTGATATTATAGCCATGTGGAGAAATGTTCATGATGAAAGTAAATAAGTAGACCCATGATATGGTCTATATTCTTCTGAATCTCTTGCTGAAAAACATTGGACCGATGAAACTCGTAAAGAAAAAGAAAGGAAAAGTAAGTTGAAAAATATAATGGCTTATATCTGTGAAATTACTAATTTTTTGAAAAGTTATGGAAATGATAGTATTTTAATTAGTTCTAGGAAAAAAGCTAAAAAATAATGAATGATCCCTCTGTTCCTATAAAAGGAAATGGAAGACAACTAGTTGGTGAGTCAACATCACCAAAAAAATTCTCAAGAAAAGTTTTAGAAGAATAAAATATTATTGATGTGAGAGAGATTGATCAATATCTTGGGAATATTTTGATAGATATGTATAATAATAAATAGATGAAAAATTAAATGAAAAGGAAGAAAGAGAAGAATATAAATAGAAATATGAAAAATAAGTGGTCTAGGATCAAAATTCTCAGTCTGATAAAATTCCATTACGGTATTCAGAAGCCGCATCATATAAGAACCCATAAAAATGAGAAGACCATTCTATGAAATATTATCACAAATTCCAATTTTATAATTTAATTCATATATTAGACAATGAATGATAAACATGATCCAATGAAAGTAAAAATTAGAATTTAGATGATGAACATGCTTGAAGTCATAGTGAAGAACTTCATAATTATGAAGAATAAAATGATTTAAACAAAAAAAAATTGATTAAAAATAGATAAAAAAAATTTCAAGATCTTAGATGAATTGAAAAGACAATTCCTTAATTTTTATATATTGAATAAAATATTTATTTTATTGTAGAAAATCAAAATAAAGGATAGACTCTATCAAACTTTATAGAAAAACAATGGTCAAGCTCAAGGACAATATCAATGTTAATGAGGAAAGTAATAAGGATCATAAAAAGGCTTTCAAAATTGTTTTAATGTTGTAACATATTTAAGAGGAAAGTTTCAAGAATTAAAATAATTCAATTGAATAAATTAAAAGGCTATTTAATGAACTATCTATTGAATTTAACATATTAGTTTGTAATACTACTTGGACGATGAATGATTTCGGAACTCTAGATGTCATCCCAAATCATGGTTTCTAATAAATTGATATTGAGTTAAATGAAATTCAATATCAAGATTCAAAGATTATGTTTTAGAAATATGAGATAATTGAGTTTAAATATAAGAATGTTTTGATGAGTTACATAATTAGAGTTTATGATCATATGATAAAATATAAGGTAGGAAAACATCGTACTCTAGAAGAAAAAGTTCAATCTCACGAGGTAATGCTTCATACCCAAGTAAATTATTATTTATAGAATCATAAGAGGTGTTTCAGTTTTAGGAGAAAACTCAAGATAAGCTGATGTAATATATGCATTAATTCAAGAAAATGAATACCATTCTTCTTGACCTATTTAATAAGGAAAAATAAAATAAAAAGAAATATTTGTTTCAAATCATGTTTCTTTTAAAACATTAATGAAATAATTTTGTCCTATAAATACTTTATGACTGAATTGTTTGAAAGTCCTTTGGGATTAATTTCATTTCATTTATTCTAGATGATCAATTATTTTATTTTCGTTTTATATTTCATTTTTCACATCCAATTTAAGGTATTTAAAGAATTTACCTTTTTTGTAAATCAAAAAGGTGGGAATGAGATATAGAGTGGGATAATGTATTTAAAATGGGGATATATTTTTATAAAATGGGAAAAGGGAGAAAAAAAATCAAAACATGAGAATGAATTTAGTAATGGTTTGTATTTATAAAATGAATTATAATATGATCATTATGGATTTTATCATCCTAAGGGGGAGATATTCATATTCAACAATATATTCAAGAGAGTTTTTAAAAATCAATGGGAGACATGTATAAGCATTCACTTATGAACACAATTTTTTATGTAATATTTTATTTTCCTGAACTTGTTGATTGTGAATTTTAAAACCGGGGATATTGTTGAGTCTCATGTCTTATTTGGACATTTTGATTCTATTTTTATTTAGAATTCACATACTCTTTTTTAACTAAATTAATATGTAGATTTATTTGACTTTATTAGAGGATGTTGTTTTACTTTTCATTATTATATTTGTTCATATGTGTATCATAATAATCATACTCATGAGTTTCGTAAAAATAAAACATTCCAAGATTAATCTAATGATCCCAGATATTATTTCTATCACACAAACATAATAAAATATTTATTATCACACACACTGTCCAATTGTCGCACTAAAAGTATTATAATAATGATAAAAATAAGATTATCTCTCATAAATAGAATCATCAGATCCATTCATACACATTTTATTATAACAAGAGAACTATTTCATAATAATAGAAAAACATTTAATCAAAATAATGTCATGTTTTCTATTTATACATGCTTCAGGAAATGATTCTTCTTTTTTATTTATAATATGACCATTGGAGTTCCAGGTGTTTGAGTCCCTCTACTTAATCCAGAGGAAATAACACCATTGGAATCCACGATTTCCATTGGGATACTAGCCTATAAATACCTGCTCATTTGAACAATCTATGAGTGTTTGATGAATTGGAGACACTCTATGAGAGCTCTGTCAAATTTCCGCTTCGTGTGAAAACATAGATGACTAAAAGTATTGAAATTATCATTCTATAAACTTTTTACTTGCATGATTTTTTACTTTCTTATTGTGAAGTCGATCATTGTGAATATGATTGACAACATCCATGGATAGAAAGACCGTTGTGGTGATATATTACTAATCGATTGATTTTGTGGAATGAAATAAAGAGGTACTGATAATCTTCTTTATTGAAGTCATGTATGGATATAAAGATAGAATTTATCACTGTTTTGAGGTCTTACCCTATTGTGGAAAAGATAGACTTTCTTGAATGTATAAATCATGAAACCTTTATCCAAGGTTATTGGATACCCTTATCATTGGGTTAAAGAATAGTGTTATTTTAATTATTTACATTTAGGCTCATTTATAATTGAAAGAGAATCAATTTATATATTCAAAATTATATTCTTTAATTAGTGATTATGAACATTATAATTATAATTTTAGTGATTATGATCAATTCATATACCCAGTATGATTCTACACACTTTATGATATAATCGTTAATTGTTTCACTCTATTTCTCATAAACATTGTGATTACTATATACATCAATATTACTCTAACTAAATCATTTACTTACATAAAATATTACTAATTTCATGTAATATAACTGGAATAATTAGTACAACCTATTTTTATGATACATCTACCATCAGAACCAGGGCTCTATTTCATTGTAGTTTAATCACAAAAGAGGTTTGTGAATACAATTAGTTTGATTCTATTAAACTATGTTTCATTTAAGTATATAAATTAATGATTTTAAATGTACAACTCACCCCCCTCTTTTAAATTTAAATTTTCAAATACATTACTATCGAAAAAACAATTGTATTGAAATATATTAAACTAATTAAGATGAAAATGATTGCAAATTAAAAGAATAAGCTAACCAAAATATTGAAAATGACCTCACCCAAAATGTGATCCAAATGACCAAACCCAAAAAATTGAAAAAGTTACCTAATTAAATGACCAAAATTAACCAAATGACCCAACAAAACAATAATTGGATTTAATTGAAAATAGATGAAAATGATTTCATACCCACTCTAAGTGTGCTAATTTGAATGTATTGATTCTTCAATGACACTTCTTTTATGTTTTAATATTATTTGCTCTAAATATATAATAATTTAGTTATATCACTACATATTCATTATTTGGTATGAAAATTCATATTCCATAATTAATTAATCTCGCTAATTACCCATTAGTTATGAATTTATAATTATTTCTATATTTAATTTCTAATAGAGGAATTGAAAAACATTTAAGTGATATGATGGAAATGAATGACAAAAAATAATTGTCACATGAGGGAGATGGGTGTACCACCTCTAGTTCTAATTGAGTGTATTTTTTTCAAATATGTATATATTTATTTATTTAGTATAACATATTTTCATGTGATTAATTTTTTAGAACAATAAATCATTAAACCCCACACCAGGAGACAATTATTCTCATACGAGCCTAGTGGTATTACTTCACAACAAAACGATGTGAAGGGATTGTACTAGAGTTATGCACAAAACATGGAATACATGTTCCAAACATGTACCTTCCTCTAGCATTCCATCTATAACACTTACTTATCCCACTATATCCTTAGAGTTACATGGGATATTTTGGCTATATATTTTTTCCCACTATTTTAATATTATCGTCCTCATATTCATTTCCCTTATATGAATATGTATTCTACAGTCATCGATATTATAAATTTACATAGATGTATATGATATATTATTTTCATTAGACTTAATTTTCACTGATAGTTTACATTCATGTTCCTTCAGCTTCTACTCTATATATTTTGATCCTCTAGAGCAGAAATTGGTTCGTACTCCATCTATACATTAGATGATTTGTCATAGCCTAAGGATCCTGTGAAACCCATTGATTAGACAAAGTCTGGTATATTCATAGAACACTAGTGTATTTTTAACCACAATTTATTTTCACTATAATAAGTATTTATTTAACATATTTTTATTTCCCAGTTAGATCTCCCACTAGGTAGTGTGGGCATACAAGCATGAATGCAGCGTGAAATAACCTCACATAGCTGATGGTCATGTAATTGAGAACTATCAATTTTTTGGGAATTTTTTTGAGAATTTCTGTGTTCTATTGGGACTCATTATAGATATTATTACATCATTCATGTGAGGCCGCTCTCCTAGAGACACCATCAAATTATGGTAAATGATAATTCATGGGAACTAATATGGGTACACAAATTCATTTGATTTAATGTTATAATATTATTTTATTGATATAATTTAATAATTTTTTTTCCTCTTGTTTGAAATTATAAAGATAGTGAGGTAGTGAGGACAACAAAAATCATGGAATTAGTTTAGTTGTGGAGAAAATTTACGCATCAGTTTTATAGTGGCTGGTGTGGTAGAGTTTGTAATGATTTAGAGGCTACACGTATCATGAAATGGCTTCTAGTATCACATTATCTGGAGATGATTTCTTGTTATAAGATTACGAAGTATAAGGTATTAATAAAATATTTATTTTTCAAGTGAAAAATACCATGTTTTCCATTAATAAATAGATTTTATTATCCTTTTTTATTAATTTCCAAAAAAAATAAAAAAAATTATCTATGAAATACCTCTACCCATTGAGATATGAAACAATGTTGGAACTTGAGAGGAAGTAGGTATGAAAATTGATTATAATTTTTCTATTCAATTACTTTATGGAAATAAATATTCATAAATTTTAAATTATATAGATTCTGTAACAGCCCGAGATTTTATGAAAAATATTCTTTTTTATTTCACTAATGTCTTGTGTTGTACGCTACACCAAAAGGAGCTTGCACAACACACATCCTTGACTTTTCTTGCATTACACGCAATCGCGACCTTCCTCGATAGCGTGTGTAGTACGCAATACCGAGTTTCACTAAACAACGATATGGTATAAAAATATTATTAAAACTAGCCGTTATGAATAGTAATAACCACTTTTTGAAATCCAGTAAATCTTATTTTTCAAAATGAACTTTATTTTTGGATTCGGAGTATCGAATTTAGCCTAAGGTGAAATTTTGGTACTTTTCGGATAACTTTCATATTCTGATGAATAGTGAAAATTACTAAATTATAATTAAAAACAACTTTTTTAATCTAAATAATTAATAGTGATAAATCATTAATTTGAGTGGTTTTAAAGTATATTTAGAATATATTTTTACAATTTAATACAATGTTGGTCATTGGATGTAATTTCACATTTAAACTAGACATAAACAAGTGTCAATCTTTTGATAGATATTGTTTCTTAAAAACACGCTATTTGTTTTAACAGCGGGATTTAATTATAAAATTAATTAATGCAACTTTTATGTTATGAATTTGGTAAAATAGACTTCATTTTTAAATTTGGAATATGAAATATAGCTTGGGATGAAATTTTGGCATTGTTCTGAAAAACATCAATTTTTGATGAATAGTGAAACTACTAAGTGATAGGTTAAAAACTGAATTTTGCATAAAACTTAATTTTACCACTTCTGTGAATGGAATTTCGAAAATCCGAGAGACACGGTTAATATCAAGGACTAAAATGTGGTTCAATGAGATGAAAATAATTTTTTGGTGAATAGTAACTTTTTACTTTTTTTACCACGGTTAATAGTAAATAGGGTAACTAATGGTAAATATGATATTAATATTACCCTAACACATGTCCTAATTCTATTGGACAAGTGTAATTAGACCAAAAACAAACTTAGGAATAAAATATGACCATTTAGGCCCACTTGGATTAGATTAGGACATTTATTATTAATTTATTTAAAGAAGGGTTAAAATAGTTAAAATCAAAGTTTAATAAGTAAATCATTTTTAATATGGGGTTATACATAAGCTAAATTCGACTATAAATATTCATTAGAAATCTAAAAAGATTTCCTACATGATGGTATTTTATTTGTAATTTTTAGACATCAAATAATATAATTTATTTATGACACAAAGATGATGCAGTAATTATCTTATTAATGAAATATTGACATAATTGATAATATAAATACCAAAATAAATGTAATTTAAGACTTTTTATGAATTCCACTAATTTTCTAGGTTACTATGATATATTATTGTTGATTTAATCAACTTGGTTGGAACATATAATTCTGTTATGACTTTCACAAAAATCATATATCAAATAGTGTCAAAATTGACACAAAAGAGTTTTTAAATCAAATATTATATTATTAATTGTTATTTTATTCCTAAAAATCTACGGTTCGTCCAAATTACTTAGATAAGGATATATGTATTAATAATATACAATTTGGGGTTCGTTTGGCATGTTATAGTAATTTTATTAACCATATAGTGAAAGAAAACAAAAAGACACGGTAAAAGTTAAATTATTTTACTTAGAGTTAAATCTAATTGATAAGGTTAAAATAATACCCTAAACTTGTCTAAATCTTATTGGTTGATAGGATTTCGACCCATACCCACTTTAGCTTAGAAATAAGACCCTTTGGAACCATTATAAACCGATTTTGACTTTAATATAAAATAATATTTTGAGATATTCCTAAGGTGCCCCTCCCCTCCCCTATAAAAGGACATCTCCTCCCCCTCCTCCTCACACCAATTTGAGCACTCAAGCTCGGCCAAACCCTGCCAATTTCTCCTCTCCACTTCCCTAGAAACATTCTAGATGTTCTGGTCTTCCTCAAAGACCAATTTTAGTGCCCTAAGAGGAGGTCTCAAAGAGGCACTTCAAAGAAGAGGAGGTTCGGACACTTACAAAGCAAGTCGGACCTAAGGTAAGGGAAATATCACAATCTCATTTTTATCCGAGATTGTTTATTCGTAAGTATTTACTGGGGTGTATTTTATCATCCACATCCATGTTCCCTCAATATGTAATATTGTTTCCATCCACTTGCACTATTTTAAATCCAATTTTACCCTTAGGTGAGTTTTTAGTAAAGAATATGAAAGGAATCTTTTGTCGTTTTTCCGTACGAGGTACTTTTTGACTTTTCCGACAAAAGTACGAAGAATGTTTTTTTCTTTTAACTTAAACGGCATGAATGGATTTTTACGGTTTTATAAAGCCTTATTTTCATGAAGGTTCCTCCAAAAATATTTCATGACTATTTTCAATAAAATCTCTTTCTTTTAAAATTGCATGATGTTTTGAGAAAAGAAATTGATTTTGAAGAAGAAAGGATATTTTCCTCAAGAATTCAATTCAAGTGTTTTATCAAAATTATTTTCCATATAAGATAATAAAGGGTTCTGTTTCTATCCATATTTTTACATTGATTTGACTATGTTGTGATGGAATTATGTTTATGAATTCCTTTATCTTATGTGAATGGTTTTATGATGTCATGTTGTTTAAGAATCCCATTTTTATTACATGGGTTATGCAATGATGTATGATTTATGATTTTGTGGCACACATAAGAAAGGATTCATTAAGAGATGGGTGGGACCTATATCTCCCTCCAATGCATTGGGTAAAGATTTCATATCTCATGAGATAGACATGGCTGGAATGGTAGGTTATACCGGTTCAGTGAAACAGGACTGAAACGAGGATTACTCGATTCAGAAAGGGACTTTGTCCACTAAGATAGTCTTGGCAATGAGTCTTGACTAACAAGAAATGATTCTCTATGATTATGTGTGTATGCCACAATGAGTAATGTTTTATGTTATGGTTTCATTTTCACTACTATGATTTATCCCATGTTATGAAATTATGCTCTCTTTTGCAGGTTAAGATTTCCAAAAATGTTATGTTCTTATGAAAATTATGTGATTGATATTTCTTTTGTTTACCCTTACTGAGCATTTGAGCTCACCCTTTTATGTTTTCTTTTCCCCAGGATATAAAGAAAGGTTTTAGGTAAAAAAAAAGGAAGATCTTTATGGGAGATTTTGAAGATCTTTCACCAGGATTAGAAGATTATGTTCCGAGTTTCCAAAGACACTAAACTATTACGATCCTTGTGTGTGTGTTTTTGTTTTGTACTAAGTATTCCGCAAAAGTAATGTAATGTCAATGTACGTCAGGCTTCGGGTCTCTACAGTTGGTATCAGAGGCAAAGGAGGTAGGAATGTATCCGATCCTTGGGAACTCTCACATGTGAGCGTTGGACGAAGCATGGCTCTCCGCCCAAGGGCTTCATGAGGAAATGGATGCCACTGGGGACGGTGGTGTGTCCCGCCCAGGGGGTGTAGCCGCCCATGGAGTGCCCTGATAGGTATCAATTATAGTCCACTGGAAGTAATTCCAGACCGCTACAGTTGGTATCAGAGGAATGGTTTAGTCAACCTTTGGAAACTAGGATGTGAGAACGTTAGTGAGATCCCTAGAGATATTTCTAAGGTATGTCTAGGGATGTCCCTAAGGATAAGTATACGTATAGGATATAGTTCTAGAACTACGGTAACGATCTTAGAATTTAACCTAAGATGTTAGATATTGAGGGTGCTCCCCCTTTACTATGTTGTCTTCCCTAGCATGATTTCGCCTCTCACAAAATTCTTTTTGTGTTTTAGTTAATGGAGGGAACCAGAAGGAATTCGGTTAACATTGAATCCAATGGACAAATTTGTGATTATGAGCAACAAAATTGTGTGATGCCTAGAGATAAAGATATTGTGATTATGCCGAATCAGTCATCGCGATATATGATAAACAAGGTGAAATTTAGTGGTATGACTAATTCATCAAAGAAGAGGAAGATAAACTATTATGCATATTCACATGTTGAGGAGCATAAAGAAAGGAAGATTGAGATTTATAAAGAAGGGAAGAAGAACCTTGAGGAATACCTCAAATGGAGGGACTGATGTTATCTGTGTGGAGAAAAGGGTCATAGAGTGACATATTGTTATGGAGTTCAATGTCTTATTTGTGGAGAACATGGGCATTACCCAACTCAATGCCCTGACCTAAAAAGATACTTCTAAATCAAGGAAGGACTTATTCCAGGACAGTCATTGAAGTGGATGGACTGAAGTGTTTATGTATTGGTATTCAAGAATAATGTTGTTGAGGTACTTTTATGGTGTATTGGAATATCTATGTATTGCTCTAATGTGGTATTAGAAGTGATTGAGGTATTTTTGGGAAAAAGATGATATGCACATAATGAAGGGAAAATGAGAAAATGAAATATTTGACAGTATTAATGAGCTCATGATTGATATAAGGACTAAGTAATATCATGGTTTGAGTATATAGAATTTTGAGGATTTTTGGTATGTGGAAAGTGTTAACTTTTAACTGCATTCAAGTTTTCACTAAGGTTCAATGGGTATTCAAGAGAATACATGATTAAGGTCATTGAATGTTTGGAATGTGACCAACAAGACATATATATGGGGATTAACGACAGTATTAAATCTCTGGTTATCGTTTTCACTATATTATGAGAGTGGACTGCAGTATTATGGATAAGCCTAAAGATTAGAATGGATTATGTTGGACATAAGTTAGTATTGTTTAAGGATAGAAGATTTTCGATATTATTGATGGGATGTTATAGTAATGTAGTTTTAGAAAAAGGACAACCTGTAGGACGGGCGACAGCCCATCGCTTCGGACAAGGCTGTAGGAATCGAACCCACAACCGAAGTGCGACTGGCCTTTATCGCCTACCACTGACCTACAGGAAGTCCCTGTTTAGTAGAAACTAGTTTTATTATATTAAGCAGTATGATATGTGATGTATAAGTTCATTTTAGGAACCATATATGATTAATCTCACTATAGATGGATTTATGTATTTTTTGATAACTTTTCTAACCTTTTGTTTGAGACAGATGGAATGACCCATCATTCTATCACATGATCTGCTAACACATCACGAATGACAAATTCAACTTCATTTCTTTAAGAGATGATGTGGAAATTGTTAAAGGCACGGACAATAGTGAGATTGTACCAAAATAAAGTAATTATTTATTCTAATTCAAATTTTCAACTTTAGGGAAATGATCTTGAAAACCAAAAATGTTGTCCTAGTGATCTTATACCTGATGAATCAGATGGTACCTTATATCATCACAAATCTATGGATTTGTGATTACTGGCTTTTCCATAGCCATGTTCTCTACCACTCTCCATCAGAACATGATGGTTAGATTTCTCTTCCATATCCATATTTTCACCTATGTGGAAACCCAGTGATTAGTTTATTTGGGTAATCGTTACATTTCATACTTTAGTTTTTAAAGCCAAGTTTTGGTATTCCCTTTTACGATGTGGGTTTCTATTAAAGAAACTTTCGAATAGTAAACCATTTATAACCCCGACGAATTTCGAGGGCGAAATTCATTTTAAGGGGGGTAGAATGTAACAGCCCGAGATTTTATGAAAAATATTCTTTTTTATTTCACTAATGTCTTGTGTTGTACGCTACACCAAAAGGAGCTTGCACAACACACATCCTTGACTTTTCTTGCATTACACGCAATCGCGACCTTCCTCGATAGCGTGTGTAGTACGCAATACCGAGTTTCACTAAACAACGATATGGTATAAAAATATTATTAAAACTAGCCGTTATGAATAGTAATAACCACTTTTTGAAATCTAGTAAATCTTATTTTTCAAAATGAACTTTATTTTTGGATTCGGAGTATCGAATTTAGCCTAAGGTGAAATTTTGGTACTTTTCGGATAACTTTCATATTCTGATGAATAGTGAAAATTACTAAATTATAATTAAAAACAACTTTTTTAATCGAAATAATTAATAGTGATAAATCATTAATTTGAGTGGTTTTAAAGTATATTTAGAATATATTTTTACAATTTAATACAATGTTGGTCATTGGATGTAATTTCACATTTAAACTAGACATAAACAAGTGTCAATCTTTTGATAGATATTGTTTCTTAAAAACACGCTATTTGTTTTAACAGCGGGATTTAATTATAAAATTAATTAATGCAACTTTTATGTTATGAATTTGGTAAAATAGACTTCATTTTTAAATTTGGAATATGAAATATAGCTTGGGATGAAATTTTGGCATTGTTCTGAAAAACATCAATTTTTGATGAATAGTGAAACTACTAAGTGATAGGTTAAAAACTGAATTTTGCATAAAACTTAATTTTACCGCTTCTGTGAATGGAATTTCGAAAATCCGAGAGACACGGTTAATATCAAGGACTAAAATGTGGTTCAATGAGATGAAAATAATTTTTTGGTGAATAGTAACTTTTTACTTTTTTTACCACGGTTAATAGTAAATAGGGTAACTAACGGTAAATATGATATTAATATTACCCTAAAACATGTCCTAATTCTATTGGACAAGTGTAATTCGACCAAAAACAAACTTAGGAATAAAATATGACCATTTAAGCCCACTTGGATTAGATTAGGACATTTATTATTAATTTATTTAAAGAAGGGTTAAAATAGTTAAAATCAAAGTTTAATAAGTAAATCATTTTTAATATGGGGTTATACATAAGCTAAATTCGACTATAAATATTCATTAGAAAGCTAAAAAGATTTCCTACATGATGGTATTTTATTTGTAATTTTTAGACATCAAATAATATAATTTATATATGACACAAATATGATGCAGTAATTATCTTATTAATGAAATATTGACATAATTGATAATATAAATACCAAAATAAATGTAATTTAAGACTTTTTATGAATTCCAATAATTTTCTAGGTTACTATGATATATTATTGTTGATTTAATCAACTTGGTTCGAACATATAATTCTGTTATGACTTTCACAAAAATCATATATCAAATAGTGTCAAAATTGACACAAAAGAGTTTTTAAATCAAATATTATATTATTAATTGTTATTTTATTCCTAAAAATCTAAGGTTCGTCCAAATTACTTAGATAAGGATATATGTATTAATAATATACAATTTGGGGTTCGTTTGGCATGTTATAGTAATTTTATTAACCATATAGTGAAAGAAAACAAAAAGACACGGTAAAAGTTAAATTATTTTACTTAGAGTTAAATCTAATTGATAAGGTTAAAATAATACCCTAAACTTGTCTAAATCTTATTGGTTGATAGGATTTCGACCCATACCCACTTTAGCTTAGAAATAAGACCCTTTGGAACCATTATAAACCGATTTTGACTTTAATATAAAATAATATTTTGAGATATTCCTAAGGTGCCCCTCTCCTCCCCTATAAAAGGACATCTCCTCCCCCTCCTCCTCACACCAATTTGAGCACTCAAGCTCGGCCAAACCCTGCCAATTTCTCCTCTCCACTTCCCTAGAAACATTCTAGATGTTCTGGTCTTCCTCAAAGACCAATTTTAGTGACCTAAGAGGAGGTCTCAAAGAGGCACTTCAAAGAAGAGGAGGTTCGGACACTTACAAAGCAAGTCGGACCTAAGGTAAGGGAAATATCACAATCTCATTTTTATCCGAGATTGTTTATTCGTAAGTATTTACTGGGGTGTATTTTATCATCCACATCCATTTTCCCTCAATATGTAATATTGTTTCCATCCACTTGCAATATTTTAAATCCAATTTTACCCTTAGGTGAGTTTTTAGTAAAGAATATGAAAGGAATCTTTTGTCGTTTTTCCGTACGAGGTACTTTTTGACTTTTCCGACAAAGCTACGAAGAATGTTTTTTTCTTTTAACTTAAACGGCATGAATGGATTTTTACGGTTTTATAAAGCCTTATTTTCATGAAGGTTCCTCCAAAAATATTTCATGACTATTTTCAATAAAATCTCTTTCTTTTAAAATTGCATGATGTTTTGAGAAAAGAAATTGATTTTGAAGAAGAAAGGATATTTTCCTCAAGAATTCAATTCAAGTGTTTTATCAAAATTATTTTCCATATAAGATAATAAAGGGTTCTGTTTCTATCCATATTTTTACATTGATTTGACTATGTTGTGATGGAATTATGTTTATGAATTCCTTTATCTTATGTGAATGGTTTTATGATGTCATGTTGTTTAAGAATCCCATTTTTATTACATGGGTTATGCAATGATGTATGATTTATGATTTTGTGGCACACATAAGAAAGGATTCATTAAGAGATGGGTGGGACCTATATCTCCCTCCAATGCATTGGGTAAAGATTTCATATCTCATGAGATAGACATGGCTGGAATGGTAGGTTATACCGGTTCAGTGAAACAGGACTGAAACGAGGATTACTCGATTCAGAAAGGGACTTTGTCCACTAAGATAGTCTTGGCAATGAGTCTTGACTAACAAGAAATGATTCTCTATGATTATGTGTGTATGCCACAATGAGTAATGTTTTAAGTTATGGTTTCATTTTCACTACTATGATTTATCCCATGTTATGAAATTATGCTCTCTTTTGCAGGTTAAGATTTCCAAAAATGTTATGTTCTTATGAAAATTATGTGATTGATATTTCTTTTGTTTACCCTTACTGAGCATTTGAGCTCACCCTTTTATGTTTTCTTTTCCCCAGGATATAAAGAAAGGTTTTAGGTAAAAAAAGGAAGATCTTTATGGGAGATTTTGAAGATCTTTCACCAGGATTAGAATATTATGTTCCGAGTTTCCAAAGACACTAAACTATTACGATCCTTGTGTGTGTGTTTTTGTTTTGTACTAAGTATTCCGCAAAAGTAATGTAATGTCAATGTACGTCAGGCTTCGGGTCTCTACAGATTCGTTATAATTGTTCTAGATAAATATATTGAATAAATAGATAGTTTGAGATATATTTATGATATCTATATTATAGGGATGTGTATAATGAGGTATAACAACAAATATTTTCCTGTGGAATCCTATATAATCAGATAATCATCATTGAATGATAATTTTTAGATAAAATACTATGGGGAAAAAGACTGGGGTGCATCTTATGAGGTAATTGTAATGAGGTTGGTGGGGAATAGTTATGATAAATATGAATTATATGAAGCATGTATAATCATTTTATAAAAATAAAAACAAGTAGAAAAATATGTTTCTATAAGAATATAAAATTGACATGATGATCCAAAATTCAAAACCCATTCAATGCATTAATCATTAATGTAGATGATTGACGTTGATAAGTTAAAGGTAACCCATATGATCACACTTTGTAAAGAATTCCACCACCCTTGAAATATTTAAATAACATTATATGGATCTTATTTATTTCCAATGGTGTTATAGTTTCACAATTAGATTCAAATATAAATCACAAATTTTTTTTTTTGAAAAATACCACTAAAAATTAAAATTAATCCATGAATGTAAAAAAGCCTTCCACATGACTCTAAAAATATATGAAAAAATCTATGATTTCTCGATTGAAATTTTCTCCCAAATACGACTATTTGAAATGGGGTTTATACCCATGCTACTATGCCCACGGTTTAAAGAACTATGGGGATAGATGATTTTTAATGGTCTATACCCACAGTTTTATTAAAACAGTGGGTATTCAACCCCTAAGTATCGGGCTCTATCCCACTACCCCCACTTCAACCCTCCATCAAGCTCAACCCACTTCAACCCTACATCCCGGCTCATTCTCTCGGCTCCACCTCCCGCTTCCGCCTCCCGGCCTCCTCCTCCTGGCTCCGCCTCCCGGCCTCCGCCTCCCTGCTCCGCCTCCTGGCCTCCACCGCTCGGTCTCCCCCTCCTGGTCTCCACCTCCCAGATCTACCTCCCGGCCTCCGCCTCTCAGCTCTGCCCCCAGCTCGGGCGACGTCCCCGCTCCCCCCTCTCAGCTCCCTCTCCTCCAGGTATCGTCAAATTCATCTGTTTTTTTATAGATGATGATTCCCATGCGTTCCTACTTATCAATTTCAATAATTATCCTTCTAATTTAATTGATATTGATAATGTTGTGTTGGGGGTAAATGATTCGTTTGAGAAAGGTACAATATGGATTGTTGATTGATGAATAAAGGAGCTATGAAGGAAGATAAAACCCCTTGTTAAGAATTTATGGAAGAACATTCATATTAAAGAAGATAAATGAGATAAGGAATCGTATTTTTAGTATTACTAGACCTACTTGTTAGATTTAGACCTCTAGAGACACATATTATGGTCAACAAGTCATTTGAGGTGGATATTAGAACAACCACTCACTTTGTAGGTGCATTATGTCTAATTTTTAGCCTTTATTTAGAGTATATTTTAGTTATTACATTTATTCGATGATGTATTGGGTAGATTTTTGGATATTGGGGTGGGGGTTAGAATAATTTAATGGGGATAATGGACAGAGGTAATAGTGTAATCCCCCAATGTAACTATGTAACATTTTGGAGAGGATTATTGGGTGATATATAGTAGGGGTACTTTTAGAGATAACATGTAAACAATTCCATGGTAACTATTTAACTCTAAAGAGAATCAACATCATGATTTTCATAGGGTTTACAAAACCATGTGTCCAAAACATGCTGGTGACTTGAATAGGTAGCGAACTTCCCATGGTTAGAGCATGATTTTGTAATCCATGAAACCAAACAATTTACATAGAATTTAATCTTTTGAAAATTATTATTTTGACACAAAACACCCTAAATACAGTCAATATTCCTCATAAACTCTAGGTAATCAATCCAAGGGACTCTAATTAGACTTCATGGTGAATTAATTATTTTCAGAGAGGTATTATATTTGATATAGAGATATTAGTCCTAGAGATTTAAATATAATTTATCATTTGTTTGTTGTTATTCTTATTATGGCTAGATATTATTTATTATCCTTGTAATAGAACTAGATCTCAGATTTCTTATCCATGTTTATGATTTACAATGATATCCAATGTGATCCTTTCAATCTTTACATGGAAAATAATCATGGAAATATGGTTTTCCTGATCATTCTCATATCCATCAAGATCTCTTAATTTTGTAATATCTTGACGGATAGGTCTAAAATGACCCCATCCCATAACATGTTCTTCATTATATATCATAAACCTGGAATACTCATGTAGTGATTTGGGGATGCTTCCATGGATCATTGGTTTGTGAGATTGATTCAAGTGGTGAACATTGATGTTGGCCTTCAATATGTTGAATGCAAGATGTTCTTACCCGGTTATAAAAACTATATAAAAATCTATGATATGAAATAATAATGCATGTGTGTACATACCATGATAATTCTTTTAAAATGATATTCTTAAGCCTCTATATAGATAAAAATATTCCTTACTATGACTTGGGTATATATATATGTGTATGGATAGTAGAATTATACTTTCTTGTATCAAAGATAAAAGTGGATCCATCATGAATTCATTTATCCTATATAGGGGGATAATTTGATATGTTATTCATGATGAATATGGTGGGGGTATTGAATGAAAAATGGAAGGTAATGAAGGTCTTGAGGCATTAATGGAGTCCAAAAGTGGTGAATGATGACATTGTAGTATGACCTGAGATAATTGATAGGGGATGATAGAATTATGGACTAACCCAAGGGATAATGGCATATACACCCATTTAGATACATAAATTGGTCTTGTGGTTTGTTTTGAGAATTTTCAAAACCAAAAAAGCTCATGTGAGCAGAACATCTACTATCCAATATCCATGGACTTTCTCCTTTGGATATTTGGGTGAAACTTCAACAACTAAATCTTTCTCCTTCACTTTTCAATTATTCTTTTTATGACTATGAGTATTAAAACTCAAATATTTTCAGGATGGTATATTGATGAGGCATTCATTTTCATCATTAATAGGATGGTCACACCTTCCATAGACTTATTCAAGAATATCAAACATGATCTGTGATTTCTATATATAATATACAATACGTTTCTATCATTTATTCCTTTAAAGGGATTGAAACCCCTAATCATTGATTCTAAATACTCCCAAGTATTTGAGTACGTCTATTTTAAAAAACATATCTTTTCCATATGAACAAATATTCCAAAGTTCCAAAAGAATCCATAAAAATTATATCTTTTAATCATCATGTTATACAAAATTTGTAGGATACCTTGAAATATATTTTCAATATTAATTCCAAAAACCTTAAAGTTATAACTACTCTATTTTAATTGAATGTTTTATTCCCCATCAAATAACTCCTAACAAATAAACTATAAAATTATAAAATCATATTATTAAAATAAAATTTAATTCCCATGTGTATACTGCCTCTATATCTATAAAGGATTATTTTACATTGAATTTTTCTTTTTTATTCACCTTCAATGACCACTTGGGAGTGTCTTTTTTAACTTTTTTCATTATTTTACATCTCAAGGTAGACCTCTTTTATTTTTTCCTACTTATTCAATCATGGACTCCTCATTTCATTAAATATGTTTTGCTAGCTACTAATATGATTTGATTAATTTCATAATAAAATTGATTGTAATGAATTTTTTAAATATAATTTACATTATTTTTTGAATGATAATTTTTTTTCATGTTATAGAATGGATAGAAGTAGGATGTATCATACCGATCGGATTTCAACCGAGTTTCAACGTAATTTGGAGGTTTTTTTTGATTTTGCATTTAACAATGAATTAGATCGGGGTTGTTTACAGTGTCCCTGCTATAATTGTGTTGGAAGACCATGGTTAAGATGAGAAGAAGTTAGTAAACATTTAACGAAAATTGGATTTCAAGGAAACTATAATGTTTGGTTTCACCATGGAGAGATGATTCAATCTTTGACAATTAATAAACGAAATGAATGAAGTGACATGGAGAATTTGATATTTGATCATTTTCCATATGTGAATAATTCTGAGAGAGATATCATGCTGGTGCAAGAAGACAATGATATCAGTACAGATGAGGAAAATGATGTAGATGATGATGTTGAGAGAGTGAAAAAATTATTGGATGATGCCAGAACTCCAGTATATCAAGAATGTACTAAAATGGCCATGATGAAATTTTTAATGCGGTTATATCATGGGGAAACCATGTATGGGATTTCTAATACCGCCATTTATTATATTATTACATTTTTGATGGACTTGATTCTTTATGGTGTAGATATTCCCTCAAATCATTACATGGAATGGAAGTTAATTAAGAAGCTTGGATTTGCAACTAATAAAATCCATGCTTGTCCGAAAGCTTTCAGTTTATATTTAGAGGAAACAATTAAACCTAACGACTTTAATGAATATGGTACATCTCAAAGGAAGACAAATTCATATGGAACACCATCTTGTGTGCCACATAAAGTCATGTGGCACTTTCCATTGATTCCCAGATTTCAAAATATATTCATGCCTCCAGAAGTCTCAGTCAATTTGTGATGGCATGATGTTGATAGAATTAAAGTTAATGATGTGATGGTCTATCCTGCAGATGTATTATCATGGTGGATATTTGATACACAACATCCTGATTTTTCAGATGAGGTGTGTAATGTTAGATTGGGCCTATCATGTGATGGTTTTAATCCATTTGGCCAAATGCTTACTGCTCATAACATGTGGCCGGTTTTTATAAATGTTTATAATATTCCTCTATGGATGTATATTAATAAACCTTTCTCTTTCTTGAGTATACTGATATCTGGACCTTCAGATCCTGGTAATGATATAGATGTCTACTTGCAGCCTTTAATAAAAGAGTTGAAACAACTTTGGGATTTAGTTGTGCAGACATTTGATGCTTCTTCAAAGAATACGTTTTAGATGTGTGCTGCCCTTCTATGGACTATAAATGATTTTCCTCCCAATGAAATGATGTCTGGGTGGAGCACAAAGGGAAAACTATCATGTTCCGTTTGTATTAAGAATACATGATCGAGAAGGCTTAAATAATCATAGTTTCAGTATCATGGGGCATCACCGATTCTTGCCAATGGATCATCAATACAGGAAGAATCATTGGAGGTTTGATAATAATGTTGACACTGAAGAACCACATCAACTTATGTCAGGATGTGATGTTCTTGATGAATTAAATGATTTGATCTTTTCATTAGGAAAAGTTCAGTTGAAATCTCTATAAAGGATGAATGTTGATACTGAAGTCACCTACAATTGGAAAAATAGAAGTTTTTTTTATGTTGCTATATTGGTCTACAAATTTTTTACGTAATTGTTTAGATGTAATGAATATGGAGAAAACTATATGTGAAATGTTTCTTGCAATTATTTTGAATATTAAGAGGATGACCAATGATGACTTCCAATCTCTTCAGGATATATTATATTAGGGTATTCTACCAAAAATACATCATGTTTGTATCAGTGAAAACAAATGGAATGTTCCCTGTGCTTCTTATGTGATGATACCAGTAGAGAAAGATCAATTTCTGGCAATATTGGTGAATATCAAGGTTCCAAATGGCTACTCCAACAAAATATCTAAATGAGTCAATATAAGAAATTTGAAAATTAAATCCATAAAAACTCATGATTATCACATCCTTCTACATGAATTGATTCCAATAACAATTCACCATTTTCTATTCAATACTGTTTGGGTGGCAGTGATTCGGTTGTGTCATTTTTTAGAGACCTTTGTTCTAAAAGGTTATCCAAATCATTGTTGATAAAAATGAAGCAGGAGGATCCGTTAATTCTATGTGAGTTGGAAAAAAAAATTCCTCTATCCTTTTTCACTTTCATGCTGCATTTAACACTTCATCTTCCAACTGAGACACTTCATGGGGGGCCAGTCGCTTTCGGTGGATGTATCCCACTGAAACAAATATGTGCACTTTGAAATCATATGTCCAAAATATGAATCATCCTGAAGGTTCCATTGTGAGAAGTTATCTGGCCCAAGAATTTATGGATTTTTGTTCAATGTATTTGTCTAATGTGAGCACAAGACATAATCGACCCATGAGAAATGAAGATGATTAGTATGAGGAAATTCATCCCTCGTTTTCATCTCCTCCCAAAACAGGTCGAATTGTGGGGTCATATACATTGGTTACATTGAGCTTTGAATTGTGGAATATGGCACATCGTACAGTCTTGTTTAATTGTGGTTTTTTATGCCTATATCAAGTATGTAATTTGAATATATATATGTTATCTCATACGATATCATATCAAAAATACATTAAACTTTTATTGTCATTTTCTGTAAAGAACATGAACAAATTATAAGTAGAGTTCATCGGTCTTTTCCCTTGAGAAGGAGTGAGGCTATTCATAGCCAAGAGTTCCCAGCTTGGTTGAAATCAAAGTAATAGCCATTAAATTATATACCTTAAAATATAGGTATATAATTAATTATATTACTCATATGTATTCCAGGTATTGAGTTTACCTGCTGACTTTATTTTTCAAGAATTAAGAGTGTTGGCTTTTGGTCCCAATTCATTGGTTCGTGACTGCAAATATTTAATAAAAAATGGATATAAATTTGATAAAACTAATAAAGCGGTGAAAATGAGAACACATCATGATGGCGTTATGTTAACTGCTAGAACAGATTGTTATTCCAGTGCATCAGATAGTCAGACTCGATATGAAGATGTGTATTATTATGGACTGGTTGAGAAAATATTGTTATTGGATTACTACCCTCATGGTTGAGTAACTATGATTAAATGTAAATGGTTTTGTTCAATGACACGACATGATACATTTATTGATGATTTTGGATTTAGAGTTATTGACACGAGTCAATTCCTGCATACTGATGAACCATACATTTTGGAATCAATGGCCAAACAAGTGTTTTATGAGAAAGATCATCTGAAACCTGATTACGGTTTCATTAATAAATTAATCACAAGACACATTCTTCAAGATGCTGGGGATGAAATTGTCACCATTGACACCCCCATCAGTGTTATCCAAAATATATTATTGGACGACACAAATTGTCCCATTATGAGAGATGATGTTGACCATGAGGTAATGGAGGGTAATATATAAAAGCAAACATATATATTCAGAGTACATTTAGTTTACCTTGACATGAGTTTCCCAGGTTGTTAATAATGTAATTAATTTAATTTAGTTGTATTTTGGAATGATATGTTTGTTTTAGTATTATTCGGTTTCGTTTCATTTGATTATATTTATTTCAATTCAGAAAACTGGGATTAAAATGTGGTTTTAAAAATTGTATAACATTGTTGTAAATTATCATTAAATAAAGTTGTTATGAGATTTTTGTCTCCTTTGGCTTCTAAGATGTATGTATGATTTATAAAAATTGTTGCTAAAAAATATTTATTTCATTATTAAGAAGATTATGAAGAAAACTACAGAAGCTCACAAGAAGAGATTATTTGATGTTGATCCTGTTAGATGCAAGCGTGAGTTGTCTTCTGTGAGAATAATAATTCTAATATTTATCTTATGCATTACATATAATATGATGTTCATATTTTTTATTATTTTTGTAGGGATATATAACTCTAGAGTTTATTCTTCCTAGTATGGGACCAAGTAGGGATCCTCCAAGACCAAGGCCGAGCTCCCATCTTACCACTCCCCACACTGACCCATCAATGGACATCCCATATACCAATCATTTCCACCCTCCACTTGAGACCCCTGGGGTGTTCCCATACATGTCACCGTCATCATCCCATTTACCATCCTTTTCCCATTGCATGTCCACACCGACTCGACCTATGTTCTCACGTGCACAATTTCCATATCCATTCATTTATTTTTAGACCTACTATGCATATTATGACATGTCTAAGACACCTCCTTTTCCTAAAATCCATCCTACACATATTGAGTCTGTTCCTTCAGTTTCCACTCTTGTTCATGAAGATCAGTTGGAGCAGGCTGTGGAACTGATACTTCCTTTGGAGGATTCTGGTCCAACACAGTCTATAGATGCCTCACAGCCTATTCAGGAGCTTGCATCTAGTCTTTTTATTATAAATGCTTCAAATTATGGCATTTAACTTTTGTCTTATTGTATTGTCACATAACTCTTCTCTTTTCACCTATTATCTTATTTAGTGGGATCATCTAGTAGGCGATGTGGGTGCACTCGAATACAGGATGCATGGAATCGAGAAACTCAGATTATGGTGGATTGCAATCCTCAAAATCAAATAGTAGGTAAAAATTATAAGGATTGTAGAAGTTACATGGTTTCCTTAGACAAATATCCTGATATAGTTTTGGTGGAATCGGTCTCATGGAGACATATCAGTGATGATATCAAGGATAGGGCATTAGCGCAGATATGGGTATGGAAATTTTATAAATTTATATTTATATTAGTAATTGATTTATATGACATAACATTTTCATTGAAGAGTTGATTTAACTTTCCTAACGGTGAAGCTTCCAATGCTTCTAGGTTGAGTGATCTTGGAGATTATTGGCAGTCATACAAGTATGAGTTACATATTGGTTGGAGGAGCAGAGTGGGTACTGAGTTAGAGGGTGTACCCACAAACCCTGACTGTCCGAAAAGTCAATATCAGAAAATAATCGAACATTGGAAGACTGAAGAGTATAAGGTACTACCCATATTTAATGGTTTTTATATAAAATTTAATTCTTATTACATGTATTATTTCTTTTGATTCTTAGGAATAGTCAACGAAAAACAAAAATAAAACAAATATGACATAACATATCTACACACATTGGGGCGCACTACAATGCCCAATCATGAGAAGCAACTGGTAATTTCAATACATTTTTATCATTTATCATATATAGTTGTAATTAAAAATTGTGCATTTCTCATATAAAGAAAGCTGAATTGGGAATTGAAGGTCCTGTACCTCATGCCAAATTATTCTTCTTCTATAGGAAAAAAAGATGGAATTGTAGTTAATTCACAAACACAAGATAAAATTGTAAATTTTTTTATTTATATTTCTAACATTTATACGAAATTCATAATTTAAGATGTTTATAATTTCAACAGTCTTCCTTGGAGGCCATGGATGAGAAGGAATCTGACAACTTGGGTCCAAATGATCATTTGAGTCAGTTTTTAGGTGTGGAGCATCCAAGAAGCGTTCGTTGTAGACCAAGAAAAAACATTGACCCCTCTAGGTATTGTTCATCATCGAACTCCTCAAAATCCTATAAGGCCTCTGAGTTGGAAAGTGTGTGTGCTGAATTAGCTACGACAAATAAAATAGTATTGGAGGAGCGTGAAAAAAGTAATCTAATGACAGAAAATTTCATGGAATCTATATGATTTTTGAGTCAATCACTACCACCAGAGGTTGCTGACACGCTTCATTCATGTATGGATTCAATGTGCTCATTAAATAATTCCACATTTGATTCCCATGAGGTTCCTAGTGGTGATGACTGAGGTGGCGATAGAGCTGGCGAGGATGTTGCTAATTCTGTTGTTGGCGATGAGACTGCTGATGATGATGCTCATGGTGCGGGTGGTGTTGATGTTGCTGATGATGTTGCTGCCGATGTTGTTGTTGCTAATGATGATGTTGGACATGGGGAGGACGATGAAGGCGATGGGGGGATTTTAATCCACTCCATTTTGACTTAGCAGAGAGACTTGTGTTGGAGTTTAATTTTTTTTGTATTGGGGGACTGCTTGTTTGTGAATTTCTTTATACAATGAAATCAATTTTGGATTATGCTTTCATCAGGGGTGTTATTTGAAAATTCTTTAGGTAACATTCACATTCCATTTTTTTTATGATTTTGTGTGTTTATTATTATCTCGCCATCTAATCTTAGCCTTAGCAGTGGAGGGGAGGCTTGGGATGGGGGGCTGCAGTGGAGGGTTAGGAGGGGGGTGCATTAGAGGGTTGGGAGGGGTGCTGGGAGGGGAAGGTTGGGAGTGGGGGGTGCAGTGGTGGGCTGGGAGGGGAGGGGACTACATTCCCTAAATCTATTTTTCATATACTCAACATGTAGAGGATGTTCATCAGGCGAGTATGACTGTGTCGTCCACTTTGTAGAAGATGATCTCATCTATTGAAAGAGATGAGAAGGTTTAGTTGCTTCTGATCTTTTGCATTAAACAAAAAGAAAATGATTGGTATTTGATCTGACAGTTATATGAATATTCATAGTTGACTGACTAATTTAGATGTTACATATTCTGTTTGTGGTTATCAGCTTTCTTTTCTCTAATTTTTAATGTTGTTTTGTGTGTTTTATGAAGAATCCAAACACAAAAGAAAAATATTGTTCAGTGGGGAGGGAGGGGGAGGGGATGGGCAGGTGGGGAGGGGAGGGGCTGGGCAGTGGGGAGAGAGGGGGAGGGGCTGGGCAGGGTGGTTGGGTAGGGGGCTAGGCAGGGTGGCTGGGTAGGGGGGTTGGGTAGTGTGGAGGGGCTGGGAAGGGGGTGCTGGGCAGTGGGGAGGGAGGGGGGAGGGGGTGGGCATGGGGATGGGTAGTTGGGAGGGAGGGGAGGGGCAGGGTAGGGGGCTAGGCACTTTGGAGGGAGGGGGAGGGGCTGGGCAGAGGGGAAGGAGGTGGAGGGGGATGTGGGCAGGTGGGGAGGGGAGGGGTTGGGGAAGGAGGTGGACGGTGTCGACTTATACACCGTCACCAAAGGTATAAGTTTACCACACCATTTTTTACATCATAAAAAGTTTTCATTTTACTCAACTGCATCCTCAAATGTTAAATTTAACCCCATACTCATATTTTCATAATATGATGCAGATTCATGTTTGGTTGTTTAATTTTTTCAATGTATGGGTGAAATATCTAGTTCAGGTGATGTCGTTTCAACTTCCAATATCAATTGCATTGAAAAGGGTAAAATTGTGATATCATATTATTTTAAAGATTAAAATTAATATGTATACTCTTGTAATTAATGAACACATGGTATTGTTCTCATTTCATTATTATGATTTATGCTTTCAGGTCAAGCATCATTACAAATAGTATTGACAACAACATTGGAATGTTCCTCACAAGGGTTGGGTTCTACTTCTGAAAACATTAACATGTCCATTGAAGAGGGTAAAAATTAATGTATGAAGTGTCCATGACCTTTTATTCATTATGAAACTGGTGTTTTTTATGATGTTTTTGTGTGTGCAGAATTTCACATGCATCGTATTGAATTTTTATTCATCATAATTTTTATGTGGGCATTGGCACCATCATTGAGTAAGTCCGTTGTTTTCTTCTACAGCAGTGCAATGAACATTGGGATCATCCTTGTTATATTGACGATCCTCTTTTAGGTAGTTTATCTTTAACACCCCACTGATATTTTGAATTTGATGTTTTTTTATGTTCAGATTTATAAGTTTTATATCTTTCTGAGGAAAGCTACTCTCTAATTTTTAATCAACTGAAATATTTTTAGTTCATCACTATTATTGATCCAATTTATTATCATGGAATGAAAATTCTTCCCACTAGTCAAAAAAAGCACTGGGAGTTTACATGGTTTCATCAATTGTGGGTATCAAATTCTTTTATCAATCCTCACCCTGACTAATTAATCCATTCATCTATAAAATTAATATAAATTTTCTTGAGGCAAGTCTAGGATCTTGTCTCCTTCATTATCTGCCTAATTTATTCAATTTTGTAGTCATGAACATAGGAATCAACAAGGACATGTACTATCCTGTATGTATGTTATCAATTATGTATTTCTGGGGTCGATATTCTATGATTGGTGTTGAAATGACAATAATAGCATTGATGGTTTGTTATTTTTAACTCCAGTTAGTAATACATTTGCTGGTTTTCACTTGTCTAGTAGGTGCTTTGTTGGGATTTTGGATTGTACACAAATATTTCACTGAAGATGATGGATCAATTAATATAAGAACGTCTAATTTTGTTGCGTGGGCCATCCGATTAGTCTGGGAAACAATGATTCTTCATGTTTTTCCCTTTAGAAACAACTTTTTTGTGTTTTTTACAAAGGGAAATAGATTGAAGTATTTGTTGAATTCATAGGCAATTTTTGATCACTGGCTAGCGATTGAAGCATTGGTATGTGTAATTATGCTCTCATATTTTTTGAGCAAACATTTTCGATTAAGATTTCTCAGGAAACTCAGGTATCTCTGCTTTTTCTATTCAAGGATGGAATTGTTCTTTAAGCAGCTGGATTTCCTATGTTTTAGCTTACTGAACTTAGCTCTTGGTGAGTCGGTAAAATTTGATCATTCATTAGAAGGCCCACAAGTTTGATATGATTTCTATTTCTATTACCCAGCCTATTTGAATGACCAGATACCGAATTCTATCCATTGCAATCATTAAAATTGTCAAAATTATTTTAGATTCATTTAATGTTTAATATTTTCCAATTCCAATTTAATTGATTTCACTTATTGAAATCTATAATTTTCAGGGTTTTTCTCTATTTTAGGTGATTCTCTTCATATTCCAACATCGATGGCATTGAAAATGGTGAAATTTCAATATCATTTTATTTTCTAGATTAAAATTAACATGTATACTCTTGTAATTAATGATAACATGGTATAGTTATCATTTCATTAATGTGATTAATGCTTTTTGGGCAAGCATCATTAGAAATAGTTTTGACAACGCTATTGCAATGTGCCTTACAAAATTGTTGGGTGGGGAGGATTGTATAAAAGGTATGTAGTTTGACTATTTCTCTAGTACTAATTTTTAATTTTTTTTTATTTTTCCATCATTACCATCTTCTCTAATATTGATAAACCTCTGCAGATGGAGATATTAATATTTACATAGCCACAAAAGACCGTATTACGTTTGAAATGATTAGTGGGTGTGACCATATTCTGAAATTTTCTAGTATTCATTTATGTGGGGTATTTAATACCTAATTACAAATTCGTGAGATTTTTTGATTTTCACACACATATTTCTGTTGTCATCGTTCAAATTTTGAAATAACTAAGCTCTCCATCATTGAATTTCTAGATTGGACTCCAAGGTGAGCACATGAAAATATATAATGAAGGGGATAATAAAGTCAACTAGATGTACACTTCAGTAGAAATCAATCAGCCTCTTACATGGTACAAGGAAAGGACATAAATCCCATGAGTTGATGTCAAGAACATATGATTGTTGATTTTTTTAAGAAGCGAATACACATTCGTGTGATGTTTTGGGGATGAATTTTACTGCTGCAGGCTGTTTTGGATCCCCTGCCTCGTAATAAACCTATTGGATTGGATATGGTTTCCATGGGGAAGGGCTTGGCCTGGTTGAATGGAGAATAAATTGGGTGGTACTGGCCTAGGAATATCTCCATTTATGATGAATGTGTCAATGAATGAAATTATAGAAGAAAAAGTTAGTCCATTGAAATGCTGTAATGGATTTGGAACTCCAACTCAGAGATGGTAAGTCTGCCCAACTCTCTCCCTTGTATGCAAATGATGCTGAACAATCACAAATCAGATGGTTTTGGAAAGTCAACACAGTTTTAGTTCGTTTGTTTTCTTGGGTGAAATTTGATGTGTGATAATTTTCTTGCAGGCCTGCCAGTACAAGAACAACTATGATATATAATTAACCAAACAGAACATGAGAAAGGAAATGACCAGGTACTTCTTGAGATAGTCTCAATTATGATATGTGTATTCTATAAATTCTCACATATACATATCAATATAGTTTTGACCTTTACTTATCTTATTGTTTTCAATTGGTACATTGAGGTACCAGTGGATTCCCTATCTTGTCTCCGTCTTATAAAAAATCATATTGGGGTGGTCATCTTCTCAGATGTTGGGTAAATCCTTCTTGAATAATTACTCCTCTGGTAATGAGGTTTTTAAACCACATTTTAAGGACACTAATCTATATCCTATGTAAATGGAGTTAAGTCCTCCAAAATCTTAAACAATGATAGTGGTTAATGATAATAAAGGGCAGTTAACCTAGATTACAGGATTATTGTGGTATCTCTTGCATCTAGGGATATTCCTTTAGGTGGTATACTTTAGGATATTGTAGTGGAACCTGTTCATGGAGGTAGTGTTTCAAATATAGATGATTTTGGATACCTATGTAGGTGAGAGATAACATAAAATGAAATGGGTAAAATAGAATAAGATTCTATTTGACCCGAATAGAGGACTGAAATTAATATTCATAGATTGGCCTATCATGATTTATTTATGTGTATTGTTCAATGAAACATTGTTAACATTCAAATTTCTGGGGGTATTTATACATGGAATAGGCATACACTCAATGGTAGAATGTCTTGTATACTTGATAGGTGCTTTGTGTTGGTTAATGATGGAACTGATTCATGTTTTTTATCTGGTTTTAGTCTATCTAGAATACATTCTGGTCATATTTCATTGATCATTGATGTTTTCAGAATCTATAAGGGTTGTACCCCTTCCTTCATGTTCACGAATGGATTGATTTTGATACTTGGGTGTAGAGAAATTGTTCGAGAATCCTAGGATATTAATTTTCATTGTATCCTGATGAATCTATTTACATGTAAATTTAAAGAGGAGGTTCAGGTAGCAATTTTTAATTATAACATTGATAGTATTTAATGTCATGATGAGTTCTCCAATAAATTCAATATGTTTTGATGGAAAAATATTTATAATGAGGTGGTTAATGTTGTTATATAATTATTCATTCATGCTAATATGCTTCACGGTATCAATTCCAAAGGATATTCAATTCTGTTTTGTTTTAATGGGTGCACAGGAAGCAAGAAGCAGGAAGGATACGGGAAGTAGGGTGCACTAGAAGCAGGAGGATGCAGTAGCTTGGTCCAATGGAAGCAGGAGGATGCGGGTCTGCGGGTAGCTGCTCTCTAGGAGAAGGATCTATGACCATAGTTCATTGAATCATGGTTATATTAGTTTTCCAGGAATCATCTATACACACGGTTCATTGAACCGTGGGTATGTTATCTAGCTGTGAAAATCTATTCCCATGGTTCTGAAAACCGTGGGAGTAGATTTATTGTAACACCACGAGATTTTATGAAAAATATTCTTTTTAATTTTATAGATGTCTTGTGTTGTACGCTACACCAAAAGGAGCCTGCACTATATGCATCCCTAACATGCCTTGTATTACACGCAATCATGACCTTCCACGATAGCTTGTGTTGTATGAAATACAGAGTTTCACTAAACAATGATATGTTATATAAACTTCCCGTTATGAATAGTAATACCCACTTTTTAAAATTTTCTAAATTTTATCTTTCGAAATGGACATAATTTTTGGATTCGAAATATCAAAATTATCCAAGGGTGAATTTTTGGTATTTTTCTGAAAACTTTCAATTTTTGATGAATAGTGAAAACACTAGGTTATTATTTAAAACCCGACTTTTTATATAAATAATTATTTATTTTATTTAAATATATTTTAGGTAAAAATTGATACATAATACCTATATAAGTTCAATGTAATTCATTGGAGTCATTTTATAATAATTTTAGATATATAAAAATGTTATTGAACTTTTCACCGCCTTTTACCCACCTCCGAAGAGAATTTGGAAATTCACATAAAAATTAATCTTACCGCTTCTGTGAGTGAAATTTCAAAAATCCGAAAAACATGGTTAATATTAAGAACTAAAATGGGGTTCAATGAGATGAAAATAATTTTTGGTGAAAAGTAACTTTTTACTTTTATTTACCATGGTTAAAAGTAAATAGGGTAATTAAGGGTAAAAATGATATTACTATTACCATAACACAAGTCCTAATTATATTGGATAAGTTTAATTCGACCAAAACCAACCTTAGGAATAAAATATTACCCTTTAGGTCCACTTGGATTAGATTTTTACATTTATTATTATTTTATTTAAAGAAGAGTTAAAATAGTTAAAATCAATGTTTAATAACTAAACCATTTTTAATATAGGGTTATACATAAGATAAATTCGATTATAAATATTTATTAGAAAGATAAAATTATTTCCTACATAATGGTATTTTATTTATAATTTTTATACATTATATAATTTAATTAATATATGACACAATGATGATGCAATAATTAACTTATTAATTAAATATTAACATAATTGATGTTATAAATACACTAATAAATGTAATTTTAGACTTTTTATGAATTCCAATATTTTTTAGGTTAATATGACATGTTATTATTGATTTAAGTAACTTTTTTAGAACTAATCATCATGGTATGAAATTCAAAAAAATTAGGCACCAAATAGTGTCAAAATTGACATAAAATAGTTTTTAAAAAAAATATTATATTATTAATAGTTATTTTATTCATAAAAATCTAATGTTTGGCAAAATTACTTAGATAAGGATATATATTTTAATAATGAACCACTTGGGGTTCTTTTGGCTTGTTATTGTATGTTTATTAACCATATAGTTGAATAAAACAAGAAGACACGGTAAAAGATAAATTATTTAACTTAAAGTGAAATATAAATCATAAGGTTATAATTGTAACCTAAAGTTGTCTAAAATGTATTGGTTGAGATGATTTCTACACATACCAACCTTAGCTTATAAATAAATAATTTTGGAGCTATTAAAAACCGAATATGACTTTATTATAAAATAATATTTTATGTTTTTCCAAAGGTGCCCCTCTCCTCCCCTATAAAAAGGGCACCCCTTCCCTCTTCTCATCACACCCTTTTGAGCCTTGAAGCTCCGCCAAAAACGGCCCATTTATCTTCTCCACTTCCCTAGAAACATTTTAGAGTATGTGGTATTCTCAAATGACCACCTCTACTTCATTAAGAGGAATCTCAAAGGAGGTGCGTCGAAGAAGAGGTAATCTCTTCTTCCGATTCTCTCAAGTTTATTTCTTCTTCTACTTATTATTCTTTAGTTGTATCAACAAAAAGTAATAACATCAGTATTACGTATATACTGATATGTTTTTATAAATATGAAACAACCCTATTTCACTTTCTATCCATCCTACGGAAAACGAAATCACCGCACGTGCGTACGTACGGAATACCGTCTCTACGTCGTGGTTTAATCTGTTTTCGACCACCACCGTACTTGGATAGGTATAATGGTCTAAATAAATAAATATATATGATTATTTTAAATTGATATTTATTCTGAAATATTATACATACACTTCAATACAATTCCACGATCATGAGAATGATATCATCACTCGTGCGTACATACGGACTTCCGTTTACACGACGCGATAAGATTCATTTTCCATGTTAACCATTCATTAATGATTATTAAGTATATATAATAAGTAATCATGAAATATATGACATAATAATTCTACTGGATTTATTTATATATATGTATGTATGTCATCTACTTAATTCCATTCAATTCAATAAGGAAATGGAAAAAATCGTTCAAGCGTACGTACGACCAACCGTCTCCATGAATGGTGTATTTATTTCCATTATCGATCTATCATATATATATATGTATATGGTGAATATATATTATATATAAATCATGTTTTACATTCTGGAATTAAGTAAATCAATATATAAGTAATAATATCAAGAACAACAAGTCGAAACATGTACAATAAATGAAACGATTTTAACCAAATCACTATTTTTACATCAAATTTACAAAAGAATGGGTAATATAAATTCATAAGTAAACCATATATGATATCATAACTATTAATATGATTCTGTAATAAGTGAATGACATTATTTAAATCATTATACAGTAGGTTCAGATACATACGAAGCATATCATACATAAGGTAAGGGATAATTTTTCAATCTCATTTTAATCCGAGATTTCTTATTCGTAAGTATTTACTGGGGTTATATTTTTCATCCATGTCCATAAAAATGTTTTCATAAAGTGTTTAATTTTATTTCATGTATTTTTAAAGTCATTTTTACCCATATTTACTTTTACTTTGTGTTATGGAAGGAATCTTGCTTTTAGTTACCATATGTGGTACTTTTTGACTTTTCTGTTAAAAGTACGAGGACAATATTTTTTTAACTTATACGACATGAATGGATTTTTATGGTTTTATAAAGCCTTATTTTCATGAATCTTACTCTACAATATTTCATGAATATTTTCAATAAAATCCTCTTCTTTTAAAATTGCATGGCATTTTGTGAAAAGAAAATTATTTTTAAGAAGAAATGATATTTTCATCAAAATTCTTTTCATGTGTTTTATCAAAACAATTTTCCATATAAGATGACATTATTTCATATGTGTATGTTTCAAGTATAATATCTATATTATCTACATGGTTTCACTTTTCCTATGATGAATCAATGTCCATTTATTTTATATGGATTATGTTATGATGGGATGATATTTATGAAACCCATTTTTATTCTTTGGGTTATGATGAATGATTTATGATTATGTTGTGGCAAAAGTAAGAATGATTTCATTATGAGATGGGTGGGACCTATATCTCCCTCCAATGCATTGGGTAAAAATTTATATCTCATAAAATAGACATGGATGGAATGGTATGTTAATCTGGTTCATTATTATAGGACTGGAACGAGGAGTGAACTCGATTTAGAATGGGACTTTGTCCACTAAGATGGTCTTGGGAGAAATGCCTTGGCTGCTATAAAAATCATAACATGTGCTTAATGGATTCCACAATTACATGTTTTATTACCATGCTATTTTATCATGATTATTTTTCCTTTATGATCTATGCCTTGTGTACTTCCAAGATTTATGTCGTTGCTCATGATTTTGATGTTCAGATTTTATGTTCATGTTTTTGCATTCAAATGTTTATGGATTGTTTTATGTTCTCTATGATTACCCTTACTGAGCATTTGAGCTCACCCTTTATATGTTTTCTTTTCCCCAGGTTTTAAAGAATGTTTTTAGGTAAGAAAACAAAAGGTGAAGATCTTTATGGGAGATATTGAAGATCTTTCACCGCGATTAGAAGATTATTTTCCGTGTTTCCAAAGACACTATACTATTACGGTCCTTGTGTGTCTGTTCTCATTATGTAATAATTATTCAGAAAAAGTAATGTAATGTCCATGTATGTCATGTTTTGGGTCTCTACAGTTGGTTTCAGAGGAAAGGATTAGTTAACCTTTGGAAACTAGGAAGCGAAAAATTTAGTGAGATCCATAGAGATATTTCTGAGGTATGTCTAGGGATGTCCTTAAGGTTAAGAATAAGTATAGGTTATAGTCCTAGAATAATGGTAATGATATTAGAATTAAATCTAAGATGTTAGATATTGAAGGAACTCCCTCTTTATTATGTAGTTTTCTTTTCATGATTTTTTCCTCTCACACTGTTCTTTTTTGGGTTTTAGATGATGGCTGGAACCTGAAGGAACCATGTTGATCAATGTAATGGAATATGCAATTATTTTCCTCCTGAGAAACCAAATGTGATGGGATATGGAGTGAAAAATCTTATTTCTATACTTACAGAATCTATGAATCATTCTGGATTTCTAAATGATCAGAGAAGGGAACAACATTCTATTGAGTCCTTTATGAGGCAATGTCCACCGTATTTCAATGGGTCTTCTAATCCATGTGTTGCTGAACAATGGATCAGTACCATTGAAAATATATTTTCCATACATCGCTGTTTAGAACATGAAAATGCCATTTTAGTTGTTTACCGTTTAGAAGGTGAAGCAGACCAGGGGTGGAATCTAATTAAGAATACAAGGCCCCGAGATGAAATTGAATCCATGGAATGAGACGAGTTCAAGAACTTGTTTTTCAGTAAGTACTTCCCTTGTATTCTTCGAACAAAGATGGAAGAGGAGTTTCTTGAGCTTAAAGAGATGGATGATGAATCTGGCGGTATATACGAAGAAAATTTTACAAGTCTTCCAAAGTATGCATCTATCTTTATCATCCAACCTGAAAGTAAAGTTGATCGATTTTTCAGTGGCTTAAAACTAAGTATTCGAAGGGATTTAGCTATAAGAAACATAAGTAGCTTTGAAGAAATTGTGCATTGTGCTATCAAGGTAGAACTGGAAGTCAGTGTAACATATCCATCTCATGGTTTTTACAAGAAACGAAAGATGGAGTTCAAGGAGAAATTTCAAAATAATTGTGAAAAGAAGATGAATGTTTCTTTATGCTCAATGTGTGGAATGCAGCATGGTGTAGATTGTCTTAAATGGGCTAGAAAATGTTTCAAGTGTGGAAAAGAAGATCATCAAGCAGATGAGTGTCTAAGTATTGGAAAAAGGGTTTCTAATGATGTGAATAAATAAAAGACTGCAGAGAATGCACCAACAACACTTCAATGCTTCAAGTGCAAGGAAATAGGACATTTTGCTAATCAATGCCCTAATCCAAGGGTTAATAATCATCAACGTGAAAAACCTCTTAAGGAAAAGGATAAAGGGATGTCACATGCGATCACTATTTTTGATGTTGAGTATGACAATGATGTTGTGTAATGATTAAGTGTTTATGTAATGGGATTCCAAAATAGTATCATGGAATATCATTTATAGTATCGTTGAATTTTGAAATATCTGTGTATTGGTACATTGTGGTTTTCTATCAGAATATGGTACCCGTAACCATGAAAAGTTATTCAAATATTTTGGAAAGTAGATGATATGCGCATAATTAAGGGATAAAGAGAAAATACATTATTTGATAGTATTCATGAGCTCATGATTGATATAAGGAATAAGTGATATCATGGTTTCAGTATATAGAATTTTTGGGATTTTGGTATGTGGAAAGAGTTAACTTTTGACAGCATTTATGTTTTCACTATGGTTCAATGGGTATTCATTTTCCAAGATAATACATGATTAAGGTATTCACATGTTTGGAATGTGACCAACAAGATATATCTTATGATATATAGGGGATAAATGATGGTATTCACGTTCTTGTTAGGTGACCTCTCAAGCAATCATTTTAATTACACTATGAGATTGGAAAGAAATATTTTTGATAAGCTTAAAGGTTGGAATGAATTAAGTAAGACATCAGATAGAATTTTTTTAGACTAAATTTTTTTTTCGATATTATTTATGGAATGTTATAATAATATAGTTTTAGAAAAAAGGACAACCTGTAGGATTGGTGACAACACGTCGTGTCAGACATGGCTGTGGGAATCGAACCCAGAACTGAAGTGCGATAGGCCTTTATCCCCTACCACTGGCCTACAGAATGTCCATGTTTATCAGAAACCAGTTTTATTATATTAAGAAGTATGATATATAAAGTATAAGTCCATTTTAGGAACCATATATGATTAATCTCACTATGGATGGACTTATGTATTTTTGATAACTGTTTCTAACCTTTTGTTTGAGATAGATGGAATGACCCATCATTATATCACATGATCTACTAACACTTCACGAATGAAAAAATCAACATCATTTCTTTAAGAGATGAAGTGAAAATTGTCCAAGGAACGACCAACGATGAGACTGTACGAAAATCAAAAAAGTATATTTTTCTAATTCAAATTTCCTCAACTTTAGGGAAATGATCTTGAAAACCAAAAATGTTGTCCTAGTTCCCTTATATCCGATGAATCAGATGGTAACTTATATCATCAAAAATATATGGATTTGTCATTATTGTATTTTTCATAGCCATGTTCTCTACCACTCTCCATCAGAACATGATGGTTATATTTCCCTTCAATATCCATATATTCACCTATGTTCTCTTATGTGGAAACCCAGTGATTAGTTAATTTGGGGTAACCATTATGTTTCATACTTTAGTTTTTAAATATTTGTTTTGGTATTATTTTTTATGATGTGGGATTCTATTAAAGAAACTTTTGTGTAGTAAACCTTTTATAACCCCGATGAATTTAGAGGGTGAAATTCATTTTAGGGGGTAGAATGTAACACCCCGTGATTTTATGAAAAATATCCTTTCTAATTTTATTGATGTCATGTGTTATATGTTACACCAAAAGGAGCTTGTACTACATGAATCCCTGACTTGGCTTGCATTACACACATTCATGACCTTCCACGATAGCTTGTGTTGTACACAATACTGAGTTTCACTAATCAACGATATGTTATATAAACTAGCCGTTATGAATAGTAATACCCACTTTTTAAAATTTTTAAATTTTATCTTTCGAAATGGAATTTATTTTGGGAATCAGAATATCGAAATTAGCCTAGGGTGAATTTTTTGTATTTTTATGAAAACTTTCAATTTTTGATGAATAGTGAAAACACTAGGTTACTATTTAAAAACCTACTTTTCATTTAAATAATTATTTATTTAATTTAAATATATTTTAGGTAAAAATTGATACATAATATCTATATAATATCAATCTAATTCATTGGAGTCATTTTATAATAATTTTAGATATATAAATATTTTATTGAAGTTTTCACCGTCTTTTACCCACCTCCTAGGAGAATTTAGAAATTCACATAAAACTTAATTTTACCACTTCTGTGAGTGGAATTTCAAAAATCCGATAGAAACGGTTAATATCAATGAATAAAATGTGGTTCAATGAGATGAAAATAATTTTTGGTAAATAGTAACTTTTTACTTTTATTTACCACGGTTAAAAGTAAATAGGGTAATTAAGGGTAAAAATGATATTATTATTACCCTAACACATGTCCTAATTCTATTGGATAAGTGTAATTCGAATGAAAATAACCTTAGGAATAAAATATTACCCTTTAGGTCCATTTGTAATAGATTAAGACATTTATTATTATTTTATTTAAAGAAGAGTTAAAATTGCTAAAATCAATGTTTAATAACTAAAACATTTTTAATATAGGGTAATACATAAGATAAATTCGATTATAAATATTCATTAGAAATATAAAAATATTTCATACATAATTTTATTTTATTTATAATTTTTAAACATTAAATAATTTAATTTATTTATGACAAAATTATGATGCAGTAATTACCTTATTAACGAATCATTAATATAATTGATGTTACAAAAACCCAAATAAATGTAATTATAGACTTTTTATGAATTACACTAATTTTATATGTTACTATTACATTTTTTTTATTTATTTAATTAACTTTTATCTCACTAATAATTCTGTTATGATTTTCAAAAAAAATAAAGTACCAAATAGTGTCAAAATTGACATAAAATTGTTTTTAAAACAAACATTATATTATTAATTATTATTTTATTCCTAAAAATATATGGTTTGACAAAACAACATAGATAAGGATATATATATTAATAATGGACCACTTTGGGTTCTTTTGGTTTTTTATAGTAAGTTTATTAACCATATAGTGTAAGAAAACAAGAAGACACGGTAAAAGTTAAATTATTTAACTTAGAATTAAATATAAATTATAAGATTAAAATTGTGACCTAAACATGTATAAAATATATTTTTTGAGAGTATTTAGTCCCATAACGATTTTAGATTTGAAATAAATCAGTTTGAAGCTATTAAAAACCGAATATGACTTTATTATAAAATAATATTTTATGTTTTTTCCAAAGGTGCCCCTCTCCTCCCAAATAAAAAGGGCACCCCTTCCCTCTTCTCTTCACACCCTTTTGAGCCTTGAATCTCGGAAAAAACCTGATCATTTATCTTATCCACTTACCTAGAAACATTCTGGATGTTCTGGTCTTCTCAAAAGACCAACTCTACTTCCTTAAGAGGAAGCTTAAATGAGGTGTGTCGAAGACAAGGTAATCTCTTCTTCTGATTCTCTCAAGTTTCATTCTTCTTCTACTACTTCTTCTTTAGTTGTATAATTATAAAGTAATAAAATCGGTATTAATTATATACTGATATGTTATTATAAATATGAAACAACCCTATTTCACCTTCTATCCATCCTACAGAAAACGAAATCACCGCGCGTCCGTACGTATGGAATACCGTCTCCAGGCCGTGGTGTAATCTGTTTTCGACCACCAGCATACTTGGATGGGTATAATGGTGTAAATAAATAACTATATATTATTATTGTAAAGTTATATTTATTCTTAAATATTATACATACACTTCAATACAATTCCACGATCACGAGAATTATATCATCGCTCGTGCGTACGTACGGACTACCATCTCCACGACGTGATGAGATTCATTCTCAATGTTAACCATTCATGAATGATTATAAAGTATATAAAATAAATAATCATGAAATATAGGACATAATAATTATACTGGATTTATTTATATATATATATATGTATGTCATCTACTTAATTTCATTCAATTCAATAAGGAAACGAAAACAGCATTCATGTGTACGTACGGCCTACCGTCTCCATGAACGGTGTATTTCTTTACATTATCGATCTATCATATATATATTTATATTCTGAATATACATTATATATAAATCATGTTTTACATTATGGAATTAATTAAATCAGGATATAATTAATAATATCAAGAACAAAAATTCGAAACACGTACAATAAATTAGACGATTTTACCCAAATCGCTACTTTTACATCAAATTTACAAAAGAACGGGTAATATAAAGTCATAAGTAAACCATATATGATATCATAACAATGAATATTATTCTATAATAAGTAAATGAAATTATTTAAATCATTATACATGAGGTTCGGATACATACGAAGCATATCAGACATAAGGTAAGGGATAATTTTTCAATCTCGTTTTTATCCGAGATTTCTTATTCGTTAGTATTTACTGGGGTTATTTTTTTATCCATGTCCATAAAAATGTTTTCATAATGTGTTTAATATTATTCCATGTATGTTTAAAGTCATTTTTACCCATCTTGACTTTTACTTTGTTTTATGGAAGGAATCTTGCTTTGGTTTACCATATGTGGTACTTTTTGACTTTTCCGTTAAAAGTTCGAGGAGAATGCTTTTTTAACTTATACAGCATGAATGGATTTTTAATGTTTTATAATGACTTATTTTCATGAATCTTACTCTACAATATTCCGTGAATATTTTCAACAAAATCTTCTTCTTTTAAAATTTCATGGAAATTTGTGAAAATAAAATGATTTTTAAGAAGAAATGATATTTTCCTCAAGAATTCATTTCAAGTGTTTTATCAAAACCATTTTCCATATAAGATGAAATTATTTCATATGTGTATGTTTCAAGTATAATATCTCTATGATTTCCATGGTTTCAATTTTCTTATGATGAAACGATGTCTATTTGTTTTATATGTATTATGTTATGATGGGATGATGTTTATGAAACACATTTTTATTCATTGGGTTATGATGAATGATTTATGTTTCTGTTGTGGAACAAGTAAGAATGATTTAATTATGATATGGGTGGGACCTAGATCTCCCTCCAATTCATTAGGTAAAGATTTATATCTCATGAGATAGACATGGCTTAAATGTTAAGTTTATCCTGTTCAGTATTACAAGACTGGACCGAGGAGTGAACTTGATTAAGAATGGGAATTTGTTCACTATGATGGTCTTGGTAACAATGCCTTGGCTACTATGGAAATCATAACATGTGCTTAATAGATTCCACAATTAAATGTTTTAATACCATGATAGTTTATCATGATTAATGTTCCCTTATGATCTATTCCTTGTGTTCTTCCATGATTTATATTGTTGCTCATGATTTTGATGTTTAGATTTTATGTTCATGTTTTTGCATTCAAATGTTAATGGATTGTTTTATGTTCTCTATGCTTAACCTTATTGAGAATTTGAGGTCACCGTTTATATGGTTTCTTTTCCCCAGGATTTAATGAAAGGTTTTAGGTAAGAAAAAATGGGAAGATCTTTATAGGATATATTGATGATCTTTCAACATGATTAGAAGAATATTTTCTGAGTTTCCAAAGACACTAAACTATTACGGTCCATGTGTGTCTGTTTTCTTTATGTATTAAGTATTCCGCAAAAGTAACGTAATGTCCATGTATGTCATGATTTTGGGTCTCTACATTTATACCCACGGTTTAAACAAACCGTGGGTATTAAGAAATTTCAATTGGATATCCCCCACAGTTTTGTAAAAATCATGGGTATAGGGCTATACCGACGCCACTGCAGCCCACAGTTCATAAAACCATGGGTATAGCCAATACCCACGGTTTTATGGGCTATAACCCTGGTTTTAAACCATGGGTATTGGTGATATTTCAAGTAGTGTACAAGGGCCTCTATCAATAACATTAAATGTAAGGGAATAAAAAATTTATTTAAAATTGTTTTGTATGTACAGAAGTTATGAATACCCAAATAAATTGTTAGTAGAAAACATACAAAATAAAAAATGTTTTTTAAAAACAAAATTCCATTTTTCATATCTTTATAAAACATTTTCATATATTTGATATTTTACATACATTTAACATTTTTCTATTCAAATTATCATATTTAGTTGTAAATTAATGATAAAACACATTATATAATGTCACACTAAACATATGGAATAACATATTAATTGGGCCTAACTTAAGGAAAATCTTACCACACAGATCCCATTTTAATATCTTATATCTCCGCATAACCTAGGTAAGGCTTCAAGTGATCAACATCAAAGAAATATCCACAATACCATAGAGTTACTGAATACTATTCAAAAATTACATTAATTTCTAGAATAACATATAAAAAATCAGCCCAATTTATTCTAATTGAATAATTAAAACACTATCAAAAATAAAATAAAATTCATAATTTCCCAATTACATATTTAGTATCAGAAAAATAAACAATTTCTAAAATAAATCCCATTTTCATATCATTATAAAACATTCACATATATTCAATATTAGCTCTCTATATCACCATATTTTATTTACTTTATCCAATTTAATCTCAAATTAAAAAACCCACATCATACTAAGTCACACCAAACTCACAACATACATCACAAAAACACATGATTAATTCTATTTTTTATTAAGTGTTCTTAAACATAAAAAATTAATTTTTATATACAAATGTACACATTATAAGGTAGTTAATTGTTTTAATCATAATAAATATAAAAAATAATCCTAATAAAAAAATAAAATTAAAAAAATATAATATTAATATTTATCACAATTATTAAAACACAACACACATAATTAAACATTAAAACATAAATTAACATCTAAATTTATTCACCTTAGCCATTTAATCAATGATTACAACATTTACACATTTTATTTTACCATTATTCTCTTTAGATAATTAATTTAAACATTTTATCCATAATTCCATCAATCACATTCAACATTAGATTATGAATATTATAAAAAAATATAGAATATTAATATTTAAAATTAGGGCTAGTTTATATGAAAAAAACTCAGATGAAATTAATTAATTATTAAATAATACATATATAATATATTATGGTACTTAAAAAATCATATAATAAAATAAACTACCAAAATTGAAAAATAAATTAAATAATTAAAGGGAAGGGGGTTGTATATCCTCTAAGAATAAATAGAATAAATTATCCACTAAACTGGAATCAGAAGAGATAATATTATAATTTTAAAGGAACCAAAATCATCTAATTCAATGGAAATTATTGGTTTGAGGAATCTATTACTGATATATAATTTTTTTACCATATATAGTAATTTGGATTCGAAATACTGGAGAATTAAATATATTACAATTATGGGAGAAATAAAGGGATTATTGGAGTCAATGTTCATAAAAAACAATCCCAATAAAAAAACCATCTGTTAATTTCCAAAATCTATGATACAAAGTACATAACACACATAATTTATTCAACCAAAACAATAAAGTAAATCATGTAAAATAACATTTACATTTCAACATAAAACATTATATTTCAAATAAATAATTATAAATCATTAATGATCACTTACAAAAAAATTTAAAATGATAAATTCTAACACATTAATATGATTTAGTGTTATTAATTCACCAGATGACAGATTTAATAGCTTAAAACACAACTCCAACAATTTTCCACATTAAATCAAATGGAATGATTATTAAATAAAATAAAATAAAATTTTCATTACCCGAAATCAATAAAACAATGAATCATAAATCATTTGATTCTACTTGAGGTCTATATGAAATCATAATATTAATTTTATTCAATAAAATACATAACTAACAACTATATTCTAAGCTAATAATAACATAATTTCACATGTTTTCTCAATATTAGAATATTTAATGTGATGATAACACATCCCTATTTGAATTATTATCTTATTTCATATCAAACAATTAGAAAAATATAAATTCAAATATCAGATTAATTAGAATACAATATATTAGGGAATTATAATCTTAATGATGTTCACAACCACTTACCTCAATGTTTGTTACCATTCATCACAATAATTAGATTCCTAATTCCAAATATAATTAAAATTTCTTAAGAATATACTATGAATTAAAATAAAAACAGGAATTATATAAAAAATAAACTAATCTTGTTTTTTTACTAAACCCATATGGAAAACAATATACACACCATTCCAACAAATAAAAAAGTGTTTTATTCTACCTAGAGCATTGAATTTTAATTTTAAATAATCTCATTATAACTAAATATTAACATTCATTAAACAAAAAAAATTATTAATTCAATTATTTCATCTATTAGTTCAACATAAAAAAACACCAATATTGACTATACGCTTTCATCAACTTCCATCAATGATAAAATTACATTGATTATTCCTATTATAAACACTTTAAAATTAATTCACAGATACCTAGAAATTGATAAATAGTAACACATAAATTATACATTTAACATTTCTATATTTCAATTTTATACTTGTATTTAATTATGATTGTTATTTTTTAATAAATAAATTACCATTAAATTTTAATATAATTATTGTTCCTTTATATTCCTTTAAATAATATATAAAAATAATAATCCTTAAATTCAACTTCAGTTTAATTTTTCAAATCATTATTTAATCATATTCCAATTATTAAGATTTTTTATATAAAATTTCTTTTCTTATCTAACTCATATACTCCAATAACTAAGTAATCTATCCTTTTAAAAAGTAATATTGCATCATCAGGTATATCCATTTAATTTTTTAATTGAAATTCAATATTTAAAAAAATATTTAATTATGGTTTTCTATATTTAATGTCATTATAGTGCGATTTTATGAATATTGTTAGATGTGTGCCCCTAGAAAAATTATTTTTCTCCAAAAGAGTGAAGAATGATGTATGTGAAGTAAACCAACTAAAATAAGAATATTGTAATTTTTACATTGTTGATTTTATATTTTTATATCTATTTTTTAACTAAATAGAACATTTATATTTGTAACAGTGTGATTTTCCTAATATTTATGATAATTAATTTAAAAACATTAGTCAAAAGAACCATTTAAATCATGTTTTCATATATGGTCACAATAATAGATTTTGTTTTTTACTAAGGAAGAGTATTTTCCCAAAAATATAATGGCTAACATAGGGTTCGTGTTATGGAACCATAATGTTTTAAATAACATTTGTAAATGAATAATAGTCTGAAAATCATTTAGAAGATGTGAAAAAATGTTCAAACCATTATGTGAATGGAGTCAAAAGGGAGATGGTGAATTTATAAAATTTGTGGCAGTCTTATATCCATCACATCCAGCAGATACATCTAAAATATATGACAAATATATATAGATGATTATAATGTTATATGGTTCACCATGTGATGATCTTAGTGGTGGTCGGGAGGATGACATACCTCGTGATGGAGATGCTGATGGTGAGGATGATCATGTGAATGATGTTGAGGATGATAGATGGGATGAAAATGAGGATTATGAAAAGGATTCAACAAAGGATGACAATGAGGATAATGATCATGATGAAGTTGAAGATGATGGTTTGGATAGTGATGGTGATGTTGAAGACAAATCAATTTATCCTTTATATTTTTTACGTATATTCATGAAATTTAGTATTTGATGATTAATTTTAAATTAAGATATGTGATGTTTTGAAAGTGTGTTATCACGGGTTGAATGTACTAATTAGTTTCTATTTTAGCGTTGTTTTTTAATTTTTGGTTAGGTTTGGTGCAATTTTTTCGTGATTTTTTAGGTAATTTAAGAAGTTGGAGGTACTACTATGATTTGTGGTTTCTATTTATGTAGGATGGGGGTGATGCCGCATGGAAATTTACACGATTTATATACCAAAAGTTTCAAAATCATTTTAATAGGGATATAAAGATTGCTTTATGAAACCATTGGTATATATTCATCCATATTAGTCTATCCCCACTATTTATAAACTTATTTTAGAAATCTACACCATCAATTTTTATAACTGTTGAAATAACTCTATATTAATGGTTTTTTAAACTGTTGTTTAATAATTATGAAAACGATTATGATAGAAATGTTTGTTACCCAAAATTATATAATTCCTATATTAATGTTTTACATAAAACCAATCATATACTTCTATACCTATGACATCTTAACCAACAGTTTGGAGAAATGTTGGTATACGCTATACCAATGACTCTCCAACAAATACCAATAGTTTTGAACCATTCGTATAGACTATAATTTTAGTAGTTTAATCATGTTATTTATATTATAGAGTACTATATTAAAATTTATAATATAATATATTATCATTTTATAATATTTTATAAACTGCTCATTAATTATCTATTATTAATTTAATTGTTTCAGGTGTTAATTTCTTTATTTTCTCATGAGAATTTTGGTTTGAAATATCTGAATCTTGTTTAAATTATATGGTAACAATATCTCCTTAATAATTCAAAAAAAAATTATAATATTTATACATCAATTTTACTTTTAATACCAATCATGAAATATTGTTCTAAATGATTACGTACATTGTGATCATTGCAATGATTGGTCATACATATTGAAGGGTGACATTTTCATTTTCATTTATTATTATAGAAAAGTTTTATGTAATATGTTATCATTAAAAAATTATTATAATACCATAAATAAAATATTTTTCCTTTCTCTACACTTATATATATGATCCATTCGGTGGGGTGTTGAAAAAAGAGTCAAATCACTTTGTAAAGGTGGTAGTCCACACATACACGAAATATGTTATCTTCCTTAAGAAAGTCAAAAGGTATGAAATAAAATGATATATTTTTACAGTGATAGATATAACATTTATTTCTTAATTATTTCATTTATATCAAACATATGAATTGATATTATCATTATTACCATCCATGTAAAGAATTAGTGAAAACAAATCACATCTTTTTGTGAGGCGGTAGTCCACCAAATACAAGAGTGATATTGTATTTTCCCATATGGAATGGAAATTAAAATTTTATATAGGATATAACTAATAAAAAGATATAATTATTTTATAAAAACAATATATATAATTTATATACATCATTTTACCGAACATTGGTATTTGTTAATGTAAAAAGAATGAAATTTGTATGTTATGGGGTAGTCCTCCGTACACAGAAATGATGAATTCAATAGTCATTTTATAGAAGTGAATATGGTTTTAGGTCATAAAAATACAGTAAAAACATCTCATTATATTGTAGATACTGATTTTATTACATCATCATGGATTAATAATAATTTTATTATTTGGTGGAATAAATATAATAAAAATGTCGGTTGAAGAACAAAACAACATCTTTGGGTAACCTCCTTAGTTTTAGACTCAATGAATTCCTAGGATGCATTTATGAAAATATTATGGTTTATATGATAATATGAAGGATTTTTTGAAGATATTTGGTAATCTATTTTACATAAAAAGAGGGTTTTATGGGGTGAGGAAGATGGGAGAGTTGGGTGGTCTTTTATAAGTGAGGTGAGTGTCACACATGGAAATTTTCAAAATAAATAGCTATGTCAATATATTTCACATTAAAAATGGTAAAAAATTAATTATTTTTTATCATTAGGAAAAATAGGTTCTAAATATGACCGTAAAATAGAAATTACACAAATTCTGTGCAATTTTAACAATTAAGATTTTTGTTTCACCCCCGATAAATCCATTATTACATTAACCGCAGTAAATGATTTTTACTATTATCACTATTAATTTTTGGTAAAAAATTAATCTAATATTATTAGATAATATTAATTATTATTATTCCTAATATGTAATCAAATTTTTTATAATTAATTTTAATGTATTGGAAAAATAAATTTATAAATTAATCCCGCATACGTGACATGAATGTGTATTTTTGAAGGGAAATGTTCAAATTATTACAATGTAATTATACAAAAATTAAATATGAAATAATTAAAATGAACTAAATTGGATTAATATTTATAAAATTGATCTAATTCTACCATAATACTAATAGTGAATTTAATTTAATTTTATAAAAAAATAATGATAAAGGTAGTATCCCCTTAAAATATAGCATTTATCACTATTAATCAAAAACTAAAATACTAAAAAAAATCCCAAAAATACCAATAACATAATTATGATATTATGATATCAAAAACGAATTTATTTCTATCTATTTTTTAATGTATTAAAAAATAATTTTAAAATAACATGACAAAATCATCTTTTGAAAAAAAATAGTTTTTGGAAAACATTTCTTTTATCTGTTAAATGATTACGATTTTATTTACAATCTATATAGAATCGTAATGTTAATAATTTACTCATTAATATTCATATCCATTAATTTAATTGATTTTTTTAACAATATACTATATTTTGATTCATTTATACTCAGGGAGGTATGTTCCACAACATATTAATGAGATTATATTTAGAGATATTTATATCATGGGTTATTATTTCTTGATGTATCATGTCACATATGATATGAAATAAAATGTTATTTTTTTATAATTTTAGGGTGTATAAGTCTACCCACATTAAATAAATTGCATCCTTTAAATTTAATCATGATCAAGGTAATCAAGAATATGATATTGTATAATTAATTTGATGAGAACCCACATTGAAAAAAGATTTAGTAAAAAATTCTATTAATAAGTGAGAAATGGATTTAAAAAATTTCACATATCATGGTTTATAAGCGAGTGCACATTAAAAAAATTAAATATATAAACATGGATGAAAAGGATAAACAATTACTGAGAACGATAGAGTTCATTGTTTAGGTGAAATAGAATTATTAATGAAAAGTATAAGACCACAAAACTAGAAATAAGTGATGATATAAAAGACCATTTTATTGATGGGTAAGGATATCTCTTATTATCATAATTATGATGATTATTCCAGACCAAACATCTTATTGTGAAAACATGTGGGATGTTATCTTAATGATTTTATAAATCTTATTATCTCACGTGGATTATTTCAACCTAGAATGGTAGTGATATCTTATGGTGGTGGTGGGTGAGCCATCTATATATAGTAATAATTTCTGAAAAAATTGATAGGGTTATACAGAGCATTGTGTCTCCCAAAAAAAAGGTATCCTATTTCTGGAATCACATCAAGGATTTGATCTTACCAATGATGATTTATCAAATCCATATATGTTTAAATAGATGGAATATGGTATTATTTCAGTGGTTTTGGATCCTAAATATGGTCTACAAAGACTAGATGTGTTAAAATATTCTATCCTTGGGAGTATAAACTATTCAAAAGGGGAAAGGACATGTTCTTTTACGAATCAAAAAATCTACAATATTAAAGTAATTCTATATATTATATACGGTTAAGTCCCCATATCCTAGTTTTGGTATTTGGGATCCTAAAAATAATAATTTATATTTCTTATTATATTGGAATTCAAATTAAGATATAGTGATATGGGTCTCCATGATAGGCTCCATGTTGATTCCAATTTCAACTCATAGATCTTGAATGTTATTAATTTCATTGTCAATGTTCACAATGTTGAAATAAATATAGAATAAGACTCAATTACTCAAATTAATGATGTTTATATATTTTTTAGATACCCTATTGTTTAGTGTAGGGTAATTGATTGGATAGTTAATCCAAATTCATATGACTATTCAAGGAAATACATAAATATTTAAAAAAATTAATGTTTATGGTAAAAAAATTATAGGGCCATATTAAAAAAAATAATGATATAATATGGGTAATGAAACTATATAATATATCTAATCCAAAATTTGAATATAAGAATTCCTAGGATACACTTTTGGATAAAGAGAGGGAAGGGATTGAAGATGAAAATGTAGAACATAATATCGACCACGAAATCCTAATACATTCTTATTTTCTCTAATTTAATATGTATTTAAAGGGTCTATGTGAAACAGAGATGTTATATCTGATAACATATGAAAAAATTGTTGGATATTTCATCACATTTATGATAATGTGGTACAAGATTATGCCTCCCAAATTATTCAAAATGATCTTAATTTCTGATAGTTTATTCAAAATGAAAGCTCAAGGCCAGATCGTTATTTTTAAAAATATTAACAAGAAGATGGTTCCAGATTATTATGTAAGGATTGAGAAATATACACCACCACCATATGATAACTCTACATCTTTTGAAATCCCAAATAAATATATATTCAGGGATTATGAGGTTTCAAGAACATATAACATTAATATTTTGGATGATAATGTGCATTTTTTATTTGATGAAATCAGTGAGACACAAAATTTAGATCTTATTAGAATCATAATGGATCCAATTCTAGTATATAGGACCTCAAATGATAGAGATATTTATTATATATCAAAAGTGGTTGTACAATGCATTAAGGCTCCCCCGTAAATGTCTTCTCAAACAACAAATTATAACACTCCTGATCACGATGCAAGTAATGTCTTACTACAAGAAAATAATCCTAAACAATATTCAAGAATGATGAAAAAATGGGGTTTCAACCCCAATCATAAATTAAAATGAACCTATTATTATATAATTTCAATTGAGTGAAAAACTCAGATACATCCATCTACTTAAATAGATTTATTTAGATTCATAGATATAAAATTCTTGAAATTTCTAAACCAAAAATCATTTCTTCTCCAAACCTTTTGGGATGGGAAATATAGGGTATTGTTTTATTGGTGGTAAGGGTAGTCTTGACAATATAGATACTATCTTGTTATTTTCCCACATCTCCATGGGTAATTCCTCTTATTTTATCATCGAATAATAAATGATTTATTGTGTAGATGACTTTTATATTTTTCATATGTTCTTTTATTTCATTTTTCATAAAAATATATATCATTGGAGGAGAATTGTTTTGAAATCCATGGAAATCATTAAATCTAGAATCCAATATCCATGAATTATTCTTTTTTATTTTATTTATATTATTTTCTCTAGTAATGGGATTGGTGTGGTACACTCCACCATCAAGTAATTACAGTTTAAATACTCCATATACGGAAAGAAGATGTTTGAAATTAATATATTTAGAGGCAAATATACATGTTAAAGATCGAACATCTATATAATTTTTTCTAGAATGATTGAATGAGCCTTACCCAATGATAATTCCCTTCATAAATGGGAAAATATTTCATATATCAAATTACCAAGGATCAATTCTGATCAGCACCCAATTTTTTCATCCTTTTTTCTTGATATTAATATCCAATTATTCCATTTATATTTAAAAATCCATGTAATTATCATCCTTATTATTGTAATATATTTAGGTATTTTTTGAATTCATTTCATTATGGTAATGATTATTGTTCCTTTTCATGAACCTTATGGATTTAAAGTATATGCTCAGGGGTTATAGTAACAATACAAATAATAGGATTGAATAAGATAGTTTTTCTCTTGAATCGATCCTTTATCAAAAATATTATGAATTTACTAATTATGATTTTGAAATGGACATAAACCTAGAAATGGTGATCATGTCTAAGATAAATATCCTATATTCCAAAAAACAATAAAATTGTAAATAATTTTTCAGGGACATGTGATTTAAGGATGGGGAAATAAATACTAAATTTTATAATTTTATTCATAGATCCATTAAGGTTTTAGACCCCTATCCTTCTATAAATATGGTGACATTGCTACTGAATATGACAAATAAGTTTTAGATAATATTTTCTCTTACATCACAAGCCTCTTTAATGGCCCCAACCTCAACAAGGATCATGATGATAACATTATTCCAGCCACTTTTTGTAATTGGGATAACACCTTTCATACCAACATCCCATTTGATTTTGGTATAAGAGAATCTATATTTCCTATTAATATGGAGATTTTTCTGGCCCCAGATTATTTTACCAACTCTTTCTTTTATAAATTTTGGGACGTTAAACACATAGATTTATGAATAATGGTTTAATCCATTTTCACAATAGGTCCCTTTAATATATAATAAATTCTTAGTTTATCACCATATTTCTTGATGATGAAAATACTTCTGAAATACACATCTTCATTCCCACTACACTTATTATCACCATTTACATTATTATTACCAAACTCAAACCCATTAGGATTGTTCCTATTGAAACTAAAAATTTTTACATGAATATATTTGGTTTTTTTAACATCAATACTAACCAATATTACAATATCATGACCACTAAATGTTGTAGTATTATAAATAAATCTAAAATAAGTGGTATAAGTACACTCTAGCATGAAATCAGAAAATAATTTAACCATGTAGATTATACTGTTATTTATGTAGTGTATCACAATTTTAGATTCAATGAATTTTTTATCAATTGGGTTATTTCTATAATTGAGTCTACATTTGCAAATTTTTACATCAATGGTTCCCTAAAGGAATATTTTAAATGTTCATATGGATTTGGGCAATGAGGTCCTCTATATGATATCCTCTTCTATATACTAGAATATTATTTAAGAAGGATTCTTACCCAGAGGGTGAAATAAGGAAATATGAATCCAAAAATGCATTAAAAAATATTATCATTTCCTCTCTTATTATCTCTGAGGATGACATGATTATTTTTTTCAATGGTGAAAACAACATTCAAATTGTTAATATAGTCTTTTGACACTATAAAGATGTTCCATGCATTATATGAATTGGAGAATGTCTTTCATTTATTTTAGGAAGGGGGTACATTCTATGTGATGATCTCATTGTTTATTATAAATGGGAATTAATTATGGATACATGATAATTAAATACCTTAGTATTTTGATATATTAGGGTGACATAAGGATAGTTATTTTTTTCGAGATCGTTGGTCAAATTAAAAAATTTCTATTATATGGGACAGGGATATCCCTTTAAATGGTTTGAATAATTTTCCTTGTAAAATTTACCTTATTTTCAAAACAAGTTCATTATTATATTATATATAATTGGCCTATGGGTATTCATAAACATATTAATGTGTGGATCATGATTTCATTTTTAGAGTGAATATTCCTTAAAGGTAAATAGTCCCAACACCTTGGACTAAACATTCTAAGACACATAAAAATGGTCCTCTGGGAATTAAAGTAATTAGGATATGTAGTGATGATCTCCAATCCATATTATCTTGGAATACTCTAAATTTTAAAAAAATGTATTTTGGAAATTTATAGAAATATTTATTTCAAAATAAATAATTAGGGGTCTAGAACTATCTTGATTCTTCAATATTGATATATATTAATTACTTTTCGTTAAAATTATATAAAACTCATGAGGTATTTCATGTAGGGGGTCCTTTCATAACATTCGACTTGGAAAATCGATTAGAAATCCACTATTTTATCATTTCAAAACTCAGAATTTTTATTTCATCTTCAAAGTCTCCATTAATAAATTTTTGGTATTCCCCATAATGGATATTATATAATATTTTCAAATCCTACTCATAAATTATATTTTCACTACTTTAACTCATCATGAATCTATCTATATCCTATTAAAAGTCACTGTACCAATTAAATATACTCTTTCTAGTCGGATGCATCACTTAATATCTATATAGAATGATTCCCAACTATTAAACATATTCCCAGCAACTATTTTTGAACTACATCATGTTATCTAGTATGCTTATAACTCCATCTTCTATAATCGGTCTACATTATCTCTATTAGAATCCCTTATTAAAATTATCTACATAAAAAAGAGGATAATCCCCTTTAGCATGGTCGTTTCTCCAACTCTATAAATGACTTCATGGTTCTACAATAGCTAGGAATCATAGGATCTTATAAATATTAAGATGTATTTTTAATGTATTATGTGAAGAATATTTTATGGTATGTATTAAAGTCAATTTTGATGGAATATTAAAAGGTAATTCCATTTTAGTGTTTCAACGACCTATTTTTTGTGATTAAACTAGAATGACTTTGGTATTTTTCATTGGTATTTGTGGGACCTCATCATTTGTGTCATTAATTCCGTCATTATTTTATTGGATAAATAATGTGAAAAAAAATTATTTAGAAATAGAATATTCTACTTTTTTCATGTCCTCTAAAATGGACTGTGTCATATTCTATAGAAAATCATAGCTTGGTGGATGGAATGTCTTATATACCATTCTGGCTATAATAACCTCACTATTCACATCTTCTATGAAGCTAACACATAGGCGTATGGGCATTTCAAAAAAAAGTTATCAATCATAACATATGGTTATATAAATTACCATATAAAATACATTTTATTTTCGAGAAATACTATAATAAAATAAAATCATTCAGAATTTTTTAACCATTAATTTTTTCAATATATGATAATAGGAATCTCCAGCCAAGAAAACACTTTTCTAAAAAAAATCCATTAGATTCATCATATATGAATACTATAGGAAAATATATTTCTTCCAATATCACTTTCATAATGTTGAGAAATTAATTTAATATCTAAAAATATAATGAATTAAACATAACCAATATGATTTTATTTCATAAGTTCAAATTTATCAATTGGTTATTCAGTGATAAATTTCAAATTTATCACATCATGAAATGGAATCAATTATTTTCAATCTTGATAGCACAAAAATTCAAACATAATAGGTCTCGAGATTTATAAAGGAGTGATAAGTATTTCCTAGTGCCTTTTACTATTATACAAAAAAAATACTGTTAAAAAGATTATCTAATATATTACATTAATATTTAGATATAAAAAATAACTACACTGTTTCATCATTAATATTTATTTTTCATATCGTTTAACTTAAAAAATGACATATTAACTATGTTATCATGTACACTACGGGTATGTGCTAAACCATTATTTTCTTACGATCATGGGTTCATGTTCCAAAACCTTTCCAGATGTGATGAGTTGTCACATGGTATGAGGGGTGAAATTTTAAAAAAATATATTAATATATTTCCCATAACCATCCCAAAATTAATATGATAGAGACCATTGAAATTAAATATATCATTAAAAAACTTTTTATCTATGGTTTTCCATTGAAAATATTTTTCCTACAAATTATAATAATCTTATTGCTATATTATAATAATTTAATTAATTATTATATTATCCTCTAAGGTTATATGCACCTTTAAAATTTTTTCTATAATATATACTTGAATTATTTATATGATAAGTTTTCCCTTAAGAAATAATCCTTCCAAAAAATTCTCCGAAAAAATATATAGTCACTCTAGAATCCCATATCATGAATCCTAAAAGGTGATTGTTAAGAAATTCAAGTTATGATCAATATTAAACTATTAAAACCATTATGGTATCAGTAACTATTCTAATAATAAAGAAATAAATTCTTTTAAAATTGAATATAATCTTTAAAGGTTTCCTGATTCTTAAAACTAAAATATTATATGAATAATAGTACTATAATCCTGTTTTTTATCCTAATAGAATAAAAGATCATGAATTTTATTTCTATATAGTTACTTCCTTGATCTGGGGTTTAATCATTAGAATGTGGAATTTACATGAATAATTCATTGGTTCCCAACATTTAAGACAACAAATTATAAACTGAACCCCATGATGAAATTTAATTCCATTGATCATACACTTTATTTTTTCTCATAAATTCCATATATTATGCCCTTACTTTCCACACATAAATTTTTTTCCCATCTCTTTGAGACTCATTATTTTCAATCAAAATAACCATTTATATAACCTAGTTAATCGATTTTCAACATCTATTTAAATAAATAATAATGGTTTGTAATGAAAATTTGAAGTATTTAATGTCTAACCACTAGGAGTGTCAAACCATGTCCATAGTAAGTCATCTTTTCATTAATGTAGAGATGATTCAGTCAAGACCAATGTTCCCTTTTGGGATTTATAACCCCGAAGTACAATTTTTCTAGAACCACATCCACTTACTGTGTATATATTTATATTATTGAATATTTACAGAATCTTACATAACATGTTCATTAAAAAAACATGATGATTTATTCTATAATAATCCAAAATGTATCTCATATCTAAATCTTTCATAATCTAGGTTTTCTATAATCTATTTCTTACGTTTTTACTAATAATGATCTAATACCAACATTATTGACCTTTACCCCAATATCCAAGACCCTATTTGTTCTTTCTTACATCTGTATAAGATACCAATAATTAAATCCTTACGGACCGAGTAGTTTAGTAGTGTTGGTAAAATGGATACATATATGATCTCTATATTACATTTGAAAAACCAAATTAAACAATAATTTATTTCGAGAAATTATTATACCACTTTAATATCATTTCATATCACTTATAACACAAATCCTATTTCATGAGAAGGTAAATAAAATAATATTAATCTCAAATTATTAGTGAGGGTGAAGTAAAAAAATAATCTATCATGAGTCAACGAGCATAATAAACATGGGAAGGTAAATAAATGAACACACATACCATTTAAATAACTTTAATATGATGATAAAATAAGGAATAATAAATATAGTTCAAAAAATAACTAAAAACATTTCATTTAATCAATAAACTGAAAACTAAATTCAACTAGAGATAATATCTTTATAAAAATAGCAAGGATAATAATAAATAAATTTCCCATTAATTAAACTATTTATTATTATACGTTTTTTTCTTAGTAATATTATACTTGTTTCATTAAGATCTATCCAAATGATAGTTTAAAAAATATGGGAAGTAATATAAATAAATCTCATTTATCTAAGGCAAGCTAACTAATTTATCTCATCAGACCAATCGATGCATCAAAGGGTCTATTTATAGAAAGGACCCACAAGTTTCTACATGTCTCAAGAATTCTTATTATGTCAAATAATCTATTTAATTCATAAACAATGTTCATTGTCATCAAATATATGTATTGAGTAACAAATAAGAATTTATAAATATTTCCTTAAATGAAAAACTATTGATCAATGTAGAACCACCTATATGGAAAAGGTATGTTTTTAAATTATAATATCAATGAAATATAATTTGGATATTTTTAGGAAATTTAATTTCCATGTAAAATTTATTAATTAAATGGACTGTTACTGACTAAAAATTTTAATGTATTTAATTTGAATACTATCATTTTTTAAATAATCATAAACTATCTACTAGATGAATAAGAATGGAATAAATACAGAATATCTAAAGTTAAGTATATTAAATATAATTGGTGGTTGTCATTAGATAATAGAAATACCATAAATGATATCTATAACATTCTGGAGGAAAATATAATTTTCATATTGAAAATAACCATTCAAAAATAAAAGATCACAAATAAAATTTTTACTTATTTTCATTGAATTTGAGATTTGAGAAAATAATAGAATATTAAAAACAATCAAGGATAATGATTTCATGAAATTCTCTACAAGTTTATTTTACTAAAATAAAAATTACTATCACATTTTTGGTAAAATTAAAATAGGAATTTATTTGAATACAAAATGAAGATTCTGTTAAAGTTTTTATTGAAAAATGTCAAAATGGGAAACAATATATTTATTAAATCATTCATAAATAGATAAATAAATTTTCTAAAATGTTTCTATAAAACACTATATTAGATGAAAATAGATTTTTAACAAAATAGAGAAATGAAGTCGAGTTATCTTAAAATAATTTTCTAAATAATTATTTTTAAAATTGAGTGCAAATATGGTATTATCACTCATAAATTTAAATTAATAACAACATAATAATATAATAAATGGAGTTTAATATATATTAATAAAATAATTTTCTTTTAATGGGAATTCATGCATAAAGAGTCCCTATTAAATTTAGATTATGAGAAAACCTTTACAATGATATTCTGTTTAACCAGGGATTATCTAATGAATTAATTATGTGTATGAAATGTAATTTCAAATATAAAAAGTTTAAATAAAACATAAATTCAAAATAAAAATAATTAAACACAAAATCTTAGAATGTTGTAATCAATGATGTAGAAATTTACCATGATGAATAGAAATTGAGTTAAGAAATAAAATACCGCACATTTCTATATTGTTGAATATATTTTAACCTTGGGTGTATTGCTTTTAATCATGATAAAAAATAATACCAAAACCATATTAATAATTTTGAAATCATATAGTAGTCTTTCATAATATATTAGTACTGATTCACTAATTATCTTTCGTTATTTTCATTTTTTTAGTGTTATTTCCATTATTTACTCATTCATATTTCGTAATGAAATATATGGTCCATTAAATATTATATACATCAGTATTATATATAATTATACACATTAAATACTTATAATATTTATATATCAATTATAATTTTAATAAAAATCATGGAATATGGTTTTTAGGTATGAAGTACGTTACGATCATGAAAACAGATGGTCGTATGTACACATGTGAAATGTTAAAAGTTTTCTATGATATTATATAAATGAGGCAAGTAATATTTTATATTTCATAAATTATAATAATATATTAACTATACTTACATATATAATCCATGTTGTTCAACGATGAAAATAAAGTCACATTCGTTGAAGGCAGTAGTCCATAGGTACAAGAACAATATTAGCGTCTTTAAGTGACTGAAAATGTAAGAAATAAAAAAAGTAATATTATTATTTAATAACAATAAATATTTAATTATTATCATAATTATTCAATTTATATCACATATTTTTTTTAAATTTATCCTTATTACCTTCCACATAATGATTTATTGAAAAATGAATCACATCACTTCGTGAGGGGGTAGTCTATTGTACACCCGAGCAATGTTATCGTATCCAATATGAATAGGAGATTAAAAATATATATATGATATGATAAATAAATATGACGAATTATTTCATAAATATCATATATATACTTTATATCAATCATCATACCCAACCATGAGAGTTGAAAATGGAAAAATAAATTACATCAGATCACGAGGTGGTTGTCCACCCACACAAGAATCATGATATCATAACCCTTTTGGTGGATTATGATTTGGTTTTAGGTCATGAAATTAACATTAAAAATATATTTATATAGAACATACTGTTTTTATTATATCATAATGGTATTACATGAATTCTAGGAGCTGTAGGAAGAAATAAAATTAAAATTATCGTTGAAGAATGTTACCCATTCTTTGGGTAACCACCTTGAGTTTTCACTAGAAGCATTCCAAGGATTGATTTGTTGAAAAATTAAGGACACTAAGATACAATTATGAATGAATGTATTTGATAGGGGTTGTTATAAGCTGGAGAAAAGGGTTGTAAGGTGTTAATTGAAGGGGATAATGGGTGGACTTTTATAAGTGAGGTGTGCGGAACAATTGTAATTTATGAAATGAAAAATGTGTAACCAAATTTATCATATTTAATGGGGATCCAAATAGATTATAATAGATATTATTACTTTATAATTCTGAAATATTTCCATAAATTATATTTTAGACACTTTTTTAGATCATGTTAACCATTAAATATTTAGTTTAACCCATAGTAAATAAATTTGAACCTTAAGTGCGGTGAATAATTTTTACAATGTTCGATTCTAACTTTGGTTAAAAAACAGATGATTCCATTTTTGTGTAATATAAATTATTCTAATTCTAATAATATAATCTATTTCCAAAAAATACATTCACATTATAGGAAAAATATAATTTAAAATCAGTCTCACAGATGTGATGAGAAAACATGTTTTACTAGAGAGTCTTTAGAATTTTTATACTTATTTATTTCGTTATTCTGTATAAAAATGAGTAAAGAACATAAATTGTATTAGTAGGTTAATAATTTAACAAATTTTAATTTTAAAATATCTGAAAATAAATTTCAACAGTATAAAAAATTTAAATGAAAATGTTAATTTCAATTGAAATTCAGTATTTTTCACTATTCATCCAAAAATGATATATTTTTAAAACATCCAAAAAATCACCTTACATTAATTTTAATATTCTGGATAAAAAAATATTTCTACTTTTATGAAATAAATTCCTTGAAATTGAATTAATTAATTTTACATTTTCTGTGAAGATCACGACTAAATCACCTTTCCGATTATATATATGTTTATGTATTTCTTTTTAAAAACAATATATTTTTCTTTTAAATGTTCATTTTCTATTTATAATAACTATATATAAATAATTTTCATAATATGCATTGTAGTATAAATACCTATCAATTTATTGGCTATTTTTAATGGTATAATATATTACACTTCATCTAGACTCAGTGTTTCATGTTATAAAAGCTATCGAAGAAATTAAAATTAATGAGATATCGTTCATGTATTAGTTAAGAATGGTGTTGAATTTATCTTATAATATCATATATAATGTAATATTTAATGAATTTTACACTGTTAAAAAAAACTATCAATATCTTTAATAAAGAAATGATTCCTTCTAGAATGAGAAAACACAACTGGTGTTTGATTTGAGAATATTATGTCTAAAATAGTGTAGGTGACTCACGTTAGAGCCAATAAAATAACCCATGTGGAACACCTACCAATAAATAACATAGTTCCACAATTTCATACCACATTGGAAGATATTATACTCAATTATTTTTTTATATAATTGAGAACATCATAAAAAACATTAATTAATATACAATGAGAAGATATTTCTCACTTTGGTATATTGTAAAACAGAGAATGTATTCCATGTTGATTACTATTTAAGAAGATAATATCTTCTATAGTGGTCTATATTTATAAATAATGATAATGTTGATGAGATAATGCTCATTTAAAGAAGTAATTTTAAGGTGAAGTTTTTTAAAAATAATTTCCTTATGAGTAATGGGATGATATGGAATGAATTTTTTTTAATATAATGAAGAAGGAATAGGATTGTGGTATTTAAAATTATATAATATCACAATATTATCAATAATACTATGGGATAAATATTCTAACCCAAAATTATGATAGATTATTACATTAATGGGATTAATATAATACTCTGAGAGGAACTCGTCTCTAAAATTTTTTCCTCATATGATTATGTAGTATGAAGTGTCCCCCAAAAAGAGAAATAATTATAGAATATAAATATTTTAAAAGGAATCAAGGAAATAAAAGGGAGAATGAGAACCAATGAAAAAATAAATGTGTTAATAGAGAATAATGGGAGGATTAATTCTCAAACAATTGATAATTATGGAAATAACATCTTAGATACTTGCTTAAATGGGATGAATGATTTATGCATCCTTTTAGATAAGGGAAACAAGGAGCATGTATGTAAGCTGTGTAAATAATAATATATTATTTAATGATTCTCTAGTATAGAGATGGGGAATTATATGAAATACTTACAAATCCATCAGGGGAATATACCATAAAATATATATTAGTATCACGGATCATCTTATATAATTATTATAGATGAAATTGATGTTTAAAATTATGAGAGTATAAATACATTGATAATATACAAGAATTCATATTTCTATTTATTTTATTTAGTATTAATGCACTCATTTATATCCAATGAGAACCTTGAATCATCCGTTAACACTATGTGGTATATATTGTTAATTGAGACACTTAATGGTAATATCTTTGAAAAGAAAATATATTACAAAATATAGGTTAATATATAAATATATTTCATAAGTAAATACCTATTTATTATACCTGTCGTTGAATCTGACCTAATAATTATGATTTTTTTGTTAAAATATTTAAACAATGTTCATGATAATTTTTTGATAATTATTTTTGGGATAATGTTTCAGAGAAAAGAGATCCCAATTTACAGAAATCTAAATAGAACTGAATGTATCATATGAAAGAAAGTTTTCATTAGAAAATACATCATAGAATCAATTTAACATATTTATATGATTGTTTATTTTGATATATTTTATCATGATAACATTTTTTATTTTAGTGGTTGGTTAAAAATTGGATCATTAAAATGATCTTGAGAAAGGCATGTCAATAGAAACTTCTATAATAAACAAATGAATTTTATGTGGCATAACTGGTCATTGAAATTAAAAATATAAATAAATGTCTATTATTAATGAATAGATCAGTTTTAATGACTTTCCCATTTTATTGACATTTTTATCTCATCATAAATTTTGTCTTGAGATGTATTATGGATACCCTTAGTTATTTTCATCATTATGTAATAATTAAAAATTTAAGAAATCAATTTTTTTAAGGAGGAATATTTATCAAAAAATGATTTCAATAACTATTTCACATTCAAATATAAACAATTTAAATAGTTTGCTTTACATGCAATAAAAAACTAAAATGAAACAACAGTACATTTTATTAAGATAATAATTGTAAAGACCCGAAAATTTCACGCAATATTTTTTTATTTATTTGGAATTTTACGAGTACGCAACTTTCCATGGCTCTTGATTCCGAGGCCCTATATGCCCAGAATCAATTTCCAAAGTTTAGCATGGGTACGTTCAGTAAATGATCGAGCGGGATTTTTTCTATCTTTTGAACCAGTGCTCGGAATTGAAATCGGAGGTCACTGATGAACTCGCATCCCCAGTAATTGCTTAAGGGGACTTTTACCGTAGTATCATTTTAATAGGAGGAGAAGTTATTTGTTGGTGTTTAATTAAAGAAGTAAATAAAATTATTTGTACAATTTTATTCAATATCTAAGGTGGTTAATTCCACCAATGGGATGTTGTTGGTGGGTCCCACACCCACCCAACTTCCCATGTGTGGGTAATTGAAAGGTGGAGCCCACATGAGCCCTAACCTTTCACCTTCCCCTAATCTCCTTAACCTTCTTAACCCCCCCCCCCAATTAAACTCCCATGTTATTGTTGAAAACTCCCATGTTAATGCTGATGGAGGCCGAGTGTACGAGGACTGGACGACACCAGGAGGTGGACCTCACGACGAGTCGGCACCCGGAGGTGGACCTCACGACGAGTTGGTACCTGAAGGAGGTTGACAGATGAGGGCAATGAGGGGGCTATATGTACTTACCCTTCATATAGGATCCCTGGTTGATGATCTAGGAGATGCGCTATATGTACTTACTCTTTAGGTAGGATCCATGGTGGATGATCCAAGAGCTGCTTGACACCTTCTATTTGTTTTGTCTTTTACCTTATACTTTACTGTTGGGCTTGTATTTTTGGACCTTTACTTTCAGTACTACTTTTGTTTTCAATTATACCTAGTGTTTTCTTCCTATTTTTCTCTAGTTGTGTTAGTTTTATAAAGGCAATGTCTTCCCAGCTATAGGGATTTATGCCTTTGGTGCTAGTCGCCATACCCTGGCCAACAGAAGGCGGGCTTGGGGTAGTTACAGCACGGGCCATGGGGGACGGGTCGTGAAAAATTTGTATCAGAGGGAGGTTTTTTCTACCATAGAACTTAGGAATATTATATTTTCTTTCTGTGAAGAAATAGTGTTAAGGGTTCTAAGTGTGGTCTTCAGTTTTGGGAGTCCAGTGTTGGTGTGGGAGTCTGAAATATCGATACACCAGGACCTTGAATTCTATTTTCCAACTTAGTTCATGAAGACACTTATTGAATGTGTTCTTTCAAAAGTTTCTTTTAAGTCAGCTCAAACCAGGTCAGCTCACCTGGTATACTATTTTACCGTGTCTCATCTGTTTCTTTCAGGATGCCTCCCCGCGAACGACCAGCTAGAGCCCCGAGAGTTGTATGTACTGACAGGACACCAAGTGACGAGGCCTCAGTACAGGGCCCTCATCCAGTTGAGGAGCCAGTGGAGGCACCAGCGGTACTACCACCCATTGGTCCACCAATTCCACCAGCCTCAGCAGAAGAGCGTGCTCAACATTTGAGCACACTGCATGAGTTCTAGCGCTAGATTCCACCTAGGTTCAGGGGAGAGATGGACCCACAGGCGGCTATGGATTGGCTGGAGGCTATGGTGAGAGTCTTTAGACTTTTAGGGACACTAGCATACTTCATGGTGATCTTTGCTGGCAGCCTCAGTTAGGCAGAAACAGGTAGATGGTGGACTCTGATGCTCCAAATTCACAATTATGTGACACTTCTATGGGAAGAATTTGAGAGCATGTTCCGGGCGGAGTTTGTACCAGCCACCCTTCGAGAGGTGCGTATACAGGAGCTACTACATCTGTAGCAGGGTAGCATGATGGTGGCAGAATAATCAGCAAGGTTCATAGACCTCTCGAGCTACTCAACATATATGGTACGAGACCCATTCTTGAGGGCTCGAACCTTTGAGCATGGGCTCAGGTGACAGATTAGAGCTTCATTTGTTTCTCACAGCATCCCGAAGCAAACGGGGGTGTTGGAGAGAGCCCTCTTAGTAAAGAGTTTCCTTGCTGATCAGTCTCCAACAGTGAGACCCACCACTAGACAACATGCAACATAGTCTTCTACACCTGGCAATACAAAGATGATGCAGAGGTCCAAGAGGACCAAACCTATAGATGGTCGAACACATGAATCAGGGTTGGTAGTGCGGGGCACCTAGGGTGGAGATAGAGCCAGACCTTCCAGGCTGTGTTACTCATGCAGCAGACAGGGTCAAATGGATCATGACTGTCTAACCCGCTGTGCAGACAATCAGCAGATAGATGAAAGGCCTCCCAAGTAGAGGCATAAGTTCGATCGAGGAAGATCGCAATGAGTAGGAAACTGAGGCAGAGGAGCTGGTTGTGAAGCTGGTGGTGGACGATGCTTCGGGGTGTTTCCACCACTACCACCGGGAGGTCCACCCCAACCATAGGTAATGGGTGGATATGGGAGAGCACAGCTTCAGGCAGCTGAAGCATACGACTATAGAGCTCTGAACGTAGGTGGATAGGAATGAGACTAGTTCCAGGCATGAAGGCCTTTGTTCTTGGTGCTTCTAGTTTTCGTGTTGTTGTTATTTGTGGTTGTTATGTGTCTTTGTACTTTGAGATACAGTAATAAAACACACTTATCTTTGTGACATTTACGTTCCTGTTTTCTTTGTTTGGATGATACTTAGAGGTTCTGGTTGAAACTGTTGACTTGACCCTCACTTGTGAGATTCCTACTGGAGGAGACCCAGTAACCACGCACTGATTCCAACAGTGTGACTCAACCCGTGGAAGTGATAGTAGCGGTTGGATCTCTTAGTAGTAGCGTTGAGGCCTTACGACGACGTCTTTGTCATGAAATAGTACCTTTCATGTCAGGATTGACTGTATTAGGCAAAGGACCTGGTTCATCTGGGGGATGAGACCAGTTTCCTATTTTCAACAGAGGAGAAATCTCAGAATCACTTGTTGAATGTAGAAGAATAATGGGGGAGATGAGTTCTTTCAATTGGCTAGTCTCACCAATTGTTAGTTGAGTGAACGGTTTACAGTTCACTCCAACTCAATAGTCTCAGGTGTATCTTCTCTCAGAAGAACATGAACTTGAGATAGTGGTAATGGCTTGAATTTGTGCAGGACTATGACATAGAGATAGTTTATACTCTTGGGAAGGGGAAGGATGTAGGATATTCTCTTAGTAGAAGATCGGGCATTCAGATGTTAGGAGTGGCGAGATAGCAGCTGGACGTGTTTCAAATATCCCTTGTGGATAGTGTTGGAATCAGCATGTGTAAAACAAGAGATGGTCCAGGCTATGACATAGAAGGTGAAGATCATCCAGGAGAGGATTAAGACTGCACTGAGTAGATAGAAGTCCTTTGCAAATAGGAGACGTGATCACTGGAGTTCGAGGGTCACGACCATGTCTTCTTATGGGTCTCACCTCGACGAGGTATTCAGAGATTTGTCCAAGGCAGCAAGTTTTCGCTCCGTTTTATCAGACCTTTCCATGTCCGTAGCCGGGTAGGCGAGTTGTCTTACCATTGGCCTTTCCACCTCAGTTGCACTGAGTGCACAACGTCATCCACATATCTCAGCTGAGGAGATGTGTGCATGACCTATCTGTCATCATCGACCACTGAGAGCTGGACATCGATGACGGGGAGACATTCACGAGATTTCAGTAGAGGTTGAGGATCGACATGACTGGGACCTACAGGGACGGTCGATTCCTCTTGTGTACTTTCTTGGGAAGCATGGAAAACCTCTAGGAGAGTACATGGGAGAAGGAGGCTCATATGTGTGCTTGGTACGTCCTTTAGTTTCCCTAGTTTGTGTTATAGCTTTACTGGGACATAAATCCCTGAGGTGGTAGTATTTTAAAGACATGGAAATTTCAAGGAAATTTTTTTTAATTTCTTTTGAATTTTACGAGAACGCAGTTTCTGGATGTAGTTGATTTCGAGGCCCGGTGTTCCCAGAATCAATTTCTGAAATTTAGCTCGGGTACGTTCAGTAAACAAATGAGTGAGTTTTTTTATCCTTTGAACCGGTGTTCGAAATTGAAATACGAGGGCCCCGATGAACTCGTAGTGCTAGTAATTTATTAAGGGGAACTTTATTGTAGTTGCGTTTGCAATGGATGAGAACTTATTAATTGGAGTTTAAGTAAATAAATAAATAAAATTATTTGTAAAATTTTATTCTATATCTATGGAGGTTAATTCCTCCCATGGGAAGTTGTTGGTGGGGCCCACAACTACCCAACTTCCCATGTTTGGATAATTCAAAGGTGGGTCCCACACGAGCCACAACCTTTCACCTTCCCCTAAAATCATTAACCTTCTTAAACCCCCCCCCCATTAAACTCCCATGTTAATGTTGACAACTCTCCCAAATTTGTGTAACTCTTCAACTTTCCCTTCCACCGTTAATTCTTGTCATCACGCCTTAATTAATGAGACGAGTCACTTCATTTAACTAAGTGGTTTGATATTGAATTTTTAAAATCCTTTTGGTGTGAATAAAAATAATATCATGAGATATTATTTTGAGGGGGATCTTTTGGTGTGTGGAGAAACTTTGGTGAAGTTCTTGAGTTTTTGAGAGAACTCTTGTGTGAAGAAGAAGATAACTCCTCTATCGACGAAGAATGATGCCACTTCAACAAATAATGTCGATTACATGAAGATCGATGACATGATTCCTTTTCTTCCTCTGCATCAAGGGAGGAAATATAATTGCGGGGAACTCACAAACGACAACAGTTCTTTCTTCAATGTTGATGAAGTGACACTACTTTCCGTGTCTTCGACGATCAAACCATAATCAAGTTGGGGTTTTGTTTTGAATTTCTCCTTAACTTTTTTAGGAAAGAATGAAGAGAGTAGACCAAACTTTTTCCAGTTGATCCGTAGATCACTCGTACATGTGGGTTGGATGCGGGATTTTTTTTGAGGTTTGGATTTGAGTTTGAATTCTTAAATGTTGCTTGAAAAAAACTAATGCAGAGGGATCGGGCCGAAGAACAAACCCAACCCTCCACAGATTGTTTCATGGTGCATGGATAGCATGGCGACGGGTGAACGGAAGCATGACGGCATTTAGGATCCATTGCAGTAATGTTTGGGACCCAAGAAGACTGCGAGTGTAGATTTAAGATAAATCGGACCACCGAAGAAACTTCGGGGGACCACAGAACCTCAAGGGGGCGTGGGTCGCCGGCGCAGCGGTGCCGCTGACCGGAATCAGTGGCTGGTGGCGGGCCGGCCACCGAAAGGCGGTAGTGCCCCAGCACGATACCGGAGAAGACCCCCCGTGACATCAACCGCGGTGGCGATGCGGTGGTTCCCACGACCACGCGGGATCCGGGATGCCCGGGGGGCGGCGCCAGCTGGCGCCGCTGGTGTCAATCAGCGGGGAGGCTACATCTCCCTAGCTCCGCATAACGCTCGGCCAAGTGGGCCGGTCCACGCCCTCTTGGTCCGGACCCAGAATAGACTTGGTTGGACCTGATTCAAGCCGACCCAGGGGGTGTTGGGTCGGGTCGGACCGAGCCCAGACCCCTTATTTTGGGACCTTCTTCGTTTAAACGGACATAACATGAGCTACAGAACTCTGATCGATGCAACGTCAGTTGAATAGGATTTCTTGGATTTAGTCAGTCATTTTGGTATATTACAGTCAAAGTTTCGGTGAAGTTTGGGTATGGGCGGGTTGGTTCGAACCCAAAACCAACCGGGCCCACGGAGCAGAAACACCTATAACTTGAGGACCGGACGTCCGATTGATGTACCATCGACTATGTTGAATTCCTCTTGATCAGAATATTATTTTGGAATACTTCACCTGAGGTTTGAACGTAGTTGGATTATGGCTGGGTTAGATTGTACCCGTAATCCAACGGGGCCCCTAGAACGGGAATGCTAATAACTCACAGACCGGGCGTCCGATTGACGCGCCGTCTTTTGTGTTGAAACACCTATTACATGTCGGTCCTTTGAGATACTTCTTAATGGATATTCATGACACTTGGAGTGTCGAACAGTAGCTCGTGGATTGGATCCTCTCATAGATGAGCTTACGGTGTATGGAGACCTTGTAGCTGGCTGAGACCTGATGACTGCTTCTCTGATTCGTATCGGAGTGACTTAACTAGCTCATTTGGAAGCACTACTATGTTGGGGTGGAGGACCCATGGTGGGGAGCAATACTGTGTTGGGGTGGAAGACCCGCAGTACTCGACAGGAGGAGTAGTTCTGTAGGCTAGTAGGTGGAGCGCTACTATGTTGGGGCGGGAGACCCATGGCAGGGAGCACTACTATGTTGGGGTGGCAGACTCACGGTACTCGACAGAGGAGGAGTACCTCAGCAGTCCAAGGTTATTGAGTGGAACCTCAGAGTCAAGAAAGGTCTGCTGCGCTGGACATAGGAGGATTCTTCCAGCAGCTATTTTTTCGTCATCGTTAATAAAAATTATTGTTTTATCTGAGTCAATGACCTTTGTGTTTTCCTCATGATTGAGATGGGTTACTTGATAACTTAGGTATATGTATGGTCATATACCTAAGTAAAGTTTATCTGTTGAGATATTACTTTTTGGTTTATCCTTGTTATATTTAGTGAGACCTTGAGGGTCTCGGGGTCCCTACTGAGTATTGTTATACTCACCCCTGCATGGGCAATGCCCGCACCTCGTTGTGTTTGATGTAGACGACAAACAACGTTGATGAAGGCCAAGTGTATGAGGACTGGACGACACATGGAGGTGGACCTCACGACGAGTCGGTACCCAGAGGTGGACCTCACGATGATTCGGTACTTGGAGGAGGTTGACGGACGAGGTCACAGAGGAGGCTATCTATACCTACACATCAGGTATGATCTGTGGTGGACGATCTAGGAGCTGTACTATCTGTACCTACCCATCAGGTAGGATCCGTGGTGGATGATCTAGGAGCTTCTTGACAACTTCCAGTTGTTTTGTCTTTTACCTTTTACTTTACAGTTGGTCTTGTATTTCCAGCCCCTCACATTCAGTACTACTTTTGTTTTCAGTTTTACCTAGTGTTTTATTCTTCTTGCTCTATGGTTGTGTGAGTTTTATAATGGAAATGCATTCCCAGCTATGGAGATTTATGCATTTGGTGATAGTCACCAGCCCCTGGCCTACGTAAGGCGGGCTTGGAGTAGTTACGACGCGGGCCCCAGGGGACGGGTCATTACAATAATGTATTTATTAAATATTAAAATTATAATGTAACCTTTTAATTAGTATATAAAAAATAATGTAAAAAATATTTAATTTTTGGTAGAATAAAAAATAAATCTATTTTTTACTATCAATGTATTTAAAAAATTTAAATAGTCAATTTAAATAACAAATAATACAATTTAATTATTAGAAATGTAATTTAGTAAATATTTCATTTTTTATGATGTAAATTTTTATTTTAGGAATCAAAATATAACATGATTAAATAATTATAAAATATTTTTTCTAAATTAAAAATATATTTAAATTGATGTAATTAATATTTATGAAAAATTATAATAATAATAGTTTATATTTAAAAAATTCATTTTCTATTAAAAATAGTTTTCAATATATTTTATGTTTCTATTTAGAATTTAAATTCATAAATTTTAGATTATTCAAATTAAAAAAATATCATTTTGGGATTGAACATGTAAATATTATCTTAATATTTATATATAAATTTTTTTCTAAAACATTATTTTTTAGTTGAATAATACATTGTAATGTTTTTAAAAATACTGTTATTTTTATGACATTATATGGATATAACCATGACCTAAAAAATATAGAAATATTTTTAGTTGTATTAATATTGATTTATCAATTATAATTATACATTGATAATATTTTTCTAATCGATATACCCATGATTAAAATTTTAGAATATAATTAATACTTTTCAAAAAAAAATCCTTATACATTTATTGAAAAATAATAATTTTTATCACTTATAGAAATTAAATATTATAATGTGGTTTCCATTATTTCAATCATAATAAAAAAATTATCTAATAAGTTTTATTTTATTTTATTTATAAATGTAAGTTACAAAGAGTAAAAAACAGTTACCATGGTAAATGTAATATTTTTTTAAAAGTATTAACTAAAGATAAAAAAACTAAAATCACTCAAAACAAGTTTATAAATAAGTTTTAGATATTATGTTTCACATAAAATCATCACATAACCATTATTTTTCATTATTGGATCCATTTTACATATGAAAACTATCAGGTCCTTTTATATTATTTAATAAATGACCCTCCCCTAACTTATAAAATGAACCACTACCACCACACTTCACATCACAACGAAAGCCTCTTAAATTCATCCAAAATGTAATATAGGTTTTTCACCTAAAAACATCACATCTCACATACATAATATAATTTGAAAATAATATTTTTGAAGGTGGAAGGTGAAAATTGTAATTTAATCAATATATATATATATCTTATACCCCATACAATTCTAATATTAAATTAATAATATTACTATTTAATTATTATTAATATAATTGAAATAAATATATTTAATGAATAATCATTTACAACAATTAATTTATTTTTACATATTAAAATGAAAATTAAATTTGTGCATACACATAGATTGCCACCTCCATGAAGGACGTTTATTATTTTTCATATCCTCATCAATTGGATAGTAAAAATGGGTCATTTAATGAATATATATTATATTTAAAAATGAATAATATTTTTAATGTATCACCCATTTACTAACATCATTCCCTTGAATGGAAAACGAGAATGTCGCTTGTGTGTACATGAGAGAAAACACCTCTCCAAAGAATCATATTTACTTCTCATCTTTGATTTTATTCTGTTTAGAACTCTCCAAAAAAATTCCTTGAACACCTTTAAAAATATAAAAAATTTCATTATACATATATTGTAGTGATATTATTCCAAATTAATCACTTTCATTACCATACTCAGCAATAAATTATATATTAAACATGTGTGGTTCAATTTAACCACATACAAGAATAATTCCATAACTGTATATCATGGATGACTATAGAATAAAAAATATGAGTATTATAAAATATTAATGATAAAATAATATTTTTTTATGGTTTTTGAAAATCAATATTAATAGTTGATTTATTATTAATATTTGGTCCTTTTATCAAAAAATTACCAAAAGATGTTCGTCCTCATTTCCAACATCAATAATCTAAAATAAAATACTTATGAAACCAATATAAAGCCTTAAATATATTTATTAATATATATTATAAATAAAATTAATTATATAATGAATATTGAATTTTACATACAATAATAAGGATCAAAATGATCAATATAAACTTTTTCGAAGAAAAACAAATATAAACATCTTGATGTTGAAAATAAACATTAAAGAGTATGTGATTGTGTAAAGAATGATTATAAATAAATGGGTTAGATATTATTGGATATGATTAAGGTAATGAATATTTTTATTAACATGTATATGTTTATTATACAATAGTTTATGGAGATTTTGTGAATGTCAATAAGAAATGATAATGGTTCTTAATTTAACTTTAATTTCTCCAATACATATACTATAATCACATATTTTGAATTGTGTATATAATTAAAAATGGATATTGTTTTAATAATATCCTTAAATTTATGGTATTTTGAAATACATCCCATGTTTTATATTTAGTGGTCCTTTTTTCATGTCGTTCCATTTATTTATTTGGGGAAATATTGGCATCTTATATACTAATATTCCAATAAATATGTCTATTACTAATGATTTTGATTATATATTTTATTTGTTATTGAATAAATTTATATATTTAATTCACTAGACATAGTAATTGAGTGGTGCTGAATAATATAACATAGTCTCTTGATGAATGTTTATGTCTAATTAGACAAACTTGTTTGTGTATTTGTTTTATACCTTAAATATTTATGTATAATGTATTGTCTTGGTTAATTTATGAAAAATACATGTTGTTTAACAATGAGGTATTTAAAATAATATTATGATGTATGGAATTAATAATTCAGTTAGTTATAGAATATTTAATGGTCTTATTATGTGATGGGAAGGCCTCCCAATATTCACTTGATGAATCGTCATCTCTCATTAGATAATCCTGTTTTGGTATTTGGGGCATGTCATACATATTTTTATATAAATAATTAATTTTAATATTATATAGTGAAGATTATTCAATGAATAATTTTAAAAAAGTTATTTTATTATTTTATGGTGACTAAAGATATATATTCACTAATATTTATTGAAAATATTAACATGAAAATAAGTTTTCATCCATAAAATATTTAGTACTATGAATGTAAAAAAAAATAATGTGATTAAAAATATATTTTATTAATAATTACAATTTTTATGGAATATTTGATTGAATTAATAAAAAAAATATTATGGATAAATTATGATAAAAATTATATTTTATATGAATGATATATTTACAATAATATAAATTAATATTCCTATAAAATCATTTTTCATTATATTCTATGTTTTCATTCATAGGTAAAATTATAAAATATTAGAATTATTATTTTATATATATACATTTTATTCATAATATCGAAATTATAATAGTTTTTTTGGGTTTCTTTTCTAAAAATGTATATTTTTTGTTAAATAATGAAAAATAACATATTTTTTAGTATTTTCAATTTTAGGATATCATTATAGTATATGTCTAATATAAAATTCATGAAACATTTTTATTGGGAATGTATATTGTTTTTAAGTAAAATTACACTATTAATAACATTTCATTATATATAGGAACTCTATATTTGACATTTTTGGACAATAGTTATATTTATTTCTAAAAACATTTTTCATAATAAAAATATTTATTATGAATTATTTTTTTATTAAATTTATAAAATTAATATTATAAAACATTCTTCATATTTGGAATGATCGTATCCAAATTAGTTAATAAGATAATTTCATTTTATCATAAGTACAATGGTTTGAGGGTTCAAAAATAGTTACCAAGTTTAAAGTAAATTATGATAACGAGTCCAATTAAATAAAAATGTGTAAATTTCAAAAACCCTTATCCCTTATTAGTGTAGATTAGAGGTGTATAGAACCTAAATCATCAATTTTAATTATATTATTATGGAAGATATACAATGATTTTAAAATAACATGTCATTAATATTACATTATTAATAATTACTAAAGGATAATCCCTCTTACATATAAAAGGATCCTCCCTCCACACATCTAATATGATAATAAAATTATGAATTCAACCATATAATATTAATCATTACCTTCGAAAATAATAATATCATATATTAATGATATTTTTTCCATATATATATTTTAAATCCATTATAAGTTAAAATAGTTTCCAAGAAAAATATAAACTCATTCTACCTCTGTATTTTCCCCTTTATAGTCATTTCTCCAGTTTATTTCCATATTAAAATAAGAATTTTTTTACAAATTATAATATAATTATATAATTACATTTTTATACATAATAATTTTTATTTATGGTATAATAATTATAAACCATTCACCTTTTCTGTAGAAAATTGAAAATTTCATTTGTGTTATGTGGAGACTATTGTCTCATTGGACGAAATGTTTTATTTTACATCAATTTCATTCATAGATTAATGGAAATTAGTAATTAAGGAATAAATATTATATTTATAACATGATTATTATTCTGAATTGATAAATCATTCTCTATCTATTTATAGTTCAATAGATAACGAAAACATAGTTTGTGTGTACATGAAAACTACGGCCACTATGGAACAACACATTTAATTTTTCATCAGCATCAAACAAATATGATTACAAGAAATAATTTAATGAAATTTTTATGGTTCATAATGGTTATATTAATATTTATCTTATTTATATCATAGTATATTTTGTTCCTCAAAAAATACAAAAATAATATTGTTAGAAATTATATATTATCAAATTGTGAATAAGAATATCTTGGATTGTAAATAAAAATTAATTGATAATTGTAATGAATATATTCTAGTAACATGGATAATCTAGGAATGAATAAATTAGTATCAATGAATGAGGATTGACATCGACATTTCAAATCTTGCATGTAACAATCATTATCGTTAACATTCCACTATAAAAATTTTAAATATGTAATGAAAAATGATTAATTAATTATTTTGGTTGAATATTTTATAGGGAAATAGTTATGAATAAGGTTATGATATAATTTATAATGTTTTTTATTTTTATTATATAAGATGTCAAAAACCTTTCATTATAGTCAAGGATTATAGGTAATGGTTTCATATATCATTTTTTGGGTTTGATACATATTCCATATCCACCATTTGAGTTTAATTATGTGGTGTATATACTAAATGAGATTAATAACATAATATTAATTATTTTTAAGAGACTAAATATTACATCTCCTATTATATATCACATGGGATTTCAATACAATTTATATTGTTGTTGTAAGAAACCTAGTTAACATAAATATCATATCATGGAGTCATAATTCATCTTCTTGAAATTATTTCTTCTATCATTTGGTTCATCCAAAATAATTTTTAAATGATACATTCCATTTATCTCCATGGAGCATGAAATTTTTAATTCCCTGATTCTTCTATGATTTTATTGTATCTAATAAAAGTATAAAACTGTTATTAATAATTCCTATCATCTATGGTAAGATATTTCTTATCCATGTATAAATTTGTTTCTTCTCGCTAACTTTCTTCTTTATAATTTTTAAATAAAAATATGATTTATTATCTGTGATCTTCATAATTATATTTAACTATTTTTAAATTTAATATTTATTACTTTTTTAAAAATTATATTTCTATAATGCTATTTGAATATAAAAAATTGGATTTCATTCCAAATTTGATTATTTTAATTTCCAAACCATTTATTCACAATAAAACTTCATTTATCATCCAATAATGAAATATATGAATCAATTTTAAAATTTATATTTTATTTTTTATTTTATCTTTTTGAAAATTATTTCTTAATTTGATTAGAATTTAAATCTTTTCAGGATAATGATAAAAATAATTTATGAAAAATATTTTTTCGTGCTTTGGAAAAAATTATCCACTTGAAATCAAAATGATCTATCTCTCTTGATTTTATTTTTCAATAATAAACTTTTAGAATCCATTCTGGAATAAATTTACTGGGTAGTTAATTTTTTGTAACATCAAATCAAATTATGAATGTCATATTTACGTGATGTGAATTGGAAGAATAAGAAAATGATTCAATTTTCATGAGATCATTATGAAATTATTGATTTATTGTGGGAATATACTAAAATAATGATTATAATGTGATGTTTGGGGTTCTTTAACTAAAAATAATTCATTAGTTAAGGATTTATATCTCATGAGAATAAATTTTGTGCATTAAAAATGTTGTATTATGTTTTTTTCACATGGTTGAGTGTCTAAATGATCACAATATGATTTTTTCAGTGGTTGTGTGTGGACATGATCATGTTAGTATTTTTTAAATATTTTATTCATTTATTTAGTCATATTATCTATTTTTCACAAAATATTTAATGGACATGATTGATATTTTGTTTTTTCTCATAATTATGATTTAATATACTTATTTTTACACTATAATTCAATGTTTTATTCCTCTGATATGCACCATGGTTTATGCTTTTTTCTCAAGATTACTCACAATAAATCCATGGTATATGATTGTTCCATTGATATTTCATATGATTCTATTTTTCCTTATGTAAAAATCATATTTCTCCATGTTATTTTTTATTATATATTTATCCAATGGAAAATTTAACATAAATACTTATGATCTAACCATTTTGATGAATTATTTTATATTTTTGAGACTTTTTTATGAACACTTCAATTTTCCCCTTTATCCATGGAATTAAATATATGAATATACTTAGTTAATTTATATATATATATGATTTAGAGGAAATGTTGAGTAAATAATGTGTATTAATTTTTTTATTTAGCTAATATAAAAAGAATAAAAATATTTTGGTTTTGAGATTTTATAATCATTTGTGGGATATATAGTTTCTATTCTATAAATATTTTTATGTTTTCCCTGATTAATGTCACTTGTTATTGAAGCCATATTTTAAATAATGAGTTTTTGAGCAAGACCTAGGATTATGGGAATGAAATGCCTTAATTTGTATCAATTCATATTTTAGTGATTTATGAGGAATATATTATATATTTTGTAGGATTAGGACTAGATAATGTTAGTAAAATTCATAAGGATAATGATAAAGGAAGGAAACTTTGTATAAGTATTGGTAAATTTTCGAGATTGTGGTTTCATAGAAATGAAATCATTTTCTAGATATAAAAAAGTTCATATATGCTCCTAAATAAATGCGCCTAGCTATAATAACCCCTAAAAAGGCTATTTGGGTATAAAATATATGATTACTCCATGCACAACATATGGGCCTAACTTACCACCTGGTTTGACACTCCATGTGATAATTTAATGATTCACATCATATTTATGATTCATTTATAAGTATATGACTTTGAAATTTTTGATGTATCATATAATCCTTGAAGCTATAGAACCTAATTCAAATACTTAAATGGATTACTGAGGTTAAACTCAAGGGGTTATAGGTTAATTTGATTACATCATAGAGAATGAAAAAAGTATCATAAGTTAAAATTAATGTGTTTTTAGAGATAAAATATAAGGATTTGTTTTTCATATTTAATATTCATTTAACCAGGTATTATTAGATAATTTTATTTTTTGATATTTGGCTATAAATAGGATTTAAATGATTTTGGGAAATGTATATAACTATAAATTCAAAATACATATTGACTGGCAAGGAAATATATTTGGAAAAAATGGTTATAAAATTCATTGTATTCTTCTAACAAATGAAAATATTATTTTTATAGTATTATCAATGATAGTGAGTTGAAAATGATTTCCTAAGCCTTTTCTCTCATATAGATACCTTTAGATATTTTCATTAGTGAATGATAATAAAAATTGTAAGGATATAATTTTCTAAGGGGTGGAAGAATGTAACACCCAATGATTTTAGTAAGTACTATTATATAGATAAATACTATACTAAATTTAATAGTATATACAAAAGACAAAAAAATATTTAATAAATTTAATTAATATAAAATATTATAATGTATGGTAATAATTGACACATATAATATTTCAATAATGAAACTAATGGATATTATTTAATTGATATATATATATGATTCAAATATTATTGTGATAATATTAATTTATGAAATTCATGAAATAATATACTAATAATTTATAAGTAAAATTAATAGTTTAAGAAATAAATAATTAAATATATTAGAGTTTAGTGATGATTATTTGAATAAGTGTTTTTTAAAAATAGTTTTTATTCCCAATTTATGAATAATTATTTTAATTAAATGTAATTATTAAGAAATCATGAAAATAAATAAACATCCATCTCATATTTAACATTAGTAATATAAAAATAATAAATTCAATGTATTCATAAAAATATATTTTAAAATCAATTACATTTAACTGGATAATCATTTAAATATTAACAAACTCAATATATTATGTTATTATGAAAAAAAATTTGTTTATATGAATAATATACTAACACTATTATATTTTTTAATTTATAGTATAAATAAATATGAGAAGTTAATAATTTAAAGAGTAATTTTCCTATAAAAACTGTTTTCTCTATATTATGTCTCTATATAAAAGAAAAAATTAGAAAATTAGAAAAAAAAATTAAATTAAATAAAAAAATTCATAAATTTATTTTATCCAAATTATCTTATGCTATTTATTTTATTTTTTTGGAGCCTTCTTTTTTGGTGAATAGTGAAAAATTCCCTTATTTAATATAGAATATATTTTATTACAAAATTAGAGTATAATTATAACATGAAATTTATGAAACCATTTTCATGACCAAAAGGTATTCTTTAAGTAAAATTATTCTTTAAAAATTTTATATCTCATTTAGAAACTGTCAATTGACATTGTATAACTCGTGTTATATTATCACTCAACATACTATTTTTGTTGTATATTAATTAATTTGAAATTATTTTTTCACTTTTAGAAATTTGATACTATAAATTAGTATTAATATTTGGAATCATCATGTACAATTTTGTTAATCTAGGTTGTTTTATTTTTTGCATTAAAAAATAGATATAGATGTTAAGAAAAATATTTATAATAGATAAAGTACACTATGGGAAATAGGTAAATTAATGGAAAAAATATACAAATATTTTAAATCCATGTCCCATATTTTTGATTATGAGAGATATATCTACTAAAACTCACCCATTTCCATTATATTTTACTTTTGGAGGACCCTTCCATTAAAAATTAAAAACCATCTATATTAAGTTGAAAGTACATATAAATGGGTAACCCCTAGAACTTTTGAATGGATCCCCCAATGAACCATTCAAGGATTCAATAAAATTACAAATTCAACCCTATAATATGATTAATTTTTTCCCAAATAATCCTTTAAAAAATTATTGATATTCTATTACATAGTAATTTATTAGATCCCTTTTAAATCAAGATGGTTTCTAAAGAGAATTTATATCCTTCTATATAAGAATTTTCTCTTTTATAATCATTTATTCATTTTTTTCATCTTATAAAAAATATTAAATTTGTTTTACCCATTATAGTAAACTAAAATAACGAATTTTAATATACTATAATTTTGTTATATTTATATAATAAACACTATAATCTTTTCCTATTTTCCTTTGAAAGAACAATAACTATATCATGTTATGTGCACTCTACCACCTCTATGAATGATGCGATTTTTTTATCACCCAGATAGTTGTATAGTTATAAAATATTAATTAAAAAATGAAAATATTATTTTAAAATTTTATTATTATTATTAAAAAATTTATTCTCAATCTTATATACATTCTATAAAAAATGAAAATATTGTTCATCTCCAAGTACACACTACTACCTTTAGGGGGTGATGCAATTTTTTTCAACCACATCCTACATGGATGATTGTCAGGAAATAATTAATGAAATATTTTTTAATTTTATGATATGATTAATGTTCTATAAATTTTTCATTAATATTTAACTCATTATTAATATACCAAATTCTGTTCATCAAAATCACTAAAACTAGGTTGTTATCCATTTCAATTTCATTAATCATGACCACAAAACTCATTGATAGAAACCAGATATTTATATCAAATAATTTAATATAATTCCTTGGAAAATATATGAATTCTATACTTCATATCAATGGATGAGTATTATAACCGACATTTTAAAACATGTTTAAAAAAATCATGTTCACTAACATCTAGTGATAAAATAAAATATAATTAAATAATAAATTTATAACTAAAGATGATAATTTAATGGGATATAGAGATATGAATAATAATAAATTTCCAAAGTCGGACATTAATATAGGAATGCTTTTATATTTTAGATACTAAATTTATTATATTTTTTTTGATAGTAAAAGTAATAGTTTATCATGTCACTTTTATTTCATTGAGATTGTACAATATTAAACACTTATGTTATAATTTTTGTCTTATGTACCAAGCCAAGACCTATAATCCCTAAGAAATTTCATAAATTTATTTTATTAGAATAGATAAAATAGTCAAATTCCAAAGGACATAAAAAATTATTAGTTTTGTAAAAAAATATTCCATACAAGATACCCATTTTTTATTGAGAATATAAAAAAAATTAATACATAATAAAAGATAAGAAACTACATCCTTCAAAATACATAAAAAATTATGTTTTTTATAACATGGGGGAAGGAAAAAAATATGGGTGAGATCAAATACTCAGTAAAGGTTAATTATATGGGAAGATATCATAAATCAAAAAAAAATCATTATTAAAAGGAAAATTACTTAAACACATTACAATTAATCAATAATTGAGGATAACATGGAAGGAATAAAATAGGATAAAAAAGTAATATAAATAATTACATGATCTTGAATCATGACCATGGATACTCTATCTAATAAAATAATTACTCGGTACAATAATAATGATTTAATGAATATGTTTGGACATATGAACTATCATGATCTATCCACCGGGAATATATTGTCAATATTTGTCTTCAAGATAGATTATGTGCATGGGTAGAAAACAATCTAATTTTTACAACTTATTCATCTCATGAGACTACTGATTCATTGATATAAATTCAATAATAAGTCCACATACCATTATTTCATGTCTAAAAAATTCCCAATATTTAGAAAAAAAATTTTAATTCATAAACACGATGCCTTAGAAAATATTAATATTAAGTAGAGCATACAGATTTAAGAACTTTCTCCCTCTTAATAAAATAAATTTCAAAGTGAAACTGTTACGTGAAAATGGTATATAATTTATAAATTAATCATAGCCATCATGAAATTTATGTGATTTTTTTAGTGAAATTCACTTTACAGTTAGAAATGATAACATAAAAGTCGTTGTTTCAAGAATAATTTTACAATCCAAAAAGAAAGTTATATTAGTCAAAAAAAATTATCAAATGGTAATTGACAAGTAAAAAACCATGAAGTAAATAATTCAACATAAAATAGAAAATAAAATGAAAAATTGAATATTCATGATAATACATTTCAATGGGGATGAATTTACATCATATAAAATTGAATTGGTTAAGAAAAAAATATGTCTCAGCCTAATGTAAATTGAAACGAAATCTATACCTGTATGATACCACTCAGTTGAACAGTTCTTTACCTCATGTATAAAGGTTTTAAAAATGTTATTAACATATAAAGGAACTGCATTCATATTTATAATATGATATGAGATCCTTTTATGACACATTATCACCCATTTGTTCGGGATATTTCATTATTTTCATTGTTTCGGGTGCTATTTGGTATTTTCTAGTGTGTTTTAACTTTTAATTTTTTTTTCTCTTACATATATCTTGATTTAATAATATCATTAATTTAATAAATATTTTATAAATCTTATGTATTTCATATATCTTTATTTATAGTAATAAATATAAATCAGTGATAATAAATGAAAGGATTCATTTATGGAGATGGTTGTTTGTATGTATGCACGAACACTGCTTCCATTTTCAACTCATATTAAAAAGAAATAAATTAATTTAAATATATGTATATTTTTATTATAGTATCATAATTATGTTATATATATCCCATGTATTTTTCAAACTAATACTTAATACATTCTACATATCTTGTGAATAAATCACATCGCTTTTTGAGGTGGTAGTTCAGCGTACATACAAACAAAATTATCATATTCTTAGAAAATGGATATCCTGATGTTATTTTATAAATAATAATGATAGGTTAAAATAAATTATAATTTTTAGATAAATCATACAAAAAAGTAAAACAATTATTTTTTATAACCTTGAAAGGTGGTGATAGATGAACATGTAGTGGCCCAAAACTCTCTGGTACATTACATTGCGAAACTCTTATATCTATGGTGTTCTGGGATGTCAAGGAGACTTATCCCCAACACATTTCCAAATTTCCAGTTATGTGAATAGTGTTTCCAGTTCTATGAATAGTACAATGGTATCATTTTGTGAACAGTGTCATCAGTAGCCTTATGTGAATAGTGCAGTGGTATCCTTATGTGAATAGTTTCATCAGTAGCCTAATGTGAATAGGGAAACAGTAACCTTAGGTGAAAAGTCTCCTTGGTAGCCTTGTGTGAATAGTGCAACGGTAACCTTATGTGAAAAATTTCATCGGTAGCCTTATGTTAACAACACAATGGTAACCATAAGTGAACAGTGTCATCGGTACCCTTATGTGAACAGTGAAACGGTAACCTTATGTGAGCAGTGTCATCGGTAGCCTTATGTGAAAAGTGCAACGGTATCTTATGTGAACAGTTCCATCGGTATCCTTATGTGAATAGGGCAATGGTAACCTTATGTGAACAGTGTCATCGGTAGCCATATGTGAACTGTGTAATAGTAACCTTATGTGAAAAATTTCATTGGTAGCCTTATGTTTACAGTGCAACAGTATCCTCATGTGAAAAATTTCATTGGTTGTCTTATGTGAACATTACAACGATAACCTTATGTGAATAGTGTCATCGGTAGCATTTTTTGAACAGTGCAATAGTAACCTTATGTGAACAGTGTCATCTGTTGGCTTATGTGAACAGTGCAATGGTAACCTTATTAAACAGTGTTTCCAGAATAGTGATGTTCAATGGTATCCTCTATTTCCTTTTCCATATTTTTGAGTTCATAAAAGGTGTTTCCAGAACAGTGAGGTCCAACGACAGCCTCTATTTTCTTTACCAAATTTTGAGTTCATGAACAATTTTTACTGAATTGTGAGAACCAACGGTAGCCTCTATTTCCTTTTCAGATTTTGTGTTCATGAATAGTCTTTCGAGAATGGTGTGGTCTAATGGTAGCCTATATTTCCTTTTCCAAGTTTTGAGTTTATAAATAGTGTTTACAGAATGGTGAGGTCCAACGGTAGCCTCTATTTCCTTTCCAAATTTCATGTTCATGAACACTGTATCTAGCTTCCTACAATTTCACCCCTTTGACATTTCTTTTAACATAAAATGAATTTAAATCCTCGTTTTAAGGACTCTACATCCAATTCAAAGGCCATAATTCCTATATTAATTTTTCCTAAGGCTGGAGACGCTTTTACTTTATCAGACCACGTGGTATAATGTGACCCGCTTTTAATGAAAAATCATGTGTATCTTAAACCGCTACATTGTTAAATCTTCTGAAGGGACAAGATATATTCTTCCCTGGTTCTTCCTCATTGTTCTCAGGTGTGAGACACTCAAGCCTTCCATTCCTTCTCGCAGTAGTTATTTGATCAAACATTACTCCATAGCTTGGTTCCCCTCTGTTTTGATGCAACCCAGCAGTATCGATCAATCGTTGATATAAGATAAGATATTTCATCATTCTTTTTGGTTCATCACCTTCTGTTTCACCTTTCCCTTTTATAGAATGTTATCTCTATGTTTCTAAACGGATAATATTTGGTGTTGTCCATTGTGGTGGGGTCTATTCAACCTCGAGTGGATACAGTTGTCTCGGGGGGGGTCGTAACTTGTTGTGTGGCTTGTTCTCATATAATGAACTCCAAAAACCATTTGAGGAAGGGGATTCATTACTTCTGTTTTACTTTTTGTGAAACAGTATAGTTATCATGTTTTGTCCCATAGGATCACAATGGAATTTACATAATAAATATTTAAACCGGATAAATAAATTGATATTTATCATAAGTTATTTCCACTTGTTTTTCTATATTGTGTGTTATCTATGATGGTTTTGTTTAGAATTTCATTATTGATGGAAATTGTTAAAGAACATAATGAAGGAAATAAGTGATATTTGTTTGGATAAATATAAAGTGGCATATGAATGAATCCGATTATTGTTTTTGTAATTTTTCTCTAATCAAATAGATACAGCCAGCATGTTTAATCAATTTATGATAGCTTACTTTTTATGTTTCCCGTAGTTGGAACCTAAAAATAATAAATTGGTTAATTCACACTAGTGGAAAAATGACATGTATCCCTGGTTCAAAACCGTGGGTATAGCCCCCAAAACCATGGTTATAGCCTTTACACATGGTTTGGGGAACCGTTGGCAACCGAGGCGTCGAGATAGGTCAACAGCCTATACCCATAGTTTAAAAAACTGTTGGTATATATTTTTTCCAGTGTTTCATAGTGTTATACGCATGCTTCTAAAATCGTGGGTTTACAAATTTTCATATACCCAGGGTTATAGAACCGTGGGTATAAATGAAATTTCAGAAATTTTTTTAAATCTTCTGTTTCACAAAGCCAGCAATATTCTCTCCAGTGACCTTCAGGTCAAATCATGAATGCCTAACCAACTCATCTGACTAATCTTCTTATACATATATATATATATCTAAATATATATATTTATATATATTAACTACATTGAAAAAAATTCTTTCACCGAGAATCGAACTTGAGATTAGTAGATTAAAGCAATATGCCTTTACTACCAGGCTGCTTCTCTATTCTTTTATAAAATTCTATACCTACCTTAATATATTAATTTAAACCACCTGTATTGGAAAAATTTAGATGCGTGATTCGAACCCACATCAAGGATGAACACATAAACTACTCCACCACTATGCCAATTTAATATTTCTGATAGTTTTAATATTATATATATATATATAACCTGGTATAATAAAAATGTAAATGGTCAGTATCAAACCCCAAATTATTCTTAAGTGCCGAAGTTTCTATTCCAATACAATAACTGATGTTTTCTGTAATTATATATACATTAACATATATATATTTTTTAGGACTCAAACAATTAGGGACCCCATACCGAGGGTTCAGAGAACCATGGGTATAGGTGTTATCTATACCAACAGTTTTCATAAACCTTTGGTATAGGCTTATATAGCGGAGCATATTCCCAAATTTCAAATGAACCATGGGTATATGTGCCACCTATACCCACAGTTCACTATAAACCATAGGTATAGGTTTTCCCGCAATATTCCCATGATTTATTTTGTCTTACCATGATTACATGGGTATCCTATACCCACAGTTTAGCAACAACCATGGGTATAGGTTAGAAAATGTCACATAAACCCACGGTTCCTAAAAACCGTGGGTATAGGTGGGTCTATTCCCACGGTTTTCAGGAAATCATCGGTATAAACCCATTTACCAGTACTGTCAAGATGGATTAATGAACTAGTTTTTTGATAAAATATTATTTTTTGTAGGGTTCTATGTTATCCTCTTTCTTGTTTAAGGGCCAAGGGACCAACTGACATGATATTTTTTTTGCTACTACATGTTTTGTGATGTGATCCTAGATGGATGTTGGGATTTTTTGGGACATAGAGGACTATTGGTTATGGTATCAGTTGATGCCTAGAGTGGCGAGAGACATCGGTTTATGCATGTGGGTGTCTGGGAGGACACCGTGGATGATGAAGCGGGTTCGATGTGAATGTTTGGATGCTTTCTGATTCTTATTTTTTGTTTATCCTCTCTACTTTTCTCATTGATCAAGGCATCAAGTTTTCTTACCGTCCTTCCAAAAGGGGTGAAGACATGTGGGGTATTCCATGTGCTTTCAGTGTTTATCTTCACGAGGGATGATGGGTCTATGATCTTTATAATTATGGAAAAGACTTGATAATTAGTTCATCTACTCACCGAGTTCATCCCCTTGTGTTTAGTAGCATATAATGTTTTTCCATAAATCTTTGTAATATGGGAATGTAATTATGTTGTTAATAAATTATTCAATAAAAGATGTTAACCCATGGGGTTGTATATTTATGGGACTCAATGCTCATGTTTAAATTTAAAGGAAAAATTAACATTGGGAGTGATTCTAATGAAATATAATGTAGAATTGTTAATAGTTAATTAGTTTTTAATGAATTAATTAATGTAAAGTTCAACTGATAAAAATGGAATGATGAATAGTAATAAATATCATTAAATTGTTGTGTGATTATTGGATATCTAGTCATAGAAGTCGCATCAAGGAGTCCAAGAGATGCCGGCTGTAGTTGTGTCTAAAAATAGGTTACACCCATAGTGTGCTTCTGAGCTATAGTATATTTTTTACTTTTTTTGTTTATATACGCTACTCTACCCCGTCAGTTAGGGAAACTGACACCCCAGGGATTCTGTGCCCTGGGGGGTATTTTTCCCAACATTCTGGTGGGAGGATGGATAACTCACTACCCCATTAGGTCCACTCTCTTCACATGGTAGATACATGTGCTAGTAATCACAATGATTATTTTTCTCCATATATGTGTGTAGAGGGATGTAATGGCTTGTGGTTACTCACACAAATATATTATGGATATAGTTTTTTATGGACTACAATAGGCCTAACATGTATTGGCTACAACGGCTTGAGTATTCTTACTCAATGGGTGGGCTGTAATTCCCTGAGGTATAATGCCCGATGTATGATACATGTTAGGCGAGCTGTGGTGGCTTCCAAAAACTACCAGGTTAATTTTATTGCGTGAACATGGAGGTTTTTTGCACAAGGTGCAATTTGTGGTGCATCGAATGGATGTATACGGGCAAGCCTTTTTGGAGAGAGAAGCTTAGGTCGTGTGACATTAAGGATAGTGGAAAACTAGTGGAGAAGTAGTAGTGCAGTACCCTTGATCTTCTTTATTATATTATATACACTTGTATGTGATACATGGTGAGAGTAGCCATGGTGCGGCTGGGTACTTAGTATACCTATTTAGGTGACGAGTTACTTTCACTTGTTGTTTGCTATGATTTAGCATGATTTCTTTACATTTTCACGAGATGATCTAGGGAGGATCTCAATGAGTATACTGTTATACTCACCCTATGTATATATAAACTATTTTTCATGTCACATGGATTAAGTTGGAGATTAGGCTGGTTACTACTGGCATGGGTTGTTGGAGCTGTCTGGGCTTTGTGGTCACTACTGTTTTTATATTCTTTGGTTACTTGTAGCTTTCCCCTTTTAGTTTTAGTATCTTTTCATGACATTACATATGTGTACTTGGGATTTATTTTATATTGCAATCTGACATGGAGTTGGTTGTTATCTGCCCTGTCTCTCTCTCTTTCGCCTGTGTTCTCTTAGAGTGTAATGCCCCCATCTATTTTTTTTCTATAAACATGGAACTAGTCTCCAGCCCAGGGCCTAGTGGAGGTGGGACTTAGGGTTCGTTATCTCCCATATCACATTTTTAGCAAGAGAAGGGTGCACTTTTGGTGAGGGGTCATGACAGAATAAATGATATTGGTTTGTGAGGTTGCACTCTATTGTACACACAAACGATGATTTTGTATCACCTTTGAATAAAGCGCGTGTCTTTTTAGGTATAAAAGTTAACATAATGAAATCTCATAATATTTAAGATAATTTGGATATTATATAATCACATTATAACAATAAATTAGGGATGTGGAGAAGAAAGTATAATAAATAATTCATTAATGAACATTATATATTTTTCTGTTATCTCATTTTAGTTACCTCCAAAAACATGAATGTTTTTATTTATGATAATAATTAGAAGTATATGATAAGGGGATGTATGTTTCAGGAGTCAATTGATCTATTTTAGTAGATAAAAATGTATTGTGAGTGTGAATAAGTGAGGGAAGTGTTTTCCCTTTTATAGTCTAAGAGTGACATTCTTGTAAAAACTGAAATGAAAAAACTATTAGGAGGTATCTCTTACTTAATGATCCTAAAATAATTAAAAAAATACCCTAGAGGAAAAATTGTCTATATATATCCATGTAACTTATTATGGATAATTGTTGAGGTAATGTTTTCATTAAAGGTAATTTTGACTCCCTTGATTAACTCATTTTTCTATTAAACATTGTAATACGTTTTAACTATTTTCACTTATGATATTGGTAAAAAAGTTAATCGAATTTTTTAGAAATTTGAAATTATTTTTATTTGGAATGGGGAATCCATTTTAAAAAATTAATTTAACATAATTAGATTAAATTTCTTTAATATTATTCCAGCTGACATATCTAAATTTTGTGGTTTTAATGAAAAATTATTTAAAAGATTATAATGTTTTTTATCTAAATTATATATAATAATAATTCCAATGAACTAAATTGTATTAATATATTGAAAATTTATATATTTTTTCTTTAAAACAAATTAATAAAATAATCTATATAAATTATTTACATGAATACGTTGTTTACAATAAAATCCAGTATTTTTGTCTATTTATCAATAAATAAAACTTCTAAAAAAATTACCAAATATTAGACCGAGAATAATTTTAAAATATTTCATTGAAAAATGGTTTTTATGTTTTAAAATAAATTATTTAATAGTTAATTTTTTTAATCAAATTCTACATTATTAGAATTCATCAACATAGTATTTAAAAAAATAATGCTTTTATGAGTAAAATTGGATTTGTTCTTGTCATAAACCTATAAAAATATATTAGATGAATTTAATTTTTTTGATGAATATATTGTATATAAATATTATTAAGTTCATTCACTATAATTTATTAATTTAACTATTAAGATAAAACACCATTATGGCATAATAATTTTTTTTTATAAAATTGTTTACTTTGTATTCAATTTTTTTTATTTATTTATACTAAATAGTAACCTATAAATTCAAATATATATTTACATATTTTATTTAATCCAATAAATTAAATCCAATTTAATTTCAAGGATATATTATTAATTTGAAATTAAAATATTTATATTAATCAGTAAAGCCAAGTTTTACATGTAATGCATGCTACTGAAAAACTCGTCGTTGCATACAAGGGAAGATAACTCAGTATTATGTGCATTGAAAGATATATAACAGATTGAATTTATTCAAAATGTAAATATATCATAATATATTATGATATTTTTTTCACTTGTACTATTTATGTTGTGTTTCATACAAGATATCAGTCATGACAATCATATTTTCAAATTTTGTGGTGTTGTATTCTCTCTACATTAAAGAATTTGAATTCTAAAAATTTAAACATAATATCAGAAACATATTTTCTGAAATTTTAAAATATATTTGATACCAAAACAATAGAATGAAAGGGTTAATAATTTATTATCTTAATTATTGAAAAAATTAATTACAAAATTTATATTTAATAATCACAAACCTAGGTTTCCAGAATGGATAACATAGGTGGGAAATGAAAAACATAGAAATGGAAGAGAACAATAATACTCAAATCACTGGGATAGTGATATAGAACATTTTAGGAGAATTTTCATGACCAAAAATACATAAAATAGAGGTCTAAAAAGGGAATTGATATCATCAAGAAATGATGATAATAGGATAAAATTTTTGAGTCAAGACCCATTTCTAGTAGTTAAGGAAATCATTCACACTTTGTACATATACGGAAATATTCTTACCTGATATGTTTCTAATTCCTTATAAAAATATTATCCATGGGTTTTACCATGAAAAATTCATAATTAATCTCTTTGAATACATTGTATAATTTGTTGAATTAGTAAATTGATCTCTAGGACATCATCTAATGATTTACATAAACAATTTCATAAATGGGTACATTTTACAAAATATTATAATCCAAGACATTAGAAAGAGTTCGTTGAATTTTAGAAATAATTTTTTCATTAATAAAAACCACATGAAGTAGTTATAAATCATCACAAACTAGTGATGAGAATACCTTCACCATGTATTATATAAAAAATATGACAATTGATTTAAAAAACATAAAACCTTACTTAAAAATGCATTCTTCCTTATTACATAATGAAGAAAAAATTATTTGATTTATTCCTTATAACCAAAAAGGTTGTTAACTCCATTAATTTCACTACACAAATTTTTATCAACAAGTCGTTAATTAGTTCCAAGGTATCCAATTTTCTTTTTCTATATCAATTGTCTCCTTATCTAACCATCGTTAAATAAATATCATGAACATATTAATTGTCCTCAATAATGTGTTTTATATGATATTCAACTTAATCTTTCTCAGTACTATTAAATACAATATTTAAAATCCCTTATTATATATTATTTTAGTATAATCCTTCTACATTTCATAATTTTAAAAACATGAATATTTTCAATAAAATAGTTGTGAAATTCCAAGGTTCCATGATAATTAGTTATTCCACTTCATCCATGAAAATAGATTATTATTGAACTTTATCCCTTATCTTCTTCTATGGTATATTCCCCTGAATATTGGGGTATTTATTCACATAGTACCACTTTTAAATATAGTTTAAACACTAAATAGGATTCGTTTCTTCAATCCTGTTGAATTGTTTGTCCTATAAAACTTTTTTTCCATAGTTACACCAATCTCCAAATCTATTCAATCATTTTTAGGGTTGATTCCTTCTATAGTTATAACATGTAGGAAAATAAATATTTTACTTCCTCCTGTTATACATGATATCTTTTCCCACTCATTTTTTATCTAAATTCCATTTGAATCCATAATACATAGACTATTCAATATCTATCTCGATAATGCATAAAATTATTTCATCACATATAGAAAATGGTTTGCACACTAGTGACCATTATAGAATTAGCATAAGGCTTTAAAAAATGGTGAATATTTTATTTTTGGATATTTATAAAATCCATATCAAACCATGATAACCATGTAAAGGTTTCTTCAAACTCCACAACCCATTCTTCATATTTTATATATTAAATAAGGAAATTTATATTCAACATAGTTTTTTAACATGACAGAAATATTTTTCAAATAATATCCTTTTAAAATATTTCCATTCCATGAGTTCTATATATTTTTTCTCTTAATTATTCTTGATAAATGACCACCATTGATTAGAATATACATTGAGATAATACCCTTCAAATGTAATGTTTTAAATTTTAACACATCTTAATTTTATAAATATCATCTCTAAATAATTAATCCATTTCATAGAATCCATAGGATCCATTTTTCCATAAAATTAGTTGTCCCTCTACCACATAATGCAATCCCAAATAAGGGAATATCACTATTCAACAAAGTATATTTTTCATAACTTGATTAAGCTAGACTAATAAATCAATGACATTATATATTCCAAAAAAGCTATATCAAGTTACCCTGCAGTTTAACCTCTACATTGGACATGATTATTGATACCCTTATTCCATCAAGGTTCCATTTCAACATAATTTAAGACACTATATTAGATCATAAAATGATATAACATAATTTTTAATACTAAAACTATGTAAATAATTATCACAAATAGAAAATTTTTTATATAACTAGTTTTATATTCATAAAATGGTTAATATGAGGATATTTGTATTTTCTAGATACTTCATAATGGTTTGTAAATAAAATCTGAATTATCCTAAGAATTTATCCCAGGTATGTCAATCCAGGTGCATAATAAGACGCATTATCATATACTAGGTTATGCTCGAGTCAAGAATGACATGAACTTTTCAATGTTATTACCGCTAAGTACATCTATTTCTAAACCACGTACACATTTACAATTCATAAAAGGATGTATTTATATAAATTCCCATGTAATATCACCCATAAAAAATGTTAGGTTGTTATTCTTTAATTATCCTCAAATTATATCTTTGAATTATGTCCCCTTATTTTGGTTTTCATAAATATTTTTTCCATGGTTTTACTAAACATTCTATGATACCACCAGTAATAATACAAACACTATTATCTTAGAGCTGGTTCTTTACATTATTACAATGGAATAGATACAATATTCGAATAACAAAAGTCTAGATGGTTTATATTTTTTTAGAAAACCATATCTCATATATGATACCCATTTTACATAATGAATAGAAACTAAAACATAACATGAAGAAAATATAATAAAGTGCATCAATTAAATCATAGAAAAATATCACTTCTTCATAACCTATGGAATGGAAATAAATTAAGGGTATTCTGAAATTTATAGTATTGTATAACTACATCCAGTGTTATCTTGAATACACAATGTATAATCATTATAGAAATATAAATGACTAAAACATATACAAGTTAATCAATAAATTGATCATTATATGAAATGAATAAAAGATTATGAAATAATTCCCCATATATAATAAAATTATCATGAATCTTGACCATATATTTTCATTCTAAGAGAATAATCCAATGGAATTACAGTAATTATGGAATTGAAAATTTTGGATTTCTTTCTTGTTAGGATCTTTCCCCAAGATAATTATTTTCGCGATCCTTCGTCAAAAATGTTCATGTCTACAGGTAGAAAGACATATAATTTTTTCAATTAACTCTTCTCATGAGACTACAAATTAATCAGGAGGATTTCGTTAACTATTTCAAAATTCATTATGGAATTTAAAATGAATTTTTAATATTTTAATTAATCGTTTAAATTAATAAACAAATCCCCTTATGAAATATAGTTATCGAGTAAAGGTTACAATTATAATAATTTTGAAATTTTAATAAAATAAATCTAAATGTAAATATCTTGAGTAAAAATATTTCACTGTTCAGGTAATAATAAAATTCATCCTGAAATTATTTGGGTATTTATGAAATTTGTTTTATCCAATTAAAAATGATCGTATTGAAGATATTGTTACAAGAGGAATTTAACAATCACAAAATAAAGTGATATTGTTCAATAAATTATACCACTTGGAAATTTTCATTTCAACAGAACATAAATAAATTAATTCAACATAAAAATTAAATAACATTAATAATGATTTAATCCACATAATCCTTGTTAAGGGTAATAATATACCAAATATAAATATAAATTTATGTATAATAAAATATAATTCTTAGTAGAATATAAATTTAGATGAAACCACTTACTTTACACTCAATATCGATTGAATACAATTTAACCTCATGTATAATGGTTTTGATATCGTTATTGAAATATTATAAAACCACATTTAAATCTATAATATCATATTTTAATTATTTATAACAACTTATCACCCCTTGGTTGATAATATTTCAATTCATTCGTTATTTTTGGTTGTTAATTGGTTTGTTTTTTGCGAATTTTATGAAATTTTAATTTTTTAATCCACAAACATAGATAATGATTTTTTCCTATCCGTAATTTAAAAAATAATTTAAATATCATATATATTTATAATATATTTATTTATATTATTCCATTTAAATTAGTGATAGTAAATGAAACACAATATTCATGGAGATGGTAAGCCATACATACCAATGAACACTACATCAGTTATATATTCATATTAAGAGATATTAAAGAATGTGAAAAATATTTATATTATAAATAATTTACAAATATTATTCTATATATATCATATGTTTTTATAAATTCTATCCTTAAAACATTCCCTGTATCAATTGAATGAATCTCATCCATTTTTGAGGTGGTAGTCCTTCGTAGACACGAAAAACATTATCGTATTTACAAAAAATAGAAAACATGAAGGTATTTCTAATATAATAATTATATAAGAACAAATAATTTATAAATATAATATAGATAATATAAAAAAAGCCATCATTATTTCCAAATTTTGAATGTTTTAATGGAAGGATGAATGGAACTAGTTTTGGGGAAGTTGTCCATTGTACACATGAAGGATTATTGTGTAACACATTCAATCGAAGTACTCATTGTTCAATGATTACCATTAAAATAATATAATAGATTTATATTAATTAAATTGAGGTTATTATATAGTCCAAATTGAATAATAATATAAGGATGTGGGTAAGGAAACAAAATGAAATGTCTTTTGATGAACTTTACCTCTTCTTTGGGAATATTCTTTTCTTTTTCAATATAACCTTCATCAAATTTATGTAATCCAAAGATACATGTTATGTGATAAGTGGATGTTTTTGGGGAGTCAATAGGGTTGATTTTTGTTGATAAATTTTTTTTGTATGTCTCAATAAGTGAAAAAAGGAGTGGAAATTTATAGTGGAGGGGGAGTGATGATATTTTAAATAATGATACATAAACACTGTTGGGAAGTATACCATATATCATGTGCCTCAAATAATGAACAATTTTCAATAAAATAGTTTATAGTTTCTAAATATTTCTATAAAATGATTTTTTTACATGTTTTAAGGTCATATTTCCCCTTATGTTTAATGTTTAGTCCCATGATAAGCTTGTTTTCCCTGAATTATAGTAATTAATTTGAACTATTATCCCAAATCATTTAGTTAAAAAACATATCTTCCGTAACTATTTATTATAAAATATAATGAATAAAATTATAGATTCCATCTTACCAAATTCAAATTATATATGTGGAAAAATTTAATTTTAATGGAATCCGAAAGACACGTCTCGAAAATAAGGATTAAAAGTGAGATTGTTAAGAAGTTTACTAAGCATTTATATCTAATTTCAATGTAAAAATGAAACCAATGACCCAAATTGGATTAATAAATTTATAATTGATATATTTTTACTCTAAATCCAATTTTTTAAAAAATTCAACGTTATATATTATTTATAAGAAAATGAAATTTTCCATTAAAATTATGTATTTTTCGCTATTCATAGTAAAATTATACCTCTCAGAAAAATAACAAAAACTATCCTAATATAAATTTATCATTAATATTTCAGAAAATATTTTTTTTAAATAGTGTTTATAGAATTTTAAAATTTTGTTTAAAAACTTGTGCGCCATTAAAATGATGAAAATATATCTCAAGAAAAATAAATCATTTTATGCATAAACTTTTATTTATTCTTATCATATACATATCAAATATTTTTTATGAATAAAAAAACATCATATTGAATATATAATATATTAATATAATTAATATCATTCAATAATAGTGATTAGTTTAATTTATTAAGGTAAAACACCTTTTTTGAAACTAGATAATATTTTATAAAAACATTTCCCTTATATTAAATTAGTTCTTATATTTATTTATAAATAATTATTACACAATAAATTCATGAATATATTTTCATATTATATTTCATCCTATTTACAACCAGCAATTTAACTACTAGGATAAAATAGTCATTTTTTTAAAAATATGAAAAGTATTTGGTAAAACATGGCTTTGCGTGTAACTAAACATATCAATGAATTTTTTTTTGTGTGTGAAGCAAGCTAACTGAGGGTTGTTTTCATTGAAAGATATATCATATGTTTGATTTATTATAAAATAGTAAATTTTTAATAAGTTCTAGGGGAATCTTATTCCCTTATATTCATGGTGTTCTGTGTCAATCATGCTATCCAAAATGACATTATGTTTTTAAAATTTTTGTGGGTTATAGTGTATAATAATGAAAATTTGTTTTTAGTATAATTTTTTGAAATTAAATATTTTTTAATAATCATTTAATGATATAAATTTCATTGGTATTTTATTAAATAGATATTAATTTTTAAGGGTGTTTGTTAAGTCTAATATTTTTTTGTGAAGTTATAATGCCTCTTCTTGAACATATTTTTTCTATGATTCATGTATTCTAACCAAATATATCACTATATGATACACTATACTTCTACTGTGTAAATTGAAATGTTTAATTCCATCCTCATTAATTTTTCTATTTTTTTATAATAAATGAATAATGTTTATAAGAATAATTCCCATTTATCCAAATAAATCATTCCCTTCGATATTTATGTTATTTATACTCACAAATAACATCCATTAAAATTTAGATATCAAAATATGTATTATTTATATTTTTATTTTTAAATAAATTAAAATCTTCTCAAAATTAAGATTTTTTACTCGTTTAAATGATGTGGGTTTTAATAATTTATTTTTATAAATTACTAATGTCTTTTAATCATGTTTTAATCATATATCATCTACTTCATATTTAATTAGGAACATATTTATTACTTTATAATGTAGTAATTATTGGTATATATTTTATATTAAAATTTTATAAAAAATTTCAATTTTAACATTTAAAAAAAGTTGTAAGTGATCAGTAGTATCATTTTTCTTGTGATCAATTAAACATATTTTATAAAAACACATTTTCCTAGTTTCACTTGCATGTTACTCGTGGTATCTAAACGATATGTCTCCCTTGAGTTTATAATTAATTAATCACCACTAATATTACCTTATGATATACAAATTTTGGGTAATTGAATTATTCTTTCTTTTAATTTATTTTCTGATATCTTTTTTTGTGTGACACCATTTCCAACTATAAGAAATCCCTTTTCTTTAAATGGGTTCTTCATGATACAATTTATCTTACTAGGAACACATATGTATTGATTATTATTATGTGATAGGAGGGGTAAATTGTCACTATTAAATTCATTGTTTATGGTTTTATATATCATTAGATGAAAATATAGTTTGTATGCATGATCGCATACTAATTTGTTCCCAAGGTTGTTCATTGACATTACCACATTATGATTTTTTACAATGATGTGTGTTGAAATGATCAAAATATTAATTCTCTAATTGGTTGATCAAATATGTGATAATATAGATATTTTTTCACAAGAGTTTAACTAAATTCTATTTCTCTAATTTCTTTTCATAGTATTATGGGTTTTTGTGCTTAAGGTAACACAATATCTTTATGTAATGGCCTATTATATGCTCCATGGATCTTAATTATTTATCATTATTCTATATTCTAAAGAAATTGTATATGTTTGACCATATTATAATATACACCCTTCAATTATGACTCGTGAATATGTTTTACTGATCTATGTTATTTTAAATTATAAATTTCTCCCATGATCATGTTTACACACATCATTATGATCTAACCTGATCAAGGAATCATTATTCCATTACCAAGATTTTGAGATCAACCCTTAATTTTTTCTCTTTTCCACATGGAATTTTATACAAAAATATATTTTTAAGGAAACATTTTTTAAAGATCCCTTGTTGGAGATTCTGGAAAAAAATGTGTAAAAGAATTTTTATGTCACTATTATCTAAAGACACTAAAGAATTCAATTTTTTATTTGTCAGATATTTTATGATATTTAGTGGTAATATAATGGAATTATATTTATTTTTCAAGTTTAATATAACGTAAAATAAAATAATAGTTTTAAACTAACAATTTTTGTCACAAGACACATGATTATTTTCCCAGGGTGCCTCACATGTGCAACCACTAATGTAATGTAGATCATACCATTAATTTTTAGGCATATATTTTTTTAATTTTGATATAGATGTATAAATATATGAAATGAAAAAAATATTAAGGATATATATATAATGAAAAAATTGTGACAGCTAAAAAAGTATTATCAGGACATAAATTGAGTAGGAAGAATAATCGTTTTTAGATTACGAGGTAATGGTTGATAAATATTTTCATTTCATGGATTCAACCCATTTCCACATTTATAGAAACCTTGTTTTTTATTAAACATATGTTAAGATTTATTGCATATAATTAACGTAATACAACATGTATGATCAGTAATTATAGGTTCTTTGGTAATTAGGTACAAATCATAATATCATGATCATTGGATACAAAAAATTTATTGAAAACGTCCTTAACATGCTTCCAAAATTACATGGATTTTGAAACTATAGGGGATAATATAGGGACATACATAAAAAGGGGATGACATTTATAGGCCAGTAAGGTAATAAACATGGAATAAGATAATAACAGATGTTAGAAAATATTCATATCAATGTGGAATAAATGAAATAGGAATTATAATCATGAATAATGTAACATGATAATAATAAAGAAAACATGGGAAATATGGAAACAACATAGAAATATTCATCATAAGCACAAGTCAAGGATAAAATCCATGACATCGTGATAGAATAATTACCATAAAGGAATCATGTTAACTCAATATCACCACATGTCGTGTCATGGGAGTAAAAATTACACAATGATTTTGAGCACTATATAAAAATGAGGTCACCCATCACATTAATTCAAGACTCATACTTATTTGTTCCACATAGATCATAAAACATGGATTCATTCATTATCATATTATATTCCATGATAAAAAAGTGTGGAATAAATACATGTATATCCCATGTAAAATAATTATAAGTTTATAAAATTATACACCATGGGTAAGAAATGGGTATGGTACTCACTACACAATGGTTATGGAATATAATATCGAGGTGAAATTTCGGCAGCATAACGATGTCATCAAAATAATTCATAAAATAGTTCAATGAGAGAGATATGGGTCACTCATTATTTTTCTATAAAATGGTATGTAAAAAGGACATGCAAATACATATTGCAATATTAGGAATTGGATATATAAGTAATAAGACAATAATTAAATTTGAATAAATAAGAGGAGGTGAGGACCACATACTTGATATTATGGCTCTAAATTATTGGGAGGAGATTCTTGAGGGATTGAGGGAGACCTATAAGGAGTATAGATATGTTATTTAAGTCTAAGTAAGTGATGCTTGTGTTTTTAATAAATATAAATGGGAGCTTCAGTGTGTTTATATTGGAAAAGAGAGGGGATGTATTTATAATTTCCAAAACATAGGTTTTGGAATCTATATAATAAAATAAAAAACCCAAAAACCATCCCATTGTTTCATAAAAATTGTATTGGTTTTAATTATTTTATAATTTTATGGGTATAAATTAATAAAATTGTAACCTTACATAATTGGAAGTGAGTCATACTCTGAAGAAATTATCTTAAAACCTTAAAATATATTATATGTTTTAGAGAATTCATAATGGATTTACGAAATTAAAAAAATAAACATTAAATAATATTATTTTAAGGGAAAACATTAATTTGGTATTGTATCCAATTTATAATATTCATTACATCACATGTGGGTCATTGTGATGTTATAATACAAAAAGTATATATATACGATATTTAATTTTCACCAGAACATTCCATTTCCTTAGAAAAACATGAAATTTTCACCATTGGATAATTTTGACATTATCATTCCAAAAAAAATATTCCATTAGTGTAAATTATTTTATAAATATGTTTAAATTCTCTTATAAAATAGAGAATGTCATTTATTGAGAAATTCTGGGGGGTTTTACCAATATCTGTTTTTAAAGACTTATAAAAATTCCATTATACCTTATAAAAATTATATGCTCATTTATATTTACTAAAATCTATTTAATAAATAAGTTTTAGTAAAATAATATAAATTTAAATAATCGAATAATTCATCAAAATAAATTATTAAATTGAATTATAATAGTACCTGATAATGATATTTGGGTTTTATTATATCAAAATAAAAATAAGATATAAAGTAAAAAATAATATGAGGAAAATATATTTATTATTCTATAAAAAATAATGTAAAACTCATATTGTTATAGTGTTGATAAAAATCCCATTTATACACCAAAAAATTCTCTAATCGTAAGTTTTGAGATTATGATACATTCATGGGGTGGTTCAAAATACATGGTTTGGGTCATGGTCTCAATAAGATTCAACTTTTCTTGTAAATTATTTTTATTAGGATTAAGTTGTTGAAACTCATCTTTGGATTGGTAAAAGGAAAATACCAATGATGTTATCTCCTTTGGATGCTCTGATTAATGGAAATCATATGGTACACTTGTACCACATGAGGCCAGCAATACCTTTGACTATGTAAATTGGATTTGTTCAAACCCTATATTTATACTAATCTTGTGATCACAATTGAATTCATGTTTTATAAGTAGTATAATACATAAATATCATTTTAATATGATATTATATAATAAAACAAAATAATTCAAGTGTTTTCTATAACCCTATTTGTAACACCCTAGCTAAATAATGAGTATGACATTTTCACATTTATCCATTTTTGTGAATAAAATATTAATATAACTTTAAAGGGGACGCTATGCTTGATGGCATACCCAACACGCAACAACGAGTTTCATGGTAATCTTACGTTGCACTCTAATAATAAAATAATATTATTTTAAATGGTAGTTAATGCCTAGTTGTTGTAATGGCTGGAATGAACAGAACTAACTAAAAAATGATTATATATGTTTTTATATTTATCCAATAAAAAATAAAGGCTTAAAATAAGAAAAGAATTCAATTTTTGGCATATATACTCTAATTTTCACTAAAAGGCCGAACTATCACCTTTTGATGGCAAACCCTCTGTAAATATAGTTTTGGTATCTCTAATAAATTATATTGAACCAAATAAAACTCTTCTTTGGAATTGTGACATCAATGTTTACTTTGTATAGATTTTTGGTATTTTTTCTGATAAAGTTCATTTTTTAATGAATAAAGAAAAATGTTGTATTTCAATTCAAAACCTCTTTTTAATCTAATTTTTTTATATGATTAGATTATCTTTTTAATTGGTTTTAAAGTGTAAATAGAATATATTTTTACCATTTAATCCAATGGTGGTCATTGTAATTAATATCACTTTAAGATTGGACATAAACGAGTGTCAATCTTTTGAAAGATATTGTTTCTTAAAAACACGCTATTTGTTTTAACAGTGGGAATTAATTATAAAATTAATTAATGAAACTTATATGTTATGAATTTGGTAAAATATAAATAATTTTTTAATTAAGAATATCAAATATAGCTTAGGGTGAATTTTTGGAATTTTTCTGAAAAACATCAATTTTTGATGAATAGTGAAACCACAAAGTGGTCGTTACAAAATATGATTTTTCATTTAAATGGGACTTTACCACTTCTGTTATTTGAATTTCAAAAATCAAATTTAAATTCTTTTCATTATTAAGTAAAATTTGGTTCAATGGGATGAAAATAATTTTTGATGAAAAGTAACTTTTAAGTTTTATTAATAGCGATTAAATGTAATTAGTGTGATTTAAGGTAAAAATAATAGTTTAATAAAATGAAAATATAATTACAATTGTCCTAACCATATCGGATGTGTTATTTCCGACCAATAAAACCCATGGGTCTATTTTTGGTACCCCATGGAGCCACTTGGGTTGATAATGACATTTATGCCTTTTATTTAATGTTAAAATAAAAATGTCACAAACATGATTTGTTTTACTAAAACAATTTTTACATGTGGTTATACAAGTAATAATTTTGACTATAAATATTCATTGGAAAGATTCAAATATTTCCTACATCATAGTATTTTTATTATAATTTTTAGACCTTATATAAATTAAATTCTTTATGACATCATGATGATGCATCGATGACCTCATTATTTAACGATTTAAATAAAATGGAAAGATAATGAAACATATAGGACCTACACATGTAAAAAACCTATTGTATGGGTGGATTGCGAACCCTTATCACCTTATCCTCGAAACAAATCAATTTGGGACCATTAAAATCCAAAAACAATTTGAAAATAAAGTAACATTGTATACTTTACCAAGAGTGCCCCTCCTCTCCTCTTATAAAAGGCCCCCACCTCTACCACCTTACCCACACCTCTCAAGCCATTGGATTGGCCACGCTATGATAATTTTGTCTCTCCACATCACTATCCTCATCCTAGAATCCTTAACTTAGGCAGGAATCTCTTCAAGAAACTCTTTTGGTTCAAACCAAAGGGAGTTACCCAATTTTAAGGTAACGTCTTCACTTGTGCTCTTTTGTTTTATTTTGCTTCTCCAACCCCCTAAACTCTTTTTATTCATTTATTTTGTAACAAATCCAGTATATTCAATATACTAGGATGTTGATATAATATGTATTCGAGCTACACTTACACACACCTTCATCTAATGGTTAAAGAACATACTGTTTCTGTGGGTGACGAATTTCTGCCTCACGAAACGATGATTGTTCAACACTCGTATAACACCTCCAAAGGTGGCCATTATGATGTCACTATGTTTATATATGATATATAATATTTTTATTTTTTTACATAAGCTTATGTATTTTTCATTTTTGGCATACCATTATGGCTTCCATTATGGGTATACGCGATATCTTCATTTTAGGAAGTGCGGACTACTGCCCCCTCAAAGTGATTTGATTCGTTAATGCCAGATGTGGGATGTATAAAAGAAGGATTTAAAGTTATTATATATGATGTTATACTGGAATTATAATATACCTGTATATCATTATTTTTTTCCTTCCATTAAAGTATGAGATAGAAATGAAAGTAGCGTTCATGCATACGTACGGCTTACCGTCTCCATGAACGGTGCATTTCATTTCTTATCCTCATATGTAATGTACCATTATAAGTACATATAATGGATATATATGATGTATGATACATATAAATGATGAATATAATTCTGGAATTAAAAATATACACATCTCTCATTTAGTTTTAATTCCATTAAAATGACATAGAAATGAAAGTAGCGTTCATGCGTACGTACGGCTTACCGTCTCCATGAAGGGTGAATTTCATTTCCTACTCTTAAATGATTATGTAATATTATAAATACATGTATATTCTGTATATATATGATATATATGATATCCAAATCATGAATATCATTATTAAGATAATGGATATTTGAATACGTGAACAACTTGTAAATATAAGAAGTTCACTTTTGACTTAAGTACCAAATATCGACAAATAAAACATTATTAACATAAATGATTAAATAATGATTATAACATGTAAATAATTGATATAAAAGGAATAATGAACTTGAATAAGGTTCTTAAGAAAGTATAAATTAACGCAAGTTTATTATTCAGGACGTTAAAGAATGATCGAGTCAAGTCGGACCCGAGGTAAGGGATCCTACTCCTCTCTTTCTTTTTAAGTAAGCTCTTTTATGTCATTCCTTTTAAAGATCATATTTCTTGTTATTGGGATGTTATTTTATATTACTCTTACTGTAATTTTTATGTTCATATTATGAGAGAACCTATTCTCTCTCATCAATCCATTTTGGAAGTTTCAAGTTGCGTCGTTAGGCTGCCGAATTTTCGTAAGAGATCTAACCTCTCTCTTTCTTTTTAAGTACTCTCCTTTATGTTACTTCTTTTAAGCTCCTCTTTGTTATGATGGGGGATGTTATTTTATATTCCTATTTCTGTAAATTTTATTTTAATATGATGATAGACCCTATTTGTTCTCATCAATCCATTTTTGGAAGTTTTAAGTGGGGTCGTTAGGCTGCCCAGTTTTCGTAAGGGATTTTTCATCTCACTTTTATTCCCGTGAGATTTATGCTACATTTCCCACAATTTCCTTTGAGTAGTGTATGTACTTCCCATTATTTTACTCATTGTTTAATATATTTTCATTTATGAGTATTTACATCAATGTTGTATTGTCCTTCTTTCACGGGGTGTATGTTTCAAAAGATACCCATGTCGGTAAGGGAACCTTTCACCATCCTCTTTTTAAAAGACTTATTTTGTTATGTCTTTTAATTCACATAATTTTATGTTGGGTTATGTTCTTCTATATCCTTATTAATTTAAATTTTATTTCCATGTGATGAGATACCCTTTTTATCTCTTATCAACTCATTTTCTGAATTTTGCAGTGACACCATTAGGCTGTCGAATTTTTGCAAGGGAACTTCTTAACCCAAATTTGATCCTTTGGGATAAACCTATACTCCTTGAATATGTCGTTCTATGAATATGTGTGAATAACCTCTGATTGTTTTACACTTAATATCCACTTATATATGGTGTATTCATTTGTCACACATAATTATGTAATTGATTTATCTTTAAACCAAGGATACCGTCTTTGTAAGGGACTTCGTCTCAATATCCTTTCATTAAGGCATATTTCATTTTATACACATATTTCTTTCATATGGTGTATAAACCCCTTTGAATTTTAATTTTTTATAAAAGGAATCTTTTTCTATGAAGCGTTTTACTAAACGACAAAAAGGAATGTTTCTTTTAACATACGTGGTGACAACGACCTTTTCCGCCACCGCGAGTATTATTTGATCTTTGGCTTCCTCAACATGCCGTAATGTTTTTAAAAATAAAATAAATACCATATAATCTTTTATGTATTTTGGTATTGAAAATTGTTTTGATAAAAGATTCTATTTTTTCAATATATTTAAATGATATTTTGTGATTGAAATGTGGAAATGTTATCATTCCTTTATATTGGTTTTATGTGTTATAATTTTATAATGGTACTTGGACATTTTATGGGTGGTTACATGATAAACCATATGACGGGTGGTTCTGTGAATACCAGGATGGGTGGTTACGTTATAACCTTCAATGCATTGGGTATAGAAGTCGGTCGTATGGCTATTCCATTAAGTATGTATGGAAGTTGGCCGAATGGCTATTCAATTAAATTATATGTGTGGAAGTCGACCTTATGGTTATTCCACTTAAGCTTGTTTGTGTCCCAAGTTACCTTTATATGTTATGTGATCTTTATATGGGTTTTATGGTAATCGTTTGGTTACAGAAGGGTAAGTAATGAACTTTTATTCAGTGAAGATTTTTTACTATTTCGAAAAGGTGAAAAGTATTACATTGATAAAGTATACATGGTTTACTTGTTGTTTTGAAAAACTAAGAGTTTTCATTATTTGTGTATCTCTTACTGAGCTTTTTATGCTCATCCCATGTTTTTGAAATGTTTTTCATAGGACTTAATGTAGAATAGGGTCAAGGATGGGATCAAGGGAAAGTCATGAAACCTAAACCATGGAACTGGACATGTTTCTTTTTAAGAGTTTTTATTTTATGGAAACTTAGTAAAAGTTTCTACTTTGTAATATTTTGAGATGTAATAGTTATGTCCTAATTCTCTAAAACTCTAAACCTGAAAATATCCTCAATGTGAATTATTCATTTAATTCAATATTAAGTAAGGTTTAAGGTCGGGGCCTTATAGTTGGTATCAAGGGTCAGTTTAGATAACTTTAGAGGTTAGGGTATTTTTTAAGCATAAGTGACATGACAATAATGGTTTGGATTTAATAAACAATCATAGTTTTAGATAAAGTTAATGAGTAAGTATATCTTAGTGTTTATCTTCCTCTTTAGTACATGATGGTTTTGTTGATATACTCACACTGGCCTTTTTGGTTTTAGTAAATGGCTGGATCTAGTAGGCACCAAAGTAATAGTGGATGTGAAGGAAACTGTGACAGTATTCTGAGCGAGCAACTGAATGATATGGGAGCTGCAATGAGAACTCTTGTGTTTATCCTCAACCAACTATCTGGAGTCATGATTGACCACCTAAACCTTGGTGATTTCTATAAGGCATCATATATGAGAGAAAATAATCCCTACGGAACTACAGGTAATAATCATAAAGGTAAGTGTGTTCAAAAACCTATGTGTCATAGATGTGGAAAGAAACACCTAGGAAAATGTTTCAAAGGGAAAGAAATATGCTATAGATGTGGAAATTAAGGTGATAAAGTAAGAACCTTCCATGGAAAAAGGAATAATCCAGTTGACTTGAGGAAAGAGAAATTAGTTCTTTCTGGGAGATCAACTGAATGTTTTAAATGTGGTGTGCATGGTCATTATGCAAAAAAATGTCCTATGAAGAAGTTTAGTTAATGGGATCACCAAGATCATACAAATAATCGTTTACCAATACCTAATGCCATTCCGATTGAGGATGGAGAAACTGACAATGACCAATCAAAGGTATGGATTATTTCTTAACTTTTGTTTTCTATTTTGGAATCTTAGGATATGATTCATGATTTTATTTGAAGTAAAGAAGTATTTCAGAATAAGTTTGAAAGGAATGGCTAATGGATCATGAAGAATGTTGAATGAGTAAGAAGTCAACATATAAGGGTTTCAAGAGTTATGGTGAAATTCTTAAGAGTATTAAGTGTCTTTTGATGATGGGGTACATTAGAAGACTTTTTATAGTATGTGTAACACTGATGTTTGATATATGAAAATTTTATTCAAAAAATATTAATCTTTTCTATTATGAACATAGTTATAAAGTGCCATTTGGGTTTATATGATCCTTACTTTAGAGGTAATTATGGGTTACTATATGTAATGATGGAAAGTCAAAGTCATGAGATAAAATTGAGGTTAAATTAAATTATGGTTATTTTTGAAGATTTTATCTAATTATTGGGGAATGTTTTAAGAATTATGTAGTTTTTTAAAAAAAGGCAACACGTAGACTGTGTGGCAACCCAACGCGTCGGACAAGGCTGCGGGAATCGAACCCACAACCAATGTGCAATGGGTATTTATCGCCGACCACTAGACTACGTGAAGTCCCTGGTTAGTTTGACTAATTCTTTTTAGTTAAATGATTTTATGAATTAAGAGTATGTTGATTTTGGGATATCTATGGGAATTTATTAACTTATCATGGTGGATATGTGACTAGGTTAATTACATTTCAATGCGAGACTTTAGGAGAAACTGATGTTTTTTTTGAGATAAATGTTATGACATAACTTGGAAGACTATGTGACTAAATCCTTAAAATATTTGTGTTTCAATCTTATATTGGTTTACATTGAGGAATTTTATGGACACGTTGTTTATCGAATGGCCCTCGTTGATCTTTGGGTTTTGTTGGACAAATTTTGGAGATTAAGAATAAATTTTCTTTTTATAAAGGGTGATCCTTTTCTGGATTATCTGATCTTGTACTAACCTTTTTGGTTTTGGTTTTGGTTAGAGTCTAAAGACATGGGAATTTTATAGTTCTATTTTGTGGATTAGGTGATTCCCTATAAATTGATTATGGTACTCTTAATGCGAACAAGTCTTCCTAAATACCCATCTTTTGGAGAAAATATTAGTTTGATTAAAGAATCTTGTAAAAGTTTAAAGTCCACATGACAAGTAATTATGTTTCATTATGATTTAGTTAAGCTCAAAAATAAATTCCTCCATGAAAAGTAACTTAAAACAAAAAAATTTTCTGTTAACTTTTTCTACTAGGGATCGAATACCGTTTAACCCATCACAAGTTTTTGATTTTCTTATGGTTGACTTTCTCTTAGACATGTTTACTATCACTCTCCATCAGAACATGACCCTTTGTTTTTTACTCCATATCCATATTTTCATACTTGGAATACTAGTATGGGTTAACTCGGGTGACCTTTGTACTTTCCTTTCATTCTTTTAAAGTGATAGTTTAATTTACTCCTTTTCCGATGGGGGGCTTTCAATGAAGTATCCAAGCCCAATATTAAAATTGTGAGGACACAATTCCCAAAAGGGGGGAAGGATGTAACACCCCAGGTAAATAAAGAGTATGAAATTTTCCAATTTATCCATATTTTTGAATAAAATATTAATATAACTTTAAAGGGGACGCTATGCTTGATGGCGTACCCAACACGCAACAACAAGTTTCATGGAAATCTTATGTTGCACTCTAATAATAATATAATATTATTTTAAATGGTAGTTAATTCCTAGCCATTGTAATGGCGGGAATGAATAGAACTAACTAAAAAATGATTATATATGTTTTTATATTTATCCAATAAAAAATAAAGGCTTAAAATAAGAAAATAATTCATTTTTTGGCATATATACTCTAATTTTCACTAAAAGGTCGAACTATCTCCTTTTGATGGAGAACCATCTTTAAATATAGTTTTGGTCAGTCTAATACATTCTATTGGACAAAATAAAAATCTTCTTTGTAATCGGGACATCAAATTTTAATTTGTATAGATTTTTGGTATTTTTTCTGATAAATATAATTTTTTAATGAATAGTGATAAATTTTGTATTTTAATTCAAAACCTCTTTTTAATATAATTTATTTATATGACTAGATTACCTATTTAATTGGTTTTAAAGTGTAAATAGAATATATTTTTACCATTTAATCCAATGGTGGTCATTTTAATTAATATCACTTTAAGATTGGACATAAACGAGTGTCAATCTTTTGAAAGATATTGTTTCTTAAAAAGATGCTATTTGATTTAACAGCGGGGTTTAATTATAAAATTAATTAATGCAACTTATATGTTATTAATTTGGTAAAATAGAAATCATTTTTGAATTCGGGATATCAAATATATCTTAGGGTGAATTTTTGGTATTTTTCTGAAAAACTTTAATTTTTAATGAATAGTGAAACCACAAAGTGGTCGTTACAAAATTTGATTTTTCGTTTAAATGGGACATTACCACTTCTGTGATTTGAATTTAAAAAATCCAATTTAAATTATTTTAATTATTAAGTAAAATGTGGTTCAATGGGATGAAAATAATTTTTGATGAAAAGTAACTTTTAAGTTTTATTAATCGCGATTAAAGGTAATTACTGTGATTTAAGGTAAAAATGATATTATAATAAAATAAAAATATATTGACACTTGTCCTAACCCTATGGGATGAGTTATGGCCGACCCAGACAACCCAAGGGTCGATTTTTGGTACCCCATGGAGTCACATGGGTTTGATAATGACATTTATTCCTTTTATTTAAAGTTAAAATAAAAATGTCACAAACATGATTTGTTTTACTAAAAGAATTTTTACATGTGGTTATAAAAGTCAGAATTTTAACTATAAATAGTCATTGGAAATATAAAAAGATTTACTACATCATAGTATTTTTTGTATAATTTTTATACATTAAATAAATTAAATTATTTATGACATCATGATGATGCAGCGATGACCTCATTATTTAACGATTTAAATAAAATAGAAATATAATGAAAAATCTAGGACCTAAAAATGTAAAAAACCTATTTTATGGGTGGATTTAGAACACTTATCACCTTATACTTGAAAAAAATCAATGTGGGACCATTAAAATCCGAAAACCATTTGAAAATAAAGTAATATTTTATACTTTACCAAGAGTGCCCCTCCTCTCCTCTTATAAAATGCCCCTACCTCTACCACCTTACCCACACCTCTCAAGCCTTTGGTTCGTCCAAGCTCTAATCATTTTGTCTCTCCACATCCCTCTACTCATCCTATAAGCCTTAAAATAGGCAGGAAGCTCTTCAAGAAACTCTTTTGGTTCATACCAAACGGAGTTACCCAATTTTAAGGTAACGTCTTCACTTGTGCTCTTTTGTTTTATTTTACCTCTCCAACCCCCTAAAATATTTTTATTAATATTTTTTTGTAACAAATAAAGTATATTAAATATAATAGGATGTTGTTATAATAAGTATTCGAGCTACACTTACACACACCTTCATCTAATGGTTAAATAACATGCTGTTTCTGTGGATGGCGAATTTCTGCCTCAGAAAACGATGATTGTTCAACACTCGTATAACACCTTCAAAGGTGGCCATTAAGATGTCACTATGTTTATATATGATATATAATATTTTTATGTTTTACATAATCTTCTGTATTTTTCATTTTTTGCATACCTTTATGTCTTCCATTATGGGTATACGCGATATGTTCATTTTAGGAAGTGCGAACTACCGCCCCCCTCAAAGTGATTTGATTCGTTAATGCCATATGTGGGATGTAAAAAGTTTGGATTTAAAGTTATTATATATGATTTTATACTGGAATTATAATATACCTTTATATCATTATTGTTTTCTTTCCATTAAATTATGAGATAAAAATGAAATTAGCGTTCATGCGTACGTATGGCTTACCGTCTCCATGAATGGTGCATTTCATTTCTTATCCTCAAATGTAATGTACTATTATAAGTACATATAATTGATATATATGATTTATGATACATATAAAGGATTAATATAATTCTGGAATTAAAAATATACACATCTCTCATTTAGTCTTAATTCCATTAATATGACTTATAAATGAAAGTAGCGTTCATGCGTATGTACGGCTTACCGTCTCCATGAACGGTGCATTTCATTTCCTACTCTTAAATGATTATGTAATATTATAAATACATGTATATTCTGGATATATAAGATACATATGATATCCAAATCATGAATATCATTATTGATATAATGGATATTTGACTATGTGAACAACTTGTAAATATAAGAAGTTCACTTTTGACTTAAGTACAAATATCGGCAAAACAAACATTATTAACATAAATGATTACATAATGTTTATAACATGTAAATAAATTATATAAAAGGAATAATGAACTTGAAAAAGGTTCTTAAGCAGGTATAAATTAACTCAAGTTTATTATTCAGGACGTTAAAGAACGATCGAGTCATATCAGACCCGAGGTAAGGGATCCTACTCCTCTCTTTCTTTTTAAGTACGCTCTTTTATGTCATTCCTTTTAAATATCATATTTCTTGTTATTGGGATGTTATTTTATATTAATATTACTGTAATTTTTATTTTCATATGATGAGAGACACTATTCTCTTTCATCAATCCATTTTGGACGTTTTGAGTGGCACTGTTAGGCTGCCGAATTTTCGTAAGAGATCTAACCTCTCTCTTTCTTTTTAAGTACTCTCCTCTATGTTACTTTTTTTAAGGTCCTATTTGTTATGATGGGGGATGTTCTTTTATATTCATCTTTCTGTACATTTTATTTTAATATGATGAGAGACCCTATTTGATCTCATCAATCCATTTTTGGAAGTTTTAAGTGGCGCCGTTAGGCTGCCGAGTTTTCGTAAGGGATTTTTCATCTCACGTTTATTCCCGTGAGATTTATGATACATTTTCCACAATTTCCTTTGAGTGGTGTATCTACTGCCCATTATTTTACTCATTGTGTAATATACTTTCATTTATGAGTATTTACATCAATGTTGTATTGTTCTTCTTTCACGGGGTGTATGTTTCGAAAGATACCCATGTCGGTAAGGGAACCTTTCACCCTCCTCTTTTTAAAAGACTTTTTTTGTTATGTAGTTTAATTCACATACTATTATGTTGGGATATGTTCTTCTAGATCCTTATTGATTTAAATTTTATTTCCATGTGATGAGATACCCTTTTATCTCTCATCAACTCATTTTTTGAATTTTTATAGTGACGCCATTAGGCTGTCAAATTTTTGCAAGGGAACTTCTTAACCCAAATTTTATTCTTTGGGATAAACTTATACTCATTGAATATGTCGTTATATGAATATGTGTGAATAACCTCTGATTTTTTTTACACTTAATATCCACTTATATTTGGTGTATTCGTTTGTCACACATAATTATGTAATTTATTTGTCCTTAATCCAAGGATACCGTCTTTGTAAGGGACTTCATCTCTATCTCCTTTCATTAAGGCATATTTCATTTTATACACAACTTTCTTTTATACGGTGTATAAACCCCTTTTACTTTTACTTTTATACAAAAGGAATCTTTTTCTATGAAGCGTTTTACTAAACGAAAAAAAGGAATGTTTTTTTAACGTACATTGTGACAACAACATTTTCCGCCACCACGAGTATTATTTGATCTTTGGCTTCCTCAACAAGCCGTAATATTTTTTAAAATAAAATAAATACCATATACTCTTTTATGTATTTTGGTATTGAAAATGGTTTTGATAAAGTATTCTATTTTGTCAATATATTTAAAGGATATATTGTGATTCAAATGTGGAAATGTTATCATTCCTTTATATTGGTTTTATGTGTTCTAATTTTATAATGGTACTTGGACATTTTACGGGTGGTTACGTGATAAACCACATGACGGGTGGTGCCGTGAATACCAGGACGGGTGGTTACGTTATAACCTCCAATGCATTGGGTATGGAAGTCGGCCGTATGGCTATTCCATTAAGTATGTATGGAAGTTGGCCGAATGGCTATTCCATTAAGTGATATGTGTGGAAGTCAACCTTATGGTTATTCCACTTATGTATGTTTATGTCCCAAGTTACCTTTATATGTTATGTGATCTTTATATGGGTTTTATGGTAATATTTCGGTTATAGAAGGGTATGTAATGAACTTTTATTCAATAAAGAGTTTTTACTACTTCGTAAAGGTGAAAAGTATTACTTTGATAAAGTTTACATGGTTTACTTTTTGTTTTGAAAAACTAACAGTTTTCATTCTTTGTGTATACCTTAATGAGATTTTTATGCTCATCCCAAGTTTTTGAAATGTTTGTCACAGGACTTAATGTGGAATAGGGTCAAGTATGGGATCAAGGGAAAGTCATGCAACCTAAAACATGGAACTCGACATGTTTCTTTTTAAGATTTTTTATTTTATGGAAACTTATTAAAAGTTTCTACTTTGTAATCTTTTGAGATGTAATAGTTATGTCCTAATTTCTAAAACTCGAAACCTGAAAAGATCCTCAATGTAAATTGTTCAATTATTTAAATATTAAGTAAGGTTTAAGGTCGGGGCCTTATACTATTATATAATAAAACCTTTAATAAAATCTCAATGGACATTTTATTTATAATTGTTTATTTTATTATGATCATCCCCCATTCAGAAAATTTTCTTTATATATTTTCATTTCCCCCACTAAAACTGATAAAGGGAACTCTGTTCATAACTTCCTCTTGTTCCCGCATCACTTATTAAAACATGTGGTTTCACCATTTCACTTTGACCAGTTTCATTATCTTATTTCGTAAAATTATTTCTATCTGATCCAAGATACTCACTGAACAAACTTTATTTGAGAGGTCATTCTACAACGGTACCACCACTGGATTGAGTAAAAGTGAGGGGTCTAGTATTTACATTCTCAATAGAGATATATGGAATAGATGATGTACCTGATGTTGGATTTTTTGGAGTCCTAATCAATATTCCATCACTCTGATGCTATCAAGGATCTCAAAGGCATCAATTTTTCTAGGATTCAGATTTCTATTCATACCAAATCTCCTAAATTTTTCCCTAGAGATATGCAGAGGAATACTATTTCTGTATCATCATACACTAGGTCTCATCGATGATTTTTAGCATGTCGCTTCTTTTGAATAGGATAATCCTTGATATGATAATAAATAGACATAAAATTTTCCACCATTTCCTCACGCATTTTAGGACATAGCCATTTTTTCACCAACATCAACCATGCTTGTAGGTGTTTAAAACCTCTTCCCATAATATGCTTTATATGCATCCATTTGAATGCTTGGGTGGAAACTATTTTTGTATGAGAACTCAACCAGTGGGACATGTTGATCCTATACTCTATTTATGTAAATCGATCATGCTCTCAACATGTACCCAAGTTTCTGGATAGTCAGCTCATATTGTGCATTAGTTTTAGGGTGTTGGGCCATGCTGAAGTTCATCTGATCATTCAAATTGTGTTGGAAAATATTCTATGATATAGAGGTGAATCTTGGATCTCAATTAGATACAATTGATAGCAGTACTCCATAAATCGATACCTCATAGGTGCTTTATATCTGCGTATATTAATCCTGTAAGAAATTATCTCAAATCATAATGAAGTGTGAAGTCGTTGTATGAAGATCCACCACAACCCAAATAGAATTATTCTATCTTGACATCTTCTAAAGTCCTATGAAAAATTCTATTGTGATGTTTTCCCATATCCATTTAGTTATGGGTAACGGTTTCATCAACCCTTTGGTTTTTTCCTCTCCACATTCACTTATTTAAATTCTAGACAAATTGAAATATATTTCATGATCTGTTTCTTCATATTATCCCAAAAATATTGTTATAGGGGATTTTGATACATCTTTTTACTTTGTAGGTGTATTTAGAAGATTGATCTATGTGCACCACCTACCATTCCCTTTTTTTAATCATGATTTTTGGAAAAATATTCTTGATCCAAATCTGAAAAATTCATCATCATAAACATTACACTTCGAGATTTTTTACTTTTCTTATATTTTCCACTTTTTTATGAATTCCCACATCATTTATCTGATCATCCGTTATCTTTTTCATATGTTTGGGTTTCTCAATCATTTCTAAAAGGATTTATTATTCTCCATCCATTATGATTCCCATGTCCATCAATTTAAAATCTAATAAAATCAAATCCATATAAATTCTCCTCAATGATAGAATTATTGGATCCTTTCAACATAGAGCATCTACAACTTTATTCTCATTCCTATCATGGTACTTTATTGGGATGTCATTATCCATGATCATCTTTAACCAACTTATTTGATTAATATTCACATATTTCAATGTGAATACATGCTTGACGATTTTGTGATCCGTATATATTTCACACTCATTAAAATTAGATAATGCTTCCATATTTTCATAGCGATGATTACTACATTAAACTACAAATAAAGTGATGGGTGGTTCTGTTTGTGATCTTTCAACTACCTTGAAACATAGGTTTTTACATTGTCATTCTTCAATTACACACAACCCAACCCTTCATCGAGGTATCAGTAAATAAAATGAAAATATCTCCACTTGAGGGTAGTGATAGAAAAAGTGCAGTGATATCCCTCTTTTTCAACAACTTGAAACAGTATTAACTTCCTCATTCCAGGAATATATGATTTCTTCCATGTTATCATGGTTACAATGTTTGAAAATCATAAGAAATTTCTCACAAATCGGCGTTAAAAAACCATCCAATCCCTGGAAACAATGGATATCATTCACAGATGTTTTCCTCGTCCATCATTTAATTTATTTTATTTTTAAGGGTCAAAAAATACCCCATTTATTGTGATGACATTCCAAAATAAGGATATTTCTATCAACCATAACTCAAATTTTTTGAACATTGAAAAAAAATTCTCATTCATTAAGGTCTTTAGAATAGTGCTCAGAATCTCCACATCCTCCATAGTTTTTATGTATATTTTAATATCATCTATAATGTATACTACAAATTTATCAAGATAATACCAAAATAATGTATTCATTAATTCCATGAATATTACAAGAGAATTAGTGAGTCCCAATGATATCATAATATAGTAATAGTACCCATACATCATGAAAAAATAGTGTACAAAATATCCTCCTTATTCACCCAAACAAGGTAATATATTGAGTGCATATCCAATATGGAGTGGTATAGTTCTCCAGATAGATGATTGGGTGAGTCATAAATCCAATGAAGATGATACTTTTTCTATATTTTGATCTTGTTCAACTCATTATAATAAATTTGATGGCACATTGGCCCATCCTTCTTCTTGATGAAGAGGACCGGTAAATCCCATGCAGAAGAAGTTCATTGTATGAACTCATTATCCATATTATCTTGTAGTTACCCAAAATAATAGGATTTTGTTGAAGCCAGTCCTAATAAAATTTATAATAAAATGGGCAAGGAACGATAAGTTTTAGAATGGATTATTTCAAAATCATGTATATATTACACCATCCAAGTCGCACCTGAGCTTTAACTTTACATTGGTTCCAGCTCAGTTTGAGGTTCGGGTGAGACCATGTTTATATTTTTGAGATTCATTGAGAAAAATGCACATTTTGGGTTTGGTGGTGCCTAACACATGAGCTGAGCACAATTTACAGACCGTGTGGCTACACCATGGTCACCACATGACCTACCTAGATAAAAATAAATTAGAAACCATAATGAAAATGAAACGAAGTCAAACTTTTTGTTAAAAAAGTAAATTAATCTAATGTTTTTAGCATAAGAATTAAATTATTATTTTTTCAGATAATATTATTATTCTTATTGTTATTAAATTTGTTATGTTATTAATATTTATTATTATTATATTTTTTCAATAAATTAAATGATAAAAATTATTATTATTATTATTAGTTCCATTAATATTTTCATAATTGTTAAAATTTTATTAACATTATTTTCATTATTAATGAGAATGTTATTTAAAAAATCTAATATTATTATATTGTTAATAATAATAATAATAATATTAATATTATTCATGCCAGTGTGTGGGCACCATACGACGACAAAAGACGTGCAGTCATCCCGAGTACCTATGTGGCCATATCTTAGATGGGAATAGACCACTATATGGCCTATATATGGTCTCTGGAGCCATGTGGGTGACCATGTGGTTTCCCTTTTTTACAAATAATTAATGCATCAAATCCGGAGTAAAATAAAAAAATAAATAATGTCAAATGTAGCTGTGATTAAATAAACTAAATTGAAGTAATGTTTTAATAAAATAAATGGATAAAAGTGAAATAAATACTTGATGGGTTGTTTTTAATGATAAAAATAAAATTATAAGAGAATATTATTTTTATTTTTATTTGTATTAATAATTTTAATATTGTTAATATTATATTTTTTTTATGTTGATAATGTATTTTTAGTAAGCTAATTATAATGTTATAATTGTTTTTTAATTAATAGTGTTTTTTTAAGTTGGGTAATTTTTTAGGGTTATTTCCCTCTTTGACCCTTCCTCTTTATTCCTCCATGTTGCGCCCACTCCATGTGCGTCTCCTCCATGCACACCACCCTCCACTTCTGGTGACTTATACTCTTGTGAACCCCATCTGATCAACCCTCTCTCTCATGTGATCCCCCTATCCATGTCCACTACCCCATGCACCCCTCACCAATGCCCCGCTCTTCTCTAGCATGCGCACCACTTCTGGAAGCCCCCTCTTCATGCAGTAGCCTTCCAAAGTATCCTCTGCTTCCCCTCTACCACTGTCATGGAAGAATTCATCATCCATGTATTGTTTTTCTCTCTCCTTATTAGGGATTGGTTTCTGGTGGTTTGGGTTTTGGTTTTGAGGAAAAAATCTTGATCTATTGGTTTTCATCTTTTTGTTTGGGGTTTTTGTGGGCCGCATTAAGTATGTCTAGGTTATTATTGAGGTGCAAATGGGTTTCACATCATTTGTTTCAGAGCCTTTTGGCCCGAAGTAGGTGAATATGTGCATAACAATTTTTGATTAATTGATTATGATTTATTATATTTTTTTTATGATCTGTAATGTATGTCAGATGTTCGGATGTAGTTTAAGGAATTTTTTTTACATGTATTCGATTGAAATATATATTATCTATATAAAATTATGCATTTATTATATACGACATTTTGGTAAATTTTTGGGATTGGTTTTATAAATTATAAAAAAAAATTAAATTTCATATATTGTGTAAATTATATTTTGGTATTGTTAGGATATACGGTTTACATTAAAGTGACATTTTTATATGAAACTAGGTGTGTTCTTGGTGAAAACCATTTTTGCCCATTTTTTTATATTTTATAAATTGTTAAAATGATTTATTAAATTATTTATGTGGTGAGAATGTGATATTTTAAATGATTAAGAAAGCATTAAATTTTAATGGGATACTTTTACATGAAATTCAGTGTTTCACATATGTAAAACCATAATGCCTCACTTGATACTATTGTGTAAATTGTGTAGTTTTTTTATTAAAACTTGCAAGGGTTTCAAATTGTGTTGCATCATATCATTAATAGGTTTTTAATTTTTTATAAGGTTTTTGGGTTCACTATTGGTATAAAATCGTTTAGGATGTTTATTGAAATTGTATTATAATTTTGATAATGATTTGAAAAATTATTTAAAGGGGTGCCATGTATATTTGGAAAATGTTTTCATGTGTGTTTTTTTTCTAAAATCAATTTTTATGGTCAAATATTGGGTTGTGGTATGTGATTCATGGTTTTGTGAATGAATTATTCAAATGGTATTTAATAACATGTGTAACTTGTTTGATCACAAAATTGGATGACCTGGTATCTGGGTGGGCAGATGGGTACTAGTATGCTGGTGATCCAGAGTAGTTTCATCACTGTTTCTCTTGAAACTATTGAGGATGAAACCACTAAATAAACTTTTATAATGATGTTGGGGACCACTAGGTTATGAGTATGTTCCCTCAGTGATTATATGTCACCTACTTTCGACATACAGTTTGATGGTTGGGATCTTCAAATGTAATTTTTTTTTCTTCTTTAAATTTTCATGACCCTATTAAAGCAAATTTTAATTTATATTTTCATTCATTAAAATATATTTTTTAATTAATGTTTTACTAATTTTTATGTTTTTGAATTTGAATGTTATCTTCCCTAAAAAATTGTTTCATTTTCTTTCATTATAACGTTGACATGTTTTATTTGTCATTTAATGTTTAATTCATGGAATCATTCCCGAGGTGATATCCTACTTGGATTTTCTTCACAACCTTCATACACCATTTGGTGTATGAATATTATGTTGTCTCTTTGTATCAGGTTTAGGAAAGGTGTGTTAGGTATACAGTTTATTATTCTAATGTTATTCTTGTGGTATGTGGTGGTGGTGGCTTGTGGTTGTTTCTCCTCTTGTTATATGTAGGTTTGGGACATCATTTTTCTTCCCCTAGGGGGTTGTTTTCCTTTTTGGATTTTTTTAGTAGAAAAATTTAAATTATGGAATTTTTATAGGTTTCGTTGGATAAATTTAATAGATCTAATTTTTGGTCTATTTTTTGTTATTTTTATATTTTTATATGCGATAAATCATTCACTCATGTTTCATTTTATACATCATCACTTGTGGAATCCCGTGGGGATTGGGAACACACTTTGGGCCTTGTCGCAGACTGATTAGGTGTCCAATTCAAGGTTGAACTGGGTTAGTTCCTGAATAAATGTAATCAAAGAAGGTCGGATCATAGCAAACCTTACATTTTAGAGCACCCACTGTCATTTAAGGGATGACAAGGTAGGTGGTGTATAGTTGTCAGTACATGAGGGATATATTTGGAAAGAGAATTTCAATCTTGTTCTCATTCCTATCCATGGTTTTATATGGATGTTATGGATTTATTAGTTTCTTGGAATTTATGTATCGTTTGGTGATTGTGATACAAGAAGGGGTGTCAGACTAATGGTATTTGTTATCACACTAGGACTAGAAATCCATGTCGAGCTAGAGCATGGTCCAAATAAGGGTCTCTATTCTAGGGGTGTATCTAACGTATTTCCATAAACAATATGGTCATGCCACCTACTATAACTAGTTCCCTTTTGTGAATCTAGGAAAATTTTCTTGAATTCTGAAAATTATATTAAAAACCATTATGTTGGAATTGTGGAAAGTGGTATTTAAATGGAAATGGATAGATATTTAAAGGAGGAAAATGGTTTTTCAAAAATATAATATATTAATAGTTTTGGAATGTTGGGATATTGAAATATTGTTTAAATATGATGAGTTGGTTTTGGAAATTGGGTTTGGGTGGTTGGTGTTTTTTCTAAAAAAAGATGCTTGGTATGACATGTTTTTTTGGGAAGTTGTTTAAAAATTAAAATGATATTAACAAAAATCAATGGAGGTTATTTTTTGATCATGGTAAAAAATTCTGCTGTGTGGGAATCTGAAAATGGTATTTTCTTGGTTGAAATTTTACCTTTGGAATGTACTCAAATTTTTAATTGAATTGAATGTTTTTTATTGGAAACAAAGGGTGTTTTTTTGCCTTTGGTGTTTTCGTGGGTTCTCACATGCATGACAATACATTATAATTTAAATGGATTCTTGGTATGGCATGAGTGGATGGGTGCTCGAGGTGGCATGGAAAAATTCATGTGAGTGAGACTTGATGGAACACTATCGGTGTTCGTGAAAATCTACCAAGTTTGATTGTTTTTAAAAAGTGTATAGATCTGAAAATTGTGGTGTTTTTTAATCTGATGGCCATATGTTATCCATTTCCTTTCCGGAGAGGTGTATTTTGATTGGTATTCTTCTTCATGATTTTAATGTGATGCTCTTGTTGTGTTATATAATAAAATCATGTTGGTGGCTCTGTTTGGGAGCAATGTTTAGTGGATTTCAATGGATTTGATGGATTTTATGATTTGGCTACAGATGGTTCTCCATTGTAAAGTTTTCTAGTTTATGAACCTAATGATTCATTTAAAATATTAAAATACACCAGTTTTTATGACTCCTCAACATGTTTGTTTGAAAAAGAGTAGTTTGGACTCAATTTCGAGTGCCTTTATATTATAAAGTTTCTATCTGTTGTGGTGATTGTGCATGTTAATGTTTATGTGTTTCACCAAGTTCCTTTCCCATTCTTCTCTTTATTTAGAGTGGTAAATAATGATTGTGTGTATCCTTAACTCTCTATTGGGTAATAGTGTCTTGTTTGATTTAGTGAGTTTCATGGGATGTTATGACTCATAGCTCTTAATTTTAGTGCATAAGACACGTCAAACATCAGGAAACTAGAAATAGGTCCTAAGGTGATACTGGCACGTAGTCAGGAACCCCACATGACTATAATAGCTCATAGTCTAATTTTTGACGCTTTTTGGGTGTGGATTTTCTCTAATCAGGTCTCGTGTAGTAGGATAATTGGTGTACAAGAATCCCCCATGTTTTAAGTGATGGTATTTTATAATCATTAAAACTGAATAGTTATTATGGTGGGGATACCCACAGTGTGTCTTGTAGAGTTTCCCCTTCAGTTGTCTTGAATTAGCCTATTTTTAATGGTGGGGAGTCTATTCGGGCCTCCTCATGTTAGTATTTTAGTTCCATTCTTGATATTGTTAGGTAGCAGGCGTTCTTGTGCAGAGCCACCTGATTCTATGTTCTTCTTTTGATTAAAAGGTTGGGTGGGAGGATTCTCGCATTGGTTAATGAAATGTTTTAAGAGGTACTAATTGGATGTGTTTTAAGCTTGTTTTTTTGTTTTTGATAAGATGTTGTGTTCTATGGAAGAATTGAGGGTGGTGAAAAAAATGGTTGAGTTCCTTTTGAAAGATTTTTAATTGTGATTATGTTAAATATTGATTTAAAATTATGAAGGTATTGTTTCCTTTTAAACTAATCAACTAGAGGTGTTCACACAATTGGGGGCATGTATAACTTAGCGGGGAGTCTGTCTCGGTCTCCTGAGTCCTTCTTTTTAGCCTTTCTCACACTGGTGATTTTCTTGTGATCACTTCGTCTATCATTCTTTAGGAATGTCCATAAACTATAAAGGGACACCATTTTAGGTTTTATGGTTCGGCCTTAGTATGGATTTTTGAGTGTGGAAAGAATTATGTTGGGGAGAATTGTCACACACGGGTTTTAGCTTTACTTTGGTTCTAGCTCGTTTTGGGTTTCGGGTGAGATCCTGTTTTAAATTTTGAGTTTCATTGAAAAAAAATGCACATATTTGGGTTTTTCGGGGTCTAACGCATGGGCCGAGTAGGGTTGGGAGACTATATGGCTATGACGTGGTTACTGTGCGGCCAGCCCGGTTTTCAAAATAAATTAAAAACATTAATGAAGAATTAAAGAAGTTAAAATGTGCGTTAAAAAAACTAACGCAATCTAATATTATAAGAATAATAATAAAATAATTATTTTTTAATATAATAGTTATATTTATTATTATTATTAAATTTTTCTGATTTTAATCTTTATAACTATTATTAATATTTTTTTTAAATTATTTGTATTAAAAATTAAATGATAAAAATTATTGTTATTATTAAAAGTGTCTTTAATATTATCATTATTTTAAAAAAATTTGTGATTAATAATAATAATAATAATGAGAAAGTGATATAAAAATTTTAATATTATGTTGTGGTTAATAATAATAATATTATTATTAATATTATTCAGAATGGTGCCTGGGAACCGCAAGACGGTGGAAGTAGTGTGGTCATCCTGAGAACTTGTGCATTCACTTCGTGAACAGGAAAAGACCATGTCATGATCCGCACACAGTCGTATGAGCTGTAAAGGGTGACCACGTGTCTACCCAGTGTTAAAAATAATTAATGCGTTAATGTGGGAGTAAAATAAAATAATAAATAAAGGTAAACAAAGGTGTGATTAAATAAAGTAAAATAAGAAAGAAATTAAATTGAAGGAATGTTTTAATAAAATTAATGGATGTAAGTGAAATAATAAAATTATTAATTGTTTTAAATGATAATAATAACATTATAATATAATAATATTTTTAATTTTATTTGTATTAATAATATTAATATTATTAATCTTATAATTATTTATAATTTTGACAATGTAATTTTTATAAAACTAATAAAAATATTATAATTTTTATTGTAATTAATAGTACATTTAAATTGGGGTTTTAGGTTGATTTTCTTCTCTCCCCCTCCCCATTCATCATCCATACAACCACCCTCTCACATCTTGTGCTGGTCATGCCCCACCCCCTGTGCACCTCCACCATGCCCACCAACCTCTACCTATGGCGACTTCTCCTCTGGTGAGCCACCTCTGTGCACCCCTCTCTCTTTTGTGTGCACCCTACTCATGCTATGTTTCCCCACACACCCCCACTAGCACCTTCCTATTCTCCGGCAAGAATACCACTTCTAGAAGCCCCATATTCATCTAGAATCCCTCCAAAGATTCTCGCTAATTCCCCTCTACCCCTACCGTGGGGGTGTTCATCAACCGGGTACGGTTTTCTCTCTCCTTCTTTGGTATTTTTTTAAGGGGTTAGAGTTTTAGTTTTGAGGGCGCAATATTGATCCATTGGTTTTGGCCTTGTGGTTTAGGGTTTTTTGTTGGCCGACTGAGGTGATCTAAGGGTTTTCGTGAGGTGAGAATGGTATTCATACCATTTTTTCGAGAGTGTATTGGTATGAAGTAGTTTATTCTGTGCATAACCATTTTTGATGAATTAATTATTCTTTCTTGGACTATTTTTTTTCTACTAATTATATTTGATGTGTAGAATGGTTTTGAATATTTTTACATGTATTCAGTTTGAAAATATTTTTTCTATATAAAATTGGGTGTTTTTTGTTTGCAAAGTTGTAGTACCTTTTTGGGATTTGATTTATAAATACATTAAATGTCTTTTGAAATTGTCTAAATGGAGGGAATTATAATTTATCATTTTCAGGATATGAGGATAAATTTAAAGTGACATTTTTATTATAAACTAGGTGTGTTTTTGTTGCAATCCATTATTTCACCATCTTTTACATTTTAAAAATTGCTCAAATGATTAATTAAAAAATATAGGTGGTGAAAAATAGATGTTTGAAATGATTAATAATGCATTAAATTTTAAACTAATTTATATAAAATTCGATTTTTATCATATGTAAAACCATATTGCATCACTTGATTATTTTGTGTAAATTGTGAAATTGGTTTATTAAAATATGTTTGGGTTGTAAATTGTGTTGCGATAAAGCATTGAGGTGTGGTTATTTTTTACAAAAAGGGTGTTTGGTGAATTTTTTGTATAAATCTTTTTTATGTTCATTGGAATTGTTTTACAATTGTTAAAATGGATTGATAAATTATATAAAGGGGTGAGAAGTATATTTGAAAACTGTTTTGGTGTGCGTATGTTTTATAAAATAAATCTTTCTGTTCTAATAGTGGGTTGTGATTTGTGATTATTGGTTTTGTTAATTAATTATGAAAAAAGTATTCTATAAGATGTGGAAATTTTTTGAGAGCATATAGGGATTCACATGTATCTAGGTGGGAGGAAATGTACAAGTATGCTAGTGATCTGGAGTGGTTTTTTCCTTGTTTCACATAACAATATTGATGATGACAAAACTTACTATACTATTATTATGATTTTGGGGATAACTAGGGTATGGGTATTTCCTTACTATTAGATTGTGCATGAGAACAGATAATTGTTATGGGTACATTCCACCGTGATACGAGATACTTAGGGCCCACAGCTAGCTAGTGCCTATGGTTTTTCCCATGTCTATCACTCAATGATTATATTTCACCTACCATTGGGATACAGTATGTTGGTTTGGTAACATTTAAAGTAAGTTTGTTCATTATTGAATGTTTCAACAACTTATTAACCCTTATTTTTGTTTATAGTTTCATTCATTGAATGTTATTTTATAATTAATGATGTACTCTTTTTTTGTTATTGAATTTAATGGTTATTTTCCCTAAAATTTGTCCAGGAATTTTCTATTATTATATTTCAAGAATGTATTTTTTTTATTTAATTTTTTATTCTTGTAATCTTTCCATAGGATGAATCTTACTAAGATTTGGGTCACACCCTGCATACACCTTTGGGTGTATGCAGACTCTGTATTCTATTTGATTGATGTTTAGGAAAGATGTGTCAAGTTGGTAGTTTGGTCTTTGTAAGAATCCGTGTTTTTTCGGACAGTCGTTTTGAGCAGAAATTGGAATTTTTTTTGTTGGATTCTCATGAGGGGTAAATGACCATTTTTTCCAAACAACTAATCTCGGATAATTTTTTTGACAACACTATTGGTCTCAGAATAGGTAGTTTAACCTAGTAGAAGAGTTTGGAGGAAATCTGAGCTTTTCTAATTTTGGCAGAATATTTAATATTTAATATTATTAAATTAAATAATAATTTATTTGTGAATGTTTTTTTGGAAAAAAAAATTAAACTAAGTGTCGTATTGAAATTCCTTCTTGCACCGTTGAGTCCAGAATGGGAAGTTTCACCTAGGGAAGACATAAACTCATGTCAGGCACTGGGGCCTGCCCAGGACACTTTTTCGTTTTTCCATTTCCTTTATTTACATTATTCTCTTATTTCTTATTCCTCATTGTGAACATATTCTATTCCTCCTACTTGGTACTGACCTATGGGATAAATTGGTTTTTGAAAATGATATAGAGTTGGGAGGCAAGAGGGGTACTAATTCGAAGCTCTCGATGCGCTGAGTCAGCGTGCGATAACTGTCACTCATGAAATCAACCGAAGCTTTTGCAGTTTCCCCTGAAGGTTGGGCCATTTATGTTTTTACCATATATCACTTTTAAATATGTTATTTTATGTTTTTAAATCCATATATTTCTTACTTGTGTCCCCTTGATGTCAGGTCTGTTGTTTCGAGGGAGAAAACGGGCGATTCAGTTGTTTTGAAGCATTTCCCATCGGAAAACCCAGAAGACACAGAGTATGTTCTAGGGGAACACATAATTTGTTCATCCCATTCGGGTAATAATAATTGTTCATATGTACATGTCATATACATTGAGTACACGCCATGTAGTGGGTGGTCGTGTGACAGACCGTGTGAAATAGAACACCAAATAGTCATTTTTAAGTAGTACAGGCTGTGTACTATATGTACACGCCGTGTAGTGGCACATAGGTATGTGTTTGGGTGAAAATATGCAGGGAGTATCTTTTTGGGAATAGTTCAAGCCATGTACAATAATGTAAAAACCGTGTACTATTACACAAGTAGACCCCGTGGAACTGGCCATGTGTTCTGTCAATGTACTACTTCAGTTTAATAGTTTTGGGATAAATTATGCCATAGAAGTCATAATTTGGCTTGTGAGTAGTCCATTATGAGTTTTTTTCCCTGTAGATCACAATGATGGAATTATTTTGACAATTATAGGTCATCTAAATGGTTTTTTGGGGGTTTATATCAAAATGGAGTGGTTCTTTCTCCAGTTATCGAGTTCTGTTGACACCTGAGTGTGAGACTTGGTGTGGATGATGTGTTGGGTGTTCAGAAAAACATAGATCAGACCATTATTAGGATATTAGTTGTGAGATATCTCATATAACCATTGCTACAGAGGACACTCCCCTTGTGAGATGTTCACTTCTGGCCTATGAGGCCGTGAGACTAGGCACTTCCAAGGATCTCCCAAGGGATGCCTTTACTTGTGTGATGGCCTAGGGAGTCTTTTATTGGATCTCTCTCCTATTTTTCCTTTGAGAGGGCAGTTGTTATGGAATTTCTATATTATACTTAATTTGAGGATACCTTATAGGATTAATCCCTTAATCTTTTCTAAGGATCCAATGTAGGATTCCTTCACTCATGTTTTTCTGGAGGATCCCGAGTTTGATGCCACCATAGTGCTTGACTTGAGGGACCCAGTGGGTGACCATTGTTTGACCGACCCAGAGTTATTACGTCAGGTTTGGGTAGAGATAGAGTTCGGGTGTCACCTACACCCCATACCAAACTAGTAACCCCTTGGGGCATTGGATGTATTATTGGGTTGGGCGTTTCAGCCACCGTCACTCATTTGTTTATATCTAACATGGTTTTCTGATGCTGTAGTGGTTAACAGAGGTGCTTCCTAATTTGTGGTTGTTGATCCTGATTCGAGGAATCTTTCTTGTTTGTTGGAATGCCTATTATTATCGTGTTCCTAATTAGATGTGGCTTGATTATGAATATGGGTATTTACCTTATTTTGGATGTGTTTTCCCATGTTGCTTGATATTGGCCATTTGGTCTAGCTTTGCCTGTTAGGATGCTTTTTTTCATGCCTAGTATTAATATGATGGAGTGATTTTATTTGAAATGTTTTTATATGATGTATATTTTTAGCCAATTTGTTCTGGTGGTTTACATTGGCTGCCATATATCGTTGTGCATGATTGACTTACACAGGGCCGTGAGAACCTTGTGTAGTATACCATAAAGAGAATGGACGTTGAGGGCTTCTCCAGAGTGTCTGTTTGCTTCTACGTTGTGAGACAATAGAGGTTATGGACATTGAGTGCTCCTTCAGAGTGTCTGTAGTTCCTCTATGTGGGCCATAGGGGGGATTGGACGTTGAGTGCTTCCCCAGAGCACCTTTTAGTTACTGATATGAGACTATAAGGGGAATTGACGTTGAGTGCTTCCTCGAAGAGTCTTTTCTGAAGCTGAAATGGAGGGGATAAACTGTGAGTACTCCCTAGAGGGTTTCTTGTTTTTTATTTGTAAAACCAGAGGGTTTCGTAAGTGAGTACTTCCTAGAGTGTTGGTTGTGTTTGATTGGTTGAACTAGAGGGGACATGCTGTGAGTACTTCCCAGAGGGATACTTGTTTTTCAAAAGCTTGTTTAGAGATATAATTCTGGAATTTTCCAATGTAGGTACATTTTGTTGAGATTAAAGGCCCACAGATTGACTTAATGATACATGGCTTGATTAAACCGATGTATAGCTCAATTCCCTCGCACAATATGTCTTGGAGATCATAATATTTGTCCCAAGGATCGACTGTTGATGTGGTTTCTCGTAATTGTTTTTCACTTAATCATGAATAGTCACATTCATGTGTATTTGTATAGGTATAGGACTATACATGTCTACATATACAGATATGGATATCCATGGTGGCACTAGCCTAGTTGATAGAGATTACATACCCTGAGTTCGACTATGGTTGCACATTCCGTTTACTTCCTTTTGTTGTGTTCTAGCTAGGCTGAGCACATTGTTATTGCATACACTTTAGCCGCACAGTTATAGGTTTCTTATCGGGGTGCCCTACTGAGATTATTTCTCACCCTTGCACATGCACCATAGTGTACGTTTACAACTTATTTCTGATTTTTCGGTTGATCACATGTTGCATGGTGGATAGTGCTAAGGCCCAATGTTGCACGATCGAGTGGAGCAACACGAGTGGTTCTACTGATTAGGATGCTACAGTTCAAAAGTGTCTAGAGGACATGTACCTGAATTGGCTTGGAGTTAGTAGTTGAGCCCTTTACTTGTACATTCAGTTTCTTTTGTACATGTATCTATATAGTTGGCTTGGTGGGTGACCAGTGTTGTATTGTATTGCATTGTTTTTTGGGATTTTACATCATTTCACTATTTTAGCTTGTTTTATTTTAGTTTTTTATTGCTTCTATACTATGTTTACATTCCATTGTATATGATACATAGTTAATTGCATTGCTTCTTAATCTGGTATGAGGGCATAGTCTCCCAACTATCACACTCTAGTCCCTCACTACTAGTTAGCATCCTCTGGCGTATGGGGATGTGCGCTTGAGGCATTATGGTGATCCAGATAGGAGCACCGGTTAGTGGCTTCTGGGTCAGGTCGTTAAAAAGTGGTATCAAGGGATTTTTCTTTTCCTGGTCTTTACTATATGATATATGGTATATAGGGGTTTTAGGAATGTGTCAGAACCTATGATGGATATCGGACAGGGGAATTGAGAACACTAGTTCCTGTAAGAAGTCCTGGTTCCCAAGGATTGGTATTGCTGTTCTGATTTTTCAATGTTATAGTTGTATATGATTTTCTCCTTGAGCGAAGAACATGTCCTGTGGTGTTTTTATTTACTATGTAACTTATGATCGTGACCATTGGTAAAGAGCTAGAGGCAGATTTTGACTCTTGTCCAGAAAAGGGAAGACGCATCTCATGCATTATACTAGGCATGTCATATTCACCTCGTATAGGCCTACAATTGTGTGTTTTTACTGATTACTGGGACATTTTGGTATGCTTACAAATACTTTTTACTCTGCTGGTGGGTTATATAGATCTACATTGAGGCATTTTTGATGATGCTGATGACTCTGTCCTCATGGAAAAGTGTTGGAGTGACCCGATTTGGTCTATATAGTACATGATGCCTTTCTATTTAACCCCTTATTGGGTGTTATTTCTCAGGTCTATGGTTATCTAGTCGAATGAATGGGTATGATGTCGATAGATACCAAGGATTTTCTTGTGAACTGGACCTCCTTATGGTATTTCCATATATAGATACCCATGATTTGTCAGTTCGGTTTCTCTTCTTCTTGGGTTGTGAAATCTAGGGAGTAGTTCCTTTTGTGGATTCTCAGAGAATATCAGGGCCCTTATAGGCTGTGTCTTGGTTTTTACATTCTTTTATTTTTGTGATCTTTACCGTCTTCTGAGAGGTTTTGGATCTTTTGGGCAAGGTGGTTAGACCTTGTGACCCAGTTGTGAGGCTTTTTTATAGGGATAGGTTGAAGAAATAGAGACCCTTGGTTTTTACTCGAACCCTTATAGGTAGATCTCTGTTTCGTTCTAGGGAATCCTGTGTGAGAATGGTCTAACTGTGTTTTCTAATGCCTTTTTATGGTTCATGTTTTTCAGGACTAGAATTAACGGGTAGGACTATTCAGGGTCCTGGCCTTGTCAACCCATGTTTCTGTTGTTTCTGTTATGGGTGGCATCATTTGAATATAAATTAGGGAGTGGCTAGATGCGATCCAAGGAAAGATGTTTCAAGACTTTATGTGGACTCAGATCTTGAATGTTGTGTTAGAATTTCCTTATCATGTAGAGGTGACATAGTGAAATTTTGGATTACCATGAAATTGTTGACCCGTGCATAAATCATGGTTGGGTTTCAGTAGGGTGTTTGTGTGGCTCGGAGGGAGTTGAACAAATCTTCGGTAAAATATTAGTGTACTCTTGTAAGATATGATTATTCACTATCTTGATTCATCTTTAGTATGTTGAGAGAACTTCGACCCCACATCGGGCTGCATTTTATTTCGTAATGTTCATCTGTGTTGAGGATGGAACATGTTCTGTTTGTGCCCTCGAATCGGTGTAAGGAATTACATATGTTGAGTAGTGAACCAATGACCCTTTGAGGGTATTTTACCTTTTTTATGATAAACATCGGCGTTTTTCAGGGTCTTTTGATCTTATATTTTTCTTATAAGATGATAACAAGGGTATTCCTATGGTGGGGAGTACCAGTTTGGTTGTAGTTGAATATCTTCTATGTAGAAGGTGGTTGTTAACACTATAAGGCTGGTTGTTGGAGGGTTCAGATGGCTTGGTCGTGCAGATACTCGGGATGGAAGCATGGGAGTTGGTCCTTTCACTTGGCTTCTTGGGGATGAGAAGGTTTATGATGGGGAGTCTGTAAGAACCCATGTTCTTTCAAATAGTCGTTTTTTGAGAAAAAAAATTAAATTTTTCTATTGGATACTCAGTAACATGTATTTATTATCATTTATCCACATATATCACAATAAAAAATTTGATAAATAATCCAATGTGAATAAATGAAATGGGTTTCATATCAAAATCATGGCCTTTAGAATGTGCATAAAAATATGATCATTATTTTTTTTATAACCCACATAATGGGAATGTGGGTTTTAAGTATGTGAATTACAGAATTAAAGCAATCATTTTTAAGTTTTAATTAATATCCCAAGAAATGAAACAGGTTTGGTTATTCACATATAAAAAATAAAATAATTTCGTGTGAAAAATAGAGAGATTTTGTGATAAAAACTCGGCATCATAACAGGCATGAAACATGGTTTTATAAGACATTAAAAGGAAAGGGTATAGAGGTATCCTATTCCAAAAAGACTCATAATACATTGTAGGGATATAAATTTTTTTTAGATTAACATGATATTTAAATTTGAATGATATATTCCATAAAAAGAGAACATGAAATGAAAAGTGAAGTTGAGATTTCCCTTTCCTTGAACTGTAACAACTAAAACTCTATAATTGGGACCATGGGTGCTTGAGGAAACCCTAGGAGGAATTAATGTGAGGTAATAATATCAGATCATCGAGGGGGATTATATTGGAATTAATGGGAAAAAGGAATGGATTGGTATTTATAGTAAAAGATAGGGGTTTTTTATTAATTTCTAAGGTCACCTCTTCTGTGGTATTTGCAAAACCATGGACATTACCGTGGTATTTTCCATTTGTTTTATCCACTTGGGACACCTCAAAATATATTTAAATAGAAGTTATTTTAGCATATATTTAAAATACATATTACAACATTATGAGGTCATTAAACACACTGAAAACTCAAAAATTATATCTTTACTATTCACTGAATTTTTTTTAAAATCAATTTATATTCACCCTAAACTAATAACAATGTTCTGAATTCTAAATTTTACTCCATTTTATAAATACAATTTTCTAAATATGAGAAATTTAATTTTATGTAAAATCACTATTTACATAAAAAATACCAATACTTAATGAGTAATTTCTATAAGAGTTATTATGTTATACTATTATATCACATTACCATTCAAGATGCCTAAATTATATATGTAATTTCTTAGGCGCGGTTACAATTACATTAGATATATTACTATTTATAAGGGTAATATTACAATTCACAAGTTACTAATCACTAAAAAATAAGTTGATCTTTTTAGACTCAAAATTTCATACTGATCACAACAGTGTAAGTTCATTTTTTTTTAAAATAATTTCACAATATCAATTATTTAATTAATTGAAAAATATTTTAAAATACTATTTCTTGAATATTAATCAATAATATGAATCTTCTTAGAAAAATACTAACAACTCATCCTAGACTAATATTGAAATTCTAAATTCAAAAATGATGTGTATTTTACCATAATAAAAATTCTATTCATACAAATGGACTACACGAAGAAACTAAGGACTTGCAACATAAAACCTTATAACACCAGAATGAGACCTATGAGTAAGGTGTGCTATGGTGGTAGAATCATGGGGTGGCTCGTAAAACATTTAAAATGTTGTAATATCTATCAACTTTAAGTTCTCCAATATGTGATTCTATTCAAGATTAACATGTTCAATATCGACTTGTGATTTGTACAGAGGGAAGTACAGTGATGCTACCTCCTTCCCAAACTCAGTGAAATAGGATTATTATGACCTAAGTCAATTGGATGAGGAAATTGACTATTCGTTCTAAATTATTTATCGATTATCATTACTATTTATGAATAATAATTATAATGATAAAAATTATTATTGTTTCCAACAGCCATATTAACCAACAGTCATATAATAGTAAAAACCCCATGGTAATATTTAAATTATACTTATATAGTTTTATTAATTATAATAAAAAAACATACATTTTTTTGAAACAAAATATTATTCAAAATATTAGGTCATTTTATTCATAACCCCATTAAGAAACATCATCCCTTGAATTTCAAATTTTACTCAAAGAAGAGAAAAAGGTGTGGGTACTTCTACCTCATTGTTTCCCTAGGTTCCAATGTGGCTTCTTCAAATTTTTTGTTCTTCCACAACACTTTAAAGAGGTGGGTAGTGTTGTTATTTAGAACCTTTTCTCTATGATCCAAGATCTCCAATGGAATCTCCTCATAATAGGGGTCATGTTGCATTTGTACCACCTCTTGATTTATTACATGTAATGGGTCACCTATGTGATTCCAAAATATGGATACAAGGAATACATCATGAACATGAGCTAGATTTGGAAGAAGTTCAAGCTGATAGGACACCGATCTTATGTGATAAGGGATTGATATGGGCCAAAGTACCTAGTGTTGAGTTTTTCTTTCATCCAAAATCTCATGACTCTCTTCACAGGTGAAATTCAAAGACCTTGAGACCAACATCAATCTCCAAGTCCCTTTGATGAATTTCTGCATATCTCTTCTTCCAACATTTAGTATCATTAATGTTTTATTGGATAGGATGAACCTTTATTGTTATCTCTTTCATAAGATTATTCATAACAATATTTCTGTCCCAAAATTCATCCCTAAAAGTAGGAGTTCTACAACACTTCCCATATAGAGCTTCCAAGGCTGGCATTTTAATTCATAAATGAAATATTTTGTTGTAATATAACTCAACTAATTGGAGATATTGATCACACAAACCATTAAATTGCATTGAGCAGGTTCTCTGCATGTCCTCGAGTGTCTGAATAGTTCTATTAGAATAGACATCAGTTTGGGGGTGATAGGACATACTGAAATTCAATTCATTAATCATAAAATATTTAATAATTCACTATAAATTTAATGTGAACCTTGAATCATGATCAGATGTGATAGAATGTGGAACACCATGAAGATTTACCACTTCCCTTATGTAAAAACAAACAACTTTTCCAAGAAAGAAATATTCCAAAACAGATATAAAATGGGCAGTCTTAGTGAGATGATTTACTATAAACTGAATAATACTGTTTCCATTATGTGTTTTGGGAAGACCAATGATAATGTCCATAGTGATATTGTACCACTTCCATGCTGGTATGGGTAGTGGTTTAATACCCTTTTAGGATGTTGATCTTTTCATTCAATTGCTTTCACACCATGCGCCTTGTAGTGTAGTTATAATTCTCCTATTTCATATAATCCCACCTATAATGATCACAAATGTCCCTATACATTTTGTTGATTCCATGATTTATGGATAATGTAGAGCTATGAGCATCATCCATAAGATAATTATTTATTTCTAGAATAGATCGAATGAATATTCTTAAATTAAATTTTTGTACACCATCTTAATAAATATTGAACTCAAGAAACTTCTATCCTTCATAGCCTCTTTTTTATTCTATAATAATGGATCTTATTTTTTATATTTCATGGTCTTATCTTGTAATGATGGTTTAGAAATCATTAAGGATAGGTTTGATTAATTACCTTGCATTATAATTCCCATGTATATTTTTACTAGGTCAATGATTAAGGTATATCCTTAAATCCCCATCATTTAAATAACAATAGTGAATTTCCTACTAATATATATGTTACATTGTTTTCTTTTACACAGTGATAATGAATTGAGAAATCATAGTCTTCAAGTAGTTTCAACCACCACTTATGTCTCATGTTCATTTCCTTTAGTAAGAAAATATACATCAATCTTTATTGGTCTGTGTATATATCACATTAATCCCCATAATGAGAGTTCCCTTATATGTTTAAAGAAAAAAACTATAGAAGAAACGAGATCATGCGTAGGATAGTTCTACTCATGAGGCTTCACCTGTTGAGATTCATATGCAATGCATATTTCATTTTTCATGAGGATGATCCTAGGACCATTCAGAGATGTATCGCTTAAAATATTGAATCCTTCTATGATATAGGGTAGATTTGAAAAGGGTTGACTAAAAAATCTCTTCTTTAGCTCTTGGAAACATTCCAAATACTTCCTCTTACAGATGAACAAGACCCCTTTTTGAGTAAGCTTGGTTATCAGATTGTAATGTCATGAAATGTTTTTCACAAACCTCCTATAATATCATGTTAATCCACAAGAACTATGAATCTCAATTAATATTGTAGAATGAGGAAACTCCTCAATAACCCATGTTTTCTTAGGGTCAATTGAGATTCTATTATTGGTTACAATGTTACCCATGAAAGAAACTTTCTGTAACCCAAAATCACCCGTGTTGAACATTCCAAAAGCCTTTCCTTCTGTGGAGTTTAAAAAATAACAACTAGCTAATCCTCATGCTCGTCACAAATTTTATTTTATATCATATTATCATCAATAAAAACTACCATAAAATTATCATGGTATTCCTAAATGAATTTGGTCATCAAATTCATAAATATTGAAGGTGCATTTTTCAAACTGAAGGGAATAACAAGAAACTCATAATTCCTATATCTTGATCGGAAGGAGGTTTTTTTGAATAACTTATTTATTCACCATAATTTAATGATAATCATATCTAATATCAGTATTATAGAATAATTGTTCCCTATGAAGCTGGTCAAATAATTCATTAATTCTTAGAAGAGTGTATTTTTTATTTACTATTGTATCATTCTATTCTCTATATACAATGCATAACTGTGTTTGTCTATAATTATTCTTCACAAAGAGATTAGTTTCTACCCAAGGAGCCAAATTGGTCTTATAAACCCCTTCTCAAAAAGAAATTGGAATTGTTTCTTTTAATCATTCAGCTCCACATTTCTTATCCAATATGGGGTCTTTGATATCAGATGAGATCCAGGTAAAAGTTCAATGGATAACCCTACCTTTCATTTTGGTGGAGGTCTGGGAAACTCCTTAGAAAATAATTCAATGTATTCCTAGATTATGGGGACATTTTCTATAGTTATACTCTAATTTTCTTCTTCATCTTCACCTATCAACACTATAATCAAGTCTATAAGAGGTTATTCTAGAGAAATATTTGTCTATAAATCACTTATTGGAAGAAAATTGTATGTTTCCCAATCAAGAATATAGTGATTTAATTGATTTTCTATTTTAACATAGCATTATTCATTGATAGACAGTCCATACCTAGAATAATTTCGAATTCCATCATGGGAATGAATACTAGATTTACGATAAGATTGTGCTGAATAAAGTAAATACTATATTTCCTAAACACTTTATTTTCTTAGATAATACCCCCAAGAGTCTTGAACGATTAATATAATTTTTTTCTTTCATGTTTTGATTCAATATTAATTTGAAAAATTGGTGGAAATAATGGAATGCATAGAACTGAAATCAGACAATTTAATTTATTGCTTTGAGATAACTACAAGAGTACCATCCACAATATCATTTTAAGTATCAATATCAACTGTTGTGATAGAAAAAGAAAGACTTTCTCCCTTGGACTTTTCTAAGGCTAATGGTGATTCACATCAACTACCCTCAAATTCTGAAACTAATTGGTAAAGTGTTATAGCTATCCACACATCTAGCATTGCACTTTAGGTAGGGACTACACCATCATTCATTTTTCATTTGGGTAGAAATGTTTAGTATTCACTGCACTACATCAATTCCCATGGATATAGACATCTATTCTTCACTTTCAACACAACTCACTCCCATGTAGGTAGTTCCGTGAATGCTTCTTCCCACATTTATTACATATGCGATGTTTCAGTAGCATTATTCCTCTTCGCTGATCAAAGCTCAACTCCGATCTTGGATCCATTGACATTAAATTTTAAATGGATTTCTGAGACCACTACGTCTCACTGAACAACAGTTCACCTTTCATAGCACTCTTCCTAATCTTCTCATAACTACTATAGTCTCAGTTGGATAGAATCTTTCATAGATGATGACATAGTACAAAAAAGTATTTATCAAACACTCTATCATGATCCATGAAAAACTTGAGGTTTAATGGAAATGTATTTTGGAGTTGATTTCATAGTATCGAACAGATTCATTATCCTTCTACTTTATCTTGAGAAACTCTTTCCCAGTTTTTTGTTTTCACAGACCAAGGGAAATACATGTTAAAGAAGATCCCTCTGAACACTACCTAATAAATAACATCAATATTCTCTCTTAGCCTCATGTTTATAATCATTTACTACCACTATACTACTTCTCCCTCTAACCGGTAAATATCCAGGGCTAACTAATCATATTCTAAACAAAAGAGAACAAAAAATATCTTTTCAATATTGCTAATCCATTGTACAGTAATCAATTGGTCAGTAGATCCACTGAACGTTGGTAGTCATTTAATAATAAAGGACTCAACAAAAAGTTGTTCCCTTCAAGGTGAAATCTATCTCTTAGCGTTATTCATGTTATTCCATATATCTTGAGTCAGTAGGTTCTTCAATCTCATGAACATTTCCATCCCATCTTGCATCGGAGGGCCGATAGCACATGATCCATTACCATCACCATCTTCACAGTACATATTATTTCCCTCCATTTTATAAAATAATAAATCCTTAGAGCGAATATTATTTAATTTAAATATATTTTTTATTGAAAAATATTTTTATGTCTTAATACATCATTATTAAACAAATCATTCTTTTACAACAACTAAATTTCTCTATAAATCCATCATAAAGATTCTTAAAAAACTTTTTATTAACCAGACATATCCACCAGGTCTGTCCAAATAAGAGTGAATAAAGGCGCATTGTAATGAACCATTTCCCATTCGAGTCTATCTCAAATTGGTGTTTTTATGTTTGAGGCCTAGATACATCTGTTCTGGAGAAACTTTCACTTGTTCATATCTATACATGGATTCATATGTTTTGAAACCACATACATAATATTTCAAAAAAATACCTCGATATTTTTCAATATTTAATATTTTCCTTAGGATTCATTATGAATTTATCAAATCCAAATTTCAGAAAAAAACTATCCTCTGATACCAACTATGGATTCCAGCCTTTTTATTACATTACATTTCATTATATTTTATAAACAGAAGATCTTAAATGTCTATTGTCATGGAAATAATGTACATAATACAAGAAAACATTTAACATTAATATAATCCACAGGAATGGATTCATGAAATGTTAAACCTATGTACAATTATTTAATCTCATAACCATGGGACATACATCAAAGGGAATGGTGAGACTAACTCCTAGTAAGAAAAAAACAGGAAAAACCGTTTACAAGTGAGCTTGAGAGACTAAAATAAGAACATGAGGAAATATTATAAAGACATGAAAAATGGAATAAACCGATAATAATAACTTTAATAAAATAATTAAAATGTTTCTATAACATTTAACTTATACATTAATAAGCATATCACTAATGTCTATCCCCACGGTGTCATAAAAATTACCAAAGTTATTCGCCAAGGTATCATAAAAAGTTTCATATCTAAAGAATAATTTCATTACACAACGTATTAGAGAACTATCAAGGCACAACATTAATAAGTATTTATTTTATTGTGAGACCCATATATCAAAATAAGTCATTTCATAAATAAACCACAGAGAATTAAATAAATGTGTTTCGAGTCAAAATAATGTCATTTTAGAATGTTCTTAAAAACATGATCATTATGTCATTTATCACCCACAAAAAAGAGAAAGGGGGGGGGGGTTAAGGATTTAAATTATAAAATAAAATAAATTATTTTCATTTCATGATAAATACCCATTTAAATTAAATAGTATTTGGTAATCATATAGAAAAAATAAAATATTTTCATGAGAAAATGTGAGAGATTTTGACACAAAAAATCTACAGTAGAATATGTATGAAATATGCTTTTATAAATCACTAAAAGAAGATGTTACAAAGGAATCCAATACGAAAAAAGACTTATAATTCAATATAGGGATAGAATAAAATTTATGTAATAACATGGTTTTGAAATTTCAATGACATATAACATAAAAATATAACATGGAAGGAAATGGGATGTTGAGATTTCCTTTACCATGAATAGTAAATTCTAAAACTATAAGATCGTGACATTGTGGGATTTAAGACATCTTGGGAGGAAACTCATTGTTTATAATTAAATAGCATTAAAACCCATTTTATAAAAAAAATTTATGGTTCAATATTATATATGATTAAGAATATAAGATCATGCGTATTATGAGTTTTGGAACTTTTACGGTAATATTAGGAAGTTATAGAAATAAATCACCCTTCATTTTCTATTTATATGAAAGAAGAGTTACAAAACAAAGAGTTTCCTTTACCATTAATGGACATTAATTTTCACTCAAATTCCAAATTATTTGGATCTACAGGAAGTTAATTTTTTTAAGAGAAACAATACTCGTTGGTAAATTATATAGATAAAATATATCAATATCATTCTATAATATTTAACAAATATAAGTCATGAAAAATTGATAATATTACCTTTTCTATTAATCAAGAAAGAAACTCTTTGTTTTGTAACTCTTCTTTCATATAAATAGACAATTAAGGGTGATTTATTTCTATAACTTCCTAATATTACCGGAAAATTTCCAAAACACATGATACGCATGATCTTATATTCTTAATGATATATAATATTGAAACAAAAAATTGTCTTTAAAAAATGGGTTTTAATGCTATTTATATTATTCAGTTTACATGATGAAATGAAAGTGGTTTGAATCAATGTAATTATATGTAATGTATATTGTACATTTTATATTTAGGTATATAGCCATAAAGAACCCCTTTTTATTGATGAGCCTAAAATTATTAAATAAAATGAATAAGAAAATATATGTCACTAATATATAATTTTTTTTCCATAGTTGAAGTTATTTAGAAACACATTTTTAATGAAGTGATAGATTAAATAATCATTATAGATGAACCATCTTGTGTTTAATATAATGTTTCATATGATGAGCTAAAACACTAAATTGATAGAATATATTTTGAAACTAAAATAATAATTTAGAATTTATTTCACTAACATATATTATGTGTCAATTATTTTGAAAATTTTTTTCTTGTAAGATGTTAGTTAATTATTTATTGTTTTAAAAAATTATATTTTTAATATAGTTCTTATAATTTTCAAAATACCAAATCATAACAAAAATGTTAATCATCATCCTTTTAAGTTGGATTTTATTATTTATTGTCATAATTTAAATCTATCATTACTTTTATTTTAAAAAATTATTATAACTATCCAAAATTATGAAATAATTGATTTATATTTCATTGGGTATGTAACATGATACATATATTTTATCTTGTGTTAAACACAACATATAGTTTAAATGAAATGTGAAATATTATAAAAATATTATAATTTAACGTGATAGTTGCCACTGTGACATTAAAAAAGATGGAATAAGTAGTATTCAATAATTTATAAAAATATATAATTTACACATGTGATTTTATATTTATTGATTCAAAATATAATAAGACCAATTTAATAATTAAAATAAATGATTTGCAAAAAAATGTATTTTTCTAAAAGACTGCATATTTGTTCTTATCATACATAATTTAAAATAAAATTTTAAAATAAATTCATAATTTAATTGAAAATATTAAATTCTCATTTTAAATTATATTTCTAATATTTTGATAAGATTTTTTTTCTAATTTTCCCAAAATAATACCTTTTTAATTAATAATGATAAATACTAAATTTTAATTTAAAACTACCTTTTAGTTAAAATTATTTATAATGATACAATATATTTTTAATTGGATTTATTTTAAAATTATTCCAATTTACTAACAATTATCCATCTTCGGTAAATTTAATAATTTTCATATTAATTTTTTATATAAAATAATTTTAATTTTTTGATTATATTCTCTTTAAAAATCTGTTTTCTCATCACATATACGAGGTTACTTATAAATTAAAACATTACAATTATATGACAATAATTTAAAAAAAATGTAATCCATATCTATAATATTAACAATATATAATTTCTAATAATTCCATCAATTTTTTTTACCAAAAGGAAGGGTCAAAAAAATAAAATTAATTACAATGGTAAAAGTAAAAATAGATTTACATGGGGTTAATCAAAGAATATAAGGGTTAAACTAAATTACAAAATATTCCAAAACCCATTTAATGGACATATTTATAACATTTCATATATTTATTTGATAATTAAAATTTTTATAATCATTTTTAGGATAAAAAATCGGTATTAAATAATCCTTTAAAAAAAATCACTCTCCTCACTTATACAAGGCCACCATCTATCATCTATTATTCACAACATCAAATCTCTTTTATTATTTAAATAAATGAAAAAATAACTACCAAGAATACTTCCCCTCATCCATGAAGCAATTATATAGTCAGAAATCCAACCAAGTATGGCTATTGTTGAAACATAAAGAGTATACTCGAAGAAGATGTGGCGTTCTTCAACGAGAATTATAATTTCATTTCTTCCCCATCAAACCACAATTATTATTAAAGAATAATTCTTAAAAAAAATTCTTTCATATGAATATATTTTTTCCCAATAATATATTGTCTTAAAATCATTCCCACTTCCATAATATGGGTTAAAAAATTATAATTTGTGTATATGATAGACTACCGCCTCACGAACTGATGTCATTCATTTTTACGTTACCATATCCCATGGGTTCGAATGATGATTAATAAAAATTAATTAATTGATATTTATATCATAATTTTATTTCGTGAGTCATTTTTTCTTATATAAAAAATTACATTCAATTATTTAGAAGATACGATAACATCACATGTATGTACAGAGGACACTTGCTATAAAAAATCGATGTGAATCTATTGTCATCACCACTCTCCATGGATGATATAAAAAAGTATAAAATATAGTTTATATAATATAATTATTATTTTGGGAGCTAATATATTACTTACCTTATTTCCATAATAATCATTTGAAGATAGAGATGTTACCCATGCATATGTACGGCCTACCATCACCATGATTGTAACATGCTTCATTTTTCATAACCATATTTTATGATTTGTTTTAAAATTAAAACTGATGTAAAAATATGTTAATAATGATATTATAATTATACTTTAGATGATAAAACTATGTAATAAGTTATTTAACTAGATCCTTAATGACAAAATATGTATAAGGAAATGGGGGAATTAAATTATAAATTATAGCGACCCCTTCATAACATACATGGATATTACATCATTTTTTTTAAGATTTAGTAAATTATAAAAATACAAGCTTGAGGTTTGTAATAGTTTAGTATATTTGGAAACATGTAACCAAAATCATATGTCCTAGTGAAATATCATCAACATATCCCATAAAAATATCATCCTTTATTACCTCTACCTAAATCCTTTCTTCATAACTTGTGGAAATAAAACATAAGAAAGGGGTGAGATCAGATGATTTGTATGGGTAAATAAGTGAATGGAATAGACATAAAATGAATAAAATGGCATGGAACTTGATAATAACATTTTACGATCACACCCAACATATTAGAGACCAAAATTATGATTGTATATTTATAAGGCATTAATCATTAGACATTAATGAACAGAATCCATGAGAGCATAACATAGGAATAGAACATGGAATTATAGAAAACACATAAGCATATAAAACTCACATGTTAAGGCGGACGACCAAGGCATTTATAACATGATGGACTTAGGTTATTCACCAGAGTACCTACTTCATGCTTGGGATACCTTCTACTATAACCTCTTGTTTCAAAAGTGGGATATTCTCTAATTTTCCCTCTTATTTTAGGGCTCGATATTTCATACTGTTTATCCACTTTTTTCTTAATTTTTTATATCCTCCTATTTACCCTCTTGTTTCGGTTTTGAGGTATCCTTCTGTGTTCCCACATGTTTTGGGATTCTGATGTCCTCCTGTATACCCTCTCATATTCAGGCTTGGTATTTCTTCCTTATTAACCTCCAATTATGGGCATGGGACATCCTCTAGTTTACCCTCTTATTTTTGGTCTTGGGTTGTCCTCTTATATTACCTCTTGTTTAGGGCTTGATATTTCCTCCCTTTTACCCTCTTGTTTCATATAAATTTCCTACCCCAATTTCCCCGAGTCGGTGCCCAATTAAATTATATAGGATGGATTAAAAGAATGTTGAATCCATAAGGAACACATAATTTAGTAGATATGGAAATCCAGATACATACATAAGTAAAATATTATAACATTAAATTAAAAACAACATAAATTTTCCATTGGGAACATCCACAACTCCAATATTACCCCTTCAAGTCATTTATAATATACCTCTTCATATCGTTGAAAAAATGTAACATAATAAGGGGTGATATCAGATGCTCAGTTAAGGAAATAAATATAGGGGAAGATATCACAATCATAAATATTAGGCATGGTAAATAGTTTTAAACACATTCCTTTAAAAATATAATTGAAGATATTATGGTAGGAATACGAACTTATTAAATATTTCCAAAATAAAACATAATAATGGGTTTTCTAAAATCTGAAGAACCTCATGAACTATGAATTTCAATCATTATAATTAGGTAAATTCATATTATAGACATTTTGAAACATAACATGAAGGCCTCGACCAAGGCATCTAAAACTGATTAAGGCCTTGGGCAAAACAATATCTTAAAATGGAAAAGGACTCGACCATGTCAATTGTTATTTGTCTCATGTGACCTACCGATGCCTCGAGGGGATATAGGGATATCCACACATCACTTACTATGTCCAATTAATTTCTCATATGAATGGGGATAAACATGAACAACATATACACATGAGATTTAAATAACAATCCCCATTCCATAATAAAATAGTATCCCTTATAGGTAGTAAGATAAATGCTATCAAAATATAACATACAAATTCAAATTGATCATAAAAACAATAAATATAATATTTTATATGATATCATAAAATATTAGTCCCAATCATACATAAGAGATAGGAAGTTTGTTGAAATAGATGGAAATACTCTTATAAAATAATCGTGTAATTAAGGAGTTAAATACTATTTTACATTGAAAAGAAGAGTTCTTTTGGAAAAAACATTGTATAAAACTATAATTTAAGTAATTAACTATTTTCCTAATAAAATTATTGATTTTATAAATATTTATGTTATGAAATATATATTATATAGTTCCCTTGAAAATAGTTAAGAGATTGAAAAAATTTCTTGAATCAGACTTGTACTTCGAAATGAGTTTTGGAAGTTCCTTTAAAAACATGTAACTACCATAAAGGGAAGAATGATTAATTAATAATCTCACACAAATAACATCCACACATAATATATATGGATTATATATTAATAATTTAGAATTTATTTTTTATTCATAGAGAAAAAATATAAAGCAAAAGAAAATGATGGTTCCAGTTGAAATCCCTTACCACTGTATAATCAATCGGCTTGTATACTCAAAAATTAAAAATCATCAGATGATATATCTAATACCATAAAAATAAATATTTCCTTATATGACATTTCAATGTGTAGTATACATTCACCATACACAAGTAATAGTAGTGAATAAGGAATATCACACAAAAAATGGAACTGAGATGAGGAAGCCCCTTACTTTAAGTACGAAGGTGTTCTTCACAAGATTTTTATGACTGAAATAAAAAAAATGGTTCAAAAATTAATTATTTTATAACCTCATAATAATTTAATTCATTTGGTATAACCTTATTAGGTTCATTTACGGCCTTTTGTTGGGTTAATAGATTCAATTTGATGGGTTGGGAGCGTTTTCTTCCTTGGGTTTCATGCTATGATCACTTATATTCATGTACGGATTAACATGAAGAATGAGAATGGTTTTCCAGAATTTTAGAATTATTTTATTAGTGAACAAACATAATATTACACAGATATGAAATTAATTTCTTTATTGGGAGTGAAGATGAATCATTATGTAAAACATTAATGATATTTTTTTTGGGTTAATTGGTGATTTTGATCACAACATATCCATTTTGAGTTATAAATTAATATAATGTGTAAAAAATGATTCAATAAACATAAATAAGTTATAAAAAATATATTATAGTATTATTCATCCATCAAAATGGTTTCATGACCATAATTTAAAGTGTAAATATAAATAGAAAACTCGTCATCCTTGAATGTGATAAATTAACACATCTCCAGTGGTGTTTTCATTTCAAATATAAAAGAAGGGGGAAGGAGAGATGATGAAGAATTATTCAATTATAAGTAAAACAATACAGTACATGTTTTGGACATGATTTATCACAACATTTGGATGAAAGGATGTGATGACATAAAAATAAAATAAAGGAACATGAAATAAAAGAAATTATAAGTCGAATTTACATGTTGATGAAATCATCGTTGATATCATCTTTGGGGTATATGTTTTGGTATTTCAATGATACCAAGGGCTGTTGAATTTGGTGGGGGGGTCTTAGGAGTATATATAAGAAGATTTTTGATATAGAACAAGTCTTGAGAAGAGTTAAGAGAAGAAGGAACATGGGGGTATAGTTGAGAGAAGAGTAATTTTTGAATATCCAATTCAATATTTTATATTTTTCCTTAAGGCAACCAGTAGTGTTGATTCATGCGACCCATAATAGTAATAAGTTCATGTGACTTCAAACCAAGTGTAATTACATCATCCATGATTCCATTAATAGTTTATTTAAACGATAATGTAAATATACGCTAAGTAACCATATATTAGTATTTATAAAAAATTCAAGTAGTTTTAAAAAATCAAAAATATTCACCCTTTCCATTTTTTGATGTGTTAAATTAAAAATTGAAATCCATATTTTGAAAAAAATGTCCTATATAAAAATAATATAATTTCTAAATAAAATACAAATTTATTCAAAAAAAAAGAAATTCAAAACTATAATTCGTTTTATATCACATTGAAAAATTAATCAATATATCATTATCTTATAACCTGAAGGCCAAAAAATAATATAACTATTTACTATTCATAAGGGTGAAATTATTATTCAAATTAATACTCATAAGGTTATGTCACTATTCTTTATAAATTATGTTAGTCTGATTATAATATAAATATCCTACTGAACGCAACCGTGTTTGTCCATTTTCTGAAATTAATATAATAGAGGTGGTTAAATTATGTTTACTAGCTAGGTTATAACAAAGTGGTGTTCTATATAGACTCTAGGATTCATGCATTAAATATTAAATTTATTTGAAAAATCTTCGGGTGTGACATTCTCCACACCTTACAAAAAGTATACCCTCAAAATTCACAAAATGTTACCTCATAAAAATATTGGGTAGTTCATCACCATAGCTCCTTAAGAACCAATGTTTACTCTTCGATTTTATAATTTTTCTAATGTATCCTTACATATCATGTTGTCCAATTCCTCAACACATGTTATATACAATCTTGAATATAGATATACCCTTCACGATATGATAAGTTTGGTTCCAATTCAATACCTTCATAAGTAAGGAAATGTGTAGGGTCATGCATGTACATTCTCAACAATGAGACATGGAACACACTGTGTACTTTAGACAGCCTAGAAGGAAAATCCAATGGATATTAAATAACTCAATTCTCTTTAGGATTTCAAAAGTTCCAATGTACTTAGATCTTAGTTTTTCTTTCTTTTCAAGTCATATAACACTCTTCCATAGAGATACTTTTAAGAAAACATATTCTCCCACTTTAAATTACAAACCCTTGCTTCAGTTATCAATTTTTTTTACTTTATCTTCTTTGATATGGCCTTGAATTGGCTTCACATTAATTATTGTTTCATTCAGATAATCTGGGCCCACAAGCTTCCTTTCCCCATGATCATCCCAACATGTTGATGTACAACATCTATTTCCATATAATGATTCATATGGTGCAATTTGAACACTTTAATGGAAACTATTATTGTAGGAAAAGTCCACCACGGGTAAATACTGATCCCACATACCTTGAAAGTAGATCTAGAAAGATATAAACATGTCTTCTAAAGTTGGGATCGTTCTTTTGGATTTCCCCTCAATTTGAGGATGATAAGCAGTACTAAAATCAATCTTAGTATCCAAATCATTTTGAATATTTTTTATGATTTTCTATGTAAATTGTGGATCATGATCATAATGTATTGGATGAGGTTATCCATTAAGTCTCACAACATTATTTATATAGATTCATGCTAGGAGCAGCAGTGATAACTCCTCCCAAAAAGTGAATAAATGTGTATATTTCTTATGTCGACCAACAATTAGCCATGTCGCATCATTCATCCTTGGAGTTCTGGGTAATATATTTAGAAAATACATGGTGATGTCATGCCATTTCCATGTAGTAATAGGTAGTGGTTTCATGACTCCTCTTGGTTGTTGTATTTTGGCATTTACATGCAGACATACAAGACATCATGATTAATAATTAACAATTTACCACTTCAATATGTCCCACTATAAATGTTCTTTCAATTATCTTTATATCATATTACTACCAGGATGTATATATAAATTTGGACTATGGTAATAATCCAATAACTCTATTTTTAGATCGGGTATAGTTGGAACAAAAATCCCCATCACAAATTTCAGAATTCCTTCTTCACACAAGAGGTTAGCCAACTTCCCATCATTAACATATTTAATTTTCTTTTGATGATTATCATCATTAGACTGTGAAGAATTAATTCATTCAAAAAGAGATCGTATGACAAAAAAATGAAAATGAAGTGATGTTTCACCTTCATTCCTAATTCAAATATCTATCCTCACTAGATCAATATAAAAATGATCCATTTAAATCCTTCTTTTTTGGTAACTCCATGATCTTTCTTTCTTAATGAATCAGATACCTTATTTTATTTTCCTAGGTTTTAGTGTATGAAAAAACTGTATTGCTCAGGCAGTTCAATAAATCTCTATTACCTCATGTTGAGTTATTTTTGTGATAAGATATATTGAAAACTCTTATTATCCATATATATCTCACATTTTATCCATAGAGATAATTTATACATATATTCAGAGAAACTATTACAGCTTCTAACTCAAGATCATGAGAAAGATAGCTCTGTTAATTAATTTTTAACTTATTTGATGTATAGGATATAACTCTCTCATTCTGTGTAAGGACCCAACCATGCGTTCTCATTTATGCATCATAATAGATCACAAACCCATTATTCTTCGGTGGTAGGGTCAGTATCAAAGTATTAAAAAATTTCCACTTTAATTCCACAAAAAGTTACTCAAATTATTTTTCCCATACAAACATAATCCCTTTACATGTATTCATGGTCATTAGGATGGATAAATAGGTGAAATTCAGAATGAACTTCCAATAATAACCTCCTAAACCAATGAAACTGCATAAAATGGTTATTTAGGTTGGTGTAGAACAATATTTCACAACATTTTTATTCAAAGAATCAATAGATATTCTGTCATTCGAGACAATTAGGACCTGAAAGGAAACGACTTGAATCCAAAATTCACTATTTTTAAACATCTCATATGATTCATTTATTCTAAGAGTCTTCAGAATAGTTCACATGTGATTTTCATGATCTTCATAAATATTGGAGTACAAAAAGATATCATTAATAAGTACCACCAAATATGTAACATCCCAGGTAAATAATGAATAAAAAATTTTCATATTTATTAATATTTACGAATTAAATATTAATTTTACTTTAAAGGGGTTGCTATGTTCGATATCGTGCCCGATACACAACAAAGAGTTTCTTTCAAATCTTATGTTGCACACTAGTAATAAAATAATATTATTTTAAATGGTAGTTAACACGTAGCCGTTGTATTGGTGGGAATGAATATAAATAACTAAAATATTATTATATATGTTTGTTAAATGTTTTTACATTTATCCAATAATGTATAAAGACTTAAAATAAGAAAAGAATTCAATTTTAGGCATATATACTATAACATTCACAAAAGGTCGACTTATCTCCTTTTGATGGCGAACCATCTATAAATATAGTTTTGTTCACTCTTATACATTCTATTGTATCCAATAAAATTCTTCTTTAGAATCGGGACATCAAAATTTACTTTGTGTAAATTTATGGTATTTTTCCGATAAAGTTCATTTTAATGAATAGTGAAAAATGTTGTCTTTTAATTCAAAAACTCTTTTTAATATAATTTATTTACATGATTATATTATCTTTTGAATTGGTTTTAAAGTGAAATTAGAATATATTTTTACCATTTAATCCAATAGTGGTCGTTGGAATTAATTTCACTTTGAAATTGGACTTAAACTAGTGTCAATCTTTTGATACTTATTGTTTCATAAAAACACGCTATTTGCTCTGAGAGCGGGAATTAATTATTAAATTAATTAATGTAACTTATATGTTTTTAATTTTGTAAAATACACTTCATTTTTGAATTCGGAATATCAAATATATCTTAGGGTGACGATTTGGTATTTTTCTAAGAAACGTCAATTTTTGATCAATAGTGAAACCACTAAATGGTACTTATAAAAACTGATTTTCCGTTTAAATGAAAATTTACCACTTCTGTGTTTTTAATTTCAAAAATCCGACATACATTTTTCTCATTAAGAAGTAAAATGTGGTTCAATGGGACTAAAATAATTTTTTGTTGAATAGTAACTTTTATGTTTATTAATCGTGATTAGAGGTACTTAGTGTGGTTTAAGGTAAAAATAATGTTTTAATATTATGAAATGACATCGACACATGTCCTACCCTCATTGGATGTGTCATGTCTGACCAAGAAAATCCATGGGTCAACTTGGGGACCCCATGGAGCCACTTTTGTAGGAAAATGACATAAAAAACATTTTATTTAATGTTAAAATTAAAATGTCACAAACATGAGTTGTTTTACTAAAACAATTTTTAAGTGGGGTTATACATGTCTGATGATTTACTATAAATATTAATTAGAAATATAAATAGTTTTCCTACATCATGATATTTTTTTAAAATTTTTAGACATAAAATTAATTAAATTATTTATGACACCATGATGATGCAGTGATTACCTCATTAATGAACGATTTAAATAAAATGAAAAGATAATGTAAAATCTAAGACCTACACTTGTAAAAAACCTATTTTATGGGTATATTTCTAACCCTTATCAACTTATCCTCTAATTATATCAATGTGGGACCTTTTAAATCCGAAAATCATTTTAAAATAAAGTAACATTTCTTTACATTCCAAGAGTGCCCCTCCTCTCCTCTTATAAAAGGCCCTCACCTCTACCACCTTACACACACCTTTCAAGCCTTTGGATTGGCCAACCCCTGCTCATTTTGTCTCTTCACATCACTCTCTTACTCATAGAAGCCTCAGTTTTTGCAGAAGTCTTCCCAAGGAATCCTTTGAGCTCAAATAAAAAATAGTTACCCCTTTTAAAGGAAGTGTTTTCTCTTATGTTCTTTTGTTTTATTTTGCTTCTCAAACACCCTAAACTCTTTTTATTTATTTATTTTGTAACAACTCCAGTATCTGAAATATACTAGGATGTTGTTATAAGAATAATTCGAGCTACACTTACACACACCTACATCTAATTGTTAAAGAACATACTGTTTCTGTGGTTGGCGAATTTATGCCTCACGAAATGATGATTATTCAATATTCTTTTAACACCTTTAATGGTGGCCATTAAGATGTATCTATATTTATATATTATATATATTATGTTTATGTTTTCCTTATGATTCTGTATTTTTCATTTTTGGTATACCTTCATGGCTTCCATTATGGGTATACGTGATATCTTCATTTTAGGAAGTGCGGACTACCGCCCCCTCAAAGTGATTTGATTCGTTAATGCCATATGTGAGACATATAAAGGATGGATTTAAAGATATTATATATGGTGTTATACTGTAATTAAAATATAACTTTATATCATTATTATTTCATTCCATTAAATTATGAGATAGAAATGAAATTAGCGTTCATGCGTACGTACGGCTTACCGTCTCCATGAACGGTGCATTTCATTTCTTTTCCCCAAATGTATTTTACTATTATAAGTACATATACATAATTGATATATATGATGTATGTTACATCTAAATTATTAATACAATTCTAGAATTAAAATATTCATATCTCTCATTTAGTTTAATTCCATTAATATGACATAGAAATGAAAGTAGCGTTCATGCGTACGTACGGCTTACCGTCTCCATTACAGTGCATTTCATTTCATACCTCTAAATGATTATGTAATATTATAAATATATGTATATGCTCGATATAAATGATATATATGATATCCAAATCATGAATATCATTCTGTATATAATGAATATTTGACCACACGAACAACATGTAATTGTAAGAAGTCCACTTTTGACTTAAGAACCAAATATCGACAAAACAAACATTATTAACATAAATGATTACATAATGTTTCTAACATTGAAATATGTGATATAAAAGGAATAATGAACTTGAAAAATGTTCTTAAGAATGTAGAAATTATGTCAAGTTTATTATTCAGGACGTTAAAGAACGATCGAGTCAAGTCGGACCCGAGGTAAGGGACTTCATCTCAATCTCCTTTCATTGAGGCATATTTCGTTTTATACACAACTATCTTTTATACGGTGTATATACCCCTTTTACTTTTAATTTTATACAAAAGGAATATTTTTCTACGAAGCGTTTTACTAAACGACAAAAAGGAAGGTTTATTTTAACATACGCGGTGACAACGACCTTTTCCGTCGCCGTGAGTATTATTTGGTCATTGGCTTCCACAACAAGCCGTAATGTTGTTTTAAAATGAATTAAATACCATATAAACTTTTATGTATTTTGGTATTGAAAATGGATTTTATAATGGATTCTTTATGTCAATATATTTATGTGATATATTGTGATCAAAATGTGGAAATGTTCTCTTTCCATTATATTGGATTTATGTCTTATGATTTTATAATGGTACTTGGACATTTGATGGGTGGTTACGTGATAAACCATATGACGGGTGGTGCTGTGAATACCAGGAAGGGTGGTTACATTATAACCTCCAATACATTGGGTTTGGAAGTCGGCCGTATGGCTATTCCATTAAGTGATATGTGTGGAAGTCGATCGTATGGTTATTCTATTTAAGTATGTTTATGTCCCAATTTACCTTTATATATTATGTGATCTTTATATGGGTTTTATGGTAATATTTTGGTTACAAAAGGGTAAGTAATGAACTTTTATTCAGTGAGGAGTATTTACTACTCCATAATGGTGAAAAGTATTACTTTGATAAAGTATTCATGGTTTACATGTTGTTTTGAAAAACGAACACTTTTCCTTATTTCTATATCCCTTACTGAGATTTTTATGCTCACCCCAAGTTTTTGAAATGTTTTTCACATGACTTAACGTGGAATAGGGTCAAGGATGGGACCAAGGGAAATTCATGCCATATAAAACGTGGAACTAGACATGTTTCTTTTTAAGCGTTTTTATTTTTATGGAAACTTAGTAGAAGTGTCTACTTTGTAATCATTTGAGATGTAATAGTTATGATCAAATTCTCTAAAACTCTAAACTAGAAAATATCCTCAATGGGAATTATTCATTTAATTCAATATTAAGTCATGTTTAAGGCCGGGGCCTTCTAGTTGGTATCAGAGGTCGGTTTAGACAACTTTAGGAGTTAGAAAATTGTTAAATTATAAATTAATTAATGGTATAATTGAAATGATATCGAATTTACAGATTACCATGTTGCTTCTCCAAATATATTTCAGTGTTAAGAATGGTTTTTCATAGAGGGAACAGAACAGATTTTCATGGGAAGGCATACAGAGTGAAATGACCTTTGAAATCAGTATCCTGAGATGGTCAGAATTAGAACTAAACAGTTCGTTGCAGTGATGGCTTAGTTTACTCAGGTGAAAAATGTTGGTTGTTTTTATTGATGATATTTTGTTGTTTTCTAAAAGTAAAGAGGAGCATGAAAGTCATTTAAGGGTTATCTTGCAAACCTTAAAAGAAAAGAAACTGTATGGAAAATTTAGAGAGTGTTTGTTTTGGTTACAAAAAATTTCTTTCCTTGGTCACATTATTTCAAAAAATGGCATAACTATTGATCCTGCTAATAAAAAAGTTGTTGAAGAATGGCCAAGACCCAAAAATGTAACCGAGATCAATAGTTTTCTTGGATTGGCAAGTTACTACCGAAGGTTTGTTGAAAATTTTTCACAGTTATCTAGTCCAATGACTAAGCTAACTCGGAAGGGTGTTATGTTTATATGGACAAAATAATGTAATGATTGTTTTCAAGAGTTGAAAAGAAGATTGGTGAATTCTCTAGTTTTGGAACTTCCTTCCAGGATTGGTGAGTTTGTTATCTACAGTGATGCTTCATTGAAAGGACTTGGTTCCGTTCTAATACTGAATGATCAGGTAATTGCATTTGCTTCACGTCAATTGAAAACTCATGAGGTAAATTACCCTACACATGATTTGGAATTAGCTTCTATTGTTTTCTCTTTAAAAATTTGTAGGCATCATTTGTATACAGTAAAGTGTGAAATATATACTGATCACAAAAGTTTAAAGTATATATTCACTCAGAAATTATTGAACATGAGACAGAGGAGATGGATGGAATTAATCAAGAATTATGATTGTACAATTCATTACCATCCAGGAAAAGCAAATAAAGTGGCTGATGCTTTGAGTCTAAAAAGTAATGCTTCATTAACAATGCTGCGTTTGGAACGTGATACTTTGGTTAAAGATTTGATGAGATTTGGCATGGAAGTTGTTTGTGCAAGATGTCCTTCTGTTTTGTTTCAGGTATGAGTGAAATCTTCTCTATCAAAAAGTATTAAGCAAGCACAGAAACAAGACAGCGAGTTGCAGAAAAAGGTAGAACTGGTTCAGAAGGGTAAGTTGACTGAATTCAACATTTATAATGATTGTGTTTTGAGATTTGGGAAGAGATTGTGTTTTCCTTGTGATTCACAGTTGAAGAGAGAGTTGTTATGTGAAGCTCATAGTTCTCCATTTTCAGTTCATCCTGGAAGTACTAAGATGTATAGAGATCTGTCAGAGTATTACTGGTGGGATGGAATGAAAAGAGATATTGCTGATTTTACTGTAAAGTGTTTGACTTTTTAGCAGGTTAAAGCAGAGCGGCAGTTACTAAAAGGGATGCTTCAGCCTTTACCGGTGCCAGAGTGGAAATTGAAAAATATATCCATGGACTTTGTTGTTGGATTACCGAGGACATCTCGAGGTAATAATGCAATCTTGGTTATTGTTGATCGATTGACTAAATCTGATCATTTATTTCATATTCAAGATACATTCTCTCTTTATCAACTTTCTCGATTGTATCTTAAAGAGATAGTCAGGTTGTATGGAGTTCCCCTCTCCATTGTAACTGATCGTGATCCTAGGTTTACTTCTAAATTTTGTAAGGGCCTTCAGAAGTCGTTGGGTACTAAATTAAATTTTAGTAAAACATTTCATCCGCAATTAGATGGGCAGTCAGAATGAAGAATTCAGACATTGGAGGATATGCTACGTGCTTGTTCGATGGATTATCAGGGATGTTGGGACCAACATCTTTCTTTGGTTGAGTTTTCTTATAATAACAGTTTTCATTCCTGTATACAGATGGCACTATTTGAGGCATTATATGGGAAGCGGTGCCGAACTCCAGCTCTTTGGGATGAAGTAGGTGAAAGGAAGCTGATGGGACCAGAATTGGTAGAAGAGATGGCAGAAAAAGTTCAGTTGATTCAGAAACACATGAGAACAGCTCAGAGCAAACAGAAAAGTTATGCGGACAACCGGAGGAAGGATCTATCTTACGAGGTAGGTGAGCATGTTTGTCTCAAGGTTTCTCCATGGAAAAATGTGATGTGATTTGGTAAGAAAGGAAAGATGATTCCAAGGATAATTGGACCATATGATATTCTGGAGAGATTTGGATCAGTTGCATACAGAGTGGCATTACCTCTGAGTTTATCTCAGGTACACAATGTTTTTCATGTTTCGATGTTGAGAATGTATATGCCAGATCCATCTCATGTTTTGAGCCCAGAGGTAGTTTAGTTGGAAGAGAATCTCTCTTATAAAGAACAACCAGTCCAGATTCTTGACCGAAGAGAGCAAGTGTTGCGAAATAAGGTAATTCACCATGTAAAGTTTTTGTGGAAAAACCATATGGTTGAATAGACAACATGGGAATCTAAAAATTCTATGAGGGATAAATACCCCCACTTATTTTGATAAGTGAATAAAATTGTGAGGACGCAATTCTCAAAAGGGGGGAAGAATGTAAAATCCCAGGTTAATAATGAATTAAACATTTTCATATTTATTAATATTTAAAAATTAAATAGTAATTTTACTTTAAAGGGGATGCTATGTTCGATAGCGTACCCGATACACAACAAAAAGTTTCTTTGAAATCTTACGTTGCACACTAGTAATAAAATAATATTATTTTAAATGGTATTTAACACGTAGCCATTGTATTGGCGGGAATGAATAAAAATAACTAAAATATGATTATATATGTTTGTTAAATGTTTTTACATTTATCCAATAATTGATAAAGGCTTAAAATAAGAAAAGAATTCCATTTTAGGCATATCTACTCTAACATTCACAAAAGGTCGACTTATCGCCTTTTGATGGCAAACCGTCTATAAATATAGTTCTGGTCACTCTTATACATTATATTGGATCAGATAAAATTTTTCTTTAGAATCGGGACATCAAATTTTACTTTGTGTAAATTTTTGGTATTTTTTCGATAAAGTTCATTTTTTTAATGAATAGTGAAAATGATGTATTTTAATTCAAAACGCCTTTTTAATCTAATTTATTTACATGATTATATTATCTTTTTAATTGGTTTTAAAGTTCAATTGGAATATATTTTTACCATTTAATCCAATAGTGGTCGTTGGAATTAATTTAACTTTGAAATTGAACATAAACTAGTGTCAATCTTTTAATACTTATTGTTTCATAAAAACGCGCTATTTGCTCTGACAACGGGAATTAATTATTAAATTAATTAATGTAACTTATATTTTTTGAATTTTTTAAAATATATTTCAGTTTTGAATTCGGAATATCAAATATAGATTAGGGTGAGGTTTTGGTATTTTTCTGAGAAACTTCAATTTTTGATGAATAGTGAAACCACTAAGTGGTACTTATAAAAAATGATTTTCCATTTAAATGAAATTTTACCACTTTTGTGTTTTGACTTCCAAAAATCCGACATACATGGTTGTCATTATGAATTAAAATTTGGTTCAATGGGTATAAATAATTTTTTTTGTGAATAGTAACTTTTATGTTTATTAATCGCGATTAGAGGTAATTAGTGTGGTTTAAGGTAAAAATAATGTTTTAATATTATGAATTGACCTAGACACATGTCCTAACCTCATTGTATGTGTCATGGCCGACCAAGAAAATCCATGGGTCGACTTGGGGACCCCATGGATCCACTTTGGTATGAAAATGACATTAAAAACGTTTTATTTAATCTTAAAATTTAAATGTCACAAACATGAGTTGTTTTACTAAAACAATTTTTAAGCGGGGTTATACAAGTCCAGATTTTTACTATAAATATTCATTAGAAAGATAAAACGTTTTCCTACATCAGGATAGTTTTTTTTATCAATTTTAGTCATTAAATAAATGAAATTATTTATGACACCATGATGATAGAGTGATTACCTCATTAATGAATGATTTAAATAAAATGAAAAGATAATGTTAAATATAAGACCTAAACTTGTCAAAAACCTATTGGATTGGTATATTTAAAACCCTTATCACCTTTCCTAGAATTATATCCATGTGGGACCTTTTAAATCTGAATCTCTTTTTAAAATATAGTAACATTTCTTTACTTTCCAAGAGTGCCCCTCCTCTCCTCTTATAAAAGGACCCCAACTCTACCACCTTACCCACACCTCTCAAGCCTTTAGCTCAGCCAACCACTGCTCATTTTGTCTCTCCAAATCCCTCTATTACTCCTAGAAGCCTCAATTTGGGAAGAAGTATTCCCAAGGAAGCCTTTGAGCTCAAATCAAAAATAGTTACTCCTTTTAAAGGTAGTGTTTTCTCTTGTGTTCTTTTGTTATATTTTGATTCTTCAACCCCCTAAAATCTTTTTATTCATTTATTTTGTAACAAATACAGTATATTAAATATACTAGCATGTTTTTATAAAAATAATTCGAGCTACACTTACACACACCTACATATAATGGTTAAAGAACACACTGTTTCTTTGGTTGGCGAATTTCTGCCTCACGAAACGATGATTGTTCAATCTTTTTTTAACACCTTTAATGGTGGCCATTAAGATGTCACTATATTTATATATAATATATATTATTTTTATGTTTTCCTTATGCTTCTGTATTTTTCATTTGTGGTATACCTTTATGGCTTCCATTATGGGTATACGCGATATATTCATTTTAGGAAGTGTGGACTACCGCCCCCTCAAAGTGATTTGATTCGTTAATTCCATATGTGAGATGTATAAAAGATTTATTTAAAGTAATTATATATTATGTTATACTAGAATTATAATATACCTTTATATCATTATTATTTCTTTCCATTAAAGTATGATATAGAAATGAAAGTAGCGTTCATGCTTACGTACGACTTACCGTCTCCATGAACGGTGCATTTCATTTTTATCCCCAAATGTAATGTACTATTATAAGTACATATAAATAATGGATATATATGATGTATGTTTCATCTAAATGATTAATATAATTCTGGAATTAAAATATACATATCTCTCATTTAGTTTTAATTCCATTAATATGACATAGAAATGAAAGTAGCATTCATTCGTACGTACGGCTTACCGTCTCCATGAATGGTGCACTTAATTTATTACATCTAAATGATTATGAAATATTATAAATACATGTATATGCTGGATATATATGATATATATTATATCCAAATCATGAATATCATTCTGGATATAATGAATATTTGACCACACGAACAACATGTAATTGTTAGAAGTCCACATTCGACTTAAGAACCAAATATCGGCAAAACAATCATTATTAACATAAATGATTACATAATGTTTATAACATGGAAATAAGTGCTATAAAAGTAATAATGAACTTGAAAAAGGTTCTTAAGAAAGTAGAAATTAACTCAAGTTTTTTATTTAGGATGTTGAAGAACGATCGAGTGAAGTCGGACCCAAGGTAAGGGACTTCGTCTCAATCTCCATTCATTGAGGCATATTTCCTTTTATACGCAACTATCTTTTATACGGTGTATAAACCCATTTGACTTTTATTTTTATACAAAAGTAATCTTTTTCTACGAAGCGTTTTACTAAACGATAAAAAGGAATGTACTTTTTAACGTACGTAGTGACAACGACCTTTTCCGCCGCCGCGAGTATTATTTGGTCTTTGGCTTCCTCAACAAGCCGTAATGTTTTTTTAAAATGAAATAAATACCATATACTCTTTTATGAATTTTGGTATTGAAAATGGTTTTTATAATGGATTTTTTATGTCAATATATTTATGTGATATATTGTGATCAAAGTGTGGAAATGTTCTCTTTCCATTATATTTGTTTTATGTCTTATGATTTTATAATGGTGTTTGGACATTTGACGGGTGGTTACGTGATAAACCATATGAAGAGTGGTGTCTTGAATACCAGGACGAGTGGTTACGTTATAACCTCCAATGCATTGGGTATTAAAGTCGGCCGTATGGCTATTCCATTAAGTGATATGTGTGGATGTCGACCGTATGGTTATTCCATTTAAGTATGTTTATGTCCCAAGTTACCTTTATATGTTATGTGATCTTTATATGAGTTTTATGGTAATATTTTGGTTACAAAAGGGTATGTAATGATCTTTTATTTAGTGAGATGTATTTACTACTCCATAAAGGTTAAAAGTATTACTTTGATAAAGTATTCATGGTTTACATGTTGTTTTGAAAAACTAACAGTTTTCCTTCTTTGTGTATCCCTTACTAAGATTTTACTGCTGACCCCATGTTTTTGAAATGTTTTTCACATGGATTAATATTGAATATGGTCAAGGATGGGATCAAGGGAAGGTCATGCTATATAAAACATGGAAATAGACATGTTTCTTTTTAAGAGTTTTTATTTTTATGGAAACTTAGTAGAAGTGTCTACTTTGTAATCTTTTGAGATGTAATAGTTATGATCTAATTCTCTAAAACTCTAAACCTGTAAAAATCCTCAATGGGAATTATTCATTTAATTAAATATTAATTAATTTTTAAAGCTGGGTCCTTTTAAAATATTTATCAAAATATTCCTTTAAAACATTATTAATTATATCCTTGAAAAAAGGGGGTGTATTAGTCAGTCCAATAGGCATTACTATAAACTCGTAATGACAATACATAGTTTGAAATGTTGTCTTATGAGTATCCTCCTTCCCCACAAATAAAGGATGATATCTAGATTGAATGTCAATATTGGAAAAATATTGGGCTCTATGAAGTTAAATAATTCATCAATTTCAGCTAGTGGATAATTATTCATTAGTGTTATAACATTGATATCCCTATAGTCAATGCACAACCTCATAGATATATCATTCTTATTAATGAAAATAGCAAGGGATCCCCATAGATAGACACTACGGAGAATAAATCCTGTATCACTCAATTCCTCTAGTTTTTTTCTATTTATACTAATTCCACAATAGCCATTCTATAAGGATACATTGATATAGTTCATGAATCTGGAATTAAGTCAATGGAAGACTTAATTTCCCAATATAGAGTATGTCTAGGTAGATCCTTTAAAAAACACCAACGTATTCATGCAATATATGTATGGCCTATATTTAAAAATTACTTTCCTCACCCGTAGTTATTTCATCCATACCACCCCAATAGTTGAATTTAGTAAAGCTACTGGGGGTGGTTCTTGGTGAGAATCAGATGGTGATGTTTCTTCCATAATTATAGGGAATTCCACATCATCCTCAATAATTTTATCCTCCTTCTTATTGCAATAAATTTTCACATCATGGTTCGAAATAAAATCTATACCTAGGATTATATAATATTTAATCATGGGAATGATAATAAAATCAACAGATAATGAATTTTTATTTGATATAATGGGGACTTCCTAAAACAACATTGTTTCAATGATAATTCCCATAAGAGATTTTTCTGACAAATACCTTATAAAATCACATTGGAAATATATAATTTTCTTTGAAAACAGAGTTGGTAAGAAAAAATATGATGATCTAGAATCAAATAATCCACCGTCAATGTTTGAGAGAAATATTAATGTACATTCCACCACAACAATTGAAAAATAAATATTAGTATTTGTGATTTCATAAGTTTGTCCTTGCACCCTTAGAATTTTCTGAGTAATATTTCATGGATGCTTTTGAAATTCATTAGAATAGTTAATTCTATACCTATAATTATAGAGATGAAAATAAATTGGTTATTTCTTTCCCTTTCAATCACTATTATGATGGCCTTTCAGTCCAAGCTTTTAACACACCCAATTTCCTTTAAATCATGCATTAGGACGTTTCCTTATATAATTATATCTTTGTAGAAAGTCAACTCTTCCCATCTTCCACACATCCTTATTTCCATTTACAAAACTTTTAGAACCCCTCTTCTTCTCTTTCTTTAAATTAATTTCATAAGACATAGAGAACTCATATTTTCTCTTGCTGTTATATGAGAATATATATTCTTATGATGATAATGTTTGGCAGACCAGTTCCCATTGGATGAATGGATTTAGGCCATCAAATAATCGATCAATCATTCCCCTTGAAATACGTATATAGTCCACATATAGGATTTCTATCCCTGTGAAGTTAGCTTCATACATTGAAACATTATCATATTCATTTTGCATCAAATTTATAAATATCCTTTCTATATTCACTCATTTATCATGAGGTCATAATTTATTTAAGATAAGTTCATTAAATTCAATCCATTACATGTATTCAATTTCATCCCCCTCTATTGTGTTTGGAATTAGTGACCACCATTGATCAATGTCTCATAAAAGATGATAAAATTATATGATAAAAATCACCCTTTTATCACTTCTGAAAGTGAGAAATATCTTCTCTATGGAACTTATCCACTGATCTCTTATAAATGGGTTTGTAGTCCCACTATATAATGGAGGTTGCTGACTCATAAAGAGATCTAACATATCTACCCCAAATTTTTTATTTGGATGCACTATTTAGGTAAGGTTATTGTTCATAACCTGAGTAAGTTGTCCCAGAATAGTTATATGTTTCTCCGCACCAGTCGCAGCTCTAGATCCAAAATCAATATCTTTCATAAGAGGTTAATCACTACAAGAAATAAATTTGTTTAAGAAGTTCCCATTCCTTCCACTATGCTCTAGTTATAAATAATAGAGTACACTATTTTAGGTTATGAATAAAATTGAATTATTTAAACATTGAAAATTACTTAACATAAATTGAAATCTTATTCATGGAAAATCCCTTAACTATAAACATAGATTCTTTAAGGAAAACATTATATTTAAATCAATCCTAATGGATTCTGATGAAAATGTAAATTATCCTAAGAATATCCCCTAGGAGTGTCATACCAGGTGCATAGTAAGACCAATATTCATGAACTAGGTTACGTCGGGTCTGAACCAAAGCTCCTTGTAAGGGTTTTCACTCCAAGGAATATATGTGATAAAACCACATCCACTTGATTTATCTATATAAGGATGTATTTGATTGAAATATCCACATAATATATTCCTACCAAAATTCCAAGTTGTTCTTGTGTATTTATCATCAAATGATATCTAATGTGATTGTTCACAAATATACATTCTCTAAACCAAGTTTCCATTTTTGCTACTAAACTTCCTTTGATACCAAATGTGAAGACCTGACCATAGTTATCCAAAGTAATTTCCTTATTGCATTACATTTACATGATAACCAAAATGTCATATCTTGAAGGAACAAATAATTTAGAAGATTAAGAAATCTTGAAACACACATAATTTCAACATTAAACCTTCAAATGAACTACACCATAAAAGTTCCATTGGGAATATTCACCTCAATAAGATTATCCCTGCAAGTCTATCGTAATATACCTCTTCATGTCCTAGGAAAAATCAAACACAAGAATGGGTGAGCTCAGTTTCTTAGTAAGGGTAAACAATACAGTGGAATATTTCACAAACATAAAAACTATCCATGGTGAATAATTTTAAACTCATTCATTTAAAAAATAAATATTAACAAAATATTGCAGGAATATGAGCCGAGTAATTATTTCCATAATAAAACATAATTATGGGATTCATTCTAGCCTAATAACTACATAAACTATGATTTTATAGCTTCATAATGAGGGAAATGCATTTTCTTAACATTCTAAAACATACCATCAAGCCCACATCCATGAAATATAAAAATGACTAAGGCATTGTCCAAAACCATATCTAAAAATATACAAGGCCTCATCCAAGTCTATATTCAATTGTCTAATGAGACCTAGAAATCCTTAGAAGGGATATAGAGGGACCCACCCGTCACTTTTTATGTCCAATTAATTCCTTATATGAATGAGTATAAACATAAGTAATATGTACATATGATAAGTAAATAACATTCCCCAATCTGTAACATAATCACTAATCATTGAGAGTAGATAGATGAATGGTATCAAAATAGAACATACATAGTCAAATTGATAATAATAAATTAAATATAATGTGGTATATCATATCATTGAATATTTTTCCTAATAATACATCATAATCAACAAGTGTTTTTAAATAGTTGTAAATTCTATTATAAAATCATCTAGTAATTCTTGAGATAAATACTCTCGTACATTTAAAATAAGAGTTGTTTTAGAATAATATTTTTATTAAACCAAAATTTATGTAAGGTAAAATTTTCGTAAATGTTTGAGTTATTTTATAAAAATAATGGTTTCTAAAAAATTATTATAGAGCTCCCTTGAATGTATGATGGAATTTGAGTAATTCCCTAGAATTGGGCTTGTATTTCAGAAAGAATTTCGGAACATGCTATTATAACATGTAACCGCCATAAAATAATGAAGTATTACTTCTTGTAATCATACATAGAACATTAACACAGATTTTATTAGTAGGAAATAATAATAATAAAGAATTTAATTAGTATAAAGTGAGACAAAGAGTAACTTGAATGAAAATGGAGGTCCGGGTAGGAAACCCTTAACATTTTGTAATCAAATAGATCGTATGATCCAAAATTAAAAAATACTAAAATGGTACATATAATAAAATTAAAATAAATGTATTCATGATATGATACATCAATAGGAAACATACATAAACCATACACAATAAAAAATACTGAATAAGGAATATCTCCCATAAATAGAAGTATGCCGAGAAAACCAATTTCTATAAATCTAAAGGGGTTCCTCGCTTGATCTTACTGGCTCAAATAATAAAATTTAGGTTAATAAAATAATTATTCCATAAAATCGTCAACATTTAATTTTTTTTAACATATTAGGTCCATTTATGGCCATTTGATGGGTTAAGAAATTCAATTTCATTATTTGGGAGCATTTTCTACCATGGTTTTCTCGATTGGATTAGTTATAATCATGTGTGAATAAACAAGTATAATGGGAATGGTTTTATAAAATTGTTTTTGTACGATATTAGTAAACAATGATAATATTACATGGTTATGAGATTCATTTGGTTATGGTTAGGGAAGATAAATCCTTACAATAAACGTTAATGACAATTGTTTTGGTTGATTGGTATATTTTGATTACAACATACTAATTTTGATATATAAATTAATATCATGTTTACAAAAGGATTACAGATCCTTAAAAAAGTTATAATAAATATATTATATTCATGTTCAATGATCAAAATGTTTTCATGATCATAATTTAAGATGGTAATAGAAATTGAAAACTCGTCGTTATTGAATGTGATAAATTATCACATCTTGGACGGTGTTTTCAATTCTAGTATAAAATAAGATGCACATATAGATGATGAATAATTATTCCATTATCATAAAAACATTCTAGTACATGTGATTTTCTATTATCAAAACAACATTTGTATTTAAGGAGGTGATGAAATCAAAATAGAAGGAGGGAAACTGAAATAAAAGAAATGGAAAGATGAATTTACCTCTTCAAGTAATATTCTTTAAGATCTTATTTAGGGGAGATTTTTTTGTCTTTATATGAGACCAAGGGATTATGGATGTGGGGGAGGATCTTGGGAAGATCTTGGAGTATAATTTAGACAATGAAAAAGGATTTAGAGGAGTGAATAAAAGAGGGAGTGTGGGGGGATTATATTCAAGGAGAGGAGTTATTTTTTAATATCTTATTTAATGATTTATTATTTCTCTCAAGACAAACAATATTATTGATTCATGTGACCCCTAATAGTAATATGTTCATGTGAGTTCGAACCAAATGTTCTTACATCAGCCATGATGCTAGAAATAGTGAATTTAGCTGATAATGTATATATATAGTGAATTAATGTATTTTATTATTTATCAAAAATTTGAGTATTGTAGAAAAATTCCAAAAATTCACAATATAAATTTTTCAATGAGTAATTTTCAAAACTTAACTTCTTTTAAAAAAAAATATTCTAAATACAATTAATTTATTTCTAAAATAAAATCATAATTCATTCAAAAAACTAACAATTTTAAAATAATAATTTGTTTTATATCACTTTGAAAAATTAATCGAAATCTCCTTATCTTATAACCATTATACAATAAATGAAAAATATTATTTTCTATTCAGAAAATTTAAAATACTTTTCATTTTAATATTCATACGTTTATATTACTATTCATCAAAAAAATATGTTTGTCTTATCAGAATCTAAATATCCTACTCAATGCAACCATGAATATCAGTTTTTCGAAATTCAAATCACAGAGGTACTAAAATTATGTTTACTGCATAGGTTATAACAAATTGGGTTTTTGAAGAGAATTGGTGATTCATACATTAAATATTAAATTTATTTTCAAAATATTGAGCAGTTACTTTTTGGACATGGGATTTCCTCCCATGTACCGTCATATTTTTTTCTTGGGATTCATTTTTGTGTACCCTTTGAGCTCAAATAACATTAATCATTAACCAATGCATTAGAGGGATATATTGGTCCATCCCGCCACATAAATAAATCATACCTTCATGTGCTACAAAATATTCATCATATCAGAATACATGGAAAGCGATGGGTTCTATTAAATTATACCATAACACATGAAATGAAATGGGTATCACAAAAATTTCATCACATCACAATTTATAGAAACGAGGTGGGTTTCATAATCATTTTTTGAAATAAAAATAAAAGAAAAGAAGAAAGAATTAAATTAATATTTCATGTGGAAGACAAACAGATATCAAAAGCATCATTCAAATCAAACATAAACTATCAAGAATGAATATGAATGGAATCTTGGTATCATTTCTTATATTTCATGAGTAACATCAACAGATTTCATCATATATGGAATTAACGTGGAAGTATATTTTGAAGAAATATGTTGAGTAAAATATTATTGATTCTTTAAAAAATGATTTTAAATACATAAAATCATTTTGAAATCATTTTCATAAAAAATACCATGAAAATTTAAAAATAATATCTGAAGTATTTTATAAAAAAATTCTTGAAAATATATAAAATAAGCTCCAACGTATTTTGAAAACATTTTTCATTGAAAATACTCAGATAACATTAAAATATATCTTGAAATATAATTCAATAAAAATACACAAAAATCCTAAAAAGAAAGGATGAAAATTTTATGAAAACCTTTTTACCTGAAAACTCTTGAGGGATGATTAAAACAAATTAAAAAATAAATTTCATTGAAAATATCATAGAAAATGTATAAAGAAATAATGGGAAGAATGAAAATTTCTAAAATTTATTTTCTTTGAATATTATCTTCATGTATGATTTGAAAACATTTTTTAAAAACTTTTTGAAAACATGGTTTTCGAAATTAATAAAATTTGTGACTGAAGAGAGAAATATGGTTATGATTTCTTCAAAACATTTAACTAATTATCTTACGTACCATATAGTGGAAAATATAAATTATGCATTGATATATATTGAATAAATAGAGTACAATGGAAGTCATGACCATTACTGAGGGATGGGACTTATCATTTCATCAATGTAAAATAATCAATAACAGTATCACAAAAGTTATGTGATTGTTTCAATAAAATTGGATCCCAATTAACATGGGATCATATTATCGATGAAAGGAATTTAAAATAAATATATCTTAAAATAATACGATAAGAATAAATATTAAAAGGAATAAATAATATTAATTAAATAACAAATATAATATATATAACATATATAAATAGATTTTTCATTATAATTTTCACAATGAGATGTGATAAAGGAAAAAATGAACAATCCTAGTTTAGTGTGGGGGTAGTTTTTATTACATGTAAACAGTGTATTTCATACCCATTAGATAGAGGTTTGTGTATATTTAGTTTGAAAACAATTCCTAAAAATAATCTATTATATTGTTGATACTAGTGGTATTATGTAATAATGGAAAAACGAAGTGGAGGGGTGGGTAAAAAAAAATAAAAGAAAGATGTTTGAGAGAAGGTGATACCTCTTAATCTGGTAACTCATTTTGGTTTGTCCCAAAAGGAATCCTTGAATGACATTCCGATCAAAGGAGGATTAAAAAGTATATTTTTGTATTTTTACATTTAAAATGGAATGATATTTTCTGAACCTATGTGGTTTAAGATAGGGGAAGAATAGGGGTAGTTGGTGGCCTTTTAGTGGGAAGGAGGAGTGGCACTCTAATAATTATTTGGACAGAAGATAAAACCCATTTATTTAATGTTTAAAGTGGATAATATAATGATCCAAAGATATTAAAATCAAGTATATTCTCTATATATTTCCATAAATATATTTTTCATAGGTTTAAAGGTCGTTTTTGGCCTTAAGGTTATGGTTTAGTCCCTTATTCATTTTAATTTATCATTAATAGTTGTAATTACTTTTAATAATTTCCAAAAATGTTTATGTTAAGAAAAATATTATTAATATACTAGAAATTATAAATTTTTATTATTACAAATATTTAATCAATTTTCTAAAATTAACCACATATGTTCCAAAAATTATTTTAAAATCAATCCTGCAGTCGGGTCGACAATGCAGTTTTTTAACGTAAAAATAATAAAATGTTTGTTATTTTTTAATATCCAATTTCAATGTGAACGTGATATGAATAAAATAAATTGTATTAATTGATAAAAATATTATTTAATTAAATATTTAAATCAATTTAAAATATAAAACAACCTTATAAATAAATTCTATGAGAAATAAATTTGGAATAATATTCTGTATTTTTAACAATTCATTAAAAATGAATCCTTACATAAAAAATCAAAATAATTATCCTTAAATAAATTTTTTGTTTCTATTTCAATAATAAAATTTCATTTGAAATATTATGATTATAAATTTCAAAAACTAAGGATTTGAATTTGGTTATCCAATAAAATGTTGTCAAATAACATTTATAAAAATATATATTTTAGGCACAAAATTGGGATATTTATTTATGTGGTGTATATAAAATCTTTTGAAGGAATATCAAAAATATTTTATTGAATAGATAAAATATATGTTAAATTAATATCACTCACTAATTGTATTTATTTTAATTTATTAGTGTAAAAAAAATTATGACCTTAATAATATTTCTTTTTATATTCAATTTGTTTTCATAATCCACTATAATTAATTTGTAACCTATAAATACATATATATTGTGTAAACCATATATTTTAATAATTTAGTTAATACTATTCATAACCTCTATTTTAATTTCAAGTTTATATATTATTATATTAAATAGTAATATTTTAATAATATATTCATGTTCTGTAAAGTAGTGCCTTGCATGTTACACAAGACATTGAGGAAATTCATTGTTTCATACATCAAAAGCTATCATCAGAGTTCCATTTAGAGTAAGATTTTATTTTTGTTGTGTGTTGAGAAATCCATGTTGGTTTTTTGTGAATGGAATTTTTGACTTATATTTTTAATATATATATATATATATATTTACTTTTCGTTTCCATTAAAAATGAAAATATCAAAAATATTTTATTAATTCAAAAAATATTGTTCAAAAAATAAAAGGGTTTGCATTCTACCAACCTTAAAATTAATTTTCCTTTAAAATTATTTTTGGTTATAAAAGGTTTAATACATTAATGTTTTTATAGAATCCCACATTATTAAAATTAATATTAAAAATTCACTTAAAAATGGAGGATGTGAACCATAATGGTTACCCAATGTATAATATAACTAGATTTCCACATAAGAAAAAATAGTTTGTTAGTGAAAAGGGACAATGAAATAAAATACAACTATCATGCTCTGTTGGAGAGTGATAGTGAAAAAGGTTTCAAGAATTATAATAATCAGAAATCAATAAATCTATGATCAACTAAGTAACATTCTGAAACATCGGAAATGGAGGTGCTTGGTTAATTTATTTGGTGTGAAGATAATTTTTCCTTAAATTTATTTAGTTTTCATGAGAAGATATTATTTCATAATTTTCAGAAAGCCTCACCTTTTTTTCCTTGATCCATATCACCACCTTTTACAAAAGGAAGGCTAATTTTTCATTAATGATTTAATAAAAGATCATGAGACCGATGATATGACATTCCATTTTTCATTAGTTACTATAAACGCAAGGTATATTGAACAATATCTTTAATATTAATATCTCCTCATATGGAAATATAACACATCAATCATGCTAACAACATCAAATGATTAAGTTAATATTTCCATAATTGGTTAACCATATATTATTTAAAAAATAAAATTCACCCTTCATTTCAAAAATAAACTCTTATCTTTAACTAATTTTCTTATTAGAAACATGATACTATCCATGTACTGGTAGAATATCCAAAGTGATTTTATTATTTCATAATCCATGTAGTGCAAAGACAATAAAATTAAATCTCATGAAAGTATGAACAATAAGGTGTTCATAGGGATTATTCATTCAAAATATAATACAAAATTCCCAACTACAGAGTAATGGAAAAGTAATTGTAAATTATCATGGTTCACTTCATCCATTATGGTCACATACGTTTTTTGGTCCTTTTCTTATAGAGGGTTATATGTTTTATAATTCCCATTAGTCCTTTGATTGGTGAACTTGTTAGAATAATCTCTAAACTCCATGTAATTGAAACCCTGAAGTCTCGGAAGAAGATTCTATGAGGATTCCTCATTATTTTTATTATTATATAACTTCCTTCCATCAATTTTACATTAATTCTTTCATTGACCTTTCCCTCCACACTTAAAACATTTAGTAGTCCCATTAATACAATTACCTTCACATTGCTTCCAACACATCCTAAAGAACAAAGGGATCACCTTAATTTTTATATGGGTGTTATATTTTCCTTTAAACTCAATATTTATTTTATTGTTAAAACCATGAGATTGATACACAACACCAACCACTATTTCCATCTTTATTGAACATCTAACTACTTCATCATATCTATTAAAGTCCCTTAAGGCCACGGTATTTTGAAGACTATGTTTAAGACTACTAATGAATTGATTATTTTTTATGTCAGGTTGAATGGTAATACCCAAAGAGTACCTCACAATCCTTGTAATATTTTATTCATAAGAACAAACAGATTCATCATCCTTATACTTAAGTTCTATAAATTATTGTTCCATTTTCTTATGAATAATCAGGGGAAATTATTTTTGGAGAAGATGTTTTTGAAATATTCCCTGTCCAATGAGTCTATTTCAACTTGCTTTCCTCATATTATTTATTAGAGTCCACCACTGATCTGCTTCACATTTTAACCGATAAACCGCAAGAATGGATTTATCATTTTATAAAAAATGGATAATATTAAATATAATTCATATGGTACTGATCCTTTTTTAGAAACAAGTGGATTATGAGACCCACTTCAAATAGGTTGAAGTTTCCTCTTGATGGACTCAACAGAATATTGTTCCGTCCTTTTCTCATTTGGTAATCCATCATGGTTCTTATCATGAGACATTTGGGTGAGTGTAAAAAAAGGATTTTTATTCCTAATATGATCAAATTTGGTTTCTTATGAGGATAATCAAATAAATTTCCATTTAAATAACCATTAATTTGGTTCCCTCGGGTTACATTGATTGTATGAAACCAAATATACAGAGGAGGAAACAATTATCAGAGTGAGGAACTCCATAATCATGAAAATCACTAATAATATGTATAAATTATGACGCCTTCCATAAACAATGAATCCATATGTTCATACTATGGTATTCATTTCCAACAACAAGTTAAATTCTTTATTATAGTTCATGGATTTATTTTGAATTCCAAAATCATATATCTGGAGTGTTTTGAACCATGTGTACTAGTTGTTTTTATGCACTAGATTACCACGAGTTTGGTCGAAGAGATATTTTTGGAGTTGTTACCCCTAGGAATATATATTCCATAGCCACAAATGATTCTAATATAAATACAGGGTTGTATTTCTTCGAATAAAATTACTCTATCATTTACCAAGTTTTGTGTACATTTCCTTAAAAATATCTCAAACATATAATTATCCTTAGATACATCACTAGACATATCATTATAAGTATACCTAGGGATATCAATAATGTTTTATCATCCATTTTTTCAAAGGTTGACTAATATATTCCACTGATAACAACTTTAGAAACCCCAGATTAACATTCAAGGATATTATATCATTTTAGATGAATATTAATTATACTAAATAAAAACATGCTTGATGACCATAATTGTTTTTTTGTTTGGAATCATTGATGAAAAATCATCAATCCTAGTGAATGATCATCAACATCTCACATAATGATCACCAACATTAGTAATTCTGCCTAATAATTTTCATTATGACCTATAGAATGGAAACATATGAAAGGGGTGATCTCAGATTATCTATAAGGGTAAATTAATGAGATGTGTAAACACAACATTGATAAAAGGGTTTAGATATTTAGCATAATATTCGATGATCACACCCTAAATATTATAGATCAAAAAACTATTAGATGTTCATAAGATTTCAATCATAAATAAATAATGAACATAAACCAAGAATGAATAACATATGAATACAATATGGAATTTTAGAAAACACATAATCATATGAATACCCTATGTCAAGGTGGCATACGAAGGACTTTGTAACATTTTATACATGGATTATTTAATCGAGTACCTACTTCTGGATTTTGATTCCCTCCTGTATACACTCTTGTTTCAGTCAAATGATGTCCTCCCATTTACCCCTCAGGTTATGGACATGGTATTTCTTCCTATTTACCCACTTTTTAGGAATTTATATATCTTCTAGTTTAACCTCTTTTTTCAATCTTGGGATGTCATCATGTGTACCCTCTTTTTTCGAGCATGGGTTGTAATTCTGTTTAAAAAATTAATTTATGTCTTAGGATTTCCTCCCATTTAAACTCTTATTTTAGTCTTGGGATGCCCTCCCCTTTTCCTCTTGTTTTCAGGATTGGGATGTCCTCCCATTTACCCTCCTGTTTTGGGCATGGGTTGTCCACCCGTTCACCCTCTTGTTTGGGAATTGTTCGTCCTCCCTTGTACCCTCTTGTTCGGTTTTGAGATTCCCCCTCATGAACCATTAATATCAAAAAAAAATTTATAATAACCCAATAATTTTGAGGGAGATATAGGTCCCACCAATCATACAAGTGATTCATATATGTATGTTCCTTAAAAAATAAACATATCATGACCCATGAAAAAATATTGGTTCTATACACATCCAATAATAACCCATGAAATTAATTGGGTATGAGTAAAATTTCATAGAATCATAACCTATAGAAGATATATAGGTTTCAGAGTCATTTAGTTGATGAATAACCCCTAAAATTAAGCATTTTTAAAAGAATATAACATGTGGAATAGAAATAGGTTTCATAAGAATAATTCAATAAAAAAATTATCAACTCAAGAATGAATATGAATTAATCCTTCAAATTATTTCATATAAGGGATTTATGAACATAAACAGATTTCATTTAAGATGGAAGTAACATGGAAAGGTATTTTAAAAATAAAATTGAGGAAAATATACTTTCTTCATTTGAAAATATGTTTTTAATACATTAAATCATTTGAAAATCATTTCAATGTAAAATAACTTCCATAAATATAATGAATATTTGAAAAAAATTTGAAAAAAATTTCCATTGGAAACTAAAAAAAATAATATTCCAACAATATTAAAAAAATTTATTTTAAACAAATTGAGAACATTAAAAGAAATAATGAAATAATTTTGAAAATTGTTTGATTAAAAATAAAACTAAAACATATTAATAAATATTGGAAATGCTTTGCAAAACTTTTTACTTGAAAACTTGTGACGGATGATTCAAAACATTTTATTTTTTAAACCAATATCTTTTAAAAATTATAAATAAATCTTAAATAAAATAAAACATTTAAAAAATAAAGATTCCTTGAAAACTATCTTCAGTATAATTTTAAATCATTTTTTAAAACATTTTCAAAACATTGTTTTTTTATAACATTAATTTGTGACCGAAGAGAGAAATACCATAGGATGTTCTTAAAATCATTTTATTAATTACATTATATAAAAAAAAGTAGAAAAATTATACTAATACATGGATATATCTTGAATGTACATAGTATAATGAAACACATGACTTTTCTTGATATATGGGTTATAATATTTCAATAAAAAGGAATAATCATTAACAGTCTTGAAAATCTCTAGATTGTCTCAATTAAATCATATCACCTGGTAACATTGGATTATACAATACATGTATGAAAATAAATTTAAATAAATATTAAAATATAATTAAAATAATTACATTAATTATATAACATAAAAAATAAAAGTTTATACACCATGAAAAATAATTTATGTTTAAAAACAAACATGAGAATTAATGAAGGGAATTAAGACATTATTATATTAGTAATATGGAAAATTTTGAAACATAAGCCCCATTAAATAATGATAATATATTGGATATGTTTATAAAAATAAATTAAATTATAATAATAATATAATACATCCATGTGTAGTATACACACAACACCAAGGGAATGGGTGGTGAATAAAGCAAGTTTCTCACGGAAATAAAAACTAATATGAAATATCTTTACCTTGTATATCAAATCTCATAATAATCATTAAAATAACATTTATAATAAATATAAATGTATCATAAATACTTTAAAGAACCATATTATTATATATAAAACTATATATGTTTTTATCTTGAATTTATATTACCCCTAGTTAACAATCACATGTAGAGGTTTCACTTCAGGTAATATTCATTTGTTTTTCACATGCATCTTAATGTTTTATATATTCAGTATCTTACTTATATAAGGATTCCAAAATAAATACCATGATATCTATGTCATATATATTCAGTATATATTTATTATTATATTCTTTATAATACATAAGTATGAAATATAATCCATTGTTCATGGATATGGTAAGACATATAAACACTTGAACTTTGCTTCCATTTTTATTATTGTATTGAAATAATGAATGAAAATGAATTATCAATATATATGTATATAATATAATTATACTAGAAATAGAATTTTATATATAGAATATAATTTCACTATACCCATCTTTAATACATTGCGTGTAGTGTGTGAATGAATCACATCGCATTGAGGGGGTTGTAGTCCACACATCCCCAAATGAAATTAAAATATTTTCCCCGATGGTAAACAAGAGATAAATGTGTTGTAAAAGTAATAATTAAGAATAAATAAATAATAAATATAATATAAAACATGTATATAATTAGTTTCCATCATTATTTCCACCATGAGTAGTGGTAAAGGAAAAATTGAACATTCATCCTTTATGGAGGCGGTAGTTCATCTTACACACAAAATATATGTTTGTTACCCATCAAATTGAGGTGTGTGTAAGTTGATTTTGAAATTATATCATAATAACAACATAGTTTATTTTGGATAATGTTGTTGTCAAACAGTAGTTTAATAACAATATTGGAGTTGGTGGAAAAAGAAAATAAATGAAAGGAGATTGAGAGATGATGTTACAACATAATCAGGTAACTCTTTTTGGATTGTGCCAAAAGGATTCCTAGGAATACCTTCATCTAAATAGGAGGCGTCAAGGAGAAAATTATGGATGTCTAGAAGTTTATTTGGTATATATTGGATGAACCAATGGGATTCGATAGGTGTGATGAAGTGGGATATCTGACAGTCTTTCATAGGGAAGGAGGAGTGACACTCTTGAAAATATTTGATGAGAGAATTCCACTGTCATTTTTCATGTTTCAAGTGGATAAAATAAGGATCCAAAGTCAATCCAATGGAGGATATGATATAAATATGTTTATTTAATTTAATTTTAATGATTCAATATGTTTTTTGGTCTATAGGGATATGGATTACCCCCTTATTAATCTTAATTTTACCTTAATCAATGTAATTATCTTTAATTAAATTCAACAATCTATTTTGAGAAAAACAATGATAACCTTATTATAAATTATAAATTATGATTATTCAAATTATACAATCAATTTTTCCAAATTCAAATAATACACGTGGCATAAAATAATTTAAAATTAATCGTGAAGTTCATTCAATAATGGGGGGTTTTAATGTAAAAACAATAAAATCTTTTCATTGTTTTTATATCCAATTATAATGTTATATTGGTATCAATTATCTAAATTATATTAATTTATAAAAAAATTATTTTAATAATCTTTCAATCAAATTTAAAAATAATTAATATTTATTAATAAATTATATGAAAAATCGGTTTTGAATTAAAATTACTTATTTTTAACTATTCATTAAAAAATGAAAAATAACATAAAAAAATTATCCAGACCTAATAATTATTATTATAATTCAAATATTATGTTTATTTTGATATAATATTTCTTCAAATGTGCTATAAGTGATATTTAAAATGGGTTCTCCCTTAAAAAGTGGTAAAAACAAATTTATAAAAATATATGTTTTCTAGCCCAAATTTGTGTTTGTTCATTGTCTTATGTATACAAGATATATTGAATGAATATAAAAAATATTTGATTGAATATATGACATATATATTACATATTGAGAACGCTCTAATTTGATCGAATTTAAGTTAATAGTATAAAACATCTCAATGACCATAATAATATTTCCTTTTAAATTCATTCAGTTTTAATATCCATTTATAATTAGTGGGTAACCTATGAATTAATATTATATTTTTTAAATAATATATTTTAATTAATTATTTATACTATTCATAACATCTATTATAATATCTAGTTTATATTTTATTATATTAAAATACCATATTTTAATAATATATTATTTTTGGGTAAGCCTTGACCAAGTCTGTTACACAAGAAATCTTGGTGAGCCATTGTTTTGTATAACACATGCTTAACTAAGTGTTTCGTATAGATGAAGCTAATGTTTAATTTTTGTGTAGCGCAATACAAGTTGGTATCATGTGAAAATAATGTTTGACTTACTATATTAATATATATATATATATAAGTATATCTAATGTCACCTAAAATTCAAAATATCCAAAACATTAAACTAATTCAAAAAATGTAATTCACAAAATCTCAGGGAGTTACATGAAGCAATAAAAATAGTGAATAACTATTAATGAATGGAAAATAGTATGTTACAAAAGGAAAATATATGATATTATAAATATTAATATGTTTCTAGTGTAATTTAATAATATCTATAAAACCATTATAAAGGAGGTCACTGAATGTTCAGTCAAAATGAAACATGAGGTAAGGGATTTTTTTACTCAATTTTAGTTCATTAGGTTAAACATATATTTCATTTAACATGCCATATTATGATTATTTTTATGATAATTTTTTATTAAAGTATTTCTTATTTCAACTGTTATTGTGTGTATTTATAGTCGAAACATATAGTTTATTATTTTATTAATTCCCACATCAAAATATGATCTTTGTAGAGGTTTAATTCATAGTCACATTATTATCTATATAGTTTATTAATGAATTAATTTTAATGAAATTATTTTAAAATATCATAATACACCCAATTTATTTTGTTATCCTCTAGTTACTCATGAATTTTTCAAGAATTAGTAACATTTCTCCACTCATTAGGTCTTTTATCAATTGAGAAATTTTTTTGATAAAATATTATTTCATTTATATATCATGTAAAAAAATTATTTTCTCGCAAAACCATGTTTTATAAAAATAATCAAAAATGTTTTAACCTTTTCAAAAAGAATATTTAAATTAATTTTTTAAATTAATATTGTTAAAAAATCATTCAAGGTCATATTATGTTGTTTTCAATATATATTTTTTTAAATGTTAATGGAATGTTCCATCCATTTTCCAAAAAAGGCACTTACCAAATATTTTTATATTGAAAAATGAAAGTTATATTTAACTTGTATTGAATGTATGTTATTAAACATTATCATGACCATAATTTCATAGATACTTACATTCCATTTTTAAATGTTTTTCTTTTAAAAATAATTTTTAAATGTTTTTTTCAATGAAATGGTTATTCAAAATGTTTTATGAATTAAAATGTTATATTGAAAATGGAAATGATATTTTCCACATGTTTGTTTTCAAGATATTTTTATTGTGTTTATATTCATAAGTGATATCAACCATTCAGTGTAGTCATGATCCAATGGGGATATGATGTATTATTATCAGACTTATTTTGTCATTGGATAATTTATGATCAACTAAATTCAAGAGGTACAATTTTTTTACCATTCACTAGTTTACTCAGAATGGGTTATGATTATTTTTATTGGTTTTTATTCATAACTAATATCAACAATTTAGTATATTCATGATTAAATAGGAATAAGTTTTATTGATATCATACATATTCTTTCATTGGATGATTTATGATCAAATTAATTCCCTATATACATTTTTATTACAATTCACAAGTTTATTCAGAATGGTTATGTATTATTTTTATTTATTGATTTAGGTATTAAAATTTTGTATGTGAAATTTTTCTCCAACCTAAATGTTTATGTGGATTATGTTTCACCTATTTCATACGAAGAATGAATTGTACTGTGTATATAATAGTAATGGTCTGTTATATCCCCTCGATGCATCAATGAGACTAATGAGACCAACTATATATGGTTTTTTAATCACTTGACCATTTAAAATAGATTCCTTGTAACATATTCTTGGTGTTATTATATTTATTAGCATGAATCCTTCTCTATGTTTGATGTCTTCATTTGAAGAATCTACCATATTTTATATATTGGAATGAGCCCTCGATGGTATGTTTTAGATGTTTGTCTTTATGAATTCAAAAATTATGAATTAATTTATAAATATTCAATGTGATTATTATATTAGTTAGAATAAGCATGGTAATGTTTCAAGCTCATGTGATTACTTACATAGAATGTTTTATGATATTTTATTCCATCCATATTATTGTCATGTTATTGATTATATTTTATGTGTTTTAGTAACTTACCTTTCTATATTGATTATTCCTTATTTATGCATAGCTTTCTCTATATGTTTCTAATTACTGAGCATCTAATCCCAGGCTTTTCTTATGTTTTATTTTCCCCAGGTTAAAAATATGTATATTTTTATTGATATGTCGAAATACACTATGATTAATATTAAAATTATCAAATAGAAATATTTGTGTATTTATGTTTTAAAATGTAAAATGAATTTCAAGAATCTATCTTGTTTACCCATACTACTAATCTATTTAGTATTTCAGGATGTAAATACTAGTATGTTATTCAAATTTAAAAAATATGCCACTGGATTGCGGATTCTATAGCCGGGTCACTATGTTTGGTTCCAAATGAAGTCAAGTGGAATCCTTGGGAACTCAATTTAAGAAAAAATAGGTTTAGGACCATAACCCTATGATAGAAATTTAGAATATGAATATAATAAAATCAAAAGGATTCTATATGGAAGATATTATAAGGGATTTACTGGTAATACGTCCCTATTTAGATACTACACAATGATATGGTAATGGAAAAGAGGTTCTTATAGGTTATAAATTAAAAATGGGATCATTGGTATTGACATGATCAATACATGGTGCACAACAACAGACTTTATTGTGCACCTTTTTTGAAACTTACAAGGGATATTCATTTGATAATTCAAATTTTCATTACAATAAATTTTTTAATATTTAAAAATAAGTATATCCCCAATAAAAATTTATTTATTTTTATGAGATTGGATATGCATAATTTTTTTCAATTAATGTTTATCATTTCTCTAGTTTTTGGATTATATATTATTATTCATAATGATATTATCTAATCTAGTATATTCGATCATTTAAAATTTGTACCTAGTAGGTGGAATCAGAACAAAATCATTGCACATAATCCAAATAGTATGAATGATCATTTATTTTATGGGATTAGGCCAGTCATTGATAGGGAAGTATTCTCCCAAAAAATCATCATATATGGAGATAATATCATGTAATAATAATATAATGAAAGAATATTATAAGAATTATGGATTAAAATGGAATAATGAGAATAGGAGTGTGTAAGTGAAAAATATTTCTAATGAGAAGAAAGAAAAATGGGTTTTCCAACATGTTATAACAATGGAATGAATTCTATAATTTCATTCATAAATGGAATTACAGTTTTCAATAGATATAAAGAAAAAGTCCCCCATTATTGTGATATTATGTGTAATAAAAAAGTGCTTAATGTATAATGCTTCAAATATAAGGATATGGGACAAAACACCATGAAATATCTGATTCATCAAAGGAATATACCACAAGAGATTCTTATGTATCCTAGTCAAGAGTTATCCATTTACCACCTATGAAGTGGAATTATTAGTGTTCCATTTTTACGATTCAATAATTATGTCATTTGAATATTTTATCAATGATATCTAAATTATATAAATTATGAAATGTATAATTATTTTGCAATAATGGTTTTTCATTAAGGATTTTAAAGTGTATGTTGAATAGTACTAGTGAGCATGAAAAATGATTCATTGGGAATTTTAACTTTTTATAAAAAACATGATTGAGGGAAAGATAACACATAATATATTAATGATTTTGGATAATGATGTTGGGAAAAGATATTATTTATGTGAAAACTAAAAAAATGATAGTACTGACTACCTCAGATATGATTAATGATTTTTTGAAAAAAAAATTTCTTCCAGACCATGTTTACAAAATCAAAATATTTAACGAATATAACAATTTATGTATATTTTACTTAAATAATATGGAGTCATGAATGATTATAAAGTTGATTTATGTTATGTCAAGTTATTAAAATATTTCTCGAGAATATACGAAAAAGCAATTCACATGAATATTATATAAAAATTAATAACTACTTCACGTCATTTGGAAGATTAATGATATTTTCACATTAGAAATTATTTTCCTTATTTCAAAAGTTATAGATACTATTCTTTTCAAGATTCTATAAGGATAACCATTTCTTAAATATTTTCTATTGATATTTGGATGGGGTTTTATAGATTAATGTATTACATTACTATATAAATATTTATACATATATGATAAATTGTGCTATCCATATTGGTCTTAGAAAACAGTAGAAGACATAAGAAAATAGTTGTCACTCTTTTATGAACCATAAAATCAATTGAAACAAAATATTAGTCTTCTGGGGTAAAAAATTAGTTTATGGATATTAATTTCATAGAGTAAGTGATTACTTGGAAATTTTTGACAGCACATCCAAATGATGAAATTATGCGGATGAAATAGAAAAGTAACAATTATGTTTATTTCCATATATTCATATATTTTTATAAAATCATCTACATTAGGAGAAGGATCATGAAATAATGTTATCTTATTATATTTATATCTAATGAATCGGATGGTATTTTAAACAATCCAAGATTTATGGTTTTATGGACTTTAAAAATCCATTGAAATCTCAATTTGTTATTATTAATGTAATATCCCAAATTGTGGTCCACATAAAACAAGCCCTGAGATGGTGGGTCACATGGCCTCAAACATGCCTTAGTGTTTTCTAGAGGCTTCCAAATACCAATGAGGGTGTAAAGGTGTTAAAATATTGACAAAATAACCTATTATCATAGTGAAAAAAAAATGATTCAATCATAATCATAAAATAGTATAAGAATATTATATTATAAAATAGAATATATTGAACAAGTGAAGAAGCATAAATAACAGAAGATATGAATAATAATCAAAATCCTCTATGGAAGTTTCATCACATGGATTCATGGAATGAAGATATACATAAAGAGGAACATTCACACTATCATGATTTAAAAAAACATCAACAAGGTTGATCCATTAGAATATCGAGCATATTCTTAGTCTTGTTCTCTTATTATCCATCTATATGGAATATATATCAATAAATACAATTTGGGCCCTTTCTGTTATCTAAACCTCCAGGAAAATAATCCTTTCGAGTAACAAATATATCCCGTGTAGGGTGTGAGATAAAATCATTGTAATCCACAACTGTTGGGTTGTAGAAGTAATCTAATTAGTGATCATAACTAGACATTTTTCATGTATAAATAGTTAACTAAAAATGATGGATAAATAAATAAACGCATTCTCAGGTTCATAGAGTATAGCTAGCGGGACTACATGCTTCATCTCATGGATAGAAAAGAATGTCTGATCAGTCACTATATATATCTATATTATTAATATATATAATGTAGTTATATATTTAATCAATCAATATGAACCATGTATGTATGAAAATAAGTGGCCATAATCATGGAATTCTTGTTCCTAGATTGACTGAGTCCTAACTAAAACACCCTAACTAGTATAATGACCCTTTAGGCTCACGAAATAGTTTAAATTACCTATATACCAATAAGAATATAATATGTTATAAAATTCACTAGGGATGGTGAGTGAGACATCATTTTGTCACTCTATCATGGGACATGGATTATAAATCCAAACATTCATCGAGTATCAATGGTGTGAGATGTCATGCTCATCACCCAATGTAATGGACCCAGATAATGTCTTGCTGAACTAGTACCTTACCATCATATGATGGCCTATATAAATGTCTCATCAAATTTATAACATAATACATGAAGAAATAGTTCTCTTGTTTCAATATACATGTCCAATTACATACTAGTCATTTCAATTCCATATAATATTATGATAATGCATGACTAAAATATGCATTAGCATACTAAACATTACAAATCATTACATTAAATCCATTTCATTTATTTATAATATAATAACCTATCATGAATATGTAATTCCATTCAATCTATTTAATTTAAACAATTTCATTTAAATCATGGAAAGGATAAACTTAATGGGTTGTCCTTCAAATATAATCAAGAATATTTAATACATTTGGGAACAAAAACTCAATTTAAATTGTATTAGTCATGTAAATGGTGACCTGGTAATTAGGGTGATTTCATGGCTAGGAAATTTGTATTATAGGTGGCATAGACACCTAATATTTACACATTATAAAATTTAAGAATACATATTATAAGGGAAATTCAGTTTTAATGATAATACAAATTACTAAGAGGTTATCCAGGTATATTCACATTTAAAAAAAAGGGAATTCATCTTGGAACACCCATGGGGGTTGATAAATGATATTTACCACCTCAAAACCACTATGTAAAGTTCTATTGGCATGTATCATCATGCAATGTTCGATTTCATAGGACGAAATCAATTAAAATGGTATATTTGATAAGTCCTAGAAATACTGTATATATTTTTTAATTATACAGAATTATTACGAGACCGCGATATCTGACAGAACATGATTCTGAGGCCCGGAGTGCCTGGTATGATCCATTGAAAAACTGTGATGCTTAAAATAGCATGTGTCAGTATTTTTACTGAAAAAGTGTAATAAACCTTAAAATGTTTCCCAGATTATAAATCTGAGTGCAATGTTGTGTTTCGGATGGCACTTTTACCTTAAGCACGACTTAAGTTTATTCGGCGGTGACCTCTAGTGAGAAAACCTGAAATTGGCATAACTCTAAATAAAACAATTAAATTAAAAATTTATTTTATTTTTCAAAAGCTTATAATGCATGAGCGATGACCAAGATTAAAAATCCGAGGCAATCGCTGAACACAAGAGGGTATGATTTTTTAGGCAGATACTAGCATTGGATAGCGCGAGCCAAAAGAGGATTTTAGTTTTAGGCCATAAATAAATTAATTAAGTGAAAATTATTATTTTTGTAAAATATGTAACTTCTAAACTGTAAATAGGATTGAAAATATTAGATTACCATTGAGCTCGTGAGGGAGTTTTCCCCATAAACGGACCCTAACCTCGACCGATGCGGGTTTAGGGTGACTGTTAATAATTTTTTAACCTTTTTTAATGTATGTTCTGTAAACATGCGGGTCACATTTTCTAACTTTTATGCTGATGCTCAGAATTTAAAAATGAAAACATCGTTGAATCCATAGTGTTGGGATTCACTTAAGAGAAGCTTTACTTTGACCATAATAGATCAGGTGGAAAAGATAGTTTTTATGAATTTCTAATGAAATAATAAAATAACATAGGAATTTTTATTTTACTTTTTTCATACCACCTGTTTATTGGTGGTGGTGGGGACCACGGAGGTGGTCCGATGTTTAAATGTGAGATTTTAATTTCCCTGTAAAACATTGGTTGTTTAACCACCCCTCGTATAATAAATGTGGATCATTAATTATGTCAATTAATGTGGCACATTAATTTAATAAATTAATGAACCTCATTAATTATTCTATGTGTTACCCCCTTCTTCCCCCTCTACTAATGTGAAGCTTGAGGTGGAGTTTTGACATGACATCAACATGAATGAAACCCCTGGTGAAGTGATGCGAAAACTTCCACCGACAGAGACAGATGCTTGGGAGACAAAAATTTGTGGTCGACGAATGCCAGCGGCTTCATCAAACCTGGAATCTTTTTCCAACACTATGATGTCTCCAATGAATCACGAGGTATGGGTTGTCTTTTAATTCAATAAATTATCAGGATTCTTCTTCAAATTATTGAATTTGTTGGTGTTAATTGGGGGGGGTTTTAATGGGGTTTATCATCATGTTAATGTGATGTATGAATTACTCCCACATGTTATAATGCTAACACGGAGAGTGGGGGCCAATAAAACAAGGACCTTACCCTCCGCTAATTTATTTTCATTTCGTTATTTGGAGGTAGGTTGTTCTGACCTCGGAGAACCTTGAAACTGAGAGGTGCGCAATAATAGTAGCATCTAAAGAGAAAAGTAGGCTCGTCCGGAAGGATGAACGGACCACCTGATCCCACCTGGTGGCCCGCGGAAGATTCACCAGCATAGACCTATTGGAAAAGGTGGTGGACGGTACTCGCCTGCTGTAGAGGAGGTTGGCGGTGCGGCGGAACCGAAGGGAGGCTGAAAACTGGAAGACTGCGTTGGCGACGTGGTGCACCGTCATGTGCTGCGGTGAAGGATTCACATAATCGAAGCAACATAACTAGAGAGGAATTGTGCCCTGCAGGACTCACAGACGATGTGCTTGTTCCACATGGTTCCCCTAGTTGATGATCAGAATAGATCTTGTTGAGCTGTTCGGGGAGATGGTGGCCTACCGGATAGCGTGTCGCGTCTCCCAGCGTGTCTCACCCAACTGGTAGGCCAGATCATACCTAGACTGGGTTGGGTCACTCCGAACTATGTTAAGTCATCCTAGACCAGGTTGGTATGATTTGGACGGACTGGACCTGAATCCCTCTTAGGCCTAGAAACTCTTAAATGGTTGTATCTTCCAAACTAGACATCTGTTTGAAGAAAAATCTACTGCGATGGTATCCATTGAGAGAGATAGACCTTTTGAGATACTCCATGAGATTTTTGGGGAAATTTGGAGATTGATCAGGTTGGATCAAATCTGAATCCAACAAGGCCATCAACACTAAAAATCTAATAACTAATAGACCGAGTGTCTGGTTGATGCGATGTATGTTGTGCTGTAACCCTTATGACGAATCGGTTCATCGGGTTACTTATTCGTGGGACATAGTGTTGATTGAAATATGACTGATGGATCGAGGAGCGGTTTCTCCCAGAGACAATTTTACTATGATGGAGAATCCTATGTCTGGTTGAAACGTGAAAAATGAAGAGAGTTTACGTAAGAATCCGCATAGAGCGATTCTGTGTGAATCTGCACCGAGCAATTCTGTGTGAATCATCTCCCAGAAATACTGTGTGAATCATCTCCCAATGATTCTATGTGAATCTACACCCAATTGATTCTGTGAGAATCAGCATCCAGTGGTTCTCCATGAATTAGCACCAAGTGATTAGTTGGGAATCAATACCTAGGGATTCTTTGTGAATCAGCGCCCAGCGATTCTGTGTGAATCAGCACCTAGCGATTTTGTTTGAATCATCACCTATCGATCCTGTTTGGGTCTAGCGAGGCTTAGTATCTATTAATCGTATGTGGATCCTATAGGGGTTTGTACCTATTGATCATGAGTGGTTCAGCATAAGTGCCTCATGAAAGAGTAAGATGATATTTCCTTATAGCCATTCATTTTTACTGTTGTACTCAGTTGTACGTGGTTTGAGTAGTGAATTTTTCTTTGTTCTTTGTGATTGAGATTATGCTGTTGGTTTCCCGTTTTTGAAATCTAAGAGACCATCGGGGGTCATGTGGTCCTTACATGGTATTTTTATAGTCACCCCCTCATGGGCTTTGCCTGCAACTTTTTGAGTCTTGAGGAGATGACAAGAATCCTTGGCTGAGGTTCGGGGAGCTAGGACCGGATGCTGGACGGTGGTGACAGCTGATGTAGAGATCTATAGAGATGGTTTGTTCTTAATATTCAGGTAGGATCCTCGGTTAAAGAATATATGAGTAGTTTTCTGTTTTCAGTTGTAGTTGTACCATTATAGTTGGGCTTGTATTCTGGCACCTTACCATCAGTACACACTTTTACTACACTAATATTTCTTCGTTTTTGAATATTTTTTCATTCTATTCTGTTTTTTTGTATAGGATTAAATGAAATGTCTTCCTGTTTTAGGGATACATCTTTCCAGTGCTAGTCTCCAACCTCGGGCCTATGGAAGGCGGGCTTGGGGTAGTCATGGAACGAGCCCTGAGGGATGATTTGTGACAACACTCGAAAAATTCTTGGGTGTGGCATAATAAAATATCTACAAGTCATAAAAAATCATTTGGAAAATTATGTTCCCACCAACATAAATCCAATATAACTCCAAGTTCATTAGAAGCCTCATATTTTATTTTATATAGATTATATATATGAAACAATCTAATGAACTATAGATATGTAAAAAGAGATTTCAATTAAATAGTTGTATAATTCAAAAATAACCCTATATAGTATGGGTAATGATTCTATAATGTTCCAAGATCGATACAGTTCTTTAGATATATCGTGAATCAAACATCAAATGTTGGAGTTTTCTTGATGACTAGATTGAGAGGTTTGGGATGAAAAAGTAGAAATAATAAAAGAACACATGCTGGAAGGGAGGAGAGGAAAAAAGAAAAAGTTTTATTAGATTACAAGAGGGAAAATTATAATTTCACCTTGAAATATATAAAAACATAATTTGTTCCCATGGTTGGCCAAACCATGTGGCATTAACCACTACTTAGGGGTACACCACATGATTAGAAACATGGTTTGGTACCCATTCACAAATAGTTAAATAATCATGTGTCCCAAACATTAAATTTTCAACAAAAACATGATCCTAGGGTCGCACAGTTACAGGAAAGCTGTGTGTCTCATGTTACCCCATTATTTGTAACCGTATGGTTTGGGGAAACTGTATAGGGTGGGTTGGACAATTTTCTCTAACAAGGTGGCACAATCATTTCTTCCCATTTTAGGGCTCTAGGCTCTAGACGATCCCCAGATGCACCTTTGACCTTCTTTACTTGATTAAGAATCATTAATAATATCTATTAATGGAATTTAAAATGGAAACTAACAATACATAACTTCATGAATAGATTGGTCAGTACAACATATCCTGCTTAAATAAACTGACCCCTAGGTTGGCCTTTTGAGGGTAAATATGTATCATCAATGAAGAGTTATAGCCGCAGATCTCATTTATCATATTCTTTCTCCAAAGTCTCATCTTGTATTTAGTTTTTCTACTATAAAACATACTCTACTAGAACAATCCTACCTTAGAGTGTCTTCATGTTTATATCAATGATAAAATTGGATACTCCTCAAATGAATCATCCACATCCATTTAAACCACATCAGGATGAAATATGTGTGATGGGTCAGTATAGTATTAGTAAAGATGAGGTAAATTAAAATAATTATGGATTGATCGGTACCGTTGAGGAAGTGCCAACTGGTAAGACACTATTCTGTACTTCTTCACATCCTCAAAGGGTCTAATGAACCTCCTTGAGAGATTATCATGACTTTGAATACATCTATTCAAAATCCTCAATGTGAATCACAAGAAAACTAGGTACTGTACCTAGAACTCAAGATTTCACCAACTTTTGTTTGCATACAACATCTTCTTCGATTGATCTGTCAACCCGCACTTGATGATCAGCTAAAACTTATCTCTAGTAAAATGTATGTGATGTGGTATAAGCATAGTGTCTTCCCTTATATATAACTATAATAGAGGGAAGAAAAAATGCATACCATGTAAGAAATTACTGAGATTAATCTCTATGGTAGACTAAAATATTTTGTTATTAGAAACCTTGACAAGGTGAATTTGTTTCTCCCATGAACCCCCAAATTCAACAACACAAGAATAGAGCATGTCCTTTAGCACTTGAATAGTAATATTTATCTATCCTTTGATCTGTCAAGGAAAAGATGTGCTCAAAAGTACTAATATACCCAATATATTCAGCAACAACATCTATAACTGTGACATAAAATGATCTTATCAATTAGAAATTATAGAATGTGGATATCAATGATGATGTAAAACCTCCATTATGTACATCAATCCTACATCGTCTACCGAGAAGGTATTTAGAAATGGTAAGAAAAGTGTTACCTTCACCAAATGATAAATCAAATCACACACGTTGTCATCTACATGGAGTGATCATAGTAAAAACATCATTGAATATATCGGAAATTCATCCCATTTTCACTCAGGAATGGACAACGGCTATAGAAGACCTACTAGTCGCTGATGTTCCACCTTCACATGCCGATAAGTTGAGTGTTGTGAGATGAATCCAGAGATATCACATTTCATATCAGTCCAAAAATACTAGTGTCGTAGGTCCCAATAGAATTTGGTGACACTGAGAAGGACCACAGTAGTTGTGGCATAGAATTCATCCTTAATATCCTCTTGAATGTCTACAGGGACCCATACACTTTCACAGAGTGGTAAGGTATCATCCCCATCCATAGTCCAAACTAACAATGTATCTTCATCTGAAATGCATTCCATAATGAAGAGTCCCTCAGGATCAGAAAATTGATTTATTATTACACACTCTAGAAGTGTAGAAGTCACAACAATGTCTGAGAGTATTGTCTGTCCATTTTATTCTTGAACCTCAATGTGAATCATTCATAGTAAGGGAATATGATTAAATTTTCCATTGGACTCTAGAACCACCAATGTTTGAGATATCTAGCTAAGAGAATCAGACATATGATTTTATTGTCCTACCATTTAGGAAAGAAAATAATCAAACAAATATAGGTACGCAGGCCACCTACACTGCTTGAGATTCAAGTATCCCTGTGTAAATATATTTTTGGTGATATTTTTGATATGTGAATACCAAAAACAATCTCCATGTAAATAGTGTCTCCAAACTCATAATGTATTCATGAATGCAGTGATCTCGAGGTCAAGCATCAGGAAATTCATCTCGGGAGGCCTCAACTGATGAGACCGGTATATGGAGACCCACTTGTCCAGTACCATAATAGATCCAAGAACATTATTCGATGCTTTACAGTAAAAATTAATGATCTTTCCTAGATGTGGTAGATTCAATATCTTTGTATAAGTCAAAGAGATCATAAAATTATGAAATGATATTTCAGAAACGTATATCCATATGAATTTTCACAAATTTATTTGTTACGTCTGTAAGAAGAACTAAAACACATGAGAAATCCTTGATAAAGGGTCTATAATTTTTGGTTATCACCAATAAACAATGTATTTCAAATAACATCATGGGAGGATCCCAAGAAACAACATCTCTCATCATCTCTAGGTATAATGAAACTCCTCACTCTAAGAAGAAATGACCCATGAAGTGGGATTTTTTTGTCCAAAAGTGGAATTTACTGAGCATAGAATAATTCACATGCTCTATAAGGGAAATCATCTTGAAACCAATATGGGTTGCATTATCATTTCCATAGAGTGAATAAACCAAGATATTATCCACTAAAAATAGAAAAAATGAATACAAATATATGGGGAAAGCCTAGTTCAAAAGATCTATAATAAATGCAGTTGCATTCATGAGCCCAAATCGAAAAATAGATTACTTCATTAGACAATACCTTATATTGTATTCTATGTGGGGTATGTATAAAATCCTAACACATAGATAATGATAAATCGACCTCATATCAATATTTGATAAAACTCTCACAAATTTCATCTCATATCGACGTCATTTATTATAGGAAGTGGATACCAATTCATCATTGTGAGTTGTTTCAATCGACATTAATCCACACCGAGCCTAAGGGAAACATACGCCTTCATGGAAAAAAGAACAAGTGAAACCCAATGAGAAGTGCGAGGAAATAATAATACTTTATCCTCCAGAACCTCTAATTAGTTATTGAGCTCTAGAAACTGCAATGGTGACATCTTATAAGGAGGAGTGGTCACTAGTTCTACTCTTAGAATAGGCTTAATAGTAACCCCTACCTCTCAGAAAAGTGGTAGACTGAATAAGTGTTTTGAAAATACATCACAATATCGCTATAAAATAGGAATGAAAATAGAGGGTCATAACTCTTCTTCAGATATGAAAATACTTGTGATATGAGCTGTCAAATTGGCCAGTATATGCTGCTCAGGTTCAAGTCTAGTCGCACTAACATCCCATTCTCCCTTATAGAAATTTCTAATACCCTTTTCTGATTGAAACGTCACCCTATGAAAATATCTATCAGTATGGGATTAATATGTAATTAAATATACAATCCTAATTATTTCGACATAACTCATCATGTCTAGAATTAAAGGATTCCATATGAAAAGGTATCTACCATCAAAAAGGGTAAATCCTTACAATAGGGAATGCCCTTGGATCGGATACCTAATAGGGTCTCTAATTTAATAATTCCACATGATTGTTCTGTCTCCAGGACTAGAAATCTAATTTGTTGGACTCCTCATGTGCTAATCATGTTTTAATGATCACAAATACTATTACTGTTAATTAATCTCAATCTTCATTTCACATCTTGCTAATGCTCTTCAATCTCAATAATAACTCCACACCATGTTTTAATAATAACAAGTCTTATGGATGTTGATTACTCTCTTTATTATTTACGAGTCTTATCCATGATCATAAATCTCACCTATATTATCACACCTTTATATTTATGATTCAAGCTCTTTTACTCTCTAATAATTAAACTTAATCCATATTATGTATATTACTATCTATGTCCAAATACATATATTTGTCTAAGTATGGAGACATCGTGAAGGACTAACCATGTCCAGACACTGTGAAAGACTCACCATGACCAGACACCGTGAAAGACTCACCGCGACGAGACACCGTGAAGGACTCACCGTGAAAGACTCACCGTGACCAGACACCGTGAAGGACTCACCGTGACCAGACACCGTGAAGGACTCACCATGAACTAGACACCGTGACATGGACATACTGTGAATCACATACCGTGAAGCTTATACTATGAGCCACATACCATGAATAAGACACCGTTTACATAATCACTGTGACACTGTTTCTTACCTTTTTGTCAATATTATTTAAATAATGCTAACGGTCATATTTGATGATTTTAATTCAATTAATGTTATTTAATGATAGTTGTTGGCATGTCAGGAAACCGTATCTCGTACCTATGAAAAGTAAATCATTCATACTATCAGAACTTGTAGAATATAAGTATGATTAAGATGCAGTACACATGCTAGCGGTGTGCAAGTGTGAATATACAACTAGAAGAACTTACATACACCTGAGAGCACTATGCTGAACAAGAAGAACAATCATGAACAATAAGGAGATTGAAAGTATTTAAAAGAACTCTCATGAATGCAGTCCAACACCTCTGAAGAACACACGCCGAATGAAGAGATCATTCTCACTCCTGAAGAAGACAAGCTGACTATGACACTCTGTTTTTCAACAGAAAAACCAAAGAAGGACTCAGAAGCTTTCCTGCTGAATCCAACGAGTCCAGATTTGCATTGATAATAACTAGAGCTTTCTAAACTCTCATCTATCTTCTCTACGTGATTTATTTATTAACTTTTGAGTAGTGTGGTGTGCTCTGTATTTCTTATACACACATTGTCTCCTATACTAAACTAGAGGATATCATATCCTCACTCCATATTTCTTAACTCTTATTTACCCACATCAACTATGGAAGAGGTCCTTGTGTGGCCTGGTCTTTGCTTTATTTCCCACGTAGAACAGTGGTGGAGGTTCCTGTGTGACCTGGACAGTTTTGGTAAACTGTTGTTAACCACGATACAGGGTGTGGATCAAATTTATATAAATTTGAGAGGACTAAGTCTCAGTTTGAGACTGAACCTCTTATTATATCTGTTGTGCATCCATAATTTATGTTCAAATTATACAACAAAAATCTTATTTATTACACTGCTATTACATTGAAATACAAAATTATTTTCATGCTACTTTGATAGGTAAATTTGAATGTGTTTACACTTATTGTAAATCGGTAGATTAGTTTCAAATGTTAGTTTGATCTTGTCGTTAAACTAACTGAGACCTAATCAATCTTGGAGAAGCTATGTGAACATTTAAAATCTGTATAAATCCACTACAGTTTAACTTATTTTATAAATTAAGGGATTTTAAATAGACAATATTTTAACAGAAATATTAATTTTAACTCAATTCACCCCCCTCTTGAGTGACCACTCTGACCAACATTTGGTATCAAAGGATTAAATGATTTTTGAAATTCTCTGTTTTTTCAACTGTGATTTTAGTTTCCTTTTAATGTTCATAAAATTTATGTTATTTCTATATTTTTATCTCTTAAATTTATCTTTCTAAAATCTAGTTATGGATAATAGACTAGAAGGTGCTGCTACTAACAAGCCACCTTTCTTCAATGGTACAAACTTTGCTCAATGGAAGCTGAAAATGAAAATTCATTTAAAAAGCATGGGTTTTGATATTTGGACTGCCATAGAATCAGAATATAAAATTCCCACTGCTGTTAGGTACACTTGAGATGAACCTACAAAGACTGCTTTCAATAATAATTGTAAAGCTATGAATGCCATGTACTATGCTTTAGGAGATGAAGAGTTTAACAGAATTTCTACTTGAAAAACTGCTTTTGAAATTTGGGATACTTTGGGTGTTTCTCATGAAGGAACAACCAATTTTAAAGAAATGATATTAAATACTTATATTATTAAATATGATAATTTTAAAATGAAGACTGATGAACCTATTTCTGATATGTATCTCAGGTTTAATGAGATAGTCAATACATTAAATTCACTTGGTAAGGTTGTTCTAGAAAAGAAACAAATTATGAGAATCTTGAGATGTTTACCAGACCGATGGAGAGGCACATTTGTTTCAATCAGAGAGTCATGTGACATTGCTACTCTACCTGTCAAAGAACTCATTGGTAAGCTTATGATGTATGAGGAAGAACTCAAGTTGAATAAAGAGGAAGATGATGAACCTAAGAGGAAATCAGTGGCTTTCAAGACTACCGCTTCAAGGAACAAGGAAAAGATAAAGATCAAATACCTACTGACAGTTCAACTAGTAAAAATTCAGACTCTGATAGTGATGCTGAAATGTCTCAGATACCCAGAAGGTTTAAGAAGTTTTATAGAAAGAATAAATTTTTCAGAAAATCAAATTACAAAGGAAAGTATGACAATAAGGGACATTGGAAGAAGGATTGGAAAAAGCCAGATAAAAGTGATGAAGTTGTTTTCTATGAGTGAAAAAAGAAAGGACACATTAAAAAAGACTACCCAAATCTAAAATTCAAGAAGAAATATGATTACATGGACAGTAAGTACAAAAAATCTATGAAGGCTACCTGGAGTGCTTCTGAAGACAGCACAAGTGAATCTGAAATGTCTGATTCTGAAAATAATCTTTCCAACATGTGTTTCATGACAAACAAATCTGAGGTAACCTTAGATACTCATGTTTTAAATTTTTATTATTCCTGAGATGATGCAGAATCTGATTCTGATTCTGAAAACATGACTAGTGAGGAATTATTTGAATATTGTAATATGCTGGAAGTGACATGCAATGAACTTAAGGATAAATACAAATCATTAAAGAAACAACATGCTCTCACTTCTATTGTTAAAACCGAACTTACTATTGAAAAAGATAAAAATTCTTAACTCTTAAAGGAGAATACTGAATTGAAAATGTAAAATGAGAAACTTAGAAAAGACTTAGAGAAGTTCAAAAACGGAAAGGATACACTATCTCAAATGATAGGAAAGAAAGTTGCACCAAAATACACTACTGTAATAGGCTACAAACTTGGATAGAGACAGATTACTAAGAATAGATTTATTCCTAAATCTGGACAGAATACTGCTAGTTCTAGCTCTGGAAATTCATATGCTTCAAATAGTTATTCACATAGTTATAAATCAAATAGATTTTATCTTTCACAATCTTTTGATTCTGTAAATTATATGAGACCCATAAGACAAATTTGGGTACCGAAAACTTTGATTGCTAACCTGTCTGGACCCAAGAAGATCTAGGTACCAAAATCATTTCTTATCTAAATCTATTTTGTAGGAAACCTGCTTGAAGATTTCCCACAAGAAGACATGGTATATGGACAGTGGATGTTCAAGAAATATTTCTGGGGATTACTCATGCTTCAAGAGTTTAATAAAGGTTGATAGAGGTCATGTCAGATTTGGTGATAATTCTAAAAGAAATATCAGCAGCCTTGGCCAAATTGGTAACACTATTTCAGTTTTAATTTCTAAAGTTTTATTTGTTGATAGACTTAAATATAATCTATTAAGTATTTCTCAATTATGTGATGATGGGTTTAATGTTAAATTAGAAGATGATTCTTCAAATGTTTTTAATTCTAAAAATGCTTTAATAGTTTCTGCTTTGCTAAATGAAAATGTCTATGCTGTTGATTTAAATTCTTTAGCTACGCAAAATATTACTTGTTTAAATTATTTCCATAAAGAATCTTGGCCTTGTCATGGAATATTAGGAAAATGAAAAATAAACTCACTCAGAAAACTAACTAGGAAAAACTTAGTTAGACACCTACCTAAACTTGAGTTTTCTATTGACAATGTTTGTAATCCCTGTCAAAAGGAAAAGCAACATAAGGTTTCTTTTAAATCAAAGAATGATGTTTCAACTTCTAAACCTCTCGAGTTGGTTCACATGGATTTGTTTGGACCATCTACAGTTTCTTTCTTAAATGGGATGCACTATGTCTATTTCCTAGTATATGACTTTTCTAGATATACTTGGGTATAATTCTTAGCTCACAAAAGTGAATCTTGTTCTTACTTTGTTAAATACTCCAAATCTGTAGAGAACCATAGTGGAATTAAGATTAAACCTCTAAGAAGTGATCATGGTCATGAGTTTGAAAATCACGAATTTGAATCCTATTTCTCACACAATGGCTATAGTCATAACTTTTCTTCTTCTAGGACACCTCAGTAGAATGGTGTAGTAGAAAGATGAAATAGAACCATGTAAAAAATTTCTAGAGCTATGCTTAATGAATGTGGCCTACATATTTACATTTGGGTTGAAGTTGTGAATACAACTTATTATATTATTAATAAAGTCTTAATTAGACCTGTTCTTATGAAAACCCCATATGAGTTGTGGAACAATAGAAAAACTAAAGTTAGTTACTTTAGAGTCTTTGGATGAAAAATATTAATTCTTAATACAGAAGATAATCTTGATAAGTTTGTTTTGAAGTGTGATGAAGGAATATTTTTAGGATATTCTTTAACCAGCAAGGCGTATAGAGTTTTCAACAAAATAACCAAGTGTGTGGAAGAATCTGTTCACATCGAGTTTGATGAAACTGATCCACATGAGCCTAAAACCTCTCTTGAAAATCTTAAAGAAGATTTATCTATTCTGAACCTTAATGATAAAATCAATGAACCTGCTATAAAGACAACAAGTTCTGGACTTATTCCAGAATCTGCCTCATATGATCCCGAACCGAGAGAAGAATCTGAAATTTCTAGTCCTACCTTTTCTAGATCAACTAGAATTCTAAAGAATCATCCTTTATATGCTGTTGTAGGAAATCTTGATAGAGGGTCATAGACTAGAGCTTCTTTTATAAATCAGGTTGAACATCTGGCCTTCTTGTCACAGCTTGAACCTAAAAACATTAATGATGCTATTAATGATGAATTTTGGGTAATTTCTATGCAAGAAAAACTCAATCGGTTTGAAAGAAATAAAGTTTGGAATCTTGTTGAAAGACCTATGGACACTTTCACAATAGGCACAAAATGGGTTTTTAGAAATAAAGTAGATGAATCTGGACACATAGTTAGAAATAATGCTAGGCTAGTTGCACAAGGCTATAGTTAAGAACAAGGTATTGACTATGAGGAGACTTTTGCTCTAGTAGCCAGATTAGAATCCATTAGGATTTTACTTGCTTATGCTGCACATCTAAATTTCAAACTATATCAAATGGATGTCAAGAGTTCATTCTTGAATAGATATATTTCTAAGGGTGTTTTTGTTGAAAACCCACATGGTTTTTCAAACCCTCATTTTCCAAATCATATTTTCAAATTATCAAAAGCTTTATATGGTTTAAAGCATGCTCCAAGAGCTTGGTATGATAGATTAAGTACTTTTTAATTTCCAAAGGTTTTACAAAAAGAATAACTGATCCTACTCTGTTTATAAAACGAATTTCTAATGATGTTTTAGTTGTAAAAATTTAGGTAGATGATATTATTTTTGGTTCTTCAAAAACAACATTATGTATTGATTTTTCTAAAATGATGCAAAATGAATTTGAAATGAGTTTAATGGGTGAACATAAATTATTTCAGGGATTTGAAATCTTTGAAAATGATGATGGAATTATTTTAACTCAATGTGAATATACTATAGATCTTTTAAAACATTTTGGATTGGATAGCACAAAAGGTAGTGACACTCCCATGAGTACCACCTGTAAGATGGATCTTGATGAAAATGGTAAATCCGTTGATCAAACCAATTATAGAGGAATGATTGGAAGTATACTCTACCTGACTGATAGTCATCCTGATATTATGTTTAGTGTGTGTATGTGTGCTTGTTTTCATGAAAACCCTAAAGAGTAACATTTAAATGTTGTAAATAGAATTTTCAAATACCTCAAGCATACTCCCAATTTAGGATTGTTTTATCCCATAGGAAAATCATTTGGATTAGTTAGTTATTCAGATGCAGATTTTTCTGGATGTAAGTTAGATAGAAAACGAACCTCTGGAACATGTCACCTTTTAGGCAAGTCACTAGTATCATGGTGTTGTAAGAAACAAAATTTGGTCGCATTATCTACTGTAGAAGTTGAATACATAGCTGATGGCGATTGATTTGGACAAATTTTGTGGATGAAACACACATTACTCGACTATGGATATCAATTCAGACATATACCAATAAATTCTGACAACACAAGTGCTATTAACATTTCTAAGAATCCTGGTTATCATTCTAGAACAAAACATATTGATGTAAGACATCACGTTTTGAGGGATCATTATCAAAAAGGTGATATCACTTTGGAATTCATTGGTACTAAATATCAACTTTCTGATATATTCACTAAACCATTAAATTCTGAAAGATTAGACTACATCATACATGATCTTGGTATGATTGATCATAAATGAATATATTACTGATCTTAATGTTTAATAGGTTACCATACTTTACTTTACGATTTCATACTCACTGTTTCTAAGTGACTATTTTATGCTCACGGTCTCACCATCAAGACTCTATGCTCACGGTCTTTCAACTCACTATCTCACCGTGACTATACAGAATTCTCACTGTCTCACCGTGAAGACTACCAACTGTCTCACTGTGATGACTATTTTTCATCTCACCGTAATGCCTACTCACTGTCACACAGTGATGATTTATTTATATTATTATTTTAACCCGTATCACCGTAATTTTTATTTCACCTCTATTTTTTCCTGCATTTTTGTTTTTTTGACGTTTGACATTCCCAAATGATAAAACATAAGGGTTTCATTCGATTCCTTTCCCGAACTCTCTCTTGAACCTTCTCTTCCCTCTCGCCCGATCCTTCAATGAATGCCAAGGATGAAGCGTCCATCATCACTTTCTTTTGAGAAGCGCCTATCTAAGAAAAAGAATAGGATACCGAGGATAGCTCCCGAAGGACTTCTAAACCCAAAGCTGGTAAGTCGTACAGTTGTACATGAAAAAGAGGTTTGCCCAGAGTGGTTGCTGTCAAGCAGATCATTAGTTTTGAAAGTTTTAAGAGAACAAGGATGGCTTGAATGGTTCACTGGATGTAATAGACCGATTTACCCGAGACTAGTATCTCAATTCTATCAGTATGTGAAGTTCTCCTTTGAGTTTGGAGAAAGATTTATGGTGAAAAGCTAGATAAATGGTCAGAAGTGATCTTTCTCTTCAAGGTTGTGGGCTGCATGCCTAAGAATTCCACATGAAGGAGTTTGTGAAGATTACCATAGAGACTCTCCTCCAACAACCGAAATATTTGACCTGGAGAATGCTTTGGAGATCCTGACTGGAAATGGCACCTACCGAAGGGTCATAGTTGCTGACTTAGATGGGGTGACTAGACTTCTGTTCAATTTTGTTCAGAATTTGATTAGTCCTAGAAAAGGATACTTTGTTGTGATGAATTATCTGGATGTTTTTCTGACCCACCTATTGAAGAATGGCCATAAGATAAATCTTTGTAAGTATGTTATCAACCATATTTTTGAGTTGTGAAAGTCGCTTCCACATCCACCTCCTTGTTTTACTCAAGGATGATCCCAGATATGTTAGTTGCAAAAGGGATGGTTGGAAAATATGAAGAAAAGTTAGAGGACCTTGATTACTGCCTATCCATGCCTATCATAAGAAGGATGAAGAGTAGCTGAAACCCCTGGAAGAAGCGGTGGGTTGAGGATAATGGTCAAGTGTATAAAAAGTTTAATCATGTTGACTATCCAAGAAGGCCTAAAAATCTATATGATCCTAGTTTGGAACCAGATTAAGTGGCAGAGTATTCAGAATAAGAAGAAGAAGAGTAGGAAGTAACAGCTGGAGTATCACCTAGAGAAGAAGCTAGAAGATCTTCAATGGAAACAACTCCTGTTGAAAAAGAAAGGACTGATGTCCATGCTGTTATCCCTGCTGAAATACCTCATGGAGAGAAAGGTGGTGTTAGTTTGAGAGAAGAGGAAGGTCCTGCTTCTAGTGCGGATGTAAATCCATAAGATCATCCTAATGCTGCAAGGAAACTGGTTTTTCCTGATTTAGAACAGCAAGAAACCTTAGAGGAAAATCCTGTTGAATAGGATCTTTCTGTTGAGAAAGAAGCAAGTCTGGAATCTCAACTAGTGGAACAGTCAGTTCATGAGATTATTCCTTCTCCTGAAGAGAGGATGGAAATTTCCTTTCAGCTGGAAAGGAAAGAGTTTGCTGAAGAGATTAGGGATGACCCTGAGGATCTTCTCCATGTTCCTAAGCCACAAGAATCTAGAAAGAAAGCACAAGTTGAGGGGGAGGAACCTCAAAACGTTGATATTGTGGTAGCTAGATCTGCTGAAGCTTCTCAACCTTCTGTCACATATTATGTGTGCACTCAGTATGAATTCCCAAGCTTTTATGATGTGAATGAGTCACAACAAGTGACTGCACCTAGAATGGATCATTCTTCTCTATTTCAACTAAAGTCTTTAACTCATCCAGAACCAGTACCAAGCCCAGAACCCCAACCTCAATCGGAATCAGAATCTGAGTCTGAAGATGACTCTGAACCTCAACCAGAATCTGAACCACTACCTTTACATGCACCCTTACCTGAGCATCACTCATTTGTGACCAAAGATGATCTGAAAATTTATGGAGAGACTTTGTTTGCTAGATTTGAGAAAATTATCTCCAGTCAACCTCGTCCAGTGACTCAGTTAACTCAAGAAGATACATCAATTATCTTGGAAAATATTATCTTGAATATTCAACCAAAGATGATCTGAGAAATTAAAGAAGTCAGAGTACAGAATAATCTACTGAATGCTGATGTTGGAAATCTGAAAAGTATGGTAACAATTTTTCCGAATGAGTTATCTTTGAGATCAGAGCCTGCTCCTGTTTCTACACCTGCACCTGTCGCTGCTTCTCCTGAGCCATCTGGTTCCCTCCTTGCTAGGGAGATTATGTCTGAAGATCATCCATACCTACTTTATTTTGATGAGAAGATTGGAAAAAGACCAACCATGATGCTGGAATGCATGAGAGAGCTTGTGGAAAATCTGAATAAGCTTATAGATGAATACACTGGATACCCGCAAAAAGTTCTAAAACAGATCAATGTTATAACTGAAGTTGTCAAAGCTTCACCTGCTTCTGGTCAGCCCTCCACACCTTTTTTGGATGATTCTATGCTAATATCCATAATTAAGGAAGAGCTTTAGAGTGACTTTAGTTGCTTGGATCTATCCTATTTGACAGAAGTGGTTCAGAATAATGATAGAGCATTGGACTTGGTTAGAATTCAGTCTAACATAGCCAATTCTCAACAGGAGATTACCAACAAAATATATTTGTATGTCTCCTAGATTTTCTCTAAAAGTGATATGACAGATCACTTTAGAAATATTGAGGAAAATTTGAGAATCCCTCTGGTGACTCAAGCTTTTAAAGCTCATGTTTAGAAACTTACAGAGTTCACCAGATTTTTGGACAGATTTTTGGAGAGTAAGGATGATTTTGAAATGGCTATGCAATATGGTGGTGAAATCATTACTGATTTCATCAATCTTTTGAAGCTGTATCTTCATGTGCAGAGCACTGCTATAGTTTCTCCAGCTACTGCACCCCTTAGACCTGATCTACCTACCTTAGCCTCAACTGCCATGACAGTTATCCAAGCACTTTCTCAGATCCATCCAGTCATTCTTGACCAACCACAGCCTAGATCTTCTACTTCTACTACTTTGGCTCCATCTGTTTTTGAAGGTCTACCCTTACCCTCTTTTTCTACCACATCTATGCCTTCTTCTACTTCATCACCAACTCGTGCTGCTGATAAAGGCAAAGACAAGGTGGATCCCTGAAGGGTCCGAGGACTATTTTTCTTTTTGATGGGATGCCATTTCTTTTTACTATTTGTACTTCTCCTGTATGTTCTATTCTGAACCCTTTTTAATGACAAATGTCGTGTTTCATTTCATTTTCTCTACTTTTTGATAATCCCAAAAGGGGGATAAAACTCCAAGTATAAAAGGGGGATAAAAATACAAGTGTCAGTAATATAATGATTTTTTTCTATTCTAATATGCTAGTTTATTTTATGTTACATTTCATGTATATTTTGACTATATCTGATTTGTGATCATCAAAAAGGGGGAGATTGTTGGACTCCTCATGTGTTAATCATGTTTTAATGATCACAAATCCTATTACTGTTAATTAATCTCAATCTTCATTGCACATCGTGCTAATTCTCTTCAATCTCAATAATTACTAGACATCATGTTTAAATAATAACAAGTCTTGTGGATGTTGATTACTCTCTTTATTATTTACAAGACTTATGCATGATCATAAATCTCACATATATTATCACACCTTTATATTTATGATTCAAGCTATTTTACTATCTAATAATTAAACATAATCTATATTCTGCATATTACTGTCTAAGTCTGAATACATATATTTTTCTATGTATGGAGACACCTTGAAGGACTCACCGTGACCAGACACCGTGAATGACTCACTGTGACCAGACACTGTGAAAGACTCACCATGACCAGACACCATGACGGACTCACCGTGAAGGACTCACCATGACCAGACACCGTGAATAACTCACCCTGACCAGACACCGTGAAAGGACTCACCGTGAACTAGACACCGTGACATGGACATACCGTGAAGCACATACCGTGAAGCTCATACCGTGAGCCACATACCGTGAAGAAGACACTGTTTAAATAATCACTATGACACTGTTTCTTAACATTTTTTCAATATTATTTAAATAATTCTAACGGTCATAATTGATGTTTTTAATGCAATTGATGTTATTTAATGATAGTTGTTCGCATGTTAGGAAACAGTATCTTGTACCTATGAAAAGTAAATCATTCCTACTGTCAGAACATGTGTAATATTAGGAATATTAAGATGCAGTAAACGTGAAAACGGTGTGCATGTGTGAATATAAAACTTGAAGAACTTACATACACCCGAGAGCACTGTACTGAACAAGCAGAATAATCCTGAAAAAGAAGAAGATTGCAAGTCTTTCAAATAATTCTCATGAATTCATTCCAACTCCTTTGAAGAACACACGTCAAATCCAGAGATCATTCTCACTCTTGAAGAAGACAAGCTAACTACAACAATCTATCTTTCAACAGAAAACCCAGAGAAGGACTCAGAAGCCTTCCTGCTAAATCCAACGAGTCTAGAGCTGCATTGATAATCAATAGAGCTTTCTAAACTCTCATCTATCTTCTCTACATGATTTATTTATTAACATTAGAGAAGTGTGGTGTGATCTGTATTTCGTATAAACACAATGTCTCCTATACTGAACTAGAGGATATCAAATCCTCACTCCAAATCTCTTTACTCTTGTTTACCCACGTCATCTGTGGAAGAGGTCCGTGTGTGGCATGGTCTTTGCTTTGTTTCCCACGTAGAACAGTGGTGGAGGTCCCTGTGTGGCCTGGACAGTTTTGGTAAACTATTGTTAACCCCGATCCAGGGTGTGGATCAAATTTATATAAATTTGAGAGGACTGAGCCTCAGCCTGAGACTGAACCACTTATTATATCTGCTATGCATCTATAATTTAAGTTCAAAGTATACTACATAAATCTTATTTATTCCACTTCTATTACTTTGAAATACAAAAATATTTTAAAGCTACTTTGATAATTAAATTATCAAGTGCTTAAAATTATTGTAAATCATTAGATTAGTTTCAAAAGTTAGTTTGATCTTATAGTTAAACTAACTGAGACCTAATCAATCTTGGAGAAGCTAAGTGAACATTTACAATATGGTTAAATTCACTACAGTTTAACTTATTTTATAAATAGGGGGATTTTAAATAGGAAATATTTTAACAGAAAATTTAATTGTAAATCAATTCACTCCCCCTCTTGAGTGTCCACTCCGACCGACATAATTATTGTCTCTTATTTAAATGAGTGAGACACGCCTATGTAAAATACTTTGGACACTATTGTGGAGGATACTAGAATAGTAACTCATATAGTAAAAGGTATGACACTGTAATCCTCTAGTATATGATAAACAATATTTATCTGGCACATATCGCATCCCAGAGTCATTGCCTGACTACCCTATGTAAGCCTATTGTGAGGGCACTAAAAATAGTATTCCTGACTATGTTTACCTCTTCAACCACCTCGACTTTATAGGCTGGTGTTGTTCAAGCTGCCTGTCTATCAGGATAATATTGTTCCCACTCTTTATTGGGGAGTAAGATTTGATCCACACTCTCAATGTATTGATGGAAATGTTTTTGTAGAAATTATTGATATGTACCATCCTTCTAAAACTTATTTAATTGACTGGATCACATATACATTATGGTTTTTTATGCCCTAAAATTTCATACTGGTGACATATCAAAAAGTTGAATGCATGATGATCACGACATCTGCTACCTATCTGAGTATCATCATAACCCCATTTTTTTCAAGAAGAAGAACCCCTCATAGCTATAGGTGCCAAACTACCCTAACTCACAAAATCAAATTCCCTGAAGATTATTCTATGTAATAAGGGAATGGTTAATGATTTACGTAATTGTGTTCAAAATGAATAAATTATCCTACAATCAGATGGGGTATACCAACCCATCCTTGAATTCCATAGTGTTTATAAGGTTATCACCTTCTTGATTAGGTGTCAACCACTACAACTCAGTGAAACGATACATGTATTCTGTAATAAATATACATCCTAGAATCAGGTTTTAGAATTCTCTATATCTTTAATCCCTCAAAGGCTACCGAAAGAATTAGTCATATAAGATCTTCTGGAAGTCACCCCTGACCATATCACTATGCTAATCTTACAAGGTGATAACATCCCACCATTTATTTTCAAAATATCACAAAATATACACAACAAGTTAAACCATCAATTATAGAGGTGTCTGTAGATTCTTAAATATTGATATGATGGCTTTGACCAATGGATTAGTAGCATATAGTCCCCTATCCCTCAAAAAGGTGTTAGGATTCTGCTTCTAGAATTACTGCGTCAAATATACTATACTAAGGGTATGTTAAACTAAACCTTTCAAATAATGAAACATATATAGGAATCCTTCTCTGTACATGGTTTCAGTTCCCATTTAAGGAACGAGAGGAGGTTCTGCAAGTGATGTACATGAGGAATGTCTGCTAGAATATAGTCCACCACCTTAGGTACATTATCATCACTGCCATCAGTGTGTGTCACTAGAAAAAAATAATGGTATAATAATTCTACCATTTCAAAAAAATTCTTATGAAGAGGTTCAATATATTTATAAAATTCCTTATAAAAAATTATGATATGTATAAGGAATCCTATAAAAACAAACATTCTTATATTACTTCTTTGAACACCTTGTCTTGATGGTTAAAGAGACCATAATATACATAAGAACAAATCAGACAGACCACTTCTCACTCATAAAAATGTGTTTAGGTCTATGATACTATTTTAGATATATTATAAGGTTGATATTACATTAAGAGTCATATTCATTTTAATTTTTCATTTATTAAACATTTAAGACACTTTTTAATGGTTGGACTATATTTATTATCATTTCCAATCCATATGGTCACATAATTCTTATAAAAAAATATGGAATCCACTAAAGACACACCTTAACACATTCTAGCCCATGTGACCAATGATCCATGACTCAAAATTTCATAATTGAATTCTTAGAGAACATTCCATATCCTATTCAGAAAAAACACGATATTTATAATGATGGATTAACAAATTTCAATTATATTTTCCTATACCTACAAGAATTATTTTAACAATTCAATCATTATTCAAGGAACTAAAAATATTCAATAGGAAAAAGAACACAAAAAATAGATATGGATTGGGAATATTTATGACATATTAATCCTATGGTTCCTATGATGATTTATGAACTAATAAAAATACCTCCTTTAATCAGGCCTAGGTAGAACGAGTCCTCATGTCTATCATACCAATATAAATAAAACTAGGAAACAAGTGTTTCACCCAATATTGAAGTCATATAACCTATAAATGGAACAATTAATAAATTCAATTACCCATCCTTAGTAATTTAGGTTTCCCCTATACATTGGATAATTATGTCCATGCATATAGAATTTTTGAATTATTTCAGGTCATAGTCTTCTATCTAATTACTAATAAAATTAATAGTAAGTAAAAAAACGGATACTACTTTGTAACTTCCCGACCCAAGGTGCACATAATCCATGCCCGGAGTTATTGGGTCACATGGCATCAAGATCGCCACCCAATATTCCATATGATGATGACTAGAATGAATCATGTGAAGCTAGTATGGTGGTGATTATTTAACATCTTATTAGAGTGGAACAAAAGATAGAATCATATACATACAACATTATAGGAAACATATTATAATAGGCACAATATAATAAACATGTAAAAAAGCATAAAAAAAATAACATCTGAATAATAATAAAAATCCTATATAGAAGATTCAACACCTAGATTCATGGCATGCAGATATAAAAAATTGGGAAAAGGAGTACAAGAATAAAATCATTATATAAAAAATATAAAATATCAAAATGTTTCTCCCCTAGAATCATGAGCATATTCTCAGTCCTTTACTCTTATGATATATTTATGTGAAAAATATTTCAAAAACCATATGCATAACACTTTCCATTACCTTAACCTAATAGAAAATAAAATTATTGGGTTCCAAAGACATCCTGAATATGTGGTGAAACAAAAAAATAATAGGCCCCCACAAAAAAATGTATAGATGTAATCTGAGTAGTTTTCATAACTAAAAATATTGGATGTACGAACAATTAACTAACAATGCTGAATAAATAAAAAACCACCCGCTCAGGTTCATAAAGGAAACATGGTGTGTGTAACCTGCTTTGGCTTAGGGATAGAAAGGAAAGAATAATCAATCACTATATATATTTTTATCAATAATAGATATAGTATGGTTATATATTTCTTCCACCAATATGATCCAAGTACATTAAACCTAAGTGTCCTTGTACATGAAATGCTAGTTGGTTGATGGACTAACGCGTAACTCATACATCAATAACTTGTTCAACCAGACCATAATCTCAAGAACAAGGGTAAATTACCTACATCCCATTATGAGTTTGAGACATCATGCATGAAAATTTGGATGGTGAGTGAGCCATCATGTCACTATTCTAACAGGGGATGTGGCGTGTAAACCTAATGTCCAACTAGTGTAAATAGAGTGAGGAATCATGTTCAACACCCAATGTAATGGAGCATGATGATGTCATACTCAGCTATCCCATTGACATCATAATACAACCTATATTAATGTTTCATTGCATTTATAACGTAAAATAGGAGGAAATACCTCACATCTTTCAATCACTATGTTCAATTACATGCAAGGAATTTAAATTCTCTATAATCATTTGATAAAGAATAAGAAAAAATGTATTTCCTTACCACCCTTTAAAAATCATTAAAATGAATCCATTACATTTATTTATAATAAAACAACCCATCCTGAACATATCTTTCTATTCAATCCATTCCATTAAAAACATTTCATTTCTTTCCAGTAAATGTTTACATGTTAAAAAAGGGTTATTTTCTACATGACTAATCTAGACCATCTAATCCATTTTTAATGATAACGTAATTTAATTTTTTTTGTCATTTAAATGGTTACATGGTAAAAATGGGATATTTACTACATGGGTAATTACCATTATTGGTTTTCCAAACAACTAGGGTGTATCCATGGTTCAAATTAAGCATTCATATTATATGGGTAATTTAGTATAAAAGATAATCCAAACACTTATGAGGAGATATATTCATATATATATTAAACAATAAAGGGAAATAAAACTTGGCACACCTAATGGGTGTCTATAAATCATATCAACCACCTCTAATAAACTAAACAAGTATTAATAGGCTTGTATCATGTCTCAAGGATCAATTTGGTATGAAGAACTCAATTAAAATGTAATTCTAGGAAAATTCCAACTTTGGGAGCAATTTAATAGCTATTATGAATAAAAAACCATGAAGAAATCAACAAGGAACGCCTACCTAAAAAATTAGATTACTCTTCAATCAATATCATCCTTATATTTGAAGTAATTTAGATGAAATATATGAAACAATCCAATTCCATTAAAATAGGGAAAACAAGATTGCATGTAAATTGTGCAATAGATTTGGAAACAAACATAGATATAATGATAGAGTATTGTAGATTGTACCGATGAAATCCAATGCTTTATAAATATCTTGAATTGGACAGTGGATTTCATAGTTAGATTGGTGCCTATATTGGGAGGATTGGGACGCCACACGAGGAAGAAAACAAGAACATTCACCATAAGGTAGGATAGGAAAGTAAAAAAACTGTTATTTGAATAAAATAGGGGAATTGTTTAATTTTACCTTGAAATATAAGGCTTCATATTTTCTCCACATAGTTGGAAAAAATGTCATTTATCCACGGATACTTTGGGGAACAACTCATGGTTAGTAACATATTTCTTCTTACCATGAACTAACTATATAAAAAGGATTTGTCCAAAACATTAAATCAAATCTACGGTTAAGGGTTTGTTGTCTCTTGGTTTCAAACAAACTGTGCGGCCCTTGAAGCCCCACATTCTATAACAACATGGTTTTGGAAAACCATGCAAGCCGAGTGGAATGATTTTATCTAACTATGAGTCCCATTATTTTCTTCAGATTTTGGGCATCTGTAATCTGAATGATCGCCTGACACACCTGTGACCTCCTTTACACGGTTATGCATCATTATTAGGTTTCATTAAAATATTTATAATTCAAAACAAATGATTCATACCCTCATGAATAGAAGGGTTGTTACAATATATTACATTTAACACTCTCTATAATTACTTAATCATTTATTCCATGTCCATATAATCACATTAAACCAATGTTCCTGTATGTATAAATATAGTAATGTGTAATTCAATTAAATATTTTTATTCCACATACTTTATTTTTTGAGGATATTTTTCTAACTTTTTTGAAGATGTGGGTTTTCAATAAAATGATTTTCAAATATTGTACCCTAGATTAACAATATCTAGTTTAAATTTTAAGCACACAACTTTTTTAAAGTTGGGAGAATAAAAAATATTTGTATAATAATAAAATTTTATTCGATAGAAAATGTGACACACAACACTAACTTTATCATTCATTACATGTGACGTCGACTTTGAACAAAACATGATGTTCTATTAAATTACTATTATTCAATGTGATAGTTATCAACTAGTAGATAGAATGTTGGTTATGAATATGAATAACTAATTTTATAAATTATATATTTTATAAATAATCATTTTTAATTTAATTAATTTAAATTTAATAAGAATCATTTAATAAAAATGAATTGTTTTATAAAAAACAGTATTTTTCTAAATAATGTCTTAATTGTTCATTACAACCATAGTTTAAAAAAAATTACCACTTTAAGAATATTAATTAGAGATATTAAAAATAATTCTATATATCACCAATATAAAATTTTCTTAGGTTTAAATTTCATGAATCTATCTAAAAAGTTCAATTTTTTATTTAAAAGTAAAAATACTGAATATTAATTGATAACTACCACTATGTTTAAATTATTTAAAATCATAAATTAAATTTTGAATTTATTTATACCAAAGTTATTGAATAATATATCAATTAATCCAAATTAGTTCATTTTAATATGTTTTATAATTTATTTTAATATAAAATATTTGTAAACATTTGAACATTTTATCTCTCAAACCCCCCTTTCTTGTCGCTTTTGTGAGAATAAATTTAAATTAAAACATTCCACGTAAGTAAATTTTATATGAAAAAATGGAATTTCTGTTTTGAATTAGAATAATTTATAATTTATAATATGGCAGAAATATTTTTTAATCTAAATTAATTGTAAAAAATATTAAAAAATAATTATCATCGTTATGTTAATAACGATTTACCGATTGGTTAAAATTTGAAGATAAGGGTTAAAAATTACATTAAAACATATAAAAAATAATTTTTTGAAACTATTTTGAACTTATAGTTTCTAGGGTTGACAATGGTAATTTATCATTATTTTTTCATTAATCTAAAATGGTTATGACTGAATCTTTTAAAATAATTACATGTGGGCCACTCACCTCACTTATAAATTGACACCCCTCTCCTCTCTTATTCACACCATAAAAACCATTTAGATCAAAAAAATATAACCCAAAAGAAATCAAAAATTTATACCCACATAAATGAATACTCATTTATTGATTAAATATAACTAATTAAGGATCTAGTGAAAAACTAAAGAAGATACCCGAAGAAGAATTAATGTCCTTCAACGAGTATTTTTTTATTTCAGTATCCACCTCAATTTATTTTTGTGGAACCATTACAATATAATAATTTTAGTAAATTACATATAATTATAATTTTTTAATAATAAGTTAATTACCTATAAAAATATCCACTTCCATCAAATGGGTTACAAAATCATCCTTCATGTGTACAACAGACTTGATCCTGGCAAACCTATGTTATTCATTTTTAAAGTACCACCTCTCATGGATGTGTATAATGATAAATATCAAGTATATATATTCTATTTATAACATAATTATACCTATTGTGTCATTATATCATATATAACTTTTTTTTTAATTTTACATTTTGTAGAAGATACAATACTGTCACTCGTGTGTATAGAGGATTAACGCCCCATGAAGCGATGTGATTCATTTTTTACTAATACTTAACATAGAAGGTGATGTAGATATAATAATTGATTATATATGATATAAATGAAATATTTTTGTTTATTATGACATAATTATAATTATTTAAAGAAAATATATCAATTTTTCATACCCATTATGGCAAATAAATATGATAACATTGCTCTTGTACATGTGGACCACAACCATCAGGAAGAGATGTGACTCTCTTTTTATCAAAACACCACCTGGATGATATATACAAGTTTATAATATGTTATTTAGATAAATTTATTTATGAAAATATAGTATATCAGTTAAATTACTCCAAAAATGATCATTGGAAAATGGAAACATTTCTCATGCGTGCATGCGGTTTACCGTATCTATGATCGTAGTGTACTTTATTTTTTATAACTATCTATGGTCAGTGGTTTCCATATATTTTTTTAAAAAAATATATAGTAAATATGTCATGATTATTATTCTGGTCTGAAAGTTATTTTTTATTAGTATTTTAAAATAAAAACAAGGGAAAATAAGAAAATACCTTCAAGGGGTCCGAAAATGGTGCAGTCCTTGAGAATCCCCTCGAACCACACGTAAACACTCCAGGGGAAGGGAGTGTGGACTATAAAAAACAACAAGAGGGTCCTCCTGACTGCCAAAACGAGCTAGTGAGTCAACTGCAAAGTTAGCTTCTCTCCAGCTATAACGAATAAACCTTCCATGAATAGTTTATGTCTTGCACCTTCGAATGATGTAAGTTAGATACCAAGGAATCCCATAACATCCCTGCACCGCCTTAACCAGTACCTCTGAATTAGATTCAATCTCCATCACTGCCAATCCCCCTCCTCTTGCAAATCAAAAGGCCTAAATGAAGAGCCCGAGCCTCTGCCCTCAGGGAGCTACTAGGACCATAAAAGGCACTAAAGTCTACGTACACTGATCCCCAATAGTCTCGAAGTAAACCTCCACCCCTCATTACTCCCTCCATGTAAGATCCATCAATAGCGAGTTTCAAGCCTTGATTAGGTGGCTGCCACTTTATCCAAAATCCATCCCTCCTTTGAGTTCTGCAAGGTCTCCTAAGGAAGTTACACATCTCAACCGAATCCCTCCCCCCTTTAATCAATGATGCAAGCTCCACAATGAGAGTTTTGAGCCTGGTCAGGAGAAATAAAGGACACCTTTTCGAACCCAGTCTAACATGATTACGTGCCTCCCACAGGACCCAGCATACAGCGACCATGACAATGGCCCTGATCGATCTTTCCATGGCCCTGTTATGTGTCCCCAAGAACCAGGCTGCCACAAACTCCGAACAGGTCCCATGCACTCCATCCTTAAGTGGCGAGTTGGAGAAGGAAGACCAAAGGAGAGAGTCCCATTTACCTTGGAAGAAGAGGTGCATCATGGACTCAGTACTAGTTACTTCACAGTAGAAACAAAGAGACGCCAAACAGATCCTCTTCCTCTGGATGTTCTCCTCCGTCGGTAGTACTCTGTTGATAACTCTCCTCACCAGGAAGTTCATCCTCGTCGGAATCTACTTGAACCAAAAGACATGTCCCCCTTCCACGGAGGGCCTCTCCCTCTGGAGTAACCTCTTGTAGTCGCGGACACTGAACCTGCCAGAAACAGCCTCCGTGAAGCAGCAAACATCCGGTTCCTTACTCATGACAATGTCAGCGAAAAGGTTCAATTGGTTGGGGTTCAACGCCGCATGAATAACATCATACTAGTTGCAAGCATCCCTGAAAGACACATTCGGAGACGGGCAGCCTTCAAAGGACAGCTTCTCACTGGCCCAGTTGTCATGCCAGAAACTAATATCCCCATTTCCTACAATCCTCCTAGAACAACCAAGTAACACCTCCACGTGGCCAAACATACATTTGGCCAGCCTCTTCGCACCATGCATGTTTAAAACCTCACACCATCCGTAATGTCCCCTAAAGAATTTAGCCCAAAGAGTCTCCCCCGTGATAATCTCCCATGCAAGCTATGCCTGTAGACCAAGTATAGTATCTTGGATGTCATTTAGACTGACACCTCCTTCATCAACTGGACGCACCATCCTCTTCCACGAGGCCCAATGACACCGCCCTTATGTCTTAGCATCCCAAATAAAGGTTGTAAGTATACTTTCCATTTTCTATATCGTGCCATTCGGTGGTTTAATGACTGAAAACACATTCATGGGGACAGAAAGAAGAACACTATTAATTAGCATGACCCGACCTCCAAACAAAAGTAGTTTGTTCTTCCAGTTCATAATCCTCCCAAGTAAACGATCCATGATTCCATTGAATAGATACTTCTTGCACCCATTTAATAGCTGCCTATTCACTAGTTTATTTTACTAAGTAGTATATTCATGTAGTGGATCTTTAATTATAAAACATGAATAATAAAACAAGACCATTAACACCCAAAGAAAGAAAATAATTAATGACGATTAATGAATAGGTGATAAGATGTTATAAAGGGATCTTATATGATATTTTAAATATTAATATGTTAATTTTATATTGTAATAAAATTTTTACAACCACAATATAGTAGGATAAATATTATTCAGTAGAAATGAAGTGGTAGGTAAAGGATATTTTAACCAAATTTCTATTTAATGGGAAAAACTTCTTCTTTATTTAAAATGTAATTTTAAAATTAAGTGTATAATTATTTATTATTTCCATATTTATTTGTATCTACGTGTTTTATGTGGGTTAAAAAAATCTATTTATTTTTTATTTCACACTTTATCATTATGATCATCGTAATTGTTTATTTAACAATATCATTTTGTTTGAATTAGTTTATTCATGAAATTATGTTAAAGGAAATAATTTGAAAATTTCACAATAAACCCATTTAATTTTATTATCCTATATTGATTAATTATATTTTAATGTAATAGCATATTTTAAAAAATAGTTTTTAGAAATTAAATTTACAAAATGTATTATTAGTATCTGATTTCATTTATCCTTTTAGTCATAAATATTCTTTGTTCCAAGTCATTTATTTTTAAAAATGATTAAAAAATAATTTAAACTATTTAATAATTATTTATTGAAGATTTTGTTTCTGAGTTTTACTCTTTAAATATGTTTTTAATTCAATCTTATTTTATTTTAAAAACAATTTCTATTTTCCATTTTTTCAAAAATGTGATAGGAATGTTCTTGTAAATTTCTTAAAATACCACTTTCCTATGATTTGTAGAGTGGAAAAGGAATATTATTTTTAACTTGTAATACATATAATAAATTTGCAACCTTCCTAAAAATCATTTATCTGATGAAAACCTATCATGCTTACAACTATATTTTTAAATAAATTTTTTAAAGTGATTTTAAATGTGATGGATTTTAAAAATGTTTCTTGCTTTAGAAATCAGTTTTCAATAAGAGAAGTATATTTTAATAAAAATTTATTAATGATATTTTTATGGATTTTTATTAAATAATGAAAACCAACCTTTAATGTAACTGTAATCCGCTAAGGATTTTTTGTATTGATATTATCCTTATTCTTTTATTGATGATTTATTATCAATTTAATGGAGGATGTAAAATTTTATTACCATACACCATTTATCATGGAATATATTATGATTATTTTTATTGATTAGGGAATGTATTATAATTTTTTGTATTTCTATTGTTTCAAAACAAATGATTATCTATATTGTGTTTGGCCCCTCACATATGAGGAATGTAATAGACATTTTATGTTATGGTTATGTCCCTATATTGCCACACTTTTTCATATTTATCATGAGAAAAACATTATATGGTTATGGATATAGGTTTGACCATTTATATAGATATATTTTAATGAGTTATCAATGATATTATATGTCTTGGAATTAAGCATCAATAGTATCATATTTCCTGACAAGATTCTTCATTGGTGTTAGATTTCATAGAACGAGTCATCGATGGTATGTTTTAGATGACCATCATTATGAATTCCTTCATTATGAATTCAGTTATTGGTAATCCATGGGATTAGTATACTAATTATAATATACATGTTCTTGATTAAATTTCATTTGATTATTGTAAAAGAACTTTTGATCATTTTTATTCCATCAATATTTTGATCATGTTATTAATTATGTGGAATTTTTTTAGTTAATAACATTTACATAATTATTATGCCTTATGTATTAATAGATTTCACTTTAGATTTACTATCACTATGAATATGTGCTAATATATTTTAAATTTTTTATTTTCCCTATGATACTATGATATATTTTGTGATTGATATAAAGGGATACATGACTGGGAATAATGAAATTCTCAAATATAATTATTATTTTTTGTTTAATATTTTAAAATTTAAAACGAATTTTATGTATGTATATACTTTATCAGGTCTACAAACTATTGGGTCCTTCAGTATTAAATTCATTGAATACCTTTCCAATTTAATAATGAATAAAAAGGATCTTGGATAATGGGGTTGGGGTCTCTACACACGAGATCTAATATATACATATATAATTCCTTTAAGCTTTTGAACCATATATCATTTTGTATTGTCTTATTTCTATGATTTTCTATTTATGTATATATAAGAATGTAATAAACTAGTGAAGCATAGGTTTATTATTTTCAATGATGGTATGTTTACCCTAAATTTATCACTTTATAAATTGCACCATAAATCATAATGATCTTGATTCAAAAAATAAATGGTGACGTCTGCTGCATGTATTTATTCTGTAGTGTATGTGGAGTAGTAAAAATTCTTATTTTATGTGTAAAAATTATTATTATTATTTACTTTAATTTATAATACATTATATGTAATTGTAAAATTTTAATGTAAAATCAATGGTTTTTGGAGATTGTTATAATTTAATGCAATTGATTCAATATTTTATTGATATTTTCTTATCATTATTATATTTACTTAATGTTGTCTATATTTTATAAATTTTCACATAACAACCAAAATTCTTCTATATTTATGGTCAATAAAGATGATATATGTAAGGTCCCCGACAGCAGTTGTTCAGATGTGATGCCTTAATTTACTACATTAGAATATAAACAATGATTATGCATCCCAAAGGACCAAATAGTTTAGTATATTTGGAAAAAAATATACATACATAAGTTCAACATTACAACATGAAAGGGAAAAAATTATACAAATTTCAATGTAAACATCCATGACTCCTAGATTATCCCTTCAAGTGATTCATAATATAATTATTTTCACCTAGTGGAAAAATATAACATAATAACCCAGTGAGATAATATTCTAATTGAGGGTATTTAATATAGGGGATGCATAAGTCATAATGCATGGTGAATAATAAAATGTACACATGTTAGTAAAGCATAAAATTGAGCATAATATGGCAGGAAGAAAAAAAGAATAAATAATTCCATAGTAAAAAGTAACCATGGATACACCACTTGTCTAATAATCACATAGAATTTCAATTACTAGATTCATAATGGGTAAAGAAAAATTTGGGACATCATAACCATACTGTCAAGGGATCATGCCATCAACTTATAAAAATGGGTAAAAACTAAAACAAGTTTTTCTCATGAGACCCATTGACACAACAATGGGATATAGCTAGCCCACATGAAACAAACAAAGTCCAATCGATTCCTCATAAGAAATTGGTGATGCATAATCAACATATACAATCATGTTGAAACTATAATATTAAATGTAAATATTTTTCCCCTATCATTAAATGTAAGAATAAGATTTTGGAGTAATATGGTGAATGGTATCGAGATAAAAAATCCACATTCAAACTAATCATAAACCATTTAATAAAATTTTATATGTGATATCATGAAATATTAATCCAAATTAAACAAAATAAATAACAAGGTTGTTGGAATAGATGAAAATACTCATATAAAATCATTGAATAATTATTAAGAGAAATACTCATTTAAATTGCAATGAAGAGTCATTTTGGAAAAATATTTTTATATAACCGGAGTTGAATTGTTTTTTTCATAATAAAATGGCCCATTTTTAAAAAAAATCGTTCCTTAAAAAATATTATTGATTTCACTTGAAATTAGGTAACAATTCAAGACGTTCCCTTAATTCAGACTTGTTTGTCTGGATGAATTTGATAAAGATCTTTTAAAAACATGTATCTTGACATAAACTAAAGATGGATTATTATTATTACGTATATGTAAAACACTAAAATATAATTTTTGAGGAATAAATTAGAATAATTAATAATATTATTGGGGTTAGGAGGGAATGAAGAGTGACGCGAATGAAAATCGAGGTTTTGATAGAAAACACATACCTTATTCCGTAATTCATTTTCTAGTTGACCATAATGTCATTGAAAATAAAATTAAAGGTATTTATTAATTAATTAATAACATTATATAACTTTATTTTTTATTATAATTTTATAATGTTCTTGTATGTCCTTTTTTATTAGTTATAAGATACACTTTAATTGTAAGAGAGCGTTAATTACATTGGTTTTGACGATAATTATACTTATACATGCTTATTGAAGTTTATATAGAATGTGTATAATTATACAGAATTGAATTTATATGGTATTTAAGAACAAACATAAGAATAATTGGTTTTATAGATTATTTTTCTCCATATATGAGGTTGAATCACTAATTATAATCATTTATCTTAATTTTATCTATTTTTCGATCATAGTGAACTTATTTTGTTCTATTATTTTATATACTATAAATAAAATTTTTCCAAAACCATAAATAAGATATAATACATTTTTAGTAATCTGTTTCAACAATAAAAAATGTTTTTAGGAGAATCCATGAAAGATAAATAAATGTATTAAAGTGTGTTGATCATGAAGGTTGTAAATCTAAACCTCCCAGACAATGATTTCGTATTTTAAATAAATGAGGATTTGTAAGGATATTAATGATGGATTATCAATTAACTTGACATAATTATAGTATATAGATGATAATGATGTTATAATTATCATTTTTACTATGGGGGTGAAGAGATAATAATAAAATAGATAAAGTTGAAACAAAATTTAGAGAAAATGGAAGAGGATTTTACCTCTTGAATACTTATTTCATGATAACATCCTTAAGGGAAGGGTTTTGGGTATTTTAGAAATACCAAGAGATCATGGACGTGGGGAGATACTAGTGAATTGAATTTTTGGATAATTTTGGCAGGATTAAATGTTCAGAGGTCTGAATTGAAGAGGGGGGAGGGGTGGTATTTATAGTGGAGGAGAGGGGTGATTTCTTATTATTTTATTCATTATATTATTATTTTTCTCAATACCAGAAATATGTTTTATTATTGTTACTATATATTGTAATAAGGGTATTTTACTCTTCACTAAAACATCATGTCCTTTATAAAAGTCACAAAAATTCACCATAACCATATATCGATGTTTTGAATTAAAAAATGGACCCAATTTTATGAAAATTATTTTCTATATATGTGAAATTTAAAATATAAATAAAATAATTCTTAACTTGAAAAATATTGATTTTAAATTTAAAACTGAGTTTAAAACAATTTCAAAAATTAGATAAGGTCTAATATATTTATGATAATATATTATTTTAAAAAATATTGATTTATGAATCCATTTAATAAAAATAAATTTTCCTTTATATAATTTTAATAATTATAAAATTTAAATTAAATAATTATGAAATATAAAAATAACAACACATAAATATTACCTTTTTAAAATATTCACATACTTTTACTATGATATAATTATTTGATTATATCACTTATGAGACCTAAATTTTATTTATAATTTCGTGGGTGAGGTTAATATTTATTAGGCAACTTTACTCTTCATAAAGATCATATTCGTATACCGAAAGGAAAGTGACAATTTCATCTGTGTAATTTCCTCAACGTCTAGAAATACATATTATTTTATTTAATATTCATTATTAAATATTTTAATATTTTCCATTTTTGGTTTCAAACTTTATATAATAAATATAAGAAGGTATTTTTATTGATAATTTTTTTGTCCATTACATATTCCCCTCATACAAAAATGTTTTCCCTGACATTTCAAAAACATCACCTCATAAAAAGATTTTGGTAATTCCTCATCATAAACTCCTCCAGCTCCAATTCCACCTCATCAATTTAAGAGTTTTTCCAAATTAATTATACCGAACAAGTTTCTTGATTCCTCAACACCTGTAATTTAGTGCCTAGAATCTGGACTACCACTTCATAGTAAGATAAGTTAGGTTCCAATTTTATACTTTTAGAATTAAGTACATGTGTCGGGTTTGACTTGTAGTTTCTCAAAAATGTGATGTGGAAAATTTTTTGTACCATATAAATTCTTTGCTTCACTAACAAATTATAATTCAAAATTCTAATTCTAACTATAATGTCAAAAGGACCAATGTACATGAGGTTCAGTTTCCATTTCTTAACAAATCTTATAACACCCTTCGATGTGTATAATTTCAAGAAAACGTGATCTCCCAAAAGGAATTCCAAATACTTATTTAGATTATTGGTATTGATTTTTTTCCTTCTTTGACTTACTTAGATATGAGTTTGAATAGTCATTAAATTTACTATTATTTCACAAAAACATCTAGGTCCAGAAGAATCTGTTCACCAAATTCATCTCAAATTGGTGAACGACATATCATTCCATATAAATCATTATATGGTGCCATTTTAATACTTTAATGGATGATGTTATTTAAGAAAATATAACCAAAGGTAAATACTTATCCCACATACCTTAAAAATCACATGACAATGGTATCAATTGGTCTTATAATGTTTGGATCGTCCTTTCTGATTGTCCACCAGTTCGAGGGTGACAAGCATTAATCAAATGAACATGAGTATCCAAATATTTTTAAGTAATTTTCAAGAATTTTGATGAAAATGTATCCAAATTAGAAAAAATTAAGAGAGGTGCTCGATGAAGATTTTTAACATCACTAAAAAATATCCATGCATGGTTATCCAGTCTAAAATACTCCCTTATTGCAATGAAATGAGAAAATCTGGTAAGTCTATCTCCAATAACCAATATTTAGAAATTCTTTTTTGATTTTCGTGGTAATCCAATGAAACAATCCATAGTGATTTCATCCCATTTACAAGTAGGAATAGGAATAAGTTCTAATTATCCCTTAGTATGTTGTCTTTCATCCACTTCATGAAAAAGAACTAAACATCATGATACATAATTATAAATTTCCTCTTCATGTTATCCTACAAGATATTTTCCTTCAAATCATTATAAATCCTACAACAATGATGGTTTATAGAGAAATTTGAGCTATGATAATTATCCAATAAATCCTAGTTTTTCTTAGGTATAGAGAGAAAATAAATCCCCATCCAAAATTTTATAATTGCATCCTCACACAAGATGTCATCAAACATCCCATTATTCTTACCATTAATTTTGTGTTAAATATTCTCATCATAAATCTCACAACCTTTAATCAATTAAAATAATGTTGTCTAGAAAATCAATTGAAAAAGTAATGATGTTTCACCATCCTTTATAATTACCATATACATCTTTTCTAGATACATGTACATAGGACCCCTTTTAATTTCCATTTTGGTTTGAAATCCATTATACTTATTGATTAGTGCATAATCAATATTATTTTCCATTCCTGGGTGATAGTGTATATAAAAATCAAAATCCATGAGTTATTTTAGCCATCTACTTTGACTCATGATTAGTTCTTTTTTTATAATATTTATTTCAAGCTCTTCTGATTTGTATATGACTCACTCAGTTTTTCATGTATTTTTTAATCAGGTTCATTGGAAATCCTAAAAAAATTTCTTTGTTCATGGGTGATATTAATGATTAGTTTTTAAGTTTCATCTATGTATAATAACCCTAATTTGGTTTCCTAATTTCTATTTAAGATTTTTTTGAGAAAGGGTTGTTATTTCAGGATTTGGGCCAACTGTGAGTCCATTTCAAGATTTAAAAACCAAATTTGTTTCTTTAATAAAATATTCATATTTCAACATTTTTCATTAATCCCACTTCCCAATTTTAATAAACTAACATATTAAAACTAAAATATCCTTTTGAGCTCCCTAATAAATAATCATGGTAAATTTGGGTTACTTATTTAAGTATTGGGCCAGCCTATGGGGCCATTTCCAGTTTTAAAACAATAATTCGTTTATTTTATATCATTTTTATTTTTTAATATATTGTGGTGTTTCAACATCCCATGTCAATGAAACATACCTAGAACCACCACAATTATCGAGTTTACCTATTATGAGCTCATTTGAATCACTTATTAGGGAGAATGTTCTCTGTTTTCCTCAAAACATTCATAATTGAGAGGCTAAATATTTTCATCCATAAGTCATTAAATTTGTACTTTTTTCTAACAAATATTATTTCCATGTTTCTTCAAGATCTTAGTATCCTCCCCAAGATGTTCCAACCCCATTCCCTTCTCTCTATGTGTGTAGAACTAATGGAAGACGAAGAGTTTTCTTGGTGTCATGTTGAGAATCCTTCTCCTTTCTCCTTCCACTTCCTCCTCCTTTCATTATTTAATGGTTTTATATTCTCACCTAGAAATGATAGACATACATTTCAGTTATACCATGATTTTTTATGGGTGTTTTGTTTGTTTGGGGTTGGGCATCATAGTTTTAGGGTTTGTAAACCCTTGAATTGTGATATTGGGTGTACGTTTCCATTACGCCAAGGATTTGAGGAATTTTTCCCTTACACGAGCCTTTATTATTTAAGTTTCACCATTATCATGCTTTTATAACCTTATTTGTATGATATGTTCTGTTCTGAATCTTTGGATTAAATTTTTTTTGTGTGAAGAGGTTGTTTTATGCCTTATTTTGTTAAAAATATAGTTGTTTTTGTATAAATGTGCACTCCTCTAGTTTGATAAATTATTTAATGAGATTATGCACTTGTTTTGTGGTATTTGGAATAGTTTTATGTTTCTTGAAAAAATTTACCGCATGAAAATGGTATTGTAACCATTTTATGTGCTTAAAATAAGTTGTTTTGTTAAAGAGTGAAACCCATGTGTTTGGTAAATTGCTCGGTTGGGTTTTATGTGTCTAGTGCAATTTAAAATTATTTTATTATATTTATAAATACATTTCTACATGAAAAATAAATATTTTGGGATCCTTTTTTGGCATTTCAATTTGGTTTTTTTAAACAAATGGGTTTTGGAATACAACATGTTTAGGCCTGAGTTGCCTTAAAATTTCCTGTTTCACAAAATTATAAAAATGGTTGTGTTTTGAATATGTAACCTGAGTGTTTTATGGGATTTATGAATGTGGTTTTCTGATGTAAATGGTTTTTATACACCTCATTAATAAAATTTATGTGCATAACTTTTTCAAATGTTTTTTTGAGAAAATGTTTAAAGGGATGTTTGGCCTTTCCTAAAAATGAAGAATGAGTGTTTTACATGTATATTCCTTGTTGTGTCTATTGGGATTATTTTATGATCCATGAAATGATTTTATTAAATGTTTTTAGGGAATCCAAATATGATTGGGTATGGTTTTTTTTTGTTTTTATACTAAAAAGAGTGTTTTAAATGAGTTTTATGCGCAAAGCCTCAATACACTGCTTGAAATTGTTCTACGAAAATTTTAAGTGGTTTGTTGATTTGTGAAAGAAATGTGAATAATTTTTTAGGGATGTTTGTTTTTTTATGGTTTGGTAATGGATTTTTTATGTGAAAATTTAATTTCATAATATGTGTAACTTGATTGAGCACTAAAGGGAATCCCATGTATCTAGTTCTGCAGATGTGTACTAGTTTGCTAGTGATCCCGTGGGGTTTGGCCCATATTTCAGATAGTAAGTTTGATGATGATAGCACTAACTAAAATATAATGATGATGAAGTTGGGGGACACTAGTTTATTGTCACGACCCGTCCTCGAGGCCCGTGCCGTGACTACCCCAAGCCCACCTTCCATAGGTCAGGGGCTAGCGACTAGCACCAAGGAGTAAATCCCGGTAAAAAGGGAAGGCATTGCCTTTGTAAAGTAAACAAGGACCACAGAGTAAGCAAGTGGAAAAGTAAACACTAAGTGAAAACAGAGTACAACTGAAAGTGCGAAAAAGTAAGTGGGCTAGTATACAAACCCAAACTGAAAGTAAAGTACAACTCGAAAGGGAAAACAGCAACTGAAAAGTAAAAGCCTCTACACCAAGCTATCTACTGGAAATCCCACCTGAAGGGTGGGTACAGATATCTCCACTACTCCTCGGGTCCCGCCGTCCGCTCCGAGCACGTCCCGCCCACTGGTCCACCTCCAGGTATCTTGCTGCTCTGAAAGCCTCAAACACGATCAACGTTGTCCGTCATCTGCAACCAACACAACTTAGTGCGGGCATAGCCCGTGCAGGGGTGAGTATAAGCTACTCAGAAGGGACCCCGAGACCCCCGAAGGTCTCCCAAAATCCACGAAGGATAAACCACAAAGGAAAGATACAATCACGAAGTAACAACCGACACTACTTAGGTATATTCCCATGCATATACCTAAGTCCTTAATTCCAAAATGCTCCAACCTCCGAGCCCAAGTACAACCCAGTCCACACAGGAATGTATTCGTATTCCACACAGGAAAGCAAAACATAATCCACACAGGATAGCACAACACAATCCACACATGAAAGCAAACAGGATTCCGCTCACATAGGTATACTTCTTCGAAAATGATAGAGATGATCACTGATCCATCTAAGTCGTCGGACCCACAAAGGATCGATAGGCACTAACCCCCGCAAAGACCCACACGGGATCGGACCCACACAGGATCTGTAGGCGCTGGCTCACACAGAACCGCTGAGCGCTGACCCACACAGGATCGGACCCACACAGGATCGGACCCACACAGGATCGGCTTCACTGATCCACATAGGATCGCTGAGTGCTGTAGTCGTCATTGTCGAATCCACTGAGGATCTCTGCACAGTTGTCGTCGTAGTCACAGTAGCAGTCACAGCCAGCACTAGAGTTCCCGCACACAGCATGCTCGTTCGGGAGGGTCCGCTCCATGAGCCAAGAGGCTGATACATCAACTATCACGTAGTCAAGAGTTGATGTATCCAAAAGTTCCGTATCGTCAACAGGAATTCAATGCAACAGACGGCGCGTCAATCGGACGCCCGGTCTGAGAGTTATTGGTTTTTTCATCCTAGCCTCGGGCGGAGTATGTCAAAAGATCCGTCTCACTAAGAGGAACTCAACAAAGTTGATGGCACGTCAATTGGACATCCATAGCTCAAGATATGAGTGTTTCCGCTCCGAGGGCCCGGTTGGTTTCGTGTACGAACCAACCCGACCGAACTCAATGTATTCTTAAACCTTGAGTGAAATATACCGAAATGACCGTCTCATTCTAAGGATCGTGTCGCCACTGACGGCGCATCTTTTGGAGGTCTGTAGCCCATGTTATGGGCATTTGAACCCAAATAGTCCGATAACGGGGGTTTCGGGCCCGGACCGACCATGCCCGAGACCCCCCAGTTGGCCCGAACCGGGTCGACCCGCCCCGGACAGGGTCGGCCCGGCCCGACTGGGCGCGGTCCAGCCTGGCCGACCAGCCGGGTGCCGGTCCGGCTGGGGACAGCGCGCCCAGCGCGCTGTCTGGCTCGACTTTGGCCGAGCCGTTCGGCAAGGGGGGGGGGGCGCCTGCCCCCCTGTGTAACTGTGGCCCCCCAAAATAATGGGGGTCGTTTGAACCGGCCGGGCTATTTTAATTCCCCCGACCCCTCCCCTTTTCGGCTGGCCTGACCTGGCCGGCCTGCTCCTTCTCAACGGGACCGAAAAAGGTCGGTCCCCTTCCATCTCCGACAGCAGTGGCCCGGTTGGCCGCCGGTCACCTTGCTCCGCCGTGGCCCGGAACCGGTCGTGGTTCTCGCCATCTGGAGGGGGCGACAACGCCGCGCCCCTCCGCTGCGGCCCCGATCCGGCCGCGACGCCTTCAATTTCCATTGACACTGCGCGACGACGTCACGTTTTTAGTCTTCTTTCCACGGCGCGGCGCGACGTCGTCGCGTAATACATGCCATGTGATTCCCGCGTGGTGCGACGGAACCACGCCATTCTGTTCCATCCACAAAGAATCAAACTTGAACATAGGAGGGGGGGTTCGGCCGTGTTTGTGCGGTCTGACCCCCCTCTCGTTAAATGTTATCATCTAGTCGAAAATCCATGATAATCGATAAACTAGAATCATGAAAGGGAAATATTAAATAAAATAATCCCCTACCTCGGTCTAGGAACGGTGTTCGTCAACGATCCGTGGAAGACGAGCATCGCGGAGGTCGGGCATCGTGGGAGAACATCGACGTCGCGAAGTGAGGATTCGAAGTCATTGACGGCGATTACGTTGCGGAAAACAATTGTGGAAGAGACGATCTGGAAGAAGAACATCACGTCGCGGATACGGCGTCGCGGATACGGCGTCGCGGAGGAACCCTGTTCTTCGGTGGAGAAGTTCTTCATTGAAGAATGGTGTTCTTCACGTTCTTCATCGAGGTTAAGGAAGAGGAAGAAGATGCTTTCCCAATCCTCTCAAGGTTGCAAAACTCTAACATAATAAAATAAGACTAAGTCTTATTTTATTAACACAACCTACCAAATGAATTTCAAAAGTTTAAAATTAAGTAACTCATCTTAATTAATAACACAAGTTGTCAAAAAAATAATGAAAGAGAGTTAATGGGGAGTTTGGAATGTGAGGGATTAAGAGGGGTTATGGAGTTAGGGAAAATTGAAAAGGTGGGGGGTTCGTGTGGGCCCCACCCTTTTAATTATCCACACATGGGAAGTTGGGTGGATGTGGGCTCCACCACCAACTTCCCATGGGAGAACTAACCACTTGAAAAAGAAATAAAATTTATTTAACAATTCTATTTACTTTTTTAATTAAACCCCATTAACTAACTTCTTCTCCCGCACAAACACACCTACGGAAAAGGTTCCCTTAAGTGATTACCGGCATTGCGAGTTCATCAGTGCCATCGGATTTCTATTCCGAGCACCGGTTCAAAAGATAGGAAAACCCACTCATTCGTTCACTAAACGTACCCGAGCCAAACTTCGGAAATTGATTCCGGGCACACCGGGCCTCGGAATCAGGTGCCGTCATAAACTGCGTTCCTGTAAAATTCCAAAGAAAATTAAGAAAAAATTTCCCTTGAATTTTATGGGACTTTACATTACTCCCACCTCAGGGCTTTACGTCCCCGTAAAGATACATCAAAACTAGGGAAACAAATGAGGGTATTGAGCACGCATCTGAGCCTCCCGCTCCCTAGTGCTCTCTTGGAGGTTCTCGTGCTGCCATTTGATGCACACTAGAGGAATCGACCGTCCACGTAGGACCCACTCCTGTCGATCCTTGATCTCCACTGGGACCTCCGAAAAGTCCCCCCATTGTCAACATCATGCTCCCCATGGTCAATGATGTGTGTCGGGTCGTGCACGTATCTCCTCAGCTAAGATACGTGGATGACGTCATGCACTCGGTGCAACTGAGGTGGTAGAGCCAGACAATAATCCACCTCGCCAATCCTGCTGAGGACCTGGAAGGGTCCGATGAAGCGCGAATATATCTTGCCGCCTCGGCCAAATCTCTATAATCCACGTCGAGGTGAGACACGCAAGATGAAATGGTCGCCATCCTAGAACTCTAGTGGCCTCCTCCTCCTGTCAGCATATGACTTCTGTCGGCTCTGAGCTCTCCTCATCCGCTCCTGGATGACCTGGACATTCTCTGTCGTGGCCTGGACCATCTCTGGTCCCACAAGTGCTGACTCCCCAGGGTCTGTCCAGCACAAAGGAGATCTGCAAGGTCGGTTGTACAACGCCTCGTACGGTGCCATCCTGATGATGGAGTGGTAGCTGTTGTTGTACGCAAAGTCCACCAAGGGTAGGTGGTCCTCCCAGCTACGACCAAAGTCGGGGACACATGCGCGGAGCATGTCCTCGCGAGTCTGAATGTTCCTCTCCGTCTAACCATCTGTCTGAGGGTGAAAGGCTGTGCTCAGACGTAGCTGTGTTCCAAATGCCTCCTGAAACCCCTTCCAAATCCGGGAAGTAATGTGAGCATCTCAATCGGAGATGATAGATGATGGCACACCGTGAAGCCGAACAATCTCTTGAACGTAAAGGCGTCCCAATCTCTCCACTGAGCCCTGCACTCTAATGGGTAAGAAGTGAGCCGACTTGGTGAGTCGGTCGACAATCACCCAGATGGAGTCATGACCTCTGGAAGTGCATGGAAGTCCAGTCACAAAGTCCATAGATATGCCGTCCCACATCCACTCCAGAACCTCCAAGGGCTGTACCAAGCCTACTGGTACCCAGTGCTTAGCCTTCACCTGCTGACAAGTGAGGCATCGATAAATGAACTCTACCACAACCTTCTTCATGCCTGGCCACTAGTTCTATCGTCTGAGATCCTGGTACATCTTCGCCACTCCAGGATATACCGCTAAAGAAGAAGTGTGAAACTCTCTCAGCACCTCCTCTCGTAAAGCGACCGGTACCATGGAACGTCCTCTGAAAAGGATGTTGTGCTCTTCTCCAAAGGAGAAACCATCAGGTGCCTGTCCTGAGGATATCTGTGAACGCCGTGTCTCACAGTCAGCATCCCCACACTGTGCCTCTCTGACCTGCTGTAGTAGTGGAGGAGTGACTGTGAGAGACTGAAGGAAGACTACTCCATCTCTATCCACAAAGGATATCTGTAAAGCGACTAGCTGCTCTGTCACCTCCTCAAGTAGTTGAATGCATGTCCTGCTGCTGAGGGCATTAGCTACTACGTTACCCTTCCCAGGATTATAGACTATCTCAAAGTCATAGTCCTAGAGGAACTCGAGCCATCGCCGCTGTCTCAGGTTCAGGTCCTTTTGAGAGAAGATGTACCTGAGACTCTGATGGTCAGAAAAGACTGTAAAGCGCTCACCCATTAGGTAGTGTCGCCATGTCATCAGAGAAAAGACCACTACTACTAACTCCTGGTCATGGGTAGCGTAGTTTTGCTCATGTGGCCTCAACTATCGTGATCCATAGGCGATCACTACCCGCTCCTGCATCATAACAAAGCCGAGTCCGGTCCCTGATGCATCGCAGTAGACTACGTACCCTACTCCCTCCTCAGGCAACCTCAAGATAGGTGCACTGGTCAATATCTGTCTCAGCTCCTGGAAGCTCTGCTGACATCTGTCTGACCACACTAAGGGTTTCCCCTTCTTCTTCAAAGCTGAGAGTGGGGACGCAACTCTGGATAAGTCTGGCACAAATCTCCGGTAGTATCCAGCTAGACCCAAGAAACTCCACACCTCTGTCACGCTCCTGGGTGGCTCCCAAGCTAACACTGCCTCAGTGTTCGCGGGATCCACTGCAACTCCCACCTCAAAGATGACGTGTCCCAAGAAGTGGACCTCACGTATCCAGAACTGGTACTTCGAGATCTTACCATAATGCTGGTGCTCACGGAGTGTGTCTAGTACAACCCGTAAGTGGTAGGCGTGCTCCTCCTCAGTCGTCGAGTAAATCAAAATGTCGTCGATGAAGACCACGAAAAATCGATCGAGGTATGGATGAAAGATCCTTTTCATGAGGGCCATGAACACTGTTGGATCATTGGTTACGCCGAATGGCATAACCAAGAACTCATAGTGGCCATACCTACATCTGAATGTCGTCTTCTGCACGTCCTCGTCTCGAACTATGAGCTGATGATAGCCTGTCTCGAGGTCTATCTTCGAGAACCACCATGCTCCCTTGACCTAATCATAGAGGTCATCAATCCTTGGTAGAGGATACTTGTTCCTCACTGTCACCTGGTTCAGGAGACGATAATCGACACACAGTCGCAAGCTCCCATCCGCCTTCTTGGCGAACAATATCGGAGAAGCCCAGGGTGAAACACTGGGTCAGATAAACCCCTTTCCCAACATGTCCTCCAACTTTACCCGTAGCTCTCGAAGCTCAGCGGGGGCCATCTGATATGCTGGAGTCGATATCGGGGTTGTCCCGTGGTACAGGTCAATATAAAAGTCTACCTTTCTGCGAGGAGGTAACCCTGGAACGTCGTCGGGAAAAACGTCCGCAAACTGATCCACCACTGCAGGAAAACCAGGACTTCACACGTTAACTGCTCCTAGGATGAGGCTAGCCAACTGATGAGTGATGGGATGTACTCTCCTCTGTGTAAGTCCATTCTGTGCTGCAAAGGCTCCCTTCTCGCCAGTAAAGGTGAACCTGCTCCCTTCGGTGTGCACACATCGCACCTTGCGCCTAAAACAGTCAATCTGTGCATGGACCATAGATAACCAATCCATGCCCAAGATGACGTCGTAAGGCTCGACGGTGCTACAAGAATATCCCAGCCGAAGCTCTCGCCTCCTAGAGTAAGCTCACACTGCCGACACCAGTGCATAATCGTCGAGTCTGCCCCCGTAGGAGTCTCTAGCCGTAAGGATCGAGCCAACGGCTCCGTCGGAATCTCCGAGCTCCGAACAAGGGCAGCGGCTATGAAAGAGTGACTCTCTCCTGTGTCTATAAGTACTGAATCAAGGGTGTAATAGACACAGATAGTACCTCGAATCATCTCGGGCGCGCCGTGGTTGTAGGCCTCTGCTGCCTGGAGTTGTGCCTATCTCTTCCCGTTAGCTCCCTATGGTCGGGGTGGACCTCCTGGTGGTGGTGGTGGTAGAGCCTCAAAGCGTCGCCCGCCACCTGCTGATTGGCCAGCTCCTCTGCCTCGTCTACCTCCTCCCTACGGACTACCACGGTCGACCCTCTGCCTCTGCCTTGGTGGTCCCCCAACCGTCTGCTGCTCCTCGGCACGGCGGGTCGGGCAATCACGAGCCATGTGGCCCTGCCTGTCGCACGAGTAGCACTGTCTGCCTCTCGAAAGACTGGCTCCGCGCTGTGTTCCCCGCACTGCTGAGCCAATGTCCTGAGGTCGTATGTCTGAGGGTCTGGTCTGCCTGGACCCATGAGTCATCCGTCGACTGCCTGCTGCAGAGGACTCTACTACGTGCCGCCCTGCGGTGGGTCTCGGCGCTGCTGTAGACTCAGCAAGAAAGCTCTCGATCAAAAGGGCCTGCTCCAGTTCTCCTGTCTGAGTCAGAATGCTGATGGAGATCAGCGATGCCCTAATCTCGTGTCTCAATCCCTTCTCAAAGGTCCGGGCCCGGAAGAAGGGGTCCCGTACCATGTCGGTCGAGTAGCGCGAGAGATCAGTAAATCTCGCCGAGTACTGAGCAACCGTCATGCTGCCCTGCCGCAGATGAAGAAGCTCCTGAATGCGTACCGCACGGAGGGTGGCTGGGACAAACTCTGAGCGGAAGAGGCTCTAAAAGTCTGTCCAGAGTAGAGATGCCTCATCGTGCACCTGGAGCATCAAGCTCCACCATCGGCCCACTGCTGCTTGCAGTAGGCTCGCAGCGAGGATCACCATGAGGTCTGCTGGTGTCCTCACTAGCCTGAAAACTCGTACGACTGCCTCCATCCAGTCCCCGGCTGCCTGGGGGTCCTTCTCCCCATGGAACCTGGGTGGTCGCTGGCGCTGGAACTCATGCAGTGCACTGAGGCGACGTGCATCATCAGCGGCTGGTGATGGAAGCATCAGTGCCTCGGTGGGTAGAGCCACCACCGGTGCCACTACTGACAAAGGGCCCTGCACCGAGGCCTCGTCGCTTGGTGGGATGTCTTCACACTTGACTCACGAAACCCTAGCTGGCTGCCGTCGTGGGACCATCCTGAAGAGGAAACAGGTGCGCCACGGTCAGAACAGTATACCTGGTGAGCTGATACAATGTAATCACAAAGAAAACTTGAAACACATAGGCAATCAATGTTTTCGTGCATTAAGTCGGAAATCAGAAGTCAGGGTCCTGGTGTACGGATACGTCAGCCGCCGCACCAACACTGGACTCCCTGGACTGATAACCACAACCAATATGCTAAACACTATTTCTTCACATAGAAATGATCAGAGTTCGTTGTAGAACTGAACTCCTCTGATACCATTTTTTCACGACCCGTCCTCGGGGCCTGTGCCGTGACTACCCCAAGCCTGCCTTCCATAGGCCAGGGGCTGGCGACTAGCACCAAGGCTTAAATCCCGGTAAAAAGGGAAGGAATTGCCTTTGTAAAGTAAACAAGAACCATAGAGTAAGCAAGAGGAAATGTAAATACTAAGTGAAAACAGAGTACAACTGTAAGTGCGGAAAAGTAAGTGGGCCAGTATACAAACCCAAACTGAAATTAAAGTACAACTCGAAAGGGAAAACAGCAGGTGAAAAGTAAAACCTGCTACACCGAGCTGTTTACTAGAAATCCCACCTGAAGGGTGGGTACAGATAGCTCCACTGCTCCTCGGGTCCCACTATCTGCTCCGAGCACATCCAGCCCAGTGGTCCACCTCCAGGTACCATCCTGCTCTGCAAGCCTCAACCACGATCAACGATGTCCGTCGTCTGCAACCAACACAACGTAGTGCGGGCATAGCCCGTGCCGGGGTGAGTATAAGCTACTCAGTAGGGACCCCAAGTCCCCTGAAGGTCTCCCAAAATCCACGAAGGATAAACCACAAAGGAAAGATACAATCACGAAGTAACAAATGACACTACTTAGGTATATGCCCATACATACACCTAAGTCATTAATTCAAAAACGCTCCAACCTCCGTGCCCATGTACATCCCAGTCCACACATGAAAGTATTCGTATTCAACAGAGGAAAGCAAAACATAATCCACACAAGAGAGCACAACACAATCCACACAGGAAAGCAAACATGTTTAAGCTCACACAGGTATACTTTTTTGAAGATGATAGAGATGATCACTGTTCCATCTAAGTCGCCGGACCCACAAAGGATCGATAGGTACTAACCCCCCCAAAGACCCACACAGGATCGGACCCACACAGGATCTGTAGGCGTTGGCTCAGACATAACCGCTGAGTGCTGAACCACACAGAATCAGACCCACACAAGATCGGTTTCACTGATCCACATAGGATCGTTGAGTGTTGTAGTCGTCGTCGTCGAATCCACTGAGAATCTCTGCACAGTCGTCGTCGCAGTCATAGTAGCAGTCGCAGCCAGCACTATGGTTCCTGCACACAGCAAGCTCGTTCGGGAGGGTCTGCTCCACGATCCAAGAGGCTGATACATCAACTGTCACATAGTACAGAGTTGATGTATCCAATAGTTCTGTATCGTCAACAGGAACTCAACGCAACAGACGACGTGTCAATCGGACGCCCGGTCTGAGAGTTATTGGCTTTTTCGTCCGAGGGGCCCGGTTGGTTTTTAAGGCAAAACCAACCCGACCATACTCCACCTGTGTCCAACCCTCGGGTGGAGTATTCGAAAAGATGTGTCTCACTAAGAGGAACTCAACAGAGTTGACGGCACGTCAATCGGACATCCGTAGCTCAAGATATGGGCGTTTCTGCTCCGAGGGCCCGGTTGGTTTCGTGTATGAACCAACCCGGCCGAACTCTAAGTATTCCGAAACCTTGAGTGCAATATACCGAAACGATCGTCTCATTCTAAGGATCGTGTCACCGCTGAAGGCACATCGGTTGGAGGTCTGTAGCCCAAGTTATGGGCATTTGAACCCAAACAATCCGATAACGGGGGTTTCGGGCCCGGACTGACCCGGCCCGAGACCCCCCGGTTGGCCCGAACCGGGTCGACCCACCCCGGACATGGTCGGCCCGGCCCGGCGCGGCCCGGCCTGGCCGACCGGCCGGGTGCTGGTCCGGCTGGGGACAGCGCGCCCAGCGCGCTGTCTGGCTCGGCTTTGGCCGAGCCGTCCGGAAAGGGGGGGGGGCGCCTGCCCCCCTGTGTAACCGCAACCCCCCAAAATAATGGGGGCTGTTTGAACCGGCCGGGGGATTTTAATTCCCCCGGCCCCTTCTCTTTCCTGCTGGCCTGACCTGGCCGGTCGGCTCCTTCTCAACGGGACCGGCAAAGGCCGGTCCCCTTCTGGCTCCGACACTGGTGGCCTGGTTGGCCGCCGGTCACCTTGCTCCGCCGCGACCCAGAACCGGCCGCGGTTCTTATCGTCCAGCGTGGTGCGACGACACCGCACCCCTCCGCTGTGGTCCCTCTTCGACCGTGGAGCCTTTTATTTCCTTTGACGCGGCGCGAAGGCATCGCGTTTTTAGTCTTCTTTCCACGGCGCGACGTGATGGCGTCGCTTAATACTTGCCATGTGATTCCCGTGTGGTGCGACGACACCACGCCATTCCGTTCCATCCACAAAGAATCAGACTTGAACATATGAGGGGGGGGGGGGTTTGGCCGTGTTTGTACGGTCCGGCCCCCCTCTCGTTAAATGTTATAATCTGGTCAAAAATCCACGATAATCGATAAACTAGAATCATGAACGGGAAAGATTAAACAAAATAATCCCCTACCTCGGTTCAGGAAAGGTGTTCGTCAACGAGCGTTGCGGAGGTCGGGCATCGCGGGAGAATGTCGACGTCGCGAAGCAAGGATTCGAAGTCGTTGACGGCGATTACGTTGTGGAAAACCGTCATTGAAGAGACGATGCAGAAGAATAATGTCGCGTCGCGGATACGGCGTCGCGGAGGAACCGTGTTCTTCAGCGGAGAAGTTCTTCGTTGAAGAATGGTGTTCTTCACTTTCTTCGTCGAGGTTGAAGAAGAAGAAGAATATGCTTTCCCAATCCTCTCATGGTTGCAAAACTTTAACATAATAAAATAAGGCTAAGTCTTATTTTATTAACACAACCTACCAAATGAATTTCAAAAGTTTAAAATTAAGTAACTCATCTTAATTAATAACACAAGTTGTCAAAAAAAAATTAATGAAAGGGAGTTAATGGGGAGTTAGGAATGTGAGGGATTAAGAGGGGTTAGGGAGTTAGGGAAAATTGAAAAGGTTGGGGGTTCGTGTGGGCCCCACCCTTTTAATTATCCACACATGGGAAGTTGGGTGGATGTGGGCTCCACCACCAACTTCCCATGGGAGAACTAACCACTTGAAAAAGAAATAAAATTGATTTAACAATTTTATTTACTTTTTTAATTAAACCCCATTAATTAACTTCTTCTCCCGCACAAACGCAACTACGGTAAAGGTTCCCTTAAGTGATTACTTGTGTTGCGAGTTCATCGGTGCCATCGGATTTCAATTCTGAGCACCGGTTTAAATGATAGGAAAACCCGCTCGTTCGTTCACTGAACGTACCCGAGCCAAACTTCGGAAATTGATTCTGGGCACACCGGGCTTCGGAATCAGGTGCCATCAGAAACCGCGTTCTTGTAAAATTCCAATGAAAATTAAGAAAAAATTTCCCTTGAATTTTACGGGTCTTTACATTTATGGGTATTCTCTTTACTAGTGTCTCATGTGCATGATAATGGATAATTTTTATGGTTACTTTCACTGAGATACAAGGTACATGGCGCTCACAACTAACTATGGCCTGGGGGTGTTCTTGTGACTTGTGCTCATTGGATAATTTGTACTCACTTTTGGCATATAGTGTGTTTGGTTGGTAAATTCAGAAGTGTGTGTGACTTATTTTAAATTTTACATTCTTTAAAGAATCCCTCATGAAAACTAGTTTCATTTTGAAGTTGTGCCTCTTGGAAAATTTTTACTAGCATTATTGTTTATAAAACATTCAAGTTATTGTCTAGTATGTTTTTTATAGCATGGGACCTAATTTGGAAAACATTACATTATATCATGTATTTAAAACTTGAAATTGATTTTTTTTATTTAAAACGATGTTCATTGTGAATATAATATCGGGCTATCATACAATGTTTTAATCCTCACACATATAGTCTTCCTCTATTTTTATCCCTTGAGCAGGTTTCATCTGGAGTTCAATCGCCTTGGGAGATGTGTGACCATTGTGTTGGAGAGTGACCTGCGGGGTCACATGGAGTTTGATGGTTGTCAGGATTGGTCAGTTGGGTTTTTGGATTAGTTTTACTTTCAATTTCTTGTAAAAATATTGTTTAGATCAATTTTTGTATAAATGTATTTTGGGCTATGCATTTCATTCCATTGTTTATTTTATTGTTTATATTTGGGTAAAATCATTCCCTAGTGTACTCTATTAATGCCCTTGGTTCTTGTTGCTATCCCAAGATGATCAGTATTGCCTCTTGGGACTTGTCGTGGGCCGGCCTTGGTGACCAGTTTAGGGTCAACTCGGGCGGGTTCGTGAAAAAATAGAATCAACAGAGGTCGACACTTAGAATACATTTTTAGAGTTCCCTTGTTATTTGGGGGATGTCAGCATAGATGGATTAGGATTTTTGGGACGTGAGGGGTATGTTTGGGAAGAGGATTACAAACTCTTTCTCATTCCAATCCTCGAATTTCCACTGGAAGTCCAGTTTTATTAGTGTCCTTTGTTCTTATTTATTGTTTGGTGTAAGGATATGAGAAGCAGAGTCTGACTAATGGCCTCCGTGGGCTCGCAGGGCCTGTCAATCAATGTGGAGTCGGGAAATGGTCCTAATAATTCTCTTAATGTTGTTGGTTTGTTTTACATATGGTCTCCAAACATATGTTAAAGTCACCCACCGACACTAGTTCCCTTTTTTGGGTTTCTTGGACCTTTCTTGATTTATGAATTATTGTTTTGAAAATAATTATGTGAGAATTATTGAAATGGGTTTTAAAGGAAGTATTGGATATTGAAAAGTGGAAATTGTGTTTTCAAGAATTAAATATAAGAATGGTTTTTCAAAGGTTGTTTTTTTAACAAATTTTGGAGAGGAAGTGGATATGGTTTAAACAGATTGTATTTTCCCTAATCTAAACATGTGGTTTACTGAAATAAAATGTTTTGATAGTGTGAATAATTTTATGGGGATTTTTAATCATTGTTTAAATGTGGAATTTTGTGATTTTGAAACGTTTTTTAATCTGATTAGTTGGTTTTGAAAGTTTGTTTTATGTGGTTGGAGTTTTCCTAGAAAGTGTATTGGTCTCAATGGACATCATATTATAAACAATATATTTTACTAAATTTTAGAAAATTGGAAGGGGTTGTTTAGAGTGGATTAGTTGTTTAGGAAGTTTTTAAAAATGAAAGGGGTTTTGTTTTTATGAAAATGGTTCTTGATGATGTGAGTTTTGTTTTTATGAAATCTAAAAAGTTTTTTGAATTGGTGGTTAGTGTTCCTTTTGAAGGTACATGATTTTAGGAATGATTTTTTTTGTTTTATCATTTATTGTTCTCATGGATGCTCACATGCATGGTTTTATTAATATCTATAAGGATGGACTATATGTCAGGGGGTTTGGGTGTCTGGGGTGGCACAGATATGTGCATGTGGGAGAGACTTGATGATACATCATTGCTGAATGTGGAAACCCACCATGTTAGTTTATTTTTCAAAAGTGTTTTGGGCTGAATAATTGTTGAATTTGTATATAAACTGATGGTTATGTGGCTTGTTTTTTTCTATGTCTTAGAAGAGTTATTGGTTCAGTATGCATACTTCTCATCTATATGTCATAATCTTGTTGTGTCATGATATGAGATCTTGTTGGTCGCTCGGTTTTAGAGTACTGTTCAATGGGTGTCTAAAGAAGCATTGGATGTTGTTATGTGGAAAAGGATAGTTATCCGTTGGAAATCATTCCTTTCTATCAACCTAAGGATTCTTTTCAAATGTTAAATCCACCACTTCAGATGATTCCTCAGCATGTTTGTTGGAATAGAGAGCTGTTTGGGATCAATTAAATGTGCTTTGAAGTCATGATAATTCTTTTGAACATAGCAGTTGTGTTAAGTGATGTTGACGTGTTTCACTGTATACTTTTTCCATTCAGATCATAGTTCAGAGTGAGAGTTAATGTAGATATGTAGCTCTGATTTCCTTTTTTGAATAAGGTGTTTTGTTGAGCATGTGAGTTTTTTACTTTTGTGTTCCTTATCACCTGACTACAGTGCAGTCGAAGCATCATTAGCTAGGTCTCCAGCCATTGGCCTCGGAGTGAAGATTTCCATGTAGTCAAGAAATCACCAGAGGTGTAGAGTGCTTGACTAGGCTCCCACCACCACCATTTTGGTATGTTATTTTCTACTCTACTATGGATTCTCATCACTGCAAATTTTCTATTGTCGAAATGAGAGTGGTGGACTTACACCTTACCAAATTTCAATGGTTATGCCTTTATGGATGTGGGATTCTGATCAATGTCCCTATGTAGACCGTTGGTGTAAAACAGGTGTGGTCATGGTATTACATGTTCATAAATGGCTGGTTTTTGTGGTTTATCTATTTATTTTTTGGTTTTAGTAGCCCAATGATTTGGTCCCCATCCCTCCCTGCCCTGAGTGGTGGGGGTTTTGATTAGAGCCGAAAGTGTTGGCCCAGTTCTTGTACCCTCCATTCGAGAGATGGTAGTTTAAATGTTCACATTATAACCCTCTTAACTTGGGTTTGTAGGTTTTTATGTGATATTTTTTGTGGACATTCCCAAATGACTCCCAATTCAATTTGATTTTGAATTCTTGCTTGTTCCATACATGTTGGGTCTGAATGGTGAGGAGACTCACCACGAGTCTCGTTGATTTTTGTTCCTAAGAACACATCTAGTGCTAGTTGATTATAAATTGTGGTATGTCCATTCCATAATCCACTATAATCATTGGTTTTCTCTAGTTCTCATTGGTTTTGGTGATTTATGGTTTTATTGGTTGAAGGCCCAACAATCGGGTTCTTGGTTTTATTGTGGAGGTAGGGACTTGATCTTTCGGTTAATTCTCGAGAAGTGGTTGAGAGTTGGTGTTTTGGTTGAGGTAAGAGGATTAAGTTCCATTAATGGTTGATGGTGTCTCATTGGATTAGGAGTATGGACCAAATTGATAATGAATCCTTAGGTTTTGATCATTTTGCTAGAAAGTGTTATGTCTTTCTGGGGGCGGAAAGTTTTAATGGTGGGGAGAATTGTCACACCCGTTTTTTCATGTATTTTTATTGATCTGGTTCATTAGAAATACATATCCTTTATCTTGGGTCCTTGGTGCGATTAATATTGAGTGATGAAGTTTCATATTTTTCTAGTCACCCTAATTTGGGTTCCCCATTTCTTGTTTAGAAGTTTTTAGAGAAATAGTGGTTATTTCAGGTTTTGGGCCAACCGTGAGCCCATTTTCACATTTAAAAACCAGATTTGTTTCTTTTATAAATATTTCTTTTTAATCATTTCTCATTAATTATACATCCCACATGGCCTACACTAACATAATAAAACTACCACATCCTTTTGGACCCCCTTACAAATTCATAAGCATGGGGAATTTGGGTTACTTTATTAAGTATCAGGCCAGCCTGTGTGCCCATTTCAAGTATTTGTACAATAATTAGTTTCCTTTATATAATTACCAATTTTTAATATTTTTCTTTGATGAAAAATCCATTTTGAAGCCAAAGTACCTAGACCCAGCCCCATTATCTCTTTTTCCTATTTGGAGATCAGTTGATTCGCATATTAGGGCGAAAGTTATCAGGTTTCCTCAAAATGTCTAAGATTGAGAAGGTAAATCGTTTCATCCATAAGTCATTCAATTTGTACACTTTTCCCCACAAATATTCTTTCCCTAGATAGTCTAGATCTTAGTACCCTCTCCAATATGGTCCATGCCATTCCTTTCTCTCCAAGGGTGTAGATGTAATGGAAGACGGAGAGTTTTCTAGGTGGCAAGGTGAGATTCATTCTCCTTTCTCCTTCCTCTTCCTCCTCCTTTCATTATTTATTGTTTTTCCATTTTCCCATAGTCATTTTAGTCCTAAGGTTCTGTTATCCCATGATTTTTATAGGGTTTTAGTTTGTTTGGGGCTGGTCTTCATAGGTATGTGGTTTATAAAACCTTGGACGGTGATATTGGGAGTGTGTTTCCATTACGCCAAGGATATGAGGTATGATATCCCTTTAACATGCCTTTATCATTTATGTTTCACCATTATAATGTTTTTATAACATTATTTATAAGATATTTTTGTCTGTGAAACCTTGGTTTTAATTGTTTGTCACGAAAATATTTTTTATGCCTTATTTTGTTAAAATTATAGTTGTTTTGGTATAAATGTGCACTCCTCTTGTTTGATAAATTATTCCATTAGAATACAGACTTTGTTTATGGAATTTGGAATATGATTCAGTATATTGAATAAATTTATGGAATGAAAATGGTATTTTATACCTTGTAAGTGCATAAAATAAGATGTTTTGTTAAATAATTCATGCCTTGTGTTCAACAAATTGCTTGGTTGGATTTTATGTGTCTAGTGAAATTTAAAATTATTTGATTTGATTTATAAATATATTCTCAGAATGAAATTAAATATTTTGGGTTCTTTTATGTCTTTCCAATTCGTATTTTGTTTTAGAAACAAATGGGTTTTTGTTTAAAACATGTTTTGGCCCAAGTTCTCGGAAAATGGAATGTTTCACATCCTTTTGAAAATGGTTGTGTTTTGCATATTTAACCTGAGTGTTTTAAGGGATTTATGAACATTATTTTCTAATGTAAATTTTATTTATAAAAATATCTAATAAAATTGAAATTCATAACTTTGTCTAGTGTTAATTTTGAGAAAATGTTTAAAGGCCCATTTGGCCTTTCCAAAAAATGAAGAATGGGTGTTTTACAAGTATATACCACGTTCTGTGAATTTGAATTGTTTTATGTTCCATGAAATTATTTTATTAAATGTTTTAGGGCTTCCAAATATGGTTTGGTATGGTTTCTTGTGTTTTTATACTTAAAATGGTGTTTTTGAATGTATTTTATGTGGAAAGCCTCAATACACATCTTGAAATTGATCTACGATTTTTTTGTTATTTATTGATTCGTGAATAAATGTGAAGAAAGTTTATGGAATTATTGTGTGATTATTTATTGGGAATGGAATTTTTATGTGAATTTTGTATTTGATAATATGTGTTACTAGATTGATCACTAAAGGGAATCGTGTGTATCTAGGTGGGTGGACGTGTTCTAGTATGCTAGTGATCCCATGGGGTTTGGCCCTTGTTTCACGTAGCAAGTTTGACAATGACAACACTAACTAACTAGAATTATAATGATGTTGGAGGACCACTAGGTTATGGTTATGCTCCCTAATAGTGTCTCGTGTTCATGAGAATGGATATTTATAATGGTTACTTTCCCTGAGATATGAGGTACCTGTGTCTCACAAAAAACTAGTGCCTAGGGGTGTTTCCTTGATTTGTGATCATTGGATATATTGTACTCACTGTCCATATATGGGGTTTTTTGGATTAAAAATTCATAATTGAGTGTGATTTTTTTAAAATTGCATATTCTTTAAAGAATCTCTCTTGAAAAAAAGTTTCATTTTGAAGTTGCAACTCTTTGAAAATTGTAACTAGCATTCATGTTTATAAAACAAGAAAGTTTTTGTCTGGTAAATTTTTTTATAACATCAGACCTTAATTAGAAAACATACCTTTATATCTTGTATTTAATACATGAAATTTATGTTCCTTTTATTTTAATGGAAGTGCATTGGGAATAGAATATCGGGAAAACCTACTGAGTTTTAATACTCATGAATATAGTCTTCTTCTGTTTTTAGCCCTCTTATAGGTTTTAGCTGGAGTTTGATCACCTTGGGAAACATGTGATCAATGTGTTGGACAATGACCAGTGGGGTCAAAATGGAGATATTTGGTTACCAGGGTTGGTCAGTTGAGTTGTTGGTTTAGTTATACTTTCAATTTCTTGTAAAAATAATGTTCAGTTCAATATTTATATAAATGTATTTTGGGCCATCCATTTCTTTATGTTGTTTGTTTGACAGTTTATATTTGGGTGAAATCATTCCCTTGTGTACTCTACTGATTCCCTTGGTGATATTCTCCATTCTGGGAGGATCAGGAATGCCTCTCGAGACTTGTCTTTGGCTGGCCTGGGTGACCGGTTCTGGGTGGACTCGTTCTAGTTTGTGACTGTATATATCTCTCAGATCTTTTACCATTGAGAAAATGTATCCATATCATTAAGGTATTGATTAAAACTGGTAACTTAATATCAAGATTTATATATTTATGTTTATGAGTATTTAACTACCTTGATGCATAAAATATTACACTATAAATCTACATAAGGACACAACCATGTTCTTGATTTGATGCATCACTTTAAATCACAAATCTACCATTTTGCAATGGTAATTTCAATATTAGAGATTTCAGTATCCTTTTCCTCAATTATTTGAATCATTCTCCATATTATTTTTTCCATAAATACATAACCCATTTACATTTATGTTTTTATAATTGGATAGATTGTTGTGAAAATTTCTAAACTAAACATTGATAATAAATGACTAAAACTAGAAAGCTACATACCTCAGTTTTGTTCATTGGTTCATACCATTAATGAAATTCAATTTCTTCACCAGATCAACTATGATTCCATACATAGAGACAATATTGTTAAGAAATAAAACTGTCTAATCTAAGAAATTATAGTTTCTAAATTTCACATATAACATGTTTCTTCTAAGAGTTTTCAGAATAATGAAAAATTTAATCTCATGGTCTTCAAATCTTTTAGAGTATACCAAGATATAATCATTGAATACCAAAACAAATTCATCAATATATTTCTTGAAAACTCTATTTACTAAATCCATGAAAATAGAGGGTGCATTAGTTAGTCCAAAAGTAATCTATAGACTTGTAATGCCCATACCTAGTTTGAAATGTTGTCTTTAGAATTTCGTCCTTCCTCAAACCAAATTGATGATATACAGGTCGAAGTTTAATCTTCGAAAAAATTGGGGATCCATGATTTTTATCAAATAAATCATCAATCCAAGATATGGATACCTTTCCTTATCGTAATCGCATTGATCTTTCAATAATTAGTTCAAAACCTCATAGATCCATATTTATTCTTAAAGAAAAGAAATGGTGGTCCCCATGGAGAAACAATAGTGGAATAAACACCATACTACAAATATCATCAAGTTGTTTCATCATCTCTGCTAATTCCAATGTAGAGATTCTATAAGGAGACTTTTACATATTCCAAGAACTAAGAATTAAATCAATAGAAAACTCAATTTCCCACTCTATAGGATGTCTAGGTAAATACTCGATAAATACATAAATGTATTCTTAAAAAATAGGTACATAATAAATTTGAGAATTTCTTTATGAACCCATAGATATTAAGTCTTATTCATCCCCATGAATTGAACTTAGTAAAGCTACTTGGGTTTATGTACATAATAGTCAGATGAAGAGTTTTCTACACTAATGAAATGGGATTATATATCATTATCAATAAATGAAACATCCTACTTCTGGTAGTAGATATTCACATCTCAATTTTAAAGCCAATAAATACTGATAATTTTATTATTGACCATCATTAGTATGATGATAGGGACAGAAAATAAAGCACATTTATTTTTTATAAAGTGGAGTGATTGGCACATATTTTTTCAATGTTACTTCCCTCATGAGTTTTTAATGATAAATACATTATTAAATAAAATTGGAAATTTATAATTTTCTAGGAAAATAGTAAATATATGATATAATGTGATGATTAATAATCTAATAAATCATTCGATATGTTTGAGAAAATAAATAAATTATTGGCCACCATATCATTAAGAACTTAAACGTCAGTAATTGTGAACACATAAGCTTGTTATTTCTCCCGTGTCTTTCATTGAGGAAGGTTCCTTGACACTTAGAACAATCATTTTCTTAATTTACAATAACATTATAATTATTGAATTGAAAATTTTATGCTTCTTTCCTCCTTTGCAATGAAAATACTGGTTGAATTTTTCCTCACACATGTGAATAACACCCAATCTCTTCACGAAAATAATATAGCATTTCCTCCCACAACTACTATAGGTTGGAAATTCAACTCATTCCTTCTTACCCCATTTACATATTTCTTTTTACAAAGTTTTTACCAGACCTATTATTCTCATTCATTCCATTATGTCTATAAGACTTAGATAATTTTTTTCTATATTGATATCACAAGAGACTATTTTATTATATTACCACAAATTCTGAGAGACTAATTCCATTCAGAGGAGTTGTTTTAAACAATAAAATAATTGATCAATAATTCTACTTGGATTGGATATGTAGTATGTATCATGCAATTATTTCCTTGTATTGTTAGCTTCATACTTTGCAACATTTTCATCCTCTTTCTATATTAGACAATACAATTACATCCCCACATCCTCTCACAATTCATGAGGAAAATATTATTGAAGGAAAATTTACATAAAATACCACCAATCCATATTTTCAATATCTTTTTAATATACTACTAGAAAATGATCATATACCCACGGTTCAAAACTATGGGTAGAGACCCCAATACCATGAGTATAGGTTATACCCACGGTTTGGGGAACCATGGTCGTTGGTCGCATCGGTATAGGTCCATGAACTATACCCACGTTTTGGAAATACCATGGGTATAGGTTTTCCCATCACGTCATAACTCTATACCCACATTTTCGAAACTGTGGGTATATCATATTTTAAAAAACATCGGCCCACGGGATTCAATCTCGTGACCACTTCTCCATTCACGAGTGTCTTTACCACTACCCCGTCGCCACATATATGTATGTATATATTTATTATATTAAATATTTTTATTTAAACTGTGGGTATAGAACCCCCACCAATTTTTTTGGTCAATCTGAAAAAATAAATTTCCCACGCACACGCGGTTAACCTATACCTACGGTATGTGAATACCGTTTTTATAGATTTTTTTTATCTGACACCTATACCCACGGTTTTGGGAAAACCGTGGGTATATGAATTTTTTGATACCCAATACCCACAGTTTGGAGAAAAATGTGGGTATTGGGTAGACTATTCCCACGGTTGTGGGGAAACTGTGGGCATAAGCTATCAAAAAATGCCTATTCCCACGGTTTTCACAAAACCGTGGGGATAGGGTAACCTATCCCCATGGTTTTCTCCAAAACCTTGGGTATATGTCCATTTTCTAGTAGTGCTTCTTATTTTTTGAATCAAAGACCATCATTGATTAGAAATACCTGATAGATGATGCACTTCCATAAAAACATCCCCCTTTACTTACATCTCATTTCGAGAAATATTTTCTCTAAAAAACATATCCACTACGCCACTACGAATGGGTTTCTAGTACCATTAAACGATTGAGGCAGTTATCGTATAAAGCGGTCTAACAGTTCTTCCCCAAATTGTGGTTTATGACGATCTATATGGTATAATAATTGTTTATAACCAATATAAGTTGTCTAAGTATAGTTATATACTTCTCTCCATGAGTATCAGATCTTGAACCAACATAAATATTTTTCATAGGAGGTAAATCTCTACATGGGATTTGATTGTTCATTCAGTTTCCATTCCTTCTACTTAGTTCCATTTCTAAATAATACCTTACACTAAATTAGGTTATGAATCATAATATTTAATGTAAAACATAATATAAATTGAAAATTCATTAACGTATAATCTGAAAATCATAAGAATATTTTCCTTTCATATATATTTACAATTAAATCCTTCATAATTGTATGTAGAAAAAATTTGAGTTATCAGAATCATATCTCCCAGGAGTGTCAAACCAGGTGCACAATGAAGACTATTTTCGTCACCAGGATACCCCATGTTAGGACCAAAACACCTTGTTAGTAATTTTACTCCTAGGTATATCTATTCTAGAACCATTTCCACTTGTAGTGTCTTTGAAGGGATGCATTTCTATGAACATCCACATAATATGTACCATACCAAAATTCTATTATTTTCTGGTATTCTTATCCTTAAATTATATCTTATGGTTTTTACATAATCTATGTTTTCAAAATCTATTTTACAAAGATTAAACTAAACATTATTTGATACTAACTATATAGACCCTGACCATAAATTCTCAGAGCTAGTTCCTTTCATTATTACATGGGAAAAAGCACCAGGAAGACACATCCTAAAAGACCGAATAGTTTAATAACATTGGGAAACAATAAAAATACATAATTTCAACATTACAACATTAAAGGGAAAACAAAATGTAACTTCAATTGTAAACATCAAAAAATTATTGATTATCCCATCAAGTCATTAATAATATAATTCTATGCATCCTATAGAAAAATAAAAAAATATATGAAAGGAGTGATCTCAAATGCTCAGTAAGGGTATGTAATACAACAAAAGAATAACTAATAAGGCATGGTGAACAAAAAAAATTAACATGACATTAAAACATAAAATTGAGAATTATATGGAAGGAATAAAGTCTAAATAAGTAATTCCCTAATAAAACATAAAAATAGATACTCGACTAGTGTAACAATAACATGGACTACTAGTTACTAGTTTCCCAATGAGGGAGTTTATAATGAGGGACATCATAACCTTAAATTCAAGGCCTCATGCCAACACCATACAGAAACAGGTAAAGACTCAACCTAGATTGTCTCATGAGACCTACTGATACACCGAGAGGCTATTGTGGTCCCCACATGACACATAATGATTCTAATTAATTCCTCACATGATATAGGAGAAACATAATCAATATATCAATTCATATTGAAACTAAAATATGAAATTTAAATAACTATCCCCAATCATTAATCATGAACTCTAACCATTCACTGTAATATGGCCAGTGGTATCAATATAACATATCCTTAATCAAACAAATCAAAAACGATTAAAAAATGGTAGATGATATCATGAAATACAAATCCCAAATAAACATTATAATCAAAAAGAGTGTTTAAATAGATGAAAATACACTTATAAAATCATGGAGTAATTGTTGAGAAAAATACTCTATTACATTGTAATAAAGAGTTATTTTGGAAAAAATAATTCTATAAAACCAAAAGTAAAATAAGATATTTTTTAATAATAAAATGAGGTATTTTATAAGAATATTTGTGTATTAAATCATTTTAGAGGGTGGACATGAAAATAGGCAAGAAATCAAAGAATTCCCCAGAATCAGGCTTGTTTATCTGGATGAATTTGACAATGAATAATTTAAAACATTTCACTAATATGAAAATAAAGAATTATTATGATTGGTAGATATATTTATAACATAAAATAATATTTTTTTAACTATACATAATAATAATTAAGAGTTTTAGTGGGGAAAAGAGAGAAAGAAGAATAAACTGAGTAAAAATGGAGGTTCGGGTAGAAAACGCATACCTTTTGTCTGAATGTATTCTACACTTGACCTTAATGTACTAGATAATAAAATTATATCCATTAAATAATTATTTTAGAACATTATATATATGTATTTTATTTATGATAATTTTATATTTATATATATGGCCTTTTGATGGGTTATAAGACACTATTTTGTTGCATTGGAGAGTTCATTTACTTAGGTTTCACGATCGATATACTTATATATGAGTATGGATGATCATGGGGAATGGGTATAATTCTGCAGAATTGAATTTATATGATTGTACTGAAAAAAATATTTCTAATTGGTGTTATTAATTAGTGTTTTTCTATATATAATGAGGAATCATTAATGATAATCAATTTTTCTTATTTTTAGTGGTTTTTGGATCACAATTAACTAGTTTTGTTATATTATATTATATACTATATATATAATGGTTCCAGAACCATACATAATAGATAATTCATATATAATAATCTGGTTCAACCATACAAAATGTTTTCATGACCATCATTGAAGGAGAAATTAAATTTTGAATGTTCATCTTCCACAAAGGTTGTTAATTGGAACCTCACAGACGACGATTTTGATTTTAAAATAAGAGTGGGAGTGAGGATATTGATGATGGTTATTAATATAAGATGATATAATTAAATTATATATATGATACTAGAGTTATAATGGTCATTTTTATAGTTGAGGTTCAGATATAATAATAAATTAAATAACATAAACATAAATTAAAATGAAAAGGAAGATGAAAACGATTTTACCTCTTTAGTACCCCTCCTTGTGAACATCCTTATGGAAAGGGTTTTGGACTTTTTAAAAGACCAAAATCATTTGGATATGGGGAGATATTATGGAATCATACGTTTTAATATGTTTTACACAGTTAAAGGCATATAGGTGTGAAGAGAAGATTGGGTGGGTTTGTTATTATAGTTGAGGAGAGGGGTGATATCTCATTATTCTATTCATTATTCTATTATTTCTGTCATCATAACCAATAGTATTGATTGTTGATACTAAATACATTAATATGTTCATGTGAGTTCAAAACAAGGGTTATTACCTCATTCATGACTCTAGGAATACTGTATTTTGCTTATAATGTATTTATATAGTAAATTACCGTACTTTAGTTTTCCCTAAACATTCAAGTAGTTTAGAAAATTCCATAAAAATCACCATATCAATTTTTCATTGTTTTGAAAAAAAAATTGGACTCCATTTTATCAAAATAATTTTTTATATATGTAAAATTTAATATTTAAATAAAATCACTATTTACATGAAAATAAATATTTTAAATTTAAAATTGATCTTATAAAACATTAAAAAATTAACTCAAGTATCAACATATTATCCAAAAATAATGAGACAAATAAATATTTACTAAGGAATCCATTTTATGAAAATTAAATTTCTTTTAAAATTTTTTATTAATTATAAAATTGTAACTAAATATTTATGAATTATAAAAATACCAATAACTAAATATTTTTTAAATATAAAATTTTCAATTACTATTTTTATGATATAATTATATCATACATTCACATAGGTGATGCCAAAATTTTATATTTAATTCTATGGGTGAGGTTATTATTCATTATTTTAATTTACTATTCATATGGTTCATATTAACATTCATAAGAAAAAGTTATTGTTTCATCAGAGTAGGTTCATTAATGTCTAGAAATACCTTTTATTTCATTCATTATTCATTTATATATACTGTATTATGTTATCTATGTGGTTTCATACTATATGAAATAAACATAAGAAGGTAAATGTCGTTGATAGAATTTTGGTTCATTACAATATTAGAATGATATTAGATACAATAAATTATAGATGAATAAAAAGAGTGAATATTAGTATGATTTTCCCAAAGGGTATCATATTTATTTGATGATAATGTATGATCATTAAAAAATTAATATTTTCTACTGAAAGGCTACACCATGGAGGAAAATTTAATTATATAGGTCAGGTATAGTACTATAAAGTATTTTTTCCACCCCATTATAAATTTCCTAAAGATATCATGTACCACTATAGCCTCTGTATTTAGGTTAACAGGGCCATTTTACACCCTATATATGAAACTCATTAATCCAGATTTTTTTTCATTTTGATGAATCAAATATTTTTTATTACATAATTAAAATTTATCTTATATTTTATTTTAATTTTTTTATTCAATCTAATATTTTTTATTGTGTGTTTGTTGTTATTCTATTCATGAATATTTGAAAAATTATGGAACTGATTGTTAGTGATACATTTTAATGACCGAAATAGTCTGAAAAAATAAAGAAAAATGTCCATAGGTAGGAAAAATAAATCAACATAAGAAGAAAATTAAACTGATCATAAGGATAAAAACAAACTAACCATAATGAGTAAAATGAAGTGATCACAAGAATAAAAATGAACTGATCAAATGAAGAAAAATGACCCGACTACAAGAAGAAATATGAACTGACCAAAAAATTAAATATGATCATAACATAAAAGAAAATTTAACCTACCATAAACAATACTACCATATAAATATGATATATAAAAAATCCTTGAACCTAACTCATAACCAATGTTCACTTAATGAAATTACTTTATTTTGTTTAAATAATTCATTATTTTACTTATTCATTTTTATTAAGAGTTACTATATAAATTTTTGTATGTTTCTCTTAATATAATTATTTATTAAAAACTAATTAATTTTGTTGATCCTGTCGAAATTTATTTAGGAATATTTATGTCTTAGTGAATGTGAATTAAATATGATCATACAAGTGTTAAAATTCACACACTTTTTTGGAAATTATATATTTGAATATGAATTATATGAAATATTAAAATTCTATATCTCATAAATTATGGGATGTTTTCACAAATATTTATATTGTTTTTAATGACTTCAGTTACTTTTGTATTATTAATAATTTTATTTTGTGTTTTATATAAAAAATTTAATGTTAAATATTTTCAATATAAACCCAAGTTTTAATAATTACCACATCTATTCAATAAAGGGATTACATATCACATTGGAAAGTATGAAATGAAATAATGGTTATTATTTTAACATAATTTCCATGAAAGAACAATATATATTGACTTTTATATAACTAGATCATGAAAATGAATTTGAGAATATTTTTTAATGGTACTATGGATTAAATAATGGTGATCAATTACTGTTTCCATCTAAACATCAATCATTTGATCCATAATTATTGGAGATATCCTTGCTACCGTGACACTCAAATACTTTATTGTTTCTAGGGATTCTATAGTTATTACATTATTTAATAATTTTATATTATTATTGATGTATGATTATACTACCCATAAATGGTAGGATTTAGTTTATACTACACCATTAAAATTGTAACGGTTGTCCCATAACTAGTATAAGGAAAATATATTATTTATTCCATATTCTAGGGAAAAGGGAAGGGCTGGGTTCTACCTCAACATATAAATTTTTCTTCTAGGTTATAATGGTATTGTGAAAAAGGATGTGTGATATGGTTATTCCACTAAGTGTGCATGAATATTATTTTGATTTGTTCCTATAGGGTTTATGAATACTATTGCGAAGGGTTTTTTCAATATTAAAATGTCATTTTGTCTATCATTGTGGGGGAAATATCTATCTATGTTTCAGTTGGCATGAGAAGTGGAATATGATCATCTAGTTCTGAACTATTATAAAAATTCCTAGGAAAATTCCAATTAAATGTTTTACATCATTAAAATAACATTGACACATTATTTAATTAAATTTTAAAGGTTATTTCACACCCACTCATGACTATAATTCCATTATCAACCATGCATAGAAATAAGTATAAAATAGAGTTCCCTCATTTTACCATGTTGTTTGAATGATTTATTCTAATATAATTCTTTCATAAATATTCAAGGTGGAGATATTTTTTATGATGTGGTAGTAATGAATTTATATGATGAATGGAAAACACCATGGCCTCTAATCTTTAATGGATCTTATTATTGATACTAGAAGTCTCACATTTAGGATTTTCATAAACACCTAATAAATGAATGTTTAAAAATAATGGTAAAACCATACAAGTTGACTAATATTAATCACGAAATAAAAGTTGGAAATGATGATGAAATATAAGTGAAAAATTAAAATATGATGAATAATCTATATTTTGTATTTAATATGAATTCTTATAGTAATATTTATACTGGGGGAAATATTAATAAAATAATAAATCTCACATATTTAGGTTCACCAAAAATGATAATTACTAAAATAGTCATGTAATGATTTGAGTGCCATAAAATCAAAACTGATGGAGAGTAAATAATTACTCAAATGTTTCAATGATTTACATGTATTGTAAATTATAATTCATAACAGTGTTTCCAGCCCAGTCATTTTTCATGAGGGAAACCCAATTATTAACTACAGTTTCATGGAATCTAGTAAGAAAATTTATTGTCTATGCTTACAAAAACTACATTGACTGGAGGTTCGTATTGGTTCAAATAAAGCAATTGTTATGTATAATCATGGATACATGGACCATAATAGGGTACTTCAACTATACGGTCCATGTATATCAGAATATTGGACATGTGATCAACAATACCTCTAACAAACATTTTAGAGACTGTATTGAAGAGTAATGTCTGGAAGAAATTAACCTGATCAGTTAAAATTGAAAATTGTATAAGAGGGATCAAAATTGAATGTGGGATAGCAGAATTGAAAGTTATTTCTTTTTCAATGAAGCATTACATGGTGTTTTAAAATCTATTACTTGTGTTACTTTTTCCAAGAACAACACTGACCCTCACCCCAGCCTGGTTAGCATTCTTAACAATGAATGGAAGCTTCTATTTCCTATCATACGAAATAATACATGGGATTCTCTATTGGATTGTAAAAAGATTGTTCATAAAACTTTGTTCTTGGATTCTTTCAATGTTAATCCCTTGGTCTGTATCTCGATGCTCAAAATGATCATAATACTACTAAATTAATGGAGCAAGGAAATGTTAAGATCTATTGATTCTGAAATTCATGGTATTTAATTATTTCTACATGAAACTCAAGTGACTATTACATTTTTTTTCTAGATACTTGAAGCAAAAAAGCAGAAATTTCCTCCAATATTAAGAACCTCATCAAACGTATAGAGAACATCATACAATACACATTCAAAATAAGGTGGATATCTAATTAGGACATAAACACCATGTTCATCAATGCCCTGTAAATGGTTTTAAGAGAAAATAGAAATCATTCACTACTCAATGATGGAGAGTGAATTCTGGAGGAAAGAATAGAGTTGTCTAATCATATTGTATCTTTTTTGGTGAACCTATTCAATGTCCCACCAAATAGTGAAATTAAAAAAGAAAAAAACATTCCCAATTTGTTAAAAGAGGTGGAAAATCACATCCTTATATCTATTCCAATGGATTTTTAAAATCATAGAGACATTCTTTATTATCAAAAAAGAGTTATCTTTAGGATTATATGGGTTCACTAATAAATTCTTACAAACCTATTGGGACACCGTAAAAAATGAGCTCTGTCGACTTATAAAGCACATTATCAATGGTGGGTGTTTTACTATAGGGTTCAATGAATAGTTTATTTACCTAATTCTTAATTTATATAATTCCAGTGAGATCATCCAATTATAACTAGTTTCCCTTATCAATATAATTCACAGCATCATTAAAAAACCCCTTACTAATAGACTTTCTTAGGTCTTAAAGTAAAATTTATCATAGAAAAAAAATTTGTTAGTGAAGGGATGAAATATAAAATACTGTCTTCTCACTACCTCATATTTTATCATCCAAACTATAATATCCACTTGTGGGGAGAAAATTTTCCCCAAAACATCACATTAAAATATCATTTGACACAATGGACCTAGGATTCATAGGTAAGGTGGTATACTTGTAACGCCCCGAACCCAGTTACCCAGAGTCGGTGCATTATTACATAACATTGGCATGATCACAAGAAAGATCAAATCTCGAAAGACCGATTTGTTTAGTAGCCTTGGAAACAGTAGATATATTCACAAGTTTTACATTACATCATAAAATGAAAAACTACTACAACAACATAATTTCTCCATAATCCACACTCATATCCCCACATAATATCCCTGCAGGTCATTCATAATTTACTTCTTCACTTCCTGGGAAAAATAAAACATAGAAAAGGGGTGAGCTCAAATGCCCAGTAAGGATAACAATATAGCGGAAACTTTCATAAATAAGAATAAACATTTAAGGCAATATATAACTAAAACAAAAGCCTTTCAAACATGAACATTCAACATGGTATGGCATAAATAAAATTAAATAATTCCATTTACATATTCACATGGATATTCTACTAATTGAATAATCACATGAAAAAATCAATAACCACTTTCATAATATTGGAATGCATAATGGAAGACTATCATAACCACTTAGCCAAAGCCTCGTGCCAAGACTACAAATAAGATTTTTTCAAGGCCTTGTGCCAAGACACTAGTTTGTCTCATGAGACCTACCGATGCATCAAGGAGCTATAGCGGGCTCCACCCGTCACATATTAAGTCCAATGCATTCCCATATAAAAAGGTTTAAACATAAATAAACATTCGTATTAAAACTAGCATACGAAATGTCAATACTTTCACAATAAACTATGAATGGTATAAAAATAGCACATCCACAGTCAAACATATCACAAAACCTTCAATACAATATAGAAGTTTTGTATCATAATAAATCAACTTCAAATAATCTTAAAATCCATCAAAGGATGTTGACATAGATGAAATAAAAATTCTTTTTAAAGAAATATCTCCTTTTATTTTGAAATAATTTAAGATCCATATAAAATAAAACATTTTCTTTGAAAATATTCTTATAAGATTGTAAGGGAAGCTTTGAAGATTTTATAACGGCGGAAAATAGCCGCACCCGCTGTATAAGTTAAAAAAACATTCTTACCTTAATTCTGTTGAAAAGGTTAAAAAGGACCTTGTTTTGAAAACGACGGAAAGATTCCTTTATAAACCTCTTATAAAAGTCAAACAAGGGTATAAATGACTTTAACCCATATTCTTGTAAATAATAAATATGTTTTGAAATACATTTCGAAGAAACATGGATGTGGATGATAAAGAAATCCCAGTAGATTATTACGTATAAACAACCTCGGATAATGAAGAGATTGTGAAATAACCATTACCTTGTACTTTTCCTTGGTTGGGGTAGGTTAACCCCCTGTATAATGGTGAAATAATTGTTATTAAATTATACAATGATCATATACATTAATATGATATCATATATGATTTTTAATATTGATTTGATAATAATATCTTAGTATTATTGTTGTTTCAGGTGTTAACTTTCTTGTTTTCTTTTATATGTTTTGTTACGTAAGACATGTTTTTAAAGGATAGGTTTTATATTATTAATATCCAGAATGATATCAAGTCCTTAAACATAATTTTTTAAATCATCAAATGATAATTATACTTGAATGGATACGATGGAGAATGAATCTCATCGCGTTCGTGGAGACGGTAGTCCGTACGTACGCACGAGCGACAATATCATTATTTTGATATTAAAATAATATATGAATGGATGGTATATCATATATACAGAATCCTTAACATGTTATATTTATTATTTACATGAGTTACACATCATTATTATACCCATCCAAATAATATTATATTGAATAACAATTACACCACGACGTGGAGACGGTAAGCCGTACGTACGCACGTATGGTGACATGTTATTCAAAGGGTGGATAGAATACTGAATATGGTTGTACCATATTTATAATAACATCACATTATATATAGGATGCTGGATTTATTGTTTTAGAATGCTAACAACAAAGGAAGAAGAAGTGGAAGAAGAAATGAACTTAGAAAAGTGTGGTGAAATCATTACCTCTTCTTCGGGTTCTTCCTTTTGATTTGATCAAAAGGGCTCCGTAGGTTAGCTTTATGATCAAACTAATGCCCCTAGTTTGTAGTGAGGGAAGTTTGGAGAGTATTTGGGCAGAGTTTGGCCGACCCAAAAGGCTTTTAAGGTGTGATGAAATGAGAAGGAGGAGTGCCCGTTTATAAGAGGGGTGAGGGGCACCTTTGGAAAAGCTAGAGATATTAGTTTATAATAAATTCATATTCGGTTTACAATGGCTCAAAAGTTGACTATTCAAAGGTTAAGGTGGGGATGGGTCGAAAAAAATTCAACCAATAGAATTTAGACAGGTTTGGGTACTTATATTAACCTTATATTTAAGTATTAACTCTAAGTTAATTAGTTTCACTTTTACAATGCCTCTTTGTATTTTTATATAATATGGTTAATAAACTTACTATATACATCCAAGAGACACCCAAGTGGTCCATTAATGATGAACATATCATGATATAAGTCTCTTTGCCTAACCATATATTTTTAGGAATTTAATATCAATTAATAATATAATATTTGTTTTCAGAACTCTTTTATGTCAATTTTGACACTATTCAATAGTTGATTTTTGTGAAACTCATAACAGATTGATTACTTCGAAAAAAGTCCATTAAATCAATTCTAATATATCATATTATCCTAGAAAATTATTTTAATTCCTTAAAAGTTTCATATTATATTTATTTGGGCATTTATAATATCAATTATTTTAATTTTTCACTATTATAGTAATTACTGCATCATCATTGTGTCATAAATAAAATATAATATTTAATGTCTAAAAATTATAAATAAAATATCATTATGTAGTAAATCTATTTATCTTTCTAATGAATTATTATAATCTAAAATCCAACATATATAACCATATGTAACAATTGTTTTGCTAAAAGAAATATGCTTGTGTCATTTTTGTATTCATTTTAACTTAATTAAAATAAAGTGTCATTATCACTTACAAGTGGATCCATGGGGTCCCAAAATAGACCCCAAGATGTCCATGGTCGACCATGTATCAACCAATAGGGTTAAGATACGTTTTAGGGTAATTTAGTATTATTATAATATTATTTTTAACCCTTATTTACCGGATTTACCCTTAACCATGGTAAATAAAATATTTACCCTAGTAATTATTCAAAATGTCTAAAAATAAAAGTTACCTATTTACACAATTTGAACATCCTGATTCCAAATATGGAATCCATTTTCCTAAATTCAAAACACAGAAGTGGAAAAAATTAATTTAAAATTAATTCCCGCTGTCAAAACAAATAGCGTGTTTTTAAGAGATAATAACTATCAAAAGATTGACACGTGTTTATGTTCGGTTTAATTGTAAAATTATGTCCAATGACAAACATTATATTAAATGGTAAAAATATATTCTAAATATAATTTAAAACCACTCAAATTCATAATTTATCAATATTAATTATTTTGATTAAAAAAGTTGTTTTTAATTAAAATTTAGTAATTTTCACTATTCATCAAAATATAAAAGTTATCCGAAAAGTACCAAAATTTCACCCTAGGCTAATTTCAATATTCCGAATCCAAAAATGAAGTCCATTTTGAAATATAAAATATATATGATTTCAAAAAGTAGGTACTACTATTCACAACGGCTAGTTTAATTAGTTGTGGTGTGTGTTAGAACTCGAGGTTGCGTACAACACACGCTATCGCATTATTCGAAGGGAAACGTACCGTGGAAGCTTGGGGTGTTACATTCTACCCTCCTTCAAATAATTGCGTCCTCGCAATTTCTAGGGTATTACTGCATAAAAAGACTCGGGTGGTTCTTCATCATAAGTTCCTCGGGTTCCCACGTTGCCTCTTCCATCTTATGGTTTCTCCACAGAACCTTTACCAGACGCGTCGTCTGGTTTCTCAGCACTTGTTCTCTCGTATCAAGAATCTTGACGGGATCTTCGCAATAAGAGAGATCGGGTTCCAGTTCTAATTCCTCATAGGTGAGTACATGCGTTGGTTCAGGCATGTATTTCCTCAACAGAGATACGTGGAACACATCGTGAACTTTGGAGAGACTTGGCGGCATTGCCAATCGGTAAGCAACAACCCCAATTCGTTCTGGAATTTCGAAAGGTCCGATGTACCTGGGACTCAATTGACCTTTCTTACCAAAACGTATGACTCCCTTCCACGGAGATACCTTCAGAAAAACATGATCACCGACTTGAAATTCCAAATCTTTCCTTCGATTATCGGCATAGCTCTTCTGCCTACTTTGAGCTGCTTTGATGTGATTTTGGATTACATTCACCTTTTCCACCGTTTCCTCCACCAGTTCTAGGCCTACAAGTTTTCTTTCACCAACGTCATCCCAACAGGTTGGTGTACGACATCTCTTTCCATATAACGCTTCATATGGTGCCATTTGAATACTCGAATGGAAGCTATTGTTATAGGAAAATTCTACCAGAGGTAAATATTGATCCCACATACCCTGAAAGTCAAGTGAGCAAGATCTCAACATGTATTCTAAGGTTTGAATAGTCCATTCTGATTGTCCGTCTTTCTGAGGGTGGTATGCAGTGCTCAAATGAAGTTCTGTATCCAGGGATTTCTGAATACTTTTCCAGAATCTTGAAGTAAAACAGGGATCACGATCAGAAACAATTGATAAGGGTACTCCATGAAGTCTCACAACTTCATTAATATATAGTCTTGCTAGACGTTCCAGGGGTAGATCTTCTCTTATAGCAAGAAAATGTGCTGACTTGGTAAGACGATCAACAATCACCCATATTTCATCATTCCTTCTAGGAGTCTTTGGTAGCCCCATGACAAAGTCTATCGTAATATTGTCACATTTCCACTCCGGTATGGGAAGAGGTTGCATGAAACCTCCAGGTTGTTGCCTTCCAGCTTTCACTTGTTGACAAACCATACATCTTGACACAAAATCAGCAATCTCCCCCTTCATGTTGTCCCACCAAAAATGTTCCTTCAAATCTCTATACATTTTGGTGCTCCCAGGGTGTATAGAGAAATTGGAACTATGAGCATCATCCAGCAATTCCCTTTTTAGATCAGGTAAATCGGGAACACAAAGTCTCTTCCCGAATTTCAAAATTCCATCTTCATACACAAAGTCTCTCAATCTCCCATCATTCACAGCTTTAATCTTTTTTTGAATTCTTCATCATCAGTCTGAGAACTCTTAATCCGTTCTAGTAAAGATGGTTTGGCAACCATTTGAAAAAGCATTGATGTTTCACCTCCCCTTGTTATTCCCATGCCCATCTTCACTAGATCCATGAAAATTGGATCCCTTTCAATTCTCATATTGTTCAAAACTCCATGGTCTTTTCTACTCAAAGCATCTGCCACCTTGTTTGCCTTCCCCGGGTGGTAGTGTATCGTACAATCATAATCCTTGAGTAATTCAAGCCATCTCCTTTGCCTCATGTTGAGTTCTTTTTGTAAGAAAAAATACTTCAAACTCTTGTGATCAGTATAAATCTCACATTTTTCACCATAGAGGTAGTGCCTCCATATCATCAAAGCAAAGATCACAGCTTCTAACTCAAGATCATGAGTAGGATAGTTTTGTTCATGAATTTTCAACTGTCGTGATGCATATGCAATAACTCTATCATTCTGCATAAGGACACAACCAAGTCCTTTCTTCGATGCATCACTATAAATAACGAACCCATCATTCCCCGATGGTAGATTCAATATAGGAGCATTGACTAATATTTTCTTCAGTTCTTCAAAACATTCTTCACACTCTTTTGTCCAATCAAATTTAACCCCTTTACGTGTGAGCTTCGTTAATGGGTTAGCCAATCGGGCAAAATTCGGGACGAAACGTCGATAATAACCTGCCAAACCAATAAAACTGCGTACCTCAGTTATACTCGTAGGTGCTGGCCATTCTTGGATTGCCTTGGTCTTAGAAGGATCAACAGAGATTCCATCTTTAGAGACAGTATGGCCAAGAAAAGAAATCTCCTGAAGCCAGAATTCACACTTGCTAAACTTCCCATATAATTCATGCCTCCTCAGAGTCATCAAGATAATGCGCAACTGATTTTCATGATCTTCGTAGGTTTTTGATTATACCAATATATCATCAATAAATACCACCACAAATTCATCGAGATACTCCTTGAAAACTCTATTCATCAGATCCATGAATACAGATGGTGCATTAGTCAATCCAAACGACATTACGGTAAACTTGTAATGCATGTACCTGGTTCGAAATGATGTCTTCGGAATGTCTTCCTTCTTCACACACAACTGATGGTATCCAGATCGAAGGTCAATCTTTGAAAAGTATTCAGCTCCAGGCAGTTGGTCAAATAAATCATCAATACGAGGTAGGGGATACTTGTTCATTATCATTATAGCATTGATCTCCCTGTAGTAGATACATAACCTCATAGATCCATCTTCCTTTTTAACAAAAAGAACAGGGGCTCCCCATTGAGAAACACTAGGGAAAATAAATCCCTTATTACTCAATTCCTCTAGTTGTTTCTTTAGTTAGACTAACTCTACAGTGGCCATTCTATAAGGGGTCTTCGATAAAGGCCTTGATCCAGGAATCAAATCAATAGGAAACTTGACTTCTCGTTCTGGAGGATGTCCAGGTAAATCTTCCGGAAATACATCTACAAATTCTTTCACAACAGGTAAATACTCTATTTGAACATTCCTTTCCTCACCGACAGTTATGTCATTCTCTTCCTCCCCAATAATTGAATTAAGTTGAGATACTGGGGGTGGATCTAAATAAGAATTAAGTGGTGACGATTCTGCTATAAAAATAAGGTGTTCTTTATCATTATCATCATGAATCATTACCTCTTTCTTCTTAAAATAAATCTTCGCATCATAGTCCGAAAGCCAGTCCATACCGAGGATTATATCAAACTCAATCATAGGTATGACGATGAGATCAGCAGATAAAGAAAATTTATGTGCTCTAATGGGGACTGATTCACAAAACATTGTTGCAATGATACTTCCCTTAGGAGTTTTAACTGACAACTCCCTTATTATATCAAATTGGAAATATCTAATTTTCTTAGAAAACTGGGAAGATATGAAACAATGCGATGATCCAGAATCAAATAATGCATTTGCTAAACTTGAGGAAACCATTAAATTACCTGCCACCACGTCTTTTGGAGCTTCTACCTCAGCAGTAGTGATAGCATAAGCCTGGCCTTGATCCCTTGGCCTTTTCTGAGGTAAGTTCTCCTGACGCTTAGGACATGCATTTGCATAATGTCCCATCTCCCTACAATTGTAGCACTGAATGTTGGTAGCTTCCTTCTTCCCCTTGCAATCACGAGCTTGGTGGCCTTTTTCACCACACTTGTAACAGACTCTCATTCCCTTCAAGCAAGTACCAGGAAGTTTCTTCCCGCATTTACCACAAGATGGATATTCAACCTTTCCCTTCTTCCCCTTATTTCCATTCCCAGATTGATCAGCAGATCTCTTATTCTCTTGCTTTGCTTTAAAGTCATAAGACTTAGAGAATTCCTTTTCGGTCTTGATAGCACATGAGACAATGTCTTCGTATGACGAAAAGGATTGTGAGACTAATGCTCGACGAAGAAAGAGTTTTAACCCATCAAAGAAATGATCAATCTTACTTCTTTGGTTACATATATAATCACCAGCGTACCTTGATAACCTTGTAAAGTTAGCCTCCTACTTTGTGACATTCTCATCCTCCTTTTGTCTCAGGCTCAGAAATTGCCTTTCCATATCTGCTCGATGGTCGCGAGGAAAGTATTTTTCTAAAAACAGATCTTTGAACTCCCTCCACTCCATATTTGATACTTCATAATCTTCCTTCATGTTTTGAATCAATGACCACCATTGATCTGCATCTCCAGTGAGGCGGTAAACTGCCATGATAACTTTTTCCCTTTCACTGCTCCCCAAAGCCTGAAATATTTTCTCTAGGGAAAATATCCATTGCTCAGCTATTAAGGGATTTGTATTCCCATTGAACGTTGGTGGTTGTTGCCTCATGAATCGATCTAACATTGATCCTCCACGCTGTGGATCAGGGTGCTCCATACGGGTAAGGTTATTATTCATAACCTGAGTAAGTTGTCCTAGTATGGTGATTAGCTGATCGGCACCAGTTGCATCACCAGCCCCACTATAATTATCTTGAGCAGGAGGGAAATCCCTATATGGAGTGCGTGCATTGATACGGTTTCCATTTCTTCCACTAGGCGCCATTTCTAAACAATGGCATAAACTAGATCAGTTTATGAATCAAAATACATAATCTCATACTTATAAAACACTTAACATAAATAAAACTATTTATGGATATAATCCATAATCATAAAAATGTTTTCTTTGAGTAAGTATATACTCATAAACCCTTCATAATGATTTGTAAAGAAAATGAGAGTTATCCTAAGCATATCCCCCGGGAGTTTCGTAACCAAGAGTGCAGCAATGCCCGTTGTCGTGCACCAGTTCCCGTTCGAGTCTAGCTCAAAGCGGTGTTTTCGGGTTTTACCCCAAGGTACATTTGTGCCAGAGCCGCCTCTACCTGCTCGTATCCAGACTGGGATGTATTGCTCAGAAAACTCACAAAATCTATACAATACCAAAATTCTAGGAAGTTCTTCTATACTAATCCTCAAAGTTCATCTTAGGTCTACGTGCTCTAATCAGAGTTTATCTAAATCTAGCTTCCAAGGTTTGTACTAAACTTCCTCTGATACCAACTGTAACGCCCCGACCCCAGTTACCCAGAGTCGGTGCATTATTACATAACATTGGCATGATCACAAGAAAGATCAAATCTCGAAAGACCGATTTGTTTAGTAGCCTTGGAAACACTAGATATATTCAGAAGTTTTACATTACATCATAAAATGAAAAACTACTACAACAACATAATTTCTCCATAATCCACACTCATATACCCACATAATATCCCTGCAGGTCATTCATAATTTACTTCTTCACTTCCTGGGAAAAATAAAACATAGAAAAGGGGTGAGCTTAAATGCCCAGTAAGGATAACAATATAGCGGAAACTTTCATAAATAAGAATAAACATTTAAGGCAATGTATAACTAAAACAAAAGCCTTTCAAACATAAACTTTGAACATGGTATGGCATAAATAAAATGAAATAATGCCATTTACTTATTCACATGGATATTCTACTAATCGAATAATCACATGCAAAAATCAATAACCACTTTCATAATGTTGGAATGTATAATGACAGACTATCATAAATACATAGCCAAAGCCTCATGCCAAGACTACAAATAAGATTTTGTCAAGGCCTTGTGCCAAGACACTAGTTTCTCTCATGAGACCTACCGATGCATCGAGGAGCTATAGCGGGCTCCACCCGTCACATATTAAGTCCAATGCATTCCTATATAAAAAGGTTTAAACATAACATAAACATTCGTATTAAAACTAGCATACGAAATGTCAATAATTTCACCATAAACTATTAATGGTATAAAAATAGCACATCCATAGTCAAACATATCACAAAACCTTCAATACAATATAGAAGTTTTGTATCATAATAAATCAACTTCAAATAATCTTAAAATCCATCAAAGGATGTTGACATAGATGAAATAAAAATTCTTTTTAAAGAAATATCACCTTTTATTTTAAAATCATTTAAGATCCATATAAATTAAAACATTTTCTTTGAAAATATTCTTATAAGCTTGTAAGGGAAGCTTTGAAGATTTTATAACGGCGGAAAATAGCCACACCCGCCGTATAAGTTAAAAAACATTCTTACCTTAATTCTGTCGAAAATGTTAAAAAGGACCTTGTTTTGAAAACGACGGAAAGATTCCTTTATAAACCTCTTATAAAAGTCAAAAAATGGTATAAATGACTTTAACCCATATTCTTGTAAATAATAAATATGTTTTGAAATACATTTCAATGAAACATGGATGTGGATGATAAAGAAATCCTAGTAGATTATTACGTATAAACAACCTCGGATAATGAAGAGATTGTGAAATAACCATTACCTTGTACTTTTCCTTGGTTGGGGTAGGTTAACCTCTTGTATAATAGTGAAATAATTGTTATTAAATTATACAATGATCATATACATTAATATGATATCATATATGATTTTTAATATTGATTTGATAATAATATCTTAGTATTATTGTTGTTTCAGGTGTTAACTTACTTGTTTTCTTTTATATGTTTTGTTACGTAAGACATGTTTGTAAAGGATAGGTTTTATATTATTCATATCCAGAATGATATCAAGTCCTTAAACATCATTTTTAAATCATAAAATGATAATTATACTTGAATGGATACGATGGAGAATGAATCTCATCGCGTTCGTGGAGACGGTAGTCCGTACGTACGCACGAGAGACAATATCATTCATTTGATATTAAAATAATATATGAATGGATGGTATATCATATATACAGAATCCTTAACATGTCATATTTATTATTTACATGTGTTACATATCATTATTATACCCATCCAAATAATATTATATTGAATAACAATTACACCACGACGTGGAGACGGTAAGCCGTACGTACGCACGTATGGTGACATGTTATTCAAAGGGTGGATAGAATACTGAATATGGTTGTACCATATTTATAATAACATCACAGTATATATATGATACTGGATATATTATTTTAGAATGGTAACAACAAAGGAAGAAGAAGTGGAAGAAGAAATGAACTTAGAAAAGGGTGGTGAAATCATTACCTCTTCTTCGGGTTCTTCCTTTTGATTTGATCAAAAGGGCTCCTTAGGTTGGCTTTATGATCAAACTAAGGCCCCTAGGTTGTAGTGAGGGAAGTTGGGAGAGTATTTGGGCAGAGTTTGGCCGAACCAAAAGGCTTTTATGGTGTGAAGAAATGAGAAGGAGGAGTGCCCTTTTATAAGAGGGGTGCGGGGCACCTTTGGAAAAGCTAGAGATATTAGTTTATAATAAATTCATATTCGGTTTACAATGGCTCCAAAGTTGAATATTAAAAGGTTAAGGTGGGGAAGGGTCGAAAAAAATTCAACCAATAGAATTTAGACAGGTTTGGGTAATTATATTAACGTTATCTTTAAGTATTAACTCTAAGTTAATTAGTTTCACTTTTACAATGTCTCTTTGTATTTTTATATAATATGATTAATAAACTTACTATATACATCCAAGCGACCCCCAAGTGGTCCATTAATGATTAACCTATCATGATATAAGTCGCTTGTCCTAACCTTATATTTTTAGTAATTTAATATCAATTAATAATATAATATTTGTTTTCATAACTCTTTTATGTCAATTTTGACACTATTCAATAGTTGATTTTTGTGAAACTCATAACAGATTGATTACTTCGAAAAACGTCAATTAAATCAATCCTAATATATCATATTATCCTAGAAAATTATTTTAATTCCATAAAAGTTTCATATTATATTTATTTGGGCATTTATAATATCAATTATTTTAATTTTTCACTATTATATTAATTACTGCATCATCATTGTGTCATAAATAAAATATAATATTTAATGTCTAAAAATTATAAATAAAATATCATTATGTAGGAAAGCTTTTTATCTTTCTAATGAATTATTATAATCTAAAATCCAAAATATATAACCCTATGTAACAATTATTTTTCTAAAAGATATATGCTTGTGTCATTTTTGTATTCATTTTAACTTAATTAAAATAATGTGTCATTATCACTTACAAGTGGATCCATGGGGTCCCAAAATCGACCCAAAGATGTCCATGGTCGACCATGTATCAACAAATAGGGTTAAGACACGTTTTAGGTTAATTTAGTATTATTATAATATTATTTTTTAACCCTTATTTACCGGATTTACCCTTAACCATGGTAAATAAAATATTTACCGTAGTAATTATTAAAAATGTCTAAAAATAAAAGTTACCTATTTACACAATTTGAACATCCTGATTCCAAATATGGAATCCATTTTCCAAAATTCAAAACACAGAAGTGGCAGAAATTAATTTAAAATTAATTTCCGCTGTCAAAACAAAAAGCGTGTTTTTAAGAGATAATAACTATCAAAAGATTGACACTTGTTTATGTTCGGTTTAATTGTAAAATTATGTCCAATGACAAACATTATATTAAATGGTAAAAATATATTCTAAATATACTTTAAAACCACTCAAATTCATAATTTATCAATATTAATTATTTTGATTAAAAAAGTTGTTTTTAATTAAAATTTAGTAATTTTCACTATTCATCAAAATATAAAAGTTATCCGAAAAGTACCAAAATTTCACCCTAGGCTAATTTCAATATTCCGAATCAAAAAATGAAGTCCATTTTGAAATATAAAATATATATGATTTCAAAAAGTAGGTATTACTATTCACAACTGCTAGTTTAATTAGTTGTGGTGTGTGTTAGAACTCGAGGTTGCGTACAACACACTCTATCGCATTATTCGAAGGGAAACATACCGTGGAAGCTTGGGGTGTTACAATACTACATTGTCTTCATAATAAAATTAAATCACTGGATCAATGTTCATCATGAATCATCACACATCTCCATCATTATACATGGATCCCCATGTGGATAACATGTTCTAGGAAATAATAGGTATCTATAATCCTCTATTTATCCCGGACTAAAAAACGTTATTTAGAAAATTCACATAGACTATATAATAACCATGAATTTCCATTTAAATTTTTTAATTATACAAAATTATTTTGAGACTGCGAAATCTGACGGTGCACGATTCTAAGGCCTGGATTGCCTGGAATGATCCGTCGAAGTTTTCTTACTCTTTAATTAGCGCGAGTATGAAATTTTCCTAAAAAAGTGGGATAATTCATAAACAGTTTCCAGGTTGAGAAATTTGTGGGCACCATTGCATTTAGAATGGCAGGTTTACCATAGGTGCGAGTATAGTTTGGTTGGCATGGGCCTCCTGTGAGAAAACCCAAAAATGGAAAAATCATAAATAAAATAATTAAATAAATTATTTTATTTTTCAAATTCTTATAACTCAAAATTGGTTGCTCGGATTTAAAATATGATACCACCGCTGAACTCATGAGGACATTCTTTATTTAAGAAGCTACAATGTTTGGCTAGCGTAGGCCACTAGTGAAAGTTAGTTTTTCCCCATAAATAAAATAATTAAGTGACAATTATTTTATTGTAAAATCAATAACATTTAAACTATAACTCGGATTAGATATCCATGACTACCGTTTGGTTCATTGGGGAATGGTTCACTTGGGAAGAGCCTAACCTCAATCGATGCAGGTCTAGGGTAACTGTTATGAATTTTCCAAACTTTTTTTTTCGAGTACTTTCAAAAAATGCTCAGGTGGGGTTTTATAACTTTTGAACCAGTGCTCGGAATTGAAATCCAAGGACACGGTTGAACTCATAGTTCTAGTATTCGCTTAAAGATACATTCACCTCAATAGTAGTTTGTCGAGGGTGAATGTTAGTTTTGTTCTTTAATGTGGGAAGAAAATAAAATAAACTTCTATTTTTCTCCTCCAAACTAAATGTTAAAGATGTGGGGACCGCTAGGAAAAACACCTTTTTGTGAATTCTTGGTGGTGGGGACCACCCAAACCCCTCTTAAATGTGGGTATGTCCCTTGGAATCATCCTAATTAATTCTTACAACGTATATTAATTGTATGTAACCTTTTAAAATTCTATGTAACATCGTTGTTGGAATTTATGAAGGTTCTTAATAAACGAACAGTCATAAATTCTATTATCATTACATACATCCCCCTTCTATTTATATAGAGCTTGGGAGGATAGATTGGGAAGACTTCCCCAAGCGAAGAAGTGCTGGTAAAGTTCCACAATGCACAACACTTGGAGAAACATTACACTTCTCCAACAAAGAATACCTCCCAATGAAGAACTTCATCAACGAAGAACGCACTCGGAAATTGAGAAATGAGGAAGACATTCGAACCAACTTCGGAAGTGTGATGTAGGAAGTGACGATCGTGGGCATCCTCTTTTCCATCTCCATTTCCATCTCACGACCATCGCCAACAAACCTTCGAGGTAGGGGTTTATTTATGTGTGGGTCTGACAACGTACTGGAGATGTACTAGGATCTTTTGTGGGTCTGACGATATACTGGGGATGTACTAGGATCATGTGTGGGTCTGACAACGTATTAGAGATGTACTAGGATACTGTGTCATTATGAAGATGTACTGGAGATATACTAGTATCATGTGTGGGTCTGTGGATGTAATGGGGTTGTAGTAGGATCTTGTGTGGGTCTGACAATGTGATGGAGATGTACTAGGATCCTCTGTGGGTCCGACGACATATTGGAGAAGTACGGGGATCCTATGTCTATCTAACAACGTACTTGAGAGGTACTAGGATCTTGTGGGGGTATGAAAACGTACTGGAGACGTACTAGGATCCTGGGTGGGTCTGACGATGTACTGGAGTTGTACTAGGATCATGTGTGGGTCGGACGACGTACTCGAGATGTACTAGGATCCTATATGGGTCTGACAATATACAATGATCCACTGTGGGTCTGATGATGATTTAGGATCCTTTGTGGTTATTCTTTTTAATTGAGTAAGATGAATTATTAGATACATTTAATCATATCCACTATTGTAACTAAGGATATACCTATAGTGCTCTGAGTCTGTACTTGTGTACTACTCACCTTCATGGTTTTTCTTCCCCTTGTGGAATAGTTGATCTTTGGGCTACTGAGTTGGACCCTGTGTTTCCTCATGATTGAGATGGGTATAATTGATAACATAGGTATATGTATGGGAATATAGCTAAGAATGGTTGTAAGTTTTTTTTCATGTTTTTTGCTTTATCCTTTGTGGATTTGTGAGACCTTGAGGTTCTTGGTGTCCCTACTGAGTATTGTTAAACTCACCCCTGCACGGGTTATGCCCGCACCTCATTGTGTTTGGTTAATACGGAATACAATGATGATTGGGGACGAGAGTACCGAGACTGGGGGTATCTTAGTGGTGGACCATAGACAAGGCATTCCACAAAGACGATCGTTCGAGAGCTGTACCAACCCATCAAGTATGATTCTTGTCGAGTGATCACCGAAGCTATTCTATTTTACATGTACTTTCAAATTCATGTCCATTCCAGTTGGGCTTGTATTCTGGCCCCTTTTTCTTATTGTACTCACACTGTATAATATTTAGTTTACTTGAGTTCATATCATTCTATGAGCTTCGTTGAGTTTGTTTACTGGTTATAAAGGAAATTCCTTCCCAGCCTGAGGTAATATGCATTCGGTGCTAGTTTCCATCCCCTATTTTATGGAAGGGGCATATGGTAGTCACGGCACAGGCCCAAGGGGATGGGTCGTGACTATTTGGTATCATAGGAGTCGGTTCTACAGTAGAACATAGGAATCTGATATTTTTAACAACAATAGTGTTATGTGTCGCGAGTGTGGTTATCAGTTTACGGAATCCAGTGTCGGTGCGGCGACCAACGTATCCATACACTAGGACCCTGACTTCTAATTTTTGACTAAGTGCACGAAAAAACTGATTGTGTGTGTGTTTTGATTAGTTTTCTTGAGTCAGCTCACCAGGTAAAACAAAATGATCGGGGCACACCTATTCCTTATCAAGATGTCGTTGTGTATACAACCATCTAGGATTCCCAAGAGATTACACAATGACATCCCACCAAGCGACGAGGCTCCGGTGTAGGGACCTCTTACTATGATTGATCCTCGGGTGGTGTAGAAGTAGTACCCCCACCCATTGGGAAGCATTTACCAACAGCCGCATTGGTGGATGGTGCATGCCGACTGAGTGCATTACATGGGTTCCAATAGCAGGGCCTCTGAGGATTCGAGGAAAGACAAATTCCAATGCAGCTGAGGGCTAGCTGGAGGCGGTTGCTAGAGATTTCCGACTAGTTTAGACACTACTAGAGTAGATGGTGATCTTAACTACTTGTCTTTTCCTGTGGGTGACCATGGGGATGGTCTGCATAGTGATGAGGCTTCCGTAATTGGACCATTGACTGAGATGGTACCTTCGGGTAGTGTGTCAGCTATATCATTGCCCATTGGTCAGCAGTTACAACTAATGGTACTAATAGAGGACACATGTAGGCTTAGTGCCTTACACTTCTTTCAGAATCATATTCTCCTCAGGTTCTGAGGTGAGCCCGACCCATAGGCGGCTGAGGAAGGCCTTGAAGAGGTTGTTGAGTGTTCATTATGTTTTACTGACCATATCAGGTACTTGATGAATACAGTATGAAAGGTGATCCAGGGCTCGGACCTCCAAGCTAGGTGTTCTTAGGGACATCCAAGCCAGCACTATTCTTCTGTGCATTCCTACTAATGTTAGGGTGCTGGAGGGAACCTTTGTGGTTGAATGTTCTTTGGTAGTGTCGATGTAGCCAGTGAATGTTTGCAGTGGTAAAGTAGTAAACTGATACCAGTCTTAGAGATTTTAATGTGTAAAATGTTTTGGGAAGAGGAAGTGTTAGGGAAATATGATCCTACAAGGATGCAGACATGGAAGCATAGCTAGGGTAGTAGCATGATGTGCTGCACATTTCAACATGTTAAAACCACCCCCCATTGTGGTCCCCACTAGGCTCAGGGAGTTGGAGGACATGGGAAGAGAGTAGCTGCATGCGGTCAAAGAGTGCGACCCAAGGGCTCTAGGATTGATTCGAGGTACGTGGTGTGTCTACTACAAGCTGCAGTATCAATATACATAGGTACCAATCATTCTATCCTCTAAAATTTTTTATCCAAGTCCAAGATTTTCTAGTTAAACCATTGTCTTGACCCTCAAGTCTAGAGATATATTTGGATGGAGACTCGATAATCACACTTATGCCAACACTGGGACTTGACCCTTGAGATGAGAGTTTCAGTGGGAATATCTTGGGTGTAGTGTCGAGGGATTACGACGTAAGTTTGGGTATAACTACACATCCACCATTTATACTCTGATTGACTGTATTAGGAAAAAAGATTTTGGTTTATCGACAACGTTGGGAAGAGGTCTTCCTTAGTCGGTGAGAAAGGAAACCCATGCAGCATATGATAAACTCTTGTATATAAGGGTGTGACTAATAAATCATGAGTCGTCCAACCTCACCCTGATGGTAATAGAAGTTTTGAGTTTTCAGTTCCCAACATGAGTGGTAGAGTTCCTCCAAGACTATGACTTTGAGATAGTCTATACTCCTAGGAAGGGAAACATTGTTGCAGACACACTCAACAGGAGGTCTGGCCTGCAACTGCTGAGTGAGGCGACAGAGCAGCTAGCCGCTTTGCATATATCCTTTGTAGATCGAGATGGGTTAGCATTTCTTCAGTATCTTACAGTCACTCCCCCACTTCTTCGACAAGTCAGGGAGTCGCAGCATGGGGACTATGACTGCGAGGCTCGACGTGCTCATATATTCTTAGGGCAGGCACCTGATGGATTTTCTGAAGGTGGGGAGCATGTCATCCACTTTATTGGATGTACCATGGTACCAATATCTCTACACAAGGAGGTTCTAAGTGGGTTTTGTAAAACCACTTTTAGTTGTAAATCCTGAAGAGGTGAAGGTGTACTAGGAATTATGACATTAGTACTGGTTGCCAAGGATAAAGAATGTAGTGTCATAAGCGTTACGCCACAGGAGATGGAGATCCTTGGAGATTGAGGAGGGAGACCGTGTCTTATCTACATGTCTCACCCCGATGAGGATTGTGTAGGTTTGGACGAGGTGGCAAACTATCTATGAGGTTCATTGGAACTTTCTAGATTCTCAATAGAGTAGGTGAGGTGGCTTACCGCTTGGCTCTTCCACCACAGTTAGAGAGGGTGCACAACATCTTCCACATATACCAGCTGAGGGGATATGTTCACAACCCATATCACATCATCGACCACGTTGAGCTAGACTTAGACGATGGGGTGTCATTTATGGAGGTTCCAATGTAGATGGACGATCAACAGGAGCGGGTCCTTCCTGGGTGGTCAATACCTCCGGTCAATACTAAAAATATACCTTTTATCAGTGCTAAAAATGGACTTTAATAGTGCTATAAAAGTGCTATTAAAGATGATGAATATAAATGGGGGGTCCCCTATATCATCCCTTCAAAAAGTTCTGATAAAGACCTCTTTTATCAGCGCTAAAAAAGCCCTGATAAAAGGGTCCTTTTATCAGCCCTAAAAAAAGCGCTGATAAAAGGGTCCTTTTTTTCAGTGCTGATAAAAGACCCCTTTATGAGCGCTTCCTTTATCATTGGTTTTTTTAGCTTTGATAAAGGACCCCTTTTATTAGTGCTATTAAAAAACTGTTGATAAAAGTTAAAAAATTAAAAAAAATTAAAAAAATTAAAAAAATTAAGAAAAATTAAGAAAAATTAAAAAATACTACCAATCGGGGTGATTTTATAGCGCTTGTTCCCCCCCTTTTACAGCACTTTTCCACCACCCTACTGTGCACCATGTACCCCCTCCACCCTTTATCAGCGCTTGCTTCCATATTCCCCCCGTGCGCGCACGCCCCTGCATCCACCACGATTTGAACTCAAGACTTCCCCTTTGCGTGCCTAAGCCGTTACCACTCCTCTATTTTGATTTGTTTTCCATTTAATGATATATATATATATAGTTATATTTATTCATATGGTAATATATATTTTTATTAATATATATATAGTTATATTAATATATATATATAGTTATATTAATATATATAGTTATATTATTATATATATTCATAGTGATATTAATATATATATTTATATTGATAATAATATATATATATATTTATATTAATAATAATATATATATATAGTTATATTAATATATATATAGTTAGATTAATATATATATATATATAGTTAGATTAATATATAGGTATATAAATATTCATATATTTTAATTATAAATAAAATTTATATTAGTTATTATTTAGATAAAGCTAATATATTTTATATGTAAATATATTTTATTATTTATATTTATAATTAAATTTTTTCGTGTGAATATATACAAAATATGTATATATTGTTATATATTTGATTATAAATTTCAGTGCATTAAAAAAAATGCTGAAATTTTAGAGTCACAATATCAATATGAATGTAATACATTGGAATAAATTCATTCCCCCCCCCCAAAAAAAATCCATTAATACCCCCTTAAACGAGGCTACAAATCGAAAAAATGTTAAAAAAATTGGGGTATCCCGACTAAAAACTCAGATTTGGAGGCATTCTGGGCCTGTTTTGGCCTAAAAAAAACCTTGAACGAGGTCATTTGCAGTCACTGCGACATAGATCTCATCACATGCTTCGATTTGATATGTGGTAGAGCTCAAATAGACACTTGGATCAAATGTTATGGTCGTTTGAAGTTCGAGTTGCGTTTTCAACATATTTTGGATCGATTTTTAATTTTTATTTATTTTTTTATTCTTCAAATTTTTATTAAATGACTATTACTCTATAATAATTTAAAAATTATTAATTAAAAATATTTTTTTTAATTTTTTTAAGATCCATTTTCACTAAATATCTTATATATTAAGTATATTAAGTGTAAATGTATATTTATACTTATCTAAAATATATTTAAAAATTATATATTATATTTATATCAATATTACTATATTTATATATTTATATATTAATATTTTTTTTAATTAATTTTTTTTGAAGTCGAGCCTTTATCAGTGCTACTAAAAAAGCACTGATAAAGAGGGTCTCTTTATTAGCACTAAAAAAGGGCTGATAAAGGGGTGCTTTTATCAGGGATTTTTAGCGTTGATAAAAGGACCCTTTATGAGTGCTTTATTTAGCGCTGATAAAGGTGCCCCTCTTTACCCGCGCTATTTCGTTAGCACTGATAATGGTTAGCGCTGGGAAAAACTGATTTTTTTTTGTATTGGGTGTGCTACGTTGGCATCACTAGAACCTCCAAGAGAGCAAATGGGAGCAAGAGGCTTCTATTCTTGCTCAGTACCCGCTTTTGGTTGTTTTTCCTTCATTTTGGCTTTTGAGGTCATAAATCCCTATAGTGAGGAGAATGTAATTTCCTTGAAGTTACGTATAATGTTTTTAATTATACAAAATTATTTTGAGGCTGAGAAATCTGATGGTGCGCAATTCTGAGGCCTGGAGTGCCCGGAATGACCCGTCAAAGTTTTGTTACACTTTAATTAGCAAGCTTAAGCAGTTTTCTAGAAAAAGTGGGATAACTCAAAAATTGTTTCTCGGATCAGAACAATGAGGGAACCATTGTATTCAAAATGGTGTGTTTACCCTAGGCGCAGCTTATGTTTGGTTAGTGCGGGCCTCCTATGAGAAAACCTAAAAATTGAATAATCATAAATAAATAAAATAAAATAATTATTTTATTTTTGATGACCTTATAACTCAAAAATGGTAGCTCGGATTAAAAATCTGAGACCACCGCTAATCGTGGAAGGGATTCTTTATTTAAGGAGACACTAACTTTTACAGGTGCAAGCCACCAGTTAATGTTAGTTTTTGGGGGATAAGAAAATAATTAAGTGGCAATTATTTTATTGTAAAAACCATAACTTTTAAACGGTAACTCGGATTAGAAATCTGAAGTATTGTTGGGTTCGTAGGGGTGTGTTGCACTTTGGCAGAGCCTAACCTCGAACGGTGTGGTTCGAGGGTAACTATTAATAAATTTTCAAACTTTTTTTTGTGTACGTTCAGTAAACACACAAGTGACCTTTAGTAACTTTTGAACCAGTGCTCAGAATTGAAATCCAAGGACACCGTTGAACTCGCAACACCGGTATTCTCTTATAGAGTCTTTCACCTTGATGGCAGTTGGTCTAAGGTGAAAGTTAGTTTTGTGCTTTTTCATGGGAATAAAAAAAACTTTTATTTTTGTCCTCCCAACTAAATGTTAAAGAGGTGGGGACCACCTTAACTTAAACCCCTTTTTGTGAATTCATCGTGGTGGGGACCACCTGAACCCCTATTAAATGTGGGTAAGTCCCTTGGAATCATCCCAAATTAATTACACCAATCTATATTAATTGTGTTGACCCTTTTTATATTCTATGTAACAGTGTCTCTGGAATGTAGTAAGGTTCCTAATCAATTAACCGTCATAAAGTCTACGATCATTACCTACCATCCCCACCTCCTATTTATATAGAGCTTGGGAGGAGGATTTCAGATGAATTCACCAAGCGATGAAGTGCTGGTAAAGTTCCGTGAAGCCCAACACATGTAGAAACATTACACTTCTCCAAAGATTAACACCTCTTAACGAAGAACACACTCCATAATTGAGGAATGAAGATGATGTTTGAATCGACTTAAGAAGAGTGATTTCAGAGGATACGATCATTGTAATCCTCTATGCCTACGCATTTTCCATCTCACGACCTCTGTCAACAATCCTTCAAGGTAGGGGTTTATTTATGTGTGGTTTTGACGATATACTGGAGATGTACTAGGATCTGGTGTGGGTGTGATAATGTACTGGGGATGTACTAGGATCTTGTGTGGGTATGACGACGTACTGGAGTAGTACTATGATCCTGTGTGGGTCTGACGACGTACTGGATATGTACTAGGATCTTGTGTGGGTCTGAAGATGTACTGGGGATGTACTAGGATTTTTAATGGGTCTGACGATGTACTGGAGATGTACTAGGATCCTGTGTGGGTCTAACGACGTACTAGAGATGTACTAGGATCATGTGTGGGTCTGACGACGTACTCGAGATGTACTAAGATCATGTGTGGGTCTGATGACATACTAGAGATGTACTAGGATCCTGTGTGGGTCTGATGACATAATGGAGATTTTCTCGGATCATGTGTGGGTCTGACGTCGTACTGGAGATGTACTAGGATCCTGTGTGGGTATGACGATGTAATACAATACTATGTGGGTCTGATGATGATTTAAGATCCTTCGTAGGTCTTCCTCTTAACAGAGTATGATGAATTTGTAGATATATTTAATCATCTCTACTACTGTACCTAAATATATACTTGATGTAATTTGAGTATGTACCTGTGTGGTACGCACCTTTTCAGTTTTTCCTTCCTTTTTGAAACAATTGAGCTTTGGGAATTTGTGTTGGACCTTGTGTTGCCTCATAATTGAGTTGGGTATACTTGATAACTTAGTTATATGTATCGGCCTATACATAAGAAGGCTTGTTTGTTGTTTTTAGGCTTTTCAGTTTATCCATTGTGTATTTGTGAGACCCTAAGGGTCTCAGTGTCCCGACTAAGTATCGTTATACTCACCCCTGCACGGTCTATGCCCGCAGCTCGTTGTTTTTGGCGCAGAAAACGGAAAACGTAGACAGAAGACGAGAGTACCAGGACTGGAGGTATCTTGAAGGTGGACCTTAGACATAGCGTACCATAGAGACGACCATTCGAGAGTTGTACCTACCCTTTAGGTAGGATCCTTGGCGGGTGATCACAGGAGCTCTTCCAGTTTTCCTGTACTATTTGTTTCTTGCACTTTCCAGTTGGGCTTGTACTCTAGCCCCATTTTCTTACTATACTCACAATGATTACGAATCAGTTTACTTGAGTTTGTATCATGTTGTGTGCTTTGTTTCATGTGTTTACAATTTATAAAGGAAATTCATTCCCAGCTTTTGGGAATACGCCTTCGGTGGTAGTCTCCAGCCCCTAGCCTATGGAAGGCGGGATTGGGGTAGTCACGGCATGAGCCCTGGGGGACGGGTCGTGACACAGTCCTGGTGGATGGTCAATATGAACGTTTCCATACGCTTTTGGTATGATAACTAGATAGGTATCCCCATAATTTCTTGATTCCACCCCTAGGATCATGATATTTGTATGAATAACATGATTAAAGAACATTTTAAATATGTGTACATGCTTATAGATGAAATTTCTACTACAGTTTCCACATATGACTTCATTAAGAAAGATTATTTTCTCATTTTGGAGTGGTCTCCAAATAGTCTTATCGTCTCATAAGATTATATAATCTTCTTCTACATGGACATCATATATGTATTGGTGAGATAAATAAAAACTCAATGAATCCCTATAGGATTACCAGGCTATAGAGGCGCTCTCTTAAAAAAATTCCAATGGATGCTAATATTCAATGAGTTGGGATTTCCTTGTTTTATAAATGTGTCTTATTCCATTAAAACTAAGAGGATGTGGACCACCTATTCTTGGGATTTAAAAACACTTCCCCATTATGGAATATTATTCTCAACATATTTGAGATTCATTTTCCCCAATAAAAATCAATTCTCAAATTCTTTGCTACTCTTCTTGAAGTACAACACTCCAAGAAGCTCGCTACTCTTTTTAAGGTGGCATATGCCGAGCTGATCCACATAATGTTGAGAGGAAGCAAAAGGGAATCCAAATTCTCTATTGCTTCATTCAATGAATTTCTATTGAGAAATTCAGAGATTTAGAAATGAATTCCATTAACCTTCACACCAAAAAACGTAGCAACTCAGCGATGGAATTTTTGGTCCTAAGGTGGTTGAACATTTCAGGAAACATTACAATAAATCATAGAACCATTGATGTTTTTATGATTCCCCCATTTGCTGGATGGCTAACGTGTAATAATGATAGGGTTTCAAGGGTTATCCCAGGACCATCCAGATTAGGGTCCATCTTAATAGAACATAATGGGGATGTTGTGGAGTGAATTTATGGTCTATATGGTCAATTCACCACACTAGAAATGGAAATTATTGGCCTAATCCAAGGAATTTTTCTTGAAAATAAGTGAACCTAGAGGAGCATCGGGCTAGAATGTGAATCCACTACCCTTGTGCATGCCATAAGGGTAGGTAAGATTCACTTATCATTGAGGATCATAATGAAATGGAAAAAGTGTCTTCATAGACACTCTTCTTAGAGCTACTTCATTACTCCACCTTTTGGGGAAAAAATATATTGCTTATGGTATTAAAAATATGGATCACTAATGAGAGGTGTATACACTCTAGTACATAGCATGGTGACATGTTTCCTCTATTATATCAGTAAAAATGTAGAATTCATTAATTTAACCTCTTGTAACATTTCTTTGTTTTCATAAAAGAGCCACAGAGCTCACTTTTCTAAAAAATAATTTTTTTAATATTATGAGTTCATTGATTGAACATTGAGATATTCTTATTAAGCATAAATGAGTTTTAAGTTCTTTATCCAAAAATGTAATTATAAAAATGTTGTATTTTATGAGAGTTTGAATTACAAATAATTTTATTTCGATAATCTTATAATACCTCTCATAAAATATGTTCTATAATTAATATATTACTTCCATAAAAAATGAAAAATGGAAGGAATTTCTTATAAATTTAAAATACATGTGACCACTTACCCTTATAATTATTATTTTACATGTAGTGAAGGAAACCTAGTTGTATGGTTTCCCAAAGGTAGAATAAAAAAATGATATGTAATGAAAAGAGAAAGGAGTTTCCCATAGTGTAAATAATTCAAAAAAGGTAATAGTGATACTGATATTTTTTATAATGAATACTAAGAAATAAGAAACATAAATAACTACTTTTTATGACTCATATATGATATGAATAATAATCAATTGTAAAATAATAAATTAAATAAAATAGAATATGGCTGAAGTGGCATTATGGATTTAGGTTCAATTGATAAATCTAATGGATAAAAAATAAATCAAGCTTATATCGATTGACTTCTTTATGAAATGTAACTTATTACATTTAACTTTCTCTTTTTAATCATATTTTTGTAACGTCCTATTTTCGAAAGCCACGCAGAGGTGCCCCATACCCGGTTGGTAACATGGTATCAATCTCATTTCCCTAAAGGCCAAAGGATACCAACTGGCAGCGAGGGTCTTGGGTGTGATAGTCAAGAAACTATTCCCTAATTGGTAGAGTAATGCAGTGGAAATAAATAAATTACAATTGGTGAAGAAGTAATAAAAACATGCAATAATTAAACAACGAACGGCTGGAGAAATAATAAACAAGATAACATATATAAATGACGCATGAAACATATGTCTAGGAATGAGTCCAAACAAGTACCAATTCTAGAATATAGTACAAAACCAAACTAAAAAATAAAAAAACACCAATAGCATTGAAAGCCTCAGCTTGGTCCCATGCTCTTCAGCTCCACACCAATCAAGTACTTGAAGTAAAAGGGTTCTTACCCTTATATAGACCTTCCGCAATATAATCTGTTTGCGCCCAAAAGGATGACCCAAATAGGGTGTGAGAAGCTTCCCAGTAGAAAACCACCCAAATATATGTCCCTAACAATCATTGAATATATATCGCATGCAATATAAAAAATAAAGCAATAAACCAGTAATTACTCAAAGGTAAACTATCCTACAATACCAATTACATGAATTTTCATTTATTAGTTAATCAAACAACAATCGTATGTAACCCCTTGGGATGTACTCATATCCTAACCCATCTGGATCAAATAATCAATCACATAAAATCCTCTGGGAAGTACTCATAGTCTAACCCATCTTGTTCAGCTTTAACACAGGCTCTCTGAAGAAACACTCCCTGCCAATTCCCTATGTGGTCTCGTATCGGTAACTATAGACACTATGGGGAAGCACTCAGTGTTCAATTCCCCCTTTGGTCTCACAACAAGAAACGACAGAAACACTGGGGGAGCACATGGTCCATTCCCCACTATGGTCTCTCAACGTAAACGTAAACGGAATCTCTAGGGAATCCCTTAGTGTCCATTACCCCTATGGTCTACCACACTAGGTTCCCATTTCCATGGGTATGAAAATCATGCACAAATGGTATATAGAAGCCAAATTAAATCCCATAAACTACTTGGCTAAACAGTCTACAACATCCCATATTATGTTTGATAAAATTGACTCTATCCTAACAATATTATACACGGAAACAAAGAAGACTAACATGTAAAGCTAGACCAAATGATCAATATCAATAAAACATGGGAAAAACATCCAAATAAATTTAATGAACCCTATTTACAATAATAAATCCTCTACTCAGAAACACAAGGAATAGCATACAATAACTGGGATAAAACCGTTAAACATGCAATAACATCAAACAAGGTTATTGAGAACATTTGTACATATAAAATAAAGACTGACTATGGAAAGGCATGATCCACCTACCTCAGCATTGTACGATTGATATATGTGAGCCTCAAGCCTTGAATCGCCCTAGAATTCCATAGATCAACAAAACAGTCTAAAATGTTCCACAAATGATAACTCAGAAAAGAGAAGAAAAAAAGGGATGAACCTCTTGAAGAAGTAAGAGCATATCATTTTGATTACAAGGCATTCGATTGCAGTCAATTTGGAGAACAGACGGTGAGTCAGGGGCTTAGAGAATAATCAAAGGTCTTGTTCTCCCCTGGATGAGACATACCTTGAAGAAGATCTTTTTGTGAACGAGATGTGTCCTTAGTCCATTGAAATAAATAAAACTAAAGTAAACAGAGTTTTCTTCAAGGGTACATGGTGTGTATATGCTTTAACTGACCTATAATTTGGGAGGTCTCCACATGACCCCACACAGCTATGTACGTGACCATTACACAGTCACCCAGGAAAATCTGGTACACGACATGTACTCCGAAGTATATGAAATTTACTCCATAAATTTACAGAATCTGTTCATTTCCTAAAAAACATCCTGAAAGGAAATACATACCTGAAATGAATATTCGGGTTCTTACAAACTTCCCCCTTTAGAGAAATTTGTCCCCAAATTTCCCTAGCAAGCCGACATAGAAGAAGAAACCTCAAACAACACTGGCCACTAAGATCATACATCGGCCTCCCTCTCCCATGTCTCATCTTGTACTCACCCATGCAGCCACAACACTCATACCAAAGGAATAGACAATCCCCAGAGAACGTTCGCGCTGCGACCAACAATCCGTATAGGATGCCCCTCGAAGGACGCTTCCACCTCTAGCTCAACCTCCTCGGGTTGAAAAACATGACACACATCTGAGAAGTAACACCACAGTTGAGAAACATGAAAGTCGTGGTGTATAGCCCTATACCTCTGATATAACATCAACCGATATGAAACCGACCCAACTTGCTCCAAAACCTCCAACAGTCCAGCATAACATGGCTAAAGAATTCCCTGTCTCCTTATCCTTCTTTGTCCTAACCTCGATGTGGAACACATGAAAAATTGATCTCTGACCTCAAACTCTAGGGGTAATCTCCTTAGATCATTATAAGACTTTTGTCGTGACTGTTCAATGGCCATCCTCTTCTGAATCAACTCTATCTACTTCGCGGTCTCTTGAAAAAGACTAGATCCCAGCATAGTTTCCTTTCCTGCTTCCATCAAACATTGGGATGATCGGCAAGGCCTACCGTAAAAATCCTCATAAGGTGTCATCTAAATAGTTTCTTGAATACTATTATTGTAGGAAAATTCCACAAGAGCTATGCAATTCTCCCATTAACCTCCAAAATCTAGGATGCATGCTTGAAGCATGTCCTCCATCACCTTAATCATATGCTTATACTGGAAATACTAGTATTGGTGCGGACTTCAACCTTCCTTTATGCACTTGAAAGGCACACTCACCAGAATCTGCCCACAAATACTTCACACCTTTCTTTGTTAGGCCCGTCAGTGGCCTTACAATGCCTAAAAAGTCCTGTATGAAACATCTTTATAATTTAGCCATCCCTATAAAATTTCATACCTCAATGACATTCTGAAGTTTCTCTCATAAAACTACTTCTCTCACTTTCTATTGGTCTACAGACATTCATGTATCTGAGATAACATGACCAAAGAATGGAATCTTGTCTATAAAAAAGTGTAATTTTGATAGTTTATCATCTAACCGATTCTCTCTTAGTGTACTCAAAACAATCTCCAGATGTATGGCATGTTAACGTCGAGTGTGATATTTCACCAAGATATTGTCCATGATGACTACCACAAAATAATCCAGGTATATATAGAACACTTGGTTCATCAGTGCCATAAAAAATGCATGCGTTCTCGTGAGAACGAATGGCAAAACCACATACTCGTATAGACCATAACTGATCCGAAAGGTTGTTTGAAGTATATCAGATGGTATAACGTGCAACTGATGATAACCGGATCTCAATTCAATCTCCGAGAACACACGGTCTCCTCAAAGATGATAAAATAGATAATCAACCCTTGGTAAGGGATATCGGTTCTTGACCTTAAATAGGTTCATCCTCTTATAATCGACACAATGTCTGAGGGTACCATCTACCTTATTATCAAATAGGGCAGGAGAACCCCAAGGAGAAGTACTAGGTCGGAAGAAACCCTTTTCTTGTACCTCTTCAAAAGGCTTATTGAGCTCATTTAACTATGGTGTGGCCATCCTATAAGAATTAATGTACACTGGTGCCACCCCTAGAAAAAGCCCAAACGAAAAGTCTACCTCTCGATCTAGTAAAAAACATGAAAATTCTTATACAAAGACATCCCTGAAATGATCCACCATGGGAGAAAATTAAAATTTTGATGTCTCCTGAACATCAATATATAGACTAGAAATATGGGTTGTAACTCCTCCCACCCCATGATGATCTGGTCCTACCATACTCTCCTGGACATCCCATTGGCATTTGTGTAAAAACAAACCACCCTCTAGTGAAGTGAAACTTACCCCATGACTATAACATTCGATGACTACCTCGAAGGAAACTAACCAATCCATTCAAATAAATAACTCATAGCCCATCATCTATAAGACATAGAGGTACCATAATTAGTGACACCCTCCAACCTCTAGAGGGAACTTCTTGAAATTTCGTACATTAGTCGTTCATGTCCTCAATGGACTGTCCAACATCAAGACATCAGCAGAAGAAAATATACATATCCCAAGTCTCTCCATAATAGTAACAGAAATGAAAATATGGGAAGACCTTGTATTGAAACTGTAGAATATAATACCGAGGGAACTATGATCGTACCTCGAACGGTAGAGGGTTCAAGATCCTGCTCATATAGGTTTTTCTCTACTATAAATCTATGACTTGTACCAAAACACTATGAACCTACTTGACCACCCTGAGATGATCCAATATGTTGTTGCTGAATTCCTGGTGACTAGCTACCATGGCTGTGACCGCCACGTCGTCTTGAAAGGCCAGAAGAACTCCAGTTCCCTTACTGGTGAGAAACTAGTGGTGCTTCTCTTGAATGAGAGGTCCTAGAAAAAATCTTATCACTAGATTCTGGTGAGAAGAACTGACAGAAACACTGAAGATGAACCATATTTCCACAATATAGGCACTCCAATAGGTCTCTCAAGCACTTGGCATCATAATCCCACAATTCCTGCACTGTTATCACACAACCTGACCACTAGAAGAAGTATCATGCCTCATACAAAATCTTTGCGTAGACTCCCTGCGATGCTTCTTGTTTTCCGTATGAGGGGTACCAACTATGAACGTTGAACTACTTTTCCTCATAGCTCTAGAATCCCTTAGATGGTGCTCTATGATCAGAGCCTAGTTTACTGTAGAGTTGATGGAATTCAACCTAAAGATGTTCACCTAATATCCTATGTCATACCTGAGACCATCCACAAATATCCTCGCCAGGAATAAATCATCTCACCCTGGAATGGGAGTGAAGAGTTGTAGCTCAATGAAGCGAGAAGAGTACTCCCTAATGGAAGGAGTAACCTATTCTAGACTCAGGAACTCTCGGGATTGATCAGCCCTTAAAGTATCTGGGTATAAATAATCATAGAAGGTATGATAGAAGTCATCCTAATAGATAACCTACTAATGTTCCTTTTGTGCGATCACATCCCACCATCTCTTTTTGAATTCCCGAATCATATACGTAGAGAGAATCAACAACCCCTATGGAGGCGTCTCTAGATGTTTGATGATAGATAGCATGGCTTTCAACCATGACTCTACAGCCTGAGGTCCTCCATCCCCTATAAAGGAGGGAGGATACTACTATTAGAAACCCCATACCAACTCTTCTATAGAAGGGGAGTATTTGGTACTCCTAGGAAGGTCTAGAGGAACCTCATGAAGCCCTATCAGAACTGTGCATCATCACCTACCATCAGAATAATGGAAGGTTCCATGAGTCGCAATATAGGAGGATCTGCTGGCAGATCCTGATCTACGTTGTCCAGTGTCTGGTCACTGCCCTGTAACTAGCGTACAACTGGAGGATGTCTTAGTGGCTTGACTCTGCAAGGTCAAATGCACACTTAGTTCAATAGTATAAATGTATGAAACATAGATGTGTAAGAAGGGTACTTGATAAAGAAATCAATCATGATGTTTTTAAATAGGGATACATGGCCTGTAGAACCCCTACACGACGTGTTCCTTCAAGCCTTCACATAGGAGTGTACGTTTTCCAACTCTGGTCGTGTAACATCCCATGAGCACGACGTGTTTCTAAAAGACATGATGTGTACTTGAATAGAGTTCCCCAACCCGAGTTATTTAACATGACTAACCCACAAGGTTCCGCTAGAACAAGACTACATTGTGGATTTGTGCCAGACATGGTGTATACTAAACAAACTTCACCAACCCATTTTATTAGTCACACGAACAATTACATGGATGACTCTTCATGGCGTGTTCATGTTAAAAATGACATATAATAACTACCCATCATCCACTGATGTTGTTTGTCACATGGCAGGACACATGGTCAATAAACATGGCATGAACGTCCGGTACCTGACATGTTCCACCAAGGATTTCCTAAACCAATGTCTCTACCCACACAACCAGTGACATGGTTAGAGACTACATGGCGTGTACATGAAGTACACAACATGTACTTAAGAAAAACATTTCCTTCTCGAATGGAAGGATACATGGCATTTATTTATCATTACACGCCATGAATTATGGGGTTTTCTGGATAGTAAGCCTCAGAAACTACTCTGGTACCCCGAAAACACTAAAAAGAATATTAATGTACCAAATTCCAATCAGTGAGGTCTCATACTCCCTGCAAATCAAATCAAGGAATCTATTACATGTCATATAAAAAACATAACAGTGAAATGATCCAATTAATTTTGGTCAATGAGGGCCCATAACACATTGGGGACCAAAGTTTGGTGTTCATTCAAGTAAACTTTAAAAACTTTCAAAACCCAATCAAACAATAGGTATCATATCAAGTCATATATCATAAGAGAATGAATATATAACACAACATCTATCACAATAACATGTAATAAGAAATTAAACATAAATGGCATGCCAAGAATTCATGACATGTAATCTCTAGTAAGTGACTGTAGGATTCATGAGATAGAATTCCTTCATCTCATCAGGTTGCAACAGAAATAAAACAACACTAATATAAAAAATAATAGTAAAAAACATGTGAATAACCCAATGGTGAAATAAAAGTAGCTGTAATAATTTCCAAACCATAAAACTAAAATATACGGGGAAAATTGGATTTTCCCTATACACGGGATAGCTATTCTGTGGAACAAATTATTAAAAATTACATATTCCTTCTTATCTCAGTCCATGGGCTCCAAATAGTAAGCCGAAAAGAAAACAATTCTCTAATACCACTTTGAAACATCTTAGTTCCAAAAGCCTCCCAGAGGTGCCCCGTACCGGATTGGTCACATATCCTCAAGCGCATTTCCCCAAACGCTAGAGGATTCTGACTAGCAGCGAGGTCCGTGGGATTGATAGTGAGGAAACTATTCCTTCATTAGAAGAGTAATGTAGTGGAAATAAAGAAATTACAATAGAGAAAGCAGTAATAATAACATGAAATATGTAAAAAGTGGAATAATGGATAAATAAACAACTAGAGAACATATATAAATTACGCATGATACATATGAATAGGAAAGAAACAAAACAATTTACAATGTTGGAAGGTAGTACTAAACCAAAGTACAATGAAATCAAATAAACTCCAATATTATCACAAGCCTTATCTTGGTCACATACTCTCCATCTCCACATTAATAAAGTACCTGAATTATAAGGACCCCTACCCTTATCTAGAAATGAAACAATATAATCTGTTTGGGCCCATAAGCATGACCCAAACTTGATGTGAAACACATCTCATTAGGCAATAACACAATGAGCTGTGCCTAACATTCAACGTATATATATGGCAGAAAATATAAAAAATGAAGCAATAAACAAGGACGTACTCAAAGGTAAACAATCATACAGTTCTAATTACTTCCATTTTCATTTTTTAGTTAAGCAACTGACAATAGTAAGTAACCCAATAAGATGTACACACAGCCTAACCATTCAGGATCAACCAATCAAACACCATAAACCCTTTGAGAAGTACTCATAGTCTAACCCCTCTAGTTGAACTTTATCACATACTCTCTAAGGAAGCAGTCACTGTCAATTCCCGATGTGGTCTCATATTGGTAACTATAGAAACTCAAGAGAAGCACTCAACATCCAATTCCCCCTGTGGTATTGCAAAGAATAACTACAGACACTCTGAGGGAGCAGAAGACCCATCCCCCTTATGACCTCACAACGTAAAAGTAAACAGACACCCTGGGGTAGCCCTCAGCATCCATTCCCCCAATGGTCTACCACACCAGGTTCCCACAACCCGGTATAAGTCAATCATCCAAAAATGGTATATGGCAGCCAAAGTAAACCTTATAAACTATATGGATAAAGAGACAATAGTATCCCACAACATGTTAGATAAAATTAACTCCATCCTAACAATACTAGGCATGGAAACAAAGTATCCTAACATGAAAATCTATACCAAACATCAATATCATGGAAACATGAGAAAAAAATCCATACCAAGGTAAATAAACCTATTTACAGTCATAAATAATCTACTCAGGCATAAAAGGCACAAAAAAATTAACAGGGCTTAAAACCATAAACACGCATTACCCCGAACAATGGTATTGTACACTTTGGCACATGTAACTGAAAGACTAACTGTGGAAAGTCATAACAAACCTACCTCGTCATATTATGATTGATATATGTGAGCCTTAAGCCTTGAATTTCCCTACAACACCGTAGATCAAAAAAAATGTATAAAAATTCAACTAAGGATAACTCACAAAAGAGAAGAAATCAAGAGACGATGTATATGAGAATAAAGAGCTTACCATGATGATTCTAACATAATCAAAGTCATAAAATTCAAAGAACAGAGGGTGAGTCCGGGGATCAGAGAATAATTGGTGGTCTCTTTGGCTCCAGGACAAGACAAACCTAGATGGAGATCATTTTGTGAATGAGATGTGACACCGATCCATTTAAAGAAATAAAATGAAATTACATGTTGTGTTATTCAAGGTTATATTGTGTGTAATTTCTTTAAAAATTATCCACATTAGGTGGTCTCCAGGTCACCCCACACGACCAGGTATTCAGCCGTTACACGTTTAGTACATGATCACCTGCGGCTTCTGGGTACACGACATGTACTCAAAAGTATAGGGCGTGTACTCCTTATATTTTTATATTCTCGTCTTTTCTTAAAAAAAACCTAAAAATAAAAACATACCTGAAAGTAAGATACGGGTTCATACAATTTTTACCTCTCTAAATATAATTTTCATAAATATATTGATAAAATTTATTATAATATCAATGAAATTATTTTATTATTAAAAAATATTATGAGTATAAATAAATATCATCTTTCTGAAAATGAAAAATTTCAATATAATACTTTGAGACCCAATGATATATCATTTTATGATCATGAAAATGTTCAAATTGACATTATTAAAGATAATGATTACCTCATAATTATAAAGAATTTCAAAAAACTAAATTCCATTATTTTGTGGAAGAAAATGTTAATATTAGAAATGAATAGAATTTTTGAAGCAATATTAATAAATTTTTAATAATGTAATATAATGTTATTATAATATGTCAGGTTTCAATAAAATAAAAAATAATAATACTATTATAGGATATGATAATAACATAATAATATTGTATACATACATATTTTTCAAATGATCATGTTGAAATATTTGATGTGTTAATTGATTTAGATTTAAAATAATCTTCCAATATAAAAATTATTATTCCATGAAAGTTCCATAGTTTCATGGTCACACTAGGTATTTAATAAAGATAATATTGGTTTTCTACTTTAAAAATGAAGTGATGTTTGAAATCTATTTGGTTCCCTTGAATTATTTTTCTCTCCTAATTAATCCCAAATTTTATTTGGGTACAAAAGAATTGATAAATATTTTTTATAGTAATCATGTCTAACATACAGAGACAATGATGTATGGTACATAGATAGTGGATTTTAAAAACATATAACAAATTATATTTAAAAATTTATATCTTTTAATAAGAATGATGGAGGTTGTGTTATATTCGATGATAATTAATAGGGAAATAGAAAAAGTTATGTAGATATTAAAATTTAAAATTTACATTATATATCAATATTTCTATTTCTTTATGTTTTAAATAATAAATAATTATGTACCTCAAAACATTGTAATGATTATAAGAATGTGAAACTTGAAAATGACAAGCTTATTATCTTTAAAGAATAATATGTCTTCTATTATAAAAAAAACAAGTAATAATTTATATTCAATTAATATTATTAAGTTGAATAATTTTTTTAAAATTTTTAAATACTATAAAATCAATAAATCTTTTATTTCTTATAATATTGGGTGATGAAGATTTAATGTTATTACATTATAATTCGGGATGAAAAAATTTGCAGGAGATGCTTGAGTTCAATCCAAAAAACACCAATTTTTGTGAATCATTCTTAATAGGTAAAAAGTATAAATATTAATTAAATTATATCAAAGAGAAATAAACATTCAGAGTACATCTAGTTTTACATTTGGAATCATTAGGCAAATTATAAACTCTTATTCATGGAGGGAAAAGTTTTATGTCTCTTATTATTTATAAATATAATATATTAACATGGACATATTATCTAGCAGATAAATTTTATATATTTATAAACTTGTTTCATATTATAAATTAATTTAAAAAAAGGATTTACATCTTTACTAATGAAAAGGGATATATGATTTCTGTTATCAAATATGGAATTTGATAAATATTTTGTAGATAATGAGTAGATTTATAACATTTCAAACCCTGTGAATCTTAAATAAAATAGTGTGGTTGAAAGGAAAAAGTAATTTCAAATCCATATTTTGAATAATGTTAAATGAATAAATTTTGATAAAACTTTTATGTTAGAAGTTCCTAAAATATATTTTAATGATTGTTATTTTATTACGCTTAGGTTATTTTTATATAATCTACCTTATAAAAAATAGAAAGGATTTAAGTGCAGATCAGGTTATTTCAATGTATTTTCATATAAATTAAATTATTAATTTATTATAATAAATTGAAAATTTTGATTAAAAATTAGATAAAGGGGATCTCTAGTCTATTATATTTTATACAAAGAGTATATAATTTATAACAAAAGAAAATTAAAATTTGAAAAATATGTGCACATATAAATTAATGAAATTCATCTAATAAAAATAAAATTTCATTGAAATGTATTTGAGGAATAGTATATCGAATTTTAATATAGTGAACTTGAATTGGATGAATCTATTATAGTTTATAGTATATATCATGAAAAAAAATTAACGTACACAAAGATTATCTGGTTCACAATGTAATTTTCGATATGACTACATATTTAAATACCACAAATTACTTAATAATTTCTTTTATTATGAATATTTTTTATCATTTTCTTTCTCACAAAATTAATAATCCTTTGTATGAATAATTTTTTTTTCAAATACATTAAAATGTAAACTAGTTTTATAGTAATATGGTTTGTACCATTGGTGAACTCCCTATGAATCAAAATATTAATGGAACCAAATTGATATTTAAAAACACGTCAAATGTGTCAATTAAAATAATTTCAAACATATTGAGGTTAGTGGCTCTACGATATAATCAATAATATGTTTTATAATTTTTTGGAATAATTTTCCCTATTTTCTTGGTTATAATAATTATTATTTATCTACTCATATATATCATAATACGGAATTAGTATTTTTTCAAATTGTTTCAAAAAATATATTTTTCAATAGATGTATTAATGATTTTCTTTTTGAGAAACAACTTCTAGGTTTTGAGAAGACATTTATTATTAAAAATATTTTTAATATTTCAATTAGTATTTATTTTTTAATAGTAGATCCTTGAGAATGGTATGATAGTTTATTATTATTTATTCTTAACAATAATTTTTAAAATAGAAAATTTTATCCAACATTATTTGTAATTTGTTTTCAAAATATAGTTTAACAATTGAAATAATTTTTAATGATATTATAATTAGATTTCTTTGTGATTTATTTCTTAAGGAATTTTAAATCTATTGTATTAAAAGTATTAGATGATTCTTATGAGTGAACATAGTTTCACTTTATGTTTCATAATATTTTAATGTAAATATTGAATCTTTATTAATCAATAAAAATATTTAAATGAATTGGTTAAATTTTATTATATTGATTTTTTAAATTCTAAAATATTTCAATGTATACTTACAATAAGTTAAATTATGAAAAATATGAAATACCCAATAATAATAATATTTTTATTGATTTGATTTTTCGATTACATTATTTGACATCTCCTAGACCAAATTTTATGTTTATAGTTTTTATATTCCCCATATTGTAATATAACCCTAAGTAAATTAATTTAAAGTAAGTTAACAAAAACTATTATAAGGGATCTATGAATAGTATATTTTAATATCCTTCATATACATCATTTGAACTAACTAGTTTTTAGATTATGATAATGGTACTTAGAATATAGATAAAACAATAAAAAAGGTATGTGTGATTATGATTTAAAAATTCTAGATTCATTGTTTTAATGGAATAAATACAGTATTCCATCTACTAATAATCGTGATTTTTATGGTTCTAAGTCATGTTGTTCATAGTCTTCATGGATTAAAAAATATAATTATTTTTTTATATTTTGAGAAGATGAAATATTTTGGTGGTAATATTTCTGTAATTTCATCATTATGATCCTTTACAACACTCTAGGTCTAAAAAAATTAATGTTAGGTATAAAATTATTAGATATAATGTTAAAAATGTAAGAAATATTTTTTAATAGAAATATATAGAATTTAAATATTCTACGATTTTTTTATAATCACATTAATTTATTAACGTTTGATAAAATAACATTTTAATATGATATGTTTTAAATTTAAATTTATATAATCATTTTTGAGAGTAGTTTTAGACAAATTAGAAGAATTTTATAAAATAGTTGGAAACCAATTAAATAATTGAAAATAAATAATTGTATATTTTGAGATATTTTCCTAACTCCTTGATGATTTTAATTCTTTTAATAGATCTTATATGATTATTCACCTGTTTCTTTTAATGTGTGGACATATTGTGTGAAAATGAATAAATGTAGAATACAATTTTATGTTATTATGCCTCCTATAAATGATTATTTATATTTGGGAGTGTACAAATAAATTTATAGTATAATTAAGAAGATATTTGATAATATTTTTGATAAATTTCAATAAGAGAATAAATTTTCGTATTTTCATTAGTTTTTAAATTATCATCATGGGGGAGAATATTGAAGCGGATCCTTTATTCCCATTTTCTGTTAATGTTTTGATCATTGAAATATTTCATTTTTATAAATATAATTCCTATAAATTATTATTTCAATCCTTTATTCCTAATAACATGAAATAATTTTGGTATCCTATTAGTCTATTCTTAGTCCATTCATCAAAATTTGGAAATTCCTATAACTAATAATGAGTTATTTTTTTCAAAGTCTAGACCTGATCATAAGAAGAAAAATGAACTATCCACAAAAAAGAAATTAAACTGAACAAAAGATGAAAAATAGACAAAATAGAAGATGAAAAATTGACTATCCACATGATGTAAAATGAATTACTAATTAGAAGAAAAATAATGTAACTACAAGATGAAAAATAAACATATCATAAGAAGAAAAATATACAATCAAAAAGAAAAATATAAACATATGACATGATGAAAAATTGTCCTACGAAAAGAAAAAAAAGAACATATAATATGATGTAAAAAAAATTGAATAGTATTCAATGAGCCTTATGAAATCCAATAGCTTAATCAATTTTTCAAATTTTAGTTGAAAAAATGTTCTATATTACTTATTCATTTATATTATGAATTAATACAATTTTTTTATTTTTTCCACTTGATTTAACTATTAATTAAATGATTAGTAGTTATTTTTTCTCGTCATAAATTCATTTAGGGAAATTTTAGAAATTATTTAATGTGTTTTATATACGATAGTATGTGTATTAATATAAATAGTACATTTTTTGAAATTGAAACATTTAAATTCTAATTATTTCAAATATGGAAGGTTTATCTCTCATGTATTATGTTAATTTTAAAAGAACATGTATATTGGTTTTTGTGAGTTCATAATTTTTTGATTAAATGATGTATAATTTTTTTTCTATAAATTGTTTTAATATAAAATATTATCAACGTAAACCCATATGGGAATTATTTTCTTCCACATTTAATAAATAAATAAAATTTTTCTTCAAGAAGGATAAATGTATTGAGATCCATGCTTTGAGTATTATTTGAATAAAATAATTCTATATATTGATTTTTATTGAACTAGATAATGAAAATGAGGTTAATGTTAACCATAAATAGTATTATGTGATAAAATATGGAGAATAATTACTTCTCTCGATTAAAAATCTTTAATTTTTTTCTTTTTCTACTCATGAAAGTCCTCTTATCTTAAAACCCATATACATTATTTTTTATGAGGTTTATATAGTTCTTAAATATATTTATTATTTTCCATTCTTAATCATGTTGGGTTTTTCTAGCCATATAAGATAGGATTTTTCTATTCTCTCTCATACAAAATTTATATGTTCTTACATATTTAGTAAAAGGTAATAGGATTATTTGCGCCCTGTTCAGGGTAAAAATAAAGTTTGGTTCTATCTACACATTAAAATGAAGATTATAGGTTATGCCTATAGGTTTTAAATGGTAATGTTATCATGTTAGGCCACTAGTTTGTAAAAAGACTATTTTTGGTTATTCATAATTGGTTAAAAAAGGATGTTTGTTAATGAATACAAAAGAAATATAATATTAAAAACTATCCCCAGAAGACACAAAATGCATTGATCCAACCTAAAGGGACCTAAAATGTGTCAAAATAAATTGATAAAAAACTAAATTAACACAATAATAACTAAAATAATATAAAAAAACTTAAAATATACCTAAAAACTCTAAATAATTCAACATCAATCACCCAATTTCATGCCCATATCATAAAAAGAGAAACTGCCTTTCAAATTAGAATATACCATCAAATTCATGCTAGATTCCTCAAATATAATTCCCACAAAAATATAATAACCAAGGATAGGTTCATCATGTAGGAAAATGATAAAATAAACTCCCAATCAAATCAAATATTTATAGATATTCAATAATTTTTAACTATTATTTACATGTATAATAAACACTATTTACTATTGGTTTTGTTTCATTAGATCGACTCAATTTGAATTTCCGTATATATGTTTTACAATCTTGTTTATTATAAATCCATGCTTACCTACTCATTAAAAATTATGATAAAGGATATTAAATAGTGTTTTATTATTCATTTTTTAATGAAATTATTATATCTATTAATATAGTGTTCAGGGAATGTAAAAAAGAGAGACTTATTTTATATTTATATATTGATTATAAATTACTAATTTTTAAATTTATTAGACGTTAATATGTTATTTTCATAGTTTATTATAATTTTATAGTTGGTACATTAATTGAATTAAAATTTAAGGATTATGAGTGTGGGTTTTCATGAAATTTTATGTACACACTTATTTGAGTAATATCTCAAACACATTGAATTTTTGTGTTTAAATAGAAATGATTCATCAATTGTGAATTTTTAAAATTATTATATTTTTAATAAATTGATTCATAATAAAGTAACATAAAAAACAAGTTCTCCTTGAAATATATTCATATTGTTTTAATGAACTTGAATCCTAGAACTTTATGTTTTAGAGGATGTATATGAATTATCTGTGAATATATTTTTTCATTAATTTATTCTGAATTTTCATTTATAAATTAGAAATAATTACTGAAAAATCTCTTTCTTGAATAATGTTTTTAAATATATTTATGAAAATTAAAATTAAATGATATATAAATAAGGAAACATTTGGAAAAATTATACAAATACATGTAATATTTTATTTTTTTATATTTCTTATATTTTATTCTTGTTTTATATTTTTTCATTTTAAATTGTAACACATTAATTATGTAATACACTATAAGGTCTTTCCATGAGGTAAGCATACATGTTTTATGAATATGATCATATATTATAATCCTTAGGTGATGATATTCATATTAGAGTTCATTATTTACCTAACAAGAATACCAAACCCCATAATTATTTGTCATTTGGTATGGAATATTCAAATATTACTATAGATATGGTTTCATATTAACTGATAGATTATTGTATTTATAGAAAGATAAATATATATGAAAACATTCTCATAAGAAGTAAAATAATAATAATGAAATGTTTTTCCATGTGATGTATCATGTATTATCTTCACTTCTTCAAGAGAGCGTATTAATGGTTGACATTTGTTTATAGATACTGAACACAATTTATTTAACTAATGATGATTGTGATGATATTTTAGGAAATTTTATTGGAAAGGATGTTGATGATGTTGAGGATACTGGCGACGATGGTGGACAAATTGGGGGTAAATATTTTAATTATAAAAGTAATATTGTTGGTATTGAAATGAATAGAATTGTGGTTTATAATGGCTCTAATAGGGCTGATGACAAGTTACAGTATTAAGAGAAATTATTTATGTATTTACATATTATTCAAAAACATATTAATTGATTGAAAACCAGATATTTTATATGTTTTTTATTTCATTTATTTTACTATATTTCTATGGATAGTTTGATGTTGTTGTAATTGTTCTAAAAATGGTGTTATTAACAATCACCATGATCCAAACTATTACTATAGAAAACCCATTTAAATTTTATAAACCCATAATATAAATGAATTAAATCCATGATCTAGAATATTCATATAGAACAACTATAAAAGTTGTTTAAACTATTGATATTTAACATATACATCCATGATTCAGTTAATAATGTTAGAAGACAATTTTTCCAAATAAATTAGGGGATAATGAATATAAAACATGGGGTAATTTCATTATCCACATGTTTCTATAAGTCATCCACAACATTGCATTATAGTAGTATGTCAACATTGTATCAGTGTCTGAGAATTTCAAACTATATAAAAATCAATTCTATGAGTGTCACTTTATTGGTTTATTTATTGAAATTAGTAACCCTTCCTATTGAAATTTATCACATAATTTTTTTGGGATATAATAAATATGAAATTTGACCTTTCTATTGACGAAATAATGAATAACATAGACCATACTAAAATTGAATAATGTGGTATAGAGACCTATAATCTTTTAGGGATAAACAATATAATATTTCCAGCAAAAAATATGGAAAAATTATAGTTAAACACATTGAATTAGGAAAATATGTTCTCTTTTACATATCCAAACATCATTTTCACATATGTAAGTTGATGTATATTTTTTCTAGGGCCCTGAATTATGCATAAAAACCACCCTCATGGGGTGGTTGAGATGTAGGATCATTATAATAGTTCTTCCTTTATTGTCTAAGGTAATATTGTTAGACTATTCATTGAATCATACTAGGGATATAAATTTAGCAGCAGTTAAATAGATAAATATATGGAGACCACATTTGATAATTCATGAATTCCAGTTAAAGATAATCACTATGAACTAAGAACTTACTAGGATAAAAATCATGATTTTTTGTTTTTTTTCTTTTATTGGATTCATATTTTTTTAACATTTAATAAAAAACAGAAAATATATTTTTTAATCCTTATTTTTCTTTTTTATTTGGTAATGGTAACCCAATGGTTATTCAAAGGCGTTATTATTGATTTTATGGTAGGGATTCAATATATTATTAGGTTTTATTTTTTTAAATTGAAGCATATACACTATAGAGATCAAACCCAGTCTTCAATCATGCATGAGGATTATATATGTGACAAGGTTAAAGAATTATAAATTCTATACTGATGGATAATGAAATTAAAACAGGATATTATATTCTGAAAATTTATTAAAAATCTCATTCTTCAACTTATATCCCCCTCATAAATCCAGTTTTAAAATTTGTCACACCGACGCTTAAGTTTCAATATCAATGGAAATTCAATTCTATGTATGGGGAATAAGTATTAATAGAATTTTTGAAAAATACACGAGCTATAATATAAATTTTAATTATTTATCATTGAGTGTGATACAAATATTTTGAGAACATAAAACAAAATATCATATAATTATTCATTCCTTTTTTCTAATATTTAATCATGTTTATGTTCTTGAGAACTAATTTTGGAAATCATTTCCAATGTAATTTTTCACTTCTAACACTTACATAATTTTTAATGAAAAAAATAAATTACAGGTTCAATGTATTATGTGAGATGGGTTTTATTTATTTGGGTTAGTTAATATTATAATTAGATCTATGATGGTTTAATGTTTAATTTCATTATAATAATGTGGAAAAAATAATGGAAAATAAAACACAATAATTATGTAAAGGAATGGACTAACATAATGTGAGACCTTTAGAACACAAGAGAAATTGAACATATTCATATCATAATGGCATAGGTTTTGGAGCTCCCATATTTATTTTAAGGTTTTGTGGGATATTCATGAAGCCCAAAATAAATTGGCTATTTCTGGGTATAATTTATAAGAGGAAAGGATGGGGATAATTTTTTTTATCTCTTACTCATCCTAATCATCAATCGGCCAAGGGGAGGTGGGTTTGAAAATTTGTATTTGGGTTTGTTTTTAGAAACATTTATTGTGATTTATTTCACCCCCTTTGAGCATGTTAATTATATTAAATATCATTCTATGGTTTCATGGTGGAATTGGTGGAGAAATTGAACTATGTGGTTAGCATAAATGGATTTGAAAAACATGTTGTGCCCATGTAGTTGAGTGTGCCTCCTTAGTGAAGTAACATGCCTTATTTGGAAATGGTTTCCAACGAGTGTGGACAAAGTGTGAAAAACAATGTTTCTTCCCTACTAGTATATTTTAACACCTCTAGAATTAATATTTCTTTAAAATTTATTCCATCTTTTTAGATATTGATTGAGTAGTGTGTTGATTCCATTTTGGGATGTGGTTAAATTAAACCAAGGATAAATTCTTGATCGGTTCCATGGATGTGATTGGATTTACAACCCTACATTTGAAATTTAAGGGGTTTTTTGTGAAGTTAATATTTAAAAATTTGATATAATTCAATATTTTAGAATTTGGTTCCTTTCCTCAAGTATGGTGTATTTAAAAAGGGAAATGGTTTTTTATGGGGAATATTTGGGATTTAGGTTTTCCAAAACAAATATGATTATTAAAGGGGTTTTTGTTGATTTATATTGACCGGGTTATGTGTGTGTGTTCCATGAAGGTTGTTTTGTAATGCTATATTGGATTGGTTTTCAAGAATAATCATTAGTAGAGTGTGATTTCAAAAATACTCCGTAAAAATAGAAGATTTAAAAGAAACATTCATTTAGAATTATTAATGTATTCCTTGATTATGGAATTTTTGTTTTGGATTGATTCTTACATTGGGATAGAATCATTGAAATTTTTACGAATTAATATATGTAGTTCAGGTTATTTATTTTGTTGTCCACCATGATGGTTAATTTTTTATAAATTTCAATGTCTACATAGACTCTAAGTGGAGTGGCAGACCCAAGACCTTCCTTAGTATCAAACCCCATCCTAGAATTATTATATCAGTATCAAACTTCTTTTTATAAATGATCACGTTTTACATGATACGGTGTGGTGGTTTGATGAGATTTAGTACATCCTTGACTCTCTTGGGTACCATGATGATCCAAGGGTGAAATATATTGAGATCACACTTGTTATTTTTAGCTGAGATTGGTGGGAATATATTGTGCATCCTCTATTGTGGGAATTTATATCTAGAGATATTTTAATGATTTAGTTTTATAAAAAGTCAATCCATGTAGCTTTAATAATTTTAAACCACTACAAAATGTGATATAGAATTAGGGAGATCAATTAGAATATAAGTATGCTGATCAATTTTTGAATTTTGTCATTTCTCTCCCAATACAGTCATCTACATTTCCATGATATAATGTTCCTTTGGAGGTAGTATTTCGAAATATGTTTTACCAATACAGGAATATTGTCTGATTTCTTTGGAAATGTACAATGAGGTCCTTTTAATTGAAGATTAAAAATATAGGGATCCTATGGTGGGTGATGTCTTTGCTCAATCAGTCTTGTAGAAGAAGTCTGGTTAGCCTATGGATTACGCGATGAGTAAGAAGAAGGAGTATGATTATCCAGAGCATGAGGAAAAGGATCTATCACATAGATACAAGATATCTCTCATCTAATTCTTCTGTATCCCTCCAATGAATCCTCTGAGTCATGTTTCATGTACATTTTTACTTTCCTCCATTATGTCTATTTGGTCCATCTTAATATTTTTAAGGAAGCTAATTGGTAGAGGTCTCGAGTGTAATCCTTTTTAGAGGGGTGGTTTTTATTACCAATTACTTGGTGGTTATAATTTTCTTCCAATGTAATGATTGTTTTTGTTGGAATCGTGTACATATATTCTTTTGAGGATGTTTTTTTATTGAATATCCTTATTTCTTATAGAATGTGTTTTTTTCTATGTCACACCCCTATTCCACCCTCTTGGGTTTTTCTTTTATGGTTAGATATGGGGGACATTTATTGAGCCTCATATGTTTAGGTGAAAAAAGAACGAGTGATAACTTTTTTCCTATTTTTTATTTTCATCATTTGAGATTATCATTTTCTAGAAATGAGAAATACCCTAGGTGGATGATTGGGTAAATAGGTTGTGTGATCTGTATGTTGAGTTGGGTATACTAGATGGTGTTGAAACTTATTTTTTGGGGTGAACCATGTGAGTTTTATCATGGTTATTATCCTAAGATATTCTCGTGTATCATGACCTATGGTGAGATCTCATGTCATGAATTAGAGTATAGTAATATATTTTAATCATTTTGTTGAGTTTGAATGTGATTTTTTTATGGATAAAATTTTCTCATGGCTGTGTGGTTGTTCTAGGAAGTGTTTTACAGTGTTACACTTTGGTTCAACAGTGTGAGTTTTACAGAAAATAGTGGTGTGACCATTTTATATTATCTTTTAATGGTGGGAAGAAAATTTTATGTCTTCCATGCTCTATATGACTCAATATTTCATATTTATATTCTAGTTGTGATTAAATACATGTGAACCCTTGGCATGGATTAGATTGATCAATTTGAGGATGTCAATTTTTTGTTTTATGATCATATCTTGTTGATTACTTATTTTTATTTAGGTCCCTTATAGATATCTCATGTCATATTTCATATTCTTTTCAAATATGGACATTTTGGGGATATAAAATGGAATTATAAGGTGTAGGTGACATATCCCATCCCTTAGAGTGGTTTAATATTTATATTTTTCTTTACATGATCATTTTTATTTTTGGTTGGTTGAGTGATAAAAATTCACGTTTCTTGAGGATTGTTTGTGGAGTATGTTGGCCCAAATACTGAACACTAACCTTGTGGATCCCATGTGGGTGTGCCTTCTATATTGAACCATATATTTTTAATGGATTTTATATTATTTTAATAACTATTTTCAGGCCTCTAAAAGTCATGATGGGTATGGTGTGTTTTATAGTAAGGTAAACTATTTTTCCAAACCATATAGAACCATATGTGAAATCATGAATGGGGTTCCTAGGCTAGGAAATGGCCAAAACATGGTATTTACACATTTTGGAAAACTATGTAGCCTAATTGTGTGACGCATCCATGTCTTTGTTTTTTTTTGGTATGAACCAAAATAACCCTATAAAATTAAATGGGATTTTCACCGCTATTATCCCCCATTCACGTCATCTTACCCCTTGAGATCAACATAGGGCTCCAATATCTAACAGCATTGTTTCTTGACCCCCCCCCCCTTGGTGATTTTCAAGTGGTTTTGAGGTATTTATTCCACCTCAACTCTCTTTCATCCTTTTCTATCTGTCTATTATCTTGGTTTCCACTTCCCCCATGAACCCTATACAAATTTTTGTGTACATTGGGGTTATGGTTGGATATAATTTTGGTTTTTTGTTTTTAGTGTTATTATATTACATTTCTATTCATGTTGGTAAGCTCACAATTAAAAAACACATGTATTGTCTTTACTTTCATCTCTGGAGTTAGGTGTCTATATAAAATTGTTTCATTTTGGAATTCAATATGTTCTTGATCGATCTAACTTCACATTTTATGATTATATTAACATATATGATACCTCTTTGGTCATTTTAAATGAATTATCTGTGTTATGATCTTGGTAAAAGTATTATTCATAAATTCCATGTTTTCATATTTGAAGTCGATATTTTTTGTTATAAGATGTTTGGTGAAATTCATAGATGCTCATGAAAATTTCTTAATTGTAATAGTAAGATTTTTATACTGGTTTTGGATCCCAAAAAGTGATTTTAAAATTTTAAATGTATTTTGGTTTTGATGTGGTGTGTGGACCTCAAAATAATAAATATATGTGTTTTCAAATTTATTTCAAATACAGACTATAAATTTATGTGTGGTTTTTCCATGGTAGAAATTCATTGATGGAATATTTAAAATATAATTGATTGAAATGGATGGAAATATTAATAGTTTTGTATTTTTATAGTCTGAACGCTTTTTAGGGAGAATTTGAAATGTTTTTAAATTGTTTATGTGACTACGATCATTTTTTACTAAACAACTTGAGAGTAATTTGTGAAAATGGAAATGGATTTAAGACTAAGATATGTTTTTCGGTTGAAGGACCAATTGGAACATTATTTTTAAAATATTGTTTATAAAATATAAAAATAGATTGGAACAATATTTATTATCCCATAATATGGGGTTTCATTATCTCTATGAGATACTTATATTCACCTTGTATGTGAACCTTTTCATTTCGTAGATGCTTGTTAGGTTTGGGGCCATTGATTGAAGGGAGTTTGGGGTGAAGGTATATATAGTAATTAATTATGTGTTAGAAGTGGATTGTATGTTCCCACACACCAAATTATTTGGGCAATGGAAAAACAATTACTAAGTGGAAGTTCTAATTTTCTATGATAGTTGGTTCATACACCACAAGTGGTACACCAATTTCTCTAGGGAAGAAGGGCTAGATGGGGACATTTATAATATTGAGTAATATATGGGATAGTTGGATAACTTTTTATTTGAAATTCAGTGGATACTATTATGTAAGATTTAGTTTTATATACTCTTATATAGTTACATTCATAGAAAATTAGAAATAATAATTTATGGACTAAAACACAGTCAATTTCATGGTTGGTTATTGATTCAAGAGAGTATGATATATTTCTTATCATTATCATTCCACAAACATTCATATTCACAGAAACATCCTTCATTTACATTGAAATGTTTTATTTGATGCAAGGTTGATAATTTATTGTGTTTAAACATTTTGGGGTATTGGGTTACTTCATTTGGAAAATTAGATTTAAAATATTATTGGGAAAAATGGATTTGAAAATAAACACAATTATGTGGTTTCTTTAATGATTATTTCCAAAAGGTTGTCTTAGTCATGAATTTTCATCATGTTGTGAAATGGGTTAATGTATCCATTTCCATTTATTTAAAATAAATGATTTGTTTTTGATCGATTTTATTGGTGTTTTTTTAAAATAAATAATTTTTATGGAATTTGTTTTAACACAAATGTATTATGTTTTAAAAAATAGAGTAATTTTTTTGGAAATGGATTATATATTTATTTAGTTTTCAATATATTATTTTTTTTAAAAAATTCAATCTATTTTATTTTCAAAATACAATTTATGAGTTGATATATTCATCATATTTCATAGATTCAATGGGTTTTTGTGAACGACAGACTGTTTTATCTCATTACTATTCATCTTAGGTTCTGGATTCTAGTTGGATTTAGTTTCATTTTTTGTGGACGAAGTCAGGTGAGTTCTGAGGGGCGGATGAACCCTAGGTTTCAGGGAGGCGATTTAGGCTATGATCATGTTAGGTTTTTCTATTTTATTGTTTTTATATTGTATCTACTAAAATTTTCTATATTTGCTTCCTGACCATCTCTTTCTATTTATTTAGGCCATTTATGTATATGTAAATGGGTTTGATCATCTAAGTAAATTATGAACTATTATAATATATATTTATTTTTTATTGTTTATTTATTTATCCCAATATTATGTTTTTATGTTTTGGATGAAATCATTCACATAGGAATTGTTTTGATTGCACATAACCAATTTATAGCTAGTGGGGATTAGGAACACCCATAAGGCCTTGTGAAGAATCAGGTCGACTGTTGGGATCAGTGGAAGCATGGGTTATTTTACAACTCTGAACCCATTTTTTTATTTCCCAAATATAGTATCTTCATCTCAATTTTTGTAAAAATTGAAAAAAATACAAAAAATACAAAAAATAAATAATTCTATACATATTATATGGAAATAATCTGTCTACCATCTAGTGCATCCATATTTTTTCCAATTTAAAAAATGAACCTCCTTGTATTTTGTGACAAAAAAACATATTTATTATTTATTCAAATTGATTTAAAGGCGGAGGTGAACATGAAAAAAAGTAACGGTCCTGAGATTGGGATATTCTTGTGTATTTGTCTTGTTTTAATGGTTTTTTATTGGTGATATTATTTTTTCCAGTTGATTTTATAATGTAATAGCTTTTCTATTATAATATGTTCAGATATGGGAATTGAATTTTTATCATTTAATTTATGTAATTTTCTATAGACTAAAAAAACACTCTATGGGGGTGTTATTGGACACTAAAATTGGATAATAATTATCTAATATATATAATTTTTCTTTTGATTTATTTTTTATAAAGAACATGGATAATAAATATTGAAATGTAACCATCATTTTTAATCATGTTTGAAATTATTGAATAAACTCAAATCATTCTTAGAAAATTTTCAACTCCAAGTTAAAAAATATATTTTTGTATTTGAATATAAAATATTATTATTAGGTGGATAGATTTTTTGTAAAATTTTATCAATCTAGATAAATGAGATATTCATATTATAAGATAAACATTTTTTGACATGAATCTAAAAATTTATATGTAAGGAAGACATGGAACCAATGAACTAAAATGAATTTCAATCCAAAATTAATTTCTAATGATTGTGAAATTTTATATTCAAATAAATGACATCATGATGAAAATTTCATTCATATATGGAATAAGAAAATTATATTATTCTATATTTTTACCCATGTATCCCATGTTATAGAAGAAATTATGGCCCGAATTTCATTGTCCAAGAAGGTATCCAACCATTTCTAGAATAACATATTCAATAGAAATATATTTCATAAAATATTTTTATAATATAAATAATAACACAGTAAAAATTCCATATTCGAATCTTCGACCAAAAATGTTTTATCCTCAACAATATAAAGAATCATTATAGTGGTGATATAAATTCATCCATTAAATCATTCGAATGATGAAAATTAACTTCTATTAATAAATTTTACCAACATTTATACAAATTTATTGATTTGAAAAACTTTCACAATAATATTTTCTACAAAATATCATCTAATACTATATATATACTAGTTTTGAGGGTATAAATGAAATTCCTTTTTTATATGAACTTTGTGTAATTCTATGATTTCATTTTTTATCGTATGTGTCTTCATCTGTATGTTGTCTAGACCTACTATTAATCCATAATGAAATGTTTTACATATTATGAATCAGTATTATTCAACTCATTAATTGTGATACCATATGTTATATGTTTTAAGTAACATCACATAATAGTGGAGTGCTCATTGTCTGGTTATTTGAATTATTCAATTCAACTTCAATGAGACACATTAAATATTCTATTATGAGATTTGAATTAATAGTGGGAATAAAATTTATGGATTAATTATATATTGTTTTATGGGATATATTGGATTTTATCTATATCAATTTAAACCTAAAATATGTTTTTTAATTTTATAGTACAATTTTATCATGTTTTTTATTTTTTGTATTTGTCGAATTTAGATGATACCTGTCTTCGGTGCTACTATGATCCTATACCATATTTTGCCATGAAAAATATTCTAAATGTTCTTAGGTGACTATAATGTAAAATATATTTTAATTAAATTGGTAAATTATGATGAAAAACATATCATGATGAATGGATCGATCTGAAAATCATGAAATTGGAATCTTTTTAAAATGTTAAAAAAATATTTCCCTAAAAAATACATAGGATCAAAAATTATTTGTTAATAATTTAAAATATAATCTTACTATGAACAATATTTAAATTGTAATATCAAAATAGTTGTAATCTTTATATCCGAACCTCTCAACCACATCTATGTGTCTTAGTATACATCCTCGGTGTCTAAAAAATTGACAAAAATAGTCTTTCTACAAGTGAACACTCAAACCCAGAGGTTATGATTGAGTGAACCAGTACTACATATATTTTATAAAAAATTAAGTATTTGAAAATAATAATTAGAATATTTTTAAAATTTGAAGTTTTTTTATCAAGTAATAGAACGTTAGAATTTTTTTAGAGAGAAACCACATTGATGGTTATCTATATCTTCAATCATGACCCACTCCAACTATATTGGACAAATATAAAATATTATTTATGATTTGGAAAGTATTCAAAATTAGGGTTTTTTAATGTACTTATTTTCTTATGTCATATCAACTTTAAATTAAAACTTTTGGGTATGTTCAATAAGAGAGATGAATAAGGAATATTTCTTAGATGTGCTCCCAGTAAAAGGACTTTACATTGTTAAAATGAAAAATATAGAAATTTTTTTGAATTTACTAATTTAATTTTAATGAACTAAAATTTTTAGGAAATATTTATCATTAAATAATTTTATGTCTTTGAAAAAATTCTTTACACACAACAATGAATTTTTATGAACCACAAAAAATTCTTAAAATATTATGTATCCATTATCTCTTAGCCTTGGGGATAGTGGGTATGAATATGAATTCAAAAATTATAAAAAATATACAGTGTAGATGTTTATAAATTGAATTCATTAATAATAAAAATTTCATAATTTAAATAACATATATGAATATTTAAGTGTTGGTTTTTTCTAAATAAATATTTTTCAAGCACAATTTATAATTTAATTAATAAATTATATTAATACCCTCTAGTAAATATTTTAAAAAATTCATATTATTTTATTGGTAATTATTTCTGAACATTTTGGAAAATATTTTTCTTAGTATGAGATAAGAATAAACCCAGTTTTATGCTTAAAAATGTATAGTTTCTAAATAGTTTTTTTTCATATTTTAGGCACATACATTGAAATTAATTTTTAAAATATATTGTGATTGAATTTGATAAAATAAATTTAATATTTATAATATATATGTTGAATTTTTTAAAAACATTCTATTTCTATTTTTGGTTAATATGAATATTAACAGTGGTCAAATTCATCATCTCAGTAAATGGTAAATGTAGTTAATTTTGGTTAAAAATTTTATTAGTCCATAAATCTTCATCCTAATTATTAAAAGTTCAATACAATTGAACCCTTAACACTTTTCTATGTAAATTGTCATTTTTAATGAAAATAGGTCTATAAAAATGTTATATATATATTAGTCATGTCAAATAAAGTTACAAAATCTTACACTCATTGTTCTTAATATCATATATTTACTCATATATGTATAAAGATAATTTATAAAATAATCACAACATCCTTATTATATATAATGAATTTATAACAATTTAGAAAACTTTCCAATAATTGTTAGGTATTATATAATTACCTTAAATTAATATACAACACCAAACATTATATATTCAATTAATCAAAAAATAAAATTAATGATATGGAAATATTAAAAGTGATATAGTTTAACAACTTTATAGTGTTACATGATATTAATAGGTTAATATGTCATGTTAGTATTATTTTAAAATATTATATTCAAAATAATTTTTTGATGTATTTTATGTCAAATTAAATGAATAGTTTTAAATTGGACAATAATGTTATTTTATCAATATAATATTTTATTAAATTATATAAAAATCATTAAAATATTTAAATAAGGAATGGTGATTATGATATAGCTTACAATATCATAAATTTACGCTTTTTGGTATAATATTATCCTTATATACAAAAATAAAGACCCTTTAATATTAAAAATGGTGTCACCATAGAAACAATTAATATTGTCTAGTCCACGGATAATCAAAATAATATGGTTTAAAATAACTATAAAACAAGTCTAATTTTTTTTGATGTTATCAAAAACAGATGAAGTCTTATGTTTGATTAAATATACCATTGGATGAATATTGTTTCATAAATAATTTATTATATTTTAATAATTTGGGAAATTCAAAAGGTGCCACTCACCTCAATTATAAAAGGGAACCATCTTACTCACCTACTAAAACCGATATAATCCTTTTAGATCAAAACATTTTTACTAATTTTCCTTATCAACTTCCATAGACACATCATTGAAATTTCAACATCCAAAAATACCTACCATAGATCCCTTTAGGTAAGATCTAAATGATTCATTTCAAAGAAGAGGTGATCACCTTAACTGATCAATTTATTTTATAATATTATTTACCCCCTAAAAATATATTTTTTGTATCATAGATAATTACTTCATAAAATTTAATATTCTGAATTTTTTATATGAACATGAAAACACTATTACAAACCCGCTTTCCCATCAAATGAGAAGTGAAATTATCACTCCTGAGTAAATACGACATACCGTCTCTATGAAGAGACACAATTAGTTGTTCATGAAAATATTGTACTTATGGGTATTATGAGTTGTTAAATTATTATATATTAAATTTATAAAATAATTATACTCTTTCATATATAATATAACTACTACCTACTAATCATCCAATCCTTTAGAAAATGATATTACCGTTCATGTCAATGTGTGGACTAACACCTCCACAAAGAGATATGATTCATTTCTCACTAATACATTACATGAAATGAAAGGGGAAGAAATTTAATGAAAATATATTATACGTATGAAATTATAATTATCCTATTACGTTTAATTATTAGTTATGTTCCTTTAATTACATTAATTGAAAAATGAAAACAATGTTAATGTGTAAGTAAGACCTACCGTCTCCCTGAATGATGTAATTAATTCGTCTATCTATAACCATTATGGATGATTATAAATATTTTTATAGTGAATATATATTATTTTTATATCAGGATTTATATTCACTAGATGTTTAAATCAAGAAAACTTTACAAGGACTGTAACCACTAAACTGAAATACACGTGATAAAAAGAATTTAACACCAAGAAATAACAATTTTACTTAGGAATTATTGATCAAAGGGCATGTTGAAATGTTATAAAGGGATACTATAAGATATTATATTTATAAAAATCAATATTATATATAATTATAATAATTTTAGATCTATAATGCTATATATTATAGTACTTTTGAACAAATTTGAACTACAGTTAAGGGTTTTATTTCTAATATCAATAATATACATGATTGTTAAAGTTTATGTATCCAATGTGGAATATTTTTCATTCATACTCATGATTTATAAAAATGATTCAAATAAGTTTATTACCACTCTAATATGATTTTATATATTTTTTTCAAGTATTTAATTTTAAAAAACATCTTGAAAGGAATATTGTTTTCATTTTCCAAATGAGTTACCCTGTGAAATTTTTGAATCAAATTGAAAAGGAATTCCTTATTAACATATACATAAAGAAATAATTTTCTATTTTTTCTAAATAATTTTTTTAATTTATAATCATATCTATACAATATTATTTACAATGAAATATTTCGTCTTTATAATTTCACATCTATTTTTAAAAATTGATTACTTAAAAATGGAAATATCATATTACTCAAAAAAAATTCCAACAAATCCTTCTATGTCATCTTCCACCTATTATAACATATTTTTATGTTACCTTATAATTATTTTCATTATGTTCAAAATATTATTATGATATAATTTTTATGAAAGTCATTATCTTTCCATGGGTCATACTATTAATACAGTATAATGAAACCAATTCCTTTTAATGGGTTCTGATATGATAAAATGTCTACGAAACCCATTTCTTCTCATGGGGTCTGATATGATGAAATTTTTTTTACCTTATGGAAAATAATGGTATAGTTTTAATTATATAAAGTGTGATAAATATATATCCATCTAATGCATTTGGTAAATATTTATTTCTAATGACATAAACATGAATGGAATAGTGAGTGAAAATTGTTTTGTATGTGACTTTGTCCATTATGAACTTCTTGGTAGTGAAAATTTACTACGATTATGGTCTGGGGGGTCAACCGATCCCACAATTATAGTATTATAAAAGAATAATTAAAAATATGAAATTGACTTTCTATTCTTATTTTTACGCCACAATTATATGTTTTATTCAACCATTATACTCCCACAGACCATGTTATTTAATTACTATATGATTCATATTGTATAACAACCCAAGATTAAATCCATGAATCAATAACAGAATATATGATATATAGGTTATAGTAATCAAATTTTAATCGCAAGTTACTATAACATTTTCTCATGTTATTTATATAATTTCAAAGATATATCCTTTGTTTACCTTAATAAGAATTGTATATCATTCATTATTTTTTTTCCTTTCCCATTGTTATAAAGAAATGTATTCAGTAATATATAGATAAGAAGGGTTCTATTTTTTATGAAATATGTGGTAGAATATGTAGATTTTTTATAAACCATTTTTTATGTTTCCACATCTCCAAATACTCTATACCTAAATGATTATTATGTAGATTGTCATGTTATGTAAAGAATATTAATCTACATAGATGTGATATCTATGTATGTTTTTTATGGGTCACTAATGTTGGTATCATAGGAAGTGATAGATAATATTTTGAAACTAGGATGAAATATATATAGTATGAACACCTAGGATATGTCTATGTGTTGGATAAAATCATAATGTTTTAGTAATGTTAGTGAAATAAAGATACTAGACATATGTTTTCATAGACGAACATCCCATGAATTATACATCCTATTATTTTTTTAAGATTATGTCGCATCCCAACTTGATTATTGTTTATGAAACTATGATTCTTGGTTTTATTTAGTGGATCAAACATGATTCAATCATATTAATAGTTAATGACATGAAAAATGCAGTGATTCTCTTCTTATAGAACCAAATTTTATTAGACATGGAATGTAAAATCATGTTGTATTACTATCCAAACTTCTTGAAGTTGTGAATTACAAGGATCATTCAATCATGCAATGGAAGGAACATTATTCTATTGAGTCCTTAATGAGGTAATATACCACTAATTTTTGTGTTTCCACTGATCCACTAGTCACTAAATAATGTATCATTATGATTGTAATAATATTTTATATTATTTAGTGCTAATAAGATGATAATTTTTTTCTAAAATTTTATCATTTAAAGGATAATGATTATCAGTAGTTGACACTAATAAAGAATATGAGGGACTATGATCAAATTGAATCAATAGAGTGGGGTGAATTCAATATCTTTTTTTCTATATAATATCATTATTCAATTTCATAATACAAACATAGAGATGGAATTAATTTAGATAAATAATAATGATGATTAATTCATTCAAACCTATGAGTAAAATTTCAAAATACACGTGAGGAACCTATATAATATTATCATCTAACATGTCGTCAATTTTGATCAATTATTATATGGATTAAAGATATGACATTAAATGGATATATACATAAGGGACGTCAATTTTAAAAATATAGTTTTTTATATTTTATAATTTTAGTGGGGGAAATTGGATTTACCCATCAATATCGTGATTTTCACAAAAAAAGTAAAATTGAATTCAATTGAAATTATAAAGAGCATAAATGTATGAAGATTAGAAATTTTTTATACTTGAAATGTGGAAGGAAACATTGGTGAAATTTTATTTAGGTAATTTTTAATTATCTTATTTGTGGAAATGAAAGTCATCATGAAATTGAATATTTTTGTGTCGGTAAAATGTTAAAAATTATGAAAATAGATAAAAAAAACTCTATAGAATGCACCAAAACACTCCAATGTTTTAAATTCATGTAGTATGGGAAATATCCTATCAAACGAACAAATCTGAAGTTTAATAATGATGATATATTACAATACATATTATGTCTACATACGATTGGAATTTTCTTCTAATCAGCATTTTTGACGAGGAGTATGATAATGATGTGGTGAAAGGTACAAATAGAATTTACTCTAAAACTAATAATATCTTATTTTACTCTATATCTACCTACTCATTTATACCTAATTATATTTATAAGGATATCATATTACCACCTCAAAAATTAAATGATGTGTTATAATTTAAAATCCCTAATTGTATAATGTCTACATCCAATGACTATGATTCTTCCCTAGTTGATGTCCTTGGGAATGTGTTTCCTTAAAATCATCTAATTCATAAAGTATAATATATTGATGTTATTTTGGGAATGTATTGGATTCATTTAAATATTTCCCATGTAAAATTATTTCAACGTTATGTTTTTTTTGATATTCGAATCCAACATATGTTCACTATCACTGTGAAGAAAAAAAATGAAATTCAATGGAAATTACATCCATTTTAGACTCATGATTTCTTTTCAATAAGTAATTTTCCTCTAAAGACTATAGGGAAACACAACATTGAATATATTTCTATTATGTGTGATTTTATTTAAATCCTTCAAAAAGAGTTTCGGAGACATCCTCGAAACCATGATGGTGTGTTACAAATAATCCCATATCTTATGATACAATTTATTACAAGAGTCCATAAATAATTTACTTGATTCTGTTTCTATAATTGAAGAATAATCTCAAGTAGAATCATTATAAAATTTTCATTTTTCCATGTGCAACACCATGTAGTGAACATATTAAATTGTTAAAAAATAAATGATCAATGTGGCATTTCATTGATTATCATGAACATGAAAACATCACTATCGAGAACAGATATCTTCTACACCATATTCCTGACTTGTATTCTCAATTACATGGAATGAAATACATTTCAAATATTGATCTGTATTCTAGATATAATATATTATGGGTTAGTGAGGATTATATACCCATGAAAACATTTTGTACAAGTTATGCATATATGAATTTATAGGGATTACATTTGGTATTAATAATACTCCATTTATCATCATTGATTTAATGAATATAGTCTTTAGAGATTACCTTGAATAGTTTCTGGTTTCCTTTATAAATGATAGTCATATTTACAAAATCATAAATTAAGAAAATGAGGATCATTTGAGAATTATGTTGATTACCCTATGTAAGGATAATACATATAAATAATTTACCAATGTATTAATTTTAGATTCATATAGTATAATTTTAAGATCATATAATCTGAAATAATTCTAAATTAGTGGACCCTATAATGAAATAAGTTATTGAAAATTGGACCAGACCAACCACTATGTCTGAGATCCATCGATTTCCTGGTTTTGTAGGATATTAAATTATTTTTTTATAGAATCTATCTTTCCTACCTACACCATTCACTAATTTATCTTGGACGGGATCCATATTCCATTCAATAGATGATTGTGGGTATTTTTTTGTCGAACTTAAGATAATTATAGTCTATGATCCAATTATTATACTCCCATATAGTGGAGAAGGGCATGTAATCTGTTGTTCTTAGTTAAATAAAGGATTGAGATACTTCTTTATAAATAATTATTTGGGTATAGAATATTTTTCATGAAAATATAAAGGCCATGAGAAAAATTATCCAAATCATTATTTAGAATTAGCTATAATATTTTTTTCATTAAAGATATAGTGGTAATATCTCTATTTAAAAAAGTGTAACATATTTACTAATCATAAAACATTAAAGTATATTTTTACCCAAAAATATATTAACATTAGAAAGTGAAAATTATTGGAACTAGTTAATGATTATTAATGCTCAACACATTAATACAATGGAAATGTAGAATAGGTGGCATATTCACTATGTTAAAAAGATCATGTTGAATTTTAAATGATGTGGGTCACAAAGATCCGATATTTATGTAACCTGCAAAGGATGGATATTGAAATTTTAAATAAAGGGAATAAATCTTATATTTTCAAATGAATTTCCATCCATCGATATATGTAAATAATAAATTGGAATAGATGTAATATATAGAGATGAAAAACAAGTTGATTAAAGATACTGAGTTCATCATTGATTGTAAGGGAATGATAATATTATAGAACCGTGTATTTTTTCCATTACTATAATATTTGAAGAAGGAGCTGATGGATGAAGCTCACAATTATCCATTCTCTACCCATGATAGAGCTATAAATATGTATAGATATATGAAGGTGTATATCTTGTGGGATGAAAGACAGGATATACTGAAAAATATATTTCTCATTTCTTAGTATATAAAATAGTTATTGTCTAGAGACATAATTATAAAGGGATTTTCTTTCCATTATATATACAAGAATTAAAATCGGAAAACATAGCCAAGGATTTTTTTCATGGTACAACCCCCAACACCTAAATTTTATTATACAATTTGTGTTATAATTAATCACCTTATAAAGTTAGTGAACATAATTTTCCTTAATAACTATTTCTCTATTGATCAACTTACTCATTAATACTTTATATAAATTGTAATATTTCTTTGTGTACCACTATCGACTATTTCTTCTCAGGATAAAAGGGTTACATTAATGTTCTATAAAAGTCTTTAGTAGTCACTAGATACAATGTTAATTTACAAAACAATATATAAGCCATTGATAGTTGGTTCCTATGATAAAACCCTTAAAACTCTAGTATACATGTTGATATACTTCTCTAGGAATTTTATGGAATTTAGAAAAAACACCTTCCATTAAAGTTATTTTCTTACAAAACCATCTTTTATTATATTATTCACATGGATCCTTATAAATACTTATATTATCGCAAGTGTATAAATCCAAAATTATAGAATGATTTTGGACATTAAATCTATAGGTATGTGATCTAGTTGATGAAATGGAATATAATTTTAGATCTATTACAAAGAACATAAATGTAGCTTAGAGGTGACGAAGCATTATTCTGAAAATAATTGGAAAGTTCTATAGATTAAAGTCGGTGACATGTTATTACTTCAAATATCGTATTGGAAGATGGTGAAGTGGCATGGAATGAATTTAAATCTAATCCCAAGGTGTATCAGTCATTTTTAAAATCTTGACTTAATAAGGATGTATCTTATCAGCTGTTGCTTCCACCAAATCTCTCTCATGTTTATCATGAGTTCCATGTTTCTCTCCAAAATAAGTACATTTGTTATCCTTAATTTTTGTTATACTCTAAATCCATTCCACTAGATAATAACACCTCTAATGAAGAATTTTCATTAAATAATGTGGATCATATATATAATGTTTTATTAAACAATACCAGTCAAATGTTAAATGATTTGTAGTGAATCCTCTAATTTCAAGAAGCTATATTGGATCCTGGTTATATGATGAGGTAGATTTATCCTAATTTTCTAGTATAATAGTGATGAATTTGAATGATTGAATTCATTTTATTGTTGGTATAATGTAACAAGTTATTATTTTTTGAAATATTTTTCTTTAAATATATTGAATTTTTTCAAATGCTTGTGTTTCATGAAACATCGTGTTTAGATGAATCAAAAAACATTTTTATTTCTTTATGTGTCCATTAACTCTTAACTATTGAGTTTATATTTATGAATTACAATAACTAAATTATTATAAATAAATGGTCTACATATTGATAAAAATTTTTCATTAGTTATCGAATGATTTAAAGTAAAAACAAAAACTATTTGAATCTAAAAGTGTCATTTTTTAAAAATATTTAAATGTGAAAACTATACTTGTATATTAAACAATTTAATTAATTCATACTGAAAAAATATTTTGAAGAATTTTTATATTCTTTAAATGATCGAATGTTTTAAACAAACAAAAAATATTTTTCTAGGCATTATAAAAGAATAAATTTACTTTTAAACAATAAATTATTATTTTCTAAAAATGTTTTTTTATTTAATGTAATTACATTAAATATAACTTCATGAATTTATAAATATTGGATAATATAATATTAATCACATATTTACAGTCATTATAATCAAATTTTGTCAAAAAATCTTTCAATTTTTTTCTATAATGAATAGTAGTCATGGTAAAATTTATCACAACGGTAAAAGGTAAATCCGATTAATATTACTAAAATAATTTGTTAAGGCCCAAATTAATCATTATAATTATTATTGAATGAGATTAATTCAACCTTTAACACATTATTCTTGTAATTTTGTAGTTTTATAGAAAATATTTCATAAATATGACAAATATAAGATTTAAATAAATGAAAGTTATAAAATGTCACTCAATTTGTTTTTAGTATATTTTTTGTTCACAAAGGGAATATATCTATAACGAATGAATCATAATGGTAATTTTAATAATGAAATAAATTTTATTATGTGATTTTTATTATAATTTTTAGGTATTATATAATTACAATAAATTACTATACAATACTGAAACAATATTTATTCAATTAATGAAAAAAATATTAAAAACATTAAAAGTTATTTAATTTGAGTACGTAATAGTTTTGCATCAATTTTTCTAATGAATAAAACATTATATTTTTATATTAAAAAATTAATTTCTAAATTATTCTTTTTTATGATGTCTTTTTTGTAAAAGTAAATGAATAGTTTCAAAACATAAAATAATCATATTTTATTAATATAATATTTTAATAAATTATTAAAAATTAATTAATATATTTAAATATTATAATGTTATTATGAAATGGTATAAAATTTTATTAATTGGAAACTTAGGGTTAATTGGTAACCTTATATGTAAAAAATTAAAACATTTCAACACTAAAAAATGTGTTTGCATAGTTATAATTATAATTTGTAAACTATAGATTAGTCAATACGATATGGTTTAAATGACACCAATAAATTTCAAAATTTTATCTGATTGTGGTATTAAAATGTATATTACCATATCTTCCAATTAGTGTATATTTTGGGGCATATTACATTGTAATGAATTTATTATAATTTAATCCTTTGAGACATTCCAAACGTGCCTCTCACCTTAATTGTAAAATTATGCCACATCCATCACACATTCACTAAAAAATGAGTCTTATAGCTCAAAACATTTTAAATATCCCATCTGAACGTACCTAGAAAAATACTAGATATTTTTTTTTTCTAAAAATCCAACCTTATATATCTTTTTTGTATATCTAAAGGATTCATTTTAAAGTATATGTAATCATATTAATCAATAACATTATTTTCAACTCAACATTAACTCTTATAGATCTATGATATGTATCATTAAATAATATATTCAGTATCATAAATATTCTGAAATTTTAGTTTTATTATGTAAATAAAATTATACACCCTCTTCACCATCATATGTGTAGTGAAAGAGTCACTCATGCCTACAGATGACTTACTCTCTCCACCTGGTGATACAATTAATGTTTTTCTGAAAAACCTATATGAATGGGTATTGTGATGGTTTTAATGTTTTGGTCTGATATATATGAAGATATTATAATTATTTAATAATAATATCTCATTTACCATCATTCCATTCAATCATATGGTAAAAAATAATGTCACTCATGCAAACATGTGGACTACGTCATCCACGAAGCGAGGTGATTTATTTTTTATTTAAATTATATATGGATTATAGTGATGAAGAAATTAGTTAATATATATGATATATAAGAAATAATTATGATATTATATTCTGGAAGAATATATACATTTGTTTTGATCCATCCGTTAAGAAATTAAGATACCATTCATGTGTACGTGCAACCTTCCATATCTATGAAGGTTGAAATTTATTTTTTTATGTATACAGAATTCATGGATGAGTCTATATATTTAATTAGTTAATGTATATGATATATATATATCATTATTATTATTCAGCATATTATTACACAAACATAAATGTACAATGACTAGAACTATTGAACAAAAATAATAATGATAAATGAAGGAATTAACACAAAGAAATGACAATATTAATACGGAAGTACTGATCAAAAATGGTATTAAAATGTTACAAAGATATCATATATTATGTTATTTGTATTAAAATAAATCATTTATAGAATAATAAAAAAATTATTATATAGACAAAAATAGAGAACATTAAACGTAAGGATAACTTGAGGTATATTTTTTATTTCACAGTCTCATCAATATTAGAGATGATTAATGTTTAAGAATCTATTATGGAAATTTTTTCCCCACATCTATATTTTCTAAATATATTTTATATATTATTTTCCCTATTCTAAAATTAGTTTTTAATATAGATTTTTCCTATCTTTACTTTTTATTAGAATATTAGAAAGACATATTTTTAATATTTCCCAAACATGTTACCCTAGAGTTTTGTTTAAAAAAATATAAAGAATGAATTTTTTTTAATATATACTGAATGAATGGTTTTACCCACCATAATGAATTCTTGTTTCATTGAAGCATGCATTATACATTTATAGGTATATTTTAAAAGACTATCTTCTCATATAATATAAATACAATAATAAATAATTTATTTCAAAATGATAGGTCATTTTCCTCAGGAAATATTTTTTTTATATTTGTAAAGAATTTTAAATCTATGATAACATTCTTTATGGTTACCCATGTTTTACTATGGTTATGATCAATGGATTATTATAACGTTATTTTATTGAAACTTGATTTATTTCAGAAGGTTATAAATTGATGAAATTTTTATTAAAATTGATTATTTTATGGTTTTTTAATATGAGGAATTATTATGAAATCATTTTATTTTCAATTGTTGTTATATTTTTAATATTTCAGGATTTTTTGGAAAAAATGTGTTTGATTTTATTTATGTGATGGGCGAGCCTATATCTCTCCCCCATTTATTGGTTAAATATTGATATCGAAAGAGGTAAATACAACTAGAATGTGTGTTGAACCCATTTATATATGGGGTATTGTCCAAATTGGAAGTCATGGGAGTGAACCTTGACTAATATGATGGTTTGGGGATTGAAACAATTCCACTATAGACATATTCTTGATCTCTAACTAATTTAAAAATTAAATTTTATACTTACGTGAATTTTTTGTCAATTTTATACTCTCATGGATCATGATCTTTAATTTCTTTAGGATTCATGTCTTAAGAGAATCCATTATTTATTCCATGACTTAGATTATAATAAATTATTCGTAGCATATTTTTTGGTATTTTAATAACATGTTGTCATAATTTATTTCAGATGTTTGTTATAATCCTATAATTTATATTTACTATATTTACCTTACTGAGAATCAGATGTTACACTTTCATGTGATTCTACTCCTCAGGTTTTGAAGAAACGTTTTAATAAATATTAATCTAATACAAGTTATATTTATTAATAAATAAGTGTGTTATGGAATAGTTATTTTATAAATTTATTATTTATTATTCTATATATCCAATTATTCTAGAACAATACTATTCTATAATTTATTGTCATAAAATGTAATGAATATTCATATACTGAGATGTGATATCTATATATGGAATATATGGGTATCTATTAAAATGCTGTTTTAAAATATATAAATACTAAAAAATATTCATATTTAATATTTATATTTAATAATCTCTTGGAGATAATGTGAAACAATATGGGAATATTATAAATTCACATGTAATGTATTAAAACTATCTTGTTGATTTTGAATTATCCATTTATGATGAATGACTCGATCATGGAGGCACTATGTTATGATATTTTAGAAATTATATATATGATGGTAGAATTGTTTTAGATAGTATCATGGGTGTTCTTACCATGATTATAGGGATCATTTACAATCATAAATCGTTCTCAATGAAGGTTAAACCACAAATATGTTAAATAATCCTTACAACATGAATATTAATACATAGTTATGAAACAATAGCTAAACCAAATTATGGAGAATCAATACTAGGAATTGAAATAGTATCCTAGAGACATCAATGTGATTTGGATGAAGTGATTCTATTGGTATATGATTAATGGAAAACGATAATTGTTTTCAAATAAAGAATATATTTTTTGGAAGTGAGACATTCAAGTTGAGGGTATAGATTCTAATTAGATTTTCTATAAAGTTTCATGGCTATAAATGATATGAATATTTTTAAAATATTTTACTAAACAAATTATAAGTATTTAAAAAATCTATGTGCGGTTTAAATTTAAAAAAATGGAATGTTTTTTTCTTGATCATGACAGTTATTGAGTTTAAATGACAAATAATGTACATTATGGGTTAATACAACTGATATAAGAATATTATTTAAAGATATATGAAGTATTATGGAGAATAAAAATAATGAAATCAAAAAGTAATTATCATATTTATATCATGGGAGATGATACATGTTATCACTTTTTTGACTATGTATATTATTGGAAATAGATTTTTCCAAAACAAATCAATGAATTGTGTGGAATTTTATTTTTAATTGTAGAAAAACAAAAATAGGTAATTGAAAATTTATATTTATATCTCTTTTGGTTTTATATTTTACTATTATAAATTTTTATACCATTCTCTCCCAAGATAATTATTCTCTTATGTTACTAAAAATGTTTGGCACATAGTAATTAAAAGAGGTATTTACTTATATATAATATGGGATGATTTTTTTCACTGTTGAATAAGGAATGAGTGTGGATCAAATTATGTTCCAGTGGAATATTAAAAACATACTCTTTTTGAATTAATCTATAAAAGACATAATATATTTTGTTATGATATATGAATGATTCCAAAGGAACCCTATTTAGTTATATCTTGATGTTGGGAAACAGATCATACCCTATACCAAATGAATTCTTGAATTTAGTTTTATGAATGATGAACACAAATCATTTTGTCCTTATGTATATTTTGATGTGCATTAAAATAGTGATGTCATTGAACATATTCCCACTTCTATATGTGAATTATTTATTTTAATATGATTAATATGTTGAAAATATAAGAAAAAATATTATATTATATTTAGGAAAACCGTTGATAAATATGTTTTTAAATCTGATTCCATGTCAAAAATGATTTTTATAAAGCTAAAACATTAAGATATGAGAGTGGATTTTTCATACGAATTTCTAATATCTTTCTATAATCAATGTAAAATTACAGTTACAATTAATAATTTATGATATTGTGATGTTAACAGTAACTGGATAATATACCATTAAGAAAGGGGAATGAAACGACGATACCCCATTTAAAAAATTATTCATCTTAGAGAATAATCATTATTACTAATTAATGTATTGATCCACTATTCCAATTAATTACTACCCTTACCTGTATAAAATAGAACAAAATAATTAAACAACAAACCTTGTTTTATATTGTTTTTTCTCAATGCTGATACCTTCCCATTAACATAATCGGGTCATGTCCATGACACAAATATCTACTATATGAAACAAGTGAATACAGTAATGTATCGTTAAAAAACATCTACTACCACAAAGTAGATATTATAATATCTTTATTATGGTATTTATATTTTATCCAATTATTTTATAAAATTTCATCCAGCACTCATGAAAGAGATCTTCAGAATGCACGACATATTGCTACCTATAAATAGTAAAATATAAATCCTTAAAAAATATATAACTTTTATTAGATGTTATAAAATAGTATAATTCATGTTTAACTTATTCATTCACTCTATGTAACTATGATATTCAATAAAAAATATTCTCCTTACTCTATGAGTGTCAACATAAATAATGTAAGTCAAATTGGTCCCTGTCTCAATTCAGCTTCAATGGTACAAAAATATCATAGGGATGATCTTCAATCCATCCTCTTATTATTATCATTATTATTTATTGATTCACAAGTCCTTATCTTCCAATATGCCATAAAAATTCATTTTTTTGATAAAATTACTATCATCTAAATAGAATACATTATTATATAAACTATAATTTTTATTTCTTCAGCCTTCTATTGTATTTATAACCGGGTAAAAATATCATTCATATATTAATACCGGAATATTCCTTGATTTATTTTATATTAATGTCATGTTTATGTTCATAAATAATACTTATATATTTTTAGTCTCATTCAATATTGATCAAATATATAACCATTAAATTTTCTATTAGACTTGTGATTATTTTACCTTATATTTACTAAAAAACTTAAGTATTTGAATCTATTTTTTTTATAGAAATATCATTATAATATAGAAAATAAATAAATTTCATTACTTTCTTCAGGTAAATCATGTGTGAGCCACAATAGATTCAAATATGAAAAGAATGATTCATCTGGTTTATCATATTGAAATAATCAAATTAAAATACTTCATTCATTTAATTTCAATCATCATCTTCTCATTTCATAAGCATCACTGTATGGGATTATTCTCTATAATATGGAAATTTTTCAATTCCCAAAAACTAGATTCAATTAGAATCTAAATCATAGACACCATTAAGGTGTGATATTATTCTCTATGGTGGGAATATATTCTTCAAAATTATTCAACTTCAATAATAATTTTTCTTCATTATTTGATGTTAGACTCATTAAAAAAAATCATTAGTATCATCTAAGTTACATTTTTGAACATTAATATCCTTGAATATTCAAAACTATTTAATGTTACCTAGAAACATAATTTCATGTGAATAATCGGTATGTATCAAAAAATATTACATGTAATATAAAAATATTTACATTGTTCATATGGTATTTGACTTAAACACATGTCATGTTGAGTTATAATTATTATACTACACCACCCTCAAAAAATATTAAAATTAATTTAAAAAAATTATATTTCAAAAAAGCATCTGATCTACACAAGGAAACATAGTAGTCAAAAACTATTTGGTTAAATCTTACGAAAATATAATTTATATATGTTTTTCAACAAATATCAAATTTTGGGGTTTTAGAAAATTCATACACATAAATTACATTATTGATTTCCTCTAAAAGTCAATAATAGTTAGTTTTCATATCAAATGATTAAGACTTAATAAAATAAATCTAGAACATCCCGAACCACTCAAAATACCTTTAGAGTCTTTCATACTATTTCCAAATAATGTAATATTCATATCTATAGTTTTACAACATTTGAGTACACAATTTTGGGTATTTCCATTTAACCTTATTGACTCATCAATTACCTAAACCCTTCATATTTCCCAATTATTCATCCAAGTGTGGTTAAATAATTTAGGGAATAATCTTCATAAAAGATAAAATAGAAATGGATTCTCAATATTCAGTCAAAAAATTCCCATTTAATATGGAATATCTATTTAGCCTTAATCAAAATTAGATATTTACACCTCTCAAAGATTGTTGTAGACATTTATTCAATCATCAAAAAAACACATTTCAATAATTTATTAGATGATAATATATCCAATAATTATTTGTATATGTTTCATTATAGAACCTAATTATATTATAATTCCAATAAAATATAACATTATTTCTATCATCTTATACAATTTTATATATCATGTTCATAAATATTTACTATAAAAGGAAAATATTTCAAGGCTATATAATAAATATTTCAAATTATCCAATCATTTAAATCTTCCACAGTATCATACATTATAATATATTTACCACTGTAATTCATTACTTTCAGAAAAAAATACAACATAGACAGTTTTCACCATCATATAAAAATTAAATTCTCCAATCATTGAACTCTTCCACAGTATCAGACATTATAATATATTAAACATATTAATTATTTATTTTTTGAAAAAAACATAACCATGATAGTTTTAATTGTCATATAAAATTTAAATTCTCCAATCTCCGCTTTTTGATTTATCGACAATAATTTTTTCACTTCTAAATTCAATGGTATTCTCCACTTATTAATTATAACTGGAAAAGAGAAAGTGAAATTGAAAATTTTTCTTATTCAATGTTTCATTAATGATTTTGATAATTATATATTACACAATTATTCAATGTTAAATATTTATACATCACTTGACTGATGCGTTATATGACACTTCACTAATACATGTGTCATCAATTAATTTTCTCTAGGTATACTCGATCTAGCTTCATATAGATAAAAAAGAGAGATATTCTATAAAATAAATATATCTATTAAAATTTCTTTCATATGTTACTAACTCATATTACTATTCTTGTGGTCTAATAAGTTATTTTTCAAAATACAAAATTATACTCATCTTCAACTGACACAAGAAAAAGAATTCTTTTTTATAAAGTGTCTCCCTTCTCAAGATTATATTGTAAACTTGTAATAATCATATTTGATATAAAAAACCTAGAACAACAATTGATAATCATAAATAAAATATTAAAATTTTATACAAAATTAATATATTCACATTAAATAATTGAAATATTAGATTTTATTATTATTATTACCTCTCTATTAGAGGACACACTCCATTATTATTCTCATAGATTATATTCCATCAAATTAACTCAATGAATATTATTATGTTAACACATTGATTTTATCATAGAGGTGTCAATACCTCCCTGATATATGAATCTATACATTTTAAATAAATAAAAACATTTTGATCTCCCTGAAGGCATCATCGTAAATTCCAATCAGTAAAAACCCAAAAATAGGGAATAAAGTTGAACTTAATTTCCCTGTTGCGAGATAAACAAGGATTGAATTAATTATCCACAAAAATAACGTTTTTTATAAATAACATTTAGATGAATTACTTTTTCATACAATTATGAATATATTATAATGATTCATAATAAATATCTTGGTCATATATCTATATCAACTATAAATTTTTGTGAGGATAATCTTCTTACTATGACTCAATAATGAAACTGAATTACCTAGTTCATACTTCATTTTATTTATAATCTCTACATGATGTCACATCATTATGAAATAGAATTTTCAATCGTATATATATTTATTAAAACATATTATATTATTATTTCCCTAGTTATAATTTATAGAAAATATATCATCAAATGTGCATTTTTCATTTCAATTTCCTTGACTACCTTGAGAAAATTTACCCTGTTGTGATCACTCTTTCAATCCAATTACGCAATAAATATTGAAAAATTTTATTATTAATCCTTGATGATTTATTTATGATTCATAAATTATTATATAAAAAATTCCCTCATGAATTCCATTTTCCGGGAATCTGATAACATCATTTGTGGACGTGTGGACTTCCGCTATCCCAATTCGATGCGATTGATCCAAGCTATACATTGAATGTATTACAAATGGTAAAAGAAATATAAATGGAATATATGATATAAAAATGATACTTGATTTAAAAAATATGTATATAGTTTTATTTTCCTTCTTTTAATATTATAATAAGGAAACAACTTTTATGCATACATACAACCTACCATCTCAAGGAATGGTGTATTTCTTTTTCTATCTCTGAATCTAATAAATTTATATAAAGAAATATATAGAGATAATATATAATACTTACATAATTGATAAAATTTGATAGATTATTACATAATGATCTATTGAATAGAAAAAAATTATATGTCATAACATACTTGAAAAAAGGAAGTTAACACCCAAAAGAGTGAGAATAATGAACGAATATTTACAATAAAGTAATAAGATATTATGAGAGGTTCAAATATGGTATTATAAATATTAAGATGGTTATTTTATTGGTTAATAATATTCTTGAAACAAATATACACATGTTTAATGGCTTTCAAACAAAATGGAGCATAAGGTATGGGATTTCATGTCTCGTTTTTTCTATGAGACTTATGGGATACGCACCTGTCATTTGTTGTGTATTTTGTATATACTATTATGTGACATTTTATATCATTAATTACATTTATTTAATAATATTAAATGTTTTGATTGGTATTATTATTTCACAGAAAACATTATTCAAAAGATAATCATGTAGTAGGGGATTTCATGTCAATTTATATTCCATTGAGACTTTTTGTTTTATTAACCAATTCAATTTAATTTGATGCATATACTTATGATTTTTGATTTAATAATCATTTTTCACTCCTCCCTTACGTTATTTTATCTTTCACATTGTATTATCTCATCCAAAGGGGTTTGATTTGAGAATTTCTAACTGGTAAATGTTATTTTAAATCTCACTTCCTTTTGTGATTAGTAATATTAACATTAAAAAATAAATTTATTGTTATCATTTTTCATTGAAAATTTAATTTATATTAAATGTACATATTAATGTTTAATTTATTTTATTAATTACCAAACTTTATTCCATTTTTAAAAATAGTTCTTACTTGTGATATTATATATTTTACAAGGGAATATTTGAAAACATTTAATCTTTTACTCAATAATAATATTTGATAAGGAACATTTTTTACAAATAAAATTTATTTCTCAAAATAAGGGGAATTTTTTGTATATGAACTACATGGGTTGGAAGTCAGTTAATATGTGACCCTTGATGGATCAACAGTCACATTATTTGAAATCAACTGATGATAAACACTTCACATTTATTTCCATGTAGAATTAGATGTGTTTTTCCCATTATCATGAACTATCTTATGATTTGGTTTTGAAGGTATACTGTTTCATGAACTAGATACATAAAACACTATAATATTAATTTAAATTTTTTATGTTTTTATTATCCAAAACTTTTTTTCTATGAAAAAAACTATGGACCAATTTCATTCTATATTTATTGATTAAATTATATGTCTTCTAATCTATTTATCTTTTCATACTGATTATGCATTATCTCTATCTTTAAATAGAATATGTGTTCAATTTTAGCTTTCAATACTATTTACACACCTCTTTGTTAGTTCATTGATTGCATGGAATGTGTGTTTAGATATTTACCATTTCGTACTGATTATGGTAATGGAATAGTTATTTTTTCCATTGTGCATTACCCTTTCCATTAATATAAGATCTCACATATTTTTATCCTTTTCTTAAGATATGGAAATGCATTTTTGGAAGGAGTTTCAAGGATGTAATTTATAAAAAAATTTTGAATTGTATTTTATTTCCCATTCCAAATTAATAAAGGGTATAATTTATGTATATAGTTTTACAAATATTTTATACTGGTCAATCTATTTTTATTTTATTCCTTCTAATCATGAAAATGAATTAAAATATGGCACTAGCTTCTAGATATTGGGGTCGGGGAATTACAGCTAGTATCAAAGGATGATTGGTAGAAACCATTCAGACATGATTCAGCAAAACATAGATTAGGGGAGAAACCCCTTAAATATATATTGAGGATAAATATATGTATATGACCTCTATAAACTGTGTTTTTTATTATGTTATTAGATACCCTTTTTTTATATTGTGCATTTCCCATTTTTGGGATTAAAAAGTATCATTCAAAATATAATTATCTAATCTAGTGTATTCATTTTTTTAGATATGGGAACTGGAAGAACGAATTGTATCAATACTCTTGGTCAATGTATAGGTTTCCATACTGGGAAAGTTGATATATCCAGTGTTGGAACATTTAATATTATGGATATATTTGGGAAACATAATAATTTTGGGATAAATAACAATTATAGGATGGAGAAATCTATTCCACAATGAGATTCTTTTTTTTATCACTTTACATGACCAGGGCCCCCATCTTTTGGTGGGATTATATATCCAATGGTAGATAAGAAATGAATTAAGTCATTAAAAAATCTATTCATGTCACTAAGATGTGGTGAAAATTAGAAGGATACACTTTTAGTGTTTTTTCTCAATATAGATTTAGATAATTACTGGTATTTAAACTATAATACTAGGGAAGAAGAGGAAATAAATTTAATGGAATGAAAATAATTTAATGATATACTATATAAAAAAATACCTCACGATAAATAAATGTAGATAAAGAAAAATTTATTTATATTAATGAAAAATTAGTAATAATTTTTTGTAGAGTATGATTCTAACTTTACATGGTTAGAAAGTTATGAAAAAATATCATATTTATATCTAAATTAATTATTGACGTTTATCTTCAAGGCATTAATCCATGTCTCTAAAGAGAGTTGGTGTCCTAATATTTTTCTTCATTTGATGAAATAGTTTTTTTATATAAGGATGGAGATAAAAGATTAAATTAATTATGTATTGATATATAATAATGTGAATAAGAGGAGAAAAAACATGGCTAAACAAAATAAGCGATCAAAAGTTTATAACATGTGATAATTATGGAAACAATCACCTTGGGATGTGGGTGAAGGGATTATTAGTTTTTTATAAATGTGAATATAAGATTCACATAGAAAACTAATTTAAAGGGTAGAATGACGAGATTGATATTGTGTCACTCAACTATAGTGAAATGTGGAACATTTCAAAAAATCCAAAATTATCAAGGGCATATACAATAAAAGAATCCAAAGGATCAAGGCCATGATTATGTTATGTATACATCCAATGTGGAATGTATAATATGGTTATGTATATGGATCCATGAGAAATGTTGAAAAAGTAATTTAGGAATGATACTCTTCTTATAAAGGTTATGTAATGTGCAAGGAGTTTATGTAAGTGCTTCATCATTAAGGATCTCAGGGAATATCATTAGCAGTCCCTCTAAATAATACAAATGATTGAGTGGAAAGATATATTATTGGGATAGTATTATTGAGGGAAATATGACACATAATATATTCGTAATGTTGAGATAATTATATTGGGATAAATTATTGATTTTGATAATATAAGTTGGGTACGTGATGACTAACTTTGAACTGATTAATGACATTTCGATGAATTGGTTTATTCTATCATTAATTAATTTTATATCATTTTTTATTAAATAATATATTCCACAACAAATGTTTCATTTACGAAGTAAGTAATCATGTTTGATCATACTATGGTTTTACTGTATTTCAAGTTATTATAATGTTTCAAGAGAATAAATGAAGAATGTGTTTACATGTTTGGTATATGATGATTAATGATCCAATTAATGTTTATTGATGTCCAATGATAAGTTAATTTTCTAAATTTAATGGGATTCCATTAAATATTTTGGATCATAATCTTTAAAAAAATTATTTATTTATCAAAATGGTTTAGGTTAATCTTTGACCGTGGTTTTAGAGGTTAATGTTTTACATGACCATATGTTGAATCCTCTAATAAGAAGTGAGTTAGAAAAGGTATAAAGAAAAAAAATAAAAGTATAGTGTTTTATTTCAAGAAATTTTTATTTAATTATATACATGGAGACTAAAATAGTTACTCAACTCTAGGAATAAGATCAAAAAAAATTATTTTTCAATTATTATAAACTGTTGTCATTAATAAACTAATTTATCAAATGTGGTTTACGGTCTTATAGTCCTTTACCATCACTAAATCACCTATATTATAGTCATAAATTATCATTATAATGCTCCATCAGAACAAGATAATTATATTTTTATCCCGTGTCAATGTTTTCCAAAATTTTCACTTATTTGAATTTTTTTTCATGTGAACTTCACATATTATATTTCCTATTATTAAGAAGATGTGTTATTATCCCTATTTATAATGATGGTTTTATTACAGAAGAATTTTAAAATATAAATCCTCCAATTATAATGAAATTTTATAAATTTGGAGGATGTAATTTATTTATGGTTGGGTTAATCTAACACTTCAATACATAAAATATTTTCAATTTAGAATAAATTAATTTTATTAATTTCATGGATTATATGAAATATGATGTTAATTTTATTCATCATGAAATAATGAGATTATATAATTTAAAAATCAATAACTATTGATATATTTATATATTTATTACCCCATATTTACCATTGGTTTTACACACCTATGACTTTCTTTGATGGAATTTGTTACAGGAATGAACGAGTCTTACCGAATACTGTCAATATTATTATTTAGAATACCCATTAACTTTGGGATAATAAATTAGTATTTATTAATAGTATAAATTAATTATAGAAAATATTTTTTTTACTAAAATATAAAATTAATCTTTTAATTATAAATGAAAATAAAAATTAATTTTCTGTTAATGAGATATTTTGATAAGATAACTTTATTTATCCACCCAAACACAGTTTTTATTTGTAAATTAAGTTAATTATCATTGTTGAATGATATTAATAATTTGTTATATTTTATATATTAAATCAATTATTTTTTCACATTCATCTATTAGGGTTTATAGGCATAATATATGAACAAATCTAATTTTATGTATAAGAAGTTTTAGTTTTTTAAAGACATATTTTCACCTATTTATGACACACCTATTTTAAAACTAAATTTTAGAACATTTATAAATTTTATATAAACAAATGAAAATGTATTTTTGGATGTGTAATGACTAAATCATCATATGGGTAACATTTGATAATTTTCACTGAAGTCTCATTATTTATTAATAATTAAGAATAATAAATATTAATTTAAAACTGACACATTTTCTAAATAATTTATATAGTTAAATAATATTTTTAGTTTTTTAAAAATTATTATTAGAATAATTATAAATCTATTATTATAATTTACATCAATTGGATTATACTTCTATTGAATTTAAACAAAAAATGTTATGTTCTTTTAAACATTTTAATTTTAAAAAACGTGCTTTCCCAAAATCCTTGCAAGATTAATTTAAAATAAATATCTTCCACTTATCTGGTTAGAATTTTGAAAAATATTTCAATATTTGGAATCATTATAAATAAAAATTTATTATAATGTATTTGTAGTTTTTGACCCCTAATATTATTGACATAAATGATAATTATTTACAATGATAGGAAAAAATGAGTTTACCTTGTGGTCAAACAGAAATATCAAGGGTTAAATGACCTAGAATAATGTCCACTAAAATTATCTATAATATTTAGAACATATACTCTCTTATATTTAATTTTACCAATATATTAGGCTCATGAGTTAAGGGATACCTCACAATATTTTTGACTTATTTATATTTAGTAAAATTTCTCTCATCCCCTACTATAAAAGAGAACTCACCTCGAGACTTCTTCACACCTTGAAAGCCATTTGGATCAATAAAACCCTCAAAAAAATTCTCCCCAAAATCCCTATACTAGTTATTTAATCCATATTTTGGACATAAAAATATCAATTATTGGATTTTTTTTATAAACCGAACGTAGTTGCACGAATAAGAGGTTCCTTTCGTCAATAGAAACCTTTGTTTCATTTGGTTATCCAAACCTTCAATTATTTCTATATCATTCATTTATAATAACAAGCATATCATCAATATAGTGATATCTTTTTCTTTCATGGGTGTTTGATATACTCACACACACTTCCATCAAAGGTGATACAAAATAATCGTTCGTGTGTACGAAGAACAACCGCCACGTGAACTAATGTGTTTTATTATGCCATTACCAGATTTCAATGATGTGAATATTGATTGACTTGTAATTTATATATTATTTATTTTATATTTATAATTTTCTTACAAATTTTCTATTTTTATATAATATATTAATTGTTTCGTTACATTTTGTGGTAATATGATAACATAATTTGTAGACCTATCAACTACCGCCTCCTCAAAGAGACTTGACTAATTCTAGCTATAAATAAAATTTATTAAGGGTGGTTTAAAAAACATATGATAAATATATGAAATACATAAGAAAATTTAATTATAACATAAATATATATAAACATATTATATTTTTTTAAATATGACATGAAAATGGAAACAACATTCATATATACGTACGGTCTACCATCACCATGAATGGTGAATATAATTCCATATCTTTAATCATTACAGATTAAAATAAATACATATATACTGAATTTAATTAATATTTAAATTGTTATTTAATTTATAAAGATGAATAAATCACTATCTAATAAATAGGAAAAAATTAACAAGTCTAAATATAATCGCAAAACAATGATATTAATACCCAAAAATGTTAGAATAATGGAGGATTATAATCAAAAGGGAAATAATATATTATAATAGAATCATAAATGGTATTATAAACTCTGTTATGGTTCTATTATAATTTAATAACCTGAGTATAACTATTATAAAAAATATTAAAGGGCGTTCAACCAAATTTGAGTGTATGTTAATGGATTTTTAGTGTCACTTTTATATTTCCACGACTTATTCTATATTCATCACTTATTTATTTTTTGCGCTGTATATACTATACTATGACATGTTATGTGATGAATTAATTTTTTTCAATATATTTAATGTTTTATAAGATGTTATTATTTCACATATCTCATAATTCAATAGGTATTCAAGTAGAAATGGATTGGTTTTCAATTTATACCCCATTTTTATTTATTTGTTATTATGAACCAATTCACATGAATTTTTTGTGTATAATATCGTCTTGTAATGTAATATATTGATTAAATCATACATAACATCAATTTTAGTTTCAATTTTTATTATACCCTTCAAGTGGTTTGATTTATAAATTACAATACGGTCAAATTTATTTTCAAATCTCACTTTATTCTTTGATTAATTATATTATTTGAAACATTAACTTTACTATCGGAATTATACTTTACAAATTTAATTTGTTATAAATATCTATATTATTTTTTAATGGATATGATTGTTCCATAAAACATAACAAATTTTAATTATGGTGTTTACATTTTATTTTATTTTATTAATTGGATAATTATGTATAAATTTTTATACTTTCCTCAATAGAGATATTTGGTAATGAAAATTGTTTTTAAAAGTTATCAATTATTTGATATCTGAGTACTGATTTGGGCATTCACTACATGTGGTTGGGACTGGTCAATGCATGTCCCTCGAGGCATTGGTAGCCTCTTGAGATGAAATTAGTTTCCAAGAAACCCTTCATGTTTGTTTCCAAGTATAATTAGATAGGTTTATATGCATAGCCATAAGAATTACTGAGATTAGGTCTTGATGGTATAGTGGTTCATTATCTAGACACATGACATTTGATAAATAGTAATATCTCCATTTTAGTTACTATTATATGGATTTTTTTCATTGTGAAAAAAATATAGATTCTTTTTTCCTTCAAAGATTATTTATTAAATGGAATGCTTGTTTATTTATTTACCTTTCCTTATTAATTAAGCCTTTTCCAGTAGTTTAATAGGGCTGTGTGTCCAGTAATTTATCTTTTTTACTATTTTTCACTTCATCATCAATAATTTATAACATAGAATGGTTGTTATGTTATTTAACTTTCCAAATTTATTATTCTTATTGATTTATTTCTTATTATACTATAAATATCCCTTAAATAGATTTTGATCTCACACTTATTTGATTTCCTTTCTGAATAATATGATGATAAATTCATTAAATTTGTTTAAATAATAAAATTTCTTATTATATTTTATGTAAAATGTTTTATTTTCTATTCCCAACGTAAAAAGGGGTCTATGTATATATTATGATTCTCAAAAACATCTAAACTGATCGACCATTTGAGATTTGATTCCTTGTTTTCATTCCAATTAAATAATGTAAGGAACTGAATCAGAGTTTTTTGTGTTGGGGTGTTAAATGGTGCACCATAAACTTCAATATATTTAATAATTGTTCATCAACACCAGGAATAACTATTAAATTTTGACCTTTCATAATATTATTAATATGGTAACTAAATATCATATAGTATTATTGGGTCACCATGAGCTTTATTATCCCTATAATATGGAGAATAGATCCTCCAAACATGGATACCATATCATTTTTTAAATAGTACTAGACTCCTCATAACATTACATTTCCCATACTATAATTGTTATTTAGAAAAATTAAATAGTGCAATTTACACAAAACATTACAATCGTAATAGTTTGAGTGACCTCATTCAATATTCCCTAAGGATTCATGGGGATGAGAAGATTATAGGTGGGGATCCAATAAGATATGTTGTTTTTAAATAGATGATGTTTCAAATAGAGTTTTAAAATTTCCCATTTATGGGTGTGTTTTTTAATATGGTAATCACAGTGAGGTTTCTATGCATTTAATGTCTAGAAATAATGTTTTTAGATGGTTTTTTTAGGGGAAGTCCAATTTTTTTAGGAGAATAGAATATGATTAATAGGCATGGCAGACTACTATAAATAGATTTTTTAATTAATTCTAGTTTTAAAACTAATTCATGACAAGAATTGGTTTCATGGGGTTTGGCTAGAGGATATTATAGTTTAATAATTGGGGGATTACTCAAAGGAATTCACATAATCTATATTTTTCACATTATGAATGTGGTTCATGATGTGAACCAGATACAAGTTATGAATCATGAATGTTGGATTTTAATAAATTTTACATAGCGCTCAGTCCCATATTTTATTCAGGAAATAAGAGGGTGGATATGTGTTGTCAACAACAACTCCCCTCTCTCTCAAAGGGATCAATGTATTTCGATAATCTAAGATTTTATTCAAGCATTATTCAAACTCTTTCAAGGTCATTGATAAGCTCTCTAGTCATTTTTCTTCATTCCATCATTTGTATTAATATATGGAATATTAATAGTATGTGGTATGTTTTAAATTATTTTTAGGGAGTTTAAAATTATCTATATTTAAACATATTACCTCTTCAATTGAAGGATGATAATGGACTGTTAAAACTACATTGATATTATGCAGGTGTTCTCACAATTTTTTTTTCATATTTTTCATGTATGTAATGTGCATCATTTTTCACACAATGGATTCTCTATGTGTCACTTCTTAAATTTATAACCCTTAAATTTAATTTTATAAGATATGGTTTAGACCCTTTAATAACACATTAACATTGATTGAGGATGAGACCTATTTGAGGACTATCTCATTGTTGTGTCCCTCATATGTACTCGATGGAAAATGTGCATTTTTATTGAAAACACCACTATGAGTGTTTGGCATATCCTTTAAAATAAAAATCATTAAATTAAAGTTAATGATTTTGTTGAATAACTGTCATGAAAGAATCCATACTTGAAAAATGTCAAATTATGACATATTCATTAAAAAAAGTGGATAGAATGAGGTGTGCAACCTTTATATTTGGTTTTCTACAATGAAATTGTTTTTATGTTACTAAAATCGCGTATAAGGTGTGTTGGAATAATTATTTATTAATAATGACATGATGAACATGATAAATGAGAAGTGTTATAGACATACAAACTACTCTATATTTAATTATGAATAAACTGGATATTGATGAATGTTTAATAAGAAATAATAAATTTCTAAATGGAATGTCATGTATATGTCCTTCATCATTATTAAGGAGTGAGATCAATTTTGTATGTTTGATTAAATTAAAAGTAAAACGTATGATAATACCACATTATCCCCCTTAAAACATACAAATGTAATTATGAAACATAATTTTTGAAATATAAATTTGCATTATGTCCCAAACACATGATAAAAAGGAATGGATTCCCATATGTATTATGATACTCAGGAATAGTGTCCCTTATACATTTTGATAAACAGACATGGAAACTATTATATAAAATAATACATTAGAATTCCTTCCCTTATGCAATGTAATACTCTAGAATGGATTCCCTTATACATCATGACACTTGGGAATTGTTTCCCTTATATATTGTGATACTCTGGCATGACTTTACTTATATATTTTGATTCTCGCGCATGATGTACCTTATATATATTGATACCTGGGAATCATGTCCCTTATTTATTGTGATACTTGAGTATGGAATAAAATATATATCATGATACATAGTAATGGAATATATAGTTTATTGTGGATAATTGGTAGTGACTACTTTATTATTCTAAGATACCTTAGTGATTATACCAACACACTAGAAATACACCTCGAGTCATGGATATTACTACACACATAGATATATATAATGATAATATATAGTGATGATATAAAAATAAATACATACTTATACAAACACACACACACACACACATAGATATATATATATATATATATATTGTGGAACCTCTTTATAGATATAATGAAATAGGACAAAGCATGCATGGTCAGCCAGGTGTCCATGAAGAACCTCAACCCAACATGGTTATACTTATTCAATTGTTTATAGATTTATTAATTTATATAAACACTATTCTATGTAATATTCATTGGGTATATGGAATATGAGACCAATGGTGGTTCCCTACAGAGTGTATATCATAGACTATTTGGTCCACCGTTTGGTACCCAAGACATGGCCATGGTCGCATGTTCATGATTATTTATTATGATATGTGTTATTACTCAAGGATATGGGATATTGTTAGTGAAGCAATGAGCTGGTTCTCAGGATACTCATGGAGATATCCTTTGGAAATTTTTTCGTGTATTTCAAATTTAATCATGTTGTATGTCTTCTAATTATTTATTTTAGTTCACATGGACATGTGTTACAGTATTTTTGGCATTGAAATTTATTTCGTTATTGTTATATTCCATGGCTCAATATCTTATTTTTACTATTTTTTGTATTGATGGATATATATGATACAACTATGATACACTAATAATGGGGTTATACTCTTCCCAGCATACCATTATTGGATAGTCACATGCACTTAAGTCCATGTGATCGACCAGCTCACAACATCATTTCAGTGACCCTCGGGTCGCAATATGAAATTAATATTCATTCGAGTATTTTTAATGTGTTATTATTCATTCACTAGTAATAGATTATGTTCATTGTATACTAATTTTTATTTTTTTGAACGTTTTAATGATATTTTTAACAATTTCCACATGAATTGTTTTCATCAAAATGTAAAAATATTATATTTTTTTAATTTACATTTCTATATATAATTCAGAAACCTTTATGTTTTGGTAAGAATCAATCTCTATAAATTTTTATGGATTCTAAATGAATTTTTTTCCATGAATTTAAAAAATATTTATTTTATACTATGATCAAAAGAGTAATCATAAATCTTATCTCTAAAGTGATTTTCCCAAAACTCTTAAGAATCATTTTTCACCTAAGTCATTATTTTTGGCACATATTATGCATGTTTAGTGATATTATCTTAAAGTTACTGTACAACATCCTTATACCGATTCTGTATGGGATATTCTCTTCAATAATGGAAATAATGATTACTTCCATTGTATTTTGGAGTCATTAGGGATTAATAAACATAATTTGTTTATAAATTCATCCCCTCTATGAGAACACTGTTTTATATTATTTGGATTATTAGGTTACATCCTTGGATCCTTACATCTATTTAGTAAGGAAAATATCATTATAACTATATAACCCTAATAAATATTATCTAAATATTGTATGTTTTATTTTATTTACTAAATGGTATTCACATATAATGTTACCTGATTTCATTGGATACAAATTTATTTTCTATGTATTTATAATGTAATTATTGTTGATGTTATTATTAATGGTTCACTCATTTGAAAAAAAAATGAAAATGATATTAATACCATATTATGTATATGTTATAGTTATGATTTATTCAATGTAACTCACTTTCTATAAGTGGGTTATTCATGATATAAAAAGTGAATTATCTTTATTTAAAACTTTTATGAAGAAACATATATTTCAATGGGTTCATTATATTTTCTATGTTTATTAATTTATAATAGAACATAATTATGGATAATCGATGGGTAAAATAATATATATAAAATAATTCATTCTTTAATGATTTATATCTAAGGAGATAATTATTAATATGTATATTTTAGTAATGAATATGTGTGGGAACTGATAGTGGGGATCATGAAATTAATTTTTTCTAATACAAATATTTGGATCCATAAATAATGACTAAACACATTAGTTCTTCTTCTCATTTTTATGTTATGATCTCATGGATCATGTATATGGATTCATTATTGTCTTCTTCCAAAAATTATTCCCATGAAGGATGATATTTTTTAATGTATAATATTCTTATGTATCTGGATTATAAACATATAATCGTCTTATTCAAAACTATTATATTTTATTTTTAACACATATGTTTTATCTTATTCATCATCTAAGAAAACCCCTTTATTATGTTTCAATTTTTCTATTTCATAATGATTTGGAATTCATGAAATGTATATATTATCTTATTTTTGAAATAATCTTAATGAGATGTTTAATGATAATTTTGGATTAATTTTTTTTATAAAGTAGAAAAAATATTCTTTTTTTGAAAATCAATGAATTTTGTTAGTAAATTTCATTTAAAACATTATAAAAAAACTAATAAAAAATTGTTATATGAATTTTTGATAATGAAAAAATAATTATGTTATCTAGGTGGGATCATAACACAAACTGTTTATCATAGTTTGTATCATAGATAATTTTAGATTACTTTTGATTTTAGTATAATACTAGTAGAAGATAAATTTAGAGATATAGATGTAATCACTAATTTATAAATCAAGGATTATTATAATTTCATAGGAATAGATAATCCTTTTTCTTGGTAATGGTAATAATATTTGGATTAGGATTAGAAAACTAGAGTGAAACCCCTAGTGGTAATTCAATACGATTTTCCATGTATGGGATAACATCTTGATATATTGTTAAAGTATATATTGCATGGAATTATTGGAAATAAAATCAATTTCTCGATACTAATTGTGGATGTAATTTATAGAATATACTTACCTTGTTTTGATAAGACAAAAAGGGTGTGTTGGGTGTTAACTCAATCGTCACCTAGAGCACAACAAAGAGGCCCAACTACACACCCTCTTTGACACACCTAGGTTATATGATTTGGTTAGTCACATTCTCATTAAGACCCATTATAAACGATTAATTTAGTATTTACATTAATTTAGTGAATTATTACTAGATAAACAAAAATACTGAAAATTAGATTAAATTTATTTTTTCAGAGGATGAGATAAATGTGAATTAAAAAAAGCATATTTCAATTTAGTTTTTTATATGCATATGACCAGTTAAATGGATTTTATTAATGAAATTTTTTTGTTTAAGTATTCAGTCAGAACATGATAATGGAAATGGATCTGGGAAAGGTACATATCCTACAACCGCTATATATTATAAATGTGTAAGGGAACATATTTAATGTGTTAGGATCCATGGTTTAGGAATTCTATGGAGGAAAATTTTAGTATACTATCCTTATGTAAGGCATTACAGTGGATATCTTATCTAAAATTAAAACATGATACTCTTATATATTTTTATTTTTAATTTATATGTGTATTATATATTTTGGTTTATTATAAATTTTATGGGGATTATTTGAAAAATTTAAGGATTCTTCATTAGTAATTTTTTAGTTGGTTTGAAACATATATTAATTTGTATCAATAACTATGTAATGTGATTTAATGGCATGGTTTTATTTTAAATGTATAACTATTAGAGAAAACATGATTCATGATTATATAACTCTTAGATTTAATATATTCTTCATGTTGAAGAATATATTGTTGATTTATTTTGAGAAAACATAATTATATAGTATTTATAACCTTATAATTGATTATAAATTTAATGAAAAAGTGATCAATGATATTTCTAGAGATTTTTATCTAATTGTTTTTATTATGGTGTATAACATCTATCATTTGACTTTATATACAATTTTATAAATGTGAGGGATAATTTTTTGATAAATAGAGTAATTTTTTGTGGATTAATTCTTTGGAGATCCAAATGGTTTTGGGAATTGTATGTTATAGATAATATATTATTATGATATATACATACATGTTTTTATGAATATATGATTGACTAATGTTGTATGGGGAAGGAAATATGACTTGATATATCCTTATAATGTTGGTTAGATTTTATATTGATTTTTATTTATTGAATGATTAATAGGATAATAATACCCTATAATACTTTCAATTTCTATGAATAAATAATTTTTTAATAACTCAATATGTTTAAGGGTCAGAATGTAATTACATGATATTTTAATGTATATTCACTCAAATTAATTCAAATTTTTTCAAAAGTATTCTCCACATTACACAATAAACTAAAATGAAACAATTATATATATATATTAAATTTATTTTATTTTTCTACTAAAGTTCACTAATTAATTATTATTTATTAATTTTAGTAAATCTATTATGAAATATATTAACAAAAATTTATATTTAATTTTAATTTTATATGAATTATTTGTTTTAATAACCAATATTTTTATGCACATAAAATTTTATAAAATAAAATAAATAATATTAATAAAATTTTTGATGTTAATAAAATATAATGTTGATTAATCAATTATACCTGTATTAGTGTTGTATAAAAACAATAAATAAGATAAATTAGTGTTTTAAAAAATTATTTTCATATAAAAATGTTTTTATCTATGAATTAAAATTTTATTTAGAAGATAAGTTTATATTTTTTTAATATTAAATTGAAAAATTAGACTTTATTTACTGATTCATCATAACAATATTATATTATTATATGTTCTTAGTGTTTTTTTAAACTATTTATTTTGGTAAGTAGGAATTTTTTTTCTAAAAAAAACATGAATTGAATGGAATTATTAGTATGTATATATAATATATAAATTTGTTAAAACATTTAAAAAAAATATATATGTTTTTTATAAGAGATTTATAAATTTATAATTTTTTCTTTTAATTTATAGACGAATGTTTTCTAGATAATGTATTTCTTATAGTATTATCACTTGATTCCATGAGGATTCTGAGAAGTATGATTACTAGAGTTAAGGCTAGATCATGATTAGTTATAATATAATTATATTCCTTCCAAAATGATGCTAAATCAGGTATGATTGGGGTTTATGGTGCCTTGGGAATCACACAAGTTATCAATAGATGATTGACTATGCTTTCTTCGACATTTATTATTTTCATGGAATAAACTTGTTATAACCATGCACACATGTTATGAAAAAAGCATGGTTTCTTATTAAGATTTATTAATCAGACCCTTCATGACTGTCTCATAGTGATTTAGACTTCACTTATAAAGATTCAAGTAAATGAAAAATGACCATTATAGACAATTGAGCTCAGGACTGCAAAGGAGTTAGAAGTATTGGGATGCGCTCTGTAGGACTCCACATTATTTACATATATATCTACATTCACATATAAAACCATTTTGGATTTCCAAAATAGGATCCCATATTATTTAATTTGTTTGAAATATATGAAATCAGATATTGTTTTCTTCATTTTTCATTACTTAGTGTTTTTTATATTCAAATTATATTATTTCCACACTAATATGATATTATGGGTTTTGTCTCTCAACTAAATATGATTGAACCCTTTCTGCTAGTTTTTAGGATATTTTGTATGGGGAGAGTACACGAGGTCATGTGAATCCCCAGATCTGACCCCTGGATCGATTTGGGGTGTCAAAAAATTTCATTTGAGAATAGTTATTATTATTTCATTTGAGGAACTCATGATCCTATATAAATGAGACTTGTTATGTGGGACTAAAGTACGGGATTTTCCATATTCATGGACATATCATGTTTAATTGACCATAATTTTATCATTAATTGGATTATTGGTTATAATTTATGAATTTTATTTTTCTCATGCATCATGATTATGCATATAAGAGAATATTCAATATATATTCATTTTTATGTTCTATACTAGTTATCTATCTTAAATCTGTGAATTATTCTATCTATTCAAGATTGACCTATATTCATTGATTGAGTGATATATATTTCAGAAATAATTATATATACATATGAATTTTTTATGATACATATAAATATATATATATATATATTACTATAAAAAGCATTCAAGGATGGAGACCGTGGTAAGTGTTAGAATGGATAAACATTGGGTTATGATCAAGCATTTAAGAGAACCTTGTGTGATCTAATATAATAATTATATAATTCCTTAATGATTTATTTTTTCTAATGTTTCCTTTGTGTTATATACAATTTCACTTTTAAGGAGTATGATGGGACCCCCAAAATATGTAGACCGAGATTTTCCTAATGTGTAAGATTCCTTTATTCCACTTTCTGATATATAGTAGGGTGTAGAAAATTATATTTCCAAAAAATATTCCAATGCATTAGGAAGAAAACCCACATCAGTCTGGAGTCTTATTTCTTGTTCTTAACCATGGTTGAGTGGCACCAAGGATCTTGTTCAACTAATCTAATGAATTCTATCTATTTTACCCACCATCCATTCAGGTAAATTTATGGCCACATGATACCATAGACTATATAAAAACCATCAATGGTTACATTAAAATCATTGAGAAAATTATTTATATGAAGGTGTAAATGGAAGCATTCATGCTATAGGGACCCACTATGAGGTGGTGGGCTATGGTGGGGAAGGTTGGCATAAGTGAGGGTCTCACATGGGAGACATTTAAAACCATTTATTTAGTGAATTATTTAATGATATATATAATCTAGATCAAGAACAATACATCATTTCTCTATAACATTGGTCCACAACAGTTTCCGAATATTCATCCCTTTTCTTGAAGTTTCTTTGCTTTACTTCTATAATAATTAGAATTTATTAACCCGAGGATATGAAGTTCAAAATCAAACCTTTTCATCACATCATTTAGAAGTCTCATATTTTGAACCTAACTTCCTAAAATAAGGTTTATTTAAAGGACTTCCTATAGAGAATGGTTATGAGTAAGATCGAGAAGCTGGAAATCTTTTACATTTTAGTACACAGAAAAGTGGACCTCTAACTTTTACATAGAAAATATCTTATTATTGCAGGAAGAGAATGAATGGGGATAGAGAACATGGTAGTTGTAAGTAGGTGGAGGGTTTTTTTATTTTATTTAGTTAACTATGGAGGAGTAAAGCAACACTTCAACAATGGGAGTGTCAGTCACCATCACCGGGTCTACATCGTAATTCAAAAATAGTGTTGGATGTGCCGAAATATGGGATAACCTTTGTCAATTTAACACCAAGTGTATGAGTGCATGGTTATATATGGGATTGAGAACTATATGGCTAGGGACCTAGGGATCCATATTGGGTATATAGTTGTATGAATAAACAAATATTACTCATATGGGTCAGGTGTGTCATGGTTGTGCTCTCAGAGTTGAAGTGGGCCATGTATATGTAGTGGGTCAGCATTTAGTGGATGGTGGTGAGGGAGTTTATACTATTTTAGGTACAGTATTGATCACTTACTCCTTTTCTAATTTTCTATTTGAATGTTGTGATTTTCACTCATTTATATCTTTAGAAGTTTTTGTTGGACTTGTCTTAGCAGTCATGTACTCTTCTATGTTTCTGAATATTGATATGAAATTGGGAATTAAATTTGAATTTCATCATTCATGTCTAGAGTATAATATAGTCATATATAGATATGAAAATTATTCTGAAATCATGAATCTAGACACAAAGTGATTCAATGTGATTATTATCATGGACAAGATTACAATCATATGATCTCACACTGATTTCTCTATGAGATGGGTATCATTTTCATCACCGAAGGAATATAAAAAATTGATGACTACATAATTGGATTTAGATGTAGGATTACTAGATCCATACATGAGTAAAATTACAATTATCACAATGTAAACTGTAAGAGTGGGTCTTTTAGATGGATAACATGCAACCACCATTTATTTTCTTCTAATTATGTTTTATAACCCGTCCCCTGGGGCCCATGCTCTGACTAAACCCAAGCCCACCTTCCATAGGCCAGGGGTTAGTGACTTGAACCAAAGGTGTATTCCCTATAACTGGGAAGGAATTGCCTTTATAACCTGTAATCAAATGAAACCAAGCACACAACAAGATAAGAACCCAAGTCAACTGTATAGAAAATAGAGAGTTGAATGTAAAAAGGGGCTGAAACAGTAGCCCAACTAGAAACTACAAGAAAAATTGGAAAGTATAAGAAAACTGAAAGTACAAGTAACTAGAATAGCTCTTGTGATAACCTGCCACAGATCCTACCTGAATCATAGGTACAACTCTTAATCCATCATCTCTATGGTACGCCTCATCTAGGTCCACCTCCGAGCTACCTCTTGTCCCGGTACCCTCGTCCTCAGTCATCATTGTCCATCATCTGCATCCAACACAACAAGGTGTATGCATAGCCCATACAGGGGTGAGTAAAACAATACTCAGTAGGGACCCCAAGACCCTCAAGGTCTCACAATAATCCACCAAGGATAAACAAAAAAGTATAAAATCAACAAATAACCCTACTTAGGTATATGCCCATACATATACTAGAGTTATCAAGTAATCCATGTCAATCATGAAGGAACACATAGGTTCTGACTCATATCCCACCAGGTATATCTTTAGGTGTAGTAGTAGAGATGATTATTTGTAACTACTGAATCATATTACATCATTAAGAATCTCATCTGCTAACCTATACAGAATCCCTAGGAGCTGACCCGCAAAGGATTGTTGGAGCTGACCAACAGAGGATTTCTAAGAGATGAGACACACAGGATCGCTGGAGATGACCCACACACGACCACTAGGAGCTGACCCACATAGGATCAGTGGAGCTGACCCACACCAGATTGCTAGGAGATAACCCACACAGGATTATAAGGAGCTGACCCACACAGGATCGATAGGAGCTGACCCACACAAGATCGCTGGAGATGACCCACACAGGATCTCTAGGAGATTACCCACACATGATCGATGGGTGTTGACCCACACAGGATAACTTGACGTTGACCCACAAATGATCGGTGGAGCTGACCCACATAGGATTTCTTGGAGCTGACCCACATAGGATAGCTAGAAGAAATCTTCTCGTCACAACCATCTACTAGGGTTCTGGACTAGGCTTTCTTGTCTCTGGGAGAGTCCTCTCTCCAAGCCCCTAGTGGATTCTCCAAATTCCACAATGTCCCATGAAGAAGTATCTCAAAGGACCACTATGTCATAGTGGTCTCAACGCAATAGACGACCCATTATTTGGATGTATGATCTGTGAGTTATTATCTTTTTAGTCATGAGGGAATTTTTGGATTCGTGCTCGATCCAACCCAACTGTTTGCCAACATTATCCAAAACTCCAGTGGTGTATACCAATGGGACCATCTCGGTCCAAGATTTCTAGCGTCCCTGACTATTCATCAAATGGACGTCTGGTGACAATGTTGTGGCCAAAAGAATGTAAATGGGTCATAGGGGGCCCAGGTCCAGTTCGACCCAGTTGGACTTACCCGGCATTAACCGGCCTGGACCAAACCGGTTTGGTTCGACTCGGCTTGAACCGAATGGCCAGAATCGGTCTTCTAGGTGGCCTATCCCATTGGGTTTTCCCAGCCCGCTGGACGACCATGCTTTCTATGTCTGGCCTGACAGGCCGTGAGGGGCCGCGGAGGGCCACGGGTGGCCGCGAGGCCACGAAGGGTGTCGCGAGGGCGCGAGACTGTGTAGCGGCTCGACCGGGGGTTGCCACAAGGGAACAAGGCTGCGGGGTGGCTCAGCTTGGGCTGTTCAGATAGACGCTCAGTGGCGGCTCAGCTCAGACGGTGGCAGCAGCTCAGCACAGACGATGGCTCGGCCCGACGGCGGTGGTGTGACCCGGATGACGGTAGCATCTCGGCCCAGACAGTGGCGGCGACTCGGACGACGGTGTCGACTCTGAAACCTCAAATCTTGGGCTCAAACGTTGGTTCATCTTAGTGGAAAACGTTCCTCATTGGTGGGTTCCCTAAGGAAGAATTCTAAGTCGATGTTCTTTATTGGAGGGTGTCCTGACGAAGAAGTCAATATCGGTGTTGTTAGTTGGAGGAGCATTCTTCGTGGAAGAAGTGTAATTCTAGAAGGATTATCCTCTTAAAATTCCACCAAAAAATGAAAGAGGATCCAATAGAATTAACTTAAGAAGAGATTATATTGGCACACTCACTCAAATAGGAAAAATGAATGTTGCTCATTGGCATAATTAATGTGGAGGAACATCAAAAGGATCCCCAACATTAAAGGGGGCTTTGAGAGGTTCATCCTTCATTAAGAGGGAAGTTCAAGAGGTTCAAGCCTCGGGTGGTCCCCACTACGATAAATTCTCAATGGAGGTTAGGATCAAGTGGTCCCCACCACCATAACCTCTCATGGGTGGTTAATTCAGGTGGTCCCCACCTGTGAAACTTCCACATGGGAGATTCAGAACTAAATAAAATAAAATTTTACACACTTTATTTTATTTTATTCTTTTCACAAAAAACCAAAAAATTAACATTAACCGTCGACCAATTGTTGTCAAGGTGAAAGTCTTGTTAGAAAAATATTGGCGCTGCGAGATCAATGGTGCCCTTATATTTCAATTCCGATCACTGGTTCAAAAGTTAGAAAAACTCACTCGAATGATTACTGATCTTAGCCGAAATAATGTTTAACAATCCATTTCGGGCACTCCAAGCCTCAGAATCACATGCCGTGAATTTTCACAGACTCGTAAAATTTCCATTTATTTTAAAAAAAATAACATGGAAATTTCCAGTCTTTACATAATGGATATATACTAGGATATATTTTTAGATTACATTGTTAGAATAATCCTTGACAGAGGTGTTTAAATAATGATAGAAATCATTCCATTTCACTCTCCAATTTTGATAACCTCTAATCAAATTTTTTCTCACAATGTTGATAAAGGTCATGGTTTATCTTGAGGGCTTGGATAAAAGGGGATCTATTAAAATGATAATTTTACCGTATGGATCACGTGTTAGGTTAACCAATAAGGTCAATGGAGGTCGTATAGTTTTTAGATATTATCAAAATATGAATCTATTGGTGGGTAAGAATATATAACCTTTTCCCCAGATTAGTAATGTTCTTCACTAGTTGTAGGGAGCCCAATGGATCTTCATCATCAATATACACTCAAATTTTCACTATTTTAATTATAGAGACTAGGATATAAAAAATATAATGTTTCATTTAATATATTATTTATTTTCGTGATTAAGGATTCCATTTGGATAATGAATGTAGTGGAAGTGTTTTGACTATCACGAACATGATCTTCCAACCGTATCATTACTCAATATTCATGGTGTTTTTTGATGATATAATTATATACCCAATGATTCTAGAGAGGAATACCAGACATCTCGAAAATTTCCTATGTACATTTTGACTATATTGGTTTTATGGATTGTGGTAAAATTGATATGTTATGATTAATGTGTTTTATTACATTGGTCTTGGGTTTTCTAATATTGGTATATCTATGGGCCTATATAAATTTTAGGAAGTGATGTCTTAGGAATCTCTTCAAAATTTCTATCTTATTATGATCTTCATGGGTTATGTTTTATAATATTTTCATTTTATCTTGCTACACCCCAAGCTTCTACGGTACGTTTTCCTTTGAGTAATGCAATAACTGTCATTGTACGCAACTTCGAGATTCTAACACACCGCGAAAAATCAAACTAGCTATAATGAATAGTAATACCTATTTTTTAAAATTTTATAAATTCTATTCTACAAGATGGAATTTCTTTTTGAATTAGGAATATCAAAATTATCTTATGGTGAATTTTTTGTATTTTTCTGAAGACATTCAATTTTTGGAGAATAGTGGAAAACACGATGTTATTGGTTAAAATTTAATTTTTTTTAAATAATTTTTTATTTTATTTAAATTTATTTTAGGAAAAAATAGATACATAAAGCCTATATAAGTTCAATTTAATTCATTGAAGTCATTTTATAATACGTTTAGATATATAATAATTTTATTGAACTTTTTACCATCTTTTACCCACCTCTTAGGAGCATTTGCAAATTTGCATAAAACATTATTTTTCTGATTCTGTGAGTTGAATTTCAAAACACCTAGAGGCATGGTTGATATCAGTATGTGAAATGTGCTTAAATGAGATGAAAATAATTCTTCCTAAATATTATTTTTTGACTTTTATTTAGCACGGTTAAAAGTAAATTGGGAAATTAAGGGTAAAAATGATATCATAATTACCATAACATGTTTCCTAATTCTTTTGGATAAGTGTAATGCGACCAAAAACAACCTTAGGAATAATATAATATCCTTTTGGTCTACTTGTATTATATTAGGACATTTATTATTATTTTATATAATGAATAGTTAAAAGTGTTAAATTCAATGTTAAATAACTAAACGATTTTTAATATAGATTTAGACATAATATAAATTCGAATATAAATACTCATTAGAAAGAGAAAAAGTTTCATACATAATATTATTTTATTTATAATTTTTAAACATTTAATAATTTAATTTATTTATGACACAATGATGATGTCGTAATTATCTTATTAATGATAGATTAAAATAGTTGATAATATAAATATCCAAATAAATGTAATTTGAGTCTTTTGATGAATTACACTAATTTTATAGGTTAATATCACATGTTAGGGTTCATTAAATAAATTTTATTCTAATTGATAAAGTTTTTTAAGGATTTCAAACAAAATCAATTACTAAATAGTGTCAAAATTGAAAAAATTGAGTTTTTAAAAAAAATACTATATTATTTATGGATATAATATTTCTAAAAATATAAGGATAGGAAAAAATACTTAGATAAGGTTATATATATTAATAATGAACCATTTTGGATTTTCATGTCTTGTTATTGTAATTTTATTGACCAAATAATATAAAAATATAAAGTTACATGGTAAATGTCAAACTATTTAACTATGAGTTAAATCTATAAGATAAGTTTAATATATGGAACTAAAATTGTCTAAAACCTATAATTTGAGAGGTTTTAAACCCAACCCCATCTTAGCCTCGAAATAACTTTTTTTTGAGCCATTAGAAACCAAAAATAATTTTTTTAAAAAAATAATATTTCTAAATTTTTCTAAAGAGACCCTCACATCTCGTATAAAATGGTACTTCGCCTTCTCTAAATTTTACACCTCCTAAGCAATGTTTTTCAGCAAAAAACAACCAAAATATCCTTACAAATTATATAAATTCATCCTAGTAGACTTAAATGTATCATAAATACAATCTATGGTGGCATTTTGATCAAATCAAATGAAAGAACCTGAAGAGGAGGTAAATATTTCATCACCTATTCCATGTTATTTTCTTATTCCACTTCCTCATTCTTTGTTATTTCTATTCTCAAATATTAACTCCATTAAATTCTATATGCATTTATGTTATTATAAATATGGTAAAAACATATTCGTTATTCTATTCATCCTATAAATGACAAAGTCACCATACGTGTATACGTACAACACGTTGTGGTGTAGTTTTTTATTCAAACACGTCATTAATTGGATGGGAATAATAATGAGTATAAATGATGTAAATAAAAAAATATAACATGTTAATTATTCTGTATATATGATATACCATCCAATTACATACGATTTTACCATCAATATACTGATATTGTCGCTCGTGTGTACGTACGGATTACCGTCTCCACAAACGCGATGAGTTTCTTTCTCCATCGTAATCATTCAAGAATAATTTTCATTTTATGATAAAAAATAATGTTTATGAACATAATATAATTCATTATATTAATCAAATACATAATATCTATAACATAAATGTCTTACATAACAAATCATAATACCCCAAATAATGATACTACAATAATATTATTAACAAAAGCAATATTAGAGGATCATATAAAATAACATATTTATGTATATAGTTCTTGAATACTTTAATATCAATGTTTTAACTATTATCCAGGAGGGTAACATACAATCGACTAAGGAAAATTACATGGTAAAATTTAATTTCAAAATTTCTTTAATATCTGAAGTTGTTTCTACATAAGTATCTATTGAGACCTCTTTGTAGTTATGCACCGATTCACTTTTATATGGTGTATATACTGTCCTCAGACATATTATATCATGAATACCTTTATTCTCATGATATTATAATTTTTTGATTAATTTTATCCCTCAATTACTTGTTTTCAAGCATCTCTTATTTGTTTACGAAATCAGTAACTAAAATATAGTTTTAAATGTTTTAAATATATATTCTCCTAAATCGTTCTCATTAATGTCCATTTTTTAAAAATGGTTTTAAGTATTTATTTATGTAGACATTAATGTTTTTAATTCAAAATTCTTTTTAAAAGTTTCAAAGTGGTATGAGACACTTTGATTAGAAAATATCTTTCAAATGACTTCTTTGATAAATAGTGTGACATTTAAATGTTTTCAAGAAGAAAGGGGATATTTCTCTCAATAGTTTTAATGAGTATATTCATCTTTTTCATTATCCATCAGTGTATTTTATTCTTGATTGATGTGTATTTATTATAATACAATCATCCATACTATATTTAATGAGTTATGTTTGACTGTGGATGTGCTATTTTTATACTATTCGTGGTTTGTGGTAAAAATATGGACATTTCGTGTGCTAGTTTTAATACGAATGATTAGATTATGTGTCACCCTTTCATATGAGGAATGCATTGGAGTTATTAAGTGAAGGGTGGAGCTTGATATATCTCCTCAATTATTTGGTAGGTCTCATAAGACAAACTTGTGTCATGGTATAAGGCCTTGACAAAATCTTATTTGTACTCTTGGCACAAGGCCTTGAATATGTGGTTATGAAGTCTGGCATTTTTCATTTCATCATTATGAAATTTTCTATTGATATTGCATGTGATTATTCTACAAGTATAATATCAATGCGAATATGTAAATGGAATTATTTTATTTTATATTTTCCATATTATGCTGAATATTAATTTTAAAAGGCTTTTGTTTTAATCTTATACATTGCCTTAAATGTTTATTCTTATTTATGAATGTTTCTGTTATATTGTTATCCTTACTATGCATCTGAGCTCACCCTTTTCTATGTTTTATTTTTCCCAGGATGTGAAGAAGTATTTTATGGTTGACCTATAGGGATAGGCTATGTATATAAGTGTTTCTAAAAGGAAAAAATGGTGTTGATGTTTTCATTTCATGATGTAAGGTAAAATAAATGAATGTATATAGTATTTCCAAGTCTACTAAACTGATCAGTATTTTGGGAAATTATTCCATGTATCATGCTAATGTTATGTAATAATGCACTGACTCTGGGTAACTCGGGTCAGGGCGTTATAGTTAGTATAAGAAGAAGTTTAGTACAATCCTTGGAAACTAGATTTAGAACAACATTGATTAGAGAACACTACTCTAAGATAGACTTTGAGGATTAGTATAGAAGAAATTCCAAGAATATAGTTACTATAAATATTTTGTGTGTTTTCAAAGAAATACATCCCTTTCTAGATAGGAACTGGTGGAGGTGCCTCTGGAACAGATGTACCTAGGCGAAAAACCTGAAAATACCTCTTTGAGCTAGACTTGAACTGGAACTGGTGCACGATAATGGTCCTTGCTTTTCTCTTGGTTGTGACTCTCTCGGGGGATACACTTAGGATAATTCTAATTTTCTTCAAAACCCATTATGAAGGATTTAGGAGTATATACTTCCTAAAAGAAAATAATTTTATGAATATGGATTATATACATAAATTGTTCAATTTATGTTAACTGTTTTACATGTTTGGAATTATGTGTTGCGATTCATAAACTAATCTAGTGTATCCCAATGTTTAGAAATGGTGCCTAGTGGAAGGAATGGAAACCATATTAATAAACATAATCTATGTGGGGATTTCTGTCCTACTCAATATAATTATAGTGGAGCTGGTGATGAAACTGGTGCTGATCAGCCTATCACCATACTGGGAAAACTTACTCAGGTTATGAATAATAACCATACCTGTATGGAGAACCATGAACCAAAATGTGAAGGAACAATGTTATACTGCTTCTTGAGTTAACAAGAAACTACATTAAATGGGATTACAAATACATAATATCTTAGCAGTGGATAATTTCCTTAGAGAAAATATTTCTCGATTTGGGGAGTAGTGAAAGGGATAAAGTTTTCAGGGTAGTTTATCACCTCACGGGAGATACAGATCAATGGTGGTCATTAATCTAAAATAAAATGAATATGAATAAGTATCAAACATGGATTTGAGGGAGTTTAAAGTGTTTTTCTAAGAAAAATTCTTTCCTCTTGACCATCGAGGAGATATGGAAAGAAAAATAACTGATTCTGAGAAAAAAGGGGGATGAGAATGTCGCAAAGTATGAGGCTAACATTACAAGGATGTAAAGGCATGCAACATATTATATACGTAACCCAAGAGGTAGTTTATATCATTCGTTTATGGGTTAAAACCATCTCTCCATCTAGAATTAATCTCACAATCCTTCTCATCGTACGAAGATATATTCTCATGTTCTATCAAGACAGAAAATGAATTCTCTAAGCCTTATGACTTTAACGAAATGAAAGAGAAAAATCGATCTGCTGAACACTCAGGAAATAGAAATAAAGGGAATAGGGGAGAAGTTGAAAATCCATCCTATGGTAAATGTGGGAAGAATAACCCTAGTAATTTCTTGAAGGGAATGGGATTCTACTACATGTGTGGTGAAACAAGCCACCAAGCTCATGATTGGAAGGGGAAGAAAGAGGCTTTCAATGTTTAATTCTAAAATTTTATAGAAAAGGGGAATTATGCAATTGAACATCCTATACTATAAGGGAAATTAACTCAGAAAAAGGCAACAGGAATTGTCCATGCTTATGTGATCACTACTATTGAGGTTGAAGCTCTGAAAGATGTGGTTCTAGGTAATTTAATGGTTTCCTCAAGTTTAGCCATTTCTTTATTTGATTCTAGATCATCGCATTATTTCATATCATCATAGTTTTCTATGAAAATTAGATATTTTCAATTTGACATAACAAGGGAGTTGTCAGTCAAAACACCTAACGGATGTATAATCACAAAAATGTTTTTTGAATTAGTTCCCATTAGGGTATATAAATATTCTTTATCTGCTAGTCTCATCGTCATACCCATGATTGAATTTGATATAATCCTCAGAATGGATTGTATTTCGTACTATGATGCAAAAAGTTATTATAAGAAAAAGGAGGTTAAAAAATTTTATGATGATAAGGAGTACCTTATCTTTAGATTAGAAATGTCACCACTAGATTCTTATCTGGATCCTCCCCTAGTAGCTCTACTGTATTCAATTATTGGGGAATAATAGAATGAAATTACTATGGGTGAGGAAAATAATGTTTGAATAGAGGACGTGCCTATTGTTCAAGAATATGTTGACGTTTTTCTTGAGGATTTACCTAGACATCCTCCAGAACGAGGAATTGAGTTTTCCATTGATTTAATTCCTGGTTCAAGGCTCATATCAAAGACTCCATATAGAATGGCAACTGTGGAATTAGTGGAACTAAATAAACAACTAGTGGAATTTGGTAATAAGGGATTTATTCACCCAAGTGTTTCTCTATGGTGAGCCCCTGTTCTTTTGTTAAGAAGAAAAATATATCAATGAGGTTGTGCATTGACTACAGGGAGATCAATTCTATATTAATAATAAACAAGTATCCCCTACCTCACATTGATGATTTATTCGACCAACTTCATGGAGCTCAATATTTATCAAATATTGGCCTTTGATATGGATATCATCAGTTGTGTGTGAAGAAGGAAGACATTCCGAAAACATCATTTCGAACAAGTTACGAGAATTATGAGTTTATAGAAATGCCTTATGTATTGACTAGTGTACCCTCTGTCTTCATGTAACTAATGAATTGAGTTTTCAAGGAATATCTTGATGACATTTTAGTGGTATTTATTGATGATATCTTGGTATAATCAAAAAAATAAGATGATCAGGAAAATGAAATGAGTAGTATTCTGAGAACCATCAGAATAAATGAATTGTATGGAATGTTTAGCAAGTGAAAATTCTAGATTTAAGAGATTTATTTTCATGGCCATATTATTTCTAAGGATGAAATCTCCGTTGACCCCTCAAAGAACAAGGAAATCAAATAATGTCTAGCACTGATGAGTATAACTGAGGTATGCAGTTTTATTGGTTTAGCAGGTTATTATCGGTGTTTTTTTCCAGAATTTTTCCCGATTGGCTAACCAATTATCAATTCTGAATCGTAAAGGGGATAAATGTTTTTGGACAAAATAATTTGAAAAATGTTTTCAAAAACTGAAGTTAAGATTATTTAATTCTCCTATATTGACTCTTCCATTAGGTAATGATGGGTTTTTTTATTTATTGTGATGCTTAAAAGGAAGGACTTGGTTTTTTCCTTATGCAGAATGATAGAGTTATGCATCACGACAACTAAAAATTCACGATCAAAACAATGCCACTCATGATCTTGAGTTAGGAGCTGTAATATTTTCCCTGAAAATATGGAGTCACTATCTCTATGGTAAAAAATGTGAGATTTATACTGATCACAAGAGTTTGAAATATATTTTATCATAGAATGAACTCAAAATGAGGCAAAAATGATTGCTTGAACTACTCAAGGATTATGATTGAAAAATACACTACCACCCGGGGATGGAAAATAAGGTGACATATGCTTTGAGCAGAAAGGATCATTGAGTTTTCAACATGATGAGAGTTTAAAGGGATCCCATTTTCATGGATATTGTAAAGATGGATATGGGAAAACCATGGAATGTGAAACATCAATAATTTCTCAAATGGTTTCCAAAACATCTTAACTAGAAGGTTAAAGAGTTCTCATACTGATGAGGAGGCGTTTCAAATGAAGATTAAAGTTGTGATCGATGGTAGGTTGAGGGACTTCATATATGAAGATGGAATTTTGAAATTTGGGGAGAGACATTGTGTTTCTCACATACCTAGTCTAAAAATGGAATTGTTGGATGATTCTCAAAGTTCTAATTTCTCTATACACCCTGGGAGAAACAAGATGCATAGAGATTTGAAGGAATATTTTTTGTGGTACAACATGATGAGGGAGATTACTGATTTTATGTCATGATGTATGGTTTTTCAACGAGTGAAATCTAGAAGGCAACAGCCTGGAAGAGTCATGCGACCTCATCCCATACCTGAGTGGAAATGAGATAATATTATGATAGACTTTGTTATGGGGCTAAAAAGGCTCCTAGAAGGAATGATGCAATATGGTTCATTATTGATCATCTTACCAAGTAAGAAAATTTTCTAGCTATAAGATAAGTTTTACCACTTGAATATATGGAAATACTATATATTAATGATGTTTTAAGACTTCATGGAGTACCCCTATAGATTATTTCTAATCATGATCCCTGTTTTACATCAAGATACAAGAAAAGTATTCAAATGGACCATGATACTAATCTTCGTTTGAGTACTGACTGCCACCCTCAAACCGATGGACAATCAGAATGGACTATTCAAACCATGGAAGACATGTTGAGATCATTCTCACATTTTATTCAAGGTATGTTGGATCAATATTTACCACTAGTATAATTTTTTTATAACAATAGATTCCATTCAAATATTCAGATGGTAGTATATGATCCATTATACGAAAATATATGTCGCACACCAACTTCTTGGGGTGACGATAGTGAATGAAAACCCATAGGCCCAGAACTTGTTGAGGAAACAATGGAAAAGTTGATGGTTATCCAAACCCACATAAAATCATCCCAATGTAGGAAAAAGAGATATGCCAATAACCAAAGGAATGATTCTGAATTTCAAGTAGGAGACCATGTTTTCGTGAATGTATCTCCCTGGAATGGTGTTATACATTTTGGTAAGAAGGGTAAATTGATTCCTAGGTATATCAGACCTTTAAAAATTCAAGAATGAATTGGAGTTGTAGTGTATCATTTGGAAATGCCTCCAAGTATCTCTAAAGGTCATGATGTGTTCAACGTATCATTCTTCAGAATATACAACCATATCCCAACGCTTGTACTCACCTATGAGGAAATTGAACTGGAACCAGATCTATCTTATTGTGAAGAGCCTGTCAGAATTCCTGATACTAGAGAAAAAGTGATAAAAAACAGGATGACTCATCTGGTAAAAGTAATATGCATAAATCATAAGATGGAAGAGGAAACTTAGGAACCAAACATATGATGAAAAACCACATGAATCGTTTTATGGGGTAATATTCTAGAAAATTCAAGGATGAAATTATTTTTAAGAGGGTTGAATGTAACACCTCATGCTTTCATGGTACGTTTTCATTTGAATAATGCAATGGCTTCCATTATAAGCAACTTCGATATTATAACACACCACAACCAATAAAATTAGCCGTTTTGAATAAGAATACCCACTTTTTGAAATTTTCGTAATTTTATTTTTCAAAATGGACTTTATTTTTAAATTTGGAATATCGAAATTATATTAGTGTGGAATGTTGGTATTTTTCTGAAAATGTTCCATTTTTATGAATAGTGAAAAACATTGTGTTATTGGTTAATACCAAATTTTATATTTAAATAAATATTTATTTTATTTAAATTTATTTTATGTCAAAACAGATACATAATTCTTATATAAGATCAATTTAATTCCTAGCAGTCATTTTATAATAAGTTTAAATATATAAAAAAATTGGAACATTTTACCATCTTTCACCCACCTACTAGGAGCATTTGTAAATTTGTATAAAACCTAATTTTACCGCTTCTGTGAGTGGAATTTTCAAAATTAGAGAGACATCGTTGATATCAGTAAGTAAAATGTGGTTCAATAACATGAACATAATATTTGGTGAATAGTATCTTGTGACTTTTATTTATCACGATTAAATGTAAATATGGTAATTAAGGGTAAAAATGATATCATAATTACCCTAACACATGTCCTAATTCTATTGGATAAGTTTAATTAGACCAAAAACCTACTTATGAATAAAATATGATATTTTTGGTCCAATTGGATTAGAATAAAACATTTATTATTATTTTATTTAAAGAAGTGTTAAAAATGATAAACTCATAGTTTAATAACTAAACCATTTTAATATAAAAATACATACAATATAAATTAGAATATAAATATTCATTAGAATGATATAAATATTTCCTACATAATGGTATTTTATTTATAATTTTTAGACATTAAATAATTTAATTTATTAATGACACAATGATGATGGAATAATTACCTTATTAATGAATGATAATATAATTGATATTATAAATATCCAAATAAATGTAATTTTAGACTTTTGATAGATTACACTAATTTTTTAGGATAATATGACATGTTAGGGTTGATTTAATATATTTTATTTGAATTGATACAGTTTTTACGGCTTAAGAAAACAAAATACTAAATAGTGGAAAAATTGACATAATTGAGTTTTTAAAACAAATACTATAATATAAATTGATATAATATTCATAAAAATCTATGTTTAGGAAAAATGACATATAAAACATTATATATATTAATAATGAACCACTTTGGTTTCCATTGGCATGTTATAGTATGTTTATTAACCATATAATTTAAAAATACAAAGAGACATGGTAAATGTCAAACTATTTAACTAAGAGTTAAATCTAAAAGATAAGGTCAAAATAGTGACATAAACCTCCCTAAAACCTATTGGTCGAGAGGTTTTGTGAAAAATACCATCTTTATCTTGGAAATAAATCATTTTGGAACCATTAGAGACAGAAAATGATTTTATTATAAAATAATATTTCCAGCTTTTCCTAAAGTGACTGTCACCTTTCTTATAAAAGGGTACATCCCATTCTCTTAATTTAACATCTCCAATGTCATTTTTCTCAGAGAAAATCTACCCAAATTTCCTCCCAAATTCCCTCACTTAAAACTAGAGACCTTACTTTGATCATAATTCCAACATAAGGATCCCTTTTGATCAAATCAAAAAGGGGAACCTCAAGAAGAGGTAAATATTTCATCACCTCTTTCAAGTTCTTTTCTTCTTCCACTTCATCATTATTTATTGTTTCAATTATAAAATAATAACTCCATTATCTTCTATATATTGTGTTTTTATTATAAATATGGTAACACAATATTCTTTATTCTATCCATCCTATAAATGACAAAGTTACCATACGTGTGTACATACAGCTTACTGTCTCCACATTGTGGTGTAGTTTTTTTTTCAAACACTTAATTATTTGGATAGGTATAATAATGAGTATAAATGATTTAAATAAGAAATATAACATGTTTATGACTCTGTATATTTTATATTCCATCCATTTACACACTATTTCACCATCAATATAATGATATTGTCGCTCGTGCATACGTACGAATTACCGTCTCCACGAAAGCGAAGAGATCCATTACCCATCATAATCATTCAAGAGTAATTTTCATTTTATGAATAAAAATAAATATTATGAACAGAATATTATTCTGTATATGAATCAAATACATCCTATCCATAACTAACATGGCTAACGTAACCAAGCATAACTCCCAAAATGATGATATTACAGAAGTATTATTAACAAATAAAATATTAGAGGATCATCTATGATATCATATTTATGTAAATAGTTCTAGAATAATTTAATAAAAATGTTTTAACTATTATAAAGGAGTTTAACATACCATCGACTAAGGAAAAGTACAATCTAAGGATTAATTTCACAATCTCTTTATTATCTGAGGTTTTTTTAACGTAAATATCTATTCACACCTTTTTTTTGTTATGCACCAATTCAATTTTTTGTGGTGTATGTACTATCCTATGACATATTATATCATCAATCCTTTTATTCTAATGAATTTTTAATGTTTTTATTAATGCAATTCATCAATTACTTGTATTCAAGCGTCACTTATTTGGTTATGAAATCTTTAACTAAAATATCTTTTAAAATGTTTTAAATATTTATTCTTCTAAATCATTCTCATTAATTTCAATGTTATTAAAATAGTTTTATGTATTTATTATTATGGAAATGAATGTTTTGAAATCAAAATTCGTTTTAAAAGTTTCAATGAGGGTTGGGACACTTTGATTCAAAAATCTCATTTAAACAACTTCTTTGATAAATAGTGTGACATTTAAATGTTTTCAAGAAAAATGGGATATTTATATCAAATAGTTTTAAGGACTATTTTCATCTATGTAATCATTCATCAGTGTATTTTATTCATGAGTGACGTTGATTTTTTATAATATAGTCATCCATATTGTATTGAATTAGTTATGTTTGACTATGGATGTACTATTTTTCTGCCATTCATGGTTTTTGGTTAAATTATTGACATTTTTTATGCTAGTTTTAATACGAATGTTTAGATTATATTTCAACCTTTCATATGAGGAATGCGTTGGACTTAGTAAGTGTAGTGTGGAGCTCGCTATAGCTCCTCGATGCATCAGTAGGTCTTGTGAGACAAACTAGTGTCTTTGCACAAGGCCTTGAAAAATTTTTATTTGTAATCTATGCATAAGGTCGTGACTATATGGTTCTAATTTCTGGAACTATTAATTATATCATTATGAAATTGGCTATTGATATTTCATGTGATTGTTCGACTAGAAAAATATCCATGTGAATACGTAAATGGAATTATTTGATTTTATCTTTTCCATATTATTCCAATGTTTATGTTTGAAAGGATTCTGTTTTAGTCTTATACATTTCCTTAAATTTTTACGATTATTTGTGAATGTTTCTGATATATTGTTATCCTTACTGAGCATCTAAGCTCACCATTTTCTATGTGTTTTCTCTAGGAAGTGAAGAAGTATTTTATAGTTGACCTATAGGGAAAGGCTATGGATATAAGTGTGTTCAAAAGGGGACAAAATGTTGTTTATGTTTTCATTTCATGATTTAATGTAAAACTTATGAAAGTATCTAGTACTTCCAATGCTACTAAACTGATCGGTCTTTTGGTACTTCATTCCTTGTATCATGTCTATGTTATGTAAAAATGCACTGACTCTAGGTAACTGGGATTGGGGAATTACATATCTTATACTTATCCCATTTATCAAAACGCATGGATATGATGATGAATAATGGATTTATGTTCTAATTAATGTACTAGTTTGAATAGTAGTTCATTAAGATGAAAATTTGGTTGACTAAAATTCCAGTTTTGATACTTCGGGATACATGGTTTGGTTATGATACATACTTTAATGAATCAAGAGTTTATGTAGAAAAGTTATGATGTATATGGATTAGGTGGTAGCTTATGGGACATTTCATCTATAACCCAATGAAAAAAACAATCCAACCCAATCCATCATGTTTGCATCCATGGTCAAATTGTTGATGTGTTTTAAAAACAATATCCTCAATGAGAGGATATTTTTCTTCACTAACCACAAGATCCTTATCTATACATCACATAATGGGCCTCTATATGAGTTAGAGGATCTTGGTAGAGCAAAAATATATTTTCAAAATTGATATTTCATATAAAACAGGTAAATATTACATCGTTACAATTTATTATTATTGTAGTATGTAGGTAGCTCATGACCTCGGGGAATATCCTTCAGAGAAATGATGATGACTAATGAGTTTGTTTGATGAATATAGAATTTATTATATTGATGAAAATGGAATGATGACATGATCTTCATTTGTGGTTATAGCTAAAGTCCTAGACTGACTAAAGGATTTACATGAAAGTTACACAGAGTGATTTGTGAAATGGGAATAGTTTGCAAGAGGTGACACATTAAACATGTGTTCATAGGTTGATGATGATGTGATCCTAGTAAATAATAGATTATTTTTCCTTATTTTCATCATACAAGAAAAAATTAAATACTTCTCATACTCTATGTTGATTGTACATACTAGAGTGGGAAATAGTTTTCATGAATTTAATCCAAATCTTTGGTGGATAGAGATGAAGAGAGATAACATTGGATCCATTTTGTAATACCTTACCTACTAGAGGATAATGGCTTAGTTCCAATATCCCATTAGACTACACCAGTCACTTCTTATTACCATGTTGAAGTATGGGGAAACATTATGGAATTTATTATGGATTTTCCTAGGATATTAAGGATCTATGATTTCTTTCGGTGGTTTTTGATCATATAAAAAAATCATTTATTAATAATATGGGTGACTCACTATGCAGATGAGCTAGGAATGATGTACATCCATGAAATATTATGATATCATGGATTTCCTTGAAGATTTTATCTATAGAGATGATAAATTAATATCTTAGTTTTCACAGGACCTATTTGTGGACTTAGGTACTCATGTAATATTAAGCCTAACATACCATCCCCAGATAAAAGGATTTTCAGAGTGCACAATTTACATTCTTGAGGAAATGAATTGAACCTATGTATTATACATCAATGTAGAATTGTATGATCACCTATCCTTGGTCATGTTATCATAAATTTATTTTTCATAGAATTATATTCAGATGGATCATCATGGTTCTCACTTTGGTAGGGCATTCCATTCACTACATTATAGGAATATTCATTGTGAGGCAGTTGTTGTACAACAAATATTGTGTCTAAGACCTCTGAGATTGTGTATATTATTTAAAAGAGGTTGTTCATAGCTCACAAATTGGTGAGATTATATGATAGCCGTAGGATAGTACCATTAGATGTTTTTTGGTAATATGTTAATTCTTAGTGCCACACCTATGATTGGCCACTAATGATTTACGATGAAAGGGAAGCTAGAATTATGTTTTTTAGACAATTTCAGATCACTAAATCCATTAGGATAATGATATATCATTTCAGTCTTCCTTATTTATATTGAGGTATGCATGAATTGTTTCACATGTCTCATATTTGGTGGTAAAAACAAAATTAAAAGCATGTCATCGACTATTGTTATGTGGAGGGTGACTTTAACACATAGTAAATGGAAAAAATTTCAGGGAATGAAAAATAGAGTGAGAATGTCTTAGTTGGATCGATGGTTCCAATTTCAATATTCTACAGTGTCATGGATGAATCCATCAAGGGAATTAATGTTTAGAGGTACATGTTTGAGAATAGTGACCCCAATTTTAAGATAAATACTCTAAGAGACACATCTTAAGGATAAAAAGTATGTGTGGTGGAATAATTTAATGGAATATTATTTTTTAAATGAATCATGAGTTAATTTCATCCTTTAATAATTTTTTTTGTTCAAAAAATTATTTCGGATGAGTTCTAGGGGTTTTTAGTTGGTTTCATATTATTTTGGAGGCCTTTTAAAAACTTTATAGCTTATGAATGGTTTTCCAAAACCATGTATATTCTCTAGAAAACCGTAAAACTAGATGTATATTAAATATGGAGGGTTCATGATTTGGTTTCACAATTTTAGAGTCTATAAAACTCACCAATAAAACTATGTGGTAAGAACCACTGGCTAATAGAATGTTTGGGGAATAAAATTAAAAATTTATATGTAAATAACTCTTCATTTCTAGATGCCATGAAATAGTGAACAGTTAGTCAGATTGACCAGCTAATCAATGAATGAATGAAATTAATGATCTGAATTCCTCATTTATAACCATTTATGGTCAATTGGACTTGTTATAATTTTAATAGGATGTTCATAGAATTTTTTAGAATCCCTTTTCCTTCTCTACTAGATTCCTCTCCTCTAAAATTAGATTTTTTTAATACAAGTGGTTTGATGATATAGAATTATGGAATGTGATATGAAACGATATATCATTTCAGTTTCTCCTTGATCTAAATTTTCTAATGATTTATTTGATTTATATTCAATGAAGGTCAAAAATATTTTATATCTAATGTCAAATAATGATTGATTATTAGATATTATTTCGATCTGGGGTGGTTTCAATTTTTCATTGTCATCCACTTTGATTGGAGTAAAATCTTTTAGGAATGGTGGATGCATCCAGACTAGTTTCCATAGATTGATCATCTGCATGCACTCTTATTAATAATTATCTTATGTAATAACTTTTCTTTTTATGTATTGATGATGGATAGTTTTTCATTTAGTAGACCCAAGGTCCTTATATATAACTGATGGGGGATTAGTGATCCATTCCAGGATCAGTAATGGATCTAGTGAATTGGTTTTGACTCCATCAAAATACATCAAAATTTCTTCCATGGGAAAATAAAATTATGTATGTGATTTTAGAACCACCATTAATGAAATGAAATTTCCTTTATAATAAATTTTAAACTGCCTTCTTGAAGAATAAGAACCCAAGATAAACATCCATGGTTTGAGATATTATTATCCATTTGTGTCCAATGTCGTTTAGGGGTTAATACATGAGAAACCCATTAATTCATCATCAAAATCCCTTTTTTAGGATGGTAATTTCCATTTCGGTATCTTGTATGCACATGTTTCCTTGGTATGTTTCTCATATTGGCATACATTGAAGTTCTTTATTGATTTTTATTACATGTGGGTGGCATTATAGCCTAGGATACCCATTTGTGTCATTGGTTTCAGTGATTATACATGCATATATTTTGGTCTTTTTTACTAATAATCACATGTACTATATGGTTCTACTATTTTCTCATTATGATATGTTATTATTTTCATTGTATAAAATACGCTTTTATGTGTATTTCCATGAATTTGATGTTATTTCTATTGGTTCTTATAATATTTGGATCTTCATGTCCTTTTTATCAACTAGAGTAGGAGTGTTCATTACATGAGGCAATGGAGATGATGAAACTAAAGACATGATAGGGGAATAAAGAAGAATCAGGTATGTAATGTAATTCAATCAATGCATAGTGGATTCCAAGTACTGTATTCACTCGATGCCCAGTGGATGACAAGCTTTATGATAACTCAATTCGAAATTGTTTTTATGTATCATGATTCACATAATTACTAGTTGATACCGAGTATCATGTTCACATAATTCCTTGAGGATGTTGATAAGTATGATTACTAGAATTTTGTGAATAGTTATCTATTACTTTTGATATATTGATATTCCTTTAGGCATGGAGCAGATGTAGGTAAAATTGTGGCAGATTAGACTGTACACGAGTTCTACATATGAAATTGTTTGTGATTTCTTGTTAATTTATTATTACCAAGGAAGAAAAAATATACTTATGGACATATTTTTGTGAAGCATTGGTCATGTATTGTTAGGTTATATTACTCAAACCCAAAACATGCATATCAATATGTTTGTAGATATCATGTGTAGGGATCCATTTTGGGAATGTGATTCATGGAAGATAGTTGAGATGAAAAATATGGAGGAGGTTGTAGGACCAAGACATACTCTAGAGGACTCCATATTGTTCACTTATTTATCATATTTCACTTATTACCATGGTTTTCCATTACACATTAGGATCCCAAATTATTTCAATTTTTCGACATGTGTTCTATTATATATTATATTCATCGACATATAACTGTTAGAATTATTTCATAATTTATATAATTTTTGGTTAAAGTATATAATATTAAAATTATAGTCTTTCCAAGGGTTCTTTTTAGATACAAACTTGTAGTAAGCAATTTATTATATATTTTAGGTATGGATGAGGTTTTGTGACTTATCGGATCATGCCAAATGGTTTTGTTATGACCAAGATGATGAGAAATGAGATCATTTTCTGGAATTTTTTATATATAAAGAATGTGTTAAAAAGGATAAAAGACTATATAAAAAGAAATAGAAATCACATCACTTTTTATTGGAATAAAAAAACCATCATATTCATGTAATTATACCTGAATTACATGAAAAGGTTGATTCTATTTTGGTAGAATATTTGTGGAGGTAAAGGGTTAATGGATTAACTCTAAATTCGGTATGAATTCTTTGATCGTAATGAAGATAATATGAGTTTTTATTACTATAATTTAAATTTTATGATGTTTTTATAATCATGGAGTTATCATAAATCATAAGATAGTTGTAGAACTTGTGATGCAAGATTAATGAAATAAGGGAGGAGAGTAGGTGATGGATATCATATTTATCTTGATGTTAATATATCCAATTTTATTCAATCCAATTGAAATTCGGACAATCTTATTTAGTCTGAGATGTAATGAATGATATTGTTGGAAGAGTAAGAAGATTATATAAATTTGGGATGTTACAATACATTCCAACGTAAGTCAGACGATGTTATATTAAGTCTTAGGTGTATTCAAAGTCCTAAAGGAAGGCATTTTTTAAGATGAAGTTTTTGATTGAAGGATATTTTGGATGTAAAATATACTTAAACTAGTCCACATATTATGTATTCAATCATATTACCTAGAGATATATTTTTATGTTCGGGAGAAGTTAGTCGTATGATATTCAGAAGAAAATTTTTAATTTTGATTTGTTTTCAAATATATTTTTTCAGCTGTGTCAAGATCCATCTTATAAAAATTGATGTCAATTCATATTCTTGAAGAGAACAAGATGTCTATGTGGTTGAATCACTTCATTCATGTTAATATAGAGAAGTGATTAAAGAAATATATGGATGTATTGTTGATGGGGATTTAAAAAATATAATAATATGTTTTGTTTTCAACAATTTGTAACAATCTTTACAATGAATAAAAAACACCTGAATGGATTTTGTAATGAAAATTAATACTGTAAATTTCATCATTCATTTTCATTCAAATGGTAGGGAGCATTGTATTGATGAAATCAGATTGATCTAATCTAATATAAAATAGAATCAGAGTGGTATTTGTAAAGAAGTTTTCATGGAAATATGTAGATTTAAGAATATATGATAATATTCGAGAAGAGTTAAGAAGGGTTAAAAAATTCATAAATGCACTTGAAATTCAAGGGATCATTAAAATTCCTCAAATTTGGTTTAGTAGGAAACCATTTTATATTCCCACCAAAACCATCATTGGGTTACCTATAATAGGTGACAAGTGTATCATACTTTTTCAATGTCAATTACAAGTGTACTATTCAAAGTATAATAGAGATAAGATCATATGATTAAGTGAGAGAAAGAATTTTCTATTATTAAATTAGTTGAAGAAGTTTTTAGGGAGAGATTTTGAAGGAGAAGAGACATGATCGCAACATATTCAAATGATCATTGAACTCTGATGTTTATCATATTCATCTGTTTATCACATTCTATTTTTCATTGTATCTGGATGGTCATTGTATTAGGCTAGATAATAATATCACGATTTCAATTTTGGGATTTGAATAATGGGTAATAAAGATTTATGTATGGTATCAATCATATTATGATACATAAATTTTATCATAGGGGGAAAACAGATTGAAAGAATCAGAATGGGCAGATCAGATTTGACAATCAGAATGAGTTCTATATCAATGTCCTTTTTGTTCTTAGTAGCTTATGGGTATGAAATTGAGGAATAGTTTTGACATGAATAAATTTGTTGAAATTTAAGAAGAAACAAAGGTAATATGTGTTGTTACACAAACATTGTATTAAACATTTGTGCTACAGGGTTCACATGCACTATTCGAATGCTTATCAAGTGAAACAAGAGTGTAAGATCCTAACGTCCTTATTTTATTTGAGAAAAAAATGATTTTCTTCTAGTGGATTGTGTTTTCTTGGATCATTTCAAAACAATACCAAGGAAGTAGTTATTCTTATTGAATAGTGAACCTTGTAAATACTTCTATTCCATTAGATGTGTGTCTAAATTGTTTTTAGTAGGGAATGGAATATATAACAATGTGAGAATGATGTTTAATATGAATGGAAACATAAAATAAAAATTATCACAGATTCACCCACTCCCCCTCTTAGTGACACAATTATCATGTTGGGACACATTGAACTGGTATTAGAGCTGAAGGTATCCTTTACTTATTCATGGATGACGGAAAACATTAAATTGTGTGAAATGTATAGGTATTCCAGTATTCAATGGTATGAATTAACATTTTTGGAAATATAGAATTTTTTCTTATCTTATGTCAATTGGATATGATGTTCTTCAATATATAACAGATTTGATTCCTCATATTGATGTTAAAGTTTCTGTTAGTTCTATTTTTAAGAAGAATCATGGGAATGAATTAAAGGATAATAATGATTTATTATCATCGTTTTTGAAAGTTAATTATAAATTGTTTACGGTATTTCAACAACAAAAAGTATATGGGAAAAATTTAAAAATATATATGAAGGAAATAAAAAAGTGATGATGGAAAAATTAGAAGTCTAGAGATTGATGTATAAGGATTTAAAGATGGGTGAATACAAATCTATTGGGGGCTTATTTACTAGTGAAAATGAAATTTTCATCACTATCAGACGTCTTTGTGAAAATATATATGATTCTATAGTTGTGGAAAATATTTTGAGACTCATTACGAATATGTTTGATTAAAAAATTTCTCCAATGCAAGATAAAGGTCTTGAAACATTTTCTCCAAATGATTTTCATAGAACTATAATTACATATTAAAGAATAAGGAAGAATTTTGTGGGATGTAATACACAAGTCTACAAAGAATTTTATTTCTTAGTTTCTCTAAATGAAATGTCAATGAATATTATAATTAAAGATGAAGCTGATGAATTAGATTCGAAAACATAGATATGTAAAAAAATTTGATAATATTTTATCCTTCTTTTTTAAAAATTATTAAGGTGGTATATTGAAATTAAAATGGAAACATCCCATGACGTTTTTTAAATGTGGAGCTATTGGTAATTTTGTTGATAATTATCCTCAAATAATTATTGGAGATGTAAGGACCTATAATTTTGCATGTAATTTTATTTAAATATATAAGAATATTATGAGTATGAAAAAATTGATGGCGCGTGATTCCGAGGCCTGGTGTTCCCAGAATAAACGTATGAACTTTTTTAAGGTACATTATGTAAACACGCGAGTGTCATTTTCTAACTTTTCAATCAGTGGTTGGATTAAAAATATGAGGGCACCGTTATACTCCCAGCACCGAGATTTACTTCAATGATCCTTCACTTCAACCGTAGTAGGTTGATGGGAAGATCTGGTTTTGCGGGTTTTTTAGAGGAATAAAATAGAACAATTGTCTTATTTTATTTAAACTACTTCCATCCTTTTTTTATTATAGTTGGGGACCACTCGAGGGTGGTCTTACATTAAATGATGGGCATTAAATGCCTGGTTACACAAAGTGTGTAACTATGAAACCCAGAATTTAATGAAGTCTCATTAATGACAAGATAAAGAAACCATTAAATTAAATTAATGAGTAAGACTTCTCTCCTAACTCTTCGTCATTTGTTGGCTAAGAATTGAATTTTGAGGAGAGGGACTTGGAGAAACCTTGGAAGAAGAAATCCACCCAGAAAATAATGGAGGATCGATGTTTGAGAAACCATTATAGCTTGTTGAGAAATGACGAATTCTGACCTTTCATATTCAACCACAAGAACTGTCCAACGTTTCGAGGTAGGATTTGTTTTTTATTTATCTTTATTAATTATGTTGATTCAAAATTCTTGAGCCACAAGTTATTTGGCTAATACTGAAGGAGAATTCCAAATGAACGCGGCCTGATCCCATCACTACTTCATTGTTTGACGTATTCTTCTCAAGAGAATCTTCTTTTTGAGTGAAAATTGACCTTGATGGACTTGATGCGATGGTGACATCCCAAGACTAACATTGATGACTTTTAAATGAATAACGGGTCACCAGATCTCACCAGTGACCCGCGGAAGCCCCCCTATGCGACAACCCCCGTGACTGGCGCCGACGACTAGTATCGGCAGAGTACAAGGTGGAAGCGGCGTAACCGTGCCATAGAAGGTGGTCATGGACAATCGAACACGGTGGAGAATGGTTGTGCCTGATATGCCGGTTGGCTGCGTGGAAGCCGAGGCAGCGCACGTCCGCACCGCCAAAGTTGGAGGCTGCGATAGCCGAGCTGTGGTGGCGCACTGGGAAGGCTGCCGAAACCCGGTCGGCCTCGATTGCAGCTGTAGTTCCATAACACTGTTAGAAGGTGAGTCGGCTAGAACCCCCGCCAGCCACGTCATGCCGAGTAGGACCCACTTCGGTGGGTCATTCATTCCAACAGGCGGCATAATGTGGCACCGCCGGGTTGGTCAAAACCCAACAGTCCAACTAGACCATTTGGGAAACCTAAGGTGTGAATCCCACAGGTGGACGCTAGGGAGGGCCCCTTCACGATAGATCACGACCAGCAGGCCGAGCTGAGCAGGCCGCGCCCAGTGGGCTGCACGTCCCCCTTTGTGGGTCGTGCCAGACCCAGACCCAGATACAACTTTTTGGCCATATCATAAGAACCGTGTGTTCGTTTGATGAACCTTCTGTGGCGACAGAATCCTTGGATTGAGATGTAATTTTTGGTATAATCCAATTGAGCTTTGCAAAAATATGGAGTACGGCCGGGATGGATAAATCCCAAATCTAACCAGGCCCTCAGAACGGAAACACTAATAACTTACAGATTAAGCATCTAATTGACGCGCCGTTAGTCATGTTGGGTCCCTTATGACATGACAGCCCTTCATGATAATTCTTCATAGGACATAGTGGTAGTTTAAATATCAAATGATGGCTTGAGGAGTGGATCCTCCTGGAATCAATTGTTCTTAGAGCGAGAACCCTGGGATTGGCTGTACGTGGAGAATCTTCAGATCCTATGTGGTTCATCTTCAGATCATTTGTGGGTCATCATCTACAAATCTTGTGTGGGTCATCTATTGATTCTATGTGGGCTATCTTCATATTCTATGTGGGTCATCTTCAGATCCTGTGTGGTTTATATTCGATCATATGTGGGTCAACAGTAGATCTTCTCGACGAATTAATATGATCTATCAATACACCTAATCCACTATATTTCCATACACAAGTTATACCTGTTCTGAGTTGAGTATTTACCTTTGTGATATTCTTCTTTGTGGTGCTACCAATGTGGTATTCATTCTATTGGGGAATAGTTGTGCTTTTGGATAAAGATTTGGGCTATGTGTTCCTCTAGAATGGGTTGGGTCACTTGATAACATAGGTATATGTATTTGAATATAACTATGTAGGGTTGATTGTTTATTGGTTCTTTGAAATTGGGGTCATGCTTTGTGAATTATCCTATTTGGATTCTGAGAGACTTATGGGCATCTCAGGGTTCATACTGATTATTGTTATACTCACCCCTACACAGGAAATTACCACACCATATAGTTTCTTGTGCAAACGGAAAATAGCATTGATCGAGCCTAAGGGTGCCCGGACTAGAGGCTGCTCAGAGGTGGACCATTAGATGAGACGAACCACAGTGAAGACCATTCAAGAGCTATACCTACCCTTCAGGTAGGATCGTTAGCGGGTGTTAACAGAAGCTGTTTTTATTTTTACTTGTACATTTCAGTTGGACTTGTATTCTGGCACCCTTTATTTACTATACTCACATTATTTACTATATAGTTTACTTTTTTGCATGCATATTTTGTGTGTTTGGATAGTGTGAGTTTGCATGTTAAAATAAAATTCCTTCCCAGTTTTAGGGATATACCTTTCTGGTGCTAGTCGCCAACCCTGGCCTATCGAAGGTGGTCTTGGGGTAGTCACAGTATGGGCCCTGGGGGACAAGTCATGATAAATTTGTACGAGAGGATTCGGTTCTACCGGAAAACATGGAATCTGATCATTAGTTTCAGAAAAATTGTTTAGTGTAATGAGTTTTTTTTTCAGTTTGGGAAATCCAATGGTTGTGTGGCAGCCGACTTATCCATGCACTAGGATCATGACTTCTGATTTCTGACTCCGTTCATGAAATCACTTACTTCATGTGTGTTTTTTGAAGAGTTTTTCTTTTGCGGTTTCTATGAGTCAGCTCATGTAGTATAACTTATTGACCATGGAACACCTATTTTATTTGGGGATGCATCTACAAAGATAGCCATACGGAGTTCTAGATAGATTATGTGATGATTTCCCACCGAGTGACGAGGCTTCATTGTAGGGCCCCCTTCCGGTAGCTGTACCATCGGGTGGTGTAACAATAGCACCATTACCCATTGGGAAGCTGATTCCACCAGCCGCAGCAGGAGAGGGTACACACCGATTGAGAGCATGGAACAAGTTCTAGTTCCAGAGGCCACCATGGCTTCAGGGCGAGATGGATCCACAGGAAGATGAGGAATGGATAGAGGCTGTGGTTACAGTTTTCGAACTTATAGAGACACCAGCTGATCTTATGGTCATCCTTGCAGCTAGTCTTATTCAGGCAGCAACAGGGAGATGGTGGAGCATGATGCTCCAGGTTCAAGACATGGTGAAACTCATCTATGAAGACTTAGAGAGCCTTTTTGGGGAAGATTTTGTCCCAGCGACCTTACGCTCAGTTAATATACAGGAGCTTATGCACATGTAGTGGGCCAGCATGAACGTGGCTTAGAATTTAGTGAGTTTCACCGACCACTCATGCTACTCCACTAACATGGTGCAATAACCATTTTTCAGTACCTAGATCTTCATGAAGGTGCTTAGACAGGATATTAGAGACTTGATGGTATCTCTCACCATCTCGACACAGAATGAGGGATTAGAGTGAGCACTCTTGGTGGAGAGCTTCCTTGCTAAGCAGTCACTGACAACAAGACGTACCATTGGAAATCATGTGGAAAAGTAATATATATCTGGTAGTAGGAAAATTTTATTGAGTTCCATAAGGACCAAACCTATTGTAGGACGACCAAAAGATATCGGGTCGGTAGTGCAGGGCTCTCGAGATAGTGTCAGACAGGCATGGAGTAGGCGGTGTTACTCATGCGGCGGGTAGGATCACAAGGCTCGCGAATGCCCTACCCTCTGTACGGATGACCAGAAAATAGTCAAAGGACTGTCTGAGCAGAGGCGAAGATTCAATCAAGGAGGTCCGTATGTAACAAGAGGACGTGGAAGAAGAGCTGGTTGTGCTGCAGACGGTGGGCAGAGATTCAAGGTTTTACCGCCACTACCTCCCGATGGTCCACCTTGACCACAGGGTGCTAGTGGATAGGGACGGGCTCAGCTCTAGGTAGCTGAGGCCTTCGACTACGGTGATCTAGAGATGATTTGATGTAAAATCTATTTCTACTCCACCTTAGTTGCAATACTTATAGACACAGGTTCCAGTCACTCTTTTATTTCCACGACCCTCGTCCGGGGTTCAAAGATTCTGATGGAGCCGTTGGATCGATCCATATGTCTAGAGACTCCTACGGGAGAGGATTCAATGATTACACATTAGTTATGGTAGTGTGAGCATACTCTATGAGGAGAGATCTTCAACTGGGATCTTCTAGTTGAGGTCTCAAGGCCTTCCGACATCATCTCGGGTATGTATTGGTTATCTATAGTCCATGCTCAGATCAATTGTATTAGGCGCAATGTGTGGTGTGTCCATGAGGATGGGACCATGTTTTCCTTCACCAGCATGAAGGGAACCTTTATAGCACTGGATGTACTTACCTAGAGGAGAGTGTAGCCAATCATACATCAGTTCTCTAGTCATAACTTTGGAGCGGTTGATGTTGAGAGAATGAGCTATCCTGTAGTGGTGGACCAGTACACTGATGTTTTCCCTGAGGATGTTCTAGGTCTACCTCCATGTAGATAGGGGGATTTTATATATACTTGTACCCCGGGATGACATCGATATCTACACCAACTTATTAGATGTCTCCAATGGGTCTTCAAGAGATGCCAGTACAACTAGAGGACTTGTAGAGGAAGGCATACATTAGACCCAGTTATTCTCATAGGGAATCCCCGATTTTGGTTACTAAGAAGGAAGATGGGAGTTTGGGACTTTGTGTGGACTATCGGCGCATGAACCTGGTGACCATGCAGAACAAGGACCGACTACCAAGGATTTACGGTCTTTTTGACCAGCTGAAGGGAGCATAGTGGTTTTTAAAGATGGATCTCAGATTAGTCTATCACCAACTTAGGGTACGAGACAATGATGTGTAGAAGATATCCTAAAAAAGTTGGTATGGCCACATTGAGTTGTTGGTTATTCCATTCGGCGTGAAAAACACCCCAGTATTGTTCATGGGACTGACGAATAGATTCATCTAGCCATACCTCGATCTCTTTTTGGTAGTCTCCATTGATGAGATCCTATCATAATCAGCTATAGAGGAGGAGCATTCCTGTCACCTGAAGATAGTTCTGGACATAGTCCGAAAGCACCAGATTTATTTTAAGCTCTCTAAGTGCCAGTTTAGAAAACGAGAGGTTCAATTCATTGGACACGTCATCTCAGAGGCTGGATTTGTGGTGGATCCGGCAAAGATTGAGGTTGTGGTTTCATGTGAGCCACACAGAATTGTGATGGAGGTGCGGAGTTTCCACGATTTGGCCATTTACTACCGAAGGTTTGTGTCTGACTTTTCCAGATTAACGGTACCCTTATTAGCATTGAAAAAGAAGAGGAAACACTTTGTGTGGTCAGCAAGATGCTTGTAGAGTTTCCAGGAGCTGAGGCAGATACTGATGAGTACCCCTAACTTGAGACTACCAGAGGAGGGCATTGGGTACGTAGTCTACTGCAACACATCATGGACCAGGCTTGGATGTGTCCTGATGAAGGAGTGAGCAATGATCACTTATGGTTCTCGACAGCTGAGGGAGTATGAGCAGAATTGTGCTACCCATGATCTGGAGTTAGCAACAGTGGTCTTCAACTTGAATATGTGGAAACATTACTTGATTGGAAAATGTTTTACAGTTTAATTTGATCACTAGATTGTCAGATATATCTTCTATAAGAAGGATTTGAACCCGCGACAATTACATTGGAGAGAGTTCAAATAGGAAAATGACTTCGAGATAGTGTATACTTCTAGGAAGGGGTACGTAGTAGAATATGAACTCAGTAGGAGATCTATTATACAGTTTCTAAGTGAGGCGACATAGAAGCTAGCCGCTTTGCGGATATCCGATGTGGATCAAGATGAAGCAGCTTATCTTTAGTCTATGAAAGTCACTATCCCACTCCATCAGTGATTCAGGGAGGTGCACCTTGGGACATAGACATCAAGGCTTGACATGCTCATATATCCACAAGACAGGGAGCTGATGTATTTTCTGAAGGTGGAGTAAATGTCATCCTCTTCAAAGGACGTACTATGGTACCGATGGCACTACGATAGGATGTATTGAGGGAGTTCTATAAATCCTTTTTAGTGGTGCATCCAGGAGTGGGGATGATGTACCGAGATGCCCAACGTCTGCACTAGTGGTTGAGAATGAAGAAATAAGTGGCAGAGTTTGTCTCACGGTGCCCCACATGTTGCAAGTGAAAGAAGAGCATCAGGTTCCCGTGAGTTTAGCTCAGCCACATGATGTGCTAGAGTGGAAGTGCGATGGAATTTACAGGTTCTTCGTGACATGAATACTATGCACATCCAAGGGACATGATTCCATCTGGGTGATCATTGACTGAATCAAATTTTCATCCTACATCCTATCTATCAGAGAGCAGGTATTAGTAGAGGGATTGGTACCCCTCTACATACAAGAGATTTTACGGCTTCATGGAGTTCCCTCGACGATTGCATCCGATTATGATGCACATTTTCCACCTGGCTATGGAAGGGGTGTTGGAGTCGTTCAAGACTTAGCATAGATTATGTACTGCCTTTCATCCTCAGACAGATAGTTAGACAGAGTAGACCATTCAAACCCTCGAGGACATGTTGCGTGCTTGTACACTTGATTTCGGTCGCTGCTGGGAGGATCAATTTTCCTTGGTGGAGATTGTGTACAACAAAAGTTACCACTCCACCATCGGTATGGAACTATTTAAGGCATTTTACAGCCGACCATGCAGATCACCTCTATGCTGGACTGACCCTGGGGAGTCAACACTCATGGGGCCGGAGATGGTATAGGCTACCACGAAGAAGGAGTATATCATTCAGGAGCAGATAAAGGCTACACAGATCGGGTAGATGAATTATGCTGGTAGGAGTTGGAGACCTCTGGAGTTCGAGGATGGTGAACATGTCTTTCTACAGGTCTCACCTCGACGAGGTTTGTGTATATTTGGATGGGGAGGAAAGCTATCTCGGAGGTTCATAGGTCCATTTCAGGTCTTCAACAATGTTGGCAAGGTGGAATACCACCTAACCCTTCCCCCTCAGTTTCACCGGGTGAACGACGTCTTCCATGTTTCCCAACTGAGGAGGTACGTTCATGATCCTTCGCACATCATTGACTGGGGAGAGATGAATATCGATGATGGGGAGATGTTTTCAGAGGTTCTAGTTGAGATTTAGGATCGAATGGAGAGAGTCATTCATGGGAGATCAATACATCTGGTGTGCGTAAGTTAGAAGCACGAGAACTTTAAGAAGAGAACATGGGAGCAGGAGGCTCAGATTCGTACTCATCACCCACATGTGTTTCCATAGTTTGTGTTGTGGATTTTGGGGACGCAAATCCCAAGGGTGGGGAGAATGTAAAGACCTTGAATGTTCAATGTAAATTTATTTTAACTATATAAAAATATTACATGTCTGATAGAATTTACTATGAATGATTTCGAGGCCTGGGGTGCCCAGAATGAATTTCTGAACTTTTTTAAGGAACATTCAGTAAATGCACGAGCGGAGTTTTCTGACATTTGAACTGGTGCTCGGATTAAAAATATGAGGACACCGTTGGACTCGCAGTGCTGAGATTCGATTTAAGGATCCTTCACATCTACTACAGTAGGTCAAGGGGATGATATGGTTTTGTGGTTTTTTAGGATTAAAATAAAACAAATTTTTTGTTTCATTTAAACTACTTCCATCCTTTTTTCATTGGAGGTTTGGACTACATTAGGGTGGTTGTGGATTTAATCATGGGAATTAAATTCCTAGTAACAGAAAGTATGCAACCATGAAACCCACCATTTAATATAGTCTCATTAATGTAAATTTAATGAAACCATTTACTTAAATTAATGTTTAAGGCTTCTCTCCTTCCTCTTGGTCATTCGAGGGAAAAGAATTGAATTTGGAGGAGTGGAATGTGGAGAACCCATGGAAGAACAAATAAACCAAGAAAAGAACGGAGGATCGACATTCAAGCAACAGTTGTAGCTTGTTTTGGAATGATGAACGTTGACCCATCATCATCAACCGTGATCATTCTCCAATGTTTCTTGGTAGGGTTTGTATGTGATTGTTCTTTGTTAATTTATGTTGATTCAAAATTCATGAGTCGCATGATATCGGTCTTACACAGAGGGTGTGGGCTAAACTAACACGAACTGATTCCTCCGCTGCATCATTTTTGACGTGTTCTTTGTGGTAAAAACTTCGAGATGAGCGGAACTCGACCAAGATAGACTTGATACGACAACGGTGTCCCAAGATGAACATTGGTGACTTCAAAATTAGGAAACGGCCACCAGATCTCACCTGGTGACCTATGAAAGCCTTCTAGTGCGATGGAACCGGAAACCATTTCCGGTGAGTTGCTCCGGCTCGGTACAAGGCGGCAGCCGACACACTGGCTGGCCTGGACGGTGGAGACAACACAATTACACCCCCGAAGGAGGCTGCGGCTAGTCATCCACGGCGTGTCAGCCGCAGCAGAGGAGGGGGAACCCAGTACGCCAGTCGACCGTGTGGAAGCCGGGGCAATGCGTATAAACTCCATTGGAGTTGGAGGCCATGGATTTTGAGCCGCGATGGCATACCAGGAAGGCGTTCGGCACTCATCTGGTCGCAGTTGGAGTAGCGGTGTCATTGTGATGTTGGAAGGGGTGCCATTCGGAAGCCCGGTTGACTGAGTCATGCCGAGTAGGACCCGCTCAAGTGGGTCTCATGTGCCAGCAGGTGATGCCACAAAGCTTTTCCAGTTTGGCAAAAACATAGCGGTCCAAGTGGACCGTTCAAAAAACCCTGGGGGCGTGCCTTCCCCTGCTGGCAGCTACGGCGGGCACCACCATGGTGGACCACACCAAGATGTGGACCGAGTTGGGTGGGATACACCCAGCGGGCTGGGATTCCCCCTCTATGGGTCAGGTCGAGCCCACCATGGTCCAGCCCATCCGGGCTGGACCCATACTGGGTCTGGCCGGGTCGGGCCGATCGGGTTGGACCAGACCTGAGCCCATCTAGACCAAGATAAACTTTTTTTCCATATCTTGAGAACCATGCATCCATTTGACGAACATTATGATGCAACGGAATCCTTGTATCGATATGGTCCTTTTGGTATACTCTATTTGAGTTTTAGATGATGTTGGAGTATGACTGGGTTAGACCGAACCTAAATCCAACCAGGCTCTCGGAACGGAATCACTAATGACATACATACCGGGCTTCCGATTGACACGTTGTCAGTAATGTTGGGTCTCTTATGACATGGAAGACCTTTGGGATACATTTCAGTGGGACTTCATTGTATTTGAAGTATCAATTGATGGATTATGAAGCATATCTTCTTGGAATCAAGTGTGATTAGTGCGAGAACCATGTGAGTGAATGTACTTAGAGAATCTTCATATCATGTGTGGGTCATCATCAGATCCTATGGGGGTCAGCATCTAAAGATCCTATGTGGGTCAGCATTTACAGATCTTGTGTGGGTCATCCTCGGATCTTATGTGGGTCATCTTCAAGTCTTGTGTTGGTCATCTTCAATCCTTTGTTGTTCAAAGTCATAGCTTTTCGACGAAGTTAGATGATCTCAAAATACATCTTATCGTCTATATTTCTATACTTAAGTTATACCTAGTGTGAGATGAGTCTTTAACATTGTGATATTTATCTGTGTTGTGCTACCTATGTGGTATTCTTTCCTTCAAGGAATAGTTGTGCTTTTGGATAAAGAGTTGGGCTATGTGTTCCTCTTGAATGAGTTAGGTTACTTGATAACATATGTATTTGTATGGGCATGTAACAAAGTAGGGTTAATTTATTCTTAGTGAATTAAAATTTATTTCATTATTTGTGTATTATCATCTATTTATTCTGAGAGACTTTTGGGGGTGTCGGTGTCCCTACTGATTATTATTATACTCACCCCTACATGGGCTACACCCGCACCTTAATGTGTCTTCTGTAAATGACGGACAAAATTTATTGATGCTAAGGGTTATAAGACTAGAGTCTGCTTTAATGTGGACTATTAGATGATTCAAAACACAGTTATGACCATTCGAGAGTTGTACCTACCCTTCAGTTAGGATCCTTGGCGGGTGTTCACAGAAGCTATTTTCAGTTTTACTTTTACGTTACAGTTTGGCTTGTATTCCAGCCCCCTTTACTTACTGTACTCACCTAATTTACTATATATTTTACTTTTTTCTAATATCATTCCGTGTTCTTGGATTGTGTGAGTTTTCAGGTTAAATGGAAATGCCTTCCCGGTTTTACTGATATGCATTTACGGTGCATATCGCCAGCCCCTGATCTATGGAAGGCGGGCTTGGGCTAGTCATGACATGGGCCCTGGGGGACAGGTCATGATAGGAGAGTATAGTTATAAAGAATAAATAAGTCCAAGAAGTTCACGTAATAAACAATGAGATAAAAGAAATTCATTTTTCAAATGGAATGATAGAACATTCATTAATTCCAAATGGAAAAGATTCTTATATTGTTATGAAAAAGAATAAGGAGGTAATGTTGAAACCAAAAAAATATGTTGTTTATAGTATTGAGAATACTTTAGTTTAAATAGTTTATGTTGATTAATATTGAAGAAGTTGTTCTGATGAATATGAATCTCAACTTGAATTTCCATTGATTAAGAGTTAAAAGAACTTCTCAGAAAGATTAGAAGGCTTGTGAAGAATAAAAAGAATTTGGAAGATAATTGTTCCTCAACTAACAAGGAAGAATTTCTTCCTGATGATAATTTTAATATTGTGAAATAAATTGATAATTAAAATAAATCAGATGATGAATAAAATATCCATAATGATCATATGTTGGTGAAATTTAAGGAAAAGAGTAGAAGAGTTGGACTATTCTAAAAAAAGCATTCTAAATATGAATAGATAAATACATGTTTCAATCAATATTCCTCTGAGGAGGGTGAGATTTCATGATATGATAAACCATAGAATGGTCAACAAAATATACCTTTATGTGTTGAAAATAATGATGGAATTGTTTCTAAGAGGATAAATGATTGAAAATTTATATATGTTGTCATGACCAACAATGTAAGGGATTTAGAAGATTTAAAATACTCAAAGTCTTAAAATATTTCAAAAAATTATGGATCCAAAAAATTTATAATACATATAATTCTGATAAGGATGAAAATAAAATGAATATTCTTATTGACAATAGAAAGGTTACTATTTCATATAATAAAGAAAACATGTTTTTTGTGATACATATTTAGAATTCCAGTTAGTATGGATGTTTCATAGGAAAATAATCATTCTATGGATACTAATGGTATTGTGATGGATTTGGTCATATGTAAAATATATGTTGGTTAAACCAAATATATTATACTACTCCTTAGGTTATGAAAGGGAACTAATTATGGGGATTCAATTCCCCCAAAAAAATAAATATGATAAGGATATTTGAATGAAACATGAGAAGTTTGGTGTGAAAATTGAAAATAGGTTCCAGCTATAGGAAACTATTTATTAAAGATTTTAACATCATAGACACCATGAAGATAATGGTATTTTTTTTACCAGAATAACAAAATGTTTCTCAAAAATTATTTGATGATGAAGGAAAAGAAAAAAAGGATGTAGAAAAGTCCTTTTTATTGAAATAGTTTTGAAATCCATAAAAGTATAATGAACTCGGATTCATGGTTTTGGTTTTTCATAAAATATGATAAGAGATATATTATTTATATTTAACATGAAATATTTAAAATAATGAATAGTGAAATCATTCAATGATGAATCACTTATAATCAAAGGTCTAGGATCTTCTATCCATGGGAAATATACATTGTAATCCAGGAAATCATTATCTTTTGATGGTATGAAACATAACATGATGACTATTTCAAAATTGTGGGATGAATATTACAATTTTACTTTCAGGGATTATTTTATAAATATTGAGAAAGATGGAAATATTTTTACAAGAGAACAACATAAATAGTGAAACTTGTTTCAAGATGGTGAAGTAAAAAACACTGGTTTTTTAGGTATTATGATGGAGGGTCAATTTATTTGTACGAGGAAGAGACACATGTGTCAATGAAATTTGAAAAAGTTATCTAAAAGAAAATGTGTTTGAGAAATTCTTAGTTTTCCATGATGTATAGATTAGTGTTGCACTTATTTTAAAAAGGATAGATTAGTTGTGCACAATATTGTTAATATTTTTTCAAAATAACACCAAGAGATTATTCATTATGATATTTGAGGTTAAATGAGAGAGAATTTAATAGATGGAGATAAATATTTCATTATTTTCATTGATGATGTTACTTTCAATACTTATGAAATGTATATGAAACATTAGTCAGGTTCTTTGAAAATGTTTAAATGATTCATAATGAAAGATGAAAACGAATGTGCGTATTTAGTGAAGAAGTTGAGAACAAACAATTGTGGGGAAAATATAATTGAATAATTTGAATGTTATATTTGGAATCATGTAATTCCACTTTTTTAGAGTTCTCTATATACTCTCTATAGACATTGGGTTTCTTATAGAAAGAATAAAATCTTGGGGGAAATGGGGAGAACTATGTTACTCGGACATAACTGTTCTCATTACTATTGGATTAAATCCATTAGTACTTCTATTCATACAAAAAACAATGTCTCTATAGACCTAGCTCAACTATGAATCCATTTGAAATGTTATATGGATTAATTCTATGTTTTAAACAGATAACAGTTTTTGGGAGTCCATGCATTATAAAGAAGAAAGGTGGAAACTTGGGAATTCTTGAGAAGAATGGTGAAGATGGAATCTTTGATGGATATGATCAGAAAGGTAGGGGATACAGTTGTTTTAAAAATGAAGGAGGAACACTTATTGATTCTATTGATGTGAAATAAATTGAAATGGTAGAAGGAGATAAACATGTCCATGTAGATAAGGAAGTTGTGCAATAATGTAATTATAATAATTCCAATAAGGAAGTAGACATCTATAATCCTATTCAAATAGAGGAACTATACTCAACTATTTACAATGATGAGGAAGATACTTGGAAATCTCATCCTAGGTTGAGGAAGAAGGTGTAATTGGAGAATATCAATAGAGATCAACATTAGAAGGTTCATCCAAGAATAAAAAAAAATGCTATTACAGAAATGAATTTGATCTTAAGAGTGGAGTCAAATGATATAAAATATGAAACTGAGTATAAATAATGAGTTTGCGATATGAATTATAAGGTAAATCAAATTGAATGTAATGGTACATGGAAACTCAAACCCAATCCTAAGAACCAAAATATTATTGGTAAAAAATTTGGTTTACAAAACAAGATGAATAAAGAAGGTAGCGGGATATGAAACAAAGGAAGATTAGTTTATAAAAGTTATCCATAAATTGAATGTATATATTTTGATTAAAACCTTTTCTCTAGTTTCAATATTAAAAAAAATCAAGAAATTTCTTCCCTCAACTGAAAAATAAGGTTACAAGATCATTCAAAAGTATGTTAAATATTCATTTTTGAATGGTGATATTGACGATGATGTTTACATTGAAAAAACCTATAGAATTGTTTTAGGAAAAGCTTAATGTTATGAGAGTATATTGAAGAAGGAATTGTATGGGCTAATAAAAACACTATATAATGGGGTTCCAAATGTGAATATTTCTTATGAAAGATAAGTTCTAAATATGAAATAGTTCAAATAATTCATTACATCAGAGAATTCCAATAGTATTCCCTCATTGCAGTTTTTTACATTGAAGATGTTATCTTTTTTTGGGAATGATTAATGTAGTTTTGAATGATTTAATGATGAAATGAATTGGAAATTTGAGGTGTCTATGATGGGGGAAATAAAATACAATCATTTGTTATAAATTTTGAAAAGGGGGAAGCCCATTTTAATTTCTCAATAAAAATATTCTAAGATACATTTAGAGGTTCAGTATAGAAAACTCAATACATTTTTCCACGACAATTTAAGTGGGAAAAGTTGAAAAAATATGTATAAGGAAAAGAAGTTGATCATAAAAAACTTTTGAAGTCTAATTTAAGTTTGTTGTAATTTACTACCTGAAGAACTTACGCAGTTCATGTAGTAAAATTATATGAAATATATTATAGATCTTTGAAATAATCACATTTAATTTATAGAAAAATAACTCTAAATTACATCAATGCAAAAAATCATAATCAGGAATGACTTTTCATAATTTATTGATTATTTTGGTTTCAGATGCTGATTGGGTACGAAATTTTGATTAATGAATCTCCATATCTGGTGGAGTATTAATTATGTGACATATTTGGGTTAGTCGGCATTCAACAAAATGGAATTCATAAACTCTTAGTACTGATAAAGCTAAATATGTTGCTGCTACTCAAGCTACTACCAAACTCACATAGATTAAGACTTTATTAAGAGACATACTTGTTGAGGTGTTGTTACCCTTAATCATAGGATGTGACAATAAAATTACAATAAATCTCACAAGGAATCTAGTTCTACATTCTCATTCAAAAAATATTGATATAAAATATCAATTTGTCAAAGAGAATATAGAGAAGATTTAATTGAAGGTGGAGTATGTTTCTACATCATAACAAGTTGCTGATATTTTTATAAAACTATTATATAAATAATCTCTTTACAAATTGAGATTAACCGTGGGAATCCAACAAATTTATCATCAAGGTTGATGTATGTATTTTCCCCTCTCTCATCTTAACATTGGATAGTGTTGTCAATAGGATATATAAAATGTTTCCTAAATCTAACCTTTTAAATTCATGTAAAAATTTTGAGTTGTGGGTATTATGTGAATTCATAATATTAATTATGAGAACTACTCTATATGTTTGATGGATTAGATGTAGTAAATTTTTTTATTCATGGAATCTTGTATATTGGATGAATAAAATAAAGGCTGAGGAAGTTTTCATAAACACTTTTTTTGGACAACATTATTTTAATGTAAATAATTCTTGTTTCCTACAATGAGTTAGCTCATGAATGGTTAGAATTTTTAATAAGTAATCCATAGCATGGGGATAAAAATTTCAGTACTTAATGAAACATGGTTGAAAAGAAAAATCCAAAGGGGAGATTTTTAAGACAATGATAATAAGGAAGGGGATCATTTCCAGGTGTTCTCTCTTATTGTCAATAAATGCTAATAATGGAAAAAAAGAAATATTATGAAGAAAGAGAAACTACCTCACTTTGTATTTCAATTGGACTAACCATTATATTCATGTAATCAGACATAAATTATGTGAAATGGTCGATCATATTGAGGAATAATATTTCTAGAAGTAGAGGGTCATCAGATTCACATTGAATATTGTATGCATTATTTGATTTTAATGAAGAGATTTAATGTCTATATATTATGATTTAAATTTGATGATTCATTTATGATATTGGAGTTATTTTCAATAAAATTTTAGTTTCAAAACCTATGATAAAATCATGATGAATGAATGGTGTAGAATAGGTTATAGGGATCATATTCATCATTATCATAATCAGTCCAGTCGTATTCAGGACAATTGAATTTTGAAAAATTTTATTCAGAAAGAGATGCAAAGAAAGTTGTTTCTGGAAGAGTAATAAGACACTCAAAAGATGGGATGTAAAAAAACATACAATTTAAATCATATGTTGCTAAATCTAAACATTAGTGTTTTAAAAATAATTAAGGAAGTCATTATACAAGATAAATTTTGTGATTAAAGGTTGTTGTTGAAGTCAAATCTGCTGAAACTAGTCCATCCTATTTTGTATTTCATCATATTTAATAGATGTATAATTTTGGGTTAGCGAGAAGTTAGTGGTATCACATTTAGATCGGAAAGACGAAATATGATTTGTTTTCAACTATTTTTTTTCAATTTGGTAAAGATATGTCGTATCATAATTGATTCTAATTCTTATTTATAATGAGAACAAGAAGTATATTTGATTGAAATTTTTCATTCAAATAAATTAAGAGAAGAGTTGAATGATATAGTTGGATGTGTTATTTAGGGGGAGATATAAAATCAATGAAGATGTTTGGTTTTTAATTGTTGGTAATGATATTTTTAATGATGAAAACATTTTTGAATGGATTTTGTGAAGATTTTTTAAAGATATCAAACAATTTAATGATTTTTATTCCATTGGTACATAGAATTTTATAGAAGATATCAAACTGAGCTAATCAAAATAGAAATCAGAATCAAACTAGTGTTTGTAAAGAATTTATGAAGGAAATATAATGATTTGGGATGATTTGAGAAGACTCAAGAATAGTAAATAAGGTATGATAAATTCATAAATTCACACTATATTCAATGAATCATGAAAATTCAGGGATTTTGATTGAGTGGGAAACTATTTCATATTCCTACCAAAAGCTTATTTTTTCACATATAAATATAACGAAGTGCATCTTACATTTCAGATGATGATGATGAGAGTACGATTCATTAGAGAAGAGAGAGAAAATCTAAAGCCTAATAGAGATAACTAATTTTCTGTATTGAGCATACTTGAATAATTTTCAACCGAAATTAGTGGAATTATAAGAAAAAATATTTTAATGCTTACAACTAATATTTTTATTCTATGATAATCATATTCATTTATTTATAGTATTCTACTTGTCATCATATTCGTCTTGTCATCGTATCAATCTTGATAATTGGATTGGGATTTCAATATTGGGGTTTTAGTACTATAGAATAAGGATTTTTTATTGTCTTGATAAAATTCTAATAATTATATATTATCAAATTGTGAAATCAGATTGAGTTCTATATCAAATTCCCTATTGTTCATACCCATTTCTATGTAAGAAAGTGACGAATTGTTTTAAAAAGAATAAAATAGTAGAAATTGATATGGAATCATAGGTAACATGTGTAGTAATAGAAACATTTTATTACCCCGTTTGTGCTAAATGGTGCACATTATCTATTGGAATGTTTACATAGTGATACAAGAGTGTAAGGGAATATCCCACTTAGTGTATTTCACTTAAAAGGTATTTTTCTAGTGTATTATATTGTTTTGGATTATTTCCAAACCATACCAAGTACGTAACTATTCGTATTGAATATCAAACCTTATGAATATCAGTGTTCCTATGGATGTGTGTTTGAGTTTTTTTCATCAGGGAATGAATTCATTAATATGAGGAGAAGGTCATTTTACTTTCAAGGAAACATAGTAGAAGAAGTATCACCAACTCACACCTCCCCCTCTTAGTGATAAAATTTCTCTTGTTGTGAAATTTTTGGATTAGGTTAGGAATTTATAATATGAAATTTTAAAATATTTATGAATTTGAGGGTATGATGATTATTTTACATGATCATGATGACCATAAATAATGAATATAGTGTTTATAGAAGTTTTTAATGAACTTACATACTATTTTGGTGGAATAATAATAAATCAATTGTGAATTAATAACCATGAGCTCCCAATGATAGTTACTAGGAGGAAAACATATATAATATCTAATCCTCTAATTCAAAATGAATTCCCTAATTGAGTGAAACAACTAATAGTGCATTAATTCAGAGTATAAATTACCTTCAAACTAGTAGATCTAGGAACCAATTCCTATATTTATCATAAAACATGATCGTGTTATATGAATGTGGTTTATCCAATGTTAGTAGATCGTATATTATTATGAAATGATGAAAGAAAAACAACCCAGGAGAATAATAAAATGCATATGTTCAAAATAAGAGACCTTCCGACATCTAGAAATGAATTTTTTTGATCATAAAATGAAAGATGTTTTTATAATCATAGTCAAAATCAGCAATATCATTGATCATTTCCCACTTTGACTATATGGTACCCCATTTACCAGACCTTCAAGTAGAATTGAATAAATTTTGAATCTCTAAATAAAAATCCACATTCTATGAAACATATTATATCTAAAACTATCTTACAGTGGAACATTTCTTTAGAGGTCCACCGAATGTGTCTTTATAATGAAACCACTCCCTTTAGGGTGTATAGGAATTTTCTCTTTCAAAACACATTGGGCCCCTTCATAGTCCATCATCAAAACACTGGATCCCTCTATTAAAGAACCTAACAAAAATAATTGTTCTAGAATCCTGAAAAAAACCCCTTAAGAGTTTGAAATTGAGTACCTTGACCAATATGATGTGAACTTACCTCCTATACACAATTATCAAACTCAATTTACTAATTTCTCATTCCATATAATATTCACTTCTAGGGAGAGAATTAATTAATTTCATCATCCCCAACAGTTGCATCCATAGGTGGAACAATGTTCTCAATCACTCAACCAATTGTCGTAAAACAAGAATCCATCGCCACTACTGAATAATCTATGGAAGGTGGATTCAACAGAATAATGGGAAATTTCCCATTATAAAAATGTTTAAATGTAAAATTAGTAAAAACCAGCTCCCTCTTCTTAACTAAAGACCACTATCTATTGTTTGTCACTAAAATACCAAAAATGTTGAAGAAGAATAAGAAAATTATCTCTAATTAACAGACAACAAGCTACTTGATAGATAGAAAACCTGTAATAAAATTCAATAATTAATCTGGAAGTGGTTTAGAATTATTAACTTCCACAAACATGGGATCATGAAGAAGGAATTTAATATTGAGAGTATTCACATTGATGTAGTGAAAACAACCCATTAGATTACACAATTGCTATAAAATATTTTTCCAATAAGACACATGATTGTAAATGATGAATATTACTTTTTTATGGATAATAAATAAACTCATAATTTTTTAATTTAAAGTTAAATCATGATGTTATTTAATGATATATAATTGATTTTATTGGAAATTAAAATATTGAATATAAAGGAATAATGAGTAACATAGATATATTAAAAATGTAATAAAAAATAAAATATATTTCCAATTATATACTATATTTTGTTTGAATCATTTACATTTAATTTTCCTATATTACACCATGTTTATTATATTAATCACTAATTTAGTGACATAAACCCATTACTAAGGTGGTCCACATGGATGTTCAAAAAATACCTTGAATAGAAATGTACCAATATATAAATTTTTACTATAAATATGGGAAAACATACTATTTATAAATGATAATCCAATGATAATATAGAATATATAAGTCTGGCTCCCAACATGTCCTTCAATATTTGAATTTCCTGCTTATTTTAACAATAATCTTTTAGCTGGAATATAGTACTGACGTAAAATGGGTACCAAAAGAGTAATGTAATTCACTATATTATATGATATAATAAAGGGTCTCAATCTAAAATAATAATTGTAAGAACCCATGAATTTTCACTACCTCAACCATGTAAATTATTTCCAAACTATCCACATAACAGGATTCCATAATGGATATAATGTGATATTATATGGTAAATATACCGTTAATAATCCATATGAAATTATTTCCACTCTTTGGATGGGTTATGACTATAAAAAACCACGGATATGTCCTCAAACTTCTATTATGGGAAATTTAGTTTCTATAACAAACCAAATGTACCATTATATTTATATACCACGTTATAAATTTAAGTAACAATTATACAATGACAACCAATGCATTCTACATTTTTTGAGCCCAAAATATATTTTTCAATGAATGATAAATCATTGAAATGTCACATAATTGTATCATTCATGATTCTATTAATGAATATCATTCAATGAATCACTAACTACGCCTCCTCATCCCCTATCCAACTGTAAAAATTATCTTTTTAAGCAACAAGATCCCTCTATATCCCCACATTGGGGCCTCATAGGTAATAATATTTTATTTATTGAAACAAATGATAATACCATGTCAGGTGATAAAATAAATTTTTTCCACATACTTTCTCCATGTACAAATATAGTATCTTTAGATATTTCATCATCTTATATAATTAATTAATTTTATAAAAAAATCATCATTCAAAATATGGATTTTCTTACACATTACCCTATGCAAGAGTATATTCGTATTTAAAATCATATTCTGGGTTTAATTATACCCATATTCACATTCATTGATTAAAATTTATCTATTTGAATATTTTTCACAAATACTTGTGGTTTTTAAAGAAAAATAATCATTTATTAAATCTGTAATGTATCTAAAAAATCAAAGGAAAATACAATATCAACAAGATTAAGATCATGTTCATCGTAGTTTTGTTTATGTGGTATTAACTGTTTGGAACCAAAAAATATGAAATTTCTATCATAAATAAAAAATTATTTAAAATCATGATGATAAGTAATATAATAATCCTATAATATAACTCATTCCCATAGTAAATGATGAATAATTTCACTAATCACCATTTTCTTCCGAGAAAAAAAGGAAATTTGGCATTGTTTTTTTCTAGTCAAAGAAATTTGAATCCTATTTATATATTTTTAATTTTTATACGTCTAAAAAAATATTAACATAATCCTCCTATAGTAATCTGTTATGAAAATAAAACAATATGACCCTAAAATATTTTTTTCACTAAATAAGATACAATTATCATTAAATTTGATGGATCAATAAATATACCCATTGAAAAATCAAATATATGTTAAAATAAACTATACCTATGAAAAAAAATTTAATGAATATCACATTATAAAATTGATTATGTAAAAGAAGTCCCAAAACTCCACTATAATGATCCAGATATACCTCATCTGAATTAAAATAAACTATGTGGTTTGTAATAGATATGATTAAAAAAATAATCATTAAATATATGAAAGGCCATGTTTATTCACCCATTTAATGTCAACATTGAACTTTTAACCCCAAAGTGAATCCCTAGGAACACAAACCACTAATATCTACTTCTAATGTTTGTCTCTAAAATATCAACTTCCTTTAATCTCATCTGATGTTACACTTAATAATAATACATTGTCAAAAACCAACAAGTATATTTCAACTAATCGAACATGTCTTATGAAATTATTAAAGGATATTATTTATCAATTATCATTATTTTTAGATATTCATGATTAATATAAAACCTCATGTATTCCTCATTCTTCATATAAAAATTAACGTGTAGATGACATAAAAACACAATTAGCTAAATGAAACACTTCTATTGAATGTAATTCTTTTTACCATGAAACAATTAAAAATAATTATCCACTATAAAATAAATTTACATTTAAATGGATGAAATACATTTTGGTATTTAATTGAAATTTTTATTTTAGTAATATAATATATGTCTTATAACTCCCCAATAAAATTCTCAAAAAATAATTGTATAACCCTTAGATTCTCTTCCACTAAGGACTTTATTATAAATAACATGAAACATGGAAGATGGAATTTATTGGATTTATATGTTAATGATCTATCTTATAAACCTTATTTCCTAGGAAATAATATTATCACCCTTCATGTCAATGAAAATATATTGGGACCAATAAGTATCTATGCTTGTATATAGGTAGTATAGCCATTCCCCAAAAAATAACATAATATGGTTGTATATGCGGTTTGATTATTTACAATATTGAGTAATAAATTATAGCCACATATTTAAATCTATATAAAACATTCATAAATCATTAATGTTCTCCCACCAAAATAGATAACATAAAAAATATATGAATTATTTTTACCTTATGTCATAATACACGATATAAGGAAAAAGTGATAAATGAATAGGAAGAACTGAAATTTTTCAATATGGAATCTAAAGAAAAATAAAGGGATATTGTATAGAAAAAAAACTATATTAACATTATGTGACAACCTCAGTTATTAAAATAATATTACCCTTAAAGAAATCAATGGGTTCGTTAGCTTTTTCCACTCCCAACACAAAAAATGATATATTTAAATAACAATATATATTTTGTAAACGCCCATTAGAACATAGATGTCGAATTAAAATGAATTTATTTGACTAATCAATTATTGAAATATATGTGTATGGAAAATATAGGCTACTTTTAATATAAATTAATTTGAGTTATTTAACTCAAATGAATAGTAATTTCATTTATATTTTAGAATAGTGTTTTCTCAAAATTGAATTTTTATGTGGAGAGGATGTCAATTTCAAGTACCATATCAATAATGATATTTTTTCTGAAATTAAATATTATTTAAAATTATATTTGTTGTAAAATGACTATAAATAATAATATTAAATGTTTTTTAGTCAAAAAAATATTTTTTAATTAGAAATATTTTGTAAGAGTTTATCATTATATAATAAGGATTAATAAGATCAAAAACTATTCTGTGTGATAAAATATGTGTCCATGGAATAAAATATAGAATTATAAAATAGTTATTAATCATATTAATGATGATTCAATATTTTTAGGAAATTAATTAAATTGATAGATTAATTAAAACAATTTTTTTATCATTAATTAAATCATATATTTTCATGGTGTGATTATGTTATCCCCTTTAATTAAATGTTAATATATTTTATTATATTATAATAAAAATAATTCTGTCATTATGATTGATAATTTCGATACCTATATAATTCACATAACATTTATGTTTAAAACACAGTTTTTTCTAAAAATTTGATACTATGTATTTTCTTTGATAATTTTAAAATTTAATATTCAAAAAAATATAAATTTTGTTAGATATAATGATTAAATATTTTAGTTGATAATATTAAACATTTGTAAATGTTTCAATTTTAATTGGTTTAATTTAAAAATTATAATCATTAAAAATTCATTATCAAGTTTAATGTAAATTTTGGGAAAATTAAAACGTTGACATCAAAAACCTCAAAATATAGAAATTTGTTTTCAAAATAAGTTGTTGAGGTGAGTTTCTACACACACTCACTTCCGCTCACCATTTTTTATTTCATATTCATTGATCATGTAATATTAAATCCACATTATTTAAAATGTTAAAGGTGCAATAAAAAGTGTCATTCTCCTCACATTCAAAATGGTAGCACTCCCTCCCCATCCATAATTGTAATTTATTTAAATTTTTTCTTTGAATAACAAGCATGTTTCTTATCCTATAACCACCTTAACACTTTATGATATATTGGTCAACATTAGCTATTACATGGCCTTAATTTTCTAGGAGAATTCTAAACATAATTAAATTATATAATGTACGTATAATGAACTACATAGCTTTTAGTCTGAATTATCATCATTCGTATTTATTCAATACATGCTCATATTATTATATTAGTATAATTTTTTTAATCAGTGTTATTATATTGGTGTTATTAGAATTTTATAGTCACCAATCCCATCAAATAAAAAAAATGTAATGTAAATTGTATGTGTGCGTGAATTACCGCCTCAAAAAATTGACACTTTTTTCTTCACTTCCTAACAAGGATTCTATCGAGGATGTTTATTATAAATATATTTTTTATATAATATAATTTTTATTATAAAATTTAAAATTATCATATACATTCATATAATAAATTCATTGAGAAATGAGATCATTAATTACGTTTGGGGGAACTATTGGGTCCATGAGTGACGATGTTCATTTTTCATCACCAACCAACATGGATGGTTATATTAATTATATTGACAGAGATAAATGATACATATTAATTTTTTTCGTTTTAAAATTTTTTATATTAAATTTATACAATAATATATTCTAATTCATTCAAATGATATAACACGCTCTAATTTGGGTATGTTTTAACTCATATATGAATGATGTTGTATTGTATTTGAAATGAATGATAATAGAATATAATATACTATTAAAATTATAATAATAAAAAGATATTCAATATTATTTATCAATATATTATTTTCATAATAATATCCTCAAATGTTAATGATATATCATTCTTTTTCATAATGAACTATTGAAACATGATTTTTAAAGATTTCATATTTATGATACATAATTTAAAAACTATTTGAAAAAATGATTAAAATTATATTTTTGGTAATTTATAATAATATAGCTTAAATAATTTAAAAATTAGTAACTTGATACTATTTTGTGTTAATTTATCTCATCTTTGAGAGGTCGTACGAAACATAAAAAAGTAATTTCAATCATCTAATAATTATAATTTACTATACCCAGTTAATATATTTGTCATTTATGGTACGAAATTATATATAATAAGGTTATTTATGTAATATTATATTTCCTAATATACTTAATAAGATAATTATATTTAGTACATAGGATGTTAGAACATGATCAAGTAATAGGAAATACATGGTATGATTTTCCATATCAAATTTCTATCTTTGAGATATGAATGCTATTTTGAAAAAAAAATGTGTGATGTATATAATACTTATGTTATATATCATAACATATATTCAAATTTAATTTTTTTATTTGATGTTAATTTACAAGACCTGTCTTTAAAGTGACTTTGATACAATGTCTCTAATGTTGTAAGTGTTTTCTGGGTGTATATTATGATTCTTTTAAACATAAAACATTTTGTGTACCATGTTTTCATATTTTTGGGTATTAATGATCCATGTATAAATTTTTTTCTTAATATTTCAATTTCATTGGATTTACTTTCCATATCATGTTCCCTTATCTCAGTGGATATTAATTTCTTTTTTCCCAATAGTATGGTTTTCTTGGTATGTCAACATTAATTCTTTGATTTTCTAAATATATATTTAATTTAATTTATATATGTTGTAAAAATATATATCATTTTTTATATTATGTGGTATTGTATAAATTGTTTTAAGAAATATAAATTCCAACCAAATAAACCGTTTTGATAAATTACTCTTAATTGTAAGATCATGTTATTCTAAAACCATTCCCTTGCATTATCTATATATCTTATTTCCATGTTATTCCAATATTGAATAAGTTGTATACTCATTGATCTTTGTAGTTATAACATAATATATTACATATTTTTTATTATATTATTATCATCTATAATTAATGATAACCTTTTAGCATTATTTTTTTCACATCATATATTTTTATTCTAATACAAATGATTACAGGAAAGATAGTTATGTATTTTTTGACCATCAACCTTAATTCTCCCCATTGTTTATAATCATGTTATCCGCTTCATTTTCATAGGGAATCATTATTTAATTTATTGGAAATTATTTACTACTAATATAAGTTTATAATATATAAAAATTTTGTATTATTTATTTTATGGATAACTATGTTTTTTATTTTTCCAATGTTTACTTAAATAATGTAATGAATGGTCTCACTCACTCTTCTAGATAATAAATTTCAATTAATCAGGTTATGGGAGAGGCTATTAATTTTATTTCCCCTTAATGAATCAATGTGTATTACGATGAAAATACATGTCTTGGTATTTGATGTATGCTCTCCCAATTCATAATGATTTCTAGACTACAGTCTCAACGATAAGTAAATGTATCTTTACAAGGCCTTTCTAGTATGTTTTTTAGGATTGAAATTATACATTCCATTAGATTCTGATTTGTTTTATTGAAACTTATTTTTTAATTTTTTTCATTGATTTATAATTCTATTATTTTAAATTGATTATGAAATTATTAATATTATTTAATCCTACCTATTATATCTATAATGCCCATATTTTTGGAAAATTCTGTTATATATTTCCTTTAATAAGTGTTTGACATCATCCATTTTTATGTATCTATTTCCCCTTTTTATGATGAAAATAATTACTTACGATACATCCAATGTGATTTAATATATGGATAATTTATGGGATATGTCAACACATCGTATGGATAAATTAATATCTTTTATAATGGAAGAAATATATCCATCAATTTTGAAATACATGGGTCTTGTTAGATTTTTTTTCTTAAATATCAAATTTTATAATCATAAATTAATCCTTGGGATATATGATATTAAATAATAATTATTATTTTTTGTAATTAAATATGGTTAAATATAATATTGTAATCCAAGTAACAAAGTTTGTATGTAATGTATATGTTTATGGAACCAAATATAGAAGTGTGGGTCTAGGGTGTCACAGTTGATATGAGAGGGAGGTATAGATTACTTTAGAGAATATAATGTTGGATGAGGATAATTTATTTGTTGTTAATTTTAGTTAGATAATAATTTCAATGTTACTATTAATGATTTGAGATAGGTATATAATAATATTTTAAGATAATAAAGTGCATTTTAGTTGGGGATTGTAGAAATAGATGATTATAAACACCCATATAGATGATTATACTTATAGGATGATACCCTTAAGTTTTTTGAAAGCCATTTGTAGTTGGTTTTCATAAAAATAAATCCATGTCTTGATACTGGAATGTGTGTGTGGTTATTTCAAAGACGCACCTCGGGTTTATAAACTCCAAAGGTATAGTTTATGATTTCTTTTTTATTGACAATGATGCATTATAAGTGAGCCTAATCATACAAACATGTATATAAACTCTTATTTTTTTGGTGGTCAAATACACTTTAGAAACAATTATAATGAATTTTTTCTTTTTTTAATGTGTTATATTATGAAGTTTCAGATATCATATTTTAATTAAAGGTATATGGTATGAGAAGTATCAATGGATAAAATGAATTTCATTATACATATTCAAATTTATAGTTCAATATTTTTATTTTGGATATTATTGTCAATATTAGAGTATTATTATTTTGTATAAAAAGGATCAAAATGTTGAAACCAATATAGGTATGTATCATGATACAACAATGTCTTATAATTAAATTAGGTAGAATACTTACATTGTAATGAATTTTGGAATATTCCTATTATTATATAAAAGTTGGGTTCATAGTCTTACCAATGGCATTGAGATCGATATTTTCTTGAAAACCATATCTATTTTCATTATAGAGTGATATTACTTTAAAATATTCTAATATATTCTTAAAAAATAATGATTATTTGAAAGAGATAATCATTTTTAATTTTTAGTACTACAATAATGGATTTGAAACATATATTAAATGGTATCATTAACCATGAAATGTGATATTGTGACATGGTTATATTTATCTGAAGTATTATCAATGAACTCAAGATTGAGATATTAATTAATCATAATATTAATATGTGCTTGATGTGGTGGTAATAAAGGGTTGACTTTTTCTGAAAAAAATTTGAGTTAGTTTTAGAATTGATCATTGATTTAAAGAATAAGTATTACCATATATTTTTGGGTATGTTTTTCCTAATTTTTAGATTATGATATAAATTTATTAGTTTGTGAATTTAGGAATAAGATACTTATACTTTCAAGGGATAAATATACATATAATTTTTGGAATAATATATAACATCCTTAGGGTTTAATTACAGGGATATCCAAATTGTTTTTGGAAAGGTAGGTTATAGATAATATATGATTGGGTTATATACATAATCAAATATATTATTTTAATAATAATAAATCTTTTCCAAGGAAACATATTAAATATGATATAACCTATGAGATAATGGTTGATTTCATTTTACAGGTTATAACCTAAATGAGGAATATGTTACGAAAACACACACCAATATTATTTGATTAGTAAAAATTAAATAAGGATGAAGATATATTAATATAATATTACCATTAATAATGATGATGTGTTTTATAGATTGCAATAGATGAAACAATGAACATAAATGAAACTCCAAAATATTTGGATAAAAATATAAATTTTTAGTAATTATAATATAAAAAATATATTGAATTAGTTGTAATGAATAAGTGTAAATACTTTATGAGTTATATATATAATTAAATTATAGGGTAATTTAAATATTACTAAATTATGATTATATTTCCATAATGACTAATTAGATCAACTAGGGTTTTTCAAAATTATTTTTCAAAAAATAGAATTTTTCTCAGATTTTACAATGTATTTCTTGAAACATATTATTAATGATTTATTATTTTTCATAATAATAAATTTGTAATTGTTATTTATTTGGTAAAAGATATGACAAAAGAATAATATTAATAAATATTTTAAAATTTCATTTTCAAATAAAAATAGATTTTCATTATATTTCTTGATATCAATCAAAAAGTGAATTTATAAAAATTGGAATTCAACATTTATAAAAGTTACCTTCCTTTTTTGATTAAAAAAATCTAATTTGACTTAGTATAAATATTATTTTCTTTTTCTTAAAGGGTTATTTTAGTTCAAAAAATAATTTTCTTGCAAAACATGTAATTTTTTGAATTGATCATTATATAAGAACGTTCTATAAGAATTGAAAAATTAAACAGAAGTCTATGTGTCTATGGAAGAGAAGTATGTATTTTAAAATATTTTTTGAGCTTATAAATATTATGTTCAATTTTTAGATCAAAAATAAAATCCTTATTTAATAAAAACAATTGTTTATCTTTTCTTTAAATCATATATTATCAATTTGGGTTCATGTTGTTCCTTTCCATGAAATCCTAATTTATTTTTTATAATAAAATTATTTATATTATTGGTATTTATATCTTCAAAAACTATATATTCTACATATATTCAAATTTGACAAATACACTTTTTCTTAAAAATTAATTTTAAATGTTTTATCTACTAATCATAAAATAAACATTCAAACCCCATGAAAATATTATGTGATTATGTGATTTAAAATTATTAAATAATAGTGTTCAATTATATAAAAATTTTCAATATTATATTTATTAGTATTATAATTTTCTAAGGTTAAAATTTTATTATCAAAGAAAAAGTAAATTAAGGGAAAAATTAATAAGTTAAAAGAAAATACCTTAAAAAACTATAAGTTGGATCCCAAATGACTTGTTGAGGATAAAATCAGCAAAAAATAACTTTCTAAGCCCATTTTTCACATATTTTGGTTATTTACCATGAAATATTAACATCATATTTTTCAAAAATCTTAAAGGTGATTCCAAATGTGTCTTTCTCCTCCCTCGTAAGAAAGTAACACGCCTCCATTTCAACACTAACTGATTAGGTAAATTTATAATTGAAAATAATTAAATTTTATTCTATAATAACCTCCAAGTTGGTTTAAATGGATATGGTTTCCATTTATAAAAATATTCTTTCATTTAGAAGGATAATTTCAATGAAAATTTATGTAGACAATGTGGATATTATCAAATAGTTGGGTTTTGTTCTTAATTAATTTCATTAATATTAATTAATTAAATACCAATAAATTAATTTTATTATTATTTATATATTTCAATGATACAATATTAATGGTTATATTATTTTTTATTCATCTATACCATTCTTTATGAAATTAAAAGCATCATCATTCATGTATGTGTGCGGGCCACTCCCACTACAAAATGATGCTTTACATTTTTCCTCAAATTATTACAAAACTGGTAACAATGATGGATATGAAGAATATTTTTTGTTTATATAATATAATTATTACTCAAAAACTTAAATTTATTATGTACCATCATTTTCACTATTCATTTACAAATGGGATTGTTAATTTTACATATGTGCAGACAACTACCTCTGTTAGTGATTAATCTCGCCTCTCCTCATCACAGAACATGGATGGTTCTATGAAATATTTTAATGGCGATATATTAAATATACAAAATTTTTATGAGTCTATAAATGTAATATTAAAATTATATGATGACAAGTTTTTGTTCATTCAGACGTTATTGCATGCGATTGTTTTCTTGGTATTCACCATCTACATGAATGATATAAAAATGATTATACAAAGAATGATTGGGGAATATAATATACATTTAAGAAAATATTACAATAATTCATTCATGATGTTTTAATTATTCTGTAAATGTTATGTAATTAACTAATAATGTGATTAATATATCATCTTCTTTCATTAAAATCATTTGAAACAAACATTTCACCAACTTCAATTTCACTATGCATAATTAATACTGCCGATGAATTTATGTGATAAATTATAAAACATTTATTAATATTTATTATAATAACATATATAATATTTTAATTATTAACTTGAACCACATAGTATAAATAGAAGCCTTTTTGAGTTGTTTTTATAAAACCGACAACAGAAAGTTATAATATACGATAACGAAGATACAATATAACTACTTAATATATTTTTATTATTTGGTCAAAAAATATTTATAAAATGTTATTAGTTTTTAATTTGATTCATATATAAGTTTTTATTATATTTATCTTCATTATATATGAGGTTATATTGTGATCGACTAAGTGTGAATATAAGGTATGAGTTTTCATCAAAAATTGATCACTTTGAGACATGTTAGGTATTATTCACATAATTTAACATATGTGGGGTATATAATACCTATTTTATATATAATATCAGAATAAAATTTATGCCATTCTATCTTATGTTCAATTACTATTCCTATCTTTCTTGAAAATTTGATTTGATGATTCTAATGTCATAACAATTTTCATAGTCCTAATTTTGATTCATTAAGACATAATAAATTTCTTCACCATGTTTTTTTTCTTATTGTGTATTGCATACCCATGGATATATTATTTAGAAAATATATCTATTTATTGATATTTTCTATAAAAATTATACTCCATTATTCATTTGTCTATTTACATAGTTTACCATAGTAATATTGATTTTTTGCAACTAAACATTCTATCATTGAGTTACTAATATTATCAATATTCTATTTTATATAATTTTGTTAAATTATGACATTTCATTTTATTATTTTGTATTTAATAATTTTTTTTATGGATATCAATTTATACAACATAACCCAGTGATTGAAATTTCCCCATTTTTGTGTTATATTCTTCTGAAACCATCCACCATCAATCTTATCATGGATTATGATAATGTTATTTGAGTATTTAATTATCCATATACTAACTAATTTATATGGTGTGAACATAAATATTTAAATATTTCATATTTTTTTATGTTAATATATAAATATTGATATTATTTTCAAATTTGGAAAAGTGATGGTGTATTTTATATTGTTATTCCAATACAGAAAATTATAGGAAAATATGCAATTAACTATCAAAATATATGATATAAATATAATGGAATATTTATGATTAGTATAAGTGATAACACACCGATACAAGAATTATATTTGGATTACTCCCACTCCAAATGTATCAAAATTCAAGATCGGTTAATTAAAATCATAATAATGATATTTAACTTTTTTTAATAACATTTATATAATATGATTTCCAATATATTCGCATATTTATATAAAATTAATTTAAACATTCATATAATATAAATATATGGATGGTTGATCGCACATTGTGTTAATTTTGAAGGTGGGATATTTTTTATATCCATAATTTGAAAGCATGATTATAGATGGATAGACTATTTTTTATATCCATTACACATGGTACCTATCCATGATTGAAGAAACTTGAAATTTTATTGGTTTTGTTTTGATAATATACTCATTTTTATGTTAATAGTTTACAATACATGATATATTTTCTAATGAATCTTGTTAAAGAATACCATGGGTCGGTTTTTTTGAGGGATTGTGGTGTCTCTGTATGAGGGTGATCGAAACAAAATGGTTTGTCATGATAAAAAACTCTTTATTATAATGTATAATAGTATTGAGAGTGCCAAATAACATGATATACACTTGGAGTTAAATTTATACTTTTAGGAAGTTATGTGACAGTGAAGTTAATGTAAAATCATTATGTTTACACATCATTTATATACATGTTTTTTTGGACAAAATAATTCCAGGCGGGGAACTAATGAAACTCATAATAAATTAACATGATTTAACGTGAATGAATAAGAAAGGATTACTAATTCGTGAGGAAATATTTGAAAAATAAACACTAAATATAAATCATGATATTGTGGTATTGACCACATCATGGATTGAGATAGGTTAGACTACATCATTATGAACATATATACAAAAGGGTTTTATGTATGAAGGTGAATAAATTATATGATAAACCATGTTAACTATGGTCTATATTTTCTCTTATATATTGTTTTTCACAGATTTATTATATGATTGTCTGATAATAATTTAAGGTATTTTTATTAGTGATTATGTATTTTTTTTAAAATTTATATGATTTATCATTTTTGTTTGAACAATAAATAGAATTAGTATTATGGGATCCTTTTTAATACATTTTTATAAATGAAATATATAATTCTTGGATAATAAATTATCCATATAAATTGAGTCTAGGACTAAGTGATATAAGAAACAATTCAGAGTAAATGAAATCCCTTTAAAAAAAATTATATCAAATTCACTTTCCCTATAACGGGTTATTATATGTCATTAGGAAGAAAAAATACATCCCTTAAATTTATGGAATCATAATAACCATTTTAAAGACATGAAAATATTAGTAAATTTATCTTTTCTAATATATTTTCTAAAACCATAAGGAAAAAACATAATGATACCAGTTCTATTTGTGTAATAGAAATTGATAATATTAGATTATTAAATTCAAATAAATATTGAATATGATGGGGAATTGTTTTTTATCTATTTGTTCCCACTATTTTTAGACAAGTATTATCACCAATAAAACTAAAAAAGTTTTTATAGTGACATCAATTATGGTTGGAGTGATGTTTAAATTGATAAAAAATGTGTAAAAATATATATTTCAAGATCTTTGAGTTTCTTAAGAAAAAACATAATGGGATCATAATGATTTATATAATTAGAAATAAACTCTAATATATCATGAATAGTTTGTGATAATTGTAATATTTAAACATAGTTTATGAAAATGAGTAGTAAAAAATAATACTTTAAGATAAAAATATCGTCAAAGAATATTTTTTACATCATTTATTTAGATTAAAATAGTAATGGTTTGTTTGTTAATGTGGATTTTATAATAAAGAAATGTTTCATTATGATAAACCACATTATGGTTTTAAATTTATGACTTTACATTATATAGAAATTATTTCAGTAAAATATATAGGATTGTATTGGATTTTTTTGATTGATTTATAACGTGTTTATAAGTTATAAAAATATTCTAAAAATTAATTTTCTATGATATTTTTTAGAAAATAATTTTTAATAATATAAACTTTTCATATTAAATACCTTATTCATAAATATATTTAAATGATTAAAAATTAATTTTGGCCAATTTTTAGAAGGATTAAAAAATAAATTTGTGTTATTAAAATATTAAATTTATTTACAAAAATTATGAGATATTTTTATATGATATAATAGTTTATTTTTTTTAAAATATCTTATATGTGAAATTTTTAGAAGTTTATAAATAATAGTATTTATAATTTAAATATGATTTAATTTATACTGATAAAAATATTAAATGTTTATGAATGTTTATTTAAGGAATATATAAAACGATATTTATTTATAAATTATTTATAATTTAGTTAAAAATAATCCTAAATATTCAGTTTTCATTGAAATATATGCATTATTAAAAAAAATTATTATAATATCTTCTTTTTTATATATGAATGTAGACTGGTTGTATGATTTATTTTAAATGTTTTGAAACACTCCATATAAACTATATATGATGCATATAAGGAGTTATATGATATGTATTACACAAACGAGATTCTATGATTTATTTTTGGGTAATGAACCTGCTATATATAATTGTTATGATTTATATATATTATTGATAAGTACTGTGTTGAAATTAATGTATATTATTAGTATTAATCTATTTATAATGTTACTTTGAGTTAGAGGTATCACATGACTAGGGGCTTAGGAATTGTTAATAAAAGTTATTATAAGATACTTATTACATAATACTTTATCATGTGTGTTCTTTGATTTCCTATGATTCTAAACCATTTCATAATTGAGTTTCATGTACCTCATGTAATGGATATATTTTGATATGATTGAATATAATAATATTTTATTATTAAAATAGTTGTATAAATCATGAGTTGTAAAATTTTTTATCCATTGTTATGTTTTTGAAATTTTGATTTTGTTTATGTGTAGAATAATAAAACTAAATCATTATAATTATGCATATATTAATGGAATACGAAAAATTATTTGGTGAGAAATAAAAAAACATCTAAAAAATTATAAGTGTTAAATTCACTTCAAAGTGAAAATCTATCAGGGCCGTGATCTTAGAAAAAGGAATGTCATGGAAAAGATGGGTTTCTATGAATTATCATATGTTAGGAAAGAAATAAATAAATGAACCTAAATTATATGTTCCATTCATACTTATGATCCTTATATTACATATAATTTCGAATCCCTAATGATTAGGATACCATATTAATAGTGTTGGGAAATCAACATAATAGATTTCATAAAGGAGTTCTGAACTCATGACATGACTTTCCCCACTAAGTCCCCACATAGTCAAGAGGTTTGAAAAATTATCCACCCAAATCCTAACTATAATAGTATTGGGTAAGGTGACCGTCCTTGAGTTGGAATTCCAAACATTTATCGTCAGGCCTTATCCTAATACACTAATAAAAAAACACTAGTCACCTTATATTAATTAAATTTAATTAAACCTCAATTGATAGCCTAATAAAATAAATAAATAAATAAATGTAGAAAATGTTTACATAAATAAATAAATAAATAGTGCATAAAAAACAATTTAAAGGAAAAAATTTACACCACATAATCCCATACGAAAACCGCCACAAATAAACTGATGTGAAAGATCTCTATAATGAACATCTCGATAAATTACTTTCATCTAATATTATCACTTATATATATCACTAATATCCTTATTCATTAATTTCATAATGAAATTAATGATCATCATATAATATGTAAACTTTTTATGAAATGAAACATGCTATTAGGACAATGGTATTGGGTTGAGTGTACACATACATAATGATATTCCTAAAAAAACAATATAATATATAAAGTTCTGAACCAATTAAAATAAATTTAATGATAACACACTAAAAGATGATGGAAATAAACCACACAACCATATATTAGTTCATGTTATAGAACCTAGGTCACTGAACTACACATTATATTATGAAAATATAATAAAGGATTAAAAATCATGAGTTACCATGATATAGAACTGCCCAACTCACATACCCACATAACTAGAATGAATGTAATGGAGGACATAAAGCTCACTTATGAATGTTTCAGATTATGTATTTCAGAACCGTAAATTTACTACCTACACATCATTTATTTAACTCTCTATACAATGGATTTTCTGACCGCATAAATTTTGAATCCACTTCTAAATGATGATTGAAGAATGAATCTATGGAGTAACAACCTCTATTACCACTAAATTTTAGAGGAATAAACCCCCCATGATTCTAGAAGAGTATTGAACTCTATTACACTATAGGGGACCTATTAAACAACATAATGAAAGATCCATGTATGTATTAATCCTATGGGAATACTCTGATAATCATGCCCAAATTTCAAAATCAACAACACGGAGTAAAATCCAAAATCTACCTATCTTATATTTAACTATTTCTCTGATGACTAAAAAAATCAAATAATTATTATATATGTGGAATAATTCTTATAATATCCTAATTATTTCCCCAAAAAATGACATATAACTAATAAAATGGTAAAACTGTCACTAAGGCCTCATATCATGTGATTTCATTCTTGTGTTTTCACCTAGTTGTTATTAATTTATAATGACACAATAAAATACATAACCCAATAAAATCACATTACATTTAAAAATCCCAGGACTCATTCATCTTTATCTTCACATATAGTCGTAATGTAACATAGTCACACATCATATTCAATAAGCATGAATGTCAGGATACAAATCATCTTTATTAGTGTGAGCGTTCTAAAAAAATATTATATATATGGTTGATACTGAAATAATGGTGTAAAATCATTTATTATTGATTAGATGTACATATAAAATACAAGGTAAAAATAATTATGGAACAAAATTGTTTTAACATGATATACCTAGTCAATAGGTAACATGAATCAACATTCTAAAATAAGAGTAATTTTCATTACTATTTGACATTTTCATTCCCAAATCACTTCTCTTCTTCGATCCAAACTTTTTGTTATATTCTATTTTTTACGTTTATGAATTGTATTATAGAAAAACTCAATATAATAAGGGAATAAATAAAGTAAAAGTTTGTAAAAAGGTTATTTTCAGAATATGAATTAACAATACTAGTGATTATTTTAAAATAGATAATGGAAATTTTCATAGGGATCCACAAAAAATTATAAAAATAAAAATAATGGGACCACAATGAACTGATAGTAAAAAAGATAATCAAATAATATAATTAATATCATTTATATATAAAAAATATGATAATAAAAGAGTAAAATCATTGAAATCCTACAATAAGTGTTTCCAAAATCCACACTACATAAGAACCATGAAATCACAGTGTGATTAATTATGGTTTGAGAACTTTCTAATACGCCTAGAAATCCAAAATTTTACAATCAAGGGTTGGTATATTGATTGAAGGAATGAAAAATTTTGTATACATAAGGTTTAACAAATATTTTTTATGAAAAACATGCTATCCAATTCACAATATAAAGGGTGCTTTCCCTCCCCGACATCCGTCAGGCAATCTTTTATCTTAAAACTTGTTGTGTTCAATACCCTTCTTAACTCCCCTCTAAATTCAATCCAACTATAAAAACTACATACAATTCCATCTTTTTTAAGCATAATGAAAGGAAATGTGCCTCAATTATTAATTACCTAGACATTATGGTATTATCTACGTATCTTCTCATTCAACCCATGTTAATGGTAGCGATACAATCCTTCCATTGTATCAAAAACACCATTAATAATATTAACCCAAAATATGAAAACATTTCACAATAAATTATATATCACCATGACATAAGAAAAAAATCATTGTGTTAACTAAATCACTACATCAAAAAGAATTTTACAATCAAGAATAATTTTAAGATTGGATATCAAAAAATCTAATTCATTACATCCTCTCTAATAAAAATTATTTTCATTAAAAAATTCAAAACATACTAAAATATTTGAGGGTACTAGGACCAAATTTTACTCATTTGTTCCAAAGATCCCTTCCATATCGTCTCATACAACAATACTAATCACATAAGAGGTTACATATGAACATGATTTATTCTATCTATATCATATTAAATGGGATTTAGATACTCTATAGTGTTATATTCATCAAAAATATCTACCTCACCCCAATCGATAATATGTAATGGATCATGTGAGTACTTCCTCAATTGTGATATATGGTAGATGTTGTGGATCTATTCTATCTTACAAGTAACATCTTTTTATATGAAATAACTCCTACCCCAATCAAGATCTAAAGGGATCCGATAGTCCTTATGGATCTTTTCCCTTGATCCAACATCAATAGACAATGTCATAGTGAAATATTCATGAACTCAGGATCATCCTCCTCGAACTCCAAAGTCCCCCATCATCAATTCATATAGAATATTTGATGGATCCGAGCTATCATGAAGCACTCGTAAATCTCCTAAAACATTTCAATTATTAAAAAAGCCTTATCCAGTCTATTTAAATATGACTTTACGACCTCCACTCAACACATGTATGACCTACAATGTATTATATACAGGGTCATAACTGTTCTCTTCCAAAAGAAGAGTCATAGTTTTTTTATGTCAAATATTTTATGAGTGATTGATCCTCTCTAATCAAACCAAAATATATATAAAATGTTAATATATACTTTAGAACCATTATGTTCCTCTTAGTCTTATCGATCATCTATGGGTAGAATGTTATTCTCCTCTAGAAATTATGTCCTTATTACTTCGTACATGATCCTCTAAAATAGATATATAAAAAGAAAATTATTTTTAGAGATATCATAAAATAGGCCCTATGAAATAATAAAATTTCACCTTTACATGTGTTACATTAGCCCCATAATAATATATCCTTAATGAGGAATGATTTTAACAGAATTGGTCAGTCAATATATAATAAAAAAAATAGGTACATGAATTCTCATTGATTATGGAACCCTTATAATGAAATCCCTAGATATAAAATCCCAAATAATCTATGGAACATAAAGGGGTATCGTAGAACCCAATGTGAACTGGTACACTTCATCCAACAATTATTAAGGGGATAAAAAGAATAAAGAACTTGAAAAATCTCTAATTAATACAATGTTACAAAAATATACAATTAGGAATTGGAAAAATCGTTATTACTCCTAGATATAACATTATGGAGGAATTATAAAACTCAATGAAGTATCTTTATGTATGATGATAAAAAACCATTATCTTTATAGTAACCCGTTTCTTTTAATTCACTAACAATGCATTACATTCGTGGAATACTTGAATCATTATACAAATAGATGCCCTAAGACTGTACTAGTCTAGTGCCTTTGGAAAAAAGTGAACATAAACACTAACACATAATTGGGACACATTATCTCCCACAAGTTTATTAATGACTACAACCCTTCTTGGACACATAAAAAATAATACATATCTTCAAAAAATGGGGTATGAAACGTAAACAAGAGTGATATTAAATGATTAGTTTGGTTAATAAGTGAGATATGTAGAATAATTGTGGGATAAATGGTATGATAATAGGATAACAAAAATAGAATATAATTCCATTCATATAAAGGATTATATAATAAAGCATGGTATAAATACTTGGATTTTCATAAGACATGAATCATAAGGAAATAATGTAAAGAATCCATCAACAAAGGACATAAGAATAAATCATGTATTTGTGTGAGAAACATAAGAATATATAATGATTTCAATTATAGTCAAGGTATTTCTAATGAGACCATATCAGTGGAAAAATTACATTATTGAACTAGTTTCAAAACTTGTTCGAACATTAATTTATTGAACCTAGTTCATTTAAAATTCCATATATATAATAATAAACCCTATTCATTTCCCATTCCTGGTATGTATTACCACACTGAGTTCATTTACCATTCCATCCATGTCCATCTCATGAGATATAAATCATTACCCAATTCATTGGAAGCTGACATAGGTCCCACCCATCCCATAATGATATCATACATACATGTTCCACAAGATCATAACTAATAATTTCATTAATGAGTAAGTGAAATGGGTATTATAAACTTGTAATCATATAATAACCTATGAAAAAAATACTGATTTGATAATCATTTCATCTATAAAACAACTTGTGAAAAGAAGAAATATTTAAAAGAGTATGACCCATGAGAGAGAAACTAGTTTCATAAAAATAATTCCAAAAAAAAGAAAATCCATTAAGAGAGAGAATATGAATGAAAACATTGAATTATTTCCCAATTATGTCACAATTAACACAGACGGATTGTATCATAGATAGGAAATAATGTTGAAATATTTTAAAAAAACTATTTTGGAGAAAAATATCATTTTTTCATTGATTGATATTTTTTATATCATAAAACCATTTAGAAACATTTTTCATTAAAATAAATATTTTAAAACAGAAAATATAATCATTGAAAACAAAAAATCATTTTTAAAATCATTTTTATAAGAAAATGGACATGAAAGTTCTTTTGGAAAAATTCTTGAATACATGTTTTTTTAATATAATAGATTTAAGATCAAAGAGAGAGACAATCATGTTTTAAATAGAAGCCAATTAATAAAAAACAAAGAGTGGTAAAATGGTACTAATATATGGATATATCGTGAATAAGTATATTATAAGAAAACTCATTAGTGTTCTTGAGATATCGATCATAATATTTCATCAAAGAAAGCATAAACATTAACAATCTCAAAAGGTGATGATATATTTTCAATAAACTATTATAAATTTTAAATGTGATCATACTATATATATAAGAAAATAAAAGTATATCAAGTATAAAATTACATTAAGTTAAATATTTTTGATGACATATTATCTAAGATAGAAGTATATACACCATGAAAAAATATAGGTTTATAATAAAACCTGAGTCTCGATGAATTAAAATTGAGACAAAACTATTTTACTGAATTTGTATCTTTTGAAATATAAAACACACAAAAAAATCTCATAAAATGTATATGCGAATACCCATAAATTTAACTATAAGAAAATTATAATTCAATCATGGTCAGTTAATACTCCACAGAAAAGGAAATATTTGCGAACATTGTATTTATCTCACAGAAATAAAAAGTGAGATGATATCCCCTTAACTTGTGTCTTGACTCTCATAGTACTCATTCAAAACACATGTATAACAAATATAAATTTTTTATAAATCCTTTTAACAACCATATTATTATATATTATACCATATATTTATTGATCAGGACCATATCTTACCATCTTGTTAACATCCATTTGTTAAAGATTCACTTTGGGTAATATTCATTTTATTCATCGCATGTGTCTTAATTGGTTATATAGTTGGTCATCCTACTTATATAATGATTCATGAATCTAATCCATGATATAAATATAAGTAATATTAATTATATTTGTGTTATAATAATCTATAGAATATAGAATTATGAAATTTAATACAACGTTCATGGAGACGGTAATCGGTATGTATGCATGAATGATATCTCTATTTTTATTGCATTATTGAATGAATAGAAGAAGATGAAATATATATGTGTAACTAATATTATAATATTAGAAATATAATTATATATATACATATATTATATAATTTCACTACAACCATAATAAATTCCATCCATGTAGTTTGTGAATAAATCTCATCGTTTTGAGGGTGCAGTAGTCCACACTTCCTCGAACAAAACTATCAAATTTACACCAATTATAATTTAAAGAAGAAATGTTTTATAAAATTAATAAATAAGATTAACTAAATAATAAATATAATATATAACATATATATATATACATATATAGTTTCTATAATAATTCCCACCCTGATTGGTGGGAAATGAAAAATGAATAATAATTGTTTAGTTAGGTGACAGTTCATCGTACATGTAAAGAGTGTGTTAATTACCCATTAGATAGAAGTTTTCATAAGTGTAGGTTGAAAAATTATCAATAAAATAGTATATTTATGATATTATTTTTTAAACAGGTATGGAATAATTATATTTTATGAGGTGGAGAAGAAAATTAATAGAAAGGAGTTTGAGAGAAGACACTACCACTTAATCGGGAAACTTATTTTGGTTTGTGATGAAGATATTCCTTTGAATACATTATTCCAAAAGGTAGTATTCAAGTAATAATGGAGGGATTTTGGGAGATTTATTGGTTAGGGACTGGAAGAACCTATGTGGTTGGAGAGGTTTTATGAAGAGGGATATTTGGTGGTCATTTATATTGACATGAAATGACACACATGATTTTTTTAATCATGTTAGGTGTACCCACGTTTTTAAAAAAATGTAATAAGAAACCAATAAAACTACATATTTTAATGTTTATGGCTGAATAATGGACAAGAAATTGGTGTTTTACCAAAATCTATGTCATTTTCGGGCTTAAAGAAAATGGTTAATCCCTTATTATGCTTAATTTAACAATAATCGATGTAATTAATTTTAATCACATTCACTGATCTTTTTGGAAATTTTTTTACCGTGTAAGACATTATAAGTTATCCTAATTAGAAATATTTAATCAATTTTTGAAAATTACAATATAAAATTTTAATGAAATTAATTGAAAATTAATCCCATAATCGGGTCGATAATGCATGTTTTTATAGTAAAAATGATCAAATATTTGCTTTGTTTTTATATTAAATTTTAAAGTGAGATTGGTTCCAATTAACTATGTTATATTAATTGATATAGATAAAATATAATTAATCATTTATAAAAAATTAATATAATTTTTTTATTAATAAATTATAAGAAAAATAGTTTTGAATTAAGATCTAATATTTTTTCACTAATTATCAAAAGATGGAGTTTCTCAGATAAAACCCAAAACATGTCCCTAAGAAAATTTTGACATAATATATTAAAAAATTATGGTTTTATTTTCAAATTAATTTTCAAGGTGTGTGTAAAATTTATTTTATTTTTTTCCATAATGACATTGAAATAAGTTCATTAAAGAAAATGGAGTTTTTAAATATATAACGACATTAGAAAAAATCATATCTTTATTTATAAATATGTTTTATTTATATAATTTTTTTTTTGAAATTTAGTTATTACTATTTATATTAATATGTCTAATGGATATGTTATAATCATCTCATTAAAATAATAATATTAATATAATGATTTTTTGTAAAAATGTCGGTGTTGGGTGTAACGTACACCAAGTTAGTGGTGTGTGTAACATATGACAAGTCAGTGTTTCATGTAATGTATATTTATTCAATGTTCTATGTAAAAAATTCTACACTTCTGTTGTGTAATGTACTCCATGTAGGTGTTGTGTCAAAGAAATTTTTGACTTACGACATTCGAAGAAATAAATTGAAATTTAATTTATTCAAGAAAACAATGTCTATATAAACATGGGGTGTAAAACTCTACCCCTTTAAAAATGAATTTATCCATAAAAAATTAAATTATTTAAAAAAAATTATGGATACTTATACTTATTCAAATTCTTTAGTTCCAAAATAGCTTTCTGTAACTAGGGATTTCCCCACAAAACACTGATCATGTTATTGTCATTATTTTGAAGAAAATTCCATGATTTGTCCAGAATTTTATCTTGTTGTTCATCATAAGACATATCCTACTCTAGCGGTATGAACTATGAATTTAGTTTAGGTAAATGGTTTGTTATGAACATCCTTAGGATATAAAAATGGAACATATCATGGACTTGATATATTTTCAGGAAGTTCCCAGTGACAGGTTACCATCCCAACACGATCATGAATCTCAAAAGGACCGATATACCAAGGTATAGATTCCCTTTATATTTCTACCTCATAACCTTCTTCCAGTGTGAGATTCATTAGAAAAATTCCAACCAACTTCAAATTCTAGATCATGATGATAGTTATCATCATAAATTTTATACTGACATTGAGCTCTCTTTATATGATGCTGAATGGTTTTATCCTTCTCGTCCATTTCTTTAGCAATATCAAGTCCTAATAGCTTCTTTTATACAACTTAATCCCAACACATTGGAGCTCTACATTTCATCCCATAGAGGGATTCAAAATGATACATCTGAATGCTTTAGTGAAGACTTTTTTTTAATAAATCTTACCAAAAAAAGGTGTTGATCCCAACAACCATTAAAATCCAATGAACAAGATCTCAACATATCAAATACTTGTTGATGAATTATCCAAAACATTCACGTAAACCTCATATCCCAATATGATACAATAAAATTTGGTACTCCAAGAAACTTTACCACTTCCTTAATTTATATATTAGAAACCTAATTCAGGGATTATTATTCTCCAAAAATGATGAAGTGTGAAAAAATAGTAATTCGATTGACTACCACAGATAAATAATTAACCACTATAGAGGGTTTTTGGTAGTTCAATAAAAAAATGTTATCCCATTTACATTATGGTATGGGTAATGGTTGAACCATCCATTTTAAATTTATTCTCTTAACTTTAACTTGTTGGAATACCATTCACTGAGATACAAACTCTGCGATATCACTCTTCAGGACATCCCACCAAAGGTATTATTTAATGTCCATATAAAATGTTGTTCTTCTAGGATTAATAGAGAACAAAAAACTATGAGATTTCTTTATTATCTCCATCAAATCTGTTACCTATGAAATACATACATAGTTCATAATCCTTATCATTCCATCCGTATCAAGGTTAAACACAAGAACATTTTTTTCTTTCATTTTTATCGCTTCATCTACCTATAGAACCTCTTTAATATTATCTTGGATAGAGGTTTGAACATTAATTTGATAAAGATATTATTTTTTCCCTTCCTTAAACCTTATAGATCCATCCTTTTGAAATACTCAAAAATTTGATTTTTTTCGTCCTCATCATGGATAAGCGTGTATCATCCTTATGAATCAATGCATCAACAACCTTGTTCTATTTCCTAGGGTGGTAATGTATTGTAAATTCATAATCCCTTTTCTACTCTAACCATATTCCCTAGCCCATGTAAAACTCCTTTTGTGTGAATATATATTTTATAATTTTATGATTAGTATATATAACATAATTTTTTCCACAATGATAATGTCTACATATCATTTATAATAACATTTCCACTCTTAACTCCAAATCCGGATTTGGGTAATTTTTCTCATGAATCTTCAACTGTTGAGTGGCATAGTCTATAACTAGGTTATTCTATATAAGAACACATCCCAATACCATTGTTGATTCATCACTGTAGATTGAAAACCATTCTCCACCAAAGGGTAATGTAATAATAGGTTCAATTATTAACCTTATCTTTTGTTCCTTGAAATATTTCACAGATTGAACTATCCAGAGGAACATGACACCCTTCCAAGATAATGTGGTCAAAGGATTAGATAGTTCTATGAAAATTTCATCAAACCGTTGATAATATCCAGTTAAACCATGAAATATATAGACCTAATTCACCATGTTTTTTCTTGGATATCATTTAACTATATCCTTCTTTGATGGATCAATATCCATTCCATCTGTTGCGATTACATGAACCAAAAATGAATCAATTTCCACCAAAATTCACACATTGTGTATTGATTCTCGTTCCTTAGGGTGTTTAGTAAAATTATCAACTGATCTTCATTACATTACTTACACATTTAATAGATAAAAATATGATCTGTAAAGAATACTAAAAACTAGTTGAGGTAATCAGTAATGACATTATTCATGAAATCCTTGAAGATATCAGGGGTATTATTAACACAAAAAGGCAGCACAATATATTTAGAGTGTGTTTACATTGTACGAAATTTCATCTTGTGTATATCATTATTCTTGAACTCAAATTTATGATATCCAGAATGAAGTTCAATCTTGGAAAAATATTGAGGTCTTTGAAATTGATCAAAAAAATCATCAATATGGGATATATATTTTATGATTGTGATCATGTTTAAATCCTGATAATGAATAAAGAGCAACATTTATCCATTTTTATTTTCACTAATAGAATAGGTGCACCCCAAGGGGACACAAATGGCCAAATTAATCCCCTATTATCATTTTTAGAGTTCTTTATTTAATTCATAAAATTTAATCATAGATATTCTATACGGAGTCATTGAAATTTATTTAAAACAAGGTATGATTTCTATTGAGAACTAGACTTCACATCTTTGTGGAAGGCTAGAAAACTCTTACGCAATAAAATTAAAAAACCATGTATAATAGGATTAATATCAATGCCAATTTCCTCCACTACTATTTGATACGAACAACCCTTTCCAATTGTAATTAAGACCTATACACTTGAGGTAATCTCTACAAGATGTTCATATTTATTATCACATGTATGGATGATCATATGGGAGTTTGAAATATCATACATAACGTCCATTTCTTGATAATTGATTCTCAATATATGCATAGAAATCTAATACATGACTAAGATTACATCAAATTACACCAAATAAAGTATGACGTCATTTTCCAGAAGCATATTCCAACAATCATCAACCAAATAAGAATCATATAGTAGAGATAAAATTATCTCAAAATTAAGGGTTTTCAATGCTAATTCCACATAAAAATATTTTTGTGGAATATTAACACCCTTAGTAAATTCATTAGATTTGAAATATTGGATAGATCACGAATCAAATATGACATTATCTGTTCTAGAGTGGATGGTAATTATACCTTTCGTTATGCCCTTATCACACAACTAAATATAAATACTGATTTTATGATATTTCCCCTTATACCTCAGATGAAGAGGCTTCTGAAGATCATCATTACAACTAGAATTTGGGTTTTGTTAGTGGTGAGAATAATTACCATTCACCTTAAACATTAAGCACTAAATTCTATGTGGTGCATTCAATGCAGCTTTATCTCCATTGGAATTTTGAGCTACTATCTTCCAAAAATTTTGATAATTAGTTTTATAGTTACCTTAATTTCCACACATAAAACAATTACTATACCCCTTATGAAATATTCATCCATGCTTCCTCTATCATTTATAGAAAAAAAACTCATCATCTTTTCTCTATTGTTTTTAGAGTTTCTTTTGAACTCAAGAAAATATTTCTTGATAAAACGATGAGGTTGATACATGACAAGAACCTCCATTTTAACCGTGATTTTACAAAAAAAAATCTAGTCAAAGATACTAATGTCTCTTATGGAAAATACTATTCTGAGACTTGGTATTATGTCTCTGAAAAACCTATAATGCTTACTTTTGGAATGGATTCTAAATCTGGATGTATACATTAAATGTCTCCTAAAATTAGTCTCATAGGTACCAAAAGATTCATTAACCCTTTACTTAAACTCAATGGAATAGTTCATAATCTTGGTAAAAAGAACTCAAGTAATGTACTTATTGAAAAATAGGGTCTTAATCTTATCTAAATCCATTGATTTAGTCTCATATTTCTGCCTCATTTTCTTTTTTAGGGACCACCAATTGTCTACATTTCATTCTAACTGATAAAAAACTAGAATCAAATTCTAATAATTTAAAATCAAAAGAACGAAGAATATATTTTCAGTTTAACTGATCCAATGTTTAGAAATAATTGAATCCCAATTAATATAAAATAAAGTGGATGTTTTCTCATGAATGAATCAACAGAATATTGTTCCATACTTTTCTCAGTTTTAATTCCACCATGATTAATATATTGAGAATTATTTATGAGAATAGAAAAAAGTTATTTCATTCCAACTCACATAGAATTTAGTTTCATAAGAGGAAAATCATTTCATTTTCCATCGTTGTCCCCATTAATGGGGTTCGATAAGATTCCAACCACTGAATAAAACCAAAAATCATAGAGTGTGAAATATATATCATATCTAGGAATAACTTATTCCTGAAAAGTAACTGATAAGATATTTAAATTTAGAAAAATTCCTTAATATATGACACCTTAGGTTTATCCTAGGTTAATTATATCAAACATCTATTTATATCTTTTGCAATTGTTTGTGAAGAGTTTGTAAATTCCCAAATCATATACCCTAGGAGTGTCAAACCTAGTGTGTAGAAAGGCACATTTGCATATACCAGATTACCCCGACCCAAGCCAAGAACTTATTTCCAGAGCGGTTACTCCTAGTTACTTCTATTCCAAACACAAATACACTTTTTTCCTTATCCTTAACCTTATCCATAAACATGTCATTAGGGTTCTCATTATGTATTTATCATCCTACATTCCAATAGTTTACTAACCCTTTTTCCCTAATTACAAACTACATTGACCCACAATTTTCCTACATTAGCATTACATAACAATTGTGAAATACATAAAACATTATAAAAACATACACCCAAAGACTGTACTAGTCTAGGGACATTATAAACATGGAAACATAAAAATGAAATAAATGTGAGCTATATTTCCTCCAAATATGATATTCTTGACTAGAAACCATCATAGATACATAAAACATAAAACATATCGTCATAACCTATGTTTGGAAGAATAAAAGGGGATGATCTCAAATATTTAGTAAGAGTAAACATGAGAGATATGTAAGTAAACACATTAACATCAGGGTATGGGAACATAAACATGAAAATAGAAGATCATACCCTATATATCAAATAAAAAATACAAGGATCATGGAATAATGGATTTTAGTTCATAATCCATGAATCATAATTAATAAATTAACATTATCGATGAAATCACAAGATAGGAATAATACATGGATTTATGTCAGACCCAGAAGAAAATATAATTATTTCTACAGTAGTTAGGGAATTGCTTCTGAGACCATCTTAGTAGACCAAGTCATTTACTGAACTGGTTTCACACCCTATTAAGGACATGTATTATTGAACTGAGTTCATTCTTTATTCTATCCCAATAATACTAAATCGGTTTCATTACCGATTCTTGACCAGTTATACTGAACATAGGTAATTTCCCATTACATTCATGTATATCACATGAGACATAAATCATTACCCAATGCATTGGGGGCAGATATAGGTCCCAACCATCACATAAATAAATCATACATACATGTTTCATAAGAACATAAATAATTATATCATAACTAGTTATATGAAATGGGTGTTTTTAACATGTTACCATATCAGAATATGTGGAAAATAAAATATTCGTAATCATATCATCATTAAATTGACCAGTGATAAAAAAGGGTTTCAGAGGCACATAACCTGTGAACGAGAAACGAGTTTCAAAAACATAATTCCATAAAAACATAATCCTCTAAAAGATATAACAAAAAATTAAAAATTAAAAAATTTCTCCATACAGGAATTAGTAACACCAATAGATGTTATATTAGATGGGAATTAATTTTTAATGTTAATTTAAAAATATTTCTTAAGTAAAATATCATTTTTTTTCATTGAAACACACTCTTTTTTAAACATAAATCCTTTTAAAAATGTTTTTTTATTAAATATAGAATTGAATACATATAAATGGATATTTGAAAAAAAGTTATAAAATCATTTTTTCAGGAAAATAATATTTAATTATCTTTTGAAAACATTTTTGAAAACGTTTTTTAATACAAGGTTATTGAATACAAAATATTTCCAACCGGAAAAAGATATGGTAATATTTTACATAAAAACAATACCTTATGTACCAAAGAGTAGAAAATGGTACTAATAAATTGATATATCTGGAATTAATAGAGTATAAGTAAAGTCATGATTTCTCTAGATATATGGATCAAAATATTTCCTCAAATGGAACTATAAAAATAAATATCTGGAAAATTGATGAGATTGATACAATAAACTCAAACAACACGATTACCTGGGATCATACACCATATATAAGAAATGGAAATTAAATGAAGCATAAAATATCATTAAAATAATTATATTCATGATATAACATGTAAACTGGAATTATATACACCTCGAAAATGAATTTAGGTGTATAAAAAACCATGCATCTCAATGAAGGGAAATAAGAGAAAACTATTTTACCGATTTGGTGAATTTTCAACCCTAAAAAACGTGAATGAAATGTAATAAAATAGATATGTGAATAACGAGAAACATAATTATAATATAAATATAATAAAATAATAAGATGGACATACACCACAAAAATGGAATGAGTTTCAAACATATCATGTATCTCATAGAAATAACTAATTGAGATGAAATCCCCTAACCCTGGGTCTTGACTATCATCGTACTCATTCAAAAAAAATGTATAATAAATATAAAGTTATTATAACTATTTAATAGAACCATATTATTATATCTAATACCATATAATTTTTTATCATGGCCTTATATTAACCTTATGTCCACAATACAATGTTATGTTTTCACTTCAGATAATATTTTCTTAGTTCATTGCATGTGTCTTAATTTATTATATCATCAGTCCATATAATTATCTCATGATTCAAAAATTTAAACCACGATATAAATATAAATTACATTATTTATATTTTAATTATAATTATATATAAATATAGATGTATGAAATTAAATACACCATTCAATGAGACGTTATGACGTATGTACCCATGAATGTTGTTTTCGTTTTAATTGTCATATTGAAAGAAATACAAAAAATGACCTATAAGTATAAATGTTTCAAATTTCATTAATATATATTTATAATTTTATATATAATATATAATTTCACCAAAAAAATATTTAATACTTTCTATGTTCTATGTGAATGAATCACATCGCTTTAAGGGGGTAGTGGTCCACACATCCTCAAACCAAATTATCATATTTAGAAAAAATGGAAAGTTAAATGATATTTGTTATTAAAGAAATATATAATTTTAAATACATAATAAATATAATATATAAAATATATAAATATAGTGTCCATATTAATTTCCACGATAATAGGCAGTAAATATAAAATGAACAATCATCATTTAGTGATGCGGTAGTTCAATGTACACATTAATATCATGTTTGCTACCCATTAGATAGAATTGTGTGCAATTGTAGGTTAAAACCTAATAATAAAAAATAATATCATATTGAAGATAATGATGTTTTTATATAATAATGAATTAAAGATAGAGGAGTATGTGGATAAAGAAAATAAAAAATGGAATTTAAATGAAGACGTTACCTTTTAATCATGTAACAATTTTTGGATTGTACCAAATAATTTCCTTGGAAGCCTTTCTTCCTAATAATAGGATACAAGTAGGAAGAGCGAAATTTTGGGAGTGGTATTAGGTAGAGAGTTTCTTAACATTAGTGTTTTGAGACATGTGAGGTAGAGGGAGAGGTGGTGTCTGGTTATAGGAAAAGGAAAGGACACATTTAACATTTTTTTAAACAAGTTAGGATTACCCACGTTTTTACCTAAAAAAGTCATAAAAAACAAAAAATACTAAATAATAAATTTTTTTCGGCCTAATAATTTCCATAAAATGTGTTTTGGACAACTGTTTATGTCTTTTTGGGCCTTAAGGTTATAGTTTAGTTTCATAATATGCTTAATTTAACCTTAATTTTTGTTATTAATTTTAATAGATATCACTACAAGTTCTTGTAAGAAACTATGTTGATCATATTAGACATTATAAAATTTGATGATTCATAATATTGAATCCATTTTTAAAAATTCCAATCAAATAAGTAGCATAAATTAATGTAAAATTTATCTTGGGATCTGTTCGACAATGACGGTTTAAAAGTAAAAATGATCAAATGTTTTCTATGTTTTATATCAAATTTAGCTTTAAAATGGTTTCAGCTACCAACATTGGATTAATTGATAAAAATATAATCTAATAAATATTTTAAACTAAATTAAACAAAAATTAACATTAAAAATAAATTAGATGAAAAATCAGTTTTGAATTAAAATCTAGTATTTTTCAAAATTCATTCAATAATGATGTGTATCAGAAAAATACAAACAAATTCAGCAAAAAATAATATGTTATAAGTTCCTAAATTAAATTTATTTAATGAAAATAATTTTATAAATTTTTCTCAAATTAAATAATTTTTATAATAAAAGGAAATTAAAATCAGTGCATTGAAGAAAATGATTTTTTTAATCATATAGGGACTTTATCAAAAATCATATCATTATTTATCCATATGTTATATTAATATATAACAATTGTCAAAAATACTTGAAAAGTATTTATTACTATTCATATTACTATTCCTTGTGGATATCTTTTAATTATATCATTTAAATAATTATAAGAATAAAAAGATGTTTTGTAAAAACATGGATGTTGCATGTAATGTATGTCATGTCAATGTTACATGTAACATATGACATGTGGGTGTTGGGATTAATGTACATTGAGTCAATAATTCATATAATATAAACCTAGTTATTGTCTTAAAACATATGCCAATTCAGTGTCGTCTAAAATGATTTTTTGACCTAGTGCATTGCAAGAAATAAATGAAAATACAATTTATTCGAGAAAAAATGTCCAGAAAAATTGTGGTGTTATATTATTCTCCCCCTAAAAAGTTGGAATTATCTTTAGCCATTTCATAATTTTTCTTATATATCACCTAGGTCAATTCATTGATATAGAGCCACACATTTGAATTCTCCCAACTAGACCTCCCTCACACATGAAAGAATTGGAGGATCCACTACTATTGATAAAATATAGAAAACATCTCCCTCATTCACCAACAATAAGTAGAAAATTGTTTACTATTAAATCACCTCATACATAAATAGATCTTATGATTTCCTACTAATGGAATAAATCATTATTTACTCATTTATAGTGTATAGAGAAACTAGAAGTAATAGTCCTATGGGAATTATAACTAATCTATCTGTCTCATTTTAAGACCACTAAGATTGAAGATGTGAATAATAATATTATAGTCCATATAGAATATGGAACACTCACTATGAATGTAATTTCATTCATCCATTATGGTAGAGAGTTCCACTGTTATTTCTATATCATGGGTCTTATAGTTCTTCAAATGAGGTATCAAATATTTGGACCTGTAAGATTTCACTATCTTTATTAACATAATCACAGAACCAACAGTACCTCCATTTGAATCAACGAAATAAAATTACTTAAATCCTTATCCATGTATCCTTAGAACATAATCACACATGGATCTCTTAATTATAACATTAGAATATTCTTGATTCACAATGACCCAAAAAGGGTTTCAATTTTATATATGGAAAATCATGACAGTGGGGATCCTAGAGAATTATAGAAAAAATTTCTAGTAAGGTAATACCATCCTAAGAATTCTTCACACACAAAATAAACAATTAGGTGTATCCTATCAAATAAAATTTTCAATTTCTATTTGGTAAAGAGATTATCATCCCTCTAAGATATCATGTCCCTTAAGGTGGACCATTTAATTCTAATACTAACAATTTAATAGATTTCCATAGATTTTTTTCTCTTGAGTAAAGTCCTTTAATATTCCCAAATAATATACATTTTACCCATTTTACAAGGAATATACAATGATTTAATTGGTGATGATTTCGCTGAATTATTCTACGAAAGTCTTAGTGACCCGGGAAATGAGGTTCATTAACACAATCGAGGCATTCATTGTCTCAAAGGGAACTAGTAGAAACTCATATGTACTATAATGACATGTGAATGTTGTGTTCATAAAATCATTCTCATGAACAAAACATGGAGATAACATGCCCTAATATCAATCATAGAGAAACACCTCAATCTAATTAACTATTTGGAGAGATCATTGATCCCAAAAGTGGTTATTTTTTATGAATAAAACATAATTTATTTGGAGATGGTAAATAAAAATACATAACATCCCACATGAGTTCATAGATAAAAATATTAGAAATACCCATCTAGGAACATTTTTTTGACGAAATAATTATTAATAAAGTCCTCATACTATACGTTCATATCCATATCATATGGTAGTCTATCTGGTAACCTTTAGAATAAACTAGAGTGAACTATGTTTATAGATAAATATATAAGTCAATCCACTAATAATGTTTAGATACAAGTACCTACATGTGAAATATTCCTATAAAATATTAAATGACTGTGAAATTATTATCATTTTATGTTTTTATAATGTATAAAAACAATATCACCTGTCACGACCCGTCCCCCAGTGCCCGTGTTCTGACTACCCCAAGCTTGACATCTATAGGCTAGGGGATGGTAACTATCCTTGAAATGGCATATCCCAAAAAGGGAAGGCGTTGCCTTTAAACATGTATACACAAACACTCAACCACATCGCAACATGCTAAAAGGGGGAAATAAGTGTACCAAAAAAACAAGGCAGAGTGAAAGAACATGTGACACTAAGTGGTCTAGAATAAATCCCAACAAGTAACTAAAAACAGTAAAGGACAAAAGGAAAATTCTATGGACATCTGCAGAAATTCACACCTAATCATGAGAGTAATGAAGCTAATAGAAGCTGATGTATTATATCCAACCCTCCATGTCCTAATGGGACCCTCCTAGTCCTAGGCCACCAAGTCCACCGTCATAGCATCCGTCTGTCCCCCCCCCCCGAGCACCTTTGTCGAAACATCAAACTTCTAAACCAGACACAACACATGCAGGTGAAGCCTGTGCAGGGGTGAGTGTAACAATACACAGTAGAGACCATGAGACCCATAATTTCTTTCAAAATTCCTCAATGGAAATACACAAAGAATGATCTCAATCACAATGAATAATGATAAAGACAACTCAAACCAGATATATAACATAAACAATAAATAATAATAATGATTGATCATAAAGCTAAATCATATTATTCTATTGAGAGACTTTTGCTGTAGAACCGCACATGGTCTCTAGGTGTTGACCCACAAAGGATCACTAGGTGCTGACCCATAGGGGATTACTCTGTGCTGACCCACAAAGGATTGCTAGGTGTAGACCCATTCAGAGGATCACTAGGTTCTGACTCGCATAGGATCTCTAAGTGAAGAACCATAGATGATAGTTTGGGGCTGACCCACATAGGGGATAACTTGATGCTAACCCACTGATCGCGAGGTGATGACCCACTCAGATGATCATTAGATTCAGACCCATAGTGAATCGCTACGTGAAGACCCAGAGAGGATCTCCAGGTGCCGACCCACTGATAGGATCTCTAGATTGTGACCCACTGAGAGGATCCTTATGGGATGACCCAATCAGATGATCATGAGGTGCAGACCCACAGGGGATCACTAGGTGTAAACCAACATAATATCACTAGGTGTTGGCCCACTTAGAAGATCTCTTTTCGCTGACCCACTCAAACGATCACTATTAATTCTTCACGTCACATCCAACAACTGGATTCACTCACTTAGCATGTTTGAATTGGGAAGGATCCACTCCTCAATCCATTAGTCATACCACAACCACAACAAATTCCCCAGAATAAGTAACTCGAAGAACTGATATGTAATAACGGTTCCCACAAAATTGACGGTGCATCAATCAGATGAATAGTCTATAAGTTATAGGTATTTATGTACAGAGGAACTAGTTGGATTTGAGTATGATCCAAACCTTCTATACTCTAACATTATCAAAAACCCAAGTGGCGTTTTTCAAAAGGTCCTCCTCATCACAAGGGTCTTAATGTCGTAGACGTCATGTCAATCAGATGCCAAGTTTGCATGACCACATCAGGTGCAGCCCAGATCGCGAGTCCGGCCCGGCCGATGGGTCCAACCCTCCAGGAAGAACCAACTCATTACAGGAAGGTTGTTGGATGAACTGACCAGATGCGATGTGTCTACTTCGGCCAGCGGGAGAAGCCAATGCTTCCCCCTTCTGAATCATCCAACTGTTTCCTGGTGTTGGTCATGCCCAGATGCCTGAGCGGGACACTCCCCTCGCCATGGGGTGCTTTGGTTTCATGCCAATACACCGTCACAGAATGGCTATCCGTGGCTCCTGCCACCGCAGTGCCAACATGAACCGCCTCTCCACGTGACCGTCTCAGCCAGCCGCCGTCCGCGATTGCCGACGCTGCCACACCAGCGGTGTCATGCTAGGGGTTTATTCCATAGGACACCATAGATGGTGTGGTCGTTCATTTCCTCTTCCGTCTAAACCTACAGGCCTCCCTGGTTGTTGACTTCACTAACAAGCCATTAGAATTGCCTTGATTCTATATTACCCAATCATACACAAAAAAAATATAAACCAATAATGTTGGAGGGTCTGGGCCTTGTTCAGATAGTCGTGCACCACACTTGTTAGCGATTAAACATGGGGAAGAAAATAATAATAATAACCCAATAATGAAACCCCACATCAACCCTCCCCAATAAATAATGAAACATGGATCAATCTATTAGTCGTTTGGTCGGCGTACCTCATATTATTTAAGAATGGGGATAGAGGGGTATTAAAAACATAAATCAAATAAACCCCCTACCTTGAACTCGTTGGTAGATTCAACATATTAGGAATAAGGGTCCTCGTTCAAAGGTGTTCGTTGGTTTTCATTGATCTCCAGAATGAATTCTCAATGGTTTCATCGAATCTCCATTCTTCGTTAGAGGAAGACGTCATCTGCACATCTTCAAGAGTCCTCTGGTGTGTTCCCAAAACCTTGCCAACAATTTTTTTAAATAAAAGAAAAGGAACCACCCACATTTTGTTCATTAATGTCATTAATTAATTAACTACAATTATTGTTCCATTTAATCCTATGAGCATTGCAATTATGCAAACAATGGGTCAGCCATTAAATGACACTTATTCAATGCATGACGGTACAATGCGGTCCCACCATCTCGTGCTCAAATTTTTCAAAATTAATAAAAATATCTTCTATAATGATTTTATTAATTTTCTCTCATAATCCAAAAATTAACTTTTTTCTGACCCTTCCATGTCAACATTAAGCTTTTCCTAAGAGAATATCGACGCGGTAAGATCAACAATTCCCTCATATTTTCTATCTGAGAACAAATTCAAAAAATATAAATCCCTGCTCGCGCGTTTACTGAACATATCATAAAAATAGGATAAAAATTATTAATAACCACCCTTGACCTGTGCCGGTTGAGGTTAGACTCTGAATAAGGGGAACAAACCCTCACAAGATCAATGGTACTCTCAGATTTCAATCTGAGTTACCATTTAGATGTTATAAAGATTTTAAAATAAAATAATAGCTTGTCCACATAGGATCTGCTATCATCTAGCATGCATGGTCACTTAGACCTACTCATCAGCAGTCTTCAGGTCTCAGCCAGTTGTAGGATCCTTGCATATAGCTCGCTTGATTTCGGGAGGATCCACTCCTCAATCAATTCGTCATATCTAAATATCAACAAAATCTCACTTAGCATATTCCCAAAGGATCATCTCATTACAATGGTCCTCAAACTAGAGATGACACCTTAATTAGACACTCAATCTGAATAATTTTGGTGTTTTAGTAAACAGGGGTCGGTTGTGTTCAGGCATGATCTGACCTGGTCAGACAGACCCAACCAACCCGGGCCGAGGGTCCTAGATAACCTGACCTGGGTTGACTGACCCAACCCATCCTGGTTGGGTATTGTCCTAAATGGTCCATCTTGGCTTCTGGCCCAGGCCCTTCAGGCCTTGTAGGAACCATACCGCTTTGGACATGGGTGCAGCCCACCAAGTCACCATCTCACACGGATTCATCCAGCCCAGCCTGCAATTGGCGGGCTGGTTTTTTCCCATCCAGGGCCACCCCAGTAGCTTGGTTTGTCCCATATTCCCAGATTGTATCGGTGGGGAAACTCTTCTCCATCCTAGGCCGCTCGTTGGACCAGTTCAGGCCACTGACCGGCCTGCATGGAATTCCAGTCCACCCTCTGCCCGGACGATCACTGGGAACCAGTATGTGTCACATGTCGTACCATAGGAACTGCACGCCAGTCGCCCCCCCCCCCCACGAGGTGCCAGAGAAGCATCTCCCTCTTACACCAGTCCGCCCATGTGGACCAACTGTATTGGAGATCCAACCTCTCACCAAAGTCTGTGGACCACAACTCTTTTACATGTGCACCACCGACGTGACTGGGAGGCCGAATCCACTGTCGCCGGCCTCTGTTCCATCGATACATGATGTAACCACAGTGCACCATCTCTTACATGCCTGGATGACATATTACTACCTCTGCATCCCTCTATCACGGTCTGTCACATGTGACATGGCCCTTCCACCCAGTGCCCCAACGACCATTGTGACATCATTGATTATGCCACGAATAATAAAGAGATATATATATATATATATTGGGGGTCAAAAAAATACCCAAACGGGAACAACTCGTCATTTTTTCATGTCAGCCCAAGATTTTTCTAGTTAACATGATCGCGACGTATAGAGTCATAAATCAGTAAGATTTAATCTCAGCATTGACACTCAAATATTTTCACTATCCCCCGAAATATTAACCATCTGAGGATTAACTTGTTAGAGAGTTTATCCACATTCTTTTTTTCTAGGTGAGAAAAAAATAACAATTCACTAAGAATTTAAACCCCTACCTTGTTGAAGTTTGATCGCAGGAAGAATCAATTGCTAAAGCTGATCTGTCCGTGAAGGTCCTCGATCCATTTTTACAGAAGGGACCTCTCGAATATGAGGGAGATTTCTTGAATCATTTGTGATCATCATACGTTGTTCGTCAACAAATGTACTTCAGAGATTTAGAGTGTTTTTTCCAACGTTCTAAATATTCACCCCCGTTTAAAACATTAAAGGAGAAAATTCTTTTTTTGTTACCATTGCATTGAAGTACCAATACACTATTTCAATTATGAAACAATTTTTGGTTTCAATTAGGTTACAATTCCATTTTTATAAAAAAAAATCGAAAGAAAAAAATACAAATAAAAATATCAATTTTATTTTATTATAATTTTTCTGAAAAATTATGAAAATTATTTTTCACCCTCGACATGCGTCGATCTAGGTTAAGCTCCACCTAAGGGGAGACATCCTCAAGAGCTCAACTGTACTCTCATATTTCAAATTTGAGTATCCGTTTAAGAGTTATAAGTATTTGAATATAAAATAAATGTTAATTATTTTATTTATGGCCAAATACAAACAACCACTGTTCACCCATACTATCTAACATTGGTCTCTTTCTAGGAGAATCGTGACACCATGAGTTCAATGGTGCCCTCTGATTTTTTATTCGGGCACCAGTTTAAAATTTTGGAAAACATGCTCACATGATTATTTTATAAACATCTAAAATAGTTCAAAAATATGTTCTGGGCACTCCAGGTTTCAGAATTACATATCGTGTCCGAGCATGATCTTGAAATAATCCCATTTAATTTTCCAAAAAAAATCATGAAATTTCGGTGTATTATATTAAATCTAATAAATACTTTAAAAATGATCAAGAACAATCACATAACACATGAATCAAGCATCATCACACCAAGGGACGACTCCATATTGATTCATATTCAATGGGGATTTGTTCTACAACCAGTGGGAGATGCAAACCCGAGTTATGGACATTTATTAAATAGAGTAACATAAAGGTTAAAAGGAGTTAGATACACAATTTAAGGATCTAAATTTGACACCCACATAGTTTATTCACACATTTAGAAATAGCGTGTACTAATCATGCTCCAACCACAAACTTAATCATGAGTCTTTCATTGTACACACATATGGTCTCCAAATCATGCTCCAACTTTGCTGAAACAACTAACACTAAAATAAAAAAAACTAGTTTTCAATGAGTAAAGTTTCAATCGGGGAACCATGTAGTTTCGTAATACTGTGTGTTTAATGTGATCATTTTATTTTTCCCATGTCAGTGTGCATAGTTTCCAATTTTTTTGCATAATTTTCCCAAACTATCTACCAATCGTGAACCTATAGAAAAGGCCCATAATCTCTCAAAAATATCTCCAAACTCTCTTAAACTACATCGATATAAATTATATTCACAATAAGAATAATTAAGCAGTTTCTTAATTGAAATAGGGGGTGAAAAAATATTATTTATCATGGATATAATTTCTTATCAAAACATATGCCAATTATGAATAACATTTTTTAAATTAAAAGATATATGATTGAATGGGGTAATTTTGATTAAAATGTATCCATTACTCAATAAATATATTTATTGACAATTCATGTTAATCATTAATTAAATTGATTATTAAATATTTGTGGATGGATTTAGAGATGAAAAAATGGGTATGTACGAGTTTCAAATATCCCCTCAACACATTAGATTTCTCATGAGATCAATCAGTTACCAAACCTTAGTTTAATGGGTTTTGTTCATATACCTTCTCATCTTTTTTAAAATTTCCTGAGAAAGAACCTGATAGTTGAGGTATCATGATTCCAGAGGTCATTTTATCCAAAGTTTAACCATTTTTTATATTTAAAATTCATTTATTATTATCCATGAGATTATTTCAATGATATAATCTTTGGATGGATTTCATTCTCAGTTTATTGATTAAATAAAAAATGTTTTCTTTTATTCACCAATCAATATTTATTAGTCCATATATAGATTTGATATTCATGTTATTTTATTATTGGACTGTGTTTTCAATTACCAGCCCATATTTATTTTTATAGACAAATTTTCTAAATGGAATGTGTGTTCAATTGTTTACCTTACTAGTATTATTATTATTATTATTATTATTATTATTATTATTATTATTATTTATCCATGTTATCTTCCCTTGTATATAAACATTACTGGTCATTATAGCTCCCCTTAATGATTCACATATTACATTAGAAAACACAAATTATTTTCTATGAAAATTTTATTATTACATCTAGAATATCCTTGTACATATACATTACTGATCATTATATCTCCCCCTTATTCTTTTACTTCCCCTCGAATCCAATAAGGGTACTAGGTATGATATAAAATGATATTCTACATGTAATAATAATATTTTCATTGAAAATAAGTTGTGTTTTCTAATGTAATATGAGAATCATTTATGTTACTTGTTTAACAATACTACAAAACTTTTCAGTCCTTCATAATGTGATTCCTCATATCTTATTCCAATATAATAATGTAAGACACTAGATCAAGGTTCTAGGAGATTGGGATGTAATAGACAGTATCAGAAATTCTTTAGTAGAAACCTTTGGAATCCGGATTTGGAAAAATAAGATTAGGAAACATAATGCTAGGACAAACACTGGGGATATGTATAGAAGAATATCTGAATGTTTTTATATGGTAGATATTATGTAATTTTTCTTAGTGATAAATATAATTCTAGATACAAAAATTATATATGGTTCTTGAAAAGATGAATTTGTTGGTAACATCTTCAAATAGGGTGCATTTGGCTTGATATGATCATCACTTGCTTCATGAAAATTGGTCATATTATGCTAAGATATGGAACTCTAGGTAAATATGCATATAATAATTGAATTTTTTTTACAAACTATTTTGAAGGATTTGAATATATGATGATAATGAATTTCTTAGTTTAAACATAATGTTTATAATTTTTAAAATAATGTGTTATGATTTAGACCTCTAATAAATGAATCTATAGTTTTCTCACTTTGCTTATTGTTTCTCAATATGTTCTTTTTTGGTTTACACTAATGGACAGAACCTGAAGAAATCATGTCAAAAATGAATATGAAGGAGGTTTGAGGACTATTATTAGACAAACAAGAAGATGAAATAATTACAATACATTGTAATTATTCTATTTAGTTATCTAGAAATATTTTTATAAACATATTCCCCAACAAACACAATCCCACACCCAATTAGACAAAAATAAGTTGACTAAGATCTCTAGTGACAGAGACAATGGATAAAATATTGGTGATTTACCACTTGTTAGAAATATTGAAAGAGAAAACCAGAATGTTCTTGGAATGTAATTAGAAAATTTCATATTTATCTAAAAGAAAAGAATAAAGTAACTAATATTTGATGAAAAATGAAGAGTTTGATTGATGGAAATAAATATTATCCTATAAGACAAAATATACTTCATTTTCGCAAATTTTTGGAAGATGTTAATTGTATGATTCAATTAACTTTTCTAAAGGTTAACCCTTAGACCACAAAAGGAGATAAATTAAAAAAATAGTGGATGCATTTTTTTTGGATATAATAATTAAATTATTTATGTATTCTTACTAATTATATATTTTTTATAAGATTGATGAATGATAAATGGACTTTATTAAATGTTAGATCCATATATTTATTTATTTATTTAATGGTATTGGGTTAAATATTGGGGTTTTGAATTTAAGGTTAATCAAATTTTCAAAGCCATAAGAACCCCTTTTAAATGATAGTGTGATAGGTATTTAACAAGGTTGAAGATGTTTTTGAAAAAAAATTGTCGTAATAAAACCTATTGGGTCAGTACAAAAAAAGTATTTGAGGAATAATTTTGTTACATTTTCTAAATTTAATATTTATGTAATGGATAACCTTTACAAATTTTTATATTATTGATGTTTTATTAATTATGTGTCATCAAAACATTAGAGTTTTATAGAAATTATTATGATAGTTTTTATAAAAAGGAATACTCATTATGTTCAACAATACCAGTTGTATTAAACCCACAATATTGAGATGATAAGTGTTTAATATCTACAAATACAATATGTAGTGACCTGATTAATATTCGATATTTTAGTTAAATGATTTGAAAAGTAAATATTATTTATGAAGCAATGGTGTTACTATTAATGTAAATATATCGATATATTAGATAACATATTCTAAGCATATTATTGATTGAATATTTTTAGAGATATACTGAATAGATGATTTATCTCTTATTGTACTTGTGATCCGTTAAAAGTGAATTATTGAGATTTAGGCATGGAAATTATAATTTTGTATATTAATTTCTTATAGTAAGTGATGAATTGAAAATTAAACAAAGGAAAATGGAGGCTGAAATTTATTTATGAAATTGAAGTTTATCAAGAATGTGTATTTTATTATATTCATAGACGCGAAAATAATTCCAGAATTTTTGGGAAAAATAGTGAAACTAAAAACTTATCCTATTAAATTTATATCTGATAAATTTTTTTTAATTATAAATCATCATTGATTTTATGGTCTTTAAAATTATGATGATCATTATAATTCTAATGATCAATGGTTTCCATCACCCTAAATAATTATTTATACTTTTATTCCATGTCCATTTAATCAATTTCCACAAATGGTATCCCATATATAACCATAATTATGTATTATTCAATATGACTATTGTATTTTTATTTCTATATTATTAAGATGATATTTTATTATCACTTTTTAAAATGTGGGGTTTTAATAATAAAGTATTAAAATATCAAACCATTGATTTTTTATCACAATATCAAATTATAAGGAAAATGATTTATTTAAGGTGGGGAGATTGTATCACACCCAAATTTTAAAATATAAACATTTTATTTTATAGAATATATGACATGAAAAAAAATTATTTGAAGATAATATAAAACCAAAAGATGTTAATTTTTTTTCAAAGAGGTTAAATATCATTTATAGTTTCAATGCACAAATAATTGTGTTTAAGAAAACACTCTATTGAAATGTTATTCTATAAAATGTAAAATTTATAACCTAAAAAATAAGTCGGTGGGTATGAATATAAATTACTAAATTATTAAAATTATTTGGTCAATATTCAATAAGAATCATTTAAATGAACAAGAAATATTTTCAATAAACCAATATGTTTTCTAAAATATTCTTATGTCATGTTTTACACACATAAATTTAAATACTTTTTTACCAATTGTATGAATTTTTTAAAAAAATAATTAAAATTTTGATATAAGAATATAGAAATAATATTAGCATGATTTTTTTTATTTTTATGAAATATTTAATTTTAGGATAAATATTAAAAAATATTTATTTTTATTTAATACATTAATTTAATTTAAATAAATGAAAATTTTAAATTACATTTTAAATTCTTCTTAAATTAGTTTTGGTTAAATTACATTACCATTTAAATATTTTAGCTCACTAGGCGCAATTTCATTTTCAATTTTGATCTTAAATCCTTTTATACTTATGAGAATTGTTTTTTTGAAACCCCACTTTTTCATCGCATTTGTGGATATAGTTTTAAATTAGAATCATCAGATTCATTTAATTGAATTTGAAAAAATGGATTCAATATTTTGAATGATAGTAGTATACATCATTTAATAATTTCATCAAAAAAATTTTTGTTTATTAATAGTAAAAGATGATAAAATAATTTACCAGGGTAAAGATAAAAACTAATATATGTGGTGGTTAAACTATGAATATTAGGGTTATAAATAACGTAAAAACATTATCATTGCGATTTTATGTTTGTAGTTTTTCCTCATCTATTATATGGGTAGTTAATGAACAATTTTTTGGATATTTTCTTGATAAAAACATGATCACAATTCTAAATTTCCATAAATTCAATGTGTGTACTATCACCCACTTATAAACAGAAAAACCCACCCATCCACTATTCACTCATCCAAAGCTATTTGTTTCCACAAATTCCCAATAAAATGACTTACTTAATCCCCTATAAACATACTATTTTTCATATTTTGATCAGAGAAATATCCTATGATGTATTTTGGTGCAATCAAAAAGAATTTCCATAAAGAAGAGGTAATGAGCATATGCAATAGTTTTCATTTATTCATTATTCCACCAACCTAAAATATTATTTACAATGAAATATAATAAAATCATTATTAAAAATCAACTGATACTTTATTATGTTAATTTAATAATTTATATCCATCTCTTCTTCCCTAAAATTTGAAAGGAAATGGTAGATCGTGTGTATGGTGGATTTAACACAGTTATAGGATATTTATGTTAATAATAATGTTCTGAAGTTATAATATTAAATATAACTTCTTATTATTCATGTTTTTTAAAATATGAAAATGTCACTTGTGTGTCTAACAAACTTTCACCTCACGAAGTGATGTGATTCGTTCACCCCTTATTCTGTAAATGGAATTTTTTAAGGATAAATTTAATAAATATATGCCATATATAAGTGATTATAATGATTCAATAGTGTTAATATATCACCCAATTCTATATCTAGTCACTCGTTAATGGAATGATGCCATCGCTCATGCATACATATGACCTACCATCTCTACAGAGAAATGTGAAAAAATTTCCTCATCCAACAATAAAAAATTAATCTAAAAATGAATATAATGAGTAAATAATATATTTATAACATTAATAGGATTCTTCTAAAGATGTAATTTTATAATATTTTCACATACCAGATCAATTGTGACAAAACATTCATGAGAAGAATAAAATAATTAACATAGAAATGAATTTTAAAAATGAAAAATAATTATGATACAAGGTGTAAAATGTTATAAGAGGAAAATATATGATATTATAAAAATAAATATAGTCCATTAATAAGTTAATAACATGCTTAAAATATTTATCTTCTATTTTATGGTACGTTTAAAAGAAGGATGCATTAGGTAAGGGATTTCATCTCAATTTACCTTCATTGATAAAAATTTAAATGTTATGAATCTGCATTATTTTATATAGTGTATATACATCCACATTTTCCGTTAATATCATGATTAATTCATTAGGAATTTTATTTTATGTTTTAATTTGAATTATTTTATACAAGGGTATTTAAATATAAAATTACTTTATCGTAATGAATTTCATAACATAATTTGTTTAGATTGGCCTATATTAGTTTGTAAATGTATTAGATAATCATAGATTATGATTTTGATTAATTTTGAACAAATTATGTGGAATTTAAATATGGTTTTTGGATTTTTATTTGAATAACAATATCAATTATGTTATTAATTCTCACATTAATTCTATGATCATTGTAAAAGTTTATTTTACAATCTCATTTTAATCATCGTTGTTTCTGATTAAATTTACATTAATAGAAATTATTTGATAATTGGATAATAAAAATATTATTTTATTATCCTCTATTTATTTATTATTTTTCCATTTAACAATTCCATTTTCCGCTATTTGGTTCTTAACATTATTGATAAAAGTTTTGTATCAAAATCCGACTCCATTTCTCTCTTGAGTCGAAAATCCACTATCTCCTAAATCCATGTTTTATAAAAAAAATTAAAAAATATGTTTAATTATCTCAAAACATTAATAATTATATTATTACTAATTTTTTTTATTTGTAACAATAAGATTTAAAGGATTCAACATGTCATCTTCCAAATAACAGTTTTTTGTCTTTTTACTAAAAATATTAAAAGAATATTATTTTGTTTTTTCTACATGTAGTAACATTCATAAAAATGTGTCCACTCAATTTTTTAATGATTTAAATATAGTATTTCAATGAAATTCTGAAGATAATTATTTTCAATTTTTTTATCCTTTTTCATTAAAAAGGTGATTTCCAAAATGAAAAGGTTATTTCCCTCAAGAATGTTTTTATGGACCATTTTAAGGTAATTATATTAATAAATGACATAAAATCATTATTTTACTTTTAATAGACTAGAGATATGTAGTATTGATACTATACCTATTCTTTCTATGTGTGGTTTATGATTATTTTGAATAAGGAATGGATTGATATTCACAATCTCACTAAATTTTTTTATCAATTAACATTCCATTGAATTACTAAATTTATTATGATCAATAGACCTGTAATTTTCTATAAATATCCAAATTATTTATCATGGATATTATTATTTCTAAATCATGTATCATTTAAAAATTTGGTGTTTTACATTAGATATTATTTGTTTGATAGTGGAAATGACGATAAATAAGTATCCTTTACTAAATATAGATATTTTTTGATAAATTATATTGTATATTAATTAAATTGATAATTTGAAATATGTGGAATGTTTTGAATATGAATATGTTTGTGGGGACAATTATTTATATCCCCTATATCAATCAATATTATAATTAGACGAATCAATTAGATAGACACAATTAAATTGGTATCTAGTGTATATACAATAATATATTTTAAACTCAACTCAAAATGGTATTAGTAGAAGAGGTAACATCTTTCTATAGTTTAAAACGACAAAAATCTATGAATTTTCATCATTTAAAATTCATTTATCGTTATTTGTGATATTCTTACAAGGATATTATATCTTGATGCATTTCATTTTTAGTTTATTCTCTAAATGACATGTGTTTCAGTTATATAAAATTCCATATTAATTATGCCTTATCCAGTTGTTATACTATTGTTATTAATTAAATGACATGTGTTTTTAGTTACCTTGACAGTTAATTATTATGTTCAAATTATTTAAATGAAATTTGTGTTAAGATATTTACCTTTCCACGATTTTTCTTCTTGATTAATGTTATCTTCTGTTTTACTATAGCCATAATGATCATTTGAGCTCAACCATATTTTGGATTCTTTTAAAGGGGTCCTGAAAGAGTACTATATATGAAATATTATTATATTTTATATGGAATATTTATATTATCAAAAAATAAATGTTGTAATTTTTGTTTTCAAATGTAATATGAGAATCATGTATGTGTATTGGTTTCCTATAATACTAAACTATATTGTCTTTCTAGATGCACTTCCTTGTATATTACGTAAATACAATAAATCAAGACACTGAATTAAGGTCAATGGAGTTGGGTTTGTTAAAAATTAAATTTAACTATTAATATTGTTAAATAAGCATTTAATATGATTATAAAATTCAAATAAATTTTTTAAAAATAGTGGATTAAAATAAGTTATTGGTTAGAAGATAAAAAATAGGATTTTATTAAATTCGTTTAATTTTTAAAAAGAATAGTATTCATTGAACTATTATTAGTAAGTAAACTATATTCTTATATTAAAAAATTAAAAAGGATATTATTTTGAAGAATGATTCTAATAAAATTTACCGATTCTGTGTATAAATAAATATATTCACACTCATTTAAATATTAATACATATGAAATAACTTTTATAACACATAATTATTAAAAATATATTTTTTTTGTTAAATTTTTTTTATATATATCTTATCTTTTTATTTATATGATAAATATGCCTTATTCATAAATTTAGTTATATTAATTAGATGAAAAAATTTTATTATCTCATTAATATTTTTAAGTTTTTTTAATTTTATTTTTTGGAAGAAAATAACCTCCATGGTAAAAAATGAGGTACACCATGGTTAATAAAAATTGAGATAACATGGTTAAATTAAGTTGTAATGTCTTAATATATATCTATAAAAAAATATAAATTTTGCGTATATACAGATTTAAAATTCATATACATTTTCTATTCACATTATATCCACTTTCTATGTAATATTCCAGTATTTCACCTAGAGAATGTGTACTTGCAACAATGCCACTCAATATTGACCGTAAAAAGAAGCCAACAGTACCACACTAAGAACACATTTTCAATTTTATTAGATATCAAAAATAAAAAACTTTTAATTCTCTTAATATGTTTATTAAACTACAATTGTAAGAAAGTGGTCCAAATTCATCATTTTAAAGTAATTGGTTTTGATAATGAGATAATACATCAACGTAAGAATGTCATTCTTAAATAATTTGGAAATTTATTTATTAAATGGTGTCTTTATAAATATAATAATCTAGTAAAATTATGTTAAATGTATATAATTATTATTATTTGAAAATTATTTTACCATTTTAAAACTCCATAATATTAAACATTCCTTGGTGTATTGAGTTATTATATCATTCGGTTTAACAACCTATATGAATGGTGATAAACAAAATTCATCACTACCGACATGAATGAGTATGAACACATTAATACTAGTAATATATGATATTAATGATTAATATATGTTATTAATATTTTTTAAGGTGAAAAAAATAAATTTTTATTTTAAATTATCGTGTTGTTATAGATAAATGACCTGAAACATTATTATTGAGGATTGCATTATTGTGAACCATATACATACCTTCAAAAAAATGAAAATTGTAAAATATAAACAAATATATCATAATGGTTTTCATACCATGTCTAATATTGGAATGAAAAAATTATCAATGAATTAAAATGAAAATCCCAATTCTGATACCTAAATAGAATAATCAAAGTTATTAATATCAAATGATGAAAATAAATACGAACTGACTAATATTTTTAGTAAGAAATGATTATAATGTAATATTAAAAATGTAAATGTATATAAATAAGTTTCATGGATAAGTTATTGTGATGTTTTTGTTAATTATGCATGATGTTAATCAATTTTCATGGATTTTAGGAGATATGGAAATGGTTTATTTACCACAAGAACATTAAAACCAAGATTACCTATGTCTTAATAATTATTTGGGAAAATTGTATATAATTTATTTATAAAATTTAATTTATTTTATTCAACCCTTTTTGATCCATGAAATCATAAAATTTATCCTCACTTTGGTTCATAGTTAAACCAAAAGGATTCATATAAGTGTAGCCAAACATTTCTCTCAATTTCATATAAGACTAATTCTCATCCATATATATGTTTTTCATATTTTTTATGGATTTACTTATACCTAAATAAATTTTTTATTATGGAATTTTTGTATGGAATTGGAATTTCATTGAAAAGGTTGGGAATTGAAACTATTTTTCTCCATAGTTTCATTCCTCCCATATTTTCATCAGTTTTATTAATGGGGATTTATTTTCATATAGGTTAATTAATTTATAATGGGGTTATAAATTTTTTTTATATTCATCTATTACACATATTTACAGTTTTTCATTATGTTATGGGTGAGCATAAAATTATATTTCATACACATTGTTTTTTAACATCTTATTACCTTTTATCCAGGTGTGTTATTAATCCTTATCATTTTTTCCTTTTCATTGTTTGCGTAGGGTCATATAGAGAAGAGAGGATAACATTAACGGTGTTATCATAGTTTTTTGGATATTTCATACAAAATAAAACATGTTGGTTCTCTCGACATAAATGAATTTTCAAGCCATATAAATGGTTACCAAATTTATAAATACAAAAATAATTATTAATTAAGTTTTGAGTAACTGGAAACCAATTTTTAGGAATTGTTGGGAATTTTTAATTACTTGATGTGTAATTGGGATACACATTGTGGAAATTCATGTGGGGGTTTTTACATAAGAGGATTGATTGAAATTTTTAATTACGTGTCTCTTGAATTATTTTCCCTCAACCTGCGAGCCATCCCCAAAAAATTTTAGATCCCTATTTCCCTTTTCGTTTACTTTGTTTAGTGATCGATCATTGTTGCGGTTGTGGTGTGACTCTCGGGGTAATAGGTCCCTCTATCTCTCTATTTCAATGTATTTACCTCTTCAAATTTTTTAATATCATCTTGTGATTTATGGATCTAAACTTTGTGTTATTGAATATTTTTTATAGGATGAGTTACTAGATATTCTAAGGATTCATTCTTATAGATGGGATTTATTTTGGGTGTAGTTAATTTGTGATAATTTTTTGTGGTTTTGTTATAGTGTTCAATTTCTATTTACCCTAAATTTCTTGATTTAAATTCAATTTTTTAATTTAAATTCATTCGTAGGAAATTAATTTAAACTGATTTAATAAAAACCCAATTTCATTGAATTGGTGGCCAAAAAATTTATTTGGAATGAAATTCGGTATATCCCCTAATTCCACTGAATATGGTTGTGTTTGTGACATTTATGGATTTTTGTGAAATTAAAATTGAATAATTTTTATTGTGGAATTGATTTCATTTAATTTATTTCATTTGGTATTTGAGAAATATTTCCTAAATGATTTTGATAGAAACAAAGTTGTTTTATCATGTAAAAGGGAATGTTTTTATTCAAAAACATGTGTGTGGGTTTTCAAAAATAACATCTAAATATATGAAAAAGATATAATGGGAAAAATTTTATTTTAAGTGGTTTAAAAAAAAAATCACATCATATTTTCTTTTTAAATAAATGTTCATCCTATGTTGTTTGTGAGTTATTTGGATATCACTCTGTTTGACACTTTATAACTAAAAAAATCCATAGTGTAGAAGGTTACAACCCTGATGGGATGGTGATGTGTCAACATTAGTAAGTGTCAGAGGGATTTGTGTGTACATATATTTCTATTTCACCTTTGTCTGTGTGATATCCCTGAGCTAAAAACTACCATACATTTTGGAAGATGACCATGTATCAAATTGTTTGTATCTGAAATATATGACATTGTTTTTTGTAAACTTTTTTGCACATGACTTATGAATTTTTGAAAAGAATTAAATATAAAATCATTTATAAGTCATTTTTTATAATTTATTTCTATCACTTGAAATATAAATCATGATTTTTTAAAATATAATTTTAATTTCAAGGATGGTTTATTTAAAATGGAATGCTTTATTTGGTTTGATGAATGTTGGAATATTTTATAAAATCCTCGGTGAGACCCTATTGATATTTTAGCTGACACCCTACATATGTATTCTTGTGTTTTTTGTAATATCTTATTCTATGTTCATGCACGGGTAAGGAACCACATTGAGGTGGTGGTAGATGTTGATCCATGTTATTATAAGTTTCAATCTGTTGGTACATGGGTTATTATTCTATTTTATAGTACTTTATATGTACGTTGGCTTTATTTTCCTATTTGAATTCTTGTAAAATTTTCCCCATGGATTTTTTTTATATTCATAATGATATATTTATCTTTATTCAAAACAAATTTTGAAAATTTTCTCCCACATTAATTTTGTATGATTCCAATTGCAAGTCCCCAACCCATGGGGATAAAAAAATCCCTTTGAGCCATGTTAGGATCAACTCTTTAATTAGGTTACTATGATACGTAGGTCGGTTTGTAATAAAGTTGTATCAATGGTATTAGTTGATCTTATTATCTTGAGTTTATTATGCATCCATTTAATCTTATCGAGACATAGGAGGTAGTTTTGATTGAGTTCATATCCTTCTATCACTGTAATGAACCATAAGTGACCAAGGATGGGTTTGGAAAGGAATGATGAGGATTAGTTATATTATTTTCTCGCATATTGATTTTGATATGATTAAATCCACATCAGGTGTATCTATCTATTGGGATTAATTTTCCTTATTTATACTTTTGACTATTATTCATATTTTTCAATGTTAAATATTGATGTTTTATGGCATCATGCATCTAAGAAGATAGGGAAATCAAATCCAGGAGGAATTTTTTCTCAACATCAAGGTGAAACTATACCTGTGGACATGATTTTGTTTGAGGTGATTGTGTGTTTTTTCCCTTGAAATAGGATGAGCACCACAACCAGTTCCAATTTAGTCTCCCACTAGGACCTCACAGTGATGATTTTCTAAATCATTCTTTGGTTTTCCTTCACAATAATCCACCAGTGTTTAATGTATACAGTGATCCTCAAGATGATGATAGATATTTGAGAAGAATGGAATTATTTTTTGAGTTATTGGAGACTCCTATTGAAATAAAGGATAAGTGTATCACCTTTGTGCTGGATGGACCTGGCGGGAGATGGTGGGATAAGATGTTAATAGTGTAGAAGATTTTTTTATTTGAGTGGAAAGAGTTCAAGGAACTTTCCACCAACTAGTTCTATCCAGAGTTGATGATGTCATCCATGGATATATAGTTATTCCAAATTGAGTTAGATGATAGAACCTAGACTGAGTATGAATACTTTTTGACTGTTCTAGTGTATGTTTCTCCTGAGATAATATCAAATGAGAATATTAATTCCCGAGAGACCGAGTTATTAGTTTTAGGGGATATTCATTATAATTTTTTCCTTTTAATTATTTCTTCTTATAATGATTTTCTATATAATTTTTTGACTGTTGAAATGAACTTGGGTAGTAAGTTAGTATTTATTGGAGTTCCTTTTTCTCAAAAAGGTAGTGTAAATTCCTATAAAGGAAAAAAATCTAGAATAACAATTCTTCTAGTAGATGAAAAATGTCGGGTTTTTATAAACCTCTTGCAGTTCTTAGAAGAAACCATTGGATTTTGTTCCAGTGTATAAATATAGGAAATTATATATATGTTTACAAAGAGGAGCCCAAGATCTGCGGATCATGCAGATCCTCTTGTCTTCTATAAGTGGTGTCATTTCTATTCTTCTCCACCTAGTGGTGTGGGATCATCAGTGCCTACTAAAACTGAACTATAATTAGATTAATCATGTAAAAATGGGCTCCATACACATGTATCTTGAACGAATATTCTCCAGACAGAGGAAGAGTCTCCATAGGAATCAAATATTGGTCTAGTGACTGTGATATATAATATCACTATAGCTTCATCATTAGTGAATTTTTATTTTATACTGCGCATCTCATTCATTTATCTCATAACTCTTTGTTAATCTACTAAATATTCCTTCATATATTTTATATAATGTGATGCAGATTACTACACCTCTCATAACTAAGATATAAAAGGGTCTTTGTAGTCCCACTTGTGCTTTATCTCTATTAAATAATAATATTTCATGGGATTTTCTCATTCTTGACATGTAACCTCTTAATATCATATTCGAGATGGTTTTTATTTTTTCAAATAATTCATAGATTAATTGTTATCGTTGAAAGGTATCCACTACTATAACCGATGGTTTGTACCATATAATTCATACAGAATGTGACCCAAGGTTGAGTAGAGACATAACTTCTTATCTAGAGATTTAGAATGTAATATTTCCATTTTATTTTCTTCAATAGATGGAATCTTTGAGTGGTTATCTACCTCTAGTTGTCATCACATTTTCCAAAATGTTTCTTTTTTACTCCACTGGGTTTCCATTGGTATGAGAGGTATAATTTTCTTCCTATTTTGTTGTTATATCTCAACTAGTATCTATTCCTTCCTACCACATATAACTTTATGAAATGATATTTTAGATGATTTATTTGGATGATCTTCTAGGTAAATTATTTATATTACCAAGTGATTCACCTTGGGTGGTAGCGATTCCCATTCCTAAGAAGGCCAATGGTTCCCTTCACCTTTTTATTATTATCTAAAACTCAATCGATTTGTGGAAAAGAAAAAATATCAATTTCAAAGGGTTGATGATTTGATGGATCAGATGAAAGGGGAAATGTGTTTTTCAAATATTTATCTAGGACCTGATTTCCATAAGTATATAATAAACAAATCCAATATTCATGAAATTATTTTTATGAGTAGGTATAGAAACAATGATTACCATTTCATTCCTTTTATTCTATCCAATTATTCTACAGTCATTATGATCTAATGAACATGTATTTTCTAAATTACCATGACAACTAAGGGAATGTCATTGTGAATAAAATATTTGTTTACTATTTATTTGAGGAGGACCATTTAGGTCATCTCAGAGTGGTTCTGGAATTCTTGATAATCCACAAAATCTATCCCAAACTATTGAAATTTTATTTTTGGATTTAGGGATTGCTGTTTTGGGACACATTCTATTAGAACAATTTATTTTAGTTTATCCTTAAATGGAGAAGTCTTTTATGTCATGGAGATGACAAAAAAATTTGAAATTAAAATATTTTTGTGTTTAGCTGGGTATTATCACAAGTTTGTTTGGGACTTCTCAAAGTTGCATTCTTAAAATAATTCTCTAACTTGTAAAGGAGTAAAGTTTTCATGGGATAAAAAATGTCATGAATATTTTTTTTTCTGTTGAATTTTTTTACTAATGCATCAGTGTTGACTCTCCCAGAGCCTAGGAAGGGCTACATGGTCTACTGTGATGCATCATGTTCTTGTTTGGGCTATGTTCATATGAAATTTGATAATGTTATTGATTATAGATCTTGTAATCATAGACCACATAAGTTGAAGTATCCAACCCACACAATTGAATTTATAATTGTGATTAATGTGCATAAGATTATATAGTAATAAATTTTCAAAGAAATTTCTATCATGTTTTTGAATAAAAAATATCACCAGTTATTCTTTCTCCCAAGAGATTTTAATCTCCACTAGAGGCATTAGGTGAAATAATTGCACTAGTTTGAATTTGAAACTTACTATACTCAATGGAATGGTAATTTTGTCAAATAATATTTGAGTAAGAAACATCCAATCTTATATATTAGTGAATCTTCGAAATATCTGAGATCGATGGATCTTTTTCCATAGTTTCTTATTGGAGCTTGGGAATCTAGGACTGGGTTTTATTTTTTTAGTGTTCAGTTGACATCATCTCCTCTCAAGATGATTATTAATGAACAATATCTTATTAATGAGCTCCATATAACTAGATACTCACATTATAATAGAGATAAAATAGCTCACTAGTCATTTTCCACTGAGAGAATACTATTCTACTAGAATCGTTTTGTTGTGTCATTTGAAGAAAGAAATTTTGTGATGGGTGATTTCAAAAACACCCAATAGAATGTTCAACTAGAACCCAAGAAGCTGTTATATGAAATTTTGCATATATTCTGTTGGAAATTTTTGAGATGAGTAATTTCTTAATATTCCTCCTATTATAGTATAGGAAAAAGTCTAGGTTGAACACCAAAAAAACATTGGGTTTTCTTCATCCACATCCAGTGCCTACATTTAAGTTGTTTGAAATCTCTAAGGACTTTTTGGATGGGTTTTATTGTACCCAGATAATGAATAATGTGATATGGTCTTTGTTAGAAATGGTAATCACATCATATCACATTATACACATTTTTTCTAAAACCAAATTTAAGGAGTTTGGAAATCTCAATGTTAAAATGATTTTTTTTACAGGTTGTTCAACCTACTTTAATTTCTGACAAATATCCTCAGTTACCTTCTATCTTTAAGAGAGGCCTTCAGGATTCACTAGGATATCATATCTATTTGAGTATTATATAAAATCTGTAGTCATATTTCTAGATATAAATAGTTATACAGATTCTTGTGGATATGATACATTCTTGTGTTCTCGACTTTGGTGGGGATTTGGATGACCAATTGGGGCTGGTTGTGTTTTGTTGTGACAATAGGTTGCAATCTATGATAAAAATTAATCCTTTTATGGTCGTGTATCATCAACCATTCAGATCACCTTTTTTTGTCAAAGATAGGTTAAATATCATCGGATAGACCATGATTGGTCCACTATTGGATAGTAAAGAGACAGTTGTCTAATCAAAAAATGTTGAGAGAAAAGAGACAGTATAAATTTTTTGTTCGTCATCATGAAAAACTATTAAAATTTTCCCTTGGTGACCCGGTTTTCTCTAATATTTCACCATAGTTGGGAAATTTAGGGCTTGGGATGCAATGGAACATGATCCTTGTTTTGTGGAAACATATTAGGTTATTGACCATGTAGGTAAAGTATATTTTTGTCTAGAATATCCTACATAGATGAAATCAATATAGAACTTCTTTCATGTATCCCTACTATGAAAGTAACTATCAGATCCATCTCCTCTTATTAGCTATAGTGATCTCGACATTGAATTTTATTTCATCATGACTAAATGGAATGTCTAGATAGTTGATTATGAAGCCAAGTTACATCATGTTATGAATATACCTTTGGTTTGAGTGCTTTGGTAGAATGGTTTTAATTCCCAGGACACATGGGAGCATGGGGAACTGATGAGAGAGTGTTGAAAATACCTATTTTATATGGAAGCTTCTTGAAAATATTTTTGGGAATAGAATGTTTTTATTGAGGGGAGGTTGTCAAAACTCGTTACCATTCAATCAAGAATTTTTAATTCCTTATTCTGGATTTACTTTTTGTTGTTTGGGTAGGGTTGATAAAGAGTTTGGAGGACACTTGAAATAGTTAAGAGGACCTCTTTTGGATTTTTTCAGCATAAATCATACTGGTTCTGCATCAAGTTGGGTATTTACACACCTTGTAATTAGATACTTGAAGTCTAAATTCAATAATAATAATAATTTTTTTAATAAAATGCATTGGGTTTTTGGTGATTAATGGACTTTTAAATTACATGACATGTAATTGGAATTTACTTCATGTAACGTCTCAAGAGTATTATTAAAATATGTAGCACAACTAAAATTTATATTTCCTTTTCTATGAAAATATTTTCTATCTACCAATGATAAAACCTCAAGAATTTTTAGATCCATCCACCCCCTTCAAGTCATTTTTTTGCATATATGTATTTTTTATGGTTATGGTGTGAATCTTTGGGATAAATATATCTCTATATCTTCATCTCTTTATCAATCCACTTGTAGAGTTTGTATGATCATCATGGGTTTGTTTCATCTAAACATAGTGTTGTAAAATCTTGTTTCTTGGTTGTCTGTTCTTATATCATTTATTCCATCATTCTAGTTGGTAGCTTCCATTTGTAGGTTTTTTTAGAAAAAAGGATTTGTAGTTCCATTATAATGTCCAATTATTATTGACCATAAATAATATTATTTAATTTTAGTTTCTTAAAATTTACTAAATATTATTTATTAAAAAATAATTTTTACTAAATTAGTGGCATTAAATTTACATTGGAACAAAATTGGGGAAACCCCCTAATTTCATTGAATTGGGATGTGTTTGTGAAATTCATGGAATTTTAGGAATATTAATTTTTTTAATTTAAATTGAGAAATTTATTTGATGAAACTGATTTGATTTTATTTATTTTATAATAAGGGATAAAATGGTTCCGATAAAAACCTAGTGGGGTTTTTCTAGGAAAAAGACATATCTGATTTAAAAACCGGTATGACAGTTTTTAAACTAAAATTGGCATATTTTGAATAGAATAAAAATATGTTTTTTTTATTTTAAATAGTTTTGAAATAAATTACCCATAATGAATTTAAATTCAAGAACTATAATGCCTAGGTATTTAGTGATTTATTGGGTTTGATCTGTTAATGATGCTTTACAATTGAGAAAAACCTAGTGCTCCAGTTCAAATCCCCTATGCGATGGTGATGATCCCTCTTTGGAAAATGGCTGAGGGAACTATGTATATATATATTACCATGATCAAATAAATGTGTGTCAGATCCCAAATCCTTGAATTATCGTATCTTTTGGTAGTTGACCATTTTTTTATTTCTTGTATCAGAAATACATGACATTGTTTTTTGAACTATATTACACATGCATTTTGAATATATATAAACTACTTCAAAAACAATATTAAGTAATTTTTTATATATTTATATTATTTTAAATGTAATGTAAGATTTTTTAAAATAACTATGGAAATTCTACAATGGTTTCTAAAAATGAAAAATATTTATTTTGTTAATAAATGTTGGAATCATTTATGAATATTATCAAAATACCCTACTAGGATTTTTCTCACACCATACCTGTGCCTTTAAGTTTTTTAGATTTCCTTATTCTAGGTTTTATTAAGGGTAATTCACCAGTTGGATGGGGTTGTAGATATTTATCCATTGACATAGAGATTTATTATAGTTGAGACTAGGGTTTTTATCTTCTTTTTGGAACATCAAGTGTTTATTGGGTTTGTTTACATGTTTGACTACTCGAAAAGTTATCCCTACAGAGTTTTTCTTTTATGCATACTGACTTGTTTATCTTTCTTCCATAATTTTGGTGGAAATTTTTTTCCCACATTAATTTTGTATAATATGGGGTGGTAGTAGACAACCCATGGGAATTATGAACTCCCTTCAATCCACGTTAGGATTGGATCAGTTAATGAGTTACTAGGATACCCACATCTATTTTGGACTGTTAAATGTGTTATATCTCAGGATATGTAAAGAATGTTATTGGTATTCATATATAATATTTTATTGTTTAAGGGTAATGGGGAGTAAAACCATTCCATAATGGAAAATAATACATTATTTGATTTTGGAATTTGATGTGATCTTTATCAAATGAAATTAATTTAAATTATTATATGTAAATTATATTCTAATATAACATTTCAATGTTATTCTATATTAAAATGTTATGTTTCCATGCATTATAACAATTATCTCATGTTTCTACATTTTTATCCCATATTTTACATGTTATTATGAAAGACTAATTTCATTATTTGTAATTTATATTTCATGTTTTATTAGATATGATTTCTTTAGGTTTTAAACATATACACTGATTAGGATCTCATCCCGAGATGTTAATATTATAAAATTCTAGATCATTGATTGATATATCTTATGATCACCCATTATAGTGCATCTCAGTTCACCATTTCTTATTATTTATTTTCTTTAGAAATGAAGAAGGGTATGATTTCAGATAATTCTATAAAATTATCATGTGTGAACATATTTTCATGAAATATTAAAGAATTTATGGAATATATGTTTAAAATATATTTAATCCCTAGATATACTAAACATATATGTAATAGGAAGTAATTTTTTTTATATAAAATAAGATTTTATTTAAAATTATGGAATATGTATGTATGATTTGGTTAGGTCTCCATAGACATAATTACATCCTATACAAGTTAATTTTAGTCATTAATTTATGAAGACTAATGGTAAAACATCAATAAACATATGTTGATCCAAAGGTGTTATAGTATGAACGACCAGTGTCATAGGTTTTAAAAAATATGATATTCCTTTAAATTATTGTGTTATAAATTACAATTATCTTTGGTTTTATTTTCATTATCATATCATAATTTTATGTTTATATTGTTATTATTTAATTATATCAAAGAAATTAGTTTTATTTGATCACTAAAACTGTGATGAAAAAATTTAACAATGAGTACGATAGATAATTAAATGATAAACCAAATAGGATTTGAGAAGTATTTCAAATGATTGTGGTTATACACACCCTACTTTCACATGTTTTGAATAATAATGAAAACCATTTTTAATTCCATAACTCACCATGATTGTAATAAGTCTCCATTGAGTCCTTCATTTCCAAACATCCTCCCTCTTTTGGTTATTGTTTTGATCGAGTAATAGTCATGTAATGAATCAATACATTTTAAATGGTAATATTATTTCTCTAATTCATAAAGTGTGTAATGGTCTGTTTATCAATATACTATTTAGAGAGTGGAGTTGATCAATAGTTCAATATCAATAAGAATACATGGTAGGAGGAAGAAATCATCTCTACATAATGGGAGGAGTTTAATAATATGTTTATGTATATATATTCTATATAATCTTCGAAGTAAAATGGATAGGGAATTATTTGAGATGATAAAAAGGGTGAATGAATCCAATGATACCAATAATGAAAAATTGATGAGTATTATAAGTAATGATTTTGGATTATCATTGACCTCAAAATCAAATATGATAGTTTCTTTAGTGATTTAATACCAAACTTCTGAATAGAATTTTAAGCGTTCAATCAATTTTTATATAGAAATTGGACACCTAATTATTCTCATGATTTGAAATATCTGAACTGAAAGATGGATTTTCTACAAATATAAAATGATAAAATCCATATATGAATGATGATGTAAGTTTTCAAATGCCTAAAATGTGAAATAAAGAATTGAAGGAGTTGTATCATAGGAATAGGGAGATGCTTCACCACTGAAATAGAATATAATAAATCACATGAATGTTGGAAGGATATGAAGGAGAAAACCAATGGAATATAAATAAATAATTTTCTACCTAATTCACAAGACACACTTTAATGATTCCATTATAATTTTTAAAGAAATTAGTTTAGTAAATTCAGTCATCCAAGTGTTAATGAAGAAAATTATTAAATTTAATGTTTAATACCGAATGTGAAATAGAAATTTAATATAATTAGAACTACCGATGTGGGCCATGAAACTATGTAGTGAATGTTACAAATATCATCAATTAAAAACATTAAATTGAATTAATTGATTATAATTCCACCCACTATTTCATATCTAATTATTTCAGAGAGAATCAGTTGACCACCATAATAATTGGATATTGAATTACAATTGAAAACTAATAACGATACAATGATATCATCCCATGTCCATAATGATTACCTAAATATGATTGGGGGAATGTGATTCATGAAAATATCAATATTCCACATTTAGTCAAATAATATGTAATTTTTACATCGATCAGATCCCTCTTCAAAAATCGCAAATAAATTATAAATGTATTAAAATCATGTTTCATTTCATAAATAAACCTAAACTATTATATCAATAAAAGGCATACTAAGAAGTCCCCATTGAAATTAATTTCCATATAAGTGTCTTATTACATAATTATGATATATATTTAGCTAATATGGGTATGAAAAAGCTCAATATTGAATATATTTATCTTATTTTGAAATATAATAATTTATTTTCCAAAAACACTCATGGTCTCCCCCATGACTGGTAGGGGTGGTCTTCAATAAGGCTCATATATGGGTGTAAGCATAAATCAAACACCCTCTTTTTAATGGCTTGGATTTAATTATTGTAATTAAAGTATAAAGTAAAAGGTAAATTTTATAAGGTGTTTATACACCATGATGCATCACTATGTTGTTAACAAGTCCCCTTTTTTAGTAATAAATATTTTTAATGAACTTCTACATTAATTATCATTAAAATAAAAAAAAATAATCATGAAAGGTATCATGAACCTCATATTAATTACTTATCTAATTAAATTCAAGTGACATAGTACTTCTCAAAGAATAAAATTATAAGTGTATTTGATCAATTATGTGTGAAAATGGAGTAAATATCCACGATATCATTTTTTTTAAATATATAGACACATTGAAATCATAGTGATGCATTATAGAATTACAAATTCTCCTAGAATCATCATGGATAGGATGAATATATTATTTAGATATTAACTTAGTAAATTTTCATTAGTAATTATTGAATACATTTTAATTCATTCCATGAGTTTTCAAGATCGTTAACATCATTTGACGAGTTTAACAAAGGGATTAAGAAAGAGATGACTATATGCTAAAATTTTAAAGCATGTTTTATGGTTAATGAATATATCATTCATGGGTCATGTAATCATAACAATGTTTATATTTTTGGATCCTTTAATGGAATAAATAATTTTTTAATGGCCCATACTAAACACTATAATTTAAATCTATTTTTATTCTAGATTCGGAGAATATGTATGAATCATTACCATAAATGTTTTTGGACTATAAAATTTAAAATGAATATTAATTTGGAAGGGATTCATGTTCATTTTGAAATATGAATATGAATAAAATTTCTTTCAGACTAATAAAATTATAGAAATTATACCAATAATTACACTAAACAATAGTAGATAAGGCTTTTGGTTTATATAGATGCATCAAATAAGGGATTGGGGTGTTCCATCTTGATAAATTTCATTATGTTAGCATATTCTTGAAGTAAATTTATTTTCATTAGGAAAATTACCCAATACATAATTTAGAATAAAAAATAGTCTCAATTCTATTAAATATGTATAGAAATTGTCACTATGGGTAAAAGTGGGATATATATACCAATCAAAATATCTCTATGTATATATTAAAATATTAAATTTATATTATTAGTCAATTAAGATAATTTTAGTCCATATATAATTATAACCACTTAGTACATTATAACCAAGGAAATAAAAAAATATTCATGATGCTTTGAGTAGAAATGACCATACTACAATATCATGGATGGGTATTTAATGTGACCTAATATTAATGAATTTTCAAAGGATGGACATATAAATCATAAGGGAATGGGAGAAATACAATCTTTCTTAAATTAATTTTCTAACATCGATCTATGTAAAGATCAAGGAGGTGGAGAAGGATGATATAGAGTTTTCAAATTAAGATAGAAATATTCTATCTTTCATCTTCTTAAATTTATGGATTTTTAATATTTGAGAAACAATTTTTTTCTTTTATACCATATTTAATAAGGGAGATATTGGATGATGCACAAAGCTCCTTATTATCTATCGATCTTGAAATAAAAAATATAAATAGAGATATCAAAGAAGATTTAATGTGAGAAAAATTGGAGTGGGATATTATAGTGTGTATGTCAAATGGTTAGTAGGACATTATGTTATGGAATAATGGAAAAAATATAAGGGGATCATCAAAACATTTACCATCCCTAGGTATAAATTGAAGAATATAACAATCAATTTATTAAAAGGTATTCCCCATAATTTTTATGGACTATACTTCTGGTCATTGTAGATCACCCTAAGAATGCATAACATCTCATTATTATTTTTAATGATTTATTACTCACTCAACATTATGTTATATACATAAATGAAGGGTTAAGGTTTAAAAGAGTAATATTCAAAATGACATATAATTGAGATTATATTATTTTATTTATATTATAAAAACATTACATTAAATAAATGGATAGATATATAATAATTAATAAAACTTATCATCCTCAAACAGATGGAAAATCTAAAAACAAAATTGGAACACTATCTGATATTCTTATATCACAGTTGGTGTACATTGAAGGAGGATGTAAAAAACATTTTCCTATGGAAGAGTACTCATATAAATATATTTTTCATTAGTGAATTAAAATTTCACATTACAAGACACTATATAATAAAATTTATAGAACTCCAATGTCTTAGAATTTATATAAATATTGCAACACTTTGGATTTTGATAATTATAAGTAAAATTCATATATGATTAAAATCCTTTATTTATAAATTGAAATTATTAAATTTTAAAAAAAAATAAACAATTAAAATCATCATTTAAATTTTGAGTTTGAATTTAGTGAAAATATTTTCCTTTTAATATTATCATGTAAGAGGGTTATGAGATTAGATAGGAGGAGATGTTTATTCCCTATAGATATTTCCCCCTATAAAATCCTAAATCATGCGGGGGTAGTATCGTATCTTATTAAACATCAGGAAAATATTTCAAAAATTCGTCATGTTTTCTTAAAATCAATTTTTAAGAAGTACGTAACTTATCTAGTTCATGTACAAAAATATTTTTTAGAAAAAAATTAACATATACTCCTTCATCGGTTATAAGAAATAGAAATATTATGGTGTAGTGATAAAGTAAAAAAGAAATAAGAAAATTCACATGGTAAATGTTCAAAGAAAAATAATATATTTGATATGGAAATATTAGAACATAATGATTTATTGATACAAACAGACCCTCATTTTAGTTAATTATAGTAATGAAATTTCGAGTGTGGTAAAATTTAGAAGAACACAATTTTATTAATTATTTCTCGTTCAATAAATCTAGTAACATTTGATTCATGAATATTTGTTAGAGAGTGGAAAATGAATTATTTTGTTACGGTATAATATTAAAAGAAAAAGTAAAACAAATTATTAGATAAATAAATGAATAATAATTAGTAAAATTAATAATATAATAAAATATAATTAAATAAATATAGTAAAATATTGATATTCTCATCATCCTGACCATTCACTAAGATTATACCTAAATGATAACTATAGATAGACTTTAAAACATTAGAAATATGATGAAAATAAAAAAAATTAAATCAAATAAAGGGATGAATGAATTTAGATATTTTCATATGACTATATATAGTAATGCGATATAATCATGATATATTTGTTCATTCGTTATGGAATCATATTTTTTTAGATACATTTTAATTGGATATATTATGATTTGATAAGAATATATCTACTAGGTGCATTAATGTTTTATACTTTTTTGCAACAAATAAACAGTAATAAAATTTATATATAATCAATAATTTATAGATGAAATAAAAAGATTACAATTTAGAAAATTTTATTATTATTAAAATATGTATTTTTATTCATTTCATATTATTTTTATTATTATTATTTTTTAAAATACTGTTTTGATGTGTTTATAAAATAAATTAAATATTATAATAGTAATGGATTGATAACATGGAATGATTAGAAGATAAATGTTGGGAATTGATAAAAATAATTTAATGTTTGAAGGGATTTTAATCAAATAATTACTTTTTCTATGTGTTTTTTATTTTCACCATAATGATGTAAATTCAAAATTGTTAACATATGATTATAAAAAAATTATAATGTTCTAGTCTATAAACAAATATATTACCACTAATTTAATAAGTAATTAGTATGAAATATTATTAATAAATCATAGTACATAAAAACTAATTTTTTTTATAAAAACTACTTTTCTTTTTATTTTTTGTTTTCAATTAAAAATTAAAGTTTCCATATCCATAAATTGAATTAAATTTAACGGATTTAAATTTAGAATTATTATTTATATTTTTATATAGGAATAATTTCATTATTTGTGTAAAAATTATCATGGTAAAATCTATGATGAAACAATAAAATATGATAGACCGGGATTATGAAATATAACCAAAGGAAGTGAGTTGGAGATGAGAACCCCCTTATAATTATTGAAACATTTGAATTAATCATATATATGTAACGTCCCAGTTTCGGTAGCCACCCAGAGGAACCCCATGCCCGGTTGGTCTCATGCCCTCAAGCGCATTTCCCTGAACATCAGAGGATGCCGACAAGTTACAAGGGCTTTGGGTGTGATAATGGGGAAAGTATTCCTTCATTGGAAGAGTAGACAGTAGAAGAAGAAATATATACAAGAGAAGAAGAAGTACTAATATCATAAAAAAATAAACAGTAGAAGACTGATAGAATAAGATGGAGCGCATATATAAAAATGAAGCATGATACATATGTCTATGAAAGTAGCGAAATAATGTACAATTCTGAATTACAGTACTAAACCATGTACAAAAGAAAAAAGGTAATCATCTCTACAACATCGCAAGAATAAGCTTGGTCTCATGCTCTCCAGCTCCACAGCATGTTAAGTACCTGAAGTAGAAGGGATCTTTCCCTTGTCTATACCTGCAACAATATAATCTGTTTGGAACCAAAATCATACCCAAACATGGTCTGAGAATAAATCCTAGGAGGAAACCACCATGCGATATGCTTCTAACAGTCTGTGAATATATAACAGGTAAAAGTATAGGGAACTGTAAACAGGAAAGTACTCAACATTAGACAATCAAGAGTTTCAATATCAAGCAACAACTAAATAGGAAGATAAACACAAATAGGTAACCCTCTGAGATGTACTCATATCGCATCCCCTCTAGTCCTACATAGCATGTACAAGCAACCCTCTGGGTAGTACACTCAGTCTTACCCCTCTAGTTCAGCTTAAGCATAGACTCTCTGAGGAAACACTCACCGTCAATTCCCCCTATAGTGTTGTATCATAACTAAAGGCGCTCTAGGGAAGAACTTACATCACATTCCATCTTTTTACCATATCGAGGAACTACAGACTCTATGAGGAAGAACCAAACGTCAATTCCCCATGTGGTCTCACATCATATGTAAAATAGACATTCTAGAGAAGCCCTTAACGTGAACTCTCCCTACGATCTGTACACCAGGTTCTCACAGCCCTGTGTAAGTCAGTAAAGTGTATCAGCGCGTATAGGACATTATAAACCTCAAGAACTACTTGGCTAGCATTCTACACCATAACAACATAACATAATTACAGTCACACCATCCTACAATACTAGGCATGGGAAAGTAAACAACTGCATAACATGAAAACTAGACTGAAAGTTCAAAATAAGAAATACATGCATTAGAAACACATCCAAAGAACATAAATTCACCCTATTCACAATCAAATATCATCTATTCAAGCATACAATCATAGGAGATAAATAATAGGGCTAAAACGGAAAATACGAAATACCCAGTTCAAGGGTATTTGGAATATTTGAACATAAAACTCAAAGATATCCTACAAAAAGGCACAAACCACCTACCTTGGCGTTTGGTGGTCAATATACTTGCACCTAGAAGATTGAATCACTTTAGAATGTTGTAGATCTAAAAAAATTCATAAAATTTTCAACCCACAACAACTCCCGAAAGAGGAGAAAACAGAAGATGATTATCTAGACGAATAGATAACTCAATGATGTGATTCCAACTCAACTGACTATGTTCGATTCAGAGTACAAATACTCCCTTGGGGGTTTGTTGAAGATTTGTGGCCGTAGAGAGATATTGGTCGAATGAGACCTAGAAGGAGAGCATTCTGGAAATTAGACGTGGCCCTGGTGTGTTTAATGAAAAAAAGAATGTACACGATGAGTACTTTAGAAGTACATGGTGTGTACTTGCCTTTTTTGTACCCTGCATTAGGTAGCTTCCAAGTCACCCACATGGCTATGTGTATGGACGCTACATGTCCGGCACCCGACTACCAATGGTAACCGAGTACACAACATGTACTCATAATGCACATGGCATGTACTTCAAAAATTTCTAGAAAAAACTATTTTTCTCAAAAACAACCATAAAATGAAGACATACTTGAAAAGAAGGTCTGTGTTCTTACAAACTTCCCCCCTTAATGAAATTAATCCATGAATTTCCCTAGCATGACGTAGACGAAGTAACCCCAAACAACTCCGCAATCTGTGCTCATGTATCAGTCTCCCTCTCCCAAGTCTCGTCTTGTACGTGCCTGTGTTACTATAGCACTTTTAGCAGAAGGACAGATTGGCCACGAAGAACCTTTGTACTATGGTCAACAATCCAGATAGGATGCTCCTCGAAAGATTTTCCCACTTCCAACTCAAACTCTTCGGGTTGGAAAACATGATATGGGTATGAAAAGTAACATCTATGTTGAGAAACATAAAAGATGTCATGCATAGCCCGATACCTCTAAGGTAACTGCAACAGATAGGCAACTAGCCCAACTCTCTCCAACACCTCAAACGGCCCGACGTACCTCGACGAAAGTATACCCTATCCCCTAATACTTTTATGCCCCAACCATGGTCTGACACGTAGAAAAACATGATCCCCAACCTTGAACTCTAGATGTTGTCTCCACTGATTAGCATAAGGCTTCTGATGAGACTGTATAGTATCCATCCTCTTCCTAATCAAAACTATCTGCTCTGTGGTCACCTGAACAAGACAAGGTCCCAGCAAAGCTTCTTATCCTGCCTCTATACAGCATAAGAGTGATCAGAATAGACTACCCTACAAAGCCTCTTAAGGTTCTATCTGAATAGTTACTTGAAAACTATTATTATAGGTAAAATCCACAAGAGGTATTTGCTTCTCCCAAGAACCTTAAAATACTAGGATGCATTCTCGGAGCATGTCCTCAAGCGCCTAAATCATATACTCGGACTGGCCATCTGTCTGAGGGTGGTAGGCAATACTCAAAATCACATGTTTTCCCAAAGATTTTTGTAGCCCCTCCTAGACCCAAGAAGTAAAACGTACATCCCCATCTAAATCATTGAATTGTGGAAATCCATGTAGACTTACAATCTCACGCATGTACAACCATCCCATCTCATCAACTGTGACGGTCTCCTTGATCGAAAAGAAGTGAGCGACCTTCGTAATTTTGTCAATGACAACCCATACTGAATCATTCCCTCAAAGAAACCTTGGACACCCTGTTACAAAATCCATTGCGACATCATTCCAATTCCACTCGAAAATGGGTAACTACTGCAAAATCCCTACTGGTCGTTGATGCTCCACTTTCACCTGCTGACAGGTGGAACACTTCATGAATAAACCAGAAACGCCTCTCTTCAAACCCGGACACCAATACTGACAGTGTAGATCGCGATACCTCATGGTGATGCCAAGATGAACTACTCAATCTAAGGAATGAATGTCCCACATCATCTCCTTGTGCAGATCTGCTGGTATCCATATGCTCTACTAGAAACGCAAGATCTCATCCTTCTGAATGGTTCGTCTCAGAATAGGGTCCTCTCCGAACACTCTCTCTCATAGGACTAGGCCTTCTGAATCTGATAGATGCCTCAATTGCACTCGATAAAAAAAGAACAGTTAACAACTACAGAAGATAGAAACGTTTTCCCCTATCTATTGTGCTCCTCCAAATGAATCTCTGAGAATAGATCCATTAGTTTCAATTCACCACTGGCCTCCTGAACTACCTGTATCTGATTCCTCCTTCTCAACGCATCATCCACTATGTTTCCTTTCCCATGCCTGTAGGCATGCTCAAAGTCAAATAATTAAAGGTAATAAACCCACATTTGATGCATCAAATTCAGATCACATTGAGTGAAGATATACTAGAGACTTTTTTGGTCAATGAAAACCACCAAATGCTCTACCAATAGATAATGTCTTCAATAGCGTAAGGCGTGATGAACCGCCCCAAATCTAAATCATGCGTCAGGTAGTTCCTCTCATGTGTCCTCATCTACCGAGACCTATACACAATGACACTTTCTCCATACATAAGTACATCTCCTATCCCGATACATGAATCATAATAAAAAATAGTATATCCCTTGCCTAGCTCCATAAATACTAGTATCGGTGCTAGAGTCAACCTCCCTTTCATATCTTGAAAGGCTTACTCGCAAGAATATGACCACAAGAACATTTTACCATTCTTAGTCAGACCATTTAGTAGTGATGCTAATCATGAAAAGTCATGTATGAAGAGTCGGTAGTATCCAGCCAACCCCATAAAACTTCTCACCTCAAATAAGTTCTTCGGATGCTCCAAGAAAACTATTCCTCTCACATTCTCTAGGTCAACTGATACTCTTATCTCTAAGATAACATGTGCCAAGAAATGAATCTGATCCATCCAAAAGTGGAATTTTGAGAGTTTTTCATATAACTGATGCTCCATCAGTGTACTAAAAACAATATCAAGGTGTGTGGCATGGTTTTGTTGAGTGTGAGAGTACACCAAGATATTTTCCATGAAGAAAACCACGAATGAATCCAAGAAATTATAGAAAACATGGTTCATCAGTGCCATGAAAACTGAAGGTGCGTTCGTGAGACTGAACGGCATAACCACATACTCGTATAGACCAAAACTACTCTGAAAGGCCTTCAGAGGTATATCAGATGGTCTAACATGAAGCTGAAGGTAACCAGACCCCAAGTCAGTCTTCGAGAACACCCAGGCTCCTCGAAGCTAATCAAAGAGATTATCAATCCTCGGAAAGGGATATTGGTTATTGACCTTCAACTAGTTCAAATTATGATAATTCACACAAAGGCTGAGGGTTCCATCTGCTTTCCTCACAAACAGGATAGGTGAACCCCAAGGAGAAGTGCTGGGTTAGATGAAATGCTTTTCCTGCAATTCCTCCAACTGTTTCTTGAGCTCCAGCATCTCTAGTGTATCTATCCTATAAGGAGTAATGGAAACTGGTGCCACTCCTGGACCAATCTCAATAGAAAATTCCACCTCTCGCTCCAGAGGAAAACATGAAAAGTCCTCTGGGAAGACATCCCTCAAACAATCCACCACTGGAGGGATGTATAACTGATAAGCCACCAAGTCATCAAGATAATGACTAGCAATCTGCGTTCTAACTCCTCCTAACCCATGATACTCTATACCCACTCTTCTCACTTGAACATCCCACTCTACCTTATGAAGAAATGATTCACCATCTGGTGATATTAAAACTCACTCTACGGCGATAATAGTCGACGACTAACTAGAAGGTAACTAGCCCTTATATTCCAAGAATTACATCATATCATGTCTCTTCTAGGACATATAGATCCCATAATAAGTGACACCAAACAAACTCTAGAGGGTACTCCTTTCCCTGACTTACAATAGCCATTCTAGTCCCCAACATAGTGTCTATTGTGAATATATCGGTAGAAGAAAATATATAGAGCCCAAGGATCTCTAAAATTGCTACAAATATAAATCTATGGGAAGCCTCTATATCTAAAAGAGATTACGATAAAATTGAGGCAACTAGGACCATACCTTGAATTTTGGAGGGTCAGAGATCCTGCTCCTGCTGGGTCTGCTCCACTGCAAAAGTCTGGCCTGCTCCACGGCCCTGTGACCCTACATGACCACTCTCAGCTAATCCACCCTGTTGTCGCTGAAAGACCGACGACTGACCACCATGACCACAACCTCCACCTTAGACTGAATGGTCGAAAGAACTCTAGTTCTCAGACTAGTGAGAAACTGGTAGTTCTTCTCTTTAACGCGGAGTCATAGAAGAACCCATGTCACCAGTTGCTGATTAGAAGATTTGATAGAAGCGCTGAAGGTGACCCATCTTACCGCATGATCGGCACTCCACTAGGTCCTTTGAGAAATGTGGCCTCATATGCCCAATTCTTCTATACTTGTAGCACACCACCTGGCTACAAGAATATATGTCTCGCCTCCTTGGATCACCGTGTGAAGACTCTCTACGGCGCTTCCTACTGTTAGTAGGAGGGATACTAACTCCAGATGTCGAGTCTCCCTAGCTCACAACTCCAGAATCTGTCAGATTCTGCTCCTTGATATGCGTCTATTTATAGATATAATTGATGGAACTCAACCTAATTATGTTCAAATGTGATCAAATGTCATGCCTGATACCACCATTGAACATGCTTTCCAGGAATAACTATCACTTCCTAGAATAGGTTTTGAAGCACTGCAGCTTAGTAAAGCAGGAGGAATACTCCATGATAGAAGGAGTTCCGTACTCCAGACTCATAAACTCTGAGGCTCAGACAGCCCATAGGGTCTCCAGATAGAAGTAATCATAGAAGATGCACTGAAACTCATCCCCCCCATAGCCTTCTCACGTCCTGTCTGTGAGATCACATTCCACCACCTCTTAGCGGAGTCCCGAAGCATATAGGTATCAATCATGACACTCATTTATGGAGGCATATCCAGATGATAAAAGATTTTTATCATGGATTATATCCATTAATCTACAGCATGTGGTCCCCCATCCCTTGAGAAAGTGGGAGGAAGCTTCTGCTGGAAAATCTGCATCAAATCTGCCATCGATAGGGTAGGATGCGGTGCTCCCTGAAATGTTTTCATCATTCTCATATATCCTTCCCTAAACTATGTATCAGCACCTATGTTGGGTATAACGTCTGGTTCCAAACCTAGCTTGATAAGAGGATCATTAGGTAGTCCCTGATATGCTAGGTTCGGTGTCTGATCACCGCCTGGAAACTGGCGTTCAACTGAAGGACGTTTTAGTGGATGACTCTGTAAGGTCAAGTGCACACCTTAAAACAAGATTATGAAGGACAAAAAACTATAAGTGTAAGAAGGGAACATGATAAAGGAAGAACTCATGTATTAAAAATCATGACTACATGGTGTTTAAAATTACTACATGGCATGTTCCCCTATGTCTTTTACATGGGTGTGTACTCCTGCCTAGACTAGTCGTGTAACACCCCAAACACACGGCGTGTTTTCTTAACACATGACATGTACTTGAATCCTCTTCCCCTGCCTGAGTCCTTATAAAAGGTTAATCCACACAACTATCTGAAGACAATACTACACAGTGTGTTCATGGTAGACATGGTGTGCACTTGACAAGATTCAGCTGGACTGTGCTATTAGTGACACAGCCTGACTGGCGTCTCACACTACATGGTGTGTTCAAGGTGAACACGACGTGTACGTTAGAGGATAACACCGACCCATGTTTTTAGTGACATAGCCAAGTACCTAGGTCAGACTACCCGACGTGTTATATTCTAACACAACATTTATAGCTTTCGGTTTATCCATCTGTGTTTTTAGTTACACGAGAGAACACATGGTCAACACTATATAGCACGTTCAACAGATACACGGCGTGTTCCTATAAGGAATTTCCAATCTCGTGCCACTGCCCACATAGCCTATGCCATGGTTAGATACTACAGGGAATATATATAAAGTACACAACGTGTACTTAAGAAATAATATTTCTTCCCGAACAGAAGAACACATGGCATGTAGTCAAAACTACACGACATGTATTCATGGTTTTTCCCAGACAGTAAGCCTCAAAAACTACTCCGGAACACGGAAAAACACTAAAATGAACACTGGGAGTTCCAAATTATGATTTGTGAGGGCTTATAATCCCCAAAAATCAAAGATTGGCATCTTATAGAAGTTATAAACAAGGATAACTGGTCAATGATCCACCAAGTTCCATTCCATGATGGCCCATAGCTCCTCAAGAACCAAAGTTTGGTATTCATTTTTAAAAAACATTACACAAACAATACCATATAAAATAGTAGGTATTTTATTAATGCATTTATCATAACATCATGCATATTATACACAACATCTATCACAAATACATGCTATTGCTAATGCACCATAGATGGCATGGAAAGAATGCATGACATGTGATTTCTAGCAGGTGCCTATATAATGCATGAGATAGAATACCCTCATATCATCAGGTTGTGACAAAAATAGAACCAAAATAACATCAATGGTAATAGCTCAAAACATGTGAATCACCCAACGATGAAATCAAATCAACTATAAAAATTTAAAAACCAGAAAAATTGCATTAAATGAGGTAGATTGGATTTTCCCTATACACGGGTTAGCAACTCTCGGGCACAACATATTAACAAGTACCTATTCTATCATGTCCCAGGCAATTGGAACCAAACAGTAAGTCAATAAGAAAAGAATTCCTCTAATACCACTTTGTAACATCCCAGTTCCGGAAGCCACCCATAGTCTTTACGTACCCAGTTGGTCACATGACCTCAAGCGCATTTCCCAGAATGCTAGAGGATTTCGACTAGGTGTGAGGGCCTTGGGTGTTATAGTGGGGAAACTATGAACTCATTGGAAGAGTAAACAGTGGATGAAACAATATATATACAACAGAAAAAGAAGTAATAATATCATACAAAAATAAACTGCGGAAGACTGAGTGAATAAGGTGGAACAATATATAAAAAAATGAAGCATGATACATATATCTATGAAAGCAACAAAACAATGCACAATGCTAAAATACAATATTAAAACTATTAAAAAAGAAAAACAGTAATTAGCTCTACAGTATCACAATCCTAAGATTGGTCTCGTACTCTCCAGCTCCACAACATGTCAAGTACTTTATGTGGAAGGGCACTTTCCCTTGTCTATACTTGTAATAATATAATCTGTTTGGGTCCAAAAGCCTAACCCAAACACGTTGTGAGACTAAATCCCATTAGACAGCCACCCTATGATCTTTTCCTAATAGTCAGTGAAAATATGGCATATAAATGTTTAGATAACACTAAACAGGAATGTACTCAATATCAAACAATCCAGAGCTTCAATATAAAGAAAAAACTAAATAGGAAGATAAACACACACAGGTAATCCTCTAGGAAGTACACAGAGCCCTTCCCCTCTGGACCTACCTATCAAGTACAAGAAACCCTTTGTATAGTACACTCAGTCTAACCCCTATGGTTCATCTTAAGCATAGTCTCTCTAAGGAAGCACTTGCTATTAATTACCCCTATAGTCTCGTATCGTAACTAAAGGCACTCTAGGAAATCACTTATACCACATTCCTTATAGGGCTCCCATCAAGGAACTACAGACTCTCTGAGGAAGCAGTCAACGTCTATTCCCACCATGGTCTCACATCGTAAGTAAAACAGACGCTCTAGAGAATCCCTCAACGTCCATTCTCCCTATGGTCTATACCATAGGTTCTCACGACCCTGTGTAAGTCAAACAACTATTGTAGTTCATATCGGCCAAGGTAAACCTCAAGAAGTGATTGGATAGAATTCTACAGCATAACATCATAATAGAACAACAATCACAAAATCCTACAATACTAGGCATGAGAATGTAAATAGTAGCCAATAGGCTAACTAGACCCAAATTTCAGAACAGGAAAAACATGCATGGGCAACACATCCAAAGAACATCAATTCACCCTATTGACAATCAAATATCATATAATAAAGCATATAAGCATAGAATACAAATAATAGGGATAAAATGGTAAACTTGCAATACCCTGTTAAAGGGTATTGGGAAAATTTGCACATAAAACTCAAGGACTTCCTACAGAAGGGCACAAACCAACTACCATGGCGTTGGGAGATAAATATACTTGATCCTCAAGGAATGAATTGCCTTATAATTTCATAGATATAATAAAATGAATAAAATGTTCAACCTATGATAATTCACGATAGAGGATAGAATAGAAGATAATTCTCTAGAATAAGAGAGAACTCACCAATGAAATTCCCACCCAACTGACGATGTTCGATTCGGTGGACGGATGCTTAATTGGGGGTTTGTCAATGATCTGTGGTCGTACGGAGATCTCAGTCAAAAGAGCCATAGAAGGAGATAGTTCTGGTGATTAGATGGAATCTCGATGCAATTAATGAAAAATAAGAATGTACACGGCGTGAACTCACCTTTTCTGTACTACGATTTAGGCAGCTTCAATGTCACCCCACACGACTGTGTGTATGGCCACTACATGCCCTACACCTGGCTACCAGTGGTAACTGATTACATGACGTGTACTCATAATGTACACAAGGTGTAGTTTGAAAATTTTCAGAAAAACCCTTTTTTTCTCAAAAATGACTAGAAAAGGAAAACATACTTGAAAAGAAGGTCCAGGTTCGAATAATATATTTGATATCATAATTAATATATTAAACAAATAAATTGAAAATAATTATAATAAAATGAATAAAATGTTTTTAGATGAGGATAAACATTAAATTTTTTTAATGAAGGTTAAAAAAAGAGAATGAATCCCAAAAAGAGAGGTTTAGATATATCATGTTTCCTTAAGAATTATTTCAATTTTTTCATTTAAACATCATAAATATAAAAATTTTAGGAGATGATGAATTAAAAAGTGACTTATATTAAATTAAATTATTCTTTATAAATTATAAATATTAGAATTTATTTGGTGGTATTTCTATTAAAGACGCAATGGGTTGGTGAAATGATTATTTGAATTATACCATTTTTATTAATTTCAAATTTTTAGTTATTTATTAGTTATACATTAGTAAAATTACCTCCAAAATATTAAATATTATTAATAAAAAAATTATACTTAAAAAATATGGTATGTTATATTAGAAGATGACGATAGAAAAAGAATTGAAAATTTCCTCACATATGGATAACTAAACACTAACATAATATGACAAATATGATATATGTAGTAAATTTATATAAAAAATAGTTCTAAAAAATTATATGGTATAATAATAAGAAAATATTTATCTAAGAAACACTGACAAACAATATATGCAATTCTATATAGATAATTAACATTGTCCTTATTGCTGGGAAAACGATCATTGACAATGTATTTTTAAATAGTGGGAGGGAGATAACATAGACATTATACATAGAATATAATAAATATATAGTAGCATAAAAATATTTATACAAATTTTAAGTCCCCATTCCCACTTATGGAAGGGGTATGTTCAAATTGGAATTCAATTAATTTATGAGTGAAAATATTATAGTGAAATAAAAAATTGAGAATGTTTACCTCATATTTGAGGAGTATACATTACTAAGGCATTAAATATTGAAGGATTGGAACTTTATGAGATCAAAATGAATCTTATAATATTAAAAGACATATTAAAAAGTATTATTTTATATATTATGAAATAAAAAGTTTTTAAGATGCTATTTTCTCAAGGGAGGGAGAGTGGAAATGTATATGTAGCAAACTAAATTATAGATATTTGATTTACTTAATTAATTTAATATTGTGTTATTTTATTTATAGATTTAAAATTTTATGATAGTTTTTGGTAGGATTTTTTTAAAGGATAAAAGGGGAACTCATTTATACATCCTGGTTTAACAATCTCTGAGGCAACCGTGTGACTAGTTCTGGCTCGATAATGATTCATTTTTCAGGGTATGTGCATTCTTTACAAAACTATGTGGGATCTTAGTAGTAACTGTGTGAAAGATTTTTGGGTACCCAGTATGAGTTGAATGGTTTTCACATAGTTTGTTAAACCATACTAGTAAATCATGTGTTGTGTTTGGAATTTAAACTTTGGAATTATTTATTCATTTATTCTTCTTATTTTAATTTTATATTTTCTTTTCATTATTTAACTAATTTATTCCCCAATTACTCATGGTTCCCATATCCTTCGCAGACCCCCAATCATTCTAACAACAACAGCTACCTTACGTTCTCATCCCGTTCGGAGACCACCCTCCCATAGAACCCCATGATCTAGCTCTCCTCTTCTGGGAACTCATCCATTCTCCCACAATTCTCTTGTCTCAACCCCTCTACTGAATGAACTTCTTGAACGTGACACCTCCTCTTCATAGATAAATGCATCAAATTTTTAGGGTGATTTAGGGTTATAACTGGATTGTAAAGTCTCTTAATCCCTTTATTTATTATTTCATGATATTTAATTCTCCTCGTTGCCATGATACAGTTAGGAAAAATCCTAAATATATGTGTTATCCATATTTTTATCATTTCATTAGTGTTTATGATTCTTAGGTCATGTCAAGGAAGATTGTAGCCAATGTTATTTAAGGAAACGATTTCTCCATAGAATCTGGGTATGGTTTAATCAAATTCTTTTTGGAGTCAATTTTTTTTTGGATTTTTTAATTTTTGGGATTCTAATATTTTTTTAGTCTGTCTTGGTCCATATTGAGTAATATTTGAGTTACTGTTCTTGAAGACAACTTTCATTTGTATACATATGTAAGAATATATATATATACCCCTTATATTTATTTCTTCACGTCTAGGGGAATATCTACATTTGGTTAAGGGATATATATATATGAAGGTTTATATGCATGTATTTGTGAAAGTGTTTTGGGTTTCAATAATCTAAATATAGTTTTTTGATGTTGGTTCCATATATCTGAACCTTTAAATTGGAAATAATAATTACATTCCTGTTTTACTATGTGTTTTTATTATATTTTGAAGTAATAATAATATGAAAATAATTATTGTGTTGGAAGAAAATAGCCTCTTGTGTTTCCATTAATTGAAATGCATTTCCTATGTGTTTTTAAATGAATCATGTTAATGAAAATAACTATTATGAGAGGAAAATCACATAGGTTATTGATTTATATTTGAAACAAATTTATTCATGAATTTTGGAAAGTATAAAATATTTTTTCCAAAGTTTTAGTGTTTTCTATGAATTTTAAATGGTATATTAATTTTAGAAACATTATCTTAAAATCGGTTTTAATGGTAAAATGGTGTCCTCAAATGAGGAGTCTTGGTTGGAATGTTGTAGTGGTTTTAGGAAAAAATGGTGCCTCTATGGATAATATCTATTCTATTTGGAATTTTGTTTGGTGGTTTCCGGAGTTGGGTCTTGTCTTATTTGGTGCATTTTCATGATTTGGAATTTTTATACATATTTTCTTCCTCAACTCCTTTATAGTTTTAGATCCATGGGATCAATGGAATCACAATGATAGTTAAGATATGATCTCTATTTAGTCATGATTATATGGACTATCTCCTCATTAAGTAGAAATTTCTTCTATACAACTGATGAGGATATTTGATAGTTACTAGGTAGCTTAATTCCTTTTGATCTCATCAATAGATGAGTTGATGGATCCAAAATGATTATGTATATGGTCTCTTCACCTATTGTCTTGTAATATACCATGATAACTATTTTATAGGTACATTAATCTCAATATTTCTTAGATGTTTTAATAAAATCATTATAATTGTTCATCTTCCCCTTGAAAATATTACATTAGAAGCTATCAACATGTAGTTGGTTACCGTATGTTATTGTAGTACTCGTGATATGTTTTTCATTTCATTTTAATGAAATGTTTCTTTATTTCATGTTTCTTATTATAAATGGCCTTTTTGGAAAGACTTATAGTTTAGAAACTATTTTTGAAAAAACAAATGAAATGTATTATTGGAAATATTATATAGTTACATATTTTAATAATTAAAATAACACCATATTTTAAATATATTTATTTCAAACTAAAATGAAATTGTTTTTTTAATGGGGAAATTTTTAATTGGACTACCTAATGAGAATCTCGGTTACCATTCCAATATTATTTATATATTTCAGGGTGGGTCACCCATAACTCGTTCTCCCTTGAATAAAGCATGGTTGTTTGGTAGGTAGTGACTAATGAGGTCACTTGGCGGTATGTTTAGTTGTTTAGTTATATCTCATTTTCACTTCTACCAGTACTTTATTTAGGTTGTGTACATTTTTTAACTAGTAATTAAAGGGATAAATCTTTCCCAATTGAGTTTTTATTCCATGAACTAGTTCCTTTCTCAGTATGGTCAGGAAGGCCTCTATGGCCTTATTTTGGGAAGGCATTCTTAACAAGTTGGTGTCATCCTGGGGTTGTTCATGAGAAAATGGGATAATATAAGCTCTTTTTATTTTAGGATGCTTGTTCGGTGTGATATTAGGACAATAAGAACATGAGAGGAAGGACCAGGAAAAGTGTTGTGATCTCTAACTCCATCCAAGCATTAAATTTAGATTGGAATTTTAGGTTTGAGTCTTTTGTTTGTGATTTTAATTTTATGATGATTTAGGGATGTCAAATGGTAGCTTATAATTCATATTTTTTTAGCTCATAGGGCTCGAGAAATCAATTTGGATCCAAATTATATGGTTTAAAATGACTCCCAAGGATCGTTATATAGTTAGCACATTGTCTGCCAAGCCAGGTGTCTGAGCTACTCACTGATACTCGCCCCTATTTAAATTTTTTGTTGGACTCATTTTGTTTTATGTTTATTTTTTATGGTGTATTTTTATGTTCGTGATAAATTTGAAAACTAGTTTTAATGTCATTCTTTAAAAAAAATTGAAAAAAATTTGATTTTTTTGCTGTTATAATGTAAATTTCTTTTTATTGTAAGGTATTCTGAAATTAATTATTGTATTAAATATGAAATTAAAGTGGTTTTTAAAATGAACATGGGTTTCTCAAAATATTTATGGCCCGTTTAGCACTTTGATGCATCACTTGGGAGATAAAAACATATTGTAGGAAGCCCCTTGTTTGTTGAATTGGGATATGGTGGGAATATATGATATATGACTATTAATGGGGATTGTGTATTGATGGGAGTAATGGAATGGAAAAGAGGGAAACATTTTATAATGGTGTTGAGGATAATTAACTATATATGTTTTAAATTAAAATATTGTGTTCATTAAATGGGATTGGGTGAGGATAATTTTTTCAACTTAAATTGTTAAATTAAAAGTGGTGTTAATTTTTAAAGTTTGATTTATATATTTTTAAATCTGAAATGTGATTTTTTAAATGGATTGATTTGTTTAGTTTTCTAAAATTATTTTCGTACGTTGGTTGATATTATATTTGGAAATAAGTCTTTTAGTTGATATTTAATTTATATTATAGGATATAAATTAATGTTTTTATGGATATAAATTTATTTTCATTCATTACATATATTTCATCAACTATATGTGTTTTGAGAGATCATAAGGGGTTATGAGTGGCTTCCTCAGTTGACGAAACCACACAAACTCATGATTTGGTGATGGGGCTAGTTTCATTTTAAAGAAATGTTATATTGATTCCAGAGTGGAAATAGAGTGGCGTTCGGAAGCAGAGGAAGTATTCCAGTCATTCGGGACTCCAGAAAATGTTGTGTCTAATGAATTATTTATGTAGTGTTAAGGGATAATTTCTTATTATTGGATGATCACCATACCATATTCCTTTCAAGTTGGAATGACATGGTGTCTTTTTATGACTACATTTTCATGGTGGTAACTCAATGAGGATTTTATATAAAACATGGTGGTAGAGTTTATAATAATATAAAATGGTTAATTAATGGTGAAATATTACATCAAACATTTTAATTAAATGGACCTTTTATCTCTCGATATTCGGTCAAGTATGTCCTTTAAGTCTCATCATTTTTAAGGGTCTTCACCCGGGTCTCAGAGCTCTAGACCATTAAGTTAGGCATACATTTTTTGATGAGTTAGTAAAAAACTATCTATTATATGTTAATTTTTTATGGAAAACTGTGGCGAGTAGATTCTTCATTCCACTGGGAGCTGATGTGGGATTCCCATTTGGTGGGAAGTTCATACCAAAAGAGTGTTTCCTATGTGAGCCTCCCTTAGTTGCTGCTATTATAAAACAGAATCTTTCTCTTATATGATTCAAATATGATCAGTGAAGACACTCTAACCCCACTATCTCTAATGTTCCAATGACCTATTGCTTTTTTGTCAGTTGGGGAAAATATGTAGTAATGTAATTAGAATAATATTGTTGGAAAACGATCTTCTATATCCCTAAGATCTTTATATTGGTTCACTATGCTTTGAGGAGTTTACATTTTTTCATTCTTGTCTTATTCAATTATTTTATTAATACTCATTTTTGCATTTGTCTTATTTTGGTTCTTATGAATGTTTGGTCTTATTATTCTTTCACTCTCTATTTGGTCTCATGTCCTTTAGAAACGTTGTTTTATTTTGAATGGATTTTCGCTTACTTTTAATGTTTTAGCCTGGAAGAGTCTGTGACATAGTGAACTTAATTATGGCGGGGAGACAGTTGATGGATCTTATTGATGCTCTAACTTGGTCTAGATAGTAGTAACATGTAGAGATATGGGTCAACACTAGGGTTAATAGTCTTCATTCAAAATTGGTTCTGATATAGAGATCTTGTTCTTGGAGTTATTTATTTTGGGTTAATGATATTGGTTTTATTCCCATTTATACAAATTTAATTTAAATTTAAAGAACATTTTTAGTTTTGGGATAATTATAAAACCTTATACTATAGATAATTTGATTTGTTATTTTACTTAATATCATGTTATTCTATTTCCATTTTTATTATTTTATAATATTTTCATGCATAAAAAAATATAGAGTTTTTAAATTGGAACTTGGTTAGCTATAATGGTTTCACAAACCATGAAAAACATTACAAGTGGTTCTTCCTCAATACCGAGTAGTTTGACATGGATTTTTCACGAATTGTAAACCCATAAAAGCTCCAAATACTAATCGTACGCTATGGTTTTGGGTGCCGGTATGAGTCGAATGGTTGTCACCAATTTTTTAAGTCATGCAGGTAAACCATGAATTGTTCAAATAATTTAGATTTTGATATTCTTTATTAGTTTAATGTTAATTTTTTTTCTATTTTATTTATTTACCTCAATTCCTCCTCTATCCCTCAAAGCTCGCTTCTCTGTCATGTCTACCATCTCCCTCACATGAACACCCTCACCATGATCACCACTCCCCTATGGTGACCTCCCACCCACTAACCCCCTTAGTCGAGCCCTCCTCCTCTAAACTCTCTGTTTTCCATTTGATATTCACTATGCTGAGTCCCTCCTCCATATACATATCCATATCATGACACCGTCTCCTCACATAGTGATTTTTCACATATTCATGGTGGTTTAGGGTATCTTATCTATTATATTGTCCCCTATTCCCTTTATTTATTGTTTCAATATTTATGATTCTCCCTATTCACATTATTTTGATTGGATGAACATTATTTCTATATGTTAACCGTATTTTTATAGGTTCTTTGTTATTTAGTGTTCTAAGGTCAAGATGAGGTAGATTCTTTTCACGGTTGTTGAAAATGACAAATTCCCTGTAGAATTATTTGTGGGTTCATCTGGTTTTCTTAGGATATTAATTTTTAATTATGTATGTTTTAATTTTTGGCCTTCTAATTTTTTTATAGTGTGTCTTGGACATCAATTAGGTGGACTTGTGCGACCTTTGATAAAGGAAACATGGATGTGTATACATAGGTAATAATATATATATATATATATATACATATCCTTCGTGTATATATTACCTCATGTAGAGGGTAATATTTACATTGGTTCAAAGTGTGTGTGTGTGTGTATATATGTATGAAGGTGTATCTGTGTATTACCCCCGGATTGAGGTATGTGGCTTTTGTTTATTATTTTTCTATGCTTAAAGTGGATAGGATGAGTTGGGGAGAGGTTGGGAGAGTTTGGAATGATTTTGGATGAGTTTGGAAGCTTTTAAAGGGATGCACGGTTTGAGCACGGTTAGTGGAAACCGTGCGAATTCTCATGGAAACAGTGCAAAGGAGACAATAGGCTTCACACAGCCTGTGCAAGATTTTCCAAACCATGCAAGGAAACTATGCAAACCCTAGCTCTCGAGGCAGTAGTGTGCACACGATTAGCACACAGTTTACCAAACCATGTGGGCTAACCATATGGCCACTTAAAAATAGGGTTATATGTTTCGGGCTCGGTCGGGCTGAACCTATTTCGCCCCAATCATCCTCCCACTCGTGACTCACTCGGGATTTTGGGTTCTTAGGGTTTGAAAGGGCTCTCCCACTCGGTTTGGAAGCGTTTTGAAGAGTTTTCGTGGCGGTTTGAAGGTGGTTTCTCCCGGGGAAAGGGATCTTGAGAGGTTTCGGTGGTGTGTTTGCCAGAATTGAGGTGTTGTTATTCCTGGGGTGATTCCTCAGGAACCCTAAAGGTAGGTGGATTCTCTCTCTACTCCACATGGTTATAGAAAATGGTTTTTGATACAATTAATTTTTTTTGATGGAAATTAATAGTGTTTTGATGTGCAAAATTGGTTAGAAATCCCTCGGGTGATGTTTTGGGAATTTTTGGGAAAAAAGGGTTTTTTGGTGAAATGCTATTATTGTGGTTTTAAATATAGATATTTTAAAATGGGATGATATGGTTGATTTGTGAAAATGAATGATGGAATGGTTTTCAATAAATGGTTTGTTTTATTGAAATGTTGGTTGGCATGTAAAATGATTTTCAATAAATGGGTGTTTTATTGAAGTGGATTGATAAACAATGGAATTGGTTGAATGCATGTTGTTGTGAGATTAGTGGGTTATATGTTTGGTTTTTGGTTGAAACGTTGTATTGAAGTGGGTGGGAAGGCTCACTATAAAAAGGGGATGGATAGTGGTCGGAAGAACCACCATATGAGTAGTGGCCGGTAAGTACCTCTAGTTGTGAATGGGTGAACGATTGGGAGGAAGTCCCACCGTTTTGATTGTTTTAGTGTGAATGGGTGAACGGGTTGGGCGGAAGTCCCATAGTTTTGGTTGTATGTTGTGCATTTCTTTGCAAGGTGGTAATTATGGTGTGAATGTGAAGTGAAGAAATGACGTGTGGCATGTTTGGTTGGCTTTCCCTGGTTTTCTTGGTTTGGGATAGATGGATTGGTAAGGGCATGTTGGGCTTATGAAAATGGTTTCACTTGTGATTTATTTTATATAAATTGTTTTATCTAAATGTGTTAATGGTTTTATCCTAGTAGCGAGTGTAGGGAAGTCATTTGGAGAAATCCTACTAAGGTTAAGTACTCACCCCTGCTTTGGCATATTGGTGTATTTTCAGATGTCATGTACCATGATGTGGGCAAAAGTAAGGAATCACCCTCCTTTAGTGGATCATAGTGATCCATTCGTGGAGCTTGTGCTTGGAGTTGGGTGTGGAGTTGTGGTGGTGTCATGGCGTGTGGTGTTTGGTTGATTAGTTTCTGCATCGTACTCTGATTTTGTGTGGACATGTCTGGTTGTATTGGATTTGAGTTGTGTTGTTTAACAACTTGGTTTTCTTTTCAGAATTAATGTTTGGGTAATTTTTTTGACATGTATCATATAGTTGTGGATTTTTTGGTTGGTTTTTAGTAAGGGAAAATCGTTCCCCAACTTGATTTTGATGCCCTCAACATTTATTTCCATCCATTGGCAGATTTGTAACATCGCTTAAGGCCAAGTAGCCCTCACCGCCTCCTCAAGCCAATAAGGTAGACGGTGAGGGAAACATGGCCTTAAGCGACGTTCCCAAGACGCCAAAGGCTAGAAATAAATGCTGAGGGCATCAACATCAAGTTGGGGAATGATATTCCCTTACTACAAAACCAACCCAACATTCCAAAACTATATGATGCATGTCAAATAAATTACACAACCATGCATTCCCAAAATACAACCATGTTGTTCCACAACACAACTCAAAACCAATAAAACTAGATATTGGATGGTAGACATGAATTCCCACTAGGATGCATATTGCATTGGGCAAAATGATTTATGGGCAGAATTGAGAAATGGTTTTGCGAATGAGTGAGATTTTAATGTGAATAGATATGGTATTTTGAAAATGGTTGGGTTTTCAAAAATGTTTAAACATGACCAATGTGGAAAATGTGAAGTTGTGGAAAGCCTTGTGTGATAGTGTTGTGTAATGTGATTTGAAAGGGGATTTCATGATGTCTACGGAAGTGAGACTCATGGTTGTTTGTTTTTTTTTATAGAAACGGCACCGGGTAGGCATCGTAGAGACCAACCAGAGGAGGCTATTGAGAATGTGGTAGAACCTGAGCCACAGGTGAACCAGCAGCTTGTGAAAATTATAGTGTAAGATTTCCATGTTGTCGAAAGTGTGAACGAAGTGGATGAACCAAGGCATGTAGATCATGCGGTTCAGTTTGAAAAGCATAATCCACCCTTATTCAGGGGTGATTCAGAGTTGTAGAGGGAAGAAGAACGGTTGGATAGAATAAAAAATCTATTTGAGTTCTTAGGAACACCGGAAGGGTTAAAAGTGAAGTTTTCCACGTATATGTTAGAAGATCTTGCCCTTTAGTGGTTGGAGTTGGTAGTCTAAGAGAGGAAAAACCAGGGTATGATGTGGGAAGGCTTTGAAGAATTGTTTAATAAACATTTCTACCCACATATGTTCAGAATTCATTGTACGACTGGTTTCATCAGTTTGAAGAAAGAGATAATGTCGGTGTTAAAGTATGCAGCTATGTTTATGAACTTAGTGCAGTTTGTGCCCGATGTGGCGGGTAGCACGTTGTTGAAAGAAAAAATCATTGAAGCGGGATTAAGGCAAGAAATCTGTTCAAATATAGTGGTGTAGTGTACAGATGATTACACAGAGATGGTGAATAGAGCCTCAGTGGCTGAGAGGGATCTGTTGGGCGCTCCGGGCGGAGGAAGCATGGTTGTACCCATGGGGAATAGTGGGAACTCTAACGCTGGGTTCAAGTGAAGGAGGGACACTTTTTTGCAGAGCTGGAATATGACATATAATCCGATGGTAGGATCTTTAAATCTTCCTCTGAATCCCCAGAGGAAGCCAGGATGGTTTCAGTGTGGTTCTACGAGCCACATCAAGTGGGATTGTATGAAACAACCTCAAGCATGCCATAATTATAAGCAGATGGAGCATCTGCAGCATTATTGTCAGAATGCTCCAAGGTCGGGTGCGCATGACACTCCTTTGGGATCGCAGATGTCGTATTCTTCGATGGGACAGCAGAAATAGTATACCCCTCGACATCATAGTAAAGTGGGTCATGGAGATTCTCAGAATTTCTATGACACCTCAATAGGGAAATAAAGATAAGAGTGTGTAAACCTAGGTTGTATTCATAGATGAGTTGTTATGGGGGATTATTAGTTGGGACCATCCACGGTGCGAGGTATGCTTCTTTTCAATTGTACATTGATGCAAGTTCTATTTGATACGAGTGCTTCACACTTTTTTATTGCTACACATGTGGTGGATTTTCTAGGTTTAATGGTAGAATTGATTCCCTCAGTTTTAAAACATCAAACTCCTCTGGTTCAAAGAGGATGTCGAGCATGCTGGTGTGGCTAGTGTTGTATAATTGTGGGTGATGTTGAGATACTATGGAATTTCTCAATGCTTGAGATGGATGGGTATGATGTAATCCTAGGAATGGATTGGATGCTGGATTTTAATGCCCACATCGACTACGATGCCCAGACAGTGGATTTTACGAAACACGATGGTGTTATAGATCTCCTTAGAGGAGAGAGGTATGAAAGTCAGGAGTACAGTGGGTTTTTTGACACTAATAGTGGGCTTGTTATCATATCAGTTGGTGATGTTGTCGTTTGAATCAGTTCACGGTGTTGAGAATAGTGTTCTTCTAGAAGTGGTCGATCAGTTCATTGATGTTTTTCCTAAATAATTATCTGGGTTACCTCCCGTAAGAGGAGTGGAGTTTTCGACTAATCTCCCTCTGTGGACCAGTACTATCTCACTCATGTCTTATCAAATGGAACTAGCTGAATTGTGGGAATTGAAAGTACAGTTGGAAGAGTATGAAAATAAAGGTTTTATCCAACCGATCACATCTCTGTAGGTAGCGCTGGTGTTGTATGTGAAAAAGGAAGATGGAACTTTGATTCTATGTTTTGATTATCGTACACTTAACCAAGTTACGATAAAGAATAGATATCCACTCCCACGAATTAATTATTTGTTTGACCAATTGGGGGGAGCTCAGTGGTTCTCCAAGATCAACCTGAGGTTGTGATATCTTTAATTGTAGGTAAGGAATGACAATATTCCTAAAACAGATTTCAGAAGTAGATATGGCCATTATGAATATGTGGTTATGCCCTTTGGTATAATGAATGCACTAGTGGTGGTTATGGCATTGATGAATCTGATATTTCAGAGATATCTGGATTCATTTGTGGTGGTGTTTGTAGATGATATTCTGGTTTATTCAAAGACAACGGTAGAGCATGAGTAGCACTTGGCGACAGTGCTAGGGATCTTGAGGGAGCATCAGTTGTATTCCAAATTGTCAAAATGTGACTTTTGGATATAGGAGGTTTGTTTTCATGGCCATGTGATTTGTGAAGGGGGTGTTTTAGTGGATCTGGAAAAGAGAGAGGTCATTATCTTGTGGCAACCACTAATGAATGTGTTTGACATATGGTGTTTTCTTGGACTAGCTGGGTATTATTGGCATTTTGTTCATGATTTTTCATGTTTGGCTTCGCCAATGACAGCTTTGACAAGAAATAATGGTCCATTCTAGTGGAATGAGTAGTGTTAGAAGAGTTTCAAAGTGCTAAAGGGCCGCCTAACATCAGCACCATTCTTGGTTTGGCCAGAACTAGGAAAAGGGTACGTGGTGTATTATGATGCATCAGGATCAAGGTTGTGGAGCATTTTCATGAAAGGGAATCATGTGGTTGAATATGGCTCCTGGTAGTTGATAGTGCATGAGAAGAACTACCCAACTCATGATTTGGAGTTGGAAGCAGTGATTCATACATTGAAAGTATGGTGTCATTATATCTTCGGTGAGAAATTCACAGTATATATAGATCATAGGACCTTGAAAGACATTTTCTCACAAAGGGATTTGAACTTGAGGAAAAATAGATGGATGGAATATCTCTAGATGTTTTATTTTGACTTGATGTACACACCGGGTAAGGGAAATTCGGTGGTAGATGCATTAAGTAGAAAATAATATGCTTAGGTGGTAAAACAAGCATCAAACCAGTGGTAGTTGAAATTAGGTATAGATGATATTTGGTTGGAATGTGAAGACCAGGGTGATAGAGTGGTCTTCTTTCTGGTTTTGTTGATTCCTGACTTGGTTGGCTTGGTTAAAGAGGCACATATATCTGATTATGAGTGTGTGACCATGGGGTCGAGATTCAATGGTGGGGAGACCATTGAGGGTTGGAAACTGAATGGAGATTCAGTTTTGTGTTTTTGGAATCGTATGGTTTTACCAGTTTCTTTTCAAGAGGATCTTCTTAGGGCGTATCATCATTCCAGGTGGGTTGTTCATCCTAGAATTCAGAAAATGTATAAAGCTTTGAAGGCACAGTTCTGGTGGTCTAGAATGAAAAGAAGTGTGCCTGAGTTTGTTTCGAGATTATTGACTTGTTAGTAGGTCAAGGAAGAGAATCATAGGCCAGCCGAAATGTTGCAGTCTTTACCAATACCTATTTGGAAGTGTGAGCAGATAGCGATGGATTTTGTCACGGGTCTCCCAAGAACGCTCAGAAAGGATGATGCCATTTGGGTGATAGTGGATTGGATAACAAAGTCGGCCCACTTCATTCCAATTCGGGAATCTCATAAGGCATAGGATCTGTACAAAATCTAGATCTGGGAGGTGTTAAAGATGCATGGTTTTCCAGTTTCGATTGTATCAGATAGATATCTGAGGTTTACATCTCATTTCAAAAAATCCTTGCAGCAAGCCCTTGGGACACAGTTGACCATGAGTACGACGTATCACCCTGAGATGGATGGTCAATCCGAGAGGATGATAAAAAATCTGGATGATATTTTGCAGGCTTGTGTCATGTATTTTGATGGCTCGTGGGAGGAGTACTTGTCGTTGGATGAGTTTTCGTACAATAACATTTATCAGGCTTCCATACCGATGGCTCCGTTTGAAGCGTTGTATGGGTGGTTGTGTCGTTCTCCACTATATTTGGTGGAAACTGGTGAGTCCTCAATGGTTCGACCATGCCCTGTCCAGGAGACTACAGAGAAGATCAAGTTGATCAGGAAGAGAATGGAGATGGCTTAGAGTCGTCCGAAATCATATGCGGATCATTGTCGACGACTGTTGTCATTCGAGGTGAGTGATCATGTTTTTATAGGATCTCTCCCAGTTAGGGAAATCGTTGGTTTGGAAAGCTGGAAAGTTATCTCCAAGGAATATTGGACCTTTTGAGATTTTTGAGTGGGTTGGTGAGGTGGATTATCTGTTGGATTTTCCACCTAGGTTCAGTGCGGTGCACAATGTGCTTCATGTGTCGCAGTTGAAAAAGTATCAGCTGGATCATGACCATCTGATTCGATGGGATCATGTTGAGCTAGAACCAGATGCTTCGTTGGTGAACGTGCCAGCGTGGGTTGTGGATAGGCAAGAGAAAGTATTGCATGGTAAAAGCATCAGTTTAGTTCATGTTTTGTGGAAACATGGTTAGATTCAAGAGGAGACTTGGGAGCAGGAGAAAGAGATGGTGGAGTAGTGGCCTGAGCTCTTTCAGCAAAGGGCGGGTTCACTACTTTCTGAGGATGGAAAGTCCAATGGTAGAGGAAAATGTAGTACCCCTGGTTTGAGGTATGTGTCCTTTTTTATGTTTTTTATGTGTTTAAAGGTCATGTGAATAGTTGGGAAGTGGTTGGGAGAGTTTGGAATGGTTTTGGATGAGTTTGGAGGCATTTAATGAGATGTATGGTTTGAGCACGGTTAGTGGGAACCGTGCGGATTCTCCAGAAAACCATGCAAGGGAGACAGTAGGCTTCTCACAGACTACGCATGGTTTTCCAAACCGTGCGAGGAAACCATGTGGACCCTAGATCTCGAGGCAGTAGCATGCACATGGTTAACACACGGTTTTCCAAACCGTGCTGGCTAACTATGCGGCCACATAAAAATAAGGTTATATGTTCCGGTCTCCCTCGGGCTTAACTTATTTCACACCAAACATCCTCCCACTCATGACTCACTCAGGATTTCGGGTTCTTAGGGGTTAGAGGGGCTCTCCCACTCGATTTGGAAGCATTTTGAAGAGGTTTCCTGGAGTTTTGAAGGTGGTTTCTCTCGGGGAAAGGGATCTAGAGAGGTTTCGGTAGTGTGTTCACCGGATTTGAGGCATGGTTGGTCATGGGTCGATTCCTCGGGAACCCTAAAGGAATGTGGATTCTCTCTCGACTCCATATGGTTAGAGATAATGTTTTTGGTTACAATTAATTTTTTTTCTTGAAATTAATTGTGTTTTGATGTGAAAAATTGGTTTGAAATCCCCTGGGTGATGTTTTGGGGATTTTTGGGAAAAGTGGGATTTGTGGTGAAATTCTATTGTCGTGGATTTTAAAATGGAGATTTTAAAATGGGATTCTATGGTTGATTTGTGAAAATTATTGATGGAATGGATTTCAATAAAAGGGTTGTTTTATTGAAATTTTGTTTTCCTTGGAAAATGATTTTCAATAAATGGGTGATTTATTGAAGTTGATTGATATACAATGGAATTGGTTGGTTGAATTTTGTTGTGAAATTGGTGGGTTATATGTTTCTTTGTTTGTTGAAATGATGTGTGGAAGTGGGCGGGTAGTCTTGCTCAAAAAAGGGGATGGATAGTGGTCGATAGAACCACCATATGAGTAGTGGTTGGGAAGTACCGCTAGGTGTGAATGGGTGAATGGGTTGGGTGAAAGTACAACCATTTTGATTTTTTTGTTGTAAATGGGTGAATGGGTTGGGCGGAAGTCCCATCGTTTTGGTTTTCTGTTGTGTATTGCATTACAAGGTGGTAATTATGGTGCAAATCTGAAGTGCTGAAATGACTTGTGGAATGTTTGGTTGGATTTCCCTGGTTTTCTTGTCTTGGATGTGATGACATGGTTAGGACATGTTGGAATTATGTAAATGGTTTCAACTGTGATTTATTTTATATAAACTGTTTTATATAAATGTTCTGACTGTTTTATACTAGTGGCGAGTGTACAGATGTCATTTGGGGAAATCCTACTTAGTTTTAGTACTCACCCCCTGTTTTGGCACGTTGGTGTCTTTACAGATGTCGTGTACCGTGAAGTGGGAAAAGTTAAGGCATCAACCTCATTTATTGGATCATTGTTATCCCTTGGTGGAGTTTGGAGCTTGGATCTTGGTGTGGAGTTGTGGTGGTGTCATGTCTTTTAGTGTTTGTTTAATTAGTTTTCGCATTATACTCTAATGTTGCGTTGACATGTCTGGTTGTATTTGTTTTGAGTTGTGTTGTGGAACAACTTGGTTGTCTTTTGGGAATGCATGGTTGGTTAATTTATTTGGCATGCATCGTATAGTTGTGGATTGTTCGGATGGTTTTGTAGTAAAGGAAAATCGTTCGCCAACTTGATCTTGATGCCCTCAACAATTTTTGCTAGCCTTTGGCGTCTTGGGAACATCCCTTAAGGACAAGTAGCCCTCACTGCCTCCTCATGCCAATGAGGTAGGGGCGGGGTGTTACAATATGTGTTTTAGTTTGATGTAGTTTCATTTTTTCATTATCAAAGAATAATTTATTGAGTTTGGTTCCCTGTGAATGAACCATTACTTCTCAAACAATAACTACTTTATTAATTTGTTGGGAAAGTTGTGTATATTATGAAATGAGTATCACATGAAAAAAATAAAGGTGATAGATAAAAATACCATCTAATATCTCCATTATTTGTTTTGATTCAGCCTTGTGTTTTCCATGATGAAGTGTGTAAAAGAAAAAAATGTTTTTTGAATGGTGAAGCACACAAGTGCTTGATTTTAGTTCTAAAATATTTCATTTAATTAATATGGAAAGTATCAATGATGTTTTTCCACATTGTCTAATGTTTTCCTTGAAAAATTAATGGCATGTTAATTATTTAATGTGTTTTTTAACATTTTTTTCAATGGTAACTTTTATTTTTTAAATATGATGCTTTGTTTGTAACATTTATTGTTTTAATGAAAATAGGGTGCCTCTATGGATACTATCCATTATCGGGGAAGTTCCTATAAATAATTTTAGGAGGTGGGACTTAGTATGTATAATATATTTTTGGGTTTAAGAAGTTATATTCATAGTTTATTCGTTGTTTGATCGAATAAGTATATGTATATGGATATTAGATTGAACAATACAAGAGGGGGGTAAGTTGTAGGTTTAAAAACCTCTCAGCTTAAACACTAAAGTGATTAGTTTAAAAGATCTTAAACTAATACAATTCATACAACCACAATTGTATTGAATATAAAAGGTATGATGTAATGTAATACTATTAGAAAAGTAAAGTAACTGTATTCAAGATGAATACAATAATCAGAGTAATACAAGTGTGAGAGATTCTACCATAAAGCGTATAGAATCAATTGATACAATATGTAATAGAATAATTGTAATCGAAACAATTACAATTGAATATGTAATAAAGAAAGGAAACAATACAAATTCCATTCAATACAAGTAGCAGCAGAAATGAAAAAGTATTACAATTTTTTTTACCCAAAGAGAAGGGTTATCCTTTATCCTAGGATAAGAGGTCTGTCTGACCACCACCTTGGCAAGCCCTCGATACGATGATTGATTTGTCTGTCTACCTATCCCCAGAAGCCCTCGATATAATGATCGGTTCATCTATATGCATATCCCCAGTAGCTATCGATACGATGATCGGAACGTCTGTCTGCCTATCCCCGGTAGTCCTCGATACGATGATCGGAACATCCGTCTTCCTATCCCCATTAGCCCTCGATTTTGTAGGTAATCGGCACCTCTGTCGTTAAATTACTTGAAAGCCCTTAATAGGAAGATCAGACGCACAAAGAACAGAGCATGAGAGAAGTCACAACGTCTCTCTGTAGAACTTGATTGAAGCAAAGTATCACAATTGTATCAGCATCCTCTTTCTTGGCTTCAAATGACCTCGTATTTATAGGCCCCAAGATCCAACGGTCATATTTCCTCTAACGGTCATATTTCTCCGAAAAACTCAGAGGGACATGGACACCTAGCATTATAACGGTCATATTGAAATAGAAAGCATGACATCATTTTGAATAGTTTGTAACTAACTCAATGACATCGTATTGGTAAAAACAAAAAGACATATGAAGATGATAAACATGAGTACGATTTAAATGAATCATGTGTTTTTGAATAAGCACCGAAACATGCAAGTAATTAAAGTATGAGTCATAGAGTCAGTACGATATGATTGACAGAGTCAGTACGATATGATTGACGGATTTAGTATGATACAATTGACAGAGTTAGTACGATACGATTGACAGAGTCAGTACGATACGATTGACAGAGTCAGTACGATACGATTGACAGAGTCAGTACGATACTATTGAGAAGATAAAAGACATTTTTGATTTCCAAAACATGATATAGAAGTCAAAAGAGAACTTTTGACTCAACAATATCCCCCTTTTAGAAATCACAAAATGAAAAGTAAAGAAAACAAGAAAAACATATCTCCCCCTGAGTTATTGGAAACTCTTCTGAATATCAATTTGAATAAAAATAACTCCCCATTAGGTATATAATTTTCCTAAATATTGTATTGATATATTTTCCTTGATTTAGAAGTGTTTTTTCAAAACATTCTCTCTTTGTAAAACATTCTCCCCCTTAGTGATACCTTCTCCCCCTTTGTGATTTACAAAAATAATGGGGTATCCTTAGATTTCCTGATAGGATTAGAAAAAATAATTGCATTACAAAAGGAAGAGTAACATAAAAAGACATTACAAAACAAAGACAAGATCCATTAGAAAATAAAAACAAATACAACAGTCATTTGTTTTCTCTTTCCTCTTCCTTCTTTATCATCTCATGAAGAACAGCTTTCATCTTCTTGATTTCTTTCTTGTCTTCAGAGATTGAATCACCCTGAAATCTGAGAAGCTCTTGTTGGTCGGGAAAAAGTTGATCTTGATTTCTGATAGTCTCCTCCTGGACTCTAATTACTTCCTCAAGGGTATCAATTATGTCTGGAAGATTCTTGTTATCTTTGGATAACACATAATTTTGTTTCTTCAACAAAACCATTTCATCTTTGAAAGATGAAACCTTTGAGAATTCAGACTAAGAAGAATTCATTCTCTCTTGCAATTATTTTACTAAATTAATATCAGCTCCATGAGTTACCTGATTCAGCCTTTCAACGGTTTCTTTGTCAAGCTTATTGAAAGCAATCACAAGATCATTTGATAACCTCCTTATATGTTTAATTGTTATCTCATGGTCATTTACCGATCATTCTGTTTTATATGACCACTTGGTCATCCTGTTGCAAGCTTTCTTATGAGCAGCCAAAGTTTCAGAAAGAACTTTTAAATCGGCTTCAATTGACAAATATTTCTTTCTTAATTCTCTTATAGAACCAAACTTCTTTTTTTGATTGTCAGAAATAAAATCAATTTAACCTTCCAGCCTTGGAAAGTAAGGAATAGTATTTTCAACCCTTCTTAAAACATGAAAAATGTAGTCACTCTTCTTGAGAGAGATTGTGTGTTCTGAATCAGTATCCTCATCGTACAAAGGCAATTCATTTTACCGGCTTGAGTCAACAACTGGCTGTTTTCCTTTTGATTTTTCATTCTCTTTACTTTCTTCTTCTACTTTTTCACTGATGACAATAACTTTTTCAGTATGAGAGGATTGAGCACCTTTCATAGCTTGAGTGGGTGTTTTATCTGGAGTTTCATAAGTCTCAATAAGTGCTTGATCGGCATGAGAAACTTGTTGAATACCTTCACTCTGCTTTTGAAAAGATTCTTCTCTACTATTTTTTGTACTCTGAACGAATTCCAAAAGAAAATATCCTTCCTCTTCTTCAACTTCCTCTATCTCTTCCATTCTATGTTTTCCTTTTTCTTTTCTATGTAAGACTCTGTACAATTGATTCTTTGTGCACTTCTTCTGTTAGTTAAGCACTAGCGTCCTCAACCATTATATGAACATTAGAGATATCAAAGTCTTGAGCCTTTCTTTTCAAAATAGTCTTCTTTTTCTTTTCACATTGAAGTGTTTCCTCTACCCTTATTCTTTCTGCAATAGCTTCAGCTAGGTCAAGACTGAGCTTTGGATCACCTTCCTTTCATTATTCCTTGGTTTTTCTCTATTTGGATACAACCTCCTTACTGTACATTGGATTCTTCTTTGGCTTTGAGCTAGTTTGCAGATCAGACTTTTGAGTAACACCAACATAAGGATTGTCTTTTGTTGGCATAGCTGCCAATTGATTCTGAGCTGATTCTGCTTCTAAATATCTTACAAAAAGTTTTGAATTCAGGTCAAAACAAACATTCAACTTCTTCAAAGTACTCTTACTAATCATGGAGGGATTCAAATTTACCAGATTTCCTTTCAAAGGAATATTACAAATATTCATACTCTCGAGAATGAATTTTGTAAGAATAGATGGATACATAATCATTTGGGACTTAATTCCTCCTGTCTTGACATTCTTGATAGTTTCAAAAACATACCCCATGAGATTTACTTTTCTCATATTTACAAGATAGTCAAGCATAAAAATATCAGAAACTTTAAGAGTTTCTCTATTTCTTTTCCTTGGGATAAGAAAAACTTTCATCCAAAGAGTCACAAATCTATTGTCCGGAGAAAGATGAGATACTTTCCTCTTTGATTCATTTATAATAAACAGAGAATTTTCAGAATTCTCTTTGTTAAACGTACCAACATCCTCTGGTAGTTTATCAGATGGACAGAAAGAGTCACCTTCTATCGGAACATTCAGAAAATGAGCTGCTTGACTCACAGACATAGAAATATTGCTATCATACACAGCAAAGTTGATAGTCATATTCTTATCAAATGATACAGTTTTATAAAACTAAGTGACTTCATCAAAAAGATCTGGATCTTGAGACACTTTTTTTTCAACACATAGATGTTCCCAGCCTTGAAACAAAATGATTCTTCTGATTGTAGAATCGTATAATTCAAAAAAGTCCAGAGAAACTAACCTTTCTCTATAAAAGTATTTCTCTGTAAAAGTCTTTGAAGACATTTCTGTGGGAGTATTAGTGGAGGACTGAGACATATAGGTGAAGCCGCATGAAATATCATACGATGCCATAAATAAGTGGAGCAGGTCTTTGGCACAAATCCTGAAAAAACGATGTGGGTTTGGGGAGGGGGGTTTATTTATAGTTGAAAAAAGTGTGACCGTTTATCTTCTATGGTTGATATTAGAAGAGAGGAAATCAACGGTTAGAATTAAAAAGAGAGAAGTGAAACAAAATGTAAAGTATGTACCTGCTGGAGATCATAAGGTAATTGTTGGTTTTAGATAGTATAAAGTGAAAGGAATAATAAACACAAGAATACGATGTAAAAGAATACAATCAACTATCATGATGATGGAAAACAAAGTCATTACCATGAACTGACAAGCCGATGGAAAACAAAGTTGTTACCAAGAACTGACAAGCCGATGGAAAACAATCTTGATACCATGAAATGACAAGCCGATGGAAAACAATCTTGTTACCATGAATGTTCGATACGATAGAAAATAAATCCATTACCATGGTTGGTCAATACGATAGAAATGAAATTCATTACCATGATCGGTCAACACGATGGAAAAGAAATTCATTACCATGATTTGTCATTACGATGGAAAAGAAATTCATTACCATGATATGACGATACGATGGAAAAGAGATTCATCACCATGATCTGACGATACAATGGAAAAGAAATTCATTACCATGATCTGACGATACGATGGAACTGTCAATACGATAAACAGAAAAGTAAATGATACGATAAAACAGTCAATATGATAAACAGAAAAGTAAATGATACGATAAAAGTATCAATACGATAAACATAAAACACATACCAGGAGAATAAATAAATAATGATCAAAATATAAGAAGAAACACAGTAAGAAACATAGTAAGAAATGTTCTCCCCCTTTCTATAGGAGTTGTTTGATGTAAGGAGAAATGTAAAATAGGAAGTGAATATGAATGATTATTTTAATGCAATCATTCCTAGCTTCTGTTTTATAAACTCAAATCTATCGGAAGGTAATGGTTTTGTAAAAATTTCAGCATGTTGTTCTTGTGTTCTGATAAATTGTAAAATAATATCTCATTTTTGTGTGTGATCCCTAAGAAAGTGATGCCTAACATCTATGTGTTTTGCATGAGAGTGATGTGATGGGTTCTTACTAAGAGCTATGACACTCATATTATCACATAGAATTTGAGTTTTGGAAAAACTCAATCCATAGTCAGTGAGTGTGTGTTGCATCCACAACACTTGAGCACAGAAACTTCCAACTGCTACATATTCAGCTTCAGTAGTGGAAAGTGCTACTGAGTTTTGTTTCTTGCAGGACCAAGAATCCAGAGAATATCCTAAGAAAAGACATGGTCCAGATTTACTTTTTCTATCCATTATACAACCGCTAAAGTCAGCATCTATACAACTTTTTAAAACAAAATAATTTCCAGAAGAATAAAAGAGAACTAGATCCATAGTTCCTTTTAAATACAGAAAGATTCTCTTTATGGATTTTAAATGAGACTCTTTTGGATTAGATTGATATCTTGCACATAAGCTTACAGAAAACATTAAGTCTGGTCGACTAGCCGTCAAGTATAGAAAACTTCCTATCATACCTCTAAAAATTGTTTGATCTACCGGTTTCCCAGTTTCATCAAGATCAAGTGTATTTGAGGTACCAATTGGAGTGCTGATACTTTTAGTTTTTTCATAACCATACTTTTTGAGTAAATAATTAATATACTTATGTTGGGATATATAAGTTCCTTCTGGTTTATGAGAAATTTGAAAACCTAAAAAAATGTCAACTCACCCATCATACTCATTTCAAACTCAAATTTCATTAAATTAAAAAAAGAATCAGTTAAAGACTTCTGAGTCGATCTAAATATGATCTCATCATCATAGATTTGAACAATCAAAACATTTTTATTTTCAATTTTTATAAAAAGAGTTGTATCTGCTGTACCTTTTGTATAATTTATTTTGTAAAATAAATCATGTAAGTCTATCATACCATGTTCTAGGGGCTTGTTTAAGACCATATAGAGCCTTGGTAAGTTTAAAAACATTATCAGGATGTTTTGGGTAAAGAAAACTGGGAGGTTGTTCAACAATAACTTCTTGTTGAACAAAACCGTTTTGAAAATCACATTTTACATCCATTTGAAAATGTTTGAAATTAAAGTATGCTGCAAAAACTAATAGAATATGAATATATTCAAGTCTAGCTACAAGACCATATGTTTTTTCCTAGTCTATTCCCTCTTATTTATTATAGCCCTTAGAAACAAGTCTGGGTTTATTTCGTATAATGATTCAATTATCATCACATTTGTTTCTGAAAACCCATTTTACCCCAATTACAGTTGTTTCTTTAGGTCTTTCAACTAAATTCCAGACTTGATTCCTTTCAAATTCATTTAGTTCATCTTGCATTGCTTTGAACCAATCTTCATCACCTAAGGCCTCACTTGGACTTTTAGGTTCAAATTGGGAGAGAAAATCTAGATGTTCTATTTCATTTCATAAGGAATTTCTGGTTCTTATAGGTTGATTTACATCACCAATGATGTTATCACTGGGATGGTTCCTAATAAAAAAATTGATTTGGGTTTTGTTAAACCTGTTCCTCAACATATGGTAGAAAATATTTTGTGTTAAATGTTTCAGAAGTATCTTGTTGAACATTTTCCTTATCAGAAGGATCTTCTATCAACGGTTGATAAACAGATTTCAAAAACACATCTAAGGATGTAGGTAGGGATTGTTTAAAAACAAAAGGACCAGTTTCATCAAATTTTACATGTACTATTTCTTCAATAGTACAAGTGTTTTTATTGAATACTCTATAATCCTTAGAAGTTATTGAATATCCTAGAAATATTCCTTCATCAGATTTTGGTGAAAATTTGTGAAGATTATCTTTTGTATTCAGAATGAATACTTTGCACCCAACAACTTTGAAGTATGAAACATTAGGTTTTCGGCCAGTCCATAACTCATAAGGTGTTTTATTAAGAAATGGTCTAGTAAAAACACGATTTATAGTATAGAAAGAATTACTAATAGCTTCATCCCAAAAGTGATTAGCAATTGAGAATTCACTCAACATGGTTCTAGTCATTTCTTGAAGAATACAATTTCTTCTTTCAACAACACCATTTTGCTGAGGAGTTCTTGGAGCTGAGAAATTGTGAGTAATACCTTTCTTACTACAAAAAGTTTCAAAATATGAATTTTGAAATTCACCACCATGATCACAATGAATAGTTATCAATGGTAGATTTTTCTCATTTTTAACTTGGGATCTAAAAGTTTTGAAATAGAAAAAGTCTTCGGATTTCTTTGTTAGAAAATAGACCCTTGTAAATCTAATAAAGTCATCAACTAAAACAAATACATAGTATTTGCCTCCAATGCTTCCAGTTTGTGAAGGAACAAAAAGATCCATATGCACTAGATATAATGCATTAGAAGTTGAAACTTCATTAATTGATTTAATGCTAGTTTTATGTTGCTTGCCATATTGACAAGGATCAAAAACTTTTGAAGAATCATATATAAGATCTGGTAGTCCCTTTACAAGTCTTTTCTTTGAGTGTTTACAAAGGTTTCTTAGATTGAAGTGTCCCAGTCTTCTATGCCATATCCATGATTGGTCTTCTATTGCACTTAAGCAGGGTACGTTTTGGCTCCTAAGGTCTTCTATGTTAATAGTGTATACATTCTCTTGGCTATGGGATGATAGAATGAAGTCATCCTTGGAATTGTTAACTAGAAACTTATCATTCCTAAAATTCACAAGGTAACCTTCATCACATAATTTACTTATACTGATGAGATTGTGTCTAAGACATTTAAAAAACAAAAAAATTGATATAAGAACTTTTCCAAGAAAAACAATATTACTTATACCAACAATCTTTCCTTGAGCATTATCTCCGAAGGTAACTTTTCCACATTTTTTTTTGATAAGCTTTTCAAAGAAATCTTTGTTACCTGTGATGTGTCGAGAACAACCACTATCCATGTACCAAATATTCTTGTTGGTACAGTTTTAATTTTTCTGAGATAGAAACAATTAGTTTTTCAGAATCCAAACTTGTTTGGATCCAGAGTGGTTAGATAACAGAATTTTAGGAATCCACATTTGTTTTGCAAAATGAGCTTTATGAAATCCCAAATATTGATTTCTGTTAAGAGAACACTCTTTTTTCCATTGTCCACCACATTGTCACTTAGAACAAAAAGAGGTTTTTTGTTGAAAAAAATAGTTATTACTAAAAATAGGTTTAGAATCAGTATAACCAAGTCCAGAAATATTTTTCAAAGGCCGGATATGGGAATACATTTTGTCAAAATTTTCCTTGTCATGAGTAAAGTTTGACAAAGATTTCATTAAAGAGAACATTTCTGACTTTATTTTTAAAACTATGTTTTTATCGTCCAAAACATTTGATTTTGAGCTAGAGATACACTATAAAACATTTTTCTTAGAAAGTTCATTTCCTAGATCCTTATAATGTTTATCCTTATCAGTTTTGACTTTGTCAAGGGTTTTTAAAATACTTTCAAAATCAGAAGTTTTCATTTTTATTTCATTAAAAAGAACTGATACTTTTTTAGTTAAAACAAAAATTCCAGAGTTTTCTTTCTCAATCTTCTTCTTGAGTTTAGAATTTTCATTTTCGAGTAATTTAGCAAATCTAGATAATTCTTCAAAAGAAGGTAACGTATCATCTTTTGATGATGAAGAATCATCATTTGAAGATACATAATATATATTATCAGTATAATTTTCATTTAAATAGACATTTGTAATAGCTTCAACATTGTGTAACTTGTCTATGAGACAATGATCTTCAATTGGTAATCTGGCTATAAGTCCAATATTTCTCTGTCCTGAAGACTCATATTCTAAAGAATTATATGAAGAATAACTACAACTTTCGCTCCATGTATCATCTGCCTTCAAGACTTTCATTGTCTTAAAATATCTTTTCTTGTTTCTTTCAGAGTGTTTCTCCTTTCTGTCTTTTCTCTTCAGTAAAGGATAATCAGGCCTTATATGTCATACCTTCTTACATTCATAACAAGTTACCTACGAATCTTTCTTATCCTTCCTATCTTTCTTTTTGAATCTATATTGGAAGTCTTTATTTCCCACAATCTTGTTCTTCCTTAGAGCAAGATTGGCTAACCCATTATCTGAGTGATCACTATCACTTGATTCTGTTAAAACAACTTTCTTGCCTTTGGATCGTGTAATCCGTTCAAGTGTTTTAGCTTTAGATGTAAAGGCTACACCCCCATTTCCATTCTTCTTATTGTTGAAATAAGCATCTCTTTTCATTCTTGTTTCATGCAGTAAAAGAGTTCCCAATAGTTCATCAAGAGTAATCTGGGAAACATTTCTATTTTCATCAATAGATGTCCTTTTTGACTCCCATTCATTTGGCATTATATCTATAATCTTATCTACTAGAGCTTCATCATCAAGGGATATTTCTCCCATGGATTGTAAGATGTTGACAATTGTCATAAACCTTTATTTCACTTTACATACTAGCTCTCCATAAGGAAAACAAGTCCCTGATACTCTGCTCGAAGCATTGCTCTTCTTGTTTCTATTAACTTGGATGTACCAAAATGAGTGACTTCTAATTTCTTCTAAATACAGTTGGCTGCTTCACATGATGATATATGACTGTATATATTCCTAGTCATAGAACATAATAAAGTTTTGCATGCCTTGTAATTCAGTTGATATTTTTTCTTCTCTTGGTAAGTGAAAGTACTGAATTCCTTGTCATGAATTTTATAACCTCCAGTGAGCATAAGAATATTTTCTACACAAGTATTGATCGAAAAAGTCTTCATAGGATCTCTCCATTACTCATAATCATTCCCATCAAAGATAGGTGGTCTAGAAGGATTTATATTTTCTATTGACCCAATATTTATTCCTGCCATCTAACAATACAAAAACCTTTTCCACTCCACATGTTAGTGTAGTAAGTAGTTAAAAAAGTAGTATGATAGAGATAGAACAAGTAATAAAAATTAGTGGAGAACCTTCTCTGATACCAATTGTTGGATAGAATAAGTAGATGCATATGGATATTAGATGGAACGGTACAAGAGGGGGGGTGAATTGTAGGTTTAAAAACCATTCAGCTTAAACACTTAAGAGATTAGTTTACAAGATCTTAATCTATTACAATTCATACAACCACAATTGTATTGAATATAAAAGGTATGATGTAATTTAATACTATTAGAAAAGTAAAGTAATTGTATTCAAGATGAATACAATAATCAGAGTAATACAAGTGTGAGAGATTCTACCATAAAGCGTATAGAATCAATTGATACAATATGTAATAGAATAATTGTAATTGAAACAATTACAATTGAATATGTAATAAATAAAGGAAACAATACAAATTACTTTCTAATACAAGCAGCAGAGGAAATGTAAAAGTATTACAATTCTTTTTACCCAAAGAGATGGGTTCTCCTTTCACCTAGGAAAAGAGTTCTGTCTTACCACCACCTTAGTAATCCCTCGATACGATGATCGGTTCGTCTGTCTGCCTATCCCCGGTAGCCCTCGATACGATGATCGGTTCGTCTGTCTGCCTATCCCTGGCAGCCCTCGATATGATGATCGGAACATCTATCTGCCTATCCCCGGCAGTCCTCGATATGATGATCAGAATGTACGTATGCCTATCCCCGGTAGCCCTCGATTTTGTAGGTAATCGACACCTCTGTCTTTCAATTACTTAAAAGCCCTCAATATGAAGATCGGACGCACAAAGCACAAATCATGAGAGAAGTCACAAAATATTTCTCTAGAACATGATAGAAGCAAAGTATCACAGTTGTATCAGCATCCTCTTTCTTGGCTTCAAATGACCTCCTATTTATAGGCCCCAGGTTCCAACGTTCATAATTCCTCCAACGATCATATTTCTCCAAAAAAACACGGACGATCTTGGACACCTGGCATTATAACGGTCATATTGAAATAGAAAGAACGACATTGTTTTGATTAGTTTGTAACTAACTCAACGACATCGTATTGGTTAAAACAAAAAGACATATGATGATGATAAACATGAGTACGATTAAAATGAAACATTTGTTTTTGACTAAGTACCAAAACAAAAAGTAATGAAAGTATGAGTCGCAGAGTCAGTACGATATGATTGACATAGTCAGTACGATACGATTGATGGAGTCAGTACAATACGGTTGACTGATTCAGTAAGCTACGATTGATAGATTCAGTACAATACGATTGATCGAGTCAGTACGATACGATTGACAGTGTCTGTACGATACGATTGACAAGATAAATGAAATTTGTGATTTCCAAAACATGATATAGAAGTCAAAATAGAAGTTTGACTCAACATTCCCCACCTCACATGTTTTGCTAGATCCTTGGGATCCTAGGAATCATAGTAGTAGTCAAGAGACCATTTCTATTTAGTCTCAATTTGACATACTAGATCCCCATGGAGTACCCATGTGGGTTGTTGTAAAGACAATAACACCAGTATCTTTGAGTCAATTCCTTAGATTATTACATTGATACTTTGAAAAAGTTTTCAAATCCCAAAGGATTATTGAGTTTAGTTGTTTTGGAAGAATACATACAAACATAAGTTTTTCATTACAACCTGGATGGAAAAACAACATAAAAACTGAATTTGTAATAAGCATAACTCCTAGATTAGCTATATTAATCATTCATAATATACATACTCGAAAAATGAGTAAAAATAAAACCTAATTATGGGGTGAGTTTAGATGATCATTATGTGCAAAAATATAGGGTAGAAATCATAAAAAACAATAAGGCACGGTGAATACCTTAAACACATGCTAATAAAACATAATCTTGAGAAAAATATCGAAAGAATAAAATCATAATAAATAATTCAATATAAATAATAACATGAAAGATAAACATTAATATTATAATATTAAAAAAATCACATTATTTATAAATTACTACTATCATAATAATGGAATACATAATGAAAGACAATAGAGACATATCATTGAGGCCTCATCCAAGACATCTAAAAATAAATGGTTATGTCCTTGGCCATATCCATTTCTATTTTGTCTTATGAGACAAACCAATGTGTCAAGTGGATATAGAGGGACTCAGACATCACTTAATATGTGCAATTAATTTCTCATATGAATGATGTGAATCATAAAAAACATATACTTATGATATTTAAATAACATTCCCCAATCTGTGAACATAGTCACTAACATTTCTCAGTAATATGGTTAATGGTGTCATGATTTCACATCCATAATCAAACTGATTAAAAGACATTTATTCAATATTATAGACGATAATCATAAGAGATATTTTCCAATAAATTAGAAGATTCAGTGGGTTTTTTTAAATAGATTAAAATACTCAAATAAAAGCATAGTGGAATTATTGAGGGAAATACAATTTCTTGCATTCCAATGGGGTGGTTTTTTTGGAAAAACCTTTTTTATTATCCATAATTTTTTGTATGAAATTAGAAATGATAAAAATATAGTTTTTATGGAAAAAATAGGCAGATTTATAAAAATAATGGTCTCTTCAAAATGATTTAGTATTTTACATGAATATGGGTAAGAAATAAATATGTTCCCATTAATTGGGCTAGCTTATTGGGAAGAACTGGGAATGGAACCTTGCAAAACATGTATTTACCCATAAAATAAAGACTAACTAATCTAGGTAAATTACCTAGAAAAATATATATTTAATTTAAAATATGTATTTTAAAATAATTAATAATTAAATTGGGGTAAATAGAGATAATGTGTAACCCTAATGAAAAATGGATGTTTGATAAGGAACCATTTCCATAGTGAAAATAGTCGAACTGTATGACTGATAAAATTAATGATCATCAAACGAAACATTGAATACCATGAACATAAATGGAATCATGATAATATACATAAAATTTCAGTTTTCATACACCAAACCCAATAAATTGTGATAAATAAGTCATATCAAATAAAAATAAAGATGAGAATAAAAAACCCCTACCTTATGTCTGAATGTGTTATTCGATTTCTGTTAATGGGATAGATAATGATATTAGTTTCATTAATAAATTTATCAAGAACCTACAAATAATATATTTTATTTATTATCATTTTATTAAGGTCATTTATTCTCTATTTTATGAGTTATGAGATTGAATTTCATCATTAGAGAGTGTTCTCTTACATGGTATTAATTATCAGTTTACTTTTATACGTATCTAGAAGATCATATTAATTAGAATTAATTGTAAAAAATTGAAATTATATGTTATTAATGAACATACAGAAAATTTAATGGACATATATATTATTTTGTTTCTAGATATGGTGTTTATTCATTAAATATAACTGTAATGATAATCGTTTAGATTATATTAGTGGTTTTTCAATCATCACGATCTAGTTTTGTCTCAGTAATTAAAATAATGTATATATAATTGTTTTAGAACAATAAATAAAATATAATATCTATAAGAAAGTATGGTTTAAATGTAATTATTTATTTATAACCATAATTTTTGCTGGTATTGAAAATGGAAAACAAGTTATTCATGAAGCAGATATATCAGCACCTCTCAGAAGATTTTTCATCTTTAAAATAAAATGAAAAGAAAAAGAGACATGATAGTGGATTTTACATTAAATAGAAAAATTCTAGTATATGATAGATTATTTATTTATTATGTAAATTTTTGATAGGGGAGGTTAGCGAACAAAATAAAAATAAAATAAATTTTTCGGAAAATAAAAGAAAAGAAATATGATTTTTACCTCTTGATTTCTTTTTCTTGAGAACCTTATTAAGGGGATTGGTTTGATATTTTGTTGAAAAAAGGATCTTGTACATGGTATATGGTATTGTTAATATTATTGGGAAGAAATTTGAAATGGACCTAATAATTGAAGGTGTGAGGAGAGGAAGTGGCGAGGGGTGGTATTTATAATTGACGATATGGGTGTTCATTGAATATTTCAATCACTAGTTTTTTATTTTTGCTCATTACACTGAATAGTTTGATAATTATCACTAAATAGATTAAGTAATGAATTTATTTTCTATATTATGGCCTTTACATGATTTATGACACAAGAAATAATTTATTTGTATTATGATGTTTGTGTACTGTAAATTACCATATTTCAATATTCACCAAAAATCCATCTATTTCAAAAAAATATGAAAACAGTGGAAAAACCATTATTTGACGTGAAAAATTAAAAATTGAAGATATTTTATGAAAATATTTTTTCAAATACGTGAATTTTTATTTTTAATTAAAATCTTTATTTATTTGAGAAATACCAAATTGAAATTTATAACTCCTTTTATAGAACATTAAAATATTTACCAAGGTGACATGAAATTATCTTATAGTCATTAAAAAACTATTTATTTATGAATATAATTAAACAAAATAAATATTCCTTTAAATCATTATATAAATTTAATATAATCATTTATGTTTAAGAAATATATCAAAATTTAATTAATAATTTTTGAAACATTAATTTACTTATAAATTGATATAATTAAATAATATTAAAATTTATAAGATTCCTAAATTTTATTTATTCATTAATAGGTTTGGTTACTATTATATACAATAATAGACTATCAGTACAAAAAATTATAGTTTTAAAAAACATCAGGATTTTCACTAAATAAAAAATAAATATTTTAAGAATAATTTCAAATTTTCATCCTATGATAATATTGAAATTATGAATTTAAAAATGATGTTTATTTCATTAAAATGTATTGGTAAAATTTTCAAAGTTTTTTAAACAATTACACCATTTAAATGGTGGTAAAAATGTATTCAGAAAAATATATATCCTTTTAATGCATAAAATTGGATTTATTTCTATCTTATGTTTATAATATCACAGAGACGGGTGTCAAAAAATGTTATTAAATATATTATGTAAATATTTCATTATTTGTATAATACTAAGAATTCCCAACAATTTAATGACTATGTTATAATGGTCATTTTAAAATAATTATATTTATTTTTATATCAATATTTGTTTAAGCATGGTGTTGTGTGAAACCTATGTTGCTGAAAAATTTAAATATAAAAATAGACATACCGTAAAATCTCAAGGTATTACTTTATCCCCTCCTTCAATAAATTACGTCCTCGCAGTTGAAAATATACTCCAAAAATCAAAGGCTGATACATCAAAAATAATTTATGGAAAACCCACATCGGAAATGGCGCTAAGAAAATATCCTTTTAATCGGATGGAAATTAAAATGAGAAGGTCACAAAAAACAAGGATTTAATCTAGGAAATAATTACTGTAAATTTATAACATGGAGATGGTCAAGAAACACTAACTTTCATGTTCTGTTGGAGAGTGATAGAGAACATGCTTATCATAAATTTAACCACCAAGAAACCATAAATCATATGATTGGGTAAAATATGAATGATTTCCCAGAAAGAATATAAAACGAATAACATTTTTGTTCTAAAAATATATTCTTAGTGTTTAGGGTTTCAATCCTCTCAATATATGAATATTATAAATTCAACATACTCGATTACTTTCCATGTCATAAGAATAATATCATTCTTTAGTTGTGCTTCAATCTATTTTCATATCATTCCTTATACCTAGTAATAAATTTTCAAGATGAAAATTTCCTACAAGATGAATTTGAATCAACATCTACGGATCACAAAATCCAAACATCTATAATTATCTATTCCTCATGTTTTTATATATTAACCAAAATCCAAATTTTTATGATTTGATAGAATAATTCCCCACAAATAATATGAAATTTTATGATAAAAAAACATTATTCTCCAAAATTATGCAGTCATAAATAAAGGTAAACATTTTTTATTCATAAAATAACAATCAATTATATTTGTTTACAGAATGTGATTTAAACCCAGAAAATAAGAATTATTTGATTGCATATTATTATGAATAACATCAATCATTTTTACTATCTTGTACAAGATAACTAAATTCAAACATCATTTATTCTATATGATATACTAATCATTTCCATAAATAACCTTAATCATCATCTGTTTTCAATAAAATTATATATTAATCTGAGAGAAAATTCATAATCTATTCCTTATAATATTTATTTTTCCTTAATATTATAGGATCCAATATATAGTGGATAACTTCTAAAATAACATTAATCACTTAGTAAAAAAAATTATCATCAAATTCTAGGGTCATCCATTTGACAAAAAAATACATAAAAACAAAATAAGCTTTACAAATTAGATAATACTAACTATTAAAAAAATTGTGTTATCCATGAGTTCTCAAAGACTAGTGGTAGGTGTGTCACCTTTTCTAACCTTCGGTTGTGGTTTCAAACCTATTAACATGTAGAATATGATGGGTTGTCACACAACTAGAAGGTTTCCCTTATCCTATAAACATACTAATATAACTTCCAACATAAATATGAAGAAAATAATTAAAATAAGATCAATATTTAAATAGGATTTTAACTGATATTTTTAATACAACAACAATACATTAGCATTTCATCCTTTTATTTCCACAAATGTACTTCCATGGTCTAGATTTTATACTACAAAATATGGAATTAACTCAGGTAGCACCAAAGTTTGTTACATTTAAGGTAGTTATCTATAAATGGATTTAAAGTACTATTTTTCTATCCTTCCATCATACTCTTCATTTTTCCTCGACAATTCTTTTCTGTATGTCCAAATTTCCCACACATAATGCATTTATATATTTCATTTGTACAATTTAGATGGTTTCCGCATATATATTTCATGAATGAATGAAGTAGATACTTTTTTAATCTTTGATCTTCCATAATGGTGCTCTTAGAAAACAATATCCTTCACTTCTTTGGTGAGTTCTGGTGTTGGTATAAGTATACGTTTTTAATAATTTTTTTGTTTAATTTATTATTCATGAACAATATATCTTTCATGCTATCAATATCCCATTTGGGTTCTTTTTTCCACCACCTTTTCCATCATGTTCGTATTTAATATGAATCTATCAAGATTCTTCCATTTACTAAATTCAAAATGAATAGTGTGAGTAGAAATAGTCATAATGACAAAAATATATAATCATTTTTAAAATAACATGACAACTTATTTTACATATAAAAAACCGTCGGTTTATCCTATGATATATTTTCAAATCCATCATAATGGTTTGTGATGAAAATGAGAATTATCATATGAATAACCTTTGGGAGTCTCATACAATGTGCACAATAAGGCTCACTTCCATATACATGGTTATCCCATGTCAAGCCTAGGGAACCTTGTTAGAGATGTTACCCCTAGGTACATGTGTCCCATAACCATGTCCATTTGTACTATATCGATAGGAATGTCTTTCTAGGATGACTCACATAATCACTACCTTAAAACTTTTATAGGATATTATCCCATTCTTATACTCAATGTCATTATTATGGTTATGTTTTGTAATATATGATTTCTAAATCTTGTTTTCAAGGTTTCTTATAAAAATTTTATAATACCAACTATAAAAACACTCGCCCCGTAGCCCAGCGATGATGAATTACGTTATTAAATTGGATCTATGAACAACTGTTATCTTTTAAAAATATCAAAGAGTTTAGTAATTTTGTAAAATAATCTACAAACATAAGTTTTACATTATAACTTGATAGGTACAAACAAGCATAGAAACTTCATTAGCAACATCCATAACACCTATATTACCTACGAAAATAATTCATAATAAAAATAATTACATCATGGGGAATAATAAAACATTATAAATGGTAGATATTAAAATCTCAAAAAGGGTAAAAAATAAAACATGATCTATCATAAACATAAACAATATAGAAAGATGAATAAAAAACACAACCCAATAAATCCTAATCTTGAGAATAATATGGAAGGATTAAAGGTTGAATAAATAATCCCATATAAATAATCAAATGAAACATAACCATGGGTATTATAGTATATTAATAATAAAAATACTTATCAATTACTAATATCATACTGGGGGGATGAATAATGTCAGACATCTGGACCATATTATTATGGCCTCGACCAAGACAACTAAAAATAAATGGTTAAGTCCTCATCCAAATCCATTTCTGTTTAGTCTCATGAGACCAACCGATGTATCAAGGGGCTATAGTAGGCCCCATCAGCCACATAATAACACCAATTCATCCATAATATTAACTTGGTGAAATATAAACACAATGTACTTATGAAATTTAAATAACATTCCCCGATTTATAAAAATAATTACTAATAATTCTGAGTAGTATGGTGAATGGTATCAAGATAGAACATCCATAGTCAATCTTATTACAAACCATTTAATGAAATATGATATATGATCTTCAAAATAGATCAATATAAATAAATAATAACATGAAATAGTAATTTTTAAATATATGAAAATTCTCTTGTAAAATAATCATGGAATTCTTGAGATAAATTCCTTTTTTTATATTACAAATAAGAGTTATTTTAGAAAAATAATTGGTATTATTCATAAATGTTTGTGTAAAATAAGAAATAAAAAATTATAGTTTTTCATTAAACAATTGGTGATTTTATAAAAATATTGGTTTCCTATAAAATATTTTGGTTGGTACATGAACGTGGGTATGAAATCAAGAAGTCCCCTTTAATTTGGCATGGGTATCAAGAATAAATGAGATGGGAAAATTGAAAAAAAAAATTATTTCACCATAAAAAAGATGAAATAATGTAGATACATGAGTTTGGAAAAAATAAAAAAAATAATATTTGTATAAAACTAATGAATAACCAAGTTGTGTAAAACATAGAGAAAGTATAACCTAAATATAAAATGGTAGTTTCAGAGGGATCCCTTACCACCATGAATTTATGCCCCAAAAAATTAAAATTCCTCAAATAAAACATATAATAACATGATTAAAAATATATTCCTAATATTATATGTAAGTTTTTATTATACTTACACATGAAACAAAAAATAGTTCTGAATAAGGCAAATCTAAAAAATGTGAGATGAGAAAACCCTTATCTTATGTATGAAAGTGTTCTACACTTGTTCTTAATTTCGAAGATAATGAGATTAGATTAATTAATAAATTAATTTCAAGTATCATAAACATATTTTAACATAGTTTGATTTTATTATGTTTGTTTTGAATTTTTATTATTTTTGGGAATAAATTTCATCGTTTGGAAGTGTTATTTTCCGTGGTTTTCATGATTGTCTTACATTTACATGTATTTGGATGATCGTGTAAAATGTAAATATTTTTACAAAGATGAAATTATATTTTTTTAATAACGATATAGAATATTAAATGTTATTATATATTATTTTGAATTTATATATGAGCTTGATTCATTAAATTGAACATTAATGATAATCGTTTGAATTATTTTGGTGATTTTTTTGAACGTCATGATCTAGTTTTGTATTATTTATTAATATCATATATTTATACTTGTTAAAATACTAAATAACATATAAAATGAATAATAAATTATTTTTGATCCGTAATTATGGTATTATAACTATCCCTGAAGGCAGTATTGAAAAAATAAAACAGATTTTCAACAAAAGGTTGTAAATCGGCACATCTCGGACGATGTATTCATCAATAAAATAAAAGGAAAAGGAGAGAAGGATTCATGGTGGATTTTAAATTAACATAATAAAATTATATCATATGAAATATATTGGATTTGTTAATTAAATTAGGGATAAGGAGGTGATGGAATGATAATAAAAGAAAATAAATTGAGTGGAAAATAAATGAAAATAACGTGGATTTTTAACTCTTGATTTGTCGTCATTGAGAACCTGCTTAAAAAGATTTTTTTGGTATTTTTTTGAGAATAAAAAATCATAGAAATGGGGTAGGGGATTGGTAAGATTATTGGGTATAGATTGGGAAAGGATCAAATCATGAACAGTGTGAGGATATGAGGTAGTGAGGGGTGGTATTTATAGGGGAAGAAGGGTTTTTTTGGTTATTTTAATACATAGTTTATTGTTTTGGCCCAATACTATGAATAGTTTTAGAATTACCATTAAATATTATAAATAGATAATATAAGTAATAGATTAAGGTTCTTACATCATTCATGACTCAATGAATCTTGTATTTATCTTGTAATGTATATATACTATAAATTGTCTTATTTCACTATTTGCTAAAAATAAAACTATTTCAGAAAAATCCAAATAAAAACAATTAACATTTTTCAATGTTTAGAATTCAAAAATGGAATCAATTTTATGAAAATATTTTTATAAATATATTAAATTTAATTTTTCATTAACATCATAATTTATTAAAAAAACTAATTTGAAAATTATAACAAATTTAATATAACAAAAATTTATTAACTAAGGTATCATAAAATTATATTTTATTTATAAGTAAACAATTTATTAATTTACAAATACATTTTCTGAAAATAAAATTTACATTAAATCATTATATTAGTTGAAAATATATATTTATGTTTAAAAAAATATCAAAAAAAATTAACTAATAATTTCTAAAAAATTTATTTACATATAGTATGATTTAATTATATCATATTATCATTTATAATATTCCTAATTTTTTTTACACATTAATAGGATAGGTTACAATTATAATAATAAATAGAGTACTAATATAATGAAAATGATTGTTTTATAAAAGTCGTTATTTTTCACATACTGAGTGGAAAATAAATATATTCATAATAATACTAAAATTTCACCTTAATAAAATTATAAAATTATATTTTATAAATAATATTTAATTTTTTTGAATAATTTTTGAAAGTGTTAAAATTTTGTTTTAAAATAAGTGCACTATTAAAAGGTGGTAAAATTATGTTTAAAAACATAGACATTTAATGCATAAATTGGAACCATTTCAATAATATTCCTATAATATAATTTGGAATAATTTGAAAACATTTTATTAAATATATTATATATATACATCATAATTTCTTCAGTACAAATTTTTCCCAACAATTTAACTACTAGGTTACAATAGTCATTTTAAAAAAATTATATTAAATAATATATCATCATTTGTTTAAGTTTAAGGTTTTTTGAAATTTATGTTTTCAAAGAAATTATATTTAAAAGGAGACACAACATATAATTTTAGGGTGTTACAGTTGTGCACAAGCATGTATCGTTAGGAGCAGCAGTGTTGGTTAATTACTTTGGATCACATCGATAGCCTGACAGAGGGTTCTCAACTAAAAAAATTTGTGGTCTTTTCCCATAGATTTAATGTATATCCAAAGATACCTATTTTATAGGTATCTTAACCTCTATCATTCAATTTTGTTTTCATATTATAAATTTAATTTTTATTATTCCCCTTGAAACTCGTACATTAGAACCAGTCAACAAGTAGCCATTTACACTATTTTTATGTAGAAACTGTGATATGTTTTTCAATAATTTTCACCAAATTGTATATTTATTGAATTTTTGTTCTAATAAATGGTTTCTTGGTAAGTATTATTATTTATAAACATATTTGGAAACAAATTTAAAATTTTTATTTGGAATTTTGAGCCTTTTATTGATTTCAAAAATAAAATAACCAAATTATTTAAAATATATTTCTTTCAAACTAGCATGAAACTTTCTTCTTTATTAATGGTAAGATAAAGGTAGTTGCCTCTATGAAATCCCAACTAAGATTATTAGTTCCCATGCCTAATTTATTGTTATCTTAGTTCTAGGTCTCATTGATCTAGTTTCAATTTGAGCTAGGGTGGTTCAATTGTTGGTGGCAACCCACAAGGTCACAAGGAGGTATCTTTATATGTTTTCTTCAATCTTAAATTATCTAATAGTGTAATTTATTAATTTAGTGTATCTTTATTTACCTATTATTTATAGGATAAATCATTCCCAATTGAGTTATTCTTGATTCCCAAAAAAAGTTCCCATCGTAGTTCGATTGAGAACGCCTCTCGGGCCTTATTGCAGGCCGGTTGGGGTTACCGGTTCAGTGTCATCCCCAATGGGTTTGTGATATTATACATGATGGGTGGTATATTTTCAGTTAAAATACTGATTAATATTTTATTCTGAATGTCAAATTTTTGAATAGTGGTATGCATTGAAATTATTTAATAAATTTATTTAAAATTAAATTATCATATTTACGTAAAATAAATCCAATAAAAAAATTATTGTTTTGTTCAAGAAAATGAATAAATAAAATGAAAACCTGCTTTTTTTATTATAGATTAGCTTTGTATAAATCATAAAATATTTTATAGGGTTTTTAATTATTTTAAATCATTAAATAAATTAGTTATTTTATTAAAATAATTTTTTCCCAAATTAATAATTTCATAATTTATTTGTCCATTATAATATCAACATTACATCACAAAACATTTGTTTAACAAAATTTTTATTTTACTATGCATAAAAAATTGATGTTTCCCAAATAAGTTTAAAAAACACCTTTGAAAAAACATGATGTGATTATTTTAAATATAAAATTAATTTTATAAAAACTAATTTTTAGCATAGTTAAATTTAAATTCTAATATATAAATTTATATTTTCTAAAAAAATTAAAATATCACATTATTAAAATTGTATAGTTATGATTTCTTTTTGCGTCGATTATGTATTTCACTATAGTATTATATTTAAATAAATGATTTTAATAATTTTATTTCATATTAATATAATATTATAATGGTCGTTGTATTTTTTTCAATTTTCATGTTAATATTCTATTTGTTAAATTACTATTCTAATGGATAGTTTAATATTCCCAATAGGCTGGTTACTATTCCAATGTTTATATTACTTTTATACTTTCAATAAATACATAAAATTTCAACCATTAATAATTATATTTAATTCCCATAAATATTAATTATTCATCATTTTAAATATTATTACAATATTATAATCTCATTATCACTTTTTATATTGTTTTTTATGAATTTGAAAATTCTAGGGGTCCTTGATGATCCAAAATAACATATTCTAGTAATGTTTTCTTAATTTCACATTGTTCTAATTTAAATTTTTTTGAGTATCTTTATGTTTGATATGTAATGTTATTTTATGGATGAAATATTTTTTTCTTATGTATTTCAATCACATAATTTTTATTATACTATTATACATAGATATATAATTCAATAAAACTATTATAATAAAGACTTAAAAATTAGTTCTTCAAGTAATTATATAATTTTTTAGTTATTTATCCATTTAATCTACATTAAAATAAATGGAATATGTTTAAAATATACAAGAATATATTTTATTTTGATGTATGTTATATATATATATATGTGTGTGTGTGTGTGTGTATATATATATATATATATATATATATAAATTCAATTGGTATACATGATTGTAAATTTAGCATTGATCAATTCATGGGGGAACATCCAAAATTATTTTTTCTATATATTAATGAAATTATCAATGACATCAAGTGATGTTTATGAAAATATAATTAATATCATGAAATTGAAGTATATGAACTAAAATAAAAAGTAATTGAGGATATAAATATTTTAATGCTCCTCAATAAGAATATGGTTTCTAAGAGTAATGATATTGAATTGATCCATGTTTAGTTGAAAATATCTATGTCCAAAATTTAAACACATGTTTTAAATAAAGACATGATTTATTAATTAAATTACTGTATATATATTATGAAACATAATTTTATTATGTTAAAAATATATTGTGATGATGAAAAATAAGTGCCTATAAAAGTTATATTGGAAATTAAAATTGATAAATATGAGGAGATTAAGGAATAAAAACCTTCATGAAACTATTTTCAGATTATGATGATATCATCAAAAATGTAATATATGATTTACTTAGATCCTAGGATGGGTTGTCAAATTATTATACAGAATAAATTTGTAAGAATGAAGAACATAGTTATAAAAATATGTTTTTTATATAAAATGGAAGAGGAAGAGAGCATGAGTTTCAGTAGTTGAAATGAAATTAATTTAAGTTTCATAAAAAAACAATTGATGTCTTGAATTCGAATAAATAAAAAAATAGTTATTAAATTTATATATTATTATAATAAATACTTAGTAACTTAATGTAGAAATCATAAATACAATGTAATAGGATATAAATGTAATAATGTAATATTTAAAGGATTTTAATGCTCGAGAAATATAGATAGAAACATTTAACATAATGAATAAATAATTTTCATAACAACGAAACCAATTAATTATTACATACTATATTACATATATTAAAAACCATAAAAAATATCAAATTATATTTAAATACGACTTAAATTCCATATAGAATAATCCCCAATGGGGAACTATATGTAGTCATGTGAAAATCCCCAACACGTCATGGAATATTAATAAAAAATGTGATAAATAAAATTATTTATCCATCAAAGATAGTTCACACTTCTATATCGATACACAATTGCAAATAATTATATCCATGATTTAACTATGTATGAATATGCTCATCTCTACCAATTAATATGAATAAAAACCATCACCATTGTGAACAATATATGAGAATAGTTACAATATTGAATATATTTTCAATAAATATGTCTACATTATAAAATATACTATGAATATATGGTATAATAAAACATTATATATTATTAGAGGATATGAAAAGAAATATAGAAGACTATTCTATAATTTTACCACATATATTTGACCTGGAATAAGGTGTCAAAATATATTTGTATACCAATAAAAAATTAACAATATATATTTATTTCTATAAAGAAATTGAAATTTACTATATCTTTTTTGTATTGGGTTTCCTATTCCTACATATAATTTCATTTCCAAATCCATGTACCATTATATGGGAAGCAATGTAATCACTTTTAATGTTGTAAATAACATATAATGATGGAGAAGCTTGTGAAGTATGATCCGACTAATGAGATTTGGGGCACAACGTATGATAATTTTCACCATTGAATCTATGGAATCATTTCAATATCTATACATATAAAATATAAATTTTAATCAATGTCATAAAATTTTTTGTATAATAGTTTTTTAATTTGTTACTGTTTCATATAAATGTATTAAAAATATCTTATTAGTTTTCCACATAGTAAATTAGAGAAGTTATTTTTTATTTATATAACAACTTCTCTAAGATGATGCGCTATGACCCCCAACCATTTCCTTCTATTGTAATAAATTAATATTTTATATTTTTCCATTCTCTTTATAGAAATATGTATAAATGAAAACTCAAAATTCAACAAAAAAGATAGATTTTTGACATTAAACTATATTTTGGGATATTTAATTGACACTAAGATGATTAAATTGTAACACCAACACTATATTTACTTTTTTTTATGTTTATTATATTGTTATTCGGATTTATAATAATAATATATTGCAAAATTCAAATGGAGAGATAGATATCCCATGCATCATATTTAATTTAAAGGATGTATAAATATAGAGATCCAAGATAGTAATAGTGGATGAAGGAGAAGATTAAGATGTTCAACGTATACATCATATTAATTCCACATAAATATATGAATATGATAACCTTTTTAAATTAATGAGAATGAAAAGAAATGGAATCCCAGCACATGAAACGAGATAAAGAAGAAAAAATGGATGATGACAAATTCTGTATCCATTAGTGATTATAAATGGATGGAGTATCTAAATAAATATGTTGATGATAATAGAGTATCTATAAACTACACACGTACACAAACACCAAGGACCCGGTAATCAAAAAAACACTAGATCATTGATTTTTTGTTGATTTATTATAATTTCTCAAACCCAGATGCCACTCGACATTGCCCCAACCATCGTGGGTCAAATTACTTCCAAAACATATCCCCATATTCCAAAGGCTACTGACTAGCTGCGAGGGCCTTGGGTGTGTTTGTAGGGACACAATACCCTCATTAACATCTTGAAAAAAATCAAAATATCAATAATAATCAATAGTATAAGTATAGTAATAGTTAGAAAAATATAAATGAGAAATAAAAGAGAACATTACAAAGAAACTGTGAATCTCAGATTTGAAATGATGGTACATTTCATATGTTTCTAACAATGGATCCAAAACATATACATAACAACTCAAAACAATACAAGATTCCAAAATAAAAAAGACAAAAAGTTATATCAATGAATATCATCATTAGCCTTAACACAATATCATACTCCCCTAATCCTAAGCATGGATCAATATCAAGCATCTAATTATAGCCACATTCCCAAGTCTGTACCTGTATCCAAATAGTCTTTACGGGCACCCAATAGTGACCCGTACATGGTATGAGAACAATCTCATTATGTATCCCTCCACAGATCTATAAAATTCATGGATATTCAATATAATAAGAAATGTAGTGTACATATAAAGAAATAAATCAGTATATAAATCTAATGTTTCCATGTAATATATTATATTAAGAAAGTGATATTGAATAACCATTCAAGGATACCTAAAAAATTGAATTCATATGCAATAAAAGGTAGGTAAAATAGAAATATAAGTATCCATCATGAAAACTCCATACATCCACATATAACATGTCAACCACAATATTGTCGTGTAACCCGATGTTTCATCACAAACACGACCACACCATTCTTACAAGAACATTAAACATATACCATTTTAATTCAATAATACAGGTTTCACACCACAAATGTTCAGATCCTATGAGTAGAAGACCAAAAAGTCCACATCGAGTCCTAGGAGCATCTTTGTAAAGTCCCATGTCTTTAACCAGATGAAAGAGAAATGTAAATTAAAATTTTCAATTACATGGGAATGATCATTTTAAAACTGAGTGTCAAAACCTTTTCACTATGACAGTTGATTCTCCCACATGTGTTTCAAATTAATAAAATTAAAATAAATAAATTATACTCAAATTAGAAATAAATTAAATGTAAATTTTAAGGGAAAATGATAATGATTGTTTTGAATATAACGATAATTTAATCATTAATTGATTTTATTTATTATTATAATTATGAATATTATTACTTTTATTATTATAATTTTGGTTCTCTTTTTTTATAATTTTATTTTTTTAGAGACCCACAATGGTTCTCCTCATTCAACCATCACGTTCCCCCTAGTAACTCAAGGTGTGAAAACATCCTCTCCCTCCTATCCTCTATGTATGTGATCTCTTTCTAGTGCCTTTAGCTAGAATCATATGGTGTGGCCATCCTTGGTCATGGATACATGTTGTGTGACACAAAAACTAGCCGAGATCCTACAGTGTTCGATGCAAGATCTTCCAAACACCCACCATCTGTGACTGTTTTCTTTTGATCTCTTTATTTTTCCATTTGATTCATCAAGGTATGGACTTTGGATCCCTACTCCTCCATTGATTTGGTGGTTTTATTCTCTTTTAGAAATTAGTGATGGTCATCCAAATACCTCTCTTAGGGTGAGATTTGGGTTTTTTTGTTTCTACTGATTTTCGAGTATTCGAATGGCCTCTCGGGTCATGTTCATTTGTGCTGCGGAAATCGCCACCAAAGGCAAAGCCGATCAGAATGTTTCTATTTGAAGTCACCATTTGAGGGGAGGTATTATTCATGCTTCTTGGTTTTACACCATCCAAATTAGGTTTATTGTATATTTTAAGGATCCGGGTATTTAATTTATGGTGTGTTGGTCCTTTCTGCATTAAATTTGTGCTTATTGAGGAATTAGGTTGCCTAGAATTTTCTATAGGAAGTTTTGATCATCTTTGGAGGTCTTCACACACATGTATATAGGTATGTATATATATATTTGATATATATATATATCATCCATGAACATATTATCTCATGGAACAGGGAATACATGAAGTGTGTTAAGTGATATATATATATATATATATATATATATAAAGGTATGTCTGTGAGTGTGGAGCAGTTACGAGTGGTCCCATAAATTCTGAGAAGTACTGGGTATTAAATAATTTCCACCCTGATGTAGGGTTTCTATCTTAGACTCTTTAATTAAATATTTCTTTAAATTTCCATTATCTTATTCTTTATTCTACTCATTTATATTGAATAGAAACTCTTGAATAAAATGTTTAAAGTGGAAATAAGAAACTTTTTGATAAACCTATACATGGTTTTATAATTAAATCCCTCTCTTGTGGTGTGCTTCCATCAATCTAAAAATGTATTTATATACATTTATGCTTTCCTTCCTTAATTCATTAATCTCTCTCTATACATTGATCGTAATTGTTAAATGGCATGCTTTTACATGACCCTTCTTATTTATTTCTAAATGGAAATACTTCCTTTGAAAAATAAAATATGATATAAGACTCCTCATAAGTTCTTTTCCCAACATGTAATTAGAATTACATGGATAGGGAGACTACCATCTTCCATTTACTTCATCACTTATTTCATGTCAGACCTTTTTGTCGGTCATCACAACCTTCCAATGATGCCATGTTATCACTTATTATATTATTTATACTATTCTATCATTATCGTTTGGCCTTCACATATGGATAAACCCATTCAGGTTATTCACCTTGCATATTTACCACCCCATTAGGGTTTCCCAACCAAAATGGATTTTTTCCTTATGCATAATGTTATAAGTGTAATGTGATGGTTTGAATTGAATGACTTTCTTAAACAAGATTGTTAGTATGTGTAATTTACGGTCATTGACAACATATCATTCGAGGCATGGTGATTCCATTTGATTTTTTATTATATTTCTCATAAAAGTGTTTAATATTTAATCCATTTTTAGTTACTTGATCAACATTCTATGCATTTTTCCTTGATATATTCGAATATGAACATTTTCAGGTAATTGTTACTTGATTAATTTTGTGTTAAATGCCTTATTCCATGTTGATAATGTGGATTGTTATAATTTAAGGGTTAAATAGATTTTTTCTCACACGGATTGTATGATTAGATTGATTTATATATATATTTTTCATAAGATATATGTATTCAGGTTTTCATTGAAATATTTTTTGGCTATTATTTTTCGCTTGATGTAGGCCAGGTGAGAACAAGGGTTCTTTATTAAGGACTCATATATGATCTAAAATTCTCGAGTGGTTATACCCTAATCTACTGGGGGTGATGCATTAACATTACATGTGAGGAATTTTTGTGATGTTTGGTAAAATCATGAGTGATAATAGTTTCGTAGGGGGGAAACCATTGACGATTCCAATGGAAAGATGGATATGCCATGCTTTGGGTGATAATCAGTCCTCTAATGAGATACCAGGGATAAAAGGAGAGTCACCATTCCTTGAGTGATAGTTGGTCATTCAGAAGATATCCATGGAATGGATTAGTGGTATTGGATAAATTGAATGATGTACTATTGGTATACCTTCGGGAAAATCTAAGACTCCAAATCTTATTCTCATTGAATTTCATGGAATGAATACCTAGGATAAATTTCGTATTCTATACATGTTTCAACTATTTATATTATACCAAGAACTGGTAACTTTACTCTCTTTGTCGTTAGCATACTTATGGGGTGACATGTGAATTAGACACAAACCAAAGCAAAAGCTTGAGCATGTACCATTTTGAGTTTCCTTGTATATTTTGAAATGTGTACATATATTATGCTTACAAAGGTTCCTTCTTCTAAATTCTGACTTAGGCTGAAGGACGTGGTATCAGATGGGTAATTTTTTAGGAACCCAAGAAATGATTCTATTATAGAATTTTTATCACTCACCATTTATTTTATATGGAAAACTTATTAATTTATATTGTGTTGTCTGGATTAGGCTTGAAACCAGTGGTTCCATCCTATTGGGATTTATATCACACACCCTAGATGGGATTTTATTTCAATGGGGGACCAATGTTTTCTTTCCATGTTCATAGAAATTAAGAACCATGATTGATTACTTATGTTGTGTTCATTATTCCAATAAGTTAGGAGAAATGGACTAAGATTGAGCTCAGGATGCTTGGAGAGATCACCTATAAGGATTTGGGCTCTTTTTTTTCATGATGCATTATTTACTTCTTTCTGTTATGTATCATAACCACGACATGAATTCATCTATGGTATAATCCAGCATTGGCTCTTTTAATATATTTTTATTATCTCTTTCCTCTTCATTGTCAATAATTTATTACCGTTTCTGTTTCTTTTAGTTATTGTAATTCTTATGATATTTATTATATGTTAATCATTGTGAATAATTATATATATGATGGAATAGTCTTCCCACCAACACACCCTCTGCCCTCGCTAATAGTCGGAAGCCTCATGCATTCTGGGAGATGCACTTGATGTCATGTAACCTACTGGTCTGACCACCATATTTGAGGTGAGCCGAGTTAGGATGTTTCAAAGTCATATTATAGGTGGTACATTTCCTTTGTATTACTATTTTCGGTTGGTATATAGAACAATAAGAATGTTTCGGTTCTTGGTTAATAACCCTACATGAGGTTAATCCCCCATATAAGAGAAAAGACCATTTGGCCTGGTATGGGAATTGATGTTTATTCATTTCAATATTATAGTTGATATAATTTCACCTCGAGTGATTGGTGTATTTTATGATTCTTATGGATATATGGAGTTTATGGTATTATACCCTCTACCTATAGAGGCAAGGATGAATCATAGCATGATCCATCTTAGGCACATATAATTTCACAAGTCATGCATAGTACCATTCCAAGAAAATGAATTTTAGTTTACGAGTGGATTCAAATTATTTCCCTTGAATTTATTCCATGGCTATTTTATATAAAATTCATGCCAGATACCATGTTTCAGTAATATATTTGTAATCATAGTCTTTTTCCTTGCTTTCTATTGACAATAATTTTTTTCTTGAATCATGTTTTTGTGATTATTAGCATGTCTCAGTGATTAAAATGTCATGCTTATGTGATTACAACATATTTATCTCTGTTATCTACTTCTTGTAACATTCTAACTTGTTTGATATCTAATTAGATTCCTTTGATAAAATTTATTGGTTGTAATTAAAAAGGATCCAAATGCCACCTGAAAAGTGTATGGTATCATTATGGATAGGTAGATGGCCGCCCATATAACTGGGCTATAAACATGTGCATGTTGTGTTATGAATTGGTTTTAACTGTAAATGTCTGGTAAATGGAACATGTAGTGGCATCCTCTATTTAAAAACCACATGTATGAGTAGATAAATATTCTTTGAGTTTCCAGGGACTGGAAGCACAAGTATATTCTATAAGAAATGTTTCTTATAATAAAGGATTAGAGGATCAGATTCTGAGCCTAGTGACGTATTGTAGCATGATCCACTATAAGAGTTCACATGTGTTCCTCATAAGGGGCTAGCTGATGGTAGGTAGAAACATTCTAATATAAAAATCATGATAATTCTATGAGTTTTTTGTTTTCTGGGTAATGTTCACATGTCAATTTATCTACTATGACTTTTAATTTCTAAATTACCCCTTGTGAGAATGGGTGTTCTGGGTATCCATGACTTTTGTTTCAAGATTGAGCATTGGGTAATGCTCATTTTTTGTAGTTTAGACATGCCCCGGGCATGGTCATCTACTTTTAGGCCATTCAAACCTCTCTTATCTATAGGGATGGATGACTTGGTATGTCGTCATCCGTGTTAAAATTCATTTTTCTTCGGTTTCACATCTGGGTAGTATGATTTCACATACACGGTGCCCATCTATGGTTTAATGTTGTGATGAACTAGACAATTTCAGCATAATCGTTAATCACTGTGTTGTTAAATTTGTCTCGATTCATACTTTTGTATGTGGGATTATGCATAAATGAAATCATGTTCATCGTAATGATCAAGATGACATCTAATGACTATGGTGTTTTGACATACGAGTCATTTTGGTTTAATTCATGCCAATTTTTTAAACATTTTTGATTATAGTAGTTATATCCAAGTGAAATTTTGAGCTACTAGTGTATCTATTCTTTTGAGGTTTGGGAAACTCCAAAGGTTGGAAGTGTCATGTTAGTTTTGCAATATATGAGACCTTCCGGGTGGAAGGAACACAACCAATGAGGACCAATAGAAAATGATCGTGCTGACATAAATTCTCGTGAGGCTTTTGGACATTAAATCATGGTGGTGTTGCTTGGTAGCATGATATTGGTGTGGTTGGTTGCGTATACAACCAATCTGTAACACCATTGGTCATGGATGGACTACGGTGGTTATTAATGAAGGATCATGAGATGCCTCATATGGTAAATGCTTATTGATTGGTTAATGATAGTGCATTGGCCAGGGATGCTGAGTTTCGTTCAATGCGAGTCAACCAGTTATGGTTTGAATATTCTACATTGGAGTTTGTTGAGTTGACTTGAAACCATTATCACCACTTAGTTTATCGTATTTAGCGACGAGCATGCCCCCTATCTTGACATCTCCTAGATACACTAAGTGTGCATTGGTCTTATTCCATGCTATGGTTTTAAATCCATCAGGCTTGTTTGATTGATTCATTCAGGGTTTTACATTAAATGAGTGGTTTTAGTCAAAGATTTGTAATTCTTGAGTTACCCTTAGATTACTACATAGGAATTCATTGAATGAACTCTTGTATATAAGTTTTTTTTTCTGACATGACTGTCCGGACGATGCCACGATGAGACGAGTCAATGCTCGGATATGGATGTCTTTTCATGGTATAAATATCTCACTCCTAAACATGGAGTATGGAATACCATTAGTAAATTCCTCATACTCTTGTTTTTCCAATCCAAGGATATAGAAGACTTGTTGTTGTACTTGGTGATCCTTAAATAAAGGAATGTCACCAGAAGTCAAGTATCAACTTTTTTTACTGTGTTTTTGGTGAATGTGAGATACCTTGGAAGAATTCATCATAGTTCAGATCCTAAAATGCCAGCCATTTGAGAAGAGTGTCTTCTTAAATGGTCGTCTAATTTGTCTTAACTTGGTCTTTGAAGTTGATATGATATTGACAAATTTATCTTTTTTAAATCATACGAGAAGAGTCTAAAGAATGATTAACGGCATGTCTTCTATTTAATTCAAATAGTTGAAGGTATTGTGGAATATATTTTACCCTTTTCTAATGTTAAATACTAATGTGGAGGTAACAGTTGTCAGTTTTTTTCATGAGATGATGACATGGTCGTTTATCCTGCTAAACAGGTTTGGATAATTAATGTATTGGTGTTTTAGATAGAAAATGAGTGTTGGATAATATCATAATGGATTATGTGCCACTTTTTTAATCAATGCATGAATGTGCATTGGGTGTTTGGAAATGAAATGCAACCATTTTTGTGAGACTTTACAAGCCTTATAGATCATAACTGGGTTACATCATTCTGAAAGATGAGACGTTCTAAGGTGGGAAGGTACTAATGTCCTGTGTTTTGAATTGGGAAAAAAGACAAGGAAATTAAAATTTTCCATTAGCTTGGAAAGATAGATAAAAAATCAAGCATCAAAACAATTATCTCTCTAATAGTTTACATTGTGACATGTTTTAATAAATAATGAAATGAAATTAATTATATTATAGTTAAAATGGAAAGTAAATTAAATGTAAATTTAATTTGAAAATAAAAATTGATGTTTTAATTATAATAATAATTAAATATTTAATTGGTTTCAATCCTTATTATTATTAGTTATATTCGAGTTATTATTATTATTATATTTGTTATTATTTTGTTAATAATTTTTTTATTAGTTTGTTTTTAATTCTAGAGACCCATAATCGGTCTCCTCCATTATCCATTATGCACCCCCTAGTAACCCTAAGAGTGTGACCAACATCTCAATCCCATCCTCCATGGTCTTGATCTCCTCCGAGCTCCCTCAGCTGGACCCCTTTGACGTGAACATCCTTATTAAAAACTCCCAACAGTGTGACACAACACCAAGCCATTCTATTGTTGCAAGCGACATGAGCTCCTATAGGCTCCCTCCTTATGCATCCATTTTCTTCTGCTCTCTTTAACTTTTCCCAATTATTCATCGAGGTATGGTCCTTGGATACCTCCCCCTCCATTACATTCATGGTTTTATTATCTCTCGGAAACTAGTGAGGATCATCTCAAACCCTCAATTAGGGTTTGATTTAGGTCTTAGTGGATTCTATTGGTTGTAGGCTATGTAAATGGACTCTGAGGTTGTATATGTTCGTGTTGTGGTTACCCCCTCCAAAGGTGAAGCCGTTTGTAATGATTCATTTCACTCCCCCTATCCTAGGTGAGGTATTATTCATATTTCATCATTTTCACCATCCAAATTAAAGAATATAATTTTTTTAAGGTTCCTCGTAATTAATTTGAGGGGAATTATTCCTTGCAAATTTAATTTTGTGTCCATTAATGATTTATCTTACCTATATTTTTCTCTAGGAAGTTTCAATCTTCATTGGAGGTCCGCATGAGTATATATCTAGTTACATATAAAATATATATATATATATATCACCTCCATTAATGTATTCCATAATTCTGTATGAAATATTTGTAGAGGGGTTCAGGGATATATATATATATATATATATATATATACATATATGACAGTATCTGTGTGTGTGTGGAGAAGTTATGAGTGGTTTCCGCCATTTCTGACAAGTGTTGGGTATTAAATAAATTACAAGCTAAGGTATGGTCCCTCTACTAGCCTCTTTAATTCAATAATTCCTTAAATTTAAATTGGATTCTTTTTAATTATCCATTTATTATTTAATTAATATTATTGAATGGAAATGTTAAGGAGGGATAAAAAAGTATTTTTTGACAAAAAAAGACATGAATTTATAATAAAACCCCTCTTTTGAGGTGAGATTCCTTCAATCTGAAAATGTAGTGATAAGATTTTAGGCTTTACTTATATGATTCATTGGTTTTCCTTTATTCTTAATATTATAATTGTTAATTATAATGCATCTAAAGGAAACTTATTGGTTATTTCTAAATGATGTTTCTTCCATTAAAAGCCATAAATGATCCAAGACACTTAATAAGTTCATGGGTGAACATGAAAGTATAATTCCTAGTTCAGGACATCTACCCTCTTCCTATTACTTCGATGATTATGAAATTTCGTGCCTCTACTCTTCTTGACACAACTTTCTAGTGATTCCATGATATCGATTATTAAATTTTTGGGTATGTTTTATCATGAATTTTGTGGCCTTTGATAATGTAGAATCTCGTTTTTTGTGTTTTCCTTGCCTCATGGACACCCCATTTGGTGTACCAAGACTAAATGGACTTTTTACCTTATAAATTAGTTTATAAATGTAATCTAATGGTTTGAATTGAATTCCATGCTTCAATATAATTGGTAGCTTGTTTAAGTTAATGTCATCAATAACTAATCATTCGATGCATGTTAGTGCCATATGATTTTGTATATATCATTTTTCTCTTGAAAGTGCATAATTTTTATGACCTATTAAAAGGCCTAATCTGCATTCTATGATTGTCCACTTGAGATATTAAAATACTAACATTGTAATGTAACTGTTACATGATTACTTTTGTGTTAAATTACTCATTCTATGTTGGCGGCTTGGACTATTTTACTTGATGTCATGAATCTCTAGTTTCTCCTGGTGCTTGTTTATTTAGAATTATTTATGTATATATTATCAATGAAGCATATGTATTGATGTTTTCCTTCCAAAGTGTTTTGGAAAGTATGTATCTCTTGATGTGGACCGGGTGAGAACGAGGGTTCTTTATTAAGGACACATGGAGGAACACCTATTCTCGAGTGGTTATACCATGATATGCCAAGGGGGATTCTTTGTCTTGCTAGGTGATCTCTTCCCATATAGTTTAATATAATCTTGAGTGATATTGGATCCCTAGGGTAGTAACCATGGATAGACCCATTGTCAATATGGCTATGATATTCTTTGGGTGATACTCTGTTCTCAAGTGAGATACAAGTGACAGAATCAGAGTAACCATCCCTCGAGTGATACATGGTATTCCAAAAGATATACATGGATGAGGTCGGAGGTATTGGAAAAATTAAATGATGTACCATAGTGATACCTTAGAGATGGGATCAAACTCCAAATCTAGATTTTATTTAATTTCATTTAATGACTGGTATGATTAAATTTCATATGCTATACTTTTTTCTTCTATCTATATTATAGCATACACATTTAAATTTTCCCTCTTACTTATTATCATAAATATGTGATGATAAAGGAATTATACCCAAGAAAAACAACATGTTTTGGGGTGCACTTTTTTGGGTTTCCTTGTTACTTTTGACACCAGTACACATATTATGGTTGCGCAGGTACCTTCTTCAAAATTCCATCTTAGCTCAACATAGGTGGAATTGGAAGGGTTTTCGTAGAAACCAAGAAAATTTTTCTATTATTATCATGTAATAACTCACCGATTATTTTATATAGTGCAAATATTAATTAATATTCTATTTTTTGGATTGGGCTAGACGGTAGTGGTTTCAGCCTACTGATATTTATATCCAACAATATACTCATGTCTCCATTGAACTGGGGTACATGAGTAGACCTTTATTGTTCAGAAGACTGTGGACCATGATTTATTGATTATGTTGTTCTATTTTTACCTTGATGTTAGGAGAAAATGACTAATTTGTAGCTCCATATGATCGTAGAGATCGCCCATGTGGATTTTGTATCTTCTTTTTATTCTTTTAATACTATATTGTTTACTATTTTTAGTTTAGTATCATCATCTCGATAGGAATTCATATATTGTATAATATGGTGGTTTTAAATTTAGTTAAATTATTAATTATCATCTTCTGCTTCATTGTTAATTATTTATTACAATTACTGTTGTTGTCTGTTATTTTTATGATTCTTCTATCTAGTTTATTTTAATAATTTTTCATACTATGATCTCTGAGGGCATAATCTCCCCATGGATACTCCATAGGCCCTCACAGCTATTCATAAGCCTGTTGTGTTTGGGGATACATGCTTGAATTCAAGTGACTCACTAGTTCGGCCACAATTTTAGATGTGATCCAGTTCGGGTTGTTACAATCTTGTTAGAAACTCAGTAAGGCACTAGTTAGATTCCAATTATCATATCATACAATAGTAAAATCATGTTACATATAAGGGGTATTAAGGCCTAAGGAATACCATAGAATCAAGAGAAAATGGGTATACTCCATCCAAGGCATACACTACCATGTCAAGATCCGCAGAATAAAATCCAATGCATCTAAGGATCATTATTCATTCTAATCTTTATGTATACCCACTCATTTAACTATTTCACATTCAATTACACCAAAATAGTATACCCTCTCACATATCACAATTCTATTTCAAGGGAAACCATTGAGTATACACACTCATTGAACCAAACCACCAACAATTTAACCTTTGAAAAATTCAACATCAACATGTTATCACAAGCCTAGGATGAAAACCCATCTTTTAAACCTATCATTAAATTCAATTATTTTTTTAAATGCATTCCATTATCTCTACAAGAATCAACTCACCCCATGGGTGATTTAATATGTCTTAAACAAGGTAAATTCTTAATTCCCACCCCATAGCTATCCATGCTTGGGGAAACAACCTCTAACTCAACACCAAGCAACATAAGAGTTTCTCTAACATGTCCATTTCTATTTAATTCAAATAATAAATTTATTTTTGAGGTCGTACTAGAAATTTTGGTTGGTAGTACAATGGATTCTAGTCTGATAAATCACCCAAAAAATGGTAAAATTATATACCACCAACCGTAGATTGGTAGTAGAGTTATTTTATAGAATCATCTCATAAACTGAATCATATTAGGATACAAATGTTGAATAATGATGAACATAAAATAAAGGAAAGTTAGATTTCACCTAAATTGAATCATCAATAGGAAGAAAAATGAAGAATGACTAAAAAATAATCATTTAATAGCTGATGTGGATTCAACTATATGTTCTAATCTTGAAAAAGAGATAATCTGGAGAACCGGGATCAAAACCAATACTAGTCTCTCATAGAGGCTATCAATATTTTCATTTACTAAGCGTATGATGAAAACTGTCATCGGTTTAAAAATAAATTCAATTGATTTAAAATTATAAAAAATCCCCCAATATTATAATGTCACATGATATATGCCTATGGTTTAAAAATCCATGTTCCATCATTGTATGATTAGTTATTGGAAAAAGGAACTCACATGATTGCCTTTTATTATTTAAATAACCATGTAGAAACCATGCTACAACACACTGAAAAAATTAAAAAATTTATCACACAACCATGCACCTAAATTCACATATTTTGACCTAACCATATTTAATCTTACACATCACATCCCATTCCATTCATGGTTTATCATACCATGTTTCATTTCTTCCATAGTTTGAACATAGCATGCACCATGAACTTTTCACCCCAAAACTCATGTTTCAGGGACTGAAAATCAATGGACACCCCTAATACCCCCATGACCTCAACGGTCATTCGTATTATTCCATATTTGAATATTAAAATTAAAATGAAAAGTAATTTTACCTTATATTAAATCTCAGGTTTTTTCAATCATACCATCTTAAAAACATTCATCCACCAATTTCCCTCTAAATTGTATTCATGATTTTTCTAACAATCAATCTAGCCACTAATCAAATACATAAACATCCAACTCATTTATATCACCCAATAAATGGTCATTCTTCCACAACATCTATATTAGAGGAATAGAGCAGACTCAATGAATCTTCATTATCATGTTAATAATTTGAATAGGATGATCCTGAAATAAACCATAATCCAATAACTCATCCTCCTCGGGATGAAAAATATTAGACGGGTCTGAATGGTAGAAACAAAACTATGATATATGGAAGATAACATTCCCGGTATGATACCTCAATATTAACATCAAATGATAGGCTACTGACATGAATATTTCTATAATATCGAATGGGAGGACAGTTCTTGATAAAACCTGACCATGTATCATGATCCATCTATATCCCATCATTGGTGAAAAATGAAAAAAGACCTGATCCCATCCTCAAAATCTAGTTTTCATCTGCAAAAATCGACATAGGATTTCTGTTGAGATATTTCAGTATCCATCTGCTTCTGAATCAAATATACTCATTTAGATGTCTCCATGATTATATGTGATCCCAGTAAATTTGCCTAAGCTGCCTCTAAAAATCACATGAATCATTGGAATAGCCAACCATACAAATCCTCATAAGGTGGCATCTGTATCCTCACCTAATAGATTTAAATATATTAAAACAAAACTATTGGTACATTATCTTCCTAATAGTCCCTAAAATCAAGGTCTCATGCTCACAACATATCCTCAATATCATGTATTTTATGCTCTTACATGACACCAATCTGTGGGTGGTATGATGTTCTCAAAATCACACATATTCTTTGATCCATGCAAAAATGATTCTCTAAATGACACATAACATGGTCATTCCTATCTAAAATAATATCTTGTGGGATACCATGAAGATTTACTATCTCATAGATATAAAAACTCCCAATTTCATCCTCACTAAAGGTCACTTTGATTGAAAAGAAATGATCAACCTACATGATAATATAAAAAAACCTATACATCATTTATACCTCTATGAAATCATGGTAAACATGTAATGAAATCACTCACAACATCATCCCTTTTCCACTCTAAAATAGGTTATTGTAATAAAATTATGTATGGTTGTTGATGTTATTCGTTAACCAGCTGAAATGTGGAACAAATAATAACAAAACCATATACAACACACTTTATAACGAGCCACCGATACTAATGACTCAAGTCAAACTACATCTTGGTGACTCTTGGATTCAATACCCATGTTGAGGAGTGAAATCCATGAATCAGATCCTCACATATGTCAATTGGAACCAAGATATGACCATGGATATATATAATATAATCATTTTCTATGTTCTAACAAGGATGTGGATCGTTTCCTTCCACACTCTCTCATAGGACTATTCCTTTTAAATATGATAGTTGTTGCATCCTTACTCACATCAGTAGTGGAGATGTAACAATTGGGGACGATATAAAAGTCTTCCTCTGACAATATTTCATATCCATATACAACATGTAGAATAAAGAAATAATCATCCACTTTCTACTGGCCTATTTAACTTCCCATGTCCGAGTTCTCCGGCTCAGTTCATCAACCACTACATTGAAATTACCATGTATGTAGGAAAGCATTATGTGAAAATAATATAGGTACTCAACCAACCTTATGAGACAAAATTTTAATGACAATATGAAAATACATACATGTGGATTTTATGGTATATTTACACCACAAAAACACTATCCCATTAATTAATATTTCCGAAAGCTCAATTCATGACCAACCACAACAAAATCGAGATCGTTCATCAGTTAATTCCTATAACGTGGATGAAATTTGGAGACACGTATTCCATGATGCAATCCCCCTGTATTATTTATACTTAATGAAAAATAAGTGTCACAATACACCATGTAATTATTTCCCTTGCCTGGCAGTATCCAGACCAATGTTGAAGTAAATCTCCCTATCATCTCCAAAAGGCTGTCTTGTAGGAATATGACTATACAAACATCAAACCTATTTTTTTGAAGCTTGTGGGAAGCACTACTAAGTGTGATAAGTCTTATATGAATCCACTTTAGTAACCTTCCAGCCCTAATATACTCTATACCAAAATTTTATTCTTGGGATCCCACCAGGATACCATAACTTACACTTTCTCTGGCCCTACTGATACTGTTGTGCTTGAAATAATGTGACCCTAGAAGTGAATCTAATACATAAAGATGTGGATCAATATGATCTTATCATATAATTGGTCACTCTCTATGTATCCAATAAGATTTCAAGATATATATCATGTTCATGTCTATTATGATTATACACTAAGATATCATCTTCAAAAACAACAATGAATAAATCCAGATAAGGATGGATGATTTGATTAATCATCACCGGGAAAATTTCTGGTGCATCTGGAATACCATAATGCTAACTAGATACCCATTTAGACCATTCCTTCTATGAAATATTGTACAATGTATGTTTATAGGTTGAGCACAAACATGGTGGTATCTTGTTCTCAAATCATTTTTTTATAACACCTAATCTCTTCATTGATAATCAAACATTTCATCTATCTGTAGAAGGGGATAATGTTTTTAACCACTATATTGTTGAGCATATGATAATACACACATATCCTAATGGTACCATCAAGCTTTTATGAAAAATTAATTGGTGATCACCATGTAGATGTACTTGGTCGAATGAACCCATTTTCCTCCAAAACCTATATATGCCTCTTCAGATCTTGTAAATACTTCGTAGCCATCCTATACAGAGGAATAGATAATGGTGTAGCTCGTGAAACTATATTGATGTTAGCTCCACCTATCTCTCAACTAAGGAACTATATAAGTCTTCTAGGAAGAGATCCCTGAAATGATCAACCACAAGAGGACAGTTTTTCTGATGTGTTCCCTAATCATCCAGTTAAAAACTATAAATATAGGCTATCATCCCTCTAATAACATGATGCTCATGCCCATATTGGTATGTCTGGACATCCCATTCACCCTTGTGTGTATAAAATTAACCCTCTAGTGATGAAAAAGACACCCTCTAGTGATAATAGTAAAAATAATTTTGATAAACTAATATCCATTCTATTCCATGTATGACATGCAACCCTATCATCTCATGTCCATGTAGTAGTGACACCCACCAACATCATGGGGTCCCTCCCTAAACTGGCATACACCATCTGTATGGATCCCGAAAAATCATAGATTTATAACACTCTCATAATCCAATACAATGAGCCTGATCCATTCCATAAAAAGTGATGATATGAAACTATGCAATACACCTACATCAAAAACAGTATATACAATAATAGTGGATACTAATATGAGACATCTCTCCTTAGACGGTTTGAAACGCTGCTCATCGATTGTAGGCTATGAAGTATATATATGGCCTGAACCACAACATTGGGATATAACTTCACTAACTATAGTAGGACTACTTTGATGTCTCGGTGTCAATGGAACCTCACTTCCTCAACCATGACCACTACTTCCTCGGAAATATTTAGTAGAACTTCTCCAACTCCCTTTCTGAGGCTAAGCTGTGAAAAATACTCCTGAACCCAATGTCTGAACTTATTCCTACAACTCAAATCTAGTGGAATGGTTATGGAAAAATGTTCCACATTGACCATACTTCCACAATATTGTCACTCGAATAAATCAAGGTTACACTAATTCTTCATGTGGAATCATATTACTCACTAATTTCATAACACTGAGCTATCAGTACTCATAGACTGACTGGTACTAATCTCTGAGGAATCCTCAAAATGGCGCTTCATACCTAAAGATGGTGAACTAATGGGTTAAGAGACTTCACTTCCTTAATCTACGTCCCCATATTCTCTTAGTTCCCACTCTGTAATAAGAATATGATTCAAAATATCTGTGATAAAGTTCAATCAGAAAACATACACCTGATTTATGATAGCATGTCAAATACCTTACTTGAATCATTCCACCCTAGGTAGGTCCTTTATAAGGTACGTCGGCATAGAACTATGCAACTCTTTAAGGTGTGGAGTGTACACCATAACATTCATAATGAACTAATCTAGATGAATGAATTCACTAGCGACATCTATCTATATAGTATTGAGGTAAAAGTAGTTATATAATCAGGCTTGGAAATCAGACCACCCCATATCTCACCACATTTCTTCCTGGTTCAGTAGATCCCATCAACGCATTACTTCCACACATATCATATATGTCACATGCATAAGAATCCTCAAAATATATGTCTCAAGGTTCCTGAATATCAACAGATTATCCTCTAGCCATAGCTTAATAGCCTTTGGATCCCCATCCACCAAGAATGTGGGAGGATGTTGTTATTGGAACACATGTGTCAGTTCATCCATTGACAAGGTAGGAAAGTCTAGTCCCTAAAAATTATTCATGAAGCTATAGAAACCATCACATAACTATGTCCCATCACCTACATCCAGAACAATATCTAGTGTAGCAGCTATCACTAAAGAAATATCCATTGGTATCCCATGACCTACCACCTCCAGAGCATGGTCATTTCCACCCACCTACTGTATGAATGGAGGACTTCATGATGACATTCTTCTACAATGGAAAACACGTGCCTTAGAAATGTAAAATATGCACATTCACAACTCAAAATGAATAATATTGGTAAAACCCACCTAAAACCTAGTCCTTCAACAAAAGTTTTCATAAATCCAAGACTGTAAAAATATTAGTCACCAATAAACATTAAAGACAATACCTCTTTACTACTCAGAAGTAGGGTCTAGTTCAACAATTTATTTCCAAGTTCATTTTTCCATTTCATTTCAAAATAATTGTAGCTTTAATTTCCAACATTCATTTATTCATTTGGTTTAACCAGGGGTTTACCATGTTCTATTCCTTGAGGTCCCATAACAACCCATCCAAAAATATGATTCCTATATATTTCATACCTTATGAAATTCACATTAAATAAATTAATTAAAATGTTGAATCACTGGCCAATCCATAAGGGAACATAATACCCATGAACTAATAGATGGGGCCACTTTCTCCATCCATTGTAAAAGAATATATCACAATAGCATGTAAATCAATCACAACACATATCACAACAACATGAAAACAGGAAATGCATCCTAAATGAAATGGTATAATGCATGAAATATGTAATATAGCAGGTTCAAATGATGATTCAAAATATATAATAACCTAATCTCATTAATTTTAAATATAATAACACCAAATTATATATCAATAATAACATCAATACTCATGTGAGTCACCCAACAGTGGAATCAAATCAATTATAATTGTCCAAATACAGAAAACAACAATTTAATTTGTGGAAAATTGTCTTTTTTCTATGAGATAGTTAGATATGCCTATGAAAAGATCGTTAAAAAATCCAATACCATCATACTCCTATATATTGTCTCCAAAAAGTAATTAAAACATGAAATGGAAATCCTTGATATCGATTTGTATCATCCCGAACCAAGACACTAGTCAATAATTCCCTAAGCACACTGGGTCACATTCCCTTAAGCACATCTCCCCAAATTTCATGTGCTAGAAACTAGAAATGATTGAGTTAGATGTTATCTTTGGTATAATATGACCTCATTACTAGAGTATAACACATTATAATTTCAATAGTAACAAATAGTGGAAGTATTACAATAGTCTGATAGAATATAAACTACAAGACATGAATATATAGCAATGACATCAAGTATCTCATATATGAAATGATGGTAAATATAGTATGTCTCTAATAAATAATCCAAAATATTTACATAGAATTTCAATACAATCATAGAGAAAAAATACCATAAAAGACCAATTGTTGTATCTCTTAATTACATCGTGATCCACTACTTGGTCATGTGCTCCCCTACTCCTATGCATGGAATAATATCTTGTATCAAACTATCAGCACTTTCCCATATCTCTACCAACATCAAAATAGTCTATTTTGGTACCTAATGATGGCTAAAACAAGGAGGGAGATAAAATCCTAGTGACTAACCACCTATGAATATATACAATTCTAGGTTATTAAATATAATAAGATAAGTAGAGAACATGTAATTTAGAAAAAGTTGTAAATAAATATAAAGTCCCCATGTAATATAAAACACTACAAAAATTATACTACATAGCCTCTCAATGATATCTTAAAAACATATTCCATATACTATTCAAGGCTGCTATAATAGAAACAAATGTATCCCGCCTGACATCACTATACAACCACACATAACAAGCCAATTGTGTCCTTTCCAGATAACCAGAATTTTCATCACAACCACGACTACACTATACAACCATGAATATCACAAATTCCCATGGCTATGTTGTATAATAAATGTTTCAACTCATGAACGGATATATTCAAGGTGTAGAAATCCATGTAATCCTATTCAATTCATATGATAATTTCATTCTAAGGTCAGTTCATCATTAGGGGTATTATTAAGAGCATGTCATACCAATCATCTTCTATGAGTTTCCATGAATATTGAATGCAAGGTTTAATAAGTCCCATGGAATCCCATGGGATGTAGACATATGTATAATACTCCATCAAGGTGTTACACTTCCATATCATGATATGATGAATAAAATCCATGAAATATAAAGATTATTCATCATTAAATACTGTTAGTATACCCACTCATGTAAACATTTCACATTCACTTACACCACATGTGTAAACCCACTCAAATATCACAATTCAAATTCGAAAGAAACCAATTAGTATACACAACCAAGTAAACAAACCAATAAAAAATCTACCAATAAACAATTAAACAATAACATGGTATCACATGAAAAAGGATGAAACCCATATAATAATCAACTCAATAAATTTAATTCATTTATTAAAGGGGTTAATTTATCAAGGTAAGCATCAACTCACCCCATGGACGATTTTATATAGATCAAATAAGGTAAATTCATAAGTCACTCTCCATTTCTTTTCATGGTTAGGGAAAACCTACAACACAATAATAAGGTACCTAATGGAATCCCTAACATGTCCAATTCAAATTAATTAAATTAACCAATTTAGTTACATGTTCGCAATGAAAATTATAGTGGTCTACACAAATAAGGTTAGGTATATTGTGTACCAAAAAAATTGAAATTTATATACCACATACCATGGCTCAAAATTAGAGTTCTCGTTCAATATCAACTATTAATTTGACACATATTGGTAGAAAAAAAATATGAATAGATGAAGAAATGGAAATTACAAAAAATAATCTTGCACCTACATTGCATCATCAATATAAAAATGAATGATGAATGGATAAAAAGAAATTTTATAATCACTCATGAAAATCCAATGAGATGTTCTATTATAGAATTAGAGATCAGGAAAAGAACTGGGATCAAATTCATGACCAGTTTCTCATGGATACAAAATGTATTCATCCGTAGTGTGTAGGGTGAAAAATGAGACATAGGATTAAAAAGAAATTAAATTTATTTTAATTCTTAAAAATCACACAAATTAAATTATTACATGGTGTTTTCACATTTTTTGAAAAACCATTCACCAAACATGCATGATTAGCAATAGGAGAAGACAACTAGCATAATTACCTATATTGGTTTAAATAACCATATAGAAACCATGAAAAAACACACTGTCAAAATTGTAGATATTCTCACACATCCATGACCCACAAGATGCATGGTTTGTCAAAAAAGTGGAGCCCCATCCTACTCATGGCCCATTGATCACATGGTTTATCAGAACATACAAAATGCCACACATAGTTTGAACTAACAATGTACCATGCCATTTCCCCCCAAAAACTAAGAACCCTAAACAACCCATTTACCTCCATGACCTCAATTGGAATTCAAAATAGGCCCTATTTGAACATTAAAAGTGAAAATATGAGGACCCATAGCTTATCCAAAAACTCATATTTTTATATAGATATTCCCATTGGGAGTATGTTTCTTAATAAAAAAATTCACTTCCATATATGTTGTTATTTAGAAGAAATTTTATTTCATAATTGCATTCCAAAGGCCATTAGTTAATGAGGGTTCATAAAAATTACACATTGGATTTCATGTGGGCTAAGAGTATGGTAGGATGGGCTCGTATGAACCTTTATAGTAGGGGTATTATTTACTACATAAAGTGTATATTATAGATTTATGGCATGTATAGAAGTCTATCCCAGATCCTAAGTTGTAACTAGTAACTACTCTTCAAATGATCCTATTGAAAACATATTGAGATATCAAAATCTAAATGTATTATATACCATATTATTTTTATAATTAATTATTAAATATATTATTTAAAGATGCATAGTTGGGTACTTTGGAAACTTTCAACATCTAAGGAGTTTTTTGGTGTTGTGATGTTGGGATTGGGTATGGGAGAGCTCTTCCAATATATGACTATGACGGTATTTAAAACCCATGAAGATAGGTTCAACCTAATAAAGAACATTTACCTTTTACGGTTATGTGACAAGGTCCAATACATGAATTCTAACATCATGTTTTAAATAATATTATGTGAAATGTTCATAATATTGGTTGGTGTGAAACATATACATGAGTATCCATTTATAGTGTGCCCTATGTTTTGGAAAATATAAATGAGATTTTATGATTGGGGTGTACACAGGGTTAGTAGGCCAAATATGGATATCTTCCCCTTATTTGTTTGGTAATGATATAATGATGGAATAATTGACGGTATAATTTGGGATTACACATTATAGGAGGCTCATGATTTTCATTCTCATGCAAGGACAAAAAGGAATCCCTTTTCATCATATGAGTATGATGGATCATTGGTAGAGGTATCTGAATCTTACCAACATGTTCACACATGGAGAATTTCATTATTAATATGATTAAAATTTTTCTCATTAACATAAATAATTCTATAATCATAACATTGGAGGTCCTTGGTTTATCAACTAAAGAAGTTTTGATAATCCCATGTTCATAACAAGTGTTTTTTACTCCAATCACATAACAGAATGGTTTTTGACCATTGGGTTTTAACCTTGTAGAATATCAAAATATATGAAATCCAAGAAGGGTATATTTACAAATGTTTTATATGATAAGAACCATGTGGGGTATCTCAACACATGTTAAAATTATTTATCATATGGTCACCTCGAAAAATAAAATATATGTTCTGGGAGTGTTTGGATTGAAAATAAAATAGTCATTGTATATGTCGCGTGTAACATGAATCATTGGCCATGTAGTTCACGATGCATAGTTTAATGTCATGTGAAAGGATTGTTCCATGTAGTATAACATCATTTAGTAGGATCTCAGTCATTTCTTAAGGTATGAAAGGTGATTCATATAATTCATATCAATTATACCAATGGAATAATTAGATAAACCTTCAAGCCCATGTGAGTGTTGATTAGTATAAGAAAAAAGAGATCGAAGATCAATTTATTATATTTGATAAACTTAAAGGATTATGTATGTATTATGAAATAGATAACATAGTCAGATTAATGTGATATAAGGGGTAGGAAACATGATACTAAGTGAGACTTATTCATTATTCATTCACATTGATATGGGGTTATGGATTACACATAATTGGTGGCGTATATTGAATGATTGTTTCATAAAAGGGGTTACAACAGGAGAGTGAAGGTGCCCTCTACATTAGATACCATTTGATACATGAAAAGGTATGTGAGTATGGTGAATGTGTTCTTTTATGAATTACATATACAAAGAGGTCCATATATATAGTAATCAAGAGAAGAATATAAAATGATATTTATAACGGATCTAATGGGATAATATCAACTAGGGTTATTTTGGTATTGTAATATGAGTATATCAATTCATGTTGTTATATAGGATCCTTCTAGGGGTCACCAATATTACAGCACAAAATATGCTCGACATAGAAATAAATGGTCATGGATAGACTCAAAAAATTTCATGGCATTAGTAAATGAATAATATATAATAGTTCTATATCTAAGGGAGACCTAAAATGTAATTTTTTATGTTATAACTATGAACTATAGACAATATATAGATGGTTCATGAACTATCACTTGTGAGGTGAAATTATAGAAAGATCATCACGTGGTGTCTCTATAGACTCATCCTCGCAATAAGACCATCCAAAATGGATCCATGAACTTTACCCAAGGAAGTGTTTTTCACAACAATTCTCTATGATCTGGACCTCATCCTCCTGGGATAACATCATGGGGTTGATCTCTGGGCATTAATTCATGGGGGTCAATATGTGGTTTATTTCAGAGAATGACCTCACTAGTTATCCTTAAAAGGTGGAAATATCTATTTATATGTGAGGATTAAATTTAAGTCTAACTATTGTATTATTTCAATGAAATTTTTTCTCTCATTTATACCTTCTATTTTTCTATTATTTATGTTAATTGGAAACCTTATTTTTTGGTTCAGAAAATTGGAAGACATGTATATCTTTTATATGGTGAGTCGAGGATTATCATGGAGGCGGTGCGTAGAGAGGTGATGCTAAGGCTGAAGTTTTTGGTTGAGGCTCACCAGGATTTCCCTACATGGGGAATCAGAAACGGTTTCACTTATTCAATGAAAATAATCAATATGAATTTTTAAAAACATAATCTTTGAATCTTGGATTTTGGACCACCTAGAGCTTCTATATAAATTCTCTAGAATCCCTTGGTTGGGATGTTCACTTGGTCTACTCCCTGAGGATGATGAATTCATATGTTTAGGGGCCTCAAGGGAATGATACATCATGTCATAATTTCATGTGGTTGGAGATCTCATGATCTATAATGGGGATTTATGGTCCAGGAATTGAAGTATCAATTGATGATGTATTTACATCAAGGTGTAATTTCTTCTCTGATTTTCCTAAAATAAATTCCAATTTTAAATATTACTAAATTTTTATATGTAAGTCTATTTTTATATATATATGAAAAATAAACTTCAAAAAATTCAAATTAAATACACTCCAGGGTATGGTGCATACACCGTAGAAGGATATTTTCCACAAAAATTTTTTTCCTACAAAACAATAGAAATTTGTTTCTCAGGTTTTATTCCCTTTAACCAGTAATTATGGGACAACCATAGCCTTCTCAAGGAGTTATGTTCTTCACACCACATCATTATACTAGTATGTAATTTTAAATAATACCCATTTATTTATGTTTATAAATAATTTGGTACATATAGAAATTATTTTATTATTTGGAAATGGAGATAATAGTTTCCCAAACTAAACATGTGTTATGTGAGTGTGATATATATCAAGGATTCCATAGAAACGTACATAGTACAAAATTTTTATTTCTAATTTGTAAAACCATTAATTCCTACTATTTATAATGTATGAAAAGGCTAACTATGTAATATAATATCATTATAAGGACATTTCACATTATTGAAAATCATTAACAAGAAATTATATTCAATTTATATACATCATGAGATTAAAAAAATTAACTAATTATTATATATTACAGTGATAGATGGTTAAGAACATATAATGTTACATTTTAAGGTTATCTATTTAAAAATCCATACATATTTATTAAAATCATAGTAGGATATATTTCTTTATGTCTTAATAGATTGAGGTTGGTGAGTATTAATGATGTACATTGATATAAAAATGTAATTTTGTTTGAAAAATAACACGTTTTGAAAGTGGAATAGTTCTTATAAGATGAACATCTTAAAATCAAGATCATTTAAATGACTACCAAGGAAGAGTCTTATTGTTGACGAATGATGGATTCCATATATGGTTTTGGTCGAAAATAAATGGTTGATATTGAATTAATTTTTTTAGAATGATGTTTGTAACACCCCAAGCCTCCACGGTATGCTTCTCTTTGAATAATACAGTTGTGTGTGTTGTATGCAACATCGAGTTCTAACACACACCACAACCATTCAAACTAGCCGTTATGAATACTAATACCTACTTTTTGAAATTTTATAAATTTTATATTTCAAAATGGACTTCATTTTTGGATTAGTAATATCGAAATTATCCTATGTTTATTTTTTTTTATTTTTCTGAGAACTTCCAATTTTTGATGAATAGTGAAAAATACTTAAAAACAACATTTGTAATCAAAATATTTTATAGTGATAAATTATAAAATTGAGTGGTTTTAAAGTATAATTATAATATATTGTTACCATTTTATCCAATTTTGGTCATTATAATTAATTTCACTTAGAAATTGGACATAAACAATTGTCAATCTTTTGATATATATTGTTTCATAAAAATACGCTATTTATTGTGACAGCGAGAATTAATTATTAAATTAATTAATTAAAATTATATGGTATGAATTTTTTAAAATAGAAATCATTTTTGAATTAGAAATATCAAATATAGCTTAGGATTAATTTTTGGTATTGTTCTGAAAAACATTGATTTTTGATGAATAATGAAACTACTGAGTGGTAGTTAAAAAAACTAATTTTTTGTTGAAATGAAATTTTACCACCTCTGTGATTTGAATTTCCAAAATACAACATACATCATTGTAATTAGGAAGTAAAATGTGGTTCAATGGGATTAAAATAATTTTTGGTGAATAGTAACTTTTAAGTTCTATTAATCGCGATTAATGGTAATTAGTGAAATTTAAGGTAAAACTGATATTATAAAAATATGAAAATACCTTTACACTTGTCCTACCCTTATTGGGTGAGTCATTGACGACCAAGAAAATCCATGTTTCAACTTGGGGACCCCATGGAGCCACTTGGGTAATAAAATTACATTAATAACTTTTTATTTAAAGTATAATAAAATTGTCACAAACATGAGTTGTTTTACGAAAACAATTATTACATGGGGTTATATAAGGTAAAATATTGAATATAAATATTAATTGTAAATCTAAAAATATTTCATACATCATGGTAATTTTTCATAATTTTTATACATTAAATAAATTAAAATATTTTTGACACCATGATGATGCAGCGATTACCTCATTAATTAACAATTTAAATAAAATGAAAAGATAATGTAAAATTTAAGGCTTACACTTGTCAAAAACTTATTGAATGGGTATATTTTGAACCCTTATCACATTATCCTCGAAATATATAATTTTGGGACCCTTGAAATCCGAAAAACTCTTCATAATAATGTATCATTTCATTAATTTCCAAGAGTGCCCCTCCTCTCCTCTTATAAAAGGCCCCCACCTCAAACACCTTATTCACACCATAAAGCCATTTGGATCAGCGAACCTATACCAAAATACTCTCTCAAGTTCCATCTCTTACACCTAGAAGCCTCAAATTGGGCAGAAGTCTTCCCAAGGAAGCCTTTGCCTCAAATCAAAAAGAGTTACCCGATTTTAAGGTAATGTCTTCTCTTATGTTATTTTGTTTTATTTTTCTTATCCAACCCCATAAACGATTTTTATTCCTTTAATTTGTAACAAAAACAGTATCTTAAATATACTAGGATGATTTTATGATAATTATTTGATTTAAAATGACACACACCTTCATCTAATGGTTAAAGAACATACTGTTTCTGTGGGTGGTGAAATACTACCTCGTGAAATGATGATTATTCAATATTCTTTTAACACCTCTAATGGTGGCCATTATGATGACACTATTTTTATATATGATATATATTTTGTTTTTTTTCCTTATTATTCTGTATTTTTCATTTATGGCATAACTTTATGATTTCCATTATGGGTAAACGCGATAATTTCATTTTAGGAAGTGCGGACTATCGTCCCCTCAAAGTGATTTGAATCGTTAATGCCATATGTGGGATGTATAAAGGATGGAGTAAATGATATTATATATGATATTATAGTATAATTATAATACACCTTTATATAATTATGATTTAATTCCATTAAATACGAAATAAAAATGAATGTAGCCTTCATGCGTACGTACGGCTTACCATCTCCATGAACGGTGCATTTTATTTCTTACATCTAAATGTTACGTAATATTATGAATGAATGTATATAATGGATATATATGATATATATGATATCAACATCATGAATATAATTCTGGATATAATGGATATTTTACCACATGAACAACTTGTAATTATAAGAAGTTTATTTTTGACTCAAGTACCAAAGATCGACAAAACGACCGTTATTAACATAAATAATTACATAAAGTTCATAACATGGTAATAAGTGATATAAAAGGAATAATAAACATAAAAAGGTTATTAATCAATTATAAATTAACTCTAGTTTATTATTCATGAGGTTAAAGAATGGTCGAGTCAAGACGGACACAAGGTAAGGGAACTTCTTAACCCAATTTTGGTTCTTTGGGATAATCTCATACTTTCAAATTATGTCATGATATTATTATGTCATATCTTGTATTTTTTACTTTCATTATGTGTAAATATAGTGAATACACATAAAAATCTACTTTAATTAAAAAATTATCTTTGTAAGGACTTCGTTTCAATCTCCTTTCATTGAGGTATATTTTATTTTATACACAACTTTCTTTTATACGGTGTATAAACCCCTTTGACTTTTATGTTTATTCAAAAGGAATCTTTTTTATACGAAGCGTTTTACTAAACGAAAAAAGGGAATGTTTTTTTGTTGTTGTATGTAAGCGGCGACAATGACTTCTCCGCCGCTGTTACCATTATTTGAGTTTCAACTTCCTCTACAAGCCATAACATTTTTTAAATGAAAAATAAATACCATGTTTTAATTTTAATTTATTTTGGTATTGAAAATGGTATTGAAAATGTTTTTATTATATCAATGTGTTATATTGATATCTTGTGATTGAAATGTGGAAATTTGATGTTTCCTTTATGCATGTTTTATGTTATACAATTATGTTATGGTTTATGATATGTTTAAACCTTTTCATATAAGGAATGCATTGGACATAATATGTGACAGGTGGAGCCCGCTATAGCTCCTCGATGAATCCGCATGTCTCATGAGACAAAATTGTGTATTGGCATGAGGCCTTGACAAAATATTATTTGTAGTCTGGGCACGAGGCCTTGGCCACGTGGTTATGATAGTCTGGCATTATGCATTCCATCATTATGAAAGTGGTTATTGATATTGCATGTGATTATTCGACCAATATAATATCCATGTTAATAAGTAAATGGAATTATCTCATTTTAATTTTTCCATATTATGTTGATGTTTAAGTTTAAAAGGATTTTGTTTTAGTTATACATTTCCCTAAATGTTCTTGTTTATTTATGAAAGCTTTCGCTATATTTTTATCCTTACTGAGCATCTGAGCTCACCCCTTGCAATGTTTTAATTTTTCCAGGATGTGAAGAAGTATATTATGAATGACCTACAGGGATAGTGCTAGGGGATATAAAGACAAGATGTTTTTGTAGATTTTTTTTTACTTTATGATGTAATGTAATACTTATGAATTTATCTAGTGTTTCCAAGGATACTAAACAAACCGGTCTTTTGAGACATGATCTTTTGTGATCATGCCAATGTTACGCAATAATGCACCAACTCTGGGTAACTGGGTTCGGAGCATTACAGTTGGTATCAGAGGCATTTTAGTACTAACCTTGGAAGCTAGATTAAAATAAACTATGATTAGAGCACATAGCCCTAATATAGACTTTGAGGATTAGTATAGAAGAACTTCCTAGAATTTTGGTATTATAGAGATTTTGTGAGTTTGCTGAGCAATAAATCCCTGTCTGGATACAAGCAGGTAGAGGCGGCTCTGGCACAGATGTACAATGGGGTAAAACCCGAAAATACCGCTTTGAGCTAGAATAGAATGGGAACTAGTGCATGACAACGGGCCTTGCTGCACTCTTGGTTACGACACTCCCGGGGGATATGCTTAGGATAATTCTCATTTTCATTACAAGACATTATGAAGGGTTTATGAGTATATACTTCCTCAAAGAAAACATTTTTATTATTGTAGTTCAATTTATGATAATTTTTTTACAAGTATGGAATTATGTAATTTGATTCATAAACTAATCTAGTTTATGCCATTGTTTAGAAATGGCGCCTAGTGGGAGGAATGGAAACCGTATCAATGCACACACTCCGTCTAGGGATTCCCCTCCTGCTCAAGATAATTATTGTGGAGCGGGAGATACAACTGGTGCTGATCAACTTATTACCATACTCGGTCAACTAACTCAAGTTATTAATAATAACCTTACTCGTATGGAGCACCCTGATCCGCAACATGGAGGATCAAAGTTAGACTTCTTAATGAGGTAACAAACACCAACATTTAATGGGGTACAAATCCATTAGTATCTGAGCAATGGATAAACTCCTTAGATAAAATATTCCACGCCTTGGGGAGTAGCGAAAGGGAGAAGGTAAACATGGATGTTTACCACCTCACTGGAGATGCCGATCAATGGTGGCCCCTGAATCAAAACACAAAGGAAGATGAAGAAGTATCATGTATGGAATGGAGAGAGTTTAAGGAAATTTTCTTAGAAAAATACTTTCCACATGACCATCGAGCAGATATGGAAAGGCAATTTCTGAGTCTGAGGCAGAAGGAGGATGAGAATGTCACAAAATATGAGGATAACTTTACAAGGTTACCGAGGCATACTGCAGATTATATACATAACACAAGAAGTAAGATTGATCTTTTGTTTGATGGGTTAAAACCATTTCTCCATCGAGCATTAGTCTCACAAACCTTCTCTTCGTACGAAGATATTGTCTCGTGTGCTATCAATACGGAAAAGAAATTCTCTATTTCTTATGACTTTAAAGAAAATAAAGAGAAGAAGAGATCTTATGATCAATCTTGAAATGGAAATAAGGAGAATAAGGGAAATGTTTAATATCAGTCCTGTAGTAATTGTGGGAAGAAACACCCTGGTACTTGCTTGAAGGGAATGGGAGTCTGTTACATGTGTGGCGAAAAAGGCCACCAAGCACATGATTGCAAGGGAAAGAGAGTTGTTGTCATTGTGAAATGTTATAATTGTAGAGAGATGGGACATTATGCAAATGAATGTCCTAAGTGTCAGGGGAACATACCTCATAAGAGGCGAAGGGATCAAGGCCAAGCTTATTCTATCACTACTACTGAGGTTGAAGCTCCGAAAGATGTGGTGGCAGGTAATTTAATGGTTTTCCCAAGTTTAGAAAATTAAATATTTGATACTGGATCATCACATTGTTTCATATCTTCCCAGTTTGCTAAGAAAATTAGATATTTTCAATTTGATTTAACAAGAGAATTATCAGTCAAAACTCCTAAGGTATGTATCATTGAAACAATGTTTTGTGAATAAATCCCCATTATGGAACATAAATGTTCTTTATCCACTGATATCATTGTCATACCTATGATTAAGTTTGATATAATCCTCCGTATGGATTGGATTTCAGACTATGATGCAATGATTTATTGTAAGAAGAATGAGGTTACGATTTTTGATGATGATGATGATAAGGAACACCTTATTTTTAGAGAAGAATCATCACCACCTAATTCTTATTTAGATCCACCCCCAGTATCTCAACTAAATTCAATTATTGGGGAGGAAGAGAATGAAATGACTGAGGGAGAGGAAAAGAATGTTCAAATATAGGATGTACCTATTGTGAAAGAATATGTGGATGTGTTTCTAAAAGATTTTCCTAGAAATCCTTAAGAACGAGAAGTTGATTTTTCCATTGATTTGATTCCTGGATCAAGGCCTATATCGAAGACCCCTTACAGAATGGCCACTGTGGAATTAGTTGAACTAAATAAACAACTAGAGGCATTGAGTAATAAGGGAATTATTTTCCCTAGTGTTTCTCCATGGGGATCCCCTGTCCTTTTTGTTAAGAAGAAAGATGGATCTATGAGGTTGTGTGTTGACTACAGGGATATCAATGCTATAACAATAAAGAACAAGTATCCCCTACCTCGCATTGATGATTTATTTGACCAACTGCATGGAGCTAAACAATTTTCAAAGATTGACCTTCGATCTGGATACCATCAGTTGTGTGTGAAGAAGGAAGACATTCTGAAGACAACATTTCGAACAAGGTACGAGCATTACGAGTTTACAGTAATGCCTTTTGGATTGACTAATGCACCCTTTGTATTCATGGATCTAATGAATATTATTTTCAAGGAATATCTTGATGATTTTGTGGTGGTATTTATTGATTATATCTTGGTATACTCTAAAATCTATGAAGATCATGAAAATCACTTGCGCATTATCTTGAAAACTCTTAGAAGGCATGAATTATATGGGAAGTTTAGCAAGTGTGAATTCTGGCTTTAGGAGATTTCTTTTCTTGGCCATATTATCTCTAAGGATAGAATTTCCATTGATCCTTCTAAGACCAAGGGAATCCAACAATGGACAGCACCAACGAGTATAATCGAGGTACACAGCTTTATTGGTTTGGCAGGTTATTATCGACGTTTTTCCATAATTTTTTCCGTTTGGCTAACCCATTAATGATGCTCACACGTAAAGGTGTTAAATTTGCCTAGACAAAAGAGTGTCAAAAATGTTTTGAAGAACTGAAGAGAATAATAGTCAATTCTCCTATATTGACTCTACCATCAAGTAATTATGGGTTCATTATTTATAGTGATGCGTCAATAAAATGACTTGTTTGTGTCCTTATGTAGAATGATAGGGTTATTTCCTATGCATCACGATAGCTAAAAATTCATGAGCAGAACTATCCTACTCATGATCTCGAGTTAGCTGCTGTAATCTTTACCTTAAAGATATGGAGACATTACCTCTATGGTGAAAATGTGAGATATATACTGATCACAAGAGTTTGAAATATATTTTCTCACAAAAAGAACTCAACATGAGGCAAATGCGATGGATTGAACTACTCAAGGATTATGATTACACGATACACTACCACCCGGGGAAGGCAAATAAGGTTGCAGATGCTTTGAGTAGAAATGATCATGGAGTTTTGAACATGATGAGAGTGGAAAGGGATCCTATTTTCATGGATCTAGTAAATATGGATATGGGAATCACCATGGAGGGTGAATCATCAAAACTTTTTGAAATGGTTTCCAAACCATTTTTATTAGAAAGGATAAAGTGTTCTCAGGCAGATGATGAAGAGTTGAAAAAGAATATTAAAGCTTTGAATGATGTGTGATTAAGTGACTTTGTGTATGAAGATGGAATTTAGATACTTGGGAGGACAATTTGTGTTCCCGATATACCTGATTTAAAGAGGGAATTGTTGGATGATTCTCATAGTTCTAATTGCTCTATACACCCTAGGAGCACCAAAATGTATAGAGATTTCAAGGGAAATTTTTGGTGGGACAACATGAAGAGGGAGATTGCTGATTTTGTGTCAAGATGTATGGTTTTTCCACAAGTTAAAGCTGGAAGGCAACTGCCTGGTGGAGTATTGCAACTTCTTCCCATACTTGAGTGGAAATGGGATAATATTACGATGGACTTTGTCATGGGACTGCCGAAGACTCCTAGAAGGAATGACACAATATGGGTCATTATTGATCATCTCACTAAGTCAGCACATTTTCTTGCTTTAAGAGAAGATCTACCACTTGAACTTCTAGCAAGACTATATATTAATAATGTTGTGAGACTTCATGGAGTACCCCTGTCGATTGTCTGGGATCGTGATCCCCGTTTTACATCAAGATTCTGGAAAATTCTTCAGAAGGCCTTGGATACTGAACTTCATTTGAGCACTGCTTACCACACTCAAACAGATGGACAATCCGAATGAACTATTCAAACCTTAGAAGACATGTTGAGATCATGCTCACTTGACTTTCAGGGTATGTGGGATAAATATTTACCTATAGTAGAATTTTCCTATAACAATATCTTCCATTCAAGTATTCGGATGGCACCATATGAAGCATTATATGGAAAGAGATGTTGCACACCAACCTGTTGGGATGACATTTGTGAAATAAAACTGGTAGGCCCAGAACTGGTGGAGGAAACAATGGAAAAGGTGAAGGTAATCCAAAACCACATCAAAGCAGCTCAAAGTAGGCAGAAGAGCTATGCTGAAAACCGAAGGAAGGATTTGGAATTTCAGGTAGGAGATCATGTTTTCCTGAAGGTATCCCCATGGAGGGGAGTTATACGTTTCGGTGAGAAGGGTAAATTGAGTCACAAGTACATCGGACCCTTCGAAATTCTAGAACGAATTGGGGCTGTAGCTTACTGTTTGGGAATACCGCCATGTCTCTCCAAAGTTCACGATGTATTCCACGTATCAATGTTGAGAAAATACATGTCTGACCCAACGCATGTACTCACCTATGAAGAATTAGAACTGGAACCTAACCTGTCTTATTGCAAAGAGTCTGTCAGGCTTCTTGGTACAAGAGAACAAGTGCTGAGAAACCAGACGACTCGTCTGGTAAAAGTTCTATGAAGAAACCATAAGATGAAGGGGGAAACATGGGAAACCGAGCTACTAATGATGAAGAATCAGCTGAGTCTTTTTATACAGTGATATTATATGAAATTTCGAGAACCAAATTATTTGAAGGAGGGGAGAATGTAACACCCCAAGCTTCCACGGTACGCTTCTCTTTGACTAATACAGTAGCGTGTGTTATACGCAACATCGAGTTCTAACACACACAACAACCATTCAAACTAGCAGTTATGAATAGTAATACCTACTTTTTGAAATTTTATAAATTTTATATTTCAAAATGGACTTCATTTTTGGATTCGGAATATCGAAATTATCCTATGTCGAATTTTTGGTATTTTTTCTGAGAACTTCCAATTTTTGATGAATAGTGAAAAATACTTAAAAACAAATTTTTTAATAAAAATATCTTATAGTGATAAATTATAAAATTTAGTGGTTTTAAAGTATAATTATAATATATTTTTACCCTTTTATCTAATGGTGGTCCTTATAATTAATTTCACTTTGAAATTGGACATAAACAACTGTCAATCTTTTGATATATATTGTTTCATAAAAACACGCTATTTGTTGTGACAATGGGAATTAATTATTAAATTAATTAATTCAACATATATGTTTTGAATTTGTTAAAATAGTCATCATTTTTTAATTAGTAATATAACATATAGCGTAGGGTTAATTTTTGGTATTGTTCTGAGAAACTTCGATTTTTTATGAATAGTGAAACCACTAAGGGGTAGTTAAAAAAACTGATTTTTCATTTAAATGAAATTTTACCACCTCTATGATTTGAATTTCTAAAATACAACATACATCATTTTCATTAGGAAGCAAAATGTGGTTCAATGGGATTAAAATAATTTTTGGTGAATAGTAACTTTTAAGTTCTATTAATCATGATTAAAGGTAATTAGTGAAATTTAAGGTAAAAATGATATTATAAAAATATTAAAATACCTTTACACTTATCCTAATCTTATTTTTTGAGTCATGGTTGAACAAGACAATCCATGGGTCAACTTGGGAACCCCATGGAGCCACTTGGGTAAGAAAATGACATTACTAAATTTTTATTTAAAGTAAGAATAAAATTGTCACAAACATGAGTTGTTTTAGTAAAACAATTATTACATGGGGTTATTTAAAGTAAAATTTTCACTATAAATATTAATTGGAAAGCTAAACAGATTTCCTACATCAGGGTAATTGTTTTATAATTTTTAGACATTATATAAATTAAAATATTTATGACACCATGATGATGCAACGATTACATCATTAATTAACGATTTAAATAAAATGAAAATATAATGTAACATCTAAGACATACACTTTTCAAAAACCTATTTAATGGGTATATGTCGAACCATTATCACCTTAGCCACAAAATATATAATTTTGGGACCTTTGAAATCCGAAAATCACTTCATAATAATGTAACATTTCATTACTTTCCAAGAGTGCCCCTCCTCTCCTCTTATAAAAGGCCCCCTCCTCTACCACATTATTCACACCATCAAGCCATTTGGCTTGGCCAAACTCTACCCAAATACTCTCTAAACTTCCCTACATTACTCCTAGAAGCCTCAAATTGGGTATAAGTCTTTCCGAGGAAGCCTTTGGCTCAAATCAAAAAGAGTTACCCGATTTTACGGCAATGTCTTCTCTTATGTTATTTTGAATTATTTAGCTTCTCCAACCCCTTAAACGCTTTTTATTCCTTTCTTTTGTAACAAAACCTGTATCTTCAATATAATAGGATTATGTTATGATAAATATTTGATTTACACTAACACACATCTTCATCTAATGGTTAAATAACATATTGTTTCTGTGGGTGGCGAAATACTGCCTCACGCAACGATGATTGTTCAATATTTTTTAACACCTCTAATGGTGGCCATTATGATTAATCTATTTTTATATATGATATATATTATGTTTTTTTCATTATTATTCTGTATTTTTCATTTTTGACATACCTTTATGATTTCTATTATGGGTAAATGCGATAATTTCATTTTAGGAAGTGCGGACTACCGCCCCCTCAAAGTGATTTGAATCGTTAATGCCATATGTGGGATGTATAAAGGATGGAGTTAATGATATTATATATGATTTTATACTGGAATTATAATACACCTTTATATAATTATGATTTCAGTCCATTAAATATGAAATAGAAATGAAAGTAGCGTTCATGCGTACGTACGACTTACCATCTCTATGAACGGTGCATTTCATTTCTTACCTCTAAATGTTACGTAATATTATGAATTAATGTATATACTAGATATATATGATATATATGATATCTACATCATGAATATAATTATGGATATAATGGATATTTTACCACATGAACAACTTGTAATTATAAGAAGTTTATTTTTCACTCAAGTACCAAAGATCGACAAAACGACCGTTATTAACATAAATAATTACATAATGTTCATAACAAGGTAATAAGTTATATAAAAGGAATAATAAACTTAAAAATGGTTCTTAAGGAATTATAAATAAACTCTATTTTATTATTCAGGAGGTTAAAGAACGGTAGAGTCAAGATGGACAAAAGGTATGGGAACTTCTTAACCCAATTTTTGTTCTTTGGGTTAATCTCCTACTTCCAAATTATGTAATGATATTATTATGTCCTATATTGTATTTTTGACTTTCTTTATTTGTAAATATATTGAATTCACATAATATATATACTTTATTTAAAAAATTATATTTGTAAGGACTTCGTCTCAATCTCCTTTCATTGAGGCATATTTTATTTTATACACAACTTTCTCTTATTCGGTGTATAAACCCTTTTGACTTTTACGTTTATTCAAAAGGAATATTTTTTATATGAATCATTTTACTAAACGACAAAAGTGAATATTTTTTTGTCATATGTATGTGGAAATAGAAAATTCTCCGCCACCATGACCATTATTTGAGTTTCAGCTTCCTCTACAAGCCATAACTTTTTTAAAATGAAAAATACATACCATGTTTTAATTTTCTTTTAATTTGGTATCGAAAATGGTTTTGATAATGTTTTTATTATATCAATGTGTTGTATTGATATCTTGTGATTGAAATGTGGAAATGTGATGTTTCCTTTATGCATGTTTTATGTGATACGATTATGTTATGGTTTATGATATGTTTAAACCTTTTCATATAAGGAATGTATTGGACTTAATAAGTGACGGGTGGAGCCCACTATAGCTCCTCGATGCATCGGCAGGTCTCATGAGACAAAATAGTGTCTTGGAACGAGGCCTTGACAAAATATTATTTGTAGTCTTGGCACGAGGCCTTGGCTACGTGGTTAAGATAGTCTGGAATTATTCATTCCATCATTATGAAAGTGGTTATTGATATTGCATGTGATTATTTGACCAATAGAATATCCACGTGAATAAGTAAATGGAATTATCTCATTTTAATTTTTCCATATTATGTTGAAGTTTATGTTTAAAAGGCTTTGGTTTTAGTTATACATTGCCTTAAATTTTCTTGTTTATTTATGAAAGCTTCCACTATATTGTTATCCTTACTGAGCATCTAAGCTCACCCCTTTCAGTGTTTTAGTTTTTCTAGGATGTGAAGTAGTATATTATGAATGACCTGCAGGGATAGTATGAGTGGATATGAAGATAATATGTTGTTGTAGTTTTGTTTTACTTTATGATGTAATGTAAGACTTATGAATGTATATAGTGTTTCCAAGGCTAATAAACTAATTGGTCTTTAGAGACTTGATCTTTTGTGATCATGCCAATGTTACGCAATAATGCACCGACTCTGGGTAACTGGGGTCGAGGCGTTACAATGTTTGAGATAATAGAGAGTGAAATGGAGAATTTTATCATCTTAAAGATCATTTTGTACATAGAGAAAGGTATAGTTCCATCCATATATTGAATAATCATTGTGTTTATACATTTCATTAGTTGATATATATTTTATTAAAAGAATGTGATTAGAGATAGACTCTTAAATCTCTAGATGGGTAGAATTTATGTGAGATTAATATAGATAGAGTAATTATTAATGTTTGAGGTATTATAAGTACATGGTTTTAGGAGAACTATTTGACATGATATAAAATTTTAATGAAAAAGTAAGAAGGTTCTAAAAATGTTTAAATTTCCATTTAAATCAAGGATTTCTATGTGGATAAAAAATATATAATTCGACAGACTAAATATTTAAAACAAATATTTTATGTATAAAAATTATAGTAGACTCATACGAGTTGAATAATTCTACTCAATAAGATTTTTAGAGAACAAACTAAAAATAATGTTTCAAACATTATGTTTTATAATGAAGTAATTATACTTATCAAAAAAATGGTATTTTTGAATAATAATATAATATAGTATATGTTTTCTTTAAAACAAAATATATATAAAGGTACAAGTTATATTTTTCATCAATATAAGATTAACCTCAGTCTAAGTATTGAGTGAAAATATGTGGTTATTTTCAAAATGTAAATAATGACATGATTTTACTATGGGATTTTAGATAACTTATTTTGAATAAGAATATAAATAAAGTAGGAAATGTAATTTATAAATTGAAATTTCATCCCATATTTGATATTGTAAATTAGGACAATTATTTTAATCCAAAATTGTATTTTCCAACCAAAGGGTTCTGTAAAAAATCCATTTCTAATTGTAAAAAAAATACTCAGTAATGAGGTATATAGAGTGATCAGTCGCTCATAATGATAAAGAATTCATAGATTTTTTAATGAATCTTGATATGTGATTCTATTTAATATTTACCCTTTCTATTTATATGAGTTTACTTTTTTGATGACGTGTATAAGAAAGTAATATTGGAAGATGGATTTCATTGAGAAGAAAGGATGTTATAAAATACACTATTGAATATCTATTTATACTCAAAGAAATAGATGAATATATGGTGTTTATAGGTTTATATCGTATTCAATATATTTCTAAAAACTATATAATATATGCATTTTATTTCATCCACCACAAACAAAAAAAATTAGAAAATTATTACATAGGTTGACACTGGAATCGTGAAAAATTATTTCACTCATTTAATATCATTATATACTTTATAAGATTACTAATAAGGGTTAGGAATGGGTTTTTTTATAAAAACATATTCCATCAATGATTGAAGAATCCATAATGAGTGTATATGACCTCTTAATGATCAATGTATTTTGAATCATTATTCTAACATTTTATATTATTGTGAATCATCGGTCTTAACTACATATTTTTATGATAATGAGACTCTAACCAATATGTATTGAGGTGAAACAATAAGACATCCCTAAGGAACTCACAATAAATGGTCTCTCACTATGGCAGTAACAAATGAAATATCCATTTGTATTACATAACTTCCTACATCATAAATTAATAATGTCTCGTTGGTCACAAGTTGTATATCTCTATAGATATACAATAAATTGTATCATTTATAGGGGTATCATTACACACTAAGGTTCTTCTCATGATAATAATCTATGCCTACAGGAATTAGATATCACCTACTTTTTATCATTGGCATTCCAGTCCAAAAAAATGTAATTATTATAAAATCCCTTTTTTAGTTGATATCCTTTTTAAAATCATGTTTAGGTGATAAGATTTTAATATTATTTTTTATTTACATAAACATTAGTATAAAAAACACTAGTAAATAAAGTGTTAGTTTTTATATGTTCAAATAGTATGAATTAAACAACCACATTGAATTCAATCACCCCATCTCAATGGTCAGCACACCTTTAATAGTCCTTAAAATTTTTTGATGGAAGAATATAAAATACCCTGGGTAAATCCACTATTATAAAATCTAGTGTTTATTGATCTCCCTATTAATATCTAATTCACTAATCCAAAACTTGAATATCCTTGGAATCATATTCATTATCTTCCAAATAAACCAAACCAAGATGTCATGAAAATGATTTATCTACTATAAATAATAAATCATAATCCCAAGGATATGAGATATTTTTAAAATCACATAAAATTACACTCATTACATTAATAAAATCCAATTCAATACACACACATATAGTGACCTTCTATTGTATGATGTATGATTCCCCCACATGTAATTATTCTTTTAATCAATGATAATTCCCCTAATAAATACCAAATGTTGATCAAGATCCGAGCATTCAATCAGAATGTATATGTGTGTATATATAGGGTTTCTCTAGCCTACATCTCACAATATTCTCAAATAATGTAAAAACATTACAAAACCATCACGTTCTTCACATGTTCACCCTCAACACTCTATCTTAAACCATTCTCTGATACTATTATATCATGATCCAGCACCTATGTAGTCCTCTTGAGTAACTGAAAAGATCAAGAGTGTCCAATGAATCCTAACTCAAGTAGGTAATGTGTAAGAAACTGTATCCAAAAGATTGAATTCATTTTATAGGAACATTTAAACATTTTATTTGAAAATCCAAAAATCAAGAATAATTTTTTTTCACAACTCTTAATGAAACTATAAGAAAACATTATAATCCATATAATTTCATAATATATTATAGAACTCACAAAGTAGATTAATTTAATTAATAAAATATATCTACAATAATAAATTCATATATACTCAACAAGAATTGAAATAAAATATATAGACTACTCAGACACCAACCAACAATTATGTTCTCTTAACTATTAAGGGGAAACACAACATTAATGATAGTTATATAAATCTAAAAAACATAATATAAAATAAATGTTGTGTGTAAATAATACCCAGTGGGTTCATCCTTAAGAAATATCATTTGACAATATAATGGTAGAAAATAAAATCAACATTAAATTATATATAATGAATAATATAGTGCTAACCACTAAAAAGTTATTTCCAATTTCATACAGATCTGACCACAAGAAAAATCTCCTAAACACAATATATCTAAATAAAATACCCACCATTAATATATTATACCATAATATTCCTATATAAACAAATATGAATAAAAATCAAATCAATTAGTCCTTATATATCAATAGAACATATCATCCTCAATAAAATGAAGAATTAGGTTTGTAGGATTGTAGCATGTGAATAATGGAATGTTTCATCACATATAATACAACATGTATTTGGGTAATGAGAATAATCCAAAATATTTGAATTAGAATTTATTTAATACAAATTAAGAATGTATCATGTATGAAATGGTGGGTACTAAATCAAGCATCAATCAAATTTTAACAAAATTAGATACTCTTAATATCAATAAATCGGTGTATCAATTCTCAATTTCCATCAATAACCTAATTAATATTGTATCATTATTATATCATTCTTCTCATTTCATTCATCACACAATTTCATACAGATTCACTCACTCAACAAAAATGATTCCATATTCAGGAAATATATTTAATATAATAATATCATAAATTTATTTATCAATAATACACTCTATATATTGTTACTACCATCATTGAAATATAATATCCATATCATTCAATAAAATTACATCTTCTATAATCCAAAAAACACTTTTTTGAGTAAATATCTTCATAATACAAAAAATAGTTATTATATCAATTGTTTACACAACAATTCATTATTTTCAAAATATTACATCTAAATAACTCTCTCTCAATATCCACTTTTAAAATTTTTCTATAAAATAAAACATACATAATTTATACTAGGAATATATTTATAAAGTTAAATACGTATATAAAATTTAATTAATTTAGTTTTAATTCATCATTTAATAATCCACTTCCCCCATCTTCCAAAAATTCCAAGATAGTTCATAATATATTTAATTAATTAAACCATGATGAAATTTAAAAAATTAAATATCACACCCATATTAATTTATATATTTTTTCATATCAACCTTATAAAAACATTCATACATATATGATAACATAAATATGATAAATATATAAACATATATTAAATAGTTTTTTCTCACCTATCTAAATTCACAATTCTAGATTTTTTTTTCAAAATAATGATTTAGAAGGGTATATTTGTAAATAGAAACAATCAATAATAGTAGAAGAATCTGTAATTTTTTTTCATTAACAAATAAAAAATCATCTAAACAAATCATCTAAAAAAATATGATATAATTTATATAAAATATCTAATAGTGAGTGTGAAGATATCTAAGGGGGAATTTGTTTTGAAATAATTTCATTTAGTGGTCATAATTTGAACATCTGACATCCTGTATTGCTAAATATTTCATTGAGAGATCCAAATAATATCCTCATAGATGCATAAAAATTATAACAGGCATTTAGGTCCACAGAGGCATGTTAGATGGTATCTTAAATTCTAAAAAAATAAATAACACAAATTAAAAATATGTTCAGGGTTAATCAGAATGGATTTGTCAAAAAAATTATACAAGAAATATTCATTGTCTAGAAATAATGATGAAATATCATACATTGAATTAACCACGTACTTGGTCAGGAAATTTATGCTACAAATGTATTTCTTAAATTTATTATTTCTAAACATAAATCTAAACATGAAGCTAACCATGAATCTTCATAGGGAATATGAAAACACCCATCCATAAATAGGATTTCAACCAAACATGAACCCTATAGTAAAATCACATTTATTTACCAAATAATATAGTGAAATGTTTTTATATCATAATGTTCTTTATATCACATTCTACTATAAAAGATTGAAATACCCGGCAAAACCTAATGTAATACTATCTTTAATTTTCCAATCTCTCTCATATTTATTTACCTATTAAATATACGATAACATGAAAAAACATAGCTATAATACATATAAATATTTATGTAATGGCATGAAATTCTAAGAGAAAATTTCCTTTAGAAATTGAGTACATTGGCATCTTGATTTTAGTAAATGCCAATGTTATATGAGAGAACATATTTATTATAAAATAACACATAAAAAATATATGGATTAATTGGAATCAAAAACTAAAAAAGTAATTTTATTTTAAAATATTTCCAACTAATATATGAACCTAGTCAACTATTTTTATGGAAAACCTAAAAATAAAATATTATTGTAGTGAAAAAGTAAAGGAGAAAATAAAATATGAATACAAAATAAAGGTATATAAAAAATATTAGATGAAGACTGAATTTTTAAAAACGTAAACATACAAAACATTCTATTCATGTCAGACTTTTTTTATTTGATTATAGTCTATATAAATAGATATTAAATAGTGTTAGTAACATCATTCAACCCAACACCACAAATCGATGTCTATACTCATGTGTACTACTGTACCATAGGTTCACCTCCTCATACACCATAAGAATCCAACATGTTATATTAGTCTAAAGTAGTGTAGTGTGGAGAATAAATATATAAATTAGTGTAAAACAATGTATGATGTAGGGAAATTATATGCACAATCAATATCATTAATCTGTAGAATAAATTCCAACAAAAGTGCCTAAAAATAATTAAAATATGTAATGTAACATTACTTTCACTATATTCTCCATGAAATATTTTCTTAAACCAAAATAAGATCATGAATATATCATACATATAAGAAATAAATGAAAAAACTATAAATAAAATTAGAAAATTGTGCCATGTCATTTCCCAGTCCTAGATTCCATGTTCTAACCTAATAACACAAACCATCAGGAATTAGTCCTTCCCCATACTCAGACATTCGATAAAGTTGTGTCTAATAGATTACCATAGTATCATGAAAGGTTGTACTCATCTCAATATGGGTCCCAAAATTCCTCTTGTAGGTCTTTCTTTAATCCCCATGTAAACTATGCATCGTGATCGATGAAAATAATTGTGTGTACCTTGTGAAGGAAAATGATATCCCATACGTACAGATTCCCCAAACTCTCCACCAATCTATTCTTATGAAAGGAAGTGTTCCAACATCATGAGTCGATCTAGAATCCCCCAAATTATTTCATGGATCTTCCTAATGTTTTTAATCCTTGTTATGAAGTCCATGGATATTTTACCCCACTTCCATTCTAGGACCTCCAAAGGCTACAAGAGACATTCCACTACATGATGCTTTGTATTCACCTGATAACAAGTGATGCACAGAGAGATGAAATAATATATGATATGTATCATAGAAGACCACCAAATCTAAAAATTATGGAATCTAAAAATCATCCCAACAATACTATTTATAGCCATGAGAGAAGTGTTTAACTCTTGCAACCCCTCCTCCTGCAATGTGAATGGAACCACTATTTTCCCCTAAAATAAGAAGATTTGATTTCATCTTTAATAATATCCATCTAGTGGGTTTCATATTGATATCTGATTATGTATGACCTCATATTCAATATCTATATATTTGGACTCTCTCACACACTCAAGAAGTGAAGGTGTAGATTCCATCGACTGATGAAATTTCATACACTCAGGCTTCACCAGGGTTAGCCGCATGGAAGCTAAATTCTATAAATCCTCCTATACTAAGAGATCCTAATAATTCTAGCTAAGAAAATTTTCTATAACATATCCCATCCATGGAGTATAAGAAATGTTGAATACATAGTCCCGCATGACTTCCATCCAGTTTCATTGACATAGGTAAAGGTCTCTTGGGGTGAAAAATTAACAGCAACTCTAGTGGTCTGAGTAAACCACAAATACCTCTCTCTAATGATAGTGTCCCTACATCCTCATCATGAAGACTACCACATACAGCTCTAGTTCATGAGTCACATAGTTATTCTCATTGTGTCTCAATTGCTTTGAATTATTTGTAATGAATTCTCATATCTACATCAATATGCTACTGATCATTGCTCTAATTAGATCACAATACACTACAATCTCAAAAACTTCCTCTAGTTGTCCCAACATAGGATCACTCATCAGCCTCTACTTCAACTCCTCAATAGACCTTGGGAACTTATTAGACCTAGTAAATGGGTGGCCTTTCTATTTAAGGGATGAAAAATGGTATTCGATTCTCAAAAATTCTCCCAATAATCTTGTATATTACCCCGCCAAGCCACGGAATCTCCACACCTATAACAAGTTCTTGCATGGATCCCAATAAAGTACTACATTTATATTTTCTATATCACAGCTAAAACATGTTTATAATTGACATTCCATATTAAATGAACATCATGTTTCTAGAACATACGCTTAGAGAGAATTTTGTAGAGATGTTTCTCTAGAAGAAAATGAAGAAGCATACTCAAGATGTTCCCATGATCCTTCTCTAATGCAGAGTAGATGAGTATGTCATTGATAAACACAAAAAAAAATTGGACCATCTATAGATGGGATACCAGGTTCATCAAATACATAAACATGGAATGGGAATTCATCACACCAAGGGGAATTACTAGAAACTCATAGTGATTTTAGAGACATCAAATGACAACTATGGAATATTAGCATCTCGATACACTAACTGGTGGCATCTGAATCTGAGATCAGTCTTTGTGAACCATCATAGTCTTTAAAAATGTTCAAATAGGTCCCCAATCCAAAGAAAATGCTTTCTTGTTCTTTTTCATGTCCTAGTATAGGTAATGATAATCCACAAAAATCCATAAGCTCCCATAGAACGTTTTTACAAAAAAGACTATAACATCCCAAGGGGGACACACTATGTATGAAGAAAACATTCTTTGAAGGTAAATTAACTACAACTTTACTTCATGGATCTCCTTAGGTTTCATTCGATATGACAGAAAAGATATCAGGGATTTTCCTAGATGCATTTGGATGCAAAGCTCCATCTATCGTCTCAAAGGATTTCTCAGAACATCCGTAGGGAGTGCATCCATATAGTCTTTCACATTTTAAGAAACATAGATTATTGAAGATTCTGATGCAACATGGATTAATCTCCAAAAATAATGTGTGATGGGATCCAACATATCTCTTAAAGATCCCTCTTTACCTTTCTTGATATCTCTCTCACCGGAAAAGGATAATCTTATCCCATCATCATGTAGGCATTTGACTTTTCTATGGTGAATGTTGACCTGGAATCAAACCATGGATAACCAATCTCTATCCAAGATGATGTCACATGGTTACATCTTTATTACCAAAAGTTCCCACATGAACCACTCTCATCCAATGGAAATCTCTCACTGGCAAAAAATGTCAATATCGAAGAAGAATTCTATGTAGGAACCTCAATATGATGATGATGTTCTAGAACATCAACAAGGATATCCATCTCTCACAATAGAAGTATAGAGATAAAAGAATGACTGAAACCCTAATCTTCTATTACTGGGGAATGTGTTCAATACACACATATCGTACCTTATATCATCTCATATGATACAGGAATGTAGACATCCAAAGCCTATAGTAGTCTGCAGCACCAAATACCAGCTCTCTGATCTTTACATGGGCTACCTGGTAGTTATGGGGGAAGGATTTAATAGTGTATTACTTCAAATATAACTCCAAATTCTCTTTTAATAGCTCATCCTCCTTGAGGACTACCCTATCCATATCTAGTATATACTTGATCATGGTTATGCCTCAACTTTGGCGGCCCATCAGCTATGTACCTGGACTTCTCTGCATGTCTGGTTAAACAGTCCCATTCTAGGTTATCTCACCCATCATAAGTAAATAACCACCCTCTCTGGGATTTAATAGTCTTCTGTGCTATCTTATCCCCATGTTACAATGTTCTTGAGTTTTCTCGTGAAAATTTATCCTTCTCAGAGATTAGGGAACCAATCCTCAACTAGCTAATTTAGATGACTCAACTCCCTTAGACCCATTACTAGATACATCTACTTTTTATCCCTATAAAAGAAATTTATATTTCCCTAATTACCTATGTAGACTCCCGACACTGGTGGGGATATACAAGGGTACATCACTGGCCCTGATCTTTTTGTGGAGCCCCAACTCAAACTTCTATGCTTGGAAGAATTTGTATCGTATCTTGTCAAGAGAGTAGTGTGTAATGTTTTTGAACTTATCCAATTACATAAACTCTTTCATCCATCCATGCTGATGTTCTTGGAGCTCATGTATATAGAGTTAGTATAAGAAAGAGGGGTAGTACTCCTCTTGGAATAATCCTTTCAATTCACCCCATGAGAGTGTCAACTCATAACTCATCTTATTAACTAGTTTCCCCATTTACCCAGTTGCTCCATGAAAAAATATGGCTTCCAGTTCTGTCACTTGTTCCGTTACGGTCCAAAAAGTCCTGGAGATGTGTACCAATGATTTTAGCCAATTGTGTAATGCATATGGCTATTTCTTTCCACAGAAACATAGTGGTCTCTGACACTATAACATGTGGAGTATTCTAAGAATGTGCACATAATAAGACATCTCCACATGGATGATATACTGCTTGATAGGTGGAGGTGATGCTACCTACCCACATAGAGTATGGGGATCATGGGATAGTCCCAAAACCTATTCCTCATAGCTCATAGTGTCTTTGTCATGAACCAGATCTCGTATCCAAGCTAGTTGGCATTAAAGAGGCATCCTAAAAGATATTAAAGAGTTCAGTAGTCATATTATGATGATGATGATATATATAAATAAAAAATCAATGGGGTTCTGAATCAATAAGGAATGTAAAAAATCCATCATTTGTGATGCATGATTAATTGATCCTTGGAAAATAATTCTTTCTATTCCTAATCGACAAGTAGGTAGTCAGAGTCCAAGTGAATAGATACGTTTACCACCCATACAATCAATAGAATTCTGATGTGGAGATTTGAAATCAATACACTTTGACATTGTTTTCCTAAATCCAAAAAATAAACATAAGGGGAAAAAAGAAAAAAACAACCCTTGTACAAAAAATTATCCGAAATCAATTTTTCATGACCTAGACAAAGCCAGGGTTCATGAAAAAACTGCCCCAAGACCACGACAAGAGGTTAGGGAGTGGCGACTACTGAAAAATGGATAAATTATACGAGGATTCCTTTCCCAATGTACATTTTCATGCACGCATACAACTCAATGAAAAAGTCCATAGGGAAATAAATAAAGGATACAAATGGGTATAAATAATCCAAATGTGAAAGAAACTCTCAAAAATTAAATGTAAGGTATTGTAAACTCTATGTAATAGAGGGAAAATATGTGCCGAACCAAAAAATGTGTCCCAATATGATAGAAAATGGAAAAGTAAAATAACTGAGAGAGACACGTGCTTGAATCCCATGATACAACCACTGTATGTGTTCCATGCCCCTCGTATCCTGAAAATCCTCTAATTTCATGTTAAGACTATTTTTCTTCACTATAAGACACGACATGTGTACGAAATACCTATATAGGGGTGAGTATAAACAAACCCAGTAGGTATCCCCAATATTTGAAAGAGGGGCAGTATGAGCTAGAATAGAAGATGAAGATAGATGATACAAAAGGTATAGTGGAAGAATACTTATTATCCCAACAAGAGTTATAGTAAAATCATCCACGCATAAGGTGATAAATATAGTGAGTAGATGAACTATCCCTCAACCCTTCACCCCTATAGCCAGAGATTAGACTCATCCAACCACAATAATCTAGATACAAAAAAGCATGTGACATACTTTGTGTGTCTTGGCCTCTAAAGTAACGAGAGTAACCAACCCAAATGAGTGGGTAACAACAAATGATATGTGTATTAATATACATTCTCAGTCAATGAAACCCTAATGGGAGAGTAGCAGATCTCCAAGTCACATATCATCCTAAGAATAATGATTACCCAATAGTTTCAAATGTCCATAAATGATGCCCATTATATCATGCATCTTCTCTAACCACGCATGTCAAAGGAACTAAATCACCATGAATAATACTAGCCACTTTTCGCAGCACTGACTTGCTGACATGGTTTTTCGTTATGTCATAAAAACGTGTCTTAGTGGGGAATGTTAACGTATTCCTTGTGAGTCCAAAGCAACATAAAACCACATCCCATTACTGTGGAACATAGTAGAGGTGCCAAACTATCTTGGTAAGGATCCCATGACCTGGTACTGTAGGGGGTCCAACATTTCAAGTCACTGAGTAAATCCCCTACATAGCCCCGATGCGGGGTAATGCTTGGAAAAGGTCATCGAGGAACTCCAATCCCCATATTTGGAAGAGGGTAACACATAGGAATGGTCATTGGGGAACATAACTACCCATTCATACTAATGGGTAATGCCTAGAATAAGCCTTTGGAGAACTCTACATCCCAGCCCTACTAGAGGGTAACAACAAAAAATGGTCTTCAGGGGAAACCCACTTCCTATTCCTACTAGAGGGTAACACCTAGAAAAAACTGCTGATCTTGTACGATTGTTTCCATTATTGGGAGTCAAATTATTGAATTAAAAGCCTATAAATTTTCAAAAAATATCTCAAAACATGAAATCTAAAGTAAAACACATTTTACATGGAAAACACTCTTGATAGGATTCTCATAGTCCAAATTCTGAGTTTAATAGAAGGAGATATGAGAGGTAGGAGTTCCCAAAAGGGAAACTACGGGGACACCACATGTAAGGGGTACCACTCAGAATGTGGAACCACTCTGATTCCTTTCCATATTCATTTATTAGAACCATGATTCTTGACTATGTATAAGTACATGACATGTATGTTAAATACACAGTGTGTCCATTCTATCAGGGCTCGATGCCCTGTATTACCGGTTGTGTCCTTGTACTCAGACCACATTCTCGTGAAATTTAGTACAATGTATGTTGGTCCACATGGGATGTCACCCATGAGATAAAACTCTGTTTGTGTTATCTAACATGGAGTCCCCACCTGTGTGACCCATCACATAGCTTGTACCATGTATTATGGAATACATGGAGTGTGAGGGATGTTTACATAAAGTGTCATCCATAACATATCTAAAACCCCAATGATTCCACTAAGGGAGGATAAATGACATGTTTTCTACTCACTATAGGGTGGGTGGTCATGTTTTCTACCAAAATCAAATATTGGAGCTCTATGCATGGATTGATTTGAATTCCTTGGATTTCGACTCAATATATGGCTGAAAATGAAGGATCTATAAATAAATTGAAAATCCCTTCTGTTGTTCACTAGAAAATAGAAACCGTTCTTTTTTCGAGTTTCACCATTCATTTCACAAGAATCCATCACTTCCAAAGCCTTCAATTAATACACTAATCTTCAAATATGGCATCCTCACCTTACAATGATCCCAGATCTATTCCATGCATTTCGACATGTTGTTTTTCTATTGATCCTCAAAAATATCGGGGTTTGATTGAGCATGGAATCACCCAGCATTGTTGATTTGGAACAATGGGGTTCTAACCAATGAATAGTGAAATGTATATTTAGGATAGAGGGACTACAACATATTATTCAATGATCATTGTACAAGATTTATTTTACAATGATCATGGATGTGATATAGTGTCAGATAATAAAACAAAATAAATAAATTCCAATTCATTGGAACCTGAAAAGGATATTGGGGGTGTAAATCAAAGAACTGTTTTCAGTCAACTCAATAATTTAACTCAAATTCTTAAAAACATCAAATTAAATGTCTTAAATCGGATTGGATCAATCACTGGTGAAGAACGTGCTCACACAATGATTTGATTGTGCTATGGTGTTTATTGTGTGTTGATTTTCCTTGACCATGGGATCTGTAATTGATCACTAAAGGGTTTTTAATGAAGGTGTAGGGGAGGATATCACTACTAAAAAACAGAATGATCAACTAATTGTATAAAAACCAATATAGTTATATATTTGTAAACATATCAATTTGTAAAATTATAAAAAACCTTATCTTTACTACACACATGAACACGATTCATTAAAAAAACATGGACATAAGAAAAATATGAGGAAAAATCGTTATAGTACCTTTGGGGAATATGAACATTACATAACAACTTATAACATAAATCAAAACATCTTTACTGAAATATTCCTTTACATGACCACATCATTCCTTCGTACATAACATTGCATGGGATAAAATGAGGACGTGCATAAGAAAAGGGTTAGCTAGAATGACAATTAAGGGATAAAACAATTCATAATAGGAAAAATATAGTACATGTTATGAAATATGAAAATCAATGTATCACAAGAGAAATAGGAACATAAAATCATGATATAGCCTGATTATCATAACATGGAAATGTGGCTACAACATTTAACATGATATTAGCATGAGCCAAGGATCTTTGCCCATGGAGAATGAATAAACCCTCATTGAACTTGAATTATCTTGAGTAAAACCTCATTTCACTTGACGTATCATGGTACTAGTCTTTTCCCAATGCATTGGAGCGCTATCAGTGTCCACCCTTCTTAATCATTTCATTGCATCCATAATTGTGCCATGTGCATCATATAACATGGATTCATTAAAATCATCATTTATTCCATGATAAATGAATGTACAATTAATACATGAAAAGCTATAATCAATAATTAAATGTGAATAATGGTGAATACCCTTGATAGAGAAAGGTTCATGGTATTCACTACACAGTGAATTTGTTGTGGTAAATCAAGGTGCAATTTCGGCCGCATAACAGCATGACATAAGAATTTATGAAAATGGTTGATGAGAGATAAAGAGGTGTATCATCATATTTAAAATAAATGGAATGTAAGGTGGTTATATATATACATTTACCAACATATGTAATCTTATTTAGATCATAATACAAACGACTTGATTGAATGTAAATTAGGAGAGAGAAATCCATTATGAAATATCGTCATGGTAACAGGTGTACATGAGAGGAATTGATGAGTGTGAAAGGGGTTATCATAAATAAAAAATAAGGAGGTAAGTATATTTAATGTGAAAAATCATACCCCAACAATTTTAATTGAAAATAAATCGGTATAAAAAATAATGAAACTTGGACAAAAGTGAGATAGGAGGAAATCCCTTACGTGGAAATTTGATCCCAATGGCTTAGGAGAGGTTTGACTGAGGATTCATGGGATCTTGAAGATCCTTAGATGGATTATAAAGAGTGGAGGGGATATGTTTGTTGAGATACAAATGGTTTTAGTGAATATTAATTTTATATTGAGTGGGATTATATAGGAATGGAGAGGGAATTCTTTATTATTTTGTTTTTGGACACTTCATATTAAACTAATCAAAACCCCAAAGCAACCCATGGATTTTGCCAATGGTTTTTACCAAAGGTGTCTGAAAAAAATTATATTATATGTCCAATTCCAGAAATCATTAAAATATTATGCTTTCTTATTTGGAGGTGAGTCACACTCTCAAGGAAATCATTTTAAAATGTTAAAATATTTTATAAGTATAGGAGGGTCCACTAAGAAACCATAAAATTAATCATAAAATATAAAATTGAATTATTTTAATGGTAAAAAATAAATTTTCCAAACATCACTTTAATTTTATATTATTACATCACTATTGGGTCATTATGAGGTCATAAAACAAGTTATATATTTAAACAATATTTAATTTTTACCCAAATAATCAAATATCTCAGAAAATTATAAAAAATTCACCATTAAATTATATCAATGTCCTGAATCAATAAATTATATTGATTTTATCTAAATAGTGTTCTAAATTTGTGAATTTTAAATTTTAAATAAAAGCCTATATTTATTGAAAATTTATGGGTTTTGATAAAAACATCTTTCAAACCTTAATAAAAATTATATTTGTACTCATAAAAATAATATGATAACTTATATTTAATAAAATTTAATTTTCTAGTAATATTTTATAAAAATATTAGTTAATTAAAACCCATTAATTAATCAATATAGATTTATTAATTGAATATTAAATAAAAAACTATTTTTTCATTAAAACCTATATACAAAGTAATAATAATAAAATGAATGTATATTATTTATTATATAAAAAAATAATGCATATACTCCTAGTTCTTGGGTCCTGATACATAACACCTTATAACACATGCATAGTACCTAACACTAATGTGGACGATGGTGACAGACTCTTTGGGTGGCTCAGATAACATTGCTATGGTGGTAATCTCTATTAACTTCCAATTTTCCCATAGGAGGATCCATTCAAGCTTAACCTTTTGAAGCTTGGCTTGGGATTGGTCAAGATAAAATCCTAGTGACTTTATGTCCATTTTGATCTCTAAAAATGTGCTTTCTATGGAGAAATTCTACTAGATGAGGCCATCACATTTTTTGTCTGAGTATATAAGATTTTTGAAAGCCATGTATTTCTACTAATCAGGTGATCACTGTTCAATGGCTCTATTAGAAATGGTTACAATTATTAACAGTATCTTAAATACCAAAAACCTAAACACATGGATGTTAATATGTTTTATATATCCATTTTACATAATAAGACATTTAATTAGATCAATAGGATGTTTCATTAATAAAAATATTGGTTCGTTATAATCATCCCCTTTATGAAATTTATCCCTTAAAATTTCCTTTTGACACACTATAACGAATAAGGGAAACTTTACTTCATCACTTCCTCTAATTCCAACACCGTCCCTCTAAGATCTTGTTTCCCTAGAAAACCTTATCAAGTAGAATTGACTTATTTTATAGAAATTTTCCCCTATGCTCTAAGATCTTCACTGGATTATTTTCATAGGATAGGTCATTCTCTGATGGTACCACCTCTAGACTGAGTACATGTGATGGGTTAGGAATGTACTTCCTAAAGAGTGGTTCATGGACGATATAATGTACTACAAACAGGTTCTTTGGGAGTTCTAGTCGATAGCCACTACTCTAATGGGATCAAGGATCTCAAAAGGGTCGATGTAACTTGAACTAAGCTTTCCCATCTTCCCAAATCTCATAACTATATTCCACGGTGATAGGAGGGGGAATACTCTTTCTCCAAAAACAATCTCCAGGTCTAGTCCACGATTATCATAATAGATCTTTTTTCGACTCTCAGAAACATTAATGTGCTATTGGATGGTCTTACCATTCTCTACCATTTCTTGGACCAGTTTTGGGACAAGGAGTTTTCACCACCAATCTTCATACCAACATGTCGGTGTTCTACACCACTTCACATAATGGTTTTTATAAAAATATATTTGGATTCTTGAGTGGAAACTGCTATTTTATGAGAACTCAATAGAAGGAAGATTTTTATCCCATCCCTATTTGATTTCCATTGATCATGCTCTCAACATTTCATCATGAGTTTGGATAGTTCACTTAGATTTTCCATCATTTTGATGATGATAAGTCGTAATAATATTTAGTGCAGTATTCACAGCATGGTGGAAACTCTTCCTAAAAATAGAGGTGAATCATGTATCTCGACCAGATACAATAGGTTGTGGAACTCTATGGACCCTTACGACTTCACTGATGTATATCTATGCTAGTTGATCCAATGAGAAATCCTCTCAAATTGCGACAAGGTGTGTAGTCTTTGTAAGATTATCCACAAGAACCCAGATTGCATTGTTTCCCTTTTTTGTCTTTGGAAATTTCTCTACAAAGATCATGGTGATTTTCTCCCATTTACATACTGATATGGGTAATGGTTTCATCATACAATAAGACTTTTTCCACTCATAATACACTTTATAAAAAACCAGGCACATTTATGTATACTCAATGATATCCTTATTCATGTTATCCCACCAATAATGATCTTGGAGATCTCGATACATATTTTTTGTTTCCTAGGTGAATGGAGAAATTTGAACAATTTGCATCATCCAAATGTTCTTTCTATAACTCCAGATTTGATGGAACACATTGTCTTGATCCAAATCTCACAATTCCTTCTCCATTAACTTAGAAATCCGATGATTTCCCTATTTTTGATAGTATCCACTTTCTTTGTAATTCCTACATCATCTATTTGAGAAACCTTTAATCTTTCCAAAATAGACAGTTGAGAAATGATTTTTTAAAGGATTGATGATGTTCCCTTATTTATGATTACCAAGTATATCATTATCAAATCGAATAATATTGGATCCTTTTCAATTATCTTTAATGATAGAATTCTGTGGTCCTTTCCCCATAGTCCATCTGCCCCATTGTTCCTTTTCTCAGGGTGGTAATAGATTGATCAGTTATAGTTTTGATCAGCTCTAAACATCTTTATTGGAACATATTCAAATCTTCATGTGTGAATATATACATGATTCATTTTTGATTTATATATATTTCACACTTCTCCCGAAAGAGGTCATGTCACCATGTTTTAAAGGCAATGATTACAGTAGTGAACTCCATATCTAGTTTTGGATAGTTTTTCTCATGAAATTTTAATTTCCCTGAAGCATATTAATTTAATTTTTTCTTATTCAATCCAAACCCCTCCCAAAACCTTGTTCAAAGCATCACTGAATTCCACAAAAAGATCTCCACTTGTGGGTAGTGTGAGCATGGGTATTGTGATAATCCTCCATTCGACTCATTAAACCTATATTTTCATTCATCACTCAATGAAAATATAACTACCTTCCCAGTTAGATTGGTAAAAGGGTTTTACAATCATGAGAAATTTTTACAAAATTGGCGATAAAATACAACTAACCTTAAAAATCTATAGATATCATCACCGATGTTGACCTAATCTATCCCTTAATTGCACCTGTCTTGGAGGGATCCACACATATACCATTTCTTGTGATTATATGGACCAAGAATAAGACTTCGTTCAAGAAGAACTCACACATTCGGTACTTTCCATAAATCTAATCCTTTCTCAAGGTCTCTGGTACATTTCTTAGATAATCCTTATAATCGTCAATAGTTTTTGAGTATATTTGAATATCATCTATAAAGATTACCAGAAATTTTTGAGGTAATATATAGTGACCCTATTCATCATTTCCATGAATATTGTTGTATCATTAGTGAGTTTGAAAGGCATTACTATTAATTCATAGTTCTCGTTTCTTGTAAACAAATCAGTCTTGGGGATATCTTCCTTTCTAAATCTTACTTGGTAATTTCCTGAATATGGAACCACCTTCGAGAAGTATTGTCCTCCACATTTTTGATTGAACAAGTCACCAACATGTGTTAGAGTATACTTGTTATTTATCATGATTTTTTTGAGCTCACGATAATCAATGCAAAGGTGCATTGACCCATCCTTCTTCTTGAGGAAGAGGATAGTTTCACACCATGGAAACGAACTTGTTCATATAAACCCATTATTTGGATTCTCCTATAGCAATTTATTTAGATCCCAAAGCTCCTCAATATCCACTCTGTATAGAATCTTGGATATTGGAAAATCCCTAGGTATATTATCAATCAATAATTATATAACTCTTCTAGGAGGAACACAAAAAATTTCTTGTGAAACAAGTCATATAATTCCCTCAAAATAGGCATGTCTTCAAGGATGGTTTCTTCCTTAGACTGAGTCATCTGAGCAAGATACATGTGATTATAGGTAAGTAATATCCACACATGGGATGATTGTGCTAAGTAAGATTCATCCCCCACCTCGCACTTGAATAGAATTGGCAGTCGATTCTCCAAATAGAGAGTGATTTACCTATCACGAAAAATTATGTTGGATCTATAAAAAAATCCAATCAATTCCTTGAATTGCATCAAATTTCACCAAATGGTGTATGAAGAGGTTTTATGGGAATTTAAAACATCAAATTGTTATCGGGGAGGAGTTATATTCATGGGATGCAATGATTTCCCCTTTTTTATATCTCACCGAAATATCTACTTCCATGATTTGTAGTGGTGTTGGGATTCTTCTACTAATCATTTGAGATATAGAAGAATTCATAGAACCAGAATAAAAAATTATGTAATCTCTTCTTGAATGAATAACTACAGTTTCTGTCAACCCTTTGTTGATGGGGTTCACTTCGGTAGTAGTGATGTAAAAATATCATCCTTTCTTCGATGGAGGCTGTTGGTTGCCACAAAAAAACTTGATTAGGGAACTTTTTTGTAATCTGTCATGGTTCTTTGATGTCGATGGAAGGAACAGTGCAGTGAGGGATAAATAGAGCATTCTTATCCTCTATCATAGCAGCATGTTTCTCTTGTTGGAAACTACTAACTAGGTGCCCGTATCTTCTACACCTAATTCATTTCCTCATTACCTTAATGCAATTTCTAGGGTGCTTCTTTTCACACATTTTTAATGTGGGTTGATGGAATTTATTATCATAATTTAATTTTTCCACTGGACCACAAAAACTAAAGTATGATTTCTACTTCTTATCCTTACGATACTTATGAGATTCAATAATCTCCATTTTTAGTTTGTGGTAACATCAGAAAATATTCTCATAACTATCGAAGTAACATATTGGTTGGGATTTCCGTAGGGTAGGTTTCATCCCACCGAAGAATCGGCCAACCTTTAATTTTAGGTTAACAAAAAATCAGAGGTATATATTGCAAGTCGTGTAATGTTTTCCTCATACCCTCTGATTGATTCGTCATTTTTTTCTTGGGGGAAATTTACTCCCTTTTCAACTTAAGTAGAAGGTTGTGAGGATATTTTTTTTCGAAAAACATTTTCTAGGAATACTTTCATTCAAACGCCTTGACCTCCTCCTCATGATTCATAATTTTGATCAATTTCTCCCATTGATCAGCTTCACCCTCTATACGATAAGCAACCAGATGTATATTATCTTATTTAGAACTTTTAAGGATGGATATTCTCTTCTCAATGGAGAAAATATATTATTCAGTTATTGAGGGATCAAATGATCCATGAAAAAGTAGGAGGCCTTTGTCTCATGAATCTCTCCCTTGCAGCTTATTATTTCAGGGGGGGTGAACGGTCTATTAGAACAATATTTCTATTCAAAACATGAGTTAACTAAGAGTGTATCCAATTTTTTTTGTTATTATCACTCCCATTGTATTGGGATTATCATTAGATCAATTGTTACAATGATCTTCTCATTAGTTGTTAGCTCAAGTCCTCCTATTGCCAACCATTGACTGGAATAAAAGGAATGATAGGGGTAACACATAAAGGGGAATCCAAATAAAATAAGGTGTAACTTATAAATTACATTTATTTTAATAAGTTATCTGTGTTATCCATGATATACATTCCAACATATATTATTAAGGGAGTTTTTTTAATTCCATTAATAATCGCTCATACTATGATTTTGAATTTACCAAATCATATCCCTCGAGGGTGATGTAACCAATAGTGCAGCAAAGCATGTTGTCGTACACCAGGTCCCGTTCGAGTCTATCTCAAAGTAGTATTTTTAGGTTTTACCCCTAGATAAATCTATCCTAGAGCAACCTCTGCCTACTAGTATCAAGACAATGATGTATTTTGTTGATAATCCACTTACACAATATTCACCAACATTCAAGGTTGTCAATATTATACTTAGTCTTATCCATATGTCTGTAACTAGGGTTCTATAATCCAAATATCAAAAATAAATAAACCTATCCTCTGATACCCACTATTACAACCCTGATCTTTACTACACACATAAATATGATTCAGTACATGAATGGTCACTTAAGATAACTCTGTGGATCTAAATTTCTAGTGTATTTGGGGTTTAGGAACATTACATAATAACATAGAAAGTAAAACACATCATCTTTACTGAAAACATATTTTACATGACCACAAAATACCATCGTACTTAGTATTTCATTGGATAACATGATAAAATTCATTAGAAAAGGGTGATCTATAAAGCCTAGTAAGGGAGTAAACAAGGCATAACATAAAGAATATAGTACAATTTTCCAATAGGCTTATCAATGGAGCACAAGAGAAATATGAATATAAAGGCACGATATAGCATGATTATCATAACATGGAAATGTGGAAACAACATTTAACATGATATTAGGCTAATCCAAGGCTCATTTAACATGGATCATGTGTAAAAAATCAATAAAATTGTATTATCATGAGTAAAACCTCATAGATCATGACATATCATGATACTGGTCTTTACCCAATGCATTGGAGCACTATCTGGGTGCACCCTTCCTAATCATTTCATTTCATCCATAACTATTCCACATGGACTATATAACATGGATTCCTTAAACATCATTATTTATTTCATGATATTAGAATGTGGAATTAATAAATGGTACTGTATAATCAATATGTAAATGTATATAAATTTCAATACCCTTGATAGATAAATGGGCATGTTATTCCCTACACAATGACATTGTCTTGGAAAATCACAGTTCAATTTTGGCTGCATAATAGGGTGACATAAGAATTTATAAAAATAGTTTTTTGAGAGATAAAGAGGTGTCTCATCATATTTATGTTAAATTGATAGTATGGGGGTCATATATATATATGTACAAACATATGTAATGTAATTTAGATTCATAATACAAAATAATTTCACGAATGGAAATGCAGAGAGATAAATCTCTTAAAGAATTTTGGCATGGTAACAGGTGTACATGGAAGGCATTAATGAGAGAGAAAGGGTTATCTAATCCATAAAAATAAGGAGGGAATAATAGATAATGTTTTAAATCATACCCAAACATTTATCATTGAAAATAAATGGGTATAAAAGCATAAAGAAACTTGGATAAAAATGACAATGGAAGAAATCCCTTACATGGAAATATGATCCCAAAGGCATGGGAGAGGTTTGAGAGAGGCTTCTTAGTATCTTTGGGAACCTTGTAAGGATTACAGAGAGAAGAGGGAAAAGTTTGGCTGAGATAAAAATGATTTTAGTGAAGGGAAATGTGTGATTGAGTGGGTTTATATAGGAAATTAGTGGGAATAATTTATTATTTAGGTTTTAAACACTAAATATTAATCAAATCAAAACCAAAAAACAACCCTTGGTTTTTAAGCGTGGTTTTTTCCAAATGGGAGTGGAAAAAATATTTTATAAGGTCAATGACAGATCATAATAAAATATTAGTCTTTCTTCTGTGGAGGTGAGTCACACTCTCAAGGAAATCACTTTTAAATGCTATAATATTTGATATGTCATGAAGGGTCCACTAATACATCATAAAATTAATAAAAAAAATCTAAAATCATATTATTTTAAAGGTAAAACATATATTGTACACACATCCCTTTTATTTTATTTTATTAGCTCACTACCTGGTCATTATGATGTCATAAAACACGTTACATATTTAAACAGAATTTTATTTTTACCGAAACAATCGACTCTCTCATAAAATAAAGAAAAATTCACCATTATATAACATCAAAATTTTGAATTGAAAAATGAAATTCATTTTATCTAAATAATTTTCTAATTATGTGAAATTTCAATTTTCAAATGAAAACCTACAATTATTGATATTTCATGGGTTTTGAAAAAAACATCATTCAAACCTTAATAAAAATTACAGTTGTATTCATAAAAATTATACGATCATTTATATTTAATAAAAATTAATTTATTAGTTATATTTTTTAATATATTATTTAATTCAAAAATCCCTTAATTCATCAAAATATATTTATTAATTGAATATTAACTAGGAATACTATTTGTTCTTTAAAAAAAATTACAAAGTAACACTAATAAAATGAATGTGTATTCTTTATTCTATTCAAAAATAATGTGCATAATCATAGTTATAGGGTCTTGTTTTATAACCCCTTATAAACCCCACATAAGACCTAAGGGTTAGTTGTGCGATTGTGATATACTCTTGGGGTGGCATAGATAACATCGCTTAATTGGTAATCTCCATTAACTTCCACTTCTCTTGTAGGCAGTTCCGATCAAGCTTAAAGTATTGAAACTTAGACATCGCTTGGTCAAGAGCAAAACCCAGTGATTCCACCTCCATTATGAGCTCGAATAAATGGTATTTGTATGGAGATATTCTACTGGACGAGGCATATCTTTTCCTTTCTCTGTATAAATTTTATTTGTTAAAGGACTATATTTATAATAATCAATTGATCAATTTTCAATGGCTATATTATAAATGGTAACAATTCTTAATGTTATTCTAAAATCCCAAAACATTAAACTGAGGAAGTGAATAAGTTTTTTATATCTATTTTACATAATAATACATTTAATTAGATCAAGAGGAATTTTCATTAATACAATTTTTGTTCATTACAAAAAACAATTAATTATATTAAATTAAATAATCATGTTAATCTCACCGCCAATGAGTGAGGGGTCCGAATGTTATGTGATTACTCACTTTATGTCACACGTAGGGTAAAAACCATATTTGAAACACAATTATGGTCTCAGATTTGAAATATTATTGACCATTTAATATTTGTATCATTTTCATTGAGGAATTGTGAACATAATATATAAAATGTATTTAATATTTATATAAAAATTAATTCCAGACACACTGTACCATATAATTGCACATCGTCTCAATGCCTAGAATTGGATATATATTTTGAAAATTTTCAAAGTATTATAAAAATATTACCAGGATTATACAAAAGTGAATAGATCTTCTATCAGAGAATAGTTTATAACTACCACATCGAATTCTAAAAACATTTTCCTCAATCAACCACAAGAAATTATGAGATTAAATAGTATAATAGAAGAAATATAAATAATATTATTACTTATTAGGATGAATAAATGATACCAGGAAAATATACTATCACCATGTCTATTAAGAATTATCCCTCTCAGATTTATACCTATAATGCAATGGATGATAATTTCATGTTCTTGAAAGAATATGTATGAATGTCTCGCCTTACATAGGACTTCTAGGAGGCATTTATCTTGTTGAATGAAATTACATCGTTTCTCAATCAGTTAATGGGAGAAATATTTTACATTATTATTGCAATGTAAATAGGTTCTCGTATCTATATGGATTTCTTCAATATGTTGAAACCATTTATTCATGGTCGTTAATCTATAGTTTTTTTTCAAGAATACATTCATATAATTCCATAGTTATCCTTTAGAAATATTGTGAAAATATATCCTCAAGAACTATTACCTATATAGTTCCATCCTTTCCTTGTTCCTTATACACATTCTTTGATATATCTCTATCCAATTTTTCTTATAGAGGATCATCTTTCGGGATCTATAGCTGGACAACCCACTGGTGTTTTATCTACATTTCTTATTACCTCTTCTGATCATTATTCCTCTTATTTATGGAATGGGCGGGACAAAGGAAATGAATCAACGAATCCATCATCCGATCCACAAGGACGTTGTTGAAATTAGATTTAGTGTTTTGATGGAACTATTTTTATTAACTATTCTTAACACTTATTTTAATTCATTTGATTCATATTATTCTTCTATTACTATTTAATATTTCCACATTTACTATTTTATTCATCTCTTAGTTTCCTTTTTGATAATCCCAATGGGGGATAAAATAAATGTATGGGATTTATTTCTAATATCTTTATGTTTATTACGATTTTAGTGATATATTACCTTCGATAATATTTTTTATACAAATTTTCCCTTCAATACTTGATAATTAAATTATTTTTTTCATTGTTAATTTCTGATACAATATCACCATACTATAAATGACAAATCATGTTTTATAGTTTTTATATCTTTGATTCCCTGATTTGTGGTCATCAAATAGAGGGATATTGTAGGCATCCATGTTTTAATGATCACAAAATTACGATTATAGTTATATTAAATAGTTCTATGTTAATTGTATCTTATTATAGGATATAGTTGATGAAATTTTCTATAATTATGAGTAACCATCGTTCACTACTATGGATGAGTCAACATTGAGGTTAAGAAACCATGAAACTATCACACATCCTGTGAGGAACTCACCGACAAGATTATCAAACTTTCATAAATGTCAATGCCATGACAGAAATTTGATACAGTCTATGACACCAATGTCTATGACTCACCATTCTCTTCGAAATATTGCTAATTCTAAGAAATCACTAGGTTATCTCATTGTTAGAATGTCAAGATTCTAGAGTGTAAATTTGGCTGAGTATGAGACATCATCTACTAAACACCAGTAGTTTGGAATTTTTTCGATGTCTAAGACACCTTCTATGTCACATCGTCAAGATGACACACCACCATCTTTGAGATGCCACTATAATGGGATGTCGCCAGACTATGAGACACCCCAAGAATTATTTCACCATTCCAGGACTCACTCAACTATTTCCAAACATCACTTTTTATTTTAATTATTGTAAAGACCCGTAAAATTCAAGGGAAATTTTTTCTTAATTTTCTTTAGAATTTTACAAGAGCGCGGTTTCAGACGGCACCAGATTCCGAGGCCCGGAGTGCCCGGAATTAATTTCCGAAGTTTGGCTCGGGTACGTTCAGTGAACGAACGAGCGGGAATTCCTAACTTTTGATCCAGTGCTCGAAATTGAAATCCGAGGGCACCGATGAACTCGCAGCGCCGATATTCGCTTAAAGAGTCCTTTTCGGAAGTTGCGTTTGTTGCGGGTTGAGAGTTTCGTTTTGGGGTTTTTAGTTTGAGTTAAATAAAATTGTGTAGAACAATTTTATTTTTAACTTGTTAAAACCTATCTAAGGAGGTTGGGAGTGGGACCCACACCCACTTAACCTCCCTTGGGAGGATTAAGTGTGGTGGGGCCCACACGAACCCCCCACCTTTTCAACTCCCCACTCTCCCTCTTAATGGCTTGACAAGTTAACTTATATTTAATTATACAATTCATGTATATTAAATAAGTGAGTTAATTTTGGAGATATCCATTTTTGAATTTCAAACCTTTGAAATTCTTGTGGTTAAGTTATGAAATAATATAAGTTAAAGCTTATATTATTCTTTGAGTTTCTTTTACCCTTGGGAGGATTTCTTGAGAGCTTTGGAAGCTTTTTCTTCTTCTTCTTCTTCAACTCAACGAAGAACGCGAAGAACGTCGTTCTTCAACGAAGAACTTCTCCGCCGAAGAACACGATCCATCCGCGACGCCGTGTCCGCGACGCGACGTACTTCTTCCGCGTCATCTCTTCCGCGACGGTTTTCCGCGACGAACGCCTTCGATAACGACTCTTCCTCCGACGTCAAAGGAATCGACACCGATATTCCACGACTCCGTCACGTGCGACTATCGAGGTAGGGGTTCTAGAGTTTGTTGTTTCCTTTTTATTTGACTTTCCTCAAGACTTGACGAGGAACGCTCTTTTTCCAACGAAGAACGCCGCTCCGCTCTTCTTCGTCTTCGGTGTCAACGAGAGAGAACACCGCACCTTCCTCGGAAAAACCTTCGTCGGCGTACAAGGATTCGCCAATGACGTGCTTCTTCGGACGCGCCTCTTCGTCAACGGATTTGACGAACGACGACCGCGACGCCCGACTTCCGCGACGCCGTCTTCCGCGGACATAGTCGAATCCTCGATCTTGTACCCAAGGTAGGGAATGTTGATTTAATATTTAATTATCTCATTCTTGCTCGTGGTTTGTATAACTAACGTGATGATGTTGTTTATTTAAAGTTGCGTTATTAATTTAACGTGAGGGGGGCCGGACCGTACGAACACGGCCGAACCCCCTCCAACGTTCTTGTTTGTTCTTGCGGGTGGAAGCAAGTGGCGTGGTGCCGTCGCACCACGCGGATGATTGTGCGTTTATTTTACGCAACGCCGTCGCGCTACGCCGAGGAGAATCTTCAAGAACGCGACGCCGTCGCGCCGCGTTGAAAAGAATCGAAGCACGACGAAGGGGCGCGGTGCCGACGCACCGCGCCGGATGACGAACGCCGCGGCCGGTTCCGGGCCGCGGCGGGACGAGGAGACCGCGGCCGGTTCCGGGCCGCGGCGGAAGGGAAGACCGGCGGCCGGGCCGCCGGTGTCGGAAGCCGAAGAGGGGACCGGATTATCCGGTCCCGTTGGAGAAGACCGGCCGGCCAGCTGGCCGGCCGGATGCCATTAAACCGGGGAATTTAATTCCCCGGCTGGTATTTTAAAACCCCCTTCTTTAAGAGAGGGGGGCGGTTCTTGAAGGAGGGGGGGGGCAGCCGGCCCCCCTGGCTCTTTTATATAAACCGGCCCCACGTGGGGCGGTTTCTTTTAAGGGCGCGGCAGTTGCCGCGCCGTTTTGTTTCCAGGAACCGCGGGGCTGAGCCCCGAGTGCCGCCCCCCTCGTGCGGCGCCAGCCGCCGCCGCCACCGCGGCCCACCGCCACCGCCGCCGGCGCGGCCCGCCGCCGCCGCCACCGCGGCCCACCGCCGCCTCCGCCGCGCCGCCACCGCACGCCGCCACCAGCCGCCGCACCGCCGCCGCCGGCCACCGCGCCACCCGGGGGGGGTCGGGCCGGGTCGGCCCGGACCCGGACCCCCCGTTTCGAACCAGATTCGGTTTTTGGCTCATAACTTGAGCCTCGGACCTCCGAATGACGAACCGTCTGCGGCAACGCGATCCTTGGATCGAAACGGTCTTTTCGATATATCGCACTCAAGGTTTCGGGTTACTTTGAGTTCGGACGGGTTGGTTCGTTCACGAAACCAACTGGGCCTTCGGAGCAGAAACGCTCATATCTTGAGCCACGAACGTCCGATTGATGCGCCGTCAGTCGCGTTGTGTTCCTCTTAGTGAATCAGATCTTTTGGCATACTCCGCCCGAGGTTTGGACGCAGGTGGAGTACGGTCGGGTTGGTTTTGCCTTAAAAACCAACCGGACCCCGGAGACGAAAAAGCCAATAACTCACAGACCGGGCGTCCGATTGACGCGCCGTCTGTTTCGTTGACTTCCTCTTGATGAGACGGAACTTTTGACATACTCCGCCCGAGTTTTGGATGCAGTCGGAGTATGGCCGGGTTGGATTGTACCCGAAATCCAACCGGGCCCCTGGAACGGGAAAGCTGATATCTTTCAGACAGGACGTCCGTTTGACGAACCGTCAGCGGCGTTGGTGGTTACGTTGAGTAACGGTCCCTTTGAGTATACCCTATGGGAGTTCGGGGTGCAGTTGAGATACGGCCGGGATTGGTTTCGCTCACGAAACCAACCGGGCCCCTGGGACGAAAAGGCTAATAACTCACAGACCGGGCGTCCGATCGACGCGCCGTCTGTTGCGTTGAGACCCCTGTGACGAGACGGACCTTTGAGACACTTCTTCGCGGGACCTTGTGATACTTGGAGTATCGACCAGTAGCTCGTGGAGCGGACCCGTGGTACTTGACAGTGGTGGTGTGCTTGGATGCAGCAGCAGACCCTTGGCGGTGGAGAGCTTGGTTGTAGCGGCGGACCCGCGATACCCTACGGAGTGTGTGCGCTTGGTTGTAGCGACAGACCCGCGACGGTGGAGACGAGCGTGCAGAGTACGGAGACCGTGTAGCCGGCTGAGACCTGACGACTGCTTGACCGACTCGACTTGGAGTGAGTCGACTAGCCCAGTGGACGGAGCGCCTGGTATTTGGCGGCAGACCCACGGCGGACGGAGCGCCTGGTAGTTGGCAGCAGACCCGCGATACTCGACAGGAGGAGTACCTCAGTAGGCTATCTGGGTAGCGCCCGGTATTTGGAAGCAGACCCTCAGCGGACGGAGCGCCTGGTAGTTGGCAGCAGACCCGCAGTACTCGACAGGAGGAGTACTTCAGCAGTCTTAGGTTAGTGAGCGGCAGCCTCGGAGTCGTGACAGGACCACTGTACACTCTAGAGACGGAGCTCTTCAGCAGTTACGGTTTCGATAATGAAAATCCTGGTTTGAGCTGAGACTTTTGACCTTGTGTTTACTTCATGATTGAGATGGGTCACTTGCTAACTTTGGTATATGTATGGGCATATACCCGGGTAGTGGTTATCCGTCGATTTCACAATCCTTGTGTTTCCTCATGATTGAGATGGGTTACTTGATAACTTAGGTATATGTATGGGCATATACCTAAGTAGGGTTTATCTGTTGAGATCTTCTTGTGTTTATCCTTGTTGGTTTTAGTGAGACCTTGAGGGTCTCGGGGTCCCTACTGAGTATCGTTATACTCACCCCTGCACGGGCTATGCCCGCACCTCGTTGTGTTGGTTGCAGACGACGGCCAGTACTGGCAGATGCCGAGTGTTCGAGGACTGGACGGTACCTGGAGGTGGACTATACGACGAGGCGGTACCCAGAGGCAGACCACTGGGCGGGTCATACTTGGAGCAGACGGCGGGACCCGAGGAGCAGAAGAGCTATCTGTACCCACCCTTCAGGTGGGATTTCCAGTGGACATCTCAGCGTAGCAGCTTTACTTTTCAGTCGCTGTTTTCCCTTTCGAGTTGTACTTTACAGTTGGGCTTGTATTTCCGGCCCCTTTTACTTTTCAGGTCTTCTTTTTGTACTTAGTGTTTTACTTCCGCTTGTACTCTGTGGTGCTTGTTTTCTTTATAAAGGCAATGCCTTCCCAGTTATCGGGATTTTACGCCTTTGGTGCTAGTCGCCAACCCCTGGCCTATGGAAGGCGGGCTTGGGGTAGTCACGGCACGGGCCCCGAGGACGGGTCGTGACAAATTGGTATCAGAGGAGTTCGGTTCTACCGCAGAACTTATAACACTGATCTTTCTTTCTGTGAAGCAATAGTGTTAAGGGTACCGAGTGTGGTTTTCAGTCCAGGGAGTCCAGTGTTGGTGCGGGCGGCCGACGTATCCATACACCAGGACCCTGACAACTGATTTCCGACTTTGTGCACGAAAACACTGATTGCGTGTGTGTTTTCAAAAGTTTTTCCCCTTAAAACAGCTCAAACCAGGTCAGCTCACCGGGTATAATCGTTTGATCATGTTACGTTGTTTCTTTCAGGATGGCCCCACGACGACAGCCAGCTAGGGTTCCGAGAATTGAACGTGACGACGGCCCACCGAGCGACGAGGCCTCGGTGCAGGGCCCTTTGTTAGCAGTGGCACCGGCGGTAGCTCTACCCGCCGAGCCCCCGATGCTTCCAGCAGCAGCCGCTGACGATGCACGTCGCCTCAGCGCACTGTATGAGTTTCAGCGCCAGCGACCGCCCAGGTTTCGCGGGGAGACGGATCCCCAGGCTGCAGAGGACTGGCTGGAGGCAGTGGTACGAGTGTTTAGGCTAGTGAGGACACCAGCAGACCTCATGGTGATCCTCGCTGCGAGCCTACTACACGCAGCAGCAGGTAGGTGGTGGAGCCACTTGTTTCAGTTTTGCGATGAGATGGACTTCGCATGGGAAGACTTCGAGACCTTCTTCAGGGTGGAGTTTGTGCCAGTATCTCTACACCCCGAGCGTGTACAGGAGATTCTGCCTTTGACGCGTGTTTTTCGATCAGAAGCCGAGTCATCTGTGGGCAGTAGACAGATGATGCAGAGGTCCAGGAGGACCAGACCAGCAGATGGGCGATCTCGGGTATTAGGACCAGTGGTGCAGGGCCCCCGGAGTGGGAACAGAGCTAACCGTGCAAGGAGCAGGTTGTGTTACTCATGCCGCGGAAAGGGTCACCTGGCACGTGACTGTCCGACTCCTCGATCTGCAGGCTTGGAGGGAGCCACCGAGGTTGAGGCAGCGACAAATGCTGGAGCTCTGGAAGCAGGTGGACAGGAGCGGAACTAGTGGATACGTCTCTTGTACTTCTAGTTCCATGTTGATGTTGCTTTTGATTAGCGTCTTGTATTATGAGCTGCAATAATAAAAGACGCATCCTTTGTGATGTTTCATTCCTGTCCTCTTTTGTGATGTTACTAAGAGGTTCCAGTTGACTGTTGACTTGACCCTCACTTGTGAGACATCTACTGGAGGAGACCAGTTACCACACACTGATGCCGACAGTGTGACTCAACCCTTGGAGGCGAGAGTAACGGTTGGATCTCTTAGTAGTAGCGTCGAGGCCTTACGACGTCATCCTTGGTATGGATTAGTATCATCCATGTTAGGATTGACTGTTTTAGGCAAAGAATGTGGTTCATCCAGGGGATGAGACCAGGTTTCTCTTTTCGGCAAAGAAGAAATCTCGCAGCTCTTGTGGGACCAGAGATGGTCCGGGCCACGTCAGAGGAGGTACATGTCATCCAGGAGCGGATGAGGACAACTCAGAGCCGGCAGAAGTCATACGCTGTCAGGAGGCGGAGGCCACTAGAGTTCGAGGATGGTGACCACGTCTTCTTGCGGGTCTCACCTCGACGTGGTATTCGGAAATTTGGCCGAGGCGACAAGTTATCTCCACGCTTCATCGGACCCTTCCAAGTCCTCAGCAGGGTTGGTGAGGTGGCTTATCGCCTGGCTCTACCACCTCAGTTGCACCGGGTGCACGACGTCTTACACGTGTCTCAGATGAGGAGATACGTGCACGACCCGACGCACATCCTTGACGATGGGGCGACTTTTACGGAGGTCCCGGTGGAGATAGAGGATCGACAGGAGCGGGTCCTACATGGACGATCGATTCCTCTTGTGCGCAACTGATGGCGGCACAGGAATCTCCAGGAGAGCACATGGGAGCGGGAGGCTCAGATGCGTGCTCAGTACCCTCTTTTGTTTCCCTAGTTTTTGTTGTAGCTTTACGGGGACGTAAAGCCCTGAGGTGGGAGTAATGTAAAGACCCGTAAAATTCAAGGGAAATTTTTTCTTAATTTTCTTTAGAATTTTACAAGAGCGCGGTTTCAGACGGCACCTGATTCCGAGGCCCGGAGTGCCCGGAATTAATTTCCGAAGTTTGGCTCGGGTACGTTCAGTGAACGAACGAGCGGGAATTCCTAACTTTTGATCCAGTGCTCGGAATTGAAATCCGAGGGCACCGATGAACTCGCAGCGCCGATATTCGCTTAAAGAGTCCTTTTCGGAAGTTGCGTTTGTTGCGGGTTGAGAGTTTCGTTTTGGGGTTTTTAGTTTGAGTTAAATAAAATTGTGTAGAACAATTTTATTTTTAACTTGTTAAAACCTATCTAAGGAGGTTGGGAGTGGGACCCACACCCACTTAACCTCCCTTGGGAGGATTAAGTGTGGTGGGGCCCACACGAACCCCCCACCTTTTCAACTCCCCACTCTCCCTCTTAATGGCTTGACAAGTTAACTTATATTTAATTATACAATTCATGTATATTAAATAAGTGAGTTAATTTTGGAGATATCCATTTTTGAATTTCAAACCTTTGAAATTCTTGTGGTTAAGTTATGAAATAATATAAGTTAAAGCTTATATTATTCTTTGAGTTTCTTTTACCCTTGGGAGGATTTCTTGAGAGCTTTGGAAGCTTTTTCTTCTTCTTCTTCTTCAACTCAACGAAGAACGCGAAGAACGTCGTTCTTCAACGAAGAACTTCTCCGCCGAAGAACACGATCCATCTGCGACGCCGTGTCCGCGACGCGACGTACTTCTTCCGCGTCATCTCTTCCGCGACGGTTTTCCGCGACGAACGCCTTCGATAACGACTCTTCCTCCGACGTCAAAGGAATCGACACCGATATTCCACGACTCCGTCACGTGCGACTATCGAGGTAGGGGTTCTAGAGTTTGTTGTTTCCTTTTTATTTGACTTTCCTCAAGACTTGACGAGGAACGCTCTTTTTCCGACGAAGAACGCCGCTCCGCTCTTCTTCGTCTTCGGTGTCAACGAGAGAGAACACCGCACCTTCCTCGGAAAAACCTTCGTCGGCGTACAAGGATTCGCCAACGACGTGCTTCTTCGGACGCGCCTCTTCGTCAACGGATTTGACGAACGACGACCGCGACGCCCGACTTCCGCGACGCCGTCTTCCGCGGACATAGTCGAATCCTCGATCTTGTACCCAAGGTAGGGAATGTTGATTTAATATTTAATTATCTCATTCTTGCTCGTGGTTCGTATAACTAACGTGATGATGTTGTTTATTTAAAGTTGCGTTATTAATTTAACGTGAGGGGGGCCGGACCGTACGAACACGGCCGAACCCCCTCCAACGTTCTTGTTTGTTCTTGCGGGTGGAAGCAAGTGGCGTGGTGCCGTCGCACCACGCGGATGATTGTGCGTTTATTTTACGCAACGCCGTCGCGCTACGCCGAGGAGAATCTTCAAGAACGCGACGCCGTCGCGCCGCGTTGAAAAGAATCGAAGCACGACGAAGGGGCGCGGTGCCGACGCACCGCGCCGGATGACGAACGCCGCGGCCGGTTCCGGGCCGCGGCGGGACGAGGAGACCGCGGCCGGTTCCGGGCCGCGGCGGAAGGGAAGACCGGCGGCCGGGCCGCCGGTGTCGGAAGCCGAAGAGGGGACCGGATTATCCGGTCCCGTTGGAGAAGACCGGCCGGCCAGCTGGCCGGCCGGATGCCATTAAACCGGGGAATTTAATTCCCCGGCTGGTATTTTAAAACCCCCCTCTTTAAGAGAGGGGGGCGGTTCTTGAAGGAGGGGGGGGCAGCCGGCCCCCCTGGCTCTTTTATATAAACCGGCCCCACGTGGGGCGGTTTCTTTTAAGGGCGCGGCAGTTGCCGCGCCGTTTTGTTTCCAGGAACCGCGGGGCTGAGCCCCGCGTGCCGCCCCCTCGTGCGGCGACGGCCGCCGCCGCCACCGCGGCCCACCGCCGCCGCCGCCCGCGCGGCCCGCCGCCGCCGCCACCGCGGCCCACCGCCGCCTCCGCCGCGCCGCCACCGCGCGCCGCCGCGCGCCGCCGCCCGCCGCCGCACCGCCGCCGCCGGCCACCGCGCCACCCGGGGGGGGTCGGGCCGGGTCGGCCCGGACCCGGACCCCCCGTTTCGAACCAGATTCGGTTTTTGGCTCATAACTTGAGCCTCGGACCTCCGAATGACGAACCGTCTGCGGAAACGCGATCCTTGGATCGAAACGGTCGTTTCGATATATCGCACTCAAGGTTTCGGGTTACTTTGAGTTCGGCCGGGTTGGTTCGTTCACGAAACCAACCGGGCCTTCGGAGCGGAAACGCTCATATCTTGAGCCACGAACGTCCGATTGACGCGCCGTCAGTCTCGTTGTGTTCCTCTTAGTGAATAAGATCTTTTGGCATACTCCGCCCGAGATTTGGACGCAGGTGGAGTACGGTCGGGTTGGTTTTGCCTTAAAAACCAACCGGACCCCGGAGACGAAAAAGCCAATAACTCACAGACCGGGCGTCCGATTGACGCGCCGTCTGTTTCGTTGACTTCCTCTTGATGAGACGGAACTTTTGACATACTCCGCCCGAGTTTTGGATGCAGTCGGAGTATGGCCGGGTTGGATTGTACCCGAAATCCAACCGGGCCCCTGGAACGGGAAAGCTGATATCTTTCAGACAGGACGTCCGTTTGACGAACCGTCAGTGGCGTTGGTGGTTACGTTGAGTAACGGTCCCTTTGAGTATACCCTATGGGAGTTCGGGGTGCAGTTGAGATACGGCCGGGATTGGTTTCGCTCACGAAACCAACCGGGCCCCTGGGACGAAAAGTCTAATAACTCACAGACCGGGCGTCCGATCGACGCGCCGTCTGTTGCGTTGAGACCCCTGTGACGAGACGGACCTTTGAGACACTTCTTCGCGGGACCTTGTGATACATGGAGTATCGACCAGTAGCTCGTGGAGCGGACCCGTGGTACTTGACAGTGGTGGTGTGCTTGGATGCAGCAGCAGACCCTTGGCGGTGGAGAGCTTGGTTGTAGCGGCGGACCCGCGATACCCTACGGAGTGTGTGCGCTTGGTTGTAGCGACAGACCCGCGACGGTGGAGACGAGCGTGCAGAGTACGGAGACCGTGTAGCCGGCTGAGACCTGACGACTGCTTGACCGACTCGACTTGGAGTGAGTCGACTAGCCCAGTGGACGGAGCGCCCGGTATTTGGCGGCAGACCCACGGCGGACGGAGCGCCTGGTAGTTGGCAGCAGACCCGCGGTACTCGACAGGAGGAGTACCTCAGTAGGCTATCTGGGTAGCGCCCGGTATTTGGCAGCATACCCTCAGCGGACGGAGCGCCTGGTAGTTGGCAGCAGACCCGCAGTACTCGACAGGAGGAGTACTTCAGCAGTCTTAGGTTAGTGAGCGGCAGCCTCGGAGTCGTGACAGGACCACTGTACACTCTAGAGACGGAGCTCTTCAGCAGTTACGGTTTCGATAATGAAAATCCTGGTTTGAGATGAGGCTTTTGACCTTGTGTTTACTTCATGATTGAGATGGGTCACTTGCTAACTTTGGTATATGTATGGGCATATACCCGGGTAGTGGTTATCCGTCGATTTCACAATCCTTGTGTTTCCTCATGATTGAGATAGGTTACTTGATAACTTAGGTATATGTATGGGCATATACCTAAGTAGGGTTTATCTGTTGAGATCTTCTTGTGTTTATCCTTGTTGGTTTTAGTGAGACCTTGAGGGTCTCGGGGTCCCTACTGAGTATCGTTATACTCACCCCTGCACGGGCTATGCCCGCACCTCGTTGTGTTGGTTGCAGACGACGACCAGTACTGGCAGATGCCGAGTGTTCGAGGACTGGACGGTACCTGGAGGTGGACTATACGACGAGGCGGTACCCAGAGGCAGACCACTGGGCGGGTCATACTTGGAGCAGACGGCGGGACCTGAGGAGCAGAAGAGCTATCTGTACCCACCCTTCAGGTGGGATTTCCAGTGGACATCTCAGCGTAGCAGCTTTACTTTTCAGTCGCTGTTTTCCCTTTCGAGTTGTACTTTACAGTTGGGCTTGTATTTCTGGCCCCTTTTACTTTTCAGCTCTTCTTTTTGTACTTAGTGTTTTACTTCCGCTTGTACTCTGTGGTGCTTGTTTTCTTTATAAAGGCAATGCCTTCCCAGTTATCGGGATTTTACGCCTTTGGTGCTAGTCGCCAACCCCTGGCCTATGGAAGGCGGGCTTGGGGTAGTCACGGCACGGGCCCCGAGGACGGGTCGTGACAATTATTTTAAGGATTATATTATTGAATTTAATTACAATTTCTATTATTAAATACTGTAACATAAATTTTTGATAGAACACATTGAAAAGGATGTCAGAAATATTTTATTATGAACAATAATATCCAGATGCACATGGATATTCTCTCTAAAACAACTATTTTTATGAATGGAATCAGGATCCCTCATGACAAGGGGATTGCGTGAAGAAACCTGATAATCAATGTAGGAGATCAAAAATTCAAAATACACACATTAAGATGAAGAGAAATACTAATACGTCCTGGAAACAATTGACTGAGTAATCAGATTCTCAAAACCATATTCAAATTTTAACTAGTAAATAAGAAAGTGTCTATAACACTATGATCTACTATATTTTTTAGGAGAAACTGACTCAAGCTATAATTTCAAATTCATTCAAATATTCATGACCTACACTTTATCAAATCAATCATTTATATCGATAAAATTTCTAGATTTTTCTGTTCTTTTTATTAATCCTTACATATTGAGAAGTTTTTGTACATACTTTATTTTATCACACCCACACTATCTCATATGATTAACTAGAAGATAAATAATATCCTCTTGCCTCAATTTTCTAGTACTCCAACATATAAATATGGTAGAGGTTTCTCTTGGGATAGTTTTATTATACTCCAATGTATAACTATGGACGAGGTCATGTGTGACCAAGGAAGTTTGTAAACTATTGTAAAAACCAATCTATGTGGATGATCAACAGGTTTATTTTATATAAACTATTTATTGGTAGGAGATCACCATGTGGATATGACTAGGCCTCACCATGATACATAACCTTTTATTTCATATTTCCATTGTGTGTTTTTGTTTAGTTTATTTTCAATTTTAAAACTAATTTTTTTAAATAAAACAAAAACTAATACCATTATATTTAATTTTTGTTAGTGTTTTTATAAGAATTAAATTATGTAAATTGATTTCAAAGGGAAATGTGATATTTTATATTTCATACATGAGAACCAATCAATATTTATGAAACCATTTGAATTATTAAAACATATAAAGACCTGTTATATTGATTTACTGGAACATCTTAAATGAGTTGTGGGACATAAAATTAGTCATTTTCAAACAAAAAAATTATTGTGATCTCAATTAAACTCCCTCATGAGATACTCACTTCGAAAAAAAATTACCAAACAAGAAAAATATTTCACTAGTGTTCATTTACTCAATAATATATTAAACCATAGCGGTTGAATGATACTATACTCTCCAAATCCTCATGCCAAATTCTAAAACACATCCCGAATGTGTGTTTTCATTCATTATCCCATAAAATATATTGGTTTTATTCTCATGTATAACCTGAAAATTAAAAACAGACTTTGATTCTTGAAATCCATTTTTTATAGAACAAGGCGCATTCTCTTCAGTTAATGGTTATGACTCTTCTATGTGAAAGTCTTATCAACAGAAATAAAAATGGAAAATTTTTAGGACCAGACAATTTCAGAATTCCAAAACCATTAATTGAATCACCTTTCACAAATGAATCATTCTAAAAATCAAATATTCTTACAAGAGTCTACTTTCTCAAGATTCATCTATCTAGGTTCACTATCTTCCATATCACCAGTAATATCACTAATATTTAATTATATTAGGGATACAAAAAGATTATTCCTTCTAAAATTATTCTTCATACAAGAAACACCTCATGGAATCTACATTCTCTTACCCATTATATAAAATGTTATCTAAACCACAAGGAATATAGGCCAAAACTTCTCAAGAAATATTAGTGTCCACTATTGAAGAAGAAATATAATTACCTTTCATTAGACTCAAATGTTCACACTTATCCATTCCAATCATTCAAAAATGAACCCAAAATGTCATGAAAACCACCCAATTTGAGGGACCCACACATAAGGTCATGCTAGGACTACTCTATCCACTCCCATAGGTATAAACAAAAAAGAAAAGGATTAAAAGTAGTCATATAACATCAAAAATCAGGGAAATAATGCACTCTAAATTCAAAATCGACATGAAATGTAAATTTCCTATAAACCCCACATCACAATGGTAATATAATCAAAACTCCTAAAAAGTGATTACATGAACATGCATCAACATACCTTACATATCTCATCAAAAGGGAATCAGATTACTTGAGAACTCTAATATCCCTAAGATACCCTTCAGAATAAAAACAATAAAATACTTCTTTGTCGAAAACATATATTTATTATATTCATAATTTAACACATCCATTAAATATTACCCATAATAATCCATAAAAGGGTATCATTTAAATAAAATTTAATGTTCAATTTTTTAAAGGAAAACCCTTTATATGATGGAAATTAAATTTAATTAAGATGGAAACATATAATAGTTAGGTTATTTTTTCACATAACATAATCTTACATATTTACCCCGACGTGGAGCTTTTATTGATAATGATTAATTAAATGAAATCTCAATTTAATGTTATAGATAATAATAATACAGAAGTTATAATTTTATTATTATTTAGTTTATTCCTAATAATAATCATGAAATGTTGATAAATAACAAAAAAATTCTGTATATATATATATAGGATCTATAGAGTAAGGTTACACAATAATTATATATATAAAAACATCAAATAAGTCGTTGTAAACACATTAAATTGATAACCCATGTAATATTCTCGATAAATAATTATTGGAAATTAAAAAATTGACATGAAAATACAACATACATAACATAGTTCATGAACATACCCCCTCTATTCATTCTAACCAATATATAATATCCCATTAATACCTAACCTCATAATCATGTATACCAATCACGTGGAAATGAATTAAAATGTAAAGTCAATTTCTTGAATTACTATCCTATCCCTAGAAACATGGAATTCCATCGCACGTGGGGGTGTCCAATCCTAGATCATGTCCCATACCATGTAATAAGAATATTATATCTACTTTATTCATTTCCTAAATAGTAAAAAACCAAAATGACTTCTGATTCCACTTTTTGATGTCATTCCACCCTAGACAACTACTGCTTTCCTAGACTGGTGGTCTATATAATGCCTAATCTATGAATCCCAATATGGTAGATACTACAGAATATTGGTTAGGGTCTAATGTGATATGGTGGGGAGAATATACTCACACATTAGTGTTAAAACAATGGTTGATTTAAAGAAGTCATTTTCACAAACAACATAAATATGTTAAAAAATAAATATGATTGTAATGATAATTAATCAATATAGTCCTTGAAAAAAATCAAATGTGTACAAAATGTTGGGATATCATGTATAAATAGCTAATCATATATACATAAAAATAGAAAGTCCAAAATAAAAACTGATAATATCCATGTAATACGGTACCAAGTCATGGACCTTTCTAAAACACTTATGCAACATCATTAAAGCCCAAAACATTAACCATCAATTCTTCCCAATAACTAGACCTACAACCCAGATGTATCCTATTAGGTACCCATTTTCTATGAAGATCTAAAAAGGATATGATTACATCTTAGTGGGACACCACCATTAATGTCCCCAAATATATCAAATATATAATATAGTTCATGTCGAATTTTTATTAATAAAAATATTTTGAAATTTAACAACTCTATTTAAAATAAAATAAATTAGAATCAATTAACAATCTTCATGATGACACTCAATAATGGTTTATACCATTGTAAAACCTTATGATTGTGACCAAGATTGACAATTACAATTTTAGTTAGTGTCGAGGTGATCTCTCAGAATGTCATAATGACCATTCCTTATATCATATCAGAATCATACTAATAATTTTTTTCTTTAGTCTCCATGTACCACCCCAAATGGGTGTATCTATAGTATTATAGATCAAAGGAATGAGTGTTTTACTTAGTCATAACACAACCCTTCCCTGGGTGTTTTTAGAATACAATTTTAATGACTGAATCATACATATTTTTCTATATAACGTATCATACAATATTTCATTGGGATTTTTTTAAAACATGTCAAGAACCACCTCATAAGGATTTTTTGTAAAAATAATTGCATGATACATTATTGGATTTATTCTATATACTGTATCATAGACATCCTCATTTGTTGTTTTGGGTATAATATTTCTGTTCCACATCTCATGTCGTTTTATTTTTAAAGTATAATGGAACAACTCTTAGGGAATTTTCTAGATAATATCAGAATATCCCACTATATATATTTAAACTCAAACTTTATGCCACCGATAATAATGTTTTCATTCCACTTTAAGAAATTTATATCATAGACCACTAGTTCCATAGGAAAATAACCAATTCATTTTACCATTTTCTACATATTTACCACAAACCATCATTGACCATGTATAACTTTTATCAAATATTTACATTTAATAATTTACTATTCAAAAAACAATCTCAATTTAAATCACAAGTTATCAATTCACATCATTACCATCATCACTCATTTTATAACCCATGGGTTGTCAATTTACTAAAATAATATCATTTACAAATTACAATTATATTAAAATATTAAAACCTCTATAACCATTTACATTTTCCCCATTTAACACTAATAATGAACCATTATGGTTTTATTTAATACATAACCCTTACATAAGGTAAAATTCATAAGAAATACCTCCCATTATGATCACATTACATAATGATTAAATAATTTTGAGAAATAATTCATGCAATTTACATTTAAAAATATCTAATTTAAAACATAGTTTTTATGAACCACATACTAGTGTGAACAAAAAACCCATTCACCAAAAAAATAATCAAGAATACAGGAATAAGTTAGGCGATATCTACCACAACCTTAAAAAAATCCACATATCTAGCATCAACCTTTAGTTAATCCTAAATCCGATTAAATTGAGACACCACTCAAAATAAAAAATAAAATAATTCATATAATATATAAATATTGAAATCTATCTAGGGAATGAAAAGAAAAATGAAGGAGTGGAGGTAAAATAATGGCCTTGCCTATAGCTCTAAATCGCCATTAATTATAGTCATAACATCCAAGACTCAAGCAGGAAACTCTACGGATATAAGATGAGAGGAAGGGGATAACATGTATGAATTTATGCTATAATGGGAGAAAAATACAGAGTGATGTGGTATAGGGGTGTCCTTGGTGAAATTATAGGGCTAAACCTCATTTAAAAAGTCTCATGGAGCCCAATGGTGTGGTGTTAGCCTCTAATATTCATCTGGTGAACCAGTGGGCAGCTAGTGAGCCCATCCCAATATCGGGTGATGTGTTTTCCACATTCTAGTGGGTGGCTCTATACTCTCTAGATGGTTCAACTATAACAACCTTATGGTAGAGATTTACCTCTCCCAGAACACCTAAACACCTTCACGGTCACATTTACCCTAGAAAACCTCTCCTATACCTATGAAAACACTTACCAAAAAATCTTACATTTGTGTCCAAAAAACAAATTGGCCTAAACTATTATCAAAGGTCAGTATCTTAAAAACTCCTCACAATATAACAACTTGATAGAGAGATATATTTCCAAGAATCAATGAGCCTCATCCCTAATCATCCTCATGATTTTATTCAGAAACACCTATGGGTGATTGATTCTATCACATATAACCAAAAAAATTTCCCAATTTTTTATTACCCTCAAGAACATTTTCATCCCCTTTAGCACCAGATTTTAGTTCCATCGATATTCATACAACCCTTTCCTACCAAGAAATGGTCATGTGTCACTATGATCAGATGAGCACACTAAGAAGCCTCCTACACTATAGTGAAAAAGTCATTAAATACATTTATATCACTTCAGAAATGATATTTATTTCTAACAACATATAACATAACCATAGCAAGACCATATAGGTACAATGTCTTTAAAAACTAGGAAACATAAGCAACTAGTTCAAAATACATCCACATTGTCTCCCATTTATTTCATCATAACTAGAATCATTTATGGCATATCATACTTAATACCCTTCTTCATGACCTGGGGAAAATTTACGTATCACACCATGAACAAAAATGCTCAATAAGTGTAAAAAATAAAATATCAATCACACCATATTCATAAGAACATAACCTTTGAAAATCGTATCCTACATATAAAAGATCTCAATATCTTGTCATGGGATAAATCATAAGGGTGATATATAATACCAATATTAATAAAATAAGACATTATATTTTTTTTTCATACACACAATATCCTATAAAATCATTTCATATTGGTCAAGGCTCATTTCTAAGACCATCATAGAAGACAATTGGCATTAGTGAACCGAGTTCACTCCTCGTTCTAGCCCTGTATCACTAAACCGAATTTTCATTCCATTCCTACTATGTTTATATCTAGACATAAAAATATTTACCCAAAAAATTGGTGGGTGACATAGGTGTCTCCCATATTATACTGAAGATTTTCTTACGTGTTCCACAAAAAACATAGAAACATTCACCATAGTGTAACCCATGAAATAAAATGTGTTTCATAATAATTATTCAGTCATAATTGATATAAAAAATAGAATTACTAAATAAAAATAAATAATATAAATAATGAAATCATAGTTATAACATGGATATAAACATAATCCTATATAATCTTAGATGTAAAATAATTTTGATAAAACACTTGAGCTTCATTCCTGAGGAAAATATCATTTCTTCTTCAAAAACGTTTTTTTCCTCAAAATGTCATGATTTTTTAAATGAGAAGAATTCAGTTGAAAATACTATTGTAAAATTTTATAGTGTTATTCATAGAAACAGGTAATTATGAAGATGAAAAATCCCATTCATGCTATATATGTTAAAAAACATTCACCTCAAATTTTTGTTAGAAAAGTCAAAAGGTACCTCGTTTGGTAATCCAAAGAAATATTACTTCCAAACCATGTAGAAAAAGTATAAATGGGTAAAAATGACATAAAAAATACACTGTAGAAAACAAAAACTATCATGAGAATAATTTTTTAAAACAAGTACATGGATGATAAATATATCCCCAGTAAATAAATACTATTAAACAATATCAGATAAAATGAGATAGGAAAAGTCATCTTTAACCTTAGGTATGATATCATTTTTATATATCAAAAACTCATGTATGATTATTTATATAATTTCACTTATTTATTCCAGAATGGTAATCGTTTTTATGATATCATTTATGATCATATTATCAATTTTTTATTAGTAACATTTCATTGTTTCTGGTTATTTGAGTATTCACTATTTTATGTTTATATGTATGTTTTATCAGATATATTCTTATTAATATTTTTCGTTTATATTTATATCATTTAGAACATGCTATTTGTATAATATATATTATATTCATTCATTCTTTTCATTTATGCAATCATGGTTTAATAAAGATTATTTATAACGAATCACATCGCACCGTGGAGACGGTAAGGCATACGTACGCACGCGCGACGATATTCTTACCATAATTGATGAATGGTATTGATGTGGATAGTGTATAGTATATAAAAATTAGTAAAATTTAATAATAATAATTTATAGTTATTATTTATTTAATTATACCCATCCAATTATGGTGGTGTTGAAAAACAGATTACACAACGGCGTGGAGACGGTAAGTTGTACGTACGCACGCACGGTGATTTCATTTTTCATAGGATGGATAGAAGGTTAAATCAGGTAGGTTATTATTTATAATAATATATCAGTATATTATTGATACTGTTTTTATTACTTTATAATGAAACAAATACAGAATAAGATTTATAGTAAGAAAAAAACATGAAAGAATCTGTAAAAGAGATTACCGCTTCCTCGAGGTGCCTCCTTTAAATTTCAACATTGGGGACTAGAGTTGGCTATTTGAGAAGACCAAAACGTATAGAATGTATCTAGGTAAGTATAAAAGGTAAATGGGCATGGTTTGACCATGTTTTAAGTTTAATAGTGGAGTGAAAAGGATATAGAGGATTTCTCGTATTATAAGAGAGCAGACGAGCACTTTTGAAAACTCTCAAAATATTCATTTTTAATGAATTCAACATCGAATAACGATGGTACAAAACTTATTTAATTAAAATATAATATTATTTTTGGTAGGAATACCAACAATCAAATTATTTTTAGACTTTTTATGTATATTTTTTATCTTTACCTTTTTTGTTGAACCCTTATTTTACCCTTATTAAAATTACCATGATATCTTGTTTTTTATATATTGTGGGTTAATGAAATTACCATAACATGTCGAAATACCCAAAAAAAGTTATTTATGACATATTTGGAAATATATTAACAATTTTAATTAATATTATATTTTTAGGTATTAAATAGCATTTAAAAAACTCATTTTTGGTTAATGTTTTGAATTGTGTCAATTTTATACCCTATTCATAATTGAAATTTTTAAAAATTTATATCAACCAGATCACTTTGAAAATAATCCACTAAATCAAAAATAATATGTCAATATCATTAAAAAAATTCTTGTATAACATAAAAATAACCAAATTACAATTTACTAGGGTTTCTAAATTCATTTATTTGAATATTTGTTTAACGACATAATCACTACATCATACATGTGTCATAAATAAATATATTTATCTAATGTATAAAAATTATAAATAAAATACCACAATGTAGGAAAGAATTTTAGATTTATAATTACTTTTTATAGACATGTATATCCATTATATAATCTTATATTAAAATCTATTTAGTAAAATATATGTGTTAAGGTTATAATTATCCTTGCTTTAAATTAATTCTTATAAAATGTCATTTTAAAATTCAAGTGAATCCATGGGGTCCCAAAATCGACCTAAAAATGGCCATGTTCTAAAATATCTTATCAAATCAGAATATGATGTATTTTAGGGTAGTTTCATAATATTAAATAAATTTTTTCCCCATATTTACTAGATTTACCATTTAACTATGGTTAATAAAATAATTATTGAAATTACAATTCATAATGTCAAAAAATAAACGGTACCTACTCAAAAAAATTGGACCTTATGATTCCAAATATGGAATACATTTCTCCATATTCAAAACATAGATTTTTTAATACATAATTAAAAATTATTCTGGTTGTTTAAATGAGAAAACAGATTTTAAAAGTAAAAAATTACAAAAGATTGAAATGTTTTTAATTTTGAATTCAATGTAAAATTAATGATAAGGATATAAATTATATTTAATTGTTAAAATATATTCTATATATACTTCAAATGTAGGGAATATTATAATTTAACTATATAAATTTTCTCAATGAAAAAAGTTTTTTTACTTAAAAATTAGTGTATTTTTACAATTGATCAAAACATGAAAGTTATAAAAAATATCAAATATTAATCCATAGTAAATTTTTATATCCTACATAAAAATAAAATTTTTATTCTTTCATATATAAATTATTAATGTGTTGAAATCATAATTAAAAATAAGTTTTCCATTCAAAGGTAAAAATTAACCCTTAAAATAGGTTATTATACATAAAATAGGGTTTTATTTGTACAATATTACTAAAATATCAAATAGATGAATATAAAATATATTTTATTAATCATATAATGCTTATATTTCTTACTAATTTCATTACCAAAATTAATTCACTCAAAAATACGAATATCAAGGTGATTTATATTTTTCATAAAAAAATAATAGCCAATGAATTCTTAATGAATTTTCATAAGTTAGTTATAATTATTTATACTAACATAATGACTATTCTATAAAGGTAATTTTATTTTAAGATCATCTCATAGTTCATTTAAACTCACAATTTCTTTTAAAGTAAGTTAGTGAAAAATAAAAATTATTTAAATAAAAATATTTCATAAAAACGTTTGGGTGTTACATTCTACCCCTATTAAACCGAATTGCACCATTGGAATTCGTCAATTGTCAACAAACAGATGATAATACCTCTCCCTCGTCACATCATCACATACCCAAGTGGCTTCTTCATATTTTTGGTTCCTCCATTAAACATTAACCTAGCGAGTGGTCTTGTTTCGTTTAACTTTTTCACTATGATCCAGAATCTCTATCGATTGTTCATCATAAGTAAGATCTTTCCCCAAATGTACGACATCTGAGTTTAGTACATGTAAAGGATCAGGAATTTAATTTCCTAGAAGAGATAAATGGAACCCATCATGTACTTGAGAAATATTTGTTGGAAGCATCAATCAGTAAGCTATCTTCCCAACATGATCCTGTATTTCAAATAGTCCGATATACCTAGGGATCAACTTTCCCTTCTTTCCAAATATCTTTACTCTATTCAAGGGAGATATTTGTATGAATAACTTATTACCCACATAAAACTCTCGGAATTTTCATCAGTTGTCAGCATATACTTTTTTTGACTCTGAGATTCTCTTACGTGTTGTTGAATAGACCTGACCTTTTCTTCCATTTAATCAACAAGATCAGGTCCTAATATCTTTGTTTCCCCAACTTCATCCCAACAAGTTGGATTTTTTCACTTCTTTCCATATAGGGATCTATATGTATCCTTTTGAATACAGTGTTGAAAACTATTATAGTAATAAATTTCCACCAATGGTAGGTGTTGATCCAAACCACCTTTGAAATCAATAGATAAGGCTCTCAACATCTCTTCTTGTGTTTCAATTATACTCTCATAATAACCATCTATCTGAGGATGATAAGCAGAGATCAAACTTAACTCTGTATCCAAAGCATGCTGAAGACTTCTCCAGAACATTGTGGTAAACCTTGGACCCCGAGCAGATATAATGGAAAGTGGAACTACATGAAATCTTACCACTTTATTTACATATATCTTGGATAGCTGAACAAGAGAGAAATACAATCGAATAGAAATAAAGTTTCCCAAATTCTTATGATGATGAACTATAAACTAGATATTATTATTATGTTTGGATGTTTTCAGAAGTATAATGAAAAATTCCATAGTGATGTTTAACCTATTTTATTCTGGTATTGGTAATGTTAATAACACCCCCTTAGACTTCTATCTCTCAGCCTTAACTTACTTACAAACCAAGCATAGAAAGATATATTTGGAGAAATCCCACTTCATTCCTTCCCACAAAAGTGCTCTTTCATGTGCATGTACATCTTTGTGCTTCCAAGGTGAACAGAGAATGATGAAATATGATCCTCCTAAAATAACTCCTTTAATTATGGTATGGTAGGAACACAAACATGGGTCCTAAACCTTATTATTTCATCATAATCAAAGTTTAATTCAGTAATGTTTCTCACCTTATTTTGTAACACTACATGTTCCTTATTTTCCTCTTTAATATTAACTTTTATAGATGGGTGAACATTCATTTGAGAATGATATGTTTTCTCCACTTCAGTTTAAATTTCAAGTTCCATCATATAAAAATCCATAATTATTGGATCTTTCATGATCTTCATCATGGATAAGCTAGCATGGTAATTTTAACTAAAATCATCTGCCACCTTATTCGCATTCCCAGGGTGGTAATGTATTGAGCAGTTTTAATCTTTAATCAACTCCAACCATCTTATTTGGCACATATGCAGATCCTTTTGTGTGAAAATATACTTTAAACTCTTATGATCGGTATAAATATCACACCATTCTCTATAAACATATTGCCTCCATATTTTTAATGAAAATATCACCAAAGCTAACTCCAAATCATGAGTTGTGTGTAATTTTTCTCATTGATTTTCAACTGCAGTGAGGAATAATCTTTCATCGTATCATTTTTCATGAGAAAACACCCCAACTCCTTGGATTCATTGCAGTAGATGACAAACCTTTCATCACTACAAGATAGTGTGAGTACAGGTGCACTTTCTAACCTTCTTTCTAGCTATTTGGAGTTCTCTTCACATTCCTCCATCCAAAAGAACATAAGTCTTTTAAAATCAACATGGTGAGTTGATTATATAATCTTGAAAAATCATTCAAAAAATGTCGATAATATCCTTCCAGACTAACAAAACGTCAGATATTAGTTTCTGTTGTTGGTCTTCACCATCATTCAATAACCTCAATTTTTTGGATCCACATATATCCCCTCTCTTGATATTATGTGGGAGAAAAATGAAAGATTTTGAATCCAAAGTTCACACTTGGTAAATTTGGAATAATGTTTCTCTTTTCATAGGGTCTTCAGTATAACTCTGAAATTATCATCTTGTTCTTCATTTCTCTTTTAATAGTCAAGAATATAATCTATAAAGTCTACCACAAATTGATCATGATAGTCTCTAAATAATATAATCATTATATCCATGAAAATATAAGGGGAATTTTTAAGACCAAAATGAATCACTATAAATTCATAGTGTCTATACATTGTTCAAAATATTGTCTTTGTTATATCCTCCTTTTGACCATTAATTAATGATATCCTGAATTATGATCAATTATGGAAAAGTATTTATCTCTGTGTTGTTGTTCAAATAAGCCATCAATGCGTGGGAGATGATATTTTTTCTTGTTCGTGATCTTATTCTGTTCTCAATAATCAATGAAGAGTCTAATTGATTCATTTTCTACTAAAAAAATATAATAGTTTCTCTCCATGGTGGCACACAAGGGAGTATGAATCCCTTATCAAGATTCTCCTGGAGTTTCTTCTTAAATTCTTGCAACTCAATTGGGGTCATTCAATATGGTGTCTTTGAAATATTCATAACACCTGGTATGTGTTCTATTGAATGAATAACTTCAGAAATTGGTGGAATACCTGAAAATTCCTCTGGAAATACATCATCAAAAATCTGAAAAATTGGTGTATTCTTAATCATGAGTTTATCCCCAATATTTTGAGATAAATAACCATCATTTAATGGAATAAACTGTAACACCCCAAGTAAATAAAGAATATGACATTTTCACATTTATACATATTGTTGAATAAAATATTAATATTACATTAAAGGGGATGCTATGCGCGATGGCGTACCCAATACGCAACAACGAGTTTCTTGGGAATCTTACGTTGCACTCTAATAATAAAATAATAATATTTTAAATGATAGTTAACGTCTAGCCGTTGTAATGGCGGGAATGAACAGAACTAACTAAAAAATGATTATATATTTTTGTCAAATATTTTTACTCTTTACAATAAATGTTAGAGGATTAAAAATGCGAATGAATCCAATTTTAAGCGTAAACATTCTAATATTCTTTAAAAGGTCGATGAACCGCCTTTTGATGGAGAACCTCTTTTAAATCCACTTTTGACAATTTTATGTGTTATATTTGACAAAATAAAATTTTTCTTTGGAATTGGGACATCAATATTTACTTTGTGTAAATTTTTGGTATTTTTCCGATAAAGTTCATTTTTTAATGAATAGCGAAAAATGTTGTATTTTAATTCAAAACCAATTTTTAATCTAATTTATTTATATGATTAGATTATCTTTTTAATTGGCTTTAAAGTGAAATTAGAATATATTTTTACCATTTAATCCAATATTGGTCATTGGAATTAATTTCCCTTTGAAATTGGACTTAAACAAGTGTCAATCTTTTGATATATATTGTTTCATAAAAACATGCTATTTGTCATGACAACGGGAATTAATTATTAAATTAATTAATGTAACTTATAAAATTTTAATTTTGTAAAATAGAAATCATTTTTGAATTCGTAATATCAAATATAGCTTAGGGTGAAGTTTTGGTATTATTCTGAAAAACTTCAATTTTTGATGAATAGTGAAACCACTAAGTGGTACTTAAAAATATGATTTTTCATTTAAATGAAACTTTACCACTTCTGTGTTTTTAATTTCAAAAATCCGACATACATGGTTGTCATTAAGAAGTAAAATGTGGTTTAATGGGATTAAAATAATTTTTTGGTGAATAGTAACTTTTATGTTTTTAATCGCGATTAGAGGTAATTAGTGTAATTTAAGGTAAAAATATTGTTTTAATAATATGAAATGAACTTGACACATGTCCTACCCCCATTGGATGTGTCATGGACGACCAAGAAAATCCATGGGTCAACTTTGGGACCCCATGGAGCCACTTTGGTGGGAAAATGACATAAATACCTTTTTATTTAAAGTTAAAATTAAAATGTCACAAACATGAAATGTTTTACTAAATAAATTTTTAAATGGGGTTATAAAAGTCATATTTTGACTATAAATATTCATTAGAAATATAAAAATATTTCCTACATCATGATATTTTTTTATAATTTTTAGACATTAAATAAATAAATTTATTTATGACATAATGATGATGCAGCAATTACCTCATTAATAAAGGATTTAAATAAAATGACAAGATAATGTTAAAACTATAACATTAAATTGTCACAAACCTATTGGGTGGGTGGATTTCAAACCCTTAACACCTTATCCTCGAAATACATCAATGTGGGACCTTTAAAATCCGAAACTCATTTGAAAATAATGTAACATTTTGTAACATTCCAAGAGTGCCCCTCCTCTCCTCTTAAAAAAGGCCCCACCTATACCACCATACAGTCACATCTCAAGCCCTTTTCTCGGAAAAAACCTGCTCATTTCATCTATCCACATCCATCTCTTCATCATTGAAGCCTCACTTTGGGAATAATCTTTTCCAAGGAAGCCTTTGAGCTCAAATCAAAGGAAGTTACCCGATTTAAAGGTAATGTCTTCCCTCGTGTTCTTTTGTTTTATTTTGCTTCTCCAACCCCCTAAACACTTTTTATTATTTTCTTTTCTAAAAAACCAGTATCTTCAATATACTAGGATGTTTGTATGTGATGGATTCGAGCTACACTTACACACACCTTCGTCTAATGGTTAATGAACATACTGTTTCTGTAGATGGCGAATTACTGCCTCACGAAACGATGATTGTTCAATATTATTTTAGCACATTAAAAGGTGGCCATTAAGATGTCACTATATTTATATATGATATATAATATGTTTATGTTTTCTCAAGATTCTATATTTTTCATTTATGGCATACCTTTATGGTTTCCATTATGGGTAAACGCGATATCTTCATTTTATGAAGTGCGGACTACCGCCCCCTCAAAGTGATTTGATTCGTTAATGCCATATGTGGGACATATAAAGGATGGAATTAATGGTATTACATATGTTATCCTACTGGATTTATAATATACCTTTATATCATTATTATTTCTTTCCATTAAATACAAAAAAAAATTAAAGTAGCGTTCATGTGTACGTACGGCTTACCGTCTCCATGAACGGTACATTTCATTTCTTATCTCGAAATGTTATGAACTATTATAAGTACATATATATATTGGATATATATGTAATATACTACATCTTAATTATGGATATAATTATGGAATTATAATATATATATCTCTAATTTTGTTTCAATTCCATTAATATGACAAAAAATGAAAGTAGCGTTCATGCATACATACGACCTACCGTCTCCATGAACGGTGCTTTTAATTTTTTATCTCAAAATGATATTTAATAGTATGAAAAGAATATATACTGGATATATATAATATTTATAACATAAATACTATTCTTGAGATGATGTACTTATAACTACATGAAAATTATTTTTCCAACAAGTTCAATTTTTACTCATGTACTAAACATCGACAAAAACATCTGATATGAACTAAATTTATTAACCAATTATTATAACATTATAAGATGTGATATCAAATGAATAATAATATTTAATGTATGTACTTATGAAATTATAAATTGACCAACTTTATTATTCAAGAGATTAAAGAACGATCGAGTCATGTCGGACACGAGGTAAGGGATCTGACCCCTCTCTTTCTTTTAAAGTACACTCTTTTATGTCATTCCTTTTAAGCTCATATTTCTTATTATTGGGATGTTATTTTATATTAATATTACTGTACTTTTTATGTTAATATAATGAGAGATCCTATTTTCTCTCATCAATCCATTTTGGATGTTTTGATTGGCGCCGTCAGGCTGCTGAATTTTCGTAAGAGATCCAACCTCTCTCTTTCCGTTTAAGTACTCTCCTTAATGTCACTTCTTTTAAGATCCTATTTTTATGATGGGAGATGTTATTTTATATTCCTCTTGATTTACATGTTATGTTAATATGGTGAGATACCCTATTTGATCTCATCAATCCATTTTTGGATGTTTTAAGTGGCGTCGTTAGGCTGCCGAGTTTTCGTAAGGGATTTATCATCTCACTTTTATTCCCATGATATTTTTGCTACATTTGCCAATATTTCATTTTGAGTGTTTTATGGACTCTCCATTATTCTAATCTTTGTGTAACATACTTTAGTTTATGAGTATTTACATCAATGTGGTATAGTCCTTCTTTCATGGGGTGTACGTTTCGAAAGTTACCCAAATCGGTAAGGGAACCTTTTACCCTCCTCTTTTTAAAAGACTTCTTTTGTTATGTCTTTTAATTTTTATCTTATTATATGGGGATATGTTATTATATATCCTTATTGTCTTATATTTTATGTCCAAGTGATTATATACCCTTTATCTCTCTCATCAACTCTTTTTCTAAAATTTGATGTGATGTTGTTAGGCTGTCAAGGGAACTTCTTAACCCAATTTCGATTTCTTTGGGTTCAACGTGTAGTTATTGAATATGTCGTCCTTTGAATATGTGTGAATTACCTTTTATTGTTTTACACATAATACCCACTTATATTGGGTGTATTTATATTTTTCACACATAATTATGAGATTGATTTATCCTTAATTTAACGATACTTTTTTTACAGGGGATTTCATCTCATTTTACATTTATATTGATACTTCATTGTTGTTATGCACCAATTCACTCTTATATGGTGTATATACTGTCCTTTGGAATATTATATCATGAATTATTTTATTCTCATGATATTATAAAGTTCTGGTTAAATGTTATTCCTCAATTATTTTATTCAAGTGTCTCTCATTTTGTTAAAAACCCTTTAACTAAAATATGGTTTTTACTGCTTTAATGATTTATTCTTATAAATATTTCTCGTTAATATGCATGTTTTCAAATTGGTTTTATGGATTTATTTATATGGATATTAATGGTTTAAATGTTAAAACCTTCAATGTGGTATGGGACACTTTGATTCAAAGATCTCGTTATTAAATGTTTTAAATGGTTTCGAAAATGGTTTTTAGAATGGATTTATTATTTCAATATCTTAAAATGTTATATTGTTATTGAAATATGGGAATGTTATCTTTATTTTATTCTTAAGTTATGTGTTATGATTATGTTATGGTTCTTGGGCATTGTTTATCAAGACGGGTGGTTCCGTGATAAACTAAGGGAGGGTGATCTTGATATAGCTCTCCAATGCATTGGGTAACACGAAGGGGTTAAATGTTAAGGTTTCTCCGAAGAGATTTAGGGAATATACTATAATGGGTATTCCAAACGTAAACAAGAGGGTTACTCCCTACGTAATAATGTTATGAATTCCTCAAGTTACCTTTATGTCTTATGATTTCTAGGATTTATTCATGATTTTATGAGGTATGTTAAAGTTCTTATGATTTATGGGTAAAGTATGATTTCATTTTTATGTATATATGTACTCATGATTCCTTTCCATACTTTTTATAACCCTTACTGAGATTTTTATGCTCATCCCAAGTTTTTGAAATGATTTTCACAGGTCAAGGGAAAGGTACATGATATAATGATAGTGTCAAGGAAGTGTCAAGAAAGAATCCATGTTTTATTTTAAATATGTTTCCGTTGATGGGAAAAAATGAATACTCTCTTTTATGTAAAAACATTGATTAAATGTGGAATGTAAAGCAAGTTTCATGATCTATTTCTGTAAAACTCTAAACCTGAAAAGATCCTCAATGTGTAATCTTGTAATAACTAAAGATTAAGTAAGGTTTAAGTCTGGGGCCTTATATTTGGTATCAAATGTCGGTAGAGATAACTTTTGAGGTTAGGGTATTCTTTAAGCATAAGTGACATTACTATAATGGTTAGGATTTCAGAAAGAGTCATAGTTTTTAGATAAATTGAATGAGTAATTATATATTCCTCATTAGTACATGATGGTTTTGTTGATATACTCACACTGACATTTCTATTTTTAGTGAATGGATGGATCTAGCAGGCACCAATGTGACAATAGGTTTGAAGGAAACTGTGGTGGTTCTCTGATTAAGAGACTGGATGAAATGGGGGATTCAATGAGGAAACTCGTGGTTGTTCTAAACCAACTATCAAGGAGTCATGATCAACCACTTGAACCTTAGTATGTTCTGTAATTCATCATGTACGAGATGACCAATCGATGTGGAAGTTCATATAATAATTATAAAGGTAACCATTAGGGTTTATATGATCCTTACTTTTGAGGTAATTATGAGTTATTATATGTTATGATGGAAAATGAAAGGCTTGAGATAAACTTGAGGTAAAAATATTTTATGACTATTTTTGAAGATTTTATCTCGTTTTGGGGAATGTTTTATGAATAATATAGTTTTGGAAAAAGGACAACACGCAGACCGTGTGATAACCCGTTGCGTCGGACAAAGCTGTGGGAATCGAACCCACAACCAAAGTGTGACTGGTATTTATCGCCAACCACTGGACTACGTGAAGTCCCTGGTTAGTTTGACTAATTATTTTTAGTTAGATGATTTTAGGAAACACGAGTATGTTTATTTTGGGTTATCTATGTAAATGATTAACCTATCATGGAGGATATGTGATTAGGTTAATTACTTTTCAATATGAGAATTTAAGAGCAACTAATGTTATTTGGAGATAAAATTTAATTTGTATCTTGGAAGACTATGTGATTAAATCCTTCAAATATTTGGGTTTCAATCTTAGTTTGGTTTAATTTGAAGAATTTTATGGACAATTGTTTATTGAATAGTCTTCATTGAACTTTGGGTTTTTTGGACAAATTTTGGAGATTAAGAATAGATTTTCTTTTTATAAAGGATTATACTTTTGTGGATTATCTGACCTCATACTAACAATTTTGGTTTTGGATTTTGTCTAAAGACATGGGAAATATATAGTTCTCTTTTGTGGATTAGGTGATTCTCAAGAATTTTGTTATAGTACTCTTGATGCGAACAAATATTCCTAAATACTCGTCTTTTGGAGAAAATATGAGTTTGATTAAGGAATCTAGTAAATGTTGAAAGTCTACGTGACAAGTAGGTATGCTTCATTATGATTTATTTAAGCTCAAAAATAAATTCCTCAATGAAGACTAACTTAAAACAAAAATTTTGTCAGTTAACTTTTCCTACTGGGGAATCAAATACCTTTTAACCCATCACAAGTTTGTGATTTTTTTATGGTTAAGTTTCTCCTAGACATGTTTACTATCACTCTCCATCAGAACATGACCCTTTGTTTTCTCCTCCATGTACATATTTTCTTACATGGAATCCTAGTATGGGTTAACTCGGGTGACCTTTGTACTTCTCTTTCTTTATTTTAAGGAGATTGTTTTACTGACTATTGTTCTGATGTGGGATTTTCAATGAAGTTTCCAAGCCCAATTTTTAAATTGTGAGGACGCAATTCTCAAAAGGGGGGAATGATGTAACACCCCAGGTAAATAAAGAATATGACATTTTCACATTTATCCTTATTTTTGAATAAAATATTAATATTACTTTAAAGGGGACGCTATGCGCGATGGCGTACCCAATACGCAACATCGAGTTTCTTGGGAATATTACGTTGCACTCTAATAATAAAATAATATTATTTTAAATGGTAGTTAATGCCTAGCCGTTGTAATGGTGGGAATGAACAGAACTAACTACAAAATGATTATATATTTTTTTCAAATATTTTTACTCCTTACAATAAATGTTAGAGGATTAAAAATGCGAATAAATCTTATTTTAAGCGTAAACATTCTAATATTCTTTAAAAGGTCGATTAATTGCCTGTTGATGGCGAACCTCTTTTAAATCAACTTTTTGAAAATTATATGCTTTATATTTGACAAAATAAAATTCTTCTTTGGAATCAGGACCTCAAAATTTACTTTGTGTAAATTTTTGGTATTTTTCTGATAAAGTATATTTTTTAATGAATAGTGAAAAATGTTGTATTTTAATTCAAAACCGCTTTATAATCTAATTTATTTATATGATTATATTATCTTTTAAATTGATTTTAAAGTGAAATTAGAATATATTTTTACAATTTAATCCAATAGTGGTCATTTGAATTAATTTCACTTTAAAATTGGACTTAAACTAGAGTCGATCTTTTGATATATATTGTTTCATAAAAACACGCTATTTGTCATGACAGCGGGAATTAATTATTAAATTAATTAATGTAACTTATACAATTTTAATTTTTTAAAATAGACATCATTTTTGAATTTGGAATATCAAATATATCTTAGGGTGAAGTTTTGGTATTATTCTGAAAAACTTCAATTTTTGATTAATAGTGAAACCACTAAATGGTACTTAAAAAAGTGATTTTTCGTATAAATGAATCTTTACCACTTCTGTGTTTTGAATTTAAAAAATCCGACATACATGGTTTTCATTAGGGAGTAAAATGTGGTTCAATGGGATTAAAATAATTTTTTGGTGAATGGTAACATTTATGTTTTTAATCGCGATTAGAGGTAATTAGAGTAATTTAAGGTAAAAATAATGTTTTAATAATATGAAATGAACTTGAAACATGTCCTACCGTCATTGGATGTGTCATGGACGACCAAAAAAATCCATGGGTCAGCTTGGGGACCCCATGGAGCTACTTTGGATGGAAAATGACATAAATACCTTTTTATTTAAAGTTAAAATTAAAATGTCACAAACATGAGTTTTTTTACTAAAACAATTTTTAAATGGGGTTATACGTGTACAATGTTTGACTATAAATATTAATTAGAAATATAAATGGTTTTCTTACATCATGATATTTTTTTAAAATTTTTAACAATTAAATAAATTAAATTATTTATGTAATAATGATGATGCAGCAATTACCTCATTAATAAGGGATTTAAATAAAATGAAAAGATAATGTTAAAACTATAACATAAATTTGTCAAAAACCTATTGTATGGGTGTATTTCGAACCCTTACCACCTTATCCTTGAAATACATCAATCTGGGACCTTTAAAATCTGAAACTCATTCGAAAATAAAGTTACATTTTGTAACATTCCAAGAGTGCCCCTACTCTCCTCTTATAAAAGGCCCACACCTCTACCACCTTACACACACCTCTCAAGCCTTTGGCTCAGAAAAACCCTGAACATTTCATCTCTCCACATCAATCTCTTCATCATTGATTCCTCACATTGGGCATAATCCTTTCCAAGTAAGGCTTTGCGCTCAAATCAAAGGAAGTTACCCGATTTAAAGATAATGTCTTCCCTTGTGTTCTTTTTTTTTATTTTGCTTCTCCAACCCCCTTTACTATTTTTATTCTTTTATTTTCTAAAAAAACAGTATCTTAAATATAATAGGATGTTTTTATGTGAAGTATTAGAGATACACTTACACACACCTTCTTCTAATGGTTAAAGAACATACTGTTTCTGTGGATGGTGAATTACTGCCTCACGAAACGATGATTGTTCAGTATTCTTTTAACACCTTCAAAGGTGGCCATTAAGATGTCACTATATTTATATGTGATATATAATATGTGTATGTTTTCTTTAATCTTATGTATTTTTCATTTATGGCAGACCTTTATGGTTTCCATTATGGGTAAACGCGATATCTTTATTTTAGGAAGTACGGACTACCGCCCCCACAAAGTGATTTGATTCGTTAATGCCATATGTGGGACGTATAAAGGATTAAATTAATGGTATTACATATGTTATAATACTGGAATTATAATATACCTTTATATAATTATTATTTCATTCCATTAAATACAAAAAAAAATAAATGAAAGTAGCGTTCATGCGTACGTACGGCTTACCGTCTCCATGAACGGTACATTTCATTTCTTATCTCCAAATGTTATGAACTATTATAAGTACATATATATAATGGATATATATGTAATATATTAAATCTAAATGATGGATATCATTCTGGAATTATAATATATATATCTATAATTTTGTTTTAATTCCATTAATATGACAAAAAATGAAAGTAGCGTTCGTGCGTACGTACGGCCTACCATCTCCATGAACGGTGCTTTTAATTTTTTTATCTCCAAATGCTATGTAATAGCATAAAATGAATATATAATAGATATATATGATATTTATAACATAAATACTATTCTGGAGATGATTTACCTATAACTACATGGAAAATTCTTTTCCAACAAGTTTAATTTTTACTCGTGTACTCAACGTCGACAAAAACGTCCGATATGAACTCACTTTATTAACCAATTATTATAACATTATAATATGTTATATGAACTGAAGAATAATATTTAAATTAGGTCCTTAATCAATTATAAATTGGACAAATTTTATTATTCAGGAGATTAATGAACGATCGAGTCATGTCGGACACGAGGTAAGGGATCTGACCCCTCTCTTTCTTTTAAAGTACACTATTTTATGACATTCTTTTTAAGATCATATATGTTATGATTGGGATGTTCTTTTATATTAATATTAATTTAATTTTTATGTTCATATTACTAGAGACCCTATTTTCTCTCATCTATCCATTTTGGAAGTTTTGATGGGCGCCGTTAGGCTGCCGAATTTTCGTAAGAGATCCAACCTCTCTCTTTCTTTTTATGTACTCTCCTTTATGTCACTTCTTTTAAGCTCATGTTTGTTATGATTGGATATTTTATTTTATATTAAACTTTCTTTAAATTTTATTTTAATATGGTGAGAGACCCTATTTGATCTCATCAATCCTTTTTTAGAAGTTTTAAGTGGCGTCGTTTGGCTGCCGAGTTTTCATAAGGGATTTTTCATCTCACTTTTATTCCCGTGAGATTCATGATACATTTTCCAATATTTCCTTTTGAGTGGTGTATGCACTCTCCATTATTCTAATCTTTGTGTAACATACTTTCTTTTATGAGTATTTACATCAATGTTTTATAGTCCTTCTTTCATGGGGTGTACGTTTCGAAAGTTACCCAAATTCGTAAAGGAACCTTTCACGCTCCTCTTTTTAAAAGACTTATTTTGTTATGTCTTTTAATTTTCATCTTATTATGTGGGGATATGTTATTATATATCCTTATTTTTGTATATTTTATTTCCAAGTGATGAGATACCCTTTATCTCTCTCATCAACTCTTTTTCTATAATTTTATGTGATGCCGTTAGGCTGTCAATGGATCTTCTTAACCCAATTTCGATTTCTTTGGGTTCAACATGTAGTTATTGAATGTGTCATCCTTTGAATATGTGTGAATGAAATTTGATTGTTTTACACTTAATATCCAGTTATATTGGGTGTATTTATATTTTTCACACATAATTATGAGATTGATTTGTCATTAATTTAAGGATACCTTCTTTACAGGGGATTTCATATCATTTTACATTTCTATTGAGACTTCATTGTTGTTATGCACCAATTCACTCTTATATGGTGTATATACTGTCATTGGGAATATTATATCATGAATTACTTTATTCTCATGATTTTATAATGTTCTAATTAAATGTTATTCCTCAATTACTGTATTCAAGTGTCTCTCATTTTGTTAAAAACCCTTTAACAGAAATATGGTTTTAAATGTTTTAATGATTTATTCTTATAAATATTTCTCGTTAATATCCATCTTTTCAAAATGGTTTTAAGGATTTATTATATGGATATTAATGGTATAAAATTTTAAAACCTTCAAAGTGGTATGGGACACTTTTATTCATAGATCTCTTTATTAAATTTTTTAAATGGTTTCGAAAATTGTTTTTAGAATGGATTTATTATTTCAATATCTTATAATGTTATATTGTTATTGCAATATGGGAATGTTATATTTCTTTTAAGCTTAAGATATTTGCTATGATTATGTTATGGTTCTTGGGAATTTTTTATGAAGACGGGTGGTTCCGTGAAAAACTAAGGGCGGGTGAGCCCGATATAGCTCTCCAATGCATTGGGTAACACGAAGGGGTTAAACATTAAGGTTTATCTGAAGAGATTTAGGGAATATACTGTGATGGGTATTCCAAACGTAACCAAGATGGTTACTCCCAATGTATGAATGTTATGAATGAATCAAGTTACCTTTATGTCTTATGATTTCTATGATTTATTCATGATTTTATGAGGTATGTTAAAGTGCTTATGATTTATGGGTAAAGTATGATTTCATTCTTATGTATATATGTACTCATGTTACCTTTCCATACATTTTATAACCCTTACTGAGCTTTTTATGCTCATCCCAAGTTTTTGAAATGTTTTTCACAGGTCAAGGGAAAGGTACATGATGTGATGATAGTGTCAAGGAAGTGTCAAGAAAGAATCCATGTTTTATTTTAAATATGTTTCCGTTGATGGGAAAAAATGAATAATTACTTTTATGTAACCACTTTGTTTTAATGTGGAATGTAATGCAAGTTTCATGATCTATTTCCCTAAAATTCTAAACCAGAAAAGATCCTCAATGTGTAATTTTGTAATAACTCAAGATTAAGTATGGTTTAAGGATGGGGCGTTATATAGACACCCATAATATCGAAGAAATTTCAACTGCAAGGTAATATTCAGGCACACATCGATATATGATCCTAGATTAATATTGAATATGAAATATGACTTCCCTTATTTAGATATTTATATGAGAACCATATAAATAAAAAAATCTATGCCAAGAATCACATTATATTCCACTATAGGGAGGATCCAAAGGATTTCTGGAAGCACTTTTCCACGAACATAAATTGGAGAAGAATAGTAATCTTTTGACGTGACTGTTGTTCTATTAAGAGTTTTCACAAGTGACTCCACATCTAATTGTTGAGTAAATATGGAGATTCCCATATAAAATTATTTACAAATAATAGTGTGGGTGGATAAATAATCAAATAAAACAATTTCCACTTTAGAGTGGATGGTATGTGTACCTTTCACTACTTCATTATCGTACTCCACAGCGCTGATAGTAATTTCATGTGACTTTCCTTTTTCATTGGCCTTAGGAGTTTACTAACATTGATCATCATAAATAACCATTGGATTAGGGAATTGATTAGAACAATTCCCAATTTCTATGCACTTTTAACATTGAAGTGTAGGAGGTTAATTTTGAGTAGATGATTCTTTGTTGGCATAAGTAGACATATTTTTCCCATGAAATCATCATTTAATTGCCCGATGACCTTTTTTTACACACTTAAAACATTTCTTTATCCCATTAATACAATTACCTCAATATTTCATTCCACAGATTGAGAAAAAGGGAAAACTCATATTTAATTGTGTGTGGTATTTATATTTTCCTTTGAGTTCCATTTTCTTCTTCTTATCAAACCCATATGGTGGATGGGATTCTCCAATCTCCATATCAACCTTGATAGAACATCGAACAATTTCCTCATATGTTTTGAAGTACCTTATGAATAATGAATTTCAAAGAATTGGTTTTAATCCACTAAAGAATTGATTGATCTTACCCTCTGGTTGGATAATAATTCTAGTAGTGTACCTTGCAATTCTTGTAAAATTATCTTCATAGGTTCCAACACAATCATCGTCATTTTTTTCAGTTCAAGAAACACCTTCTCCACCTTTATTCGTAGAATATGAGGCATTTAATTGTTGAAAAATATGTTCTTAAACTTTCCCATTCCATAGATTGAATGTTAACTATTTGCCTCATATTCTTGATAAGATTCCACTATTGATCAACTTCACCTTCCAAACAATATGCGACTAATATGACTTTATCATGTTCAGAACATTGTAGAACTGAAAATATTTTTTCAGTGGTACTGATCCATTGTTTATCCCCTAATGGATCAGAAGACTTGCTGAATGAAGGTGGAGGCTTCCTCATGAAGAATTCTATATAATGTTGCTCCCTCCTTTGCTCGTTTGGAAGTCCAGCATGATTCATAGCTTGAGGAAGTTGTTTGAGCATGGATACATGTTTTCTCATTCCATCTCCCATAACATTTTAGTTTCTCCAGGGTACAATCAGTGCTTTACCCATCACATTTAGCATTAATGTGAGTTCTTTTGGGTTAATTGCATTGACATAAACCATGAATAATAGTGTGACAAACACTAATTAGAATAGAAAACCCACATAATAAAGAATGAAATTTCAATTTAAGACACTTTAGGTTTTATTTGGGGTTATTCATGGTCATTTCTAAAACACTATGATTGTATCATATAACTAGACATATACTTTGGGTTCTTACAAATGCTTTCACATCATAGATTCCAATTGTTAAATTTACCTTTCTTCTAAATACAACTATATCAACCCATTATTTACATACATTGATATCACTTCATAATTGTAGTATTTTTATTACAACATATAACAGAACCCTGGCAGGACCATATAGTCATAATGTCTTTAGAAACCGGGAAACATAAACAACTTGTTAATAAAACATCTACATTATATCCAGTTAATTTCCTCATAACTAGACTTCTTTTAAGCATATCATAATTAATACCCTTCTTCATGACCGAAGGAAAAGAAACATATAAAAGAGTGATTAAATTTTTTTATTAAGGGTAAAAAAAGGAAATATCAATCATATCATATTCATAAGAACATAACATTATAAAATCGTATCCTATATATAAAAAATCACTATATCATGTCATGGGATAAATCATAAGAGTGAAATGTAATCCCAATAGTCATAACATAATATATGAAATTTTATCTTATAAACACATAAACATAGAAAATAATTTCATATTAGTCAACGATCATTTCTAATACCATCCTAGAGGAAAATCCCATTGCTTAGCTGAGTTCACTCTTCATTGTAGTCTTGTATCACTGAACCATATTTACGTGCCATTCCATCCATGTATATATGTAGAGATGAAAATATTTAACCTATTTATTGGATGGAGATATAGGTCTCACCCATCTCATAATTAATCCATTCTTATGTGTTCCACAAAATATATAATCATTCACCATAGCATAATCTATGAAATCAAATTGGTTTATTAAACATCATTATATCATAATTGATATAAAAACACTGATTTCCAAAGGAAAAATTCAATCATAAACACAATAGAAATATACTAATAATAGGGATATAAAAATAAGCATATGTAATATTATATGGAAAATAATTTTGATAAAACACTTGAGCATCATTCTTTAGGAAAATATCCATTCTTCTTCAAAAATGTTTTCTTTTCGCAAAATGTCATGAAATTTCAGATGAATATAATATAGTTAAAAATACACTTGTAAAAATGTAGAGGAAGAGTCATGGAAATAAGGCATTATAAAGATGAAAAAACTCATGCATTATTTATATGTTAAAAAATTCTCCTTATACTTTTTCTGGAAAAGTCAAAAGGTACCTCATATGGAAAACAAAAGAAAGATTCCTTCCAAACCATGTAGTTAAAGAAAAAATGGGTAAAATGGATTTAAAAATATATAAAATAATAGTAAACATTTTATAAGAGTATTATTAGGATACATGGACATAGATGATAAATACATCCTCAGTAAATACTTACTAATAAAACATCTCAGATAAAACAAGACTGGAAAAGTTATGCCTTACATTAGGCCTCGTATCCTTCATATGAATCTGAACCTCATGTTTGATGATTTAAATAATGTTACTTATTTACTCCATAATTATAATCATGTTTATTATAACATTTATGATCATATTTTAATCCGTTTGTTACTAAAATTTCACTGTTACTCGTTTTTCGGGTGTTAACTACTTTTGTTCTTATGCATGTTTTGTGAGATAAGTTATTATTTTTCTTTTTTAGGTTATAGATATATCTTTTAAAGCTTGGTATTATTATAATATATATAATATTTATTAATTAAATTCAATTATATAATCATGATTGAATGAATATTCTGTAGAACGAATCACATCACACCGTAGAGACTATAATCCGTACGTACACACGAGTGACGATATCATTCACAGAATAGTTGAATGGTATTGAAGTGGATGGTGTATAGTATCTAAAAATTAGTATTGTGTAATAATAATCATATATATTTAATAATTCTACCATTATACCATTCACATTAAGGTGGTGTTAAAAAACAGATTACACCACGACCTGTAGACAGTAAGTCATATGTATGCACGTGGATTGATTTTGTTTTTCGCAGGATGGATAGAAGGTAAAATAGGGTTATTTAATATTTATTTTAGTGTATCAGTATATTATTGATACTATTGTAATTAATTTTTTATTAACCAACTAAATAATACGACATAAAAGAAGAAATAAACATGAATGAATTGGTATAAGAGATTACCTCTTACACGACATGCCTCTATTAAATTTTCTCTTAGGTAACTAGAGTTTGTCTTTTGAGAATACCAGTACCTCTAGAAAATAACTAGGGAATTTGATAATATAAATGATCAGGGGTGGGCTAAACATGGAGGCCCAAAAGGGACTGAAGAGGACAGAGAGGAGGTTCTATTTTATAAGAGAGGAGAGTGGAATTTTTGGAAACACTCAAAAATATTAATTTAAAATAAATTCAAATTCGAATAAAAATGATCCAAAAGTTATTTAATTTAATTATAGGATGATTTTGGGTCAAATAAACATAATATAATAGTTTTAAGGCATGTTTAGAATACTTTTTATCCTTATCTGTTTGTTTTAACCCTTACATTACTCACTTACCTTGATATCATATTATTTATGCATTGTGGCTTATTGTAATTATAATATTATGTCAAACGACCCAAAAAAATTATTTATGACATATTTGGACTTTTATTAACCAATTTCTTCAATATTATATTTTTATAATTTAATATCACTTAATAAACTGTTTTATGTTCTATGTTTTGAATTGTGTCAATTTTAGACACTATTCACAATTGACTTTTTTAAAAACTTATAACAACCTGATTCCATGGATACTATGGAATTAAATAAAAGATAAAAAGTCAATATCTTCCAAAATATTCATGTATTACATTAAAATAACCAATTTTTATCTGTTTTAATATTTATAAATTAATTTATTTTAATTTTCATTAATGATATAATCACTACATCATAATTGTGTCGTAAATAAATATATTTATCTAATGTCAAAAATTTATAAATAAAATACCTTGATTTAACATATATTTTTATATTTATAATTAATATTTATAGACTTGGATATCTATTATATAACCATATATTAAAATATATTTTTTAAAAGATATTTGTTTAGTTTATAATTATCATTACTTTAAATTAATTCTTATAAAATTTCAATTTCACATCCATGTAAATCCATGGGGTCCCAAAATAGTCCCAAGGAAGACCATGGTAGAAAACATCTCATATAATAGGATTAGGGAATGTTTTACGGTAGTTTTATATTATTACATTATTATTTTGTTTACCCTTATTTACCATATTTACCCTTTAACCATGGTAAATAAAATAATTATTGAAGTTATTATTCATAATGACCAAAAATAAAAGTTACATATTCACTCAATTTGGGCCTTATGATTCCAAATATGGAATCAAATTTTAATCTTCAAAAAAAATAATTTGTAGTAATTAATTTATAAATGATTGTTTTTTGTTGAAATGAGGAAACAGTTTTAAAAGTTAAAACATTGCAAATGATTAAAACGTTTTCAACTATGATTTAATTATAAAACATATGCTAATCATATAAATTATATTTAATGTTTATAATATATTCAATTTATACTTTAAAACCATTCAATATTATATTTTAACTATATTAATTATCTCAATGAAAAAAATTGTTTTCAATTAAAATTTAGTGTCTTTTTACAATTCTTTAAAAAATAAAAGTTGGCGGAAAAATATCCATAATTTATCCAAAGTCAAATTTTTTATCCCGCATCAAAATAAAATGATTATTTTGTCATAGAGAAATTATTAACGTGCCAAAATTTTATTTTATAATTGGTTCACCATTCAAAGGTAAAAATTTACCCTTAAAATAGATTCTTATACATAAAATAGAGCTATATTCATACCCTATGACTAAAATTTCGATTGGATAAATATAAAAAATATTTTATTATGTATACAACACTTATATATCATATCAATTTCAATAAAAAATTTAATTCACTCAAAAATACAAATATATAATTTATTTATATTTTTCATAAATAATTAATTGAAAATGAATTCAAAATGAATTTTCATAAGTTAGTTATAATTATTCAAACTAACCTAATTGCTAATAACTAATCGTAATTATATATCAATATCATCTTGTTGTTCGTTTAAATGCACGATTTTTTTAAAAGTAAGCTACTAAATAATATAAATTATTTGAAGAAAATATTTCATATAAACATCCTGGTGTTACACATACAATACCCAGTTTAAGAAAACTGATTTATTAGCAACTCAGTAGACCGAGACTATGAAAATGATGCAGAAATTCCAACTACACTAATCCATCCATCACAAACTCTTTTCACATAGCAAAAATCATTTAATCTAACTCCTCACTGATGTCCTCACATCTGGTGGAAAATATAGTTTACCAATGTATCCGAACTCATAGTCTCATTACAAATAGTTACCACAACAAAAATCATCATATCATCAATATTGTTGATAGAATAAATCGGTTGTTGAAGACAAACATACCTAATAACTCTATTAACATGATTCCTATGATTTTATCATTGTCTTGTATCTTGATCATTACACTTTTTCAAGCAATTACTGATCCCCAAACACATAATTCCATTCAAAACATTAACTTTTTCATAGAAAAGAAACTCCAAATTTCCAATGAATCACCCAGTGTCATTCCTACCATGCTACTTTCAACTACACCAAAATTCAATTTTCAAAACCCCCTACTGCTAAACATATGAAATGATGCACATGTTATTTGGTTGATACAATAAAATACCTCCTTATCATGAGGCATATCTAATAATAGAATCCCAAGAATTTCTAATTATTCCCACAATATCATGAACATAACTTTCAGTTTTATTCTATGAATATAACTCAACTAAATAAATCTTTATTATTTTGTACCATGAGAAATAAAATGTTTTTCATCTAAACATGACATGGATCATATAAATATCCCTCATTTATGATACAAAATAAAGATGTTTTTAACAAAAATTGTGTCCATACTACATACCCCAATAACATCCCAAAATCTAGATAATCCCAGGTTTACCTACACACTTGTATTATAAATTCATTTTTACTATTCATTGATTAGTATCACTACATCCATAAACCATACAATGTGGAATCATGAACTCATGAACAATTCAATATTGCCAACCATATGTGTTCCCCTATCTTTAGTTATTAAAAAAATTTATATAAGCTTCACTACACATCCTCCATCCATTATATCATAGTATAATTGGATTTGATAGTCTAAATCACCCCTACGTGACCGCATAAGACAACAACCATCAGCCCTCATAGATTACCATGTATATTATCCATGTAATATTACAGAAATCATTCAAAATAAGGTATATAACCTTAACTATATAATTACTAACTCCCCACTGTATTTCATCAAGTAAAACATTCCTTACAAATAACCTTACATAGATTCCATCATCAAAATATGTGTTTATCTCATCTTTAACCATGATCATTCCACACAATATCCCATAAAAATTTCATTCTGGGACCGAACATACCACCAAACCTCAAATAAAACTAAGCTCTATTTCCTATATACGAAAAAAAAGATTCAAAATTAATATCCTCGGTCGTCTATACCCATAATAAACTTATCAAACCCCTGTTAGTATTCAACCCATATATGGAATATCACAAATTTATGACCCAGTAAATACCATGTGTGTCCAATAAACACTAACTTGTAAATTTTTTCTATATATTGAATAAAATATTGTGACACCCAATCCATAAGAAAAATAGCACAATATATCCCTATTTCAGGAATTATTCATGGATACCAATAAATATAAGTAGTTTTACGATCCTATGAAAGCTTATCCTTAAAAAATATGTCATGATATAATAATACACATTTAATTAAAACTATGATCGTTTAATTTATCCACTGTCAATTCCCCCTTCATTCCTGTATGATCCTGTGAAAACTTCATCATCAATTTTTAAAAATAGTTCATGAAACAATTCCAAAACCATTTGAATTATCACCCATCAGCAAAGAATAATTTTGACAGAAAACAAATCTAACCATTCATTACTCACAATTGATTAAACCATGTTGGGTCATCATTAACTATCAAATTAATAAACAATCATGTTTTTGACAGGGCTAGGAATCCAATAGATCTTCCCCATAAACCACTATATATACCATAAACACCTCAAGGCATCCACATTCACTTACTCAATACGTCTAAGACTATCGAAAAAATAGGAATTAAATACCCAACATTCTATAGGTGTCACAACATCCATTTTAAAACAAAAATAGTATATTCATCACAAAAATAGCATACACGACCATTCAAACATGATCCATATTCTAAAATAACCCATGTTTCTAGTCCCATGCCACTATTAGGTTTCCCACAATCATCAAATATCATTTAATCACCAACATTTATAGATACATATCAAAGAAAACTAGGTTATAAAAGCTCATAAATGAATAAAAGAATCATTAGAACCCCAAACCATAGGTAGATATCCTATTCCCATCTTAATTCACTCAAAATATAAGGATCCAACACCAACCAAACACTAAATTATCATACACAAAGGTTCAATCCATTTCTATTATACCTACTCTATTTTTAATGAAATAAATCAAATGGTTTATATAATGTCATGTCACATCACAATTTGGAGTCTTAGGTGAAATAGAAACCATAAGATAAATAAAATTATGTTATCTTTTACTAGACGTGTCATAAAGATCTAACGATTTTAGTTGAAGAAAATTGATAATAGGAACACACTAAGATATTCGAAATAGATTTTTTCAAAGGGGAATATCCTAACTAGGTATCTCTCATATCTCAATATTATCATTCATGGATTTAAACACCAACATCACACTATATCCATATCCTACATGTATAGGATTTGAATGTTTACAATTCTATTTTATATTAACCGGAACATTCCCTGTCAATGGAATCATTGAATGAAATAAAAAGATAATTATATAGAGGAAATTTTATTATAAGTTTTATTTTTAATTTATTTATATAAATATATATAAAATAAGAACATATTTTCACATAACTTAGTTTTAACTATATTTTATATTGAGGACATTTTGCAACTGAGTCTTTGATAAATGAAATGATAATTACATATAATAGTGGTAAATGATATATTTGTTTCAATTGTATTTTAATTCATCTTTCATCTCATAATAATCAAGATAATTTATACCTAAAAATAAAATTTATTAATTTAGAGGATCTATTAAGTATATTTCTATAATGAAAATATATAAAAAACGTCATATAAATGAATATAGTCACTTTTTATAACCTACCCATTCCATATCCCACATCTCACACGAAATATTGATAATGACTTGTGAATACTACATATTTGGAAAAAAATGACAAATTCCATCTATCCTTACCGAGAAAATGGTAAAACTCAAAAAATAAATAACCTTATAATCTTTGTATCTCTCAAGGAGAAATTATATCAATAGAAAAATATAACACAACAAACAAAAATCCCATCCCTAAAAAAATGGAATTCCATTATTCCTTGGGTGGTCTATCCCAAAAATAATTACATACCATATTTTGAAAACATATAATTTTTTATATAACCTTGCCTTAAAAATATTTTATTTCGTTATTTTAATATGTAATCCCCAACAATACATGATAAGGTTCTATTGGTCCAATGCCTTGGGAAGATTATATATATTATTACACAATCTTCAACATAAAAAAATTATTTAAAACTCTACATTATTTAATTTTCACCAAAGGATCACCCAAAACTACATAAGATACCCTAGTAAATATACATTAGGAAAATGGAGAGAATACAGATGAATATGGGAATAAACATAGAATTGATAGATAACATGATAGGAAAATTTTAGAACATTCTATCATGAAAATGTTTCATATTAGTTTGGAAACATGGACTATGGAAAAAATATCATGATATTGTAGAGTCGTAAACAAGTGGAAATAAAAAAAATACATGAAATCATGGCCATATATCGAGCATAACTAAAAATACAAGCATCATAAATTAGTAAATGTAATATGATGGAATGTTTTTACTTCATAATCCCATAAAAATTTGGAAAATATCTCATTTTGGATGAAGTTCCCTCCTAAAAACATTTATAACATCTCATGAAAAATAAATCAGTAAAAATTCATTATAATGATATATTTTTTTATTTCTCCAATCCATAAAAATGGAAATCACACATATGTGTTGTTTACGAGGAAATGAATTCGTACAAATATTGTAGCCACTATTAAACCCATGAGAAGGAAGTGGGTTTCATAATACCAATTTTAGGAATGAGTTAAGAAAAAATCATAAGGAAAATAGAGATAAGAAGGATTTCAATAATTTTAATCATCCTTAATTGAAAACATGATATAGGTTTTCATCATGTAGATAAAATGTTGAAAGTTCATTTGATGGACTGAGGAGAAAAGTGATTAAAACCAAACCATTGGGGTGTTTCTTTATAAATAAACCAAGGATCGTGTAAAAAAGAAAATATTATATTATTTTAATTGTAACTAATATTGAACCATTGGAGTTATATATAAACTAATTATGTTTTTATATGACAATTATTTTTTAAAACCCTTTTATGGGGTTGACTCATAATATGATACAGTAAATATGAATGTTCCCTAATATTAGATTTACTGAAAAGTGATAGTATTAAAGGGAACTAAAAACACAAATAACCACATAAAAGAACATGATATTTAACTATGTACATATATAAGAAGTATATATATATATAATTAAAACAAATTAAATTTTTATTAGGTATCATAAAATTAATGTAATGAAATAGAATTTGTAACTCAAATGTTTGAAAGGTGGAATAAAAGATGCCTTACCTCATGTCTGAAAGCGGCATGAAAGTGCACATAATATAATAAATAATTAAATTAATTTCTTTATATATATTAAAATTTAAATTATCCACATATATTAGATTTTATAAGATCTATATATTATATGGGCAATTTTATTTTTAACATATCTTTTATAACATTTGTTAGTGGAGGTTGTTTGATTGATTTCTTCATCATACTTTTAGTTTTTTGACTATGTTAAAGGTTATTCTAAAATAACATCATGATTTTTACAATTGTTCTATTTTATGTACTTTATTATTCTATTATATTATTTTATATATCAATTAAATTATTATCCCAAAGAAATTCAATTGATTAAATGTTCGTTGAGAAGACCATTTATGGTATTTAAATTTATTATGATCATTTATCATTTTAATTACATATTGATTACCCTATATTATCATTACAAAATATTATTATTATAAAAAATTATTATTTTTATATAATGAATATATATTTTAATTAATCCATGTTAAGTGGTCACATAATATAAAATGTTTCATTCATGGCGGTAGTAGTATGCACCAACTCATGATGACTTTCTCATTTGTCTCAATCATTTTCTATGGAATTATAAAATGTATATTTTATTACTAAAATAAAATGTAATAATTTTAAAAAAAAATTATATGTTTTTAATACCATCATTTATATAGAGAACATTATGGTTCTAGAGATGAGAGGAATATAAAAAAGATTGTTTTAGAGTATTACCACTTCCAATGATGTTCTCCCTTGATAAGGGGATAGGGTAGGGTTTTTGTTTATTGAAATATTTGGAATTCGTTTAGAAATGTTGAGGATGTGGTGTCAATTTATAAGTTAATATAAAGGGAATATTATAAAAAATAATTATTTCCAAATAATTTCATTCGATTATTCAACTAAAAAAGGATCAAAAAAATATAAAATAATGTTGTGGGGAAAAATTATATGTCTGAAACTCCATCCACCATGAAATAAAAAATATATTTACCACATGTATTTACCAATTTATGTACGTTAATCCACTATTACCCTAAATTACCCAAACCATAGAGACTCCACTATCACCCTTGGAAAATAATTTTAATTGTAAATATAAAAAATAATCGTATTTAATAATTTCAAAAATATTATTTTTATATTTTACTTTTTTTATTAAAAATATTTATATTTGATAGTGAAATTTATTTTAGTATTATCACAAATGAAGACTAAACAATTTCATATAAAATGTCCATTTTAGAAAAAAATATTAATTTGCGATAACATTACCAAATTTTTTGATTTTAAATATATAAAATAGTTTATTATAAAACAAATAAATGTTATGAGTATTTGAAAGCATGTTAAGAACTGATTTTACCAAAATATAATATAAATAATTTAAAAATTGAATCCATTTATCAAGAATTTAATTTAATTATAACAAAATTTTTCATTGTAAATATTAGTTATGTAAATGTAAAACAATTTCTTTAAAATGAATAACATTCATCCAAAAATACATATTTGATCAGTAATATTTTCTGAGTCATTTACATATTGATGAAAGTAATTGTTTTGAAAAAAACTATATTTTTCCTTTATAATTTAATATTATAGGAAAACCCCAAAACCAAATCTTGAGAACAATTATTAACGATGAATCAAAAAATAATTTCCAATTTATCATATCCAAAAAATGTATTTTGATATTAATTAGTTATATAAATATTTTCTTAAAATGAAAAGAAATATATATTTTTTAAAATACATTTAAATGGATCAAATTTATCTATATGTTTTGTTTTTATCCAATGGTTAATAATATTTTCCAATTATTTTTTTTCGAATTTATGAGAATTTAATGTTATTTATTATCATGTGTAATAATATATTGGAGAAATTTATATATTCATAAAATAATTATATATGAAAAACATCTAGGATATTTTATTCTTCCCCATAGAAGGAGTTTTCCCAATAAATTTCATTCCATTCAATAGAATAAAAAATATGGGTGGTTTGGTTTAATGTACACTTCTAGTTACTATATTACCCCTTCACATGTAATACTTCTCTAAGGTACTTTGATAATGTGATTTGACTTGTTGCTGATAAAATTATCTATGTTGTCAAAGATCATCATAAAATTCTCCTCATAAGATATATCATTCTCTAACTATACCACTAAGAATTTAGTTTGATTGATGGACATGTTATATACTTCCTTAAGAGGTATACAAAGAATACATCAGGTTAATTATAATTTTTTGGTTGGAGAAATAGTCAATAATCAATAACATTAATGATATTACGGATCTCAAAGTGGTGATTGTATCATGATATATCTTCCCTTTCTTAAAAAATGTCAGGATGATCTTCCATGGAGATATATAGAGGTATAATGTATCACCATCCTCAGGAATCATGTCTCTTAAATCACTATTATGATTATAATTTTGTCATCAATGTGCTAATTTGAGGTTTCTTGAACGGTATTGACATTATCTTCCATTTCTATATCCATAATAGTTCCATACTACTTATGTTCACCTACATAATGTTAGAAGATAGTTGTTCTACATATATTCACATATATGGATTCATATGGATACATTGTGATTCTTATATTGAAATTATTGTTCTAAGAGAACAAGAAAAATTATTATATTTGTCTAGGCATACCATTAAGTCTATAAAAAAAGATCTAAACATAAACTAATGTTTCTTGATAGTTCATTAAGATTAACCATCACCCAATATACGATAGGACATAATAATTCTCCACTATATGTTTCGAGAATACGGATGAACCCTCCAGAATAATTATGCATTTCTATATTTCAATCAAATAAAATCAATAACATTGTTACATAACACATAAATACTTCTCTAATATATATATTTGGAAGGTTTTCTTTAAATAATCTATGTCGAATAAAATTTAAGTGACCAATCATTGAAGGGATTTCAACCATTACCCTTGTAGCATCATTCCCTTTTGAACTATTTATATTTCCTAAGACAAAATCCATAGTGTTTTTTTCCTATAAGGTATGAAAATTTATTGAATCATCCCATGGTACTTTATTTTCTCATCCTTTATCTAATGAAACACCAGTAACATTGATTAATATTTCACAGTCTTCTTTATAATATTTTCCTTCCAATATTGTTCTTAGAGGCCTATATATATTTTCATGTTTCTTGGGAGAATATAAAATATCAATATATTTGAATCAATTACATACTCCCTCATAAATCACCAGATCTGATGAAGCATAATAAAAATTTCATAGTCTCACAACTCCTTCTTCATAAACCTTATACTCAACTATATTTCCCTTCCATGTGAAATTCAATATCTTCTATATATCCAAATCATTCTATTAAGATATGGTGATATTATCAAGTGTTGATGTATGGGAAATCATTAAATAAAAGTAAAATATTATTCCTTTCACCACAATTCCATTGTCTATCAATTTCATGTCCAATATTATTGGATCCTTCTCAAACTACATCATCGATAATGTTATAGGATCTATTATGCATATTGACTCTCCCAATATTTTCACATTCCCTAAACTTATGTGATTTGAACTATTATAATATTTTATCATATCTAACATTATTCATTGATGTATATTGAGATTCATCTATGTGAACATATATTTTTTTCTCTTCAGGTTTGTATGTATATCACCCTTATCTATATAAAAATATTCCATCCATACTTTCAATGAAATATAACAAAAACCAGCACTAAATCGTGTGTCAGACAATTTATATCATGAAACATTAAATACATGTAGGTAAAAGTTATCACATTATAATTCTACAGTAGCACACAATACCCGACATTTTTTAATACATTACTATAGATAAAAAATACTTCTATATGTGTGGTATAGTTGGTATAAATTATTTGGTATGTCATTTATTCAGTTCATTGGAGATTTATACACACTCATTTATAGACATTCATAACTCATTTCGAAGGAATCATTGTTAAAAAATAAAAAATATTGAAAATTATTTTATAAATCATTGATATTATCAAAATAATATGAGGCAATTTGGAATCCTGATCACTGATAATTGTGTAGGACAATCCTCTATCACTATAATCATAAAAGGGTACATAGATATCCCCTTACATGCGATAAAATTCCCTATAAATGATACATTACCCATAAAAATAATATTTTCTATACTTTTTATTTAACATCCCCTTACTAAAATATTTCAATAATGAATTAAAATTATCCTATTATTCATCCTTACTTGTGAATAGTATAATTTTTTCCATATATAAATACATAAAATTATAAATTTGGTCAATAATGATTCAATTCATTGAGCCCAAGATAATTTTTAGGGAATTTATGAGTCCAAATAGCATGATCACAAACTCTTATAGATCAAACCATGTATGATAGATGGTCTGGTAGATATGATATTCATTCAGCATTAAATCATGTTATACTGAACAAATATTTAAATAATAGGAGTATTGATCTCTGTGTAATTGAATGTGTAATAAATCAATCTATTGTAGATGATAATTTTTTATTCTCTAATTATTTTTGAGTTTATGACAATCGATATTGAGATTTATATTACCATACTTCATTATTACAAAGAGGACTATTGCAACTAATGGTTAATTTGGATCATACGAAACCCATGTCGATATTTTATTATAATTACATCTTTGGTTTTTCAATTAAATTGGGGGATATTTAATAAATATTCTTGAATATAAATAAATATTAATGTATAAGTTCAATTTCAGACACAATATCTCAATTATTTTAAAGAATATGAAAATTTTCAATGAATACATCATTATAATTCCTTAAAAATTGAATGTCCTACAGAAATACCCTCTCTTATAATTCAATCATTTTATCAAGATATGATCTCTCATATAGAAATAATATACAGAACTATGAATATGATTATAAATGATATTCATCCTCATCTATAAAGTTTTATAGAATTAAGGAATAATTCAGGATATAAGATGTGTTTTACATCCCCAGAAAGTTTATATGGGATCTATATATGGAAGAATAATTTGCTCCAAAAATATAATAAAATTACCCTAGTGGGAATCAAAAATGGATCTCTAAGAGATTCAACCACTAAATTTTAACTATTTATATTCTGTGTACTTGAGATGAAGAAATTTCATTGTTGGAAATATTCACATACAACTTAACATCTATGGTTTTTAGTGATGATTAAATTGTTTTACTATGAAAGAATGAATTGAACAGAATCAATTAGTAAATTCAATTTTAATGGATGATTAATGTTTATACTTTTAACCATATTGTTTTATTGGTTCATCTTTATAGTATTAATTGAATAAGATTTATCTTTTCTCTCATGCACTTGGGGGGTGCTGGTTGATGGTTATAATCGATAATAATTAGATTAGGGCATTTGTTTTCATAGTTCAAATGTTCATTTTCATTGAAACATTAGAAAATAGGATTGGGATTGATTTGTAATTTTTTTCAACAATATCTTTAGTGACCTTTTTATTCTCATTTAGACATAAATTTTCTCTATTTCCCACATTTCCACACATTAATAATTTTGTATCACCCATGATACAGTTTTAAGATTGATTGTTTCCACACATTTGACATGGGGGTGATGAATTTTAATTCCACCATGAGTTTTATTTTTTGATCAGTCATTTGAAACTCTGTTATCTAATTCATATATTTAGTTCCATGATACAAATACGAATTAACCATTTCTATCTCAACTTTTAAATAATAACACGCATATATTTCCTAGATACCAAAATATTTCTGTACAAAAGCTATTCATAGAAATGGATCAATCCAACTAAAGAAGAAGTAGGTATTAATTTTTTATTTAAGGATAAAATATTAGGCATATCATTCAAGGGTAATCAAATTTTTTTCTCATGTGATTTGATATATTTATACTCCTTTTTATTTTGTGCAATGATGTTCCTCTATATCTTAAGACGGAGAGTGAAAGTAAAATATTTTTGGATAAATAACCTATTGAATTCATCACACTCCATAGATTATATGTCTTCCCTAGTATTCATATTAAAAATTATCTTTGACTACTGATTTAGATCCTTAAAGAAGTAATTTTCCATAATGATCCAATATTTCATAAAGCATTTAAGGACCTAAAATAAATTATATATTGAGATAATTTGTTTTTAAGTGATTATGTGGTCCTATGTTATAGAAGTGCTCCTACAAATTTTTAATCCTTTTTCACAACATGTACTTAATTTCATTTTGTAAATAAAAAAAATTCACAATTCACATTTGATTAATATGATTCCTCTTATATCCCACTATTTTACAAAATGAACAATAGTTTGGAATGTGAAAACATTGACAAATAGATATATAAGTGTTAATCCATAATAATATAAGTTGTAACTCATATCTAATGTAGTGAACCTAACTTATGATTCACTAAGATTCAATATACCTTATCCTTGGTCATTTTCCTATTATTTTCTCTATCCTAATTATAATATATTATATGATGATCAAATACATCATAATAGTTTTTATAGAGTATTTTAATAAAAAAATGAATATACCTCATGAGTTTATCAAAAGGTGCGTTTTAGGCCCCTTTTTAATTCACCATATCATAGTTGAGTTAATAAACATTCTTCACCCTTATAGGTTATTAACCTAAGGTAAAACTATGTCTCATTATACAACAACATGCCATCATCTAATAATTAATTAATTTTCTAGGTAAACTACATACTCTCTACTTTCCCATAATTTTATAATGTTATCTTATACATAGGACTATCATTTTGGATTATCCCTAGGGTTTTCAATAATTTTATCACATCTTAGTATCCCAAAAATAATATGAAATTAATCTTATACAAAATATATTTATCCAATAAATAAATATATTTTCTATCATGATAACAAAAATATATTCCCAATAATACATTACAATGATTTAGAGGATTATTTTCATTGAAATATATGACATGTATGTATATCCTCTTAAAAATGAAAAAAAATTATTTTTTACTCTAATCATTGTTCATATCTTCTTTCGATCTTCTAAAAATTCATAGTTTAACTTGGGGGAAATTCATATCAAATAGGGTGAGACAGAAATCCCAGTAATGGAATAAATAATGAAATAAGGAATAATATGAGAGTTAAAAGGAATTTTCTGATATGATTAATAGGATAATAATATCAATGGAAATATGGAATAAGAAACTAATATCATCAGTTAATAGAATCCTAAATATCTAGAAAAAACATAAGACATGAATTCATAAAGATAACTCAAATTTCACTCATGACATCATCATAAAACAGTTGAAAAAGTTCAATGTAGGTTTGGGTTCACTACCAATTCTCATAAAATTAGTATAAAATATACTATTTTGGAATAGGTTCACTCCCTAATCTCATGCATAATATCACATGATGTATAAAAAAATAAAAAAGGCATTGGATGTATATATATTTCATGTAATACCCATCACAGAAATTATAATCATATATATGTTTTCCAAAGGATGAAATGAAACCATTCAAAAACCATATATCTGATAAAAACCATGAGAAAGATGTGGGTTTATTAATTTTGAATGAAAGATTTTTCGAAGGATAAATTATAAGGATTTCCAATAGAAGATGTATTTATTTCATTATTAAATTTATTATTTGACAATTTATAATATATCATTAACATGAATTCAAAATGTACAATGTTTTGAGAAGTTTTTAGGATATGAAAGTGTAAAACCAATCCAATTATGTGATGTCCTAATAAATAAATAATGTTTTCTAAAAATAGAAATGGAATATTATTTTACATAAAAAAAATAATTATACAATGTGTTTTATCTAAAAAATTAAAATGATTTCTTGAATCTATTCATGGTTATAAACATTAGATGGGTGTGATTATTAATATGGAACAAAAGTGGGAATGATTTTAAAAATCATGTCTACTATAAAGTGGGAATTCTGAAGAGAACAACAAAATGTATAAGGCAAAAAATTTAAAGGGTATTAAAATAGGTATTTATATAAGATAACAATAGAAATAATTATAATTAATTTATATGAATATATTTGTGTAAAATTGATAGAATGAATGTTAATAAGAAACCAAATAGCAGTGAGGGTGTAATAGAAGATTACTTAGATTGTGTAAGAAATGGATATGAAATTGAGAAAAAAATCAGGTAAATTTTAAATATGTTAATTATACATATAAACTAAAACACAATATTCAAATATATTTAGTTTTATAAGGGACATATTTTACCTCTTCGTATTTATTTTCAATATAGTTATAAAACAAATTGGTTAAATGGGGCTGTGTGGTTCATTTATTCATAGAATTTTCCTTTTAATTGACCATGTTGAAAGGGATTGTAAAATAACATAAAAAAAATTAGAATTAAATTGGATTAAGTCATTTATTATTATAATATAGAAGTACATTTATTTTATCTATGGTTATCCGAAAATGATCCATATGATATATGGCGTCTTGAAAATTCTCTTTAGGGCAGTAAAAGTTGTTATATTAGTTTATTATTTGAATTAATTTTAGATTTTAATATATTAATATTAAAATATATTAATAATGTTAAAATATAATTTTTATATACTAATTACATTTAAAAAGTCATCCATTTTTGTGGATATAAAAAACTAAACATGTTATTCATTGAGGCAGTAGTCCTCACACATGCATGATAAAGTTTTATTTTTCTTAAAAAATATAAAAATTAATAAAATGGTTATTAAATTGAAATAATAAAATTTTAACATAGTAATAATTCATGTTATACCATCCCTTCATTTATGCGGGACTTTATGGGTGTAAAAGAACATATGAATATAAAAATGTTAGTTTGAGAGTATTACCTCTCATTTGGATGTTCTACATAGGGTAAATCTATTAGAGTTATATAATTGGTATTTTGGTGAGACCAAGGAATAAAGGGATAAGTGTTTAGAAGATACATGGTTAGAGTTGTGGATGGGAAACTTATTTTGAATTTGGGGAGAAATGGGGAGAAGGTGGTTACCTTTTATAAGTTATGAAAGGATAACTATCAATAATATTAATCCAGTATAGAAAAAGGCACCAAAAGTAAAAAAAATGGTGTAGTGAAAGTGAAAATTGTATAATAACCTCCACCATATAGACAAAAATTATTTTTATTTGAAAATAACTTGAAACATAAATTTACCAAAATAAATCATAATTAAATTAAAATCTAAAAAATAGTTTTTTATTACATTTTTCTAATAAAGTTAAAGAGAGAATTTATACATATAAAATAATATAATTAAAATTAATAAACTTTTTCCCTAAATTTATATCTTATAAATCAAATTTGATGTCTCACTATTGTATTGATAGTTGTCATCATTTTTTCCAAAATGTATTTTTCATTAAGAAATCAATTTTATTCAAAAGAATCTAATAGAAATTTTTTTTCACAGGATGAGTACATAAATTAATTTTTATTTATAACATTAAACTTAAATATTTGATAAAAATAATTATTGATATCAGTGATTAGATGAAAATTAAAAAAATATATAGTTAATTTCAATGCAAGAAATATATATACCATAAAGATATTTATCCATTAAATAATATTATAATTATATTATGTTAAAAATTAATAATACTTTATTTTATTTCTTATCATCAATATTACCTTACATAACACATTTTTATATTCAATACATCATACTGGTGTCCACTAATATACCTTAGGTGCACCTCATCATACACTTGATTATATTGTCTCGAAATGTTGTTCTAAGGTGGTACATTGTGGAGAATACTACAAAAAATCATAGTAAAATAATATAAAAAGTAATATAGTCAGATACACCTTCCCAAATATATAAGTATTATAAAAATTTAGAACATGTATTAAAAATAAATCAAATAAAACAATAGATAATATATAACCTATATACTACATTCCAGGTAGTCATACATAAAATACATATATACATAAAATCTCATAGAATGAAAGAAAAAAACTGGAATAATCTAATAAAAATACTCCTATGTCCTTACCCAGTCTTAAACACACATGCTCCATCTAAGAAGAACGAAATGTAAAGGATCAAACATTTCCTAGTCACAACTATATAGAAAATCACCATCTTTTTGTTTACTGAAATTCCAAGGTGGATTAATGAGGTTTTGAGTAAAACATTATATTCTAACTCTGACAACATCAATAAATATTACAATCCAATAATAAATTTCATGTCAATGTGGAAGAAATAAAAAATGTTGACCATTTAAAAATTAAAATAAAAAAATATAAAACATCAATGTGTGGGTTTCATGCTAGAAACCAAGATCAGTCTACATCCTTGTCAATCCTTTCATGCATGAAACTGATCAACTATAGCTACGTCATCCAAATCTGGGGTACGCGTGTAAAATCCATTGTGACTATGTGAACTATAATATCATAAATAAAATTGCAGGAGTCTTCATTAGTTGTTATAGACAACCCTAAATGTAGTTTAAATTTGCATCATGAACCACCTTTAATGGTGTTTTATATAGTGAAACTGAAGCATATGCTTGAGATGTTTTAATTTAAAGTATCACAGACCACATCATAGGAAGGTTTCTGTATAAAGGACCATATACCATCTCCAAGGGTGTTTGTTTATAATGGTTCACAATCACCCTCCTTAGTAATTTTCTATTCAATGAATCATATAACTCCTTATAAGAATTATTATGAATAAAGTACCACATATATACTAAATGTTAATTTTATTAAAAAAAGAATAAAAAACCTAATATTATGGATTTTTCAATTTAATGTGAAATAGATTTCCAGTTAAGGTTTTTTCTATATAATAAGAAAACTACCCTCTAGGGGAATTTACACTCTAGAATTAGGACCTCCCACTAGGTCATTCACATTCCATCTTATGATTTTCATGAAAAAAACATATATTACATAGAAAACCCACAATCACCATTTCATATATCCATTACATTTCTATTTACCATCCACCATCGTTTACTATATATAACATCAATCCTGTTTTAAAATTTAATAATTACCAAATCATATTGCAATATAATTTAAATTCAAATTTTATATATTAAAATAATAAAGATAATTACTCATTTCATAATCTAATATTTATCAATTTTCAATAATTTTATGATTTCAAAATTATAATTTTAAACTAAATATATAACCTCTTTAACAATTTATATAATTCCCTATTTTCCTGTATTTATGAAAAATTCATCTTTCATTATTTGAATAACGATTAAATATATTATAATTTTCAAAAAAAATTACCCATTGGGATAACATTCTATAAGGGTTGTTAAGTGTATAATTTATGGCATCAGTTTAACACCCTAAAATTTCAAAATAAGAACATCATATTCGATATCATGTATGAAGAAAACTAAAAAGAGTAGAATGGAATTTAAAATACTGATCCTTTATGATATATTAATTATTTTTAAAAAATTAGATGCATTATATATCATTCAATGAACACTACATCGATTTTATATTGCATTACCCGCATCAATGTGTTTCGTTGATTTCTTGTGTTACGTGTAATACCCAGTTTTACCGAACAACTATATATTATAAATATTTTTTTAATATGATAGGTATCACAAATGAATTTGGATAATGGGTATGAATATTATTAACAAAAATTTGAAAATATATATTTTGAAAACATTTATTTTTAATTTGTGTATTTAAAATTACAATAATAATCATTTAAAATTAAAATTAAGGTTTTCGGATAAAAAATATTTTATTAAATGATGGTCAGATATTCACGAAACACATGAGTTAAAATTTATATATTGTAGTGTTAGAATATATATCTGAAAAATTATACAACATTTTTAATGGTTAAGGAAAATATTATTTTAGGGTGTACATTTGGTATTTTTATGTGATGTTTCATTATTTTTTTAGGGATTGTAAAGAATATTAGATTTTAGTTGAAAATAAGCTTCTCATTGATATAATTTACAATGATCAATTTTATTTTAAATATTTTTAACAATAAAATATTATATTTATACATCATTAAAACAAATTTATTTCATTATAGTCAATATTATATTGAATGTTTATATAAATAATTGTAATATTTTGAAAATTCTAACATTAAAAACATGTTTTCTCATCACTTCGGTGGGATTAAGCATAAAATAATTTGTTCCACTTATATGAATTTAAATATTTAAAATTAATTAAATATTTATAATCATCATAATTTCTAATTTCTAATATGTACTAATTAATTTTTTTTGAAAGTGATTAATGAAAAGAGTTATTATTATTTATAGTGTTTGTTGTAAAAACAAGTTTTCTGAGGGATTAATCATTAACCATAAGGGAAAAATGACTTATAAACTTATATGAAACCATTTTTATGTAGATATTTATACCTTCTCTCTTATTTTATTGATAATTTAAAATTATTTATTTGGGGTGTCTTGAATGAAAAATTGGTAGAATTTACTATTTCAAAAACATTAATAGTGTCCCACTCACCCCACATATTAAAGGCCACCCCTATACCATCCACCTGACACCATAAACCAAATTTATATTAGTAAATAACTCACCGAATAACCTTAAAACATCCCTTATATCATCATAGAATAATTATTTTTGGCATAAAACCTTATTATGAATTGTTTAGTTCTAATAAAATCAAGATACCCAATGAAAAGGCAATGTTCGTCATCGAGAGTCTTTATTTTAATTTTTTTCCCATATCCATATTTTTTTAATAATCTAGGAAGATATGAAAACATAACTATATTCCATATAATTTTATCTTTTTATAAAAAATACATGTATTAACCATCTCCACTTCCATCAAATGGGTTATGAAATCATTGTTTATTTGTTCGGAAAACTACAATCGCTAACTGATGTTGTTCTATTTCATAGTTACACCTATCATGGTTGGGTATTATAATAGATAATATATATATATATATTAGTTATTAATTTCTTATACCTCATGAGTCATTGTACCATATATATATATAATTATTCACATTATACTCTATAGTATACATGATAACATCACTCGTGTTTACGGTGGTCTACCGCCCTACAAAGCTATGTGATTTGTCTTTCATGAACTCTTCACAAAGAAGGTCATAAATAGTGTTTTAATTATAATATGTAATATAAATTACCTAATTGTTAAATTAATTAAATATTTATCATTCAATAGGGAAAATATATATAATTTTCTTCCATTACTTTCTACTAAAGTAAAGTTAATAACATCTTTCATGTACATGTGGAATACCACCCTCATGAAGTGATGTTACTCTCCTTATATCACCACTCCACATATATGAAATATATAAATATCTAAATGATAATTATTTTATTATTATTATTTAATTTTACAATACTACTAACTTATTTTCCATAATGATCATTGAAAAATGGAAAGGTTACTCATCAGAAAATATGACCTACTATCTCCATGATCATAACATATTTCTATTTTCATAACAATAATTAGTTTTAGGATTTGGAAGTTAAATTGATTCAAAAATATGATAACTATTTCAGGATTATTTTTATTGATATGATATAACTATATAATATGACCAATAAATTGAACTTTCATAACAAAAAATGAATGAAAAAATAAGGAAATAAACACCCAAAATAATGAAAATAACGAAATATTATTAACAAACAGATGTTTAGATGTTATAATAGTATAATTTATGATATGATAAATGTTTTTATGGTTAATTTATAAGTTAATTACAACATTGAACCCATTATATAACATTTTAAATAGAATTAACAAAATAGAAGCATGAGTTACGAGATTTCATCTCAATCTCATTTCACTGAGGCATATTATAATGTTACGCACAATGATTCTTTTTTATATTGTATATAGATACCTTTTGAAATAGATAATCATGAATAATTCATTCTTCATTGTATTATATGTTTCAATTCGAAATATTCAATCTAATCTGATTTGGATAATGATTTTCGAGGTGCTAAAAATTTTCTTAACTCAATTTATTTTCATTTAGTTATATTACATTTTAATTGTAATTAATATTATACTATTATATGAACAATGAATATTTATTATCATATGTTGTATGTAAAACTATTTTATGTGGACTTAAAGTTGATACATGTAATTAATTTATTTATTAATTATCACTTTAATGTTATAATCTTTGTGAGGGTTAATTTTGCAATAAAATTATTTTATCATTGTTCAATAAACCCTTAAATTGTAATATCCAATATTTATTAGTGATATTTTACTAGATATAATATAATTTCACACTATTTTGAAGTTGGAATTATTGAAAAACTATTTTAATAAATCAAGACTTTATTTTTATCTATGATCATAAATTTGTATTGTTCCAAAACAATATTTCTTAAATTGATTTTGGAATTGATTTAACTTTTTAAAAATTATTTATCTATAGAATTTTAAACATTTTTAATCTATAAAAAATATTTTAAACAAAATTTTGTAATTTTCAAAAAAATGTTTTCAGCCTTTATCAAAAAATGAAATGAATGCCCTTGTCATTTTATAAACAAGGCACATTCTTATACATTTTAATTTGGAAAATGAATGTTATTTTTATCATTTAAAGTACGTAAAAAATTACACACTCTCATGAAAATCATTTCTAGTAAGCTTACATAGTATGTTTACAAGGATATTTTTAATGAAAATTATTTTAATAGTTAATTTATATGAAAATTATTTTCAATATGATTTTGAAAATGGATGGGGTATTTTACTCAATAATGTTTTTAATAATACTGTTATGATATTTTAATTAATAAATGAAAATACCCCTTATTATTACTCTAATAGGAATGTGTTGATGAAATCATTATTCTTATTTATGTGGGTTAATGATTTTTTTTACCAAGTATAGTTTGTAAATACACTTCTAATGAACATTTGTGTTGTCTTGTTGGTATCTTGCTTTGTATTTATTGAAAATGATCCTTTTGGGAATGTATTTTTTTGGATTATACCAAGTTTATTTGTATGAGTTTACAAAATAATGTCAAAATTTGATGAATTCTCAAAATGTAAAAATAAATTTGGATAAAATATTTACTGTTTTCTTCTAGACGTAGGTTATTATATTGTCTTAAACCAAATACTAATGTTAATATAATGATAATTGATTATTGTTTTGTAATGTTTTTATCCACAAACCATCATCCTTGAATATATCAGCATGATGTTCAAGATTAGCCAGTCATCGTGTTTTTTGGAAATCCAAGAGTAGTAGTGAAATAAATTATGTGTGATGTTAAATCATAAAAAGTATGTTTTAATGGAATTGTGAATTATTATGTCATTTATATCATATCATAATGTCTGATGATGCTTTTTTGGTTTTTAATTCCTAAATATCTTATGTTCTCTATAAGCTTTGTGATGAAAGGCTAATTAATAAAATATGAATTAGAGCTTCCAATCATGTTGAGTTTTGGTTGGAATAAATGGATATGTGGGAAAAAAGATAAGTAGTAATAATTTTATATACAATTAATACTATGAATTTCATATGGTGGATGTTTCGTAAATCATGATAATGTATCGCGATAAAATATTTTAAAGAATATAGAAAATTGAAATAATTCTTTATGTTATAATCAGTTGAATAAAACCATTCCTTAGACATCAGATCTAAAAATATTAGTTAGGGAACTTGTCAAAAGTAATTCTGAGTAAAGCAAATGAAGTTTGAATAGTATCTCATGATGTTACATAGTAATGAGGTGATGGAACTCTTTTTTAATGATTTGAGGAATATCAATAGTAGTTATATGAGGATGTTCCATTGTAATTATTAGAGGATGTTCTATATTAATGAGATGAAGATGGTACATATTAATGAGATCATGAAGTTTAATTGAAATTAGATGAGGAAGATCCATATATATGATCTTTGTAAGGTCAATAGTAAATAAATATGTATGTTTCATTGAACTAATCTACGTACGGCCCATTATACTAAAGAATATTTAGTATGATCAATAAGAATGATTACTAAGAAGTCTTACGAAGGTTCTAAAAGATTTTTGAATAGTTGAGTTAATCATATTATAAATTTATAAATGAATAAATATTATACGTTTTTCTAAATTTGAGTAAGATCGTATGGTTTTCAGTTTCGCAAAAATGACTTTCCAAGAACCTATAAATATAAGAACAATATTTTTTACATTATAACAATTATTATGAGAAAAAAGGCATAGTGCTGATGAATTCATGTTAAAGTTGTATTTTTGAACTGAGACACCATTAAAAGGTCCGGATTTTGAAAATTTTATATTAAAAAATAGAGGAAGATCAAAGTGATAATTTCTGCATAGTTTGATTAATAAAAATTGAGAATGGGTTCTTCATATTAAGTATATCAGAATGAATTCATTGAACTAAATCTATCGAACACAACCCCATCAGGTATAGAGAATCAGTCCCAACAACATTGGACTAAGGATCTAGAAATAGAATTTGTGTATAGGATTGAACAAAGGTGTTATTATTTTGTTATGGATCAATTATTGGTAATAAAAATTTCCAAACCAAGATGATTATGTATGATCCTTCATATTGGGATATTAATGTTTGAAAAAAATAGTTGGCACATGTTTTATTCAATTATTAATAATAGTGAATTTTCTTAAACCTAGAAGAATGGTTGTGTAAAGGATTAGGTTCCCACAGTGAGGATAAAAATAATAAATAAGACATTATTTAAATTATTTTGTAAACATTCATGAATGAGTATATAGAAAAAGAAGACATGATAATACAAATTAAAAGGTAGACAATGTCATGTTTCTAAATGATGTGAAACATATAAAAATTGTACAATTGATTCACACCACTCCTAGTAATTGTTATTTAGTCAATTAGAATTTCAATTGATTTGTATCCTATATAATATAAATTCTTTTAATAATAGAGGAATTCCTACCTTTGATGGAATACATTTTTATGGTTTGGAGACCCTGAAGATTCCATTTCACTTATATCTTAACCTGAATGTTTTTTATTCTACAACAATTAGTTTTCTACCTATTGAGAATGTGTCTATTATTATGTAATCTAATAAAGGAAATATTTATGTTTATGGAATGACAATAAATTCTATCCTTTTTCCTTACCAGAAAATATATATAATATTGTTATGTGTCTGAAGACATCAAAATTATATGGGAAAATTTTTAATGTATTTTCAAAGGGAATACAGAAATTAGGGACGAAAAAGATAAAATTATGCATATTAAGTATGAAATAATAATAATCATATCTAATGAAACTATTGATGAATAATTCACTAGAGTAAATGATATTTCTTCCAAAAATAAATGATTTAGAGATGTCCAAGAAGATTTTATAATTGTGAAGAAACTTTTGAGAAACATTGAAGATAGATTTTATTTTAAAATTTGTATATTACCTGATAATGATGATTTATCTATTTATTTGTTTTAAAATACACTTGTTTGTTTCGAAATTATAAATAATTAATTATTCTAATAGAATAAGAAAGATGAAATTGAATTTAAATCTATGAGAAAAATGAAAATTCATGGTATTTAATTTGTTGATCCTTGTGACTATAGAGATAAGGAGGATGATTATTGAATGATAAAAATCGTGTATCTTATATTTAAGAACTATCAAAGAGTATGTGTAAATTATTTAGGTAAAATTCCTCAAATACACTTTTAGTGGGGTGGAATAATCTAATTTACTATGAATTTTCCAATTATGAAATTTGGAGATCATCTATATTATTCTGATAAAAAACCATGATGGATGAAGTGGGAAAAAAGTTATAAAAAAGAAAATTCATCAAAAAATTAATAATAATTTCACTTCAGAAAAAAGGAGTATGATGAGTAATAACAGTGAATCCTACTAAAATGAAAACAATATCCCAAAGGATGAATTCCTAGAAATGTTTATAATGTTCATTAAAAATGATTAAAACGTTGAATACTCCTTAAAAAGTGAATAATAAAGAGGTAAAGAATCTTAAAAAGAGTATCATCTCAGGGAATAACATGTTTCATGTCTTTAGAAAAGTGGATTTATCATGAAATAAATAATAATTTAATGAATGATAGTGGAAAATTTTCTAAAGGTGAAAGATATGTTGTATAGAATGAATAAGAATACATCAAGGAGATATTAAGTTACAAACATAGAATTCTTAAATAATGAAATATGGAAGAAGATCATGGTAAGAAGCTAGTAGTTAAGGATGAATAAGTTAACAAGATTTGATCAAAATATCTTGATTTTTTAAATAAACATTTGGATGATAAATGATATTTTTATTCAAATCATAAGATGTAAAAGTTAATACATCTAATGTTGATGGGAAAGCTAAATAAAAAATTATGTGTAATCCTCAACGACCACAAATAACATTTTATATGTTTTTCATAACATCTCAGTGGTTAAGAATCGTATTAGAATATGAGATTTAAGTAGGGATGTGATAAACCTATCACATATACAAAAACCTTATACTCCTTATGTAGAAAATATGGTCCAGGACTGTATTTTTGAGAATAAAGAAATTATCATCCCTATCAATGACTCTATAGAAAAATTTCATAATTTAAAAATATCATGATTCGATGTTTTTATTGGATCTTTGGAATATTTGGGAATAGTGAATCTAATTGATGAAATATCATATCTTTTTATAGAAGAATTTCTGAAACGAATGGTAGAAATATTTAAATTATAATGAGTGACTTTCATTACATAATCAAACATGAAAAGGTGAAATATCATTATTTTATAAACACTCCAATGAAATATTAGTTTTATTTTCAAGATCATGTTTTTGGATGATTTGGTACAACATGTAATTTTTATGATCAATTTATGACCACAAATCCCTGAAATGTTTTTTATAAAAGAAAAGAAAATTAATCTGGATAAAATAAAGATAAATATAGATCCATTATTATTGAGGCATCGTAGAGTTCATGTAAAATGAAAAAACTGTAGGAACCTAAAAATGGTTGTTTATCACACGTTAAAGGTTTTAAAAAAATAATGAAACAAGTTGAAAACTATGATGGATGTGTTTCTACCTTTGAGAATTATAGTTCTTTATATTTTAGTGGAATAAGAACTACTAATATTGAAGATGAATGGAAGAAATATAAAGATGTTCAGTTTTTCTATAAACAAAAGATATAATTAAAGTCTATTAAATTTTAGTTGATCAGAATGAATTGATCTTCAAAAATGATTCATGTGTTATCAAAAGTGTAATATATGGAAGGGTTGTTATAAATAGAGAATTTACTTATTGGGATACAATCCAAACATAGTAATTTAACAACAGATTTTACATATGTGATGAAGAAAAAAATAAGATGAGGAACTAAGATATGGCCACATTGAAAAAAAACAGAAAAATACCAATAATGTTTATTTTTAAATAAGTCTTCAATAATTGATAAGAAGAGAAGATGTTGTTTGTGTAGTTTTTTAGAAATGGATGATGACTAATAAGAGTCATAAGAATTTCTAGATTCAATATACTAGGAATCTTGAACATATTCATTCTAATTTATATATATATATGAGAAATCAATAAACAAAACATGACTTGTAATTTATCACATTAATTAATGATTTCAATGGGATGACTAACATTGTGTTTATAAAACACAACTCAGAGGATATAGAAATGACAATAGCCTTGACATGACACGTTTATAATGAATTTGGTGTTTACAAATAGTTTTTGAGAATGGATAATTGTATTGAATTTACATGCAATACTTTATAAATTATATGAGAAGGCCTGTAGTAAAATATTATTATAGTTGTCCATATAATCCATAAATAAATCAAGTATTATAGATGAGAAATATATGTATGGTATAAATTGGATGAAGCATGTTATGATAATCCAAAAGTTCAATGTTCTATTAAAGATAAGCTATTAGTACTACTATACATGTTTATAAAATAAGTTTGTACAAATTGGAATCCAACAGGACTACTTATGGAATATGGAATAACAAAAATCCGTCAGAGAAATACATCAATGTATTTTCATATTCTGTGTTTTATTAAATTAAAAATAAATATCTTGGAATGTTTAATTATAAGTCCCAAGAAAGAATATTTATGGGTTATTCAGTTAATAGAAGAAGATACAAGTGTTGGAACACGTGTTTAATTTTTTCTCACTCATATGATGTAAAATTTATTGAAAATACAAAAACATTAACAAAATTTATTGAAATTGTTGAAAAATACAAGAAGAATAATTCCAATAAAGATGAAAGTTAATCAAAATAGTGTTGTTGGATTCAATGAATGAACAGTTATATGAAATTGAGAATATATTCAACACAATAATTGGGTGGATTCTATGAATGAATAGTTGGATGAAATTGATAAAACTAAAACATGGGAAATTATACCATGTCTAAAAGGTAAAAATTTTATATGAACAATGTGGTCTTATAGAAAAAAATTATATGAGGATTGAGTAGTATATAGAAAAAAAGGATGATTTTTTATGGATATGTGTATTTATGGGAGTGGATTTTGATTAAACCATTACCCTCTACATTAGGTTTGAAATTGTTAGAATGTTTCTATCAGAGGTTTTTCATCAAAATTTAAAAAGTGTGTTAGATGGATGTAGATTCTTCCTTTCTAAATGGTAATATTGTAAAGAATTTTACATTGATAAAAATTGTGGGTTTCTAATTAATGATGATTAAAATATTGTCTGCAAATTGAATAAACCATTATATTGGTTGAAAAAAGCCCCATGTGTTTGGTATTCAAAACATGAAAGTTGTTCGATAGTGTTGCATTATTCTGAATTAAATATTGATAACGTCTTTTATATGAAACAAGTTAACTATTGGAGACTAATATTTATTATCTATGTAGATGGTATAATTTTTTTTGCAGATGAAAAAAAAGTAATACTGAATTTGATGAGAAAATGAATAAGTGTTTTAAAATTTCAATGTTGGGATAGTTTCATTTTTTTATTTCTTTTTCGACCACAAGTAGAAGTACATTTTCTTATCTCATGAAAAATACACTAGGGAAATTTTAAAAAAATTTTAATTGAATATTCTGAATAATTTTTTACTCATTTTTCAATTATCACGACTCGTCCCCTTATACCCATTTCGTGACTACCCATACCCACCTCCCAAAGCCCAGGGGCTAGATACTGGTGACAAAGGCATTATCTTGAAAGTGGGAGGCATTTTCCTGAGTACATGTATTCACCACACACACATCCCTAGCCCAAAATTATAAAAAGTAAACATTCATGCCACTAGAACATTAAATGAGTGTAATAGTATGAATGTGAAAGTAAAAGGTTCAAAATACATGCCCAACATAACAAAAGTAAAATCTCCTCATGTCCGTCTAGGGGAAACCCTACCTGAAAGGTGTGAGAAGTGTGTTCTGCCTAATGTTGTAAAATTACACCATGTCTATTAGATATCACTGGGTACCACCTAGTCCTATATCACAATGGTAGGTAACAAAGTGTTTGTCATCTTCACAAGAAAAGACACATGTGGGTGGAGCCTGTGCATGTGTGAGTAACACAATAGTGTACAATGACCTCAAATGCAATGGTAAAACCATATAATAAAGTATGTATAATGTGTTTTTAGCTAATTTAGGTATAATCTAATGTATGTAAAGAATGTCTATCAGTCGTAATCACTGACCCCTTGCACTGTTGAGGCACTCATACCCGATGAGTCACTTTGGCCCACTAGGTCACCTATACCTGCTAATCATTTAGTCCTTAAAGGTCTCCTAGACCCTCTCACCACTTAGGCATGTTGGGTCACCTAGACCTGGTTATCAATTTGGCCTATTGGGTCTCCTAGATTTTCTCAAAACATAGGCCTACTCAGTCAACTAGTCCCACTCATCACATTGGTTAGCAGGTTAACCTAGAACCACTCATCACATTGGACTGCTGGATCACCTAGACCTACTCATCACATTCTTCTCGTCACATCTAGTTGTGTGGTTCATGCTCTTAGTGTGCTTGATTTTGAGAGAATATACTCTTCAAGCCATTAGTCATATCTCAAATTAAAAGAAAACATACTTAAATAATATAAAAAGGACCTCCTTGTTGTGAGGTTCCCATAAATGATAAATGACTCATCATTGGGATGTACAGTTTAGAAGATACAAGTGTCTTCATTAAAATAGGGTCAGTTGGGTCCAAACCTAGTTTAGGTAACCTTAACCAGTCGGGTCTTGGCCAACCTAGTCCGACCTAGACCAAGGACCATACCTATTGATCTTTCTGGACCCGACCTATTTAGGCCGTGGATTGAGTTCGTTAGCCTCTTAGTGGCTTGGTCTTTTTCTAGCCCAGTGCACAATAGAGGGCCTATTTTTTCCATTCCTGGATGCCTAGTGGTCGGGTTCCCCTTTGGACCAGACCACGTTATTGGTTTGTTCCTGTCTAGTCGGGATGTAGTGAGCGCTGCATCCATCTGAGCCATGTGGGATGCCACATAACATCCCCACAACTTGGTTGTGGGGTCCTAACTTGGTATAACTGGACCACATACATCCACTAAGTCCTGCCGAGCCACCATTGTACACTATCGGTGGCCCATATCTGCTGCCTGTGACTATTTTTGTGGCCCCCTCTTCCATCGACCATTGACCAGGCTGCCCACCTAGTCACAAACATCCATCACCCCAATGTCCCACCAGGATGTGGCCCTTCTCCACCTCTATCTATCAAGATAGCAATTATTCTCCTAGAACCGCCATATCATGTGACATCATACAACGAGTTGATCTTCCACTACAGTCCTTCCTAGACCTTTGTTTTCATTGCATCACAATGAACAAAAAGGAAAGAGATTGAGGAAAAAACACAGAAAGAACACATGAGGAACACAACATGACCTTTGTTCATGGTGAAGTGATTCTTCTTTTTTATAAGTTTTAACAATGAAAAGAATAAAAAATTGGATCTATCATCCCTTTAATACACATAAGGAAAGTCCATCCTGAATATGCGATCAATCATCGGGTCAACATGTTCATGGTTTAATTCACATTTGTCTCTCAATCCTAAGTATGGAGAAAAAACGAATTCACTTATAATTAAACCCCTTAACTGGAGATCATATTGCTCTTTAGAGGAAAGTGTTTTTCCATGGTAGTGATCCATCCATGAACATCATATATCTCTCATCATGGGAAATATATTATGAGGATGTGATGTTTTTCTTGACGATGTTGGAAATTTTTCATTCATCATTCAATGATGAAAATCCTCCAAATCCCTATAGCAATTCATGAATCATTCGAACGATCTTGTATATCTGTTAAATAATAAAACTGAGGAATCATGTTTTAGTGTTTTTGATATATTGAGTCATCATGTCATTATGCTTTTTTATTTATTAAATGAAACATCGTTTCTGTTACGTATCAGTTTTAATGATGTTACACAGTCTCATTTATGAAATGAAAATATCGGAACGACGATGCATAACAGCGAAAAAAATATGAATAAAATAAACATAATTTAGATTATTTTATTTTTCTTTTATATGCTCGAAGTTAACTTTTATCCTCGACCCACACCATTTGTGGTGTGGTCCTTCCATAGGTAAATTCATCAATTTAGACAGAAAGGACCCTCTTATTTTTAGTCGAGGTATATTTTTAGAAGTTTCCAAAATCTGGCATGTGCACTATTTTAATTAACTAAGAAAATAACAAACATTTATTACAGGATCACCAAGCCTTAGAATCAAATTAAATCTTAGCTATTGGTCTCCAAATAATCCTATATAATTTCAAAAAATAATTTGAATTTCTGGGACATTACATTCTCCCAACCAAAGAGACACACATCCTCGAAATCCAAATTAAGGGTTAAAAAACAAATTGGGGTACTGGGCATGAATCTGAGAATCCCAATATTATATGCTCTTTGAGAAATTCACGTGCTACCACCAATCTTAGACTAGAGGAATCAACCCTCATTGAAGGATTCGCCCCTATCGATCCTCTGTCAACACCAAGAAATCTGCAAATCCCCCCATTATCAAAGTAAAGCTCGCTTCAATCGATGACAAGTGACGGGTCATGCACATACCTCCACAAATGAGAAACATAAAAGACATTATTCACCTGATTCATAATTTAGGGAAAAACTAGGTGGTATTCCCCTAACCAACTCTTCATAGAATCTAGAAAGAGTTGATGAATATGGATGAAAACATGTCGCCTCTGAAAAATCTCCACAATCCGTATCATGCTGAGACCTGAAAGAACACATGGTATACCTCCTCGAACTAAAAGTTACTCTATCTATTTTTAGTATTAGATCTATTCTTGCATGGTGCATTACTCATTTTCTCTTGGATGATCTACACCTTCTCAATGGTGTCCTATCAACTCTGGACCCATGAGTTCTAACTCCCCTCGGTCTATCCAACATTATGTTGAACTTAATGTATGCCCATATAGTTTCCCTAATGGTTCCATACCAATGGTGGAGAGATAGATATTGGTTTTCATGTACACCACTAGTTGTATATTGTTGGGAAAAAATCCTTCAAGGTATCATTGAAGCATTTTTGAGGTGATTTTGTATGTTGAAAAAGTAGACATCTATGTTGTGATTGTTGAAAAAGAAAACCATGACATACGAATTTTTTGACAAAGAGGATTTCATAGTGGCATGTCGAGTTTAGGGGATGTGAATAATGATCCATGTATGATTCAGCAACATTGACAAAGGAATGGATGATCTGGAGGTGGTAAAAAAAGAGCAGATACAAGGTATCGCCATTTTCCAGTTTTTACCAAATTTTGGTCCTGAAAATCGACAAATGGAGAATAGTGATTTAGGCAAAGGGACTTTTTCACCGTTAACTTGATGGAGAGAAAACTTACGTGCCCTGTTTTTTTCAAGATCAGAGCATCAAAATGTGGAAAATGGATAAGGGGAGCCCATGTTTTAGAGTGGGTCGTGCAAGTGATTTGCACAGCAGAGACTTGAATGTCAAAACTTGTGAGCCAAGGGGAGACTTGTGCGTCATTATTAATAGTGTCCAAATGCTTATAAATATAGGTTGACCCCTCCTCATTCAGTGCATAGTTCAATACTTAGAAAAAGAAGAGCTCACGTCGCGTAGGTGTGGTGGTCACACAATGATAAGTTGTGCACCAGGTGATAGTTGTGCACCTAAGGTGGTTTGGGAAAGAAAGGAAGTGAGTCACACAACTTTTGAGTTGAAGAATAATGTGTCACACAAGTGGTTTGGTGACACTTTCATGCCATATTTTTAAGAAGCACGGATGTTTTTGGTTGCGCGCCAATATTTCTTTGGGCGTAAAAGGGTGTGTGTCGTGCATGTTTAGAGTCGCATAATCCTGTGTCATGCAAGTGGTTGAGGAGGAATTGGGTGCTAGTTTTGACTTGGGTGCTGAGACATGCGTGCTGACTTAAGGAAGGTCACCATGTATGATTGTTTCACAGAAGTGGTTAAGGTCTATGTGGAAGCTGGAAGACTGCCTGATACCTTTGGTGCAATGTGAGATTCATCTATTGGTGAAAGTTGGACTTCAATAGAGCATCTACATACCACATAGGATGTTCTCATTAGTGATAATGAAGATACCTACAGGTCAATAAACTGTTAGTGGATTCTTTCTAGAGCAGTGAGCAATGGAAGAGGAAGAAGGTGATCCTCTCCACTGGCAGTGAGCCACAGAGAGAGAGAAACAAGGATTGACCCTTGGGAAAGCAGTGAGCTAAACCTAAACATTGTAAAGGCAGTGAGCCTGGGAATAGAAGTGATCTATCCTGAACCCTGTAAACAACAGTGTTCTTATAGTTGATTTGGTACATCAGCAAATTGTTGGTGTATTCTTCTTGAACCTAGCCCAGTGATGGTGAACCAAGTAAAATTTTTTGTGTCATGTTCCTGATATACTTTCTATTTATATTGTGCAGTGGGAAATATAGAGAACAGTGTTTTTTTAAAAGTAAAACATGATTAGAACGGGCTTTAATTTTAAATAAGGCATACCCTAATTCAACCCCCCCCCCCCTCTCAGGGTATTCTGGCTTGTGGACCTAACAAATGGTATTAGATAGAATAAATGATATTAGTTCTTCTCTCAATGGAGTTCACCAATCATAAAGTAATTCTGATCTTCGACAAGAACAATTTTCGGCTATGGAAGAATTAGATGCAACATTACATTTGATCTTTGGGAATGGATGTATTCCCAGCAGTAATGCATGGCATAACTGCAGACATTAATAGTGGTGAATTATTAGAAGATGAGCGTAGAGAGTTGGATGTTGATGCTAATGAAATCAGTGCCTTAGGGGGAGCCCTATCCAATACTATATAAACAATGTTGATGTCTTTAAAAACGTCACAAGCCATGCGGGAAAAGTTATTAATATATATGAAGGGGGTACAAAGGTCAGAGATGCAAAGCTGCAAGTGTTGTGCAACAAGTATAAAGAACTGAGAAGGAACCCGAATGAATCTATTGAGGCATTCTTTGACTGGGTAAATGTTGTAGTGGAGGACATGAGAGGTCTTGGAGAAGTTATTGAAGATATAAAAATGGTGAAGTGCATCCTGAGAAAAATTCCACCTCGGTTCAATCCTAATGTTTTTTGTGGATGATAAAAACCTGAAAGAGCTGGCATTGGATAACTTTCACAGAACCCTTGTTGTGTATGAAATGAGAAATGATGATAACGACACTGTGGAAGAGGGGAAATACAAAGAGGTGGCATTTAAGGCCATGAAGAAGCTCACCATTGAAGATTCTCAGGATGATGATGAAACAGATTAGGTAATGTTATTCCTCCCCTCAAATATTCAAAAAGGAAAAGCAAAGTTCAAAGGGAAACTTCCACATACGTTCATTAGATGTGAAAAAGTTGGTCATCTTGGCACAAGGTGCACCATAATGTTTCAAGAAGAAAATGATGAAGATAAAGTTCAAATTCCCAGGAAGAGATCTTCATCATATGTGTAATGGAAGAAGTAGTTCAAGAGAAAAATCTTCAAGAAGAAGAATCTTCTTTCACAAGAAATAGACAGTTCAAATGAGTCTGAGGTTGAAGAGGTGGAGGAGATTTAAAATTGAAAAGATTGTGGAGAAAATTATCTTGTGGTAGTATTCGGTAGTTCTCATGAGAAGAACAAAACCGAAGGTGAGGATGAAGAAGAAGAAGTTGAAGGAAGAATAGATATACAAGCTGAGTTAGAGGCTTCTCTTGAGGAGATAGATGTTTGGAGAGACAAAACAAAGAAAGCTATCAAATTTTTCCATGATACCAAACTCTATATGCAGCAGTAAGAAGAATAGATATCTGAGTTGATGGAAGAAATTGAGAAAGTCAAGTTATCAACACTAGTGAACACAGAATATGTTAGTGATTATAAGATCAAGATTGAAGAACATAAAAGAAATATATATGGAATGAATAGAAAAGTGAAAGATCAAGTCAACTGTATCGAAGATCTTGAAGAAGAAATGGATAGTATGCAACGGAAAATGAATGATCAAGAAAAAATATTGACCTCCAATGGGATATCAGAAAAGCAGGTCATTCAAATGATAAAAAAGGTGAAAGAAGAGTCTATTAGTTTAGCAGGAAAGAAGTAGTGATTGAGCTCAGATGTTAAGGCTGATTGAGGGATTAATCAGAAAAAAAAATTCTGTGAAAATTGATGTTAGACTACAAGCACCCATCCTGAGATTTAAGGATGATTTGGGCACAAAGAAAAATCAGAATATTTTGAGATCTCAAGGGGAAACTCGTAGCTAAGTGACACGTAGGAATGCTCCTTACATTAGGTGCTATTTCATTGGAATGATGGGACACTCACAAAATGTTTGTTCTATAGCCAATAGATATGGAAAGGCACAAGAAAAACAATGACAGCCAAATAGAGCTCAATATTACAGAACATCCTTTGATGGTCATTGTTTTTGGTGTGGAGTATTTGGGCACATGGCTAGATATTGAACATCAATCATAAAAAGGAATGTGCCAAAGAAATGCTTGAACAGTCGTAAGCATCAAGTTAGGGAATCATCATGTGAGATGAAAACACAAAATCGATTTGTATCTATACAGGAAGAAGATGGCCCATCACACTCTAAGGAATATCAAATTCTCTAACCCACACCATGTGTGAAGTCGAAGACATGGATCAAAAAGAAAAAGGATGAGAAGGCAGTAGTTGCAAAAATTGCCATTAAAGCTTCAGATCATTTAGGAGTATGGATCCTTGACAGTGGTTGCACATCCCATATGACAGGAATCAAGGATCTCATTACAGGCTTAAAATATGACAAAGAAGGAGTTTCAAGTCTGATAATGATGAAGGGATGATGATTGTTGGTTCTGGAAAGGCTAAATTTGATGGAAAAGAAATGAGATGTGTTGATGTCTGGGTAGTAGAGGGTATTAGTCATAACTTTCTCGATGTCAATCAACTATGTGACTCTGGGCACTCTATATGATTTACCAAGAAGATATGTGGTGTGAAAGGAAAATATAGGGCTTTTATTCTACAGGTAAAATGACAAAGGGAAATCATTACCTTGTAAGTGGGGAAGATGCTAGATGCCATTTATCCAGAGAAGAAGAAAACCAGTTGTGGAATAAGAGACTTGGTCATCTATGCCAACCATCCATGGAAATCTGGTAAAGTGAGATGATGCTAGAGACCTTCCCAAACTATCACATTATCATACTAATAAATTTTATGCTTTACAACAAGGGAATATCATCAGAAAGAAATATAGGCCAAAGCAACAGAAATCAACCAGAGTACTCGAATTGGTGAATACTGATGTATGTGGAACTATCTCACCATGAGCCATAAATGGGACAAGGTACTATGTCCATTTCATTAATGATTATAGAAGAATGTCATGGGTATTTGTTATTACACATAAGACAGTGGTGTTCAGTTGCATAAAGCAGTATAGGAGGGAATCAGAAAGGATGGTTGGGTAGAAATTTCTGATGTTTTGTACTGATAACAGTACAGAATTCACAAACAAACAAGTTGAAGACTATCTCGAGAAACATGGGATAAGGCATCAAGTATCATCAGTAAGTACTCCCCAATAGTATGTAGTGATTGAAAGGATATATTGGATCATCAACAACATGGGTAGAACGATGCTTATTGAAAAGGACCTACCAGAGAAATTTTGGAAGGAAGCAGTGTTGGAATCGGTCTGTATTTCGAACAAGTCTTAGTTGTGTCTTAAAAAATGGAAGACTCCATATGAATTGTGGTACAGAAATAATCTAATGTTGAAATACTTTCTAATATTTGGAAGTAAGTGCTTCATTCTCAACTAAGAAGGTTTGGAATGGATAATTCCAAGGTGATGAAGACTGGTTGCTACCCGAATGAAATTATCAAATTATGACGATGGAAAGGTAGTTAATATCATAGAATATAGGCAAAATATTGGATGTTTATTGTAATTGACCGCAACAAGGCCTGATATTTTTTTCACCTTCTTCCATGTAGCGAGATATCAGAGTAATACCAAGGAAAGCCACATGCTTTCAGTGAAAAGAATAGTTTGGTATATCAAGGTCATGGTGGATTTCAGATTTAAATATAATGACAAATCTCAGATAGAGTTATTGGGATGTACTGATGCAGACTGGGCTGGTTTAGTGGATGACAGGAAATCAACGTCAGGAGATGCATTCTATCTTGGTGGGCTATATATTTCTTGTTTAAGCAAGTAGAAGGATTGAATTTCATTAAGCACCACAAAAGCTGAGTATATTGCGGCCACTCAGGCTTTCACAGAGTAATTGTGGATGAAGTAGTAGTTGCAGATATGGTAGTTGAAGTGAAGTCTCCGATCGGAATCCAATGTAATAACTCAAGTGCTATCAATCTTAGCAAAAATCCAGTTCAACACTCAAGGACGAAGAACATTGAGATTAAATATCATTTTATCAAGGATAAAGTTGAGAAGGGAATCATGAATTCGGAGTATGTGTCTATAGAGCTACAGGTTTTAGACATTCTGACAAAGGCCTTACCCAAGGAAGCTTGTGAAGGACATCGACTAGATCGGGGAGTTCAGTCGACTTCGCACACTTGAAAGAGTGTGGACATGGGACCCCCCCCCCCCCCCCCCCGCTCCCCCTTTCCCTGAGGAATGATGTGTTTTACCTAATTTGCTGATATGTGTTCTCTACTCTGTTACGGACTGCAAAAATGTGACCTTTGGGTTCGTTGACAAAGGGGGAGAATATAGTGAATTCTCAGGGGGGAGACAGTGTGGCTATTTGAAAAATCATGATAGATACGAGGAGAAGCTAACTGGTTGAGCAGCCAGATAGAGGGATTTGAAGCTGGTTAAATGTGCTTAGCTAGATGTTAGTTTGGACAAAATAGGAAATAGTTATAAAGATGATTTTCATGTAACAAGAGTTAAAACCATTAGTATATTGGGGGAGCGTTTTAAATCTGATGATGCTAGAAGTGATCAATAAAAGAATATATATCATGATAGCTAATGATCATGATGAAAGTAGAAAAGTGGTGTTGTGATACGGTACAAATATTTCTAAAAAAGGGTATCAGTTTGGTGTCAACAATGGGTGTCATTGATGAAGTGATTCATTGATGAACTATTCATTTACTCTTGTTTCTCACATCGAGCATTACTCATGTGGTCTTAGAGTATGTGTTGAGTAATCCTTGATCGTTATCAAAATTTCAATAGGTGAATGGTAGAAAAAGAATTAATTATGTATCATTTTATGGAAGAGTTGTCAACAAACCCAAATGGGGAGATTGTTGGGAAAAAATCCCTCAAGGTATCATTGAATCATTTTTGAGGTGATTGAGTTTTTTGAAAAAGTGGACATCTGTGTTGTGATTGTTGACAAATAAAACCATGACATACAAATTTGTTGACAACGGGGATTTTATAGTGGCATGTGGAGTTCAAGGGCTGTGAATAATGATCCATGATTGATTCAACAACGTCGATAAAGGAATGAATAATTTGGAGGCGGTACAAAAAAGAGGATATACAAGGTAGCACCGTTTTCCAGTTTTTTCCAAATTTTGGTTCTGAAAATAGACAAATGGAGAAAAGTGATTTAGACAAAGGGACTTTCGCACCATTGACTTGAAGAAGAGAAAACATGTGTGCCCTGTGTTTTTCAAGATCATAACATCAAAATATGGAAAATGGATAAGGGGCTCTCATGTTATATATTTGGTCGCGCAAGTGATTTTCGCGACATAGACATGCGTGCCGAAACGTGCACACCAAGGGGAGAGCTGTGCGCCGTTGCGCAGGGTGTCCAAATGCCTATAAATACAGGTCTACCTCTTCTCATTCGTTGTAGAGTTCAACACATAGAAAAATCAGATCTCCGGTCATGCATGTGTGGTGGTCGCGCAAGTGGTGTGTGGTCACGCATGTATAAGTTGCGCGCGAGGTGATAGTTGCATGCCTAAGGTGGTTTGGGTGAGAAAGGAAGTGATTCACGCTGGTTTCGAGTTGATGAAGAAGGCGTCTCACAAGTGGTTTGGTGACACTTTCATGCCCAATTTTGAAGAAGCGCTAATCTTTTTTATTGAGTGCCAATATTGGAATGGGAATAAAAGGGTGTGTGTCGTGCCAGTTTGAACTTGCAGAATCTTGTGTCACGCAAGTGGTTAAGGAGGACTTGTGCGCTAGTTTGGACTTGTGTGCTGAGAATTTCATGTCAGCATACAGAAGGGTACCAAGTCAGGTTGTTTCATGGTAGTGGTTCAGGGCTGCGTGGAAGCTGGAAGATTTCATGATACCTTCGGTGCAAAGTGAGATTCACCTACAGGTGAAAGTTGGACTTCAACAGATAATCTACATACAACATAGGAAGTATTAAATAGTGATAATGAAGAGACCTATAGGTCTATAAACTATGAGTGGATCCTTTCTAGAGTAGTGATCAAAGTAAGAGAAAGAAGATGATCCTCTCCACCGGTAGTGATCCAGAGAGAGAGAAGCAGGGAGTGACCCTTTGGAAATTAGTGAGATAACCCTAATCATTGTAAAGGTAGTGATCTTGGTAATATAAGTGATATATCCCAAACCTTGTAAAAATTAGTGTGCTTAGAGTGGATTTGGTACATCGGCACATTGCCGGTGTATCCTCCTTGGACGTAGCCCAGTGAGGGTGAACCAAGTAAAAATTGCTTTTTCATGCGCATGCTTTACTTTCTGTTTATATTGTGAAATGAGAAAGGGAGAAAACGTTGTTTTTCTTAATAGGGAAACAAGATTAGAATGGGCTATTATTTTAAATTATTCATACACTGATTCACCCCCCCAGGGTTTTCATCCTTGGGACCTAACATAGATGGTACTCCACAGTGCGACTAATGTCTTGGTTGCAAGAAATAATCATGTCCTCCAAAACCAGGATAGTCCTCTCCGTATAGACATCCTTATCAAGAAGATATGTAGTGATTAAATACAACTGAGTTCCAAACACTTCCCAAAATCCCTTATACAATCGGTACATGATGTGAGCATCACAAGTTGAAACAATCGTTGAAGGAACCCGATGAAGGCGAACTGTCCTCTGAATGTGGAGATGTCCCAATCCCTCTACCAAACCAACTTCCCAGATAGGTCGGAAGTTGGAAAACATGGTGATTTTGTCCATGATTACCAAGATGGTATCATGACCCCTAGAAATTCATTGTAAACCTGTCATGAATTCTATCAAGGTTCCACCCTTCTTTCACTACAGCACGTCAAGTGGTTGAGCCAAACCTACTGAAACCTAAATCTCACCTTTTAATTACTAACAAGTGAGGATGTAAGAAATAAACTCCACCTCTACCTAATTCATCCCTATCCCCCAGTACGGATTTCAGATATCTTGGTACTTCTTTTCTACTCTTGGATGCACTTTTGTGGTGGATGTTTGGAACTCCCTTAGAACCTTCACTAGTAATTCCATTGGCACAACAATGCTCCCTCTAAATAAGATGGAATGATCCCAACCTATCAAATATTAATCAAGGGATTTCCCTATTGATAACTGAGAACATAAGGCCTCATATCCGATATCCCCAAGATATGCCTCCCTAAATAACTGTAAGAGTAGACGAGTGACAACCATCACCTGAAGGTAAGCTTCTCTATAATTATTCAGAAAAGATATCTATATTTCATCTAATGGATCTAACGCCTCACTCTGAAACTATTTACCAGTTCTCTAGTTGATCACATAGCCCACAACATTTACCTTCACCGAAGTATAGAATATGTCAAACTCATAGTCCTTATGGAACTCTTTCAACTTTCCCAACCTCAAGATCAGGTCCTCTAGGTGAAGATACACCTAAGAATATTGTGGTAGATGTGGACTTTAAAACACTCACCCATCACGTAGTGTCTCCACATCTTCAATGAAAATACCACTTATACAAACTCAAGATCAGGGGTTATGTAGTTCACCTCAATTTTCCTCAAGAATTGTGAACCATTGGAAATCACGACTTTCCCCTGCATCAAGACACTACCTAGGATGGTCCCTGATGCATCGTAGATCAATATGTTCCCCACACCCTACAGTTGCAGTCTCAAGATATAGGCATTCCTCAGTCCCCAAATCAACTCTTGGAAATAGTTATGGAACTTATTCATCCACACGAAGGGATGTTCCTTCCTTTTCAAAGCTGATAAGGGTGCTTATACCCTGGAAAAGTTGGGTACGAACCTCATGTATTATCCAAAAAAACCCAAGAAAATATACACCATCGTCAAGCTCTTGGTTGGTTCCCATGAAAGCACCGCCTCTATCTTCATCAAATCCTCCGCAACTCCATCCTATGAAATAACATGTCCTAGAAAGTGGACCTCTTAGATCTAAAACTGATACTTGGAGAGCTTCCCATAAATTTGGTCCTCTTGGAGTGCATCCATGAATATTAGAAGTGTTTGTGTGTGGTCGTCCAAAAATACTGAGTCCGCAAGGATATCATCAATGAAGACCACAATGAGCTTGTCCAGGTAAGGCTACAAAGTCATGCTCATGAGTCTCATGAACACTTATAGGGAATTGAATATTCAAAATTCTATCTGCAAGAACACATAGTGTCCATACTAACATCTAAAGGCTGTCATCGGTACGTCCTCATACCGTACACAAATCTGATGAAATCCAAACATGATTTATATTTTTGATAACCAATTCCATCATTTCAGTTGATCAAAAAGGAAATAGATTTTTTGAAGATGATATTGTTTCATCACAGTCACCTAATTCGGGTGCTAATAGTACACTCATAGTCTCATGTTCCCATCACCGATCTTAAAAAAATTAATTGGCGCCACCCAGGGTGAAACACTGGGACATTTGAATCCCTTCCTCTATAGGTCCTCTAGTTATACTATTAACTAAGGAATCTTTATAGGATCTATCCGATATGTTGGTTTGGATATTAGTTTCATCCTGAGGTACAAATTAATGTAGATGTCGACTTCCTTATGAGGAGGTAATCCTGAAACATCCTCATGAAATATGTCCTCGTACTCATACACTTCATGAAATTGAGGACTCCTCTCATCCACCTCACTAAGGGTAAGGCTTGAAAACTAGTGAGTGATCATCTACACCCTCATTTGAGATATTTTTTCACACACTTCAAGAATTCCCTTTTTTCAGGTAAGGGATATCCTGGTCCCATCTCTTCAGACACACAGCACTCAGTGACTTAAATAGTCAATCAAAGCATGGATTCTAGATAACTAGTCCATACCTAGAATTATTTTGGAAGGCCTTGATGCCACTAATTGTACATCTCATCGAAATTTATCACCTCCTTGAGTACGATCACAATGTTTTCACTAGTGTGTGATCATCAAATCCCCACATGTATGAGTATCTAATAGAATGGATCGAGCCAACGACCCTACATGAATCTATGAGCTTCGAACTGGGTATGTACAAAGAATTTGTTACTTGAACCTGTGTCTATAAGAACTGCATCTAAGGTGAGGAAGAAAATTATCATACCTATATTCATCTATAGATCATCTAGACAATAGGCCTTTATCACATGAAGTCGGGCCCGCCCTTATCCAACGGCTCCTAGAGCCCATGGAGGACCACCTGGGGGTTGTGGTGTGGTACCTCGAACCTTCTCCCACCGACTACCATTCATCTTGCTACCCACCCATGTCCACCACCCTTTCAACCACCCTTCACGAACCTCTGCCTCTCCCATGGAGGTCTCTCGACCATATTCTGATAATCCGAACAACACATCGGTCAACCACGAGCCATGTGTCCCTAACCACCACATGAGTATCACACCCTACTCTTCTGCTAACTCCATATGCCATGGAGTCCTCAAATAATTGAACCTATGTCCTGGGGTTGTCCCTTGAAAGGAATGACACCTTGGGTCTCATGTCTTCCACCTGTTACCCACTGCTGAAGTGTAGAGACCCGAAGCCTAACATACATGAACATTACATTACTTTTGCAGAATACTTAATACATAACAAAAACACACACACAAGGACCGTAAAAGTTTAGTGTCTTTGGAAACTCGGAATATAATCTTCTAATCGCGGTGAAAGATCGTCAACATCTCCCATAAAGATCTTTTTTTTAAACCTAAATCCTTTCTTTATATCCTGGGGAAAAGAAAACATAAAAGAGTGAGCTCAAATGCTCAGTAAGGGTAAACAAAAGAAATATCAATCACATCATATTCATAAGAACATATCTTTTGGAAATTTTAACCTGCAAAAGAGATCATAATTTCATAACATGAGATAAATCATAGTAGTGAAATGTAATCCCAATAATCATAACTTAAAACATGAAACTTTGTGGCATACACACATAATCATAGAGAATCATATCATATTAGTCAAGACTCATTGCCAAGACTATCTTAGTGGACAAAGTCCATTTCTGAACCGAGTCACCCTCGTTTCAGTCCTGTTTCACGGAACTGGTATAACCTACCATTCCAGCCATGTCTATCTCATGAGATATAAAATCTTTACCCAATGAATTGGAGGGAGATATAGGTCCCACCCATCTCATAATGATACCATTCTTATGTGTGCCATAAAATCATAAATCATACATCATTTCATAACCCAAGTAATAAAAATGGGAATCTTAAACATCGTGACTTCATAAAACAATTCATATAAGATAAAGGAATTCATAACAATATAATTCCATCACAACATAATCAAATCAATGTAATAATAGGGATAAAAACAGAACCCTTTATTATCTTAGATGGAAAATAATTTTGATAAAACACTTGAACTTCATTCTTGAGGAAAATATCCTTTCTGCTTCAAAAACACTTTTCCTTTCTTAACATGTCGTACAATTATAAACTAAAAGAAGATGATTAAAAATAAACTTGAAAACTTGTAAAGTAAGCTTCTTGGAAATAATGTTTTAAAAATCCATTCATGCCGTATAAGTTAAAAAACATTATTCTCGTACTTTTGTCGGAAAAGTCAAAAAGCACCTCGTACGAAAAACGACAAAATATTCCTTTCATATCATTTACTAAAAACTCACCAGAGCATAAAATTGGATTTAAAAAATTGTAGGTGGATGGAAATAATATTACATATTGAGGAAAAATGGATGTGGATGATAAAATACACCCCGGTAAATACCAAAGTATAAAAAATCTCAGATAAAAATGAGATTGTGATATTTCCCTTACCTTAGGTCCGATTTTCTTTGTAAGTGTCCAAAACTCCTGTATAACAGTTTAAATAATGTCATTGACTTATTCCAGAATCATACTCATTGTTATGATATCATATATGGTTCACTTATGACTTTATATTACCCGTTCTTTTGTAAATTCCATGTTGAAGAGCGTTTTGGGTAAAATTGTTTCATTTGTCATCCGTGTTTTGACTTGTAATTATTCATATGATTACTTAGATCATGATTACTTAATTCCAGAATATAACACATGATTTATATATAATATATATTCAGAGTATACATATATATAATAAATGTAAAGAAATACACCGTTCATGGAGACGGTAGGCCTTACGTACTCATGAACGCTGTTTTCGTTTCCTTATTGAGTTGAATGGAAATAAGTAGATGACATACATATATATACACATAAATATAGTATCATTATTATGTCATATATTTCATGATTACTTATTATATGTACTTTATAATCATTCATGAATGGTTAAATTGGAGAATGAATCCCATCGCGTCGTGGAGACGATAGTCCGTACGTACGTACGAGCGATGATATCGTTATTATGATAGTGAGACTGTATTGGAGTGTATTTATACTATTTTAGAATCAATATAATCATATATAGTTATTATTTACACCATTATACCCATCCAAGTAAGGTTCTAGTGGAAAATAGATTTCACCACGGCGTGGAGACGGTATTCCGTACGTACGCACGCGCGGTGATTTCGTTTTCCGTAGGATGGATAGATGGTGAAATAGGGTTGTTTCATAATTATAATAAAATATCATTATATGAGTGATAATTATGTTATTACTTAATAATGAAACAACCTAAGAAGAAGAATTGGAAGAATAAATAAAGTTGAAAGAATCAGTAACGGAAATTACGTCTTCTTTGAAGCGCCTCTTTGAGATCTCCTTTTAGGGCACTAAAATTGGTTTTTTAGGAGGACCAGAACCTCTATGATGTTTCTAGGGGAGTGGAGAAGAGAATTTGGCAGGGGTTGGCCGAGCATGAAGGCTCAATATTTTGTGAGGAAGAGAGGGAGGAGGTGCCCTTTTATAAGGGAGGAGAGGGGCTCCTTTGAAAAACTAAAAATATTATTTTATTATAAAGTCATATTCGGTCTAAAATAGCTCCAAATTGATTTAATTAGAATCTAATGTTGGTATGGATATAAATCCTCTCATCCAATAGAATTTAGACAAGTTTAGGTTCCTATTTTAACCTTATCATTTAGATTTAACATTAAGTTAAATAATTTTACTTTTACCGTGTCTTCTTGTGTTCTTAAACTATAAGGTTAATAAACCTACTATAACAAGACAACCGAACCCAAAGTTGTTTATTATTAATATATATAACCTTATCTAAGTCATTTGGCCGAACATTAGATTTTTAGGAATAAAATAACAATTATTAATATAATATTTGTTTTAAAAACTATTTTATGTCAATTTTGACACTATTTGGTAATTGATTTTTTTAAAAATCATAACAGAATTATTAGTTCTAAAAGAGTTATTTAAATCAATAATAACATGTCATATTAACCTAGAAAATTAGTTTAATTCATAAAAAGGCTCAAATTATATTCATTTGGGTATTTATAATATCAATTATTATAATTTTTCACTATTATGGTAATTACTGCATCATCATTGTGTCATATATAAATTTAAATATTTAATGTCTAAAAATTATAAATAAAATATCATTATGTATGAAATATTATTATCTTTCTAATGAATATTTACAGTCGAATTTATCTTATGTATAACCCTATATTAAAAATGTTTTAGTAAATAAACTTTGATTTTAACTCTTTTAACTCTTCTTTGAATTAAATAATAATAAATGTCCTAATCTAATCCAAGTGGGCCTAAATGGTCATATTTTATTCCTAAGGTTGTTTTTGGTCGAATTAAACTTATCCAATATAATTAGGACATGTTTTAGGGTAATAATAATAAAACTTTTACCATTAATTGCTCTATTTACTTTTAACCGTGGTAAAAAAAGTAAAAAGTTACTATTCACCAAAAATTATTTTCATCTAATTGAACCACATTTTAGTACTTGATATTAACCATGTCTTTAAAATTTTTGAAATTCCACTCACAGAAGCGGTAAAATTAAGTTTTATGAAAAATTCAGGTTTTTAACTACCACTTAGTGGTTTCACTATTCATCAAAAATTGAAATTTTTCAGAAAAATACCAAAAATTAGGCCTAAGCTATATTTGATATTATGATTTCAAAAATGATTTTTATTTTACCAAATTCAAAACATATCAGATAAATTAAATGCTTAAAAAATTAATTCCCGTTGTCAAAACAAATAGCGTGTTTTTAAGAGATAATAACTATCAAAAGATTGACACTTGTTTATGTCTGGTTTAAATGTGAAATTACATCCAATGAACAACATTGTATTAAATTGTAAAAATATATTCTAAATATACTTTAAAACCACTCAAATTTATAATTTATCACTATTAATTATTACGATTGAAAAAGTTGTTTTTAATTAAAATTTAGTAATTTTCACTATTCATCATAATAAGAAAGTTATCCGAAAAGTACCAAAATTTCACCCTAAGCTAATTTCGATATTCTGAATCCAAAAATGAAGTCCATTTTAAAAAATAAAATTTAAAAATTTTTAAAAAGTGGTTATTACTATTCATAATGGCTAGTTTTATTAATATTTTAATAGCATATTGTTGTTTAGTGAAACTTGTTTTTGCGTAGTACACACGCTATCGAGGAAGGTCGCGATTGCGTGTAATGAAAGACAAGTCAATGATGGGTGTTTTGAAATATCCTTTTGGTGTAGCGTACAACACAAGACATTAATGAAATTAAAAAGAATATTTTTCATAAAATCTCGGTGTGTTACATTCTACCCCCCTTAAAATGAATTTTGCCCTCGAAATTCGTCGGGGTTATAAATGGTTTACTACTAGAATATTTCTTTAATAGAAGCCCACATCGTAAAAAGGAATACCAAAACCAATCTTTAAAAACAAAAGTATGAAACGTAATTGTAACCGAAATAAACTAATCATTGGGTTTCCACATAGGTGAAAATATGGATATGGAAGAGAAATATAACCATCATGTTCTGATGGAGAGTGGTAGAGAACATGGCTATGGAAAAGCCAGCAATCTCAAAGCCATAAATTTGTGATGATCTAAGGTACCATGTGATTCATCAGATATAAAATCACTAGGACAACATTTTTGGTTTTCAATATCATTTCCCTAAAGTTGATGAAATTGGAATTAGAAGAAATAATTTTGTGATTTTGGTATAGTCTCGCTGTTGGTCATTATTTGGACAATTTACACTTCATATCTTAAAGAAATGAAGTTGAATTTGTCATTCGTGATGTGTTAGCAGATCATGTGATAGAATGATGGGTCATTCCATCTGTCTCAAACAAATGGTTAGAAAAGTTATCAAAAAATACATAAGTCCATCTATAGTGAGATTAATCGTATATGGTATCTAAAATGGATTCATACTTCTTATATCATACTACTCAATATAATAAATCTAGTTTTTACTAAACAAGGACTTTATGTAGGCCAGTGGTAGGCGATAAAGTCCAGTCGCACTTCGGTTGTGGGTTCGATTCCCACGGCCTTGTCCGATGTGATGGGCTGTCGCCCGTCCTGCAGGTTGTCCTTTTTCTAGAACTACATTAATATAAAATCTCATCAAAAAAAGATCTATCCTTAAACAATACTAACTTATGTCCAACATAATCCATTCCAATCTTTAGTCTTATCTAAAATACTTCGGCCCAAGCTCATAGTATAAAGAAAACGATTACTTGAAATGCCATCATCCAAGTATGTAAATACAATCATTTATCCCCCATATATCTTATTGGTCACATTCCAATCATGTGAATACCTTAATCATGTATTATCTTGAAAAAATTGAATACCCATTGAACCTTAGTGAAAACATGAGTGCTGTCAAAAGTTAACTCTTTCCACATACCAAAACCCCAAAATTCTATATACTCAAACCATGATATAACTATTTCCTTATATCAGTCATGAGCTCATGAATACTATTAAACATTTAATTTTCTCTTTATCCCTTCACTACGCGCATATCATCTACTTTCCAAAAATATCTGAATAACCTTTCATGGATACCAGTACCATTAATCATACACTTTCAAAACACAAGGAAAGACAACAGTTTAACAATCCTTATATTTCTCTTTATTCCATAATACCATGAGATTACTTATACAACATTACACTTGATAAACATGTAATCATTCCACTACATTCTTAAACCATTGACCGAGCTTCAACAATTCTTTCATCTCACATATCATTTGTAGTCTCTTCATCATCATCAACATAAATACTACCCATACGACCATACTGATTCTCTTCATGAGACTTTCCCTTAGGGCATTGGTTTGAATAATGCCCATACATTCCACATTTAAAACATTTAACCATTGTTGATGTCGTAGCAATATCATTATCCTCATCCCTGGTGTTAACTGAACCTTTTCCTTTGCACTTACTGGCTTTGTGTCCTTCTTTTCCACACCCAAAGCATCTTCCAGTTCCTTTGAAACATTCTCCTTGATGCCTCTTCCCACATGATTTACATAGGGGAAATTGAACTTTCTTTCCTCTATGATCATCATGAAACTCCATCTTTCTCTTATTAGCCGAGTCAGGAAAATTACCAAATTTTACTTTATTGATCATATTATGAGATTGCTAATTTGGCATAATAATAATGTTTGGACTTCCAAATCCCATTTCATTTGGTTGCTCATGAAGAATATCATTCCATTGTCCATCATATCCTCCATTATCGTGAATCATCTTGTTTCCAGCCATTTTCTAAAACCCAAAAAGAATAGTGTGAGTGACAAAAATCATAAAAAAGGGGGAGTATCTTCAATATCTAACATCTTTGGTTTAATCTAATATCGTTACCATAGTTCTAGGACTATATCCTATAATTATACATATCCTTAGGGACATCCCTAGACATACCTTAGAAATATCTCTAGGGATCTCACTAATGTTTTCGCATCCTAGTTTCCAAAGGTTGACTAAACCTTTCCTCTGATACCAACTGTAGAGACCTGAAGCCTGACATACATGAACATTACATTACTTTTGTGGAATACTTAATACATAATAGAAACACACACACAAGGACCGTAATAGTTTAGTGTCTTTGGAAACTCGGAATATAATCTTCTAATCGTGGTGAAAGATCTTCAACATCTCCCATAAAGGTCTTTTTTTTAACCTAAATCCTTTCTTTATATCCTGGGGAAATGAAAACAAAAAAGGGTGAGCTCAAATGCTCAGTAAGGGTAACCAAAAGAAATATCAATCACATCATATTCATAAGAACATATCTTTTGGAAATCTTAACCTGCAAAAGAGATCATAATTTCATAACATGGGATAAATCATAGTAGTGAAATGTAATCCCAATAATCATAACTTAAAACATGAAACTTTGTGGAATACACACATAATCATAGAGAATCATATCTTATTATTCAAGACTCATTTCCAAGACTATCTTAGTGGACAAAGTCCATTTCTGAACTGAGTCACCCTCATTTCAGTCCTGTTTCACTAAACCGGTATAACCTACCATTCCAGCCATGTCTATCTCATGAGATATAAAATCATTACCCAATGCATTAGAGGGAGATATAGGTCCCACCCATCTCATAATGATACCATTCTTATGTGTGCCACAAAATCATAAATCATACATCATTTCATAACCCATGTAATACAAATGGAAATCTTAAACATCATGACATCATAAAACAATTCATATAAGATAATGGAATTCATAAAAATATAATTCCATCACAACATAATCAAATCAATTTAATAATACGGATAAAAACAGAACCCTTTATTATCTTATATGGAAAATAATTTTGATAAAACACTTGAACTCCATTCTTGAGGAAAATATCCTTTCTGCTTCAAAAACACTTTTCCTTTCTTAACATTTCGTACAATTATAAACTAAAAGATGTTGATTAAAAATAAACTTGAAAACTTGTAAAGGAAGCTTCTTGGAAATAATGTTTTAAAAATCCATTCATGCCGTATAAGTTAAAAAAACATTCTTCTCGTACTTTTGTCAGAAAAGTCAAAAATTACCTCGTATGAAAAACGACAAAATATTCCTTTCATATCTTTTACTAAAAACTCACCAAAGGGTAAAATTGGATTTAAAAAATTGTAGGTGGATGGAAATAATATTACATATTGAGGAAACATGGATGTGGATGATAAAATACACCCCAGTAAATACCAAAGTATAAACAATCTCGGATAAAAATGAGATTGTGATATTTCCCTTACCTTTGGTCCGATTTGCTTCGTAAGTGTCCGAACCTCCTGTATAATGGTTTAAATAATTTCATTGACTTATTCCAGAATCATACTCATTGTTATGATATCATATATGGTTCACTTATGACTTTATATTACCCGTTCTTTTGTAAATTCCATGTTAAAGAGCGTTTTGGGTAAAATTGTTTCATTTGTCGTCCGTGTTTTGACTTGTAATTATTCATATGATTACTTAGAACATGATTACTTAATTACAGAATATAAAACATGATTTATATATAATATATATTCAGAATATACATATATATAATAAATGGAAAGAAATACACCGTTCATGGAGAGGGTAGGCCGTACGTACGCATGAACGCTGTTTTCGTTTCCTTATTGAGTTGAATGGAATTAGGTAGATGACATACATATATATACACATAAATCCAGTATCATTATTATGTCATATATTTCATGATTACTTATTATATGTACTTTATAATCATTCATGAATTGTTAAAGTGGAGAATGAATCTCATCGCGTCGTGGAGACGGTAGTCCATATGTACGCACGAGCGATGATATCATTCTTATGATCGTGGGACTATATTGGAGTGTATGTATACTATTTCAGAATAAATATAATCATATATATTTATTATTTACACCATTATACCCATCCATGTAAGGTGGTGGTGGAAAATAGATTTCACCACGGCGTGGAGACGGTATTCCGTACGTACGCACGCGCGGTGATTTCATTTTCCGTAGGATGGATAGATGGTGAAATAGGGTTGTTTCATACTTATAATAACATATCAGTATATGAGTGATACTGACGTTATTACTTAATAATGAAACATCCTAAGAAGAATAAGTGGAAGAATAAATAAAGTTGAAAGAATCGGTAACGGAAATTACCTCTTCTTTGAAGAGCCTCTTTGAGATCTCCTTTTAGGGAACAAAAATTGGTCTTTGAGGAATACCAGAACCTCTAGGATGTTTCTAGGGAATTGGAGAAGATAATTTTTCAGGATTTGGCCGATCTTGAAGGCTCAAAGTTGTGTGAGGATGAGAGGGAGGAGGTGCCCTTTTATAAGGGAGGAGAGGGGCTCCTTTGGAAAACTAAAATTATTATTTTATTATAAAGTCATATTCGGTTTTAAATAGCTCCAAATTGATTTACTTAGAAGCTAATGTGGGGATGGATTGAAAGCCTCTCATCCAATAGAATTTAGACAAGTTTAGGTTCCTATTTTAACCTTATAATTTAGATTTAACATTAAGTAAAATAATTTTACTTTTACCATGTCTTCTTGTGTTCTTACACTATAAGGTTAATAAACTTACTATAACAAGCCAAACGAACCCCAAGTTGTTTATTATTAATATATATAACCTTATCTAAGTCATTTGGCAGAACCTTATATTTTTAAGAATAAAATAACAATTAATAATATAATATTTGTTGTAAAAACTATTTTATGTCAATTTTGACACTATTTGGTAATTGATTTTTGTGAAAATCATAACAGAATGATTAGTCAGAAAACAGTTAATTAAATCAATACTAACATGTCATATTAACCTATAAAATTAGTGGAATTCATAAAAAGTCTCAAATTATATTCATTTTGGTATTTATAATATCAATTATTCTAATTTTCACTATTATGGTAATTACTGCATCATCATTGTGTCATAAATAAATTTAAATATTTAATGTCTTAAAATTATAAATAAAATATCATTATGTAGGAAATCTTATTATATTTCTAATGAATATTTACAATCGAATTTATCTTATGTATAACCCTATATTAAAAATGTTTTAGTAAATAAACATTGATTTTAACTCTTTTAACTCTTCTTTGAATTAAATAATAATAAACGTCCTAATCTAATCCAAGTGAGCCTAAATGGTCATATTTTATTCCTAAGGTTGTTTTTGGTCGAATTAAATTTATCCAATAGAATTAGGACATGTGTTAGGGTAATAATAATAACACTTTTACCCTTAATTACCCTATTTACTTTTAACCGTGGTAAAAAAAAGTAAAAAGTTACTATTCACCAAAAATTATTTTCATCTCATTTAACCACATTTTAGTCCTTGATATTAATCGTGTCTCTCAGATTTTTGAAATTCCACTCACATAAGCGGTAAAATTAAGTTTTATGAAAAATTCAGTTTTTTAACTACCACTTAGTGGTTTCACTATTAATCAAAAATTGAAAGTTTTCAGAAAAATACCAAAAATTAGGCCTAATCTATATTTGATATTATGATTTCAAAAATTATGTTTATTTTACCAAATTCAAAACATATCAGTTACATTAACTGATTAAAAAATTAATTTCCGTCGTCAAAACAAATAGTGTGTTTTTAAGAGATAATAACTATCAAAAGATTGGCACTTGTTTATGTCTGGTATAAATGTGAAATTACATCCAATGAACAACATTGTATTAAATTGTAAAAATATATTCTAAATATACTTTAAAACCACTCAAATTAATAGTTTATCACTATTAATTATTTCGATTAAAAAAGTTGTTTTTAATTAAAATTTAGTAATTTTCACTATTCATCAGAATATTAAAGTTATCCAAAAAGTACCAAAATTTCACCCTAAGCTAATTTCGATATTCTGAATCCAAAAATGAAGTCCATTTTGAAAAATAAAATTTACAAAATATTAAAAAGTGGTTATTACTATTCATAACGGCTAGTTTTAATAATATTTTAATAGCATATTGTTGTTTAGTGAAACTCGTTATTGCGTAGTACACACGCTATCGAGGAAGGTCGTGATTGCGTGTAATGCAAGACAAGTCAATGATGCGTGTTGTGAAAGCTCCTTTTGGTGTATCGTACAACACAAGACATTAATGAAATTAAAAAGAATATTTTTCATAAAATATTGGGGTGTTATATGAAGATTCTTCCACCTGGTGTCGGCTGGTAGATATTGATGTTGTCGCTTCTTTTTCTAGGATGCACTCCACATATAGAGATCCCTCTAGCACCCTATCCTTAATGGGATTCTAATTAATTTTTTGGATTTTTTGATCTCCCAATGTAGTTCCCACTCAAAAGATCGATCCCTGAAGAACGAGTCTCACACCATATTTGTAGAGTAACATGAAATATCGGTAATCCTTTCAGAGTACTCTCTTACTATCATGATACCATGCTATATGTGTTTTATCTTTGTATATGAAAAGGGCATCATGTGAAGAAAAATAACTTCTCCCTAAAGAGGATCTTAATGTCTATCAACTTGATGTCTCCTCATCATTCATATGGATCATAAAGATTTACCATCTCCCTTTTGTTGTCTGAAGAATGCTCATGGCTGAGATTTCAATTTTTTCGAGAGGTTTTCCCACTAGGTAGAGGTCTCGTCTAACTTCCTACAAAAAATCCTTAGCCACCTAGAGGTTTGTCTCATCCTTGAACCTTGGAGGTCTCTCCCTCTAGAACTAGTGTAAGGCACTGAACTAGTATGTATCCTCAACCATTAATGGTTGTAGTAATTACTGATCAACGTGTGGCAGTAACAATGGTACACCACACAGTTAGGCCATATCAAGTACTGGTCCCTATACTATTGCATCATCTCTCATCATACCATCCTCATGGTCACACATCAGAATCCTTTCTAGGAATATTCATGGTTTCATCCTGTAATAGATCAAGGTGAAAACCATACATTATATTATACTTAGAGAGGTGACTCTAAATCAATAAGGACATGAGAACACACTAAATTCTAATATGATGCACACAACCTGTGTTTTCATGTTTCAAGTGGAAAAGTAGAATTCAGGGTCCTGGTGTAAGGATAAGTCATCCACTCCACCATCACTGAACTCCCACATCCTAAAATAAAACTCGAAATATTCAACACTGTTTCCCCAAAACAAATCCACAAACTCTCAATCCTTAAGGTTGAACCGACAACCTCTGATACGACTCTATCACGACACGTCCCATGGGGCACATTCCATGTGTGCCCATGCCTACCTCCCAAAGTCCAGGGACTGGTGACTAGCTCTAAAGAAATTATCCCACAATTGAGAGGCATTTTCTCGAGTACCTCTATGAACACACACACACACACATATCCTCGTCCCAGAATTTTGAAAAGTAAACATGTATGCCGCTAATACAGACACTAATAGTAATAGTATGAAACTGAATGTAAAACGGCTATAATAAAATACCAAAAAAATACAACCACATGCTCATATATTTTAGAAAAGGTAATCCATACCTGAAAGGTACGAGAAGGGGGTTCCTTCTAAAGACGTAGAAGTGTGCTTCGTCTATTGGATCTCACTAAGCACCACCTGGTCCCGAACCACCAAGCTCTCAATCGAAGCATATGTCTTCTACACAATACCTGACACATGTGTGTGGATCCTATTCTGGAGTGAGTAACACAATACTTAGTAATGACCCCAAAATAAAAAGGTAATACAACAATGAAAGTATGCACAATTTTTTATTATTTCACTCGGTTATAATAGAAATTTTATAATGCAAGACTATTTGTAATAAAAACTGAAAATCCTTTACTTATGAGGCACTATTAAATGATTAGTCTCTTTGGCCCACTGGTTCACTTAGAACCACCCATTCTTTAGGCATGCTGGAGCACCTAGACTGGCTCGAGAATTAGGCAGGTTGGATCGACAAGACCTGTTATTCACTTTGTCCTGCGGGGTCACCAAGATCTTCTCGTCACATTGCCTTACTCGGTTACCAAGAACCTCTAGTCAATTTTTCATTTTAGGTCACATAAACTCATCATCACGCTGGCCTGCTGAGTCACCTAGACCTACTCGTCAGACCTTTCTCGTCACTGTCAGCCACAACATTCCTGCTCGTAGCGTGCTTGATTCTGGGAGAATATACTCATCAATCCTTAAGCCTTATGTCATCATTCACCAAAACCCAAATTGATTATATAAAAAGAAACTATTCATCTATAGGGTCTCAACACCACAAACGAATCTTCAATAAGAAATACGGTTTCAAATATATGGGAGTTTTAGTAAAGTGGGGGTCAGTTGGGTTTGGACCTGGTCGGGCCTACCAATGTAGAGAATATTTGGGCTTGCCCAAGGGCCAGGTCCATTGGGCCTGCTAAACCTTGCATATTATGATAGAGTTCCATCTAGATCTTTGTCTATCCCAACATGCATTGGGGGCCAGTTTTCATCCAGCAGCCAAGGTCGTGCTTGTGGTGTTTTCTTATCCATCTAGAACGCAGTGAGTGCTATATCCATCCGAGCCATGTAGGCATCCACACAATCTCCATGTGGAATTACCATGGGGTACTACCATGGTTAAGTTAGATTGTGCCCCTCTGCTATGCTATGAAGATTCTAGGCACCTGTGACAATTTCCATGTCCCCCTCCCCTGTAGTCCTTCAATATGGAATACCTTTCCAATGTCACGACCCTCTTAGTTGTGGGATACCATCACCAGAGTGGATCTCGGTCACTAATGGCTCTCATGGAATTGGTTGTTCAACTACCATCACCATATCCCGTGACCTCATGCTACAGAACGAACCACCACTACAGTCATTCCAATACCACGGTTTCCAGTACGTCATGAAGAAAAGAAAAAAAATAGCAGTGGAAAAGAATTCACAAAGAATAAATTAAAAATAGACCAAATCCTCTGATCATGTTGGCACGATTCATCCCCATTAGAAGGTTTAATAAACAATTAAATCAATGCAAGGATCTAACTTCCCTTAAATCCCACAAGGAAAACCCATAATGAATATACGATCTATCCATGAGTCAACATGTTCATGGGTTGATCAATGTTTGTCGCTCAAACCAAAGAATGAGAAAAGATGGAATTCACTTAGAATTAATCCACTTACCTAGAGATTAGATCACTCATCAAAGGAAAGAGTTTGTTGTTGGCGGTGATCCATCCCTAAACATCCTCGATCCATAGTCACATGCATTTTATTTCAAAGAGGAGGGGGAGTGCTTGATGTCATTGGTGATTTTTCATTTGTTGTTCTCCATCTCAAATACTCCAAGGACTAATAATGGATCCAGAATCATGCCATAAATCCCATACATCTCTTAGAAATTTAAACAGAGAAAAAAAATTTCGCATTTCTCTTATGCTGAGTCATCGTAATGATATACTATTTCATTTAGGGAATGAAACAACATTTATATTATGCTTCAGTTTCATTGATATTGCACTATCTCTTTTATGAAATGAAATAGTTCGCTCTTCATTATTCTCGATGAAACAAACCTTGAATAAAATAATATTTATTAAGTTTCTTTTATTTTTCTTTAAAGCACTCTAAAATTAAATTATTCCCTCATCTCAGTACTTGGTCTCAAAATAATCCCATATAATTAAAATAATTACATGGTGTTTTTGTGACATTACATCTATTATGATGATAATGAATAAATAAGATACTAGTGTGAGTGTGAATCAGAACGATTTTCAAAAGATGATAGGTCGTCTGATTTATCAAATAGCCTCATGTACTGATATTGTTTTTGTTGTAACTTTGTATCCCATGTATCAAAGTAATATTATAGAATCTAAATTGTTGGTAGAAAATTGAATTTGAAGATATTTCAAAGGAAAAAATCGTATTTGGTTTCATAAAAAATATGTTTTGGAATAAAAATTCATTGTTATACTGATGCAGATTGGTTTGTAGAGTGCAATGATAGAAAATCAACTTCTAGTGGCTCATTTTTCAGGGTAGAATGTAGTGTTTGTTTTCATAGAAATAAATAATGTTTAGTAATTCTGATCACAAAAGAATCGTAATATATTCTAGATACTCAAGATTATACTCAAATTTTGTGTATAAAGTTTCAATATAAATTTGTCAATGTAGGATTTTATAAACTATTCAATATTATGTGTGAAAATAAGATAGAACTTGACCATTCTAATAAAACATGTTCATCACTGAATATCAAAACATATGGATATTATGTTCCACTATATAAAATAGAATTTTTTTGGTGGAGTATTTTTACTAGAATATTTATAAACAAATTCTCAAAATGATGTTATCATCACAAAATATATACAGAAAGAGAGATTTGTGGAAATCACTGTAAAACATAAATTTTACTCTCCTACAATGTCTTGTTAAAACTCATCAGCAATTACCCCCACCATGCTTTCGATTATTCCCACAAAGCAATAGAATATTTACAACATATCTCCTTCGATTTAATGTGAAATATGTTTCTTTCATAAATGAATGTAAAGTTGTGGGTATCATAAAATGGGGGAATGAAAAAGTGAATTGAGTGGAAATGATAAAAAATGGTGTTTCTCTTAACATGGATAAAATATTTACATTTCTTCAGGGGATATAATTCCCTCAAAAAAATTATTTTATCGAGTAGATTGGTTCTAAGGCACTCTATTTTGATATTTGATTTTTCAGGGTAATTGTTGAAAAACATGTGTTGTGAAAAAGTATGAGTGGTTAAAATAGTCCAGTTAATAATTTTTTTAATAGAGGACATTAAAAATTCCAAAGGGGGAGATTGATGATCCTTATGACGTTTTTTTGGTAACTTTTTAATACTTGTTTACAACTAACCCTTTTTGAAGGTATTTTTTATGTTTTTTGGGATCAGGTCATGTTCATCAATATGGGCTTCTATAAGAAAGTAAAAAGATGCTGAATGATTTAACCCAAACATAAAAGGGAAGAAATGTATTGAATGTTTTTTGACTTAGGTTATTAGAAAGAGAAAAACCAGATGTTGAAGTTGTTAGAGAGATTACTAGTGACATTTTCTAACAACTTCAACATCCCTTATTATGGAGATTTTAAGTTTTCAAACATGAAAAATAAAGTATGGTTGATTCATTAAGGGTTTCTTGAAAATTTATTAGAGGGGAATATTTTTAGTTTCTTGAAATTGTCTATCAGGGATGCCAATAAATATAAGCAGAGTACATTCATACTTTGTAAACACTCATGTGAGGAAAAAAGGTAGAATGCGGAAAAATTAATTTCAAAGATAGCTTTATAGACTTGGATTCAATAGAAGGTTCAAAATATGAATTCTTTATTTTCATGACTATGGAAGATCAGACTAAGCATTTTTAGTAGACTTTTTGTAATGCAGATTCAAATTGGGTTCATCGTACTCATTCCATCAAAATGAAATCATATGACTGGGTCCATCATACTAAGTCCCGTGATACAGATAGAATTATACCCATCAAAATCAGACTAAGGATCTATTCAAAGAGTTTTTGTTGAATCATGATAAAATTATTGATTCTCTTTTTTTGCTCAATGTTTTATAAAAAACATTGTAAATTGATGGGATTCATTATAACCATTCTACTTGGGTGATAGAATGTGTCTAAATGGAGTTGTAGTAATTTGTAATCACATTATCTTAATAGTGAATTTTTATAGACCCATTCTAGTTAATATGAAAATATTTATGTTCTTACACTGGGGAAAATCCTTTTAAATCTTAGGTACATTAATTTATATCTTTCTTTTTCATGCTTTCGTTTTTACTAAAATATGATAGGGTAATGAAATTTAATAGGTTTGAGAGGTTACGTTTCTAAAGGTGTTTACAATTATAAAAATTATATAGTTGATTCAATCCACCCCTCCCCCTACATTGTTGTTATTCCATCAATTGAAACTTCAATTTCCAGGTTTCACTTTGTATTCATTTAATTACCATTAAAAAATTCAGTCAACTATGATATTTAAAAAATAAATTTCCCCTAAATATCTATAATGTTTTTTATTTATAATACAATTTCTTATACAATATCTAATATTTATATATTGTTTATTATATTGCATGTTATTTTAATGAATGGTAAAATATTTATTCATATTTATCTTCTACACAATAAATAATGTTGATGTTATGTCATTTTGATTCATGAATTAAACCAATTTTTCAATAAATTAGGAATAATTTTGACCTAAATTGATTGGTAGGCCATGGAATCATTTATCCCCTTGATAGTTTATTAGGTCTCATGAGACTAATAACTTATGCTAGAAATAAATGGGAATTTTCTTATAGTTTAAAAAATCTTGTAAAGGTCTTGATTATAGATATATCTTGTTCTATATACATAGAATTGAATAATTAAGTATTTCTTTCGTTAAAAATTTAGTTATTATTATCCATGAGATTTAAATAATGGTATAACTAATATATGAATATCATTCTCATTTAATTGAATAAATAGAGTATGTTTTCATTTATTTACCTTTATATAATTATTAATCCTTATCAAGATACTTAAATTTTGTGCCATTAGTTATATAAATTTCCAAATAGATTATTTTTCATCCAGTTACATAATTGTAAGGTGTGTTTAGTTTGTCACCTTTCTATATTTATTATTCATTATCCATTTATTTAATTGGAATATGTGTTTAGTTATTTACCCATTAATATTTGTTATGAATTTTTTTTCATGATATCTTACACTATACATAAACCATACCATGCATTTGAAATCAGCCTTATATTTATTTCATCACACATGATTCCATGATGTTTACTATATCTAATAATAAGGGATACACGAGATAGAATGATGTTATTTTGAAAAAGTATTTTTTGGTTATTTTTTTATTAATATGTAATTTAGGTCTCTTGTATGTATCTTACTTATCAATAGTACTAAACTAAATGGAATTTCAAGATGAGATTCCTTATATAATATGTCAACGTAAAGGTATTAGGCTCTGTCTTAGAGATGATGTCATCATGGTCACTATATTAGGTATCAAAGAGAAGCATAGTAGAAACTGTTGGAACATGATTTAGGAAAACATATATCAGATAGCATAACCTTATGTGATAATTTTAAGGTAATTATAAATGATTAACATAATTTTTTGTTAATAAACATATTTTTTGGTTTTTAAACATAATGCATCTATCCATAGATACTACAAGTGGACATTGTTCAAGAATAGAGGTACCTAGATGTAATAACTCAAAAAAAAGGCATGTCCTGATTGATTCGACAATTACCTGAACACGAAAAAAAACATTACTATCCACCTTTTTTCACACCCCCATGGAATATTCAAAGAATAACTCACATTTTCATTAAAAATAATTTTAATGGATGTGAAAAAATAATGACAATGAATGACCTTGGTAAAACCATATACCATGGAAGTTCCTGTGTGGAAATAAAATGTATAAAGTAATAATATATGGAGATTTAATATATAAATTGTATTTGTATTTTTATTAATTTTGTTTTTATTGTATGAATAGTGATACATATAAGGATTCTATTAAATTTTAGAAAAACATTGTTATCAATTAAATTAATAGTTATGAATATCATCATTGTTTTTTGAGATTAAGGATGATTGTATATTATAAGTATTAAACCCCTATTTTGAGGATTTTTGTCACTGGATTCTACCAAGATAAAGGATATTTTTGATGAAATTTATTGTGATACAACACATTAGTTTAGTAAAGGATTTAGGAGAAATTTTATTTGAGGAATAATTCCTTTAGATTTTTTAAAAAATAATTTTAATGGTACAAATAAATATCATGGGTAATATAATCATTATATTTATTAGAATTGGTAAAAAAATTAATACCTTAGTTAGAAGGTTATTTAATAAATTATTTTATTTAAAGGATGTCCATCACTATTTTTGTAATATTACAGGAATTATGTTGGTATCATTTAAGGAAATGACAACTTTTATACCGGGTGAAAACTCATTGTGTCTGGAATGGTCATGGGGACTGAACCAATTATCAAAGTATGATAACTTTATTAAACCAACCACTGGTCTATGATATTTCATTGTAAATATTTCCATGTTTTTATATAAATAAATTTATTAAAACATATTACCAGTGAACTGGTATTGTTAATTTTTTAGTTTAGATATTGATTTATTATATTCAAATTTTTTTCTTAACATATTTGTTTTTGGTAAATAGTAAGAGAAATATGAAAATACATTTAATTATTTATGGATCATATTATCCTTTAAATGTAACTTTTAGTGACTAAGGATTAAAAAAATTAATTTTTGAGAGTAAAGGTATAAATTAGAAATTGATAAAAGCACAACCATATGATGAAATTTGTTATGTGAAAGAGAATTATATCAATAAAGTAAATTTAATTATATTCATAGGAATTAAATTAATTAATCAATATTAGGAAAATTATTTTGAATCAATTTTTTCTTCATAATACATTCATTTTTTAACTACTGTTATTTTAAATCATTATATATGTATGGATTTGAGGTCCTAAACATTCCATTGATCATTAAATTTATTTTTAGTAATGACTATAATTTCAGTAAATAATGATTGATTCTTTTCATCCTTTTTAATATCTTCAATTCCCAATAGTTGTTGTCCACTATGGAACCCAGCTATTTTTTATTCTACATGAACATCATACCTCATAAAACACACTTATAAATGGATAATTTATTTACCATTTTTACTATGTCGTTTTTCTAAAAATTGTATTTCCAAATTTCAAACCCCAAATTAAAATTTTCTTGTTTTAATTATGATGATATGATTTATTTGACTTTGAGATAATGTAACACCACAATTATATAAAATACGAGCATCATATTTGATACTGTGTATGACACACCCAAAAATTCATATAAAATAATATAACAACCAGATAGTTTATAATATATTAATTATTTTAAATAAACTGAAAAATTATATATCTTGCGCCAAACACAACACAACACATCCATTATCTTGTTTTACATTCAACAATGAGTTTCTTCGATAACATTGGTTACTTGTAGGAAATAGATTAAACGAACAATAATATATTATTAATATTGTTCTTTAATATTATAGTTATCACATAGTTATTGCAATGATGGTTGTGAATATGATTGAATAACTTATTAAAATATATTTTTTATACATATTTATTTATTATCTACTGTTTATAGATAATAATAATCATCCTTTAAAATAAAAATAATTTTTTTATAAACATTATTATCCTAAAATATGGTTAGTTACTCTTAGCGTATATAATTAAAAATTTATATTAAAAAATTTTGAAAAATATATGTGAAATAAAATTAATTTTTTATATTGGAATATAAAAATTATTTTATAGTTAATTTTAAGTATTATAATGAGAAGATACATTTTTTGATGAATATTGGAAAATACAGTATTTTAATTGAAAATTTTCTTTTCATATAAGTAATTTATATTGTAAATTTATATTTTATATTGAATTTAAAGTAAAAATATTAAATTTATAAACTAAAAACAAAATTTATTTCATATTATTAAATTTTATATAGAATTTAACTGAAAAAATTTGTAATAATTGGAACATTTTCACATTAAAAACATAATTTATCATCATGTTTTTGTGTGTAATTCTCAATTAATATTTTTTCATATATTCATATAAATTTGGATGGTGGATTAACTATTTGTAATAAAATTAATTTATATTTTATAATAATTCAAAATAAAATTTTTACCAAACTTATTATGGAAAATAGTTAAAATTATTTATAGTGATTAACGTAAAAACAATTATATCAAAGGATTAATCTTTAATCATAAGGAGGAAAATGACCTAGAAACCTGCACAACACCCCATTAATAGAATTATGTTAAAATTTTATCTTGTAGGATTGATAATGGTTCATTATTTGGGTTAGGAATATGAAAAAAATGTTGTTGTAATTCACCCTTTGAAAACAATTACTAGTGTGCCACTCACCACACTTATAAAAGGCCACCCCACTTCTCCCCAAATCACATAATCATTCTAATTTGGGTCATAAAATCCATTTTAATGTCACAAAAAACTTTCTTATATAAAACTAAAATTATATTTGTTTTACTAAATATACATGTGGATCAGTTTATTGAAATTGAAAGGAAGATGCGTGATAAAATTGTATGTTATTCAATGAGCATCTTTATTTTATGTTTTTCTCCACCTCCTATATTTTTATTATTAAATTATGATATGAAAACCTCAATACATTCAATATATTTTATTTTTTATACAATAATGTAATTAATTAAAACCATACCCACATCTATCAAATGTTTTACGAAATCATCATTCATGTATTTGATGAACTACTGCCTCAAAAACTAATGTAATTCAATTTCCCATTTCCACCAATCATGGTTGGGTATTCTGATTGGTATTAATTATATATATTATATTTAAAAAACTATTATACCTATTTTTTCATTATATAATATGTATCTTTTTATCATCCATTTCGTAGGAGGAAAGATAACGTTGCTTGGGTGTACGGTGAACTACAACCTAGTGAAGCGATGTGATTCAACATTCACTAAACATCAAATGGTTGGTGGTACATATATATATATATATATATATTATATAAATTATTTAGATATGATATTAGAGAAATATTTATCATTATTGAATTATAATATATTTCATTTTCATTCTTTCTAAACAACTATTGTAAATAACATAACATCATTCGTGTATATATGGACTATCTACTTCAAATAGTGATGTGACTCATTCTTCATCACCACACCACGTGGATAAAATATATAAGTATATAATATTTTATAATGGTAAAAGATAACTAAAATGATTTCCATAATCGTCATTGAAAAATGGATACATTACTCATGGTTATGAATGACCTACTGTCCCTAGGAAAACAACACACTTAATTGTTCATGTAAATAATCCATGATTAGTTTTAAAAGTTAAAATTATGAAAAATATGATAAAATAAAACATTATTAATATTCTTTAGATTATAATACTATATTATATGTTAAAACAATGGATCCTTCATAACAAAAAACTAATGATAAATCAAGGAAACTAAAACTTGAAACAATGAAAATAATGATAGATTATTAATAAACAGATTAGAAAATGTTGAAATATGATCGCATATGATATGATAAATATTATTATGTTTCTATTATAAGTTGCTAAAATAAATAAAACCAATATAAAATATATTAAATATAGTTTATCCAAAAGGAAAAGTATGGTATTGGATTTCTACACATCCTCATTTGATTAATGAACCATGTAATGTTATGGACTCAGATTCTTCTATATGGTATATATACCTCCATATTTATATATAATATAATAAATAAATAATTATTGATTTTATCATACATTTCTATTTAAATTAATTCATAGAAGGGTATTTTACTTAAGAGTTACCAGGTGGTAATGAATTGTTTAACTCAATTTCTTTTCTTTTTGTTATGTTACATCATATTTGTCATTTATATTCTGATGTTAGGTATATATTGGATTTTTATTATCTTATTTTTTATCGCCACATGATTTTTGTGGATTTATTGTTGATACACATAATCTATTCATTTAATAACTCTCAATTAAATTTTATAATATTTGTGAAGGTTTATTTCACAACCTGATTCAAATGGGGATTGTTTATACATGTATTTCCATTAATAGAAATTATTTAATCATTTTTAATAAAACCATTTATTTTTATTTACTTTAGTTATTCGTGATCATTTCATGTGATAGTAAATTTTTTTCATTACTTTTTACTTGAAATTATTGAATAAATAATATAATACATTATGAAATAATTTCTCTCACTAGTGGAAAATCCCTGTTCATCCAAACCAATGACTATAAAAATGATTTTAATTTTCTTTAAAAAATTAAATTATTTTTCATTATATTTTCTATAATATATAATCTTTTAATATATTTATTAAATAAAATAATGTAATTTTCAATAAAAAATATTATTTGGATTTTACCAAAAAGATTGATAAGAATTTTCTTATCATTTTATAAACATAGGTCCAATTTTTTTTTTTTTTAAAGGTTGGGGCCGAAGCCTCATTTTTTTATTAATAAAGCAAAGCAAAGACCTCTTTTAACTGGGTAGAGGGAGACCCATTACATAGATTTTCAAAATTCTTGTCAAAATGAAGAAACAATTTTCAAAATAATTTTGTTAATGATCTTTTTATGGTATTCCAATTAATCAATAAAAAACATTATTACTAATTCAAATGGTATGTGTTCATGCCTTATTTAATCTTCATCTAGATGTTTTATGATGAATTTAACATGGGATAATATTGATATTCACTTATTTCATTCATTATTCAATGAATTAATTTTGAAATATTCACTTTAATATGATAATTATTAAATAAAGTTACCTGAAATATTCATGTTTTTAACATGGATATTTTTATTTTTTAAACCATGTCTAATTTGAAAATATGGTTCCTTAAATTGAAATTTATTTGATTGAATGTTGAAGTATTGGAAAATATTTATCCTTTACTCAATAAAGATATTTTATGTTATGGAATATTCATTCATGTATTAAATTGATAATTTTATATATGATGAAATATTTTCACATTATGTGATGGGTGGGGCCTAGTATTTCATACCCCCTTAATTCATTGGTTGGTCTCGTGAGCCATATTATTTCTGAAATCATTATACATGATTTTTTCTATTGTTTAGACTATCTTATGGATGGCCTTCATAGTTGTTGAATCATGTGCTAGGTAGAAGACATACAATAATTAATAATTTATTCATTCAAGTTTTTGTTATCATTATCCAATATATCTTGAAAATGAAATTATATTTGTATGTATTTCATTATCTTTTTATTGTTAAAGAGACATGATATTTCATTTATTTACCATTATGTATTTCTTATGACTTATATAGTTTCTTAATTGGAATGTGTTTTTAGTTATTTACCTTTCCATATTTATTATTACTCATCATGTTAATTAAATAGAATTTTTTATCAGTTATTTACCATAAAAAATATATTATTTAATATCTATTTATTGTAAGAGAATGTATGTTTAGTTCTTTACATTTTCGTGTTAATTGTTGTCATTTATTGCTTATATATTCTAATATACATAACCCTTATTGAGAATCTGATCTCATCATTTTTTTACCCAGGATTCAATTAAGTTTACTTTGACTTACATGGAGGGATATTCTATATAAAATAATGTTATTTCTGAAATAATTAGGTTGTAATTTGTGCATTCAATGTAATGTATGACTCGTGTATATATGTAGTTTACCAAGAAAAATAAACTATTTAGTCATTCCGAATATGATTCCTTTTATCTTATACCAATGTAATTGTAAAAGGATCCTTCTATGGTCTACTAGGGTAAGGTAATTTAAAATTAAATCTTGTCAAGGTCATACTAAAAACCCCCATATAAAACACTGGGTCAACATAATATACATTAGAATGAACCCACAATGAATACACATACATGGAATGATTTTAAATATAAATGAATTAGGTACCACCTAACTTATACTTACAAAAGAAGATATTTATATAACTAGCCTCTAGTTTAGTATAAATCACAATATAATGGGAAACTAGAAAAAACCCTAAAAATATTGTGTGTGGGACATTTTAAAAAAAGAACTCTTCGGAGTAAGACAAATTTTTATGGATAGGTGATAGTGTAATAGTGTTACCTATAGACTTGAATCACCACCATGGAAACTGTGAATGATCACACATCAAGATGGATCTTCTATATTGAATTGAATACATAGAGGGGATCCAATGATTTGAATTGGAATTTAAGGGGGGAATACTGAGTAAGGAGATTGAATGGGTGGACCCAGTGAGGTTATATGGATTTCTTCATTTAAAATGCCTCCTAGACCCCACCAACATATTTATGTAAGTATCATTGTATGGTAGGTAAAATCAAGCACTATATAAGGCCACAAACTTGATGCAATCAATCAAATGGTGTAATAGTAACCTGGATATAGGCCCTAGCCTCTCCTGAACCACCCAAATGCTTCTACAATCCCTCTAGACCCCCATAACAATATTCTAACCTCAGAGACACACATATCCAAGTGGAATACATGAGGTTACTCAAATATTTAAATTAAACAACACTATTATGAAGAGTCGTGGTTTTACAATTATCTTTATCAATGTTTCAATAGTTTTTATGATACAACATTTCATACTACTTGATTTTAAGAGATATTAAAAAAAAAATTAAAAAATAAAGGTTTTTAGACTTATCCATATTGTAAATCGTAACATTTCTTTGTGGTTATGATAAATTTTAATCAATTTTCAATGAACCAACTTATTGATTTAATATTTTACAATTTATACCATATGAATGGAGTCATATAGAACACACTTCTTGTTATATGATTAGTTACAAACAAAAATTTCAATATAACATGCTTTATATTAAAAAATAATCATCTAAAAAAATATATTAAAATATAATTTTTACAAAATAAAAACAATATTATAAATAGAAACCCATAATATTATTAATTTGAAACATATTTATAATAAATAAATAATATCTTACAACATAAATATCACTCGTAGAAATAACAATCTAAAATCGAATGAAATAGTTAATATCTTAAATATTTTCTTTATATTTGAATATTCTATTTTGAATATATCATAAAAATTGTATATAAATTTATCTCAATATAAAATAATTATTGAAAATTTAAATTATGAAAGAATTAAAAATAATTTTAATAAAAAATGTATTATAATTTTTTTGTATGATGATGAACATTTTCATCACGGTAATTTACATTGATATAACATTTTTGGTGGTTAATGTAATTATAGTGGTGTAGTATTTTATGATATCCCACAACATTCATAGAAAAAAATTAACTATGAAATGATTTTTGTGTATATTGTAGATAATTGAATGAGTTAATCATGAACCCAATTCGGAAATCAAGGTAATATAATATACATATTCCATAAACTAAAATAACAGAATAATATAATTAAATAAATTATAAAAAATATATGTTACTCCGAAATATGAAATAAAATAAATTAACATTGTCAAATATATATATATATATATATTTCTAGAGATCTTATCAGTAAATTAAATTTTGAATATATATTATTAAACAATTTTTTTAGTAAAACCAATATTTTATTGAATAACATCTGAATATTATGGTAGGTTGTGTGAATTATTTTGAGCATAAAAATTATTCAACACAAAATAAAAAACATATATCAAAGGCTATGTATTGTCTATACAAATTATTTACTCTAAGGATTAATAGTCTAATAATCTTTTTTTAAAACCCCGATTACAAAAAAAACCCAAAATAAATTAAAAAACGAATCAAACAATTAATAATCCAACTAAATTCTATAAATTAGAAATTTAATATGATATAAAAACAAACAATTAAACTCCTAATTAATTTAAAAATGATTACCCCCTTTGAACCTAAAAAAATATATATTTAGACAATTGAAATATTATTTTAGATAAATATTTAATAATTATCGTGGATAGAAATGATGTAAAAGAGATTCCCTTAAAACATTTATTGGAAAAGTTTTCCCCAAATAGATAAACCAAAAAAACATTCATTTACCCATAATATAGAGTGAATATATAATGAACAATTATTAATAAGCATGAGAAAAAAATAGTTGTGTATAAATTAACATTTTCAAATAATTCTAAATCAAGACATAATTATAGGATCATCAGAAGCATCACATGTCAACCTATCACATATCTATCAAAAATATTAATCCCCTTTTCAAATAACTGTAAAACTTGAAAACCCACTAATTTTAAAGGTTTCTCATGTCTTAACTATATGTAATACACATATGAAATTGTTAAATAATTATAATTCAGTTAATCAAGAGTTACATTCTAATCCAATAATGTAATCCTCACAATTAAAAAAACAAAATTATGTTGAAAAACATCACTATAGAAGGATATAATAATTCAAATAGAAATGACTTATAGATCACTATTCATGGTAATGCTCTATGTCATAAATAAAATTAAATGACCCCAAAAAAATTTTATTCTTTATTACATAAGAAATCATGGATTCATTTTCAACCAATAAAAACATTAAACTCAAACACACCAAGATACAAAAAATATTTTAGATCCACCACCTCCCATAAGGTATATAAAGAATCATACTATACTGAGGCAATAAATCTACTGAGGGAGTATTAATTCAATATTTATAGTATTAAATAGATAATTAAAAACATTAAACCTTGTATTACCCACATATAATCTCCAAAGAGTACCTCTCTAGAGATAGGTAATAGTTAGAGGTGATACATTGAACAAAATATCTAAAAAAATACATCAATAAAAATAAAAAATTTATAATAAATAATAATAAAAAACCATTATATTATGTCTATAAATTAATTTATCCATATTGACATATATAAATTCATAAAAAATTAATTAAATATAAAATAAATAAATCAAAACATCATGATATTAATATTTTTATAAATACTAGTACTCAATTCTATATTTAAATTTTTCTAATAATCCTTCTTTTTTATCTTGGTTGAGATGAAATATCTAAATTCCACAAACTCCTAGTATTATAGTAGACATTGAATTACATTTCCTATATCCCGGGAGGAAAATGTCTTGTGTATGTTTAATGGACTAACTTCCCTAAAATATCCCCTCTTAAGAACCTTATCAATGTATGCACAGACCATACAACATAATGTTTAAATTGACTTGTGGTGACATATAAATAGATGCATGAGGTAATCACATACCTTCAATATCTATAATTCATTAATGAGACTATTTAGATTCACATGGTTAATGATTCTTCTCTAATATTTAGTCTTGTGGTGTAATGATCCTTACCCCAATAACCTAGTTTTAATATCTTGCATTGTTAATTTGGCATAAGATACATGAATTAGAACCTTAATGATTGAATAGATTTGTAGTCTTGGTGATAAATACACATACGAGACTCTATATTATTTTTATATATTATGTTCTTGTGGGAAATCATTATTAAACACACACACACCACACAAAGAGTCTGAAAAGGGGGTCATAGCCCTCCAAGGTATAGACCACCCAGTGAACCTTATTTATTCAATAAACAGCCTGATGGCCCAGTGGGAATGAATCCCTTTACACAGACCAATATCCCAGTATAGCTACATTCATTTATCATACATCCTATGTCACCGGGCCTACCTCTTGCCCACATCACCTCCAGTATGAGTCATGTGTCATGAATATGTATACAACAGAGTACACATAATAAATTAATGAGAAAATAATCAAAATAAGCTTGGGATCAAATAATCGGTTAGGGTCAAGTAATATAGAATCTATTATTAATAAATAAAAAATAATCTATATAGATATACAACGATCTAAAAATAAGTTCAATTTAAATATCTTATATGTATTAATATATAATTAATAACAAATATTGAAATGTAAATAATTGGACACATATGTCATGTAATCAATAATATGATAATGAAATTCATCCACATATAATATCTTTGTGGAAATAACCTATATATTGGTAATACACTAATTCTTAATAAATGAAATTCCTTATTATTGGATTCCTTTTTATCCAGTATCTTGGTTACTCTACTATAAAGTCCTTTTAAAATATTTTTTTAACTACAAGTAGAAACCCCTTTTATTTGGATAGTTATTTATTCTTATTATACCTTCCAATACATTGATAGGAAATAAAATACATTTCTATAAAATCCAATGTATTTAATAATTTTTATAAGTGTTCATTTAATGGTTCGTTTTATAATTAAAACAATATTAATTATAATTTAACCAAAACATAAATGTTTTATATAATCAAATTCAGTTATTTTGTAAATTCAGATAAAATATTACCATTATTTTATTATGGATTATATAAGTATATTAAAATATTTATATTTATAAATAAATTTATATTCTTAAATAAAACTGAAATATATATTTTTTATAAGTATATGAATTATTTTTATAATTTTACGTAGTTAGTTCAAATGATTTCACTGATTAATAAAATAATATTTAATGTTATCTCACCTTTTTAAATAATATCCTTTTGTTAATATTTTATATGATGATAAATTTTTATAAATGTATCTTTACATATTGTCCATAATATAATATTTATAACATACATACTTGTGAAAATTTTATTATTTTATGATTTAAATGATTTTATTTGTGAAGTAAAAAAAATAAGAAATTATTATTTTATTAGTAATATTCAAAAACACTAATAATTATGGTAAAATATTTGGAAACCATGGTTTGTTAATTATTTAGGTCTTTTTCATCTAACTAAAGAAAGTAATTAGTTCAAAATAATATTTTTCAGTTAAAATTTAATAATATTATAAATAAAGGATGATAATTTGTACTAAAAGTTAATTGTTTAGATAATGAGTTGTTTTTTGTAATTTCTATAACAAAAAATATAGTTATATAAGAAAACTGGAGATAGCCATCTCATCCTCATAATAGGAGCACATAAGGAATTTTAAACCAAATGAATGAACCGACCTTGGCCAAAGGGTTCAAGGACAGGGATAATAGGTTGTGAAGAGACCACCCAAAATGAATTTATTTAAGGCTCGAGTCATGCATACGATTGGTGGGTCATAGCCCTCCTGTATAGTTTATCCTATATGCCATCAATCCCATATATAAGGACATCAGGTGCAGAAAACATTACAGTTGTCAGGCAAATAGATGTTACCGCTTATCTTATAAACGATTGACGGAACACACATTTTTTATGTGGGCTTATTTTTTAGGGTTATTTTTCACCATTTAAAAAATCTATTTTAATATCAATCAATTGATCATGCTAACCTAACCATTCGATCTTCTATCCACATCATCATTATCTTCATAAAATACTCTTCCTCTCTATTCTTGGAATCTCATGCACGATCAGTCATAGCCACTATCATCTTCTCCAAATGTTTCAATCCTCTTCTGATTCCTACACATGTAATCAACTACAAAAAGGACCTAAGAACTGTACCCTACTCTACTATTTATTTTTTCAATGTAATAGGATAGGACTGCAGATCATTGGATCAACCTATTATATTTTTCCATTAAAAAAACCCCAACTTAGTGATGATACATTATTCTGAATGAACATTTCCCTGGTACTATGTCAGTACGAACAAACAAACACAATCAAATATATATATGGTTATCAAAATTTAAATCGGGGTTTTTTGTTTCAAATTAAAAATATTTTGATATTTTTTGGAAACCCTTGATTTTTCAACAAGGGGTTTGAAAACATATATTGAGGTCTCATAGGGTTATATGTTAATTTTAATAATATATTCTCTATGATGTTGATTCCATGAATATTTGATCCATATATGGGAATATATAGAAACATTTTTCTACAGTAGAAAACCCCATTCACTTTGTTTGCAGTAGAAACCCCTACTGAACCAAGCCCTATTGTTCATTTTCTTCTCTCTGTATTCCATATTTTTCATGTTCCCTTAAGAAAAAAAAGGCTATTTCCTTTATATGGTTCGAGCACCAAAAATACTACACTTACTATTTTTTTACATCAAACATGTAAAGTATATTCTACTATTTTTAAATAATTATTTATTTTCAAAAAAGTTATATTTTTTATGTTTTATTCAAAAATATTATTTTATTGAATCTAATAGTGTTTATATTATGTATATATTATTTTAAAAAAATATCATATTCATTTTTTGAGGATTATAATTTAAAATTTATATTTATTTAAGGGTCTATATATATATGCATGTGTGTGTTTTTTCAGTTTTCACTTCATCTAGTATATATATACGTATTATTTTCAAACTCTTCAATTTTATATTTTTGAGATTAAAATTCATGATAAGGGATATTTAAAATATTATATGTTAAAACAATTTTTTTATGTAAGGGTTTATATATTTAAATATAATACATTAAAATTGCAATTATATCTATTTTAAAGACCTATAATTAAGTAAGGGTAATTCTGTAATCTTTTGTGTAGATAATCTCATACAACACGTTGGATTTCATTTTAAAACCCATTAAATATTATGTGAATGTGAAATTATTCTCAATGATTTATTAGTTTTGTAATTTCAATACATGTGCATAAATATATAGATATATTTATATAGGTATAAAAATAAATATCATTATGACTTTTTATGTGAGTAAAATATCATTCATGATATATTTACCATAAATATGAATTTTTATTTTCAACGAGTGGATACTTTTTAGAACACGGTTATGTGATGATAAAACATATTATTTTAAATAAAACATCTTATAATTTATGTATATAATGTAATTTTTTCAGAATATTATCTCTAAAGTGAGAAACGTTATTTATTGGAAATCATATTATGGTTGTTCTTACTACTTTTTAAAATAATTATTATTTTTATGAAATAGTAATATAAAATTACATTTATTTTATTTAGAGTATTTATATGTTTATGTAATTATTTTCTGTAAAAAATGATATTTTTGAATTAAATTTTTTTAATCATGTAAATTTGTATATAATATCATTATTTAAGGGTGAAATTTAAATGATAAAAGTGATCATTTTATTTCATATTTCAATAAAATGGATTTTATGTGTTTATGAATGGAAATTTAAATACTTGGGTGTTAATAATGTTGAGTCAATATTATTTCCTTATGACTTTTCCATTCCACTTTGTTTTAAAAATCCAAAAGACTCTATCTTAAGGCAAATTATATTTTCCATAAGAATTATCTTAATAAGAACAAAAAAATTATCCTAGGAAATTTTACCCTTACCTATGTCTTCATTGTTATTTTTAAGGTTTCTCTTAATCAAACTCATTTTATTCTTATGTCTGAAATTCGGTTTCAAATCTAAAAATTTGGAATCCTACAAATCCTTGTTTATAAAGAATTATTTTTTAAGGATCTGAACACATCATAATTCGGACTCTGAATTATATGAAATTCAAACTCCAAATTCTTCAGAATTCTGACTCTGAATTCCTTATAATTCAGTCTCTGAATTCCTTAGAATTCAATCTCTGAATTCTTCATAATTCATATTACGAATTCATTGTAATTCAAACTCTAAAATCCAAAGAATTCAGGTTCTAAATTCCTTGAAAAATAGAATCAAAATATCCATGAGTTATAGTCTCTAAATGTATATTTGGTTAGACTCCGAACGTTATTTTTCCATTGACTAAAAAAATTAGATTTGGTTAAGAAAACTTATTTTTCAAACACATTTTATAGTTATGAAATGATTTCATACATTTTGTTTCCAGCTAACCATTATTTGAGTGACATGTGTACAGGTCCCTCTATGATTCAAGGAAAAATATAACATTTGGAGGAGGGATCCGACCATTAGAGAAGTTCGTATAAATAGGTGTTCATTTGAAGAGCTTCAGAGAGACTAAGATTTACCCTTTAATCACTCTAGAGATTTCATGATGCTATGAGGTGATTTCCAGAGAGAGAAAATCTCAAGCCTTATGGATACTAAACATCTTGTTCATCATGCTTCGTGCGACTCTGATTATTGCAGTGTACAATCAAGGGCCACCGAGGATAGGAAGATAGAGGTACCAACAACCTTAATGTTCGAGGACTTCTAGGGATTGGAAGAGAGAGGTTTCGACTACCTTAATGTTTGAGGGTGTGTGGGGATTGTATGATATGTTCTGATATTCATACCGATGGGTTACCATGGTGTGGGAAAGACAGAAATTCTTGAAAGTATAAATCAAGGAACCTTTATCCAAGGTTGTTGGATACCCTTCTCTATGGGTAAAAAAATTTCAAACTTGTTACATTTTCAAGATTATTTCTGCTTTATTTTATTAAAGGAAGAATGTATAATCTTCATATAATTTCTCATAGTTTTGTATACTCTGATAAGTAAGATTCTACATAATTTAAGGTAGAATCTTGTCCTTGCAAACATTTCATATGTTTAATTTTCTGGAACCATATTTCTGAATCCTAGAAAGATTTTAAAACTAAAAGTGGTATTTTGAATTTTCCTTGTTTAACATTGTTAAACAAATTTCTCCTTATGATTAAAAACGAGCATTTTTAAAATTACAATTCACCCCTATTTTAATTGATCACCTACATTCATATTTCAATCCATCAATATGTATCATAGAAGTTCTTTGAAATAATTATACCTACATATTATTTCTCTTGATCATGTTTTCATTGTTCAAATTATTTTCCTTGCTTGGGGATTTTTATCCTTGTTTACAAACATTTAGTATTTACAAGTTTTTGTGGAAAGATATTTTCTTTTAGAATGGTAAGAATGTATGTTGGATTGATTGAAAATATAAATCCTACTATACCACCTATTTTTGATGGTAATGATTAAGAGTTTTGGAGATATCATATGAATAATTTTTTTATTAATACTGTAGGGGAACATTTTGTAATGATTATTGGAGATTTCAAGATTCCTGATAAAGAAGTCATAAACATCCCAAATAAATATAAGATAGAATATTAACTAAACTACAAGGTACATAATACTAGGTAGTGTTCCATGACCATGAAAATATATTGTCAGATTTATTATTGAGAAGTTCCGAACTATAACTGGATAAAATTGATGTTAATGATTTTGGTACATCCAATGTTATAGAAACTAGAAGAGCTATTCTTATAGTAGAATATCATGGATTTCTATTTCCATATAGAGATCTTGTTTGCAATACACAAAAAAGGTTTATGACTATTGTCAATAGCTTACAATTTATGGGTGATAAAGGTCTATAGGATTAAGATCTTTTGGAAAAGATTATAGATATCATGTCAAATGAGTGGGAATCTTAGAGAACAGCTATTAATGAGGACATGAAAGTATCTAAAATACCTCTTGTAGAGATTTTAGGAACTCTTCTTCAACATGAGACAAGAATTAAAAGAGATGATGATATGAATAAGAAGAAAAATTGAAATTGTAGTATATCCTTTACTACTTCTAAATTCAAGACTCCTGAAAGGGTTATAAGATCTAAGTCTAAGAAAGTCACTGTCTCATCTGAATCTAGTGAAAGTGAACATTCTGGAAATAACCTATCTAATATTTCTCGATGTATGAACAATATAGTTAGAAAGAAACACTTTTAGTATAGATATAAGATGAAAGAAAGAAAAGACAATAAAGAATAAGAAGTCACTTATCATGAATGCAGAATAGAAAGGCTTATCCGGTCAGATTGTCCTATGCTTAAGTTAAAAGATAGAAAGTAAAATCATTCTTAGAGGAATAGATGGATGTATTATAAGGCTAAACCTAAGAATGTTTTGTAATCCAGTGAAACCTGGAGTGCTAGTAGTGGATACTCTTCTAATGAATCCTCAGAGTACGAATCTTCTTATCAGAAGAATCTAGGTCTACTAGAAAGGATACCCATTGAATATTGTTTTCTAATGGCCAAGGTACACAACGTTGAATCTATCACCAATATATCTTTAAATTCAAATTATACTAATGAAATATATTATGAATCTTCATATGAATAATCAAATTCTTATGAATATAATACATTACTCTATTTTGAAGATGATTCTAGGTATTATAAACATCTTGATATTTAAATTCTAAACTCAAGAAAAATCCTGATAAGAAAAATTCTACAATTTCTATTCTTACTAAAGAACTATATGATCTTTATAATGATCTGGGTAAAAAAATTATTTTTAAAGTATTTCAAGAATTTTTATGGAAGATAATTCCAAGAAGTATAAACTTTCAACGAATCATGAAAATGTAATTTCTATGAAAAATACTTTAGAGACTAGCTCTAGTTATAAAACTAATGTTTTTGAGGATTAAAACATGGATACAAAACTAAATTTAAAAATATTTTCCTTGAGGAAGTGTCTATCAAACATTACCTATAGTAAATAAAATTTTGACCAGATGTATTCCCAAATTCGAACCGTAATGAATAGTTTTAGATTTGGTTATAATCATTCTAAACCTGTTTTTGGTGAGAATTATTTTGTTCTTCAAAGTGATCCATTCTGCACTAAATTTCAGTGTGGTATAAAATTGCTGAAAAATTATTCCTTAATCCAATTTCAATCATTTGGTTTCCATAAAGCTTATATTTATAAGAAAATGGGGATAATTAATATCTAGCTTTTAGAAATTTCCGAATCTAAGAGGTTTTGGATTATGAGAGTGTAACACTCTTATTTTAAGAAAAATAAATATATTAACAAAAAAATACATGGTATATGGATATTGGATGTTCCCAGAATATGATTGGTAACAAAAAAACCTTTTAAAATATTATCAAAACAAATCGGGGAAATGTAAGTTTCAAAGATAATGATCAAGGATAAATTATTGTTATAGGTAACATTATTCTTCTTAGAAAAACATTAATTTCAAATGTTTTATTTGTTATGGTTATAAATCACATACTTATTATCATAATCAAAATAAGTGATTGTTTCCTCTATAAATGGGGATAACCTTGTTTATTTAAGTTTCAAACATTCCAATCAGTTTCTAACGGGGTTTTTCGTAGAACCTCAAACATCCAATGATTCCATATCCATTTGGACCTAATTTTGAAAGGTTGGTTCTCATTAGTTGTGGACCAATAAGGCATCAGAATTCTCATTGGTCGAGAGGATGGGAGGTCGGACTCATCACACCATTTCGGTGGAATTATTTTCTACTTTGGGACTCTCTTTATAGATTTAAGTTATGTTCGTGAATCCTTATTACACTACGATGTATGAAAATGAGCTTTCTATAAGATGTGGCAATCAATAATCAATATGTATGAGATTTATATAATCTTTTATATGTATTCGAGGTTCTTAATCGATAGAGAATAATTTCTATTTTTTATAGATTCTTAGCCAATGGTATCCTTCGACACATTATATAGAAATATCTTGGTCATTATGATAACCATACTGGTTTTAAAGCCACTCAGCGGGGCACTTAAAGTTTATTGTCATTCAGAAGTACGTGGATTATTTCAGAATTGGGATCGTACCCACAGATGGCCTACCTATGTATCATTTTTTTAGAAAAAGAATCAGAACCCATGTAGTTTGAGTAAAGAAGTATGGGGTTTATGCATGATTGATGGCTCAAAGAAAGATGTCATAATTTATTTTACACTCTAAGCTCACATAATTCATGCTCGGTGTGAGAAACAAGAAGTATTGGTAATACTAGACAATTGTTCCATGAACGATACAATTTTAAGAAATGATGTCGGGCTTATATATGTATGATTTCCCAGATAGATGAATATTAGGATTTACTTCAGTGAAGAAAACCTGGGAACAAGATCCCTAAAGGTATATATGCTTTATGGAGATTTCGATACTATAACTTGTGGCTTACTCCTGAGGAAGATGCCTAAATTAAGAGGGGACTTGTGACTGGGGATTACTCTGGAAAATGAAGCCTTGGTTAAAGTGAACTATAACTGGGGCCTACACCTGAAAAGGAAGCCCAGGTTAAGGGAATTTGGATTTTGGGAACTTGGGGATTACTACTAAAGAGGATACCCATATTAAAAGAATTATTTTTGGGGCTTACTCTTGAAGAGGATTCCCAAAATTAAAGGGAACTTGAAGACTGGGGCTTACTCCTGAAAAAAAGGCCCAGTTTATGGAACATGAAGACTGGGGCTTACTCCTGAAAAGGCGTCCCATGATAAAGATCCTCTCATATTTAAAGGATGAGGTTTAATGAATGAAATCTCTAACCTTAGTGACATAAATATATGTAAATCACTAGTTTTTAAGAGATGTTCCACAGAATTCCTTTTAGATAAGGAAGCCAACAAAGGAATCATGTCGTAAATGGATTTGAAGAGGGTTCTAAAGGCTAAATCAAAAAGAGGAGAGGTGGATTTGAAGAAAGAAAGTGAATAGGCAGGAGGGGCACCCAAACAAAGAGAGGCGCGCAAGTCCTGTATGGGTGCGCACATCCTAGTCATGCAAGTATACGTGCGCAACACATGGGTACATGCACGAAGGTCAACCCATAGGGTAATACTTGGGTGAGACTTGGCACAAGCCCTTAGTATTGTCCATAAAATATTCCAAAAGAGTGTCACACAAGTTTTGTTGGTGGGACAAGGCGGCGCACAAGTGTGGCCATTTCTCTTAAGTGCTGGCCACTTAAGCATGCATGTGTTGAAGAGTTTCAACACTTATGCCTTGTTTCCCTTGTTTAGAGCTTCCATTCTATGTATGAAATTACCTTAGAAATGTTCGTAAGACTTCCAGAAGAGACTAGGGCGCCAGGAGCTCGAATCTGAGTTTTGGAATTTTTCTGTCTTGAAATGGGGGGCCCACAAGGGGTATTTATAGGCCAGGAAAGACCCTGGGCAAAAATCAATGAGGGAGCGCAAGTCACCTGTGCGACCACTATGCGGCACGCAAGTCTACTTGCATAACCATGACAAAACTTACGTGCCCCAAGTGGGAGGAAATCCTTCATCATGCCTTTGTCGATTTTTGATGTTTCATCAAAGGATTGATCACTTTGGACTAAGGTATTTCCCCTTTTCAGTCATTAGGATTTGTGACATAAAGGAGCATCAACAAAAGGCCCCCCTCAGAGTGAGATCCGAAAGAAATGAGGATTTGACTCTGAGGTAAATATGAAAACCAAGGAACATGCGGTGCACAAGTGTTGAGTGCGCAAATGGTGACGCACAAAGTTGAGCCGCGTAGGTGCGAGCCATGTAGGTGTGAGCCGCATAGGCTTCGACGCGTAGGGGTGCGACCTGGACTATAAATAGGCGTTAATTTCATCCTGAATAGTACCAAATCTGAACGCTATCGAGCTCTCGTCGTGCAAGTTTCCATCATCGTGCATGTTACTCAGTTTTCTGCTGCTTCCTTTTGTGTCGCGCTTTTGTTGAGGTATTTGGACTTGAACGGTAATACGAGTGTGAAAAAACTTGTGCAACACACTTATACTTGCATGCCAACTTTGGGACTTGCGTGCCTTAATGCCTTATCCACTTTTTCACTTTTCATCACAAATTTTATACAAAATAAACTCACTTTAAGAGTTAATTATTCAACCATTGTGCAGATTAAATGGCTCCTAGAAAGAATTAGAACAACTGATTAACCGGCTAGCAAGCAGATTGATGATATGATGAGCATCGTTGGTCATGATTACTACAATATCTGCGACAAAACTCTCCCAGGTTTGGACAATTACTTGAAGAAGTTTCATCTTAATTTTTCACACAACATCTACTTTCATCTGTATGGCCATGGTCTTCGGCAAGGAGTAAACATTCTAGATTCCAAGAATTATATGCTCGTGATGCAGCCGCACTGCTACTCCTCTATTTCGGTTATGCATGGGCTGATATGTTTTCCGCTGCCGGTTGATGGAGAGAATTCTATCATGACATTAGAAACAATATCTGAAAAGAGTAATATATCCAAATGGATCATTACATCGAATTCTCCATTCTCAAATCCATGTATCCATCTTCCAAGTCTCTTGGACGGAAACAGATTCACTGTTTGATCCACAGAAAATTTTCTCAAACCGCACTAAAAAACATTCTTTTACAATTATTCAAGAAGAGATGGTATCACTGCATCTCTTATTGTATCCAGTTGAATAAATGAATTCTAGGTGGTTGTTGATGAAGCTCGGGATGACGTAAATCAAATGAAGAGTTATGTTTATAGCCTTTTGTAATTCTTGGAAAAGAGAAGAGACTCCAGTCTTTGGATGTCCTTCTAACTTTTTTGCTTCAATGAAAAACACTTTCTTCTTCAATCATTTTTGCATCCCTTCTTTTGCTACCTACTTTAAATTTTTTCCTAAGCCAATGGGCCTAGTAAGCATAGTTTGATTCTTTCTAGGATTATTAAAAATAACCCTAAAAACTTTTAATTTTTTTATTTCTCAATATTACCTAAAATCATACAAAATGTATGTTTAGTGAGCTGTAAAATGACTTTTATTCAGAGTTACCTTTTCTTTTGCGGGCTGTTTAAAGTCTTGCACTTCGGACATAAAAAGGATAATGCTTAAGGTTGAAATAGCTTTGACCGAATGGATTAACATTAACTCAATTCCTTCATAATTTATCTGAATACATATTACGATGTTCAAGTATGAGGGAAAATATGTGAACAATGAATTAATAAATTTTGAATCTGAGGAATGATTTGAAAAATGGATAAAAGGAATTAGAAGAAGTAGTTCCCAAGAATGAAGTTACCCCTATTTAACAAACCCGTCATGGGGTTGAATTTTGTAGGGCCACCTAAGGGCATTGGCTGCATAGTCAAATAATATCATATTTTGGATGACAGGTCCAGTATGTAGACTACTTATGAAAGGCCACCTAAGGGAATGTGCTACATGATCAGGAAAAAGAATTCTCAGAAATTTACTTTTCTACTGCTAAAAATCCAGTGGAAGTTTATGGGGATTCAAATTTTCCAAAGCATAGAGTTTGCTGTATGGAGAGAGGTATTTGAATATAGAGAAGATATTTCCAACCAAGAATGTCTAAGTACTGGATGAATGTCACTCCTACAAAGGTCTGACACAAACTTAGGGAATGGAAATATAAAAAATATAATTGAATACTTTCAGATCATGAAAAATTGTATGGGACAAATATGTAAAGGATGGTTTTTTTGCGGATCTCTACATATTGTTGTTAAGAAAACTAACGAAAACAAGGTTTTCCTCCCAAGAATGAAATTACCATTATTTGACAAACCCGTTAGGGGGTTTAATTATGCAGGGATACCTAAGGGCATTGGCTGCATAGTCAAATAATTGCATCTTTTGGCTGAAAAGTTTGTTAAGTAGACTACTTATACAAGGCAGCCTAAGGAAACATGCTGCATTGTTAGGCAAAATAATTCTCATGTATCAAACATTTTGTGACCAAAAGTCAAGAAAAGGGTTATGGAGATCTGGACATATTTATGGTTAGGATTATGACACATAAAAATGGGCATTTGTTCAATACATGTAGAGATACACAAACCCATTCTAACCATAATCATGTTGTGGCTAGGTACTGAATTGAAATATTGGACTTCACTACGTATCCCATAAGGATTGGAATCAAGCAATAAATAGTTCATGAAATATATTTTAACATCATGTGGTATGAGAGTATAGGAAATCTTAGTTTAGGGTCATAGAGCTCAGACCATAATAATGAATACACTATGTGTTTTCATAGGGACTTTTCTACCAGGGGACTGAAAGTGGAATTTGGGGTTATGCCCAAAGACATGGGGCTGGATTCGAGGGATGCTCCAACATTCCTACGTATCCCATATGGATGGGTATTAAGCCTCGCGTATTTTTTGAAATACCCTCTGTACAGATTTGGTTCGTACATATGAACGGTGAAAAGGGAACTTTAGTGCAATGATGGTTTGACCCAAGATAAACGGTTCATGCATTTCCATGTATGCATGTAGTCTTTGGAATATAACATGATTGGAGATCAATGTAAATAATGATTCCCTCTTAGGAGAGGGTGTCAATGAATGTTGTAGTTTATTGTCATACAGGAAAAAAGTGTGAATATTTTAAGGTTATATGCATAGACCGTGGTGAACCAATGTAAAAATATTGGTTTTGGGGGTTTCTTCATGGATCAATATCATATGAGATGGAGGTGAACCAACGTGAAGAGATTGGTTTTGGTCTTGAACCCCAGAAGGTTTCCTATATACCCATCCTAGAAGGCAAGGATCAATGTCTGCGTAGTTCAATTAAATAATGAATTAGTAATGAATTTGATTTTGAGAACAACGACTTACAAAATGTTGTTGGGGCTTACACATGGTTAGCGGCCCAGAGAGGGCGTTATGGTTGAAGTTTACTCTAAGCTCACGTGATTCATACTCGGTGTGAGAACAAGAGGTAGAAACAACCTTAATGATGCACATTTTAATGTCATGTAGGACACCTGAAGGGACTATGCAGTTTAATGTTTTGCAATGAGGAATATTGGTGATGCACAGTTTAGTGTCATGTAGTAGGGAAAAAATATAGTTTAACGTCATGTAGGATGTATTGAGGGACTTTGTTCAGTTTAACGTCATGTAGGACAAAAGGTACACCGTTTAAAGTCATGTTAGACGTATTCGGTGTTGTACAGTTTAACGTCATGTAGCTAGGATGATGGGGACAATATAGTTTAACGTCATGTTGGAAGAAAGGGGGATTGTGCAGTTCAATGTCATGCAGTAAGGAAAAAAGAGGACACAGTTTAAAATCTTGTTGGACATAAGGGGAACTGTGCAATTTAATGTCATGCAGTAAGGACAAAAGAGGGTGCAATTTAACTTCATGTTGGACGATGGTTTGAATAGTTTAATGTCATATGCATGGACTGACAATTATGAAGTTTAACGTCTTGCTGGATGTAATGGACTTCTGTACAGTTTAGCATCATGTAGCACGGACATCACAGTTTAACGTCATGTTGGACGAAAGGGACTATGATGTTTAAAGTCTTGCATTAAGGACAACACAGTTTAACGTTATGTTGGATGATATGGATGCAAATAGTTTAAGGTCATATGCACAGACCATTGATGGTGCAGTTTAACATCTTACTGGATGTATAAGTATTTGTGTTACATGAAATACTTCTTCATAAATCAAGCATTGGTTGGAGTATTGATGAGTTCTCCATCCATTCAGATTTAAGAATAAGCTCTATTGGAGTTGACCTTATGTGTTGAATAATGTCCTTCCCACTTTGGCTCAAGCATGGGAGGATTCTTTCCTGGTATCATTGGAGTTATAAGGACCAATACCAATTATCCCTGAATGAATGAACAAATGCGAACATTTTTGTTGAATGCTTATGCTATTGGATTCTGATAGACTTCTAAGTGGTGCAGGGTGCACAATCATTTCTCATCTAACAGTTCCAATTCATCCAATAACTTTTGAGATTTTTCATCTATAGATGATTGATCACAAATGGATACTCTGAGCGAGGGTAATTAAACCTCAATGGGAAATAATGCTTCCATTCCATATACCAATGAATTTGGATTTGACCGCGTTGCAGTGTGGTTGGTGGTCCGATAAGCCCATAAAGAATGAAAGAGTTTATCAGGACATGATTTCTTATCTATGTCCACAATCTTTTGTAGTATGTTTGAAAGAGTCTTGTTGAAATCTTTTATCTAACCATCAACTACTGTATGATACCAAGATGAATGATTGGATTTGATTTTGTATTCTTGATACAACTTCCTTACCTCGGATGAACAGAAGTTGGTGACATTGTCCGTCAATATAGGATGAGGGACACCAAATCTGGTAATGAGGTTAGGCTTGATTAAGCTAACAATAATTTTAGAAATGACTTCTTTGAGAGGTATTTCCTCTTCCCATTTGGAAAATAATTCAGTAGCAGTTAGAATGTAATTAAACTGTTTGGATGTAGCTGAAGGATAAGTTCCTACTACTTTCATTTCCCATGTGGAAAATGGACATAATTATTTAGCTGTATAAAGAAACTCTGGGGGTTGATGAATTAAGTTGGCATGTACATGTCATGAATGACACTTCTTTGTGAAATCAACACAATCTTGTATCATTGAAGGCCAAAAGTATCCAAGCCTTAGAATCTGATCAGATAGTCTATGTCTAGACTAGTGGGCACCACAGACTCCTGCATGTACTTCTTTCATGACAACCATTGTCTCTTACCCGTCAATGCATCTGAAAAGAATTCCATCAAAACCACTTTTTTAGGAAATTTTTTCTAGGTGACCTAGGCTATCATAAAGAGTGAAATTGATCACACGTTGTTCTTTCCCAACTCTATCAGGTGGGTGTTTTATATTTTGTAGGTATTCCCTGAAAGGTGTCATCCATCAATTAGTATGGCCATATGGTTCATAAATGGGACTAATTTCATTGATTTCCTCTATTCTAGTTTGATCATAAGGTAAAATTGTACGACTATGGGCAATACTGATGATTGTCTCATCCTGATTTGGATCTGCTAGTGATGTGGCTATATTATCCAATGCATCAGGTTTGTCATTTTGTGATCTCGGGACATAAGAAAATGCCGGTTCTCATGGAAATTCCACCATTAACTCTCTGACGTAATCATACAAAGGGATTAACTCTTCTTTTATAATTTCATAATCCCCCTTGACTTTTTTGATTAACAGGTCTGAATCACCAGAAAATTTTAAGTGATTCACTTGTACTTGAAGCGCCAACCTCCAATCCTGCGATAAGAGCTTGGTACTTTTCTTCATTATTTGTATCGCCTCCCAACAATTACAAAGAATAAGGTAGAACTGCCTTTTCCGGGGAAATAAGTACAATTCCTAATCCAACATTCTTAAATTTATGATTTTCCATTTTCTTCCCAGTTGGACTTCTGGAAGCCCCATCAAAGTACATTTCTCATGTTTGAAAACTATCTTGAATAGAAAAGACATCCTCATCAGGAAGTTCAATATCTGAAGATGTATTTTCTACTAAAGGGTGTTCATCAAGGAAATCAGCTAGAGCGTGACCTTTTATTGCCTTTTGAGACACGTATTGGATATCAAATTGCTGCAAAATAACTGCCCACTTTTCCAGACGTCCTGTAAGCATTGGACGACCAAGGATGAATTTGAGCGGGTTATTGTGAGATACCAATTGGACCTCATGATGTTGTAGATAGTGTCTCAACTTCTGAACTGCAATGATTAACACTAGGCAACACTTCTCAATATTTGAATATCGGGTTTCTGCGTCAAGCATAGTCTGATTGATAGTGTAGAGGTTGTTTTCATTCCCAACATAATTCTTCTGAGCAAGAAAGGCACCTAATGATCTCTCTAAAGCTATCACATAGAGTATAAGTGGTCTTCCTTAAATAGGTGGAATTAACAGCGGTGGACTCAAGAGATATTTCTTGAGAATATCGAATGCTTCTTTACATTATTCAGTCCACTGGTAAGTAACTCAATTCTTCATCAATTTGGTGAAGGGTAAACTCTTGCCTACCAATTTAAAGACGAAACACCGAATATAGGCCAAGTGTCCTTAAAGTCCTCTCAAACCATTCAAATTACTAGGAGGTGACATACTAAGGATTGACTTTTTCTTCTCGGGATCGACTTCGATACCATGATAGCGTACAACAAAGCCAAGAAATTTTCCCGAGGTTACCCCGAAAGCACATTTTAAGGTGTTTATCTTCAAATTATGTTGCCGAAGTTTGTGGAATATGACATCCAAATCTACCAAGTGATTAGAACATTTCCTGGATTTAACCACTAAATCGTCCATATAACATTCAACAAACTTCTCTAAAAAGGGTTTGAAGACACGATGCATGGAACACTTATATGCTGCGCCTGCATTCTTCAAGACAAAGGGCTTTACCCGATAGAAAAACACACCCTGAAGGGCTCTGAAGGCTGTAGATTCCTCATCTTCTAGAGCCATTCAGATTTGATTATATCCTGAATATCCATCCATGAAGGAATGTTCTTCATAGCCAGCTGTTTCATCAATTAAGAGTTCTGTTTTCAGAACTGGAAAATCATCCTTAAGACAATGCCAATTAAGATCTCTGAAATCAATGTAAACTCTAATTTGTTCGTTCTTATTTTTCACAGGGAAAATATTAGCCAACCACTTGGTATATTGAACTTCTCTGATGAAGTTAGAATTGATAAGCTTATCCACTTCAGCAGTAATTTTGGAGGCATAGGTTGGGTGTGTTCTTCTTGCAGCTTGCTTAAATCCTCGATGTTCTTTTGGAAAACCCAACCAATGAGTAGAAACATTGGGATCACGCCCTTGATTCTCTATATAGATCCAAGAAAATATATCTCGATTTTTCTTTAAAAATGAAACATAAATTTATTTCTCTTCAAGAGTCATGGTCGCACTAATTAAAGTGGGGAGTGGATCTTCCCTCGTACCCAGATTTATTTCTCTAAGTTCATCCACAGTGGTAGAGATACCCTCTTCAAAAGTAGGAGGAGCATCCCTCAGATCTTCCTCTTCTTATTCATCATGTGTTATTTCTTCTATTTATACCTGTATAGTAGATAATGAAGTAGAATTTCCATGATCAGAAGAGATGTTAAAATTTTAACATCTTAAAGAAGAAGCTTTCATTTCCGACCCGATTAATGATGAAGGGTCCACCTTGGGTAATAAAGAGGAGATGATGGATTGAGAATCGACATCATCGTTAACCTCTAACATTCCTATAACTTCTTCTGGCCTGGTTGGAGATGTATAGACTTGTTGGATTTCAGTAGATGAAATGAAGACATCCCCATTTGAGCTTTCGTAATTTCTTGGTGAATCACCAATTTCTTCCATGTTGTCTGGCTTAATTTCCATAATTGACATTATGGAGGTTTTCATAAGAGTATTTTTATTTGGGTCTATCATGTCAATTTGACTGATAGGCAACACATAATCTGCACTCACATGTGTAAATGGATTTACTGAAATCTTTTCCAAACCAAGTGGAGCATTAACCTTGGTAACCTCCCTTGTCATGGACTTCTCCTTACCCTTCATGTGATAGAATTCTGCCTAAATGTATTGAGATTCACATGTTTTGAACGGGGGTTTATCACCATAAAATGTCCCAATTTGACTATTGAAACAATATTTAAGGCATTGATGGTATGATGTTGGGATAGGCACATGTTGATGTAGCCAGGGTCTTCTAAGAAAGACGTTGAAGGCTGTGACATGATCAACAACCATGAAATCTGAATTGGATACAAGATCTCCAAGCTAGGTTCTAAGTGTAATCTCGCCCAGTGGATCTTGCTCATTTTTATCATATCCTTGAAACATCATAGTATAAGGAGATAAATCCGATTCTGTGAGGCCTAATCGATGAAGTGTACGAATGTGGATGAGGATGAATCCGGAACCATTATCAATGAAAGATCTTCGGACGTCTACACCATTGACCTTGATAGATAAATCCAAAGGTCTAGTATGTCCATGCACGACATCATCTTCATCATCATCTTTGAATGATATTACTTCATGGCATTCTGTAAGATTATTCTCTACATGGTAGAATTCAGCTGCAACAATTTCATTCTAAAATTCCAGAGGACTTGACAAAGCCTCAATGAGTGCCTCCCAAAGATCCTTTTATAAATTTAAGGCATCCTATATTGATAACATGTCATGTACTTGGGCCAAGTGTTTCAATACATCATACTTCTGATCCAAAGGTCTGTGTTTCCCAACAGGAACATGTGGTTTCACAGGTACCTTAGAATTTAATGATTTGTAAGTGGATGCATCTTGTATCAGGGTAGGAGTTGGAAATACTTCTGGATTTGGAAGATTAGACCGGAGAGGTCTATTTACTTGCTGAGATGAAGATGGTGGAATCTCTAACCGATCCTCCATAATTACTGTGCAGGACTGAGTCTGCTACTAATGGAAGAATTTTCTTATTCTTGTTGAGCCCATTGAAGGGCTCTTCCACGAGTTTCTACTGCATACACAGTTCTAGTAGGGGTAGAATTAGAATAGTGGCATATGAAATATCCATGTCTGCCTCTGTATCCCAGAACACTGGAACACCCTTTAATTTCTCTATTTGATATAGGGAATTCAGGCTCATCAAAATCAACCCTGCTACTGGCATAAGGATATTTTAAATGAATCATATTAACAGAACCAAAGATCAACTCTTCATCCGATGAAGACTCTTCCTGATTAGCCTATTTAGGTTGTGCTGTTTGGTGGGGTGGTGCTCGTGGCTTTGAAGTAGATGGCATAAAATCTGCCAGAGTCAAAGATAAATTTGGCTTTGACGTGATCTCATCCTCTTCTGATTTCTCTTCTTTCATTGAATTATGTCATTTCTTTGAGGATTTTCCCTCGGATGAAGGAGGCTTTGCTGTGGAATTCATAGAATAAGACACAATTGGTTTCTTCAAATGCCTTCGCAAAATGGTATGAGTTCGGTTGATCGTTTTTCTGACCATCCAATCATCATATTTTTGCACATTTTTGTTCTTGACTTCCTTCCACTCGCCTTCTTCCTATGGATTTGTAGTAGTTACACATGCTACCTCAGCTGAAGAACCTTTCAACTTGACTTGTCCCAAGTACAACATTTTTTACAGGAGGTCTTTGAAGACAAAACACTCTTGAATGGGATGCACCAACATCTGATTAAATGGGAAATAGTTGGGACGGTCTCCATCTCCTTCCATGTTCTGCCTTTTGGGCCTTGGAAATTGAACCAAATTAATTTCCAAGGCCGAAGTGAAGTAACAAGGAACTTGGTCATTTCAGAAAGAGTAAAATTTTCTCTTTAAATCCTCAAATTGTTTTCATCTTTGATCTCTTTGATCATCTTGACGAAACGACCTCTATTGTTGATGCTCAGGAGGTAAAGCACATTGAAAAGATGAAGGCCATGAAGTAGAATTAGGTACAGGTGCTTGTTTAAGCATAACTGTAGAAGTCTCGACATTACCCATTATCCTTCCTGGAGCTGATGGAATTATAGAAGTTTTATCCTTAGTATCTGTAAGAGAGTATTCAATCTACTAAGTGATCGAAGTAAGGTCTCGAAACCCTCCTGTGTATTTCACAGGGATCAATGGTGTGCATAATTCATAATGCATATTTTCCACACAGATTGGAAAAAAATCTTCTTGAGGGAGTGCTAAGCTCAGGGAATATATTAATCCCTTCTAGCGAGCAATGACATCTGATACCCTTTCATTCTCCCTTTGGTTATAGTTTGTAAGATAAAAAACTGTTGTCTTTGGAAAAGTTGAGCTGAATTGAAGAAGGAATCATTGACGGAGATCCTCCCATCCGGAATTTATCGTGATTGCAAGCATGTATATCAAACAAAAGCAGGCCCTTGTAATGGCTGTATAAAACACATGTGATTAACTGCTTCCTGTTGCTGAGAGGTTCCCATCATAGGATCACAACGAGAAACAAAATGTGTTCTGTGTTGCTCTGGGTCTCCCGAACCATTAAATATTGGGAATGTGGTACTTTCAAAATTTGATGGGGGAGATTGCAACAATCCATTCACAGTAAGCTCTCTTTTTTGGTTGAATTTGAGGTCTTTTTTCCTCCAAAGCTTCCAACTGAGCTGTTAATGTCCAAATAGTTGTTATTAACTTTTGAGAAACATCTGGTTGGCCTTGGACCTGAGCGGGTAAAATAACTAGAGCTTGGACAGGTGTGGTGGATGGTACTACAACTGATGATAGCACCACTGATTATTGTTGCCCATGACCCGTAGGATTAGACCTGTGAGGTTGTACTGATAAAGGAGGATATTATTGGTCTATCTCAGTAGCCGAAACATGTTCCCTTGGCTGAATAACTCCAGCGCGCTTAGGAGGAAGACTACCTTGAAGTAGTTCTGCATTCAACCTCCTCAATTCCTTTATTTCTACCTCTTGTTTTGAAAATATTTTCTCTAATGAGAGTGATTGGAATTCTTTAGATGAAGGGTATGTAACACGATTCTTTACATTCCCTTTATTGGATACCTTTCGGAGAGGGGGAAGTGGGTTACTTGAAGGATTACCTAGATTCTAGGTAATCCTTTGATTTCATGTACACACACCTTATTCATTTGTGTCTTTGCGTACATCCTCTTGAGCAGGATCTTCCTCATATGATCCCTCTAAGTGAGCCTCATTTGGGGGGATCAACAACAAAGACATTGATGACATTGATTGATGCATAACACATTGCATCCCTTCTATTAGAATTTCTGCAATATTTTCTTCATCCATGTCCTTGATGAGACTTTACCTTTTGTTGATTCGATCCATCAGGAACTTCTTGACAAACTGTAATGTGTAGGGAATCTCCTGATAATTTGGCTCTTTGTTCCTCACGTGGATTCTTCTCTAATCGATTGAAGACTGACTTTATCTGAGGAAGAGATTGAGGATTTAAAAAAGAACCGAGTCTGGTGGACTAGGGCTGTTCCTGCAACTTTCGCTCGACTCCTCGAATCCTATTTGTTGATTCTAAGGGTTTAGCTAAAAGAGTCCCCAGTCTAGCAAGATTGGGTGGTTATTGAGTTGTTATATCTGAGACCTTCTTAAAATCTCTCTTAATCTTACAGAAATTAGTCCGGAAATTGGCTGGATGCATTAACCTACATCCACTCTTAACACCCGACTCAAAAGACCGTTGGATGATTTCTGACACTTCTGTCACTCGATGATGTGCACGCTCAAAATGGAAAGCATGTTCAGTATTCTCTTTCGCTTGATGCATGAGTAATTCAACAACTTGTTCTCTATATTCTTGATTTTGAGAGGAACTAGTTGAGGAATGTTCTTGAGCGAGCCTTTGATTACAAACAAATCCAATTGGCTGTGTCTGGCCATGGAAAATAAAATTACATGAGGTCATTATTGGAGGGATTTGCGGACTGGAGAGTACATTGAAATTTAGTGCTCCATGGACACCCCATCCCATCGTATGAATACGAGACGAGGCATTGGTGATTAACTGGCGCAATCTACTTAGTGCGCCAAGGCATGAATGCTAAAGGGCTCTCTCCTGCTTTTCAGCCTTCGGATATCGAGAAACTAAGAGAGATTCTAAGTCAATTTGGCATTGTAACTCTTCTATTATCTTGACATGATTTTCATATTCATCATAAGATAATATTTGTTTTTAAACATACAAAGATTTTCCATATTTTTAGACGAATATCATGAATTCCATCTTCCGTCAACACCTTTGTAATGTCGTACTGAGAGTCAGCAAAGGCCAAAACATAACTGGCACTTCACCTTTTTCCAGTTATTTTCTCATATTTAGTACTTACTCTTTATCATTCAATGTATATTATCCTACCTGATTAGACCAAAGATGGTTCTTCCTTGTTTATTCACCAGTTTCAACAAGATCGGTAGAGAATTCACTGATCAAAATAGAAGATGAACGACCCAGGGGTGGATCGGAGAATGACTTACACCTCGGGATATCTTCTGATTGAGAAAGTATTTCACCTGCTAGTGGTAAATCATCAGACATTACTGGCTTCACATTTTCAAGTGCCTCATGATAAGAGGTCTTTCTCATCACTACATTGTCTATTGAATCATTTTCTAGGCAATTTGAAATACTACTATGGAGAATACTTTCTCAGCTAAATTCATCATCATGGAGAGGACCACCATGCTGGGTTATAAAAAAATATGATACATTTTTCTCCTTGATCTTCTGGCCACACAGAGGGTTCTTGTGGCTCTCATCTGAATATGAAACTTCAAGATCAAACAATTTGTCATGAAGGAAGCCTTCATGAAGAATTATCTAAATAAGACCTTCGGAATTTATGTTCCCACTATTGGGAACTGAGAGAGTCAAATATTGAGTTGCAACAGATAGTTGTCTGAGTGCATTAAGAATTCCATAATCGAGTAAGTCCTTATTACAGATTGGCCCTTGGTTTCTTGATTGTTCTGGGCGATTCTTCTTATTAGATGCCTTATTACTCACGTTGGGAACCACTTGTTGATGAAATTGGGTATTATGGGCCGGTGTATGTGCCTACTCAGGATAAATTGTCAGGTTAGGCTGATTATCCATGCTCAAATCAGGTGTATGTTCCTGACTTGGTTGTCCGTATGACATGGGAGAGTATGCCCCACAACCCTCTTGGACTGGAACAGAGGTGTGTGTCTGTTCTGGAGTGAACTGTTGATGTTTCACTCGACTGGTTGGGATTTATTTGTATTTCATTCCATGTGATGCTGCTAAAGCTGTTATAATATCTTGGAAGGCATCCAGAATATGAACAAGGATTTTCTTCTGCTCTTTCGCCATCGTTAGAATGTGTTTGGTGAATTCAGATGTCTGAATGGGAATATATGTCCATTTCATGCTGGAGTATGTGCGTGTTCCTGCTCTTGTTCTCCTTTTCTTGTCAGTGAATTCTGACAGTACTCAAGTGTGGGGGTAGAGAGTTGAGTCTGCCTCTTGTTGGTTGCCGGAGCTTTCCGAATGACTTATCCGAGTGCTACCAAATGAGACTGTTGGTAGGATTGATCAATACTAACAGGTGTATGTTCCTGTTGATTACACTCTGCCAACCATGGTTGAAAATCTTCCTTCAATTCTGACAGATGAGGCCGTTGGCAGGATTGATGAGTTTAAGTAGGTGTATGTGCCTGTTTACCAATTGTCAAAACATTTGGTTAGAGAGCTTCATTGTATGTAGTCAAAAGAGCCTTATGACTAGCAGATGATTTATAAACAGGTGTATGTTCCTATCTATAGTACTCTACTAGAATTTCTTGGGGGGAATGGCATGTTGCTGGCAGAAAAGTCTGCTGGAAATCCAAATTATAATGGATAGGTGTGTGTGCCCACTCGTTACGTTCCACCAAGTTAAGTTGGTGGAATTATCTGGAAATGGAAGAGATAAGAACCTGATCACTATTGACCAGATTTTGCCTCTGGCAGTTTGTCTTGCGTGCTTGGTTATAAGGGACCTGAGTTGAACCCCTGAAGGTGATACCCTCATCGTGATGAGGGCGCACTTCCGCACAAGTCTGGCAGCGATTGTTAATGGGAACACTCAGGGAGGACTCCAGTTTCTTTGAATTAAGGCCCTGAGGGACCTTCTCATTCACCTCCCCAGAATATGGGAGGTAATTTTGATTGCGTTCTGGGGATAACGACCTGAAACGGTTGGAAATGGTGGTTGGTACCACCTATTTCTTGATCGCTGGTCGTCGCTGTCCGGACGACCAGGGTGAATTATTGACTTGGAGGGCATGTCGAGCGGAATCCAGAGTCAGAATAGTACCATTTGAATGGTATTAATTAACTAGCGCATTTGATTCCCAGTGTTGAAGATGCTGATTAGGTGATGTCATCCTCAGAGCAGACGATTATCCAGCAGGAGTAGCAGTAGAGGCATTCACAGCAGAGGTATTCACAGGTGTGAACTTAAGAAAATCCATTTCTGTAACGTAGAAGATATTCTAAAAGAGTGCATGTTGGATATAACAAACATAATCAATATATGTTCGGCCACTACATCTTTTGGATGAGCACATATGTTATTGATTTTGTTGTTGGCCCTTTCATTGATTTTAACTAAGGGCCTAACAAATAAGTGAAACATCATTTTAACATGGTTAGGGATTCACGTCGGGTTCACCATTTTTTGTTTCCTCTGGAAATGGGGATGACCTTGTTTATTTATGGTTCAAACATTCCAATCAGTTTGTAATGGGTTTGTTCGTAGAACTGGAAACATCCAATGATTCCATATCCATTTGGACCTACTTTCCAAAGGTAGGTGCTCATTAGTTGTGAACAAATAAGGCTTAAAAAATTTCATTGGTCAAGAGGATGGGAGGTCGGACTCATCACACCTTTTTTGGGTGAATTATTGTTTACTCCAGGACTCTCTTTAAAGATTTAATTTATGTTCGTGAATCCTTATTACACTACCATCTATGAAAATGATCTTTCCTTAAGACGTGACAATCAATAATTAACATGTATGAGATTTAGATAATCTTTTATATGTATTCTATGTTCTTCATTGATAGAGAATCATCTATATTTGTTAGTGATTATTAGTCAATGGTATCCATCGACACATTATATAAAAATATCTTGGTCTTTATGATAACCATTCTGGTTTTAAAGCCGCTCAGTGGGGCACTTGATGTTTATTGTCATTCAGAAAGACATAGATTATTTTATAGTTGGGATCTTACCCGCAGATGGTCTACCTACATATCCTTTATTTTAGAAAAAGGAATCAGAACCCACGTAGTTTGAGTAAATAAGATTGAGTTTTATGCATGATTGACGGCTCAAAGAAATATGTCATAATTACTTTTACACTCTAAACTCACATGAGTCATTCTCAGTGTGAGAAACACGAGGTATTGGTAAAACCAAAAAATTGTTCCATGAAAGATGCAATTAGAAGAAATGATGTGGGGATTATGTATCTATGATTACCTAGATAGCTGATGATTAGGATTTACTTCAGGGAAGAAAGCCTGGGAAGAATGTCCATAAAGGTCACTATTGGAAAATGGACCTATCCCCACGGTTTTGGAAAACCGTGGGGATGGGTCCAGAAAAGTCACTTATACCCACGGTTTCCCAAAAACATGGGTATAGGGGTACCTATCCCCACGGTTTCCCCAAAACCATGGTGATAGGTATGGGATAAAATACCTATACCCACGGTAATGAAACACCATGGGTATAGGTAACTTTTGTGTGTACGGGAATTTTTTTTTTTCGCGGGAAGGAAATTTTATTTGGCGGGAACCCTATACCCACGGTTCTTCCCTCTATACCCATGGTTTTTATAACTATATTTAACTATATATATATATACATATAGGTGAATTTAGGGTAGTGGTTATACGCGGTGTTTGCAGCATAGAGGTTGCGGGATCGAAACTCGGCTCCTGCATTATTTTAGGACCTATACCCACAGTTTTGAAACCGTGGGTAAAATCCGTTGACACTGTAGAAATTGGATGTGTTTCGGTGACATGGTGGAAGGACACCTATACACACGGTTTTGGAAAACCGTGGGTATAGGCTGGGGTCCTATACCGACGCCGTTCCATCCCACGGTTCCCAAAACCGTTGGTATAGGCCGTTTTTCCAGTAGTGGGTATTTGTGCTTTATGGAGATTTGGATACTCTAACATGGGGCTTACTCCAGAGGAATATGCCTAAATTAGGTGGGGAATTGTGACTAGGGCTTACCCCTGAAAAGTAATCCTAGGTTAAGGGAATTTGGATTTTGGGATCATGGGGCTTACTCTTAAGGAGGATGCCCATACTAAAATAATTATGGTTGGGGATTACTCCTAAAGAGGATGCCCAAAATTAAGGGAACTTGATGACTGTGGATTACTCCTGAAAAATAGGCCCAAATTAGGGAACTTGAAGACTAGGTCTTACTCTTAAAAAGGAGGCACATGTTAAATATCTTCTAATATTTAAAGGATGAGGTTAAATGAATGAAATATCTAACCTTGGTGACATAAAGATATGTAAATCACTAGGTTTTGAGAGATGTTCCACATAATTCCTTTCTGATGTGGAATCAAATAAAGGAACCATGCCATAAATGGCTATGAAGTGGGTTCTTAAGGATACATCTTGAAGAGGATATGTGGATTTCAAGAAAGTAAGTGAATAGGCAAGTGGGGAACCCAAAAAGAGAGAGGCGCACAAGTCCTGCATGGGTGTGCAAGTCCTGGTCGTGCAAGTATTCTTGTGTGACACATGGGTACTAGCACGAAGGTCAACCCTTAGGGTAATACTTGGGTGAGACTTGGCTCAAGCCCTTAGTATTATCCCTAAAAGCTTCCAAAAGAGTGGGAACAAGTTTTTTTGAAGGGAAAAGGCGGCATGCATGTGTGGTCATTTCCCTTAAGGGATGCCACTTAAGAGCGCAAGTGTTGATGAGTTTCAAAACTTATGCCTTTTTTACCCTATTTAGAGCTTCAATTATAGGTAAGATATTAATTTACAAATGTTTGGAAGAATTCAAAAAGAGGCTAGGGTGTTGGGAACTCGTATATTAGTTTTTGAATTTTTTCCACTTGAAATGGGGGCCCACAAGGGGTATTTATAGTCCAGGGAAGACCCTAGGAAAAATAAAATAGGGTGAGCAATTCACCTGTGTAACCATTATTCGGCGCGCAAGTATACTTGTGCGACCATGATAAAACTTGCCTGACACAAGTGGGAGGAAATCCTTCTTCATGCCTTTGTTAATTTTTTATGTTTCTTCAAAGGATGAATCACTTTGGACTAAGGTATTTCCCTTTTTCAGTCGTTAGACTTTGTGATAGAAACGATAATCAATAGTGATGAAGGTTACCTTGTGAACTTTAGGAATGATAAGATTATTGTGCACAATTCCAAAGAAGTGTTTATTATTTCGGCCAAAAGGCACAAGAATTAATATGCACTATACTTAGAAGAATTTAGGAGTCAATATCATCTGTCTCTTAGTAAAATTAAAGATCAAAAGTGGTTATGGAATAGATGGTTAGGACATTGTAACCTTATTAACCTATAAAAACTCACTAAGAAAAGACTTTTTAAGGATCCAATGGATCTTATATTTGATTCTTCAAATGTTTTTGATCATTTACATTATGGAAAGAAACATAAATAAAGTTTTAAATCAATTGGTGAAGTCTCAACTAGTGATTCAATACAGTTAGTGTATATGGATCTTTTTGATTCAAAAAAACTGGAAGCATTGGAGGAAAATATTATGTATTTGTCTCAGTTGGTTATTACACTAGATTCACGTGGGTCTATTTTCTAGAAAAAAATATACAGCTTTTTCTTATTTAAAAATTTTTAGATCACAAGTTATACATGATAAAACCCTTCCATTGATGAATATTCATAGTGATCATGGAGGATAATTTCAAAATTTTTATTTTGAATCTTTTTTTAGTAAAAAAGGAATTACTCATTACTTCTCAGCACTGAGAACCCCTCAACAGAATAGTGTTATTAAAATAAGAAATAGAATTATTTTAGAAAAAATAGAACCATGTTGAGGGAATATTCTGTAGATAAACTCATTTGGGATGAAGTTGTAAGTACTACTTTTTATACTATAAATCAAGTCTTAATTAGACATTTTCTTAATAAAACCCCCTATGAATTATGGAATGGTAGAATACCTTGACTTTCCGACTACAACATATTTGGTAGGAATTTATTAATTTAGATATAAAAGATAATTTTACTTAATTATCACCCAAATTTTATGATTTAATTTTTCTAGTCTATTTCACAATTTCTATGTCTTATTGAGTTTTTAATAAAAATACATGTACTGTTGAAGGAATAGTAGAAGCTAAATTTGATGAATCTAATAATTTTGTTTATAAACCTCCTCAACCTAAATCTTAAAATGTGTTTTAACAAACTGATTATCCACCCTTCATAGAAGATCCTTTAGATAAGGAAAATGTTCAAGAAAATGTTTCTTAACCATTTACCCCTGATGCCTTTCAACCATATGTTGATGAACAGGCTTTACAAATCCCAAATCAGTTTTTTCTTAAGAATCATCCCAGTGATAGTATCATTAGTGATGTAAATAAACCTATAAGGTCTTAAAGTTTTTTAAAAAATGATGTAGAACATCTAACATTCATTTCCCATTTAGAACCAAAAATAACTAATGAATATTTTGGTGATAATGACTGGACAAAATCCATGAAAGATGAACTAAATGAGTTCAAAAGAAATAATGTATGGACCTTGGTTAAATAACTAAGGAAAATTCTTATTATTGGAGTAAAATGGATCTTCTGAAATAAGTGTGATGAAAATGGAATCATTGTATGATATAAGCCTAGATTAGTTGCTAAAGGCTATAGTCAACAAGAAGTAAGAGACTATAATGGAACCTATGCTCCAGTATACAGATATGAATCTATCTATATTTTACATTCCATCAAAGAATTCTTAAACATTAAATTTTTTCAAATGGATGTTAAAATAATATTTCCTTAAAGGATAAGTTCAAGAAATAGTTTTTTGAACATCTCCTAGTTTTGAAGACACGAAAAATAATAAAAATGTTTTCAAACTTATGAAATCATTATATGGATTTAAACAAGCCCCTAGAGCCTTGAATGATATACTAACATAATTTTTGTTACCAAATAACTTTGTTAAGGGAAATGATAATCCAACCCTTTTTATAAAGAATGGTTAGAAATTTTTTTTGATTGCTCAAATTTATGTTGATGATATAATTATTACTTCAACACAACCATATTTGACCTATTCATTTGAAAATATAATGAAATATGAGTTCTAAATGAGTGTGACTGGTGAGTTAACATTTTTCCTAGTTTTTAAAATATCCCCAAAAACCAGAAAAAACTTATATATCTCAATATAAGTATATTAAATATCTTCTTAAAAAATATGGATCTGACAACACTAAGAGTATAAGTACTCCCATTTGAACCTCAAATTCACTTGATCTTAATGAAGATGTGAAGCCTATAGATCAATCATTATTTAAAGGTATGATATGAAGTTTATTAAACATAACAGATTATGATCAAGACGTAATGTTTTCAGTATTCTTATGAGAAAGATATCAATCCAATCCAATGGAATCCCATATAAAGGCAGTGAAAATAATTTTTATAATTTTAAAGGAAACATGTATCTATGACTATTTTATACATCTAGAATTTATTTTTATAAAAATGTTTTTGAAATGATGATTTTAGTGGATGTAGAATGGATAGAAATTGTACATCTATAAATTCTCATTTCTTAGGAGATTTATTAGTTTCTTGGTCATCTAAAAAGATACACTCAGTAAGACTTTCTACTGTTAAAGATAAATATGTATAAGCTGGAAGTTGTTGTTCCCAAGTGTTGTGGATGCAAAACACACTCAAAGACTATGGTATTAGTTTTACCATAACATAGATATTGTGTGATAACAGAAGTTCTATTTCCCTAGGCATAATCCCTGCACATTACTCTCATGAAAAACACATAGATATTAGGAATCACATTCTTAGGGATATGAGACAAAAATGAGATATTAATTTTCTATTTTTCAGAACACAGGATCAACATGCAGATATTTTCACAAATTATTACTATCCGATAGAATTGAATACATGAAACAAAAGTTAGGAATGATAACCATAAGGTAGTTCCCCATATTATTTTTTGTTGAAACCTATCTCCTAATTGTAATAAACTCCTTTTCAAAGGGTGAGTACATTTTTTTGTTAGTCAAAATAAAGCATGTAGTAAATTTTTTTCTTAGTCAATGATTTTTTCATAGTCAATTTTTTTTCCCTTCATAGTAATTTTTTTGTAGTCATGTTTATTTTTCTTCATAGTCAATTTTTTTTTGTACAAATTTTTTCTTTTAATTCAAATTTTTTTTTCTTAATCAATATTTTTGTGATCATGTTTCTAGTAGTTCAAAATATTTTATAGTTAAAAAAAACTCAATTTAAAAAAAATTCCTTAAGAAATATTTTATGTATCTAAATTTCTTCAATGGTGAACTTTCTTTATTATTTTTCCGTATAATTCCAATTGGTATGTTTTCTTTTATTAATTTTCATAATCAACTTTTTACATATATGTATTTTCATCTTGTTTATGATTTTTTTGGATCCAATTTTCCTTATATCCGAATTTTTATCCAAAATCCCCTAAAGATCGTATCCTACATAATGTTTTCTTCAGTTATCATCTCAACCGTCATATCTGATCAAAAGTATATCAACCATTTGATCTCATTGGGAAGATGAATTGTCGCCTCAATCACCTATATAAAGCCCCCCCCCCCCCCCCCGATGGTTTTCATGCATCATTTTTCAATGCTTTGGCATTCCAAAACCCAGCTACGCTTCTTAAGGGTCGTTCTGATTCATCAGGTTTTCCTAAATTCTGAATGTCTGTGAAAGATTTTCCTTAGAATCAAATGTCATCTGTAAATAAAATATATTAATGGAAGATATGCATAGAAAGGTTAATAGATCTAAAATTCATTGATATGTATAATTCTATAATCATAAAAAATATCATGTTGAATGTATAGGAGAGCTTATGTGTATCCAAAACGAAGGACCAATATCTGGTTTATCTGGATTTGTTGGTAGAATTCTTTGAATCCTTATGTTTCATCAATGAAAGAGGGAGAGACAAGTTTTCATTTAATAGTTATGGAAGTACCTATTATCTTTTCTACACTAAGGCTGCCAATCTAGTTGGAATTCGTTTGAAGGTAAAGTTTAAATCTATACCCATAAGATACTAGATGTATCTAGATTGTTTGATAAGGTGAAGGCTATGGAATGCCTTGGTTTGAAATAATTGATAATTCTGAAGATTATCCGTCTCTTTACAAATCTCTAAATTATTGAATTATGGGTCCAGGTATTTCTCTTTCCGAGAATAGGTGACAAGGATACCCTGAAGAAGAGTGGTATCTATGCATTATACATTCTTGTGAATCTCATAAAGATAAATTTGGTGAATTATGTTTTGATGAAAATCCAGAAAATCATGAATGGAACTCTAAATCAAAAATTATCATTTATTTGGTTATTATCTCCAAAATTATAGACCTTTTTCTAGATTAGTTTAATTTTTCTTGTGGTTCTTAGATAATTAATTTCAAGGTCATATTTTTTAGTGATGACACCCTTAGAAAGATGAAGGATGGATTCTATTGTGAATCCAAGGATTTTTATGATTTATCTAAAACTGAAATAGAAGCCCTATCAATAAAACAGGAAGTGTTTGATACATAAAAGAAGGTTGTAAATATAATGAAGTTGGAGGAATCAGAATGGAATGAAAAATCTCATGCTGCTAATGAAACTCAATCAGAACCACCTAAGCCAAAGAAGCAAAAGTCATATCCAGATGAGGTGGTTAACAAGTGGATAGAAGACAAGAAGAATAGGATAGAAAGGGAGTCCAGTTTCATCTTGGACCCTAATAAGGAAAAAGATTTAAAATTAAATGCTGGTGATGATGTTGAGAATCATGAAAAATATAAGAAGAAAAGGAAAAAAGATGATTGAGGCTGATATTGTTCCCCCCCTTCTCCAAATTCTTGAGAAATCCACTGACCAAATTCAAGTTTTGGAATCATTTTTCCAAGAATCTCATCCAGTAACTTTTGGTAAGAATATGTTGATTCATGAACCAAAAGAAGAATAAATAGTTAAGAAATATGAGGTTGAAGAAGAAGAAGGAGGAAGTGGTGATATATATGACATGATAAAACAAGTGGAAGAATATCATGAAAATTAGAGTCCCTCTGAAAAGTTGTCATTATGAACTTATAAAGATAATTCTTCAAAACATGCTACCCTAGGAAAAAAATAAAATGGTATTAAAGATGTCAATAAACCATATGAAGAATAGAGTATCAATCATGATTTCGTTCAGATAGAGGACATTGTTGCAGGTTCCGAGAAAGAAAATCTTGAGGAAGATAATATTGATCCACTATAAAATATTGAGCATGAATCACCCAAATCCACAGAAAGCACTCCAAAAGATGATAAGGGAAAATAGGTGTTGGTTTATACACCTATGAAATCTATACTGGGAAAGAATGTTGTTGGTATCTCGTTAAAGAGAAAAACTGAAGAGATAGAAAAATAATCATCACCAACACAAAAATATGATATGGAATCATCTTCTCTTTAACATGAATTTTTAGTCCAATCTTTGAAGACACTGGTTGATACCATTCCCTTGTTTCCAAGTATAGACTCAAGGTTCTATATTCTTTGGCACTTATTTAATTATAAATATTATTCAGTTAACATTCTTATGGATATGTTTGTCAGGCTTGATGCCAATTTCAAATCCTTCTTTATTGGATATGAATCTCACAAAAGTTCATGCATGTAAATAAAAATGTGGGCAAGGAAATCAATTGAAGATATTAAAATACTTGATTATTTCTATGAAAGTGTAAATTATGATTTTGAAACTGAAGATGGGAAGTACAATGATCTCACTAAAAGTTTTGAGGAAAATATATGTCTTGAACAGACAACCCGGAAGCAGGAAGTCAAAGATCTGAATGGGAAGATTAATTTGGTTGCATTGAATTGGAAAAGGGAATGGGATCTCAGAATAAAGTTTGATGAAAAACTCAATAAGCCAGAAGAAATTATGGAAGCTCAAGAATAAAATATTTAATCATAAGAAGAAAATATCAAAGCCTTAGGGAAGAAAAATGAAGATCACGATCACCTACTCAAGCATGTTGAAAAATATCACAAGGATCATAAGAAGCTAAAAACCCTTGTGATGAAGCTAATGCGGAAGGAGAAATATGGATAATTTTTTGCCCAATATGTTCTTTTGTTGGATTTTTCCTTCTTTATACAATTCCTTTCAATCTTAATGATGTTTTTTTGTTTCTCTTCGTAAATATTTTGTTGTTTAGTACTAATATTTCAGGTACCAAATTATTCCATTCCTATTATTCCTTTATAAAAATCACAAAGGGGAAGGAAGGAACAATAAAAACAATACTATGTATTGATTTTAATTCCCTATTTAAGGGGGAGTTTATCAAATTAGGATTTTCATCAATGATGATTTCCTTATACAATGAAAAAAACTATTTAAGGATGTTAAGAATACGATCCTTAGAGATTTCAAAACCTGCGTGGGAGTTAGTCATATTCACCGCGATAAATAATTAAAGGGAGATAACTATTTATTTTCAAGTCCATAAAAAATTCAATGTCCTTATATTCTTTTTCATTAAGATGTTTGTTGTTCGCAAAAAGGGGGAGATTGTTGAGTCAATACGGTTTCCTTATGTCATTTCCATTCCACTATGTTTTTAAAATCACAAACCATCTATCTTAAAGTGAATTATATTTTCCCAAATAATTATCTTAATAATGAAAATTTTCCATCTCCAATGATATTTTATCCTTAACTATGTTTTCATTTTTCTTTTTATTGTTTCTCTAAATCTGACTCATTTTTTCCTAAGTCTAAAATTTAGATTCACATATAAAACCTTAGAATCCAATAAATCTTTGGTTATAATGTATTCTATTTTTAGGATCTTAATTCATCCGAATTCAGACTCTGAATTCTTTAAAATTCGTACATCGAATTACTCAGAATTCAGACTCCAAATTTCTGAGAATTCCAACTCTAAATTCCATCGAATTCAGAATCCATATTCCTCAAAAGAAGAATTCCAAATTCATTAGAATTAAGATTCTGAATTCATTGGAATTTAAATTCTTATATCAATAGAATTCTTGTTCACAATTCATTGAAAAATAGAATCTAAATATCCATGAGTTATAGTATATTAATGTTTATTTCTTAAGACTTTGAACATTATTTTTCCTTAGACTCCAAAAATTTGATTTGGTTAAGAAACCTTATTTTTCTTACATTTTTTATATTTATAAAATGATGTCATACAATCTGTTTCAAACTAAATGTTGTTTGAGTGACACATGTACTGGTCACTCCGAGATTCAAGGGAAAATATGACCATTTGAGGAGGGATCCCACAATTGGAGAAGTTCCTATAAATAGGAGCTCATTTGAACAAGATATAGAGAGACTGGTATTTACACATTGACCACTCTAGATATTCCATTCTACTATGAAGTGATTTCTTGATAGAGAGAGTCACATGCCTTTTGCATACGGAAAATATATTTCATCTTTCTTTGTGCGTCTCTTATTATTGTTATGTACAATCGAGGACTTCCTAGAATAGGAAGACTATGGTACTTAATACCTTAATGTTTGAATACTTGTGGGTATAAGAAGACAGAGGTTTTGACTACCTTAATGTTATATGTATTAAGGTGATAACAAGACAGATTCTGATATTCCTATAAAAGGATTACCCTAATGTGGGTAAGATAAACTTTTTTGAAATTATAAATCAATGGACATTTATTAAAGGTTTTTGGATAACCTTTCCTTTGGGTTAAAGGATTTCAAAATTGTTACTTGTTTTGTTTCATGTTTATTTCCACTGTATTTTGATAAATGAAGAATGTATAACATTCTTAAAAATTCTTGCACTTGTGTATACTCTAGAAATTAAGATTCTATATGATTTAATGAAGAACTTATTCCTTGTATACATTTCTTAAGTTTCATTTATGGAAACATATTTCCAGAACCTATAATGTTTTTAAGACTTAAAGTGGTCATGAAAATTTACCTTGTTTAACATTGTAAAAAATGGTTTTCCTCTATATTAAAAATTATCGTTCGGAAAATTATAATTCACCCCCACATTTAATTTATCACCAACATTCATATTTCAATCCTACCTATAATTCCTTCGTAAATAACCCATGAATCGTTGAAAAGGTTATATTTCATGATATATGGTTATAGAAAATTTAGAAAGTGATTTCTAATGAAATTTAAATATACATATATAAAAGTATATATGTATAATGAAATTTAATGCTTTAAAAAAATATCCAGTAAATATATTTAAATATATATATATATATAGGGAAGGATAAAAATGATTTTATAAAATTTTTCACCTCAATATTGTAAACATGATAGGGAAGTGGGGAGCGAACCCATCCCTCATGGGGTGGGTAAGCTCAAACATCCTTCAATGTTTCAAGTGGACAAATGTTTTTCTTTTCCAAATAATTCATAATATTTTCAGAAAAATCACATTATTATTTTATTAATAAATCCATTTTTAAGAGAACAAGTATTTTGAATGTAATTAGAAGTTTTTCAAAAGAGTAATTATTTTAAAATGTATAATAATTTTTTAGATTAATTATTTATAAATTTATTATAATAAATCATATGTATTTGGAAAAGTATAATAATATTTTCATGGAGTTGGTATTCTCAATGTCATTTTCAAATATATGTTTTAAAATAATTTATTTTAATGTAATTTTAAAGAAATTATATTTTGAAAAGTTTTTTAAAAATAATTTTTTCAAATTTATAAGTATCGTCAAATAATTTTTAATATAGTATCCAATTATATAAGTTGAAAACACTGGAATTATATTTTGATGAATTATTTTTATATTATATTTATTTTTATAAAATGAAAAGTGTTTTCAAAGGAATTTTCAAAAAGGTAATATCATAAAGGTTTTTCAATGGATTTTTAAAAACCCCTTACTATGAAATTATTCTCACACTGTGATTAAAAAACCGTATCATTAAAATTTTAAATGAGATTAGCTTAGATTAAGAGATAGCACAAAAATGTAATCTCTATACCCATTTTATTTTTATTTATACCACTAATAATTTTTTGGGTTGTAATTTTCCTCAAAAAAACTCTAGTAGATGAGATCCTCAGTTTTATGATGGGAAATATTTTTTCCAGTCTCTTTTATAAAAAAATATATATATATAATTTTTTACCAAATTTAGAAGAAAGAGTCTCATATTTATATAGTTGGTATCAAAGGAATGATTTATTTATATTTGGAGATTAGGAAATATGTTGAAAAATCAGTTATGTTCCTAATTATAATATTTTAGAAAATCATTTTCATTATAAAATTTTAGGTTGATGATTAATATAAGAGTTAGAATAATTTTTTGAACTCCAATGTAAATTAAGTGACATTTAATAATTTTGATCTCTGATGAATCTAGTTTTCCAAATTATGAAAATATAATTTCGTAATTTCACTTAGCGGACGAAAATGAATTTGGAAGGATCAATTCCACTTATGTGGGTTAGAATATTTCATCCAAGGATTTTAATCATTTTAATAAATTTCTATTAAATTATTTGTTTTATGGTTAAAATAACTAATGTATAATTTAACATGGAAATAAATTTCTCCTTAATCATATTTTCTTTTTTTATTAATTAAAATAAAATATTAACATTATTTTTACATTAAATTTACATGTATATTAATATATTTTTATTATTAAATAAATTTATTTTCACAAATCATTAGGAAACATAATTTATTATTAAAAAACATAAATTAATGAGTTAATTTTACTTATTCATTACATGTGATTTCTTATATTATTAAAGGAATATTTATAATTATTTCACCTACTTAAAATATATACTTTTATAGGTAATTCATATGAACCTTAATTTATATAAAATAATATTTACTCATAGTTTCAAAATATTATGTTTTTATTATACTAACTATTGAACAAATAATAATTCTTAGCATAAACATTTGTTTTTCAGAAATACAAACAATACAATTTTTATTTGAGTGGTAGAATCCAATAAAAATAATCAGTATGGTAAAATGTTTTGAGACCATGGTTTTGTAAGAATTTTTGGTGTTTTCTTTTAAGTAAAGAAATTAGTAAATTTAAAATTATATGTTGTAGTAAAAACATATAAATAATACAAATAAAGGAAGATAATTTATAATTGTTTTAATTTTTAAATATTTAGTTATGTTTTTTTATTTTTAATACAAAAAATGGCAATCCATGCAATGGGTCCTTTTCCAGCTCAACGTCATAATGAGAGCATGCATGGTATGCTAATCCAAAAAAAGGAACTGGCCTTGGCCACCAGGCTCAGAGGTAGGGAGAATATGTTGGGAAAAGCACACCCATAGGTATTTTATGTAAGGTCTAAGTCATGCATTTGTAAGGTGGTCCATGAACCACTTGCATAGTTTTGGATAAACAGATATTGTTTTCTATATAAGTTTTTCACATGGTAATCCCATTACTAGATTATTTCCAATTGAATTTACCACTTATCTAATAATTTAGAGAGGGAACAGATCTCATTATTAGGTGCGATTTATATTTTAGTTTATTGTTCACCATTTGAAAAAATACATTTTAATCTAGACTATTTGATCGAACACCCATGGACATCTTGTCTTCCTCACACATCATCATCTACCTCAATAAGTTGTATCCCTCACATTTTGTTGCTTCCCCCAAAAGATCATTGAAAGCCAGTTTCATCTTCTTTTTATGTGGCCATCACCGTATCATTCCCCAACAAGGAAAAAAAGATAAAAATTTCTTCCTCACAGTACCCTACTCCAATATTGATTTTACAAAGATACAACATAAGACCATACATCCTTATATATCCTCATTAATGATGTATTGATTATAGAAATCACAACACAACATTGATCCTTTCTTTATTAAAATTCATGTATATGAATTATGCGTAGATTCACTCACACACACCCACACACCAACAAAAACACATATATATAATTATCAAATTTGAAATTTGGGTTTTCTATTTTAAAATAAAACATATAGATATTTTTTAAACCCTTGATTTATCTTATAGTGGTTTAAACCACTATATTTCTATCTTTAGAGTTATTAGTTAATTCTAATCATAACTTATCCTAGATGGGGGATTCATGTCTATCTAATCTATATATATATATATATGATCTTTTACCGACACCTGAGAAAAACTATCAACTAAGATTCCTTAAGAAAACCCTACCGAGAAAAATTTCACTTCCTTATTTTCCACGCTTCTTATTCCATCTGGTTTGTGTTTTCTAAAATAGGTAGTATGTAACTTAGATCAGATTGTTGGAGAACCCCAAACTGTCTAACAGCTTATTTTTTAGAGTTACCATGTAAGGGGATATTCTTTTATTTTATAAACTATAATTAATTTCTATTAATTTAAAAATTGTTTGTATTATTTCAAACCATTATTCAATTCAGTGTAAGGGTGTATTATGTTATGTATATATTGTTTTCAATAAATTATATTTATTCAATTTATGAATTATATTTTCTAATTTATATTTATATATGGGTGTATACATATATATATATAAACATGTTATTTTAAATTTCATATTCTTTAACCATCTACATATATTTGTAATATTTTACAAATATGAATGGTCTTGTTTTCAAAATCATGAACTTTATATTTTACATAATCAAATTCTTGTTAAATGAAGCATAAAAAAATATATTGAAAAATCTATTTTTATATAAGGGATTATATATATGAATATAATATTTTTAAATTACATGTTTATCAATTGTAAAGACCACTAATTTTTTAAAGGGCCTTTTATAATCTTATATATGTATATTCTCATACAACACATTAGATTTCATTCGGAACCCCTTAATATTTTATCTGAAAAATAAATTATTATTAATTTTTTAACAGTATTATACATTTGATATATGTGGGTGTATATATATATACAAATATAAATTATATATATACCGAATTTTCTATCATTACACAATTTGAAATAAGTATTATCTCATTAATGGAAATTCACATTAAATATGATTTATGACTATACTGAAGTGGATAATTTCAAAATTACATTTATATAATGATAAAAATATTTAATAATATTATTAATTTTATTAATTTATGAGTATAGTGTAATATTGTTACAAAATTAAATGTGAAGTGATAAAATTATTTTATCAGAAAGATGCTTATAATTTTTCATAAAACTTTTAAACAATATTTTTTTTGTGTATGAAATTATAATTTAAAATTATGGTTAATTTATGTACTTAATGTATACCATTATACTATTATATTATGAATAAAATGATATTGTCATGTATCAACCATTTAATCAAGAAAATGTGTATCTAATGTCATTATTTAAAGTTGAAATTTAAATGATAAAAGTTATGATTTCATGTCCTATTTTATATAATGTTATTTTATGATTTTATGAATGAAATAATAAATACATGGGTGTAAATAAATTATTTTTAACATCCAATGAAAGTATTGAAAGGCTATTTTTCATGATATTTTGTTTTACCGAATTTATAATGTGATTTTCTATGAATGTTCACACACACACAAACACACACACATATATATTTTAAATATAAGTGTAAATATGTAATAATTATTTTCAGGTATTCAAACCAAAAAATACCAATATTATATATATTCGGGAAATAAAAAAAATTAAAATTATTCCCCTGGTCTTTGTAAACATTATTGGGAGGTATGTGGTTAACCCATCCTTCAAAAGGTGATTATCCCTAAAAAGACATTTATGTTTTAAGTAGCCTCCGGGTTTTCTACCATATCTAGAATAAAATTTTATAAACAATAACGATATTATTTTATTAAGAAAATACATTACAATAAAATAAGTATTTTCAAAGGTATTATATTGTTTTCAAAGGTATACATATATTCAAATGTAATATATTGTTTTTAAGGAATAATTATTTTTAAATTTATTATAATAATTTCAAAGAATATGTATATTGAAAAGTATTATAATATTATCAATGTGTATGTTTTTTCAATGTAATTTTCAAAATTATGTCTTGAAAGGATTAATTTTCAATTATTTATTGAGAAATAATATTTTTAATTGTGTTTTAAAAATTATGTTTTTTAAATTATAGGTATTTTCATGTTATTGAAATTGTTTCCAATATATATATATATTAAAAACTCTAGAATTATATTTTAAAATATATTTATCTATATAATATTTTTTTATATACATAAAAACGTTATAAATATGTTTTCAAAAAAATTATTATCAAAAAAATCATTAGATTTTTAAAAATACCTTATTGAGAAATTATGCTCACTCTATGTTTTATAAAAAAAATTAGGATCATTTAAAAGTTCAAAAGATATTATCTTTGATAAGAAGATATCATGAACAAAGTCAAATAAATTCCTATTTAAATATTGTTTTCTACTCTAATAATTAGTATGAGTGTTTCTTTTCCTCTAAATTCTTGAACAAAAATGGTCCTCAATTGAATTATAGACTGTATATATTTTACTTTCTTTTAAAAAAAAATATGAATACAACATTATTTTGTACGAGATCCTGAAGTGGGGGTCTTACAGAACTACATAGGATTCAACCATCATTTTGGGTATGAATTATTCCTCATATATAGAGTAATTGACATACTTCATGACTAATAATTATTTATTATCAAATATCATTATTGAGTAAAGGATATTCATTTATCATTTTTCCATAGTTAATCAAATAACATTCAAAGTGCACAACATGTGTGAAAATGGTATGTGGTTTGGGAAATAATAAAATCCTTAATACTATTATATGTATATATATATTTATGATATATTTTATATATTATGAAAAAAATCACCAAGAATATGTTTTATCAAAAAAATATTAAAAATCACTAAAGAAACTGACATTTCTCAATAAAATCCACCATTGTGTAATTTTCAAATACAAACAAATTTGGTGAAGTAATTAATTTAGAAATCAAAAATTACTTGATGTTTGAATGCATAATAATATTAAATTACAAAAGGGACATATATCCACTACATAAATGTGATGTGGTGCATAATAATAAATAAGCCTCAATGGAATAATAATTGAGACTAATTCCCTTAGATCCAGATTTTTTTTCGTTGTACATTATTTGACCTACAATAAAATTTTTTTAAGATTGTAATTAATATACACCCAAACCATAATAATATTTATAATATAATATATGATAATCTAATAACATTTTACCATGAGTTTTTAATAATATTCCATTATTTTCATTGTTTCATCTGTTTATCGCCATGTTTTCTCATTCATTACTTCTTATAAATATTCTAGTTCATATTCATATTATATTTTTTATGACACCAAAAATGATAATCATGACATAAATATAATATTTTTACAATATTTTTACTTTCAACACCAATAATTAAGGATGGTTTTTTGAAATCAAGTGTGTTACGATCAAGGAGATGGTAGGTCAGACCCACACCTGAGTATAATTTCCATTTTTCAGTGATCAATATATAAAGGGAAATATTAATATTTTATAATAACATAATGATCACTATATAATTAAAATAATATATTTTATCTATATATATATCAGTAATGTTTTGTGGTTATGAAAAGTGATTCCCATCGTTTAATGTTACGGGTACTCCACACATACACGGACAATGTTATAACTGTTTAATGTATGAATTAAAATCATAAATTTTCATTTTAGATTTATAAATTTGTAAATAATACCTAAATTATTTAATTTATATCTCTTGGATCTATTAACATTATCATTGTCACCATTAATGTTCCTCATTAGTCAAATAAGACTCACATCACATCTTCAGGGGGTAGTCCTCCATACACATGAGTGGCATTATGGTATCCAGGGTAGAATGGAACATAAAAATGATATACAAGATATAATTACTAAAAATGTCTAATTATTTTATATATATAATTTATATAATTTATATCCATCATTTTACCAAACATTCAGAGGTGGTAACGAAAAAACGAATGACACTGGTTTGTGAGGAGGTAGTCTTCCGTACACATCAATAATGATTTCATTCCCCATTTTATGGAAGTTGAGACTTATATATGTAATTTACTTAAAAAGAAACACCTCAATTATTTCATGATATTTTTTTATATCAATTTTTTAATAATAATTGAATGTGGCAGAGAATGAAATAAAATAAAGATGCTCATTGATGATTGTTCCCTCCCCTTAGGGTAACTTCCTTAGGATTCCTACAAAAGCATTTCTAGGTTCAATTTTTTCTAAAAATAAGGCTTATAGGATGATGTAATTGAATTTTGGAATTTATTTGAGTATTTATGGCTACGAAAAAATGTTATAAGGGTTTCAAGATTGGACGAGTGTGGGTGGACCTTTATAAGTGAAGTGAGTTGAACACTTGTTATAGTTTCAAATAAAATAGAGTACTCTAGTTATCACATTCAGTTTTTTTCCCAAAATAAATTATTATTGAGAATTATATTTTTGAGGTTCTAAATATCACCACACAATATGTTTTATAAAAAAAATTAGGTGATTTTAACCCTTATCTTTTTTAACCCCTCATGAATCAATTTTTACCAAAACTGGTATAATAATTTTTTTTCATTTTCAATATTCATTTTGGTTAAAAATAAATATTACCATATTTGATAATATAAATTATCCCGAATTAAAATATAGAATCCATTTTCCAAAATTACATTCACATAAGTGGAATTATTTAATTTAAAAGTTTCCCAAGTATGTGTTAATAAATCAGGTTTTTAAAGAGAAATTTTTTAAAAGTTTACAATGTTTTCAAATAAGAATTCAATATGAAAATTATAAAAATTACCTAGATTGGATTTAATAACAGATAATTGAAATAATTTTATGTTAAAAATATTCAAAATTTAATTTTTCTATATAAATAATTGAAATGAAATGGAATTTTTCGTTTAAATTTTATTAATTTTAAATATTCACTAACTAATTTATATTTTCAAAAAAAATATTCAAAATTTCATTGAAGGATAATTGTGATGTTTATATTTCAGAAATTTATTTTATTTTATCATATAAATTTTTTAAATTGGAAAAAAATTAATTTTAAATAATGTGCATAATGAATGAATAATCCAACTATCATAAAAAATATAGTTGTTTAAAAAAATCTTTCCTTCACTTTTATGTGCTTATGATTTTGTTTCTAAAAAATAGATAACCATTGAATTTACTGTATATATTTTTAAAAAATAATTTTTTATAATTTTGATATTTAAATTATAACCTCTATTCAAACTATCAGTTAATAATTTTCATGTGTAAATATTATTATTTTAAATATTATTAAGTTTCTTTCAAAGCTGGTATCTCTTGAAATGAAAGAAATTTAAAATATATCATAAAATGTTTGTGTGTTATTTCAAATTCAAATATTGGTGTTTCATGTCATACAAAAAATCAAACATGATTTTCCTCTCTTAAAATATTTGCGAGTTATATTCAACACCATTAAATGAATTACTTCCTCACAATTGTATCATGATTTTCCGTAATAAAGGTTTTGACATTCGAAAATAGGCCTATTGAAAACCCACATCATAAAAAGATTTAATAAATAATATTCTTAATAATAGATAAAGGCAAATACAATGTTCATGTGGAATAAAAAATACTAAAATTAAAAATATGATAATATATGTGGGAGGTAAATCAATGGACATAATAGACGATACCAACTCATAAATACTTGTGGAGATTTATAGAGAAAATGGAAAACATAGATTTAATGTCCATGAAGACATAAAAAGGTGGTAAAAAGATAATTTATGTCATAAGAAATGGTGGAAATAAGGAAAAAATCATGACACTTTTCTAATAGTATAGGAGTTATTTCACTCTCTACGAATGTAAGGATATATACTTACTGATATATTTTAATTTAATGGGATTAAGTTCATTATTTTTTTTTCTTTGATGAATTTCCAATTCATGTTTACTCCATGAAATGAATATGAAATAATAAATTTCTTATAACTAATTCAGTAAAATTAACTTGTAATTAATGGTAATACCCATAATAGAATGATAATTCATTCCTTCAATCTCTAGTTATTATTATTAAAATATCATTAGAATAGATTTTCCATGCGGTTAAGTAATAAATAAATATATAAAACATCCTCAAAATTTAAAATTAAACCATTTAATAAATGGTTAATATTATGATTCCTATAGAAGTTTAATATCCAAAACATTATAAAAGTCACTAAATTTCCATAATGAATATATAATTAATCCCACAAATATCGTGAAGCATATATTTATCATTATATACCAAAAATGTGAATACTTTCATCATGTATTATCATGGATAAAGTTAATAACCTGAATAAACATAATAAATTATTGAGAACATTAATTACATATAATTCCTAAAATAAAACATAGATTTTCGTATATAATCCTTAAATTTAAAGAAGATGTTAGCTCCATAAATGATATCATAAACAACTATTTAAAAAATTTATTTATCACTTCCATGTTATTCAGTACTATCAGATATACATTATCCAAATAAAAAATCACTTTTGCCCAAAATAAGGATTATATTAAGGGTTTTATTTCCACGAAACATGTTTTTTTCCATGAAGTTAAATATACATCTAAAGAATTATTCTCGTTCGTTAGTACAGTTCAACAAAATCATTCAAATCATTAATGAAAATTTATTTTAGTAAAATATTTATACATTTAGTAATTATTATAAATATGATATAATTGATAATATTCTAAAATGTCCAAATTTATTGATCTTGAAACAATAAATTTAATTATTACACTTTATAAATTGTATAAAATTAACTATGTTCCTGATCTATTATATATATTTAGGATATTTTTTCCCGATTGTTGAGGAATTTATTTGTGTAGTGTCCCATATCTTTATAGTTTAATCAATTTATAGTGGATTTTTTTTATTTCCTTTCAAATAAAAAATATAGTGGATTGAATCTCCATATTTTCCAAATGATCGCATTACTCTTAAGAAATAATTAGGGTTCTTATTTCGAGAATTATAACATGTTATAAAATCATTATTTTCTTTCTTCACATTTATTTTTTTCAATCATGTACTATAATTCCTTTACATCATTTTAAATAATAACACAAAAAATATTAATTCATTATCTTGTTTTCATTTGATAAAGTTTCCTCATATAATGAGAATGATTAGAAGACTATTTCCTTTAAAAAAATTATAAATACTATTAATGAAAAAAAATTATTAATCTATGTACTATTTACATCGATGTGGTTTCCATTAATTAAACAAGGTGCCATTTCGTGATTATTAATTACAGATTAATAAATAAGATCATTATTAAACATAATTTATATTCACAAAACTAGATAAATATTTAAAAAAATTGAAAAATTCACACATGTCTAATAGAATAATCATAAACATGGATTTTTTGTGGGTGTATCTATTTTTATGTCTTTTATAATGGTTTGTAAATAAAATTTGAATTATCACAAACATATAATCTAGGATTTTTAATGTAGTTTCACACTAAAGCACCTTTTCATGAATGATGTGGTTTTTCACTTAAGAAAAGTAAACCCATTTCAGAGTTATTACCTACGGGTAACAATATTCTATAACCACATCTACTTTTTGTATCCAGACAATGATTTATTTCTAGAATAATTTATATAATATACTCAATAACAAAACATTAGATTGTTATTCTATAGTTTCTCTCAATGTTTATCATAGGGTTATGTTCCCTAATAAATTTTTTCCCAAATCTAGTTCCCATGGTTTATAATGAACCTCCCCTGACACAAACTCAAACAACCCCTGCGATAATAACCAAATTTCATTGTAATTAATTATTACTTAGGAATAAGAGACATGGAATCAAATCCCAATGGATGTAAGAGTCTAGTAGTCTTATTATGATTTATGAATACATGTTTCCAATATTACATTTGAAATAAAAAAAATTAACATAATTTTTTCATATTTCGCATTATTCTCCATGGAACATAATTATGATTCAAACATAGTACACTTCAACGATTCCATAAGATAATAAAAAAGGGTGATCTTAATTGATTATAAAGTGTTATGTATTGTGGAATGTATCATGAATTAGTAATTAATAATCAATATGTATAGGTAGATAAATAAACATACATTCCACTTAAATAACTTGAATACATTATTACATAAGTCATAATCAATATAGAATGGTAAATAAGATATCATGCATTACATTTAATCAATAATCTAAGAATGAAATGGATCCCGAGATAGTATTATTTTGTTAATATCATGGATAATTTTTATAACTAAATTCTCGATAACGGATATGAAAGAGTATTGGATTACATGACCTTAGTATCTTGATACCTATATATTCATGATATTTCAAAAGATAGGTTAAACTATTAGTAGAAACCCATTTCATTTCTCCAATTACATTGTCTCATGAGCCCTATACATACATGTAGAGGCTATATAATACTGGGGCCCACCCATCAATGTAGGACCATATCAGTCCCCACATAATGAATAATCTATTAAATTAATAAATTAGTATTTGTTATCATTAAATATTCTTAATGAGTCAATGATATAGATTTTTTCAATATTCCCCTAAATAATCAAATAAATTTTCATGTTTACTTCATATGTAATGATGTTATATTATTTTGGAAATAACAATATTAATTATATAAAAATATTGATATTTAAGTAAAATTTAATTTATAGTTAAAAATAATCGTTTGAAAGAAATATTTTCAGGATATGGATGATAAACGCAAAAAATGATAATGTTTAATAACTATTTACATGTTCTCATTATAATATCAATTAAATTTGGGTGAAATAATTCAAACTGAAAAATAAATTAATATGAATTCTAAATAAATCATGGTATTACATGTTAAAGGGTACGTATATAGAAAAAAATTTGATTACTGCATAATAATAAATAATTCTCGATGTAATGTAAATTGAGATGAAATCACATACCGCATGGTTTCCTACATATAACCACACAATAACTTCATATATAATGGTTTAGTGCATGATATTGATATATAAATTAAATTTAATCATATTTTTAATATCCTATATGACACTTTAGTGACATGTAACCCCATTTTTCTTAATTATATTTCATTATTTTCATTATTTCTGTTGTTGACCGCCTTGTTCTCTCGTTCTTGCTTTATTATTAATGATTATGTTATATTTCATACTATATAGTTAAATCTCCTACTGAATACTAATAATGAAATAATTATCATATTTATAAATAAATTTTACTTTTTAATCCAATAATGTAATATTATTTTGGGAAATGACATACGGTTTTATTATAGACACGGTTGGTCATACGTACGAATATGTAGAATTTCATTTTTTTTAAACGATAATTATGGAAAGGGTGTTAGAATGATTAATATTTAAATAAGGATCATAATATCATATATAATATATTATTTATCAATATATTATAAGTTAAAATAATCTTTTTTGTGGTGATAAAAAGAGTGTCACATCGCTTCGTGAATAAAGTAGTCGACACATACACGAACAATGTTATCATTTATTAGTTTATGAAAGAAAAAGATATATAATATTATTATAATGATATTTATGTCATTAAAATCAAAATATTCGAATTTTTAACACAAATATAAATTAAAATTAACCATATCACCTTCAATTATATGTGTTTCTGAAAGATGAATCACATTTCTTTGTGAAGGGGTAGTTCGTTGTACACACATGTGGCATTATATTATCCACTATAGAATGGAATGTAAAAAAGATATATATCAAATAATAAATAAAGAGGTATAATTTTGTTATATATATCATATATATACTTCATATAAATCATCATTACCAACAATGAAAGGTTGTAATGGAATACTAAATGACATCAGTTCATAGGGTGCCACAGTCCACCGTCAGAACGAATGATGATTCCATATCGCATTTTATGGAATTTTAGAGTTTTTTAGGACACAAGCATAAAATAAAAACATATAATTATATTTAATATGTTGAGGTTATTATATAATAATATTTTAATTATTAACTATTTAATTTTAGAAATATATACAACAAAAATGCTCGTTGAATGACGTTCCCACTTCATTAGGTAACATCCTTTGATTTGCACCAAAACCAATCATGTGATGGCTTTTTAACACACCTATGGATTATATAATGGGAATGTGTAATGTTTTATGTTATTTTTAAAGTATTTCATCATCTAAAAGTGTTTTATGCTATGAATAATATAGGATTATGGGTGGCTTTTTTATAAGTAAGGTGAGTGGGACACCTGTAACATATGAAAGGAAAATGTTGTACCCAGATTTGTCACATTAAAGAGGGTGAAAAGTTGATAATTATAAATATTAATACATTAAATGGTAAAAATATTCCAATAATTTTTTTACAAAATTTTATAGGTAATTTAATACCTTATGATTTTATTTGAACCCCCTAGTAAATCCATTTTACCTTAATTATGGTATTTAATTTTAAGTGATTTCACTATTAATTTTGGTCAATGATTTATTTGTTCTTATTAGACAATATAAATTATTATTATTAGATAAATGGAATAAATTTTTTAAAACTAAATTCTATGAAGTGGAAACATTTAATATATAATTAATCACATAAATGACACGATAAAGTGGTCTTTAATGAAAAATGATCTAAAATTTACAATGTATTTATATTAATATTAAATATGAAAATCAATCTATTGGTATAAATTAAATTAATTGATATATAATTCAAATAATTATAAATTAAATATAATTAAATATATTATTTACTTTATTAATATTTTAAATAAAAAGAAAGGTTTTAATTAAAATATTGTATTTCTGTCTATTCAATGAAAAGTTTATAATTTCATAAAATTATCAAAAGATTACCCAAGAAATTCATTGAAATGTAAATTTCAGAAATGATTTTTTTTAAATCTATAATGGGTAAAAATTAATGTTAAATTATCTTCAAAATGAAAGGTTAATCCTCCTTTTAAAAAAACAAAGTTTTTTTAAAATGATTCTTTCTCTTTTCAGTGGTTATTATTATTTATAAATTTATAAAATTTTAATTTATTTCATACAAGTGTCACATATAATATTTTCATATTTTATAGATCACTATTTATACGCACCATTTTAATACCTATTTTATAGTGTTCCTATTTAAATAAAAACATTTTTATTGAGTATTGTGTTTCGTTCAAACCCATTGTTACATGCATTGCAAGCAATCAAAAATATAACATAAAGTATCATGGTGTTTTATTCTCTTCTGACACTTGTGTTTTTTGTTATGAATTCTATCATACATGTCGTTTTTATTTTGATATATTATGCTATTACCTGAGGTTTCTCCAAATAGTTGAACCTGATCTTCCGAATGACCTGAAGTCCCTACGGCCTGAATTATTATTGTGGGTAGAAGGACATATTTCTTGAATTCTATTTTTTTGGATCCTGTATTTATTTTTAAAAATATATAGTAATATGGCTACAACACCATTTTATTCAACCTAAACTATTATTTTTCTACGTAATTATTCAAATCCTGAAAAAAAGTGTTCCCATTCAATTTTGAATTTGTGTTTCATATAACATGACATGGTGACTATACCCATGAGACAATCCTCCAATGTTTATTTAGTTGATTTCTAAAAGTTGTATTCCATAAATTATTTCTCATTAACTTTTTAAAAACATTTTAATGAATATTTAATTTTTTAATGATTATATTTTGGGTATGCAAATTTTAATGATCTTTGGAGAAAAAAAATCTGTTTGGAAGTGGATATCTTGGTAGGTAATTTAGGACTATAGAGGTAAAATAATGTGTCCAAGTCAATGCCAACACCAGAAGAGTAACAATACAAAAATATTAATCAATGGATAATGAATATAGGTTTTTATAGTGTGGAAGTATAATGAAGAACATACCAAATGTGGGGAAATTATCAGTAAATATTCATCGTTGCTTCGAGGAGACACCATTGGGATTTCATTCATAATGTGTAGTATGACCCCATGAGAAAATGAATTTTGATTTTATTATTAATATATATAAAAAATATTTGGACCAAATATAATGTTGGTCTATTATTTTTGACTATGGTTATATTCACTTAAAATGAAATGAGGATGAATAAGCTGAAGATATGGAATTCTAGGTCACCCACTTCATGAGTTAGCTTAGGTGTCATTGGTTTTCTCTACTCTGACTTAATTCATGCCCTAAAATTCCATGAACACTATTATGAATCTTGAAGGAGGTCCATCAGCACTTTTTCAAACGTCATGGATGTAATATAGGGAGCTCTACGATAACTCAATGACCCTAGATGAAACAAAAATTATCTAGTACTTCAAAGTAACACATAAAATATTTTTAGAGTGATGAAATATAATAATTATAAAAACAAAAAGGTATATGGGTCATGAGTGTGATATTCTTATGATTTATTTACATATTATTAAATCAAATTATTTAATTATGGTTTTAATTTTCTGTATTTTTTAATACACTTTAGATTACGAAATTGTTGAAGAATAGTTCACACCGTGGACCATTACATCATGTCACGCAATATGATATATGATGAAACATTATAGTATCATGAGGTGATATTTGATGTAGTATATTTATTATATCTATGCAAGTGGAGTTCATGGTAATCATGTATTGAGGAAAGGAAGCATTCATGGACAATGTGTTTCCCACACAGGGATGATGACTAATTTCCCCATAATTAAAACTGTTTATATGAAGTAGTAGATGAAGTTAAATTGATGATTAAGATATTGGGTATGACGGGCTCTATAAAATCATATATTAATACTTATGGGAGATACATATTTTATAAAGATACTAAATAAGTATTCATGTGTTTTTAATGTTTTATATGTCCTATCCATGTAGCTCATTTACATATATTAAAGAGGATTTTGGTTCACACTTTGAATGTTACAGATTTAAACATTAATCCTATAAAAATATAAAAAAACAATTGGTATGATGTTTTTTATTGTCTCAATGTGTAATTTTGTATTGTGAGGTAAAAATTAACCATCATATAGTGGTCTAACCTCACCCCTTAATCATTAAATAATTTTGAGATATATAATGAGGATTTTGGTACATTTTTGTAGGTAGGATTTACTATCTATAAATACAAACATGTGTCACGACCCATCCTCGGGGCCCGTGCCGTGACTACCACAAGCCCGCCTTCCAAAGGCCAGGGGCTGGCGACTAGCACCAAGGCGTAAATCCCGGTAAAAAGAGAAGGTATTTCCTTTGTAAAGTAAACAAGCACCACAGAGTAAGAAAGCGGAAACTAAACACTAAGTGAAAACAGTGTAAAACTGAAAGTGCGGAAAAGTAAATGGGCCAATATACAAACCCAAACTGAAAGTAAAGTACAACTCGAATGGGAAAACATCAACTGTAAAGTAAAAGCCGCTACTCCAAGTTGTCCACTGGAAATCCCACCTGATGGGTGGGTACAGATAGCTCCACTACTCCTCGGGTCCCGCCGTCCGCTCTGAACACGTCCCGCCCAGTGGTCCACCTCTAGGTACCGTCTTGCTCTGTAAGCCTCAGCCAAGATCAACACTGTCCGTCGTCTGCAACCAACACAACGTAGTGCGGGCATAGCCTGTGCAGGGGTGAGTATAAGCTACTCAGTAGGGACCCCGAGACCCCTGAAGGTCTCCCAAAATCCACAAAGGATAAACAACAAAGAAAGATACAATCTTGAAGTAACAACCGACACTACTTAGGTATATGCCCATACATATACCTAAGTCATCAATTCCAATAATCTCCAACCTCCGATCCCAAGTACAACTCAGTCCACATAGGAATGTATACGTATTCCACACAGGAAAGCAAAACAAAATCCACACAGGATAGCACAACACAATCCATACAGGAAAACAACAGGATTCATCTCACACAGGTATACTTCATTGAAAGACGATAAAGATGATCTCTGATCCATCTAAGTCATCGGACCCACAAAGGATCGATAGGTAACTAACCTCCGCAAAGACCCACACAGGATCAGGCCCGCACAGGACCTGTAGGCGCTGGTTCACACAGGACAGCTGAGCGCAGACCCACACAGGATCGGACCCACACAGGATCGGGCCCACACATGACCTGTAACACTGATCCACGTAGGATCTCTGAGTGTTGTAGTCGTCGTCATCGAATCCACTAAGGATCTCTGTACTGTCGTCGTTGCAGTCACAGTAGTAGTAGCAGTAGCAGTAGCAGTCACAGTCGCAACCAGCTCTAGGGTTCCCGCACACAACAAGCTCGTTCGGGAGGGTCCGGTCCACGAGCCGAGAGGCTGATACATCAACTGTCACACAGTCCAGAGTTGATGTATCCAAAAATTTCCGTATCGTCAACAGGAACTCAACGCAACAGATGACGCGTCAATCGGGCGCCCGGTCTGAGAGTTATTGGCTTTTTCGTCCCAGGGGCCCGGTTGGTTTTTAAGGAAAACCCAACCCAACCCAACCGTACACCACCTACGTCCAAACCTCAGGCGGAGTATGCCAAAAGATCTGTCTCACTAAGAGGAACTCAAAAAAGCTGACGGCACGTCAATCGGACGTCCGTAGCTCAAGATATGAGCGTTTCCGCTCCGAGGGCCCGGTTTGTTTCGTGTACGAACCAACCCGGCCGAACTCAAAGTATTCCGAAACATTGAGTGAGATATACCGAATCGACCGTCTCGATCCAAGGATCGCATCGTTGCTGACGGTTCATCAATCGGATGTCCGTTGCTGATGTTATGAGCAAAAGACCGAAGTTGATTCGAAAATGGGGGGTCCGGGTCTGGGCCGACCCCCCCTGGGTCGGCCCGAACCGCGTCGACCCGACCCGGGTCCGACCCAGCCCGGCCGGCGGCGCGGTTCGGTGCAGCGGCACGGCCAGGGCGCCGCTCGGGTGCCACGCACGGGGGGGGGGGGGGGGGGCAAGGCCCCCACCCTTCCTGCTGGCGGCGCAGCTGGATGCCGCGCCTTGGATCAAACGGGCCCCCTCGTGGGGGCCTGCCTTTGAGAAAAACGGGGGGGGGGCTTCCCCCCCTTTGTGAAACCGCACCCCCCCCCCATTATGGGGGGCCAATTTAACCGCCCAGGGGAATTTAATTCCCCCGATTTTGCACCGTCCCGGCCGGCCTGACCTGGCCGGCCGGCTTCTTCTCAACAGGATCGGCATGGGCCGGTCCTCTTCCATTTTCCGGCACTGGCGGCCCGGCTGGCCACCGGTCATCACGTCCCGCCGCGGCCCGGAACCGGCCACGGCCTTCGTCGTCCGGCACGGTGTGACGGCACCGTGCCCTTCCGCCGCGGCCGGGGCGCCTTCGGTTTCCTTCGACGCGGCACGACGGCATCGCGTTCATGATGAATCTTTCCACGGCGCGGCGCGACGGCGCCACACAATAATTGTCGAATGATTCCCGCGTGGTGCGACGGCACCACGCCATCTCGTTTCATCTGCAAGGAAAAATAATAATCAAGAACAAAGGAGGGGGGATTCGGTCGTGTTTGTGCGGTCCGACCCCCCTCTCGTTAGATGATAACACTTAAACATTTATCCTCAAGATTGTCATGCTAGAACCAAGAACGAGAATAAATAAATAATCAACAACAAACCCCTACCTCGGTTTCAAGAACGATGATCGTCAACGACCCACGGAAGACGAGCGTCGCGGTGGACGGCTTCTTTGGAAGAAGGACGTCGATGTCGTGAAGCGAGGATTCAAAGTTCTTTGACGATGATTTTGTCACGGGAAATCTTCGCGGAAGAGATGACGCGGAAGAAGAGGTCGTCTGTATCGCGGGTATGACGTCGCGGAAGACGGTTCCACAGAATTTGGCGTTCTTCGTTGATGTCTAAATGTTCTTCACGTTCTTCATCAAAGTTTGAAGAAGATGGAGATAATTCTTCAAACCTCTCAAGATGGCTAAGGATACCAACCAAAATAAAATAAGCTAAGGTTTATTTTATTCACACAAATATCAATTTGAATTTCAACGGTTTGAAATTCAAACAACTCTACAAAATTAATTAACCAAGTTGTCAAGTTCATTAAAAGAGGAGTTAACGGGAGTTTAAAAAAAAGAAGGTGAAGAGTTATGCTTCGTGTGGTTCCCACCACACTTAATCCTCCCAAGGGAGGTTAAGTGGATGTGGGTCCCACCCTTAACTCCCTTTGGGAGAAAAAAACCAACAAGTTAAAATAAAATTTGTATTCCACAATTTTATTTAACTTATTCTAAATTCCCAAAAACTAACTCCAAACCCGCAATAAACGCAACCTCGGAAAAGGTCACCTTAAGCGAATATCGACGCTGCGTGTTCATCGGTGTCCTCAGATTTCAATTCCGAGCACCGGATCAAAAGTTATAAATTCCCGCTTGTTCGTTAACTGAGCATACCCGAGCCAAACTTCGGAAATTGATTCCGGGCACTCCGGTCCTCAGAATCAGGTGCCGTCAAGAACCCATCTCTTGTAAAATTCCAAAGAAAATTAATAAAAAATTTCCCATGAATTTTACGGGTCTTTACATTACTCCCACCTCAGGGCTTTACGTCCCCGTAAAGATACATCAAAAACTAGGGAAACAAATGAGGGTACTGAGCACGCATCTGAGCCTCCCGCTCCCATGTGCTCTCCTGAAGGTTCCCATGCTGCCATCTGATGCACACAAGAGGAATCGATCACCCACGTAGGACCCGCTCCTGTCGATCCTCTATCTCCACCGAGACCTCCATAAAAGTCACCCCATCATCAACGTCAAGCTCCCCATGGTTAATGATGTGTGTCTGGTCGTGCACGTATCTCCTCAGCTGAGACACGTGGAAGACGTCGTGCACCCGGTGCAACTGAGGTGGTAGAGCCAGGTGATAAGCCACCTCGTCAATCCTGCTGAGGACCTAGAAGGGTCCGATGAAGCGTGAAGATAGCTTGCCGCCTCGGCCAAATCTCTGTATACCACGTCGAGATGAGACCCGCAAGAAGACGTGGTCACCGTCCTCGAAATCTAGTGGCCTCCGCCTCCTGTCAGCGTATGACTTCTGCCAGCTCTGAGATGTCCTCATCCGCTCCTGGATGACCTGGACCTTCTCTATCGTGGCCTGGACAATCTCTGGTCCCACAAGTGCTGACTCCCCAGGGTCTGTCCAGCACAAAGGAGATCTACAAGGTCGGTCGTACAATGCCTCGTATGGTGCCATCCCGATGGTGTAGTGGTAGCTGTTGTTGTACGCAAACTCCACCAAGGGTAGGTGGTCCCCCCAGCTGCGACCAAAGTCGAGGACACATGCGCGGAGCATGTCCTCGAGAGTCTGAATGGTCCTCTCCGTCTGACCATCCGTCTGAGGGTGAAAAGCTGTGCTCAGACGTAGCTGCGTCCCGAACGCCTCCTATAACCCCTTCCAAAGACGGGAAGTAAAGCGAGCATCTCGATCGGAGACGATAGATAATGGCACACCGTGGAGCCGCACAATCTCCTGAACGTAGAGACGCCCCAAGCTCTCCACTGAGCCCTGCTCTCTGATAGGTAAGAAGTGAGCCGACTTGGTGAGTCGGTCAACAATCACCCAGATGGAGTCGTGACCTCTGGAAGTGCGTGGAAGTCCAGTCACGAAGTCCATAGATATGCCGTCCCACTTCCACTCTGGAACCTCCAAGGGCTGTACCAAGCCTGCTGGTACCTGATGCTCTGCCTTCACCTGCTGGCAGGCGAGGCATCGAGAAATGAACTCTGCCACAACCTTCTTCATTCCCGGCCACCAGTGCTGTCGTCTAAGATCCTGGTACATCTTCGCCACTCCTGGACGTACCGCCAAAGGAGAAGTGTGAAACTCTCTCAGCATCTCCTCTCGCAAAGCGACTGGTACCATGGTACGTCCTCTGAAAAGGATGTCGTGCTCTGCTCCAAGGGAGAATCCATCAGGTGCCTGTCCCAAGGATATCTGTGCATGTCGTGTCTCACAGTCAGCGTCCTCATGTTGTGCCTCTCTGACCCGCTGCAGAAGTGGAGGGGTGACTGTGATAGACTGAAGGAAGGATGCTCCATCTCTATCCACGAAGGATGTCTGCAAAGAGGCTAGCTGCTTCGTCGCCTCCTCAAGTAGCTGAATTCCCGTCCTCCTGCTGAGGGCATCGGCTACTACGTTCCCCTTTCCAGGAGTATAGACTATCTCAAAGTCATAGTCCAGGAAGAACTCGATCCATCACCGCTGTCTCAGGTTCAGGTCCTTCTGCGAGAAGATATACCTGAGACTCTGATGATCAGAAAAGACTGTAAAGTGCTCGCCCATCAGATAGTGCCGCCATGTCTTCAGAGCGAACACCACTGCTGCCAACTCCAGGTCATGGGTAGCATAGTTCTGCTCATGCAGCCTCAACTGATGTGATACATAGGCAATCACTGCCCGCTCCTGCATCAGAACACATCCATGTCTGGTCCTTGATGCATCACAGTAGACTATGTACCCTACTCCCTCCTCAGGCAACCTCAAGATAGGTGCACTGGTCAACCTCTATCTCAGCTCCTGGAAGCTTTACTGACATCTGTCTGACCACACGAAGGGTTTCCCCTTCCTCCTTAACGTACGGAAAAGCTTAAAATATTTCTCCTTTGCCGAAAAGTGAAATCCGGTCTCATCCCCTGGATGAACCACATTCCTTACCTAATACAGTCAATCCCGTCATGATTAGTTAATTCATGGCATGTATGACGTCGTAAGGCCTCGACGCTGCTACCAAGAGATCCAACCGTTACTCTCGCCTCCAAGGGTTGAGTCACACTGTCGGAATCAGTGTGTGATCACTGGCTTTCCTCTAGTAAGAATCTCGCAAGTGACGGTCAAGTCAACAGTTTTTAACCGTCACCTCTTAGTAAAAACAAACAAAAGACAAGAAAACAAAAGTCACCAAGGCAAGTATCTTTTATTACTTCAACATAAAGAACAATCACATAAGGAAACACAAACTACGAAGCTAGAGACATTATGGGAAAAGGCCTCTATGCCTAGAGCTAGTCCCGCACTAGTCCACCCTCTTCCAGAGCTCCATGATCGTAAGATTCAGCTGCCTGAAGCTATGCTCTCCCCTGAGGTCGGGGTGGACCTCCTGGTGGTGGTGGTGGTAGTGCCTCAAAGCGTCTCCCACCACCTGCTGCTCGGCCAGCTCCTCTGCCTCGTCCGCCTCCTCCCTGCAGACCGCCACGGTCGAACCTCTGCCTCTGCCTAGGTGGTTTCTCAACCGTCTGCTGCTCCTCTGCATGGCGGGTCGGGCAGTCACGAGCCATGTGGACCTGCCCGCCGCAAGAGTAGCACTGTCTGCCTCTCGAAAGACTGGCTCCTCGCTGTGTGCCCCGCACTGCTGAGCCAGTGTCCTGAGGTCGTCTGCCTGAAGGTCTGGTCTGCCTGGACCCCTGATTCATCCGTCGACTGCCAGCCGCAGAAGACTCTGCCACGTGCCACCCTGCGGTGGGTCTCGGCTCTGGTGTAGACTCAGCAAGGATGCTCTAGATCAAAAGGGCCCGCTCCAGTATTCCCGTCTGAGTCAGTATGCTGAGGGAGATCAGCGATGCCCTGATCTCGTGTCTCAAACCCTGCTCGAAGGTCCGGGCCCGGAAGAATGGGTCTTGTACCATGTCAGTCGAGTAGCGTGAGAGATCAGTAAATCTCGTCGAGTACTGAGCGACCGTCATGCTGCCCTGCCACAGCTGAAGAAGCTCCTGGATATGCACCGCACGAAGGGTGGTTAGGATGAACTCCGAGCGGAAGAGGCTCTCAAAGTCCGTCTAAAGTAGAGATGCCTCATCGTGCACCTGGAGAATCAAGCTCCACCATCGGCCCGCTGCTGCGTGCAGTAGGCTCGCAGCGAGGATCACCATGAGGTCTGCAGGTGTCCTCACTAGCCTAAAAACTCGTACCACTACCTCCAGCCAGTCCTCTGCTGCGTGGGGGTCCGTCTCCCCACAGAACCTAGGCGGTCGCTGGAACTGGAACTCGTGCAGAGCTCCAAGGTGACGTGCATCGTCAGCGACTGGTGCTGGAAGCATCGGTGGCTCGATGGGTAGTGCTACCACCGGTGCCACTGCTGACAAAGGGCCCTGCACCGAGGCCTCGTCGCTCGGTGGGCTGTCATCACGCTCGACTCTCGGAACCCTAGCTGGCTGCCGTCGTGGGGCCATCTTGAAAAGGAAACAGGTGCGCCACGGTCAGAACAGTATACCTGGTGAGCTTATATAAAGTAATCACAATGAAAACATTGAAACACACACGCAATCAATGTTTTCGTGCATTAAGTCGGAAATCAGATGTCAGGGTCCTGGTGTACGGATACGTCGGCCGCCGCACCAACACTAGACTCCCTGGACTGATAACCACACTCAATATGCTAAACATTATTGCTTCACATAGAAAAGATCAGAGTTCGCAGTAGAACCGAACTCATCTGATACCAATTTGTCACGACCCATCCTCGGGGCCCGTGCCATGACTACCCCAAGCCCGCATTCCATAGGCCAGGGGCTGGCGACTAGCACCAAGGTGTAAATCCCGGTAAAAAGGGAAGGCATTGCCTTTGTAAAGTAAACAAGCACTATAGAGTAAGCAAGCGGAAAGTAAAGACTAAGTGAAAACAGTGTACAACTGAAAGTGAGGAAAAGTAAATTGGCCAATATACAAACCCAAACTGAAAGTAAAGTACAACTCGAAATGGAAAATAGCAACTGTAAAGTAAAAGCCGCTACTCCAAGTTGTCCACTAGAAATCCCACCTGAAGGGTGGGTACAGATAGCTCCACTACTCCTCGGGTCCCGCCGTCCGCTCCGAACACGTCCCGCCCAGTGGTCCACCTCCAGGTACCGTCCTGCTCTGCAAGCCTCAGCCAAGATCAACGCTGTCTGTCGTCTGCAACCAACACAACGTAGTGCGGGCATAGCCCGTGCAGGGGTGAGTATAAGCTACTCAGTAGGGACCCCAAGACCCCTGAAGGTCTCCCAAAATCCATAAAGGATAAACCACAAAGGAAGATACAATCTCGAAGTAACAACCGACACTGCTTAGGTATATGCCCATACATATACCTAAGTCATCAATTCCAATACGATTTAACCTCCGAGCCCAAGTACAACTCAGTACACACAGGAATGTATACGTATTCCACACAGGAAAGCAAAACGAAATCCACACAGGATAGCACAACACAATCCACACAGGAAAACAACAGGATTCAGCTCACACAGGTATACTTCATCGAAAGACGATAAAGATGATATCGGATCCATCTAGGTCGTCGGACCCACGAAAGATCGATAGGTAACTAACCCCCGCAAAGACCCACACAGGATCGGGCCCACACAGGACCTGTAGGCGCTGGTTCACACAGGACCGCTGAGCGCAGACCCACACAGGATCGGACCCACACAGGATCGGGCCCACACAGGACCTGTAGCACTGATCCACGTAGGATCACTGAGTGCTGTAGTCGTCTTCTTCAAATCCACTAAGGATCTCTGTACTGTGTCGTCGCAGTCATAGTAGCAGTAGCAGTAGCAGTAGCAGTCACAGTCGCAGCCAGCTCTAGGTTTCCCGCACACAGCAAGCTCGTTCGGTAGGGTCCGCTCCACGAGCCGAGAGGCTGATACATCAACTGTCACACAGTTCAGAGTTGATGTATCCAAAAGTTCTGTATCGTCAACAGGAACTCAACGCAACAGACGACACGTCAATCGGACGCCCGGTCTGAGAGTTATTGGCTTTTTCGTCCCAGGGGCCCGATTGGTTTTTAAGGAAAAACCAACCCGACCGTACTCCACCTGCGTCCGAACCTTAGGCGGAGTATGCCAAAAGATCCGTCTCACTAAGAGGAACTCAACAAAGCTGACGGCACGTCAATCGGACGTCCGTAGATCAAGATATGAGCGTTTCCGCTCCGAGGGCCCGGTTGGTTTCGTGTACGAACCAACCCGTCCGAACTCAAAGTATTTCGAAACTTTGAGTGAGATATACCGAATCGACCGTCTCAATCCAAGGATCGCATCGCCGCTGACGGTTATTCTATCGGAGGACAGTAGCTCATGTTATGAGCAAAAGACCGAAGTCGATTCGAAAACGGGGGGTCCGGGTCCGGGCCAACCCCCCTTGGGTCGACCCGACCCGGGTCTGACCCGGCCCAGCCGGCGGCGCGGTCCGGCGCGGCAGCGCGGCATGGCACGACGGCGCGGTCCGGCGCGGCGGCGCGGCCGGGGCGCCGCTCGGGTGCCACGCTCGGGGGGCAAGGCCCCCGCCCATCCTGCAGGCGGCGCGGCTGGATGCCGTGACATGGATCAAACGGCCCCCCTCGTGGGGGCCTGCCTTTGAGAAAAACGGGGGTGGGGGCGATGCCCCCCCTTTGTGAAACCAGCCCCCCCCCCCCCCCATTATGGGGGGCCAATTTAACCGCCCGGGGGAATTTAATTCCCCCGGTTTTGCACTGTCCCGGCCGGCCCGACCTGGCCGGCCGGCTTCTTCTCAACAGGACCGGCATGGGCCGGTCCTCTTCCATTTTCCGGCACCGGAGGCCCGGCTGGCCGCCGGTCATCACGTCCCGCTGTGGCCCGGAACCGGCCGCGGCCTTCGTCGTCCGGCACGGTGTGACGACACCGTGCCCTTCCGCCGCGACCCCGCTCCGGCCGCGGTGCCTTCGGTTTCCTTCGACGCGGCGCGATGGCGTCGCGTTCGTGATGAATCTTTCCACGGCGCAGCGCGACGGTGCCGCGCAATAATTGTCGAATGATTCCCGCGTGGTGCGACGGCACCACACCATCTTGTTTCATCCGCAAGGAAAAATAATAATCAAGAACAAAGGAGGGGGGATTCGGCCGTGTTTGTGCGGTCCGACCCCCCTCTCGTTAGATGATAACACTTAAACATTTATCCTCAAGATTGTCATGCTAGAACCAAGAACGAGAATAAATAAATAATCAACAACAAACCCCTACCTCGGTTTCAAGAACGATGATCGTCAACGACCCGCGGAAGACGAGCGTCGCGGTGGTCGGCTTCACGGAAGAAGGACGTCGATGTCGTGAAGCGAGGATTCGAAGTTCTTTGACGATGATTTCGTCATGGGAAATAGTCGCGGAAGAGATGACGTGGAAGAGGACGTCGTCGGTATCGCGGGTATGACGTCGCGGAAGACAGTTCCCAAGAATGTGACGTTCTTCGTCGATGTCCGAATGTTCTTCGCGTTCTTCGTCAAAGTTTGAAGAAGATGGAGAGAATTCTTCAAACCTCTCAAGATGGCTAAGGAGACCAAACAAAATAAAATAAGCTAAGGATTATTTTATTCACACAAATATCAATTTGAATTTCAAATGTTTGAAATTCAAACAACTCAACTCAATTAATTAACCAAGTTTCCAGGTTCATTAAAAGAGGAGTTAAAGGGAGTTTAAAAAAAAGAAGGTGAAGAGTTATGCTTCGTGTGGTCCCCACCACACTTAATCCTCCCAAGGGAGGTTAAGTGTATGTGGGTCCCACCTCTAACTACCTTTGGGAGAAAAAAACCAACAAGTTAAAATAAAATTTGTATTCCACAATTTTATTTAACTTATTCTAAATTCTCAAAAACTAACTCCCAACCCGCAATAAATGCAACCTCGGAAAAGGTCTCCTTAAGCGAATATCGACGCTGCGAGTTTATCGGTGTCCTCAGATTTCAATTCAGAGCACCGGATCAAAAGTTAGAAATTCCCGCTCGTTCGTTCACCGAACGTACCCGAGCAAAACTTCAGAAATTGATTCCGGGCACTCCGGGCCTCAGAATCAGGTGCAGTCAGAAACCGCGCTCTTGTAAAATTTCAATGAAAATTAAGAAAAAATTTCCCTTGAATTTCACGGGTCTTTACAACATGGATATGGATTCAAAGTGATAAATTATATAATGTATTTCCAATATATATGTAGATATGATTATATAAAATTTTGGAGTTCTCTAGAAAAAAATAGATGAGCTCAACTACTACATTAGAAGAAAGTTCATTGGTGGATCAACAATAAGATGATTTATTATCATAAAATGGAGGATCCACTTTTAAATTAGAATTTATATTTTCTTCATGGATAGTATGATAGGATAATTCTCTTTTCATGTTACTTTAATGAACTTTTATTTATTTTGTGATTTAGATTTATTTTTTATTAAAACAGATTTTTGGTTTATTCATTACACCATTTTCAATAACTTTTATCCTCTTCTCAAGCATAACAATTCTTGAGTTGAGTAAGACTATTACCTTTTATATATTTACTATAGTGTTTTTGTATCTAGGATTATTTGTATAGTCTCATTATATTATTAAATAATTTTTTGTGTTAAAAAATTATAAATAAAAGCAATGGACTATAAAGAAAGGTCATTTAGTGTTATTGAGAGTGATTACCCAAAAAATGGTATTTTATTGATGATTTTACAATATCTTCATTCATATCAATATTATATTATATTCTTAATTAATTCATGAATATGGTTTTGAAATTTCAAAATACCATTACAATTTATTTGTTTTTCAAGAAAATGAAAATATATTTTTTTCCTTTTATAATAATTAGACCTGAATGTTGGATTATAGAATTTTCATGCAACGTTTCCTTGTTAATACAAGATAGAATTCAAAAATTATACATCATAAACTAATTATTAGTAGATTTAATGATTATGATCCATGTTACTATTTTTTAATCATGATAACCTATAAGAACTAAAAATTCCAAATGGGATTCAATTTTTATAGAATTTTTCCTTGTAACATGGTCTTAGTATTTAGATTTCATTCAATTGATTGCAAAAAAACATTTTTTCATCGCTTTCAATTTTTTTAATTCAGTTTTATTTTTTCTTTTCTTCCCATTTTATGTTATGACTAATTTTTGTTGTAATTTATGTTAGAAATAATATATTGAGTAATGAAATCCAATATTCCATTCATGTTTTGAATTATGAAGATGAAATTTGTCAACTCAAGTAGAAGATCCAAAATCATGATGGATGTGGCCCAAAACCATCCCCAATTGATGAAAAACCTATACTCTTTTAATTAGAGCATGTTTTATAGCATTAATTTATATGAATAAAGTGAGTGGAAATGAAGGATAATGATTAAATGGAGACACCCACTGTGAAATCCAACTTTGAAGAAAAATATTGAGATAAAGTGGATAATGATTTTCATTTTGAGGCTGAATCCAAGGTTACTTCTGATGATGAGGGTGATTCTATGACAGTATCTATAGAGGAAACCCTCATTATTTCTAATACATATAATAAATGGAGTTTCAATATAAACCATAATAAGATATCTAATTAGAGTACATTAAATGTGTGGAATCTACAAAAATGATTGATGATTTTGAAGGGTGGTATGATTGAGTATGGAATGTGTAGAAATATACGGTTTGGATAGACAATGAACAATGTAACTAGTATTTAGGAAACTACACAATTTTGTGATCTCATAAATATTGTTACATTCTTATTTTATTGATGAGTATGTGAAGTGATACACTGAGTGAATAGAAATTTTAGATATGGATAAATACAGAAAACTTATATTCTTACAATTCTCCTCTAATTAGTTTACACATGGGGTAATTTATAAATCAAATACACAAAACAATGTGTTTTGTGATAGGATACAAGAATTTTTAAACTTCAGAAATAATTATGAATTAATATTTTTAAGATTGAATTTGGAATTATCTTATGATATATGATTAATTCCTATATCATTGTTCATGAATGATAGAGAAAAGACCGTGTACATTCACTGGATTATATATGATGTAATAGGAATATGATTTTGAGTATATAATAAGGATTTAAGGTTGAAAGGGGAATACCATGATAGACATGGGTGTAATATTTTGAGATGTTTATCTATTTTTATATCCTAACTATTTTACATGTTTTTAGGCCTATGGTAATTTACATGCCACATGTTGAATTTTTCATATATTTTAATATCTAGGTTGAAGTGTTTTCTTAGCAATACCATTTTTATATGTTTTATATATCATTTTTAGGAAGATTGAGTGAGTAATATGGTGGACAATGGAGAAAATATAATCCTAATATTATTGACTAGTTGAATAATGATTTGTGATGATTATTTAATTTATGTAAATTTAATTCCTATTTCATTTTTAAAGAATTTATTTTCTAATGTTTTTATTTGTTTATTTCTTGTTATTATTGATGAGATAAATTATTTTCTGTTATATTATGTTTCCGCTTCCCGAGAGGGTTCTAGAAAAAAAAAGTTATATTTGTTTTTACCATATTAACTCTGACATAATTAGGATATATAGAATTACTAGGTCAAGAATTTATATATTATTTAATATATAAAAGAATAAAGTCACATTAAATCCATTTTGAGATTTCTAATTTGGTCTCATTTATTATTATCTTCCCATTAAATTTAATCTTTCTTTTAATACCTTATAATCCATGATTGACATTAATAGGGGAGCTACATTATACGACAATTTTATAATTCCCACTATACTCATGGTAATATAATAATATTTTCAATAAGATAATTGTGGGCAAAAATATTTCTTTGGCATAACAGTGTGGCTTTATATTAAAAAATATAATGATGTGAGCTATTATCACTAGGTGTTGTTAATGTTAATAGATTTATCTCAATGTATGTTATTTGTCACAAAATACCAAGTTTAATAAAATGAATAAATGATTGAAAAACTATAACATGGAAGAATATTGTATTTAGTTATGCACATTCTTTTGATTTGTGAGACTAGATTTTAATTGACGAGTATTGAGTGATTTCATTTTTAGCGGAGGAGATTTTTAGATTTATAATTCTTATCATGAATTGCGATTGATAGTTAAAAAACAATTTTGATCCATTTTATTTATAAAATCCATTAACTACCCACCCTCTTCCGCTAATCCAATTTATCATTTTTGTATTTTTTTTGGGATAAAGTAGATATTTTTCGTTAAAAGGTTTATATTTTATATTTTTTTCAACTATGTGGTAAGGATACATATTCTCAGCGTATGAGAATAACAATAGTCAAATGATCATTGAGTGATGAATTAAAATCCTATTGTGTGATTCATAAAGAATTAGTATGAATACTTATAATAAATTTAATGATGAAAATTGATCCTAATAGAAGTATTATCACGTCCAAGAGGAATGGTAAAATATATAATTTTTTAGTTTTCATGATAATTGAAGAGTAAAAAAAATATTGTGTGATATAAGAAATATTATTTTATATAGAAAATTATTAGATTTTTTATTATACTAATTAAACCTTGGTACAATTGGTATTTATTTTTGATATATGGATGTTATATGTTTGAGTAAAATAAATCTTTTATGTGTGGGGTTTGATAACTATATTTAAAATTATATTTTTTAGTAATATTATTATTATTTGAATGTTCAATTTCATAATTAATGTTTTTTAATGATTAAATTTCAAGGAATTGATTTTGATTAGATTTTTACTAAAAAGAATAATCTTTTGGGATGTGATTTCTTGAAAAGTAATTAGAGAGTATCATTTTAACAAAATACAACCCAAGTCCAACACCACCATATGAACTATCCATAGTGAATCTATGGTCTAGATTGACATTAATGTGAGAAATGGTTATAATGAATGAAAGACAATACCCATTAAGGTAATTAATAAGAATAGAGGCATATAAAATGTTTGGAATAAGATCTGCGATATTTGTTTAAGAAGTATATGGTACAATGGGAGTAAATAAGTGTCATTTTCATGCATAATATGATACCCAAACATCAAATCCATTTGAAACTGGACATGTGATTTTTAATGGGTTTATATTCTTTAATTTAATAGATGATTATAGAAAACATCCAACCAGACATCATTTACCATCATCATATTAATTAATAAGAGATATTGTATAGGTTTCACACAATACAAAACCAATTTTACCCAAAAACCCCAATTAATGTTGCAAGTAACATTAGATAAGGGTAATTGACCCTCGGTAAACCATAATGGACACCATGTAGGGAGCTTAATGGGAACTCCTTAACCTTACTTAATATTTAAAATTACTAATAATTTTTGAGGAAAAAATATAATGGTTTTAATATAATTGAAATTTATGCATTATGTGAACCATGACGGAATTCGTTCGTGACAACAAATTCCATAAATTTCCTCTACTTAATATTAGTTAATCACACACCATGAATGTTAACATAATGTGACAGTCCTAAGGATTATTAATTAAATTCATGTATTTATTTAAGGATTCTAGGAAGTTAGTAAAATATTTTCATTTGTGATATTTTTATATAATTTATTGGGATACATACTTTTTCTTCATGTTGTTCCATTTGATTATTGATGATATTTTGGAGTATCATGTGTTGGAATTTTCTATTTTAGAGTTCCTCACACATTTTTTGGAATATTTCACCTTCACAGTGTGTTTAGATGGTTAAATATTCAAGGTGGGTGGGTTATATGTGTCATGGATAAATATTATCTCACACTGTGAGGATGAAGGAAGAGCTTACTAATTTGGGAGAGATTGATTAAAAAAGATTCAACCATATGTAGTGGGTTGTGTCTATCCATGTTAGAAAATATATAGTGGGTGTAAATTTTATGATTGATATTGAAGAATGTTTTATAGAATGTGAAGGTACGGTGATTTCTATTCCATTAAAATATCGATGATGTATTAAAAGGATGTTGGATGTTGTTGTGAGTGGTATGGGTTCATGTCACATTCATGCATGAAAATGGAAAGTAGTTTTAGATAAATTATGATCATTACAAAAAGAATATTTTCACTATACAAGGAATATAACTATATTAACTTATTTTTTAGCCTCGTTTCCTACCAATAATATACTTTTGAGATATATTATGCGGAGTTGGAGTCGTTATTGAAGATGGGTTTTATTCACTATCTATATAGTATCTGAGATGGAGTCAATGTGATAATGATATATAATGATATATCAAGATAGAAACACATATTTGGAGATTCAATGTGGGAGTTCACTGTCTATAAATAAAATGATTCATCTTCTAGTTTAGTGAAATATTTCTGTTGTGGATTAAGTCCTCGAAGAGTCTTCCACTTAAAGTAGAGTGTCTATATCTTTGTTATTATTTAATTTTTTGCAATTGATGAAATCATGAGAGGATATTTATTTTGATGTGAGATTTGGTTGAAAGGTTATTGATTAAATAAAATTGAATTATTTTTAATGATAACTCATATTTGGGTTTTCATTACACTATCTTTCTATATCTATCCTGCACATCTTGAGAATTACCTTTGTTTCTTTTTCTATGGTATTTCACTTTTAATCAATTTATTAATATTTGTTTTTATTTATGATCATTGGGATAATTTCATGTAATGATTAAAGAAAATTTTAGTTTCCAATTTCATTAATTAAACAATGAACAAGGAAATGATAAATGATATGTTAGTGACAAATAGTGTTATTACATGGACCAATGGATTTGGTTAAACATGAAATTGAAAACATAATGTGTATCTACTTATTTTTATATGATTTATTTCTTCATAAACCTAGTTTTTAAAATTCATAATACCATCATAATTTATAAAATTACTAAAATAGTTGTTTTTTAAATTCAATTTGGAATCATTAGTCATGACTATTAAGTTAAAATTATCTCATTCCATCATTTTCTTATATTTAAGAGTTTGACTTGAGTACTCATATATCAAATAAAACAATTGAATAGTTTTAGTGATTGTTTGTCATTTGTATTAATTTTGAACATGATAAACCATAGAATGTAATAAATAATTGTGTGTATAAATTATCATAAATCATATATGATCAACGTAGGTCTAGACTAAATACTTTTAAATTGGTACTCCAACTACCTTTAACATCTATAGGAAGAAAATAGAAACCTATTTGAACTTCTTTATATCCAATATCCATTGTATATCAATTGCACAAGATTTTTTTCAATATCCATTCAAACCATTAAAAAGGTTATATGTCATTAATTAAATATAGATATTACCATTATTATATACATCATAGAATGATTGTTGAAGAATAAATGCAATAAATGGGGAGAAAAAATACACCATGGGGGAAAAACATGGTTCGTAAAGAATAGTAAGTGTCTACGAAAGAAAATAACTCATTCCAGACACCATAAAACATGACCCATAAATAACAAAATTACTAATAATATTTTAATCATACTAGAAAAAATATAAACATTGAATAATGTAGTCTTAATTCATGCTACATTAACAAAAACATGTAAAACAATCATATAAAACACATGATGTCTAACCAATAACTAAAAAAAGATGGAAAAGACATAATCAATATATCAATGATTATTTAATGGAATTAAAATTAGAATCATTGAATCATCTATATCATTGAAAAACCTTAACCTTGTAGTCCAAAATATTTATACAACACTAACCACTAAATATATATCACACCTTTTAATCATAAATAAACCCATCATCAAGATGAGCCTATATATTTCCATGTAATATGAAATACTGAGAAAAATAACATAATCGATATACATACAACAAAATTAAAAATCTAGTAAAAATCGGTTTTCATGAACATTTATTGAATATCATCGTAAAAGAAAATAGTTATTGTAGACTTTTTTAGGATTGAAGAAAAACATAATTTCCCTTAAATTAATAGTGGCATAATTTTTACTGAATTAATAATAAAAATCATTGTGTTATGAAAACTATTATAATATACTGGTATAGACCCAATAAAAATAAATCCATTTAAATTACCAACTAAGAAAACCAACACCAAATACAAAAGCTCATTTAGAAGAAATAATCATCACAACTTTCATTTCATAAATCAATGAATGAAAATTCCAAAGATGATTAGAACAAAATATTAATGAATAAATACCTAAGACACTCCAAAATAATCTATATTTTGATAAAGGAATCTAAAAATAATCCCACAAACATCTTAGATGATCATCATTCAGTGCCCCAACACCTATATGAATGAGAATAAATTTCATATCTAAAAATACCTAATCATAGTTATACGAGGATTATAGATTGATTTCCAAACACTAGAAAACCATGAATTCTAAGACTCATCTTCTTTATATGGAAAATTGATCAACTAATTGATCAGAACATATATAATATAATAATAAAAATAATAATAATATTCTATATGTAGAGTTATATAAAGATATAATATATCTGAAATGAGAAGATAATGATAACTATGAGACCTCATTCAATTTCTTTAAAATATATATCATATTATAAATACAATAGTTGATCGTGGAACATGATAGAAAACATGAATTTAGTTCAATTACTATATGAAAAATATTTATCAACCACATATTAGTGTTCAAAATAAATACATTTATTCATGATTTCAAAAAAGATGTTTTTTTGGAAACTATCATATTACAACACAAAAAATTGGAAATAATATTACGATAAAAAAATGATATTCAAATGGTTTGGAAAAATTGTCAATTTACATCATAAATTGACAGTCACTATAATTGAGTAATATTTTCACAAAACACATAATATATTCAAGAATACCCAAATTTTATTTTCCACAAATTTTCTTGGTAATAGAAACCATGTATTCATGTATATGGACAAAAAATTTGGAGTACATTATAATAAGATAAAAATTAGGCATTATTTACAGTATCAATTAAAGGTGATAAATACATTATTATTAAAAATAGTAATTATATGATATCAACTAATTGTAGAAATAATTTGGAAATATATATATTATCTTAACCTTGAGAAATTCATTCCTTTTAATTTTTATTTACTATCACTTTTATTTCTCTTCAAGTCAGAATTAAAATTTTTCAATTAATATTGTGACTATTTAAGCCTCCCATAATTTTATTGAATCAATAGTATTATCTATGATGTTATTTAATAGATTTCAGGGAAACAATTTAAATCGATATAACAATAAACTCTTTATGAAACCCACAATACCTTTATTTTAATTATTTTAATTTCACATGATTATCTACAATACATTTTACATTACACATTATATTTTAATATAATGATATATGTAACTCTCTATAATAAAATATTCTTTCCATTAAATTAATTATTCCACATAAATTATGTTTTATAGTACCTACTTATTTTGATTATTTCTAATTGTAAATAGTGGCATTGAATAATTCCCCAAAACAACGTTTCAACGAAACTAAATCTTTTTTATGGCCACTGATTCCCTTAAAATTTTCATATTTAATAACTTAGCTGCTAAAAGCATCATTAATTATATAATATTATTCTATTTTATCATCCCTTTTAATACGGGATATGGGTTCTCGGTATACAAAACTATTTTAACTTCTTTGGCTGATATAACATGTTTTCTGGGTCACTTAGTGGTGAGGGATTAAATTATTTATTAAATTAATAAAGAACCAAACATATTTATTTGCAAAAATATTATCACAGGAATCATAATATTTTGTAACTAGTAATAAATTTAATTCATTCAATTATGATATATATATCAAAAAAAATATGTTTATCTTATAATTTAAAATTTAAAATTTTAAGAAGTCATTAAATGTATATTTAAAACAATAATGATCTTCTAGAAGGTCGACATTTTTAAAAAATACATATCCTATTATGAATCATTTAAATTAGACAAGATGTCTTTCCACGAATCCTAAAACAATGTGTGTAAAAAAATAGATAATATAAATACTCAAAATCCTACTCTGTTTTAATAATATATTAACAAATAATTTACTAAAACATGAGTTTAATATAACAGAAAAAATTTTCAATGAATATGATTGCAAATTATATGATAAAATATTCAAAATTTTACCTATATGAAAAATAATTAATTAGGTAAATTCCTACCATATATGGTAATGTTTCTAATGTGTATTATTTTTAACATCATAACAACATTTATAATAGAATTTGATATTTTTATTTTATTTTGGTATGGTGTTAAAATTTCTTTTCCTTTATTATTATCATGATTAATTTCTAAAAATATTTTTTTAATAAAAATTTAAAAATAATCCCACCTAAAATATATCAATCATATTTGTTTTTTTTATTTTCTATTATTTACATGAGTTCTAACTTATATTCACATAGTCACTAGGGATCATTATTTCTCTTATAAAAAATATTATATTTTTGAATAGTCTGATAGGGGTACAATTTTTTATTATAGTCAATGTATCTTATTTACAGTATTGAGATAAATTAAATATCTTATTTTTCATATTTATTTCATAAATTTCATATCATGACTTATTTTATATTTATCAATTAAATAAAATTATTCTTTTTATTATTAATGTGGTATTGAGTTCAAAAAATGAATTGTTTTTATTTCATGTAATGTGAGTCCAAAAATATATATTTTGCACTAGGAATTTGAAAATTTTCATATTAAATGATATGTTTAATTAGATTCATTGAGATAATAATCTTTTCAATTAATCATGTTCCATTATTTATATTAAGACAACCTTAAAAATTATTGGATTGCTACGAAACTTTCTAATAATAAAGATATCATATACTTAATAATATATTTTAAACCATAGAAGATTATATTTTATTTTATGAATAGAGTTATAAGAATATAATTATGACATACTAAAAAAGATATTTTAATTAACGAATTATAAAAAATTATTACTACATAATTACTTTAAAACAATTTATAATATTTATGTGTATTTCAATAAACCTGAATTGAAATTTTTAAGGATAAAAAAGTCAAATTTAAAGGTTTTGTTTAAAATATTTATTAACTCGTAATATAAATATATACAGAAACAAAATATTATATCTATATATATCAATAGTCCCTTAAATGGGGTTGTCGTACTTCTATAATATTTTTATGGGAATGATATATAATATTTATGTAGTCCTCACATGTGATAGAAACTTTCACAAACATATATCAAAAATTAAATATGGTTCGTCTGATCCATATAATCTGGGAATAAAACATTGTTTTTACTTTATACAAAAACCCAATTATATTATTTGAAATATAATATTTTTTCATTGATATATTATGAAATACTCACTACAAATGACTAATACCAATAGATATTTATAGACATAAATTATATTTTTTGGTAAATATGAGTAATTCAAACAGATATTAAGATTTATTGGTATTAATTTTAATTACCGACACAAGTTTCTACCAAAAGATATATCTGTTAGCACTTATCATTCAATAATGACAAATCTTATACCAACAGTTAAATCTATTTCATTATCATACTAATAACAATGATATTTTTACCAACACATGAATTTGTTTGTAATAATAACAATTGACAACAAATCATTTACCAATAGAAAAAATTATTACAATAAACCATTCAAAAAAATTGACAACCAATAAAGAGAACTCAATTTCTTATTTATTATTATTTTTATTGCAAAAATCAATATCCAGTTTTTACAGTCTTATTAAAAATATATCATTAAATGATTTCAATTTTCAATTTAAAAAAACATCAATAGTATTTATATTTTATATTTTCAATTTAAGAAATTGGATGTCATTTGATATTTTATTTATTAGATTTTATTTTTAAAAAACATCAATCAACATTAATTATCCTCCCTCCTCTATGAGATCTACCCCACTAACTCCGACGATGTCCCTCAACATCACACCATCCATCAACTCCTCCTCCTCCTCCTCCATGACCCTCTTCCTCATATGCATCCATCGTCGCATCCTCTGTCACTCTCCATCGACGCCAACCTCCTGATCTACGACCCATGTCGCCTCCTCCGCAACCCTCCAACTACGCCACCACCCCACTCCATTAGGATACTATGCACCATCCATCGTCTTTCAGAACCCATTGTGTCATCATTTCCATCCCTTTCAGATGACTCCCTCCAACCTCAACCTTCCTTGATAAACCCCTTATGTCCCCAACCTTCCCCGCTCGACACTCACTGTTCCCGAAAATCCCCTCTTAACCCTCGCCTTCCCTACTTGACCCTCCACCATTCAAGGCCTTCCCTATGTGAGCACACCAGTGTTGTGTTCGACCTCGCCCTCTAGTTTAATTGATCGACTATGAGGTAATATCTACAACAGTTGAATATGTGTTTTCTTTCAAATGATTCCTACAATGGGTTGAAGAATATGATCAGTATGGGATTAATTTGGGATATTTGGTTTTGGTAAGTCTTGTAGTTAGTTTTTCAGTATTTTTTATGTATGTATCAGTTATTCCAAAATAGATTGACTATTGATCAACCCATCATTACCAGTATCCACTTCAGATACTATTTCTTATATACAAATTTGATCATCCACTCCATTCTCCCTCAATACCAACTCATGTTCATATTTCATTATAAACCCACTATTATCCTTTTAAAAATACCGAAACACATTTCTCAAATGATTTCCACTTTCAATTTTTTTTCCTATGCATTGTCGGTATAATTGGGATTAGATTGCGGTGTTGGAAGCATAACCAGTGCCCAATATGAGTCTACAACGTGAGGGATTTCATGGATGCATGATTGTATGAATTTCTATATGAAGGTATAAAATATTATAATTAAATTCTCATGTTTATGAGAGTGGGTTACATGTCCTTCATCTGGATTGTTTTTTCTTAATGATCTAGATTTCTTAATGGTTTTTACTACATTTTGAAATTGGGATGGTTTATTTGTGGGGGTTCCCAGTAAACCCCTAATCATGGTAAATCATGATATTAAAATATTGAATTGGAAGGTTATCTTCTATTAATGGGGTCACCATATCATATGAAATATCATTTGAAAAGTAGTGCCGTTTGAAATTGAAATCATATTTACTATATTATATTGTGTGTTTTTTACGTGATATATCATGGAATGTTATTTTTATATCATGTATTTAAATAAAAAATATTTTTAAATTATGTTATTTGTGTGCTCAGAATGTTGGTCTTGATGGTGCATGCCTAAAGTTAAGGGAGTTAGGTCAGGTGCTTCTTCAAACATTGCAAGGTGGTCCACTGAAATCAAAGGGGTGATGGTGAATATGTGCTTGTTCCGATACACTATTGTAGATAATAGTTCATGTGAAGTGATTGGGATTCCACAACAGTGATGTCTGATGTTTGTGAGAAATATATTCCAGATAAAGTTCCATTGAGTTCCATATAATGTATATTAGTGTTTGAAATTGTTTAAAGATTTTTGGGAGCATCTTGTATCGTGATAATGTTTTAACATGTACTTAAATTAAATCTGAACATTTTTTTCATATAATTTCCTAGTTTATTAGTTTATTATATATCATAATTTTATAAATAATTCATTTGTTGGTGCTTCATAATAAGTTAATTTTATAACTATTTTTTAATAAATATAATATATGATAAATTAAAAAATATAATATGAAATTATAAGGGAAATAAAAATGTATTATTTTTATTAAAATTAAATTTATAAAAAAATATTATATGTTGGTAATATTATTTCCATATGATGGATTTGACACCAAAACATGTCGTTAAACACTTTAACCAACATACATATTTCTTGTTGGTATTATTATAATTGCAACAAAACTATTTAATCTATCGCAAAAACATATAACAATAGAGTTTATACCAAAAGTTTTGTGACAGGGGCATATATGTTGGTAAAACCTTTTAACAAAAAAAGAACTTTTACATACAGATATGCCCCCATTGGAAAAAGTGTAAGATTTTGTAGTGAATGAGATTACAAAAAACTGGAAAATTATCTTGTCTTTTTTTAGCATTATTACTCCCACCAAATTCAAAATAATTATAAAAAATACATTAAAATAATGATTTATTATATCAAATGGAAAAATATTTTGAAAGAATTTGACAAAATTTAGAAGCATATTTTTATATTTTATATTACATTATTTGGGGATCACTTATAATTTTTAACCTAAAAAACACTAAATATGATGTTAAATTATTTGATTCGAACTACATATTATAACATATAATTTCTCAATATAAAATTAATTCTAAAAATTTTATTTTACTAATTAAAATATAATTTCATATATATATATATATAATAAATTATATAATTTTAAATACATTTACTATATAAATTTGGATTGTATATTCTATTTTTCAGAATATTTTATAGAATAAATTAATATGACCATTCAAAAAATGATTTTAGTGTTTTCATATGGATTTTTAAATCTTTTGAAAATTTAAAAACATGTGATGGAAATGTCTTAAATTACAAACCTAATAATTATCCATTACAAATGAATTTATAGATGAAATTTTTTACATATTTGGTGCATATTAAAAAATATTTTATTTTTTGTATTCCAGAATGATTCCATTATTTCTAAGTAATAAATTGTAGAAAATATTATCTATAATATGTATAAACCGCTAGTATTTTATGATAGAATATTATACTCGTTCGCAAATACCAACCGTTACACTAAGCCAAAATAGAGTATGAAAAATATTTATTCTAGTATGACCATTATATAATAAAATTTAAATATGAGAGTATGAATGGAATTTAATGAAATATTAAATATATATAATGATATTAATAAATAAAAAATATTACGAATAATTCATTTTAAATAATCACAACATATTTCGTAAAGTCATTTTACAAATCAAAAATACATTTTCATTAAAAATTATTTTTTTGTGTATATTATATTGAATTTATAGAGCTTATGGAAATATAATTTTATAAAATCGTTATTTATTTTTAAACTATCAGGTAAAAATTATCTTAGAGTAAATTATAATATTTTTTTATTTTTTTATTTTTTCAATAAATTGTAATGGCTAATTATTTTTACTGAGAATTGAATTTTATTTTAAAAGAATTAAAATTAATTAATTTTTAAATACTATAAATAAAAATAATTTATTAATCATAATTCAATTATTATTTTTTGGAAGTAATTTTATATGACGATTATTTAAAAACAATATTTTTTATATAAAAAATATTATTTTTGAAATTCTAATATTCATCATGTGTTGTATGTTTAATTTTAAAAAAATTATTCCACATATGTTTCTTAATAGGTAAAAATGTATTACATATTCTTAAATAAGATTTCTTAATTTACTAATTAGTTTGGTTTTTTTCTTTATGAGTAGTAATTATTAAATTTTTTACCACCATGAACATAAAATGTTTTAATTAAGGCTAAAAATAATGCCATAAAAAATATAATTTAATTGGAACACATGTATTTATATAATATTATTTCTATCTTAAATAAATTTTCTTCCAAAATTCAAATATATGTCCCTTTTTATCATGCCATGATTTTGATCATTATAATACATTATATAAATAATGGTAAAACATTATTCTCTTTGTCTTATTATCATTTAATTTTTTACAAATGGATAATGAAAATTTATTTCATTTAAAAATATTAATTTTAATGAAATTATATTTTTACAAATCATGATAATTTATTAATAAATTTTAGTGAATAATTAATTTCCTTAAATACCTACACAACTCCGATATAGTGTTTTTTAAATTATTGAAAAAATTAAAATTGATAATTTTAAAATAGAAAAATTTCATATGATTTGAATGTATTTTTGTGATAAATTAATTATATTTTAAAAATATAAATATTATAGTGTGATAGTTAACTATATTTTAACTCACTTTTTTTATTGTACTTTTAAAAGTTTAACTGAATATATAGTTACAAAGTATATTTTAATGTTATTTTATAATAAATAAAATTTTATTAAATGATTTAACACTCAAAAATTAAATTTTCGCCAAATTTATTGAAAAAAGGTATAAAATATCAAAAATTGTCTCTTTATGGTTATTTTCAATTTTATAGAAAATTTAATGACCCATAATTAGTAAAACCATCAGTATTATGGTAAATGTGAAAAGGGTTAATAGTGGGTCAAAAAAATATAATGGTAACAATATAATATAAATATAGAAAAATATAATTTTATTAAATTATTTAGAAAAATACTAATTATATATTTTAATCTAATCCTTTTTTAACAATTTTATTCTAAAAATTAATTTATATTAAATTAAAACATTGAATAATTCAAAGACTATCACTCCCCTCTATTATAAAATAGAAAATCCTCTTCACTTTTTTCCTCAATTAGAAATAATATTTCTCATCCATACCATACCAAAATAAATTCCTCACATACCTAAAAATGTTCTAGAATATTTTTCCATATCTCAAATCCATCCTAGGAAATCATTTTGTGTTAACCGTAACAGGTTTTCTGAAGAAGTGGTGTAGTTTTTAACAAATCCATTTCATTGTATTTAATGTTATACCTCCTAGAAATCATCATAAAATAAGTTGAAATAGTAATATTGGTATCATAAATATAATTAGAAGTTAATATTTTATTACAACAACTTACATCAATCTAATGTTCTGTCAAATTGAAAAATTAAACCATCGATCTTTTGTACGGTGGATTATTGTATCACAAAGTTATGCAATTCATTTTCCACCAAAACCACTTATGAATAGTTGTAATGATTTATTATATATATATTTATATTATTATTACTAGCATATTTATCATTTGTATAAGATAATATATGATTTACTTTCTAATCTCTCCATTCACCAAAAAATGATACATTCGTTCACGAGTTCGTAGACACCACAATCTCTATGAAGAAGTAAAACGTTTTTCCATAACCACCTCCCATTTATAATACATATAATTATATTAAAATAAATAATATCATATTAACGATATAATTACAATTTTTCCAAATATAATGTAATTATTACCTTATTTTTATAATGGTCATTGAAAAATGGAAGCATTATTTATAAGTTCATATGACCAACTGTCTCGATGATTGTAACGAACCTCATTGTTCATGAATACCATTAACAATTTGTTTGAAAAAATTAATTTATAAATAAATATGAGAATTATTTCATTTTAATTATTCTATATATGACACAATAATTTACTCTTTGACTAATGTCATTCAACCAAAGATCATTTACAATGATCACCAGAATATCAAAAAAACATCCCACATAAAATTAAATAATTGTGTTATAAAATATACAATGGTAATAAATAAATTAAAAATGAATAATAGACATGAAAATACATCATAATAATTTAAAAAATAAATATAACTCTATTATTTTAGATTAAAAATAAGGTACATTATGATTCAAATTGAAGGCAACAGACCTTCTTTTGAAAAAGGTAATTCTAAATATTCCCTTCTAATTATTTTTCTTCCGTGTTCGTCTATTCAAAATTATGTTATGGATATATTTATATAGACATAAATTAATTATAATGTAAATTTTATAACTCTTTTTACTGTCTTTAAAATTATTTGAAAATGATTATTTTTCAGAATATTTTTAAATTCTTCATTAAAGGAACGTAGAATTTTTTATTTTAACATATACGATGACAAAAACATTTCCATAAAAAGGGTTATTTGGTATTTTAATTACTTTATAATCATAAATTATTTATTAAAAGAAAACCTTTCATTACCGTTGATATTGGAATTGTAGTTTTAAAAAGTAGGTTTAAACAGATAGCGAAGTATCAACATATAAAGATCTAATCATACCGTTGAAATGAATATTTTGAAAACTGAAATATTTTATGTTTTATTATTATGTTATGGTTCATTGTGATTGTTTATTACGGACAGTGTTTATATTATAATCTAATTATCAGTAATTTTATGATTTCCTTCCAATTAATTAGGTAATACATATATTATATGTTTTGAGTGTGGGTTATTCTATGTGTAACCTTGATTGTTATTTTTTAATGTATTCTTCAATCAATTTGAAACCATGATGGTCACTTCATCATTCATAGTGATATTAAAATGATGCATATCATTAACTAAATTATTTATCTATACTTACTATGATACTTATAGAAGTTATATCTTTCTAAAAAATTAAATAATTTTTAATGATTGTTAGGAATACATTATTGTTTTTGAATTTCCAATAAGTTTAATTATGAAATGTTTTCTAAAATAAAATGGGAATAGAATTTTATTTCATGGCGATAAAACCATTTTTTATAAACTAGAAGTATGTTTTTAAAAATGAAATCTCTTATGAATATACATGGACAATCATTTTTCATTATTTTAGTGTCCCTTCACAAGTTTTTTAGTGATAATACCATATTTTAAAAAAATTATATGGTTTTAATGACATGTATGTTAAATAATGAGGTAAAGATGGAAATTATAAAGATTTTTCTAGGAAAGAATAATCTTTATATTTTAATTGTTTTTTATGAGAAAAATGTAATATAAGTGGAAGTATACACATTGTGATGTAATATATTTTTATGTAGGGGTGATGAACTAATTATATAAAACTATAAACCTAGAACATCTTTTGGAATAAATGAAAATGAATTCATTTCTATATGAATTATAATATCCATTGCTTAAAGACATCTCGTTATAATTGGTACTACAACAATGTTTAGATAGCTTTATAGAATATAATGATTTTTTTTAGAATAACTTATGATTTAATAATACCATAATTGGATAATAATTATATTTATGATCATAAGTTCAAAGGCATAAAAACATTTTTTAGGATTTATGTGAAGATATTTTAATGTAGTTAATGATATTTTAGGAGATGTTTTATAAGGTTGAGCTATATATAACCCTTGGGTTTAATGTGAAGGATTATTTTAGAAGAATAATATTATTATTTTTTGATGTATGATTAAATGAAAATTATAATAATTGAGGCTAAAATGTGTTTAAATTTTTAATTTATTATGGTTATTATTTTTTTAATTAAATGTTAAAGAATTATAGATTTTATATGGTGTTGTATTTTCAAGAACCCTTTTCCATTAATCATGTAATATTTAATTTTATATTTAAATGATGTTATTCTTTAAGGATTAATGAATGTTCCTCATCTTGAAAGGAAAACTATATCACACATACTATTTACAGATTCCATCTGTTTTAACCATCATAATTATGAAAAAAACACGATCAAATGATTTTGAACAATTTTTGAACATCCAAATATCATATAAGAAAATATTTGATCTATAAAACACCATTTAATTTCTCTAAAATTTATATGGATCATGTCATCTATTTTATTTGTTTTCAAAATCTTATCTAATCTACCTCTTTTATAATTGGGAATATTACGATGGACTTGAAAATTTATTTACTAGAGATATTTACATCATGATAAAATAAAAAGGGTATATAAATATCATAACGGAAGCCCCTAACATTTGGATTTAATGTATGAATATTATTTATATTAATGGTTTGAATAATTATTAAGATGGTATTGATGAATCAGATGAATATATTTCATATCATTGAGTAAGATTATAAAAAATTTAGTTTTTTGATGAAGAAGATGAATGAAGAATGTGTTACCTAATATAATTTTGATATATTATAATTATTAAATGATTAATTAATCATTAAATAATATATTTTAAAAAAATGAAAAAAAAATTATTTAAAATTGATACCTTTGAAAAGTGGTGTCACAAAAATATGGTAATTTTTCTTTTCAAAAACATTGTTCAGGATATATGATAATCTGATAAACTAACCTTTAAGTTAGTAATTTTATGATGATAGTCATTATAAATTAATTTATTTCTTTTGAAAAATGATATGAATAAAACACTATTCAGGTTTTAAAGGGATGTGATGATTAATTAAATATTAATGGATAATAATTAAATTTGTTTAAAATATTATAAGAATTATTCTAATTTCATTTTACTAAAATGTACATCGAGTCACATCAAGCATGGCGGTTGTTTATAAACCAAAATTGAAGCATGAGAATGGAGAAATTCTTCTTAATGGGATACATGATGTCATATTTAGAATGAAATATTTTTTTAATGATGTGATTTATAAAGAATAATTTCATTTTGGGACAATATGTTTTATCTTAGAGATAACCATTGAATTGAGAAGTTATTTTTTGATTAGGTGGATCTCTATTTTGGGAATATAATATGATATTGGTAAACATGACATTACGGGATTATATTTGAGGAATGAAGGTTGAATTTTATTTTTGAAACATATATGATATTATATATCTTTATGAAGATTTATAAAGTTTATAGGAATTATTATCAAATTTTTTGAGACTATATGATTAGGTCATATAAATTTTTGTGTATATTACATTATGGGTGCCTAGTTCTTGTAGGATATAAATATTAAATTAATCTAATAAATTAATACCAAATCCTTAAGACTATTGTTTCTCAATTATATTCTAGAATATTTTGAAGGGTATTAAGTCTAATCATTTAAAAAATGATATAAATTTAAATTTGGGTCTTCTTGGTGAAGCTTTCATGATTATTGTTGAATATCATCATAAAATGGTTTATTTATTTTGTTTATTATCTAATCTTATGATAAAAATATTAGTTTTGGGTATTTTTCTAGAGTAAATACAAATATATTATTAACATTTTTTGGAATTATGTTATCTACTATAAAAACCTTTTAGTTCTTCTGGAAAAATTATTTCCTATTTAATACTCGTTATTTAAAATAAAAAAGATATATCTATGGATCTTGATTAAGAGTTGAAATTCTACTTATGATGTTCTTATATTTCCATAATACCTTTATCTATATTCTAAAGGAATTTATTGACTCAATGGAAATGATCTTGAAGCAAAATGGTAATCCTATTACCTTCTTTTCTCATGAACTGATAGTGTTTTCCCACCTCATTGGTTTATGTTATTGGGGTTGTTAAATTTATTGAGATTATTTAATTTCTTGTGATAAATGATCTATGTATCTATCCATAATTATTTGAATATTATTATTTTTTAACATGTAATTGTTTTCACATTCCACTAACATTTTCCTATCTGTAAGACTAGTTCTGTGTTATTGCAGATGACATTCATATTTACCTTTCCCAATTTTCAATCGAATGTTTTATTAACCATATTTATGATGTGAGATTTCAAAAAAAAATAGATGAAATAACATTGATTAATGAGGAGAATTTTGATTTATAAGGGCTAAATTTTTTAAATTATGGATAATGTACCCCATGATATTTTTAAAAAATTATGTTCCATAGCATATAGAATATACAATAATAAATCTAATGAAACCATGAAATATTATTATTTTAATATGACTATTTTAAACTAGCTATTAAATAGGTGGGTATAAATAGGATTTATTTATTTGTTAAATATACATATTGTTCACACACTTTAAATATCTTCTAAAAAATTCTTATTAAATAACATGTGAATATTTAGGAAAGATATTTTATACATTAGAAATAAATTTTTATCAAAAATGGTTTTTAGTTCTTTTGTATGGGTATAATATTGTAATATCTTACAAAATTTTTAAATGGTATTTTATAAAAAATATATTATTTTTTAATTAAAATTTTAAAAATTGGCTTTGAGTGAAATTTTTATATTTCGGTAAAAAATATGAATTTTCAATTAATAGTGAATGATATTGAATATTATTAAAGAACATATTTTATGTGAAAGTACTATTTGTAAAAATAGACATTTGATTAGTTATAAAATTAAATTATACTTTATTTATTAAATATAGACTATTTATAATCATTAAATAAATATTTTACTAGGATTTAGTATAATATCATTTTTGTACATAAAAATAAATTTTTTTGACAAACTGTTTTCCATCACATTTGGAATGATTATTTATAAGTGATATCATTTCACTTATATATTTTGATTATTGAAATATTAAATCCATATTTTGAATAATTTGGTATATAATTTGTGAATTATTTACCTATTGTTTTTACACATTATAAATATTAATCATTGCAAATGTTTCTACCATGGTAGAGGTAAAATGTGTTTACTAAGGGTAAAACTATTGTGTTAATAAATATAAATTAATACTAAGATAATTGTTAATTTAATTAAAAGAGAATATTTCATCCATAAAAATACAAATTTTGAATATATTACATATTTTCATTTCTCCATGATTGTTTTCATCATTGTACATTAGGTAATGAAAAGAATAAAATTCCATTCAGTTATTTTATTATCATTAATTTTTTGACATATATATAAACATAAAGTGTGTTTAATTATAAATGTTAATTTAAAAAAATTATTTACCTAAAATTATATTTATAATATTTATTTTATGAAATATTTTTATTAATTTCCTCTACAATAAAGATAACTTATTTATAAAATTAGTATAAAAATATATAGATTGATTTTAGAAATGATAAAATAAATATAAAAAGAATTAATTTCTATGTTCTATGATTGTTTTATGAACATAACATATTAGAAAGGCTTTTATGAAATATATTCGAATCTTAGTTTTTCATTTTAGAAATAAAATTAAAAATAAATTATTTGTTCCAAATTTGACATTAAATTTTTATAATAACACATAATATTTTATTAAATATTTGAAAACACCAAAAAATATATTCATAAAAGTGATTTAGATATGATTTAAAATACCAATTACGGTCTTGTTATGATCTAATTGCTCATTTATAGAATCTTTCTTAACCCCTAAAATATAAAATCATTATTTCTATGTTAATTGTAATACGAGTTGATGTTGGGTTAAAAAAAATATAATTATTAAAATACAATATAAAAATATCCAAATATAATTTTATGAAAGGATTTATACTCATCCAAATATTATATTCTTATATTTTCAATTTTTATTCAGTTTAATATGAAATCAAATTTATATAATTTTAATATTTTATTAAATTCTACGATAACCCCTCCCTTATTTAATATATGTGAACGTCCTGTCCTCTTTTATTCACTTACCCAAATCCTTTTTCATCTGAAAACCCCACCAAAATAACTTCATTCCATTGTAAAAAAATTATATCTTAATGGTTTGGTTTTTTTGGGAAAATAGATAAACAATAGTATGTTTTCAATTTGTGATGTAATAAATATATATATATAATGGTGAGGGAATAATTCTATAAACTGTAAACCTAATATATGTTAGAAAATATATGAAATTTAATTATTATCTAATGAAACTAGGATAGATATAGATTATATTATTTCCCTTAAAATATATTATTTCTTATAAAATATTCCTGTTAGTTACTTATATTTATTTAATCCTTATTATTTAGAAATGATCATAAAACTAATTTATTAATATCAATATTTATTCTATAATCTAACGGCCAATAAAATTTAGTAAAATTATTTACAATTATTTATATAAAATTTATTCAAATTTTTATGTATTTATACTCACATTTTTTGAATTACATCATCTATATTATTTTTTTCAAAATTAAACATTACTAAGAGTATAAAAAAAGCCTTATTGGTGGAATTATATAATAAATATCAACAAAAGATCATTTTTTTAAATGGACCACTAAAATAATCAACAACCCTCGGTGTTTTTCCTATTAAAATATACATTCATATATATGTAGACTTGACACAACTTCATATCATTAACTACAAAATATCTATTCCTCGCATACTATAATATTTACTATACAATGTTAGTAAATGACCGTTATTATTTATTTCATAAAAAATCGTTTAATGTTGAATTATAAAAAATAATAATATCCCATAATTTTTGGGATTTATTGAAAAAACAATCATAATTAATGAAATATTGAAATTGATCTAACGGGAAAAGATTACCTCCTAATCTGATATAGTGCTCAAAATTTATTTGTGAGACAAATAAAATTTCAATTCATTTTCACAATAGAAATCTGAGACATAAAAAAATAAATTTTACTAATAATGTCAAAAAAATGAACCTTTCATTTCTGGTTCCTGCTTGATTAGAACTGCATAGTTGATGTTTATTTATCCTATAGTATTTTCAATGTTGGGTGACATACTTGGATGTTTCCTTGGTATTGTGTAACAGCTGAAAAATAAAACAAAAAGAAGATATTTTGGCCCTTGGGGATAATTATAATTCTGATAAGAAAACCAATTGGATTATAACAACCATTGTACTAGAAAGAAAATCATGTTATTATAGGAGACCAATGGTGTCACTTAACAAAGATCATGTCCCATGGATGTTTAATAAAAAATAATGTTATCATAGTAAATCCTAACAAGAAATTTAGTGAACCCTAACGAGTTTCAGGTGAATATTCCACAATGATTGTGTTTTGATTTCATGGTGGGGATAGTGTTACACCACAATAAAATTGGGTCAAAAATATTAATGTTTGTACCCAAGTCAATATGGTGACACATTAATTATGGGATCAAAGCTGATTAGAAACCCACAGTTAAGTGTTCTCATCTTTGTGTAGCTATCATGATTGGTGACCTTTAAGGATGTTTTCTTGGTATCATATCCAGTACAAAGCTATATGGGTGTTTAAACTATGTGGGTTTGGGGTTTGTTACCCACGATGAGGGTGTTGTGCTTTTAGGGTGGGGCTTATGAGATTCCTAGAAAATTGATACATAAAAGACAAAATTTCACTAACCTTTTCATTATGGTCTAGATTTTATATAGATATTTCCTAATTATAACATCATTGTTAAATGTTTTTGTCGAGTATTAGTATCTAGGATGGGTGACAGCATAGGAAGTTTCCCTAGGAACGTTTGGGTGAGGAAACCATACACTAAAATAATATGTATTGGTCAAGGGGGAAATTTATTAGTTCTATTTGTAATCCATGTGGATAATAACAACTGGTGTAATAGAATGGATACCATGTTATTATAGGAGAATCATGGATTCAATTGACTAAGTTCATTGATCATGGATTTCAAATCCTGATAATATTACCCTTCATAATCCAAATAGACTAATGTTGCAATATTAATTTCCCAAAAATCAAATTATAAAATTTCTTAGCCTCTATATTACATGCCCCATTAAAAACTAGTCAACCTAAAAAATAATTTACAATTATAATAATTTTAAAATACCCTAATATGTATTTCCTTCACTTCAATATTATTTATTAAAACAAATTTACACTTCAAATATAATAAGTGAAACATAAAAGAATCCATGTTATAATATACACATTTATGTTTCCCTTCCATTTGTTATTTTATCAATTCTATAATGTTTCAATGTATTCACAATTATTGAATGACTCACATAGGAAAGGATTTTTATCTATGATCCAGAATTTTTCCCTTATATCCTAATGAATTCATATAATTCATAATGTTGACAATATATATATCAATAATATGAACATTTACATGGTAATACATTTAATGTTAGGATATATACATTATATCATGAACCCTCTTTCTAGACAGTGGTAGTGATCAGAAATAAGACACATATCTATTGTAATTTTATAGACGTTATTAGGAATTATTTCCTTAATAATGCATCTTATATTATATGGTGTTATACTGATTGAAAATATTGAGAAAATTGAAAAAAAAAATTATTTTTGAATAAAATTACATTATTCATAAGTAAAACCCATGAAAAGTTAAAACCTCGCAATGGGAAAAAAATATAAAACAAATATTATAGTGATATGATTCTGATCAATCTAATATTGAAGAATCCTCACTCCCATGAGAATAAGTAATGAAATGAAATAGAATAATTGTAAAAAATTAGAATCTTTGAAAAGGAAAACATATAACCTTTGGTGGAATCCTAGTGATTTCCTTGATTCAATATATTTTTATTTATAGTAGATAATATGATAGTGGGAGTGGAAATGTTAAAGTTATAATAGTACCCTAACCATCAAAAATAGTAACCAGGTGGTTTGGAATTGTTACATGGCCATTGCAATAGTAATTGGATATCTAAATTATAAAATTTAAGATAATTAAAATTTATTTTTTAATATATTTATTAACGTTATAAGAAATAAATAACAATATTAAATAACTCAATGTAAATAAAAGAACATTATTAATATATTTTATTTTAATGTTTTTCATAAAAATCATACTAATATAAATAATATATTATTAACTATATTAGAAAAAAAATTATTTTTTTTGTAATCACTAAAAAAAATTCCAATGGGGGATTTTTTTCTTCTTCTAAAATACTTTAATTTTTATTTAAATAATAAAAATAAAGTCTTATTAACTAATAAATTTTTAAAATGCATCATTCATGATGTAATAATTACTAAATAATATCATAGACTTATGGATCAACCAAAACCAGGTTTAATTACTTAAATAATAATCAAAATTCAAATTTTGAACCTATAAAATCATTTTCTTGATTCAAATATCAAAAACTTTCCCATAAAATATCAATTTTTCATTTTCCCCAATTTCCTTTAAATAATATACTCAATTAATTTTATAAATAGGATAAATACCCAAATATATTTAATTTTATTCATATATTAATAATAATATGATAAAAAGTAACTATTAAAATCGCTTCATTAGATATAGAGATTTATTTAATATTTTCTTTTTTGAAAAGACCCATATCCTCAAGTATAAATAACTCCTCTGCCTCGCCTTGGAAATATACTACTAAATAAATTAAAAAAATAAATAATATTCCCAAACCCTCCATCTCAAGCACATTATAATCTATATAGGCGTTCAAGAGTAATACATCTTCAAATATCAAGGAATTTTTGTGTCGTCCAAAAGAAGAAACAACCATACAATGGTATGTTATCATAAACCCTTATCTCATTTTACAATTCTCTTCCTCTTCACACCAATTCCTTTCATAACTAATTCTTAATATATCAATTAGAAATAATTTTACCATTATACTAATGATACTGACCGAATAAAATGATTATATTTACGAAGTATTGATATTTCAAAATTCTCTTCCTCTTCTGTTGAAAATATCTTATCAATGGCCAGTTAAATTCCTAGGAGGAAGTTTCCAAACCTTTTCATATAACAAAACAAATTGATAAATATAATTAATTTTTAATAATATATAAACATATAAATAAATTTATTTCTATCATTATCTATTTAATATCAATAATATTTACATAAATATTTTTCAAGATGATTAAATCCAAATGAGTAGATAAATTTTAAGGAGAATGTCATATCAAAACGTTTCACCACTAACAAAGTGAAAAACATATAAAATAAAATGAGTATAAATTGTTAATAGTGAGAAAATGGAAATAATTCACTTCTTGTTTATTTTTTAAAATATTAAGTATATTATTTAGGAGGGACAAAAGAGGTGAAACAATGTGGGGTTTCTTTTAAGGGAATTATTCTCCTACTCTTATCCACTCAAGAACCCTCTTTGTAGTATTCCTATAAAATATTGAATTATATATTGCAAATAAGTTTTTATTTAAACCATTATTACAAAAATAATGTTTTTGAATTGCGATATCTTTATTCACCCTCATTAGGACTCTCTTTAATCCATGTTATGTACATTCATGATGTGAAATTGATTTCTAGAATTTCCTTATTTTACATGAAATGTTTTCAAGTTGTGAGTACACAAACCCCTTCCTTACGCATGGGTTTTCACTTACTTTTAATCATAATTTATTTATTTGGTGATTTTCATTTATTAAAATTACATTATACATTCATGAGTCAAATTGAAGTAATGTTAAATTATTTACGAACATATATACACATTGATTTTATGTGAAACCCATTTTTTTATTTTCCATATTTTATTGATTAAATGTGTTATTATGATCTTTTTGGGAAAATGAATTAATAAATATAAAGGGTGGACCCATATTGATCTATATTTCATATTTCAAATTAAAAATCTCATGATATTTCATATATTATGATATATTGGTAAATAATGATAGTAATTATGATTTGTGAAACCATGTGGGAAAATGTAGTGATATGACTATGAATGTCCAAATTTACATGTCAGTCATATTTATATATTATGCATCATGTGCGTATGATTTTGAGCTCATATTATTCCTTGTTTAATATCATTGTTGATACTTCATCTTCAATTTCCTTATGGTATTCTCTTTTAGGTCATTATCCAAACCCCTTTCTTCTCATGTTGGTCCCTCTTTTGTGAGATGAATTAAATGTAATAATGGGTGAACTGATAAAAAACAATTTCAAGTGGAGTTGAAGTTTGTTTATAATATTCATGTATAAAATTTCTAGTTTACATGAATGTAAACTATAAAATATCATGCATGTTATTATGTGTTGTACCATGTATGGAATGTTTTTTATTTTATAAAAAATGAGATATTCCATATCTAACATGATCCACCACCTCAAATAGGATAAAATATAATGTTGATATCTTACTTCACCTATCAAACAATAAATTTTTTCCCAGAATAAACTCATAATAAAAAAATATATCTAACTGAAAAATTAATAATATCCACCATCATTCCTCAATGAAATTATTTTTAATTTAATAAATCCCTTTATAGATAATAATCTAGAACTGTATTTTAATATCATAAAACACCACTAATATAACTATCCATTCCTCACTAACCTCATCTCAATATTACATAACATAATAGATCCACCCATACAAATATTTATAAGGTTCTAGGACAATTATATAATGATAATTGTTTTAATATTATTCTTCAAATGGAAAAAAATACACATGACCCTCCAAAATTAAATATTTTTTCCTTTTTCATATCATGTGACGTTTAAAATTTTTTGTTTTGATGGATTATCAGTTAGTGGAAAATGGTGTTTTGAATAATTAATGCATACTAAAAACATTAGTAAATACCCTAAAAAGCTATCTAAAAAATGCTGAATTATTATTAAAAACAATATTCTTAAAAATTCATGATGCTTCACCTCCTTCATCTTAGAGTTCTCATTAATCAATTAACTAACTAAATTCGCTAATCAATAAGAAATGAACTAAAATTTTCACTATATCTATAGTACACAAAATATAAACAAATTCTATCAATGTACAATTGAATATAATAAATATTCCATTTAAATATCTTACCATTTCTTGTATGGAATATCTAAAGGATATAAATAATCATGTCTACTGTGGTTTTGATCATGAAGACCAAGAAATTTGTGAGTACAACTATATTGGAATCCCCCAATGAAATATAAACCAATATCCTATAAATAAAATTTTATCCAGTTCTATAACTAATAATGTATTATGCATATTGAAAATTGTTATCACATTTTATTATTCTTTAATAAACCACATAAATCTGTAAATTCATGATGAAAAAAATAATATAAATATATTCTTCAACACATGATAAATTTTAGAATATCCAAATGGGATATCACATATCACAATACCATGAATATCATCCATCATTTTAAATCAATTAATATCATATCTAATTGGATACATAGTCCATTAGTAATCTCATTTTCATAGAACATCAGACATAACCCTTCATGGGGTTTTCGAGCCACTGTTCCCATTCCACACCTCAAATACACATGGATATTTGGATCTCGAGTTCATGTCCCACACTCATTATAACATATGGGTCTAGACCACCATTTCTAGCACCTCATGGGTAATTGTAGAATCATTTCATGTCTCGTAACCCATTTATCAATCAATAAAATATATATTGTATATCCATTTTAAAATGGTTAATATTCCTTAACCCACTCATCAACATTTCATATCATGGTATACCATTTGAATTATCAAAACAATTGTGGTCCACAAAATTATTTACATGTAAATAATACATTTTTATTCATTTAAACCATTTATATACATTTATTGACACAACCCATTAAATTTTTAAGGTTATCCCAAAACATCCATTATTCCAACTATTTATCAATTCCATAACTCAATAATTAACCAGTTATATGATCCCATTTAATTTAAAAAATCAACAAATCCAATATCCCATAATTTCCATAATCACCTAATTACATTAATTAATTAACAAAATAACTAATCAAATTTAACCCATTCAATCCTCACATTTAAATCCAATTTAATATAACAAAATTACATATGAAATTTCCCATTCATGGAAACTAAAATTGTATAGTTACATAAAAACCATTATAGCAATATTATGGGATTTAAAATTTATACCACCCACAACATGATCGTTTACAAATACATACCAACGAAAATCACCAAATTGATGGGGTACATTCCTGATATTACCAATGTATGATATGTAGTTCCAAAACCTAGATCTAAAACCAATAGTATTATATCTATGAAAATTAAGACCAATATCAATTATAAATGGAGTAAACCATCCATTTAAATGATGAGACAATGACTGTAAAGTCGGAGTTAATCAATCAGGATGATATTTCTTATTAGGATAGGTATATATTTATAAAAACTATCATTGATTCTCCATGATTGGATTTTAGAAGGCCTTAGAATCCTCCTGAGAGCCTTAAAAATGAGAAAATTTTTTAAGGTTCAGTGCGGTTAAATAAGGGTGAAGGATGGGGGTTCAAACAATTTATATCTAATTTTCAGAGGATGAAATCCAATATGAACAGTTTCCTAGGAATGGGAGCATTGTTTTCAAAATTTTGTCTGTTATCGATGTGACTCACATATGAGGGGTGCCAGGTTACAGCTAATAGGGTGAACAGTTTGAATAACCATGTTCCAACAATGAAATCCCTCTATATAAGGGGTTTTATGGTTGTTTGGGGAAGGTTCCACCTTTTAGAAAAATTGTGTCCCAACAATACACATCTCAGAACCTCTCCAAAATCATACAATTTTCACCAAAAATCACACAAGAAAAATCTTGAAGAAGATGCACTCAAATAAATGAAAAATTAACTTAAAAAATATTGATACATCTCTAGTAAATGGTTATGATCATAAAATATCCCCACCTTGTAACACCTCATCCTTAGGTACTACTCTCAAACATCTCTCTTATTATAAGTCAAAAAGATCAAGATACTAAACCTAAATATCTTCTTTCCTCTCCCATGTTTCCTCCCAAAAATTAAAATTTACAATAGTACTTGATCTATAGAGATGGTATTTGTCATGACCCGTCCCAGTGGGGCCTGAGCCACAACTCCCCAAGCCTGCCTCCAATAGGCTAGGGACTGGTGACTAGCACCAAGTAGGCATGATACAAACATGGGAGGCATTTCCTATAAACATGTACACATGCACACACATCTCCAAGCCCCCAAAGATGAAAATTATAAGCTACTAAAAATGTAAATGCATGCATACAATAAAATCCCAACCAACAGAGTACGACATGAAGTAAAGTAAAGAAATGTAAAACACTGGGCCAAAAGTATAAGCCCACCAAAAGAGACTCTTCAACAAATTCCAACCCGTGAAGAAAGGTACTGGGACTACAATTTATTATTGGAGGACCACACCTTGGCCTGTCTGATCTCACTGAGCACCGTCCGGTCCTGGTCCACCTATAATCATGTCAACGGATCGCTCGTCTGCACAAGACATGACACATGCGGCCAAAGCCCATGCAGGGGTGAGTATAACAATACCCAATTGGACACCCTGAAACCAAAAAGGAATAAAACAAGGGAAAATATCACAAAAGAAACATAGTGTCCGCTCTACACAGTATATGTTTACAGAACACATAACAATAGTATCCAGATATACTCATAACCAAATGACCATCACGAAACTGCCACTAAGATCCAGCTTGAAGCTTCCACTAAGCATGTAATAAGGATAACACACTCCTAGGTCTGAAGAGAGAGATACGAAGTACTCATTCCGGGAGAACACACTCCACAAGTACATGAGAAAATGATGTTCAGATGAGGATCACAACCAATAGCTATGGGGTGATTCCAACAACTCAGTCTGAAATAATCCACTAAGTAGAGGATCGGCGCTTAGATAAAGTTGGTCACGTCGTTTCCAAGAACACTACCTAGGGTTCCGTGAATTAATAGAGGATCTGGCTTTAAGTCTCACAGAGGGGATTCCAATAAATCTATTTAGGAAGTCTGCTGAAGGGATCATACTCTTGTACATAGGAAATGATACCAGAAACCTTCAGGGAAAAGGCCAAGGGTACGAACCCTAAGAAAACTAGTCCAAGTCATAGAAGAAAACTCGATCCAGCCATGTTAAACAGGTTACACAGTGTGTAGTAGGATTACACGCCGTGTTCCTTGACTCTGGGTACTGCCCGTGTAAATAGCCCATTCCACCTCTCCAAGCTATGTAAAACTCAACTACATGGCGTGTTGAAGGATCACACACTGTGTTCCCTGACTCCATGAATTTCCCGTGCAAACGGCCCGTGTATAAAATTGATGTCGTGTAGGAAAGCATATATATGAAGTGTTTTTTGGAGAACATATCATGTCCTGTCAACTGAGAAACACCCATGTACCCTGGCCGTATGCCCGTACATGGTGTTCGTCCACGTTGCCTGCCCGTGTACCAATACACAGGGTATCCTGTGTATCTAGCTGGGTCTGGCCGAGGAAGGGTATACATGCCATTTCCTTGGTCATGTACTGAAGCCGTGTCTGTGTAATCCCGGAGTACATTCCAGGTAGATCGACGATAAACACACCCTGTGTATCCCACAATACATGCCGTGTACTCGAGATTTTTCCCAAAATGTCGTCTTCCTCCTCGTGCCTCGGCTGATCTTCCGGATCACGTTCCTCTTGTCTGTTTTTCAAGAAACTCAAGATCATGGGTCGCCTCTTTGTCTTGATGCCGAATCCATGGGTTTCGGTCCTTTGATCGGATCCAAAATCCGATTCTGGTCATCCATGAGGAAATTGCTCGAAGGATGATATCTTCTGATCTGCTTCGATCCGTCCGTCGCCACCGTAGCCGCACCTCCGTGGGGTTGTACCAATGCCATATCTTCCATTTGGGATCATTTCATTACACAATGGATGCACAACAATACATCGTTCATATCTCTATGAAGAACACGTAGAACACACATGAAGAATGCAAGAAAATTGGGGGATAAAATCACCATAAATCGAGAAGGAAAAACCTCAATCGATGTTTGTGTCGATCTTGGTTCGTCATTGTTAGAATATTAACGAACCGAAATAACTTCACGAATCAAATCCCCACCAAAATCCCATACCGCAAACACGATCGATCTGTGGTCTAATCTGTTTGTGGATTAGTCTGCATTCATTGTAGGAATCAAGAATGGGGAAAAGAAACCAAAATCAAACATCGGACTTGGATTCGCGGCATTCGTTGGCCAGGATCTGGTCACTGCGTCGTCGTCGGCGGCAAAATTTGTCAGGAACGTCATTGCCTTACTAGGGGTTTCCTCCAGAGCTTTCCTAGAGCTTCCAGGGGTTTTAGGGTTATGAGGTCTGTAACCATAGACCCCTGCACAATCCTTTACTTAAAAATGATAAAAATATATTCGTCGCCATAAAATATTTTATTATGGTTACGTCCAAAAACAGGATTTCACCACCGACCTGTTCTAGCCAATGTTAGGGCTCTCCTAGGGTAAACCCACTGCTCTAGACACAATGGTGCCCTCTGATTTCCAATCCGAGCACCCGTTCAGGAGTTATTCCACTTTTACAGGAAAACCATACACTCACATAATTTAATTATTTACTTAAATTCAAACATTTGTTCCGGGCTCATCGGGCCTCGAAACTACACGCCGTCTCAAATACTAGACTCAAAAGAACTCCCATATAATATTAAAAATAATACATGAAAAAATATGGGACATTACATCACACCCACCTTAGGGCTTTCCGTCCTCGAAAATCTAAAACAAAGGCTACTCAAAAATATGTGGGTACTGCACACAAATCTTATCCTCCCACTCCCACGTGCTCTCGTGGAGATTCCCATGCTGGAACCAGACATACACCACAGGAATAGCTCGCTCACAAAGTATCTTCTCCTATCGATCCTCGATCTCCATTGGGTACTCAGCAAAGGTCGCTCCATCATCGATGTCCAGCTCACCCCTGTCAATAACGTGCGATGGATCATGCACGTACCTCTGCTACTGCGACACATGGAAAACGATATGTACCCAGTCCATCTAAGGAAGTAGAGCCAATTGGTATGCCACCTCGCGAACTTTAATCAGAATTTGAAAAGGGTCGATGAACCTTGGAGATAGCTTGTCACCTTAGCTAAACCCTTGCTGTCCCCATCGAGATGAGATCCGAAGGAACACATGGTCTCCATCCTCAAACTCCAAGGTCCTCCGTCTCTTGTTGTCATATGAATTTTGTAGACATTGTGCAATCTTCATCTGCTCATGGATGACCTGCACCTTCTTGTGGTAGCTCGCACCATCTTTGGTCCCATGAGTGCTGGCTCTCCTGGGTCAGTCCTGCAAAGTGGTGACCTGCAAGGTCGCCCATAAAAAGCCTTGAATGTTGCCATACCAATAGTGGAATGATTACTGTTATTATATGAAAATTATACCAGTGGTAGGTGGTCCTACCAGCTAAAACTGAAGTCAAGTATTCAAGCACAAAGCATATCCTCCAAAACCTAGATGGTCTGCTCCGTCTGACCATTAGTCTGAGGATGGAACGTTGTACTCAAGCGTAATTGAGTCCCAAAAGCTTACTGCAATCCCTTCCACAACCGGGATGTGAAACAAGCATCACGGTCTGAGAAGATAGTGGATGGAACTCCATGAAGCCGAACAATCTCCTGCACATAGAGGTGTCCCATGCTCTCCACTAGACTCTGCTCCCATATGGCTAGGAAGTGGGCCGACTTGGTGAGTCGGTCAAAAATCACCTAGATGGCATCGTGCCCCCTGGAAGTACGTGGTAAAACCATCACGAAGTCCATGGATATCCCATCCCACTTACACTATAGCACCCCAAGGGGATGATTCAAACCTGCTGGAACATGGTGCTCAGACTTTACTTGCTGACAAGTAAGGCACCAAGAAACAAACTCTACCACACTCTTCTTCATTTCTAGCCACCAGAACTGACATCGGAGATCCATGTACATCATTTCCATGCCTGATGCACCACCAAAGGCGATGTATGGATATCCCTCAGAACCTCCTCCCGCAACTTCACTGGTATAACTGTTCACCCTCTGAAAAGAACAACATGCTCCACACCTTTTGAATATCCCTCAGCAGTATCTCCTGCGGATATCTGAGCACATAATGTCTTATAGCCAGCATCCTAAAGATGTTCTTCCATGACTCGTTGTAAGAGTGGAGGGGTAAAAACCATTGACTGAAGGTACGATTAGTCATCTCTATTCATGGAGGATAACTGTAAAGAGGCCAACCGCCTTATCGCCTCATCCAGCAACTACGAACTAGACCTCATGCTAAATGAATCTGCCACAACATTCCACTTCCCAAGAGTATAAATGATCTTAATGTAATAATCCTAGAGGAAATCAATCCACCGTCTCTGTCTCAAATTCAAGATCCTTCTGAGAAAATATTTATCTGAGACTCTAGTGATCAGAGTAGATGATAAACCACTCGCCCATCAGGTAGTGCCGCCACATCTTCAACGCGAAGACTACCGCTACCAACTCAAGATCATGGGTCGCCTAGTTATGCTCGTGTGGCCTCAACCGATGTGAGCCATAAGCAATAACCACTTGCCTCTGCATCAGGACACAACCATGCCCGGTTCCTGATGCGTCTTAGAACACTACGTACTTGACACCCTCCTCCGGTAATCTCACGATCGGGGTGCTCGTCAGACTTTGTCTCAACTGATGAATAGCCATCTAGCATCTCTCGGTCCACACGAAAGGCTTCCCTTTTAAGTTAAAGCTGTAATGAGTGCTGGAATCCTTTAGAAATCAAGAATGAATCTCCGATAGTAGCATGCCAACCCAAGGAAACTTCGCACCTCCATCACGCTATGGGGTGGCTCCCATGCTAACACTTCCTCTACCTTGGTTGGGTCCACTAACAGACCATATGGTGAGATAACGTGTCCCAGAATGTGGACCTCTTGTATCCATAATTGACACTTTGAGAGTTTCTCGTACAACTAGTGCTCTCTAAGTGTATCCAGAACCCTCCTTAGGTGCCTCGCATTCTCCTCCTCGGACATAGAGTACACCAGGATATCATTGATGAAGACCACAATGAACCGGTCTAGATATGGCTAAAAGATCTGATTTATAAGACCCCTAATCACTACTAGGGAATTCGTGATGCCGAAGGGCATCACCAAGTACCCATAGTGATCATAGCGACATCAAACAGCCATCTTCGGTATATTCTCATCTCGTACTCACAACTGGTGATGGCCTGATTGTTGATCAACTTTAGAGAACCATCATTCCCAACCTAACTAGTCGAAGAGGTCATCAATCCTCAGTAGTGGATACCTGTTCTTCATGGTCACCTAATTCAAGCGCCGGTAATCCACACACAGCCTCAAGATCGCGTCTGCCTTCTTGGAAAACAATACTGGGGCCACCCAGGGTGAAACACTAGGTCTCACGAATCCCTTCCTCTGCAAGTCTTCTAGCTGCACACTCATCTCACGAAGCTCTGTAGGAGACATCCGATATGCTGATGCTGATATCGGTGTCGTGTCGGGTTTCAACTCAATGTAGAAATCTTTCTCCTGATGGGGAGGTAGTCTGGGGAAATCCTATGGAAAGACGGCCTCGTACTCATCCACTACTACTGGAAACTGGAAACTCGTGAAATCTATTGTGCCAAGGGCTATGCTATCCAACTGATGTGAAATTGGTTGTACCTTTCTACGCACGAGTCCGTCCTGTGCTTCTTAGGTCTCCTTTTCCCTGACGTATGAGAACCTCATCCCGTCACTGCGGACACACCACACCCTTCACCTAAAACAGTCAATCTGGGCATGAAATGTGAATAGTCAATACATGCCAAGAATCACATCATAAGGCCTAGACACTACCACCATGAGGTTCTAACCGAAACTCTTGCCTCCAAGGGTTAGATCACACTGTCTGCAAAGGTGTGTGATCTTTGAATATTCTCTGGTCAGTGTTTCAAAGCATAAGGATCGAGTCAACGACTCAACTGAAATCTCAAGGTCTCGAACAAGATAAGAATCCAGAAAAGAATGACTAACACCTGTGTCTATCAGTATGGCTGTAAAAGTAGAAAGGACATAGATTGTACCTCTAATTATTCCAGGAGAACATGGGTCATAAGCCTCTACTGCCTGTAGCTGCCCATGCCTCTTTCCACCAACTCTCTAAGCCTGGGGTTGAACTTCTGGGGGTGGTGGTGGTAAAAGGTCAGAACGCCGACCACCTCCAGCTTCTCTCCGAGCTCCTCTACCACGGCTGCTGCCCCGCGGATCTGTCTGCTCTACATGTTTCCTCTTCCTCGGTGGTCCATCCACTTCTCCCATGTCAGTAGTTTGGAGGTTCATAAAATCTCGAGCAACATGTCCCCTGCCATCACAAGAGTAGCATTGCCTCTCTCAAGCCTAGCTGGATGCAGCATGAGAACCTTATACGAAAGAACCCCTATCCTAGGATCTCCCCGGAAAAGGTCTCCCATGCCTGGGTCCCTGACGTCGGCTCCCTGCTGCAGAGGTCTCTACTCCAGCTCGCTCCCCACTGACAACTGATGGTTGTCTCTACTCTGCCAAGAAGCTCTCAACCACCAAAGCCCGCTAGAGCACCCTAGCATAAGTAGGAATGCTCATATGGATGATGCTAGATCTGATATCTCTACACAAGACCCGCTCAAAAGTTCAAGCTCTGAAGTACTAATCCCTGACAATATCCATCGAGTACCGTGAGAGCTCGGTAAACCTCGATGAATAGTTAGCCACCATCATGGTCCCCTATTGAAGATGATGAAGCTCCTATATACGTACTTCTCTTAGGGTAACTGGTGAAAACTCCTCCCTGAAGAGACGCTCAAACATTGACCATGCATGAGTCGCATCATTGTGAGTCTGGATAACTAAACTCCACCATCACCCTGATGAGACCTGTAGAAGGCTCGCTGCCAAGATCACTATCTGGTCTACTGGTGTCCTGACCAAATGAAAGACTCTAGCCCCTTCCTCAAGCCAGTACTCTACTTCCTGAGGGTCAGGCTTACCTCGAAACCTGAGGGGTCTCTGTCTCTGAAACTCATGGATTGCGCTCAGCCTGCGCTCCTCCTCTACTGGTACAACAGACACTAAACACTGATCCACAGGTGGTGGCATAACTGGAACACCACCTGATGGTAAAACTAGGTGATCTGGTCCATGTATTGAAGCTTCATCACTAATGGGGTCACCCTCATGATCGAGATGCTGGATCCTAGAGGGTGCACATCGTAGAGGCATCCTGTAAAGAAACAAGATGAATCTCAGTTAGTGTGTATATCTAGAGAGATGACTCCGGAAGGGCATGGAAACCAAATCTCATTCTTATATGATTCATGTACCATTATTTTTCCCTTGCAACTGGTTTTCTCACATTCTGAGTCAAAAAGAAAATTATCAAAGTCCTGGTGTATGGATACATCGGCCGCCCCACCAACACTGGGGTCCCAGGCCTGAAAGCCGAACATGAAACACATAACACTGTTTCCCAAAACCAAATTATAGACTCTCGATCCTAAGGTAAAACCAACCACCTCTGATACCACTCTATCACAACTCATCCCAGTGGGTCCTGAGCCGTGACTCCCCAAGCCCGCATTCAATAGGCATGGGGCTGGTCACTAGCACTGAGTAGGCATGTTACTAATAAGGGAGGCATTTCCTATAAACATGTACACACACACACACATATCCAGGCCCACAAAGCAAAAAAATTAAAAGCTACTAAAAATGGAAATGCATGCATACACTAAAATACCAACCAACAGAGTACGACAGGTAGTAAAGTACAACAATGTGAAAACCTGGGCCAAAAGTACAAGCCCTCCACAAAAGAGTCTGCAACAAATCCCAACCTGTGAAGAAAGTTACTTGGATAGCAATCTGTAGCTGTAGGAACACACCTCGGACTATCTGATCTCATTAAGCACTGTTCGGTCCTTGTCCGCCTAGAATCCTATCAAAGGATCGCTCACCTGCACAAGACATGACACGTGCGAGCAAAGCCCGTGCAGGGGTGAGTATAACAATACCCAGTAGGACACCCATAAACCACAAAGGAATAAAACATGGGAATATACCACAAAGAAAAGATACAGTCATCTCTACACAATATATGTTTACAGAACATATAACAAGAATATCCAGATATACTCATACACAAACGACCATCACGAAACCACCACTAAGATCCCGCTCGAAGATTCCACTAAGCACAAAATAAGGAGAATACACTCCTATGTCTGAAAGGAGATATATGAAGTACTCATTCTGGGAGAACACACCCCACAATTACATGAGAAAACGATGTTCAGATGAGGATCACAACCAATTTCTATGGGGTGATTCCAATAACTCAGTCTAAACTAATCCTCTATGTAGAGGATCGGCGCCCAGGTAAAGTTGGTTACGTAGATACCAAGAACTCTACCTAGGTTTCCAGGAATGAATAGAGGATCCATATCTAAGTCTCATAAAGGGTATTCCAACAACTCTATTAAGGTATTCAATGAAAGGGATCATAGTCCTCTACATAGGAAATGATACTAGAAACCTTCAGGAAAAAGGCCAAGGGTACGAACCCTAAGAAAACTAGTCCAAGTCACAAAAGACAACTGGCTCAAGCCATGTAAAACAGTTTACACTACGTGTAGTAAGATTACACGCCATGTTCCTTGACTCCAGGTACTGCTCGTGTAAATGGCCCATGTCACCTATCCATGCTATGTAAAACCCAACTACATGGCGTGTAGAAGGATCACACGTCATGTTCCCTGACTCCGGGTACTGCCCGGGCAAACTGCTCCTGTCTGAAATTGATGTCGTGTAGGAAAGCATATACATTGTGTGTATGTCAGAGCACATGCCGTGTCCTATCAATTGGGAAACACCCATGTACCTTGGCCGTATGCCCATACATGGTGTCCGTCCGTGTTGCCAGTCTGTGTACCAATACACGGGGTATCCTATGTATCTGGCCAGGTCTGGCCGGGGAAGGGTATACATGTCGTGTCCTTGGCCATGTACCCAACCCGTGTCCATGTACTCCCAGAGTACATGCCAGGTAGTCTTCCAATGAACACACACCGAGTAGCCCATAATACATGACCTGTAGTCAGGATTTTTCCAGAAATGTCATCTTCCTCCCCACTCCTTGATCGATCTTCCGAATCATGTTCTTCTTGTCCGTTTGCTACGAAACTCAAGATCATGGGTTGTCCCGTAATCATGATGTCGAATCCGTGGGTTTTTGGCCTTCGATCAACTCCAAAATCCGATTCCAGTCATCTGTGCGGAAATCACTTGATGGACGATATCTTCTGATCCACTTCAATTCGCCCATCGCCACCACAGCCGCACCTCCATGGGGTTGTACCGACATCAGATCTTCAATTTTGGATCGTTTCATCTTAAAACGGATGTGCAACGATCCATTGTTCTTATCTCCATTAAGAACGTGTAGAATGCACACAAAGAACGTGATAATATCAAGGGAGAAAAGCACCACAAAATGACAGGGATGAACGTCGATCGATGTTCGTGTCAATCATGCTTCATCACCGTTAGAAAATTAATCATCAAAATAACTTCTCGAATCAAATCCCCATAATACCTGAAAAAATACCATCCCGCAAACACGATCGATCCGCGGGCTAATCTATTCGTGGATTAGTCTGAATTCATCATAGGAATCAATAATGGGGAAAAGAAACCAAAATCAAACATCCTACTTGGATTCGCGGCGTTCGTTGGCGATGATCTGGTCACCACATCGTCGTCGCCGGTGAAATTTGTCAGGAACGTCGTCGCCGGGCTGGGGTTTTTTCTCCAGATCATTCCCAGAGCTTCCAGGGGTTTCAAGGTTATGAGGTCTATAACCCTGGACCCCCGCGCAAGCCTTTATTTAAAAAGGATAAAAATATATTCTCCGCCAAAAAATATTTTAATTAAATATTTTATTACGGTTACGTCTAAAAACTGGATTTCACCACCGACCTGTGCCACCTGATGTTAGGTCTCTCCTAGGGTAAAACTGCTGCTCTGGACAGAACGGTGCCCTCGGATTTCCGATCTGAGAACCCACTCAGGAGTTATTCAATTATTTCCAGAAAACCATACACGTGCATAATTCATTTATTTAATTAAATACAAACATTTTTTTCAGCTCACCGGGCCTCAGAACTGCACGCTGTCTCAAATCCTGGTCTCGAAAGAATTCTCATATAATATTAAAAATAATACATGGAAAAATCTTGGACAATACAGTATTCCCCCAAAATGCTTTCTCAATATTATCTAAAACCGGTATCAGATTCTTCTCCAATGACGCAATGGTGTCTAAATCAATAAAATACATGTTTATCACATAAGAAAGTTTAGAGTGAAACATCCGAAGTTATGACACACGATAAACATCATTCATAGAAATATCTCTCTGTGGATGATCTAAGAGGTATGCCACGAGCCCCATTCTATCCATGAACAAAAAAGCCCAACAAACATGGGCACCAAAATGCCTTATATCTAAATTCTATAGTGACCCAATATATGAAACATCTGATAGAGAACACGATCACCCTATATAAACTATTTTTTTTGAAATCTATCTTTATATGAATTATTTTTTACTCTAAACTATAGCAAAATGCCTCAAAATTAGCTGAACTTACTCTGATGACTCCGGCATGAGACTCATTGCCTATTGCTTAGACTCACGAACCACTACTATAATATTACCCTTTACCAATGTTTCAAATACGTTGGTAAAGGCCTGGAAACTTTTGGAATATAGTATACCAATGGTTCCCTCAACTTTGGGCTAGTAAGGCGTGACAATAGGCCTATACAATTGGTTCTATGAAAACTATTGGTATAGGTGTCAAAATAGGAGGTATACCAACGGTTTTTACAAACCGTTGGTATGTGTGTGTAAAAGAATAACATATACTAACGGTTTTTAAAACCATTGGAATATGTGTGTGACACCTCTACCGATGGTTTATAACCGTTGGTATAGAGGGAATATACCAAGCCATAAGGCTATACCGATAGTTTGGTTATAACCGTTGGTATAAACACATACCAACGGTTATAAAAAACCATTGGTATAGATTATATAATAGTATCGATACCAACAGTTAATGAACTGTTGGTATATCCTCATATAATATTATCTATACCAACGGTTTCACAACCGTTGGTATACAATTGTATAGCTCCACAGTAGCAGGCCCCTCACAGCTCCATAGCAGCAGGCCCCTCACAACTCCATAGCAGCAGGCCCCTCACAGCTCCACATTAGCAAGCCCCTCTCCCCTCTCCAGACCTACAAAAACACATAAACCCCACTCCACACCTGCAACAACACCAATACAGAATCCCCATCCAAAGTATTCAAAATTTAGAATTCATTCCAGAATTTAGAAATTTATAAATTCAAATTCAATAACACCCATAAGAGAAAACAACTACATGTTATAGGAAATGCAATAACACCCAAAAGAGTATTCCAAATTTAGAATTTATTCCTAACTCAAACCACAACACCAAGAATCATAAGATTATTAAAAATTTATAATTAATTCCTCACTCAAACCAAAACACCAATACACAGAAGAGAAAAAAACTACATGTTATAGGAAGCACATGGGATGTTTAGTCATGGTCTTGGATTGAGTATCTTAAAACCAATAGAAAAACATGGGTAGTGTGGCAAGGATCATGATACCCATAAGAAAGAAAATGGTAGTTCTCATGTGCTTAGACCTAGGATGAGTTATAGGAAGCACATGGGATGTTTATATTCATCTAATGATTATGTATCCATGTATAAATGGTTCCTGCTGTGTTAGTGGGAAAATTTTTCCAATCTCGACATATGAGATGGGTTACCGGAATAGCCTAAATGTTTTTCATAGATTTTTCAATTATAATAAAGGGGTATGTGGCTAATGTTAATTTTCTCTCCTGGGTGTGATGTGAGATTAATCCCCATCTTGGGTAGTGGGTATGAATATTCAATTATGTATTTGGTATTGGGTTCTTAAATGGACTTTGGTTTGGTCCTAAAACCCATTGTTTGAGGATGGGATTGAGGTGATCCATGGGATATGGTGTCACCATATGTATTCCTCACCATTGGGGTATTTTTATGAGACTTTGAAACTTAATTTTCAAGAATCTGTGTGTAGCCTTATTGACCAATTTGTTATATGGTATGCTTGAGTGTTCATAGGTTTCATATGAAATCAATATATGATATTTATTTGTTGTATGTTATTGTATAGAATGAATGAACCATGATTGATAATTAGAACATGAGTGTTGGGGCATGTTCATGATGGGATGTCGTGACTCATTCCTAATATAATTCAGGTTTTTCTATATATACTATGAACCATTGTGTTTCAAGCTATGCCTTATGAATAATTTCTTCTAATAACGTATGACCAATAAACCATTTTTTATCCCTTAATTTCAAGAATCTATGTGTATCCCTTTGAATATTTTTCGTATGTTAGTTTTTGTTTTCACTTAAAATAGTTTCTGTTTTAAACAAAAGTGAGACACTTTGAGTGATACTAGTCACATCATGCCTCAGATTGAGGTGGGGTTGACTCGTACACGTAAAAAATGATCCATGGATCATTGGGTGGGGGTGATTTCTGGGTAGGGGCTATCTGACGGGAGGGTTGTCCGGTGGTTGGGGGCTGTCTGGGGTTTGGGGGCTGTCTGGGGGGTGTTGAGGGCTCTTCAGGGGTGAGGGGGCTGTCCGGGGGGGGGGCAATATGGAGTGCGTTTTCATCTAGTGTGGTCACACGACAACTCTGATTGACGTGAAGTCTGGTCGACAATGTCACAATTCACCCACCCTTTTTTGTTGTCCGATTTCATGGTATTTCGAGGTTGTTCGGCCAGTTTTGACCACCCCATGCACGCTTTTCAAGCGCACCTAACACCGAAAAAACAAATATTGAGTCGTGACACACAAACCGTGCATCCGAATGACGTTCCGTCTCTTCGTACCCCTAACGAATAATAACTAGGGTGTTTTCGTCTGATTTCAAATCATTCTGATGTCATTCGGTATGCATTTGACCGCAAAACCCATGTTTTGGCCATTTACGACACGCACAGTGCATTTTGGCCAGCACACTCACACGAAATCTCCAATTGACGTGTCATGTGGATGACCATTTCACAAATCACCCACCCTTTGTTGTTGTACCATTTTCGAGGTCGTTCGGCCAGTTTTGACCACCCCACACACGCTTTTCAGGCGAACCAAACACCTAAAAAACACATATTCATTCGTTCCATGAAAACCGTCCATCCAAATGACATGTCTTCTCCTCATACACCTCAAGAATAAAAACTATTGTGTTTTCTTATGATTTCAAGTCATTCTGATGTCGTTCGACATTCATTTGACTGTTAAACGCATATTTTGGCCATTTACGACAGGCTGAGTGAATTTTCGGCCACCGCGGTCACATGACACCTCTGATTGACATGTCGTCTGGTCTAAAATTTCACCGATCTCCCACCCTTTGTTTTTGTCCAATTTCATGGAATTCTGAGGTTGTTCAGCTAGTTTAGACCACCCCACGCACGCTTTTCAAGTGCGCTGAACACCTAAAAAACACATATTCAGTCGTGTCGCGTAAACCGCGCATCCAAATGATGTGTCAAGTCCTTTTACACCTCATGAATAATAAATAGGGTGTTTTGGAGTGATTTCAAGTCATTCTGATGTCGTTCGGCCTGCATTTGACAACAAAACCCATGTTTTGGCCATTTAAGACACGCGGAGTACGTTTTCATCCAGTGCGGTCACACAACACCTCTGATTGATGTTACATCTATCCAAATATTTTACAATTCACCCACCCTTTGTTGTCTTCTGATTTCATGGCATTCCGAGGTCGTTCAGCCGGTTTCAACCACCCCACGCACGCTTTTCAAGCACGCCGAACACCTAAAAAACACGTATTCAGCCGTCTCGTACAAACCAAGTTTCCGAATGATGTTATGTCTCCTTTTACACATCAATAATAATATCTAGGGTGTTTTCTTGTGATTTCAAGTCATTCCGCTGTCATTCGGCATGCATTTGATCGAAAAACCCATCTTTTTCCCATTTATGAAACGCGGAGTGCATTTTCGGCCAGCGCACTCACACAACACCTCCAATTGACGTGCTGTCTGGCCGACCATTTCTCAATTCACCCTCCTTTTTTTGTCGTCCGATTTCATGGCATTTCGAAGTCGTTTGGCTTGTTTCGACGATGCCACACACGCTTTTCAAGCGTGCCGACCACCTAAAATACACATATTCAGTCGTGCCGTGCAAACCGCACGTCCGAATGACGTGTTGTCTCCCTGTACACCTCAAAAATAATTGATATGGTGTTTACGTGTGATTTCAAATCATTGTGATGTTGTTCAGCATTTATTTGACCGTTAAACGGATGTTTTGGCGATTTACAACACGTGGAGTGCGTTTTCGGCCACCGCGGTCACACAACACCTCTGATTGATGTGCCATCTAGCCGAAAATATCATCAATCACCCACCCTTTGTTTTCATCCGATTTCATGGCATTCTGAGGTCGTTCGGCTGGTTTCGACCATCCCACGCATGCTTTTCTAGCGTGTCGAACACCTAAAAAACACATATTCATTCGAGCCGCGTAAACCGCGGGTCTGAAAGACATGTCATCTCCTCGTAAACCTCACGAATAATAACTAGGGTGTTTTGGTGTGATTTCAATTCATTTGGATGTCGTTTGGCATGCATTTGACCACAAAACCCATGTTTTGGCCATTTACGACACGCGGAGTGCGTTTTCAGCCAGTGCGGTCACACGACACCTCCGATTGACGTTCCCTCTGGCTGACAATTTCAAAATTCACCCAAACATTGTTTTCATCCGATTTCATTGAATTCTGAGGTCGTTCGGACGGTTTTGACGACCCCACACATGATTTTCAAGTGCGTCGAACACCTAAAAAACACATATTCAGCCGTACCGCGCAAACCGCGAATCCGAATGATGTTCTGTCTCCTCTTACACATCCAAAATAATAACTAGTGTGTTTTAGTGTGATTTCAAGTCATTCTAATATCGTTCAACATGAATTTGACCACAAAACCCATGTTTTGGCTATTTACGACACGCGGAGTGCGTTTTCGGCCAACACGGTAACACGACACCGCCGATTGACGTAATGGCTGGCCGAAAATTTCACAAATCACCCACCATTTGTTTTCATCCGATTTCATGGAATTCCGAGGTAATTCAGCTAGTTTTGATCACCCCATGCATGCTTTTCAAGCACACCGAACACCTAAAAAACACATATTCAGACGTGCCACACAAACCTTGCTTCTGAATGACATGTCGTCTCCTCGTACACCTCACAAACAATAACTATGTTGTTTTTGTGCGATTTCAAGTCATTTTGATGTCGTTCAGCAAGCATTTGATAGAAAAACCCATGTTTTGGCCATTTACGACACGTTGAGTGCGTTTTCGGCTAGCGCAGTCACACGACACATCCGATTGACGTGCCGCCTAACCATCCATTTCGCAATTCACCAACCCTTTGTTGTCATCTGATTTCATGGCATTCCGCGCATGCTTTTCAAGCGCGACGAACACCTAAAAAACAAATATTCAGTCGTTCCGTGCAAACCTCGCGTCCAAATGATGTTATGTCTCCTTTTACACCTCACAAATAATAACTAGGGTGTTTTTGTGTGATTTCAAGTCATTCCGAAGTCGTTCGGCATGCATTTGACCGCAAAACCCATGTTTTGGCCATTTACGACATACGTAGTGCATTTTTGGCCAGCTCACTCACACAACACCTTCGATTGACGTGTCGTCTAGCCGACCATTTCACAATTCACCCACCCTTTGTTGTTGTCCGATTTCATTTCATTCTGAGGTCATTCGTCCGGTTTCGATCACCCCACGCATGGTTTTCAAGCACACCGAACAACTAAAAAACACATATTCTGCCATTCTCTAGGGTGTTTTCGTGCGAAACCTAGCCATTCCGATGTCGTTTGGCATGCATTTGACTGTTAAACGCATGTTTTGGCCATTTACGACATGCGGAGTGTGTTTTTGGCCACCCCGGACACATGAAACCTCTGATTGACATGTTGTCTGGCCAATAATTTCACAAATCACCGACCATTTGTTGTCGTCCGATTTCATGGCATTCCGAGGTCGTTCGGCCAGTTTCGACCACCCCACGCTCTCTTTTCAAGGGTGCCTAACACCTAAAACACACATATTCAGTCGTGTCACAAAAACCACGCGTCTAAATGACATGTCGTCTCCTTGTACACCTCACGAATAATAATTAGGGTGTTTTCGTGCGATTTAAACTCAATATGATGTCGTTTGGCATGAATTTGAACGTAAAACCCATGTTTTGGCCATTTAGGACATGACGAGTGCATTTTTGGCCAGAGCGGTCACACAACACCTCCAATTGATGTGCCGTATAGCTGAAAATTTCACAATTCACCCAGTTTTTTTTATTGTCCGATTTCATGGCATTCTGAGGTCGTTCAGCTGGTTTCGACCACTCCACGCACGCTTTCGAAGCGCGCCGAACACCGATAAAACACATATTCAGTCGTGCCATACAAACCGTGTGTCTGAATGATGTGTCGTCTCCTTGTACACCTCAATAATAAGAATTAGGGTGTTTTCAAGTGATTTTAAGTCATTATGATGACGTTCGGCATGCATTTGACTATAAAACCCATCTTTTGGCCATTTATGACATGCGGAGTTTGTTTTCGTCCACCGCAGTCACATGACATCTTCGATTGACATGTCGTCTATCGTACAATTTCAAAAATCACCAAACCATTTTTTTTCGTCCGATTACATGGCATTCCGAGGTCTTTCATCCGGTTTCGACCACCCCACACATGCTTTTCAAGGGCACCTAACACCTAAAACACACATATTCAGTTGTGCCACGCAAACCACACCTCCGAATGACGTGTTGTCTCCTCTTACACCTCAAAAATAATAATTAGGGTGTTTTTGTGTGATTTCATGTCATTCCAATGTCCATCAACATGCATTTGACCGTTAAGCGCATGTTTTGGCCATTTACGACACACCGAGTGCGTTTTCGGCCACTGAGATCACACAACACCTCCGATTGAGGTGTTATCTGGCCGACAATTTCACAATTCACCCACCCTTTGTTGTCGTCCGATGTCATGGCATTCCGAGGTTGTTCGGCTGGTTTTGAACACCCCACGCACACTTTTGAAACGCACCGACCACTTAAAAACACATATTCAGTTGTGCTGCACAAACGATGCGTCCGAATGATGTGTCATCTCTTTGTACTCCTCATGAATAATATGTAGGGTGTTTGATGTGATTTCAAGTCATTCTGTTGTCGTTCAGCATGCATTTGACCGCAAAACCCATGTTTTGTCCATTTATGACACGCAGAGTACATTTTCGACCATCATGGTCACACGACACCTCCAATTGACATGTCGTCTGGCCGAAAATTTTACAATTAACCCACCCTTTGTTTTCGTCTTATTTCATGGAATTCCAAGGTCGTTCGGCCGGATTCGACCACCCCACTAATGCTTTTCAAATCCGCCAAACAACTAAATAACACATATTTAGCCATGGCACTCAAACCGCGTGGCTAAATGACGTTCCGTCTCCTCGTACCCCTCACAAATAATAATTATGTTGTTTTCGTGTGATTTTAAGTCATTCCAATGTCATTCTGCATGCATTTGACCGTAAAACCCATGTTCTGTCCATTTACGTCGCGCGGAGTTCGTTTTTGGACAACGCGGTCACACGACACCTCCGATTGACGTGCCTTCTGGACAAAAATTTCAAAATTCACCCACCCTATGTTTTTGTTCGATTTCATGGAATTCCGAGTTTGTTCGGCTAGTTTCGACCACCCCACGCAAAATTTTCATGCGTGCTGAACACCTAAAAAACACATATTCTTCCGTGCCACGCAAACCGCACGTTCGAATGACGTTCTGTCTCCTCGTACACTACATGAATAATAACTAGGGTGTTTTCGAGTGATTTCAAGTCATTATGATGTCATTCAACATTCATTTGACCGTTAAATGCATGTTTTGGCCATTTACGACACGCGGAGTGCGTTTTCGGCCACTATAGTCACACGACACCTCCGATTGATGTGTCGCTTTGCTGGCAATTTCCCCAATCACCCACCATTTGATTTCATCTGATTTCATAGAATTCCGAGGTCGGTCGACTAGTTTTGACCACCCCACGCATGCTTTTCAAGCACGCTGAACACCTAAAAAACACATATCCAGTCGTTCTGTGCAAACCGTGCTTCAGAATGACATTCCATCTCCTTGTACACCTCATTAATAATAACTACTGTGTTTTGGTGTGATTTCAAGTCATTCTAATGTCGTTCAACATGAATTTGACCGCAAAACCCATGTTTTGGCTGTTTACGACACGCGAAGTGCATTTTCGGCCAGCGCGGTCACATGACACCTCCGATTGACGTGTAGTTTGTCCAACAATCTCACAATTAACCCACCCTTTGATTTTGTCCATTTTCATAGCATTCTGAGGTTATTCGCCTGGTTTCGACCACCCCACACACGCTTTTCAAGCACGCCGAACACCTAAAAAATACATATTCAGCCGTCTCGTGCAAACCGCGTGTCATAATGACGTTCTTTCTCCTCATACGCTTCAAAAATAATAACTAGGGTGTTTTACTGTGATTTAAAATCACTCTAATGTTGTTCGACAAGCATTTGACCGTAAAACCCATGTTTTGGCCATTGATGACACACATAGTGCATTTTCGGCCAGTGCGCTCACACAACACCTCCAATTGATGTGTCGTCTAGCTGACCATTTCACAATTCACCCACCCTTTGTTGTTGTCTGATTTCATGGCATTCTGAGGTCATTCGACCAGTTTTGACCACCCCACGCACGATTTTCATGTGCGCCGAACACCTAAAAAACATATATTCAGTCGTGCCGTGCAAACCGCATGTCCAAATGACATATTTCATCCTTGTACACCTCAAGAATAAAAACTAGGATGTTTTCGTCTGATTTCAAGTCATTCTGATGTCGTTCAGAATTCATTTGACTGTTAAACGCATGTTTTGGCCATTTACGACATGCAAATTGTGTTTTCGGCCACCACGGTCACACGACACCTTCGATTGACGTGCCGTCTGGCCGAAAATTTCACCAATCACCCACCCTTTGTTTTCCTCCAATTTCATGGCATTCTGAGGTCGTTCGACTGGTTTTGACCACCCCACGCACGCTTTTCAGGGGCACCGAAAACATAAAAAACACATATTCAGCCTTGACGTGCAAACGCCCATCCGAATGACCTGTCGTCTCCTCGTACAACAAAAAAATAATAACTAGGGTGTTTTGGTGTGATTACAAGTCATTCCTATGTCATTTGGCATAAATTTGACCACAAAACCCATGCTTTGGCCATTTATAACATGCAGAGTGTGTTTTCAGCCATCTCGGTCATACGACAACTCTGATTGACGTGTCGTCTACCCGGAAATTTCAAAATTCACCAACCCTTTTTCTCATCCGATTTCATGGCATTTCGAGGTCGTTAAGCTGGTTTCGATAACCCCATGCACGCTTTTCAAGCGCATCGAACACCTAAAAAACACATATTCAGCCGTTCCACGCAAACCACACATCTGAATGACGTTCCCTCCCCTTGTAAACCTCACTAATAATAACTAGGGTGTTTTGTGTGATTTCAAGTCATTATGATGTCGTTCGGCATGCATTTGTCCGCAAAACCCATGTTTTGGCCATTTACAACAGGTGGAGTGTGTTTTTGGCCTGCGCGGCCACACAACACCTCCGATTGACTTTCCATCTGGCCGAGAATTTCAAGAATCACCCACCCTTTCCTGTCGTCCGATTTCATGGCATTCCGAGGTCGTTCGGCTGGTTTTGACCAACCCATGCACGCTTTTCAAGCGCACAAAACGCCTAAAAAAGACATATTCAGTCGTTCCATGGAAACCGCGCATCCGAATGACATGTCATCTTCTCGTACACCTCAAGAATAATAACCACGGTGTTTTGGTGTGATTTCAAGTCATTCTAATGACGTTCGGCAAACATTTCACTGCAAAACCCATGTTTTGGCTATTTAAGACACGCGGAGTGCCTTTTTGGCCATCCCAGTCACACGACACCTCCGATTGACGTGCCGTCTGGCCAACCATTTAAAAATTCACTCACCATTTATTTTCGTCCGATTTGATGGAATTATGAGGTCATTCGTCCGGTTTCGACCACCTCACACACGCTTTTCAAGCGCGCCGAACACATAAAAAACACATATTCAGCCGTGCCGCACAAACTGCATGTCTGAATGACGTTCCATATCCTATTACACCTCAAGAATAATAACTAGGGTGTTTTCGTTTGATTTCAAGTCATTATGATGTCGTTCAGCATACATTCGACCGCAAAACCCATGTTTTGTCCATTTACGACACGCGGAGTGCATTTTCAGCCATCGCGCTCACACGACACCTCCGATTGACGTGCTTTCTGACCGACCATTTCATAATTCCTCTAACCTTTGTTGTTGTCCGATTTTATGCCATTCTATGGTCATTTGGCCGGTTTCGACCACCCCACGCAGACTTTTCAAGCACGCCGAACTCCTAAAAAAAATATTCAGCCATGCCATGAAAACCGCGCATCCGAATGATGTGTCGTCTCCATGTACAACTCACGAATAATAATTAGGGTGTTTTGGTGTGATTTCAAGTCATTCTGATGTCGTTCGGCTTGCATTTGACCATTAAATGCATGTTTTAGCCATTTACGACATATGGAGTGCATTTTCGGCCACTACGTTCACACGACACCTCCAATTGACGTAATGTCTGGCCGAAAATTTCAAAAATCACATAAACTTTGTTGTCGTCTGATGTCATTGCATTCCGAGGTCGTTCGGCCGGTTTCGACCCCCCCCCCACACACGTTTTTCAAGGGCACCTAACACCTAAAACGCACATATTCAGTCGTGCCGCACAAACCACGTGTATGAATGACATGTTGTCTAGTAGTACACCTCATGAATAATAATTAGGGTGTTTTCATGTGATTTCAAGTCAATCTGATGTCGTTCGGTATGCATATGACTGTAAAACCCATGTTTTAGCCATTTACAACACAACGAGTGTGTTTTTGGCCAGTGCGGTCACACGACACCTTCGATTGACGTGTCATCTGGCCAACAATTTCAAAATTCACCCACCCTTTGTTTTCGTTTGATTTCATTGAATTCTGAGGCCGTTTAGCTAGTTTCGACCACCCACACATGCTTTTGAAGCATGTCGAACATGTAAAAAGCACATATTCAGTCGTGCTGCGCAAACCGTGCGTCAAAATGATGTGTCGTATCTTATTACACCTCCAGAATAATAATTAAGGTCTTTTCATGAAATTTAAAGACATTATGATGTCTTCCAGAACGCATTTGACCGTCAAACCCATGTTTTGGCCATTTACGACATGCCAAGTGTGTTTTCGGCCAGTGCGGTCACACGACACCACCGATTGATGTGTTGTCTGTCCGAAAATTTCAAATATCACCCACCCTTTGTTTTCGTTCGATTTCATGGCATTTTGAGGTCGTTTGGCCAGTTTTGACCACCCCACACATGCTTTTCAAGCACGCCGAACACCTAAAAAACACCTATTCAGTCGTGCTATGCAAACCAAGAATCTGAACAATGTGACATCTCCTCTTACATCTGAAAAATAATAATTACAGTGTTTTTGTGTGATTTAAAGTCATTCTGATGACGTTTGGCATGCATCCAACCGTTAAACACATATTTTGGCCATTTACGACACGCGGAGTGTGTTTTTGGCCACCGTGGTCACACGACACCTCTGATTGACGTGTCATTTGGATGACCATTTTACAATTCACCCACCATTTGTTGTTGTCCAATTTCATGGCATTCCAAGGTCATTCGGCCGGTTTCGACCACCACACACACGCTTTTCAAGCACGCCAAACACCTAAAAACACATATTAAGCCGTGCCATAGAAACCGCGCATCCGAATGATATGTCGTCTCCTCATAAACCTCAATAATAATAATTATTTTGTTTATGTGTAATTTAAAGTCATCCTGATGACGTTCGGCATGCATTTTATCGTAAAATTCATGTTTTGTCCATTTACGACACGTGGAGTGCGTTTTCGGCCACCATGGTCACACGACACCTCAGATTGATGTTTCATCTGACTAAAAATTTTAAAATTCACCCACCCATTGTTTTCGTCTGATTTCATGACATTTCGAGGTCGTTCGGGAAGTTTCGACCACCCCATGCACGCTTTTGAAGTGCACCGAATACCTAAAAAACACATATTCACTCATGCCACGCAAACCGCGCATCCGAATGATGTGACATCACTTCGTACATCTCATGAATAATAATTTGGGTGTATTCTTGTGATTTTATGTCATTCCAATGTCGTTTGGCATGGATTTGATTGTAAACCCCATGTTTTGTCCATTTAGGACACGCGGAGTGCGTTTTCAGCCAGCACGGTCACATGACACCTCCGATTGATGTGCCGTCTGGCCGACAATTTCAAAAATCACCCACGCTTTGTTTTTGTCCAATTTCATTTCATTCTAAGGTCATTCAACGTGGAGTACGTTTTTTTCCAGCACGATCACAGAACACCTCCGATTGATGTGTCGTCTGGCCGACAATTTCAAAATTCACCCACCCTTTGTTTTTGTCCGATTTCATGGTATTCTAAGGTCATTCGGTTGGTATCGACCACCCCACGCAGGCTTTTCAAGCGCTCTAAACATCTAAAAAACATATATTCAGTTGTGCCATGCAAACCACAAATCAAAATTACGTTTTGTCTCCTTATACACCTCACGAATAATAATTAGATCGTTTCCCTAAAAAATATACACAATATGAAAGCGTTTGGTTGGTTTTCTATATAGTTATGTTGTTTTCACTTAAAATGTTGTCCATATCAAAGAAAACTGAGACACTTGGAGTTGTAACGGCCACACCGCGCCTCAGATTGAGGCGCGGAAGACTCCTCCATGTCAAAAATGACTCATGGATCATTGTCATAAATTTTCAGCAGAATCCAAATGTGTTTGGTCAGTTTTAAGTATGTCAGTTATTGTTTTCACTTAAAATCTTTTCCATTTCAAGTAAAAGTGAGACACTTTGAGTGTTGCTGGCAACACCGCACCTCGGATTGAGGCGGGGTTGACTTGTACACGTAAAAAATGACCCATGGATCATTTTCCTAAAGTATCTACACAATCCGAATTCATGTGGTTAGTTTTCCATATACCATTTGTTTTTACTTAAAAGATTATCCATTTTAAACAAAATAAAGACACTTTGAATGGTACTAGAAACACCGTGCCTCAGATTGAGGCGAGTGGGGGGCTGTCTGGGGGGACTATCCGGGGTTCAGGGAGGAGGGTGGGGGGGGGGTTGTCTAGGGTCCAGGAAGGTGGGTGGGTAATGTATCTAAAACTCTATATATGTATCATACATCGAATTATGAAAGGACTAAGAACCTCCGCGGGGTGTCGTCCTGGAGTAGGGCCAAATCACGACACTCTATATATGTATCATACATCGAATTCTGAAATGACTACGAACCGCCGCGGGGTGTCGTCCTGGAGCAGGGCCAAATCACGACATTGCCGCGGCGTAACAATGGCGTGACTGCGGCGTGACCGCGGCATGACCGCGGTGTGACCGCAACTTGTTGGACCAGTCCAGTGACATCCACGGCGCATCATCTTTCAGCTAGGATTCCAAATAAATCCTATGTATTTGTCTTTCACGTTATAGAAACTGATCTTTTGTTATAAAAAACAGATTCTTGATTCACGATTATGGTATGATAAAGATATATATATTATATTCTTTGTTTTTAGAAGTGGTACTAGGTAGTTGAAACTACTAATTTAGATTCAAATTATAACACCCTAAACTATCACTGTGAGTTTTTGCAGACAGCGCACCTCCGTTGGAGGGGTTTTATTATAAAAACACGACTTTATTTGTCAAATGAAAAAATTATATTAAAGAAAACTTATTCAAGATGTGAAATTCAATATAATTAAATATAATTAATAAAGAAACTGAATTCAATTTAATGAATTATTAAATTAAAGAGGCTTCCATATTTGGTCAACAATAAAGAGTTATAATTAATTAAAAAATATTCATACCAGAGTGAAAACCAGGTTCAAAAATAATAAGTTATACAGAATTCAAAAATGTAATGGATAAATCTACAACTAATCACCATCACCGTCACCTCTGTCATCATTAGCCTCATCCTCGCCACCATCTCTTTCCTCTTCTCCATCCTTGCCCTCGACCCCATCCTCTCCCTCGGCCCTATCCTTTCCCTCGACCCCATCCTCGCCCTCGGCCCCATCCTCTCCCTCATCCTCATCCTCATCCTTTCCCTCGTCCTCTTCTGCATCCTCAACATCACCAGGAATTTCATCATCTTGACCACAACTAGAACTACAGCATGGTGCATTGGATAATGCCCCCATCGATGACATATATGTTAGAAAAGCCGCGCTGGCCTCTGGTGGATGTGATGAGGATAAAGCTTTGATCAGTTTCATAAATTCTATCTCCCTCATTTGAACCTATTCTTCCAACTCTGTGACCCTTTTATCTGACTGTCTTTCATGCTCCATGACCTGTTCCAACTCGGTTGTACTAGAATGGATACATAGAGAAGACCAATACCTCGTCGGGATTATATTCTTACCAGGTCGGTAGCGTACTCGACCAGAGTGCTTATCTCCCAAAACCTGATATAAATAATCATGTGGCCCAAAATTGTTAGGCTCCTAGGCATCAAGGGCCTCTAAAGCAGCCTGTTAAAAAATTAATAGATTATTAAATTAAAAAACTAGATATTATACTTTGAAATAAACAAATTAAAACTTACAATCTTTTCTATTGTCGGTTCATTAACCGCAGTTCCATCTTCTTTCTGTCAACTCGAGAAAAAAAATTTTGAACGAGGGATACATCCTTCAATAATCAATTTGTGCATCTTTAATGACATTGAAACTATATATATTGTAAGTATAATCAAATATTCAATATTAAATAAATCACATAATTTATGTAGGAAAAAATAAAAAGGGAAAGTCCTAAAGAAACATTATAAACAATTATATCGTACCAGCTGCCTCTCATGATCTGACATAGTTGTGCGCCCCAAAGTGTGAAGGTATTACAATGAATAAATGTTTTTTGGTTTTTTTCAGAAGATTCCTAAATAATGTTAAATAATAAATAAGATAATATTAATTAAAAATATGAAAATTTTCACTTAAATACCTCAAATGGGATTAATACCTTAAATTTGGCAGTCACCCAATGGGTAATAATTTGGAAATATTGCTCTATTGGGTAGTCATCCATGATAGGTAATGTGTCCAAATCCATGACCACTCTATCACACTAGCCAACATACAGCTCATGCTTATAATCTCTTCAAAGCTCTCCTAGCTCCTTTAAACGTGTTGGTCATGCACCTTCGCCATCCGGGAAGTTAAACAGATGCTAACACCCAATATATTAATTCATATAAATACAATAAAAATAATACATTAAATCCAATAGATTTTTTATCTATATTTGTTCCCATGCATTATCCTTGAATTAGGGTGGCATATTTCTCCAAGAGAGAGGGATGACTGGAATAATTTCAGAGTATTTCGCTAGAGTCGCCAAAAAACACAGACATTCCTGCCCAGATTTGTCAATCATCAGTCCATCATCATTGTATTCAACCATCTACTGTGTCTGGTGGTTCCATACCGCACACAAGAGAGTATGCCCCCTCCCCCCTCCTATCAGTAGATGAATCTGTTAATAATGAAAAAATATTATTACAAGTTATAATAAAAATAAATTTTCGTATAAAAATTGGTTAGAGTTATATAAATATACCTGTGGTAGTCAGATCAAAGGTTTTCACTTGATGTGAAGAAGCTGAAGGAATATCCTGTAAAGGTGGAGTTTCCATCAGTGTACACTCCTCAGCCACATACTGTGTCGCAGCAGTAGTCGAAGAAGGTGGAATATAATATTTCAGAGATAATGAACCAGAAGAAAAAGATGATGGCACAGATGTCTGGCCAATTGGTAGTGTAAACATAGGAGGCCTAAATTCTCGTGTGTCCCTAAAGACACAGCAGAATCAAAATGGGGCGTAGAAGATACCTCTCTGGTTGGGGCATAGACCAATTTTGTATGACCAGTGGATCGTCTAACTTCCGCACCACGAGCCCTTGTACCATCGGCCTCAGTACCTAGACCACTATGTGATCGTCTCACTCGGACACCACCACCCTCCTACCAACAGCCTCTGTACTAGGAGTAATATCAGGCTTCTCATCAGATATCTCTTATCTAGGGGGTTGATCCTGAAAAAAAAATTTAACACAAAAGTAAACAAATGATATTATAACTTATTGAAATATATATATTTGAAATAAAATACTCACAACAGGGCTGGGTGGAAGAATTCCCATCTTTGTCATGCAATGATTATTTTTTATCATCTTTTTCCACCGCCTCTCTTCAATGGATGTCATTTCCAGCAATGAAAACAAATATGGAAGTAATTAGAAACAATTTCTTACGATTTTATGAAATACTATGAATAAAGGTGTGATTTTCATGAAAAACAATGAATAAATATTACAAACAATTTCTTATGAGTTCATATACATGAAGCTGTAATATTTGTTGCATTGAGATTAAAAAACTGTGAATATATAAAATTACAACACAATAAAGATACATCATGCCCTTGTAAATGTATATGTGTAATGAAAACACTAATTGTACAATGTATACACTGAAGTAGTGATTTGAGAACACAATTTGTGGACTAGTGAATCATAAAATTTTCAAAATCCCTAGAATTAGGGAATAATGAAATCCTTGAGAATAGAAGGATATCTTTGAGAATAGGTATAAGGATATACTTTTTAATAGGTGGAAAGAGTCTAACCTAGAAGTTGATCGGATAGAAGAGATACACATGTGATGGGGCTTCTCAAGGGCTTCTCGGAGTTAGGCGGTGCTTCTAGATTTGTGGCTTCTGGAATCGGGGTCTACATCTAGAATCGGGGTGCGGCTCGCCTGCTTTGTCGATTTTTGGGGAAAAGTTTCCCAACGGTTGTTAAAAACCATTGGGAAAACATAACTTTAACCCATATTTCCCAATGGTTTCATCAAACAGTTGGGGAAACTCAATTTTTATTCATCTTTCACAACAGCTTCATCAAACCATTTGGTAAACTCAATTTTTATGCATCTTTCCAAACAGTTTCATGAAACCATTAAGAAAAATCAATTTTTACCCATCTTTACCAACGGTTTTCATAAACCATTGGTAAATAACACCAATAACAATGTTTCAAAACAACCGTTGGTATACAAGTGTTGGGAAAATCATGATTTCCAGTAGTGAACCTCTATGCAAAATAGTGGGTATCTTCATGGCCAACCATAAAGTACCCTATATGGTGATGTCTAAATTTATTCTTAGTAACTATTTTTAGAGGATAAATCCAAAATTTCTATGTTATTCTACAAATACCCACAATATTTTATTACACATACTCATAGAATATCCTCGCGTACCTAAATAGTATTCTATAACTACCCGTCTTAATGTGGGAGGAATGTTTTACTAAGTTTGAACTGTGTAGCAGTACCGTTCTACTAGCCCGACTAAAAGAAAAAAGTAAAACACAAGTCCTAATCAGATGTTATAAAAAATGACACCCCATGTAGGCGTACTATCTAAATAATGTACTAATATCACAATTGGTCCACTATGAATGTCTCCCGTATAGGTAAAAATTTTCTAGTTTTGTCAATCGGTGCACATCAACCAAAATAACATCATTCTTCTAAGTCCCCCTCAATAGACCCACCATAAGTTCCATGAAAACATCATCTCACTTCTATTAAAAAATAGGAAATGGATTTAGTAAACCACAAGTGCTTTGATGCATGACCTTTACGTGTTTAGAGGTTTAACGTCTTGGTATGAACCCTAAAATATCATTTTTCATGCATGGCCTACAATTCTATCGACGTAGGTCACAAAACATTTTTTTTTACACCAGGATGCACCATCCATAGTGAAGCCTAAAATTCTTACGTTATATCCTCTCTCATTTTTGTAGGAATAACTACATCACCACAGACATAGATGATCTCATCTTCTTCTGTAGTCCAATCATAAGGTGCCTCCCTGCCTTCAAGGATTTCACTCAAGGACACATATTTCAGATCCTCGTACAACCTCTCCCTGAACTAGCTTAATAGTGTGGACTCTAATAAGTTTGATAAGAGTGACATCATCTCTTGACCCTCCTAAGCCACAACATGCATCTTAGCTGAAAGAACATTATCTCCCACTCAGAAATAGTTTCTTGAACTACCTCAGTGTGATTATTCTTAGTTATATTGTTAGCAACACTGTTTCCATTTTTGGTTGTACATGCTTACTCAAAATAAAATGACTTCATATAATCAACCGAACTACGATTTAAGTGATTTGAATCTCTTTGAAAAAAGTTATACAATAATCTATTGTGATCGTTATACATTGTAATTATTTTTTCAACAGATAATGCCACTAAAAATTCAATGAATAAATCAATATAGTTAATTTTAGGTTGTGTGTTGGGTAGTTATGTTCATTTGCATATAAATACCATGACCCATACACCACCACTCAACAACCTGAACCAAATAAACTCCACTTCTAATCTATATGCATAAAAATGATTATGTACTCCACCCCTGTAATGGGTAAGATAATTATCGGTGTTTTAGTAATATGATTCTTAATATCCAAGAATGTATTCTCACATAATTGAGATCATTCAAAGATAACAAGTAACTTGGTATATTCTTGAATTTGGTTCTTCTAGTATGGGAAAGACCTAGATGAAACTCTGTTAATATTTTGCTAACCCCAAAAATCTACCAAAAAACAAAAGCAGTATTGGGATTCTATAAAAAAACCTGCATCATGAACATTTTCTTGGTGCAATGACACAACTTCCTATGAGATGATGACACCCATGAAATTTACCTCATCAATCCTGATTTGGATGTATAATAGCTTGGAGAATAGTTTATTCTCTCTCAATGTATTCAATATGATTTCATGACATTGGGCATGATCATTATGGGTATTTGAGTAAAGAAATATTTCTACCCAAAACACAACCACAATATAATATAGGTACGGGTGGATGATTCGGTTCATCCAAAACATAATCACTATACATAATTCGTGAACCCAAAAGACAACACGAAGAACTCATAAACGCCAAACATTTTTCTGAATGTAGTCAGAGGTATAACATAAGGTCCGAGTCTCAACAGATTATATCCTAATTTCATGTTGATCTTTGAGAAAACATATTATCCTCTCAACTATTCAAATAGGTCATCAATATGATGAAGATGTTATTGGTTCTTCATTATCATCTGGTTCAACATTATATAATTAACACATAAGAGAAATTTTATACCGTCCTTACTATAAAACAAGACTAGAGAACCCCAAGTATACATACTAAGATGGATAAAATCCTTATCCATCAATTGTTCTTGTTTTGTATTGATCTCTTCAAGAAATGTTGGTTCAATTCATTATGATGGAATATAAGATTTATCAACACCTATAGGAAGTAAATCATAATAAATTATGTATCTATCAGGTGGAATCCCTAATAATTCATCAGGAAACATATCATAGAACCTATCCACTAAAATTGGAAATACATCCTCTTTCACACCCCATTTATCCAGGAAGAGACTAGAAACTAAGGCAGCAGTTCCCCCATAACAACCACATGTTTTAATGAAATAATTTCTTTACATAATTTTAATTCATAAATAACTATCGTTTCCCGAAATGGTGAGTTTAAATGAAGCAAGATATTCCCTTGGTAAAAAGTGATCATTATAACCTATTTTTAAGTTAGTGAGAATAAATATAACTAATATATGAAAATAAATAGAGAGATTATTTACTAGAAATTATTTATCAAAAATATAATCTAATTAAATTTAATAGAAGTATATGTATTTTGGTATTAATAAATTAATTTAATTATAATTAGTAAATTAAACTAATAAAATATACAAGTTATATATTTAATAAAATATTTTTTATATCCATACAATATATATCTTAGTCATTTGATATGAATAATCCATTGTTATGTATAAAATAATATATTTTTAAAAAGGTTCATTTCACCACATTTTAATGGGGAACCCTTTTGAAAATAATATTTGGACACATTGATAATTATTATATGAAAAAATAAAACACCCTCTTTAAAAGAGGAATATAAAATTTTATATCAAATTTTTTTGATAATTTTCTTACAATAGCTGTGTTTTATGAATAATGAAAATATACAAAATTTTTATCAGAAACAACTTTTTCATCAAAATAATTCATATGGTTATATTATATTATTGAATGGTCTGAAAGAATAAACACAATATATTTTTATTGGTTAATATAATTTAGTTCATTGAAATTAATTTAACATTTAATTTACATGTAAATAATATTTCAAACATTTGCAATGTTTTACCTTTTAGAAACATGTTTTCTCATACTAAAAATGAGATTAATTTTAAATTAATTACTGTAACGACTATGTTTTGAATTTTGAAAAATATATTCCATATTTGGAATCAATAGGTCAAAATTATGTAAATATATTTCTTTTACTTTTGGGAAATTTGAATACTAACATTAGTAGTTTTTATTAATACGGTAAAAGGGTAAATCGAGGAATTAATGATAAAAATAATATTATAAAATTACCCTAAAATTTTTTATAATATAACTGATGAATTATTTTCGACCTATATCATCCTTGGGTACAAATGGTATCCTTTAGAATCCCCATAGATGAGGTTAGAACATTTAATTTATATTATTTAATGAAAATTTATCAATGAATTATTAATAACTACATCATGTTTAATATAATATTATATACAATATAAATTCGATTACAAATAGACATTTGAAATATATTTTTTTCTTTATCATGGTATTTTTTTGTAATTGGTAGTGAATAAATAAATATATTAAAGGCTTAAACATTGATGATGCAAAATTTATTTAATTGATGAGAAATCAATAAATAATATTATTAAGATTAAAATTATCATTAAAGACCCCAAAACATGACCAAATTTTGTTGTATAGTATATATCAACCATTATAATCCCTGGGTAGTGTTATTTATCATTTACTGCCCAATGGATAATATTATGACACTTATAATATTATTTATAAAGTGATTTTGAAGTTTTCACTTTCATGTTTTTATAAATATAATATTTTATTGTAGGATTTTCAAAAAGATATATTTTATTATAGTATTATTAGGAAATATAGTTTTTTTTCTTTTTCAAAGTAATTTATTTTTAATCTTATTTCAAAATATAATTATATTAAATAATTACACAAAATTTATAGAGTGATATTTTATTAATAAAGATAACCAATAAATTTTATTGACTATATTAAAAAAATATAATTTATGATAATTAATTTATCTAATGAATTTTATACATTATCTTGAATTATTAGTAATTTAATAAAAAATATTTAAAATTTCACTCGTTATATTCATATTTTTTAAAATCTATGAATTGAATACTGTCAAAATTGAAAGTATTATTTGTTTAGAAAATTAATGTATTATTAAATTTTTTTAAATGTAATATTATATATATATATATATCAAATAATTATTATATTGTCAAAAATGTTCTAAATTATTTTTATATAGTCTAATTTACATCAAATAAGTTAATATTTCATCTTTTTAATACTAAAATATTTATTGACTTTGTTAAATATTTAATAGAACATCTAAGTGTTAATTAAAATGAATAGGATTAAATTGATAAGAAAAAATTTTCTAATATTATTTGATGCTGAGATTAAAATATTATCCTTTCTCATCATCAAAACATGGACCTTTTGGAGGTTTTTGAATGTCGTATTATTATAATATAAATTAATATGTTTTGATTTTCCAAAAGTGCCCCTTACTTTAATTATTACAGGGAACATCATCCCTCAACTCATTACACCACTGTGAGAATTTTACATTGGAAATCCCCTATCCATTTAACTTCTAAAATTCCCTGGACATGTTATATATGTTCTTGTATTCTCCAAAGATGAACCTCGTGCTTTGATATGTGATCTAGAGGGATCTTGTCGAAGAAGAGGTATTCTACTGTACTAATTCTTCCAAAATTATTTATTATGCTGCATCCTCTTCTAGTGTTTTTCCTATTATAATGTATTAAATCCCAATAAATTATATACTAATATGTTTTTATGATTATGTAACAAAGATTTTCCACATTTTATTTAGCCTAATAAAAAGGATATCACCACGCATGCGTACGTATGAATTTCTGTCTCATCGTTGTGGTGTAATATGTTTTTCACCACCACCCTACATGGACAAGTATAATGATGGATATTACGCCTATGGAAGATTATTGTAACCTAATATGGGATATATTATAAAAAAATTATATCCACTTCCAAACGATTTCATAATTATCGGAATTATATCGTCGCTCCTATATACGTACTACCAACCGTCTCCAAGATGTGATGCAATTAATTCTACATGATATATGTACTAAATGATGATTATATTAATTTATATAATGAAAATTCTGGTTTATATTTTTTCAATATGTTTTTTGAATTATATAAATATATCCTATTAAGGATAATTAGAACTAGGCAACAAAACATTCATAAGAAAGTGAACCAGTTACTACCCCAATAACAAGTAATAATGAAATTTTATTTAGAAAACATATGATTATATGATTATTTATTATATCATAAAAATTACTATTATTATGGAAAAAGAAAATAACATTATTTAAATCACTATGAAGGAGTTTTGGATACACAAAAAGGATATCATACATATGGTTATAGATAATATCAGAATCACATTATCATCCGATATTGTTTATATATAAGTATTTACTATGGTATATTTATCATCCATGTCGATTTTTCGTAAATATTATTGCAAAAATATTATTTATATTCTCTAAATAATTTTTGTAAATTTTACCCATTGATTAATTTTTATAAAGTGTTCTAAAAGTAATATTTTATCGTTCTTGACATGTGCTACTATTTATCTTTATGAAAAAAGTAAAAGAATAATGTTTTCATATAATTTTCACAACATGAATGGACTTTTAAATTTTGATATCACCTTTTTACATGAATATTTATTTACATGATTTGAAATTTATTTTCAAATATATTATTTTTATTTAAAAATATTTGGAATTTTGAGAAAAGAAAACATTTATAAAGAAGAAAGGATATTTTCCTCCAGAATTTATTTCAAATATTCCATAAAAATAATTCTACATCTATGATTACATTATTTAATAGGGTTATGTTTCATGTATACTATACTAATTATTCATTTTCGTTGAATATGTATATATGGAATTATATTTAGGAACACCGTTCGTTTTATAAGGATTATTTTATGAGGGAATGAGATTTAGAAACCCATATTATTCAATAGGTTATGATATGGTGAATGATTTATACTTTTGTGGAATATGTAAGAATGATTCCATTAATATAATTTTGGGACCTATATGTTCCTCCAATTCATTGGGGAATTATTTATATCTCATGATATAGATAGTGCTGGAATGGTTTATGATCTTAGTTTAGTAATATTGGGTAGGAAGGAGCAGTGTTCTCTATTCAGTAATGGAATTTTTCCGATTTTATAGTCTTGGGAGTGATAATTGACTAAAGTGAAATGATTTTCAATGATTTTGTGTATGCCATAAAGTTTCATGTGTTATGTTATAACATTTGGGAATACATTTGCTGATTCATATGAACTTTTATTATTTATCCCATGAAATGATATCATGATCTTTCATATATAGTATATTGTTTTCAAATGTTACGTTCTTATGTGTTATGATTGCGATGTTATTGATATCTCCCTTATTTACTATTAATTATTATCTCAGATCACCCTTTATTGGGTTTATTTTTCCTACGTTATGAAGATATATATAAATTATGATATGTCAAAAATGGGTCTATTTATGAAATAAATAGAAGGAAACAATGTAAATATCTTATGAATCTTTTGTTTGTGTTTCACAGTTTCTAAATACAATATACCTATATGGTCTTGGAATGGTTGTTTTTAAAAAACTTTCTTTTAGTTTTAATTAATATCTATATATGTAAATAATCAGTTTTTATAGTTTGTATCAGAGAAAAGTCATTTTTATACATTGGAAACTATAATGAGAAAACCTTAATAAGAACCCTATGAATATTTTGATGATTAGGTTACAATCCTAGTCTTTTATAATTGATCAGAAATAATATAGTGTATAACATAAATATTCCTAAATTGAAATTTTATTCTTAATTGTATCATTTTTAGATTATGATTAATGTTTCTCACACTAGGAATATTGGAATTAGTCAATGGATATAACTCAAAGGAACTATGTTAATGTTTTATATGAAGGGGAATGAAATGATCTTCCTTCAGAGAAACAAAATGTTAATGGAGCTATAATAAAAATTTTAATATCTATGATCACAAATCATTCTCAACATATTAATCATAATGGAGTTTGAAATGTGAAATGGAGGGAAGAAATCTTTGTTGGGTCCTTCATGATACAACATCAACCGTCTTTTTGAAGGTATTGTTATCCATTAGTGGATGAAAAATGGATTAGTACCACTGAAAATATATTTTCAGTTCTCCAATGATTATAACATGATAATTTCATCGTTGTAGTCTATCATTGGAAGGTGTAGATTATCAATGGTCAAAAATTATCAAAATTATAAGGAAATGATATGACCTCGAATACATGGAATAAGATGATATCAACAACTTATTTTTCAATAATTACATTCCTTATTTTCTTTTTATAAAGATAGAGGAAGATCCACTTGAGCTTATAAAAAATGATGATAAATCAGTTGGTATATACGTATAAAATTTTAGAATATTTCATGGTACTCTTTTGGAATTATCATCCAACTAGAGAGTAAAATTGATAGATTCATTAGTGGATTAAAACCAAGTCTTCAAAATCCATCAGCCATAAGGGAATTCAATAGCTAATAAGAAATTTTTCAATGTTCTCTGAAGGATGAGATAGTGATTTGGGTAACCCATGAGTACTATGGTTTTGATAAGAAGGTTATAATATAATTTAATGGAAAATATAAAGTTCATACAAAAAATAAGATTGGTTTTCCATTTTTCTCCATGTGTGGAATGAAACATGGAGGAAATTGTCTTAATGGAACTTGAAAATGTTTTATATGTGGGATAGAATGTCATGAGTCAGCTCAATACTCTTGTGATGGGAAAAATTAGTCTAATTATAGAAATAGAGAAATGGATACAAAGATTTCTCCTCCTATAATTAAATTCTAAAATTTCATGGAAATGGTAAATTATAAAAAACCCTAATACATGGGTTATCCCTGATGAATAATACCAATACAATATTAAGGCCAAAGAAAAAGATAATTCACTTCTGGTAACTATCAATGATGTGGAGTAGGATAATGTAGTGTTGAAAGGTACACTTATCATTCACTCTATTGTAGAAACTGTTTTATTTGATTTTAAATCCACCCAATCTTTTATTTTTGAGGAATTTCATATTGGTATCATTATAATACCTCAAAAATTAGATGTTGTGTTAACTGTTACATGTATTAATTGCACAATGATAGCATCAAATGTTTATAAATTTTCTCCAGTTGAAGTTTGTGTGAAATTTTTTCTTACAAATCTTATGATCCTTTCTTTTGTGAAGCTTTAGTTGATTCCTAGCATGGATTAACAAACTCTATATGAATCCCATATCAATTTCCAAGGAATTTAAGACACATATCATATTATGGATCAATCTATGATCAACTACCAATTCAAGGATGATTATGGCCTTTTGTGGAATTTTTGTCATCATTATGGGTCTTGATTTCTATAAATGAAGGTTATCTATCTAAAAAGGTTCGAGAGAAACTCCCAATTAATAATACACCTGTTTCATGACAGTTTTCCGATATAAATCCTAAATAATTTGGAGTTATTCCATAAATTTTGATGTTTAGTTTTCAATATAAATCATACATAGTTCTATGCCTATTTTCAAGACACCATAATGAATGAACACAATTTATTTTTAGGATTTGAAGAAGAAACATCAAGAAAATCATGAAAAGGGATTTATATTCCCAAGTGAATCATTATGGGGTGCATCTGTTCTGTTTGTTAAAAAGAAATATAGATCAATGATACTCTTCATTGATTATTGAGAACATAACAATATAAATATAAATAAAAAATACCATCTTCCCCATGTTGATGATTGATTCAACCAACTACATGTATATCAATAATTTTCCTATATTGATCTTAGTTTAGTATATCATCAATTAAGGGTCAATAAGGAGAATATACCAAATATTACATTTCATACAAGGTATGGACACTATGAATTTATAGTGTGAATTTTCTCTTAATAATTTCCACACTATAATAATGTATCTAATTAATAGATACTTTAGTGAATATATTGATAAATTTTTGGTAGTATTTATAGATTATATTTCGTTTTATTCAAATAAAATTTATGTTCATGAAGATCAATTGAGAATTGTATTGAATACTATGAGAAATGATAATCCTTATGAAATATTTACTATGTGTGAATTGTTTTCTTCATAAAGATTCATTTTGGGGCCACATAATATCAAGAGTGGGGATATCATTGGATCTAGGAAAAAAATAGTTGTTAAAAGTTTTCCAAGGCCGACATAATTAACTGATATTAGAATATTTCGTGGTTTGGATAGATATTATTGATTTTTGTGATATATTATTCCTTGGGACAATTGAATAACCATGAGAAAAATTACCTAACTTGTGATATGGTGTTATTTGTGGAAATACCTTCGTTAAAGATATTAATGAATTATATATATATAGTGGAAGGTGTAATATTAATACTGAACATAATGGTTTTAATTATATTTTAACTCAAACGAAGAGGAATATGAGTATAACAAGATGTTTGGAGTTGTTTAACAATTATGAAACATCGATACATTACTACCCTAGGAAAGTGAAAAAGGATTCTAATGGGTTGATCTAAATGGATCATGCTAGCCTATCCATAATGAAGATAAAAAAAGATCCAATATTTAATTATTTATAGAGGATGGATCTTGAAATTGTAAAGGAATCGGTTGAATAATATCTTTATCATATGATTATTCAACCATCTATACAAGTTATAATTAAAGAGATGCAAAAGCAAGTTGTATAGCTACAAAAGAAGGTGAGAAATTATCCTGAATTCAACATGGACTATTATGGATTAAGAATATTTATGAATCATCTTGGTATCCCTCCCATACCTGAATTAAAAAAGATGTTGTTGGATGTGTCTCATAGTTGATAATTATCTATTAATGATGGAAGCATAATGATGTACATGGAACTAATAGAGTGTTTTTGGTTGGATGGCATGTAAAGAGATGTTTTTGAATATGTATATTGGTGCTTGGTTTGTTATTTGGTTAATGATGCAAGACATAAATCTACAGGGGAGATTAGATTTACCACCCATACAATAATTTAAATGGTAAAATCACTATCAACATTGTCATTGTACATCCAATGATATCTAAAGTCCATAATTCTATATGTGTTATATTTTATCACCTCACAATATTGGATAACTCAATTTATATTAGAGTGGACTTCCCTATGGATCAGTTTTCTAGGATATATATAAAGAATGTGGTAATATTTTATAGAGTACCACTTTCCATTATATCTTCTCATGATCCAATAATTACCTCAATTTTCTATTGAATGTTTTAAAAGTATCTAGATAAATAGTAAAGTTTTATCACTACACATCATTCTTTGAAACATTATCAGTCTGATAGGATAATTCAAACTATAGATGATATCTTGGGAGCATGGTCTATAGATTTCCAAGGAGGTTGGGATCGACACCTAACTTTGGCAGAATTTTCATAAAATATTATCTTTCACTCTATTATTCACATGCCTATTTATGAAGCCCTTTATAGAATAGACTGTAGAAACCCAACATGGTGGGATGATGTTGGGGATGGAAAGCTTTTGGGACCTGATATTGTTAATGAAATGGAAGAAAAAGGAAGAAATTTTCAACAACACATAATAGCAAATCATAGTTGAAAAAAAGTTATGCAGACAATCGATGAAAAAAATAGAGATTGAAGTTTTTGATAAGGCGATCCTACCAATATCTCCCTAGAATGTACTAGTGATTTTTGGTAAAAAATTTCAAGCTAAACCCTATGTATAAAACTCTTTTTTAAATTGTGGATCATGTTGGGAATGTGGCTTATAGATTGGAGCTTCCACTGAATCTCTCTCAAGATAATGATGTGTTCCATGTATCTCTCATGAAAATCTGAATACCTGATCCATCACATAAACTAACCTCATCAGTTATACCACTAGAGCTAGATATTCCTTATGAAGAACAACATGTATAGATTCTAGATCTTAGATAAAATGTTATATGAAATGAGACTACTCGGTTGGTTAAAGTTTAATAAATAAACCATCAATATGGGGAGGCTATGTGAAAACATGGCGATGTGATGAGGTAGTGGTATCCTCATCATTTTCTATCCAAGATATGAATTTTGAGTGTGAAATTCAGTTTAATTGTGGTAAAATGTAACACCATGATTTTTTATGAAACATTTTCATTAAATAATTTTAATTATTCAAAATCTTGCATTGCACACAATCATATGGTTAAATACACCAAAATATTCCCTTAGTATAAATTTACATTTATAAATTATTTTTTTATTTAAAGGAAATAAATATAACTAATATATGAAAATTTATGGTTAATTTTTTGGCTACCAATTCATTATGAACAATATTATACAATTAAATATAAAGTAAATATTTATATTTTTTAAAAAAAATTAAGTAAAATATAATTAGTAAATAAAATTAATGTAAAATATATGTTATATATTTAATAATTTTTTTATATTTATTAAATATATATTTTTATAATAGGGTATGAATAAACACTATTTTAGGTATAAAAACCAATATTTTTTATAAGGGCAATTTTACAACATTTTAATCCAGAATAATTTTTATATTCAAATTATGACACATTAATAATCATTATATGACAACATAAAATTATATTTCGATGTGGGACATAAAAATTTAAATTTAACTGATTTTATATTTTTTTTATGTTATTCATTTTTTGATGAAAATAAAAAATATACTAAGATTATCACTGAGGAAATGAGGGAGACATCTCGCGCAACGATTCTCGGTTGTTCTTCAAGATGTTGATAGATGGAAAATCCACTGGAATGTTACTATGATCCTAAAGATTTCTTTGTTACCCCCTCTAAGGTGGGGGATAAAGGTGGTGGGATGTCATCAAATACTATGGATGTAGTAAAGGAAGATGTGATGAACCCTAAGAAGAAGTATGAGGATTATGCCACCTGGAAGAAGTTTTTCTCTAATTATCAGCATGAATTTTCATCTTTAAAAAACAGATTACCATGAATGTGTTTATTACATTTTTTTTAGTGATTATGAATATTTTGAAACCTCATCTTGAAGAATGGAGATTTTCTCTACTTTTCTGGCTATCAGGAACATAGAGTGATACCCCTTTGAGGGATGATGAATTGCGGGCCCGTTTATCTCAGAGTTGGGGCTTCACTGAATGGTGTTTGATACAATTGGGAGAGGTACTTTCTATATTGTTTTTCCATCGATGGAACATCAAAATGTTTTTGGGAGTTTCTGACCTGTTTCAGTGAAACCTGATAACAACGTGGTTCAACAGTGGGATCCTTTAGCAAGTCCTCTTGCAATTACGAACTCTTCCACTCAAACATTGATTCGAATTAGGGGTTTATATTTATCTTTATAGCATCCATCAGTTTTATGGGAGGTCACCTCGGCTGTTGGTTGTCCGATTAAGGATGACAAGGAAACAGTGCATCCTAGGTATGGTCACATTTATCATGTATTTGTATATATTTATTTAGTTCAAGTTCTTATTGACACAATTTTCCTTGTCGCAGGTGAGATTAAATTAGAACTAGCTATACAATATGAGTTGTTTCCTACTTTCTGAAAGAATTGTCTATGTATTGGTCATGTTCTTGCGCAATGTCATAGGAATATAAAATTTTCACTTTTTAAATCATTAGTTCATACCTCAGATGAGTGTAAAAAGAAACTAGTTGACCTGAATGGAAGTAAGCAAGTTTTCAGGAGGAAGGATTCTCAAAATGCTGTTATTTCATCATTTGTTGAGGTTGTCCAATAAAGATTATCTATGCCTGCCAAATTTCAGCAAGTTAATGATACTGATGTGCTGGTGAATAATAGACCATTGGAGCAAGCTACCCTTGGATTCACTCGGGGTCTGGATAACAAGTCCTAGGTTGATGTGACTGAGGAGGAGGAAGGGAATCAATCTGAGCATGAGGCTGCTGTCCAAAATGATGTAAATCAAGAGTTAGATCGTGAGGCACTACCCTCTACATGTTGGAAGGGTAATATGAAGATCTTGGGTGATGATGTATTCTAGTTGGTGATTCCTAAGAAGATGAGGGCATGTCCAATTATTCATGTTGAGGTGCAGGTGTCCAATGTGGACGCTCAGATAGAAGAGGATCGGTTGTTGGAAAATGCTGTTGTAGGAGAAGTTGTTGTACAACAGTGGATTCAAGAGGGTGTACTGATGGATAAAACTACTTTTGTTGGGAAGTCTGGTGGTCCTCAAGGTGTTCCAGGGGAGGAGGGTCTGTTGTGATCTTCTTCATATAATCCTGTTGGTATTCTACCTAGATCTCCCCTACTAATTTGGAGGATGTTACCACACCTAGTCATGTACAAGATCTTGTATAATCTCCCCCAATGTCTATGGATCATAGGGGAACTAATCAAGATGTCTTTTCAATGGTTTCATTGAGCAATGAGGGGTTGCAAGGACCTATATAACTAGTTGTCAATTTCTTTTCCCTGTTTGAGTCTATTAATACTCTTGAGTTTGATTTTCTTAATCATGAAGGACTCAAGAGTTTAGGATGTCGTAACCGAATGTGCTCCTCCTCGACACCTTCTCATATTTATGGTTTGGTGATCCCAAATGAGACGGAACATACCGTTCACAATGCTTTACATTCTTGTATGGTTGTGCATGACTCCAAGGCTGTATAGGAGGATCCTCAAGACCTGCATGAGGAGTCTCCTCATGTACTCAAGAATTCAAATTTTGGTAACCCATCCTCGAAACCATCTCCTGTTTATTATTTGGATATACCAAAAGAGATGGAGAAACACATTCACAATGCTACACATTCTTGTCTGGTTGTGCAGGACTCCAAGGTAGTATAAGAGGATCCTCAAGACTTGCATGAGGAGTCTCCTCATGGTAATGCTCACTAGGATATCATCTCCTCTATTGAAGTTGTGCATTCAATGTTGCATGGGGAAGCTTCTCATTAAGAAACTTAATTTCATTCTATTTACGTTATGGCCTCGTAGAATGAATCTGAAACACAAAGGGGAAGAGGGAGACATCCAGCTAATCAGGGAGGATCTAGGGGTCGAGGATGGCCTAGAAAAAGGTAACAGTTGGATGTGTTTGTTTAGTTTTCTATCTAGGTGTGTTATTTCGCGTGTAATCATTTACTCGAGTTTCTTGTACCCCTACACTTATTTAATAAATTTTTGGGGTCCTGGGTTTGGGTTTCTAAACCCATGGCCGAGCCACTTTTAGTAAAAAAATATACAAATTTTTAATCAAAAACAATTTTTTTTCATTGAAATAATTTATATGGATAAATTATATTATTTAATGGTTTGAAAGTATAAATAGAATGAATTTTTATCATTTTATATAATTTAGTTTATTTTTATTAATTTTACATTGAATTTTGTTGTCAAAATATTTAAACATTTTGCAATGTTTTAACTTTTAAAACCTATTTTTCTCATTTGGACAACGTGATTAGTTTTAAATTAATTAATTAAACTTTTTTGTTATAATATTTTTAAAAATAGATTTCATATTTGGAATATATTTCTCAAAATTATTTAAATAACTCTCTTTTATATTTGGGCATTATGAATAGTAACTTTGGTAATTTTTTTTTAATAAGGAAAAAGGTAAAATCATGTAATTAAGGGTAAAATAATATAATAAAATTACCCCAACAATTTTTATAATATCATTTGATTATTCTTTTTAAAAATAAATAATCTATGGGTTTAAATGGAATTCATTGGAATCCACTTAGATGAGATTTGGAAATTCATTAAATTTTATTTAAAGAATTGTATAATATGCCTCAATCATAATTTAATAATTAAATAATTTTTAGTATAATGTTTTATAGAATATAAATTCAATTATAAAAACTAACATGAAAGGTAAATTTTCTATTTCATGGTAATTAATTTTTAATTTTTTGGAAATAAATAATTACCTTAATGGATTATACATTGATGATGAAAAAATTAATTAATTGGGGAGAAATCAATAAAATAATATTACTACGATGATAATAATAATTAAAATCCCCAAACACATGATCAAATCCTATTGGTCAATCATATCTCAACCATAATAATCCAAGGGTCGAGTCATTTACCATTATGATCCATATAGAAATGATTATGACACTTATAATATTTTATTTAAAGTGATGTTAATGTTATAACATTCATGTTTTAATAAATATAAAATTTTACATTTATTAATTTCTAGATGATATGTTTGATAATAAGTATTATTATGAAATATAGAGGTTTATCATTGTCATAGTTTTTTATTTTTTATTTTTATTCAACAAATACCTATATTAAATAATTACACAAAATTGATATAGTAATTATTTTATTAATAAAGATAAGAAATAAATGTTATAAATTTTTTTTTAATAAATATAATTTGGGATAATTAAAATATCAAATTAATTTTATAGATGACCTATACTTATTATAAATATAATAAATTATTTTTTTTAAGGAAATGTTTTATCATTATATTTTAGAAAATAAAATAATTGAATAGTGCCAAAATTCACACCATTGTTTCTTTTTAAAAATAATTTATTACTAAATTAATTTGAAAACATAAATCAATTTAAAAAATATATAATATTTATTATATTGTCAAAAATATTCTATAGTAGTTTTTATGGTTTAATTTTCTTCAAATAAGTAAATATTTCCCCATTTTTATATTCAAATATATGTTCCCATAGAAAAAAATTAAATAGATTAACTATGTGATAATTAAAATAATATGGTTTAAATTGATAGAAAAAAATCATGTAAAATTTATTTTTTGATTATGTTACAATATTATCTCATATCATTTTCAAAACTAGTACATTTTGGTGGATTTTGTGTAACACCCCGAGCTTCAACGATACGCTTCTCTTTCAATAATGCAATATCTTGCATTGTACGCATGTTCGTGATTCTAACACACCGAGACCAATCAAAATAGCCATTATGAATAGTAATACCCACTTTCTGAAATTATAAATATTTTATATTTCAAAATGGACTTCATTTTTGGATTCAGAATATCGAAATTAGCCTATGTTGAATTATTGGTATTTTTCTCAGAACTTTCAATTTTTTATGAATAGTGAAAATTGCTTAAAAAAACTTTTTTAATAAAAATAATTTATAGTGATAAATTATACTATTGAGTTGTTATAAAGTATAATTAAATTATATTTTTACCATTTTATCCAATGGTGTTCATTAGAATTAATTTCACTTTGAAATTGGACATAAACAATTGTCAATATTTTGATATATATTGCTATTTGTTGTGACAGCGGGAATTAATTATAAAATTAATTAGTGCAACTTATATGTTTGGAATTTTTTAAAATAGATATCATTTTTGAATTCTGAATATCAATTATAGCTTAGGGTGAAATTTTCGCATTGTTCTGAAAAACTTCAATTTTTGATAAATAGTGAAACCAATAAGTGGTAGTTAAAAAACAGATTTTTTGTTTAAATGAAACATTACCACTTCTGTGATTTGAATTTCAAAAATCCTACATACATGGATTTCATTAGGAAGTAAAATTTGGATCAATGGTATTAAAATAATTTTTTTGGTGAATAGTAACATTTAAGTTTAATTAATCACGATAAAAGGTAATTAGTTAAATTTAAGGTGAAAATGATATTATAAAAATATGAAAATACCCTTAAACATGTCCTAACCTTATTGGATGAGTCATGTCCGACCAATAAAATCCATGGGTAAACTTGGGGACCCCATGGAGCCAGTTGGGTAAGAAAATGACATTAATAACTTTTTATTTAAAGTAAAAATAAAATTGTCACAAACATGTGTTGTTTTACTAAAACAACTATTACATGGGGTTATATAAGTTAAAATTTTGACTATAAATATTCATTGGAAAGATAAAAATATTTACTACATCATTGTAATTTTTTTATAATTTTTGGAAATTAAATAAATTAAATTTTTTATTACACAATCATGATGCATCGATTACCTCATTAATTAACGATTTAAATAAAATGAAAAGATAATGTAAAATATAAGACTTACACTTGTAAAAAACCAATTGTATGAGTATATTTAGAACACTTATAACCTTATCCTCGAAATACATAATATTAGGACCTTTGGAATCCGAAATTCACTTCATAATAATGTAACAGTTCATTACTTCCCAAGAGTGCCCCTCATCTCCTCTTATAAAAGGTCACAACCACTACCACATTATTCACACCTTCAAGCCATTTGGCTCAGCCAAACTCGGCCCAAATACTCTCTAAACTTCTCTCTCTTACTCCTAGAAGACTCACTTTGGGCAGAAGTCTTCCCAAGTAAGCCTTTGGCTCAAATCAAAAAGAGTTACCCGATTTTAAGGTAATGTCTTCTCTTATGTTATTTTGTTTTATTTTTCTTCTCCAACCCCGTAAACTCTTTTTATTACTTTATTTTGTAACAAAAACAGTATATTAAATATACTATGATTTTTTTATGGGAAGGATTTTATTTACACTTACACACACCTTCGTCTAATGGTTAAAGAACACATTGTTTCTATGGGTGGTGAATTACTTCCTCACGAAATGATGATTGTTCAATCTTTTTTTAACACCTCTCATGGTGGCCATTATGATGACACTATTTTTATATATGATATATATTATGTTTTTTTTTCCTTATGATTCTGTATTTTTCATTTATGGAATACCTTTATGATTTCCATTATGGGTAAACGCGATAATTTCATTTTAGGAAGTGCGGACTACCGCCCCCCCAAAGTTATTTGAGTCGTTAATGCCATATGCGGGATGTATAAAGGATTGAGTAAATGATATTATATATTATATTATACTGGAATTATAATATAACTTTATATCATTATGATTTCATTCCATTAAATATGAAATAGAAATGAAAGTAGCATTCATGCGTACGTACGGCTTACCGTCTCCATGAACGATGCATTTCATTTCTTACCTCTAAATGTTATGTAATATTATGAATGAATGTATATAATGGATATATATGATATATATGATATCTAAATCATGAATATAATTCTGGATTTAATTGATATTTCACCACATGATCAAATTGTAATTATAAGATGTTTATTTTTGACTCAAGTACCAAAGATCGACAAAATGACCGTTATTAACTTAAATAATTACATAATGTTCATAACATGGTAATAAGTGATATAAAAAGAATAATGAACTATAAAAAGGTTCTTAAGAAAATAGAAATTAACTCTAGTTTATTATTCAGGATATTAAAGAACGATCGAGTCAATTCGGACACGAGGTAATGGAACTTCTTAACCCAATTTCTGTTTTTTGGGTTAATTTCCTACTTTCAAATTATGCCATGATATTATTATGTCCTATCTTGTATTCTTAATTTCATTATGTGTACTTATAGTGAATACACATAATAGATCCATTTTATTTAAAAAATGATCTTTGTAAGGGACTTCGTCTCAATCTCCATTCATTGAGGAATATTTTGTTTTATACACAAATTTCTTTTATACGGTGTATAAACCCCTTTGACATTTACGTTTATTCAAAAGGGATTTTTTATATGAAGCGTTTTACTAAATGAAAAAAGGAATGTTTTTTTCATACGTATGCAGTGACAACGACTTCTCCGCCCCCATGACCGTTATTTGAGTTTCGGCTTCCTCTACAAGCCATTACTTTTTTTAAATGAAAAATAAATACAATGTTTTAAGTTTCTTTTATTTTGGTACTGAAAATGGGTTTGAAAGTGTTTTTTATATCAATGTGTTGTATTGATATCTTGTGATTGAAATGTGAAACTTTTATGTTTCCTTTATGCATGTTTTATGTGATACTATTATGTTATGAATTATGATATGTTTAAACCTGTTCATATGAGGAATGCATTGGACTTAATAAGTGACGGGTGGAGCCCGTTATAGCTCCTCGATGCATCGGAAGGTCTCACGAGACAAACTAGTTTCTTAGAACGTGGCCTTGACAGAATATTATTTGTATTCTTGGCACGAGGCTTTGGCTATGTGGTTATGATAGTTTGGAATTATGCATTCCATCATTAGGAAAGTGGTTATTGATATTGCATGTGATTATTCGAACAACAGAATATCCATGTGAATAAGTAAATGGAATTATCACATTTTAATTCTTCAATATTATGTAGATGTTCAAGTTTAAAAGGCTTTTGTTTAAGTTATACATTTACTTAAATGTTTATGTTTATTTATGAAAGCTTCCGCTATATTGTTATCCTTACTGAGTATCTGAGCTCACCCCTTTCAGTGTTTTATTTTTCCCTGGATGTGAAGAAATATTATATGACTGAACTATAGGGATAGTCTGAAGGGGATATAAGTGTGGACTATGGAAACTATGTAATAGTGATTTTTCACTTTATGACATGATGTAACATTTATGAATGTATCTACTGTTTCCAAGGCTACTAAACTAATCGGTCTTTCGAGACTTGATCTTTTGTTATCATGCCAATGTTACGCAATAATGAACCGACTCTGGGTAACTAGGGTCGGGGCGTTACAGTTGGTATCAGAGGCAGTTTAATACTAACATTGGAAGCTATATTTAGATAAACTCTGATTAGAGCACATAGACCTATGATAGACTTTGAGGATTAGTATAGAAGAAATTCCTAGAATATTGGTATTATAGATATTTTATGAGTTTTCCGAGCAATACATCTCTGTCTGGATACGAGCAGGTAGAGGCGGCTCTGGCATAGTTGAACCTAGGGGTAAAACCTGAAAACACCGCTCTGAGCTAGACTCGAACGGGAACTGGTGCACGACAACGGGCCTTGCTGCACTCTTGGTTATGACACTCCCGAGGGATATGCTTAGGATAACTCTCATTTCATTTACAAACCATTATGAAGGGTTTTTGAGTATATACTTCCTCAAAGAAAACATTTCTTTTTTATGATTATGGATTATATCCATAAATAGTTCAATTTATGTTATGTGTTTTACAAGTATGTAATTGTGTATTCTGATTCATAAACTAATCTAGTTTATGCCATTGTTTAGAAATGGAGCCTATTTGGAGGAATGGAAACCGTATAAATGCATGCACTCCATGTAGGGATTGCCCTCCTTCTTAAGATAATTATTGTGGAGCCGGAGATACAACTAGTGTTGATCAACTTATCACCATACTGGGACAACTCACTCAGGTAATGAATAATAACCTTACTCGTATGGAGCACCCTGTTTCGCAATGTGGAGGATCAATGTTAGACCGCTTCATGAAGAAACAACTGCCAACATTTAATGGGGGTACAAATCCATTAGTAGCTGAGCAATGGATAAACTCCTCAGAGAAAATATTCTACGCCTTGGGGAGTAGCAAAAGGGAGAAGGTTGTCAGGGCCGTTTACCGGCTCACTGGAGATGCCGATCAATGGTGGTCACAGATTCAAAACACAAAAGAAGATGAAGAAGTATCTAATATGGAATAGAGGGAGTTCAAAGATCTTTTGATAGAAAAATACTTCCCTCGTGACCATATAGCAGATATGGAAAGGCAATTTCTGAGTCTGAGACAAAAAGAGGATGATAATGTCGCAAAGTATGAGGCTAACATTACAAGGTTAGCGAGGCATGCTGCAGATTATAAACGTAACCCAATGAGTAAGATTAATCATTTCTTTGATGGGTTAAAACCATTTCTCCATCGAGCTTTAGTATCACAATCTTTCTCAACATATGAAGATATAGTCTCGTGTGCTATCAAGACAGAAAAGGAATTCTCTAAATCTTATGACAATAAAGTAAAGCAAGAGAAGAAGAGAATGGTGGAACAAGAGACAAATAAAGGGAAAAAGGGAAAGAAGGATTTTCCATTATGCGATAATTGAGGGATGAATCACCCTGGTACTTGCCTAAAAGGAATGGGAGTTTGTTATAAATGTGGAGAAAAAGGACACCATGATCATGATTGCAAGGGATAGAAAGAGGCTATCAATGTTTAATACTACAATTTGAGAGAAATGGGGCATTATGCAAATGAATGTCCTACTCGCAAATGAATCTTACCTCAGAAAAGGCCAAGGGATCAAGTCCAAGCTTATATTGTTGCTACAGATGAAGTTGAATAATTAATATTTTTGTGTTGTGGGAATAAAGGATTATATTCTTGTTATAAGAATAATGTGACATATAAGGATTGTATTGAAGTACTTGTTGTTTTCATTAAGGTTTTAATATGATGAAGGTAATCATATTTTAGTATGTGCCAATAAGAGAAACTTTACTTTGTTTAAGGAATCTGATGTTACAATTGATTTTGGAATTTAGAGACCTTTTAGAGAAAGTCTGGACAGATGTATTTTGGATAACTATAAAGGTTGAAATGGATTAAGTTGAACTTTGGATAGTATTGTTTAAGGTTAAAACATTTATGAATATTATTTTTGTAATATTATAATACTATAGTTTTAGGAAAAGGACAACGTGCATGTTGGGGGATAACCCGTCGCGTCGGACAAAGCTGTAGGAATCGAACCCACAACCATAGTGGGACAGGCCTTTATTACCTACCACTAGCCTACAAGAAGTCGCTGGTAATTACAAAATAGGTTTCCTAATCAAAATGTTATGTGTTAATATTTAGAACCTTATACAATTAGGATAAATAGAATATTTTTGGGCTCTATTACCTTTTGGAGTGAAAGATGGGTTTGTGGTAAATATTTAATAAAGAATGAATGTCTACATGAAAAGTAAGTATATTTCCTTATGTTCTTAGTAAATCTCTTAAATAAATTCCTCAACTTTATGAAAGGTAACTTAAAAAAACGTTTCTGGATAACATTTCCAACTGGGGAATGAATTATCGTTTAACCAATAAAAAGTTTGTGATTTTCTTGTAGTTAACTTTCTCCTAACCCTGTTTTCTACAACTCTCTATCAGACCTTGATTGTTTTCTTTTCCTCAATATCCATATTTTCATAGAATCCTATTATGGGCTATCTTGGGTGACCTTTGTACTTCTCTTTCTTTCTTTTAATGTCATATTTTTATTAACCCTATTTCCGATGTGGGTTTTCCACAAAGGTATTTCCTATTTTCAACCTTTGATTTTCAAATTGCGAGGACACAATTTATTGAAGGTGGGGAGAATGTAACACCCCGAGCTTCCACAATACGCTTCTCTTTCAATAATGCAATAACTTGCATTGTACGTAAGTTCGAGTTTCTAACACACTCTGAACAAATAAAAATAAACATTATGAATAGTAATACCCACTTTTTGAAATTATATATATTTTATAATTTAAAATGGACTTCATTTTTGGATTCGGAATATCGAAATTAGCATATGTTGAATTTTTGGTATTTTTTGAGAACTTTCAATTTTTTATGAACAGTGAAAAATACTTAAAAAAACATTTTTTATCAAAATAATTTATAGTGATAAATTATACTATTGAGTGGTTTTAAAGGATAATTAGAATATATTTTTACCATTTTATCCAATGGTGTTCATTATAATTAATTTGAATTTAAAATTAGACATAAACAATTGTCAATCTTTTGATATATATTGCTATTTATTGTGACAGCGGGAATTAATTTTAAAATTAATTAATGCAACTTATATGTTTGTAATTTTGTAAAATAGACATCATTTTTGAATTCATAATATGAATTATATCTTAGGTTGAAATTTTGGCATTGTTCTAAAAAACATCAATTGTTGATGAATAGTGAAACCACTAAGTGGTAGTTAAAAAACCGATTTTTTGATTAAATGAAATATTACCACTTCAGTGATTTGATTTTCAAAAATCCTAAACACATGGTTTTCATTAGGAAGTAAAATTTGGTTCAATGAGATTAAAATAATTTTTGGTGAATAGTAACTTGTAAGTTTAATTAATCTCGATTAAAGGTAATTACTGAAATTTAAGGTAAAAATGATATTATAAAAATATTAAAATACCCTTACACTTGTCCTACCTTTATTGTATGAGTCATGGCCGACCAAGACAATCCCTGGGTCAACTTGGGGACCCCATGGAGACACTTGTGTAAGAAAATGACATTAATAACTTTTTATTTAAAGTAAAAATAAAATTGTCACAAACATGTGTTGTTTTACTAAAACAATTATTACATGGGGTTATATACGATAAAGTTTTGACTATAAATATTAATTGGAAATATAAAAATGATTTACTACATCATGGTAATTTTTTTATAATTTTTATACATTAAATAAATTAAATTTTTTATTACACAATGATGATGCAGCGATTACCTCATTAATTAACGATTTAAATAAAATTAAAATATAATGTAAAATCTAAGACTTAAACTTGTCAAAAACCTATTGTATGAGTATATTTGGAACCCTTAACACCTTATCCTAGAAATACATAATTTTGGGACCTTTTGAATCTGAAAAGCACTTCATAATAATGTAACATTTCATTACATTCCAAGAGTGCCCCTCCTCTCCTCTTATAAAAGGCCCCCACCACTACCACCTTATTCACACCATAAAGCCATTTGGAACGGCTAAACTCTGCCCAAATACTCTCTCAACTTCCCTCTATTACTTCTAGAAGCCTCACTTTGGGCAGAATTATTCCCAAGAAGCCTTTGGCTCAAATCAAAAAGAGTTTTCTGATTTTAAGGTAATTTCTTTTCTTATGTTATATTGTTTTATTTTGTTCTCAAACCCCTTAAACTCCTTTTATTCCATTATTTTGTAACAAAACCAGTATATTAAATATACTAGGATGTTTTTATGAGAAGGATTTTATTTATAATTACACACATCTTAGTCTAATGGTTAAAGAACATATTGTTTCTTTGGGTGGCGAATTACGGCCTCACGAAACGATGATTGTTCAATATTCTTTTAACACCACTCATGGTGGCCATTATTATGACACTATTTTTATGAATGATATATAATATGTTTTTGTTTTCATTATGATTCTGTATTTTTCATTTATGGAATACCATGAGGATTTCTATTATGGGTAAACGTGATAATTTCATTTTAGGAAGTGCGGACTATCGCCCCTCAAAGTGATTTGAATCGTTAATGCCATATGTGGGATGTATAAAGGATGGAGTAAATGATACTATATATTTTATTATACTGGAATTATAATATACCTTTATATTATAATGATTTTATTCCATTAAATATGAAATAGAAATGAATGTAGCGTTCATGCGTACGTACGGCTTACCATCTCCATGAACGGTGCATTTCATTTCATACCTCTAAATGTTATGTAATATTATGAATGAATTTATATAATGGATATATATGATATATATGATATCTACATCATGAATATAATTCTAGATATAATGGATATTTCACCACATGAACAACTTGTAATTAGAAGAAGTTTATTTTTGAATCAAGTACCAAAGATCGACAAAATGACCGTTATTAACTTAAATAATTACATAATGTTCATAACATGGTAATAGGTGATAAAAGGAATAATTAATATGAAAAAGGTTCTTAAGAAAATATAAATTAAGTATAGTTTTATTTTCAGGATATTAAAGAACGATTGAGTCAAGTCGGACACGAGGTAAAGGAACCTCTTAACCTAATTTCTGTTCTTTGGGTTAATCTCCTACATTCAAATTATGCAATGATATTATTATGTACTATCTTGTATTCTTGCTTTCGTTTTGTGTACTTATAGTGAATACACATAATAGATCTATTTTATATAAAAAATGACCTTTGTAAGGGACTTCGTCTCAATCTCCATTCATTGAGGCATATTTTGTTTAATACACAAATTTTTTTTATACGGTGTAGAAACCCCTTTGACATTTATGATTATTCAAAAGAAATATTTTTATATGAGGCATTTTACTAAATGAAAAAAAGAATGTTTTTTTGTCGTACGTATGAGGCGACAACGACTTCTCCACCGCCGTGACCATTATTTGAGTTTCAGCTTCCTCTTCAAGTCATAACATTTTTTACATGAAAAATAAATTAAATGTTTTAATTTTCTTTTATTTTGGTATTGAAAATAGTTTTGGAAGTGTTTTTTAATATCAATGTGTTGTATTGATATCTTGTGATTGAAATGTTGAAATTTTATGTTTCCTTTATGCATGGTTTATGTGATATGATTATGTTATGATTGATGATATGTTTAAACATGTTCATATGAGGAATGCATTGGACTTAATAAGTGATGGGTGGAGCCCGCTATAGCTCCTCGATCCATCGGCAGGTCTCATGAGACAGACTAGTGTCTTGGCACGAGGCCTTCACAAAATCTTATTTGTAGTCTTGGCACGAGGCCTTGGCTACGTGGTTATGATAGTCTGGCTTTATGCATTCCATCATTTTGAATGTGGTTATTGATATTTCATGTGATTATTCGACCAGTAGAATATCAATGTGAATAAGTAAATGGAATTATCTCATTTTACTTTTGCTATATTATGTTTATGTTCAAGTTTAAAAGGATTTTGTTTTAGTTATACATTGCCTTAAATGTTTATATTTATTTATGAAAGATTCTGCAATATTATTATCCTTGCAGAGCATCTGAGCTCACCCCTTTAAATGTTTTATTTTTCCCAGGATGTGAAGAAATATTTTATGACTGACCTACAGGGATAGTCTGCAGGGGATAGAAATCTGGAGTATGGAAATTTTGTTATTGTGATTTTTCACTTAATAATGTAATGTAACATTTATGAATGTATCTATTGTTTCCAAGGCTACTAAACTAATCTGTCATTCGAGACATGATCTTTTGTGATCACGCCAATGTTACGCAATAATGAACTGACTCTGGGTAACTGGGGAGGAGGCGTTACATTTTGGATGTAGATTAATTTATCTATAAAGTAATTATTTTGGATTTTTTATAAGCGTCATCACCACAATTATAAAAAGGAACCTCCTCCCTCACTTATTCACATAACAATGATCCTTAAATCATAGACATCCTCATATATTTTACCTTCTCAACATCACTATTTATATTCTAGGGGTTCTTGTCTTCTTTAATGACAAACCATTGTGCTTTAAGAGGTGATCTAGAGGGGGATCATCTAAGAAGTGGTAAACTTTTCTACGAATTCATTCAAAATACATTCCTCTTCTACATAATATTCTTGATTTTATTCCTTTATAAAGTAATAACTCTAGTATCACATATATATTGAGATTTTATTATTGTTATGAAACAAAAATATTATTTGCTCTATATATCCTATGAAAAACAAAATCACCACGTGTGCGTTCAAAAAGCATACCATCTCCATATCGTGGTGTAATCTATTTTAAACACCACGTTACCCGCATAGGTATAATTATAGTAATAATACATATATATTATTATTTTAACCTTATATGGATTCTAAAAGAAAATATTTTCCATCCACTTCGGTACCATTTCAAAATTATTGAAATGATATCGTCACTTAGGCATATGTACCACTTATCATCTCCACAGTGCGATGTGATTTATTATATATGATAACAATTAGAAATTACAATATAAATATACAGAATGAATAAATATGATATATATTTTGTTAATATCATTTTATGATGATATAACTATGAACTAAGATGTATAACAAGATCTTATTCAATAAAACATACATATGAAAATTAAGTAATTACTAATCTAATAATGAGTTATAATGAAATGTTATTAATAAATAGTTGATAATATGAATATATATGTTGTCATAAAAATACTATGGTTCTATAATAATTCAATAACATTATTTAAACCATTACACATGATGATTGGATACATAAAAAATATATCAGACCTAAGGGATAATTTTTCAATATTTATATTATGCTACGTTGTTTATACGTATGTCCTTACTAGGGAATTTTTACCATATGATTCCATGATTCCTACATATGTATTAAAAAATATTCATTCAATTGTCCAAAATTTTTTAATGTCAATTTTACCCATTGTGGAATTTTTATTAAATGTTATGAAAGTAATATTTTTTTGTTTTCGATATGAGGAACGTTTTTAGATTCTAAAAAATGTACGAGAAGAATATTTTGTTTCAAATTAAAAAAATGAATAAATTTTAATTTTTTCTGGAAGCGTTATTTCCATTAATGTTCAATTACACTATTCCAACTTTATTTTAAAACAAATTCATTTATTTAAATATTTTTGGTCATTTTCAGAAGAGTAAATGTTTATGCAGAAGAATGGTTATTTTTCTCAATAATTAATTTCAAGTTTTCAATAAACACTATATTCCATATATGATTAAATTCTTTAATAAGGTTATGTTTTAAGTATACTATCCCTATTATTCCTATATTTTTTTTGTAATCGTCTTTATGATATATATTTTTTTACTAGTATTATTTTTTGATTGAATTATATTTATGAAACACATTTTTTTTCCTTGGGTTATGATATATAGTGAATGATTTATATTTTTGTGGAACATGTAATAATTATTTCATTATGAGATCGGTGGGACCGATATCTCCCACTAATGCATTGGGTAAATATTAATTTCTGATGAGATCGACAGGGCTAGAACATGAAATGATCTTGGTTCAGTAATACAAGGTTGGAATGAGGTGTGGAGTCAGTTGAGTAATAGACGTTCTCATTTATGATAGTCATGGAAATTATCCTATACTAATATGAAATGATTCTCTATGATTATGAGTATGAAAAAAATGACATATGTTATGACATATAGGATTATATTCATATATTCTTATGAATGTTTGTGATTTATCCCATGAAAAGTTATCACGTTCTTTCATATACTGGATAATATTTTCAACAGTTATGTTTATATGTCATATGATTGTGATATGATTGATATCTACCTTATTTACCCATACTTATAATATGATCACACCCTTTATTATTTTTTATTTTCATCATTTCGTGATGAATCATTTTATTTAATATTTTTCAAAAGGTGTCTAGTTATGATGAAATAAGTAAGAGACCATTTAGATTCCATGTGAACCAATTTTTTGGGTTTCCCAGTTTCTAAAGACACAAATAATATAGGGTAAATTCATGGTTTTCTTATATTTTTTAATAAATATTCTACAAATTGAAGTGATATCTATGTTTTTAATGTATTGGTCATTATATCCCATAGTTTTGATGAACTGGCCCTGCATATCCCACCTTGATATCTCACTCTCCTTAGTGAATATAATTGTAACCCATAGAAAACATAAAAATCACTCTCCATTGGAGACAATATATTTTGTCTTAGTACACCACTAACTTTTCCATTCCCATTATTAGATCAATTATTGACATATCTATAATATAAGGATCCAATAAAAATTATTACTCCCCAACCTTGAGAGAACACCTTAGGCCTAATCATATGTCTCTCGACCGTACTCCAAATGATGTATAGATAATCATGACACCACTCAAAAACACCATCACCAAGATCAAACCATTCAAAAATGTGAATTTATAAAAAAATAGATATACTGGTATCAAATAAGGAGCTATAGAGTGAAAATGCTCCATGAATATTATATCTAATGTTGATGGTCCAACCACACAATCCACTAGTGTATGACGAACTGCATGACACTATCTTTTACCTCTTCCCTATGATGCAGTTTCAGTACCTATGCTCAACCACCCTGTTGATATGGAAACACATTCCTAGAATTTCCACACCACCTTCCTTGACTACCATGTCTAGTATAAATATAATTCTAGTCTATATAGTGTATAAGACCCCATTATCATACTTGGGGTCTTCTTAGTAGCTCTCTCAATTCTCATATACCCGATCTTTAAATAGAACTGGTGTAGATTTTACATCCTATGAAAAGACTAAAAATACACCCGTGGTAAGTGAAAATGTCTAAGAATGTGTCCCAACCTACCACACTGGTGATAGGTTACTTGGGTATGATCCTGAATAAATGGTCCTTCCTTTTCGAATATTATTTACAAATCTATGGTCAAGATTCTAATAATGACTATTCCCACCCTCAAAAGAGGATATTTTGGATCAACCCACATAAAAAACAATCTTCTACTGGAATCCTTCTTTGTGTTACCCTTAAACATGGGAGCTATACCCACCACATTATAAAACCATTTCAACATAAATATATTAACATGGAACATAATCTAACATTTAATCTCATTTGAGAAATTCCTTGAAGTAGTTTTCATATCCCCTTCCTGCATTTGTGAAAAGAACATCAATTCTATAAAGATAATAATATATTCTATCACAGACACAATCCCATGGAAAACATCAAGATCTCAGATTCCTTCTCATTGAATAGTGTCATTGGTAAAAATTGATCCCAAAATTTCTTTAAAAAATCATACCATACCAAACAATTTTCCTACCCATCCCGAGCTTAAACATCCCACCAGAGCATCATCGATCCCTATAACATATAAAAATTTAATTTGAAAATATTCATAGTAGGATTATATAAACGGTCATGTACATTCATGATGACTAAATCTTGGACTATGATTCCTTATTTCCACCTTATCTATTGAAATTTAGAGGGTTTTATAACTAAAACGTTCATGTTAGGTTAGAGATACTCTTAAAAACCTGTTATAAATCTATCTCTGTAAACGTTTTGAATTGAAAAATGATCTCAAAGAACTTATTTAATGATACATCACCCAGAACAATCAATTTATCACCTTAATACATTTCCATAATCACCTTTTAGAATAAATGTAATTTTGGTGATAACAATCAATGCCCACTACACCTGGTTAAAATTAAACACTATTTATTGATGTTTTGAATCTAAAATTAAATTTCAACAGTTTTAAGGAATTTATATAGTAACCTTATAGTTTACCTTTCCAAGCATCTATTATCACAATCATTTAATATATTTTATCATCATAATATTACAATAAACACAATTTTAAACATAAATATTTACATTTTTATAATGTTAGTTTTACCTCCATTTAATGGGGAACCTATTTAAAATTTTAATTTTGAAAATAATGAAAATTATTTCTGAAATAATTAAACTTCATTTTTTAAATTAAAATATCAAAATTATGATAGGGTGAATTTTTGATATTTTTCTGAATTATTTCATCTTTTGATGAAGAGGGGAAAATAATGAATCTGAATTCAAAACTGATTTTTCATCTAATATATTTTTAATGTAAAATTATATTTTATATTAATTTGGAATTAAAATTATGTCAACTATTTATCAATCTATTCAATTTAGGTTATTTAAATAAATTTCACTTTGAAATATGATATACAAAAATAGAATGATGTTGAACCTTTTAACATTAAAGACTTGTAGTGTCATCACATCTACTGCATGAATTTTAAACTAAATCCTGCCACTTATATTATTGGAATTTGGAATATTTTATTCCATATTATTAATCATCATAATTTAAAATTTCTAATATGGTTAAAAATGTTTTTCAACAAAACTATTATTGAATTTAATTAAAATTAAATATATGATTAAGAGAAAATTAGCTTAACAAGAGTATACATTATAATCTTATGGTAAAAAATTATCTACGCACATCTCTAAAATTAATTTTATGGAAGTATTTCGATGATATCCTACCTTTTATCTAATTGGAGTTATTTTTCAATATGGAAATCCCACATCAACGGAAGAGGATCATGATGCACCCCATTATATAGTGGTGTGGTTACATCTCTCATGATGAGGCCATTCTGGGGGATGCCTGAGGGCCAGAGCCTAGGGAAAGAAAAACCATTTAGGCTTGGCCTAAAGAGGAAAATATATTAATCATAAATTAGACTATGTCTCCACAAATGGTATCAGAGATAGTGTCCATTTTTTGTTCTTACAAGGGTGTTTCTCCCTTTTAGGGAGTGGATTATAGGAATCCCACATCGAAGGAGGAGGATCACAAAGCACCACTTTAAAAGATGGTATGGATAAAAAAATCCTTCGTGGGGAATTTTATTAGGGAATTCCTAAGGAACATAGCCTAGGGAATGTAAAACCATGTGATCTGGGCCTAAATAAGATAATATCATGATCATGGGATGGAATTAGCTGAAAAAATGGTATTATATCCAGTTGCCATTTGTGTTTCTAGTAAAGATGCTAGGACCATCTTTTGGGGGGGGGGATTATGGAAATCCCACAATAAAGGATCACCAAGAAGAATACATTTATAAGTGGGTATGGAAACCTATCTCATAATTAATGGGTTTCCTAGTGGATTCCTGAGGGTCAGAGCCCTGGGAATGCAAAATTGTGCAGGATATCCCCATGAGGAGAATATCATTATCATGGCATGGACCGGGTTGTCATAATTTATATCAGATCCAGTGCCTTTTAGATGTTCTATTGAGGATGTTATGCCCCTATATGGGAGATTATTATGTAAATCCCACATTTTAGGAGGAGGAGAACAAATCACCCCTTTATAAGGTGGTGTTGATACCTCTCACATCATGAGACATTTTCCATGGAGAAGTAGTCGGACCAGATCCAATGGAAAGAATGATCGTGTAGGATATGGATTTTGTGGACAATAACATGATACTGAGATGTATTTTTTGTACAGAACTAGTATATCCAATTAACATAATATTTCCCTATTTGGTGCTTGCCATCATGGTTTTTTCCATGGGCACTATCCCTCAAGAATCCCTTAGGAAAAGGCTTCATGATGGGGGAGGTATCCGCACCACCTTATAAATGGGTGCATCTTCTCATACTACATCAATGTGGGATTTCCATAATATAACACTATAAGGGTAAAACATCCCCATTGAGACATAAAATGGACATTGGATCTAATATCATTTTTAACGGTGCAGTCCATCCCATGATCATGATATTGTATTCTTTGAGAATAACTCGCATGTTTTTCCATTCTGGGGCTCCATCCCTTAGGAATTCCCTAAGAAATGTCTCATGATGGGATATGTATCCACACCACAATATAAATGGATTCTTCATGATCATAATCCATTAATGTGGGATTTCCATAATCCATTGTATTAGAGCCAAAGACCATGATAAGGAAAACTGTCTGTGATAGGCCCAAAATGGACAACATAATGATCATGGGTTGTACTGGGTCATCACCAATGGTATCAAAACTAGTGTCCATTTGATGTGCCAACGAGGATGTTGGACCCTTCTAGGGTGTGTGTCGACTATATCAATCCCACATCATAGTAGGAGGATAATTAAGAACCCCTTTATTAGGTGTTGTGGATAAATCTACTATAAAGAGGAATTTTCTTGGGGGATGTGTGAGGTCCATAGCTCAGGGAAAGAAATACCATTTGAGCTAGGACCAAATAGGAAACTATCATGATCATAGGCTATATTGGGCCATTAAAAATTGTATCTGAATAGTGTCAATTGGATGTGCTATCAAGGACATTGGGCCCTTCTAGGGAGTGGATAATAGAAATCCATTTTCTAATGACGAGGAACATAGATCACCAAATTATATGGTTGTATGGATAACACTCCCATCATGGGAAATTTTCCTAGGGGATGCCTAAGGAACAGATCCTATGGAATGAAATACCTAATAGTATAGGCCCAAATAGTAATATGTAATGATTGTGACCAAGACTGGGGCATTTCAAAAAACTTGGATGGAATTATTTCTTCCAAAATATACCAGAATGCCACAAATCCTCCACTATATCAAGGAACCCAACCTTCCCTCTAACTCATACCAATCAAGAAAAATTGGTCGGATAAAACTATTCCCATATATCTTGTAATAATACCTAAACTAATCCTAGAAGCCTCCCTCTTGACCAAAATTATTCAACAAAATCCCTTTAGTGAAAACCAATATGATTTTCCCAATGAAGAGGTAATATCCTTCCTCGAGATCTATTAATTTATTTTCATTATCCAAACCCTGAAATATTATTATTACATTATTTTATATAAAAACATTATCATAAATATACATATATGTTATAATTTTAAGGATCTACCAATACTTAGACACACATCCATATAATGGGTATGGAACTTATCGTTTAGGTGTACTATGAACTACCACCTCACAAAATCATGTCATTTATTTTTTCCTTTACCACCTCTCATTTTTAGACATTATGATGGAAAACCAATTTCCAGGTGAAATATATGATATTTAAAATATATTTACCCTTCATCAATTTTTTTATAAGAAATACCATTATGATTTCCATTTTTTGTAAATATAGAAACATCATTTGTCAAAATATGGACGACCTCCCACTCAAAGCGGTGTGATTCATTCACATTATTCATGGAATATATAAAAGATGGTTTTATTAAAACTATATGAAAATAATGACATGAATATGATATGGAATTTTAATATAAGTATATATCATTTAATTATTATTATTTTAATCTGATAATGAAATGAAGGCAGTGTTCATGCACACATACGACAAACTATTTCCATGAATAGTACATTTCATTTCAAATCTCAAAACATAATAGATTATTCTAAAAACACATAAATATAATATATATGATAAATAAATAATTGTTTCAATTTTGGGTATGATTAAATTATTATATATATACTAGTACCAAAAAGTAACAAGTCAATACATACACGAGAAACTAGGTAATTAAAACCCTAAATAGTGAAACTAATGAAATATTAGTATAAATCGCATAAAAAGATATTATAAAATGATAATATAAGATATAATAAATATTAATGTTGTTTTAGAATAAGATATTATTATTTTTAAATACATTATACAATATGTTAAAGGATTTTCCCACAAACAGAAATGCAATGTAGGGGTTGTCCTCTCAATTTGTATTCCATTGAGACTTATTTATTATGACACACAAATTACATTTATTATGGTTTATATAGTTACCTTTTTTTAGTTTATATACTTATTCACTCATAAATATTTATATTTTTTGTTTTCATTTGAATTACCTCAACCAAGGTGTTTATATTGAAAATTTCTAAGTGGTAAATGTTACCTTTGCAATCATACATTCTAATGAGAGTGTAAACATTCACCAAAGGTAATCAATTTTATGTAATCCTTTTTCATTGTATGTATCCTCAAATATTAACATTATCGTGTGAAGAATATTAATATTACCTAAATAGTATACCATATTTACATACAGTGTTCACCTTGACATTTATTTAATTAACTGGAAAATTGCTGATAAATATGTATCTTTTTATATATAGTGATACATTCTCATAAGGAACATTATTTATGAATAAATACAATTATATAATATATGAGAAATTATTTAAACAAGAAATTCATAGTTTGGAAATCATCTAATGCATTCCCTATGGGTTGATGGTCGGTTAAAGCAAGCCCCTTGATGCATCAATTGTCTTAGGAGACGAATCAGCTGGCTAAATAAGAATAAATTAAGTAATCATCTCTTAAAGATAAAGGTTTAATGTTCATAATAAACATGAAATACTATAATAAAAATTTTAATTTATTGAAAATTGTATTATTAATATTATCCATGAGATTATTTCTTCCACATATGTATGTATGCATTTCATTCTCAGTTTATTGATTAAATGGAATGTTTTTAAGTTTCTCACATTTTCATAATGAATATGTCATGTATATTTATTTTGATGTAATGTTTTATCTATTATATACCTTGAAATGTTTATTTAATCTCATAAATGGATCATTTATTTCTATTTAATTTCTCTTACTGAGAATATGAGCTCACAAATATTTTTGGTTCCTTTTCTGGGTTATGAAGAATAAATAATTTAATATCCCTTTTAAGGATGTTGATTTTTTACATATTTTATTATTTATTTTCATTTAAAAAGTCTATTGTGGGTATTGTATATGTAATACGTCTTTCCAAAAATATTAATTTTATAATCCCTAGGGATATAACGATTGATTTATACAAATTTAATAAATCAATGCACCGGATCTAGGCATTCTTGGGTCATGGAGTTATATTGAGTATTAGAGAAAGTTTAACAAAAACATTGGAATCCAGATGTAGGGAAAATATATTATTTAATATATTCCTAAGATATACATTGATGATAAATATATATTAAAATCCTAGTATTTTGTTATGGTAAAAATTATGTTGTTATTTCTAGAAATACATCCTTGTCTGAGTACAATAGGTGAACATGGTACTATAATAAATGTACATAGGGGTAAAACCTATTAAAATATATATCAATCCTTACTAGGAATAACATAGTACATGATAATGGTCCTTAATGAGCACCTAGTATGAAAATCCTGGGGGATATGCTTAGGATTATTCACATTCTCTTTATAAACCTTTATAATGGATTTAAATGTATTCATATCCCTAAAGAAACCAGATATTATGATTCTATAATTTAAAATACATTAATTTATTTGAGGGTTTATAACATGTTCAGAATTATAGTTGTGATTTTATGATCTAATTTAATATATTCCACTGTCTAGAAATGGAACCTATAAGGGTGAATGGTTTCAATCGTAATTGAAATTGTAGAGATTTCCCTATTGAGGAAACCAACCATACTAATATTCAAACATAGAAAATTATGGATATATAAGGGAAACATAATAATATTATGAAAAATAACATTTCCCTAATGGAGTGAGCTACTCCACATAGATAAAATCTAAGGATGGATTTCATTGTATGATATAATCCCCCAAAACATAGTGGGACTACTAATCAAACTGTTGTTGAGTAATAGATTATATCTCAATAATAGATATTTATGTCATTAAGAAGAAGTAAAATGGAAAATGATATAGATGAACTATACTTTCTCTAAGATGATGCTGATTAATGGTGGTCCTTGACACAATATATTATGAAGGTATAACAAATAAATCTTATGCAATATATAACTTTCAAGGATACAATCTTCAATACATACTTCCCTTGTTATCAATATATTGAAATGAAAAAGAAATATCTTTATCTTAAGGAAAAATGATGAAGATAGTTTTACAGATTATGAAGATATCTTTACAAATTTATCTAGGTTTTTACAAATTACAAACGCAACATGGATATCAATATTGACGAATTCATTGAAAATCTCCAGAAAAATATATAAAGTGTAATGGTTGATACTACTTTTTGATCATAATGAGAGATATTTTAATGTTCCCTCATAATAGAGAAGGAATTATCAATATCAAACATCTTTAATGGAATAAAAGATAAGATTATGTCTTCTAAACACTATGAAAAAGGGATTGTGGAAAAGAAGATGAAAGGAATGCAGTGATTCCCTCCTTTTGAGAATGAATGGAAATTTTACTCTAAGGAATTATTGTAGGAACAGGAGTCTATTATATGTGTGTAGAAAAGGTTCATCATATTAAATATTGTAAGGGGAATAAGTAAAAAACTGATATTTAGTGTATCATGAATAGGGAGATGGGTAACGTTACAAATGAATTCCCAATGAATCAGGGGAATCTACCAAAAAAGATGTCAATAGGATATTGAATAGAATACATGATCTCTACAACTGATCTAAAAGTTAAAATTGATGTGATTGCACATACATTATTACTATCATCAAATTTATCAAATTCCATATTTGATTCTGAATCATCACACTCTTTTATATCTAACCAGTTATAAAAAATATTTCCCTTTTGATTGAATAAGATATTTGTCCTCCAAAACTCATAAGGGAGGCCATTTTGAAACAAATATGTGTCTGCAAGTCCCCATTATTACACTTAAACATGGTTTATGTGCCTACCTTTTTATCATGCATATGAATGGATATGATATAATTCTTAGTATAGACTTTCTCTCAAATGTGATAAAAAAATTAATCTAAGAGGAAAACAAGTTAGGATTTATGAGTGATATGTAATATCCATAATCTTTAGAGTATACGATTAGACACTTTATTTTTATCTAGATCCACCCTCGGTATCTCTATTGAATGATTTTTTGTGGAAGAAGGGTAAAATTATGTTCATGTAGAAATTTTTCTTCGTATAGAGTTTGTTCTTGTTATATTGGAATACATTCATGTATTTCCTAAAGAAATTCCTAGAAGTCCTCTAGAATGTGAATTTGATTTTTTTGTTGAACTAATCCTTGATGGAAGGACAATGTCAAAGTCTCTGTATATAATGGATGCTATTTAATTATGGTAATTTAAGAAATATCTACAAGATTTAGGTAATAGGGTATTTATTTTCCCTACTATTTGAACATCGTGAGAACCTATCCTATTTTTTAATAAGTAAGATGGGTCCATGTGGTTGTATAATAATTATAGGGATGTCAATGATATTATATTAATAAACAAGTATCATATGCCTCACATTAATGACTTGATTAATCAAATTCATGGAAAACAATATTTTTTAATGAATGATATTCAGTATGGATATCACCAATTACATGTGAAGAAGGAATACATTATGAAGACAAATTTTTAGAGGTATAGACATTATAAATTTACAGTAATTCCATTAGTGTTTAGTAATGAACCTATGTTTTTATAGACTTAATAAATAGAGTATAGATGTAATATATTTATGTTTTTTTTTGTTATTCATTGATGATATTATGTCTGTATTATAAAACTAATTAGGACCATGAGGTTCATTTTAAGGTAATTCATAAGTCCCTCAGAAGTGAAGAATCATATCATAAATTTATTAAGTGAGATTTATTGAATCAATGATTTTCGTTTCAAGGCCATATTTTCACTGGGAATGGTATATTAGTTGGTTATGCAATGAAAAAGGCACTCATCGAATGGCCTACACCAATAAAAATAACTAGGTACGTAGGTTCATTGGTTTGGAAGGTTACCATCATATATTTATACATAATATTTCACAATTGGATAACCCATTATCAAAGAACACATGTAAAGTGATTAATATTTTTTAGAAGAAGGAATGTGACATATTATTTGATGAACTAAAAAAAAGGCTGGTCAATTATCTCATTTTGACTCTACAATCTAGATGTTATGGGTTTATTATATATAGTAAGGTAATGATGAAGGAATATTTTTTTCTCAATGAATAATGATAATTTTATCTCATATTCATCAAGGTATTTTAAGACTCGTGGACAAACCTATCCAACCCTTGATCATTTGTTAGTGGTTTTTAATATTCACTTCGAAACTATGGAGACATTATAATTATGGTGAAAGATGTGATATATACAAGGATCATAATGTCATGATAAAATATAATCATAGAAATATCTCGAAATGAGATAAAGGTGATGGCCTCAGCTACTTAAGGATTATTATTTTCTAATTCCCACCCACTTAGGGAAAGAAAATAAGGTAGCATATGCAATGAGTATGAATGATCATGGAGTTCTAATAAAAATGTCGATTGATAATGATCATAGGTTTATGGAAATAAAAATGATGGATTTAGGATTTTATAAGAAATTGGAGGCAACAAAAATTATTCAAATTATTGGAAAATATAATAATGAGAGAGGAGAGAGAAGTCTTTATATGGTTATGAGAACATCTAGAAGAAAATAAATTTCATGAATGTTATGAAATTCGCATATTTTTTTGTGAATTTGGTGTTTTATTGTTTTCATATAATATATGTGTTCCATATAGAGCTGATATGAAAATAAAAAGGTTGGAAGATTCCCATAGATAAAATTTCTCTATAAACCATATCCACACAAAGATGTATTAGGACCCGAGGAAACATTTTGGTGGGATTACATGATACGGGAAATTTCTGATTATGTGTCTAGATGTTTGGTTTTCAAACAACTAAAATTAATAAGGAATCATCCAAAAGTATTACTACAACCTCTTATTAGTTCTATGTACAACTGGGATGAAATTTCTGTGGACTTTTTCATGGGACTACCAAATACTCATAGGAATAATGATGAAATATAGTTTTCTTTATCCTAAAATCGTGTATTCATATTTAATACCTATAAGATATGACCAACCCCTAGAAGACCTCATGAGGATATATATTAATTATGTTATAAAATTTTATATCACATCTATATCAATATTTTCTACTCTATATCTGTACATTAAATCAAAATTCTAGGAAATTATTAGAAGGATCTTGAAATTGAGCTTTTATTTGAGTGGTTCATACCATCCTCAAAATAATGGATAATCAAAAAGAAAAATTCAATCAAAGGAGGACATGCTGAGATAATGATCACCTAACATTCATGGTATGTAGGATCAGTACATACCTTTGACAGAGTTTTCCAACAATAATAGTTTATATTCAAGTATCCAAAATGAGTCCAATGAATCATTATATGGAAAAAGGTGTTATTACCCATATTGTTGGGATGAAGATGGTGAAAATAGAATCATTTTAGTATAACTAGTTGAAGGTAAAAATAAAAATGTAATGGCTATTCAATATCATATTAAAGTAGATCAATGTAGAAAAAAACATCTCCTGATAATTGGAAGAAATACATAGAGTTTTAAGTGGTAATTCATGTTTTCTTGTATATATCTCCATTAGAGGGTGTAATAAGGGTTTTTATGAAAGGTAAATCTATTCCAAGGAAAATTTGACCCTTCATGATTCTTTATAGTTGGATTTATCACTTGTCATTTAGAAATTCCATTAATTCTCTCAAATGTATAGGATGTGTTTGATGTATCTCTATTATGGACGTACATTACATACCCAATGCATGTGATTACATCTAATGAAATATTGTTAGATCTTGAAATTTATTACTATGAATAACCCTCTAGATACTTGATACAAGATAACATATTTTAAGGAATCAGAATAGTTTTATGGTAAAGATACTCGGGAAAAATCACAAAATTGATGAAGCATCATTGGATCTAGTGGATTCAATGAAGGAGAGATACCAAAAACATTTTTAAATGTAACACCCCTAAAATTTCAGGGATTAATTTTTTTAGGATGGAATAACTAATCAACCCATATTATTACCATATTATGTTTTTTGAATAAATTTAATTGTGTTGATAGCTAACAATGCATAGAAAACTGAGTTTAAAAAACACTATATAGTCATGTTTTTTCTAGTAAATTAAATTCCAAATAATTTAATGGATTTATATATAAAATTTATATGCTATATATATAATAAAATATTTTAAAATTCATTCACTTTATTTTATTTTCATAGGATAAGAACAAAAAAATATTACACAAAAAAAAAATAATTTTATAATGGTAATTCTATCACCTTTTAATGGATCACCTATATAAAATTTGAATTTTGATTCTTTTATAAATATAATATGACAAAATAATTTTAATTTTTTTAATTTATTCATAAAAATTAGGATAGTGATAATTTGTTTATTTTTTTAAATTATTTCATTTTTTGATGAATATTGGAAAATACAGAATTTAAATTTAAACATTAGTTTTTATTTAATATATTTATATGGTTATGTTATATTTTAAATTTTTTCAAAAGTATAATTATATCAATTATTTTTCAATTAGTCCAATTTTGGTCGTTGAAATATATTTCACTAAGAAATTGGATACAAAAACAAGAAATCTTTTGAACCTTTTACTTTAAAAACATGCATTCTAATTGCATTTATTGGATTAATTTTCAATTAATTTCTACCAATTATTTGATTCTAAGTCGGAAAATTAAAGTTCAAATTTGGAATAATCATAAGTTATATTTTATAAAAGGTCGATCTTTTTTTAAAAAAAATTATTAACGAATGTAATTAAAATTAGGTTTAGTGAGTATGATAAAAAATATCATAACAAGTGACTAAATATATCCTAAAATGAAAATAATCCCTACCTATTCCTCACACCTCTAAAGAACCTTTGTATTGACCAATATTGACCAAAATATATTCTATAAACATCAACTGAACAAAGAAGCATCCAATTGGGCGGAAATCCATCCATGGAATCCCTTTAGTGCCAACCAAAAGAAATTACCCAAATAAGAGGTAACATCCTTCCACATGCTCTTTTATTATATTTTCATTATCCACCCCTCAACCCTATTATTAAATGATTATATAATAACCAAGTTATACCCAATGTTTTATTATGTTTTAAATTCTAATGGTTCTATCTGATCTTACACACACTCCGATCTAATGAGAAATGAACATTGAGTTTATATATATGATGAACTACTACCTAAAAAAATGATGTCATTCATTTTTACAATAGCACCACTCATGGATATGAATTATTATAGGATCAGTATTTATATATGATATAAAATATTTTTATATTGTATTTATGTTTTTCTAAATTTTATATAACACATAAATTTATGATTTCTTTGTGTAGAATTAAAATATCATTGTTTGTGTATGTGTGGAATACCACCCTCAAAGAGATATGATTAATTCGAATTATATATATAATATATAAAGGATTGTGTTATTAGACCAAAGAAAAATATATGACATATGTATTATAAATTAATTATAATATACCTATATATTTTTATCTCTTTTTATTTAGTATGATGATGTAATTGTGGTAACATTCATGCATACATACGACCTGCCGTCTCCTTAAACGGTTCATTTCATTTCATATCTCAAGACACAATAGATTATAAAAATATATACACTGAATATATATATAAATTACATATCGTTTTTAATTCTATATTTTTTTTAAATCATTATCAATTTAAGGGGGATAATAAGTAACAAGTAAAAACACTGTTGAGAAACTAGTTAATTAACACATGGAATATGGAAAATCATAAAATATTACTAATAATTGGGTAATAATATATTATAATAGGATCCGTAATTATATCAAAAATATTATTATGGTTCATGAATAAGTTAAAATCATTCTTAAAATCATTATACAAGATTTTAATGTAGTTTCACATAAATGGAAATTCAATGTAAGGGATCTAATTTAAATTTACTTTCCATTGAGAATTATTTGTTAATATACACCAATTGACATTATTGTAGTGTATATACTTCTCATTAGTAATTTAATATCATTATTCACTCATAATATATGATATTTAATGTTTTAATTTTAATTATATCAATTAAAGGGGTTTTCTTAAAAATTTACAAGTGGTAAAAGCACCTTCTTCATTCTTACATATTTTTTTTTATTTTTATCATTCTCCATAGAATATAACTTTATTATAATAATTTTTAATTAGATATTTTATTATACATAAATAATAGTGGGTGATGTATATTTTTTTAAAACCATATTCTAAATTTATAAATGGAATTCACATAGACATATATTTTATTAACTGGGGGATTATTGGTAAATATGTATCTTCTATTCAATACAGATACATTTTCATATGGAATACTGTTTTTTTACTAAAATAGATTATTATTTACATGATAAATTATTTGGAAATGAAATAAAGGGTTTGGTGACTATTTAATGCATGACCTATGGGTTGGGGACCGGTTAATGAAATATCCTCCAGGAATCGGTGGTCTCATGAGATTAACTAGTTGCCAAAATACAATAGTTTAAACTAACTTATCTTGACGGAAAAGGTATTATGTTCTTGGGAAACATGACATACACCAATTAATATTTTAATTTATTGAGATATAATTTATTATTATTATACATGATAAATTGCATTGACATATCTATGGATGTATTTTATTCTCAATTTATTAATTAAATGGAATGTGTTTTAATTTCTCGCCATTCTATCTTCATTCGGCCTTATCTAATTATTTGAATGTATTATTTTATCAGATATATACGTTTCCAAGTTGATTTATTATCATATATTCATTATTACTTCAACATCACTTTCCCTTGTTAAGTATTTTAGGTCACCCTTAATTTTTTTTCTTTCCCCTTTTTATGAATAAGAAATACTTGAATAAGCTACCAAGGGTGATGAACATTTACTTATGTTATTAATTATTCTCTTTTCCCAATGTATTAAAGTTATTATGCATGTTATATAGTTTCTCAAAAATTCTAAAATGTTCAGTCCCTTTGACTAATATTCTTGTATCTATTCCAATGTTATAAATTAGTTTACCAGCCCTGGGATCTATCGGGTTGGGGTGTTACAATAAGCAGCTTAAGATCTACTATTGTAGGATTATTGACAGTTATATCTTCATGTCACCCTATCAAAAAATGTTGTCATGGAGTAATATATCTACAATTAAAAAGACAAAACATAGGAAAATTTTCAAAAAATTAAAATATTTAACCAAATGTATTCACAAAAATCCATAATAATTCATCTGTCCTTTCCCACTACAATGTCAAAACTGAAGATCAATCACTACACTCAACCATACTAAATCAAGGTCTGGCTCAAAAAGGATTAAAAAATTCTAATTTTATTGATTTTATATAGACACCAAATTATTCAAATTTTTCATCATTTTAAAATCTTTTATTTCAATTTCAAGAACCATTTTTAGTTCAATTAAACAAGAAATAAAAACAATTCCATTATAAGAACTTTCCCAAAACCTACTTATTCATGCATGCTTAAAAATAATGCATACCACTCTAATTCCAGAGTCCCCAGAATGATGCATGAATAATAAAAACTCATGAAATAATGGTACATGATTCAAATATCAGATATTATCAAAAACAATAATCACATCACACAGCATGTTTATAATTTCAGGTGAAATAACATCCATTCGTAACAACAAACAATGATAAGAAAAAATGACAGCCATGGTACTTGAGTTTTCCATATAATTGGGTTATTTTCGTCAATTCATGATCTCATGTCAATGGGATAAATATTCCTAGTATCCTTTCCACCTTTCCCAACTATTTAGACAATATAAAAGAAAAGAAAATCACCTTGGATACAACTTTGTATCGTACTGACCTGGGTGCCACATACTGATGCCCTGAGATGGAAAGTCACACGACATCAAGATGACTCCCATTAAACTAAAGGTTAACAAATTATAGTGAGGATATAATATAACAACCTGGGGAGATTATGACATCTTTATCAATGTATCACAACAATGGAAATAACCAGGAAAAAATAGTCAGAAACCAATAATGAGAATAAAAAAACTAGAGAAAACTATTATCTCTTGATGAACCAATACAAACAAAATATTTATAATTAATCATTAGATATTCGATTCCAAATAAGTTTACATTCTAAATATGAGAACCCAAAATTAAGACACTAATAACTCCCCCATGATAGTCCTAAAACCATGTATTGTTCCCTCACCCTTGCTCCAACCTAACTCATTCATCTATTATCAGTCCTTTACCTGTATCCTATCATACAAGCATGAAGTCTATTTTGTTTTCAATTAACAAGACCATGTAGGGTTTTCGTACAACATATGAGTACCCAAAAAAAATATTTAAAATAATATATAGTCAATAAAAGTGTAGGTAGTTGCATAATGAATAATGTAAACAATCATAATGTAAACAGTTATAACAATTTATAATTCATTAATTAACCTAAAAAATCACCATGTTCAGGAAGAAAACGATAATATCAATACATTATTTGACTATTTACAGAGTTTGAACTATCCCAAAGGGATATCTCATATCCATATACTGTGACTATTATTCATCATTTCAATTCAATTCATATCACAACCTATTGGATCCATAGTCCAATGCCAAACTCTTGGGCATAGAATGCTGTGTTTAACACACCATTGTTATTAGAGCCTATGTTCCTTTCCCACACCCCAATATCACATTGATATTTGGATCCTCAATATTTTCCCACACTCTTTATCACATGTGGGTCGAGAAGACCATGTCTAGAATCTTGTTTGTATTTGAAGCATCAGTCTGTATCCCAGAACTCATTTATCAATAAATGAAACATATATCATACATTAAATTTTTATATGTTAATTATTATTGACCCACTAATACATATCTCACATTATGGTATACCATTTTAGTTACAAAAATAATCATCATTCAACACTTTTATCACAAATAATTAATAAAAGAAATTGATTATTTTATCCATTTAACTACATTTATTCCCATGATCCTTTCATTATTCGTGGGTAAGCCAAAGATCTCTTTATTCCAACTATTAATCAATTCCATAACAAAAAAATTAACCAATTACACAATCTCATTTAATTTACCAATTAAAAAGTTACAATATCCCATCATTTCAATAATCAAATCATTCCATTAATTAACTAACAAATTAAGTAACCCAATTCAACAAATAATTAATTTCCCCATGTTCAACCAATTCAATCATTACAAGGAAATTAAATTTAATCTAATTATATTATAGTTCAATTACAGAATCATTCTTGTTTAAATTTCACATTTATTTACATATAATTAAATCAATAATATGGGATATTAAATTTAGACTACCAACCTCAAGATCAGTGTAAAATTCTCCCCAACAGATATCCCCAAATTGGAGTGAAAGTTTGATTATCATGATGAAAAAAACTATATTAAGAAACAAGATCCAAAACCAAGTGGATAATATCTATGAAATCCTATTTCAAAAACTAGTACCAATGTAAAAAAATATAGATAGACAAGAGAGTGGGAGGAAATTCATCGAGATGAGATCACTTACCAGGAGAGGTAAAGATCTGTAAGAAAAACATAGATTAACCAAGATTATAGTTTGTATGGACATTGTATCCATCATATAGAATCCAAAAATGAGAGAAATTGGGAATTTTAAATTACATTCTTATAGGATTTAATTCATGCACACACATTTTCATAAGCAATGATGCCCATGTTTCCAAATTTTGTGAATGTACAGTTGGGGGAGCATGGTTACTCAAAAATAGGGTGCATGGTTTGTAAAAAATTATGAAAACTTTTCAATACCTCTATGTTTGGGGTTTCATGGTATATTTTGGGAGGGATAGTGGATTGTAAAAACCATCTGCCAACCATGCAATACTCTAAAAACCAAAAAAAACATCCAAATTTAAACCTACAAATATATATTCAAAGAAAGGAGAAAATAGTACCTAAAAGGAGTTTAAGACCTCTCAAACAAGAGGTAGAGATATTATAAACCCCACCGTATCTCAATATACGTCCTTTACATGTTTACATACAAGACACATGAATGAATAATCTGACATCTTATTAACTAAAATACACAAAAAACATATTTACAGCATGTTATATAATTATAATACTCAAATGATCTACCAAGTTTGAACTATGAAACTCATATAAGACCAATTCACACAAATGTTGTGGATTAAATAACATCCCAAATAATTACACCCAATATCTCTTATATATGGATAAACATTTAAATAACCACCATTTATTATCTAATATCTCTATAAATCCAAAATTAGGCCACACATTTTTGTATTCCTCACTAATTACAAAAACATTTATGTAACTATTATCTAAGAATAAAATATTTCCCTTAAATCACTTTATAATCAAGATACTATTAACTTAAAAAATCGAATACATCTTGTTCTATACTGAACAACTAAGAAACATCACCATATGACTTCTCAGTCAAAGTTTCAACTACCATAATTCCCTTCTTAGTGATAATATGATCTCAATTCCATAAACATGATGAAATATACTCGACCAATTTTGCAAAAATTGAAACCCATTTTGGAAAATATTTATCTCCAACCTTTATAGTTTATATAAACAATAAAGTTTACAAAAAAAATAAAAAAATCATTTGCAGAAAAAGAATATTTACAAAATATGAAATAAAAAAAAAGAGTGCAATACTCATGTTCATAAATAATTAACAACATTGATCCACATGAAATGAATTCCCACTCTTACATCATGGAATATCTAAATACATGATGATATTAAAAATAATGATTATCATAAGTAAAAAAGCTCTTTAGTTAATCAATTAATTAGAGAAATCATCAACATCAGTTTAAAAATCTTAAAACTATCTTGTAATTCTATCATCCAATATAAATATTCTTCATTAATTTTTAATGATAGTAAAAGAGCCTTAATTCAAGAAAAAATAGGTATAAAAAACCTTTAATAACTAGTTAATCCTATGAAACTTTGTACATATAGAACATTCATTATTGGGTTCCATTCAATATCTATTTTGATCTATGATACATATCCTTCTAAACCATAAATCTAAAAATTAATATTCCGAAAAATTCACCTTTCATTTAAAAATTAAACACATATACATTTTCAAATAAAATTGATGTTCAATAAATAAATCTAACACCATTATGTGGTTTATTAATTATTTTACATTTCATATGAATAAAATATCATATCCTTAATAAATAATTTGAAAATTTATTAAATTATAATTCTTAAAAAACCTATTCATAATCCCCAAAAACACACACATATATATATAATTCATAACTCATAAAAAATTACATAATACTTGAAATGACTATAAAAATAGAAAAAAATGTCTTATAGATTTTATATATAATCCTTATATTGAGGTAGAAATTTAATTATAGAATCCTAGAGAATGAACTCTCCCATTTTTACTAGCTAGAACAATTATCTATCATGGGTAGAAAATAAAAATTCTTCACATATTACGGATTCAATGACTGGGGTTCTATATATTACCTTAAAAATATACCAACATTAATCACATACAATAATAATTAATCCCATATAGAATATATCCTCATTGAATTAATTATTAAATTTTATTCACCAAATATAAAATCTATTTATGTTCCATATTAGTTTTTTTCATAAATATATTGGATAATATTGGGAATAATTTTTTATAATGAAATAAATCATATAATCAGTAAACTCATAACTTCCTGAAGGATTTTTTTTCATAATAACACTAAAATATATTTTAAAAATTCTATATTCACACCATATACAAATAATATTATGTTTTAAACATGAGATGAAATACTCTGTTTCCTAATCCACTTCTGCTCCATGTGGAAATCCCTTTCCCAAATATACTGTACATGATCTAAATCAATGGTGTCGAAAATCATCCATCATCAATATATAAAAAAAATATTACACTAAATAAAAAAGATACATATGAAGGATAAAGAAATATGGTATCATTGGAAATAATATTTGTGTCTATAAAAAACAATTTCAATATATAATTAGTTTGCAACAACACATATGTGTCAACCTTGTACATCCTTTGAATAGATTATTAAACTCTAATGGTTTATAATCCTTTTCTATAAAAAATTATAAACCATAATATAAGGATTTAAAATGAAATAGATAGCCACTAATATTTATGTATAATGGTTGAAACCATTGATTAAATTAAAATTTCTCCTCAAACCACCTCTAATAACATCAACTATTAAGATTTTGAATCCTTCAGTTTAAATCTTGAAACTCTATAATTTAACAATCATGGATTAATACCTCATCCATTTAATTATAGAGATATGTTTCCCAAATGATATTAAGAACATTATTGATGTCTTCCAACAGTGCCACCATATTTTATTGGTACCCATAGCCATTTATCTTTTTTACTTCAATGGAAATGACTTATGAATTATTAGAAAATTTTATGCGGTGCTCCATTAATAGTTACAATCATCTTAGTATTCATCATAAATCTCAATAAATTTTGGTTTGTTTATAGAATATAGACTATAAAACCATAATAGAAACATTAAATATCCTATTATACACAATATGGTTGTATACCAATAATACCAACAAGGTAGAAAACATTTGTGGTAAAAAACAATGTTTTTGAGAACTAGTATTGTTTTTAAATTTAGGAACATCCACCCCTAGAGTTTAAATAAAAATATATCTACTAATAAATCTATAAATATTATCCTACACTACTAAAAATATTATCTATATCCTAAGGTCTTTTAGTATACATATAGTCCCCATATCATTAGATAACAAATACTGGGGAGGGGTGAATATGTGACCACGTTTAATTTTAACATTATAATTTATTAATTCATAATTTGTAACAAGCTAACTATAAAATAAAATATTATTATCTTCAATCAACCTTACATGAATATGAATAATGTAAAAGTCTCAAGACACACCAATTTATAAGTATTGGATGTTAAATGATACTTCTCTCTTGGTTCTAGTAATTTTTTAGACTTTCTATGGAGACAATGAATAATTTTATTTCAATGAAAAAAATATCCTAAAAATAATGATAAGAAATATTACTAAATAACTAAAAGAAAATTCCTAAAGAATCATTTAATTCATTTGATAAAGTTATCCACCTTCAAATGGTGTATTTATATTTAATTTCTTTTAGTTGGATATGTATAATAAAAAGAATCATGGAACCTCTCATTGGGATATTTATAATACCACCTAAAATTAATCAAGGATCCTTTTAAAATCCACCTTGAATGGGTATTTTATCCCATTATATCCACAAATAGAGTGTTATGGAATCATTCTTCTACAAGTTTTCATGTCCTCAAAATTCTTTGAAGATAATTTCGGCTTCCTCACTCCATCAACAAAAATTGAATCATTGATTATATTCTCTATTTCTTAATGGAAATAAACTCCTGAATACAATCATCCATATATCCTCAATCTTCATTAATTAACAAGTGTTTCCTGATTATGTATCTTTCATCATGTTCAATACATAATTGACCTTCTTCTCTGGTCCGATAGTGCTGATATCTTTTAGAATCATTTCATAATTCATAATTAGTTTTCTTACTCACTCTAGTAGATTATAAATTCACACCAAAATAGTATGTATATATTTTCCCAACAGTATATTTTATAAACATCCTAATTTATGGTATCATAAAAACTTATTTTTTATATTCTTTCTATTTTACATATAAATTTATTTCCACAGAATCTCCGACCCTATGATTTAAGGATATCATAAATCTCACTAATATTTAATTAACATGAATTTTGAGTTGATCCAAATTCATTGGTATTTTATCTATAAAAAATGAAATTGAAAATGTTTATTATATAATCAAATTAGATTAAATATCATGTCTCTTTTATATATTCATTATTTTTTCCATTTAAAATATTTTTAGCATCCTTATTTAAATCAGATAAAGATTTTTTTTCTTCTATTCTCAATGAAATAATTTTTTTCATTAGAAATAAATTTTTGGAGTTTATTATAATTTCATATGACATTTATATCATAAAACTATTCAAAGAAATATGTGCTTAATTACATTTAAAAAATTTAATTTCATACAAATAGAACATAACACATAGTTACAAAGTCATTTTCTATACATTATGTAAGACCAAAAGTGATAAAAAATCTAATTAGGATTCTCCTGTCTTATAGTGTCTCAATTCCATACAGCCTTCCATGAATGTATAATGTTATAGATGATTGTCCCCCAACTAATCTCACTATTATATGGTCAAAATAAATAAACTCCCACTTTGATCTAAAATTCAGACATAGAGGTCTCATATACCTTCTCGATGTTTTACTATGTCTAAAAATGTTTAGTGTGGAAGACATATGGTTTGGCATGAAGACATATAAAAGGGAGAAAATTTATATAGTGACGTATTATGGGTAGGAAGAGTCAGAATTATAGACTCAAATCAAATAAATTCAGTTAAACTAATGAAATCCGCTATCACTCTAAACATACATAAATATTCTAAATGGCTTTCGGACATCCATAAACCAACTCCAATACATCTAAAACTAATATAATCCTAATCAATGGTATCCTCACTTTGACTACACTATAATTTAATATCAACACTCCATGAATGGATTCATCATTTCTTTAATTCCACTTTCTTCTGTTCATTTGTCTATACACATCTAAAATAATATAATTTACATGATGTTCACAACATCAAAAAGTTATGCATAGTTGTTATAGATGGTGAAATCTTCTCAATCAATGCATGGAATATCTCCCTGAATATCATCAAACATAATCATCACATATTAGGGATACTAATTCAATCTATCTATCCTCGTTCCCCATACAGTAACTAAATGTATTATTCCATTTATAATTGATTTACCTGATTTAAAACATACTCTTATATATAAACAAATATATTGGTAGATTCATCATTAATGTAGAATCCTCGCATTTTGGAAACAAATATAATCATTTTCTTAAATTCATATATCTTTATAATAGAACATAGAGAAAATATACCAACATACCTTTGTATCCTCAGCCATAGGGCTCTCTGAAAGTGAAAAAATATTATCTTCCCATAAAAAATAAAACCCAAGAGTTATAAAATACCTCTGATACCCTCAAATTCATATTAAATGAATCCATATAAAAATATCACCCCAAACTGAGTCCATCAATTATTGGGAACATCAGGATCTTTTAAAAATAATTGCTACAACTGATGTAACCACCATGATAAGAATATTTCTTCTAAATTAACATGGTATAGATATCCTCTCTTAATCATATAAAAATATATATCTACCAATTAAAAATGATCTCATAAATTATAGTTATTCACTACCTAAAACATTTTTATCTTATACTTTTAGAATATACACATTTCTGTTTTCTATAACATCCAGACCATTGGGAATGTATTTCAACACACTAACTTAGGTTCTTATTGTACTACCTCATGAATATTTTAATATGGTGTCACAAAAATGGTCATTTATTTATGTAGATAAAGAATAATTAACACTAAGATATATATTTATATATGATGACTCTCTGAAAATATTATCCAAACATTATTCCAAAAAAAATCATCACTACATACACAACATAGTTACTCTTGATCTAAGAAAACAAAATTATAAAGGATATGGAGACATAATGATACACCTTCTATTGTATACTCATACCATAGTATTGTTACATAGAATAATTGATTGCATGATTACATTATAGGGTAACTTATACATCAATCCATTTTCTATAGTGAACATTGTTAAGAGAGTGGTATCAATAGACATATATCAAAATTATACATACTTATTACTAGACCCTCTGTATTTTTTGATATAAAAAATTATTTTTATAAATATAATTGGATATTTTATACTATTTATACTATATATGGATATGGTTTAGGATAATATGTCATATCAAATGGTTGTAGCAGTTCATAGATATAACTATATCCTCATGAAATGATGAGATTTCACATAACCATATTTAATATGTTTTGGATAAATATAACTAATAAGTCATAGTTGATTACTAGCTTTGAGGTGTTGTGTTCTTATAATCTTTAACTATATTTTCATTTTTTTCCCACTTAGTGATATCACATATAAGAGATCTTGATGACTAATGAGCTAATTAGAACACCACATGTTTTTTGTTTCTTTGGATCATTATGTCATTGGTTAGATGTATTGGACTCTTATATTAAGTTAATTTTCACTATATACCATGATTAGCATAAATTTATATACATTGGAACTATTATTGTTCATTCTTGAGGTGTGTTCTCTTATATCAAGTGTAACATTAATTACATTACATTGGTTAAATGAAAATTATTGGTTATTTCACTTTTTTTTCGGGAAGAATATTGCTATGAAATGTTAATATAATATTTAGTTCCATGATTAAATATTTTCCCATGATTGAGGAATTAATTTTTATTCAACATGGTTAAATAAATGTTATAAAAAGAGTTAAAATATGTAATCATAAAATATGTATCATTATATATAAATTATGATAGGAGAAATACAATTTATTACATAGTAATTGCTAATAATGAAGGTTGTAATAACAATTAATTATAATTATAATTTTATAAGAAATGATGTGTTTCTAGAATTCCCATGGTTTTCCCATACATCAATACTTTTCTACGATGATTTTATTTACTTCATCTCAACCTAGTGTAATCATTTCCCTACAACTCACGGAGGCATGTACAATTTGTTTGGTAGTGAATTGTCATGTATCGGTAAATCCAAATCCCTTCATTTTGAAAGACCCAGAAATTTCAAAGAAACTTTTCTCTTGAATTATTTGTAATTTTACGAGTACGTAGTTTCTGATGGCACCTAATTATGAGGCCCGGTGTGCCCGAAATAATTTTATGAAGTTTTTTTTGGGTACATTTAGTAGAAGTAAGAGCGGGGGTTTCTATCTTTTGATCCAATGTTCAGAATTGAAATCTGAGGGCACCAATTAACTCGCAGCGCTGGTATTCTCTTAAGGGGAACTTTACCATAATTCTGTTTTATGTGGGTTGGAAGTTTTAATTTGGGGTTTAATCTTAAATTAAATAAAATTATGGTAGTACACAATTTTATTTTGAGAGTGGGTTATTTCCTACAAGGGGGAGTTAGGGGTGGGGCACACACCCACCTAACCTCCCATGGGAGGATTTAGTGTGCTGTGTCCCACAAAAGGCCCTAACCCCTCAAATCCCTTGAAATCCCCATTAACACTCCCTTCATTAAATTTGACAACTCCCCCTCATTTATTTTTGAGGATCCTCTCCACATTCCATCCTCCCCTCATTAATGTGCCCGCCTCATCAATTTAATTAAGTGAGCACCCTTAATTAATTGATTCATTTGAATTAATTCAAAATGTAGGGAAATATTATTTTAATTTTAGAAGCCTATTGTTTCATTTTGGGTTGGCAATTATTATCTTGGCAAGCCTCTGGAGAAATAAAAAGAAAAATGTTCTTCTTCGAAGAAGAAAATGAAGAATTATCCACGACTCGAAGGACGTGAAGTGACTTCTCCTACCCTCTTCTTCCTCCCCATCAAGGGAGAAGACATCGCTTGTGTGGAGTGTCACCTAAGACTATGACTCTTCCTCCAACGTGGGAAGGACGTCTCCATTATCCACGACGTCCGTATTCCGCGACGCCCGACCTCCATGACGTTTGTCTTCCATGACTTGTTGACGTGCTCCGCTCATGAAATCGTGTTTGGGGGGTTGTTTCAATTTTAATTGAATAAAGTTTTTCTTCGTCCCTCGTTGAAACCATGTTATGTCTTCGACTATTGTTTCCACCTAACGTGGAGGGCGCGGGCCGAACGAACACGGCCCGACGACCCTCTGTTAATCCTTGTTTTTGTATGTGATGGAAGCGGTGATAGAGGAGGTGACGAATAACAGAGGCGGAGGCAAGCGAAGGCAGCGACTGCGCACCTTCCACGTGCGGAAGAACCGTGGGTGACTCATATAAAAGAGAACCTTCCGGCCATAGCAGGCCAAGGTTGAGAAACTGCGGCGCCCCACGGCGCCGAGCTGCGGAGGACCGCGGCCCGCACAGGGCAGGCTGCTTTGGCGGAAGAACCGGCCGGCCGTCGTCCGACCATACCGAAAGATCCACGACACTCATGGGTGCCACGACAGAGGTTTCACGGCCCACAACTACAGGCCGCTCACACCGAGAATACTGGTCGGCTTCGGCCAACCGGATTGGAGGGCCGGCGGCCCTTGGCGACGCTGGTTCGGTAAATTGGGGGGGGGGGGGCATGCCCCCCCGCATCACTCGGCCATCCGGGCCGCGCCGCACCGTGCCTAGCCACACCGGGCCACGCCGCGACGTGCCGCCCTGAGCCGCGCCTCACTGGGCCAGTCCGACACCAGCTTGGTCGGACCCGCCAAAACCAGGTCGACCTGACCCGCCAGCCCAATGGGCATTACAGGCCAGCCCCGTTACACTTAAATGAGATAAACATCATGACCCTGCATCCGATCGACATGCCGTCTATGAAATTGGGATCCTTGTGATTAGGAGGTCCTTTTGAGATACTCTAGCTGAGTTTTGGACGACATTGGAAAACTACCGAGTTTGGGTCAAACACAAAACCAAAAGGTCCCTCAGAGCGGAAATGCTTATAACTTAAGAATCGAACGTCTGATTGACGTGTCGTCAACAATGTTGGATTAATTTTGATGAGACAGTTATTTTAACATACTCCACACAAGATTCAGATGAAATTGGAGTATAGTCGGGTTGGATTGTACCTGAAATCCAACCGGGCCCTTGGAATGGAAAATCCAATAACTCTCAGACCGGGCGTCCAATTGGCACACTGTCTGTCACGTTGGTTTCCTTTTGACAAGAAAAAACTTTGGGATACATCAACTCATCACTTCGTGATAGTTGATGTATCGACCCCTGGGCTCGGGGAGCGGACCCTCCTGGAATCAAGAGTGCTTTGTGTAGGAACCCTAGAGCTGGCTGCGACATATACCATACTGGAATCCTCTGTGGGTTCGACGACGACGACTACCATACTGGAATACTCTGTGGGTTGGACGATGACGACAACCGTTCTGGAATCCTCTTTGGGTTTGACAGCTTAGTTGGACTAGTATCCTACATGGGTCTGACAGGTTTGTTGGTCTAGTATCCTACGTGGGTCCGACTGCTTAGATGAATCATTTACTATATCAGATAATCTCCATCGCTATACGAAAGATGTATACCTGTGTGAGCTGAGTCTTGAAATTCAATCATTATCATCGTTGTGATTGACTTACATTCCTGTGTGGATTAGGGTGTGCTTGGGCTTGAGAGTTGGAGCCAAACTGAGATTGATAACTATGGTATATGTATGGGCATATACCAAAGTAGGGTTGGTTGATACTTCATGACACATGAAGTATCAGAATGAGGCTCGTGGAGTGGACCCTCCCAGAGATGAGTGAACAGATTGTAGAGACCTAGTAGCTGACTTAGACTTGACGACTGTTGATCGATCGACTCAGAGTGATTCAGATGGCCTAGTGGGGAGAATTTGGTTGTAGCAGCAGACCCACAATGGAGGAGCGCTTGGTTGTAGCAGTAGACCCATGGTAATCAATAGAAGGAGTACCATTGTAGGCTATGAGGGGGAGCACGTGGTTGTAGAAGTAGGCCCACAGGACTCGATAGGTGGATCACTTCAGTATTCTAAGGTTATTGGGAAGCACTTGGTTGTAGAAGTAGGTCCACTGTACTCAACAGTGAAGGAGTTCTCCAGCAGTCGTGGTTTCGATAATGATAATCCTGGTTTGTTGTGACTCAATGACCATTGTGTTTTCCTAATGATTGAGATGGCTTACGTGATAACATAATTATATGTATGGGAATATACCTAAGAAATGGTTATCCGTTGATTTTATACTTTTTGGTTTATCCTTGTTGGATTTTGGTGAGACCTTAAGGGTATGGGGTCCCTACTGTGTATCATTATACTCACCCCTGAATGGGCTATGCCCACAATACGTTGTGTTGGATTCAGATGAAGGACATCACTGATCGAGGAGGAGTCTTGTAGAGCTGGACAATACCGAGAGGTAGACCACTTGGCGAGACGTACATGGAGCTGACAGACAGACCTGAGGTGCAGAGGAGGCCATCTATACCCACCCTTCAGGTGGGATTCCAAGAGGACGACTTAGTGGTTGCTGGTATACTTTACTGCTGTTGTACTAGCTATTCAGTTGTACTATACATTACAGTTGGGTTTGTATACTGGCCCTCAGAACATAATTTTGTACTCAGTTTTGCTTAGTGCTTTCTTCTGTTGCATAGTCTGTGTTGTTTGTTTACTTTTATAAAGATAATGCCGTCCCTTTTTTATCATGATTTATGCCTTTGGTGCTAGTCGACATCCCTTGTCCTTTGGAAGGTGGGCTAGGGGTAGTCACACCACAGGCCCCGAGGGCAGGACCTGACATCAATAATAGTATCTATTGTTTGTTTCTAAAATATTCCATCCTTAACTAGAATTTGTCTTAATTATTATACCTTTTAGTGACTTCTTGTGATAGTAGTATTGTGATTCCTCTAGCGGTGTGGGGGTGGAGTAAATTAATTTTTTACCATGTTTTTCTCAATGGATGATGGTTTTTTGATATATATTAAATGTTTTTTAGAATACTTTAATGTCATTATTCCACAGAATCACATTCTATTATAATTTATATATTTGTGTGATGGCCCAGTCCAGCCCAAGATCAATATATTATCAGATTTCGGTGTATCTCAAAAGAATTTTCTTCCCCTAGGATATGTCCCTCAGGAATACACCAGGAAATGGCCTCATCATTACTGAATTATCCCGAACACCTTATAAATAGGTTCTTCATGAATCTCCTCATTCATTGTGGGATTAAAAAAATCCACCCACAAGAAGGGCTAACTATCTTCACTGATACATCAAATGGACACAAGCTATGGTATAATTTGTGACAGCCTAGTACATCCCATGATCTTGATATTGTCTTCTTTGACTAGATCCCACATGTTTTTTATTTTTTGTGGCTATATCCTTCAATAATCCCCTAGGAAAAGTCCTCAGGATAAGATTATATCAATACCACCTTATTAGATTAATGTGGTAATCCCTATAAGAAGGAGGGGGAGAATGAAGCTTCCCTTTATAAGGTGGTGTGGATAACTATCCAATCATGAGGCCTTTTCCTGGGGGATGCCTAAGTGCCATTTCCATGGGAAAGAAACACTATGCAGGCTTGGACCAATGTGGACAATATCATGATCATGGGCTGGAATGGGCTATCACAAATGGTATCAGATCCACTTTCCATTTGATATTCTAGTGAATACATTTTACCCTTATAGAGGTAGTAGATTACAGATATACCACATCCAAATATGAGGATCGTGTTGAAACCCTTCATAAGGTTGTCTAGAAATATCTTCCATCATGGGGCCTTTTCCTGGAGAATTTTTGTGGGATAGGCCCAGAGCGGATAATATCCTTATTGTGGGATACACTAGGTCATCTCACGTTTTATCCTTAGGTTTGATGATTTCCCATAGATCCTATCCCCAAGAAGTTATCCTTTTATGATTTACCTAGGTCCCGTTTATAGTGATTTCACATTATTATGGGTATAGGTCTTCTAGCCTAGAGTGGTTTTATCGTGATATCATTAATTCTATGGTAACTAGATTATGTTCTTTATACACCTATTTATTATATAGTGGTTGTGTTTGAGAGGATATTTAATGTTTCTTCATTATGTAGGAGTACTCAGCCTTTTGTTTTAAGGTTTTTCACCTTTTCACTCTTTGGTGGTGGCATATGGAAATTGTTTTCATCATTTTGAAAATAATCTCTTCCATACTAGTGATTTCGTATCAAATTTTTTATTCCTCCATCACATTGAAAAAATCCTCATATATTTTAATTCCTTGTTTTTTACTTATTGATTCTTCTCCCTTTAGCATTCCCTATAACAGTCTTCCCAATGGTAATGGTGTGTTGGGTTTTCTAGTAGTTGATATTTAATCGATGGTGATATGTTATCATCAGTGATTATTATAATTTTATGAGTGTATTATTATTTATTCAATATTATGATGTCTTAATATATTCCTTGAATTTTGGGTAATGGTTATCAAAAAACTGGAGGCATGTTTCCAGCCCTAACTGACCTTTTTTCTTTTTATCATAATGATTCAAGCCCAACAAATGGACCACATTGTTTTTTGATTTATGACCCACTTCATGGTTTTAAATATTGTAATGTTTTAACAATTTTTTATGGATACCAATAATACTATATTTTTTAAAAATTGACCATTGTGGTAGAAAAAATTAGGTGAACATTATTTTTTCAGGGTACACTAATAATAATATCATGTTATAATCCAACATTATATTTTATATTTCAGTACAAGAAATTTTGAAAAGTTATATGTGTTATTATAAATCTAATGAATCTTATGAAATGTTAAATAATTCTCTATGAAATTTTCATTAATTTATGATAAATTTCTATTAAAAGACCCAAATGATATTTAATAAAAATTAATTATTATATATAAAAAAGTATTATATAATATATTTAGAAATATATCAAATTTATCAATAAATTTTTCATAAACTAAATCCAATAAATATTTATAGAGAGTGGTAATAATAAGATAACACCTATGATGTGTTCCTTCTCATATCATTTCGACAATGTTCATCATATCATATGGGTGTCATAATCACTCTAATCCTTTTTTCTAACACACATTGATTTCAAAGAGACTATTAATATTTTTAATTATATGTGGATTTTTATAAGGAGTATTAATATTATTATTTTTCCTTTTATGTGTGGGTGTTTAATTAATAGAAGAAAAATTTTGGAAATAACATTAGGTACATAATTATGTAGTTATTGTTGTTCATAACTCGATCATATTTTATAATGGTGAAATATGTTTGTTGTTATATCGAATCTGGTGTGTTAACCATATTTAGTTGTAAATTTCTATCAACACTGAACACTTCCTTTATGCCATACATCATACATTATTCACTATGATTGCGTATTATTATTTCCATACATTCTTATAATATAATCCCAATACCCAACTAACAACTATATCTTAAAAAATATATTATATTCCTTTCTATCATGACATGGAACCCCTAATACACCACCTAAAAAACTAACGAGATTGAGATTGAATCTTTAATACCACATTACATAGTGCATAAGATGAAAAATTAATCATGGGTGTATCATCGTCCATATATAAAAGTCATTACCCATTTGAAAGAAAACACAAAACACCAAAAATATTATCAATTATTATATGTAAGGAAAAGTATATTAATTATTTATATACAATGCATTCCATTTCACCTAAAATATAAAACAGAGTGTAAAATCATCAACAAGGATTGTATTCTTATATATACCTCTAGAGAGGTACAATAAAATCTTCATATACTAATAAGTAATTATTTACCAAAGGTATGATATCCTAACCCAACCACAAACTATATATATATATATATATATATTTATTTAAAAATAGTATATGATGTAAGAGTTATCATATAACTACACTCAAGAGGTTTCTCTGTAGAAATCATGTTTCTACATGTATTGAAATTTTTAAGAATTTTTTAAATGAATTAAATGGAACATTAAAATCAAGCATATACCCCCTATCTCATTTCCATCAATCAATAAATATCCCCATGAATCAAAGACAAACAACTTTACGTTTTCATATAAAAATATTGTATTGTCCTAAAGGAAACCCACCAAGGATATTTATTTTGAAATATTTAATTTTTTGTTGATATGGATGAAGATACCCAAGATTGACATACATGGAAATTAAATTACTTTTTCGGAATACTTAATACAAGACACAAATAAATTCCCAAAGACTGTGTTCTTTAGGGTCTTTGGAAACATAGAACATAAACATATAATAAAGGTGAATCATCATCAACATCTAACATAAAGATATTACCCTTTTGATTTCCATTCAAAAACCTTTCTTTATACCATGGGGAAAATAAAACCACAAAAGTGTGAGCTCAAATTTTCAGTAAGGGTAAACAATGGTAATACCAATCATATATAATAGTTGAAAATATTATCTTGTATTTAAGAGATCATAATATCATGTAATGGGATAAATCATAGAAGTGATGTGTAATACAAATATTCAGAACATAAGACATTGAAATTTTTTGCAGACACACATAAGTATTGAAAAACAATTCATATTAGCCAAGATTCATTCGCAAGACCAACGTATCTGACAAAGTCCATTACTGAACTGATATCACATCTCGTTTGAGTCTTGTAATTCTGAACCAGATTTACTTGTCATTACATCCATGTATATCTCATCAGATATAAATATTTACCCAGTGAATTAGAGGTATTTTTATTTCCCAACATTCTCAGAATGATACCATTCTTATGTGTTCCATAAAAACATAAATCAGGCATCATAACATAACCCTTGTATTAAAATTATATTCTTAAACATCATTCTATCATAAAATAATCCATATAAGATAAAATGACTTCATAAAAAAATTCCACAATAACATAATCAAATTAAGGTAATAATAGGGATAAAACCATAACCATATATCTTCTTAGATGGAAAATAACTTTGATAAAACACTTAAACTCAATTTTTGAGGAAACAATTCTTTCTTCTTCAAAATAATTTTCGTTTATCAATATATTTTGAAATTTTAAAAGAAAATAATTTAATTGAAAATAATCTTGAAAACTATTAAAGTAAGCTTTATTTAAATAATTCTCAATGAAAATGTAAAAATCTATCCAAGCCATATACGTTAAAAAAACATTCTCCTCGTACTTTTTTCTGAAAATTCAAAAAGTACCTCTTATGGTAATCAAAAGAAAGATTCCATCCATACCATGTGGTAAAAGTCAAAAAAGGGAAAAATTAATTTAAAAATAAATGGAAAATCTTAAATATTTTATCAAAACATTTTTAGTAAACATATACATGGATAATAAATATAACCCCAGTAAATACATACGTATAACCAATCTCAGATAAAATCAATATTGGAAAACTCATCCAATACATTAGGATCGATATTCTTCATATGTATCATAAACTCATGTATAATGATTTAAATAATGTTAATGATTTATTCAAGAATCATAATCATTTATATGATAACATTTATGATCATATAATAATCCGTTTTTCAGTAACATTTCGTTGTTACTCATTATTTGGGTATTAAGTGCTTTATGTTATTAGGTATGTTTTGTCGGATAAATTATTGTTCCTATTTTTAGGATATATTTATATCATTTAAAGAATTGTATTATTATAAAATATAACATATTTATTCATTCAATTCATTTATATAATCATGGTTTAATGAAGGTCATGTAGAATGAATCACATCTCAACATGGAGATGATAAGCCGTACGTACGCATGAACGACTATATCATTCCCATAATTATTGAATGGTATTGAAGTGGATGGTGTATAGTATCATATATTTAGTATAATTTTATATTATTCATTTATTGGTACTATTTACACCATTAAACCCATCCATGTATGGTGGTGGTGAAAAACAGATTACACCATTGTATGGAGACGGTAATCTGTATGAACACACGTGCGGTGATTTCATTTTTTCATAGGATGGATAGATGGTGAAAAATAATCGCTTCATATTTGTAATAACATATCAGTATATGAGTGATAGTGACATTATTATTTTATAATTAAACAAATAATGAAGAGGAAGTAGATGAAGAATGAAACATGAAAGAATAGGTAGAAGAGATTACCTATTCCTTGACGTGCCTCCTTTGAATTTCCACTTAAGGGACTAGAGTTGGTCTTTTGAGAATACCAATACCTCCATACTAGTACTAAGAAATCATAGAAGAGTAATGTTAAGGGTTTATCCGATCATTATGGATCAAAATGGAGTGAATATGAGAGGTTTGAGGTTCCCTTTCATAAGAGATGAGAGAGGCACTTTGGGAAATTGTCAAAAATATTAATTTATAATAAAATATAACCCTACCCAAAAAACACCAAAGTGTCCCTAATTATAATATGATATGCGATAGGGCTGTAATGTCATCAACCAATAAATTTTGGACAACTTATATTTTCAATTTAAACCTTCTCTTTTTAATTGACCCTTAGTTATTCTAATAATGTTTAATTTTGGTAATAACATTATAAACATTTAATGGTAAAAAATATTTACATATGTGGTGTTAATTGACAATAAATGGATATATTATGATATGTTAGAAAATTTAATTATTTCTTTTTAATGGTTAAATATTTTTATGGTTTTTAAAAATATTTCATAAAATGTTGTGTTTATAAAATATCAATAGTGTAAATTTTGACAGTACTCATTTTGTATACTTTAAATTAAATTTAAGTAGAAGATAAATTAAAAACAAAATATAGAATACACTCCTAAAATGTCATAGTCACCTTTAAAATTCATCTAGAACATTAATCAGATTATATTATATTTATTTTAACATTTTGAAAACAATTTATTTGATATTTCTAATAGTAAAATAATTTCTACATCAATATTTTGAAATCATTAATGGTAATTATTTAAAATCTAAAATTATAAAAAAAAATTTATGATGCGGTTAATTATTTTAGTTACCAGATAATATATATAGTAGATTTTATTCCCTATATATATATATTAAAATTATTATCCTTGTATAAAAAGAGTTTGTGACAGTTTGTTCATTTCATTAGTTTTTATTACATTCGTGTTATTTTCATAGGTAATTGGAAATAAAGTGATTAAATTTCTATCATTATAAGATAAGGGTATAATTAAATCATACAATAGGATTTATATAGGTATTTAGGAAATTTTATAGTATTATGTTTACTCTTAATTACCTAATTCACCTTTAACTGTGGTAATAAAAATAATTACCAAAGTTTCTATTCATAATTCCCAAAAATAAAAGTATCCTATAATATTTTTTTGGAACTAATTATTCTAAATATAGAATAAGTTTTTGAATCTTAAAAAATTAGAAGTTGTATTAATTAATTTAAAATTAATCCCATTGTTGAGAAAGGAGGATGAAAAAGTTAAAACATTGCAAAGTATTGAAATGTTTTCACATATGAATTCAATGTAATATTAATGATAATGGAATAAATTGTATTAAATGGTAAAAATATAGTATATTTATAATTTAAAACCATTCAATATTATAATATGACCATATAAATTTTGTTGATGAAAAAATGTTTTTTTAATTAAAATTTTGCTTATTTTTACTATTCATCAAAATATAAAATTTGTCAAACAAATTTCAATAAATTACCAGAAGTAAATATTTATATCCCTATTGAAATGAATAAGTATATTTTTTCATATTTACCTTTCAAAATTTCAAAAACTATATTTAAAATGGGAGCACTATCAAAAGGCGACAAAACAAAATTTTTTAAAAAAATACTTATTTTATCTGAAGAATTTATTTTGTTCTCATACATGGTTCTAGATAATGTGTAAGATTAGTGATACTGTTATAAAAGTCAAAATGTGGTAAATACTATTCATAACGGTTTTTATATAATATTTTAATAATATATATTTGTTTAGTGAAACTTGGTATTGCATACATGCAAGCTATCAAGGAAGGTCGCTCTTTCCTGTGAAACTATCCATGTGAGTGTTTCAGGTACTGAATTATTTCTTTGGTGTTTTTTATAACATAATAAAAACATTGTTCATTTATACATTAAAAAAAATCTATACTCAGTGTTGAATTCTATCAAAAGAACTTGAAATTGTGTGCTACAAAAACCAAGAATAGTGTTGCATAATTGCAAGCTAATACCGTGTTATATATAGTGCAAGATAATCATGGTGTAGTGTATAACAGTAGACTTCAATAAAATTAACAAGAATATATCTCATAAAATGTCATTTTTTTACATCCTACACCCCTTAATATGAATTTCTCCCTCGAAATTCATCAGGGTTATAAATGGTTTACTACTTGAAAGATTATTTCATGGAAACCCATACTATAAAAAGGGATACTGACGAATCATTCTAAAATGGAAAGTTAAAAAAGTAAGGGTTACCCAATGTAACTCATCATTGGGATTACACATAGGAGAACATATGAAGGATGTGAAAACATGTATATGGAATATAAATCTAATGATCATGTTCTGATAGACAGTGAAAAATAATAAGGTTTGGACAATGTTAACTACTAGAATTCCATATATCTACAATGATTTAATGGACCATATAATTCATCAGATAAGAATGTAAAAGGATAACATTTTGGTTTTTAAGATCTTTTCCCTAATTTTGAAGAATTATTCATAAATACTTACTTGATTTGGGTACAATTTCACTGTTGTTCATGTTATAAAACATTTCTAGATCATCACATATTTAATGAAATGAAGGAAAAAATTTCATTCTTGAAGTGTTACTAGATCATGGGATAGAATTCTAGGTCATTACATCTATCTCTATCACAAAAAGGTTATCACATGTTATTAAATATACATAATTCCATCTATGGTGAGATTAATTATACATGGTTCCGAAAATTGAAGTAAAATTCATTAATCATACCTCGTAATAAAATAAAACTAAATTTTTACTAACCATGCACATCTTGTATGCCAATGGTAGGTGATGCAGGCCTGTCACACATTGTTTGTGGGTTAGATTCATGTATCAATGTCTTTGGCGATGAGTTTTCTCTCATCCTACTACTATAACATTACATAAATAATATCAAACAAATTATTTTCTTCTTTTCCCTTCATTATGTACATAACATCTACATTCTGAAAATTTTAAAATCACTTTTTAGGGTTATTGAAATCATATAATTATAGAAAAATATATTATACCAATAAATAGATATTCCAATATTATATATTACTATAAATGAGATTCATCATCACTATTTTAAAATCCCATTACATAAAAAATTGATCATTCCACTACTTCATTGTCATACTCAACGTCACCAATAGTGATCGCATGTGACATCCCTTTTTGTTTTTCATTAAGAGGTTGTTGATGTCCATCATCATTAATCCTTGGATTAGGTAATTGGTTATCATAATTCACCATTTCCTTTCACTTATAGCATTTATGTATTGGCGGTACGTTCTCTATAGTATTTTCTACATTCAAATAACTATCAAATGTTTTCCCATTACTTTGGAACTCAACTACATGATGACCTTCTTTTACACACTTGAAATATTTTCTAGTCCAATTATGTCAATATCAACCATGCTTCTTTACACACATTGAGTATAACGAAAAATTTATCTTCTTTTCAGCATTGTTTTGAGACTTTACCTGGAACTCCATCTTTAATTTAGTTTCTTAACCATGAGATTGATATGTAACACCAACTTCCAGTTCTACCATGATATCAGAACTCACAATCTCTTCATAGAAATTGATGTCTCTAATAGATAATTCTATTCGATGAATTGGGTTTATGCCACTAAAGAATATTTCATCATTACTTTCAGGTTGGATGATAAACCTCGAATCATACCTTGAAAGTATTATAAAATTCATCTTCTATGTACCAAAATATTCATCATCATTTTTCTTAAGAATATGGAACTCCTTTTACCTCATTGTTCTAAGAATATGATTTAAGTACTTACAGAAAAATTATTTATTGAACACGTCTCATTCCATTTATTCAATTTAATCATTCTTCCTTGTATTCTTAATTAGAGTCCACCAATTGTCTGCTTCACCTTCCAAACAATAGACAGCTAAATTTTTATTTTCTTGTTCCAAACCACAATGGATGGAAAATATCTTTTCAATGGAATGAATCCATTATTTAGAAACAAGTGGATTATAAGAAACACTAAAAGAATTTTAGATGTTTCCTCATGAAGGACTCAATAGAATGTTGTTCCCTTCACTACTCATTTGGGTGTAAAGAATGATTCATAGCTTGTGTAAGTATATCAATAAGATTTTTCACTCCTTCACTCATAACATTTGGTTTTTTAAGAGGAAAATTGTTGCATTGCCCAGTGCATTGATAATTAACATGATCCCTTTAGGTTCCATCCATTTTCTAAAACCCAAAAAGGATAGTGTGAGAGAGAAAAAACATACTAGGAAAACAACATTATCATGGGGGATTACATTAAATTTATAACATCTTAGGTTTAATCTTTGGATGTTCATTATATTTATCTCAATTCTAGGACTGTAACAAATACTTATTCTTAACCTTACGGACATCCCTACACATATCCTTAGAAATATCTCTAGGGATCTAACATAAATTTTCACCTCCTAGTTTCTAGTGGTTGACTAATCCTTTACTTGGATACCAACTATAGAGGCCCGTGATTGACATAGATGCACATTACATTAATTTTTCTAATTACTTAATACATGGCACAAAAAAATTCACAATTAATGCATTATTTTAGTGTCTTTGGAAACTCAGAACAGAAACTTCAAATCATTTTGAAAGATCTTCCACATCTCCCATAAAGATCTTCTGATTTTTTCCTACCTAAAATTTTTATTTATATCATAGTTAAAATAAAACATAAAAATAGTGAGCTAAAATGTATAGTTTGGGTAAATAATGAAAATACCAATCATATATAACATTTGAAAATATTATCCAACATATAAGATATCATAATATAATGTCATGGGATAAATCATAGAAGTGTGATGAGTCTCCATTATTAGAAAATATGACATGATACTTTTTGGAATAAACGCATATTCATATAAAGTCATTTCATATTAGTAAAGGCTCATTTCCAAGAAAATTATAGCAGTAAAAGTCTATTAATGACCAGAGTTCACTACTTGTTCCAGTCCAGTAATACTAAACCTGATTTACATTCAATTCAACAATGTCTGTCTCATAAGATATAAATATTTACCCAATGCATTGGAGGGATATATAGGTCCCACACATCTCATAATTAAACCATTCTTATTTGTGCCAAAAAGACATAAATCATACATCATATCACAACCTATGTAATATAATGGGATTTTTAACCATCATGACATCAAAACATAATCCATATAAGATAAAAGGACATCATAAAAATAATTCAATCATAATGTAATAAAATAAAAGTAATAATCAGGATAGAAACATAACCCTATATCATCATATATGGAAAATAATTATAATAAAAAAATTGAACTTAGTTCGTGAAGAAAATATATATTCTTTACCAAAAACATTTTCTATTATCAATATATCATTAAAATTTTAATGAAAATAAGTTAATTTAAAAGTATAATGAAAAAATTTACCTTAAGCTTCATGGAAATAATGCTCTATGAAAGCATAAAAATCAATTCATGTCGTATATGTTAAAAAACATTCTCTACATAGTTTTTCTAGAAAAGTCAAAAAGTACCTCATATGGTAAACAAAAGATGAATTCCATCCATACCATGTTGTAAAATTAGAGAAAAGTTAAAAATGACTTATAACATACATGGAATAATTTTAAAAATTTTCTGAAAATATATTTATAAATCATGGACATTGTTGATAAATATAACCATAGTAAATAATCACAAATAACCAATCTATGATAAAAACGATATTGGAAAAGATATCCCTTACCATAGTTCTGATATGTTTCATAAGTATTCAAACATAATGTATAAATATTTATATAATGTTACAGATTTATTCTAGAAAGATATCCATTTTTATGATAACATTTATTATCATATTTTCATCTGTTTGTTAGTAACATTTCATTGTTACTCGTTATTCGGGTATTAACTGCTTTATGTTCAAACGTATGTTTTGTCAAATAAATTCTTATTCCTCTTTTTAGTTTATTTCTATATGATTTATAGAATTTTATTATTATAATATATATCATATTTATTTATTCAATTCATTTATATAATAATGTTTTAATGAAGATAATGTAGAATGAATCACATCACACCATGGAGATGGTAAGTCATACGTACACACAAGAAACGATATTGTTCCAATAATTGTTGAATGGTATTGAAGTGGATAGAGTATAGAATATAAGATTTAGTATAATGGTATATTATTCATATATAAGTATTATTTACACCATTATACCCATCCAATTATGTTGGTGGTGAAAATGAAATTACACTATAGCAAGGAGATCGTAAGTCGTACGTATGCATGTGTGATTATTTAATTTTTTCATAGGATGGATAGAAGAATGAATATTGTATTTTCATATTTATAATAACATTTATATATATGAGTGATAATTATTCTGTTATTTTATAATTAAACAACAAAGTAAGAGAAAGTATAATAAGGAATAGACTTGAAATAATCCATAGAAGAGATTATGTCTTCCTCGACGTGCCTCCTTTGAATTTCCATTTAGGGCACTAGAGTTGGTCTTTTGAGAAGACCAGAACCTGTAGAATGATACAAGGAAAGTTTATAAGTGTAATGGTAAGTGGTTTTCTAATCATGATGGCTCAAAATGGATTGAATATGGGAGGGAGTAGGTTCCCTTTTATAAGATAGGAGAGTGGCACATTAGGAAATTCTCAAAAAAATTAATTTATAGTTAAATAAAACCATACATAAAACCTCCAAAGGGTCCCTGTTTTAAGGATATTATAATATAGGGTCGTAATATCATCATACAATAAATTGTGGACAACCTATTTTGTAAATTTAAACCTTATCGTTTTAATTGACCCTTAGTTATTCTGTAAAAGATTAATTTTGGTCATAACATTCTAAATATTTAATGTTCATTAATATTTACATATGTGGTGTTAATTAACCATAAATGGATAAATTATGATATATTACACCATATAATTATCACATTGTAATTTTTAAATATTTTTATGATATTTAAATGATTTAATAAAATATTATATTTATAAAATATCATTACTATCAATTTTGAAACTATTAATTTATTAGACTATAAATAAAATTCAAACATAAAATAAATTCAAACCAAAATATTAAAAACACTCTTAACATGTCATGGTAACCTATAAAATTCATTTACAACATCAATTAGTTCTTAAGACCTTTTTTAAACATTTTTTAAAACATTTATTTGATATTTCTATTATTAAATTAATTTCTACATCACTTTTGTGTCATCATTAATGGTAATAATATATTCTATAGAAATTATAAATAATTTTTTATGACTTGGTTAATTATTTTATATTTAAAATAAAAACTATATTATATTTTATCTCTTAGTTACACATATATTAAAATTTATATACATATATAAAATGATATTGTGACACTTTTTTCATTTCGTTAGTTTTTATTACATTCATGTAATTTTAATAGGTTAGTGGAAATAAAGTGATTCCATTTATAAAAATAGATGATAAGGGTCTAATTTAATCATCAAATATTGTATTTATTGGTGTTAAGGTATTTTTATAATAATATATTAACCCTTAATTACTCGATTCACCTTTAACCATAGTAATAAAAATAATTACCAATGTTACAATTCATAATACCCAATAATAAAAGTATCATATTAACAAAAAATTTTACTAAAGATTCCAAATATAGAATCCATTTTTGAACATTCAAAACACAAAATTTTTATTAGTTTATTTAAAATTAATCTCATTTGTGAGAAAATGGGTTTCAAAAGATTAAATATTTCAAAAGATTGAAATGTTTTTGCTATGTATTCTATGTATACATAATGATAATAACATAAATTATATTAAATAGTAAAAATATATTCTATAGATACATTAAACCAATTTAATATTATAATTTAACCATGAAAACTATCTAGATGAAAAATTTGTTTTTAATTTAAATTTACCATATTTTTACTATTCATTAAAATACGAAAGTTATCAGAAAAATATAAAAAAATATCCAAAGTAAATTTTATATCAATATTGGAATGAATATGTTTTTTTTAAATTCACCATATAGAAATGTCAAAAAATGTATTTAAAATGGGTCCACCATCAAAAGGTGGAAAAACTGTTGTTTTTGAAAAATACTCGTTTTATATGAAAAAATTATTTTGTTCTCATAAAATGTTTTATAAAATGTGTAAGATGAATTATAATTTTATATAATTAAAATTTTTGTTAATACTATTCATAAAGATTGTTTTATATAATATTTTATTAATATGTTATTGTTTAGTGAAACTCGATATTACATACCACGCAAGCTATCATGGAGGTCGTTCGTGGGTGTAACCTAAGCCATGTTAGTGTTCCATGTAGTGAAATCATGTTTTGGTGTTGGGTATAACATAATCCAAATATATTTCATTTATATATTGAAAAAAATCTATTCTTAGTGTTGAATTATATCAAAATAAAATGAAATTGAGTGCAACAGAAAATAATAATATTGTTCCATATATTTCAAGATAATACTTTATTTCATATATCATAAGCTAATATTGGTGTAGTGTACAAAACATACGCCATTGATATTAAAAATAATCTATCTCATAAAGTCTCTGGGTGATAAAATATACATTTCAATAAAAATATATAATTTTTTTCCATCTAGTGATGACCACACAATAAAATATAATGGTTAGGAAACTCTTAAAACATAGTAAATATCATTGTTTCTTGATTTCTACCTTCGAGAAATAGCCCCCCGAAAACCAACATGTCATATAATAAAATAGTTAGGTAATTTTCCTCCATCAGAAAAACTAGTTGTTTCTTGTTGTCTTCTCTAAAAAAATCTCCCCACCAAAATCAATTTCATTAACCCAATATATCATAGACCACTGCCAAATATCACAATTCAAAATCTTTTTACATTAAACATAAACATGATCATCATTATTGAGAATTATTAGAAAAATATAACTCATATTTTATCTCATGCCTAAGAGAACCATATAGAAAAATTCCCTATAGAAGATAATCATATAATGTCCACATAAAACATTCTTACCTAGGATAAAAAAACAATATCTTGTAGTGTCAATTATAATATCTATATCATTCCACACATCATGCAAAATTTTAACATATATAACCCATTAACTAGATAAAGAGAATTTTCAATCCACCGTGTATCATTTAAATCAACTATATTTATGATCATACACCCCTATCTCAAGTCATATAAAATATTCCACAAATCATAAAATTTTCCAACCATCAAATGTTATTTAATGACCCTAATTCTAGTATATCATGACGCATTTGAATAAATTAATTAACCCATTATAAATTGGATGGTCAATGTTTTTGTTCACAAATATATGGATCAACAACTTTGTCACCATGTATAGCCCATGAGTATATCACTACCCACACACCCAATCATATACAATCTCATTAAGAAATTCCATCGAGAAAATGGTATTTCTTTTAAGGTGATTTGGCCTATTTCATAACAAATCTTCTAAAAACCTTTTCCACACCACTTAATGATTTCTCAAAACCTTGCTAATATTATATTCTCAATGTCTCTATCAAAAAAAATAAAAACATCCACTTAATAATCACAATCAATTTTTTCACTATAATTCTTATCATAACAACATATCATTATAATATATTTATTAGATAATTTTTTAATTTTTATCATATTATGAAACTCTTTTTTAAAAACCATAATTAAAAAATGTCATATTAATAAAATATATTTTAATCATTCACCATATATAATTTTCAAGATTTTTAATATATGATTTCATAATTCCTCTATTTTAAAAATTAAAAATTATTCTAATAATTCATATTGAATATATATTTTCATCTATCAATTTTTCATCAAATATTATTTTTAGTTTTAAAAATATAATATTTATCTATGATTGTTATAAAGTATTTTCCCATCATCTGATAAAATTTTCATGAAAAATTAAAAAAAATAAAAAAGATTTACAATATTGTGTCTCCTATTACTATACATATATAAATGGTTGATCCTCAATCATAATTACCAACATTAGAAATGTATTTATTCATTAACAATTATCTATCCTAGAAAAATACATGAGTAATTTGATATTCAATCCTAAAAAAATAATGGGAATATGATAGAAATAATCATATTGGTAAGAAATATCATACATAATATAGAGATCTACATCCAAAAAAAATTCATTAAGACTATCCATAACCAACATTGACTTTCTCGTTAAAATATCCCACCTTAAATATGTCATTTAGATGAAACTCATGTTATAGTTTTAATAAAACATTTAGTCTCCCCTTTCAAAAATATTTCCCATTCAATACTAACATATGAATTAATTTTTTATAAAATAATTTATTCAAAACTATTTAGGTAAATAATTAATTAATAAATATATTAAATTACACTAGCACATTTTAGTTACTTAAAATATAACGACCTTGTAAATTTTAAATAATTGAAACCATATGAAAACATCACATCCCAAATATAATCATGTAGTAAAAATTTAGTTCCCAAAAAATTACCATGTCAACCTTATTATTCAATATGTGAGTGGGACTTTTAGAACTTCATGAACTACCCACATCATGTTTTTATGTCCAAACATATAATAAAATCCATAAAAAATATTGTAGTTTAAATGATATCAAGACTTTATTAATTAGTTAAATTAACATAAATTATCATTTCCTAGGGTGATTAACATATTAAAATGAAAATAAATTGAATATATAAATACTAATTTATAATGGAATATGTTTATAGTTTCATTAATTTACCCTTTATAAATTTTATTCATGGAATTAAGGATGATTTATAAGAAAATTTGATGTAAAACCCCCAACAAAGTATATTAAAATATTAGAGTTATTAGCCTCAAACATATTTTTTATTCTATAATCATTTTTTTAAAACGTGAGAGCGGAAATATATAATGAAAACTAAATTTTTTTATAACTCGTAACGAATAAAAATAAATAATTACTTTTTAATCCTAGATATATAATCTTAATAACATTTCGTATAACATGTGGCACCACCTAAAACATTATTTATCCTTTATTGTTCCCTAACCAAATTAAGGAAAATAAATTTTTATTGGGAAATAGGATACCAATAAAATTTTTAAACATAGTAAACTAAAAAAATCAATAAAAATAAAGGGATTTGAAATATGAAATACACAAGGTTCTACATCAATAGAGTAACATTTAAACATCTACTATATCAAAAATATTAATTATTTTTTAAATACATATTTTTATTCCATTTTATTGACATAGATAATACAGTATCCTATTTTCAATGGTTGATAACATTATATGATTCAATATTTCTAGTTATAGAATATTGATAGGTTAAATATTATAATTAAAATAAAAAATATTGACTCCTTATTTATACACCGGGTGAAAATTTAATTTTTTATCCCTTTATACCATTCTATAATTTGGAACATTTAGAATTAAAATTATTTTAATTATTTTATATAAAAAATAAATTAATTATTGTATTTTTAAATTCTATGATATACTATAATACTATACCATTATATAACTTATGTTATACACTATTTAATTTTTTTATAATATATATTAGAATTTTCCCAAAAAAATAAATCATATCAGAGATTGTGGGAAATATTATTTTTAAAATAGAAACATAATTATTAATCGATTCTCAAAAAATCATAAACATATATATAAATAATAGGATGTTACTTATCATGTAGACATATTATTTGTATTCATATTTAATCATTCCATTGTATCAAAATATATATTATCAGTTCTTTAAATAATATAATAAAGAGATATAAAATGAATTTTAATAAAATAATAAATAATTATATTCAAATTTAGTTGCATATAATCAAACATTAATCCATTTCTGTGGAAACATGTTGTTTATAAATTTCTTTAAGAATGTGCATAAATATAAATACTTATTTTGGATGAATTTAATTCATTATGGCATAGTTATTCAACGATATATAAAAAATCATCGAAAAAAATTCCATATAAATATGTAATTCAGATATATCGAAGATAGTGGTAAACATAAATCTAAAACCCTAGTAATAATGAGTTGTAATAATATATAAAAAATTTATAAATTTAATCATATAGAAAATTAGTACGATATTTTGAATTGAGAAATATTATGAGTTAATTTTAATCTAAAAATTATATTTTTAATAATAAAAAAATATTAATAAAATTTGTATACTTATTCTCAAAAAAATTCATATCTTCAATTTTAGTTCATATTATGGTAGTTTAATTATTTATTATGGTTTTCTTCGGTATATTTGATTTTGAAGTTATGTTCTTAAGGGGTTTATCTCAAACTAAATAATAACCCTTGACATCAAAAATATTTTTTTACAACAAATTATAGGATGATGGAATGAAATTTATAAATATTTTGATATCTATTAAAGGGGAAGTCACTCAAAATATGGTGGGACTATAAGGTTTTAATTACTCTTTTAGATTACTTTATTTTCATTATATATCGTAGAGATGGAAATTTATCAATTAATATAATGGATTTCCGGATTTAGAAATGGATATCATTAGTTAATGTAATTTATTTTATATGTTGGAATTGATTCATTCTAGTAGAAATAAAAGTAATTATAATATAACCCAAGAAACTATAAAATAGTGATAATTTTATAATGTAAATACAAAAATAAAAAACATCAATCTACAGATAAAAGAGAAATAAAAAACCCAAACATGACCATAATCATTGGGATAATCAATGTGAGGTAAAATTCACTCCATGGGATAAATATTCATTGAATCCAACTACAGATATTGACTAAAATTAGATAAAGTGTTGACATAAATAACATAGACTAGATATCCAATGAAATCCATAGGCTCATACTATATGTCTTTATAACAACAAACCAACCAACCCAAGAATCCCATGATGAGAATTCAAGATGACTACAATTTAAAAACATCATTAATTATAATTATCAATGATAATAAGATGATGTGAAAATATAAAAATTGTAATTTTTTAAATTGGAATCACCTAAGTTTAAATAGAAATTATTAAACATGAAAAATCATCCATCATTCCCCACAACAAACTAATAATTACACAAATTGAACGATGTCTTAGAAATTCATTTTGTGCTCTTCCATATTATGAGAAGACATTTCCAATAGACTAATATTATGAAATATATCCATAATAAAATTGTATTTCATGTTAATTTCAACAACTATTAGACAATATATGGAAACAATTGAACATGATAATCAAACAATTGAAAAAATGGTCCAAAAATCTAATGATGAAATGATTGATGACCTGTAAAAAACTTAACACCACCTCATATACATTATAGTATCTAAAAAAATAAATTAAAGACATTATATGAGTTCCCAATTTCAATTAAGAAATCATTTCACAGACTATAAGAGAATACATAATATTTAAATTATATAGTAGAGAAGGTATAGGGTTGACTAACATGATAATTCCATCAATATAGAATGAATTTATGAAAACCTATATATAAACAACGAAGACCTTCATAATCCAACTACTATATAGAATATTCGTTGAAATATAGGAATGCACATTACCATTAAAACAATCTATAGTAAAATATTGAGTTATTTTAAGTTACAATTTTATAGAAAAACAATTATTGATTTAAAAAATAAATTTTAAATGAAATATTATATTTTCTAAACAATAATTGGGAAAAATAATCCCCATTTCTAGTAAACTTCATAATATACATGATGACTATAATAGTAAAAATAATTTTGAAAATGATGGTTGATTATGTTTGGAGGACTAAAAAAAGATATTTCTTCATAATAAATAGAAAATTCAAAAGTATTTTTCACAATCTGACCCAATTCGGGGATCCAACATTAATTACCACAAGCATGACTCTATATGTTATGGGTATCCACCAGTGGTTATGGAATATCTAACCTCGGGGATTCCTTTTCTTATTTACCGATATTGACATAACCAAAACCATATCGACGTAGAAGTACATATGGAAAGGAAAAAACATGAAATATAGCTATAATGTAAACCAAGCATAAATAACCTATAGGGTGTACATATGTATGACATTGAAAACTAAAAAGTAAAAAGGGAAAACACACACATAATCAATAAAATATCCAAAAATAAAAAAAGTAAAAAAAAGTAAACATTGGTGAGACCATAGCTCCACAATCTAGAGCTAGAACTACTATACACGGTCTTTAGTAATAGGTATCCCTAAGCTCATCTAAGTTCAGGGTTGACCTATCTGCCCTCTGCATAAGAAATGACACAGTTGGGGAAATCCCATGCCGGGGTGAGAATATAGATACCCAGTTGGACAACCCAAAAGCTAAATTGGATATTTAAGAGATATAATAGGAATATAAAGACAGTATATTAATGATATAGTCAATGAGAAAAGATCAAACCAACCAAAGAGTTAATGTATGCATATCCAAATACAAGGGGATCAACATGATGGGTATATGGAATAATCATCGATTATTACCCACCTATACCTTTATATTAGACTCATACAAGCATGAGATTATAAATATGAAAACAAAATTATATAAACCTTCTATAATTTACTCTCCTCGAATGAGAGTATCAAAATACAAGGTGTGGATACAAAATAATATATATACTTAGTCTAAATAAGAATATATTAGAGAGTAAGAGGATCTCCATCACACATCTCAAACTGGGAAAAAATGTATCAATCATTTCCAATAGTACATCAAAAATATTTGATATCTCAAGTATCTTCCTAAAAGTAACCTCTCAGGTATAGCCACTTCTCATCAATATTTATCACGATCAATGGTCCAAATACTCAATTTAAGGAAATGTTCCTTAGGATGTGATTGGGGTTCCACTATGTTAATATCTATAGGGGAAATTTCCCATTCCAATGTGGCTAGGGGGCTCTACTCTAGTGTCCCAAGGACCCACACTATATTCTGATGGCAGGGTTCAACTCAGTAAGGTAGATGACCTACACCCATGTCGACTGGGGTTTAAATCTAATGGACTAGGACTCGTGCACGAGTGCAACAGAGGGGTCCCAATATGGACAACAAGGAATCACCCCTTTACAGATAGTGGGTTCGACCTAGATTTCAATGGCTCATGCCCAAGTACTATAGGGTAATTCCACTCTTGTCATTAATGACATGTTCCCTATTATGTCTGGGGGTTGTATTTGTATGGTATCTTTTTAGGATCAACACCCACACTAATGGGGATTTTCACTCTATTCATTGATGACTCCACTATGCAGATATATCAATTGGAAAAACATGGTAGTATCTAGTGATTCTAGCAGATCAATTTCATCATTGGGAATCACCTCAATAAGAACCATTCCTGTAATATATAAAATCATATCTCAAAATCCAAAAACAAGGGAATGATCAAATTCTACATGGAAACACTCATGATAATGAAATCATTGGATAATTTTGATTTCAAATGAATTATATATGAGTCATGATGTGTCCTAAAATGAGGAAAATGGGTACACAATGAGTTAACGGACACACAAATCATGGGGTGCCACTTCACCGCATATTTGTGCCCTTATATGGAACACATATCTAATCCCAAGTCATATAACATGTGGTGTAGGTGGATTACATGGAATGTCTATAATAATTGGGAGATGTCCATGTCCTACTGGTTGTGTCTGTGTACCAGACACCATGTCCAAGTAATGGTGCTCATTTTAAAGTACTGATCCCTATGTCCTTATATCAGACAACATGTTGGTGTACTGAACCTTGTGTTTGTGTACATGTTTACATGACCATGTACCTATTCATGTACACACACATGGGACCCCACCTGTGTGATGGATCACATGGGTTCTCCATCCAAATAATGGATACACAATATGTATGTAGGAAACACACTATTTCATCGTTAACTTTTCACAAAACCATAGACACCACCACTAAGGGGGGACACTTTGTGCATTCATCATTGTACATGGTGTATAGTTGGATTTTTTTACAGTTTTTAAATATTAGATATTTTTTCTTGCATATATTATTCTGACTATATATGTATCCAATTCTTCAACCCAAAAACCAGACCCTGTCGTTGATATTATATTATAGTCATCGATCACTAGAAATCAACACCATTTATTCACCAAAGTTCCCATTGTATGTTCTGCACACTACCACGCCTCCCACAACCATAGATTCATTTAGTTATAAACAATGATATCCCATGTCTCAAAAAAAACTTATATATGGACATATATCATCTATCTGTGATTTTATTATGGATACATCTTGGTTATGTGGTTCATATCGGGCTCAGTACCACCCGACCATGTCAAACTATGATTGCAAGGTCCTTCTAGTGACAAACACAATGATGATTTGGAAAAAATCACCGAAAAATTTGATAAATAATTTTTGGCTAGTAATTACTATAAAATGATCCTTAATGGTGATAATTGGTCAAAAAACATTGAATAAATCAATTTCAATAAGGTATATAGGTGCATTCATTGGTAGAAATTTATACATATCGAAGAAGAAGGATGGATTTGTTAAATCAATTTAATAAATTGGTATAAATCACTAATTTACGATCCCAACCATGATATTGGATCATTAATCATAAAAGAACACACTCACTAATTAGGATCATGAATCATTATGTTAATTGTTTCCTGATCTCATCCAATATGGTGTTTCATCATCATCGAATTTTATTATTCAAATAGAGGAAGAAGTGGATCGTTGGAAATTCTAATATTATGATGCTAACCCTATATAATTCACCATGAAATTATTATTATATAATATTTCACTAAACCAAAATGATTAAATTAATTAATTTAGTAAATAATTAACTCATTGAATGTTCCACCAATGATCGAGTTGTCTGAATGCCCTACACTGACCTATTTTAGGTCATTCTTAGGGTAACAACTACTTTCTTGACTTAGCCGTGATTGTTGATTTATAATATGAAAATTATATTAAAAATTATTTCATTTTCATTAGAATTATGTATTTAAAAAAGACAAGATATTATTAATATTTTAAAAAAATTAATTCGGGGAACATACAGCCCTGGAATTGGACTTCATCAAAGTACATAGCGATAGAAATATATGAATAAATATTTGAAAGTATTAGAAGGAACAAAAAATGTCCCTAAAACATTCCCTCTTTCTGGTATTTTTCCATAAAAATAAAAAACTAAGAAAGAAACATAGGATATTGATCTAACACATGGATCTCCTACTCCCAAGAACTCTCCTACACGTTCCCTTTCTGCCACAACATGTGGACCCAAGGGATGGTCCATCCACAAAGGGACATCAACTTATCAATCCCCTATCACCACTAGCAGCTTGAAAATGAATGATACATCCTTGATGTCAAGCTCTTCCTAGAGAAATAAGTTCATATATTCATGAACATAACACCTCAGTTGCATAACATGGAATATGTTGCTCACCCACTCTCACAATAGGGGAAGGGAGAGGTGGTAAGAATGCTCTCTAACCCTATAATGGATTTTAAAGTCCTGATGAACCTATATGATAACATTACTCCCTGGACAAGCCTCTTGAATCCTAATTGTGGGGAGACTCGTAGCAAAAACTGTTATCGTAGGTAGAAGTAAAAGGGACTATAGTGATAATATGCATAATATTTATTTCTACAATGGTTCAACATCATCATATAGTAATGGATGACATGGACATTATATTTTGTCACATGTACCATCTCTAGGCCTACAAGAGATGGCTCATTGATCTATGTTCAACACCAGGGTGACTTGCAGGGTCTCCCGTTTAGGGAATCATATGATTCTATGCTAATAGATGTGTGGCAGCTATTATTGTATGCAAAATCTGGCAATTGAAGGTAATAATCTCACCTTCATCCCAAGTATAACATTTACCCCATTAGAATATGGTCTAACACTAAGATGGTGTACTCGGTCTTCCCATCGACCAGGAGGTAAAAGGTTTTACTTATCCTTATCTGGATCATGAATTAATCCTATAGGCCTCCCCATTAATAGTGATGTAAACTCCACTCCATGATTGGAGATAATCATCATGGGAACCACATGAATGTAAATGATCTTCATAAAGTAAAAATTCCCCAAAATCTAAACCAAACACTGATCCATGAATGAAAGGTTATGTTCTAACATCATGAGTCGGTTATCTATCACTTAACTGGTGTTATGGGCTCTCTCTATTTTTTGAATCCCTATCACGATGTATTTGGTTATGCCATTCCATTTCCACTGAGGTATATCAAGTCCTTGCAACAAACCTTTCAGGTCTTGGTGTGCTTCTTTCACCAAATGATACTTGAGACCCGATAAATGAACTTAGTTATGACTTTTCTAATTTATGACCGCCATAAATACCACTAAAATCATTCCCACCCAATAATGTACAACTAGGGAATATGTGTGGAACTCTCGCATCACCTTATACTGCATTGTGACTGGAACCACTGGCCACCCTTGAAATAAGATGATTTGATTCCCTACTTCATAATATTCTTCTAGTGAGTCTCTTAGGTTATGTAATCATGTAATACCCCACTATTGGTTCCTCCCAATCAGTAATCTCTAATAATCAGGAAGAATAGGATTCAACATCATTGACTATAGAAACATTGTGTGATCCTCTTCAGTCGGGGTGAGCTATAGGAATGGAAACTACTCCAAATCCTCAATAACTAAGAAAGATGGTTATTGTGTGCTATAAGAGTATCCTATTGGTATTCCATCAATATAATATAGACTATCTAAGTCTCAAAATATTATAGGAACTCAAACCACTATCATTATTTCATGTTCATGTCTCTCTATGAGAAGACGCTCCAATGACTCTGGTGGTCTGAGTAAACCACAATGTGCTCCCCTAGAAGATAGTGCATCTGCATCCTCAGGGAGAAGACTACCACATAATGTTCTAGATCATGATTCACATAGTTCATATTAGGGGGTATCGACTATATTGAGCCATATTTGAGAACTTCCTACCATATCATTAACACAAATCTGATCCCATCTCTCGAGGAATCACAATACATTAAATAATTAAAGCCTCCTTCTGGTAGTATTATCAAAGGAAATCTCTATAGCATAGTCCTAAACTCATCACAATTCCTCTAGAAAATATCAAACCAGGTAAATGGATTCCATTTTTGTGTCAAGGGGATCAAATGTATTTCAACTCTAGAGAAGTTTGGAACAAACCTCATGTTGTAACCTACCAAGACAAGATATCTCCACACCTCTAACACGTTCATGGGTGGCTCAAAATAAATAACTATATCATTCATTGTTGGGTAAATTGATAAATCATGCTAAGAAATTAGATTCCATCAAATGTGAACCCCATGTATCTATAAATAGAAATTTGATATCTTTTCATAAAGTTGTTTCTCTCTTAAATAAATTCATGGACCATCCTCAAGTTCTATGAAATCTCCTCCTCTAATGGAGAGTTGATGAGTATCTAATGGATAATGAAAAAAATGGACCAAGTACAGCTAGAGTGACTAGTTCATCAAATTTGAAAACACAGTGGAGGAACTCATCCAACCAAATGGCATAAAAATAACTCTTAGTATCCATAAATACATCAGAATTCCCACTTACGAATATCAGCCACATGAACCATAAACTGGTGGTAGAAGGACCTGATATCAATAACTGAGAACCATATTGCACATAATTAATCATAAAATAGTTCATCTATCATTGTAAATGGGTACATATTATTTAACAGGTCAGTGGTATGGGAGTGGTTATCAATGAAATCCCCATTCTCTTTTCCACCATTTTCAAATAATAACTTAGATCTTCCAAGGGGACACATTTGGTCTGATGAAACCCTTCTCTAAATGTTCCTATAACTACTAACATAGCTACCATATCTCAATAGGTGATATCTTATATGCCTCAATATATATCTAAGTATTTCTAGGATTCATTCCTATGCAATAAAAACATCTCCCACCCTAGAGGTTGTTCTAGAACACCTCAGGGAATACCGTTATGTAATCCTTCACAACTTATCGAACCCATATTGCTAAAGAGCCTACCAAACTAAGGTATATAATAGCTAATTGTATTTTTATGAGATGAATCATACTTATTGTATATCCCACTTACCATTACATTATATCTTTGTCGCCAAAATATGAGAACATTATCCCATCTGTGTGAAGGCATCTAACTTGTAATCAGTGACATTCGATCTGTGGTCAGACCATAGAAAACCAATACACACCAAATATGACATAATTGGGTTCCATTTTTACAACCCAAAGGCCCCACACGAACCTATATCCACCAAGATATAGATCGCACTACCATCAGACAAGAGTCACATAAAATGTTTCCCTGTATGAACCTCATTACAAAGCTGATGGTATAGCACCATAACTAGGAGCTCTATATTGCATACTAGGATTATATATATAAAGGAATGGTTGAATCATTTGTCTAATAATACTGATTAATTTATTAAAAAATACACAAATCATACCACTTATCATGTCACGCAATATGGGATCATAAACCTCTAGAGCTTGCTGTTGTCCACGACTCCAACTGTCAGCTCCCAGAGTGTAATGTGGGCCTCCGAGTGGTGGAGGTGGATGGATATGATGGTGTCATCAACCACCCATATCTTCTACTAATAAACGCCTATTTCAACCTCCCCGGGGGCCACCATACCCTTTCCTTGGATATCCCATATCACGGTGTTACCTCTGTCTTGGCGATCTATCAGCTATCCTTCAGTGATGCTGATCACATCAAGTCAACCATTCTCGCTCTATGTTACCTTGTACGTCAAAGGAAAAGTGTTTCCCAACACTGGGGTTCTCCAATTCACTATGACACCCCTGATCAGATGCATGAGACTGGCTATAGGGATATCTCAGTTGTTGATATCATGGCACCTTGTATCTGCTAGCTACTACAGATGACATAGATCAGCAGCATCCACCACTAGTTTCAACTATTTTGAATCCCTCTCACATAAATTTTTATGTTACTATTGAAATTTCTAATAAACATTAATTTGAGGGTATTCGCAAGGGTAAAACATTGGATCATATCTCTCTATATATTTCCTACAGAAACATCCACACTCAGACGTATCCATCCTAAAACATTTCAAGGGATTACTATGTAAGGTTTGTGAACATTGTTCTATACGCATCCACCATCATCCGTCCTTTCTGTAGCTCTAGATGTTTCTACTTCCAAATATATCATATTAATGAGGGTTAATACTCCTCAAGTAATAGATTTTGGACCTCATACCATGATATTTTTAACTCATCGAGAATCTACATAACAAGTATCCCCACGAACCTGGATGTCCACTAGAAAAGCCTAGTAGCCAGTGCGACCACCTAATACATAATTGTTCAGATGATCTTGAATACATAGACTATGGAAAAGGGTAAATTCTAGTTTCTCTTGGTAGGTAAGTTTCTTTACCTTCCCACACAGAGTATGGGGGTCAAAGGGTGAACCCTTAACCAAGGTTTCATCACTCGTGGGATCATCATCATGATCCAGAACTGGTATCATGGTCGGATTACATCACTACGAAAACATGATATTTATCAAGATGTACCATTTTTTAACCAGAATACATATATATATATATATATATAACAAAAAAAATTAAGTATATTAATAAATAATTTAAATCAATGACTCAATTCAATATGATTCATCTACCATTGATCATTGCAACCAATTTCTCCGTAAGATGAATATACAAGTAGTTAGTCAAGGTCTTAGTGCATCGATACGTCGACTACCTACACTGTCACTCGATTCCCTAGCCTACGAACAAGACATGAGAAACTTTAAAATCGTTTCCCTAAACCCAACCAAATCCTCTTAAGGGTACTTCTATAAAAAAAATCTAGTGGAATAAATTTGAACTAATACCAATATGTCATGACCAGAACTGAGTCGAGGCATTAGATGAAACTACCCCATGACCACCTCTATATGCTACAGGATGAAAACCAGCACTGAAATCATATCTATATATTGGCAGACCTTTTCCTATATACCTGTATGTGAAAACACATCCATATCAATGCATAATTATAGGGGGAATGTGTAAGAACCGGGACCATCTTTTTTATGAATGATATTTTTCTTTTTTAGTGTTCTTGAGAAAAAAAGAGGAGAATACAAAAATTTAATGAGTACAACCCATGTAATCAGTTTTTTGGGTTGACCGTGTACTCGCTGGGTAACGATCGAGTACATGGCCATGTGAGGTGACGTGGAGACAACCTAAAGTAAGGCACATTAATGGAATATACATACCATGTAATTTTAAGAGAAACGGAAGGTAAATTTCTTTTTTATTTGTTAAATCAGACTGGGGTCATGTCTAATTTGTAGAAAATCCTTCTTCTCAATTCGTCTCATCGTTGAGTGACTGTAGGGCACAATTCTTCTCTGATCCCCTGATCGACCATCTGCTCTCACAATCAACTATCATCGACTGTGTTGGAATCACCAAGGTGAGTTATTCCTTCTTAAAGTGCTTCATTCCTTGATTTATACTCTATTATGAGTTATCCTTGGTTTAACGTTTTAGACGTTTTTATAGATCAACACCATTCATGGCTGATTTAAGGGCCGACACAAGAGTATGTCGATCGTACAACACCGAGGTAGGTGGTTTCTGTGTTTTCATAGTTAGTCATTGAATATAATGGGAAAAAGTTCCCAATAACCTAGATTTTGGTATTTCATGTTTATAGATTTTAACCATGTTGATGCCTGAAATGATTTTTTTCATGAGTTAGGGATGTTTTTTGTAAATAGGGTTATTTTTCCATGATATGGAGGTATTTTCCCATGTTTGATTTGAAATTGACTATTTGGTCTAGTTTTTTCTTTTATGATGCTTTCTTTCCATGCCATCTGTTGTTAGTATTGAGTGATTTATCTGATGTAGTGATATGATTTGTAACTATTTATCCTTGTATTTCTTGAGGTTTACACTTTCTATTGAACAACGTTTGTTTACAATTTCATTACACAGGGATGTTGGAACCTGGTGTAGTGATACCATAGGGGGAATTAATGTTGAGGCCTTCCACATAGTGTCTATTTTTTATCAATCCTAGATACATAGGGGGATTGACATTGATTTCTACCTTAGAGTGTATATAGTTACCATTACGATACCACTAGGGGGATTGACGTTGAGTGCTTCTTCAGAGTGTATGTAGTATACCAATAAAAGGACATTGGAGATATTTATGGTGAGTGACTCCTCATAGTGTCTTTGATAGCATGAGACCAAATGGGTTAGATCGTGTGAGCTTACCTTGAAGGTTGTTATATCCTTTTATAAGTTGAAACAAAGGGGTTAGGCTGTGAGAACATACAGAGAAGGGTACATGAAATTTTTTGGATGAACTAGAGGGGATAGGCTATGAGAAATTCCCAGAGGGTTTCTTTTTTCACTTGTTTTAATTTTTAATGAATTTAAATGAATTCAATTAAAACTGTTGTACTATTTACTTTTGAGTACTTCTTAGTTTATAGCCTCATTTTTCTTATTTCCTACCATATATATTCACTTACTATTAGGAATGAATCTTTGGGCGGTTTCCTAATGGTATTCGTCTCACACCCTATTTGGTTCATGATTTTGGGCCCAAATATATTATATTGTTTTAGGTATCGATAAGAGAAATGCCCATATAATTTAGGTACTTAATTTCTATCAAGTTGGAGAACATGGGTCCAAGATGATGTTTGTGATGTTGTTGGAGTTGTTACCCTATTTTTCCTTCGTACATTGGTTTATTACTGTATTCCAACATTGTGACCTTTTTCTCTGCTTTCCTAGACACATGTGACATTGATAATTATATATTTATATGTTGTAGTTGTTTATTTACTCATTCTTCTTCTATTTACTGTTGTATTATATTTTAATTACTTTTAATACTATTTTTTGTTTATTTCTATTCTATTACTTTTCCAAGGAGGTCATAGTTTCCTCAATTTCACAGCCTAGTCCCTTGATACTATTCTGTAGCCTTTGGAGTTCTTGGAAATGTACTTAAGGACATCTGAGAAACCTGGTACGGTGCACCTCTGGGAGTCACTCGAAAATGGGACGTTACAAAGTGGTATCAATGTAATTTTTTTCTTCTTGACTTTCTTTTTTGAGCCTATAGTTAGGGATAGGACATAATAGGTAGTTGGTTATAAGTTCATCCTGGGAGTAGCTAACCCGTGTACTGGGAAATAAAAATTTACCTTGGTTATTTAAATTTTTTGGGTTTGCAATTTTATAGTTGATTTGATTTCACCATTGGGTGATTTACATGTCTTGTTCTGTTAATGTTGGTAATATTGAGGTTCTATTTCTAGTACAACTCGATGAGATGAGGGTATTCTATCACATGCATCATATATTCACTTGTCAGATATCACATGTCATGCATTATTTCTATGCAATTTATGGTGAATTACTAATTGAATGTTGTTGTGATAGATGTCATGCTAGATTTTCTTATTGTTATGATAGATGGATTAATAGAATACCTGCTAATTTAAGGGGATTTGGATTGTGTAAGGTATCTTTTAGATGAATTCCAAAATTTGGTTCTTGAGTTTTTATGAGCCCCCATGGATTCGAATTTGGTGTATCATTGCACTGTTATGCTTGTATATGACATGTATAAGATATAAAACACTGATTCTTAGGGAGTATGGGCCATCAAGGAATAGAATTTGGAATTTATTGTTTGTTTTAGTATTTTTATGGGTTCTATAATATATTCTAAGTCTCACTATATAGAAAAAAACACATAATACACTTTTTGTATTGCTGAATACACACCATGTATCCTTCTATTCGGAAAAAAACTATTTTTCTTACATACATGTAGTGCACTATATGTACACGTCGTGTATTCTCTAATAGTTTCACTAGTTGTGTGGGCAGAGAAACAGGGTTGGGATTTCCTTGGAGAAACACACCATGTATTAGATGTCAATGTCATGTTATATGGGTCATGTGTCCACCTATATGACTACCGACACAGATGGAAGAAACATAGGTTATACACACCGTGTCATGCTTGAAAACACTGTTTCATGATTGAATACATCTTGTAGTGTTTCCCATGTAACCGGTTGTGTGACTAAAAACACGGGTTAGTGAAATCCTTCTAGTACACGCTATTTCTGGCAGAAACACGACGTGTAGTCTCATTATAAGAATATCGTGAGGGTTAGTCATGTATAAGAACTCAGGTAGGGGAAACCTATTCAAGTACACCTCATGTATTTAGAAAACATGTTGTGTGTATAGGGTATTACATAACCATGGATGGTAGGAGTGCACGCCTATACGAAGGCATAAAGGAACACACAATCGAGGATACATACACACCACGTATCCCTATATTTAAATACATGAATGATTTTATTCTTCTATTTTTTTAGTGAACTATTTTGTTTTAGTCCTTGATAACATGAACAAAGGTGTGCACTTGACTTAGCAAAGTCCTAGAACTGAGACGTCCTCCGGTTGTTATCCAAACATAGGCCAATGATCAGACCCATACATGGCAGGTCTGGGACCACCAATAGATCTTCCCACTTTGACGGTCTTGGAATCAGTTGTCATTATAGAAACATGTGTAAATTCAATGTTATGAAAATGATTCATGAGGTTTAAGGAGACCTTCCAAGTAGCACTACATCCTGTACCGTCTATGGTAGAGTTGACGCGGGTCTTTCAGTAGCAGCATCCTCCCACTTTCTCAAATGATGGAGGACACCAGACTATTGAGTCATGGTTATAATCCATAATAACTAGTTTCGTACATCTGGAGATGCCTCCGGATAAGAGGGTGAAGCTAGCTACTTATATGCTTTGGGATTCCACCAAGAGACGGTGGGATGTGATCTCCCAGGTAGGACACCAGAATGTTATGTCATGGGGTGAGTTCAAGCGTACCTTCTATGAATACTTCTACCCAGAGACTTTGTGGGCTGATTGAGCTTGATAGTTCATGTGTTTTGAGAATGTTACTCACATAGTAATAGATTATTTTTATCTCTTCACATAGTTATAACACTTCACACCCATTCTGGGGGTGATGAGTTATTCCTAGCAAGAATGTTCATGGATGGTCTCACAGATGACATTCCATCTTAGTTAAACATCTTCAGGTTGATGACCATATCCTCCATAGTCAACTAGGTACAGATCACAGAGTGCAACCGAAGAGTTTCTGGAGTAGTGGGCCAAGGTTGTTTAGCATCAAGAGTTGGTGCTTTTCTGGATCATAGTAGGAAGTGCCGCATGGAGTCTACACATGGAGATCCGAGTAGGCTAGATACATGGTCAGGTAGCTAGGTGATCTACTAATAGTATATGAATGGTTGGAATAAGAGGCCACATTTCCAGAGAGACCCACTTGAGTGCCAATATTAAGGCATGATGGGCCATCTTCTACGGTTTGGTCAGTTTTTCTCACCCAAAGCTGGTGACATGAGTTTCTCTGTCGCTCCTCATTTAAGAGCAGCACCATCAGTTTCTCATCAGTCTGGGAATAATTGTTCTTTCAGTTATTTAGGAAAAGGTAGAGGTTGCGGTCGTGGTAGCAAGATGGCAGGATTTCATCGACAATAGGGTGGATCGACTCTATACGGTCATGCATTGTCATAAGGCCGGAGTACATGCCATAAATCTATAGTGGAGCAATCCCAGTTGGAGCAGGATCCCAAACCCTCTATAGTTCGAGCTATGATCCTAGTTGCCTTAGTATTAGATTCTTCACTTTTTGATATAGGGTCTTCCCATAGTTACATATTTTTCACTATTGTGGGGATCCCTGGGCTCTATATCATTACATCTACTGATGTCTTGATGATGGAAACTCTACTGGGGAAAATAATAGATAATGTACATCAGTGAAAGGAGTGACCTCTTGAGGATGGTGGGTGTCATTTATTATGGGACCTATATGTCCTAGAGATGACATGATATGATTCATTCTCGGAATGGACGAGATATTTCTCTTTCAGGTTTTTGTCGACTGCTATCACTATAGGGTGATTTTTACGTCACCAGAGGATGGATCATTTTTACATAAGGGAGAATGGGATGTTTAGGAGATCAGAACATGACCCAAGCATCATTGGTTTATAGGAGTTATAGATCTGATTTCTAGTTTATATTTGGATGACTAGGGGACTTCATAGTTGGACTTTCCGACAGTGGTGGATTGTTTCTAGGATATCATTCTAGGAGAATTTTCTAGTTTCCCTCTAGAGTGTGAGGTGAAATTTTCTTTTTATATTCTTCCAAGAGTGGAACCGGTGTCCATTATTCCTTATAGAATGGATACACCAGAGTTACAGGAGATCAAGAAGTGGTTACATGAGTTAAATGTGAAGTGTTTCATCTGAACTAGCTCTTCTCCTTGGGGTTCGCCTATCTTGTTTGCGAAGAAGGTGGATGGTACCCTCATAATGTTTTTGGATTATCGAGAGCTAAATCATTTTATGTTTAGGAACTGATATTCCATGTTAAGGATTGATGATCTATTTAATTAGCTTCCAAGATAACAGGTGTTCTCAATGATTAAATTGGGATTCACTTATCATCAATTGCATGTTAGACCATTAGATATACCTCTTATAGATTTTTGTAGTAGGTATGGTCTATACGAGTATATGGTTATGTCTTTTGGTCTCATTAATGGGCCTACAGTTTTCTTGGAACTGATGAACTGAGTATTCTATCCATACATGGATTCTTTCGTGGTAGTTTTCATGGATGATATTTTTGTATACTATCACACCAAACATGACCATGTGATACATCTTGATATATTTATGAGTACACTGATTGAGCATAAATTATATGCTAATATCTCAAAAAGCCATTTTTGGATGGACCAGATTCACTTCATGGGTCACGTTATCTCAGAGACAGAAGTACTAGTCGACCTAAGGAAATTGAGAGCAGTAGTTTCCTAGGAGCAGTCAAACAACATCATTGAGGTTTGAAGTTTTCAATGACTGGCTGGATGGTATCAATGTTTCATACATTAATTTTCATTCATAAAAATACCTCTGATGGGCCTGAATAAGAAGGGTGTAATGTTCTTGTGGTATGATTCTAGTAAGTTAGTTTTTCAGGATATGAAAGGGAGGTTGACTTCAGCACTAATACATGTTTTTCTAGAGCTGGGAATCAGTTATATAGTTTTCTGTGACACATCAAGTATTGGGTAGAAGAAGTGATTATGCAGGGGGAAGGAGTCGTAGCATATGGGTATCAGTTGTTGAGCCCACATAGGAATAATTACCCAATGCACGATCTCGGGTTGGCTGCAGTTGTTCAAGCTTTACACTGTTTGAGACATTACCTATTGGGAGAGCATTCTGTAGTTTTCACCGACCAAAAAAGTCTCTAGTATATCTTTACCTAGCATTATCTGAATCTGAGATGACAAAGGTGGGTTGAGTACCATTAGTCTTTTGACTCTGAGCTAGCCTACACACCAAGTTAAGGCAATACAGTTGTTGATTCATTGAGAAGAAATAATCATATACAAGAAGTTCAGGTGGACAGTAGTGAGTGGAATCTCATGGATCTATTGTCTAAGATGCATTTTGTGGTGCACGATAGATAGGGGATAACATTTCATTCTAATTTAGATGTTACCTCTACTATTTTTGAACGAGTGAATATGAGGCAGGTATCAAATTCGGATGGCCTAGTTCTATAGAAGAGAGTGTCAGGAGAGGAACCTATTTCTGGATGGACCGTAGGCATGGATTAGAGCTTGAATTTTCATGGGCATGTATGGTGTTAGTATAAATATGTGATTAGCTGATATGGGACTTTCATTCCACAGTTTGGGATGTTCGACCTTGTGTTACCAAGATGTATTGTTATTTACACCATTAGTATTGATGGCCAGGTATGTAGAGCGATGTTTCTAGTATTTACATGAGGTGTTCCACCTGTAAATTGGTTAATGCGGAGCATCAGCAACCAAAATGGATTTTTTAGTAGTTACCCATTCTTGAGTGGAAGAGGAATGATGTCGTGATGGAATTGATGGTAGGTTTTCCAAGATTGCCTCGAGGCAATGATGTATTTTGGGATGTCATTGAGAGACTCATGATGGTTTCTCACTTCTTGTCGATCAAGGAGACCACCGTTTTATATGATATGGGAAGTTTTTACATCCTAGAGATTATACGTTTACAAAGATTTAATCACAATATTGTTTTAGATAGGGATTCCAGTTTTACTTCTCAGGTCTAGTAGGGACTATAGAGGGATTTGGGTGCATAGGTACTTCTAAGTATAGATTACCACCCCCAGACTAATGGACATTCTGAGCATACACTTCTGGTGCTAGAGGACATGCATCAGGCTTGTGTCCTATATTTTGGAGATTTATGGGAGGACCACATACCTCTTTTTTAGTTTTCCTAGAATAATAGTTTTCATGAAACTCTTCAGATGCCACTTTATGGGGCTTTGTATGGTAGGTTTTCCCTATCACCCCAATATTGGATGGAATCAGGATAGGTAGCCATGTTGAGACCATGTCCATTCCAGGAGACCATAGAGTAGGTGGAGTTTATTTGGAAGAGGATGGATACTACACTGTAATGAAAGAAGTATTACGCTGATTGATAGAGATGACCTCTAGTGTTCGAGGTTGTGAATTGGGGTTTTCAACATGTCACGATGAGGTTGGGACACAAGAGGGTTAGGAGATAGGGATATATTTCCTTATGTTATGTTAGACCCTTTGAGGTTTTGTACAGAGTCATCATAGTTTCCTATCAGTTGCAGTTACCACAGAGATATCGGGATATGCACGACGTCTTCCACGTTTCACATCTACGGCATTAATTCTCAGAATTTTCTCATGTTTTTAACTCGATTAGGATGAGATGGAGGTGGATGCATAATTTTAGAAGCATCCTATCCAAATTGTTGATAGTAATGAAAATGTTCTTAGTGACCAGTCTATTCCTCTAGTATGAGTGATATTGAAGCATGGGTGAGTACAAAACGATACATGGTAAAGGGAGCCCGATGCGTGATTGTAGTTGTCAGAGCTGTTTAAGGATTCATCTTCTATGCCGCCTTACTAGGGAAATTTGGGGAAAATGTTCTTTAAGTGGGGAAGTTTTTAAGAACACATGACATATTTTCAGGTATAATATTGTTTTTTCTAGTGTTTTTGAGAAAAATAGTGAATAATATTGAAATTTATGGAGTACAGACCATCTACATTGAATTACACAACGTGTACCTAGTTTCTGTGGGTGACAATGTACTAGCTGTATAACAGCTGAGTATATGGTTGTGCGGGGTGACATAGGGACCACCTAAAGTGGGCCCCGATAAAGGCATATACACGCATAGTACTTTTAAATGAAACACAATGTAATTTTCTTTTTATTTGTTAAATCAGACCAGGGTCGCATTTAATTGGTAGAAACACCTTCTTCTAGACTCATCTCATCCATGAGTGACTGTAGGGCACGATTCTTCTCTATTTTCCCAAATAATCATCCATTCTTTGAATAAACCATCATCGATTAAATTGGAATCATAATTGTGATTTCTTACTTCTACTATAGATTTGTCGCTTGATTTCTCCCCTTTCGTGAGTTACCCTTGTTTATAAGTTCTAGGTGTTTTTGTATATCTACATCTCTATAGGCCGATTCAAGGGCTGACACCGAATTTTATCAATCGCACAATGCCGAGGTAGGATATTTGTGCCTTTCCATAGTTATTATTTTAATAGTATTTTCAAAAGTTCTCAAAACCATAGATTGGGGTATTGTGTGTTTATGGATTTTAACCCTAGTGATGCCTGTAATTCTTGTTTCCTTGAGATAGGGCAGTTGATTGTAAATAGGGTTATTTTTTCCATGCTATGGAGGTGATTTCCCATGTTTGATTTGATATTGACTATTTGGTTAAGTTTTCCTATTATGATGCTTGATCTCTATGCCTATTTTTTCTAGGATGGAGTGATTTATTTGATTTTGGGATATGATTTGTAGCTGTTTAGCCATGTAGTTCATGAAGATTACTTGGGCTGTTGAACATAGTTTGTGCCCAATTTCTTTATTTAAGGCTGTGGGAACCTGGTTTAGTGAGACCATAGGGGGAATTGATTTTGAGGGCTTCCCCAGAGTGTCTATTATTTCTTTAGCATGCCATGATACCGTAGAGGGGATTGACATTGAGTGCTCTCTCAGAGTGACTATAGTTACCGTTATGAGACCCCATGGGGAATTTACATTGAGTGATTCCTCAGAGTATCTGTAGTTTATTGTTAAAAGGATGTATGGGGAATTTAAAGTGAGTTATTCATCTAAGAGTCATTGATTTAATGTTATCAAATGGGTTAGACAATGTGAGCTTACCGAGGAGGTCGTCATATCCTTTTATACAATGAAACTGTGTGGTTAGGCTATGAGAACATACCCATATGATTACATGAGATTGTTTGGTTGAACAAGAGGGGATAGACTTTGAGAAATTACAAGAGATTTTATTGTTTTATATTGGATGAATATTGGAAACATGTAAATGAATGTAATTAAAAATGTAGGTCTATTTAATTTTGAGTACCTACTTGTTTGTTGTTTCATTTTTCTTATTGCTTTCCACATATATTCACTAACTATTAGGCACTGATCATTGGGTGGTTTCCTACTAGGATTATTCTCAAACCCTATTTGATTCATGATTTTTCTCCCAAACTGATAATATTGTTACAGGTATAGAAAATGGAAAGCACCCATATACTTCAGGTACTTGATTGTTGTGGAGCTGGAGAGCATGAGACCTAACTAAGGCTTGTGATACTGCTATAGTAGATTACCAAATTTTTTTGTTCTTGGGATTAGTATTGTATTCCATCATTGTGACTTGTTTGGATGATTTCATAGATAGCTATGACATGAATCATTGTTTATGTATATATATATATGTGTTGTAGTTGTTTAATTACTTTGTGTTCCACTGTTTACTATTGTATGCTATTATTATTACTTCCACTATTTTAATCTTCTTATTTCCTCTATGTTTATCGTCCAATGAGGGAATTTATCCACTATATCATACCCAAGTCCCTCACTACTAATTTATTGCCTTTGGAATTCGTGGAAATGCACTTAAGGCCATGAGACCAACTGGGTACGAGGCACATCTGGGTGGCACCCAGATTCAGGACATTATAGAAAGAGTATACGATTAAACACGTCTATAATGTAAACCAATATAGAATAACCTCCAGGGTATACCAGTGTAAAAATATTAAAATTAAAATTAAAACAAAAAAATACACGTCCAACTAGAAATATGTCCAAATCTGAAAACACTGAAAATAAACATCTAAGGGAGACAATCTTTTGAATCCCAAGATATAACCATCATACATACTTCATAGTTTCATGTCTTCTGAATCTCATCTAAAGCCAAATTAGACCTTTGTATATTCTTCATAAGACACGAGAAGGGTTTGAAACTGTTGAAAAAGTATTATTTTCAACAATATATACTGTTTTTATTTAAAGGGGGAGTCTGTTGAGAACAATACTCTATCTCTATATGATAATTTTGATGCTCAAAAATATCCTTAATAATTTTTTATGATTATATTTTATAAGAATATTGCAGGAATTTATTTTGCATTATATTTTTATTTCTGGACAAAATATATAAGTTCTTGAAAATGAAGGTTTAATTGCTAATGTATTTGCATTTAGCGTGTTTTTGAAACACTGTTCATTCTCTACATATTGGGGATCTGCATTAGCATGTTATGGAAACATTGTGTCACGACCCGTCCTCGGGGCCCGTGCCGTGACTACCCCAAGCCCGCCTTCCATAGGCCAGGGGCTGGCGACTAGCACCAAGGCGTAAAATCCCAGTAAACAGGGAAGGCATTACCTTTATAAGTAACAACCACCACAGAGTCAGCAAGCGGAAAGTAACTACAGAGTGCAGAAAAGTAAAGGGGGCCGGAAATACAAGCCCAACTGTAAAGTACAACTGAAAAGTAAAGTACAGCAACTGAAGAAAAGACGGCGGCCTCGTGTCGTCCACTGGCAATCCCACCTGAAGGGTGGGTACAGATAGCCTCCAGGCTCCTCGGGTCCCACGTCCGCTCCGAGCATGTCCCGCCCAGTGGTCCACCTCCAGGTACCGTCCTGCTCCACGCCCCAACCGCGATCAGCGCTGTCCGTCGTCTGCATCCAACACAACAAGGTGCGGGCATAGCCCGTGCAGGGGTGAGTATAAGCTACTCAGTAAGGACCCCGAGACCCCCGAAGGTCTCCCGAAATCCACAAAGGATATAGCACAAAAGAAAGATGCAATCACGAAGTAACATCTGACTCGACTTAGGTATATGCCCATACATATACCTAAGTCCCCAAATCTAGCTCTGTTCACGAGCTCAAGAACAACTCAATCCACAAAGGAAAGCAAGACTCAAATCCACAAGGAGAGTAAACAGTAAATCCACAAAGGATAGTTCAACATAATCCACAAAGGAGAGTAACATAAGATTCAGCTCAACCAGGTATACTTTTTCAGATGACGTCAAAGATGATCACTGATCCATCTAAGTCGTCGGACCCACGAAGGATCGATAGGTACTAACCCCCGCAGAAGACCCACACAGGATCGGGCTCACACAGAACCTGTAGGCAGTGGCTCACACAGAACCGGTAGTAAGGACCCACATAGGATCGGGCTCACACAGAACCTGTAGCACTGATCCACGTGGGATCGCTGAGTGCAGTAGTCGACGCAGTCCACTGAGGATCTCTGCACAGTCGTCGCCGCAGTCCACGAAGGATCTCTGCTCTGCCGTCGTCGCAGTCCACTGAGGATCTCTGCTCTGCCGTCGTCGCAGTCCACGGAGGATCTCTGCTCTGTCGTCGTCGCAGTCCACGGAGGATCTCTGCTCTGTCGTCGAAGTCACAACCAGCGCTAGGGTTCCCGCACATAGCGAGCTCGTTTAGGAGGGTCCGCTCCACGAGCCGAGAGGCTGATACATCAACTGACACTTAGTCCGAAGTTGATGTATCCAAAAGTTCCGTATCGACAACAGGATCTCAACGCAACAGACGGCGCGTCAATCGGACGCCCGGTCTGAGAGTTATTGGCATTTTCGTCCCAGGGGCCCGGTTGGTTTTTAGGGCAAAACCAACCCGACCGTACTCCGCCTATATCCGATCCTCGGGCGGAGTAAGCCAAAAGTTCCGTCTCACTTAGAGGAAACTACCACAGCTGACGGTACGTCGATCGGACGTCCGTAGCTCAAGTTATGAGCGTTTCCGCTCCGAGGGCCCGGTTGGTTTCGTGTACGAACCAACCCGGCCGAACCCAAAGTCTTCCAAAACCTTGAGTTTAATATACCGAAATGACCGTCTCGATCCAAGGATCGCGTAGCCGCTGACGGTTCGTCAATCGGAGGTCCCAGGCCCACGATATGGGCGAAAGACCGAAGAGGGCCCGAAACGGGGGTTCTGGGCCCGGGGCGACCTGGCCCGAACCCCCCCTGGGTCGGCCGACCCGGGTCGGCCCGACCCGGCCCGACCCGGCTCGGCCGGGTCCGGTCCGGCCTGGGCGCGGCCCGGCCGTCCGGACCGGCCGGCTCGGCTTCGGCCGAGCGGCCGAAGGGGGCGCCGCGGGTTTGACCCGCGGCTCAAGTGGAACGCGGCCCCGCGGGGGGGCCGCGTGTCACGCGGACGCGGCCGGGCCGCCGCGGCTTAAGCCGCGGAGGAATTTCTCCACGGCGGCGCGCCGGGCGCCGCCGCCTTCCGCGGGCCGCCGGAGTTGCTCCGGTGGCCCGTTTCACCTCCCGTCTGCGCCGTTGCTCCTCCCGGGGGTCGATCTTCACTGCGGGTTCAACAGATCGCCCCTGTCGCGCGGTTCTTCGTCGTCCTCCATATCCGCACAACAAAAGAGATCGGCGGAGGGTTGTCGGGTCTTGTTCGTTAGACCCGCACCCTCCGCGTTAGTCATAAACCACGGGAGGAAAAGAAAATAATCAACAACAATTTTAAATAATTTAAAATTGTCGGAGATCATGTTCTTTACATTAAAAGAATAAACACGGGGAAAACAAAATATTTCAAATCAACCCTTACCTTGTCGTCGTCGTCGGACGAGAGGTCGTCGCGGAATCGCTCGTCGCGGAAGAAGGGGATCGACGCGTCGTCGCGGTATCCGGCGTCACGTCGCCAATCTCCGGATCAAGAACAAACGGATTTAATTAATTAAATCCGTTGCTATGAAATTTAAAAAGGGAGAATTTAAACGATCCGATTCTCACCTTAGTTGCCGAACGAGGATCGGCCGCGGAAGAAGAGGCATCGCCGAAGAACGTCGCGGGTAAAGCTCGTCGACGTCGCAGATCTCGGTGTGCGTCGTCGAATTCCGGTCGCCGGCGTTCTTCGCGTTCTTCGCGTTCTTCGCGTTCTTCGCGTTCTTCGCGTTCTTCGCGGGGAAGGTGGAGGCCCAGAGAATCTCGCACAACGAGTAATCCTCCAAAAGAAAGAGTTGGTCTTATTTTATTATTTTGCCAACAAACGCAAACGCGTAAGTAACGACCCATTAAATTCGTTGAATTAATTCAACGAAAGAAACAGCCCATTTAATTCACGAAATAAACCGCCCAATTAAATGGTCTGTTAAGAATTAAATAAAACGCGTCGGTTGACTTTTCAGTTACTTTGACGGGTTTTCGCGGGTGCGTTACTTAGCGAAAGAAACGGCGGGGTTCATGCGGGCCCCACCGCACAAATATCCTAACAAGGGGTAGGATATTTCCGGATAGCACCCTATCCGCTTTAACTCAGTTCAAGTGGCTTCCAAGTGACTTCCAAGCAGCTTAAGTGAAATAAAATAAAGTTGTCGCACAAACTTTATTTTATTTCTAACTTAAAGCCGCAAAATTTAAAAACCACGTCTGAGCAAACGCAACTCCGGAAGAGGCATTTCTAAGCAAATATCGGCGCTGCGATTTCATCGGTGCCCTCAGAATTCGATTCCGGGCACCAGTTCAAAAGATAGAAAATCCGCTCGTCCGTTCACTGAACGTACCCGAGCCAAACTTCGGAAATTGATTCCAGGCACACCGGGCCTCAGAATCAGGTGCCGTCTGAAGCTGCGCTCTTGTAAAATTCCAAGGGAAAATTAAGAAAAAAATTTCCTTGAAATTTGCGGGTCTTTACATTACTCCCACCTCAGGGCTTTACGTCCCCGTAAAGATACATCAAAAACTAGGGGAACAAATGGGGGTACTGAGCACGCATCTGAGCCTCCCGCTCCCAAGTGCTCTCCTAGAGGTTCCCGTGCTGCCATCTGACGCGCACAAGAGGAATCGACCGCCCACGTAGGACCCGCTCCTGTCGATCCTCGATCTCCACTGGGACCTCCGCAAAAGTCGCCCCATCGTCCACGTCCAGCTCCCCAAAGTCGATGATGTGCGTCGGGTCGTGCACGTATCTCCTCAGCTGAGACACGTGGAAGACGTCGTGCACCCGGTGCAACTGAGGTGGTAGAGCCAGACGATAAGCCACCTCTCCTATCCTGCTGAGGACCTGGAAAGGCCCGATGAAGCGTGGAGACAACTTGCCGCCTCGGCCAAATCTCCGTAAACCACGTCGAGGTGAGACACGCAAAAAAAACGTGGTCACCATCCTCGAACTCCAGTGGCCTCCGCCTCCTGTCAGCATATGACTTCTGCCGGCTCTGAGCTGTCCTCATCCTCTCCTGGATGATCTGGACCTTCTCTGTTGTGGCTCGGACCATCTCTGGTCCCACGAGTGCTGACTCCCCAGGGTCTGTCCAGCACAACGGTGATCTGCAGGGTCTGCCGTACAACGCCTCGTATGGTGCCATCCCGATGGTGGAGTGGTAGCTGTTGTTGTACGCGAACTCCACCAAGGGTAGGTGGTCCTCCCAGCTGCGACCAAAGTCGAGAACACATGCACGGAGCATGTCCTCGAGTGTCGGTATGGTCCTCTCCGTCTGACCATCCGTCTGAGGGTGGAAGGCTGTGCTCAGATGGAGCCGCGTCCCGAACGCCTCCTGCAACCCCTTCCAAAGCCGGGAAGTGAAACGAGCATCTCGATCGGAGACGATAGACGATGGCACACCGTGAAGTCGTACGATCTCCTGGACGTAAAGACGTCCCAAGCTCTCCACTGAGCCCTGCTCTCTGATGGGTAAGAAGTGTGCCGACTTGGTGAGTCGGTCGACAATCACCCAAATGGAGTCGTGACCTCTGGAAGTGCGTGGAAGTCCAGTCACGAAGTCCATAGATATGCCATCCCACTTCCACTCCGGGACCTCCAAGGGATGTACCAAGCCTGCTGGTACCTGATGCTCTGCCTTCACCTGCTGGCAGGTGAGGCATCGTGAAACGAACTCTGCCACAGCTTTCTTCATGCCCGGCCACCAGTGCTGTCGTCTGAGATCCTGGTACATCTTCGCCACTCCGGGATGCACCTCCAAGGGAGAAGTGTGAAACTCTCTCAGCACCTCCTCTCGTAAAGCGACTGGTACGAAGGTACGTCCTCTGAAAAGGATGTCGTGCTCTGCTCCAAGGGAGAAACCATCAGGCGCCTGACCTGAGGATATCAGTGCACGTCGGGTCTCACAGTCAGCGTCCCCACGCTGATCCTCTCTGACCCGCTGTAGAAGTGGAGGAGAGACTGTGAGAGACTGAAGAAAGGCTGCTCCGTCTCTATCCACGAAGGATATCTGTAAGGAGGCTAGCTGCTCCGTCGCCTCCTCAAGTAGCTGAATGCCCATCCTCCTGCTGAGGGCATCGGCTACCACGTTCCCCTTCCCAAGAGTATAGACTATCTCAAAGTCATAGTCCTGGAGGAACTCAAGCCATCTCCGCTGTCTCAGGTTCAGGTCCTTCTGAGAGAAGATATACCTGAGACTCTGGTGGTCATAAAAGACTGTGAAGCGCTCGCCCATCAGATAGTGCCGCCAAGTCTTCAGAGCGAAGACCACTGCTGCCAACTCCAGGTCATGAGTGGCGTAGTTCTGCTCATGCGGCCTCAACTGACGTGATCCGTAGGCGATCACGGCCCGCTCCTGCATCAGGATGCACCCGAGTCCAGTCCCTGATGCATCGCAGTAAACTACATATCCAACTCCCTCCTCAGGCAACCTCATGATAGGTGCGCTGGTCAATCTCTTTCTCAACTCCTGGAAGCTCTGCTGACATCTGTCTGACCACACGAAGGGTTTCCCCTTCTTCGTCAACGCTGAGAGTGGTGCCGCAACTCTGGAGAAGTCTGGCACGAACCTCCGATAGTATCCGGCTAGGCCCAAGAAGCTCCGCACCTCTGTCACGCTCCTGGGTGGCTCCCAAGCTAGTACTGCCTCGATCTTCGCGGGATCCACTGCAACTCCCGCCTCAGAGATGACGTGCCCCAAGAAATGGACCTCACGTAACCAGAACTGGCACTTTGAGAGCTTGCCATAAAGATGGTGCTCTCGGAGTGTGTCTAGCACAACTCGCAGGTCGTAGGCATGCTCCTCCTCAGTCGTCGAGTATACCAAAATGTCGTCAATGAAGACCACAACAAATCGGTCGAGGTATGGCTGGAAGATCCTGTTCATGAGGCTCATGAACACTGCTGGAGCATTGGTTACGCCGAACGGCATAACCAAGAACTCATAATGGCCATACCGACACCTGAAGGCCGTCTTCTGCACGTCCTCGTCTCGAACTCTGAGCTGATGATAGCCTGACCGGAGGTCTATCTTCGAGAACCACCGCGCTCCCTTGAGCTGATCGAAGAGGTCATCAATCCGTGGCAGCAGATACTTGTTTCTCACTGTCACCTAGTTCAGGCGACGATAGTCGACACACAGTCGCAAGCTCCCGTCCGCCTTCTTGGCGAACAAAATCGGGGAAGCCCAGGGTGAAACACTGGGTCGGATAAACCCCTTGCTCTGCAAGTCCTCCAACTGTACCCGCAGCTCCCGAAGCTCGGTGGGGGCCATCCGATATGCTGGAGTAGATATCGGGGCTGTCCCGGGGTACAAGTCGATGTAAAAGTCTACCTCTCTACGAGGAGGTAGCCCTGGAACGTCGTCGGGAAAGACGTCCACGTACTGGTCCACCACTGCAGGAAAAGCTGGACTCCGCACGTCCACTGCTCCTAGGATGAGGCTAGCCAACTGATGAGTGATGGGCTACACTCTCCTCTGCGGAAGTCCATCCTGTGCTGCAAAGGTTCCCTTTTCGCCGGTGAAGGTAAACCTGCTCCCGTCGGTGCGAACACATCGCACCTTGCGCCTAAAACAGTCGATCTGGGCATGAACCGTGGATAGCCAATCCATGCCCAAGATGACGTCGTAAGGCCTCGACGCCGCTACAAGGAGATCCCAGCCGAAGCTCTCGCCTCCTAGAGTAATCTCACACTGCCGGCACCAGTGCGTAATCGTCGAGTCTGCTCCCGTAGGAGTCTCTAGCCGTAAGGATCGAGCCAACGGCTCAGTCAGAATCTCCGAGCTCCGAACAAGGGCAGAGGCTATGAAAGAGTGACTCGCTCCTGTGTCTATAAGTACTGCAGAAAGGGTGGAATAGACACAGATCGTACCTAGAATCATCTCTGGCAAGTCGGGGTCGTAGGCCTCCACTGCCTGGAGCTGGGCCTGTCCCTGCCCGCCAGATCCCTGTGGTCGAGGTGGCCCTCCTGGTGGTGGTGTGGGTAGAGCCTGGAAGCGTCGCCCACCACCCGCTGCTCGGCCAGCTCCTCTGCCTCGTCCGCCTCCTCCCTGCGGACCGCCACGGTCGACCCTCTGCCTCTGCCTGGGTGGCCCCTCCACCGTCTGCTGCTCCTCTGATCGGCGAGTCGGGCAGTCACGAGCCATGTGACCCTGCCCGCCGCAGGTGTAGCATAGCCTGCCTCTCGGAAGGCTGGCACTCCGCTGTGTGCCCCGCACTGCTGAGCCGGTGTCCTGAGGCCGTCTGCGTGGGGGTCTGGTCTGCCTGGACCCGAGAGTCATCCGTCGGCTACCTGCTGCCGAAGACTCAGCTACCTGCCGCCCTGCGCTAGGTCTCGCCGCTGAAGAAGGCTCTGCCAGGAAGCTCTCGATCAGGAGGGCTCGCTCCAGCACTCCCGCCTGGGTCGGAATGCTGAGGGAGATCAGCGACACCCGAATCTCCTGTCGCAAGCCCTGATCGAAGGTCCGGGCCCGGAAGAAGGGGTCCCGTACCATGTCGGTCGAGTAGCAAGATAGGTCCGTGAACCTCGCCGCGTACTGAGCGACCGTCATGCTGCCCTGGCGCAGCTGGAGAAGCTCCTGGATGCGCACCGCTCGGAGGGTGGCCGGGACGAACTCAGAGCGGAAGAGGCTCTCGACGTCTGTCCAGAGCAAGGATGCCTCATCGTGAACCTGGAGCATCAAGCTCCACCATCGTCCTGCCGCCGCCTGCAGGAGGCTCGCCGCGAGAATCACCATGAGATCCGCTGGTGTCCTCACTAGCCTAAAGATCCGTACCACCGCCTCTAGCCAGTCCTCGGCGGCCTGGGGTTCCGCCTCACCGCAAAACCTGGGCGGTCGCTGGCTCTGAAACTCATCAGTGCCCTGAGGCGACGTGCATCGTCAGCGTCTGGTACTGGAAGCATCGGTGGCTCGGCGGGTAAGGCTACCGCCAGTGCCACCGCTGACAAAGGGCCCTGCACCGAGGCCTCGTCGCTCGGTGGGCTGCCGTCGCGCCCTACACTCGGAACCCTAGCTGGCTGTCGTCGCGGGGCCATCCTGAAAAGGAGAACAAGAGCACCACAGTCAGAACAGTATACCTGGTGAGCTGGCACAAGTAATCACAAGGAAAACTTGAGACTTTCATGAAGCAGATCAGTATACCCGGTGAGCTGACACAAGTAATCACAAAGAAGACTTGAAACACACACGCAATCAATGTTTTCATGCATTAAGTCGGAAATCAGGAGTCAGGGTCCTGGTGTACGGATACGTCGGCCGCCGCACCAACACTGGGCTCCCTGAACTGATAACCACACTCAATACACTAAACACTATTGCTTCATATAGAAAGAAAAGACGATCAGAGTTTGCGGTAGAACCGACCACCTCTGATACCAATTTGTCATGACCCGTCCTCGGGGCCCGTGCCGTGACTACCCCAAGCCCGCCTTCCATAGGCCAGGGGCTGGCGACTAGCACCAAGGCGTAAAATCCCAGTAAACAGGGAAGGCATTACCTTTATAAGTAACAACCACCACAGAGTCAGCAAGCGGAAAGTAACTACAGTGTGCAGAAAAGTAAAGGGGGCCGGAAATACAAGCCCAACTGTAAAGTACAACTGAAAAGTAAAGTACAGAAACTGAAGAAAAGACGGCGGCCTCGTGTCGTCCACTGGAAATCCCACCTGAAGGGTGGGTACAGATAGCCTCCAGGCTCCTCGGGTCCCACGTCCGCTCCGAGCATGTCCCGCCCAGTGGTCCACCTCCAGGTACCGTCCTGCTCCACGCCCCAACCGCGATCAGCGCTGTCCGTCGTCTGCATCCAACACAACAAGGTGCGGGCATAGCCCGTGCAGGGGTGAGTATAAGCTACTCAGTAAGGACCCCGAGACCCCCGAAGGTCTCCCGAAATCCACAAAGGATATAGCACAAAAGAAAGATGCAATCACGAAGTAACATCTGACTCGACTTAGGTATATGCCCATACATATACCTAAGTCCCCAAATCTAGCTCTGCTCACGAGCTCAAGAACAACTCAATCCACAAAGGAAAGAAAGACTCAAATCCACAAGGAGAGTAAACAGTAAATCCACAAAGGATAGTTCAACATAATCCACAAAGGAGAGTAACATAAGATTCAGCTCAACCAGGTATACTTTTTCAGATGACGTCAAAGATGATCACTGATCCATCTAAGTCGTCGGACCCACGAAGGATCGATAGGTACTAACCCCCGCAGAAGACCCACACAGGATCGGGCTCACACAGAACCTGTAGGCAGTGGCTCACACAGAACCGGTAGTAAGGACCCACATAGGATCGGGCTCACACAGAACCTGTAGCACTGATCCACGTGGGATCGCTGAGTGCAGTAGTCGACGCAGTCCACTGAGGATCTCTGCACAGTCGTCGCCGCAGTCCACGAAGGATCTCTGCTCTGCCGTCGTCGCAGTCCACTGAGGATCTCTGCTCTGCCGTCGTCGCAGTCCACGGAGGATCTCTGCTCTGTCATCGTCGCAGTCCACGGAGGATCTCTGCTCTGTCGTCGAAGTCACAGCCAGCGCTAGGGTTCCCGCACATAGCGAGCTCGTTTAGGAGGGTCCGCTCCACGAGCCGAGAGGCTGATACATCAACTGACACTTAGTCCGAAGTTGATGTATCCAAAAGTTCCGTATCGACAACAGGATCTCAACGCAACAGACGGCACGTCAATCGGACGCCCGGTCTGAGAGTTATTGGCATTTTCGTCCCAGGGGCCCGGTTGGTTTTTAGGGCAAAACCAACCTGACCGTACTCCGCCTATATCCGATCCTCGGGCGGAGTATGCCAAAAGTTCCGTCTCACTTAGAGGAAACTACCACAGCTGACGGTACGTCGATCGGACGTCCGTAGCTCAAGTTATGAGCGTTTCCGCTCCGAGGGCCCGGTTGGTTTCGTGTACGAACCAACCCGGCTGAACCCAAAGTCTTCCAAAACCTTGAGTGTAATATACCTAAATGACCGTCTCGATCCAAGGATCGCGTAGCCGCTGACGGTTCGTCAATCGGAGGTCCCAGGCCCACGATATGGGCGAAAGACCGAAGAGGGCCCGAAACGGGGGTTCTGGGCCCGGGGCGACCCGGCCCGAACCCCCCCTGGGTCGTCCGAACCTGGTCGGCCCGACCCGGCCCGACCCAGCTAGGCCGGGTCCGGTCCGGCCTGGGCGCGGCCCGGCCGACCGGACCGGCCGGCTCGGCTTCGGCCGAGCGGCCGAAGGGGGCGCCGCGGGTTTGACCCGCGGCTCAAGTGGAACGCGGCCCCGCGGGGGGGCCGCCTGTCACGCGGATGCGGCCGGGCCGCCGCAGCTTAAGCCGCGGCGGAATTTCTCCACGGCGGCGCGCCGGGCGCCGCCGCCTTCCGCGGGCCGCCGGAGTTGCTCTGGTGGCCCGTTTCACCTCCCGTCTGCGCCGTTGCTCCTCCCGGGGGTCGATCTTCACTGCGGGTTCAACAGATCGCCCCTGTCGCGCGGTTCATCGTCGTCCTCCATATCCGCACAACAAAAGAGATCGGCGGAGGGTTGTCGGGTCTTGTTCGTTAGACCCGCACCCTCCGCGTTAGTCATAAACCACGGGAGGAAAAAGAAAATAATCAACAACAATTTTAAATAATTTAAAATTGTCGGAGATCATGTTCTTTACATTAAAAGAATAAACACGGGGAAAACAAAATATTTCAAATCAACCCTTACCTTGTCGTCGTCGTCGGACGAGAGGTCGTCGCGGAATCGCTCGTCGCGGAAGAAGGGGATCGACGCGTCGTCGCAGTATCCGGCGTCGCGTCGCCAATCTCCGGATCAAGAACAAACGGATTTAATTAATTAAATCCGTTGCTATGAAATTTAAAAAGGGAGAATTTAAACGATCCGATTCTCACCTTAGTTGCCGAACGAGGATCGGCCGCGGAAGAAGAGGCATCGCCGAAGAACGTCGCGGGTAAAGCTCGTCGACGTCGCAGATCTCGGTGTGCGTCGTCGAATTCCGGTCGTCGGTGTTCTTCGCGTTCTTCGCGTTCTTCGCGTTCTTCGCGGGGAAGGTGGAGGCCCAGAGAATCTCGCACAACGAGTAATCCTCCAAAAGAAAGAGTTGGTCTTATTTTATTATTTTGCCAACAAACGCAAACGCGTAAGTAACGACCCATTAAATTCGTTGAATTAATTCAACGAATGAAACAGCCCATTTAATTCACGAAATAAACCGCCCAATTAAATGGTCTGTTAAGAATTAAATATAACGCGTCGGTTGACTTTTCAGTTACTTTGACGGGTTTTCGCGGGTGCGTTACTTAGCGAAAGAAACGGCGGGGTTCGTGCGGGGCCCACCGCACAAATATCCTAACAAGGGGTAGGATATTTCCGGATAGCACCCTATCCGCTTTAACTCAGTTCAAGTGGCTTCCAAGTGACTTCCAAGCAGCTTAAGTGAAATAAAATAAAGTTGTCGCACAAACTTTATTTTATTTCTGACTTAAAGCCGCAAAATTTAAAAACCACGTCTGAGCAAACGCAACTCCGGAAGAGGCGTTTCTAAGCAAATACCGGCGCTGCGATTTCATCGGTGCCCTCAGAATTCGATTCCGGGCACCGGTTCAAAAGATAGAAAAACCCGCTCGTCCGTTCACTGAACGTACCCGAGCCAAACTTCGGAAATTGATTCCGGGCACACCGGGCCTCGGAATCAGGTGCCGTCTGAAGCTGCGCTCTTGTAAAATTCCAAGGGAAAATTAAGAAAAAAATTTCCTTGAAATTTGCGGGTCTTTACACATTGTTCCTGCTCTACATATTCAGGATCTGCTTTAACGTGTTCTGGAAACACTATTCATACCCTACGTGGAGAAACTTAGTGTTTGGATGAAATGTAGTGTATACATTATGAGTTATCAGAAAAGTATGGATGAGGAACCCTATGTTAGGAAGGAACCCAACGTTTGGGTTATTTAAAAGTATGGAATCAGAACCATACATAAGTTTTAAATGTTACGTTTGTTTCTCAAAAGTATGGTTCATCAACCTTAATTTTTCGAACTACCATACGTTCTTAGAAAAGTATGGATAATGTCCCTTTTGTTTTAAAGCTTATAAAAGTATGGATCATTCATCATACATTTTAAGGTTAAAGTGAAAAAGAATGGATGGACAACCCTACGTTTCCAACCCTACGTTATCAACCCTACATTAACAACCTTACGTTTGAATTCTACATCATCAACCTTACGTTTATGATCTATGTTAAGTTCAATGCATGCATACTGTACAAATCCAACTTACGTTTTACGTTAGAGAGTTTAAAGTTGATATTATTATGAAATAGTTAGTAAGCTGATTATTAGGCTGATTTCAAGCCGGATATAAAGCTGATTTTAATTCATGACATTGACTGATTTAAAGCTGTATAATCAATGGTTTAAGGATCAAATTATAATGAGATTTTTATGCTGAGTCTTCAGGGTATTTAAGACTACACATTAAATTAATATGTTTGAATATCGCGAATCAAAAGGCGACTTTTGTGGATCTAAATTTTCAGGAGAAGTGCTGGTCATTATTATGAGATTTTATGAACAGAAAAAGAGTAGGGAAAATTTTTTAAAAATTTATCGTTCATAAAAATGAAGAAAAATAATGATTATCAAAAATATAAACCTACTGATTCAAAGGAGCGATAAATATCTAGTAATTGATGAAGAAGAATCACGATAGAAGATTTACTCATTCTACATCGATGATCTACTGTGAATCTTCTAATGCTAATGTTGTGAATTATATTTCTATATTTACTACAACTAGATCGACTTGGAATAACTCCATTGTGAAAATTATTATTTTTGAAGGCCACGATCCATCTACTGTCAATTGCATACTTTTTCAATTATGAAGAACATCGGGGAAGTATTTTCAAAGTAAAAAAATATTTCTTTTCTATTCTTGTGTGACCGACTTTTCATACTAAGCTGTGTAGGTTCTATAAGTGAACTAGAAGGCTTTGTTTTTTCTTATATTGTAACGGTGTCAACTCCCTGTACTCAGTTGTTGAATGGTCTGTTGAAACAAGGGTAATATTGTAACACCCTAAGATTTTATTAGAATTTTTTTATGTCTTATGTTATACGCAACACTAAAGGAATATTTTACTACACACAACACTATCTTGGCTTGTGTTACACGCAATCACGACCTTCCTCGATAGCGTGTGTAGTACACAATACCGAGTTTCACTAAACAATAATATATTGTTATAATATTATTATGGAATAGCCGTTATGAATAGTATTAACTATATTTTGAATATTATAACATTATTATTCATCTTACACATTTTCTAGAACATGGTATGAGAACAAAATAATTTTTTCGGGTAAAATAAGTATTTTTTAAAAATGCAGTTTTGGTGTCTTTTGATGGCACACCCACATTAAATCTAGTTTTTAGAAGTTATTAAGTTCAATTTGACAAAATAAAATTCTTTTCTGGAATCAGGATATAAAAAATTACTTTGGATAAAACTTTCATATTATTTTGATAACTTTTATATTTTAATGAATAGTAAAAACACGCTATATTTTAATTATAAAAAACTTCTTTAATCGCAATAATTTATATGGCTAAATTATAATATTAAATGGTTTAAAATTATAAATATAATATTTTTTATCATTTAATATAATGTATGTCATTACCATTAATTTTACATTGAATTCATAGGTAAAAACATTTCAATCTTTGGAAATGTTTTAACTTTTAAAACCTGTTTTCTTAATAAAAGGATTAATTTTAAATTAATTACTACAACTTATGTGTTTTGAATTTTGAAAAATGGATTCCATATTTGAATTTAGTGGGTTAAAATTATGTTAATAGGTTATTCTTTTTTTTTATGAATAGTGACTATGGTAATTTTTATTTACTGCAGTTAAAGTCAAATAGTGTAATTAAGGGTAAAAATAAGATTATAAAATTACCGAAACACCTGCCAAAATTTTATTGGATGAATAAAAGTAGACCCATATCATCTAAGTGTCAGATTAGATTCACATTACAGATTTGGACCATGAAAATAATTTAATTATTATTAAAACCAAAGAAAGTGACAACCTGTCACTCTCTTAAATATTATAAGTATAATAATTTTAATATAGTGATAAACATCATGAAACATATAACATGAATAGTATCTAAAAATATAATGAAATTATCTAAATTATTTGAGTTTATTTAGTATTTTTAGGTATTAAATAATTATCATTAAAGGTGACACAATATTGATGTCGAAATTATTTTATTGATTGAAATATCAAATAAATGGTTATAAAAATATTAAAATAAATATTATATTAACTATTTAATGCTATAAAATAATTATATAGATAAATATGAAATCTTATAAATCTATTAAATCTTTTGGTTTGAACAAATCTTCTGTGTGGATTTTATTTAAATTCAAATAAATGAATAGTGTCAAAATTGACACTACTGTTATTTTATAAAAATAACATAATATAAAATTGTTTAAAAATCACAAAAAAATAAAACATTAAAAATTAAAAATTTTATGGTATAAATTTTCATGAATTATCCAATTATGGAAAATTAAATACACATAAATAATTATTTATAACAATTTAAAATTTAGAATCTTATTACCACAATAAAATTAAATAGATTAACTAAGAATAAATCAAGTTGATAATGTTTGATATAAATTCCCAACATGTCTAAATTTTATTAGTTGATGTGATTACAACCCTATATCATATAAGTTTGAAATTTGGGTCATTTTTGATGTTTTTATGTGGGTTTTTAATTTATTATAAATTAATATTTGTGAGGTTTCCAAAGGTACCCCTCTCCTCCCTTATAAAAGGGCACCTCCTCCCTCTCCTCTTTACACAACATTGAGACTTAATTATTGACCAAACCCTACCAATTTCCCTTTCCAACTTCCCTAGAAACATTCTATAGGACTTGGTCATCTTCAAAGACCAAATTTAGTGCCCTAAGAGGAGGTTTCAAAGAGGGGTGTTAAAGAGGAGGTAATATCCGTTACCGATTCATTCAAATTAATTTTTATTATACTTACTCTTCTTTTGTTGTTTCATTATTAAGTAATATCATCAGTATCACTCATATACTGATATGTTTTTAGAAATATTAAACAACCCTATTTCACCTTCTATCCATCCTACGAAAAACGAAATCACCGCGCCTGCATAAGTACAGAATACCGTCTCCACTCTGTGGTATAATCTGTATTCCACCACCACCTTACTTGGATGAGTATAATTGTGTAAATAATAACTAAATATGATTATTGTAAAGTGATATTGATTCTGAAATAGTGTACATACACTTCAATACAATTCCACGATCATGGGAATGATATCATCGCACATGTGTATGTACGGCCTACCGTCTCCACGATGTGATGCGACTCGTTCTACATGATATTAATTGAATAATGATTATATAAATTAATTGAATGAATAAATATGATATATATTACACTAATACCATTCTTTAAATGAGTTATCTATAACCTAAAAAGAATAATAAGAATTTATTCGACAAAACATACAAAAGAACATAAAGCAATGAAAACCCGAATAAAAAGTAGCAATAAAATATTACTAATAAGAAGATAATAATATGACTGTATATGATGTAATAACAATGAATATGATTCTGTAATAAGTCAATGAAATTATTTAAATCATTATACAGGAGGTTCAGATACGTAAAAATGAAATCATACCTAAGGTAACAGAAAATTTCGCAATCTCAGTTTTATCCGAGATTGTTTATACTTCAGAAAATACTAGGGAATATTTATCATCCGAATTCATGTTTCCTCAATATGTAATATTATTTCTATCCTCCTAAAATTTTTTAAATCCAATTTTTCCCATTGGTGAGTTTTTAGTAAAAGATATGAAAGGAATATTCTGTCATTTTTAGCACGAGGTACTTTTTTACTTTTTCGGCCAAAGTACAAGTAGAATGTTTTTTAAAACATATAAGGCATAAATGTATTTTTATGATTTCATATAACATTATTTCCATGAAGCTTCCTTTACATGTTTTCAAGTTTATTTTTAGTCAATATCTTTTAGTTTACAATTGTATGACATGTTAGGAAAGGAAAAAAAATTTGAAGTAGAAATGATATTTTCCTCAAGAATGGAGTTCAAGTGTTTTATCAAAATTATTTCCCATCTAAGATAATATAGGTTTCTATTTTTATCACTATTTTTTCATTGATTTGATTATTTTATTATGGAATTATTTTTATGATGTCCTTTTATTAATTATGTTTTGATGGCATGATGTTTAAAAATCCCATTTTTATTACTTGGGTTATGTTATCATTTAGGATTTTGTGGAACAAATAAGAATGATTTCATTATGAGATCGGTCGGACCTATATGTCCCTATAATGCATTGGGTAATTATTTATATATCATGAGATAGACATGGCTGGAACGACAAGTTAATCCTGTTTAGTGATACATGACTGGAATGAGGAGTAAACTCGGTTCAGTAATGGACTTTTTCCACTATGATGGTCTTGGCAATTAGCCTTGACTAATATGAAATGACTTTCTATGATTATGTCTGTATGGAAAAATGATTCATGTTTTATGTTATTATTATTGCGATCACATTTCACCACTATGATTTATCCCTTGTTATGATATTATGATCTTTTTTGTAGGATAATATTTTCAAAATGCTATGTTCTTATGAATATGATATGATTGATATTTCCTTTTTTTACCCTTACTGAGAATTTGAGATCACCCTTGTGTATGTTTTCTTTTCCCCAGTTCAGGAAGAAGGGTATTAAGTAGGATATGCCAAAAGAGACTCTAGATATTATGAAATTAATGGGAGGCAATGTAGATGGTTTATGAACCAGTTGTTTATGTTTCCCAGTTTCTAAAGACACTATACCTATAAGGTCCTTTCATGGTTTTGTTTTAAGTTATAATAAGTGTGCTATAATTTTGATGTACTAACTATGTATGTAATTCATGGGTCGTTATAGTTGGTATCAGAGGGCAGGTATAGTCAAACTTTGGAAACTATAATGTAAAATCCATAGTAAGAACCCATAAGGGTATGTCTAAGCATTGAACACAATCTTAGAGTTTTAGAAATGGACATGAGTAACGTATTATAAGACCTAAAGTGTGAAATTTTATTACTAATTATGTTTTTTCCTATTATAATTAGTGTTTCTCACACTATTCTTCTTAGTTTTAGTCAATGGCTGGAACCCAAAGGAACCGTGTAAATGTGGAATGTGGTGGGAAATGCAATGATTTTCCCCCCAGAGAAACCAAATGTTATGGGAGATGGAATGAAAACTCTTATAGCCATGCTCACATAACTTTCTCAAGATATGAATCATTCAGGACTTCCAAATGAGAAATGGAAGGAGCAGCATTCTGTTGAATCCTTCATGAGGTAGCGTTCACCCTCATTCAGTGGGTCTACTGATCCATTAGTGGATTAACAATGGATAAGTACCACTGAATAGATATTTTTATTTGTTCAATGTTCTAAACAATATAATGTCGTCTTAGAAGTATAACATTTGGAAGGTGAATTTGATCAATGGTGGAATCATATCAAGAATACAAGGCAAAGAGACGAAATTGAGTCCATGGAATGGGATGAGTTCAAGAACATATTTTTCAATAAGTACTTCCATCGTATTCTTTGAACAAAGATGGAGAAGGAGTTTCTTGAACTAAAGAAAAAGGATGATGAATCTGTTGGTACCTATGAAGCAAATATTACAAGACATCCAAGGTACGCTTCGTGGAATATTATCCAACCTGAGAGTAAGATCGATCGATTCTTTAGTGGCCTAAAACCAAGTCTCTGATGGGTGTTAGACATAAGGTACATGTATATATATGAGGAAATTGTTCTATGTGCTCTCGAGTTTGAGATGAATATTTGAGTAACCCATCAATCATATGGGTTTGATAAGAAGGTGAAATGGAATTCAAAGGAAAATATAAAGACCACATTGAAAAGAAGATGAGTTTTCCATTATGCTCAATGTGTGGAAAGAAACATGGATGAAATTGTCTTAAAGGGACAAGTAAATGTTTTAAGTGTGGAAAAGAAGGTTATCGGGCAGTTGAATGTCGAAATAATGGAAAGAAGATATCTAATGATGTAAACAAAGAAATGGATACACAGAATTCATTTCCTACACTTCAGTGTTTCAAGTTCAAGGAAATGGGGCATTATGCCAATAAATGCCCTAATCCAATGGTTGTTGATGATGATCGACGTCAAAAAACTCTTAAGGCCAATAACAAAGGAATGTCACATGAAATTTCTATCGGCATTGTGGAGTATGATAAAAAAGTTGTGAAAGGTACACTTACCATCCACTATAAAGTAGAAAATGTTTTATTTGATTATGGATCAACCCACTCTTTTATTTATGAAGAATTTCTAAGGGTATCACCATATTACTTCAGCAGTTAGATGTTGAGTTAACTGTGACAACCCCTAATGGCACAACAGTCGCATCAAAAGTTCACAATTCTTCTCTGATCAATGTTTCTGGGAAAGTGCTTCCTGAAAATATTGTGATCCTTCCTATAGTGGAACTTGAAGTGATTATTGGCATGGATTGACTTTCTTTATACAAAGCTCAAATCAATTGCTAAAGAAGGGAAATCACATTTAATATTCCCGACCAATCTACTATCATCTATCAATGTAAGGATGAATATAACCTTCCAGTGGAAATTTCTTTTATCTTATAGGTCTTGATTCCAATAAATTAAGGTTATTTATCTCAAATGGTTGGAGAGAAACTCATGATTAAGAATAAACCCATTGTACGGGAGTTTTATGATATCATTCCAGAGGAATTTCGAGGTCTTCCACCAAATCTTGAAGTTGAATTTTCAATAGAACTCATATCGGGTGCTTTACATATTTCAAAGACACCTTATAGAATGACCCCAATTGAGTTGGAGGAATTTAAGAAGAAAATCCATGAGAATATTGATATGGGATTCATATGCACTAGTGCATCACCTTGGGGAGCACCTGTTCTATTTTTTTAGAAGAATGAGGGATCAATGAGACTCTGCATCGATTACCGAGAACTTAACAAGATCGCTATCAAGAAAAAATATCCCCTCCCATGCATTGATGACTTATTTGACCAACTACGCGGAGCTCAATAATTTTACAAGATTGATCTTTGTTCTGGGTATCATCAATTATGGTTTAAAAGGGAGTATATACCAAATACAACTTTCCGTACAAGTTATGGACACTATGAACTTATAGTGATGCCATTTGGTCTTACTAATTCCCCTGCAATCTTCATGGATCTAATGAATAGAGTCTTTAGAGACTATCTTGATCAGTTTGTGGTATTATTTATAGATTATATTCTTGTCTATTCAAAGAGAAATTAAGGACATGAAGATCACTTGAGAATTGTATTGAAGACCCTGAGAAAGGAGATGCTTTATGCCAAATTTACCAAGTGTGAATTTTGGCTTCAAAAAGATTCATTTTTGGGTCACATAATCTCAAAATAGGGGATATCTGTGGATCCAGCAAAAATGGAGGTTATTGAAAGATGGTCAAAACCAACAACAGTAACTGAGATCTAAGGTTTTCTTGGTTTATTTAGGTACTATCGATGTTTTGTGAAACAATTTTCAAGATTCTCTAACCCACTTAGCAAATTGAATAAAAAAGGAGTTAAGTTTGTTTGTATAGAGGAATGTGAAGAGAATTTCAAGGAGTTAAAAAAAGATTATCCAGTGAACCTGTGCTCACACTACCTTGTAGTGGATAAAGTTTTGTGATCTATAGTGACGCATCCATGAAGGGGCAGGGGTGTGTTCTCATGAAAAATGATATGGTGATATCTTATGCCTCGCGACAGTTGAAAATCCATGAGCAAAATTACCCAACTCATGATTTGGAGTTAGTTGTGGTAATATTTGCATTAAATATTCGGAGGAATTATCTTTATAGTGAAAAGTGTGATATTTATACTGGTCATAAATGTTTAATGTATATTTTAACACAAAAGGAGCTGAATATGTGCAAAAGAAGATGGTTAGAGCTGATTAATTATTACGAGTGCTCAATTCATTACCACCCTGGGAAAGCAAACAAGGTGGCAGACGCATTAAGTCGACGAGACCATGGTAGCTTATCCATGATGAGGATCATAAAAGATCCAATATTTATGGATTTACAAATGATGGATCATGGAATTATAATGTATGGGGAGAAATATTATCTTTGTCAAATGAATGTTCAACCATCTATACATGTGAAGATTAAAGTGGCACAGAACGAAGATGTAGAGTTACAAATGAAGGTGATAAATTTTCCTGAATTCCACATTGATTGAGATGAAATAATAAGGTTCATGAATTAGGTTTGTGTTCCTCCCAGCCTAGAGTTAAAGAAGGAAATATTGGATGAAGCTCATAGTTCTTCATTCTCTATTAATCATGTAAGCATGAATATGTATATGGACCTGAAAGAGTACTTCTGGTGGGATGGAATGAAAATAAATGTTGATATATATGTCTCTCAATGCTTGGTTTATCAGCAATTTAAAGCTAAGAGACAGAATTCTAAGGAAATGTTACAACCATTACCCATACCTGAATGGAAATAGAAAAACACCACTATAGACTTTGTCATCAAACTTCCTAAAACATTCAAAGGCAATAATGCTTTCTGGGTCATAGTTGATCGTCTTACGAAGTCAGCACACTTCATTGCTATTAGAGAGGATTTATCTCTTGATCTTTATTTCCATGATATATGTAAAGTAAGTGGTAATATTTCATAGAGTACCAATTTGCATTATATCTGATCGGTATTCGAGGTTTACCTTGAAGTTTTGGTGACATCTTTAGCATACTCTAGATAAGGAGTTGAGTTTCAGCACTGATTATCATCCTCAGATAGATGGTCAGTCCGAGAGGACAATTCAAACTCTAAAAGACATGTTCAGATCATACTCTATGGATTTCAAAGGTGATTGGGATCAAAACCTACCTTTTGTGTAATTTTCTTATAATAATAGCTTTCACTCCAGTATTCAGATGGATCCTTATGAAGCACTCTATAGAAATAAATGCAGGAATCCACCTTGCTGGCATGAAGTAGGGGAAAGAAAACTATTAGGACCTGATATTGTTGATGAGATGGCAGAAAAGGTTAGATCTATTAAACAACACATAAGAGAAGCTCAGAGTCGACAAAAAAGTTATGCCGATAAATGAAGAAAAGACCTAGAGTTTGAAGTGGGTGATAAAGTGTTCTTACGAATATATCCTTAGAAGAGAGTAATGGGATTTGGAAATATGGGAAAGCTGAGCCCTAGGTATATTAGTCCTTTTGAAATACTTGATTGTGTTGGGATGGTAGCTTACCAATTAGCACTTCCACCAAATCTCTCTCAAGTTCATGATGTGTTCCATGTATCTCTCCTGAGAAAGTACATACCTGATCTTTCACATGTACTCAACTCAGAAGTTGTACCATTGGTGCAAGATCTTTCTTATGAAGAACAACCGATAGATATTCTGAATCATATCGAAAATGTTTTACTAAAAAAATACCACTCGCTTAGTTATTTTTTTATAGACAAACCACCAATTTGAAAAAGCTACATCGGAACTTGAGGATATGATGAGGGAGAGGTATCCTCATCTGTTTGTTACGAAATGACGAATTTCTAGGGAAAAATTCATTTTAAGGGGGGTAGAATGTAACACCCTGAGATTTTATGAGAAATATTTTTTTAATGTCTTATGTTATACGCAACACCAAATAAATCTTTCACTACACACAACACTGTCTTGTCTTGCATTACATGCAATCACGACCTTCCTCGATAGCTTGTGTAGTACGCAATACCGAGTTTCACTAAAAAACGATATATTGTTATAATATTATTATGGACTAGCCGTTATGAATAGAATTAACTAAATTTTGAATTTTATAACATTATTATTCATCTTACACATTTTCTAGAACATGGTATGAGAACAAAATAAATTTTTCGGGTAAAATAAGTATTTTTAAAAAAATGCAGTTTTGCCCCCATTTGATGTCGCACTGACTTTAAATATAGTTTTTGACATTTTTATAAGTTCAATTTGAAGAAATAAAATTCTTTGTGGAATCAGGATATAAAAATTTACTTTGGATAAAATTTTCATATTATTCTAATAACTTTCATATTTTTATGAATAGCAAAAACACGCTATATTTTAATTAAAAACAACATTTTTCATCGCTATAATTTATATTTATAAATTATAATATTAAATGGTTTTATAGAATAAATAGAATATATTTTTACCATTTAATATAATTTATGTCATTACAATTAATTTTAAATTGAATTCATAGGTAAAAACATTTCAATCTTTGGCAATGCTTTAAATTTTAAAACTCATTTTCTAACAACGGGATTAATTTTAAATTAATTACTGAAACTTCTGTTTTTTGAATTTGAAAAGTGGATTACTTATTTGAATTTAGTGGGTCAAAATTATGTTAATAGGTTATTATTATTATTTTGATATTATTAATTGTAACTACGGTAATTTTTTTTTACTACAGTTAAAGGTAAATCGGGTAATTATGGGTAAAAATAAGCTTCTAAAATTACCCTAACACCTACCAAAATTCTATTGGATGACTAAACGCCGACCCATATAACCTAAGGGTTGGATTATATTCACCTTATGGACTTTTTACCATGAAAATAATTTAATTATTATTGAAACCAAAGAAAGTGACAACATGTCACTCTCTTTAATCTAATAAGTATAATAATTTTAAATTAGTGATAAACTTCATGAAACATCAAACATGAATAGTCTATAGAAATCTAATAAAATTATATACATCATGTAATTTTATTTAGAATTTTTAGGGATTAAATAATTATCATTAATGGTGACACAATAGTGGTGTTGAAATTATATTATTGATTGGAATATCAAATAAATGGTTTTAATAATTTTAAAATATATATTATATTAACTATTTAATGTTCTCCACTAATTTTATAAGTATATATTACATTTTATGAATCTATTAAAGCTTTTGGTGAACATATATTATGAGTGTATTTTATTTAAACTCAAATAAATTAATAGTGTCAAAATTGACACTATTGTTATTTTATAAAAATAACATAATATAAAATTGTTTAAAAATCACAAAAAAATTGAAAATAATAAATTAAAATTAATATGGTCTACCATTTCATACATTATACAATTATGGACAATTTTCAACACATAATAAATTATTTATAACAATTTAAAATTTTGAATCTTATTACCACAAATAAAATGAAATAGATTAAATAAGTATAAATCAAGTTGATAATGTTTGAAATAATTTCCCCACATGTCTAAATATTATTTGTTGATTATATTACAACCCTATTTCATCTAAGATTCGGATGTGAGTCATTTTGGATGTTTTTTTTGGGGTTTGAATTTATTATAAATTAATATTTTTGAGGTTTCCAAAGGTGCCCCTCTCCTCCCTTATAAAAGGGCCCCTCCTCCCTCTCCTTTTTACAAAACATTGAGCCTTCAAGCTCGGCCAAAACCTGACCATTTCCCTTCTAAAAATACCTAGAAACATACTAGAGGTCATTTTCTTCTTAAAAGACCAGTTTTAGTGCCCTAAAAGGAGGTTTCAACAAGGCGTGTCGAAGAAGAGGTAATATCCGTTGCCGATTCATTCAAATTTATTTCTTCTTATACATCCTATTCTTTAGTTGTTTAATTATGAAGTAATAACATAAGTATCACTCATATATTTATATGTTATTATAAATATGAAACAACCCTATTTCACCTTCTATCTATCCTACAGAAAATGAAATCACCACGCGTGCGTACGTACAGAATACTGTCTCCACGCCGTGGTGTAATCTGTTTTCCACCACCACCTTACATGGATGGGTGTAATGGTGTAATGAATAACTATATATTATTATTTTAAAGTGATATTTATTCTGAAATAGTGTACATACAATTCAATTCAATTTCATGATAATGGGAACATTATCATCGCTCGTGTGTACGTACAACCTACCGTCTCCACGATGTGATGGGACTCATTCTACATGATCATAATTGAATAATGATTATATAAATGAATTTAATGAATAAATATGATATATATTACACTAATAAAATTATGGAAATGAGGTATCTATAACCTAAAAATAATAATAAGAATTTATTCGACAAAATATACATAAGAACATAAAGCAATGAACACCCGAATAACAAGTAGAAATTAGATATTACTAATATAAAGATAATAATATGACCATATATGATGTCATAACAATGAATATGATTCTGTAATAAGTCAATGACATTATTTAAATCATTATACATGAGTTTAAGATACGTACAAAGAAAATCGGACCTAAGGTAAGTGAAAATCTCACAATCTCATTTTTATCCGAGATTGTTTATATTTCAGAATTTACTGGGGAATATTTATCAGCCACATACATGTTTCATCAATATGTAATATGATTTAAATCCTCCTACAATTGTTTAAATCCAATTTTACTCATTGGTTAGTTTTTAGTAAAAGATATTAAAGGAATCTTTTGACATTTTTAGTACGAGGTACTTTTTGACGTTTCTGGCCAAAGTACGAGTAGAATGTTTTTTTAAACTTATACGACATGAATGGATTTTAATTATTTCATAGAAAATTATTTCCATGAAGATTCCTTTACATGTTTTGAATTTTATTTTTAGTCAACTTCTTTTAGTTTACAATTGTATGACATGTTAATAAAGGAAAAATGTTTTTGAAGTAGAATAGATATTTTCCTCAAGAATAGAGTTCAAGTGTTTTATCAAAATTATTTCCCATCTAAGATAATATAGGGTTCTGTTTTTATCCCTATTTTTACATTGATTTGATTATGTTATGATGGAATTATTTCTATTATGTCCCTTTATGGATTATCTTATGATGACATGATGTTTAAGAATTCCATTTTTATTATATGGGTTATGCTATGATTTATGATTTTGTAGCACACATATGAATGGTTTCATTATGAGATGGATGGGACTTATAACTCCCTCCAATTAATTGTGTAAATATTTATTTCTCATGAGATAGAAATGGCTGGAATAGAAAGTTAATCTGGTTCAGTGATATAGGACTGGAACGAGGAGTGAACTCTATTCAGTAATGGAATTTTTCGGCTATTATGGTCTTGGAAATAAGCCTTGAATAATATGAAATGATTTTCTATGATTATGTGTGTATGCCACAAAGTTTCATGTTTTATGTTATGATTATTGGGATTACATTTCACTACAATGATTTATCCCATGATATGATATTATGATATCTTTTTCAGGATAAGATTTTCAAAATGTTTTGTTCTTATGAATATGATATGATTGATATTTCTTTTGTTTACCCTTACTTAGAATTTGAGCTCAAACATTTGTATGTTTTCTTTTCCCCAGGTTAGGAATAAGGGTATTAAATAGGATATTCCAAAATGGACTCTATATATTATGAAATAAACGAGTGAAAATGTAGATGATTTATGAACCAGTTGTTTATGTTTCCCAGTTTCTAAAGACACTATACCTATACGGTCATTTCATGGTTTTGTTATATTTTGTAATAAGTGTGCTTCAATTTTAATGTACTAACAATGTTTGTAATGTATTTGTCGTTATACAGATAGAGAAAATCACCAAGCTCGTGGAGTAGAGAATTGGTGGAGTGGACTAGGGGCCTCATGTTCCATGAATCACTATACATATTGAGTATCTACACTTCATATTTCTGCTGCATTAATTAATTTGAATAAATTTAAATGGAAGAACACAATCTCGACGAGATTTCTGAAAAGACACATTTCACCCCCTCGTGTGCATGTGTAGTATAATCTGATCCAATAATTGGTGTCAAAGGTTCATCATTCTAATAAATCCTTAACAAGTTTAAAGTGATTATACATAGAGAATGATGACTGATACAAGAGAGGGAATGTCGATGGTCCAAGCACTGTACTTCAATGGAGATAACTATGGATTCTAGAAGTCGTGAATGATTATCTATCTGAAAAACCATGGATATAGAGTATATTCTAAGATCGTGACTCCATATAAAATACCAGAAAAACCTAAATCATGGTGTACATCTACTGAAGCAGAATATGATATGAACTCAGAGGCAATGAATGATATTATATGTGTTCTAGGACCTGATTAATTCAACAGAGTATCTCAATGCCCGACAATATATGATATGTGGAAAACTATTGTTGTTGCTTATGAAGAAACTGCAAATATCATGGAAATGAGATATGCTACTACTAAGCTTAAATTTGGTACATTCATAATGGTTTAAGGTGAATGTATTACTCAAATGAATGGAATATTGACAGAGATTTTCAATAACATAACGGATTTGGGAGAACCCATTAAACAAGATGATCAAGCTTTAAAATTACTGAGGGTACTACCTATAAGATAGAATGGAATCTCTGCTGCAATCAGACAGTCGACACATGTCCAAGACACAACCATGAGAGAACAGATTAGAACACTAATGATGTATGAAGTTGAGATGCACGATGAAGCTAATGACCATAAAGTTTTTATCAAGAGAGATGACATAGCCTTGAATGTGTCATCATAGAGAAAAAAATATAAAGGAGAAGAAAAGTGGAAAAGTGAAATCAGAAAGTTCTGATTTATCAATTTTTAATGTGGAATTTTCTTTGATAGATAGAAAATTCATTAAATTCTATATAAATAAGAAAGGAATCAGAAAATCCTTCAAAAATGTTGACAAGGATGTCAGATGATATGAATTCAAGAAAATGTGGCACATCAGACCTGACTTCCCTCAGCTAAAGTAGATATGAAAAAGTAATTTTACAAAAGAAATGATTATGAGAGTAAGGAAGAGAAAGAAATGAATGCTACATGGAGTGTATCTGAATAATCTAGTATCACTACTGAATTAGACTCAGATAAGGAATAATTAAATCTGAAAGCCAACATGTTTTTCATTGCAGAAACAGATGAGGAACAATCTTACTACTCTTCTGACTCTAGTTCTAAATTTTGTTACTCTAATGGAAAACATGCAGCCTATTACAATATTCTTGAAGAAAAATATAATTCTCTCTTTATGAAGCATAAGTCTTTAAAGAACATTCATAAGTATATTTCTGATGAAAGAGATACAATGCTGAAACAACATACAGAGCTAACTTAAAAGTTTAACTCAATAAACACTAACATTACAAATTATCAATCAAATATAAAAACACTACAAACTGAAGCGGAAAATTATGAAAATGAAGCCCTTGTTTTCACTAAAGCATAAAATAATTTAAATGATATTGTTAGGAAAATTTTTATTAAAAAGGAATGATTTGGAATTGGCAGTAAAGGTGAAAACCCCAAGCTATATAAGAATTATTTTATTTCAAGTAAAAAAATATTAAATTGTAATTACTATGGAAGAAGGGGACTTATATCTAAAAATTGTTTCTTAAGAAATCTCTATATAAGTGCTATTAAGAAGGATTTTATATCAAATGATTTATTTGACTCTTGTGAAATTAGAAAAACAACGAAAGTCTAGATTCCCAGATCTCTGCTAGCTAACACCCCAGGACCCAACATAATATGGGTACCAAAGCAAATTGTGTAAATGCATTTGCATGAAGCATGTCACAAAAACAAAAAGTACATATGGTATATGGACAGTGAAAACTCATCTAACTTCACAACACTAACCCAATAAGATGGTGGAATACTTACATTTGGTGACAATGCCAAAGGAAAGATCATTGGTATTGGACAGTTGGAGATCCAGAAGCTGTATCAATCAACAATGTGCTATATGTACAAGGATTGAAACACAATATTATAAGTATCTCTGAACTTTGTGACGATGGTTATTCTATTGATTTTTCTAGCAATTGTTGTTCTGTTTTCAAAAATAAACTGCTTAAATTTAGAGCACCTAGAACTGATAATGTGTATACCCTAGATTTAAATTCCTTGAGTAAACAACAAGTAAACAGCTTAACTGCTAAAATAAATTAATCCCGGATTAGGCATAGAATACTTGGACATTGTAATGTATATGTTTTACATAAATTATTCAAGAAACAATTATTTTCTGATTTTCCTAGTCTTAGATTTGAAAGTGACAGATTTTGTGATGCATGTCAACTTGGAAAACAACACAAATCATCCTTCAAATATGTTAACAAAATTGCTACATCTAAACCTCTAGAACTTATCCATATTGGTTTTTTTGGACCTTCAAGCGTAGAATGATTTTCTGGTAAATTAAATTAATATGTTTTAGTTGATAACTATTCTAGATTTGCATGGATTTTCTTTTAAAAATTTAAAAGTGAAGATTTTACTTTATTTGAATGTTTTTGTAAATATGTTCAAAATGAAAAAGGTTTTAGAATAATTTCATAAAGAAGTGATCATGGTGGAGAATTTGTGAATCTAGAATTTAATTCTTTTTTCTCAAATATGGGTATTAAACACACCTTCTCTGCACCAAGAACACCTCAACAAAATAGAATTTTTGAAAGAAGAAATAGGACTATTCAGGAAATGGCTAAGACTATCCTAAATTAATAGAGTCTTCCTACCTATTTTGGGGTAGAAGCTATAAGAGCAACCTTCTATATAATGAATAGAGTTTTAATTAGACCTCTTTTGAAAAATACCCCCTATGAACTTTGGAATAACCGAAAACCAAAATAATTTATTTTAATGTTTTTTGATGCAAGTTTTACAACATGAACACCACGGAAAATCATGGTAAGTTCGATCCAAAATCAGATGAAAGCATTTTATTAGGATATTCATCTACCTCTAAAGATTATAGAGTCTATAATAATAAGTCAAGGATTGATGAAGAATTAGTTCATGTGAAATTTGATGAATCTGATCCCTTTGAGAAAAGGACAGATCAAATGGATGAATCTGACTCTAATGATAACATGAGACTTGAACACTTGAAAAATAATTTTGAAAAAGATATAAATGAAATTCAGTATAGTTCAGAAGAACCTGATACTGAAGAACCTATAAGTGTACTACCTAGACAGACTATAATCCTAAAGAATCACTATTTAGAATCTACAATAGGTGACTTAGAAATAGGAATAAAAACAAGGAGAAATATAGGAAATATTGTAGAATTCTCTGCCTTTCTATCCCAGTTAGATCCCAAGTCTATAGAAAAAGCTTTAGATGATGAAATCTAGATCAAAGCAATGCATGAAAAATTAAACCTGTTCAAAAGAAATGATGTCTGGGAATTAGTTGAAAGACCACAGAATTATCCAGTGATAGGAACCAAATGGGTCTTTAGAAATAAACAAAATGATCAAGGAAGAATAACTATAAAAAAAGAAAGGCTTATAGCTAAAGGATATAATTATGATGAAGGTATAGATTATGATGAGACCTTTTCACATGAAGCAAGATTAGAAGCCATTAGAATCCTTTTAGCCTATGCACCACATATGAACTTTAAATTATTTCAGAAGGATGTTAAGTCTGCCCTTTTAAATGGATATTTAATGGAGGAAGTTTATGTTGAGAAACCTCCTGGTTTTGTAAATTCTCAAAAACCAAATTATGTTTTTAAACTTTCTAAATATCTTTATGGCCTTAAACAAGAACCTAGATCTTTGTAAGAGTGATTAAGTTATTTTCTATTGAAAATTTTATTTTACTGTTTCAATGGAAGATCAAACACTTTTTAAAAAAACTGTAAATTTTAAAAAAAAAATTGGTTCAAATTTATGTTGATGATATAGTTTTTGGATCAACTAATAAATATCATTGTCATGAGTTTTCAAAGTTAATGAAAAAAAAAAGAATTCGAAATGAGAATGATGGGAGAATTACATTTCTTTTTAGGACATAAAATTTATCAAAAAGATTTTGGAAATGTTTTGAATCAAAGAAAATACATTACTACTTTATTGAAGAAAATTGGATTTGAAAACAGCAAGACATATACAACTCCTATGTGTATAAATATAAAAATTGATTTGGATGAAACTAGAAAATCATTTGACAACAAGTTATATAGTGGTATGATTGGTTGTTTATTATATCTTACTGTTAGAAGGATAGATATAATGTATTCAGTATGTCTTTGTGCAATATTTCAATCAAATCCTATAGAATCTCATTTAAGTACTGTTAAAATAATTTTTAGATATTTAAAAGGAACTGTTTTTCAATCTCTTCTTTATCCCAAAACTTTTGATTTTAATTTGATTTCATATTCAGATGCCGACTTTGGAGGTTTTTTATTAGACAGGAAAAGCACTTCAAGAACTTGTCACTTTTTATGGAAATCCTTTGTGTAATGGTCAAGTAAGAAACAACATTCAGTTTCCCTATCAACAGCTGAGGCAGAATATGTTTCTGCTAGTAGTTTTTATGCATAAGTGTTGTGGTTGAAAAACACTATTATATACTTTGGATTAAATTTCAATAATATGCATATTTTAAGTGATAATACATGCGTAATTAATATTTCAAAAAATCCTATTAATCATTCCAGGACTATGAATATTGATATCAGACATCATTTTCTAAGAGATCATATTCTTAAAAATGATATATCTTTGGAATTTGTAAGAACTGAAATTCAATTAGCTGATATTTTTACTAAACCACTTCCCACTGCAAGGTTTGATTTTATAAAGGGGGAGCTAGGATTATTTAATTTTAAATAATGTTTCATTTTACTGCAATTTCATTATTTTAATAATGTTTAAAATAATTTAGTTTTTTATTTTTCAAAAAAATAAGTTTCTTTTCTCTGTGTAACAAATTTTATCTATATTTAAAATATATGTAATGATTAATGAAAATATGGGAATCAAGGCTATCATAAACCTTTCGAATTATGAACCATTTCATTTCCACCAAAATCCGTTCGAACCCATGAAACCGCACCACTACTTGTCAACCCTAATCTTTGAACCTATGAAACCCTAACATTTAATCCTTCAGAGATTCTCACAGAAATGGAAAAGACTAAGAGAGTTGATGAGACCGAGACCAGAGATGCCATGAAACAATGCTCATAAAGAAGGGAAAATCTTATAGGGAAAGATGATTGATCTAGAATGGATATTTCAGATGAACTTGTCATTAAAACAAGCACTGTTGTTTTAGAATCTCGAACAGACCTTCAATAGTGAGAATACCGAATTTTTTATGAGTTAGAACTTTGATATTTATTTAAAACCGTTCAATTTAGTCTGGGAGACAATGAGGATACTATGGTAGATATGATAGAAGATCGAGAAGACTCGATATCCTCTATGGTGATTGGTCAGATTCTGAACTACCCTCATGAGGGAGTTTTTCATTTTGATTTGAAAAAAATTGGAGATTCCATAAATAAATCTGAGGATATCATGTCTTTTCCTTTTATTTATACTTATATAAATAAGATGTTCATAAACGAAATAGAGCCTGATTAGAAAATTCTTGTTAAATTTGTACAAACAAGGATTGCACCAAGAATTTAAGAGATGGAAAAGATATTGTATCCAAACATATACATAATGTATCTTCATCTTAGTGATATAAAATTAAATTTTCCTAGGTACATGGTGAGATACCTGAGTTACTGCTGTTATAGTGACCCATAATGAATTTCTACCCTTTTAGTAGATTCATTTCCAAACTTTTGTTCATAAATTATATGGTGATACTTGTGGATGCCAGAGTAAGATGTCATCGTAGTAATGTTTTCAATGATGGAACTTTAAGAAAAATTGGATATTTCTAGATCACTTTAAAAGGGAAACATTTCCTAGTAGGCACTGAGGAAGAATCATAGAGTGCTCAAGCTCAGTCTAATAAGACCAAATAGGGACAAGAGGAATCATGGGTAAGAACTATTGCAAGAAGAATAAGATTTGAAACTGAAGACACTCGAGAAGAAAGAAGTAAAGAAGGCCTTCAGACTCAAAGAACAACAAATGTAAATGATGAACTTGTTTCCCCAGTACTAAAAACAATATATTTACTTTCATATAGTTTTTTATGAGAAGATGCTATTGAAAAAAATAGGGAAGATATTATTGAGTGGTCAGAACTAGTGAAAGGACCTCTGATTCAATCGAGAATTCAATAAGAATCTGAAAGAGAGACTTTAGAACAGAATGTGGCTGTTACAGAATATGACACTGAAAGAATTAAATTTGAAAGAACTAAACTAGAAGCTGAAGCTAACAATGAACAAGAGGTAGTGCCTAAAGTATATGTGGTCGGTCCTCAATTATCTAAAGGTTAAATTCATCACAAGATTCAAATGGAATAAGTGATTGCTGATATACAGGATGAAAATCCTTCATATGTACAAAGAGATGTTCCTCAAGAGGATTTTTCTGTGGAAGAGTCTGGAAAAGGATCTGAGGAAAAATATGTGGATCAACCATATCAGGAGAAGGAAAAAGAAAAGCCTCATGCAGATTTGATTCCTTAAGTACTGTTTCATCACACTGAAACTGAGAATGAGAATCAAGAAAAGGGTGCCCTTAATTCAGGGTATAAAGAAGTCGAAGAGCTGTACAGAAAGTTCTCTCAGTTGGAATCTGAGAATGTTACTCTAAGGAGAGCCTTAGAAACAGAGCAGTTGAAATTTCAGAGACTTAAGGTAAGTACATATTCACGAAAATAAGTTGAAGCTTTTAAGAAAGAGATGTTGACATAGGTTTACAATCTGAAATCAAAAATGATAATAAAGTCAGATCTTTTAGAATTTAAAAAATTCCGGGGGACACAATTTGCATCTTTTGGGACTAATGCTGCTAGTGGATTAGGTAATTAATTTGATTTAATCAGAACGTTTCAGGATATCATAGCTGCAATGAGCAAAAAGAATGACAGATTGTAAGATCTTTAATCCAACAGTGCTTCTTTATCAGTTTTGTTAGACAATCAGAAATTTTTGGTTGATCAGCTCACCTCAAGTGAACTAGGAATCAGATCTACCTTATATAAATTCAGAGAGAATTTTCCTTTATTTTTGGAGAAGGTAGAAAGACTACATGAGTTTCTCAGAATCAACCTCATAGAATACATTCATATGACTCAAGAGAATAGGGATCTTATTGTTAGACATGGTGATGGAATTATAAGAAGAATCAGGGAGAAGGTCTCAGAAATCAAGGAAGTCGTTCGAATTAGATAGACTCTATCTAAACCCTAACAAAACCATGATTCATGTATTTATCAATTTTTTACTTTTAAAGAAAATATGTTTCGTTATATTTATTTTGTTTTACTATCTTTTTTTATCTTTTCCTGTAGTCCAGATTCACTTATTGATAAATAGTTAATTATAGCATTTACTTGCGTTTGATTCTACATTGATTTGTGTTATATTCCATATTTTTTTATTGTTTTTGGTATAACCAAAAGGGGGAGAAATTTGGTTAAACACAACATTTTAACATTTTTTTGTCTGTCTCATTTTATATTTTTTATTATAGGGGGAGAAATTAAAATTGATAAATTAGAAACTATGTTAAATCTAATATTGTATTTATCTTTTCAAAATTCAAAACTATATGTAATGAATTTTTTTATGTTAATTTTATTGGTAATTTTATGGGTTTTGTGGTCATAAAAAAGAGGGGAGATTTTTGAGAAAGTATTATTTTCAACAATATATTCTGTTTTTATTTAAAGGGGGAGTTTGTGAGAATAATACTCTATCTCTTTATGAAAATTTTGATGCTCACAAATACCCTTAATTATTTTATAATGATTTTATTTTTTAAGAATATTGCAAGAATTTCATATTCATTACATTTTTATTTTTGGATGAAATATTTATGTTTTTGAACAACAAGGATTAATTGCTAAAGTAATCGCATTTAGCGTGTTCTGGAAACACTGTTAATGCTCTACATATTCAGGATATTCTTTAGCGTGTTCTAGAAATATTGTTCATGCTCTACAAATTCGGGATCAACTTTTGTGTGTTCTGGAAACAGTATTCATACCCCACATGGAGATACGTAGCGTAAGGATGAAATAAATTGTATACTTTTTGAGTTATTAGAAAATTATGTAAGAGGAACCCTATGTTAGGAAGGAAACCTATGTTTGGGTTATTTAAAAGTATGGAAGAAGAACTATACGTAAGTTTGTTTCTCAAAAATATGGTTCATCAGCCTTAGTTTTGTTGAGTCAATAAGGTTTTCCTTATGACTTCTCCATTCCTTCTTGTTTTGAAAATCACAAACACCTTATACTTAAGCAAATATTATTTTTACCCTCATAAGGAAAGTTTACTTATATAAGGAAATTTACCTTAACCTAGATTTCATTATACATAGTAATATTATTCTTAAATCTAAAAACCGGATTCATAACTAAAAATCCGGAGTCATATAATGAAAAGATTTGGAGCATTCTGTTTTTAGGATCCGAATTCTGGATGTGATCTGTAATGTAATTATATTCCAAATTATGGACTCCGAACACTGAAGAAGTTCGACTATGAACTCTGAAGAAGTTCGACTTCGAACTCTGAATCTGTTCGACTCCGAACTCTTAAGCAGTTCGACTCCGAACTCTGATGAAGTTTGACTCCGAACTCTTAAGCAGTTCGACTCCGAACTCTTTAGTAGTTCGACTCCGAACTCTGAAGAAGTTCGACTCCGAACTTTTAAGCAGTTCAACTCCGAAGTTCGACTTCGAACTCTTAAGATGTTCGACTCTGAACTTTTAAGCAGTTCGACTCTGAACTCTTAAGAAGTTGGACTCCGAACTTTTAAGAAGTTCGACTCCGAACTCTTAAGAAGTTCAACTCCGAACTCTACAGGTTCAGAATCCGGTCTCTGGTGAAACCAGACTCCGAATTACTATAAAACAGAATCCGAACATTTCTTAACATAGACTTCTAACTTCTTTTTTTTAGACTCCGAACATATTATTTTACTTACACTCCGAACTGTTGATTAGATTTCACTCACATATGCTTTGTTTCAAAACGATTTCATGCATTTAGTTTTACATGGTTTGTTCTAAAATGATGTCGTCTTTTCTATTTCTAATTAACCGTTGGTTGAGTTACACGTGTATAGGTCCCTCTGAGTTTCATGGAAAATATGACGATTGGAGGATGGAGCTGACCGTTGGAAATTTGCCTATAAATAGGATCTCATTTGAAAGAGCTTATATACAACAAAAACAAGAACATAGAAGTTGATTGATCTAGAGACCACATGCTACTAAGGTGATTTCTAGAGAGAGAATGCTTTTCATGCCTTGTGCGTACTGAACCTCTCGTTTAGTTTTTTCTTTGTGGAACTACGAATGTTTGTGATTACATTCTAGGACTTCCGGGGATAGGAAGACAGAGTTGCCAACTACCTTGATGTTAGAGGGCTTCCTTGCTGAGGAAGGCAGAGGTTTCCAACTACCTTGAAGTTGAGGGCTTGCGGGGATAGCAAGACAAAGACTCCGATCTTCGTATCAAGGGCTTACCCTGGTGTGGGTAAGACAGGCTTGCTTGAAAGTATAAATCAAGGGACCTTTATCCAAGGTTGTTGGATACCCTTCTCTTTGGGTTAAAAGAGTTATATCTTGTTACTTGTAGTTTTAATACTTGTTTGTTTCCGCTACATTTTGTATTATAAGGAAAGTACAACTTTCTTATACTTCTTTACTCGTACTCTGTTTCGTTTAGATTATATACTCTTTAATATAGAATATCATATTGTAATCTTTTGTTAAGTTTAAATTTCTGGAACCATATTTTTGAAACCTACTTTTGGAATCTTTTTCCAGTTTTAAGAAAGTTTATAGGACTTGAAGTTTATAACTTCATTCCTTATTCCAAGTTTTCATTTGGTGTTAGAGGTGTTGTGAATTTTCTTAGTTTAACTTTGTTAAACTTATCCCTTTCCTTTTCTTAAGGAAAACATTGTTATTCGTGAATAACTTTAAAAGTTCCAAAGGAATTTTTAAAGTGTACAATTCACCCCCCTCTTTTATATTGAGCATCTACATCATTATTTCGATCCTACAATTGGTATCAGAGGAGGTCTCTAAAATACTTGTACTCACGTATATGTTTTCTTGCTCACATTCTCATTTCGAACATTCTCATTCCGAACTTTGTCATTCCGAACTTTCTCATTCCGAACTTTGTGATTACGAACTTTTTGTACTAACAAGTTTGTGTACCGAAGGTTGTTTTAAGTATGTTAGGAGTTAATGATGGTTCCATTGATAATCTAAATCCTACAAGACCACCAATATTTGATGGTAATGATTATGAGTACTGGAGAGATCAAATAAAAACTTTCATTATCAATACTGGAGTAGACAAATTTGTTATGCTTACTGGAGATTATAAAATTACTGATAAGGAAGTTAGAAATTTCACTAACCAGGAAAAGCATGAGTATCAACTCAATTATAAGGTACGCAATACTTTACTTTATTCAATGACTAAAAATATATAAAGCCAAATTTATTCTTGTGAAGCAGCTAATTGTATCTGGAAGAAGTTAGAAGTTACACACTTTGGAACTTCTAAAGTGATTGAGACTAGGAGAGCTATGCTTAGAGCTGAATATCATGGTTTCAATTTTCCTTATGGTGAACCAATTTGTAAAGTTCAACAGAGGTTTATGACTATAGTCAACAGCATACAGTATATGGGAGTAAAAGGTTTATATGATGAAGCACTTGTGGATAAGATAATTGATATTATGCCCAATGAATGGAATCCAAAAGAACTGCTATAGATTAGAATAGGAAGGTCACTCAAATTTATCTTGATGAGCTATTTGGAAATCTTCTTCAACATGACACCAGAATGAAGAGAGATGCTGACAACATCAAAAAGTAGAATGGAAATGGTATAGTTTCTTTTACAACAACATCAAATCAGATGAATGATAAGACTCCAGAGAGAGTAACCAGATCCAAGTCTAAGAAAGTTATTTTCCAATCTGAATCTAGTGAGAGTGAAATCTCTGAAAATTATTTAGCAAATCTTTCTCGAAGGATGAACAAGATAGCTGGCCAAAGAAGTTTCCAATACAAATATAAGAAAAAGGAAAGGAAAGATAGAAAAGATGGAGAAGTCACATGTTATGAATTCAAGAGAGCTGGATATATTAGACCAGATAGCCCTTTGATTAAAAAGAAGGAAAGGAAAGAAATGCATTCAGATAGGAACAGAAAGAAGTATTATAAAGCCAAAGCTAAGAAAGTTTTGAAATCTAATGATACCTGGAGTGCCAGTGGTGGTGACTCTTCAGATTAATCTTCTGATTATGAATCTTCAGGACAGAAGAATCTTGGTCTTATAGCCAGATTACCAATTGACAATTATTGTTTTATAACTAAGGTACGAAATCCTAAATCATTGACCAATGTATCTTTAAATTCTAATGATAGTAAGTATTATAACTTTTCTGATGAAGAATCCTCTTCTGATGAATAAAATACTTTACCTACTTATGAAGAAGTTTCTAGGTTTGCTGAACTTCTTGAAATTGAGAATTCCAAACTCAATAAAAAACTTGATAAGGAAAACTCTAGAAATAATATTCTTATAAAAGAGATATCATATCTTTCTAAAGATCTTGATAAGAAAAATGCTGATTTTGAAAGTATTTCAAAAAAATCTTGAGTAAGTAAGTTCTGAGAAGAACAAACATTATAAAGAGTTAGAAAAATTAATTTCTATGAAAGGTGTCTTTGAGCCTAGATCGAGTTCTAAAACTAATGATTTTGAGGATAAAAACTTGGTTATAAAACTCAAGTCTGGAATTTTTTCCTTAAAGAAGTGTTTATCAAACTTTACCCATAGTAAGGAAAATTTTGATAAAATGTATTCCCAAATATGACCTTTAATAAATAAATCCGGATTTGGTTATACCCATGCAAAACCAATTTTTAGTAACAATTATTTTGTTCCTTGAAGTTCCCCATTTTGTACCAAGTGTCAATGTGGTGGTCATTGGGAAACGAATTTTTCCTTAAACAAAACCCAATCCTTAGGTTTTCATAAAGCTTATTTCTCAAAGAAGATGTCGGTTCCTAAAATTTTGTTGTCTGGAAATCTTGGATCCAAGCATGTTTGGATTCCAAAAGTCTAATTCTCTTCTTGTTTTTAGGAAAATAAAGAGAATACCAACAACAACATGTGGTACATGGATAGTGGATGTTCCCGGCACATGACTGGTAATTAAAGCTATTTTGAAAAGATTATCAAAATGAAAGGAGGAAAGTTAACTTTTGGAGATAATGCTAAGGGAGAAATTGTTGGTATTGGTAATATTGTTCTTCTTGGTAAAAACTTAATTTCAAATGTTCTGTTTGTTAAGGGTCTTAAGAACAACCTCATTAGCATAAGTCAGTTATGTGATGAAGGACGCCTTGTGAATTTTAGGAATGGTAAGTGTTTAGTTCCCAATTCCAAGGAAGAATTTTTTCTCTCAGCCAATTGGCAAGAGAATTTTTACACTTTGAACCTATAAGACCTCAACAGTCAAGATTTACCTTTCCTAAGTGCAATGGAAGATCATTCCTGGTTATGGCATAGAATACTAGGTCACTGTAACCTTAGGAACTTATGAAAACTCTCTAAGAAGAAACTAGTTAAGGATCTACCAGATCTTAGATTTGATTCTTCTAAAGTTTGTGATCCTTTTCAATATGGAAAGAAAAATATATCTAGTTTTAAATAAATCAGTGATGTCTTGACAACTGATTCATTACAGTTAGTGCACATGGAGCTTTTTGTTCCAACACAAACTGGAAGTATTGGAGGCAAATAATATGTGTTTGTTCTAGTTGATGATTACACTAGATTTACTTGGGTATATTTTCTAGCAAAGAATTCAGAATCCTTTTCTTATTTCAAAAGTTTTATAGATCAAGTTAAAAATGAGAAAAACCTTCCTTTGAAAACTATTCATAGTGATCATGGAGGAGAATTTCCAAATTCTGATTTTGAAACTTTTTGTAGTAAAAAAGGTATTACTCAAAATTTTTCATCACCTAGAACTCCTCACCATAATGGTGTAGTTGAAAGAAGAAATAGAATTCTTCAAGAGATAACTAGAACCATGTTGAGTGAATCTTCTATAGCTAGACATTTCTGGGCTGAAGCTGTAAGTACTGCTTGCTATACTATAAATTGAGTTTTGATTAGACCTTTTCTTAATAAAACTCATTATGAGTTACGGAACTGTAGAAAACCAAGACTTTCCTAATTCAAGGTTTTTGGTTTCAAAGTATTCATTCTGAATACTAAAGATAACTTACATAAATTCGCACCAAAATATCATGACGGGATTTTCCTAGGCTACTCCACAACTTCTAAGGCATATAGAGTTTTCAATAAAAATGCTTGTATTGTTGAAGAAACAGTGCATGTAAAATTTGATGAGTCAGATCCTTTTGTTTTTAAACCACCCCAACCTACATCCTTAGATGTTTTTTCAAAAACTGATTATCAACCTTTGATAGAAGAACCTTCTGATAAGGAAAATGTTCAAGAAGATACTTCTGAAACATTTACCCCAGAAGATTTTGTACCCTATGTTGACAAACATGTTTTACAAAACCCAAATCAGGTGTTTCTTAAGAATCATCCCAGTGATAGTATCATTGGTGATGTAAATCAACCTGTAAGAACTAGAAGTTCCTTAGGAATTGAAATAAAACATCTAGCATTTCTTTCCCAATTAGAACCAAATAGCATTGATGAAGCTTTAGGTGATTATGATTGGATCAAAGCTATGCAAGATGAACTAAATGAATTTGAAAGGAAAAAAGTCTGGATCTTGGTTGAAAGACCTAATGAAACTTCTGTTATTGGAGTAAAGTGGGTCTTCAGAAACAAATGTGATGAAAATTAAGTCATAGTAAGAAATAAAGCTAGACTTGTTGCAAAAGGCTATAATCAGCAAGAGGGAATAGACTATGAAGAAACCTATGCTCCTGTAGCTAGACTTGAATCTATCCGTATTCTACTTGCCATTGCAGCATTCTTAAATTTCAAACTTTTCCAAATGGATGTGAAATGTGCTTTTCTTAACGATTATGTCCAAGAGGAAGTTTTTGTTGAACAACCTCCTGGATTTGAAGATACAAAACATCTTAATCATGTTTTTAGACGTACCAAAGCTTTGTATGGCCTTAAACAAGCCCCACGAGCCTGGTATAATAGACTCACTGGATTTTTGGTTCAAAATAACTATGTTAAGGGAAATGCAGATCTAACCCTTTTTATAAAAAAAGATAAGAAAAATGTTTTTATTGTTCAAATTTATGTTGATGACATCATATTTGGTTCAACTCAGCAATCTTTAACCGACTCCTTTGTAAGTCTAATGAAATATGAGATTGAAATGAGTATGATGGGTGAGTTAACATTTTTCCTTGGTTTTCAAATTTCTCAAAAACCAGAAGGAACCTACATATCTCAACATAAGTATATTAAAGATCTTCTCAAAAAGTATGCTTATGACAATACTAAGAGTATAAGTACTCCTATTGGTACCTAAAACTCTTTAGATCTTGATGAAGCTGGGAAACCAGTAGATCAAACATCTCTTAGAGGTATGATAGGAAGTTTAATTTACTTTACAACTAGTCAACCAGACATAATGTTCTCAGTATGCTTATGTGCAAGAGATAAATCCAACCCTAAGGAATCTCACTTAAATTCAGTAAAAAGAATTTTTTTTCTACCTTAAGGGAACCATGGATCTAGGATTGTTTTATACATCTGGAGATGATTTTATTCTAAAAAGATTTTCTAATGCTGACTTTGGTGGATGTAGAATGGATAGAAAAAGTACATCTGGAACTTGTCATTTCATTGGAGATTCATTAGTTTCTTGGTCCTGAAAGAGGAAACATTCTTGATCACTTTCCACTGCTGAAGCCGAATATGTAGCAGCTGGAAGTTGTTGTTCTCAAGTATTGTGGATGCAACACACACTCACAGACTATGGCTTGAGCTTTACTAAAACACAAATTTTGTGTGATAACACAAGTGCTTTGCCTTAAGTAAGAACCCTGCACATCACTCTCATGCAAAACACATTGATATTAGGCATCACTTTCTTAGGTAACACACACAAAAAGGAGATATTATTCCTCAGTTTATCAGAACGCAAGATCAACTTGCTGATATTTTCACAAAATCATTACCCTCTGATAGATTTGAATACATTAAACAAAAGTTAGGAATGATAACTGTAAGGTAATCATTCTTCATTAACTTATTGTTGAAAAATTATCCTAATAGTAATAAACTCCTCTTCATAGGGGGAGTACATTTGGCTGTTAGATTTTTTTTTTAAAAAACATTCGGAACTGAACTTCCGGAATGGAAATATCTGAAACTAAAATTTCTGGAATGGGAATTTCCGGAACTAAAATTTTCAGGACTAAAATTCTCGGAATGAGAACTTAGGGAATGAAAGTCTTCGTACTGAATACTTACGGAATGGAATGTTCGTACTAATTATTTCGTAATGAGATTTTTGGACAGGGGTTTTCGTAATGAGGTTTTCGTACTGCAACTTTCGTAATGAAGTTTTTTTTCCTTCAAGAAGAATATTATCAATTTCAAACAATATTTCTTGTCAATCCTTAAGTTATGATTTTCTTACTTATAGTTTTGTAATCAAATTCTGCTAACTGTTATTTTCCTTGTTTTTTAAAAAATGTTCGGAATCTAGTTTTTCCTCAAATCCGAATGTTTTCCTTAAAAACCTCAAAAGATCGGAGTCAAATTTTCCTTGTGGGATTGTTCTCAACCGTCAGACCAGATAAGAGCTTTTTCAACCGTTAGATGGCTTTTGGAAGACCAATGGTCAAATTCTTTGCCCATAAAAAGGGGACCTCGAGACTCGTCCCACATCGGTTTTTCAATATTTTGCATCTCGAAGCCCTGATGCTCCTCTTAAGGCCAGTTCAGAACTTTGTGAAGCCAATCCGAATCTTACAGTTTACTTCATTCCGAATGTCTGTTGAAGTAACCTCTCAAGATATGTCAACTATCAAACCAATTTCAATGTGGTTAGTTTATAGGGAAAGCTTAGTTCATACCGATTTTTATAAGATGGATTCTCTTATTTCGATGAATATTAGACTGAATGGATGGGAAGATGTATGCATAGAAAAATCAGATAAACATGATCCGGTTTATACTGACTTGTTGATAGAGTTTTATGAGTCTGTTTCCTTCCTGGTGGAAGATGGAAAAGAAAGGTTTTCATTCAAGTCTTATGGGAAGACTTATAAACATTCTTACACTAAGGAAGCAAGCCTGGTTAGTATAGCATATGAGGGAGAAAATGAATTTTGTTCTCACAAACTTCACGATGTGCAAGGAATTTTCAATAAGGACAAGGCACTGAAGTGTCTTGGGCTTAAGGATGATTCAACAACGAAGATTTCTCGGCTCACTCCGAATAATAAAATACTTTAACTATGGGTGCAAGGTTTTCTGGTTCCGAGAAGAGGAGATAAACACAATCTGAAGAAGAGTGATATCTATGTCTTAGATTTTTTGGTAAATCTAAGAAAGATAAATCGGATAAGGCATGTCTTGGTTATGATCAAGAATATCAAAAAAGGAAATCTGAGAGCTCAGATTATGATGTTTCCTGCCTTACTATCTATGTTGATTGTTCGATGCTTAGAATCTTTCAAAGTTTCATGCAGATCAAAGATCTAGAATTGCAAGCTCATGCTTGTCAGTGATGATACACTTAAGAGAATGAAGATGGGATTTTCTAGTGAATCCGAAGATTTTTACCCCCTATTTGTGGAGGAATTTGAAACAGCTAAAAACGAAAATAAATATTCAGAACCTTAAAAAAAGAAAAGGAAGAAGAGAAAGGCTAAGGAAGTAGTTATTGATGAAGATGTTCCTCATCCTAAGGAAACTGAATCCGCACCTCCCAAGCTGAAGAAGCAGAAAAACTATACCGATGAAGTAGCAGCAAAGTGGAGGAAAGATAAAGAAATGAGGAAGGAAGGGGATCCTCAATTCAGAATGGACCCTGCTAAGTCTAAGGCATTAAAAGAAAAATCTGTTGAGGAGCTAGAAAGACAAGCGAAGGAAAAGAAGTTGAGAAAGAAGATATCTGAAACTGATCTAGTGCGATCTTTGTTAAAAGATACAGAGTTGGCCTCTAAAAGGCTTCCAGTTCTAGAAACTTTCAGTGTTGAACCTTCTTTAACAGAAAATCCAACGAAAAACTATGTCACTCCGGAAAAGGACAAGGGTAAAGAACCTGTAGCAGAAGCCGAGAAGGAGGTTGCTGAAGCAGTTGAGGAAGAAGTTGAAGAAGAAGAAGAAGAAGAGGAGAGTGAAGATCTAGATACCTTGATCAAACAAGTTCAGAATCTTAAGGATTAGGCTGAATCTGCAAAAATAGTATCTTAAGGGAAGGGAGATGAGGAAGCCAGCAAGTAACTTCAAGAAGAAGAAGAAGAGAATGAGCTGTTTTATGAAGAATAATCCTATGAGAAGAACTTTCTTGAGGAAGGACAAGAAAGACAGAAACCAGATGAGGATCAGATAGTTCATGTTTCTGAATATGAGGAAGTATCTCCTAATGTGCAATGCATTCCGAAATCTGATAAAGGGAAGAAAACTCTCATGGAGACACCTATTAAAGATGTCATCATAAATAAAGATGTTGGTGGTACCTCTTGAAGGAAGATGATGCCACTTGAAGAAGAGGAATCTCAAAAAGAAGTTTCTGATTTGGAATCATCAACCCACGGGCATGATTTTGTGGTTCAATCTCTGAAAAAGTTTGTGGACACAATTCTGATTCTTCCAACAATAGATTCTAGATGCCAATTTCTGCAACAATCTATGAATCAAAAATCAGATTCTTTATCCATGGTAATGGATAAGTTTGTGAACATGGAAGCTGAATAGAAAAGTTTTCTGAACAATTACAATGTGCATAGGAAATCCTGCAGCAAGGTAACCAAGTGGTCTAAGAGAGTTGATGAAGATTTAGTTCACATTGAAAATTTCTAGGCTAAAGTTCAAAATTCCTTTCAAATGGAGGATAAAAGGGTTAATAAGATTTTTGAGAAATTGTCCCAGGAACAAAATTTCCGGAATCAACAAGTCATGGATCTTAATGGGAAACTTAACTTAGTATCTCAAAATTGGAAAACTGAAAGAGATTTCTGGATTGAGTTTCAGCAGAAAATGGAAAAGCAAGATGAGTTGTTAAATTTGCAGAAAGAATATTTGGAGGCTCAGACAGAGGATATAAACGTTCAAGAAGAAAAGGTAAAAGTCTTGGAGAGGCAAAGAGAGTAAGATCAAAGAGACTTGAAGAAACTCAAGGCCTTATTAAAGAATCTCATTCTGAAGGAAAAGGAAGTCAAATGAACTCACTCTGATCTTTTGTTATAGTTGTCCTTCCTTGTAAAATTTTGTTCCCTCACCTCAAATGAAATGATTTTCTAGTTGGTTTGTATATTGTTATATACTAATGTTTCAGGTACTATACATTGTTTTTCATTCCCTTCAATTCTTTTTGAAAATCACAAAGGTGGAGAAGGAAAAAGATCTACTCCTAAGGAAGAGAAAGGGAAAATTTTTTAAGAGAAATATCATTAATTAAAGAAAGAGTTTCCCACTATGAAGTTTTCACTCTTATATTATTGAAAACTATACTTCGGAAACTCAGAATACAATCCTTATAGTTTCAATGCCTAAGGGGGAGTGAGTTGTATTCATTTCTATCCCTGAACAAAGGGAGTTAAGTTTTATTTTCAAAGTCTAATAAATTTTTTCAAGATCCTTATATGCTTTCTCATAAGGATGTTTGTGCTTTCCAAAAAGGGGGATATTTTTGAGTCAATAATGTTTTCCTTATGACTTCTCCATTCCTTATTATTTTGAAAATCACAAACACCTTATACTTAAGAAAATATTATTTTTACCCTCATAAGGAAAGTTTACTTCTTTAAGGAAATTTACCTTAACCTATATTTTCTTATACATAGTAATATTATTAATAAATCCAAAAATTGGATTCATAATTAAATATCTGGAGTCATATAATGAAATGATTTGGAGCATTCTGTTTTTAGGATCTGAATTCTGGATGTGATCTGTAATGTTGTTATAATCCGAATTCTGGACTCTGAACTCTGAAGATTTTTGACTCCGAACTCTGAAGAAGTTCGACTCCGAACTCTGAAGTATTTCGACTCCGAACTCTTAAGTAGTTCAACTCCGAACTCTTAAGAAGTTCGACTCCGAACTCTTATGCAGTTCGACTCTGAACACTTTAGTAGTTCGACTCCGAACTCTGAAGAAGTTCGACTCCGAACTTTTAAGCAGTTCGACTCCGAAGTTCGACACCGAAATCTTAAGAAGTTTGACTCTGAACTGTTAAGCAGTTCGACTCTGAACTCTTAAGAAGTTGGACTCCGAACTTTTAAGTAGTTCGACTCCGAACTCTTAAGAAGTTCGACTCCGAACTCTATAGGTTCAGAATCCGATCTCTGGTGAAACCAGACTCCGAATTCCTATAAAACAGAATCTGAACATTTCTTAACATAGACTCTAAACTTCTTTTTTGTTAGACTCTGAACTTGTTATTTTACATACACTCCGAACTATTGATTATATTTCACTCACATATGCTTTATTTCAAAACAATGTCGTGCATTCAGTTTTACATGGTTTGTTCTAAAACGATTTCATCCTTTCTGTTTCTAATTAACCATTGGTTGAGTTACACCTGTACAGTTCCCTCTGAGTTTCATGGAAAATATGACCGTTGGAGGAGGGAGCTGACCGTTGGAAATTTTCCTATAAATAGGAACTCATTTAAAAGAGCTTATACACAACAAAAACAAAAACATAGAAGTTGATTGATCTAGAGACCACACGCTGCTAAGGTGACTTCTATAAAGATAATGTTTTTCATTCCTTCTGCGTACTAAACCACTCGTTTAGTTTTTTCTTCATGCGACTCCGAATATTGGTGAATATATTCGAGGACTTCGAGGGATAGGAAGACAGAGGTGCCGACTACCATGAAGTTCGAGGGCTTCCTTGCTGAGGAAGAAAGAGGTTTCAGACTACCTTGAAGTTGAGGGCTTGTGGGGATAGCAAGACAGAGACTTCGATATTTGTATCGAGGGCTTACCCTGGTGCGGGTAAGACAGAATTGCTTGAAAGTATAAATCAAGGGACCTTTATCCATGGTTTTTGGATACCCTTCTCTTTGGGTTAAAAGACTTATATCTTGTTACTTGTAGTTTTACTACTTGTTTGTTTCTAATGCATTTTGTATTATAAGGAATGTATAACTTTCTTATACTTCCTTACTTGTACTCTGTTTCATTTAGATTCTATATTCTTTAAGGTAGAATCTCATATTGTAAACTTTTGTTAAGTTTAAATTTCTGGAACCATATTTTCGGAACCTACTTTCAAAATCTCTTTCCAGTTTTAAGAACGTTTATAGGACTTGATGTTTAAAATTCATTCCTTATTCCAAGTTTTCATTTGGTGTTAGAGGTATTGTGAATTTCCTTCTTTTAACATTGTTAAACATAGACCTTTCCTTTTCTTAAGGAAAACATAGTTATTCGTGACTAACTTTAAAAGTTCCAAAGGAATTTTTAAAGTGTACAATTCACCGCCCCCACCCCCCTCTTGAATATTGAGCATCTACATCATTATTTCGATCCTACAACTTTTATGAACAACCATACGTTCTTAGAATAGTATTTTTGAAATTCCTTTTGTTGGAAAGCTTATAGAAGTATGGATCTTTCATCATATGTTTGAAATTTGAAGAGAAAAAGTATAGATGGCCAACCCTAAGTTTCCAACCCAACGTTATCAACCCTACGTTGACAACCTTATGTTTGAAGGCTACGTCATCAAAACTACGTTTATGATCTAGGTTACGTTCAAAGCATGAATACTGTACAACTCAACCTTAAATTTGGTGTCAGAGAGTTTAAAGATGATATTGTTATGCAACGGTCAGCAAGCTGATTATTAGGTGGATTTCAAGCAAGATTTAAAGATGATTTTAAAGTGTGACTTTTACTGATTCAAATCTGTTTTATCAATGGTTTAAGGATCAAATTAAAAGAATATTTTTATGTTGAGTCATCAGGGATGTTTCAACTACTCTATAAATTCAAATTTTTGAATATCGTGAATCAAAAGGAGACTTTTGTGGATATTTATTTGCAAGAGAAGTGATCATCATTATTATGAGCTTTTTTGAATAGAAAACGAGAAGAGAAGGTTTGTAAAAAATCCATCATTCATAAAAAGGAAGACAAACAGAGATTATAGAAAATATAGAGCTGCTGATTCAAAGGAGCGACAAATATCTAGTTATTGAAGAAGAAGAACCACGATAGATGATTTTGTTGTTCTACATCAAATATCTACTGTGAATCTGCAACTGATGAAGTCATTAATAATATTACAATATTAACTACACCACGATCGACTCAAAATGACTCTTTGGTGAAGATCATTATTTCTAAGGGTGACAATCCATATGCTGTCAATTTCATGATGTTGCAGTTGTAACGAACATCTGGATAGTATTTTCAATGAAAAAAATCAATCTTTTCTATTATTGAGTGGCCGGCTTCTCATACTAAGCTGTGTAGGTTCTATAAGTGAACCAGAAGGATTTTTTTAACCTTAGATTGTAAAGGTGACAACAGCCTATACTCAGTTGTTGAAAGGTCTATTGAAACGATGACCAGATAGTGAAAATCACTAAGCTTGTGGAGTAGAGCGTTGGTGGAGTGGACTAGGGGACTTCTATTCCCTGAACCACTATACATCATGTGTCTCTACACTACATATTTCTGTTTCATTAATTCATCTTATTAATGTTAAATGGAAGACTACAATCTTGCAAAGATTTATAAAACAACAAAATTCACCTTCCACTTGCATATGTTCAGTATAATCCGATCCAACTGAATCTTCTATATAGAGGTAATTATATAAATACCTAGTAAAACACCTTTAATGTTGAATGTATACTTGTAAGGAAACAAAAATAATATAAATATGGTTTAATAATGATACAGTCAAATATAATATCCCAACACAAACCCAGAGTTATATTAATCTATAAATAGTGGATCAATATGGTGAGTACATGTAATACACATCAATTCCTCACCACCTATAGTAGTATTCTAGAATAATCCATCTAAGAGAATCTGAACATAGAAATCAGAATGCATACAATGTGCATCATTAACACTAATGGAAGGAGATTTACAAAATATATGCTTTGAGTAGAGAAAAATATATATATATTTATATATATATGATCAGTCAAAAGAATCCCATATAAGAGTCTAAGGGGATATCTGTATCATAGATCAGCCTAGGAAGAAGAGCATCCAACTATTCCAATATTCCGTTAATGATTCCCAACATCTTACGCATCTGTCCATATGTAACTGCTCGTGTCCTTCCATTCCATTTCAAAATTCCACATTTTCCAGGGGGCACAATGTCGAATTAGAGGACATGTGCCCTATTATGTCATTGGGGGATCCACAATGTATGTATCCATAGTATACCAACACCCATTCTAGTGGAGTTTCAACTATAGTGTCTTGAAGACATACAGCATGTGATTATAGGGGGTTCTATATGGTATGGTAGGGGACCCAGGTGCATACTGATGGGGGGGGGGGGGGCGCAAAAATAAGGGTTAAAGACCCACATGATAGTGAAAAATGGGGTTCCGCTATATCTATCAAGGAATGTTTCTCTAACTGATAGGGAGTTGGACAATAAAGTAGATGAATCATGCCCTGGTACCATTTGGAGGGTTCCACTCTAGTCCTCGAGAACCTATGATATAGTACATTAGAGGGGTTCAACATTGAATGAAGATATAGATGAATGGTGTAGATGATAATGGGGGATTTTCTATAGTTATCAAGGACTCAACTACCCAGCTCTACTAGAGTGTAAAACTCAATAGTCTCTGGTGATTATACATGATTACTGCCATCATCAGGCATAACATCCATAGGCTATGCTCCTAAAACATGTCACATAATATCTCAAAATCCACAACAGATGGAACCATCATGTTATAAACATAAAAAACATTGGATATGCCACTCACATTTCAAAATAAAAGTTCAAATAAAAAAGATATGGAATCATTAAGTTTCATAAAAAGTGGTCAAGGGGTACATTATGTCTGAGTGGACCTACATAGTGTGTGGTCCAACTCCAATACCTGGATGTGTCCCTCATTCGAAAATGGATCCAATCCCATGAAAAATTACATACCATGTAGGTGGAATAAAATGGAGTTTGTAGACTATTCAGGACAAGGTCATGTTCTTATGGTCGGGTCCATGTACTGAAACCTATGTCCTTGTACTCAGGTACAAGACAATACACTTAGCATTGAAATTCCAAACCACATCCCAAAAATGTTATCCATCACCCAAGTTGTCCATATAAGGATTGGGTATACAACATGTATGTGGGATACAAACTGTGTCATCCATATGTTTTCCCAAAATCCTAGCTTCACTGCTGGGGAGGGGGACTACAAGCTGTGTGTTCATCCTTATACATGGAATGCTATTGGGGGTTTTCCTAGTTTTCTCTGATGAAATATTTACACATTAATATAGACTCATTCCTTAAGAATCAGCCCAATATCCACCCAAAACATGTAGTTATGGCCATAGAATACTGATTCTGGAAACCACTTTGCAGAAATCAGGTAAACTTATTCATCAGAGATGATTACATACATCCTTCACACCACTGCACCTTGAACTACCTTGGATTTTTACTCCTATCATCAAAATGATTTCACATGCCTCGTTGAAATCCCATATCTAGAAATAATTCATCAATATGTTCTATGTTTATCAACTTGTCACGGTTATAGGGGTCAGATCAACCTTGGTACCACCCAAAAATGTTGAACATGGATAATGGTGTCCGACCCTGTGACTAATGTAATGAATATTTTGGATAAAAGAGTAGTTGAAAATATTTAATCATCGTTTTATAGGAATTTATGGAAATCAATAATGAATGGTGATACCTAGTTATAGAACATTGAATAAATCAAATTAAATATAGTGTGGCAGGGAATGATTTGGCCATAATTGGTGGAGATCTAAGAACAAGGATGGATCTAATCAATCAATTTAATAAAAGGGAATAAAAAAATAAATTGATGGGTACTACATGGATTTTTAATGGTTCATCATGGAAGAAAATACTTAAAAATTATGCATAGGGATTGTTTCATTTGTTCTGTCCAGATCCGATCTGATCTAGAATTTCATCATCATCCAATGTGATCCACTAACTGAAGGGTGAAGGAGAGCATCTTTGACTATTTCAGTATTATGAGACTACCTCTAGAAAATTAACTCAGGTAGTATTCTTATATAATATTTCTATAAATAAAAATTAATTAATTAATTGATTTAATAATTAATTATCACATTGAACGTATCGTTAATGATCAAGGATTTTGAACACTATGTGCTGACCCATTTTAGGTAACTCCTATTGTAAACACCATGTTACAGAGAAAACATTGGTCTAACATTACTAATCCACGATTCCATTTATTATTAGTCCCATTTTATTTAAAAATCTATGTTCATGAAATATAAAATATTATTTATAATAATATAAAATTAATTTTGGGCACACCGATCATCGGAATTTCATGTGGTCTCAGTTCCATGCTCTCAAAATATATGTTGAAATATTTCAATGTCCTATAATGAAAAAACCTTGTCTCTATTGTATTATCCATGAAAATATAATAAAAATATCATGGGTATCTAATGATAATATATTTGATAACTCTATGAATAAATATTGATAAAATTTCAGGGATATTATTAATTAGAAATAACATCATAAATGATAAAATTTTAAAAAGAAATGACAACCATATAAGTGATATGATCACAAAATTTGGGAAACATTGATTGAAAATAAAAATTGATGAGCATGTTTACATAGTTAAAATAAATTTATTTGTTTATCTATAGAGAAGGAATAACATTTTGAATATGGATAAATGATTTAGGGAAATAAAATGATAATGAATAGTATTTTCCTAAGATATCACATCGAAAAAATTTAAAATATAACATTAGTACAATATAATTATATATTTATATTATTATACTGTAGAATCATGAAAGTATCTATAATACCTTGATGTCCATATTATGATAAAAAAATGAAACACTAAACTATAGTGATATTTGTTACCTTAAAAAGTAAAATAATATTTCTAAACTAGGAAATCATGGTAAAGGATTACACATATAAATCATGAATAAATATAGAAAAATATTTTCGAACAAATAGATTATGACATTACTAAATGTGTTCCAAGATATTATTTTATGATAAAAATTTAAATAGGATTAAAAAATTCATTGTATATTTAATCAAGTTAAAATTCAATGAAAACATTTTTGTTAAAATTAAGGGGAATTCAGAAGTATTTCTCGGCTGTGATACCCTTTCTTGTTAACATTGAAGAAACTATGGAATTATCTTCTACTAAAATATGTTTTTTATTGTAATATCACTAAATAATTTCTATTGAAATATTATCAATGATTTTTTTTTGTTAAAATATATATCACTAAGGGATATTTTTTAATTTTTTATAATTATGTATATATTTATGTATTGAGAACAATGTAATAAAAGATGTTGTATAAAAATGTTATGAAATTCCCAATTTAATTCAATACATAATGATCAAAAATATAATTTTTTTTAAAACATTGTTATCCTTTTTATTAGATAATGATTTATTTTCTTGAGTAAAACTTAATCTATTCCCTCTTATTTATATAGAACTCAATAAAGAAAATAAATATTTAGAAAGAATGAAATTTAAATGTATCTCTTGATGAATGATAAAATAACAGATCATAGATATTGGATTATTAGTACCCATATAAGATAAAAAGTAATATCTAAAACAACTATAAGGTTGGTGGATTGGAAATATTTATATATGATTGTAAATTTATGATTAATTTTTATAAAAATTAATGATTCTTTTTTAAATAGTGATTTTGTTAATCAGAATGTTTTAACAATGAGTCATCATTATGAGTTTATAATTTATGTATGATTAATAATGTGTGGTTTTTAATATAATTTATTAGTGGGTATGTTTCTATCAGATATAGTAGAAAATTTATAAACATACAACTAATTTACAATAAGAATGAATAAAGATATGATACCACATAAGTAGAAAATTATTTGATAGTTCAAATTTTGGGATATATAAATAAAAATATATTGAATAATTTATTAAAAATAAAATATTTCTATACCATTTTGACAATAAATTGAAACAAATATCTTGAATATCTAATATTTTATGATGTAATATTGATAAATAAGTCCTAAATAAATAATATAAATAAAGATACTATATTTTAATAATGAGTTACAATGATGATTGTTAACTAATGAATATAAATATATCTATGAATAATAACATTATTCTATATTTTAATATGATTACATTTTGTTCGATTTTATTATTCTCCTTAACTATTATAATTAATTATTATATTATGTTATGAAATATGTAAAAATTAAAATAATCAGTATTATAGAAGGATAAAGGTGGCGCGTTCTAATAATAATTCTAGATAAACATATCGTAAAGTGGAAACTATTATTAGGATGAATTATCTTCATTTTAATGTATCTCTTATGAGAAATAAAAAACAAAAATGGTGTTTTTAATGATGAAATATGGAAGTAAGAAAAATCTAAAGAAAATTTTTGGATAATTAGTTTTTTTAAAATGAAATTATATAAGTAAATCATTTAAATAGTAAGAGACATTTGAAATAGTATATTATTGAGTAATTTATAAAATGCTTCAATATGAGTTATGGAAAAGAATAATACAATTATATAATTTTATATATCATTTTATTAAAATGTGTCAATGAAAATAAAAAGTATAAAATTTATATATTATTAAAATAAAAATATGTGACGAAATATTTCCAAGATATTTTAAAATTATCAGATCCATGGAAGGAAAATGTACAAGTAAAATACATTTTACCACCTACCCAACGTGAAAAGTGAAGTAATAGTATGTAGGTTAACCAAAGAAATTAAATATGTGTCAAATAAAATATAATTTCGAAAAATAAGATTTCAGATGGTGTATAAGAAATTTTTTTATCATGCATTGAACTCATTATTATGATTTTTTCAAATATAATATTCAAATATAGTCTATAGATAATGAGTAACATAAAATAATGAATAAAAATACATAAGATATTTTTGAATACCTAAAGAGTGTAATATATATGATATTAAAAACATATTCTAAATTAAGAAAAATTAAAATGACGAACTGATAAGGAAAAAATATGGACTATATACCTTTTATATAAGAATGTGGATGGTTTGAATGAATACAAATAATTTTAGTTTCGTAAATGTTTTAAAAAAAGTTGTTTTTTGGCAAATTTTATTAAAAAAAGACTAAATTTTGATAAAAAAATATTTTTAAAATTTTTTTCAGAATGGATTTAGGAATTTTTATATACTGAAATAATAAAAAAATATTTCTAATTAAATGATATTGTTACTGATGTCTTCCTAATTATGAAACCAATATATTACATGAAATAAGAAACATTTTCGTAAAATTTGTACCATGAAACTTATTTGAAAAATTTTTTATTTTAGGATGTCGGTTTTGTGAATAATCAACCAAGGAAATCAATATTTATCAAGTTTTGATTTACCTACACACATTTGAGTTACAACATATTCCAAAGACAAATGGATAACACTAATAGATCATTTTAACAAAAATAAAAAATTATAGACATCTATTATTAATATTAAAAAGAGAATGTATAATAATTGATAATAATATTCATATTTTTTAAAATAATTTAAAATATTTCAATTTTTATAATTTTAATAAATTATTTATTGAAAATAAAAAATATATAATACACAAAAATTAATAACAATATAAATGGTCTGACATTATCAATAAGTTGATTCATCCCCAATATATATAGTAATTCCATCCTATAGTCATCGACATCCTTCCAAGGAGTTTATATTTGAACTTAGATCTTGTACAATGATATTTACATGGATAAACATATGTATAGGTCCACCCATAAGGTGTATATATTTTGGGTGTATTAATATGATTTTGATTTAATTAATTACCAGAACACTCACTTTTGAGTATGAGAAGAGATAATTCATATTAAAGTATATAATACATGTTAAATGTGACAAAGAACACCATAATTTCATAGAGTAAAAAATTCAATCAGAATATATGAGATAAATATATATAGACTATGTATAATAACCTTTTCAAGGATATATATATACTCACACATTCACTATAATATCATGGAACAAATTTAATGATTTTAAACTCAAACATGGACTATTATCATCATCATCTTCATTTATTTATATTATTAAAAATAGACAAGTCACAATGACCATTGAGAATGCAATCTTGAAGGTCTATGGGGGTCTGAAATAGTGAAGGCTAAGGGAATTCCATCTAATCAAATTGATCCCATTGGGTTTCAAGGAATTCCAATTGTAAAGATATACTGTTTCTAAGACAGTAACATCAAGTGAAGCAAGATGATCCAAAATCGGATCCCCTCACGCCAAGTGTAATCAACATTGATATTATTGTTGACCAAGGCATTACACTTCCTCGTGATGTAGTTGATCGACCCTGGAATGTGGCCCCTACCATGCAAGTCATTGTGGGGGACTTTTGATTCCGTTTCAGCCTCCGGGAGAAGAAAATTCATTTGGGGAAACAAGGATAGACCTAATAGAAGAGATTTTGTCTCTTCCGGAAGTGAGGATCCTTGGACAAGGTGAGACGAGAATTCCAAAATGACAATGCCAGAGTGGTTGCGGACTACCCCGCACCCATAGAGGGCCCCCATAGAACAAGACCCATATGTGTTGAGTTTAAGGCCATGTATGTGGGTTTAAGTGGACCCAATGCCCAATGGTAGAGTGTGAACCAGGAAAGCCATCAAGGTAGTACTTTTGAAACTGGTGGACAGGGCGAGCCTCTCGCTAGTTTTTTCAAGATCCTCTCCAGATCAATACCCATATTCATCATTCTCAAAATGAGGGGATGGCCAGTAGAAAGAGACACTTCATGAATGGCTATATTGAGGGCCTACAAAATAATTATCTTATGAGTTATTATCTAAATGTTATAATCAATGAACATATACTAGTTCCTCCCATGGGATTTTAGTCAAACTCTTTTTCAGCTAAATATAAAATAGTTATTTTTTTATGCTCCCACTAGTGGGTCTCACAATTTTCATAACTTGTAGTTCATAAATTTAACATATAAATTTTATATCCTATGTAAAAACCAATACATCATGATGATTTCCAAAGATAAAACTATTTTTATATGAAGAGTAATGTAGTTTTTCCATATTTTTCCACCAAAATTAGAAATACTAAATTATCCTATATAAAAATTACCATAAAAAATCAAAAAAAATCTTCAAACCAATAAATTGAATCCCATGAAAACCCACATAGAAAAACTTCCACCCAATTATTTTAATCGTAGTCCCAACATAATATAAATTTTACATTCTCATTTTTAAAAGAATATATACTTCCTAATAATGGTGTAAAAGTTTCAACACACAGTATATAAATTCTCAATATGCTATAGCTTATATAATTAAAGTTTTAACTCACATAAACCCATGAAATAAAACATATATAATTTTAGGGAATAATGTTGTATTTTTTGTCAATAATGTGTCAAAATATGCATGGTCAGAGGTATTGATTAATGTGGTGATGATGATTGAAGTACTGATGCTTAAGTATCCCTCTTTGATGATGAGATCATGGATTGTACATGGACATGGTGAACAATAAGATGGGAATATCTCATTGTTATCAACCTGAATAAGTTGTTACAAAGCCACTCTTTCATGGAGAATCACTAGATATCAAATGACAATGGATGTCATACATGACCATTCTCAATAAAAAATCAGACGATTATTGAATTGATCCTAATTTCGAAGACTAGTTTCAATGAATGACACTTTGTTACATCATATAAATAAGATCCCCCTCCATGATTTTATTAAATAAGATGGGTGAAGTTATTTGGAATCCATAATCCAAAATGAATAGAATAAAGATGAATAAAGGTTGAAGGTGACATGGAGTTGTTCATGGCGTTTAGTATTCAAAGGTGGGTTTCAATTGCAATGGGTCCATGAATTTTATTCTCTTTTTTTGTGGGGCTCTCTAATAACATAATAGACCAACATCAAGATGGATGAGCCATATCGACCCAAGCACATGTGGTACTCAAGGTCAAACACACTTAGTGAACCAACCTTGGATTTCCCAATGTGGATTCATTTTGTTATAGGCCATGACCAGGACACGTATACGCCATTAGAGAGACCAGTGAAAATCCCGCACATATCTTGGATGCATAGCGCTCCCATAAGGGGGAAGAGATTTGGCCCAGAGTGTGCCGGGAGGGTGAACATGGTACGAGGAGGTACAATAGAGTGAGGAGTAATTCAGTGTTAGTGTGGAGAGTCATGGTAGATATACCAACCCATCTCCATGTCTCCACTTCTATGTGAGATAGATTTTAAAAAACACAAACACAATCGCGGCCATTCATCTAATCTCGCTGAGATCTCAGAAGCACTTCCCATTCCACGTCACGAGAGAAAATCCACACCGTCTGATGCATAATGTGTCTCACCATTTTAAACCAGTACCATATAATGCTCTCAAACCATGTCGTCTTCATCCTTTGAATATCCCGAAACCACCATTCGCCAGAGATGACATCTCACCTCCTTGATCAAACATCGACCACCATTTTCTATCAAACCTCATTCACTATGATCTTCTTGGAAGTCACGAACACTGACTAAAAATTATTCTTTATCGAATTATCAAATCACTTTGCAAGGAAAGTGAGATTCCCCAAAGTCCAGCAAAATAACCAAATAGAAAACAGATAATTACCAAGAAAATAAAAGTTCTTCCCCTCCCAAGAACATTCATCGTGTTAAGATCCTCCACCAAAGAATGAGCACTCAGACAGTCTCATGAAAAGATGTGCATGCACAAAATTGATGGCCAGGCCATACCCTCTCATAATCCAAGTTCCATGCCAATGTGGAGACCTCATGATCTAACCCCCATCTGAAGAAGAACAGATAAACGATGGAAACAAACCCCAAAATCACCTTGAGACCCACTGACTGAAAAAAAATATTATAAATCCATCACTAAATAAAAGTGAAGACCAAGCATTAATCAGAAATATAGAATAGAACCATTGAAATAAAATTTAAACCTTCCAGATTCCAAAACCCTAAACAACTTCCATGAAAAAAATTTCACCTGAGTGAGAGGCTCTTCACTTACCAAAACTTCAACAGTAGTAGAAAGCTTATCCCATACCTGTATATATTCTTCAAACTTTAAAAACCCCTGATTGAACCCCTAAACCAGAATCGAGTCCTGTTTGTCAACCCAAGAATATTGTTCCTCATTAAGGTTCACTCCAATATTCTGGCCCGTCATCTTGGATGATTCCTCTTCAGATGCATTGAGATACGACACATTCTCTCGAACCTCATCTCCCAAACTCATATTAAACCCGAGGATTCGGGTCGATCTGCATGTTCTACTTGGCATAAGGCCTCACTGGCCTCCCTCACATCCAATATTTTTTGCAGACCTTGTCATCAAATGACGTGGAAAGGAGGAGTAGTCCATTCCAGGGTTCCTCCTTCTGGTACACATGTAACTCCTCAGACATAATTCTACAGGAGAGATACTCTTACTCTCTCCCATGCAGTTCTCTACTCATCCCCGATTTGAAATTTCTGATTCACCGTGGTCATTGTTTTGTCCTTCCAATGAGATGCCATCAAATTGGTTTCCCACCTGTATGAAATACTCTACCCCCCTGACCCCTTTTTGATAGGTATCATCACCAACCAGCTCAATCACTGATATTACCGCACTATTTGGATGGGCCACATCCATATCCAGCCCCTGCCTTCCCTTCCTAAGGTCTTCCTGATCGGGGCCATCCACCCCCATAGAAACCTCATCCGCATAAACATCCAGTTGCTCTGGAACATGAGAACTCCCAGACACCCCAATCCCCGCATGAGATGAAGTCCGGTGAGCCATATCCTCCTCCCTCCCAGCGACCATGAGTAACAAATTATTGTTATAGGATGGACCGACCAGATCCTGGATCACCCTATTAAAACCCTTTTTCCTCTCTTGGATTCACAAGAATCTTCAAGGCTTCCTTCACTGGTGAACATACTCAGGGATTTTTATCAGGTTCAAACTCCCTTGGCCCATCGCACACCATTGGTGGTCTGACCAAGCCACCTTGTCTGTACGTCAACCCAGAGAGTTCTAGATCGCCCTTAGGAAGAATCTGAGCTTCACTGCCACCGTTATAACTCGACTTCAAGGAATTCCTCTTAGAATTCCTATGGAAATCCTCCATATAGTGTCCCATCCTCTTACATTCAGAGAAGTAATTAGTCTAAGATTCATAAATCACACGTTGTTTGCAGGGGTATTCTTCGCCCACAGTGATCCACACATGGTCGAATGGAACCCTTGACACATCCATTTCAACAGAGATTCTTGGGTTCACTGGAAGAAAAATGGCCACCTTGTGGTTATCCGAACACATGTATCTACCTATTAAATTTCCTAACATACGGAGAATGGATGGATTTTGGAATGGTAGAGGAAGGTTAGGAAAACTTACCCAAGTTTCCATTGAAGGAGGATCGTGTTTCATATGCAAGTCGAAGGACCACCAAAGTAGAAAAAATCTGAATCCATTGAATCTTCATAGATCACTTGACCAGGCTAAGATGAGGTCGGCCTCCAAGGCAAAACAAACCATAATATGATGATTATCAAGGAGACCTACTGTCACCCTCTCTTGCAAAATCCAATATTCGAAGACGTTCCTATCCAAAGAATCTACAGAGGGCCGTCGCTAGAAAAACCTCACAATCATAGTTTTCTACAGAAGGTCTAAAGACTTAAAGAATTATGATGATGATAGAGAAATGTTCGGGGAATCATCAGGAAAATCCGCGACTTTCGAACCGAGCAGGACTTGAGGAAAAGTCAGCATCAAATCGGGGTTAGAGAACAGGACAAAAGGAGGAGAAGAGGACCCGAAGGTGTTCAATAAGGGAAAAAATCTTGAACTATCCTTACTAATAATAATAACACAACATATTTTGTGTGAACAAAAACCATAAACACGTGATAGGTTTCTCAGACACTCACCACTATTTTTGGATGAAGATCCAACGAACACAAAATAGTTATATACACACCCTTTTTATTCTCTACAAAGAAAGGAACCCCAAACCTACTTGGTTCTGTGGAGATGATCCATGTGAACTCTGTGTATGAAGAAGAAGAGCTCGTGCTCCCCATTTTTCATGAAGAATAAGAATCAGAGCCATTAAATTTCATGAATATAAAATATCACCCCTATGGTCATCACGTTATAATATACAGTATTCATGGGACCATATTTAGTGAAAAGGGATGTTTTCATGGATAAGGGCAGTGTGTGCACACATGTGAATAAATAAGAAGAAATAAGTGAACAAGGGATGTATTTATATGCATGCATATACATGAATTTAGATAACCAAGTGTGAATGAGAAAATCTACATCGTAGACTACCCCAATTTGAGTCGGAAGAAAAGAAATTCTCAACACATGTAAAACGAACCCAAATTAAAAGGAAAGACTATTTATAAATAACAAAAAGTAAATAAAATAAAGAGAATAGAATAATAGAATGTTTGAATTATCTATTATTGATACCAATATGGGTTTTCACATGAGAAGAATTTAAGTGAACCGTGCATGGAGAAAACATTGTAAACCTATTCTATTGATACAAGAAAACTATGTCTATTTTGGTTTACAAGCTATATATTATATATCCATGAAGCCATGCATAATATCATGCACAAGTGAAAATAATTGAGTTTCCCAAAACAAGAGTTTCTGTATTCCATGAAATCTATGACTGAAGTGTATTTGTACTAAAACTGAATCCAGATAGAATTAAAATAAAATCTTGTATCTGAGTTGAGATAATTTGAGGATTCATGAAGAGAGACGTGGTTGATATTGTAAAAGATCATTCTTGCATATTATATTATTGAAGAAGTTGTGTGCCCCAATTGAACACATCTGATTAATGTCAGTTCATAATCATAAGAAGAACTAATTTCTTGAGCATTGTTTCACTAAGGAAGTTGACCAATACTAGTGATTAGTATCATTGAGCTATTTCAACATACATTACCTAAGGCCATTTAAGATTCATGAAGAGGTACATGAGCATGTGTGATTCATGAATCGCATGGGGAAAGACCATCAGATCAGCTACAGTGAATCAAGGTGAAAAAAGAAGTATGTTGCTCATGTGACTAGATAGTTAGAAGAACCCTGTGAGATTCAGGGAGGAGAAGATGTATTTAATAGCAATTTGGAGTTGTCTAGTGGGACTCTGATAACACTATATGATGTTGTATAAATAACCTCATATAGGACTCATGAGAGATACTGTGGGAGTATGTATCAACCATTGTAATCGATGACAATATTATTGTGGAGAATTTTTTTTTGGTGGAATAACCAACACAACAAGGTGTAGGTCGCTAAACTGAACCTTATAAATCCATGTGATCGGTTACTTTATATTAACTGCATAATTTTAGGTAAGGATGAGTGACACAAGAAGAATAAATCAAGGATTTAGTTGGACATAGAGGTTTAATTGAATATGATAATTTTTTTAAAATGATTAAAGTGATCACTGATTCACCTTATTCCCCTCTCAATGATTCCACACTAATTCAATTGGTATCAGAGATAAGGTCACCCATAAAAGATCCCATGGAGGCTTTATAAATTAAATATTTACAAAAATGAGTGAGAAACCTCAAATTAAGATTTCTTCCAAGACTCAAAAAATAAAAATAATAAATAGGTAAAGAAACAATAGAATAATTTTACTGCTAATGTGGATAAATCATCCACTGAAGGTAATATAGAAGATACACCATGTCATAAATATTTTTATGACTCTTATGATGAATCATGATCAAGCTGTGATGTTGATTGATAAATTATTAATCTTTAGTCTGCACTGAAAGATCATCTGAATAAAATTCCCAAAGAAGTTCCAAGACATATTGCTGCAAACATTTGTTCTCATCATGATGAAAAATTACAGCTGTAAGAAGAAGTTGATTCCATAGAATTGACATTGTCTAATAGGTTTGGAATATCCCACACTCTCAAAAAACAAGTGAAGTAATAGAATAAGTTATTTTTATTTGAAATAAACAACAAGCCTATGTTACAGTTGAATTTAAAGTAAGTATTTGTGATAAATAATTAATTGAGATTTATTTTTAGAATATTTCCATGCATTTTAAATGTTTAACAATGTTGCTGCGAGTTTCAATGTTTCTCAACTAGAGGAAAATGCTAACAAGGTAAATGATCATGACATATATTTTCAAGAATTAAGGAATATTCATGAAGAACAAATGATAATTCATAATGAGAATTGGGAATGTAAGTTGATATCCGTTGAGGAGAAGAACTCATGTAACATGAAGTGTTTAATGATGTCTGTGATATTGGAGAATTAGAAATCCCCCCCCCCCAAGTTGGAACATCCCAAACAACTGGAAGAAGAAATGTTTACACTCAATCATTAATTGAGGACTATGATTCAAAATTGATTGATAGATCATCCATTCATTCAATGGAAATATCATCTACAAAAAAGGTGTTATCCATACCAACTTTCACTCATGTTTCTAAATGTTTTTAAAAAAATTGAAGGTTGGAAGAAGAATTAAAAACATGTATGGATGAGTAAAGGTGATGAGAAACCTATAACCATGACCTGAGTGGATAAGAATAAGAATTTGGGAGATGGTTCCCCATATAAGGCACAATAATTAAAGAAGAAGACCTAACTATCTCATACAAAATATATCATGAAGTCATGGTTTGTGAGTCAATGTTGGTGTTACAACAAGTTTGGGAATTATGCATTATATTGTTGGTAAAATCCTCAAAATGAAAAATCGAAAAGGATTTTCATCTCTAGTGAGAGGAGGATAGAGAGGAAGGGGAAAAATCCACAGATCCAAAGGCATCTGTATACTATAAATGGATTTGGAATGCCTGATAATGACTATTATTTGTGAAATGTAAATGGTCACAAGGTTTGTATATCTCCAACTCAACATGTATCTAAAGATGATGAGAATATAAGATCACATAAGCTGGCTAAGAAATAAGTAGCATCCTAGGGATGTAGATAGAAGAATAGTCTGACAAAAAATGCTCCCAAAAATATTTCAAGGAGGAAAGGTGAGAAGACCTTTGATTCAAAATCCAAGAAGTGTAAGGGGTATGGATCCAAAATCACTACCCAAAAATGATGCTCCCACTATGGGAAAATATTCCATACCCTGTATCACTACAAACAATGAATGGAATAATTTTCATTTCACACTAATAAATGAATTTTGATTTGTAAAAAATAAGTTATAAATATTAAATATCATAGATTCTCCTAACAACTTTTCATGGGCCTTAAAATATATCAATGGGGAACCAAAATTTGGTATCATAACCTCAACATTGTCCCAATGATCTATTTTTTCATGTTTTATTAATGGAACAATATATATTTATCTATTGTGATGATATTCTAACACTCAATGAAAATAATTTTACATATTGAATGATTGTATTCTATTTATACACATAATATTAAATTTTATGTTGTAGAAGTTATTTATATGGGTTTTAGATTATCGTATAAAGTTATTTATTTTTAAAAGTATGATATTAAAAATATTTATGAAAACATATTTTGAATAAATAAATAATTATAGTACAAATTATTAAAAAATATAAATAATGTAAAAGAAAAAAATGATTAAAAAACATTTGGAAAAGTGTTTATATTATTTGTGGAGATGATAATAATGTAAATGTGGAAAACTTATATCTTGTTATATTTCAATTTTAATATTTAGAGATGATTTATAAAGATTATATTGTAGAGTTATTTACAAAAGTAAACATAAATATGAGTAATAAGCATGTATATTAGAAAAATATTTAAAATCCCTTTATTGTGAATTTTTTTTGACAATTGTTTAGGTCAAAATTGATAAAAACCTAAATACATTGGAATGTTAAAATATTGAAATCATAATTATAATTAACTTTATATGATTTTAGATTCATGTAAAATAGGATGATTATATTCCTGAAAATAATAAATCTAATAGTGATAAAGATATTTTATTTAATGATTTTAACATGATAAAATTGAATGAAGTTATCAGATTTACCCTTTATTAATTTATTGAGGAATGTGTAGTTTCATGATATAATTAAAATACACCCATATTCTTGAATAACATTTGAAGAGTAAAAAATAGAAGTATATGATAGAATTTTCTTTAAAATATATTAAATATGTAATTATAGGATGTTTATTAATAAATGGTTTATCAAAAGAAATTGAGATAAATGATATTTATGATTCATATAATAATGTTTTAAAATAAATATAATGGGTGATTATAATAATAAGGGACACATTTTTCCCTAATGGAATGATAATATTATTTCAATAACTATGATAAGAAACACAATATGAAATGAATATGTCACTTTAGATAGTGAGTATAGTGTTAGAGATGATGAAATAATCATAAGATGAATGAAAAAAAACATCTTGCTCAAGAGAATAATTGATATATTTATTGGTAGGATTTTGATGATGATCATAATTATTATGAAATTAATTAGTTCAAAAATGATAAATTTGTGAGTAGAAAATTGTATGTGATGATGATCGAAATGATGATGTAACTTATACTAATAATAATGTTGATATAAGGAATTATTTATCTTATTAAGTGCATTTTAACTAACTAGATATATGTAATGTATATTCAAGAAATTTATTACTATATCAATTTGATTTAAAAAATGAAAAATGATCCTAATAAGGAAAAATAATATTAATTATAAAGAATCCACCAGGATTTCTATATATTACAAAACTCATAAACTAAAAATTATTAAAAAATTTCTAAAAATTGAAATGAAAAATCAGGTTTAATTATGGAATTTTTTTCCATCAAATTAGAGTTAGTTTTATAAAAAAACTAAAAAGGGATATATGTGTTAGAAAACTCAAAGTATGATTTTTTTTGGTGTATTTTAAAAATATATAATGTTTTTAAATCCCAAAAATCGAAGAAAAATATAATTACAAACCTAGGTTTTTTAATTTAATAAAATTAGAAAAATTTAATTAGTTCTTACTCATTTTAGTAAGAATATTGCAAAAATTAACTATGAATTATTCTATAATATATTTGGATTTCGGTTTAAGATTAGGATATCATTATCTTCTAATAAATAATAATAAATTCCATTATTTCTTTACTAAATTATAATTAGAATTTTAAATAAATATAAAATATTTTTTGATTTTTATTTTATCATGATTTATAAGATTGGATTAGATCATGAATAATGGATATAGATATTGTGATAATGAGATATTTGTTTATAATTAATGTAAACACCATTTTTTTCAATTATGTTATTTACTTAGTACAAATGTTTAGTGTTTTGTATTTCATGTTTTTAGTTCACATCATTGTTGAATATAGTGATGTGGGAATTTAACAATAATATTTTTTTATTATAACTCAATACATATATTAGATATAGTTTCAAAATTTTTAATGATAATAATTTCATTATAATGATATTCATTAGTATATTTTTTTAATGGAATATAGAGTTTGGATTAGATAAAATATAATCATTTTATTCATAAAATAATGATATCTATATATTTACATTAAATTAAAATTCCTCAAACATGGAGGCCATATGAATACATAAATATATATATCATGGCCCATTTTTTTTATTTGGCCTATCAAAAAAGACGCAATGATATTATTCATTTTTATGAATCATATAAAAAATATATAGTGATCTTATTCATTTTTTATTTTTCATAATGTAGACAAAAATGTTATGAAGATAGAAATAAAAAGAGGAAAAAACTACTATATGAGACAAAATATAGATATATTTTGTAGAAAATTTAATTATTATTTTTCTAAAATGAATGATCAAAACCATGAAATTTGATTGATGATGGAAATATAATCATTTTAATGATAATATAGAAAGAATGGATGTGTGAGAATTCTTGTTTTCTATTTTTATCTTTACCTGTACAGTTGATTGAAAGTGAGTCCTTATTTTGTAAGAGTTTTGTGAGTGATCGATGTTTGACTGGATATGAACAATGAGGGATTGTGTGTTTTCTATAATTATGGTACAAGAAGATCATTTAGTTATCGTTGGTAAAGTAGAACAACATTTTTTATGATCCTTAGACATATCCCAATACAGGTGAACAGTGTAAAATTTATTATGTCATTTTAGTTTATAAATTTCTTGTTTAGTGATAAATAAATTCGTGTTACTAATAATATAGGACCTATATAATTTTAGCGATCATTTTTAATTCACATTCCATGATTCAACATCCTATTCCCCACTTATTTGACAAATCTAGTGCTTTAGACCCAAATATAGTAATAAAAACCAATAGTATATTTTATTTAAAAATAATTTAAAAATTAAACAAAAATTTCCACAGACATGGACGTGGTAGATTTAGGTTTTATATGATTAGAAAAATATAGAAATTATATCAATGTTTTGAAAAAATTATGTAAAAATATTTATTTGAATTTACATACACTATATCCTTAGAGAAATAAAAAAATTGGAACTTCTAATGATCATGTGAATTTTTTTTCCCAAATATACGATGATCATAAAATTTCTTAGAAATGGGATTGAAAATAAGGATTTAAATAATTTTTAGATACAATTTTAAAAATATTTAGTTTTATATCAAAAATAAATCATTTTATAAATTCTTCTCCAAATTGTACTCTATATTTTTAAAAATATATCATTATAAATTCCTGTTCAAAACATTTAAATTTACATAATACTTTGAAAAAAAATTTATTTTTGAAAAACATAATTATATATGAAATATGATTATGGATTACATCTTAATGTTTTAAATCATTTGATTGAAAATAATAACAAGTTAAATAAATTATCCTTGAAAACACTTAATAAACCCTTTAGATCACTAGTTCTAACTACATTAGAAGAATGTCGCATTCAGGTAATTGGATCACCCACATTCCTCTTCATCAAAATTGATATTGATGTTCCAAGTATAATAAAACCATTTTTGTAGGAATTTATTTTCAACTTTTATTTTCACACAAACTCCCTTTCGAAAAATCCATAAATTATTTTTAAATTGAAATATCATGAGACAAAAATAAATTATTCAAAAAAATATTTTATAAAAATAGGATAAGGTATGGGATAAATCTATATTTTACAATTTATTATTATAGTAATATATATATAGGGAATAAAATATGGGAAATTCATTTTTATACGGAATTATTGAATGGTAAAGAAAATAATAAAGCATGTATATATCTAAATACCTGATCAATATACATATCTTTAAAAATAATTCCATACCTAAAATGATGAATTTAAATTTCACATGTATATTTCTAAATAAAATTATGTAAAATAATCCTTTTATAGAGAGTATTAAAATAACTCATTATTCCTTTGTAGAAAGATTTTGAAATTTAAATTTAAAGGGTAATTTTGAAAAATTAATTACCCATAAAAAAGGGATTTTTATAAAAAATGATATTGTTAAAAAAAGATTATTTTGATCAAGTCATCTCATTTCTTAATTTATAGAATAATATCACCTTATACGTGGGATATAAAAATGACTCTCTCTTTCTCTTTTAATCCTTTCCTCATATTTTTTTAACAAACATTTATCAGTAGTATTCAAATTTTGGGGACCTACTTATATATATAGTGATAATTAATTTTCAATAAATAATACAAATATATACTGACTCTAGCGTTTTATACTTACTATGATGTCTTAATTTTGATATAATATTTTTCTATTTTATATAAATTCTCGTACTAGAAATTATATGCGGTCCAGTGTGGATGCCTTGTGGTGAATGATAGGGACATGTTTTAATGTTGATAGTGGATATATATATTTTACTAATATCGAAGGAACATAAAAATCCCGATGAACATGGATAGTATGAACATAATATTGTTTATAATTGGTATTAAATTCTATTATTACAATTGTACTTATATATATATATATATATCTGTGTGTGTGTGTGTATTTAAAAAACATTTTTAAAAGTTCCATTGAAATTCATAATGATGTTTCCTAATCATGAAAATACATCAACCATTTTTTATAAATTATAATTAAAATCCAATACATGGTTTAATATGATTATATTAATGTCATTAATATTAGGGTTTTTTTTAAATTACTGTAATAGATCTTGCTAATTATTTAAAAAAATTGGATAATATTTATGTCAATGTAAAGGACTATGGATGAAGATTGAAATTTGAAATACTATCAATATCTTCATGAAAAGATCAATGTGTTTCAAATGGATCATTAAATCATTCATTGAACATGGTTGATGAGCCATTCAATGGAATTAGGAGGAATAAGTATAATAAAATTTCCTTGTGGTTCATTGGGTTGAGTGTGTGGTTGATGAATATCCAATAATTTATTGAGTGGCTTGGATGAAATCAATTAGATGGTCGTGATATAAACATAATTCTTTAATATGGTTCAATAATACCCAAGAATGAATATATGATAAACAAATTCCACTCATTTAGGAGAATCCATTTAAATATACCTCTCATATAATTATTATGTTCTAAGGAAGTGGGGGATCAACACCCTCATACACTCACACACTTTCCCCCATGCCTCTGTTCTACCAGAACGGTGACCCCAACAGCCAAACATGCTTTATGTGTGCATCATGTGCACGTTCATTAGAACCCTATTTAAAACCCTATTTACCTCTGTTGACAAGGATAGCCTCTCCCATGTAGTTTACCTTTTTGGTCCCACATGTGTGGTTGAGGGGTCCTTGGTTAGATGTGGGTTGGTCAGTGTTTTATATTAGTATATTTTTATTTACTATTGTTAATTAAAATGAAAACATTAACATTTTTTATATTGTCGAATTTATTTTCAAATTATATTTTTACCACTCTATAATGTAAAATATTACAACATGTTAACTATAAAGTATTAGTATTTATATTAAAAATATTGAGTTATTCAAAAATTACAAATATTATAAGAAAATTATTTCTGAAATATAAATTTTCCAAAATTTTCTTTTTAATATTGACTTGTATTTTTTTACTAAAATACCAAGAAATTTATGAAGTATGCAAAAAAGGACATGTTTTATGAAAATAAATCATATCTAATCTATATATCGAGGGAAAATATATTTTAGCTTGGTTAAATTATGATATTAATTTAAAAGAAATAAATATATTAAAATTATAATATATTTTTAGTAAAATATAATTTTAATTTTTCTATAAAAATATAAACCCTTTAAAATCAATACAAAAGTAATAATTTTATAATTTTAATATATTAGCATAATTTGTAGACAAAATAGAAATTTATTATATTACTCAATTTAATTTTTATGTCAAAAAAATTAGTTTATTTTAATTACAAAACAAAGCATAAAATTAACATATAATAAAAATATAAATATACTTAAAATTTCTGGGTTGTTACGTTCATGCCCCCTCCCACTCTTAAAGGAATTTTTCCCTCACAATTTGGTCATCGTAAATAATGAAATTCTATGCCATGTTTTTTAGAATTTATGAGAACATTGATCATTAAATTTCTATATAAATAGGATTCACATAGGATATAATTACACATATCAGGAAAATAAAAACTATATCCAAAATATTATCCTCAATCAAAAATGTTATATTCTCCAATGATTACTAAAATGTTCCTCTAATACCAAACGAGACAGCATACGACCTCCACTCATGGATCTGGTGCATAAATAAAGATCTAATATTATATAAATAGTATCTAAAAATATATTTATTTCAGTACACATCCAAGGTTCTATTCGGTTTAGGTCCAATAGGATTATGAAAAACAATATATTATGTCAATGTTTAATTAAAATTGTCTAGAAACATTTATTAAAATTCAATCGCACTAACTCTTTATTGAAACCAAACACCATTGAAACTTGTAACGGTCAAGTGGAAAACATTTCAAAATTTTTTGTGAGAAAAATATTACTAGTATGGGTTTTGAAACTAAGAGTAAAATTACTCCATAAATATTTTCAAAAAAACCATTGAAAATATTCTATTTTATAGAAAATTTAAAAACATTACAAATACATTTCAATAATTTAACTATCTGGTTATCAAAATATATTAACTAAAAGTATTGTTATAACTCATTAAAAATTTATGTTGATTTTGAAATTAATTTCATTTAAAAATTTAACAAACACTGTAATATATACAAGTAAGTCTCTTTAATGTTTTTAAAATATTCATTGAAAATTTTATCTCCTTAGGGAAAGATATTTCACATCAAAACCCTCTAAAAATCCATGAGTCCACTATAATTATCACAATTTATAAAATATCCCCTCGAGGTCATGGGATCAATCATCCTCCCTCATCATCACTTTCGAAACCCGCATTCATAATTTTACAAAAAATTGATATAGTTTTTTTCACAATTAATTACTACAAAAATATCTTTTTGAAAAGAAAATTAGTTTCAGGATAAATTTTTATTATAAAATATAAAATTTACCATAATATACTTTTATGAAAACAATATAATTTATACGAGTAAACATATTTTGATTTTCTTTTATACAAAAAATATTCTAAAGAATGAATTATAAAGGTAATTTTATTTCATAAAAATATATTTAATAATAATAAAAATAATTAATTTTGGCCATATCTATAGACAGTATTAATGTATATATGTTACAAACAAAACATCATGCACATAATGAAAATATCAAATTTTGATTGAAAATTTATAAATAAATTTCATTAAAAAACACTGTTTGAAAACAAATTAAAAATAACTCATATTTCTATTATAGAAGTGGTTTATAAAGAAAGATAAAATATATGTTTTGAAATATAAATCCCCCTTACCAAAAAATTCATTTATAAAATATAACCTTATTAAAAATAGATTTTTTATATAATCTAATTACTTGAATTTTCAGAAAATATCTTCTTATTCACTGGATATAAATATTAGTATACCTTTTCTTCACTCTTTCATTGTTTTTCCTCACCCATTTATAAATGATACTCATATAGAGGGATATTTAATATATTTCTATATACATAATTTATTTATAATAAATAATACAAAATATATATTCATTCTAGAGATTAACTATAATAATAATGTCTTAAGATTGATATAAGATTTATCGGTTTCATATAAAAATCCAAAATAGAAACCTTGTGGTGATATATCATGGCTTCCTAATGAAGAAATCTGAGGATTAGTTTTAATATTGTTATAAAAAAAATATATTTTTTCATAAGAATTGATGAAATTGAAAAAAAAATCGATGAACTGTAAGATTTACCACATACTATGGGTGATAATAGTATTAAATTTGTATATTTTTTTAATAGGTATAAATATACGAAATGATTAATATATTTTCATTATAATAGATTTTTTTCATTAATAGTATTATCAATTACCAAATAATACAAAAGAAATATTTCAACAAGTTGAATATTTTAACATAATTTATAGTCGAACATGAAATTGATTAGAGTTATAATTTTAATTTATATGTTAAATAAACCATTATATTTTTTTAATTTTAAAATTAACTATTAAATTAACATTTTTTTAAAAAATATATTTTAAATTTCAGTGATGTTAATGCTTCCCCTAGTATGGTGGAATCTGTTAGTGTGACTAACTAGTATTATTAGCGAATAATTTTCTTAGTTATATAAAATTTAATATTAAATAGATTTTTCAATGAATGTATATATTTTTAAAAAATTAATGGACTAATAAAAAATTTTACCTCAAATATTTATTATAAAAAATATCAAATTGTTGATGAAATTGATTAATACCATTTCCAATCACTTCAAACAAATGTTCTTAAGGATGTCCTTCAACTTATTTAGTTAAATATTGAACGTGGAGCATTCAAGAAATGTACCCTCAAGGAATTAGATGGTAACATCCAAGGAATCTATACTAAATGTGATTATTTATACAACACAATATACAATATTGTGATAACAAGTAAATTCGAAAAAAAAATATATGAATTATTTTTCTTGAAAATAATCAATATGATACAAATATGATTGATGACAATTTTCAATCGCATTATAATATGTATAAGGATTTATGGATGCATCCATCCAAATATATTTCAATAATTTATCATACACATTTTATTAAATAAGGCATGTGTGGACAAGGATAAACACTTAAATATTTTAGTATTATATATCACATAATCATTAGGTTCTCTCTTCACATTATTTTAGATTTTTTATATAATTGAGGAAAAGTAATCCTTGATAGTCAAGTTATATTAATTAAAAAGTATTTTTATTTCATATTATATGAGAACTAATAATGATGAATCTTTGTAAAGGGATAAATATAGGGAAGTGGGAATAAATTTGAGTATGAATCACACTATTGAAGGTGGTCTAGATGTCATTGAGTCAATATCATCTTGTTCCTAAATATTTTTATAAAAAAAATTATTGTAAAAATAAATCATTCAACAGCTTGTTTTTTATGTAGAATGGTTGGGTACCACGAATCTATGCATCATATAAAATTATGAAGAAAATTAAAAGATAATATAGTAATTATGAAATCCTATAAAAATATAAAAGGAAAATCCCCAATATAAAATTATTATTAAATAAATTTCCCTCATAATAATAGGATGGGTGAGAGGATTTAGAATATTTGGAAATTGTGTGTCAAAAATTTATAATTGAAAATTTTTTATTGTCTTCATTAACGAATAAAAAACTCTGGAATGTGACAAATGTAATGGATTTAAAATAAAAATTTTCATTGAAATGATATCTTTTTTTAAATGAAACACATTAGGAAATAAATTTTTCGTAGGAAAATATGAATGAAGATAATGATATTACACATGTATCAAAACATTATAAGTGACAATAGTAAGGGAAGAATGTTGTGATAAGAACTTATCTAAAATTCAAAAAACTATTTGGATAGAGATCTCTGATTTGTTTTTTGATATCATGATTAAAGTAGTGGATTCAAATTATATCATTTATTTATTATCCAATATATATAAATAAACTCATAAATATGCATAAGAGTTTGAAGTATAATTCATTGAAATATATGGAATTACTGAAGAGAATGTATAAATATAACTATTATAATGGCATTATAGGCACAACAGAGTGTATTCTAGTAGTTTGTGGGGGTGAATTAATGGTTACTAGGAAACACTAATTACTGATCTATTTTCATCTAATCATTGGTTTATATTTTTGGACTACCATTAAGATTATGATATGATGTTATATTGAGTGAAAAGGAATAAAATTACATAATATATTTTATATGGATCACACCCCCAATTTTTTTGGTGGTTAATATTATGTGTACAAAAGTCTTAATCATATAATTTATGTTCATATGATTTTATGAAAAATAATTAATAAAAAAGCAGGGATATGGCCAAAAATGTAATTAAAAGAAACAATTGTGAGTGATGATTATTTGATAAGTCTTCTCTAACCATCTATAGTATATATTGAATTTGGGTTATGTCAGATACTATATGTCACATATGTTCAATGTAAAAGATCCTAGTAGTGGGTTAATAGATATCTCATTATTTGAACTCCATTTATTCCCAGAAAACCTAAAATTTGGTACACATAATTTATTTATAATTATAAAAGAACTTAATTGTAAATGATTTCAAAGTTCCAATTTCCAAGGTGATGTCATCTTGATCCCAAAGCCTCACCCTTGTCTCCACATATCTATATATTTTCCTCTAGTATGTTTTGATATTATATCAACACATAATGATCTTCAATATGATTTTTATTATCTCTGTAGTAATTTTTAGTATATTATTTTATATCTTAGTTTCATTAAATCATGTTTAATATTTCTATTTAGCATGTCCTTATTGGCATACTTATGAAATATCTACAAACCTGGAGTGTTTTTATCTAAATAATGGAACACATAGGTTCTTTCTCTATGTAAGAGGATCCACCAAACCCCATTTGATGTGTGATACCCGTACTGCATATCAACTCTATCTTCATATTTTTAAAGTAAAATCTAACACACTAATAAATATTTCACTTTTAGAGTATCCATAGTCATTTACAACATTTTAAATGACCACATTGTGCCTCTTTATTGGCTATTATCTGTGCTCCCAGACATAAAAAATCCTCCTATTTGTATTTATCTCTATCAAGACCATGATTCCAAACATTCAAAACTAAATGAACAATTGAAATGGTTGTTACTTTTGGAGTCTTTAGAATCCATTTTAGAAATATCCAAACTCATTTTTTTACAGTAACTACATCGTATATAGTTTCTTCTTAATGTTTCTACAAATCGTCAACATTTAAACTATATCTAAGATTTCTTCTTGTCATCCATGATCATGTTGAAAATAAATATAATATGAATCCACCTTTATAACACATGGATTAATTTTATCAAGAAACATGTCATTGTATACCTTTAATGTGTGGGGGGGGGGGATGTAAATATCACACCATCTGATAAAACATTTTTTTTAGAGAAATCTTATAGTCACGGTAAAATCATGTCTATATGGACCATATATAAATTTAGCTAAAATAAAATCCATCCATTTCTTAATTCAACCAATAATGATACATAATTTATCACCACTCATAAACTACCCCATTTATCCAGGTCCAATTAGTTTTCTATTTTTTATATTCTAGAATTATGAATATCAACACATGAATTTTCCTCCAAACACAATGTATCATATTAGAAGGTCTCTTTTATCATGGAAAAAATCTCACCACATCTCCATACCCCCCTAACATCACATTACACACACAACATCTGATGTATACTTGACATTTTTAAAAAAATGGAAAGTATAAAAAGATGTAAAATAAATAATAAAATATACATGGATTTGGGGGAGAAAATTCAACCCAAAAAATAATTCATTAATTATAGGAATAATTTATTATGGTAACTATTATTATAAATGTAGCATTAACCATGACGGAAACATTTATCAAAAAAATATCTCCAGGTTTCACCACTTCCTTCAATAAGTGGTACTTGATGTTAATATAAATTAAAATACAATGTGACTAAATCAACTGGAATATAAGTAGAAAGATTAAATGGGTTTATTTTTTGAAAACATGATAACAAATATTAATGTAAATATATGTTAATATTACATGATTCAGAGGATTCTAATTCTTGAAGATATTGATATATGTAAGATATAACATGAAAGAATCTATATGCCAAAGTAATTGTTATTCTAAAACCTTTCATATCTTGGTAATGAAAAATGAGATGATGTTTTTTTGAATTATAATTTAAATAGATTAATTAGGTTATTATATAAATAAATTTATTGGAGTTGTAATATTATTATCATTGAATGAAACGTCTTTTTTAAGAATAAGGTAGAAAATTATACAATATAAATTTATATAATCCACGAAATTGTGGTGATTGAGGAATAATATAGCTACTAGATGGAAGAAAAAAATGTATAGAATACTATGAATACATCCCTATGTTATTTTTAATTACGACAACTACATATAGTATTGAACCACTCATAGATGATTCCTAGAGATGATTTAATGGGAGATGAAATTTGTTAGTCAATGAAGATTCTTGAAAATACACAACATTCAGTATTAATATATTTTATGAAATTATAATAGAATTTGTAGAGATTAGAAAAACTTCTAGGGGTTTTAAAATTCATTTTGAGTATTTTTCGGTTTTTTTGGAGTGATTTTAAGAATTCATGAGGCTATTTGTAAATTATTAACCCTACTGATTTTTTTCATAAATCCACTAGGTCATTTATGTGTATGCACATCTTTATACAATAAAAATAGAAAACTTTTGAACTATATGTGTATATTATATATTCACCAATGTTAAAGGAAAATATTTTTATTACAGATTTTTCATATATTAGTAAGATACTTTCGGTGACATAAATAATTTTTTGGAGATAAATATTTTTTTGGTAGTTTCTATGAAACTTTTTAGGATTAAAATTTAATGTGGGAATAAAATCATACCTTATTTATAAGTAATTATAAATAATAATTTATAAACAGTATGATTTATAGTAAATTATTTCTCCTACAATAGTTCTAACAGTTTCGGAAATACGATGATCATAGAGTTCTAGAACAAAGAACCAAAACATAAACTAATTTTTTTATGTTATTTATCCATGAGTTAAACATCACCAATTGATGAGTATTTTGGGATTAAAATGATTAAATTTTAATATTACCATTGTACATTGTATAAGTGGATCATGAAATGAATAAGTATTTGACTGAGATACCAGTTGATGTTATATTTTGTGAATTGATATACATATATGCCATGGAGAAGAAGTCAACTTCATAGTGAATATTAATACTAAGATGATGAGGTCCATATTATGGATGGAGGGATTTAATTTGATATATATATATATATATGATAAATGATGAAGCTCATTTTTGAAGTTATATAGGCCCCAGTGGCTTGAAAATGATTTACATGAATACATTTATTTCATGGTATGGGTTACCACATAGGGATGTTATTCATAAAAAATTTCAAATATTCAAGGCCTTTGGTTCTTAAAAAATATTTTAAGAAAAAGTGTCATGATTCTCTTGGAAAATTAAATTGAGATATATTAAGGATAACTGAGAACAAAAATATAGATAAATTATTGACCCTAATAGATATATTGATTACGCTTCTAAAAATGTATTGATATTTCCTAATTCAAATATTGAAGCTATATTCTTCTTACTTTGAAAATAAATGGGAGAAGAATGAATATATGATTTAGCAAATATTATATTTCATTATCATGGGAATACTCTATGTGTACTGATGAAAATAAAGCTAAGAATAAAATGGTTATCAATTTTGAATAAAGAGAATAAGTAGTAGTACATTTGAAGATTTATTATCTGGTATTAAAAATTCCATGAAGTAAAATTGATAAAGAGAGAGAAAAAATAATTTTTTATTGTTTTCCATTTTTATATAAATCATTACTATTAAATAGATATTATGATTGAATACTATAGTGATACATAGTTGAGAATAAGGGAGACACACATGATACTATTTCAGAACATCTATGGAAATGTGAAGAGATTTTCATGAAATTTAAAATATTTTTATTTTATTGAAATGATATTTGGTGGGGACTAAATGGGACTATCAATAGTGTTATAAGAGATTTTAGAAAATAGTGGAAAATAGTTTAAAGTAATCAATTAGGATCTTGAAATATATGTTGAGAGATGAATGAATATTTTTAGGAGATAATATTTCTTTTCACTTAAATAATATATTGGATATCTGTGTATCATAATTGACCTCAACACAACATGAACTTCATATCCACAATGTAAATGAAACATGTAAAAAATATTATTTTCCCAATAATTTTTCAATTTTTAAGTAAATGAGTAATTTTGTTAATTTTAAGAAAGAGTGTACAATACCATTAATCATTCATAGAAGAAAATTTATAAAAAAATTTAATAACAAAGAATTTATCATGTATTCATTACTCCACCCTTATCATTGAGGCATTATCCAATTCCTAGGAGCATCAATTTGTATCAATGCCAAAAGGGATCCTATTGAAATATCTAATATCCACTAATGATGATAATGAAAAATATGTATTAAATTATTAATAAAGGTATTCAATAATTTTTTAATGAATTATGATTGCGGGAATAATATAATAAGAATTTTCTACTCTAACAAGTGTTATAAAAAAATTCTTTGTATTTAGTATGTTTTCCTCAGATTAAGAAATTTTCTCTTATGGAATTTGTAGAAAAAAATTATCTATATGTTTATGGAAAAGAAATGAATAAATTTTTTATGTGTTTTTAGATAGGTTTAATACAAATGAAATGGGTCTCAAAAATAAAAAAATAATTTTTGATTTGTTTATGTGAACATTTCAAGGGAATATATAGGTAAATTAATCAACACTACCATTTTAGAGGGAATATTTTCAATATATTAAAATTGATAATGGTGAGACCATAGATTAATAAGTCATAAGAGTAAACTAAAAATTCAACATTATCATATATTTTTTAAAATGTATATTACTGTCAAACATTGTATAGAATATTATGTAAAACATACCTATAAAATTTAATGAAATTGTATCTATCCTATAGGATATAGATGTTCTATCACTTACCAAATGAAAATATTTTCAAATTTCATATGATTTGTGTAAATTACTTATTTTCAAATAGAATTCTAATGAAAATATTCATTTAAAACCCATTAATGGTCTCATTTCCAGTGGAAGGAAGGATGGATAAATCTTTTATATTGATGGTGACGAATAATTGAATGATGTTAATGTATGAATCATTTCCCTTTTTTAAATGAACATTATAAGTGGAAGAAAAAATATTAAATGTTTAATTCATAAAAATTTCTTTAGTTGTGGATGAGTTTTTAATTTCATAGATCATTATCAATTAATGAAAATTTTAGATGCTAAGCATGATTATTAAGAAGAATATTTTAAAAAAATATATAAATCAGGAAAGCTCCGAAAATTTACTATTGAAAATAATATGTTCTAGGGAAGGGGTTGATTTTTTATTATGAAAAAAGGATGAATTTGAATTATAATTAAAATTTAGTTCTTTACAATATTGATAAACCATCACATAAGACATAACATTTGTGGAACATGTTATAAATAACAATCATTGGATTACTATTGTCGAGGATTATAGGTAAAAAAAATGGGTTTTATATGAGAGTTGGAAAAACCTCTACTCCTCATGTGGTCATTTGGGTCATGCTTTGTAGGTCTGTCATAAAGGTCTTCCACAGCAGGAAGTCTGTCGCCAGGGAATCCAGTCTACAACTAAGAAGGAGGCTAGTGTGAAAGGTAAGGATCATGTAGCTACTGTTGAAACCGGCCTATTGCAGGTGAAAATCAGTGGAGGTAGTGGTAGGGAATTCCAATCTCAGCTACTGGTAGAGACAGAACAACTTAAAAGAGATTGAAACAGGTTAGTCAAGGTTATGCATGGGTTTTAATTGAGGAGGAATGATAGGGATATCCCAACTGAATTGGGAGATCCATTAGAATCTGTGGGAGGTTCACTGCAACAAACTGAGGTGGAAGCTTTGACCTAGGTTATAGGGAAAGAGGACATTGTGGAGAATGAGGCAGGCGGTGTCATGGAAAATCATGCTGAGACATATGGAGCAGATAGTAGTGGCTCTGGGAGGGGAGTGGGAGGTGAAATTGAAGTCATGCAGCCATGTGATGGGGAATTCCCTAAGTATAAGGCTGCTCAGAGTGATGGTAGGAAAATAGTGGTTGATACCCAAGTGGCAGATGCTGACCAGGACACTAGAAGAGCAGTTTGTGGGGGAGATGGTCAGAGGAAGTGAGGACCTACACAAGGAGAAGAAGGGGTCTTCACTAGAATAGGAGGTCTGTAATCCAACTGGTACGGAAGGGAGCTGTTTTTTAGGGAACCAATATACTATTCTCATAAAGAATTGATTTGACAGCCTTGATACATTTGAGGAGTGTATGGAGGGGACCATTGAAGGCAGTAGAAGTAATTACGTAGGGGAAACCATCCCTAGGAGTTATAGATGTAATAGGGGGAGGAAGGGTAAGAGGGAATCCTCCTCCCTACCGCCCCTTGATGTCTCGGTCTAAAAATGCAATATAAGGTGGAAAGAGAGGCCCTGTGCTTGGATCCACCTGGCCAACCTGAACATTCCTTGGATATGCTTATGTGTTTAGAGGATGAGGTGACAGAGCATGTGCTCTTTCTCAATGCCTTGGAAGAGGAAGCGACCAAGATGATGGGTCGTGATATTGGAATGATTCTAAGTGAGGATAAATATTCCAAGGTTGAAAATTAGGACACGATACTGGTTGGGGGTTTCAATAAGGGGTTGATCGGTCTTGAGGGGTATGTAGAGGTATGGGATAAACTGACCACTACATTTTATGTTCTTTTATGTGACGATCCATATAATCCGGAAACAACTATTTCCTAGTAGTTGTTTAGGGATATGGATGATGGAAGAATTATACTTTTCATCAATGATGCTGCTTTAACATTATTTATTTAATACTTGGGTTTTCCCTCTCACCGTCCTTGTTCCTGTGATGTGGCTTACTCTCAGATTGTGCTACTAGTGATGTTTTGGTGTTTAGTTTTCTGCTTGTTACATGGATCTGCTTTAGATGAGGTTTAGAACGTAAGGCCGCCACTTCTACGTGACACTTGGAGTCGAAGACTGAGAGGTTATGGTCTGGCCATCGGTTCTGTGCTCATGCATCCTTGCATGAGACTGGTTGCCGAGTACTCATTCTTGGTGGGGGCCTAATATTGAGGTAGATGCTGGGGTGAGGCAGGACATGTGTTTGTTGGGTTCTTTTATGTTGTTCTTCTGGTTGTTTTTTTGGACTCGGTGGTTCTCACTCTTCCGTTAAAAGTGTTTCAATAATCAAATAAAAAATTGATTCAAAAATCAAATAAAAATAATTTTCAGTCATTAGTGACATGGATGCTTAAGAGAGTTAAATTTTACACATATGATGATTTTTTCCTGTATACTACCATTAGAAAATAAATTTTATGAAGAAAAAGGCCAAAAATATTGAATGTTGTTGAGAATATGTGGATGAAAAATTTATAAATAATAATTATGACATTTAAAATATTAATATTAAAATGTGGATAATTTCATAATAATATAAAATAATTAATGATCCTGATGCTTAATTATATATATAAAAATTTATTATGTAAGGAATGACATGACTATATAAAATATGAAAATACATAAAATATGATGACATAATAATCTGAAAAAATATATAGATGTTTGGGTTGAATCATCAAGAAATTTTATGAAAACCATCAAATAAAATAAGGTAAATATTATTCCTTGTAATATTATTTCAATAAAACATTTTTTCATAAACAATAAAACACCAAGACACCTCAATCCATCAAAGGTTATACTATTTAAAATGAAAATGTGATCAATGGTACATCCATCCTTATAATTTACTATTTAATCATGGTCTCAGTTCCCTAATGAAACTCACAACACGAGCCCAACTAGATGAAATGGTCAATTTCAATTCATAAGTAATTTTTTTGGTCAATCTATTGTTCTATTACAATCCTCAATCAAATTTACCTTTGACTTGAATAAGGATAATAACATGCTTGAAGTGATTCCAAACCAACAGCATTCGATGAAACAAGATGAAAAAATTATTTCGACATTTCACATAATATTTAAGGAAAATATTGGATTAGATTAAAGATTCATTTAAAAATAATATCATAGTGCTTTTAAAGGAAGGTACCTCATGAATTCTCTGAGCATATTAAGGGAAGTCTATAACTTGACTCTAGTGATGTCTCTAGAAAAAAAATTTCACTCATTATATCATTCCACAAGACAAACATAGGTGTATATATAATCTTGCGCCATTAGATCATAACCCTCAAACATCTCCATTGATCATGAATATAAAAATAATTTGTCCTTAGAATCATCTATTTTAATCCAAGGATATCAACTATGGTATATATAATATGATTTTTACAAGTGAGACATTGGTATATAGTAGATATGAAAACATATCAGGAACAATAACTGATCCCAACTACAGTTATGGAAAATAATCCACTGCTATCTATGTGAATGTCCAATATCAGGAACCCATGTATCTCTAAGGACTAACCATACCTCCCTAAATATGAATGTTTTTACATATCATCATCACCAAATTCCATATATATTTAAATAATGTTATTTTAATTTATCTTGTCTTATAATTGATACTCTCTCCATTTTCCCTCAATGATGTAATGGTAGGGGACATGATCGCCTCTAAGATAAGATTACACAAAATAAATTTAACCAATTTACAATGTGACCAAAAACACTCCAGTATTATCCATGAAATGAGTTCTAACCATGGTTCCTACCAAACCAAATATAGCTACATAGAAGAGGAACGATCAAATCACCACTTCGCTTTATATTTTGGAAGAGTCGTACTTCACCTATTAATATCTCTTATTTAACTGACCAAGATTTCTTTACCACTTGAGGCATCTCTGGTTCATTTAATAATAACCACAGAATTAATTCCCTATTTTAAAATGTTTTCCAATACTGGGTACACATCCAATCATATCAGCACTATGCAACCATTCAAGAAACAAAACATTTCAAAACTCGTCAACCCCATGGGAATTCAAAAGCATTGATGGCCATTTACAACATGTCTTGTAATGTTTCATCCCGCCCACATAAAAAGAAATTCTAAAAAAATATTCAACATGACTCTCCCTTCCATAGGCTTTTTCTATTCATATTTTACTTATAATAAATATCCTACAATTGAAAAAGATCCTTCCACCACGAAACATAACTTTTGAACATGGGATGTACAATTTTACCAGGAACTTCAATGAGAAAAAATGAAAACTAGCTCTATAGAAGCATGCATGGTAATCTTTTTTTAATATATTTACACATGATTCCCTTCAGATCCATTCAAACACACATCATTTTCATTAAACATAGAAACCAAAATAAATTTATCTATAGTGTTACTACACATGATACTTAAATAACATTATCATGATCATTTGGATTATTCATATTTCCTATCATGCCCAAGTCACACTACCTCAAATATGACCCACAATCAGAATTTAATGACTCATGACCTTACAATTATACACTAAAATCATATGGTTATCTAAAATATTTATTATCTCAATGGGTAAAACCTATATCAGTGCAAACTACCCTACGATTCCATTAGTATAACGATATATTAATTGACCCAATAGAAAGTATTATCGATCCTATGTAATCCAGTGTCTAATGGCCCATAATTTTTTTTATTCATAGTAGTATTACCCCTAACGGCTATTTACCAGGCTGATGACATACCGATTCATCCATCCTTAATGATAAAAAATGATTAGACGACCTTGTATGTGGTCAGCCTTTCCCTAGGATATTTAACCACCTGAAACTAAGAATTTCATGATTCTTATACCCATTACATGGGTCAATTTATCAAATGGACACTAACTATTAGTTTGAGTTTCTTTGGAAACAATATTTCTACACCATACAACCGACTCAAGAATTGAACCACATGTCTTGAAACTGAACACAAGATTTATCTAATGCTATATTATTATTGAGGGTTCTACCTACACTAAGGTAGTTCAGCTATAAATCAAAATGTTTCGATCATATGGAATGATCATGAATAGAGTGTCTTGTAGGATTACTTCTAATAATATGGTTTCAACTAAACCGATAAAAGTGATTAAATGGAATATTTGAAACCCTCATGTTCACATTCTAAGGAAATACCAGGAAAGATATTAAAAAATACTTGCATGAGGGTTAAATATAGTGTAAAACATTAAGGATATGATTTAACCATTAAACAGGTTAACATTTATTTCATGAAATATTAATGTATCTATATTAAATATAAACTTCTACTAGTCTTGGAAAACATCTATTGGTGCTAACATTCTCAACTAACACCATAAGGAATCAAGGGAAACTGTATTGAACTTCCATTCAATCATTATTTATTTAACTCATATCATATCATTAATTGAAAATTTTATCACAAAAATTCATTTTATCCATCTTATTTACCGATAAATAATCTATTAATTTTTTTAGTTAAAGATAATTACAATTTAAATCTATTGAAAAAAAACTGATTAGACTGTAATTCAAATTTTAATTAACCAATGACTAATTTGAATTTTACTCAAAAGATAGAAATGTGTCTTTTTTTAATAAAAGGTGGTTGGTCATGTCTGATACCACCATACACATATTTATAAAAATGGAAAACTTGTTTTAAACACTTTAAATAAACAAATGTTCACATGAATATAATCCCCTTCGTTATGAATTATAGTATATGAGAAAAGTTGGTCTACTAGGGTCCAATCAATTATTCCAATAATTAATTACATTCTTAGGGGGTTTATCTCAGAAGATTAAATAACTATAAAAGACCTACATATGTTGAGTCAAGTCAATCTCATATAATAATGACCCAACTGACCTACTTGGTTCTCATTTTTCATTTAGGAATTTAATCTTATAGGATATAAAGACCAAGTGATAGAGTTACAAGAATTTATATAGGAAAATAATTTACAATGACAAATTTATTTTAGCATACACATATAAGAATAATGGTTCTGTTAGAATAAATAGAATTCCAAATTTATAATAGTATATCCCTTTATAAATTACAATTTTTATTCAAGAAACTACAATGAGGACTTACCATTGATTATTGAATATATTAAATTTAGAATATAATTTTTGAATAGATGGGTTAAATTTTTCAAATTTATATAGAACCCATACACTTTTATATTCCAAATGGGTTCCCATTTATTATCAAATAGTATGTTTTAGCCAATGGAACCAATGGTTCATGGATAAAAAAATCCATGATTTTATAGTTAATGTGACACCATCAATATATGCGCGAAAACCCCATTTTGGTTGATGATGTAACATTATTTAAACAACCACATATCAAAACCATAACATATAAAGTTATACAAGTTATAATTGAGGAATGTATTCAAGTTATCATGATTAAAAACTAAATAATAAAGAAACCACAAAATCATGTTATATAAGAAAAACATGAAGAATAATCATCTTAACATTGTAAATATATAAGATTTCGGCTAATCAATGTACACACATTTGACATGCTATTAGGTATTCAAGGAATATAACCTGCATAGCACGTAATATGTGCGAATGTGAATCTACGTGTTCCTATAATGGTGAATTTATTGAATATTAAGTTCAATAATATGATAATGGTATAATACACTAATATCAAGAAACAATCATTACTAGAAAGTACACAAGTCACACAATAGAAATTCATAATGAGCCATATTAATGAAAAATTTGAGAAATAGTTCCATCTTCGAACACTTTGTATTTTTACCATCTATGGGGTGTCCAATCCAAGACATAACTATTTACCAATCACTAATGCATTTATAGTATACAATATAGTAGCACAAAATATTAGTACAGAGGAAGTAAAATACTATGAAACAACTTTTTCAGGTCCCAACCCAGGAGACACAGAAGTGGTTCAAAGGTTTTCTCTGTCACATGCCCTCAAACCTGCATCCTGGTATTCCCGAGGCTACCTACTAGTATCAAGGTTCAAATGATAGTGTTGTGGGGATACTTTAACCATATTATTAGATTAGAATGGTGTTATAAGTTAAATAAATAAACATTGAAAAAATTATAAAGAAAATATTGGGTGGTAGAAGATGAAAATAACTTATAAAAAGTAAATCTCCAAGAATAAAACTACACATGTAGATGTGAAGAAAATGTACACACATATAATATATATAATAGAATTACATAAATAGTATTCCATAAATATATAAAACATCATCAATGGTTATGTCCATTACCATAATGAGAAAGTGAAATGTCATATGCTCCCATGATCTAGTATCATATAGTAATAACACATAGTAGAATCCATGGTCCTAAACCTGCTACAAAGAGGACTGTTCATGTACCAAATGGTAGCAGGAATTTATTTTATAAAAACATAGTTGGACACCACCATTTTTTTCTAATTATATTCATTTTGGGAAAATAAAATTTATTTTTCTACATGTATATCAATAAATTAGTAAATAATTAATCAAACGTAACAAATATGGCTCAGGTTCCTCAGGGAGACCTGGCCTTCTCTACATACATTGAAATAAGTTAGAATATCTCCTATGAACTGTCATCATATATAATGATGTATAATTATGTATGTGATGATATTCTCTATATAAGTGGTAAAATATATAGCCTTAAATATATATATATATATATATATGTGTGTGTGTGTGTGTGTACTGAAATCAAAGACCCAAGGTGTAACATAGGCTTCCATGAAAAGTCACAAAATTCATACCTAATAAAAAGGGATGACATTCACAAGTGTCATAATAAATAAGGGAATCCATAACGAGTGTCAGAATAAATAAGTGGAATTATTCCTAGGTATCATAAAATATAATGGAATCCATTCCTGAGTATCACAATATATATGGGACACCATGCTTGTCTATCACATTATAAAAGGGAATCCATGCCCAAGTATCACAATATAAAAGGGATTTCTTTCCTGAGTATCACAATGTATAATGGATGGCATGCCCAAGTATCACAATACAGAAGGGATTCCTTGCCATTTTATCACTTTATATAAGCAATACCTGGGCAATTTTTCATAATGTATAAGGCATGTAATTCCATGTTATCACAATGCATAAGGGACTCCATTCCTGAGTATAAAAAAATATATGATTCTCTTTTCCATTAATCACAATATATATCGGATGAAATACCAATATTTCAGGCATAAGGGACGACATTAAAATTTATAGTTCAAAAATTACTTTTATCATTTCATTGATAAGTGGAAAGGATGATAAGTGAGATGGTATTTCCATTCATGTTTAATTTAATCCCACATACATAACTCAAATAATTCGTTAATAATGAATAAGTAAACATATAATAAATTCTATTTAACAATTAATTATAAATTAATCCACATTCATAGGTATTAAATTTATCCATAATTAATAAAGGAAATGTTTTTATTTCTATAACATTTAATGTTTATCACGATTATATAGAAATTATGTCTAAATAATTTTTCCAACACACTTTAGATGGGTGTTGTGTTAAATATGAAAAATGGTCTTAGTTGAAAATTAAATTTATGGGTTACACAACTCATTCCATCATATTTTTATTTTAATTAATGCATCATCATTTATAATGATCCTAGTATGGATACATGTGTGAGAGTGATCGAAAAAATTCATAAATATTAATCCAATGATTCTTTTTTTAAATTTTAAGCCAAACACACTGAGAAATTATTTGGCTAAAAAGAAACATTTGTCATCAACAACATACAGGCAACACACCCATGTGGTGGTTTGCACATGGGACTCATCCTATAACAATTTCAAATGGTTTATAATGTCTTTAAATTATAGAGTATGAAACCCAATGTAAGGGTTATACAATAATTTATACATGTATATACATAATGGCATGCAGATTAATGATGTACCTTACAATCATTAAATACTTTAAAGGAAAAAAATGAGACCACAGACCATGTACCAACACAGTAAAACTTCTCTATAATCATCCTTTATCTTAAGATAAATCTTTTAAAGATTAAGAGAATATATAAATTCTCGAAAAATGGTAAAAATATCTCACATGTATTTAACATTACATATAAGAAGATAAATGAATGAAACAAGCCCAATGACTCAATAATAAAATATAGGAATTCCATTATAATGAATTATTCATGAATCGGATCTCATAAAAATAAGATCCCAACTTCCATATAAAAGGTGGAGGATCTACTACCAAGGAATTATGAGTGCCCTCATGTTGTATGTAGGAATGAAGGGGTTTTTCCCATGTACACCTTTTAAAAAAACCAACCTGCATGATACAGGATGTGTATTGGGTTCATGACATTGACAAAACACACAACATTAAAAAGATGCAATTCATGAATTTCTCAACGTTAGATGATGATCTATCATTTCCTATATATATTTCCCACACTATATGAGACATAGTCATTTCATGAGTGGGATTGAAGAGCCCAATCGAAATCAATAACTATTTTATGTTTATTGGAATGCTCGTTCTTCATTCGTTGTTTGACCAAACCCCCATGACTTCCTAGAATCACAACCAACAACCAAAAAAAATTATTTTTGGTCATTAAAAAAATTATAACCTCACTATAATTCCAACATACCAAAATAAACCATCATCCAATAGAAAATTATCAAATTCATTTGGATACTACATCAATTTAGAATAATAGTATCTTACAATATATATGGAAATATTGAAGGTTCCCGACTGATAAAAAGAGGTAGGGATAGTTTAACTTACATGAAACACACGGGGTAAAATATGTGTCTTGGTGAAATGAAATTTTGTGGGGATATTAAAAACCTCTTGAAAATATAAGGAAAAAATCAGGGTATTATATAGAATAAAAATTCCATAGATGGGTTTTCTTTATAAAACAATTTATATATGAAATTATTAAATTAAATTGATAATTTCATGGTTTGAGTAAAATTTTAATCAAAAATACATTCTTAATGATAACAAATGTTGAATAAAAATCGATTTAAAAGAGAACATGATATGACTCTTATGAACTGAAATATTATGGTAAAACATTCATTGGGTATTTGGTACAAAAAAATAAAGAGAACACGATAAATAATAATAAAATTGTCTTAATTTGTGAAAATTTGAGATAAAAAAACCTTATCGTAATTTATTCATAGTCAACATTATCTTTATCCTCCTATAAAAAATATAATGTAACTCATTAACCCATTTGAGAACCCTTTATATAACTCTATTATTTTATAAACACAATTTATAATAATTATCAATATGTATATTAGTTATTACTTATTTTAAATATTATATATGAGTAATGTTTCTCATTTTTTACTAGTTTCATAATAATAGTGTTTTAAACAAGTATTTTCCCAAATTTAATCACTAGTAGATTATATAATTTATTGGAATTTATTTTTCAAATTTCTTATAATGTTTTAATTTTATTCAATGGGATTTTTGGTTAATATTTTTTAAGATTAATTCTATGATGATCATGTTTTGATGAATCATAGAAAACAATGGGAATTTTATTAAATATTAATCGATTTTTTATTAACATTATTGAAACAACTCAGTATTTACTTATTTATAAAATATATTAATAGAAATTAAATCTTCATAATATGACATGATATAATTTTGAAACATTGTTCATGTAATTGGTCATACCAACCCAAACAAAACATGGTATAATTAATTGATGATTATGAAGTTATTTAGATGTAATATGATTATACCATAAGAATAATGATCATAAATATATATAGTTTTTTTGTTATATCATAATTGAAATTAATTATAAAAATAATATAACATATGATAAGTTATTTCACTGAACAAACCAATATTTTTTCCCTCTTAAGATTCCATTTTGGATGGCTGCATTTACCGAATTTGTTTATTAGTAATTTATTAATAAGATGATAAATTTTCCATTTTATGAAATTAATAATATCATTATTTTTTTTAAATTAAAATCATTCTTAATACCATGAATGTATTATCATTGTGATAATTAAAACAGAAATCAATTATTTAGTGTATGTGACAGTATACACATACACTTGGAGAATGATTTCATTTATTATAAAATAGGTAAATAGAGTAATAGGGTTTATAATTTGAGAATATAAAAGTCTCATTAACATAATTATTATATTTTAAATTTATTATTTAGAATATCCTTGTATGGATAGAAAGTAAAATGAACCAGCTTATGTCATGGAGGTTGTATTCCGCAAACACATGAATACTAGTTTTAGTTTTCTAAAATAATATGTGAAATAAGGTTAATACATGTAAAATCATTATAGTTAAAGAATGTATACTAAAATTATATATATATAATTTTTATGTGGTTAAAATAAATTTAGGAATAGGAAATGAATATAAATAAATATAAAATAGAAAGAAGTGATATTAAATTTATACCTCAATACTTGGATTATCATTTTCGATGGTGGTTTGAAACCAGAGGGATTTTATTTTGATAATAACAGAACCTATTAATGTTGTAATGAAATTTTTAGGATTGGAATAGGTGTATATTGATCTTGGATAAGTTTTTTTCGTTAGGTGATGTGATGAGGGGAGTTTCACATTTATGATTGAGAAGAGATGAAATTATTATAAACACCGAAAAATAATGGAAAGAAAATGTTGAAAGAAGTAGCTATGAAATAAATATGTAACTTATATTAAAAGTTATAATGACTATAATAGAATCAACCCCCCATTACTAGTCATGTTCTAGTTTTTTTTTGTGTTTTCCCTCTTGGATAATCCATTTTTACCCATTTTGATTTTTATCTATGTAACTCAATTTTACTAAAGTAATTTTTCCATTATGATTTCATATAAATCGGACCATTATACATAATTTGTACCTAATAATTCAAAATTTTAAATATATTTTATTATATTAATATTTTAATATTTATAAAAATAAATTTTAAATAACTAAATTTATTATGTTGAAATGTTTTGTTAAAATAAAACTAATATATAAAATGTTATACAATGGTTTGTAAAATAAATATAATAATTTCAAAATAATAATTAAATTGTAAAATAAATATTAGTTCTTAAAAAATATATATATTAATTTAGAATTCTATCTTATATACTAATAATTTAATAAAAGTATTGTTATTTGAAAAAATAATAATTTTCACTATTCACCTACAAATCAAGCATTTTTCAAAATATAAAATATTTATTACAAGAAAATATTTATATTATTAATACAAAAATGATGCTAATTTATTACCTTTAATATTCTATTTTAAATAAATGTAACTTCCAAAATAATTAAATGGATAGTGATAACTATTTTTAATGGAATATAAAAACATAAATTACCTATTGTGATTGATCTCAATTACTACAAAACATTAATAAAACTAGAAATAGTATATAAATATTATATTTTATTACAATAATAATTTTATACAAATATATTAAGTTTCATTTTTTTAAAAGGAAACATGTTAAATGATATATTCATAAAACAATTCTTCTAAATCATATATATATATATATATAAATATATTTCATAATTTGGACACTTATTTTCATACTTATTAATAAAATGAATAGTTTTTGTAGAAATATTTAATAATTATAAACTGAATATAATTATACAAAAATAGTGTAATTTCATTTTAGTTTGATGATATGTGTGGAAAAATCTGTTGAACATATTAGTCTTATTTAGAGAAAAACATATAATTAAATATCAGGTTGTCAAAATCAATCCAAGGATGAAATTGAATGTTATGGAATTAATGATATTGTGAATTAGCTTGTAGGCTCTCCCAATCCTATAATATTGAATCAGGATCTTAACAATTGATGATCATTGTTGACGCCACTTGAAGCAACAACACCACATTCCTCTAAATTGATGTCAATGATTATAATACACTTTTACCTATGATTAGTAAGAAAATAGTTCTTCAACCAATCCACAATCACCATGATGTAACCATTTACATCAAGTATTAGAGGGAAACAAGTAACCTTGTCAAATTAAATTCCCTCCTGTTTACACTATGGAAAATTCAATGTCCCCAATAGACCTATTGTAACGTGATGATTGATATTGATCCTCTATCAATCCAAAAACCCAAACATGAACTTTTCTACCATCTTACCTTTCCCCAAACACCAAAATTTACACCTTTTTACATTATATATAATGGATATCCAAGGATTCAACACTATTGTTGAGATATTAACACCTTGTGAACCACCTTGTACAGTAAAATTAAAATAATATGTATTCCTGAGATATACATCTAAATATGATCATTATCTAATAACCCCCCAAGGGAATATCCAAATTATTCACTATCATATTATTCATGAGATTTTACATATAATTTATGCTATATAATTTTACAAGGATAGACATAAAATCCCACATTGTGTTTTAATTATATATTTCCTAATTCATATTAAAATCTCACTAACAGAATACGTATCTCAGTCACTTGATATCAATAAACATAATGAAGATATCACTGATAAGGTAGTTCCACTATAACAACGTCAAAGAGACGTATATTTTACCCTTGAGATTGTGGAATGAAAAATTATTCTCATCGAGATTTTAGTTTTTTCACCCATAAGATATTAACACACTATTTTTCTTTATGACATATCTCAATTCCAAAAAAGAATAATTATAGAGACCTTTAACATGACACCCTCCTCTTACAAGTGATGTATAGGGGAATTAATCAAATTATTCTTTAGGAACTAAAATTACACCTTCCACTAATATTTAAATATTATTTCCTTATATTTAGGGGTAAATAGTTTTGACGTATATAAAATATGTGAAAAATAACATATTAGCTTCTATAATAATCCGAAAAAACATAGAATGTGTGAATCAATAAAACATTCTTGGGACCCACCCAATAAATAACTATGTTAATCTTCAATGAATCAACTATCACTCGTAGTATATACACACATTACTAAATCAATAAACCTCTAACATATATATATATTTATATTACATGTACATTGTTACATAGAGTACGTGTTATCCAAGGAATCCAAAAGAAGATATAAAATTCTCAATATTAAACTAATATGAAATAAAATACAATAGAATATAATTGATGAGAACTAACATAAAATTATCCATGAAATCATAAAACATTGAGTTCATATGTAAAATACAATATTTTTTAATGGAAACACAATGTTCAATAGTATACATGATATTCCACATTGAGCTTAAATGAACAAATAATTGTGGATGTTATCGCCTAGCCATTAGAATCGTTGGAATGAATTGTATTTACTCAATTATGAAAATATGGTTTACAAATTTTTATATAACAATTCATTGGTTTCCAAATTAAAATGTAAGTTAAATAAAAACCAATTGAATATAAAGATTTTGTTTTTCAAAAAAACTATTTAAATGAAAATAAGTGATTCTATAAAATAATAGAACCACTATAGATGTATTTTATTAATGAAATATATATGTAATATACATAATTTAATTTTTAAAATTCATCTATTATATTTTCTTGACATGATATAAGAACAAATTCAATTTTTCATATAAATGAAGTATATTTCAAACAAATGATGTTTTATCAACTTTTGATGGAGAACCCATATTAAATATAGTTTTTGACACATTTATATTTTCTATAAGAAAAAAAAATTAATTTTCTTCTTTTGAAGAAAGACATAAATATTTAATTACGCTAAATATTTTGTATTTTTATAATAACTTTCATATTTTAATGAATAATGAAAAATAAGAAATATTAATTCTAAACTTATTTTTCATCATTATTATTAGTAGTGTTATATTAAAATTTTAATTGGTTTTAATGTATAATTAGATAATTTTTTACCAATTAATGAAATTTTGGTCATCCGAATTAATTTCTCATTGAAATTCGATATAAACACATGATAATATATTGATGGTTTTTACCTTAAAAAACCATGTTTTCTCATTTTCAAAAAAATTATAAATTTTAAATTGATTACTAAAAATTCAATGATTTAAATTTATAGAAATATATTCCATATTTAGAATTAGTGTGTTAAAATTATATAAAAATGTCCTTTTATTTTTGGGAATTTATGAACATTAACATTAACAATATTTATTTATTGTGGTTAAAGGAAAATCAGGTAAATTACGGTAACATATAATAGGATAAGGATAATAAAAATCCTCCAAAACCTACCAAAATTATATTTAATGAATAATAGTGTACCCTTAACAACTAAGGATCATAATTCAATAATTTAATAATCTTTTTTCCATGAATGTGTTAAAACTTTTCTTAAAATAATAGAAATTGATAACATGTCAACATGTTATTTATAATAAGTATAATAAATTCAATATAGGGATAAAAAGGATAAAATATCCATAATAAATAGTCACCAGAAATATATAAAAATTATCTAATTTATTGGAATTTATTTATAATTGTTAGGGGTCAAATATTTACCATATATACTGAAACAGTAGTGGTACTGTAATAATTTTATTAACAGAAATATCAAATAAATGATATGAAAAAAATTAAAATAAATATAATTTAAACTAATTAGGGTACTCCATAAATTTTATATTCAACTCCGGTATATTATAAGTATATTCAAAGGTCTTTTTGGATGTTATATCTCAATTTTGATTATATTTAAATTTAATGAAATCAATAGTTTATAATGATAAGTTATACTAGTCCATAAAGTGTCTGTTTATGTGAAATTGACCCAATATATGTAAAATTTATGGCCTTTAATTATTTATAATTTAGTTACCACAATTTAAATTAAAATATAATAATCAGTGGTAAAATGAAAATATATAGTATAAAATGAAATAAAAACATGTCTAAAAAATATTGGTTCAAAATATTTATAACATCATAAATCTTATGTTATACATATCTCAGGTTTTTTCATTTTTATTTAAAACATATTTTATATTAATTAAATATTCTAAGTGTTTCGATGGGTTACCCTCCCCTCTACCATAAAAAGGTACCCACTCTTCACTTTTACTAAATCATCAATAACCATTTGGTTTATACAATATCTACCAAAACTCATTCCAAAAATCCCTCCCCGCATTCTTTAGTAATTATTTTCGATAGTACAACCACCTTAGAGGTGTTAATGTGTTAAGAAAGGCGATAATTCCAAGGAAAGTTAATGTTTTTATTTTAGTGTTTCTATTTTGTTTATTCCACCATATCCTTCAAATATCCTCAAAAAAAGATGAAATAATAACATGATTATATAAAATAGATGAAATTCTGTTAATATCAACCCCAAAATCCATCTCCAATCTCATCAAATGAGAAATGAACATTTGGTCCATGTGTACGATGGACTACCACCTTGCAAACCAATATAGTTCATTTTTCATTACCATCTCTCAAGATTGGTCATAATGATTGAGTTAGTGTCTCTATATTAGGATAATGACATATTAATCATTATAATATAATAATAGATCAATTATTTTCTTAATTTCCATGCACATAAAAATGATAACGTCGTTCGTGTGTACGAGAGAGCTATTACCTCCACGAAGCGAAATGAATCATTTTTATTCACAACATAACTTGTATGACATATACATATTTGTATACATAAATTATGATTATGTTGATAATAATATTATTACAAATATTGAAATATAATATAATAATTTCCATATTTAGATAACTATCAATGGAAAATGAAAAATCCTACTCATGAATACGTACAGCCTCCGTCTTTATGATTAAATCGTTTTTCATTTTTTATAAAAATATTTAATGGTTTTATTTTTATGTATATTTTATTTATAAATGTGATAATAATTTCATGAAAAATAGTCAATATATGATGGAGTTATAACCACGTGGACTATTGAAATCTTACCATGTTCATTTTCAACTCAAGTATCAAATATCGACAAAACGTCTGATATGAACATAAAAATATTTTAATTTTTATAAAACTAGAATAACTGATATAAATGGCTAAATGAAAATAATTTGTTAATCAATAATTTAATAATTAACATATTTTTCATATTCAGGTTTACAAATATTTTATGTTACAAGTCAGAATCAAGCTAAGGGTCTTCATCTCAATCGTATTTCATTGAGGCGTATCATGATGTTATGTACCTTTATTATCTTATAGGGTGTATATAAAACCCTTTTTACATTTTATATCATGGATTAATACATTCTAATGATAAATTATGTTTTTTAACATTATTCTTTAATAATTCTTTACAGAAGTGTCTCCAATGTTGTAATGGAATTTTTGACTAAAAACATCATTTTAATGTTTTGATGATTTATTCATATAAAATCATTCTATTATGATTTCATGTTTTTAAAATGAATATAATGACTTATTTATATTGAAAATAATTTTTTTTAAATGTTCATGTGTTATTTTAATTATAATGTATCAATGTGGTGAGGTAACCATTGATTCAAAAAACACTTTTTAAATTTTTTAAATGGTTTTTAAAAATGGATTTGTTATTACATTAATATAAAATGATTCTTATAAAATACATGTCATGAATGTAATTTCACTATTTAATCTCTCTTTAATGTATATATTTCTCTTTTACCATTTTAAAATTTTATTTCCAATTAATTGTATTTATTCTTGAGTACGTGTATTTGAAAAAATTATATGTAATTTTGAAGTGAAAATGATATTTTTCTTTTATACTGTTATTATGTGTTATGATTATGTTATGATTCTTGGGAATTGTTTAGGTGTCAGGTTGGATCCATGTTATAATGATGGTAGGTGAGCCTATGATATATATCCTTTGAAATAGTTAATTAGACAGAGTTAAATGATAATGTTTCTCCTAAGATATTTATAGAATATAATGTGATGAGTATTCTAAACATAACCATGATGGTTGCCCCATATGTTACTATGAGAGCTAAAATTTATGTACGATATGGATTCAACAAGTTACATTTATATTTTTTGATTTATAAGAATTTTATATAAGCATTTTGTTGTTACATGAGGTATGTTAAGAGCTTGTGTTTTATGGTTCAAAAGTATGACTTGGTGAAATTGTCTTCATGAGTTTTAAATATTCATATACTCATGGTTTAATTCCTTATTTAATATACCTTACTGATATTTTTATACTGAAAACATGTTTTATAATGTTTTTAACATGGTATAAGGATGGGTAAAATAATGGATGAAGTTAAGATGAATGTTATGAATACATTTATCTAGAAAAAATGTTTTATTTTAAAGATTTTCATTTTATAAAAAAACATATAACCTGTAGAATTTTATAAATTGTAATATATGAGATGTTATAAAAAAATTTATAGCCTAATTATATAATACTCTAAGCATAAAAATATCCTCAATATGAATGAATATAAATTAATGACTTACTCGTGATTATGTAATTTTAATAGTTGGGGCATTATATTATGAAACAAATGAACATGTATGGAAATTTCATGACATAAAATCACATAATTACATAATCAAAATGTCTAGAATGTCACTTAAAGTCAGTCATTTTAATATCATCATCATTCACCATAGTTTTTTATATCCGAACTATAAATCATTCATAAAGAAACAATTTTCCCCTCTATAACTAAAACAAGTTATTTTCAACATTATAGGGGATAATGTTTCATTACAACCACTTTATGGAAACAATAAAAATTTATTCCAAATCCATGAAAATTTATCCTTTATTTTGAAATAGTATTGGGGCCCACTAAGATGACACCTTGGGATAGAAGAAACCATCATAATAGAACTCATCTATTTGAGTCCCAAACCCTTTTTAATTTGAATGTTCTATCACATATAGATACATAAATATTAAAGAGATTAATGGTTGTAAATCTACCCCAAACAATACTCCATGTAGAGAGAGTAATGTTAAAACATATTAAGGAATTAAATCATTAAGATATTTAACAGCTTTTGGAAACATCATTTATTTTACTACCACTTATTGAAACATTAATCTATTCTCAGTGAGAGGGAAAAAGACTCAAAATTTTGATAATATATTTGACACTCTTAATAAATACATAAAACCACTCACTTTACTTCTCCATTAAAGAAAACAGTCCCTCTTCCAAAATTATAAAATAATATTATAAATTTAACATAAAAAATTCAATTCCATATATGACATAATATGGTTGTATCAATAATATCAAAAACATTATAGGTGATCCATTATACCCTGTTATCATCTCATGAATATGACACCCCTCAATCAGGCTAGGTGAAAAAGAAAATTGAGTAGTAAACACTAGGGGACCTGGATGTATCTCCACCTTGAATCCGAGAGCTCATAAAAAGGTTGGTGTAGAAAAAGAGTATGAATATTATCAATCAGTCATGGAATATACCATGGTAGAAGATAAATATGTGATTCCAATTATACTATATTTTCTACCAAGGAATATAAATTCAATATCATTTATATACCGCTCAATTTTCCACTATATAATTTCCCCTGATGATTACCATAATCATGAACTTTATTAGAACATGATTCCAAGGATTGAGGAAATCTCAAGGATATCCTCTACCTGACCCCTATCCACTAAAGTTATCATATTTATTGTAACCCAAATACACTTTATAATAATTTAATAGAGGAAAATAATTCAAAATATTATCTTTAATTGGATTAGTAACTCTACACTGACTTCCTAGGGTGGTAGATAATGAAATTTCTAATACACTTAACCCTCAAAGGTGAATAAAACCCTAACTTGTCTCATAGTGTAGGCTTGAGAACTAAAAGTTCCAGATATAAATAATATGAGAGGTAATAATTATATCCCATCAACTAAAATATTATCTTCAAATACATTTAGAATCCTCTTTGTATAGATGAACTCTTCTATAATTTATACTAAATTTCAACTACAAATGAACTACTCTATGAAACCATATTCTTAGTCACCACGTCTACACCCACATTCTCTATATATATTGAAAATGTAATTTGTGTCACTAGGAATGTGATTTATAAATATAATGGCAGATCAAAATTTCACAAACATGGATCCTTTTTATGAATAAGATATAGGAAATATTGAAGAAATTCAATCAACGGAATTACAATATGTTTCCCACATATGTTCCTTAATAAATTACAAACCAACTCCTACCACGGTAATGCTTTCACTGTTGAGAAAATGAACAAATAAAATAATTAAATATGGAAAATCTCTAATTATATATGAGAATCTTCATGATTTATATTGAATAAAATCCACCTGTGATGAATCAATAATCTATTTACTAATGAAATCCAATACTATTTCCTTACAAAGACTAATCTGAAAGAAATATAATGAAACAATACCAATCACTTTGTCTCATGATTATAGTTATTTTATCATACATTCACATGAATTGAAATTGAAACTCTTTCAGTCCTTTCCCCGTATAATTATTCTATAACGGTTTAAAACCCTCATGGTTTATTGAATAATCATTATACGTAGCTTTAACATGAACCGCATATCTATAACATCTATAGTTACCCTATAATTTTAAACTTATTATTAATAAATCTATAGAATGATTATCCATAAATTAAAAACCAAGATCATAAATTCTAATATCTTTGGAAGATTAGGTACATAAAATAAAAAACATGGAACTAGAATTAAAAAAAATCTTTATTAATATTTTTTTTAATGAGCTTTTAACTCCCACTGAGATCCTACATCATTATAGGATAACCTGGGGAATACTTGGAAAAATGTATTGGAAAAAATATTAGTATGGGAATAAGCATTAAAATAAAGAATAACTCATTAGTTATAAGGAATAACATAAAAGGAATGGCTCATGAATAATATTGTATGGGAATATCATATAGAACATGGAATCATATGATCCTATAAATATAGATATATGGATATAAGTATTAACATATCATTAAAACGAGTCCAGGCTTTCTATAAAGATGGTATCACAAAGTGGGGAATGTCCCATAATGGATTAGGTTTACTCCCTCATTCCATACATAATGTCTTAGAAGAAAGACATTTCCCATTAAATTAGTGTGACATCTAAGATATCCCATCACAAAATGTTCAATTTTATATGTTCCACATCGAGAATAAAACATAGGGGACAAACATAGCGGCTACCCATGGAATGAATTTACTATAATAATCACATTATAAGGAAAAACCAAAGAGAACATTTAAACGGTATCCTTGAAAGAAGGAATTAAATAATATTTTAACAAACATGAAGAAATAAATATATTAATAGATAGTTAATAAGGATGTCCAACTATAATTTGTAAATTAAATAGTGTTTTTTGGGAACATTATATATGCACTATGTTAGTGTATTTTAAGGGAAAATATTAATGATTAATTAATGAGGATAAAGGAACAACTATTTGTATAAGAAAAGAAACGAAATAATATATTTTATCTTGATAAAATGAATACTTTTTTAAAAAAAATGGTTGATTAAAATAGTTTATGGAGTTTACATGAAAATGGGTAAGAAATTGATAAGTTCCCTTTAATCGGGCATGCTTAATGTAATGAATTGAGAAGGAAAAATCACAAAACATGTATTTTTTTATTAAACAAATAAAAATAGTTTGGTAAACATAATTTTGTTGAATTTAAATATAATTGTTTATAATTATGAAATAATAATTAAGAAATAAATTCGGGTTAATGTGAGAGAGAATTCACAACCCAATGGTAATTTATTGCTTCAGAGTGATCCATTACCTTATGTTTGAATGTGTTATTTACTAGAACATAATATTCTGAAGGATTAGATTATATTTAATAATAATTTAGTTTAAAATCTTCTAAAATGTAATTTATTTATTATAATTTTACTAAGATCATTTGTGACCATTCTAATGAATTGTAATGTTTTACTTCATCATTACATGAGTGTTCATCTAACGGGTTTTTGGTTAGTTAACTTTAGAATAATTATGAGAGTTCCTATAAAATAGAAGAAAATAGTTAATAAATAGAATATGATATAATAAATTTAAATATATAATTAAAAATTTTCCCACATATAATTTTCTTTCTAATATGTATATGCTTAATTTGATAAAACATTAATGATAAATATTTAGTTCTTTGTGGTATTTTAATAATCATGAACTAATATCATTTTATTAAATCTTATATCCACATTTTAGAAATAGATTATGAAAAAACCTAAAATATAAATATTATAATCTATTTTCCCCATAATAATCTTTTATGACTACTATTGAAGGCGTTAATAGAAACCAAAAACTCATTGTCCATGAAGGCGGTAAACGGACATATCACTGATGATATTTTCATTTTAAGAATAAAAGGGGAATATATGATATTTGTTAAAGAATATTATATTAAAAATAATTAAAATAATTTATATGTATGATATTGGAGTTATCATGAATATTTGAATTTGTTAGGTGGGGAGATGATAAGAAATGAAATGAAATTTAAAGAGAGGAATTATGGATTTTACCTCTTGAATGTTGGCTCATTGAGTACCTCCTTATGGAAAATGGGTTTTTACTTATATTGAGAATAAATTATCCTAGATGTGAGGAATAATAATATGAAGGGGATTGGGTAGAATATTGACATTTTCTAGGGACAAGAAGGTCTGAGGAGAAAGTGTGTTCAAGGGTGGTATTGATAGTGTAGATGAGTGATGTTTTTTATTATCATATATATGAGTCTATTATATTGGCTCTAGAATTTCAATAGTGTTGATTCTAACGAATAAATATAGTAAATATTTCAGTTGAGTTAGATTTAATGGGATCTTACATTATACATACATCATCAATGACTCGAAAATTCATGTATTTAGTTAAATACTAGAAATTATCATGTTTCACTATTCCCAAAAAATTTAATTAGTTTAGAAATATCCCAAAAATTCAACCTAACCATTTTTTCATGTTAATATTTGAAATATTTAATCCATTTTATGAAAATAATATTTAAAATGTGATAAAATAATTTTTAAATAAATTCAGGATTTTTTCAAAAAATACAGATTTTAATACTATAATCGATTTTTTACCTTTGGTAAAATTAATAATGGTCGTATATAGTTTTATTATATTTATAATCAAACATAATACTAACTATTTAATATAATTTATTCAAATAAATAATTTTCCATATTTTTATTTTAATTAAGAAATGTTACTAAACATTAATGTTTTAGAAACAATACCAACAGGTAATTTATCATTTGATTTTTTAAGTTTTCCATTATATAAATATATCATATTTTTATTTATAAGATACATATATCATATTTTTAATTTCATAGGTTAGGTTATTATATTATCTTCATGATTATTATTCCAAATAATCATGTTACTATTTAGATGGGCATGTTACTATTCCAAGGGTATGGGTTCCTTTATTTATATTAATAGCTCTTATTCCATTAATTAATATATTTTCCCTCAAGTTTATATAACTTCTTCTTCAATGTGAATATTTTATTAATAAAATTATCTTTTATTTGTAAACAATTTTTGATCAGTGTGGTCAACCTTTTGGATCGAGCATATCCAAATCATTACATTCTTATTTTAATATATTCTATTTATTATCCTAACTAAATTTTTTCCATTATTATTTGTTTATTTTCTATATTGTGTATCATTATTAATTAATTATAATAATTTTTTTGGGTTCTTAATGTGATTTATATTGATTATACTACACCAAATAATTATATGAAAGGTTATTTCAATGATAAAATTATTTTTTTTACACTCTCCCCCTAATGAAATTTATCCTTTTAAATTTGATCACACAAAATAAGTTAAAATAGTTAAGGTTACTTCTATTTCATCACTTCATATGGTTACCATGTATTCTATTTGTACTAAATGTTTTTCTATAGTACCTCGATTGGATGGGTGGTTTTGTTTCATAGATCATTATTTCTATTGTCTAAAATCATCGTTGAATTTTTCTCTAATTGTAGATACTTTTCTAGGTGTACAATTCATAAGTTCAATACATGTGACGGATATATTATGAACATTCTCAAGAGGGATTTGTGGAATATATAATGTACTTGAAACAAGATTGGTTGATTTTCTAGTCAATACAATACATCTTTTACATGATAATTAATATCTAAGTGGCTAATATAACTTTTTCATAGCATTGATTTCATACAAAATATTATGACACACGTCCATGGATATGTATAGGGGAATACCACATATCTAAAGTTAAAATCTATATCATATCTACGATTATCCACATAGATCTTCGGTCAAAATTTTCCCACCCGGATATGTTGTTGGATGGTCTTTATATTTTCTAACATTTCCTCATCCATTTCTATTCCTAGAAACGTATATTCTCCATCATCATCCTAGAATGTAGGTGTTCTAAATATTTCCCCATAAGAAGATTTATATAGGGACATTTGGATGCTTTAGTGGAAACTATTATTGTATGATAACTCAACTAGTGAATTTGACGATGACAACCACTTTTGAATTCCATTGTGGAGGCTCTCAACATGTCTTACAACATCTAAATTTTCTTCACAAATTAGCCATTAGTTTTGGGACATAAATCTGAACTGATGTTAATTTCAGCATTTTCAGCATTGATTAAAATCTACAAGAACATAGATGTAAATTTAAAATTATGGTCTAATATAATTGATAATTATAATCCTTGTAGCGTCACCACTTCTATGACGTATATATATATATATATATATATATATATATGAAATTTTGATATTTTTGATATCCTCTTAAATCTCAATAAATTGAGAAGCATTTATAATATTATCCATAATGACACATATAGAATTAATTCCATTGGATATCATTTGAAGTCTAATTAATGTCCTCATGGTAATGTTTTCTCATTTATATGGTGGGGTGGGTAACAGTTTCATTGTCAACTTAGAGTTTTTTCCATCATCCTCCATTTCCTAAGGTACTAAAAACATTAATGTAAAATCAGTGATCACCCTCTTCTTATTTTATCACAAATAATTCTCTTAGAGTCCTTGATACATCATTGTGCTCCCTGGGTGAATAGAGAAGGTTGAGCCATGGGAATCATTTACATTCTCTTTCATTATCTCCAATTTTTTTGGTACACATAGTTTTGACCCAAATCCTATATTTCATTCCATATCATTTATGAACTATAAAGATTTAAATTTTATTATTGCTTTATCCATTATCATAATTTTATCATCATTTATTTTTGTATACTTTATCTTATCTAAAAGGGATGTTTAATAAATCATTAGGTAATGGAACAATGATATACCTTCCTTTATTATTCTCATTTCCATCATTTTTATTGCTAGGAATATTAAATCCATCTAATTTATTATCGTTGATAATGTTGTTGGATCATTCATATTTATATAATCTAACACTTCATTATATTTACCTGAATGATAGTGGATTGAGCAGTCAAAATCCTGATAAGATCTAACCATAATTTCTAGCTCGTATTATACTCTTTCTATGTGAATATATATTTGAGACTCTTATTATCATTATATATATCATAGTTCTCCCCATGTAGATAATTCCTATATACTATCACCATAAATATCAGATATTCCTACTTTGAGTCATGCATTGGATAGTTTTTGTCCTGTACATTCAACTACCATGATGAATAGGCTATAAAAATATCATTTTCTATATATACAAAATGAAATCAATATTTTGTATCATCATTGCATACCACAATGCATTCCCTACTTGTCAATGTTATAAGTACTTGTGTTGTGATAATCCTCTTTCTCAAATATTTTAAAAATTATTCACATTAACTATCCAAATAATGTTTACCGTATTCCGAGTCATCATGCAAAGTGGGGTTGACAATCCTGATAAGTTCCTCACAAATAATTGGTAATACAAATCTACACCACATAAATAATGGATCTCCATTAACGATGATAGTCTGGTCCACTCCTCAATTTAAATTGTTTTATAAGGTTCTATATATATTTTATTAATAGAGATAAGATTCCCAATGAATATACTTACTCCCTCCAGAACAGGCATTTTCTCTACCTTTCTTATTATTTCTCCCTCTATAATGTCTTCAGAACATAATTTGAATAATACTTTTGTTCTTCCTTTCTCTTGGAGTATATCAGAATATCATCTATAAATATTATCAAAAATATTTAGAGGTAATATCTAAATAGTAAACTGGTATATAAATTAGTGGATAAAAAATATTCTATCTCTCTATAAAAAATCTTTGATAGAAATTCACGTAACATGAAAAAACACATTTTTATCCTTAAATGAGCTAACATAGTTTTTGTTATTTAGACGTCCATATTGTCCATAAAATAGATCAATTGGTTGATAAAAGTAATCTAGTTGGAATTTATAGACATTTTAAAATCATTTTTCCATATATATATTTTTATTAATTTAAATTCATTTAACATAATATCATTTTTTGAAAAATATTTTTTTTATAAAAATTAATATTATTTGTTTAATTTCAATTTAAAATTTCTAATACAATCATTGACTTCAAATATATTATGATGATACATATGTAAAATGATATATTTATTTTCTTGAAAATTAATTTTTAATTTTATTTCAAAATACCTCTTCATGGATGATCAGTAACAAACATACGGGAACAAAAAATAAAATTATTGTATATGAAATTTTAAAATCCAAAAAAAATTTAAAAACCTAAGGAGATCCATGGGAATCGCTCACATCACCCAAATTCAATCGCTAGTCATATCTATCATCAGTTTCACTATCATGATTTATCACTACTTACATCACCAAACCTCACTACAAAATTATGTTCATCCAACAACCACAAATAATGTCATAGACCGTCATAGAACTCAAGAGCTGTAGTAATAATCGCACCAAGTCGTTGTCATTCCACATTAATCTAGTAATAATCAATCCACTAAAACCATGAAAATAATAATATAACCCATCGAAATTTCCATAAAACATCACATCGAGTCATCATTGACCCCAAGAGAACCAAAAAAGAAAACAAACACCTATACAAATCAATCTCACATCAACAATACACAAATAAAATAGTACTGTTGGGAGAAACCCAACAACCTCAACCATACCAAACATGATAAAAAGACAACCAAAACCACAAATCAAACACCACCATGTAGAAGTAAAAAAATATCAACCAATAATATGTAGAAGAAAAAAGTACATGAATCATGAGGAGGATATATATAAAACCCTAAGGAATTGATGAAGAGTGTACACCTTGAGAAATGAATGGACTCCTGGAATGAAACACCATGAACGGATAAATCCCTAAGAAGGAAATATGGTCTGAAACCATAAAAGTCGTAGAAAGGATCTACTAGGAATACCCTCATCCGCCAAAAAACATGTCCCAAAATATCAATGTGTCCATATATTCAGATATAAACTAGAGAGGAGCAATGGAATGCAAGGATAGATTACAGTATAGAAAATCAAGGAGAAATTGATGATCCTACATAGAGCAAGGGGAAGAGAAATAAAAATAGGATACTTTAGAGTGAATAGAGAACCCATAGAGAGCACAACCCTCTGTAGAGAAAGAGAAAGGGATGAAAGAACCAAAGGAGACCGGGAAGATGGATCCAACACCACTGAGGAGAGAAAAAAACCATTAGAGGGGGAAGGCGATCAAATATCTTACAACTCGAGTGTGCCCTAATGAATGATGTTCCATCACATTAGATATATCCCTATAAAAAATTAATTGAATAATTTTTTTCATTGAATTTACATTATTTTTCGTAGTTGTTGATATTTTTATTTTAGATAATTATTAAATAAATAATTAAAGTGTTTAAACATCATAAGAATTTAATGTGATTATATAATTAATGACAAAATATAATTAATTAAAATTTAAAAAATAATCCTTTATATATGAAAATTATATTTATAACCAAACCTATATTTTTTCATTATTCCAGAGATTAATATATATTTAATGAAATGAAGGTTATATTTTCATATTTTTCTTTGAATAACATATTATATAGGTCTATTTCATTGAAAAGTTTCCATGAAAATTAAATTATTTTCCCCTATAAGGATTCTTTTACCTCATAATGGTAAACAATTGTAATTTATTTCACAAATAAATATGGTAAAAAAAATTATGATGACGTTATAATGTGATGTTATATTTTTGATCATAAATATGTGATCCTTTTTTTAAAAAAATCTATGTCACAGAAGTGGTGTAATTTAATTTTAAATTAAAATCATAAATATGGTGAGAATGTGAGTTTGTAAAGAAAAATGTTCAAAAGTTTACAATGTTTTTATTTCTAAATTTTATATGAAAATGGTTATAATGACCTATAATGAATTATTTGTTATAAAATTTATCTATGTTTACATTAAATAAAATTATGAATATAGTTTTCTACTATAAAATATTTAAATGAAAATTAAGTTTTCAATTAAAATTTATTATTTTTAACTACTCATAAAAAATGAATATTATCACAAAAATACCAAAAAACTAAGATAATTTCTATATTATAATTTAAAAATGAATTTTATTTTAGTAAATAAATATCATAAATGTTTTAAAATTTAATTTTAAATGATGTGCACCAAGCATGAACATATCATTTTTTAAAAAGGTACCGTTTTTCAAAAATAAACCTTTTACATTTAAATGATTTTAATTATTATTTTAAATTAGTTGGTATCATTTAAATTTCTCTTAAGTATATATTTAAATAATTTATTTTCTATTATTAATATTATTAAATGATGGATAACATATAAAATAATAATAATATGATATTGATCTTCTTTATAACTTGTTCTTTCATGTATCACAGTCATTCAAAAAAACAAGTAGTTGTGGGTCATGAAATTTAATAATTATATATTTTTTTTAAGAAATATATATCATAAGGTCTCTGGGTGTTTTATTCCCTTCTACTCTTGGTCTTTTATTTCATTAATGCAATCAATTATAATTATCGTATTTCAATATCTCAATTATTACATTTTCTAAACTGCAAATAAAATGCATCAATGAAAATTTATATTTGTTTTTGGAAATTCTGTGTTTGAAATTTTAAATGCTAGTATTAAAAATCCTTCATAATAAGATATTTCTATAAAATATTATCTTAATAAGAGATAATTTTATGTTCATACTTCTTCTGGATTAATACTTCTCTAAGTTTCCATTTAAGAGAACATTGGTGGCATTTGAAGATATGAACATGGAAGAGAAGTATAAATAATTTTATAGAGTGATTGTGTTCGTTGATCATAATGATGTAAAGGATCACTGGAAAGATAAGGATTTAAAAACAATAAATCTATAATTATTTATGGGACTATTTAGTTCAAAAAATATATATGCAATAGATTAACATTTTTTTAAGATCCATTTCCAAAAGATGAGGAATTGTTTTACTAGCTATTAAAATAATCAAATATAAGTAATAAATTTCTATTTTATAATATCAATATAATCATTTTTTGTGCTTTGATCAATTTATGACTCATTACTTACTCAAAAAATGAGTATCTAGAAATGTTTTTCTATTTTTAATGCTCTAAAATTCACTTTTAATGTATTTTATAATAAAAAAACATCTGTTTTCATCATTCTATAACTATATTCCAAACACATATGGTTAGCACAAGATATTCAATATAATAAATTAATATGAAAAAATCAATAGTATCACCACTTTTCTATCATTCATATTTATATGCAAAATCAATTAATGAAAAAATGAAATATTAACAATAATTTTTATCAATATATTTAAATATATGTCTATAGAATTTAAATGCATTTTTACTAAAATAAAATTTCCTCTAGATCAAAAAAAATCATTAAATTTCCCCAAAACATCATTAATATTTTTAAACTATGGTCACATAAGATAAAAATGTGGTTTATAAGAATTTAAACATATAATTAATCATAAAATATTAACACTTGATGTTATCAAAAACTCTTATGTTTTTTAATATGAAAATTCTTTTAATATTTAACATAATTGTTAGATACTTCATGATTATTATTACTAAAATACAATTAGTAATAATAATTCTATTATATTATTATATAATCCCAATTAATTCATCAATGATTTAATTTAGAAAGAGTTCTATATTTTTTAGAGTTAAACAAGTTCATTTATTGTCAATATCTATTTAAATACTTCATAATATATTATAAAAGAATATATATTATCCTATGAATATTATTTGTGAGTGTTAAATATGGTTTTCTATAAGCCATGTTATCATGAACCAGGTGATGATCGGGCCATGACCAATGCACCATTTTTAGAGATATTAACCCTAGGTATATTGTGTCTAGAACCCAATCTACCTATACTATCTTGATATGAAAGTATTTTTTGGAAACACTATATAATATATATCATGCCAAAATATTAATAGGTTCTTCTATACATAAACTCTTTTTTTATAATAGGTTTACGATACCTAATCTGTGTATTCTAAAATAAATTTCCAAAAATTAATAATAAATCATCTATGATACCAACTATAATGACCCTAAACATAGCATCCCCGAGCTGGAGCCAACATCATTACATTGGAATATAATATGAGGAATCACATCATGAAGGACTGAATAGTTTAAGAGTCCTAGTAAACCAGATACATATACGAGTCATTCATTACATTTGAAAAATCAAATTATCAAATAATATTTTTTCAAAAATAATATTTTTCATTCTAGAATATCATTCTATATAAGACATAGTACACTTAATTGATTTCTGGTAAAGAAAATAAAATATGGTTGAGGCCAAAATTCCAAGAAAGGGTTATTTAAAGAAGAATTTTACCTAATTAAATCGGAATGGTAAATATAGAGAGTTGTATATCTGATCAAACATGTCATTTAAATTGTTAGATAAAGTGAAAATCAATATGGGAGGGTCAATAACTGAAAACATTGTCCATTTAATCAATGAACTAAAAATAAAATTCATCAATAGATAATATATTATTGAAAATATTCATGATTAAAATAATTGATCTCTTAAGGATGAATATTCATAACTATCAAAAATCAAGTTTCACAGGAACAAAATTCCATTACCATCATTCACTTTAATAAGATGATATAAAAAATACTACTTTCAATACGTTTCACAAGATAGTTTAAAATTGACTTTTTACAAATGGACAGGGTTTTATAAGCTAGTTTTATCTCATGATATAACTAATGAATCAATAGGATTCCATCAACCAATCCCCACCCCATGTATTTTATCATGAAAAATTTATTTATATATTACCGAATCTATTTATTTCATAAAATAATTTGTCATCATTAAATATATTTATTCATTAACGGATATGGATTTATCAATATTTCTTTTGAGAATGAAATCACTTTGAAAGTAAACAACATAATCTTAATAGTTATTTATTTTAGGCTATAAACATATCTCTAATTAATTAAATTTATATTGAATGGAAATTTAAGTCCCACTTGAAAGTTCATAATTCCAGGAAAACATAATGACTATAAAATTGAATCAAGGATTAGAATATCAATATTTTCCATGGTCAAAATAACCATAATCCATCTAGAGGATTAACAAATATCAACAAATACCCAGTGAATTAAGAATAATGTGTTGTTGTTATTAAAGAATACTAATACAATAAAAGTAAAATAAAAAAAATCTTGAAGAGTTAATTATATTCATTATAAAAAACAATTTACAAAAAAAATTCATTCAAAATGAGATTTAAAAACATGAAATTTCCTAAAAAAATTCTCTTTTTTTAAAATAAAATATTACACATAAACTAGAATATTTAAAATATTTAAATTTATGTGTTGGATGGGAGTTTTATTCATTTTTTACATGTCAAAACAATGTATTTATTCACAATTTCAGTAAAATTTTATTATGAATTGTTTTGAAAATTATATAAGATTCCATTGAAAAAAATTATGAGTTAATATGGGTGAACATTTTTTTGATTAACAATATATAAATTTTTAAAATCATTCCAAGCCCATTTTTAGAAAACCTAGTTTTGGATGATATCGGGTTTCTTCCTAAAAAAAGAAATATATTCAGATTCTATTTAAAACATTTATAAAGGATTTAAGTACCATAGAGTGAAAAAATAATAATCTTACATGAGAATTATATTAATAACAAGAGGATAATAAAATAAAACTGTTTATTAAACAATGACCAAATAATTTCCTTCAATATTATTTCAAGAATGAAAAATTTCAATTAATATGGGATTGTGAAGTAATGCCTTGAAAAATAATAACATTGAATAAAAAATAATCCAATGTATTAATTTTCTTTATCAAATATAAATTCATTGAAAACAATTTTAATTAAAAAAAATACACATTCATATGTCATTACTCACATAATCTCATAACATTAATGATAATGAGGGTGTAATGTATCCCAATTGAAATAAATTGAGTTATGAAATTATTTACCACATGTTAATAATCAGTTCGAATCCCCATTGATGACATATTACATATTGAAAAAATATAATAAATAAGGATTTATTAAAGATATTATATGAAAAGTTTTATGTATGTAAACTATATAAACGAAATTGCGTTCTTATAATTTCCATATGACTCAATGAAATAAAATTGAGATGAAATCCCTTAGCTAAAAATTTACATTATTTGAATGTGATTTAAATCCATGTATAATTTTATTAATCACGTCATAAGTTTTTTTAAAAACTATATTCCTACATAAAATATTATTCCTTTTCCTTTTTTGTACATCTTTTCAAATGTATGATATTAATTATTCATTGTTTTTATTGTTTTGGGTTTTAACTACATTGATTTCTCATGCATGTTTTGTAATGAAATATTCAGTTCATGTGAATATTATAACATTTCATCATATATAAAATAAAAATCATGAAATAATTATCATATTTATATACCAATTATTTATTTTAAAAAAGTTATGAAATATTTTTATGAAAAATTATGTGTGTTATGATCATAGAGACGATATGGTATACTAAAGCATGAGTATAATTTTAAATTTTTAAATGGTCATTATGGAAAGGATATATTAATATTTTACCTTTAATAAATGATAAAAATATCTTAAATACTATATTATATAAATATATACATATCATTCATGTGGTAGGATTGTGAAAAAACAATCATATTGCTTAATGAAGGTGGTAGTCGTCGTGTATATGAGTGATGTTATTATCTTTCATGAAGTAAAAACATATAAAAAATGATCTATTATATTTGAAGAATGATAAATATTTCATTAATATCATAATAATATCATGTATATCAAAAATAAATATTCATTGTCACCTTCCATGTAAAGCGTTCGTGAAAGATGAATCACATCTCTTCGCGAGGTGGTAGTCTATCGTACATAAGAGCCAAGTTATCATGTCTCCTATTTAATGGAATGAAATAAGTTATATATGATGTAATAAATATAGAGGTATAATAATTATATATAAATATATCATATAAATAGGTTATATCAATAATAATAACCATCATTGAGAAGTGGTAATGGAAAAATTAACAACATTAGTTCGCAAAGTTGTAGTCTACCACACACATGACCGATGATTTCATAACCCATTTGATTGATTTGGAGAAGGTTTTATGTAAATAAATTGTTATAAAAATATCCTATTATATGTAATATGATAAGGATATTTTATAATAATGTCATAATATAAATTTATGGTGGTGGATAATGAAATAAAATAAAAACACATATCAAAGAATATTACCACTTCTTCAAGTATTTTATATTGGTTTACACCAAACCATTTTTAAGTTATATATAATCTCAATATAATTATTCTACATTTATAGGAGGTTTTATTCTAGTGATTGTTTAGGGTTTTAATGGTCTAAATGGATTGAGATGTGTGATGAAATGAACAAGGTTAGTGCCCTTTTATAGTTAAAGAGGAGTTGCATTCCTGTAAATACTCCAAATTCTTTAATATTGGTAGGCATCCCTTACTTAATGTTCCCCCAAAAAAGAAAAATAATGGAGGTTAATTTTAATTTAGTGGATAATAAAAATCCAAAAAAACATAAAATAATTCATTTTATCATGTTAGTCTTTATTATTTATGTTTACTTATTTTAACCCATTTTGTTTTTACCATTATAACATGTTTTTCTTCCCACGGTAACATAACCATTAATATTTAATTAATGTGAGGAATATTAAAAAAATTTGAACACTAATTTTAACTATGAAATAAAAATTATCAATTTAAAATAATGTCTGTGTTGAAATTTTTTTTTACACAAGAACATGTATCAGGGAAAAACACTATTTAAACCTAAACAGTGATACCAAAGATATTATAATTAAGAATTTATTATAGTCATTGAAGAAGGAAAATGTATAATGAATTATAGATATTTTATATTTATTAAAATTTGAAAATCACTTTGAAGATGATATAATTTTTAATAATTTTAAATCATTTAATAAAATACCATTTATTATAATAAAACATTAATGTAAATTTTGACTTTTTTCTTTTAATCTAAATTTATAAAATATAAATACAATGATGGAATTATAATATGACATTCTAAAAAATGTCTAAAAATATATATTTATACAAAAAAATTTATTTAATATAACTTCTCTTTTAATATTTTTATTATCTTTTATATTCATTAATTATTAGCTAAATAATTAATGTGTTGATGTTCTGTAATAAAATAAAGTAATTATTTAACATATGAGAAAGAAAAATTAATTATAATTATAGAAAATAATAATTCATTTATCAAAAATTATATTATTAAATGAACCTATATTGTTTTTTAACTATCCTAAAGCATTATAAGTATTAAAGGAAATCAAAGTTGAAGTTTCATATTTTTCTTTACATAACTTGTTATATAGGTCACTTTCATGGAAAATGGTCCCAAAAATATATAAAAATATATAAAATCGTAATTTGGGTCTAGATATGTACATATAATTAAATATGGAAAAATTATTAGGTCATTTTAACTCTTATCTTATTAGTTTAACCTCTATATAAACTTGGTTTTACATTAATCATAGTAATAACTTTAAACTATTTTCACTAATAATTATTGTAAAAAGTTAATTTTACCTAATTTTATAATATATATTATGATTATTCAATATATTTAATCAATTTATCAAAATTTAACTCACATAAGTTACACAATCCAACGGAAAATTAATATGATAAATGTGGAAAGAAACTGGGTTTTTTAAGAGAAAAAGTTCAATAGTTGAGAATGTTTTATACGTAAAATTAATATGAAAATGATTCTAATGACTTAAATGATATTAATGGATATAAAAATTATCAATAGTTACATTAAAATAAAATAAAAATAAAAATTATCATTAAAAATTATATAGACGAAATGGAGTTCGTCAATTAAAATTTAGTATTTTTTAGTATTGATAAATAAATACAACATCACAGAAATTTCAAAATTGTTAAACTTATAAAACATTGGTATTCTAATTTTAAAAATTATTTTTTTTGGGTGAATAAATTTTCTAAAATTTTTAATTTATAATTTTAAATTATGTTATCCAAGATGATGAAAACACCCCTTAGGAAAATATTGTTTTTTTTTAAAACATGTCTTCATATTCTAAATGAGTCAAATTATTAGTTATAATATATAAATAACCAGTAAATGTGTGAAATCAATGTGCTTTCAGATGTTATTTAATAACATGAATACACCTCATTCCAATTTCTATATGATAATATCACATTAAATAATAATATTAATAATATATTTTTGTTTGATAAAACACAGTTTTATGTGTAACACAATATATAAAAAAACTCATTAATGAAGGCCATGAAATCAGTTTAATAGATTGAATTTATTTAAAGATATTTATATCATATGGTCTCACAGTGTTGCATTCCCTTATATGCATGGTGATTAATTTCATTAACTCTACCAAATACAATGTCCTTATTTTAAAATATTGATGTGTTACATAAGAGACTAAATCTACATTCATCCATTCTCTTCACCACCTAAACCCTCAATGAAATATATCAACATGTTATTTTGGGATTTTACGAGTTGTTTATGTTGAATTTTTTAAATCATATATCATGATAATTGGTTAGCCATATTCACAATATCTATTAATCAAGTTATCATTCAATTGGTTTTATAATTAACACAATGTCTATCAAATTCAATGTTAACCCAGTTTTATCTCGTTCCTACAATTAATTGAAATAATGAATAATGTGAGAAACCAAAATCATATTGGGAAACAATATAATCTTGAAAATCATTATAGTTTTTCAAAATCATGATAATTTCGTCGGAATCATTGACAAAATGAGTTTTACCAATATTATTTAGGATCATTATTTAAATATTTCATGTTGGTTTATAAATATATTGAGAATATCCCAATAATATCCCCTAAGAGTGTTATTATAGGTCTAAATAAAGGCCCATTATCATCCATATGGTTAAAATAGAGTCCATAATAATGCACATTTTTTATGATATAAACGCTATGTAAATTTGTACACGATACATATAGACTTGTCTCTAGACATGAGTGTAATAGATTGTTAACCACTTTCCCTATCATTTAAAAAAACTATATAAAATTTTTTTTATACTTTTAATCACCCTCATATGTATCCTTTTACATATTTGAAGTCATACCCTAGAAAATATGAACATGAATCTCACTAATGTTTTCTCATCCAGGATTCCAAAGGTCATCTAAACTTATCATTTATGTAAACTAAAATGAACCAAACTAATCATAAATATATATTACATAATCAAAGATGAATATTAATTATATAACATACAGATACATGGAATAATTATTTTTTCCTAGTTCCCTATGAAATGTGGACACATAATAATTTTTTACATGAGTGAACTACTTAAACTCACACTATATTCTACAAAACATGAACCCACATTATACATATAATTCATAATAACATTAATAATACCCTGGGGAATAGAAATATAATAAATGGTGATCTCAGATTCCCATTAGAGGTAAATAATGGAGATATCCACATATCATGAGAATAAGGGTATGAGGACATTATAATAATATTTGAAAACCATAACCTATACTTCATAGATTATTTACATGGGTGATAAAATAATTATTTACAATAAATAAGACATGAATCATAAGGATGTTAAAGAACATCATCTATGAGATCATAAAATTTTTATATCACATAGGATTTTTTCATACACATATTTATATATAATAATTCCAAATTTATTTTAAGGATAATTTCAGAGTCTATTATATTGGAATCCGTTCATTTTCCAGGCCACCATAGTAGTAAAGGTTCACTCATATTCCTATCATAGTTGAAAGAGTCCCATACTGAACATGGATCTCTCCCCATTCCAGTCATGTCTATCTCTTGAGATAACAATATTTATCCAATTAATTAGAAGGATCTATAGGTCCCTCCCATATCATAATGATAAAAAAATTATTATCTATTCTGAATGATCATTAATAATTCATCATATCAGAAAACATGAAATGAAATTTTTTTAGTAAACATTTCATCATAAGGTAACATGTAGAGAAGAAACATGTTTCACAATAATTTCATCCTTTCATAAAATCATATTCCATAGAAAAATAAGTGGAATTCATAATCATTTTTCATAGTGTAACTGCTGGAAAAATATTACTGGTTCATAATAATGCTATCAACTTATAACCCATGGAATAATGTGGGGTTCATAAGAGTTGTATCTTGGTATACCCTATAGATGAGAAACATGTATCATAAAAAATGTTCATCATAAACATAAAACATCTTGCTAAATTAAATTTTATACACAAATAATATCTACAATAAGTTATAAGTAATATGAAAGTATTTCATCATAAATGAAAAATGATTTTTAATAATCCCCTGTAACTGTTTTTTAATAAAATAACTTCTCATTTGAACTATTTTTATAAAACTAAAAATCCTTTATTATTTTGAAAAAAAATAAATTGAAAATAATATATATAAAATATATATTAACCTTTAAAACATGGTGTGTTCATGAATATTTGAATTTCCATACATGGAAGACATGTTAAATCAAATATTCCGTTAACTTTTTTTGAAAAAAACAAATAAAAATATTTTTGAAAAATGACATGATAATTCCTTCTATATTTTTTTTAAAAAAATTAAAGATTATTAAAATTTTATTTAATGATTCCTTTTTAAATTTTGGAAATACTATTGAAAATATTTTTTGAGAACTATAATGAGGAATAAAAAGGGATTTTAAATAGATTAGATAAATATAGTAAGTTTACTAAAGAAAAAACTTTTTTAAATCATGAGTACAAAAAAAGAGGAGAATTAATGGATGTTTTTTAAAATGATATAACCATTATATAATAAAATTCACGAGTTTCTTAATAGATGGATCAAAATATTTCATAATCGGAATCATAAACATAAAAAACCTCGATAAAAATAATATTGTACTACCCAACCGTTACCACATTTTATGAATTAAGTCATAATCCTTATCAAATAATAACATGAAATAAATATAAAATATGAATAAAATAAATAAATTCATGATATTACAAATTAATAGGTCAATAAATATACCTTATAAATGTGGATAGGTTCATAACAAAACATTTGTCTCCAAGAAAGAAAAATTTACCCAAAATTCAATTATCGCATGTGTATTATTGAAACCTTAACCCATGACAACGACATCAAAATATATATATGTAAATCAAAATTATTTTCATGAGTAAAATAATAAATTACATTCATGGAAATTATATACACTACATGAAAAAAAAATGGTGAATAAGTTAACAATCTCACATTAGTATAAAGTGAGATGGAAATCCCTTTCCTAAAGTCTCAACATCGTTCATAACTGTAAAACCCCAAGATTTCTTGGTACATTATCTGTTCAAAGTAATTCAATAACTTGTATTATACATTACACTGAGTTCAAGTGCACCACAACTTAACAAACTAGCCATTCAAAAAAATTATGAATAGTATTAACTGGTTTTTTAATTTTATATACTCCATATAATTTTAACCTATGTATTATGTGTTTCTTAGACATATTATGTAATGGCCCCAACCTCTCCAGTCCATTCCATTGTGAAATGTGGTGCTGCAGATGTGCCAGGAGGTCAAGGATCCTTGGGGGTGCATTTGGGTGGACATTTAATAAGGGATAAGGGAACTAGCTTCCGCATGGTTAGTGCACGGTTTGGCTAAACTATGCTTCCAAACCATGAAAGGTTGGTGTTGGAGGTAGAATCTAACGCACGGTTAGCGCACATGTTTGCTAAACCATGCGTCCAAACCATGCCGGCACTTAATGTTAGATCCTAAAATTTTGGATACGAATAATTTTGCCTCTAAATGGTTCGTTTAAGCCCATATGCAGCCATAACTCGGGATTACCCTTCCATGGAGGTAGAAGAACCTCTCCCAAGATTTTTGGAGGAAACCCGGAGGATTTTCTTGGTGAATCGAAGCCAGTTCCTTGAGGTATCTGATCGTTATTTCTTGTTTTTTTAGATCTACTCCTCCTACCCTCTCGGTTTCTTTGATCTACGCCCGTTATGGGTAGATCTAAGGGTGAAGATGTCGAATATGAAGATCTTTGGTCTTTGTTGTGTTAGTAAAGGATATCTAATGAAGATTCGTGGAGAATGGACCTGGTTTCTTGAGCGTTCTTCGACCATCATGGTTTCGTCAAAAACCTTTAAGGTAGAGATTTTACCCTCATCTCTCTAATTTGTACATCATGCGGGATGGGTGTCCTCTTGATTTCACGAGACATAGTTGGACCAGTTTAATGAAGATAATAACTGGCTTAAATAACGGGGATGGAGAAGTTGTTAGGTTTATCTTTATTTATCCTATTTTTATGTTGTGAATTGAATAGGCTCTATGCCTACTGAAAATCATGGTCGTTGGGGGCCTTTTCTTGAACAATTAAATGTCTCACTATCTTTCTAGACCGTTTTTATTGAAGGAAACTTTGTGGAATATGGAAATTGGTTAATCACGTAAAGTTGGATGATTAAATGAATATCATAAACCCTTGTGTGATCACCCTGGTTGAACAACATGAAATAATGAACATGTTGGTGTTGGTTTGGTTATGTGGTGTGTGAAAAGGGGGGGTGAATCCTGGGTTATTATGAATAGTATGGGCAGTGGGGCTGCAGTAAATGGTATTAAAGGGGAAATGATATGGCACGAGCCTTGTTTTGTGATACGGTTGTGGAGATGTGGTTATAGTGGAATAAGGGATGCAGTAATTGGTTTTGATATTAAAATAAAGTGGAAATATAATAAATGAACTGAGGGGAGCGATAATAAATTAAACGCGGGAACAGTCAATGGAGATTGATTAATGATAAAAAAGATGGGTTTGTGTTTCTTGTGTTCTTTGTAACTTGATTTGTGGTCGGTAGGGTTTTCCTACAAACCTCTTGATCTGGTTGGATATTTTTCGAGTAGTTAAGGAACAAATAAACTAATACTGTTGAAACATGAAAACCTAAATGGGATTGGGATTGTTTGTTTTATGCACACATTGTAGTATCAGTGCCGAGGCACGTGTTCAGTTTCTCTATTTAGAGGCCATAGGTTGGGCTATGTGTTTGGTATACATATACATATCTGTATCTTTGTGTTTTGTCGCACCCCACCAATGTTGAGAACCTAGTGATGAACACTCCCATCTCATGGGAGAGGGTGTGTTCCCCTTAATTAATAGATCTTTTCTGCTCCTTCTTCCATAGGTTGTGATGGCTTGAGGTGACCTTACACCTAATATTATTCGGGAAGGTTTCGATTGGTCTGATTTTAGCCCATGACTCTTCGGGCACGTTTAATGTTCCCATGAATCTTCGGGATGAAGCCCAGGTGTGTTCGAGTGGGGATTTGATATGTGGTTTGTGAGTCCTAGGTGTGTGCGGCTGGGATATGTTGTTTATGAGGCCTAGGTGTGTGCACGCGGGATATGTGGCTTGTGAGGTCAAGGTGTGTGCAGGAAAGGATATGTGGTTGTGAGAACCAGGAGTGTGCTGCTGAGATGTGTGTCTTTTGAGGCCCAGGTGTGTGCGGGCAGCAAGAGTGTTGTAGCATAAGAAAGTTCTCCGTTAGGAAGAGAATCTAACTAGTGGGAGGAAAATAGTTTGGGGTACCCAATACTCTTGTTCTTATATAATACAACCTATTTATTTGTGTTTTGGTGAGTGTGGTTGGTCAGGTTGGGTGGATAGAATTCCTTTCTAGGTTTTGGTTTCTTCTGTTGTTCTCATGGGACATTAGGATGTCTCCCCACATGTGCATGGGAGATTTAGGTTTCCCTACTGAGAATACGTGTATGCTCACCCTACGTTTACTTCCAGGTTTCCAGGAGGACTACCAGGGCCATGCGGGACCCTACTAGTCAGGATAGCTGGAGTTGTTGTAGTTGTTGTACTCTTGTTCCTTTTGGTATTGAAATTTTTTAGTTTTCTTGTACTTGTAATTAGTTTCAGAACTGTTTAAGCATGCCTGCAGGATTGGTTTGGGTTTATTTTACATTTACTTGTTCCTTTTTCTTTTGGTGTTTGACTCATCCTATCTCCCAATCTCAAATAATAAAATAGTTAATGCCTCCCATATTTTAGAAAACTCATACACTTGGTGCTAGTCCCCACTCCGGGGCCTACTGGAGGCGGGACTCGGGGGTCATTATCTCCCGTTCACTATTGTCTGCTCAAGAGGGGCATCTTTGTTGGGAGGGGGTCATGACAGAATGGTATCAGAGTGAGGTTGAGAGATAGGATGGAGTCTGGAGTTAGGCACAGTGAGGATTACATGGGATGGTGGGGAAACAGTGTTAAGTGATCTTGGTGCGTGACATAGGCTAGGGATGACGGGCTAGGACATGAGATTTTAGCCCCCCCCCCCCCCCCCGTGATCCGATGTAAGGAATCATAGCCTACCAAACGACCAAGTGAGACTACATTGATTGCAGGGTAGAGACCATAGGGAAGGTACATGCATCATCCTGTTTGTGTTTTACTTGATTTGGGTGTTCTGGGAAAGAAATTGAAATAAAGTGATAAAATGAAACCTTGAGAAATTTCCTTACTACTTGGGCTTAGGCGAACTTTTTTTACCGTACTTCTATGGCACCTAGACGTCATCCCCAGGTGACTCAAACAATCGAGGCCTAGCATATTCTGGAGGTCGATCCATTGAGGATTGACCGAGTGGAGCAAGATGATCAGTGGTAGAAGACTCTCCGTTCTTTCCAGCGACAAACCCTCAAGAAGTATGAGGGTAGTACTTTGGATATGGAGATGTAGGGATGGCCTGAAGAGCTAGGGGTCGCTTTTACTTTGATTCATGCTCCAAGGGTGTACTGGGTTCCCCCAGAAGTCAGTCAGCTAATAGGTGCGGTGCGTCAGTGGTAGATGCTCTACCTCGGGGAGAGCTCAGGGGCATAGGTTTTGTGGGCTGACTTTGAGAAGGAGTTCAAGAGGAATTCCTTTCTTCCATGATCAAGGCAGAGATGCGGCAAGAGTTACTCTCCCTCCAGCAGGGGAGTATGTCAGTACGAGAATTAGGGATCAGGTTCAAGGATCTCCTACTCTTTGCTCCTGATCTCTTTCCGGATGAGGAGTCTCGTGCGAGATGTTTGGAGGAGGCGCTTCATCCTTCTCTCCTGTATGTTGTCACCCCCTTTACCCTTCCGACGTACGTGACAGTACAGAAGAAGGAAAGGGTTGTAGAAATAATGCACTTGCACGGAGGTTCACCATTAGAGGGGATCCAGCCGGGTTCGTCGAAGGGGAAGGCAGTCAGTAGCAGGTCTCTTGAGACATGGCCTTCTAGATTCAGGCCAGTAAGGAGTAGACCCCAGAAGCTCCAGTTCAGATCTTTGGGTCCTTGTCCTCTTTTCACGAACCTAGGACCGAAGTGTTTCTCTTGCAGAGTTTTTGGGCACATTCAGAGTCAGTTTCCAACTCGAGCTCATTACGGTGGAGGTGGTCAGGTCCAGCGCCCGCCTCAGCAGCACTAGTTTCCGGTGAGGCCCTTCCAGTAGCAACATGACCCTGCTCCTCCGATGGCATACATTGCAGGAGGAGGCCGACATAAGGGTGATCCTCAGGGACCTCGACTAGGGAATGGTCAGGGAGGTGGTCGACATCAGAGAGGCAGAGGATCTGGGCGTGGACATTTTCACACAGGAGAGTTGGTAGCTCCGGCAGGACCAGAGGTGGTGCGAGATACGATTTGTTTGTTCAGCACACTCATTTCTGCTTTGTTTGATTCGGGAGCTTTGCACTCCTTTTTTCACCCAGTCTAGCCCGTGCATTGGGTCTAGACGTAGAGAGAATTTTCGTAGCCTTGGTGTGGAGTACACTAGTCAGAGGACATACCATCGTTTCTTGTATTTTCTGGGGATGTGGGATGACGTTGGGACCACATCGATCTAGTGGGGATCTTCTTTTTCTACAGATGCAACCATACGATGTCATCCTAGGCATCGACTGGCTGTATTCTGTTAGTGTCGTTATTGAATGCTTCTGAATAAGAGTTGTGTTCTCCGACGTGGATGGGCAGCGTGTATCTTTTGTTGGTCAGAGGAGCTATCAGATGGTAACCTGCCATGTGAAGCCTCTCCTTTCCTTGTTAGTCTAGTTATCAGTGGTTTCAGCTGATACCGATATGATGGATGTTCCAGAGGTTGTTGGGGAATTTCTCAATGTCTTTTCTCGAGGAGGTTGTGACTCTACCCCCCCCCCCCCCAATGTGACGTTGAGTTCGGGATAGACTTACAGGCTGGAGCCCGTCCGATTTTGATGGCCCCTTATCGGATTACACCTTCGGAGTTGCGCGAGTTGCGGATTCAGATTGAAAATCTGATGGATAAGGGTCTTGTTTGACCCAACGTCTCGCCATGGGGTGCTTCATTTTGTTCATGAAGATGGTAGACGGTGGTCTCAGGCTATGCATAGACTACCGAAGGTTGAATCAAGTAACGATCAAGAACCATTACCCCCTTCCAAGGATAGATTATCTCTTTGACCACCTGACAGGAGCAGGTTGGTTTTCTAAGATTGATATACGATCTGGATATCACCAGCTGAGGGTAAAAGACAATGACATCTCAAAGACGGATTTCATGTGCTGTTATAGGCACATCGAGTTCGTAGTGATGCCGTTTAGAGTTAAGAATGCACCAGCTGTGTTCATGGGACTTGTGAACATTGTCTTCTGAGAGTTTCTAGACCGGTTCATCATTTTCTTTATCGATGACATCCTGATCTACTCGAGATCAGAGGAGGAACACGTTGAGCATCTCAGGGTATTCTTGGATGTCCTTCGACACCACCAGCTTTATGGGAAATTGTTGAAGTGTAAGTTCTTGATGCAAGAAGTACACTTACTTGGGCACATAGTGTCTCGGCATGGAGTGTAGGTGGACCCGTCGAAGGTGGAGGCAGTTATTTCTTGGGTGGAACTCAAGAGCGTAGAAAAATGTCGTAGTTTCTTGGGGTTGGTAGGTTATTATCGGAGGTTCATCTTGGATTTCTCCCTAGTTACTGATCCATTGACAGCTTTGACTAGGAAAGACTAGGTCTTCCTATAAAGATAGAAGTGGCAGAAATCTTTCGACTACCTGAAGGAAAATTTGGTCAGTGCTCCACTACTCAGGTTTCCAGTGGAAGGGTTGTTGTATGAGGTGTTTGTGATTCTTCTGGACATGTTTTGGGATTCATACTGATGTAGAAGAAGGGTATGATCTGTTATGGGTATAGGCAGCTGTGCCCTCACGAGCGTAACTATTCCACCCATGACCTAGATCTTGCAGTAGTAGTGTTCGCACTGAAGTTGTGGCCACATTACCTCTTTGGGGAGTGCTTTGTGGTATTTTCAGATCACAAGATCTTACGTTATATCTTCTCCCAGTGTGACCTAAACTTACGAGAGCGGAGATGGGTCGAGTTTATCCAAGAATATGACTTCGAGATATCTTACACTGAAGGTAAGGGAAACGTTGTGGCCGATGCCCTGAGCAGGAAGTCGCATAAGGAAGTAGATCAGGAATCTGCTGATGCTTGGGAAGTGATGGGAGAGTTTGCTGCCTTGCACTTGGATGCAAGGGTATAGGGTGTTATAAGCTGTTTGTTTCAGAGGACGGTGGAGTCCTCCTTCTTGCAGCAGGTGGAAGAGTCTTAGTAGGGAGACTCTGAGGTGGAAGTATTGCGGGATCGTTTCGATTAGGGAAACGCTCCAGAAGGATGGTCAGAGGACATCCGACATCAGATGCTTTTTCATGGAAGGTTATTTTTTCTGAAGGCGATGCATGAGGGATTTATCCATGAGTTCCACAGATCAGCCTTTCCGGTACATCCGGGAGTATCAAACTTGTACTGAGGCCTGAGGGAACGGTTTTGGTGGCTTGTGGTGAAACGGGAAGTGGCAGAGTATGTGGATAAGTGCCTAGTGTGTCAGCAAGTAAAGGATGAACACCGTGTTCCCAGTTGTTTGTTGCATCCTTTAGATGTCCCCGAGTGGAAGTGGGATGACATCTCAATGGAATTTGTCACAGGACTACCAAGAGATCAGGGTAGTTATGATGCTATTTGGGTAGTGGTAGATTGACTGAAGAAATCAGCTCACTTCATAGCAATTAAGGATTCGGGCCTGGTGAGTACCTTAGCACAGAGGTACATAGATGTTGTGCTGAGTTTTTATGATGTTCTGATTACTGTCATCTCAGATCAGGATACTCGGTTTACCTCACAAGTCTGATGGGGGTTACTACATACTTTTGGATCCCAGCTACGCCTTAGCACTGTTTTCCACCCCCAGACTGATGGGAAGATATATCGGACTATCCAGACATTGGAGGACGTTCTGTGAGCATGAGTTTTGGATTTCAGAGGATCATGGGTGCAAAACATGCCTTTAGTAGAGTTTTCCTACAAAAACAGCTTCCACTCTACTATTGGCATGGCACCGTTTGAGGATTTGTATGGATGACCATGTCATTCACCCATTTACAGGGCAGAGGTTGGCGAGACAGGTGCTCTTGGGCCAGAGGTAGTACAGAGCACCACAGAGAAAATTAAGCTTGTGCATGAGAGGATGAAAGAGGCTTAGGACCGACAGAAATCTTATACTGATTATCGGAGTAGGCCCTTGGAGTTCGAGGTGGGAGATCATGTGTTCTTGAAGGTTTCCCCTCGACGAGGGCAGCAGCGGTTTGGGAAGGGGAGTATGCTCTCCCCTAGGTTCATCGGACCTTTCGAGGTGCTGAGGCGAGTCCGAGAGGTGGCATATCAGCTGGCCCTACCACCTCAGTTAGAGAAGGTTCATGATGTCTTCCACATATCCCATCTTCATCAGTACTTACACAACTACTCTCACATTATCAACTGGGGAGGGTTAGATATAGGAGATGACACGACATTCAAGGAACGACTAGTCAGAATCGATGATCGTAAATAGATGGTTCTCCGTGGACGAACCATCACCTTGGTTTGTGCGTTGTGGAGGCATGGCAGCCTCTAGGAGAGAACTTGGGAGCAGGAGGCTGAGATGCACGCTCAGTACCCAGAGTTGTTTTAACATCTATTTTCCTTGTACTTCAGAGCATTGTTTTGATGTTATACTATGTACCCTTGATATGTGGAATACTTGGATTTTCGGTCATGTGGCATTTTTTATCCTTGTTATCTAGAAGTATATAACATTTCTGGATGTGTGGGGAAAGGGAAAAACCTGATCCTTAATTGAGACGCATTAATGTGGATGCGATTGAACCCATGCGGGTGAGTCAGTGCCGCTGAAAGTGGATAATATCTCGACATGGGAGAAGGAATTCCCCAAGCCATGTGTTCTGACAGCGTGTTGGTTGTATGGTGTTGGGGGCAGTGTAAGTTGGAAAAATCCTAATATATGGAAGTGGGAAGACCCAGTTCTTAATCGAGATGCATTAATGCGGATGTGATTAAACCCCTGCAGGTGAGTCAGTGCCGCCTAAAGAGGATAATATCTCTAAATAGAAGAAGGAATTCCTAACACATATGATTAGGATAGTGGCTCCATTCTGTTCATGACGAGAGCCCTAAGAGGTATCCTGTAGGGTGGCTTTTTAGACCTTTCCCTTTTTTATGGGTTGGTTTTTTAATTCTTGAGGATGAGAATGTTTTGAGAGGTATCTGATGTAATGGCCCGGACCTCTCTGATCCATTCCATTGTGAAATGTGGTGCTGGAGTTGTGCCATGTGGTCAAGGTTCCTTGGGGGTGCGTTTGGGTGGACCTTTAAGGATGTCTAAGGGAAATAGATTTTGCATGGTTAGCACACAGTTTGGCTAAACCATGCGGCTAATGCGTTCAAGGTTGGTGTTGGAGGCAGAAGCTAACGCACAGTTAGCGCACAATTTGGCTAACTGTGCGGACTAACCGTGTGTGGAGTTTTTGGCAAGGAAGAAGCCAACACACGGTTAGCACACGGTTTGGCTAACCATGTGGACTAACTGTGTGAGGAGTGTTTGGTGATGTAGAATCTAACACATGGTTAGCGCACGGTTTGCTAAACCTTGCGTCCAAACCATGCGGGCACTTAAAGTTAGATCCTAAAATTGTGGATATGAACTCTTTTGCATCTAAATGGATCGTTTAAGTCCTTAAGTGGCCATTAATCGTGATTACCCTTCCTTGTAGGTATAATAACCTCTCCCAATCGTTTTGGAGGTGACCCAGAGGCTTTTCTTGGCGAATCGAAGCTGGTTCCTTGAGGTATGTGATCGTTCTTGCTTGTTTTGTTAGATATAATCCTCCTACCCTCTCGGTTTCATAGATCTACGCCTGTTATGGGTAGATCTAAGCATACAGTTGTCAAATATGAAGATTTTTGGTCTTGGTTGTTTTAGGATAGGATATCTAAAGAATATTCATGGAGAATCGACCCGGTTTCTTGAGCGTTCTTCGACTATCGTGGTTTCGTAAAAAACGTTGAGGTAGGGATTTTACCTTTGTCCCGCTAATTTTTGCATCATGTGGGATGGGTGTCCTCTTGCTTTCACGAGACATAGTTGAACCATTTTATTGAAGATAATAACTGTCTTAAAGAATGGGTATGGGGAAGTTGTTATATTTATCTTTGTTTATCCTATTGTTATGTTGTGAATTTAATAGGCTTATGTCTACTAAAAATCACGGTCATTGGGGGCCTTTTCTTGCGGAATTAAATGTTTCCTTATCTTTATAGACCAATTTTGTGGATGGAAACTTTTTATAATATGGAAATTGGTTAATCATGTAATGTTGGCTGATTAAATGAATATACGGAACCCTTGTGTGATAACCCCGGTTGAACAAAATGGAATAATGAACATGTGGGTGTTGGTTTGGTTACGTGGTGTGTGAAAAAGAGGGGGGTGTGAATCCTGGGTTATTACGAATAGGATGGTAAGTGGGGCTACACTAAATGATATTAAAGGGGAAATGATGTGGCACGAGCCTTGTTTTGTGATATGGTTGTGGAGATGTGGTTATAGTGGAAGTAGGGCTGTAGTAATGGGTTTTGATATTAAAACAAAGTGGAAAGTTGATAAATTAATTGAGGGGAGGGATAATGAATTAAACGAGGGACAATCAATGGGGATTGGTTGATGATAAAAATGATGGTTTTGTGTTGCTTGTGTTCTATCTAACTTCATTTGTGGTTGGAAGGGTTTTCCTACGAAATGCTTGATCTGGATTGATATTTGCCCAGTAGTTAAGGAATTAATAAACTAATAATGTTGAAACATGATAACCTAAATGAGATTGTGATTTTTTGTTGTATGCACGCTTCGTAGTAGCAGTGCCAAGGCATGGGCTCAGTTTCTCTGTTTCGAGGCCATAGGTTGGGCTATGTGTTTGGTATACATATATGTATATATATCATTGTGTTGTATCGCACCCCATCGATGTTGAGAACCTAGTGTCGAACACTCCTTTTTCATGGAAGAGGGTGTTTTCTCATTAGTTACTAGCTCTTTCCTGCTCCTTCTTCCATAGGCTATGATGGCATGAGGCGACCTTACACCAAAGACTCTTAGGGTAGGTTTCGATTGGTGTAATTTTAGCCCAATACTCTTCTGTCAGGTTCACTGTTCCCATGAATCTTCGGGATGAGGCCCAGGTGTGTTCGGGTGGGGATGTGATATGTGGTTTGTGAGGCCCATTTTTGTGCGGGCGGGATATGTGGTTTATGAGGGCCAGGTGTGTGCGGGCTGGATATGTGGTTTGTGAGACCTAGGTGTGTGTGAGTGGGGATATGTGGTCGTGAGGCCCAGGTGTGTGCGGGCTGGATGTGTGGCTTTTGAGGCCCAGGTGTGTGCGGGCAGGAAGAGTGTGGTAGTGTCAGGACATTCGCCATTAGTAAGAGCAACTAACTAGTGGGGGGGAAATGGTGCAGGGTACCCAATACTCTTGTTCTTATATACTACTACCTATTTCTTTGTATTTTAGTGAGCGTGGCTAGTGAGGTTGGGTAGATAGAATTCCTTGCTAGGTATTGGTTTCTTCTGTTGTTCTCACGGGACATTAGGATTTCTCCCCACTTGTGCATGAGAGCTTTTGGTTTCCCTACTGAGTATACTTGTATGCTCACCCTAAGTTTACTTTCAGGTTTCCTGGAGGACTACTAGTGTCGTGCGGGACCCTACTAGTCGGGACAGTTAGAGTTGTTGCAGTTGTTGTACTCTTGTTTCTTTTGGTATTGCACTTTTTGAGTTTTATTTTACTTGTAATTTGTTTCAGAACTGTTTAAACATGCATGTGGGATTGGTTTGGGTTTATTTTACATATACTTGTTCTTTTTTGTTTTTGTGTTTGAATCATCCTATCTCCCGATCTCAAATAATAAAAAGGGTAATGCCTCCAATATTTGTGAAAACACATACCCTTGGTGTTAGTCGCCACTCCGAGGAATACTAGAGGCGGAACTCGGGGGTCATTATCTCCCTTTCACCATTGTCAGCTCGGGAGGGGCATCTTTGGTGGGAGGGGATTGTGACATATTATAAGAACAAATTCAATTTATCTGATAAAAAATGTATTTTTCCGAGAAATTGAAATTTTAACACCTTTTAATAGAGAACGCTTTTTAAATACAATATATGACACTTTGACATATTCAATTTGACAAAATAAAACTCTTATTTAGAATCAGGACATCAAAATTTACTTTGGATGAAATTTTGGTATTTTTTTAATAATATTCATTTTTATGAATAGTGATAAAAACTATATTTTAATTAAAAAATGCATTTAATCAATTTTATTTATATGGTTAGTTTATTTTTATAATATGTTTTGAATTTTAATTATATTATATTTTTAACATTTAATCCAATGTTGTTCGTTGGTAGTAATGTCACTTTAAAATTGAACATAAACAAGTGTCAATCTTTTGTTAGATAATATTTCTTAAAAACACGCTTTTGGTTTTGACAATGGGAAATAATTTTAAATTAATTAATCCAACATCTATGTTTTGAATTTGGTAAAATAGGCATCATTTTTGAATTCATAATATCAAATATTTCTTCGGCTGAATATTTGGTATTTTTATGAAAATTTTAATTTTTGATGAATAGTTAAACCACTAAGTAGTAGTTAAAAATATGAATTTTTCATTTAAATGAAAGTTTACCGCTTCTATGAATTGAATTTTTAAAATCCTACATACATGGTTGATATTAGTAATTAAAATTTGTTATAATAAGATGAAAATAATTTTTGGTGAATAGTAACTTTTGACTTTTATTTACCACGGTTAAAGGTAAATAGGGTAATTCTAGTTAAAAAATGTTCTAATTATGTTAAAACATATCCTAACATTATTTTATGAGACATGGTCGACCATGGGAATATTTGCGTAGATTTGGGGACCCCATAAATCCACTTAAGAGTGATAATGACAATTTATATTAATTAATTTTAAGTAAAGAAAAAAATAACTTAAACATATATCTTTTAGTAAATAAATTTTTACATGGGGTTATATAAGTTATCTCTTAGAATATAAAGAATCCATAGAAATATAAAACAATTTCATAAATTATGGAATTGTTTTATAATTTTTAGACATCAGATAAATAATATTATTTATGACACAATAATAATGTAGTGTTTATCTCATTATTGAATGATTTAAATAAATAAGATTATAATGATTAAGAAAATATTCAAAACCTATAAAATTATTATTGGATGATTTTATTTCTACAATTAGTCATCCTATAATTTACTATAATTAGTTTTGGACCTTTATAAACTGACAATCATTATATAATAAAATAATCTTGTAACACTTTCCTAAAATGCCCCTCCTGCCCCTTATAAAAATCCCTCACCCCAAACTCATTACTCACGCCTCTCAATCCCCATGGCTTATCCAAACACTGCCCAAAAAATCTCTCAAGATCCCTCCTTTCCACCTAGAGTCCTTACCTTAGGCAGAAGGCACATTAAGAAATCATTTTGGTTCAAACGAAAGGGAGTTACCCAATTTTAAGGTAACATCTTCCCTAAAGTTCTCTTCTTTTATTTTACTTCTCCAACCCCCTAAACTCTTTTTATTAATTTTTTATAACAAAAAAAGTATCCTCAATATAATAGGTTGTTTCTAGGATGAGTATTTGGTCTACACTTACACAGACATCCATCTAATGGGAAAAGAACATATTGTTTCTGTGAATGACGAACTACTGCCTCACAAAACGTTAATTGTTCAATTATCTCCCAGCACCTATTATAGTTTCCATTATGATGGCACTATATTTATATATTATGTTTATTATGTTTATGTTTTCAATATACTTCTATAATTTTAATTTATAAACACACCTTTATGCTTTCCAATATGTGTGAACACGATAATTTCATTTGAGGAAGTGCGGATTATTGCCCCCTCAAGATGATATGATTCGTTCATGACATACATGAAATGTATAAAGGATGGAGTTAATTATATTATGTAAAAAATATATAATATGATATTATAATGTAATTATAATATACATATGTATCATTATGTTTTCATTTCATTAAATATGAAATAGAAATGGAAGTAGCGTTCAGGCGTACGTACAACTTACCATCTCTTTGAAAGGTGCATTTCATTTCTTATCACCAAATATCATGAACTAATTATAAATATATATAAATATAATGGATATATATTATATATATTCTATTTAAATCATGATTATTACACTAGAGATAATATACTTTTGACCACATGGACAATTTTAAATTATAACAAGTTCATTTTCAACTCAAGTACCGAATATCGACAAAATGAAATTTATTTACATAAATGATTACATAATGTTTAAAACACAATAATAAGTGATATAAAATGAATAATAAACTTGAAAAAGGTTCTTAAGTAAATATAAATTATCTTTAGATTATTATTCTTGAGATTAAAGAACGAACGATTCAAGTTAGACACGGGGTAAGGGGTTTCTTATCTCACTTTTAATTCTGTGATATTTCCATTGATTGCCACATATTTATTTCATGTGGTGTTTTGTGTACTGAAATTTGATAAATATTATCATGATTCTATTTATATTCATGGTATTATTTTTTTCATTTGTTGATTATCAACTTTTGGTCAAATGACTCGATTGATTACAACGTGGTAAGGGGTTTTCATCACACTTTTATTCTCGTGAGATTCATGCTATATTTTCCACTATTACCTTTTGTGAGGTGTATGTACTACCCAAGACTGTATTTTTTTCATAATTTAAATTAATTTATGGGTATTTAAATAATAATTTTATGATCCTTATTTCATGGGGTGTATGTTTCATATGTTAGCAAATCAGTAAGGAAATTTCTAATTTCAATTTCCACTCAATCAGTTTTACGCAAACTTTATTGATTACTATACTCCATGATTATGTGTGAAATCACTATTTAATTACTTATGTAGTAATTTACACTCCCCTTTGTGTGTATATACTTTTGATACACATAATCACACCATTGAAAAATTCTCAAGTCATCGATATAAACTTATTGAGAGTATTTTTAACTCAATATATATTCATTGAGTTAAATATCCAACTAATTGGTGTTGTTTTTACAAGAATATGTGTGAATTTAATCTGATATATTTACAATAAATATCCAATAATATTGACTGTATTTATATCATTCACAAATAATTATGTCATTGAGTTATCATTAACCTAAGGATAGAATCATTATAAAATAAATTCATCTCTACTTTCATTCCATTGAGAATTCATTGTTGTTATATGCCAATTCACTTTTATTTGGTGTATATACAGTTCATTGACATTTCATATCATGAATCCCTTTATTCTCACAATATTATATTTTTTTCATTAACTCAATTATTTCTATTCAATAATCTCTCATTTTCTTAAGAACTCTAACTAAAATATCATTTTAAATGGTTTAAAAATTTATTCTTCTAATTCATTCTCAATAATGTCCTTGTTTTAAAAATGGGTTTAAGGATTTATTTATATAGACATTTATATTTTAAAATGTGAATTCATTTCAGATGTTTAAGAGTGTGTTGAGACACTTTGATTCAAAAATCTATTTTAAACAACTTCATGATATATAGTGAGACTTTTAAATGTTTTCATGAAAAGGGGATATTTATCTAAAATATTTTACTGATCATTGTTATTTATTTAAAAATCCGTTATGGTAAATTATTCTTAATCGAGGATTATTTATTATGATAAAAATATTTTATACTAAATTTAAGTTCTTGTGATAAGTTTGACTGCGGATGTGTTATTTTTATACGAGTCATGGTTTATGGATAAAGTATTGACATGTCATATGCTAGTTTTAGTATGAATTTTTATGTTATGATTAAAAATTTTCATAAGAAATATGAATTGGACATAGTAAGTAATGGGTGGAGCCTGCAATAGCTCTTTTATTCATCAGTAGGACTCATGAGACAAAATACTGTCTTGGCACATGGCCTTAACAAAATCTTATTTTTTGTCTAGGCACAATGTCGTGACCTTGTGGTTATAAAGTCTGGCACTATGCATTCCTTCATTATGAATGTGGGTATTGATATTTCATGTGATTATTAGTCTAGAATAATATCCATGTGAATAAGTAAATGGAATTATTTGATTTTATCTTTTCCATATTATGTTGAAGTTCAAGTTTAAAAGGCTTTTATTTTAGTCTTATAAAATGCCTTAAATGCTAATTCTTATTTATGAAAGTGTATGATATATTTTTATTCTTACTGAGCATATAAGATCACCCCTTTCTCTATTTTATTTTTCCTAGGATGTGAAGAAGTATTTTATGGGTGACCTGTAGGGATAGTTTAAGGATATAAGTGTGTTTAAAGAGGTGACCAAAAGTATTTTATTTTTTTATTTCATTATGTAATTTACAACTTATGACTGTATCTAGTACTTATAAGGCTACTAAACTGGTCGGCCTTTCGGAACATGATTATGTGTATCATGCCAATGTTATGTAATAATGCACCGACTCTAGGTAACTGGGTGTTACTGTTAGTATGATAAGAATTTTAGTACAAACCTTGTAAGTTAGATTTAGAAAAACTATGCTTAGAGAACATTACCCTAAGGTAGAATTTGAGGATTAGTATAGAAGAACTTCCTAGAATTTTGGTCCAATAGATATTTTCGGAGTTTTCTATGAAATACTTCCCTATCTAGATACGAGTATGTAGAGGCGGCTCTGGAACAGATGTACCTAGGGCTCTGAAAACACCGCTTTGATCTAGACTCAAACGAGAACCGGTGCATGATAAAGGGACTTGTTGCGCTCTTGGTTAAGACACTCTAGGGAGGATATGCTTAAGATAATTCACATTTTCTTTACATACTAATTTGATGAATTTTAATATATTCTGAGAATAATCAACCTTGGTTGATCCTAAGGTATTTTAGATTGAAAATAAGGTGTTATGACATTCTATAAATTATTTTATGATTTACACAATTCTTTCTTGTGTAAGTCAATGGATGGATTCTAAAAAAGTCATAGTAACATAGGAAATGTCGTACAAGGTGGGCACGATGGGGGAAATGAGAAACAAAATGGTATGTTGATAGGAGTAAAAGATATCTTGCTCATGCCAAATCATTTTTCCAAAAATATGATCAGAAAAATATTTATTTACCAACTTTCAGGAGCAATAAAGAAGAGAAAGGTAGTGGATGATAAGTGCTCTAGCAATGGAGACCATGGAGAAAAGAATGATCAATTTACACTATGCAGGAAATTTGGAAGGAGACACCTAGGTAAGTGTCTCAATAAAACAAATAAAATATTTATGTGTGGGAAAAAAGGACATAAAGTAATGAATTACCGAGTAAAAATGAAGTGTACTATGGAAGAATATAAAAATGATCCCAAGATTCCATTTACAGTAATTTTCCCTAAATATAGGGGACCTGGGCATTACCCAAGTGAATACCCTATTCTATTGGATATCCTCTTAGTAAAGGAAGAACCTATGTAGAAATAAATAGATGGTGACATGTTTAAAAGTATTAGTGCACTTTTTTGATGGGATTACATTGGATGAATTTTCTCTTGTATGTGTAACCCTATAGTCTTTTATGTGAAAATTCTATTTTAGGAAGAATTGTATTTTCTATTGTTGATATAACTATAAATAACTATTTGGTTTTATAGGATCCTTGAATTTGAGGCAATTACATGTTATAAAATTTTTGGATGAAAATGTGAGGAATGAGATAAAATTTAAAGTGAAATTATGTTATAGTTATTTTGAGAAATTTATCACATTTTTGGAACATTATAAAATATTATTTTTGAAAATGGATAACACGAATACCGTGGGACAACTCGTTGCATTGGACAAAGCTGTAGGAATTGAACCCACAACCATAGTGCGACTAAGATTTATCACATACCACGAGAATACATGAAGTCTCTAGTTAGTGTGACTAATTCATTTTAGTGAAATGATTTTGTTGATCAATAATTTGTTTATTTTTGATCTTATGTCTTATCAAATTTATATCCTTAGTATCGAAAAATGATTTATTTATTAATTGATAAATGTTATTTTGGAATGACGTTTGTTCTATTTAAAATACTATATTACTAAGGAAATATAATACTATGGGATTTCATTTGAGGAGTAATGGTGGATTTTATCTATGTTTTTATTGTCTATTTATAGCGATTTAGGTTATTTATGGAAATGATTAACCTATCACAGATAATAGGTGATTGGGTAAATTACTTTTAAGCATGTGACTTTAAGAATAGTTGATGTTATTTGGAGATACAATTTTACATGGTACACTATGTGATGAAATTATACTATGTTTTGGGTTTCAATATTAGTTCATATTATGTTAAAGGATTTTAAGGACAATTGTTTATTGAATGGTATTTATTGAACTATGGGTATTGTTGGTTTAATTTTTGAAATTAAGTCTAGTATTTATTTCTATAATAGATTATCCCTTTTGGGGATCATTTGATCTTTTACTAACCATTTTGGTTTTGGTTAATCTATAAATAAAATGGAAATATGTAGTTCATCCAATATGGATTATGTGAATCATTATATTTTTATTCTAGCGCTTCAGTTGTGACCAAGTCATCTTGAATACTCATCGTTTGGAGTGAAAGATGAGTTTGTGGTAAAAATTAGATGAATGATGAATATCTATTTGTCATGTATATTTTTTCTATTATTCTATGAATAAATTAATTATTAAACATTAGGTAAAGGATCTTCAAACCAAAAATGTGTTATCCTAATGCTTTATGTTTTATTGGATCGATGATATTTTAAATCATCATAGATTGATGGATTTTAGGCCCTAAATTATACAATTGTTTGTTATTGATTAACTCAATCATTACAAATAAATATTTACGATTTTCCTCTAATTATATGCCTTTAATTTCCATCAATGTTCTTCTAATTGAGATTATAATTTAGGGGTGACTTTTTTATTTCCTTTCTCTCTTATTAAGAATAATGTTTATTAACCCAATTTCTGATGTGGGTTTTCCAAGAAGGTATTTTTTATATTTTTAACCTTTTATTTTTGAAGAAAAATTTCAAAATGAGAGGACTCAATTAATTTAAGGAAGGATGAATGTAACACCCCAAGATTTCTTGGTACGTTATCTCATCAAAGTAATTAAATAACTTGTACTATATGCAACACGGAGTTCGAGCGCACCAAGACATACTAAACTAGCCATTCAAAAAAAGGTTATGAATTGTAATAAATGGATTTTGAATTTTATATAATCCATATAATTTTAACTTATGTATTATCTATTTCTTAGACATATTATAATAAAAATTTTCATTTTTTCGTATAAAAACATGTATTTTTCAAAAAAAAATGTAATTTTACCACCTTTTAATGGAGAACACTTTTTAAATCCAATATTTGACACTTTTACATATTTAATTTGACAAAATGAAATTATTATTTATAATTAGGACAATATAATTTACTTTGGATAAAATTTTGGTATTTTTCTAATAATATTAATTTTTTATGAATAGTGAGAAATACTATATTTCAATTCAGAACCTCCTTTTAATCTAATTGATTTATATGGTTAGATTATCTTTTTAATTTGGTTTTAAATTTAATTGGATTATATTTTTACCATTTAATCCAATGTTGGTCGTTTGACATAATTTGACTTTAAAATTAAACATAAAAATGTGTCAATCTTTGGATAGTTAAAATTTCTTTAAAATAGGTTTTTTGTTTTGACAATAGAAATTATTTTTAAATTAATTAATTCAAATTCTATGTTTTTAATTTTTAAAAAGAGACATCATTTTTGAATTCAGAATATCAAATATAGATTATTCTTAATTTTTTGAATTTTTCTGAAAAACATCAATTTTTGATGAATAGTGATACCACTTAGTAGTAGTTAAAAATCTGACCTTTTCATTTAAATGAAATTTTACAAATTCTGTGAATTTAATTTTGAAAATACGAAATAAATTTTTGTTATTATTATGTAAAATTTTGTTTAATAAAATTAATGTAATTTTTGGTGAGTAGTCACCTTTGACATTCATTTACTGTAGTTAAAGGAAAATAGGGTAATTCTATGTAAAAAAAGATTTGTAATTACCTTAATAATTGTCCTAAACTTATTATATTAGTCATGGAAGACCGTGGCCATATTTTGGATGATTTTGGGACCCCATGGACCAACTTAAGAGTGTTATGGACACTTTATATTAATTAATTTTAGGTGAAGACAAAAAATGACTTAAATATATAACTTTTAGTAAATAAATTTTTACATGAGGTTTTATAATTTATCTCTTCGAATATAAATATTCATTAGAAATATGAAAATATTTCTTACATAATTATATTTTTTTATAATTTTTAGACATCAAATATATAAAATTATTTTTGACACAATAATGATGTAGTGTTTACCTCATTAATGAATGATTTAAATAAAAAATATTATAATGATTAAAAAATTCAAAACATTTAAAATTCTTATTGGATGATTTTACTTCGACCATGTTTCATCTTATCATCGACTATAATTAGTTTTTGACCTTTATAAATTGAAAATCATTATATAATAAAATAATCTTTTCACAGTTTCCTAAAGAGCCCATCCCCCCCCCCTTATAAAAAGCCCTAACCTCTAACCCATTACTCACACCTCTCAATCCCATTGGATCATCCAACCTCTGCTTAATTAAGCTCTCAATATACCTCCCTTACACATATATGTCTTACCTTATGAATAATGGGTGTGAAGAAATCCTTTTGGTTCAAAGCAATCGGAGTTACCCAATTCTAAGGTAATGTCTTCCCTAATGTTTTTTTCTTTTATTTTACTTCTCCAACCCTGTATACACTTTTTATTATAGTCATTTATACAAACACTTGTATCCTGAAAATTATATTTTGTTTTTATGAGAATGATTTAGGCTACACATACACACACCTCCATCTAATGGGAAAAGAACATACTGTTTCTGTGAACGGTGAACTGCTGCCTCACGAAACCATGATTGTTCCAATATCTCATACCACCTCTTATGGTGTCCATTATGATGGAACTATATTTATATGTTATATATATATAAATTAGGTTTAATTTTGATCAATTATTTTTTAATTTTCATTTACAAACACACCTTTATTCTTTCCAATATTTCTGAACAAGATAATTTCATTTGAGGAAGTGCGGACTACCGCCCCCTCAAGGTGATATGATTCGTTCATGACAAACATGGAACGTATAATGGATGGAGTTAATTAAATTATGTTACACATATATCATATGATATTATACTGGAATTATAATATACCTATGTATCACTTGGTTTTCATTTCATTAAATATGAAATAGAAGTGAATGTAGCGTTCATGCGTACATATGTCTTACCATCTCCATGAACACTGCATTTCATTTCTTATCTCCAAATATCATGAACTAATTAGAAATATATATATATATATATATATACTGGATAAATATGATATATATGATATTTAAATCATGAATATGATACTTAATATAATAGAACTTTGACCACGTGGAAAATTTGTAATTATAACAAGTTCATTTTTGACTCAAGTACCAAATATCGACAAAACAACCATTATTAACTTAAATGATTAAATAATGTTTATAACATGGTAATAAGAGATATAAAAGAAATAATAATACTAAAAAATGTTCTTAATAAATTAGAAATTAACTTTAGTTTATTATTCATGAGATTAAAAAATGAACGAGTCATGTCGGACATGAGGTAATGAGTTTCTTATCTCACTTTTAATTCCTTGAGATTTTCCATTTTTCGCCACTTATTTATTGCATGTGGTGTATTCTGTACTGCCATTTGATAAATATTATCAATATTATCTTTATATTCATGTTATTGTGTGTTTCTTTTGTTGGTTATTATCTTTTGGTCATACAAATCGATTGATTACAACGTGGTAAGAGGTTTTCATCTCACTTTTATTTTTGTGAGATTCATGCTATATTTGCCACTATTACCATTTGTGTGGTGTATGTACTACCCATGATTGAATTGTTTTCATAATATAATTTAATTTAAGGGTATTTACAATATTATTTTATGATCCTTATATCATAGTGTGTATGTTTCATATGTTATCAAATCGGTAAGGGAATTTTGAATTTCAATTTCCAATCATTTGGTTTTACGCAAGCATCATTGATTACTATACTCAAATATTATGAGTGTAAAAAATATTTATTTACTTATGTACTAATTTCCACTCCCCTTTGTGTGGATATAATTTTGATACAGATTTCACTCCATTGATAAATTCTCAATTCCTCGATATAAACTTGATATGTCTAATAATAACTCAATTTATATTCATTGAGTTAAACATCCATGTCATTGGTGTTGTTTTTACAAGAAAACATGTGAATGTTCTCTGAATGATTTACACTGAATATCCAATCATATTGAGTGTATTTATATTTTTCACACATAATTTGGTCATTGTTTTATCCTTAACATAAGGATACAGTTATTATAAAATAATTCAACTCAACTTACATTCCATTGAGACTTCATTGTTGTTATGCGCCAATTCACTTTTATTTGGTGTATATACTGTACTTTGACATAGTATATCAAGAGTCCCTTATTCTCATGATATTATATTGCTATGATTAGCTCAATTTTTTGTATTCAAGCATCTCTCATTTGGTTAGGAACTCTATCTAAAATATCATTTTGAATGTTTTAAAAATTTATTCTTCTACATCATTCTCATTAATGTCTATGTTTTAAAAATGGTTTTAAGGATTTATTTATATGGACATGAATTTTTTAAAATATTAATTCCTTTAAAAATATTCAAATTGTTATGGGAAACTTTTATTCCAAAATATAATTTAAATAGCTTGTTGATAAATAATGAGACTTTTAAATGTTTTCATAAAAAAGGGATATTTATCTCAATGATTTTAGTAATCATTTTTTACTATGTCAACATCCTTTACGAGATGTTATTCTGGATCAAAGCCAGTTTATTATGATACAAATATTCCATACTATATTGAAGGTTTTGGGATATTTTTGACTGTGGATGTGTTATTTTTATACCATTCATGGTTTATGGAAAAAGTATTGACATTTTTTATACGAGTTTTAGTATGAATGTTTATGTTATGTTTAAATATTTTCATACGTGGAATATATTGGAATTTGTATGTGATGGGTGGAGCCCACTATAATTACTCATTTCATCGGTAGGCCTCATGACAGAAACTAGTGTCTTGACATAAAGATTTGAAAAAAATATTATTTTTAACCTTGGAACAAGGCCTTGACTATGTGGTTATGACGTCTACATTTATGCATTCCATCATTATGAATCTGGGTATTGAAACTGAATTTTATTATTCAACTATTAGAATATCCATGTGAAAATGTAAATGGAATTATTTGATTTTATACTTGCCTAATTATTCTTAAGTTTGTGTTTAAAAGGCTTTTGTTTCAATCTTATACATTGCATTAAATGTTTATGCTTATTTATGAATGTTTCCACGATATTGTTATCTTTACTGAGCATCTATGCTAACCCCATTCTATGTTTTATTTTTCCATATATGTGAATAAGTATTTTGTGGTTGACCAGTAAAGATTGGTTAACGATATACGTGTGTTTAAAAAGAAGACCAAATTTTGTTTATGTTTTTATTTCATGATGTATATTAAAACTTATGAGTGTATCTAGTACTTTAAAGGCTAAAAAACTAATCGGTCTTCCGGGACATGATTCTTTGTATCATGCCAATGTTATGTAATAATGCAACGAATCTAGGTAACTGGGGTCGAGGCGTTACAGTAACCTATTGAACATCATGTATAATATATATAATTGTTTTATAAATTTATTAAAAAATTATAAAAATATATATAGATAATCATTATTTATTTATTTATATTAATCCTTAAAATTTAGATCTAGATAATGAAATACAAAGTTCATGGATATGGTAGGCCATATCTTTGCATGAACACTATTTTTATTTTTAGGATGGATAAAATGAAAGAATGGTAAATAATATATTTTCATTCATAAATAATTTTTAAATTATAAATATCCCATATATTATTTATATTTACACAAATTACCATCCATTCAAAGAATTATTGAATATTAATCACATATCACTATGAGGTGGTTATCCATCATACACTTTGAAAAATTTATTGTAACCCCTACGGAATGAAAATTTTGAAGATATCTGTGATGTAATATATTAATAATTATAATTATCTTAAAAATATAATATATATTCATTTAATATATCCTTATTACAATTTTTGTAATACATAAGGAAAAATAACATCACAATAGTTGTTGAGGCGGTTGTCTGCCACACGAACGAGCAATGTTATTGTATTCCAATTAGTTGGAATGTATGAATATAGATGTTATATTAAAAATATTAATGTATATTATTAGAATAATTAAAATATATAATAATTAAAACCCTTCAATATACACATATTTTATATGTGGTCATAGGATTACTACAACATCGGTTTAAGAGGTGGTAGTCTGTCGTACACATGAATGACGATTTTTTATCCCATGTAATGAATGTGAAGATGGATATAGGATATTACATTAACATAATGACATCTATGTATATATTATATATATATTTTATAATATTTTTAGAATAATTTAAGGATTTAAAAGAATAAGTGCAATAAAAACACATAGTGAAAAACGTCCCCACTTTTTCGAAGAACCACATTCCATTTAACAAAAATCCTCTGTAGATTTTATTTAGGATATCACTAATTTATATTAGATTATGGGAGGGAATTATGTAAGATATTTTGGTACTTATTTTTGGAAATTATATTTTTTTATGTGTGGAGATAAGACAGTATGGGGTGGCCTTTTATAAGTGAGTTACGTGTCACCCTTGTAATATTTTAAATGAAAAGGGGTTCCTTATAAGTTTCACATCATACAATGATCCAAAATTGTTCCTTTCTACACCTAATGTGTTATAAGTTTTTAATATGATCTTAAAATGTGTGTTTTTCAAGTTTTAGGTCTTTTTAAAAATTATTTTTTAGTTAACCCCCATGTAAACTAATTTTTACCTTAACTGTGGTAATTAAACCTTTTGTCATTTACTATTAAAAAGGGTTAGTAATTATGTTGAAGATATTATAAAATATAAATTATTATTATTAAAAATAGGGTATCTGTTTTTCCAAATTCAATTCAATCATGTGTCATTGTTTAATTTAATTTTAAACCCACATAAGTGGAGAAAACGTGGTTTTCTAATAGGAAAAGTCTCATAAAAATAGTATGTTTTAATTTACCATTTCATTATAAAATTGTTTCCAATGAACTAAAATTGATTAATAAAAATAAAACTAATCTAATGTAACATTTCAAACTATATTGAATTTTTTTTTAATTTTTTAAAATTTTTAAATAAAAATAATATTTTTCATAAAAACCCGTATTTTTCACTAATCACTGAAAAATAGATTATTTGGAAATTCTCAAAAATTCCCTCAAAAATATTTTTGTAATGGATTTTAAAAAAATCATTATATTTTCAAATGAAATTACTAAAATTGTAATTTTTTAATTTTAAAATTATGTTGCGAAAGGTGATAATACTTTTTTTTAAATACTGTTTTATGTATAAAATTTGAATCATTCTTATATATTGTCCTTCAAAATACCTAAGAAGAATATAATAAATTTTATTGAATATATAATATATTAAAATAATTAAAATAATAAAGAAAATTTTATTTTTCTATTTTTTTAGGAAAAATCATGTTATTTCCATAAAAATGATTTTTAGTAAAAATATTTTCTCCAAAAAGTTGTTATTTTCATTACTATTTACATAGTCACTGAAAAAATATTTTTATATAATTTTTCTAAACATTGAATTTTCATCATTTAGTTTTTATTTTTCATGCCTATCATTCCCTTCGAAAGGTGAAAACTATCATATTAAATGATAATATTTTAATCGTAGATCATTTCTGAATGTAAATTGGCGGTGTGTGGATTGCATGATAAACTCAATGTTTTGTGTAATGCATGCAAAATTTAGCATTTCATGTAATTAAAGAAAAACATAGTCTTTCATATAATGAATAATAAAGAAAATAGTTATTTGAAAAAAAAATTACAAAAATTCACAATGATACAAGACCTCCAACTGTAATATTCTTGAAGGAGGAAAATAAAGGTAAATGTTAAAAAGATGAGGTAATTTAACCTTATATCAAGTATAAATAGATCATAATATGGGTAATTCAGTATATAATACTCAAGAACCTAATACAACTAGAACTGTTATCTAATGATAAATGAGGGTTTTAGAACGATTAAAATGATCAATCTGAAGGAATAAGGGTAAAAATTTATATTATGAATTTTAATGGCCTCACTATTATATGGTGATGTATTCTTTATGGAATAATTTATATTAGTAAAATAATTTTCAAGAATCAAATGACTAAAAATGTCATAACTAAATTTTTCTCACATCATTTTTACAACGTTTAATATGTATTTGACCTCATCTATACTACAGGAATCTGTTTTTTTTTCCAATGGATATATACAAACTGTTTCTTCAAACTGTTGCTATACTGTAAAAAAAGGCAACATTTGCCAACGGTTTGTTCAAACCATTGGCAATGTGTAAATATAAATAATATTTCCCAATGGTTCTATAATCCCGTTGGGACGTATTTAGTTTCTATATGATATACCAACGATTTTAAAAAAACTTCTGTAGTGAGAGGCTTTCCCAATAGTTTTATAAAACCATTAGGAAAGGTTTCCCCAAAATACTCAGCACTACAACTCCCACTCGCCTGATTACAGACCATAATCGAGAGATCCTCTCAAAGTTTTCTAGGCCATGTAACTCCATCTATCTATAGATCCATCTTCAATCAAACAAATTTTTTTTCTTCACATAAAATTAGTATGTGTTACCTTAGTTTTAATGTACTCCATCAATTTTTTTGTTTTCTGTTTTGATTTTAGCTAAATTAAAGTTTCTACTATCTGTAGAGTGCTGAACACTTTGATTGGTTTTCTTTTTTTTGTTCTACACTTGAAAAGAGGTAAAGGGTTTGTTTTTTGGGGTGATATGTTAGTTTCTGTGGATATTAGTTTAGTTTAAAATTGGATTTGGATTTTGTATTTATAGTTTTTTTTCAAGGAATAATGGGAAGGGTAATGATATTGAGGATGAATTTGTGTAAGTTGGGTGATGGATTGGAATTGTGAACACCCCCCCACCCACACCCCATGGACACCTCCCGCCCCTTGGACATCCCCCCACCCCATGGACGCCTCCCATTAGATAACCCCCACACCCTGCACCCCCACCCCCTAAACACCCCCACCCCCACCATCCCAGACAAACCTCACCTCCCACGGAAAGCCCACCCCTGGACAATCTCCACCCCCTTAGACACCCCCACCCTTTGGAAAACACCCTCCCCCCACCCCCTTGGACACCCCATCCCATTTGACACCCCATCACTTTAGATATCCCCCTCCCCCACACCCTAGACACCATATCCCCACCCTCCGTAGACACCCCTCACCCATATAGACAACCCCCATTGGATAGCCCCCTCCCCCCCACCTCCACTACCCCTAGACACCACCACCCCCTAGACACCCTCCACCCCTTGGACAACACCCCCCCCCCTTCCCACTACCTTAGATAGTCCCCCTGGACCCCACCACACCTCCTAGACACCCCCAAACCTCCTATGTTCTTGGAATAATTTTTAAATTGGAATTAACAATGTAGTTGATTTCCCCTTTCCCCCAATGACATTATCTAAGTGACCCATTGAGCCTTATAAATTGAAATTTTCATGTTTTGATAAATTGAATGTTTCATTTTTTTGATCAATTGAATGGGTTGTTTGGAATGAAATAGCTAATGAAAGATGGTTTTCCTTTATTAATGAATAATATTATTTTAAATAAAATTATCCTATGGGGGCTGCATGAGGGGTAGGGGGATATCTAGTTGTGGGGGGATGTCTAGGTGGGGGTGGTTTGTCCAAGGGGTAGGGGCTGTAGGGGGGGTAGGGTGTTATAGAGGTGTGGGGGAGGGGGTATGGGCTGACCAAGGAGGGGTATGGGCTGTCGAGGGGGTGAGGGTGGCATGTCCAGGTGGGGGAGGGGGAGGGGGTGTCTAGGAAGAGGGGGTGGGCTGTCTAGATTGGGGGGAGGGGGTTTCCCAAGTGGGGGTGACGGGGCTATCCAAGTGGGGGGAGGGATGTCCAGGTGGGGGGGATGTTACAGTGGGGGGGGGGGGGGGTTGTCCACGTGGTAGGGGGCTGCATGAGAGGGGTGAGTGGGATTTCCATGGAGGGGGGCAGCCTTCCGAGGGGGGTTGTCTAGTGGAGGTGGGGGCATTAGATGTCTAGGTGGGAGGGGGGATGTCGAGGAGGCTGTCAGGGGGGTACTGTTAGGGGGGCTAGGGGGTTTAAGTGGAGGTGGGGTTTGGGATGTCCATAGAGGGGTTGGATGTCTATGGGTTGTGGTTGGTGGACTATCTAGGTGGGGGAGGGGTGTGTGGGCTTTCAAGGGTGGGGGATGTCCAAGGGTGGTGTGGGTGGGTTTTCCAAGTGGGGGAGGGGTGCTGGTTGTCTAGGGAGGAGGTGGTGGGCTATCTAGGTGTGGTGGGGTGGTGTCCTAGTACGGTGGGGGTGCAGGGGGGATGGGGCTACTGGGGTGTCTGTGGGGGGTGGGTTGTACAGCGAGGGGGGTGGGTTGTCCACTATGATACTCTAAAAAAATAGGAATAAAATGTAACAAATGTATAGTTTCTTTCACACAGTATGACTTTTCTTGATGTTCCAAACCAACACTCAGTCTTACCATTCCATGAAGAAGTGATCTCTACAAAGAAATATCATGCAGGTTCTTATCCACTATCCATATTGATCTCATACAAATTTAATATTCATAAAAATCCATATCACTTAATGATACAACTAGGATCATACTCCTATGAGTAGTTTCCCATCAAAACATGGCTCATAAAAACTGATCCATGTATGATATTTGATGGTGTGTTTACAATTGGGTGTGTTGAGATTTATATGTATGATATTCATGGTTTACACCAACAGTCTTCTCATTCATCTATAATAGGCTTGAAATCATGATATAATTGGATAAAGATTGGATTTCACGACCCTAGTTTGGGGGTGGACACCCCCCCCCCCCCTTGGACACCCCCAACCCATTGGACATCCCCCACCCCTAGACACCACCACCCACCAGACAGCCCTTCCACCCCCAGGGAAATCCCTTCCACCCCCATGGAAAACCCTTCAACCACTATGGATAGCCCTTTCACACCTAGTGGACATCCCACCAGCCGCTGGACACCCCGTACCCCCTGGACAGCCCCACCACCCCCATAGACAGCTCTCCCACCCACCCTGTACCCCCTGGACAGCCTCTCCATCCCTGGAAAACCCATCCACCCCTCTGGATACCTCGTACCCCCTACACAGCCCCCCACCACCTGGAAAGCGCCGCCACCCCCTTGGACCCCAGACTCCCTGGGCATCCCTTCCACACCCGTGGATAGCCTTCCCACCCCCATGGTCACCCCATACCCTAGTGGACACCCCCCCCCCCCCCTCCACCACCTTGGATAGCCCGCCCACCCGTTGGACACCTCGTACTCCCCTGGACGGCCTCTCCACCCCTGGGGACATCCCTCCCTCCTACCTCGTACCCCTTAGACAGCCCCACCTGGACTGCTCGCAAACCCCATGGACACCTCTTACCACCTGGACAGCTCCCCACCCTAGGAAATTACCCCCTGGACACCCCCAACCCCCTAGACAGCCCAGTCACCCTCGTGGGAAGCCAACCCATCCCCTAGACACCCCTTACCCCCTTGGACAACCCCACCCTCATGTAAAGTCCTCCCACCCCCTGGACACCCACCCACCACCCCTAGACATCCTCATCCCCCCCGAACACCCCACCCCTTATAAAGCCCCCCCCCCCCGACAGACACCCCGAACCCCACTGGACCGCCGCACGACACCCGTGGACAGCCTGCCCACCCCTCGTGGACAACCAACCCACCCCCTAGAGATACCGTAGCCCCTGGAAATCCCCACCACCCCCTGGACAGTCATTTATAGTTCTTCAAAGATATTTGGTTATAAATATAGCATTTTTTTCTTTTTTTATATTATGATTCTCATATAGAGTTTTGTGTCAGTTATGGTTTCATATAAAGTGAACATTTATTGTTTACATAAATGTATTTTCGATGAAACTTTAATCTTATTGAATTTATTTTGATGAAATGACTTATAAATTTTTTTAATAGAATGGATAGGTGTTTTGTGTATGAAACTGATCGGATCTCAAGTGATTTTCAATACAATTTGGAGAGAATTGTAGATTTTTCATTTCACAATGCTTCAAATAGAGGTCACAAACATTGCCCCTGTTAAAATTGTGTTTGAAGACCTTAATTGAGCCATGAATAAGTCAGAAACCACATAACCAAATAAGGATTTCAAGAAAACTACTATGTGTGGTATCACAGTGGGGAGAAAATAACATCTCAAATTGCTGATGATCCAAATGAGAGGACTATATTGGAGAATTTGTTATATGAATGATTTCAATTTATTGGTCATTATGAATACTAATGGATTCTGACACAAGAAGATTTTTTTATGAGAACACTTGATGCGTCTAATGAAAATGATGATGTTTTTAGGGTGAAAAATTTGAATGATGCTTCCAGAACACTAGTATGTCAACAATGTAGTAAAATGAAAAAGTAAGAATTTTTAATCTGGTTTTTTCATAGGAAAACTATGTATGGGATTTATAATACTTCCATCATTTAAATTCTTACTTTCCTGAAGGCTTTACTTCTATATGATCCAGATATTCCCTCAAACCACTATATAAAAGAGAAGTTAGTTGAGAAACATGGAATTTAATGAAACAAAATTCATACATTCCCAAACAATATATTTTTATTCTAGGAGGAAAATTATGAATGAAATTATTGTATAAAATGTGGAACATCCCACTGGAAGCCAGAAGCTGATGGAACACCATCTCGTGTTCCACAGAAAGTAATGTGGCACTTTCCATTAATCCCCAGACTCTAGAATCATTTTATGTCTGATGAAATATCAATAAAAAATATTATGGAATGATGCCGAGAGGAAGAAGAATATTGATGAGTTCATTAAACCAGCAGATTAATTCTCATGGTAGAGATTTTATGCTCAATATCCTGATTTTGCAGCTGACGTGCATAATTTGAGGTTGGGTCTTTCATGTGACGGTTTTAATCCTTTTGGCAGATGCTAACATCACACAACACATGGCTGGTTTTTATTCAAATATATTATCTTCTGACATAGTTTTGTATGAAAAAACCGTTCACTTTCATGAGAATAATAATATATGCCACTAATGATCTTAGCAATGATATAGACGTATACATGCAACCTTTAATAAAAGAGTTGAAACTTCTTTGGGATGTGTGTGTGCACACATATGATGCATTTTCAGAGACTTATTTCAGATGTGTGCTATTCTTAGGTGGAGGATCAATGAATTTCATTCTTATACAATGATCTTTGGATGAAGCACGAAAGAAAAACTATCATGTCCTGTTTGTATGAGGAATACATGATCTTGAAGACTAAAACATTGTTGTAGTTTCTGTTTTATGGGACCTCGACGATTCTTTCCAATGGATTATCCATATATATATAATCTTGAAAGATTTGACAATACCATGGAGACTGATGATCCACCTTAGTGAATGTCTAGAAATGTTGTTCTTAATGAATTGAATGATTTTATTTTTTCATTTGGGTAGGGTCAGATGAAATATTAAAAGAGAAAAATTGCTTCCATTGAAACCTCTTACAATTGGAAGAAGAGAATTATCTTAACTGATTTTCATTATTGGTCATCCAATATTTTTCGTCATTTCTTATACGTAATTCCCATTGAAAAAAATATATTAGAAATGTTTCTATCATTTATTCTAAATATGATTCATAGTCTTGGCGTGACTTGGTGGGTTGGGGAATCAAACCAGAATTACATCCTGTGCGTATCTATTAAAATAAATGGCATGTTCCATGTGATTCTTATGTGATGAATCTTCTAGAAAAAAGCAATTTCTGGAAGTACTAGAGACTATTAATGTTCCTGATGGCTATTCAAGCAACATGTCCAAATGGTTCAATAAAAGAGAGTTGAAGCTAAAATCTTTTATGACTCGTGATTAGAACATCCTTCTGTATGAGTTGATTACAAAATAAATTCATCATCATTTTTCCAATAGTGTAAGGGTGGATGTTATTCAGTTGTTCCATTTGTTTAGAGAGCTTTTTGCAATGATGTTTTCCAAGTCTTTCTTGAAAAAAATGATGGAAGATTCCCCATTAATTTTGTATGAGTTAGAGAAAATATTTCCTCCATTATTTTTCACATGTATGCTGCATGTAATTTTCCATATTTCTTTATAAATACTAATCATATGACCTAGTTCTTTTCATTGGATATATATAATAAAAAAATATGCACACATTAATGTATTATGTCCATAACATGAATCATCCTGAATGTTCAATCATGAACAACTACTTTGCTAAAGAATGTATGGATTTATGCTCTATGTATTTTTCTTATCTTACTATAAGAAGGAACAGAACAATGAGAAATGAAGAATAACAGTATGAAAAAATTGAACCCTATTTTCCATCACATACTCAAAGAGGGTGAATTCTTGGATCATATAAATTGACGACATTTTGCATTGAAGAGCGAGAGATGGCACATCGTATAGTTTTGTTCAACTGTGATTTGTTCAATGACTATATCTTGTAAGTAAATTAAATATTAAAATTATATATATATATATATATATATATGTTTATCTATTCCTATTTTTATCGACAGGGAACAAAACACGATGATAAATAGAAAGCATAGTTCATTAAATTTGAGAAGGAGGGAGACTTTTCATGGCAAAGAGTTTTCCACTTGGTTAAAATTAAAGGTAATAATAATACTATTTAAAATAATTAAAACCATATTTAATTAAGTTTAATATTGATTTATATTTTAGGTACTGAGATATACTACTGACTCTGTCTCTGAGGAAATAAGAGCATTGGCTTTTGGTCCTAATACCGTGGTTTGTGACTTTAAATCAATTGTTCTGAATGGGTACAAATTTATTATGAATGAACGAGAAAAGAACATGAGAAAACATCATGATGGTGTTTTTGTTACTTCCACAATAGATTTTTATTCTAGTGCATTAGATAGTAGACTACGATTTGGAAATTTAGGTTATTATTGAGTCGTTCAAAAAATAATAATATTGGATTATTTGTATCATGGACTAGTCATGATGATGAATTTATGGTGGTTTGATTCGATGATGAGGTAGGGTGAATTTACTAATGATTTTGGATTTAGAGTAATTGATATGACTTTCACTGTTTCTAACAATGAACCATATATATTGGCATCAATGTCGAAACCTGTTTTTTAAGTCAGATAGAATCTTCGACCTGAATTTGTTGTCATTATTGAAGTAATTCCAAGACATATTTTTGATGATGGTGATTATGGAATTGAAAACATCGCTACTTCCATTGGAATTCATCCATTTATTACTTTTTATGACTCTGATATCTCAATTTTCAAAGTTGACTAGGAAGCTGAAGTTATGGGGGGAAATATATAAAATCATTCATTCATGTACACAATTATTTTGGTTTACCTCGAATTTTGCAGTTAAGCTTTGTAAAATTCAAATTAATTTAATACTGATTACAAATATGTTTTATTAGATAAGACCTTTATGTGAATTTTCAATGTTTATTGATTTTAGTTTTATTTGAATTTCATTTTCTAATTTGGAATTAAACTGTATTCAATCCTATGAAACCAACATTTCATACATGGTGAACATTTCAATGCTTCAACTATGATTTGTATAAAAATTTTAAAACTCTAAGCCCTATCTTTAACAATTTACCAGGTAATGAACATGATGGTTTGTATTCTTCTGAAAAACATGTATTGAAATCAGCATCATCTATGTTAGCTAAATAAATTAAAATTTTCCTTAATTATGACAACTACTTTACCCCGTTTGAATTCGGTAGAATCAATGTTCCATGATTTTAATAGAACGGTCACACTTAGTAAATAGCCATCATACTAAAAATTAAATTTCTTTATTACATCTTGTATGATTTATTATTTTCATTATATATCTCTTCAAGCTCACCTAAAATAATGTATAGTTATATTAACCCTAAATCTCCCTATTCCCTATCATTTATTTTGTTTTTTGGGTTATAAATTAGTTATCCCTTTCTTTTTACATCCATATTAGTTTTCAAATGTAGGAAATGAATCCTATTGAAAAGTGGTGAACAAAAAAGATTATGGACAACAATCGTCGCATGACTAAGGTGGGCATTCCACCACTAGTGCCTACTGTGAGTATTTTATATCAAATATATTTAACTTTATAATATATACTGTCATATGATTAATTTTTTTAAACATCAATTTAGGATCCATCTACTAGGGGGTAGTTATTTGATGAGAAACCTATTAGTGGTCCCAGTACCCAGGGAGTTCATACGAGGGGGTGGTATGAGAGCTAAATGATCTGGTCAGCATACCCGATTAGACCCGGACCCTCCCACTAACATACCATCCATCCAACATTCTGATCCCGGTGTGACATTACGGACACATGGGATATTTAATCCTCTAATGTTTTCACCACCCTTTATATCTGAGCATCCTCACTCTTCTGTACCATATCCAATGATGATTTCCACTCCCCATCCAGCATTCAGCCAACCATCCCTATCATATTCATTTACTTCTGCTTCCTTCTCTCTGGGCAGTTATATTCCATCATCTTCAACTCCTACTCTGCCAGAGTCTATCCCTATGGATCATACATTGGGACTCACTCCATCTGTATAGGGTGTTCCTTTAGATTCTACGGATCCAACTGTGCCCATTGGTCAAACAGTCGTAGGTATACTTACACAACCTGAACAAATTTTTACACCCCTATTTATTTTAATTATAACATGTATTGATAAAATATTTGTTTTTATTTCATAACAGATAAATCTAATGATAGGAGGCAGGGGTGGGGGTGTACACACATGAGAGTAGTATGGAACCGCCGCACACAGTTGATGATGGACTACAATGATGATAATGATATTATTGAAAAATCAGGGCAACAATGTTATATTTTTTTAGCGATGCTTTCCAAATACTCCGACATCATTACTATCAGTCAGTTTTCATAGAGACAGCTACCAATTGATGTCAAGGATAATTCTATGGTAATGATATGTGTAAAAAAATCGGTTGTATTTTATGTAATATATTAATTTTTTATTTATAGGAATTGATATTTTGGTTTCATCTACGGTATAATTTTTCTGATGGTGAGGGTGCACGACCTACATGTCTAAAGGATTCAGGCGAGCTTTGGAGACCTTATAAGCATGATATGTACATTGGCTGGCATGCTTGAGTGGCCATAGGGTTAGAGGTGGTCCCTATCATGGATGATTGTCCATTAGAACGGTACTGATGGATGATTACTCATTGGACGACTAGCCAATTTAAGGTATTAATCAAATTAGAGGTAGTTAAATAAAAAATTTCATGTTTTTAATTAATACTAATTATTGAATTTTATTTAGGAAACATCTAGAATAAATAAAAAAAATATTTCTACAAAAAATTCGTCCACACATTGGGACGTACTATGATGCTAGATCATGAGTGGCAGTAGTTTATATTTTTTCTTTATGAAATACACTTACAATTGATACCTCTGTAATTAATTCGATTGCTAAAGTTGTTATATAATTTTATTTATGAAATTAATTATTGGTATCCTAATTTTAATTATGGTTACCTACATTTAGTGTCATTGTAGGGGCTTAAATTGAATATAAAAGGACATATACATCAAGAAAAACTGTTTTGCTCGAGTAGATGGAAGAATGATGGAAGTGTGGTAAATGAACTAACTCAATAGCAGTTTTCATGTTTTAAAATTTTGATTTAAAATTTTAATCAATACTTTTTAACTTAATAATCTATTTATATTTGTAACATACTACTTTAGAGGCCTTTGATGCACAAGAACCTGACATTTTTGGGCCAAATGATCACTTACATTACGTGTTGGGAGATGAGAACCCTGATAGAGAATGCTACTAACTGGGGATGATTATAATTCTGACGACATATTGGCTCTCCTCATGTACGAGTTGTAGTGCCACTGACTTCTAGATGGTTAATACACAAGAAGAACATGCTAAAAAAGGGCCACAGAGACGACAAAACATTCTTCTAAGGCAAACACTACATTTATGAAATTGATGAATGTTTTATGATAAACAATTCCTCTAGAGGCCATCACATCTTGTGATGAATATGTTATCAATGCATTCTATATATGGTGCAGAAGGTGGTAGTTCTAGTGGAGGTCGAGACGATGGTCAGGGGGAGGCTGAGGTGGAGGAGGAGGGTGAGGAGGAGAGCGGGGTGGAGGGGGAGGGTGAGGAATAGGAGGGGAGAGATGAGGAGGCTGAGGCTGAGTACGAAGGTAAGGAGGAGGCCAAGGATAATGATGTGGATGACGATGAGGAAGATCGTGAGACTGATGATGATGGTGATGATAATGATGGTGATGAGGGACATATTGATCCATTACATTTTGACTGATATTATTGACCATTGATGCTTATTGATTTGTTGTGCCTGGATATATTTGATATTAGGTAGGTCACATTATCTTAATTTTTATATATATAAATAATAATAAATGACATGATGATTTTTTGTGACTGATTAACCCCTCCCCTAAACAGCCCCCCCCCCCCCCCACCCCCGTGGATAGCACCGCCACCCCATGGACAACCCTACCACCCCCCCCCCCAGACAGCCCCTCCCCCCGTGGAGAGCCCCCAACCTCGTGGATAGCCCACCCACTCACCTAGACATACCCACCCACCGTGGATAGCCTCCACCCCCGTGGACAGCCCGCCCACCCCCCTAGACAGCCCATCCCCCTGTGGATATCCCCCACCCACGTGGACAACCCCACCCACTGTGGACATCCCCCACCCCCATAGACACCCCCCCTGTAGACAGCACCCCCACCCCCATGGATAGCCCCCAACCCCCTGGACACCCTGAACCCCCATGGATAGCCACACCCACCCCCTAGACACCCCGTACCCCTGGACAGCCCCACCGACCCCCTGGACAGCCCTCCCACCCACTAGACAACCCCAACCACCCCTTGGATAGCCTTCTCACCCCCGTGGACATCTCCTCCCATCGTGGACACCCTGTACTCCCCTAGACTGCCCCACCCACCACCTTGGACAACCCCACCCACCCCTAGATAGCCCTACCACCCCTAGACAGCCCACCCACCCCCATGGACAGCCCGCCCACCCCCATGGACAACCCTCCCACCCCTTGGAAACCTCGTACACCCCTGGAGAGCCCCAACACCATCATGGACAGCCCACTTACCCCTACCCACCCTCGTGGATAGCCCCCCCCCCCCCCCACCTAGACTGCCCCACCCACCCCTCGGACACCCCATACCCCCGGGAAAACCCCCACCCGTGTGGACAGCCCCCACCCACCCCATAGACACCCTACCCCCTAGCGAGTCCCACCACCCCTATGGACAACTCCCCACCACCATGATAACCCCTACCCCATGGGCATCCTTTCCTCCCCCGTGGACAGCCCTCCCACACAATTGGACTCCCCGTACACCCTATACAGCTCCACAACACTCATGGACTACCTTCCCACACCACTGGACACCCCATACCCCATGGAAAACCCACCCCATCCCCCTACCCCCGTGGACAACCCACCCACTCCCTGGACACCCCCGACCCCCCCCCCCCCCACGACAGCCCCGCCACCCCCGTGGATATCCCACCCACCCACTAGACACCCCCTCAGCCCCTCGACAGCCCTGCCACCCCCGTGGATAGCCCACCCACCCCCTGGTCACCCCTCGCACCATGGACGGCCCCCACCCCCGTGGATATCCCACCCACCCATTGGACCCCCTACCCCTCATGCAAAGCCCGCCCACCCCCTGGACACCCCTACCCATTGGATAGCCCTTCCACCCCTATGGACAACTCGCCCACACCATGGACACCCCGTACAACCCTAGACATCCCTGCCCACCCCTGGACATCCCCTACCACACTGGAAAACCCCCCACCCCCATGGACTGCCCCGCCCACCCCCTGGGCAACCCCACCACCCCTGTGGACATTCCCCACCCTTGTGGATAGCCCCCCACCACCATGGATTAAAGGGTTTCTAACAACGTGAAGATACCAATTATCATAAATACCCACTTAGCTGCCTCTTGGGGTCCTTGATCACCAATACAATATTGTGGATGGTATTTTAGAAACTCCCATGCATAATAAATGGTCAACGAATAACATGGTTATTCCACTTCTGGAAGAGTCTGAGTAGAGGCCATGACTTGGAGGAAAATAGCTGGATCACAAAAATGACTAATTGAGATATCCCATTATGAAATTTTTGATTCATTTATAGTGGTAAAATTCTAAGGAATTATAAAAACAAAACCATAAGTACAATAATATTATGTTCTAAAACCAGGGGGAAAATCACAAATCCCATAAACATAAATCATTAATAATTATTCATACAACCATTTAAAATTCACATAATAGAGACTTCTTTCTATTTAAAACTCCCCAATGGTTTATAAAAATATCTTTTCAGTTTATATTTAAAAAAAACATATTGTTTTTTGTCCCACAATAAAAATGTAAACCATTTACTAATAACCAAATCCCCCTTCCTACCATACACACCAAAGCATTCAATTTTTCTTAAAGAAACATATAATATTGAAATAAAAACTATTACAAAACCATTTTAAAAATAAAAATGATCTTAAAATCAATAAAATTTGTTACATTAAAACCATTAATACCACCAAAACCCCATGGACACCACCCCACCCCTTGTACACCCCCATGGATAGCCCCCCCCCCACCCTGGATAACCCCCCCCCAACCTTGGACAGCCCCCACCCCTAGAAACCGACAAACCCCTGGATGGGCCCCCACCCCTCATAGACGCCACCCCACTACTAGGACACCCCCACCCCCATGTACAGCCACCCCCACCCCTTGTCATCACCCAAACCCCCTGGACATCACCCCAACCCCCGGACTTCCCCCACCCCCCTAACACCACCCCGCCCCCTGGACACCCCCATCCCCCAAGATTGCCTCCCACACACTGGACCCCACCCCACCCCCTGGACACCACCACACCACCTGGGCACCCAACCCCCTAGACACGCCCGCCCCCACCACCATCGATTTCTATACCCACCCCCTAGAAACCACCCCACCTCCCTTGGACTACCCCCCCAACCCACTGGACCACCCCAACCCCCCCCCCCCCTGGACACCACCCCACCCATGGAAACCCCCACCCCCTGGACACCCCCACCCCCTGGAAAGCCCCCCGACAACCTGGACACCACCCACCTCTTGGGTATACTTGTTTTATGTGTATACTTGCTGTAATTATCTTATAAATTATGTATTAACTCAGTATGTGTGTAGAGGGTAATTAAATACAAAAGTAAATGTATTCATATTAGAGTATAATTTCTTTGTTCGATGAATTCTGTATGAATTCATACAGAATTATGTATTTATTATGAATGTATACATGTTAATAGTGTATTGTGTTACTTTTTGTATGAGTATGTATTATGCAGGTATTCTGTTCTGTAAGAATTTTGGAGGGCTGGTGGAATTGCTGCATATACACAAGGGGAGGCCAACAACCCGACATGCTGTAGGTACAAAAATGATATGCCAATGGTTTAAAATCATTGGTATATGTGTAAAATCATAACTTATACCAACTATTTTATGTAAACCGTATGTATCAGTATATGCAAACAGTTTTTAAACTATTGGAATAGATAAATTTACTTCATATTTACCAAAGTTTTGTTGGAAACCATTTGTATAAGTCTATAGAAACAGTTTTGTAAACCATTGATATAGAGATAATTCTTGTTATTAACTACGGTTTAAAACCGTTGGTAAACATTTATTCCAATGGTTTACTGAAACCGTTGGTATATACTGAATTTTTCAGACATATCCCAATGGTTCTCATAGAACTGTTGGGATATCTCTATCCCCATGGCTCAAGACCCAATGATTTGGACAATCATTGGTATAGTTTATATCGATGGTTGTCCAGCCTTCACCAACGGTTTTAAACTGTTGGTGAAGATAGAATTTATAGTCGTGATATGTAATATGAGAATCCATCACTCTATAACATCTTCAACAAAAACACATGACCCATTAACCACTAAGAAATATCCTCTATTTCCATAACCCCTTATATTCAAGCTACATGACCCATATATGGTTCTGAGATTCCATGAACAATAAAAATTATCTAATGTTCCTTAAATGACTATTCTGATCATCCTTATTGATCAGAGGGATTTTATCAATGTGCCAAATTCACCCAAAAAATCCTTTATCCCAAAAGTATTTATTAGAAAGTAAATCACCATTAAAATATAATTTATCACTTTAAATCATTAAATACAACAAAATAGATTACTTTTTAGTCCCATAATGATAGTTGGATATCCTATAAGATCCACCATGACATAGTGGGAAACCACCCATGCCTATTGTTTGGATTTATAATATAAAAAAGTCATTTTTCTCCAATACCTTTCTAAATTGTAAATTGGAACCTCTAACAACCTTAAAAAACAACGTTGGGAAAAGGAAAATATATCGTCACTACATTTTCTAAATTAGAAGGTAAATTCCTCCCATAATGGCTTCTTTATTTCAATGGCTCTAGTTTTTAAATTATATAATGTTGATGGTTGTATTTTGGGGGTTATTATCAGTATTTTACCAATGTCATAGATACTCTAAGTGATGTCTGGACATTAAAATTACCATATATCCAAATAGGGCATAGACCATTTTTATGATATTTAATATGAGAAAAAAATTATTTTTTAAATATAAAAGAATTAATACTGTGAAAATGGAATTCCATTTATGATAATATATATATCGTATATCTGTATTTAAATTTATATGTGATATCTTTTATAATAAAATAAAAAGGATCTCGGCATAGTAGATTTTTTTATTGTGGGTGTTAGATTTAAAAATTATTTCAAATCATGATAATTGGATAAGGAGAATAAATATACTTCAAATTTTTTATCATATATTAATAAGTAAATTATAAGTTATAAAATATTAATGTGATTAATTTTCTTCTAGGAATAACAACCAACATTTCTAGAGGATCTAAACATGATTCCTTAAGAGATATCTACTCATTATCAACAATGATTAGGATATTGGCCTCAAACTGATGGATAGAACTATAAATAATTGATATATAACATCCTAGGTTTTTATAAAATAATACAATTTCATATCTATTAATATTCTTGAATATGATATTAAGTTTATATTAAAGGGGACTGATTTTCCAATAGCATACTCAACATGCAATAATGAGTTTCGCCAAAATATTATGTTTCACACAACATTGTCTTATACCAAAAAACAATACAATAATGTTGTTATTATTTTAAATGGTAGTTAAAATCATAGTCGTTGTCTAGGTAGGAATAAAAAAACTAACTATAATATGATTAAAGACTTTTGTTAAATGTTTTTATTTTTACAAAAAAAAATTAGAGGCCTAAAATCAAAATGAATCAAATTTTAGGCCTAAAATACTCTAATATTTTTAAAAGATAGGTTTTTTTCTTTTTGATGGATAACCCTTTATAAATATAGTTTTATAACATTGATATTTTCTATTTGAAATACTAATAATATTTTTTAGAAGTAGTGATTCAGAAGTTACTTTGGATGAAATTTTTGTATTTTTCTTGATAATAAAAATATTTTATTGAAAATTGAAAACTACTGCATTTTAAGTCAAGACTTCATTTTCATCTAATTTATTTATATAGTTAGATTATCCTTTTAATTGGTTTTTCATATTAATTTAATTAATTAATGTCATTTACTCTAATTATGTTTTTTGAATGTAATTTCACATTTAAACTGGACATAAACACATGTCTATCTGTTGATTGTTTTCGCTACCTGAAACACAACATTATAGTTTTGAATGTGGGAATTAATTTTAAATTAATTACTATAAATTCAATGTTTTGAATTTAGAGAAATGGATTTTAAAATTGGAATCATATATTCAAAATTGATAAAATTGGTACCTTTCATTTTCGGATATTATGTATAATAACTATAGTAATTATTTTTATTTACCATGGTTAATGGATAAATCAGGTAAATAAGGATAAAAAATAAATTAATAATAATATAAAAGTACCCTAAAACGTATATTAATCCTATTTTATGAGATATTTCCGACCATGATCATCCTTAGGCCGAATGTTTGGCATTTGGGAGACACTTGGGTGTGAATTTGAAATGTTCTAATAATTAATTTAAAGTAAAGAGAAATATAACATAGACATGTATATTTTTACTAAAAAAAATTGAGGTGGGGTTATATAATTGATATCTATGACTAAAAATATAAATTAGAAATATAAAATAAATTTCTACATCATGGTATTTTCTTCATAATATTTATATGTTAAATAAATTTATTTAGTTATGATACAATGAGGATGTAGTGTTTAACTTACTAATGAAATATTCAAATAAATGATATTATAAATATTAAAATATATATAATTTAAACTTTTTTATTCTAAAAAATAATTTTATGGATGCTTATGAAATATTATATTTGAACTAATTACATTTATTCAAAGGAATAAAATTGTTAGGACATTAATAAAGATCAATTACTAAATAGTTTCAAAAATGGCATAAATAAGTTTCTTATAAAAAATACTATTTATTAAATGATATAACCGTCCTAAAAATATAAGATTCATCCCACTAACTTATTTATGTTAACAATGTAATTATTTATCCAATTTCGGTTCTATGGGAATTTTATTGTAACTAAAGTAACTATATATTATGAAAATACAAGAAGACATTGTAAGAGTAAATGATTTTAACTAAGGGTTAATGCCAAAAGATATGGTTAATTTTTTGATCTAAACATTTATAGACCCTATTTTTTAGGGGATTTGGACCCATAAACATCTTATCCACGAAATATATCACTTCGGAACTATTTTAATTTGAAAATAAATTTATAATAAATTATTATTTCAAGATTCTCCTAAAGTGGCCCTCCTCCCTCTTATAAAATGACACCACCTCTACCGAGTTACTCACACAAATAAATCCCCTTGTCTCGTCCAAATTCTACCCAACTAATGTTCCAAAGTATATAACTTACTCCTAGAGGCCACACTTCACGCATAAATCTATCCTATGTAGACTATTGAAAATCAAAATGGGATTCTCGAAAAGTAGGTATTTTTTTATCAAATCATTCAAAAAACAAATTATTCTTCTACTTAAAATTCTTATGTTGATTCAATACTATTTTAGTAAATTCAGTATCTTATACATTCCAAGTTGTTATTATACTTATGGTACAACCTTTTAACTACTTTTATCCATCATACTAATAACAATATCACCATGTTTTCATATGTACAACTTATCATCTCCACGCAGTGGTTTAATTTTTTTATTCAACAAGACTTAATTTGGATGGGTAAAATGATGAGAATAATGAATTTAAATAATAAATATTAAATTATAAATATTCTTTATAATTAATATACCATCCAAATCTATATTTTTTAAAAATTAATTTAATTATATCGTCGCTCGTGCATATGTACAACCTACTGTCTCCACAATGTGATGTGATTCATTCTACATGATCATCATTAAAAAAATATATAAATAGATGGAGTAAATGAATATGATATATATTTTATTTATATTGACTCTATGATTCTCTAATTTTTATTTACAATATTCTTTTATGCTTTTCATAATGTGAAAATATGAAACTTTCATTTGAGGAAGTGCAGACTACTGCCCGCTCAAACTGATATGACTTGTTCAGGCCATACATGGATCATATAAAAGATGATGTTAATGAACATATGTAATATATATAAAATATACATTAAAATATAATTATTATATATCATTGTATCATTTTTTAGTTCTTTTAATATTACAAAGAAATGAAAGTATCTTTCATTCATTCGTACGACATGCCATCTCCATGAACGGTACATTTAATTTGTTATCTACAAATGTTATAGACTATTATAAATACATATATACTTGATAGAAATTATATTTATATCATGAATAGTTTTTTTAGATGATCATATTTTTACCACATGGACAATTTACAACGAAAAATTTCATTTTCGACTCAAGTACCGAATAACGACAAAACGAACAATATGAACTTAAATAATTATGTAATTTTTATAAGATAGCAATAATTTATATAAATGGACTAATAATATTTAAAAATGATCTCATTCTTTTAGAAATTAACCCATGTAAATTTTTCAAGAAAAAAAAAAGAATGAACGAGAGATGTCAGATTCGAGGTAAGGGAAATCTTAACTCAATCTCCATTCATTGAGTTAAATATCCATGTTATTGGATTTATTTTTCCTAGAATATGATTTAATTTAATTTTATTGGTTTACACTGAATATACAGTAATATTTAGTGTATTTATATTTTTTACACATAAATATTTCATTGATTTATAATAAATATAATGATTCGATCATTGTAAGGGATTTCATCTCAATCTCATTTCATTGATGCATATCTTCTTTTTTTTTAAATTTATTACCCTATAATTATTATTTACAAATCATTTGAATAATAATATCATGAATTTTTATATTCTCATGATATTTATTACTCTTTTTAATTTTATTCCTTACAAATTTTTATTCGATTTTTTCTCAAGTGGTAATGGACTCATTAACTAATACATCATTTTAAATGTTTTAATGATTTATTCATTTAAAACTTTATATTGAATGTTCTTTTTTTAAAATGGTTTTGAAGAATTTATTTATATGTACTTGAATGTTTTAAAATGATAATTTATTTCAAAATTTATAATGTGGTGTGAGACACTTTAATTCAAATTTATCATCACTAAATGTTTCAAATGGTTTTGGAAATTGGGTGAATATTTATATATCTTAAAATGACCTCTTGGGGTTGTAGTGTGGAAATGTTATTGATCCTTTATGCATGTTTTATTTGTTCTTATTACAATATGGTACATGGAATTTTGATGGGTGGTTACATGATAAGACAAATATGCGTGGTTACATGATCAAACAAATGAGAGGTGGTTCCATGATAAAACAAAGATGAGTGGTTACGTTATAAACTCTAATTCATTGGGTATGGATGTTGGACGTATAGATATTCTATTTATTGATATGTTTGGATGTCAAATGTATAGTTGTGAAATTTATGTATGTTTATGTCCTAGTTTACCTTTATATGTTATATGTTTCCTTATACTAGTTTATGGTAATATTTTGGTTACAAAAGGGTATGAAATGAACTTATATTCACTGATGCATATTCAATAGTTTCCAAAATTTAATAGTATTAAATTATGATAATTAATTCACGGTTTTCATGTTTTCCCAAGAATAAAATTTTCATCTTCTTTGTGTATCCCTTACTAAGATTTTTATTCCCATATCATGTTTTTGAAATTCTTTCCATATTAATTAAAAATTAATAGAGCCAAGGAGGGGATCATTGAAAATTCATGTTTTTTATACATGAAATAAACCACGTTTCTTTTTAAAAACTTTACGTTTTATGGGAAAAAAATTGGTTAGTGTGTAGAATTTTTTCATGTAATATTTTTGTTTTTATGTATGTGGGATTGACCATCTCTTTAAAGCACTAAACAAGAAAAGATCATCAAAGTATATCAAAGTCAAATTAACAATATAACTCAATATTATGTAACATTAATTGATGAGGACTTATTTGAGATCATTCAAATATAAAAATGTGGATAAGATATAGATTTATATTATTTTATATATGTATTTAGTGGATTAGGGTGGTAGAATGAGTTGTGATATCCCAACTCAGGTGCCACACACCATTTCCCCTAGGCAGTGGGCCACATGACCTCATGTATTCCTCCCTATATTCTAGAGGCTACCAACCTGCAATGAGGATATAATATCAGCCATGGGGAGATTATACCCTCTTTATCAATATAAAACACTTGAATAAATAAATAATCAATAACCAAAGAATGATATAGCATAGCCTAGAGAATCTATTTTTAAAATATTTCCAAAACTGGAAATAAAATATCAAAACTATACAATAGATAAACCTTGAAAATGTATCGACTAAGTATCAAAATAAAACTCAAAACTATTGAAACTAACAACTCCCAATTATGTTAGGAACCACATAAAGTTCCCTAAACCATGTTCCAATATGAATCAACTATCTCACACAAGGCCATTTCCATTATCTAGTCCTACTACCATGAAATCTATTCAGGTACTAACCAGGTATCCAGAGTAGGGAGTAAGTACAAATTAGTAGACCATAACCAATAGCACGTAAAATAATATCTATGAAACAACATGTATATTCCGTTTTTTGAATTATACCTAATATTTATAATGTAATCAATTTAAACATATTGAATTACTATTTATCTAAAAACATAGCACTTGGGTTCTAAAGGACACCCAAATGATAACATATATCTTAATTCTATTGTTCCCATTCATATATCTTAACTAAATTACATTGTTACCATTAATATTTTAAATATATGAATGAATTCTGTTTTTACCATTCACTATTTCCTGACATAATTCCATTGTGATTATTAATATTTCATAATTTATGATGGAATCCCATTGTTATCCTTCCTCGTATAATGTCACATGTGAATTCTATTTTCAACACTCACCATTTCAAGTCACATGTGAATTCTATTGATATCATCCAATATTTGAAAATATATGATTGAATTCAACTTTTACCATTCAAAAATAAAAGTCACGCCTGAATTCCATTATTACCATTCATCAATTTATGTTACATATTACAACAAGTCACATTAATTAATTTACTAATTGATTATCAAGAATTATCTATTTTTATCCACATCATTCCATTAATTTATTAACCACATCAATTATATTAGCTAATTCAACATGTAACTAATCACATCAATAATGTCAATTAATTAAATAATTTACTAATAACATCTACTCTATTTGTTAATTAAACAACTAAATAAAAACAAAAAATTCATTATTAATTCTTCAATTACTTTATCACATAAATACTCTTAATTAATTCTCCAATTAATTAATCTCATCAATCTCAGTAACTGATTAACCATTTAATTAATCACATCAACCTCATTACCAATTCAACAATTAATTTAACGTATCAATTTCTTAATCCCCGCTATCACACTTTTAATCCACTGAAAATTAATTATATTCAACAATATCAATAGATACATGATTAATTAAATAATTAAATATTACAAAACACAATACCAAAGTCCTCATAATTAATTAAAAAATTAATTATCCCTTTTAACTATCCCAATTTTATCATTATTATTTCTATAATTAATAATTCGAAATAGACAATCCCAATTTCCCACAATTTAAAATACCCTCAGTTAATTATTTCTCTAAATGAATTAATTAAATCAATAAATCCATTAAAAATCTAATATCAATTATACAATTACATATCCATATATTAAATTAAGTCAATTGTATTTTAATTATAGGAAACCTACCTCAATATATTTATGAATGATCATCCGATAAAAATCAATATTTTGAAAAAATAACGATGTAGAATGAGATTTTGATCACAAACTCATGAGGGGTGTTGATCATCAATCTGGCATTTAGACTACAATGAATGGATGTCCTAATAGAATACAATCTGAAAAATATTATCCAAAATCATGAAATAATGATAGAGGTCATGTTAAATCTGAATAGCAGTTAAAATGGGGGCTCAAGATATTTTAAAACAAATTTTCATGGGATTAAAATCTCATACTCAATGTGCATAGTTTCCCCTAACCGTGAACCATTTTTGTGAACCTCATATAGGTGGTACACAATTTTTCCTTTTTGGGATCATGGATTAAAAATCAGTGTGTCATCCATGGAAACACACTCACTCATGGGTTACACAGTTTGCTATCGCAAGTAACACTGTATGGTATGACTATGCACCAACCATGAATTACCACCTTTCCATAAAAAATCCAATTTTCACCTCCATTTACTCTAAGGTAAAACTCAATAAATGTATGATGAAATAATAAAAAATTATATCTAAAAATCCCCAAGAAATATCCAAAAAGGTTAGGATCTTATAATCATCCCATCATACAATAGATCATCCTTCAGTTTTACCCTTATATATCTCTAAGATTCTGAGACAAAAATATCTGGCCATTGAGCCCTCATAACAAATTCTCTACTCCAATTTCTTCATGTACATTCCTAGGATTCCACAATTAATTAATTATCTAAAAACTATTTCTAAGAAACTCTTTATCACTATATTAGTTCACACATATTAGATGCTCCTCAAATAATTATTCTCCCTTAATCTCAACATCATGCACCTCGATCACATGAAACGGGTCAGGGTGTTACCTCCAATGTTGAGAAAAATGGAAAACATCATGAATATAATTGTATATATGTGTATGATCCAATAAATATTCCATCAGAATGATCCTATCAAGAACCTGAATTGGTCCCACAAGCCTCGCCCACAACATACCCTATCTCTATATCATATGGTGAGCCAATCAAGGATAAACCTAATGAAATTCACATTCACCCTCTATATTCTCTTAGGTCCATCGATGTATATAGTAATATTACTTATATATACTCTGAACTATTTCTATTCTTTTTTAAAATAGCTTTACCAGTTGTGTTGTATCCTATAAATGACATAGTGCAAACATCTTTGAGTTACCCACCTCCATCCATCGGAAAGGTGATCTATATCACCTTCTATAAAAAGCCTCGTATTGTTCCATATGTATACATTTTTTATAACTATTTTAAATGAAAATTCAAAAAACAATATAGGCGCTTTTACAAAGTCCCTAAAAATTCAATGACGTATTCTCGTAACACATCCTCAGGCACCTAAATAGTATACATTGACTACCCATTTTTCTGTGGGTGGAAATCCATAATCAAAAAAACTTATGTATCAAGTTCCCTCTATAAGACATTACGATGGTGGAAAGTAAAATGTGAATCATAGAATAAAATAATAATCCATGGACCACTATGAAGACGTACTATTACTCGAACAAACAAATTCCCTAGCTGCTCCACTGAGTTAGACTCCCTCATTTGTAATAAATGTACTAAAAATGTCATGTGGTCCAGAAAACAAAAATATTATAATTATTTTAAAGAATCCTCAAGAGACCCACCACAAACTATAGGAATACATCTTCTCACTATCACTATGAAATTATTAATGGATGCAAAAAAAACCACTAGATAATTGGTGCTTGACCTTCATCTACTGCTACGTATAGCATCATGTCATGAACCAAGCTTTAAAAATTTTCATTCCTAAACATCAAAAATATTGATGTATGTCATGATACATATTAGACACACCTATATATACCACCCAATTTGAGTCATGAAACTCATGCATCATGTCCTCCTGCATACTCATAGCCACAACAACACGATTTCTATCATAGATGATATCATCCTTATCTATGCTCCAATATGAAGGTGTCTCCCCACCATTATGGAATTCCCTCAAGGATAAAAACTCTAGATCATCATTATGTCTATATGTGGTCTGTCTAAAAAGTGTATACTATACTAAAACTAATTAAAGGGTAATCATCTTCTTACTCTCCCATGACACAACATGTATCTATGTGAGTAAATTCATCATCATCCACTCATCACTAGTCTTTTTAATAGTCTGACTCTAAGTTTTCCAGCTTAATGAATTAAAACAATTGTTTCCCAGTCCTAGTGTATATGATAGCTCATAATCAAATGATATCATATAATCAACCCAACTCTATTTATTGAGATTCCAATCATGTTTCGAAAAGATATACTTCAAAATATTTTGATATATATAAAAAGTAAATTTACCTCACAATATTTAATCTCACATGCACATCAAATCATAAACAATTATAACTAACTCGAGGTTATGAATTGGGTATTTCCGTTCATGTGGCCTCATCTACCAACACAAATATGCCACAACTCTATCTCCCATCATCAATACTAGTCTGTGCTTGATCTCATAACTGTCACAAAACAGTGTGTAACCCTCAATTGGATTTAGTAGGATCTTGATTGGTGTTGGTGTAAAATGCTTCTTCAACACCATGAAGGTATTATTGTATGTTTTTTACCATTATAACTTTACCCACATCAAGTACAAACCCAAAATCTATGTTTCGAATTGATAAAAGTCTTGGTTGAATCTCCAATTATATCAAAAAAATACTAGAAATATATGGATATAAAAAGTATTTATAGGATTCTCCCATAAAACCTCTACCTAAAGCATCTCTGGGTCCACTAACACACCTTCCACTAAGATGATGTTACCCAATAAGTGTACCTGGTAAATCCAACATTATAACATAGATTTATTGGTGAATAACTAGTGCCCTCATTGTGCAGTAATAACATCATTAACGTGTTGGGCATTGTCTTTGCAATTATTGGAGTACACACAGATTTCATCCAAAAACACCACCAAAAAGCTATTCCATGTATGGGTGGAATATTATATTCTTAAAGTCCATAAACACTACCAGTTAGTTATTAAACCCAAAAAACTTTACGAAAATCACATATATTCTATAACTTATTTTGAATGTAATTTTATCTATATTAGATGTTCGTACACCAAACTGATGATAAAATGGCCTTAATTGAATCTTTGAGAAAACACAATATCCACTCGTGTGGTCACATATATTTTCGATATAAAGATGGGGATACGGGTTCTTTACTATTGTTTGGTTAAGTTCATGTTAATAAACATAGAAGCGTAGAGTAATATCATCCTTCTTGGAAAAAAATAGAGAACCCCACATATATGTACTTTGAATGATAAACCACTTAACCTTTAACTCATCCAGCACAGTATTGAGCTCCTGAAGCTATATAGGTTCCATTATATATTGTTGAATAGAAGATGACTCATCCCAAAGAATTATTTTAATAGTAAATTTCAAATCCCTATTTGGTGATAGCCCAAAGAAGTATTTAGGAAACACATCTTGAAATTGTTGCACTATTGGTGGAAATATATCAACCATTAAATCTATATAATCTAGAAACATACTAGAAATAAGGGTTGTGGGATATCCTAGTTTTTCATTAATTGGACCTACACAACCATCCTAGATATCCTACACTCCACAGTTATTATATTTTTGGACCCTGTTGACTTAGAAGTTACTCTCCAATTGTAACAATCAATGTTGTCTCAGAAATATACTAGACAATCCATAGTCATAATCAAGTCAATACCCATCTATTCTATGTTCTAATGATCCCATAGAAAATGATCATCACGATCATCAGGAGAACATCCCTTTCATAAGAAGATGTCTCTATACCGTAATATAAATGGTGTATCTATTTTAATCACCCATATCATAAACTCCACCTCCATTCTTAATCTATTCACATGTTGTAAAGAAATAATGGAATGAGAGCCACCATTATCAAATAAGGAACTAGATGGCATAAAATATACTACAATAGTATATCTCACTATCAATGGTTTATCCTTTATATCCATAAGTGCATGTGTAATGACATAAAACATTAATACCCATATTCCCTATGAAGAAACCTGAGTCCTATATGTGGAACCACTTTCCAAATACAGGCTATCATTCCCTGAAAAACAATATACACTTCTTCTACCACCTCATCCATTAGATCAACAACTTCTAGACTAATGTAGTACAGAATACACCAATCCTGAACCCTTGTTATGACTAGCTCTTTCAATACTTATAGTCTATCAGCAGTTCCTAAAAAAACCTATGTAGATGTGCCTTCATACCCCAGGATCATCACTCCTCTGATGATTTAGTATTGTTTCTTTGATACTGGCCCAACCTACCACACCAGAGATAAATAATATTGGAATGGTCATGTGAAACTAATCCATACCCCTAGTCACCATTCCTTCTACCCCCTCTCTAACACCCTCGTAGGGACCCTCCCTACTCGTCAAAGATATACCACTAGATTTTCTTCAAGATACCATATTTACTACACTTGATTTCCCCTTCAAGTTCAATAAAATATGAGAGAATGATCCACCACCTCTGCAAATTATTTTAACTGAATTCTTTTTACTAGGAACATAATCTCACATTTAAGTATTTCTTAAAAACACTTGGTTGTAGCTGTATCTTCCTCTTTCCACACTGTAGAAAATTGCTACATGTAAATAATATTTCCATCGTATTCCATCAGATATATAGTCTCTTTTTTCAAAATCCTAAAAAAACTACCCTTTCCTTCCTCATCTTATCTGGATATAATTCCTCTAGAAGGTTTTTAAAAAATTCCTTCCACAATATACTATTAGATTTTTTATCCTACACATGAACATCTGCCCAGTGCTTCATTGATCCTCATAGAATATAAGTAGCCAACTTGACCCGCTTCTCAACATGATTCTCTAAATGGTGAAGTATTGTCTGAATGGATTTAATCTATAAATCCTCTCCCTCAGTTCCATCATTTATAGGAAAATTCATAGGGATAAACAACTGTAACTCATGTGTCAAGTGATACATGATCCCCACAACTCTCTATGGTTCCATTTCCATAATCTAGATGAGTTAAGAAATGATATCATGAAACATATCTCTTTCTTTTTCATCTGAAACTATAGGTTCCTTGGGGTCCACTAATAGAAAAATATCTCCATACATATCTTACTGCAGTCATCTCAACAAATGTCCTTGTGGAGGATTATCTCTATAATTACAAACTCACAATTTTTGACACATTACACTAGTAAACGCATTTACATGAAACACAATATACAAAAAAAGTAATTTCCCAAAACCTACCACAAGGTCAAAACCCTAGGTGAAATCACAAACCTTAATCATCCTATAGCTACGTACTAGTTTATAAAGGGTAAACACATTCCTATTATTCTTGTTTCTCATTTAGACCCCTATTTATTCTCATATTTCATTATTTTACAACTTTTCCAAATACCATTTTACAACCATTCAAAATTTAATCATTTTAGTTCAATTTCACTTGAAGGGATAAACAATTCATATTCAATAACATACCTATAAAAAATTCACTCATCTTCAAAAAATGTTGCACGTCACAATAATCTTGAGTTCCTAAAATAACGCATTCAAACTCAACTCTCATGCCATATCAGGCGATGATAAAAATAGCAGAAACGTAGAATCAATAACCACATCACACAACAAGTTCTTTACCAATGGTGAAATAATATTCAAATATAATAGCAAATTCCAATAACAATCATCCCACATTTGGTACATAGTATTCCCCCTAAACAAGTGGAACCAACACCAATGAAAAAACTAATAAGAAAGGTATAACTATTCCAAGTATCCTTTATACCTTTCCAAATTAGTAATACAGTATAATAAATAAATGAAAACTCCTTCGATACCACTATGTGACCTCCCGACCTAGGTTCCACACACTGGTGGCTCAAACCTGTTTTTCATATGACCTCAATTGTGCCTCCCCATATGCTATAGGCGACCGAATAGCAGCAAATGTATAATACTTTTCATGGGGAGAGTATACCTAAATTTTTTAGAGTAATGAACTAGGAGAAAATATGAAATTCTAACATAATAATATATAACATAACTTAAAAAATAAATAATCGCAATATAACTAAAAATAGAAATAAAATATCAATACTAAACAATAGATTTGACATGATAAATTACATGAAATGTGTCAAAAGGAAAATCAAAAGTAAAGTCACTGACCACACCCAAGGGGGGTCCAAAACAAAATCAATTTCCCTCAACCATGCTCAATCTAGACTCAACGATCTAATAGAAGGAATATTCCATTATCATGTTCTATGACCAGAAAATATATATTGGTATCGATCGGGCATCTCGAGTTGGGTGTGAGTAAAACTCAGTAGTCCACCACCAGTCTAGTTCCCGAGGACACCTAAATGTTAAAACTTATCTGAATTCTATTGTAACCATTAATACGATATAAATGAATGCCAGTATTACCAAAAATATTCACAATAATTGAAAAAATTCCATTATTAACATTCATCATCACATAGTTAAATTCGATTTTTATCATACATATTTCATAATACATGAATAAATGCCACATTTACCATTCGTCAACTAAAATAATGTGTGAACGCTATTGTTACCACTCACCATTTCAAATCACATGTGAATGGCACTATTTCCATCCATTATTTCATAATACATGACTAATTTCCACTTTTATAACTTATCATTTAAATTCATGTGTGAATTTAATTATTACCATTCCCCATTTCAGTCATCATTTATCAAAAATAACAATATTTAATTTACAATTAAATTATCAAAATTAACCATTTCATATTCAAAAAAATCCAATAATTAATTCATCAATTCATTCACCACATCAATTCCATTAGTCAATTAAATAATTAACTAATCACATCAATAATATCAATTAATTTAAAAAGTAATTATTTGCATAAAATATATTAGTTATTTAAATTATAAATAATCACAAAAATGTCATTATTGATTGAATAATTAGTTTATGACATAAATCATCTCAATTAATTTTCCAAATAACCCAGAAAATCAATATCACTAATTAATTCAATAATTTATAAATCCCATAAACTCATTAATAATTCTAACATTATATTATCAGATCAATTTCTTATTCCAAACCATTCCCATTAATTACTCCATAATTAGTTAATCATGATTAATAATCTCAATGACTCCATTATTAATTAATCAATTCATTATTTCAAAACATAATCTGAAAATCCACATAATTAATTAAACAATTAATTATCAATTTCATTAATCACAATTCCCTCATAATTAAATCAAAAAATAATTATTCAAAGTCAACAATCCCAATTTCCAAAAAATTCACATTACCTTAATTAATTAATTCTTTATATTCATTAATTAAATCAATCCCTAAATTTATAAACATATAACAAATATAATACATTTACATACACATAATTGAAATCTATAATTTGGGATTTGAATTATAGACTACCTACCTCAATTCATGGATGAACGATCGCCTATAAAATATCCATACATTGATAGGAATAACGATGTTGAATGATATCTCGATCTCAAACCCAAAATGGTGCAGATCTTCAATATGGGATTCTAATCAGGAATTATATAGGTCATAATGGCTTGGAATCTTCTCAATAGGCTCTAAAATCATGAAATAATGTTAGGGGACGAGGTAAGGCCAAATAGGGGTTAAAATGGGTGCTTGAGAGAAATTTAACCTTATTTTTTGATGATTAGAATCACAAGCACATAGTTTTCTACTCATGTGCACGGTTTCACCAAAATTTTAGGATTAGGCATATTCAACATATAGAGGTTCATGGTCTCTCATTTTTTCTTGCACGGTTTGTAAAACCATGAACCAACTGTGAATAACCTCCATGACTATAGTTTCACGGTTTTCTAGGGAATAGTGTCCGGTTAGGGAAACGTTTCACCAATCACTCACATCCCACTTTTCTACCAAAACATCCAATTTTCAGTGAATATCGCCCAATGTAAAACTCAATCAATGTATACACAAACCATGTAAGAAAATACCATAAAAATGACCAATTAATCTACCAAAAAGGTTAGGATCGTATATTAGCTCAAAATTATGATTTGAAAACTAATTGATTGACATTCATGAAAATCCCATTCAACGCATTTAAATTAGATAATATATTTAGGGAATAATATTAGGAAACTTCATTAATTTCCCTATAATTTCCGATAATTAATAATTAACCCTATATGATTGATGATTATTTGGTTAATAATTAATTACTAATTAAAATTATATAATGGATAAATAAATAACTCAGGTATAAATTTTTATTTATCTAATTTATTAATTCGAAAATATTATATTATATAGTTTATATAATAAAAAAATTAAATATAATAATTGATTTTTTTAAATTAATTATAAGGACCATGACCTTTAATTAAGTTAAAAATACATCACAATTAAAATATATTCACTAATTTATTAACTCAAATGACATAAGAATATTTATATGATCATTAATGTTATAAAAATTATTAAAATATCATGATTAGATCATTTGAAAAATGTATGACAACTAATTTTTTTCCCTACAAAAGAAATTCATTATGTGTTTTCTATATGAAGTTCACAAAAAATAACTCGACAAATAAATGTTTATAATTTAACATACTGTCAGATAATAATAATTCTGTCTTTTTTCAGTGTGTGTGGAATAAAAAAATTGATAGTAAAATATAATTGGGGTATGTATAATAAATTAGAATTAATATGTGGAATTTTATTTAGGTAAATTAAAAGGAATAAATCAAAATGATAAATATGATAAATGCATCAAGTGAAAGAAATTTCATATCAGAAAAATCATCAAATGCTTTAAAAATAATTGCAACTATATTAATAAACATGAGTTTTCTATAAAACAACTTTTAATAGTGTTTATGTCACTGATTTTATATGAGTAAACAACATAGATATTAAATATGTTAAGTTAAAAGAAGAACTACTGAAGTTAGATCACTAAATTAAAAATTTACCAGATGGAAATTCATTAGTTAAATGCTCGTGATATCTTTCGGAAAGATTTTATGATAATATTAAATCAATATGTTTATAATGTTCTAGAATAATAATATTCATCATAAAAAAACGTTGATCCATCTGAAAGGCATCTCTTATATAATTTAGTCATTGGAATATTATGAAGAGAATTTATTTTGAAAAATATGAGGAAGCGTCAATGAAAGAACATTTCATCAAGTATAGTGGTACATAAGACGTCATCATACAAAAAAGTATTTCTGATTAACAAAACACAGAAATTGAATATTTTTCATTATATGGTGAAGCCTCTAACAGATGGAGTGTTCTTTGTAATTTAATTGGGAATATAATTATCAAAAATAATTTTTAATTTACACATTACATTACTTTTAAATGTCGCTAAAGAAGAAGTTATTGTGATAAATATATGATTTTGTTTTGTTTTAAAATATTGAGGTTAAGTAATTTCGATAATTATTTTGGTCACTGGAGTATTCTAAATCATCATGAATATTATTGATTTATTGAAAAGGATCTCGTGAACTTATTTTATATGTAAATAATTTTTCATAGAAACCATTTTAATAGGAATGATCTATTTATTTCCCACCATTTCTACATAAAAGAACCTATAGGTAATTGGTTTAATATTCAACTATACATAACATTATTCATTGAAAATAGTTTAAATGATGAATAATTTGTGCTAAAACTATTATCCAAATAAATAATATTTTTTTAACAATATTTATATAAAAAATTAAATCATAGAATCAGAAATATTTTTAGTTTAGTTAAAATAGAAATAACATTGTTAAAAATAGTGAGATGGAGTTTCTTTTAAACTATCAGAATGATGTTTTGAAAATTTTTATAGTTTCATTTTGTTGTGCCAAAAGAAGCTTCATTGGATATAGTCGAGATGGAAAAAAATATATCATTTAAAATGAAAAATTGAATGAGATTTATGGGAAATTTTTTTAATGTTTCATAAATTTTTTAGTAGATCAAATTGGAATGAAAATCTTTTTAAACTATTGGAAATTGATATAATCATTCTAATAGTTAGATATAATAACCCTAATTGTAGTGGGATCATTGTTTTATTGACTTATATCTAATTGTGAATTTTCATGGACTTATGATAGACTGCATGGGATGGGTATAGGTTATGACACTAAGTAAAAACGTCATATTTATCTTGTTACTTTTTTACCTTCATTCATCAAATTAATTTTAAATTTTTATAATTTTTTTTTCAAAATAATATTTCTATTTAGTCAAAGGGGTTAAATTTTGTAATGTTAAATTTTTTTTAAAAAAATACAAACTAATTCGACACCCAATTATCAATGGTTCTAGGATCCTACTTATCATAATTAGGTTCTAGAGACAAAAGATCCCCTATTAAATATTCTTCATGGAAAATAAAAACTATGTGGATAGAATATGTAATCATTTCACTGATTGAAAATGTTATCATGGTATAGAAAACAAAATGATACCCTGTATTATATCACATAACCTAGAGGTTATTGACGAATAAACAATAAGGTTAGAAACAATTTACTAATTTTATCGTATCAACTTTAATGAAAAAGTAATATTAATGTATTCCTGAAGGATATAAATTCTATACTAATGTACTTAATATAAAAAAACATGTTTTGGAATTTGTTCTCAAAAAATATGGAAAATTGGAAAAAAAAATTAAATTTAGATTCAATAGAGACAGTAAAGTATTGGATGCAATATTATACATCTTTAATACTACGATAAAGGAAATTAAAATGGGTGATTAATAAATAGTTATTTATTACTTCACTAATGTCAATAACGTTTTCCTTATCATATGATGTTTTGGTGATATCTTGGAAGACGCTATCATTTTTAATAAACCCATGAAAATCTTACCTAGATTCTTCAAATCTAAAATCACTACTTTATAAGATAAGGATTCTTTATCTCTTTATAAATTTTATAACTTTATTATTTCTCCTTAAAAGAGAATATCACTAGAATTCAAAAATAAATTCCAGGTTGAATAATATTTTTTAGTTTTGATAATGCCAAAAATAGATGATACTAAGACTACTAACCATAATGTTTTATAAGATAACAAAAATGTTGAAATGAATTAAAATATTATGTCACATATCTATAGAAAATATTTGAGAGTTAGAGAAATTAATGGAGTAAAATTACCATTAAAATTTATTGAGTGTGGTGGAATTTGACATATTATTTATAAATTTCACCAAAATAATGTTAGGGAATATAATTTTCATTATAAAGGGAAAACATGGACATTGATGTGGACTAAAAAGTTTTACGAATATTATATGTAAACTAGTGGTGTAAAAATGGTTTCTGTAAATCGAAGAAGTATTTTGAGTAAGAATGTGAAATCTAACTCCACTAAAAAAAATTACTCAAATAATGAATATTCAAAAGAATTCAAAACTTTATCAAAAAAGTTGACAAAAAGAAAAATTCATTAAATTTTCAAGATGATGAAGGAGGTGAAAAATCTTATATGGAAATATATCTCATATTATAAATCATGGAATATCATGATAAAAAATTCAAAAAGGAAATTAGATTAATTAAAAAATAATCAATAAATATTTTTGAATGATGTATTGATGTATTTAAATATTAAAATAATTATATCCATATGACCATAAATCTCATAGTAAATGATTTCAAAAAATGGTACATAGTGGAAGATCTGAGTAAGATACATCCTCTTAAGAAATATGACGTTTGTTAAACTTATTTTAAAATTATTCTGGTTGATAATATATTTAGAACGATAAATGAAAATTTTAAATATATTTTTTTCATAAAAGTTGAAACAAAATCGAGATAGTCAGAAAGATAATTCTAGTAATTAATTGATATCATCAAACACTAAATGTATTTTTTCTTAGGATTTTACTAAGAATACTGGTGTTAGAAAATTATTCATAAATCTACGAATGACATGGGATATGAGAAATACATCACATTAATAAATGTCAAAAAAGAAATAAGGATACTTCTCCATTACATGAGAAAAAATTATGTTACGAATCACAATGAACTGATTAGAGGGAAAGATCCAAATTAGATAGAAAACTGGGATTCTATGGTTTTGATATGTGATAAAGAATATATGGGAAGAAATCGTATATGTTTTTTCACAACATGTATATCCCCAAAGAGTCTCATTAAATTTTGGAGAGTAATAATGGGAGAAAACTAATAAAACATCATAAATTATAACCTTATTAAATGGTGAAATAAAAGAAGAGGCTTTAATTTAGAAACCATGTTGTTTCTTAGTTGAAAAAGATTGATCTGCGGTTTGTAAAATCAATAAGGTATTATAGTGGTAAAAATAATATCCATGTTATTAGTATTGATAATATTATAGTTTTTGGAAGAATATGAATGTTTGTAATTAAAATAATTATAAAAAAATATATGGGTAGGATGTGAACGAAGCTTCCAAAATTGCTATGTATTATGAGGATGGATTATTTTTTAAAGGGGATGGAGAAAGTTATTCTAATGAATTTTCTGAAAAATTTAAAAGACACACAGAAATGTCGATTCTCAGAGAACTAACATTCTTTCTAAGCATAAATGTGAAACCAATTAAAATATATATTTTTCTATCTTAAGGAAAATATACCAAGGTGTTGTTACAAATTATTTTCATGAAAACTCCAAATTTGTACCTACTCATATTTCTAATGGAATAGAGAAAATGTAATATGATGATTGGGTAATTTTTAGTCATATGGATAGTAAAAATTTTATATAAAGTTTTATTAATAACATAAATTCATGAAATGACACTATTTATGTTTTTTTTTGGGTTCAGGTTATTAGATTATTTTTAATGAATCACATATTTGGGAAGAGAAAATAATTCCTAATTAAGTAAAATGAACATATAATCATGGGTTATTTGATAAAATAGGTTATGATATGAAAATCCACTAATACACTGATGTTGATTATGGTAAAGATTTCAATGATAGAAGATTTACATCAGGAACAATGCTTTCCATAGGATAATATTTACTAAGATTGAATAATAAAAAAATCCTAGTTAAATTTAATAAATGTGGAATTATAATATGTTTCACCACTATGGAATGTATACAAATTATTTAGATGGAATATTCACTATAATTTTTGAGAACGGATATTATAAATCCATTGATGAAACTTTTTGATAATTAAGGATCGATTTGTCATTTTAAAAATAAAGTTAAATATTCATCATCAATGAACTAAGATATGATCGATCATTTCATAAAAGATAATTTTTTTTTTTGATATATTTCAATAGTAAATTTCTATAAAATATAAAATAAATGATAATTTCACCAAATCTATGAAAACATAATGATAGGTTAAATTTATTTTGCAACATCATGTTCATCCACCATTAAAGACTTCATAAAACTCTTAGGGCAGTTACCCATTATTCTATGTATTATGTGAAAAAAATTAGGAGAGTATTAATAACATTACATGGAAAGGTAAGAGTGTGTACCACTATTTCTAATATTAATATGAAGTTATGGTCATCATAAAAATGGGATGACAAAAATATTAATGGTTAAAGTGATCTGGAGTTTATAGAAAATTGGTCAAAATATTTTTCTTACTAAGGGATAGAATTCAATCAAATACATTACTTTATCAAACACTATGATGTTAGGAAATTATCTTTTGGAGTGGTTATGGATTGATAAATGATTAAAAATTTGGGGAAAAAGAGATCCTAAAAAGTGATAAAAAAATATAATGGGGAATATTGAATATAATTTTTCATTAAAATAAATATATTTTTTCAAATGAAAATAATTTATTTGAATATTTTTTAACTAGACAAAGGATGTTTTTTAATGTTTTATATGAATGTTTGTTTAGAAATTTTTTTATGCTTTTATTTGCAGTAGGGAAAAGTGTGTGAATAATTTATTTTCAGACATTATAATAAATGAACATGATTCTATTTTCTAGGTTAATGTTTATAAAATCATCAAAATATAATGTTTAATTATTTTGTATAATGTGGGAGATATATATTGTTCACTATGAATGAATTTATACTATGAAATTCCCCGAGGGGTTTTCAATAATAATTTTTAATAAATTTACTAGATGAACCAAATATAGATAGTTAAAAAAACCATGTTTAGATCGAAGGCTTGGAATAATTTTTACTGAGTTGATAGTGGTTTCATAAATACTTAATAATATAATATGGTTGTAATTCTACTAAATGAAAAGTTATATTTTGAGTATCATTTCAGTCAGTTAAAACAGATAAACCAAAATGGGAAATCTAAGTAGTGCAAAAAATAAAAAATTGTACATGTGAATATAGTTAGTAGATGTTTCAAAAATGTATTCATAAATCATAATGAACAAGATAGATTTTTATAAAAATTATATTTATTATTCATGTGTAATATATTTATGAGCAAAAATTGTGGATTTTAATGATATAACGTTATGAAAAATTACTATTTAATGTAGACCCCCAAATTAAGATTCAGTAATTGAGTATAAATCAAAAAGAAATTTATAATACCACCCAAAAAAATTACTAAAATTGTAAACCAAGTTGTGTGCATTGTTTAAATAGATAAAAATTGATAATAATGAAGAAATGATTTAACATTCGAAGAACATTTCCAAAGTCCATCGTTTTGAAGATGATTAGGAAAATCATTAGTCAAGAATGTTCACTGAAGGGTCATAACAAAAACTATTATATGAAAAAAATACCATTAGTCATAATAAAAAATTTATCTAGATGAATCCAAATATAGAAGTGATTATTTTCATTATATAGATAATGCACTATCAGATGGCATTTTCTATTAATGAAATCATACAAACAAACATTATAACATGATTTTTATTAAACAAATCTCATTCCTTTGTTATGTATGGAAATATGATGTTCTTAAGATGTATATATATTTTTCAAATCGATTTTTTATTAATATGATGTTTATAAAAATTTAAATTAGAATATTATTACAGGAGTATTCTTAATGACCAATTGTGGTTTTCATAGAGTTGATAAGGATCAATCAATTTTCATTTTTGTGGGAATATTTTTTATGGATATCACTTTAGTGAGAAACTAAAATTTGATTCCTAATTTTTACACATTAAGAAGACCAATATATTGGTGGTTTAAAGTATAATGGTACTTAACAGTATTCATTTATAAATATTTGAAAAAATAAAAAATTTCATTTCATGTGTGATTATAATTGAATCACGTTCTGGGTTGTTGAAAAATGCCATATGTAAATTCAATCAGAGCAGCAAACATTGTTTTTAGTTATATAAACAAGGTAGTGTTTTGTTATAATAATAGAATTCTTTAGTTTTGATAAAATTATATACTTCTCATTAGAAAAGTTATGAAATTTTTGGGTGGCACACCATCTAAACATTCATCAAATGGAGACACGGGAACTAGATATAGAAAATTAGATAGATATTCTAGAAAATATTTTAGAGATCAATTTTTTAATGTTTTAAATTGTTTATGGAGACTACTTTTTATAAAAACATATTTAAAATAGATTAGTTTCTATTTCATCATACTTATTGAGAGGCAAAAGGATTCTAATATGAGTTGTCTCAAATTTGGATTCACTTCTTCTTAATAGTGATTTTACCGATAGTACATACAATGATAATGTTATAGGTTATCAGTATGGGGAAGAACATTGTAGATATGGTATAATTTTTTAATTTCTTTGTGTTTCCGGGTTGTTTTATTGTTATATAATTTTATACGAAAGAATAAATATAATAATTTTAAGGGTTAACCTGTTATAATGTTTGATATCGGTAAAAAGATAGCAGTCAATTCACCCCTCCATCCCAATCTAAGTAGTTTAAGGATCCTATGGAACACAAAATATGATGATATTTTGGATTATAATATTATAAAAAAGTTTTAATCACTTTCTCAATGGTAGTGATTCCTACTCAAAGACATAGGTTGCAACTTAAAATATATAATTACTACCAAAGAGAAGAAAAAATTTATCAAAAATGGAATCCTTCCAATTGACACTAACTGTAAAATATATTCTTATATTTATCTAATAGTTTATCAAATATTATATTTACATGTTTTATCATAAATTAATTATTGATATTTCTATCATTGATTTACAATGAAAAACAATTTCATATATCTAATTCCATGGAATTATGTGGATTACTTCTATCTTAATCAAAGTTCTAAATATATTTTTTATAACATAGGAAATACAAATTCTTTTCTCATAATTTAATTAATTTTCCAAAACTCATATAACACATGAGAAAAAATCTAATTCATAAATATAATATATCTCATGGTTTCGACCATGAATCACTGTTCAAAATTTATCAAATACATTAATAATGATATCCTGTGTTAGGACCATTACATGTTACCCTAAATCTAAATTTGTATTGAAATATAGTATTTCAAATTCACCCTACTAGTTATATCCACATGATATACTCTTCTTGTAGACTACCCTATATGATAATAATAAGGAGAAGTCTTAATTATTATTTTCCCCTAAACTCATGATATTTATAACTCATTTTTGTCACAGTATATAGATATATTATGACCCTTTGACATAAAATGATGAATATTCTCCTTGTATTCTAGAAATCCCATTATAGCCATAATATATATAACCTAATGTTGGAAAAAAATTCAAAGGAAATTATTAGACAATATATAATTTAAAAATAAAAAAATATTTTATACAAAACCCACACTAAAAAAACACTATAAAAAGAAAATATTTAATCTAATATCAATATATTCTTTTGATATATATATATTATATTTTATATATTCGATTAAAAATACCTTAAATGTTTTAATAATGTCACTCATTTTTATTCGATATAAAATTTCATTGGATTATGTTTAAAAATATGAAATATTCCCAGAGAAGAATTTGAAAAATTGTTCTTTTGAATAAAAATTTCGTTCAATTGTTTTATCTCTACAGTGATGTTTTTAGCATCTTAAAGGACACTCCATCTCAATAGATATGTTCTAAAAAATTAATGAACGTTGATAATAATATATTATGAATATGGAACATGAGATTTTTATATGTTTGAGACCCAAAAACGGATTCAAGTACATGGAATTCATAAAAATCACATTTGTTGTACATAAATTCTCTTATATAAATAATTAGGTCAATACCATGTTTTTTATACTGGTTTACTAAAAATTTGTTAAGTATTAAACCATTTTTACGCATGGGTCACTCCCTATGTGATTATTTATGAAAATATATGGATTTAAATATGTTTACAATATGGGATTTATGTAAAAATATGGGTTGAGTATGTGGAATAAAGGTGAAGTGAATGACATTTTTTACGGGACCGAACAATTGATTTTTAATGTATCAACCATTGGATATTTTTTTAGATGTTATAGTTACTTAAATACCTAAAGTAATATAATTTAATTCATTAGAATTGTTTTGGTGGTGGGAAAGATTTTAATTATTGGGTTGGGTTTGGAGAAGTCATTTAGGGCGGTTTTAGGTTCATCAATTAAGAATAGGTGTCTTAAATTGAAAAATATTTTATATGGGTGTTGATTTAATTAAATTAGTAAATAAAATAAAATTTATATTTATTAACATCTATTCATTCCATTAATATTCATGACTGTAAAATTATGGGGGTGATATTCCCCATCATTCACCAATATCAACCCTTCTCTATACTATAGATGATTTCTTTTTATTTTAATAATTTTCTTCTCCTCACACATAGACATGAACCACTATTTCTTGTGTAGTATATTATAAAATATACAATTTTTTCATGACATTTTCATTATATTCATTGTTTCATCCATCATATTTATTTTGATCGAAAACAAATGATGAATTCTCATAGAATGGAATGAAAATTTGCATATACATTTTGAGGATTAAATAATTTAATAATTATAATATAATTATTGTATCAATATGTTATCTTCTATATGTCATGAAACCTTATACACTATTCAATGTACATGGCCTATCATTGCATCATGTTTTTAAATGGCATCGATCAATGCCACAGGGTGGATAAATTTTGTTTATTATTTCCCTCTTAATTTTTCTATATAGATAAAAATATAAATTATTAATGAAAATGAATAAAATGGTTATATGGATCTAATATATTTTAAACTGACAATTAAAAATTTATTTAAGTATATCTATATAAATTATATTTTTTATTATATTTTACTAGTTACTATTATAAACAAATACTTAACTAGGTTTCTAAAATTAAAAATGATGATATAATACATTATTTAAGGACATAAATTAAATTGATGATGAAACACAAAAAATAAATATATTGTATTGTTATGATATTATTTATTGATACATCATCATTAACTAATGTTAAGATATTTTTATGGCTTTTTTAGAATTATGTTTTTCATTAAAATGATTATTTTCTTTGTGAATTATAATAGTTTTTTTTGATAATGTATGGTGTATAAAATATTATTAATAGAATTAAGTTTTTATTATAAATTATTTCATAGATATTATTACTAGTTATAATGATTGAGTAGTAAGACTAGTGTTTAGAATAATTTTCTTAATTTGATCAGAGAGATTACATCTTAGAGAAAATATGGAATTTTTACTATTACACCACGTTTAGAGTATATATATGTTGTGACATTCAATTGAGAGGATATAGAGTAATGGAAAAGGGGGTTTGGGAATTTTTTTATAGTAAGGGTTGATTTGGTTAATTTATAATGATAAACAAATAAAGTAGACAATAATTAAAATTTATTTACTATATCTTATGAAATTAATATAATGATTCCATTCATGGTCATTTATTTGATTATGTGAAATTTCAATTTAAATCCGCAGAAAAGGTAAGTAATATCAAATTTGGATAATCTTAATAATATTTTAATCACCATAATTGATATTTATATAATTTTTATTAATTTTATAATTGAGTATACTAAATTATAACATGAATAAAATTGATTTTATGTTCCATTAAAATAAAAACAATTAAAATTTGGAGTTGTTGATCATTGAGTTATTTTTTCAATTGATTATTATGGAGGATTGAGTTATATTGGGTGGATAGTGGGTCTTAGTGTAAAATGATTTAAATATAATTGGGTTAATTTTTTTTAAATTTCCAATAACATTTAAAATAATGTTAATTTCTATTTAGATGATAAAAAATGTTTTCATGCTTTTTGGATTCTATCATTTTGATTTCAAATATTTTAGAAAATCAATTTTTTGTTATTAATTTATAGATAGTTTTCATATTTTTAGTTAAAAATATGAATGATCATAAAAATGAAAACAAATTATAAATCAATGTGATAAAAACTATACATCTATAAACTCTGTGTATTATATCATTCGTGTATTTAATTATTTTTCAAAATTTATTCTCCCGACTTCATTACATATAATAAATGAAATTTTGGATGTTTATACTAAGGATTAAGATATTTTATAATTATTCCATGCTTAAAAATGTATATTATATGTTGTTTTTCATGGTGTTATCATGTCTGAACCTTAATGATAGTAGATAAAATGATTACAGAAAAAGTCTAATGGGAGGAAATCTTAATGAATTATTTTTAAATGTTAAAAATTAATTCCAATGGGTTGGTTGGAATGATTATTCCAAGGATATAAATTTTTGGAAAAAATATATGTTAATTTTATTTCATGTGTAACACAAACCAACTCCAAACACAACCAAATTTTCTAAACGAAGGTATGTAACATTATCAAGAGCATTCCTACTCATATTCTAGAGACTTTTAGTTAATATAAAGGGTTTATAATAATGATTTAAGAGGTTGTATGCATTATCTAATAATAAAATAATAATATATAAAAAACATCCATAAAGATTCATCTTTAGAGTGACATTTGTAATAATAATGTATTTCCAACCATATAAATCACATAACACCATGAAATAACAAACTGTAACTCATGTCATGTAATAAATCCAAATAATGTTCACATAATGATATTACTATATAGATGACATATATAAATTAAAAAATTAAATATTTTATTTTATAAAATAAATCATCCTTGCCTCTACATTATCTATAATTTCCCATCAATGTCCCCATAACACAACTACCTCTCTCACAACCCTTTTTAATACGTTCATTGTAGAAAATAGGAACGAACTTCCACAATGGTTAGAAATTACTATATGAGCATGAAACATAGTTAAAAACCACCATAAATCCCCAAGGATATGTTAAAAGTTTAATATAATTGTGTATATAAAATTTCATAACAAATATAATAACAAACATATTAAAAGATTTAATAAAATACAACTTTCTTAGATCGAGGAATATTAATGAATCCAATCATAATAAAAATAATTGGGTTCCATAAAACATATATATTTTCTGAAATATATAGTTGCATTCATTCTTGGGAGAGGTATTGAATATCCAAACCACAAAAAAGATAATCTAAATAATGATAGAGTCTTAATGTAACACTCTGGCAAGGATTACTATATCCAGGTCAGGGGAGCATCACATGCACTCATGTGCACCTCTCAAAATTCTAGAGGCTTCCCACTAGTAGTGAGTTTCTAAGAGGAACTGTGGGATGTTTTTTCCCATAGTATAAAATAAAAAATTAGAGTACCCTAGAAAAAATGTAATTAGAATAAAAAATATAATTATTGTAATGAAAAAAATAATAGAATTAACTCAAATTATAAAAAATGTTATACTATCTATAAAATAGAAAAATATGACCTCAACCTACTGAAGATATATATAACATAAATAATTAATAAAATAATGATAACGAATCCCCACAATACACTGTATTCTATCAGTATAACACAACATCTGACATGATCCTCTTATTAAAGTTTCATAAAGATGGCCCTTTCCCTCGTCTACAATTCAGATTGTAGGTCTACATGCACATCAAGATGCTAGTACTGATTTTGAGTAAAAACCCAGTTGAAAACCACCAATGTGTGAATAGAAAAAATATCGAATTCCATTTGAAATTTCTTATGATGATATAAAGTCTATAAATAAATAAACATTCACCTCTTCACGTCATTATATGCTAACCAATCCTTAATACCCCTGACACTAAATTATTCAACTCATTGATAGGAAAACCTATGTTTGAACCCATGGTAACATTTAACCAATGGAATATTACTTTTCTAGTTCCATGAAAACACTTTGTACGATAATCCATACATGAAGAATATATAGTGGTAAATCATGCACATCATCCTATCCCCATGGTTTTTTTAAGGTCAGTTAGTCATAGTATCACATTCCAATGGTTCTTGGGAGCCTCAATCATCTCACTACCCCTTGTAATGGTTCATGAGAGTCTAAAACTACACACTGAACCCTGAAATGGATTATTGGGACATGAAACAATTACATCATATCATCCCGACATAGTCAAGAGAGATCACACACCTGCAAAATAATAAGCATAAACTTGCACATGCAATGGGAAACACCCCATAATAACCTCAGTCCAACGTCTCACTCACTATAGTCATCCAAAAAAACTAGGTTGCACCACCATACTTATGGAACTCCTCACATCACACATATATAAAGAAAAATTATCATCCATTCCCTTACATTATTCAACATGTTCATTTTAAATCATCAATATCCCAATCAGAAAAATATGAAAACATTTACCCAAGTGGGAATACCATCAAATATAGCCCAGTAAATATATCATGTTCACTGGTATAAGTCATACATCTAATGATATTTACAACTGAAACCCATATAAAAAATATACAAGTAATTATTTTCAACCCAAAACAAATATTCTAGATCCATTAACAAAACTGTACAACTCTACCATAATCAGCAACACATGACACACATCTATCATTTCCCAAGCATAAGTATAATGGGATTCGCTACCTAACAATCTATTTCATCAATCCCTACAGACCTATCCTCATAAAAGGTTGAAAAATTCATTTTTATCTCACATTCCTATATAGAAATCCATATAATATTTCCCTATACAAGGATCCTTTATAGATCTCTCAAGGCACTAAACCAATAGTCATTGTCTAAGGGACATATAACATTTATATATACCTAAACCTCCTAATATTACAAATATAACAAAGGTATCACCAAGATATTCACAAACCATCATACAATTAATGGAATAAACTTTTATACAAATGAATTAAAATGGTAACAAATTTTGACTACATGCGCAGTAGAGAAAACCACCAGGAATTACCAATTGAATCAACCCTAAAGTAACAGCTATATTAAAATAGAAAAGAATTACATGAATTTTTTTAATCCAAAATAATTGAATAGGAATAGGTTTTTATGTACGAAAAATAATTATAATCATATTTAATAATCAAATAAAATAAAAAAAATTACAATCTTAGGAAATGTGGTTGTGGGAAATAAAATCAATTATAAAGTACCTGACCACCAACATCACCTAGTTTAGGTGCAGTACTTAAGAACATGGGAGAGTTATTAAGGGGAATCTTGGTGAATAAATATGGATTACCATAATTAAAATCACATAGAATATATTAATATTTATAAGGTTGATTTTGGGCTATCTGGGGGAGGGTCACTGGTGGGTGGGTGAGCCTAGGTAGCCTCTTATAATATTTTCCATTAAATTTTATTTTTTTTCATTACTAGAGGAACCTTTATAGATGGCCCAACCATGCATTTTTCTCTCAAAGCCTTGAGTCATACATAGGACTTTTGTAAGATCCAAAAAAATTGTACTAATGGATTTTTAAAATACACCCTTTCTATGACAAACTCATTATCATGAACCATCCACCAAAAAATCTCCAATTCCCAATGACGTTTCGTGACGATAATGAAAGAGTTCATCAAAAATCACCTTATATTGAATTTTCATCATTTATATATTACTATAGGGGTCTTTCTTGAACATACTAACCTATTGGATCAACACCCAAATCATACAATAAGAACCTCCCCATAAAAATCCATGTGATAACAAATTTGAATAACAGTAACTACAATTCTTTGTATCCCATTACTCTTTTATAGTTCGTAAAATATTATGGATACTCTTTCCAATACATTTACCACCCTAATAAAATAATTTATCTTGTTAGTGAACACGCACATGGGCCCCACATTCATCCTTAAGTAACAAAAATTACCAACTATCACCATTGATCAAAGGCAATGGTTTGAGTGTCGCTCCACTAGTAAGTGCTAATAGTTCACACTCATCCACCACTATTGATGCTCGCACTAGGAAATCACTCAGTTTTCTATGAAATAATGTCTTTTACATTAATTTAACCCCACAAAATCCCCTACACATTGTTTATATTCACCTACATTTCACATCTGATGTCAATCACAAATGTTCATCATTATTGGCCCAAATGCATAATCCGGACACATTGTTGGTTGAAAAAGGACACTAAAAAGATTATTAACCTTCCGTATATGGTTCACATTCCTAATTCCTAGTGTATTCAAAATAACGGTCATGCCCATTGATATCCAAAAAGATACTTCATGCTAATAACCCCTTGATGGTTTCTAAAAAACCCAAAATCCAAGAGACTCGCTGGATTCCTCAACCGACATCACCAACCATCAACAATAACCTAACACTTGGAAATAACATGAATCATCTCTTAAAACATACATGGTATCACATATATTGTTATGGAATCCTTTCCAACATTCTATAGAGTCACCATCTACCTGAAAGCCTAACATATTAGGATTATAGTGTAATGACCCACAATTTTATCCATAGAATTTTTATTCTAATGTAATAAACAAAATACACAATAAAAATAACCCGATAAAAAGTTATTGTAATAAATTATGAAAACAAAATTATTCATAAATTAAACCTAGAATAATTCCAAATATTTTAGTTTTATAATAATTAGAAAATATGATTGGAGAATTTGGATCTTCTCAGTCGACTAGAATAACTGTACTCATAAACAATGCAATTAAAATAGAATTTAATGAAAATAATAAAATATTAATTTGGAAAATAAGTATATATAATACGCTAAGAGATAATATATGGGAATTAATAATGAATTAAATAAGAGTTATTTATAGAAATTAATCAACCTGTTCCATCTGGATAGTCACCATCCCATTATACAAGTAACATGACCATTAAGAAAACTAATCATACCATTAGGAATACTATTATGAAAGTTAGAAGTGAAAACTGATGAATGTATGTAAAAAAATTAATTAATCTTATAAATAAAAATATGATATATTTTTATAAAGTTATATGTAAATAAATATTTTAACATTGTTAAATTAAGTGTTTATATTTTTGTAAAATTATAATCTTTATTTATAATTTTATAACTAATATAATAATCTAAAAGAATATTTTCCATCATAAAATTTATTAACAAATTTATTTAATATTGTATTAAAATTATAATATAATACTATGAGACCATAATAAATTTTTCAATGGGTTATAAAATCTAATATAATAATGATTTCAATATTTTTTTTAATAAATGATGGTTTTATTTAGAAATTAAATTTCATATATTTAGTAAAAAAATTAAAAAATATTGATTCCTACACATTGAAAAAAAATTATGGTGAATTTTTTAGGATTCATCTAAAATATTTTACTTGTTAGTGAATATTTAACTATGGAAATATTCATTATTTAACATTATAAGTTAAATAACTTAATTTTGAGACATGAATGACATTATAATGACATAAGCACCCATTGGTTTCAAATATATTAAAATATTTAATAAATTTAGTTATATTAATTAACGCAATTTATATTACTATTCTAAAATATTAAAAAAAATTAATATTATTACTAAAAACACCAGAATCCTACCCTTATAAATACAACACCTTTCCCAGACTTCCCCTCACACATTATAAGACTTAGGTCTCTTCAATATTCTAAAAAAGTATCAAAAATATCCTCATCCACACATCCATGATTATCTTTTCTATAAAAAAATACTAATTTCAAGTTCCTTAAGGAGGTTCTCAAGGAGGATATTTTAAATAAGTAAAATCCTCTGTCTTTCTCTTTGAAAGTTATTCATTCTTATGACTTATCATAACCTTCAATATCAAAATATGGATGGTTACTCCAATATCATATATATATATATTATTTTATTTTCTATGTTTAATATAAATCATAAATTTGGTTATATTCTCCATTTATACTAAAAATGAAAAAATCATCTATAATAATTCATTTAACCTCCTCCGTGGATAACAAGTTTTCCTTTTATATTACATTTTTCATGTCCCGTAATAAAACAATTATTATTATTAAATAATAATTTTTTATGCATATTTTGAATTTTTTCATATTATTAACTAATATATATACTCAGTATTAAAAAAAATTAAACTACTTCTTCATGATGAAAATATAACAAAAATAAACTAAACAATTATCATTACTATAATATCAAATGAGTCATCCGCATACATGGAAAAGAACTAATACACGGTACCATTTAATCATATTTAATTACAATAATACCTTATAATTTTACTTCTAGATAATATTTACAATTTTAAAATAACATCCATAATTATAAACAAGTTAACTAGCCATTAAACCATGAAAACAAACGCTCCCAGAATGATGAAATTGAAATTTATAACTCATATAAAAGTCCATAAATGGACATAATAAATCAATAATAAATAAAATATATTTATAATGAGATTTAAATTATGTAATTAATGAATCTATTTTTATTATCTATGAAATTATGTGAAAGTGCTAAACGCATCCAGACATAAAGTACGGGATCTCTTGGACCTCTATTTTTTACTTTACATCTAACTTGTTCTCTATTTACTAAAAATTATTTTTTCATTATTATTGTATTATTATCCCATTTTATTTTTATATATTCCAAAAAATAGTATCTAGATCAATTCATATATATTTTATGGGTAAAAACATGATTTAAAATGATCCATTTTTAATTCCTCTCGATAAGCTAGCCTAATTAAAGGGAATTTATCAGTTTCATTTTCATTTTATTATACACTACATAAAAACTTTAAAGAGAAAAATGTTTTTTATAAAATATATCATTTTATCATGGAACAATATTTCAGTTCATCTATGGATTTATGCAAACAATTAAGACATCACCCTCTTTAAGGACTAAATAATATTTTCCCCTAAACTGTGCTAAAGTGGATCATTTTTTAATTTTCATAAAGACTATTTTTAATGTATTCAATTCATTTTGAAATCATTATTCATGATCTTTTTTTTATTTATTTTTTATTTTTTAGAAATTAATTTATTCATTCATTCTCGGATTCCATAATGATATACCCTTTGGTTTTTCCTTATGAAAATTTTTTCATACCTATTTCATTCAATGGGGAACCAATTTTTTTATTCTTTAAGTTTCATTCATTATTTTGATCACATATTCATGAACATGTTATGATCAGTTCATCTAGATAAATATCCAATTAATTGAGCATTGTTTAATATCAAGAGACCTCATTTATGGGATTAGGTAGTAAACCTAATCCATTATGGGACTTTTTCTACCATGTGTTATTGTTTTGGAAGTTATGATTGTGTCAATGTGATTTCATTGTATATATTTCATCCACATTATAATATTTCCATAATTATATGTTCTTAATGTTTATATGTAATTTTTTCACATGTCCATTCATGATGTATGACTTTTTTATCATTTTATGAATTTTAACTTTTCAGTTTCGATTTATTCTCATGTGTATCACCTTACTAGGTTTTTTATATCATCCCTTTGTTTATCTTTAACATAGGTAATATAATGATTTTATTGGATCTAAAATGTAGTGTGAAGTTCATAACAAATATTATATAATTTTTCTCCTTATTTCTATTTTCTTGTTTTTTAATAATGTACCTAGTCTTACAAATATAAATCTTTTAAATCCATGTTTTCTATTTTAATTCAGAATCATCATTAAAATCTTGTAACAATATGTGTCATAGGCTAGGGTCTCTATAGTTGGTATAAAAGGATTTTCATGTTATGTTTTGGGTTTAATAATATAAAAAATTATTAAAAATCTGAGGGACTACATTGACGTGTTCCATGAAGAGTTTCAAGATCAACCTCTCGAATAAGAGGTTGAGTTCTCAATTGACCTTGTACCTAAATCTCTTTTCATAATATTGAATCCTTAGAGGATGAATACCATTGTGTTATAGGAACTGATAAAATATTTACAAGGGAATCTAAAAAAGGGTTTTATTTTCCTATGTTCTTCACCATGGGGTGATCAAATCCTCTTCATTAAGAAGAATTATACGTCAATATGCATGTATATTGATTATAAAAACCCCAAAATGATCCAAATAAATAAAATGTATTATATAACAGAGATATATTATCATTTAATTAACTACATGGGGTAAAGTATTTCTATATAGTTTACCTGAAATTGGGATATCATCAATTAAAGGTGGGGCATGATGATATTCCCAAGTATAACGTTCGAATGAGGTATGGAAATTATGAGTTCATAGTGATTCCATTTGGAATCACTAAGGCTCTAGTAATTTTCATGGTGATGATGAACATAATACTTATTGATTACATACAAAAAAATTTAATAGTCTTTTTTGATGATATTATAATATACTATAAGATAATTGAAGAACATTAAGAGCATCTGAATAGTGTGACAAATGCTTTGTGAAGGGAGATACCATATTAAACTAAAAAGAATATGATTTCTAGATGGTTGATGTATAATTCTTGGGGAATGTTTTCTCGAATAAAGGAATATATATCAAACCTTTTTAAACATAGGTAACTAAGGAGTGAATAAGACAAGTATATGTAATTGACAACCATCATCTCCATGAACTAGATAGTTATTTCCGATGATTTTTTTAATAAAATCATATGATTTTCAATGCAAAAAAATTAATTACATAGAAGGTAGTGAAGTTTTACCAAACTAGTGAATGAAAATACATATTCAAAGTGTTGAAAAACGGGCTTATCATCTCACCGAAATTTACACTACTGAAAACTAAGGAACTATTTGTTTTAAACATTTATGATTCATGGAGGAGATTATGATATGTTCTATTGAAAAATTATAATATGATAGATTATTTCTATAGTAATTTTTATGTCGACGAGAAAAAATTATCTCACACAGGATCTAGATTTTAAAGTTTTCATCTTCATGTTGAAAATTTTGTTATATTATCTCTATGGGGAGAAGTGTGAGATATATAGTGATTATAAGTGTCACAACCTGGTTATTCGTTAATTTTTCCAAAATTAAGTACATATTTCAATTTTTTTATTTCAAGAAATAATAAATATAATTTTTTAAATTTAATCGCTATATCAAACATTACATTCACACACTACCGAATTGGCGTATGTTACACACAACATCAACGTGGCATATATTATACAAAACATTAAGTTTATATGAAACAAAATTTTATGGCCATAATTATTTAAATGAGATAATTATAAAATGCACATTAAACATAGTTATTTAAATAGTAGTAACAAATTTGTAAATATTTTTTAAAATGTTTCTATATAAATAAAACATATGTATAATTCAATATATAATTTTATTTAAATACCTTATACATTTAAAAATATTACTTTCCCAAATTAACATATTTTATTATCATTTTTTTAAAATTAGTTAAATTAATTATAGAAATATTTATAAATTTATGTTTTTAAAATAAACATCGATTTTTATTTCAGAATTTGGATATTATCATTGAATAAATTTTTTGTATTTTTTTTAGAAACATCATTTTTTGATGAATATTTAAAATCACTGAATTTTAATTTAAAAATGATTTTTCATCTATTTAATTTTTAAGGATAAGTTTTAATTAAATTTTTATTATAGTTTCAATTCGATTTTATTTTTATAAATTAAACCAATTTATTTCATTTTATCCAATTGCACCATGAAAATGGTTATAAAAACAATGCCAACTTTTGATCAATTTTACTTCAGAAACCCGCACTGTCGACCCGACTACAGGAATAAATTTAAATTAATTCCGTTCCACCTATATTATTAGAATTTAGAAAAACTGATTTTATATTTAGAATCATAATGAATTTTAATTTTTAATGTTTTTAAACTATTTTTTACCAAATATATTATTGAAGGTAGTTAATATTAATTAAAATGATTAAGGTAAAATTAATATTAACAAGGTACAAAACATTAACCATAAGAGTACAAAATTCCTTTCTAGTTTTCTAAGATCCATTGAATGTAAATTTTTGGACAATATCCTCCGATATCTCTAATTTTTTCCATCATTGTATCCACATGACATGGGGAAAAGGTGGGTCTAATTCCTTTTCAAAATATTTCAAAGAGTGCCACTCCTCATCCACTATAAAAAGTTCTTCATTACTCCCACTTTATAACACCTATCAAGACACTATGGATCAACTAATATATTCCTAAATAGATACTAAACATAAATACCCTCATCCAAGAAGTCTCTCATTGGTAATAAATAAATCAAATTAATCCTTTTGGGGTAATCAAAAAGGATTTACCCAAATAAGATGTAACATTATTTCTAAAGTTATTTTATACTTTCTAAATTATCCACACCCTTAATAGTTATTATTCCATGATTTTATAAAATAATAATAATAATAAATATAATAGGATTATGTTAAGTTAATTTTTTTACATACACATACACTCACATCCATCTAATGGGTAACAAACATACTGTTTACTTGAATAGTGAACTACTGCCTCATGAAACGATGATTTTTTATTTCTCCTTTAGTGTCATTCATGGTGAAAATTATGATGTAAAATATATTTATATATGATATATATTATTTTATAATATGTATTTAATCTTATATTATCCCTTTTCAACAAATATCCTTATAATTTCCATTTGTTGTAAATATGATAATTTCATTTGAGGATGTGTGGACTACCACCACCTTAAAGTGATGTGATTTGTTCACACACTACATTGAACATATTGATGATGTTCATAGTGAAATTATATTATATATATGAAATAATTATTATAATGTAATTATAATATAATATAAAAATATTCCATTTTCTTTATTTTTTTCAATACCACAATAAGAATGGAAACAATATTCATTCATACATACAGGTTTCTGTCTCCATAAATGGTATATTTAATTTCAAAACTATATATAATATAGATTTTTATAATAAAAATATAATGAATATAAATTATTTTTCAAAAAATTTTTAAATTCTGGAAGTTAATAAATAAGTATAAAGACCAATTACCTAACAAATTAAAACACATGTGAAGAAAAAAAATGATTTTTAACCGTAGTGAAAAATTAACATAGGATTGTTAACCATATGGAAATATAATGTCATAATAAAAAATGGTATTAGATAAATTAATACGATTCTTCAAATGATTTATAATAAAATTACATCTATTATAAAAGAATATTGTATGATTACAAAGAGATTCAAGATATAAGGTTCAAGAAATTCATCTCATTTTTTATTTCCAAAAAATATATGATTTATTCACAACCCATTAATTTTTTTTCATGTGTATGATTCACATGGATATTTATATATTTATTAAAAAATACAGGTATTTACATATCCATTATATAATATTTATTTTATGGGTTTTATGATTCAAAAGATAATAATTCTCTAAGATAGCTTTGTCTTAAATTACCTTCTTTGAAACACATGCAATATTATGCCCCTATATTTTTATATGAGGCACTGGTACTACCTTGGAAAAGTTATATCTGGATTATAATTACATTCATTATAATTTAAAAATAATTTAGTTTTTATTTTTTACATGTAATAAGGGTTCAATGTTTCTATATGTTTAGATTTTAGTGAAGAAATCTCATCACATTTTGAGAATGTTACTGATTATACTTCTTTTGGTGAGATATTATAATCCATCTATCAAAAAAATTCCTTAATTTTGATGTCCTATGTTTATTTGTGATAAATTCATGTATTGGTACCATTTTTCTACTCTTTGGTATATAATATTATTAATAATGTGTTTTTATGAATGCCCAACTATACCCTCATTTCGGTCAGAAATCAATGTTCCTTCCAAACCATATTTCCTAAAAAGGGTTTCAAAAAAATATTGTACTATTATAGTATAATCATAAAAATACATTTTAACCCTTTTTTATTTTAACATATTATTCAACGAATTCTTCTTAATGATTTCTAAACAAGTCATTTTTTCTAACAATTTTTACTATGAAAAAGGATTGTTCATTTTACCTAGTGAAACATGTATGGATTTACTTGTTGAATTTTCTTTTTATCTTCAATTTTATGTTTAAATTCTTAATTTTTTAGAAATTGTTTTAAAAAATAATTTTCGAAGAAATGGTTTCAAAATTATTTCATTATTTCATTATAATCATTCAAATTATTTTTCATGTAATGTATTCTTCAAAAGTTTTTAATGATTCATTTATATGTTTTCAATAATTATTTTTAAATTTTAGGAATCATATTTTATATATTTTTAAGGAAAATCGTTTACAAAATGTTCCCAATATTCATTTTATATGATATCAAGGATTTTTTTAAACTTTTTTCAATATTATTTTAAATGGTTTCAAGGAAAATGGTTTTCAAGGAAAATGGTTTTCAAAATATTTTCAACCATTGTTTGTAATTTTGAAATTTTTTTTCCAAGATATTTATCTCAAATAGTATTCGAGATCTCTTTATATGGTTTCAAAGAAAGAGGGTTCTAATATATTTTCAAATGCTTATTTATAAAATTTCATGGTTATTTTGATATAAATGGTTTCAATAAGGCTTTATGTTTTAAAAATCATTTTCAATGAAGAAAAAATATTTTCCCCAATAAATTTTTTCAAAATGCCATTCCATGTTATTTCCATTTTAAGATAATATTTGCTAATGATACTAATTCTGTTTTAGGAAATGATACAATTATTCCATTCATATTATATGTTTTATGTTTTATGTCTTTATGGAATTATTCTTAAGAAAGAAATTTATCTTCCATGAGTTATATGATTTTGACGGTTTTTTCTCTTTGATGGGTTATATACCTTTAAAACCCAGATATTTTCTTAGGTTGATTTAATGGTAAAATTATTAATAAATCTAAAATTTTAAAAAGGTTAAGATATGATTACATTTTTATAATACCCATTTAATTTCCTGATAAATTATATGATTATTTATAATGTTGTGGTTCATGTAATAATTATTTAATTTTGATGTGGGTGGGACCTATATATCCCTCCAAGGGATATGGTTATGATTTATATCTCATTAGATAGAAATGGATGTAATGAGAAATGAACACAGTTCAGTATTACAAGGATGCATTGAGAAATGAACTTGATTTAGTGTTATAGTGCTAGAACAAGGTGTGAAATCTCTTCAGTAATACAGGGCTGGAACATGGAGTTATCCTAGTAAGTAATGGAATTTTTCCACTAATATAGCCTCGACATAAATGCCTTGTCTAAAATGGAAGTAATTATATATTCTTTTGTTTCTTCCATTATTCCATGTTATATCCTTATATTATTCTTCCATGGATTATGTTCATTATTTCATTATGATTCACATAATTTTAACATCCATGATTTATGCATCAATTCATGTTAATGATCATTGATATGTCTTGTTTGATAATTTGATTTCATGATCATGTTCTCATACCCTTATTCTCATGATTATTCTTATGTATATCCCTTGTTTACCCTTACTAATAATCTTAGGTCACATATTTTTATGTTTCCATTCCCCAGGTTATGAATATGTGTATTATGTTTCATGTGTCTAAGAAGGATTCTAGTCATAAAGAACCTAGTGGGAGATAACGCATCTTGTTTATGCAATGGTGTTTAAGTTTACATATTTCCAAAGGTACTAGACTAGTACGGTCAATGGGAAACAGTTTTTAAAATAATTATTGTTTTATAAAAATTTGTACATAATGTTAATTTATAAAAATTGACGGTTTTTAAAGTTGTTATCATAGAAAAGGTTAAAAATTTTGAATCTATCATGATAAAATCATAGTGATAACCCTAAGTAGAATTATAGGGATAAATCAAAGGATATGAAAGGTATAATAATATGTTATGAAATTTTGGTAAAGGATAGAGTTAGTGGATTCAATGAAATACATCTTTATATTGATACTATATGTGGTTGTGGCTCTAGTATAGATGTGCCTAGGGGTAACAGCTCTAACTAGATGTTCCAGTCCAGACTCATGGTAATCTGGTTCTTGATAACATGACGTGTTTCACACATTGTTTAATACTCATATGGGATATGTCTAGGGAATTCAAGAATAATCAAGAAGTATTGAAATATAAGTTTGATATTAATAAATGAGTAAGAATCTATGTTGTCACGATTTAGATATCATATAATTATTTTTTACATTACTATGTTTGTTTATACATTAATTTGTAATGATCACACTATGCTTCTATTTTTATTTAATGAAGTTAACTAGAATTATTTGTATTCACATTAAATCTGATGGATGATTGTCTAATGAGAAGTCATGTGGGATGATCACTTGATTTAAAGATGATATGATAATTCATAATCATTGTTAATGGAACAATATTTCTAATGTTTACTAATACCTACTATCGGACTCAACAAGGAAAATAAAGAAGTGGTTTGCTGAGAATTTGTGTAATAGATGCCATGGAGGAATGAATATTTAGTTACCTCTGTGACAATAATGTGGAAATAATAACATAATTGAATGTATTTTCAAAACAATAAGTTGTTTTAACTATAGAAAATAAAGACCAAAAGAACGTAATTCAAGAAAAAAGATAAAGTCCTATGTTAACTAGATGGATGAGAATATATGCCTTCCTATGGAATAAATGAGGATTATGTATTTTAGGTGCGGAATAAATGTTTATTATGCAACTTGATGTCCCAAAAGGAATGCTCCAAAAGATAATTTTCAAGGTTGTGCGAGTATTGGTTGTTTTTCAAATGATTTAGAGACAACAGATGAAATATGAAAGGAAAGTGGTATTATGTAATAGGATGGGGTTTATTTATTATTTAATATGTATTGAGTGGAATAATTTATGTTTTTATGTATTTAGTATTCATGAATTATGTTATATAAACTGTTAAATAAACATGGATTTTTATGTTTATTTTTAAGAAAATGATTTAGAATAATACATTGAATGGATTAGAAGGAATTGAAATGCGATTTAGTAGAAATTTTATGTCCTTGGAAAACAAATGATTAAGGGAAAGATAACACTTAATGTGATCTGTATACTAACCATATATGTATTCTATATTTATTATACATAAAATTATGGGTAATTACAAATCCATCCTATTATATTTCTTTCATACGGATTATTTTTAAAAAGTAAACAAATCGTTAAGATTTTTTTTTTCAATTTACATTCATGGAGACACATTCCATGTTATACACCAATATTTTTAAATGATGTGTACCTAATGATTTTGATATGTTATATCATTAATATAATTATATTAATGACATTTGAGTATTCATTTAATATCTCTTTCTTACATGGGGATCATGGTTCAATATTACTTTGTTATAAGAGTTTATTGAAACAATCTCATCACTTTTCCAGATTGTTTATGATTATTCATACATTGTTGTAATATTATAATAAATTTATTAGGAACAATCATGATTTTTTTTATACGATTATTGTTAATTATATAAACATATATTGGTTCGAATTTTATATTCTTTGGTACATAAGATAGTGAAGAAAGCATTTTCGAGATATGATGACTTTACCCTCCCTTCCATCGGAATGTTCCATTCCTTCAAAACAATGTTTTCTAAATTTACTTTCCTAGAATATTTTACTATTATCCTTTAACATTAAAATGATATTTTTACCCTTTTTTCATTTACCAATGTCTCCAACTAAATAATTTTTTTCATTCTGAAAAAATCATTTTTAATACTTATTACTGTGAAAAATTAATGTACTTTTTACCACATACGACATATACAAATTTACTCACCATCATTTATTTGGAACATCCATTTCATTTTTAAAAGGATTATTTTTATGTTTTTTAATTAATTTCAGTGAAACGGTTTTCTAAATGTTGTCTTGATTTCATTATATGTTCTTAATTTATTTTTTAGGGAAATTGTATTTGAAATGGTATTTATCATTCCATTATATCCATTCAAGGAAAATTTTCTTTAAAATGTTTTCAAGATTGTTTTATTAGTTTTCAAGGAAAATTGATTACCTAATGATTTCAATATTCTTTTATATGTTTTCATGGAAAATTACTTTCAAAATGTTTTCATGCATCTTTTATATGTTTTCAAGGAAAATGTGTTTCCTTATGATATCAAACCTTTTTCAATATATTGAAATGTATTTTCATAGAAAGTTTTTTCAAAAATCTATCAATATCTATTTATAAGTTTTCAAAAAAAATGTTTTCCAAAATGTTTCAAATTCATTATTTATAAGTTTTCATGTTTATTTTCATGAAAATGGATCCCAAAAGGTTTTATTTTTTAAAAATAACATCCAAATAAGAAATGATATTTCCCCCAAGATGTGTTTTAAAAATAAATTTCCAGGTTAATTACTGTCTAACATGACATCTATTGGTGTTACTCATTCCATTCTAGGAAATTCTACCAAGGATTCATTCATATTTTTTCTTGAGTTATTTAGGTTTTGATGGAATGATGATGATGATTTCTATTTCTCTTTCAAAGGTTATATACATTTGAAACACTTTTATCTTTCATGGGATATATTCTTTTTAAACCCACTTCTTTACATGAGTAATTTATATTGGGAAATGATTATGAAACATAAATGTTTTCACATGTTATGATTTCATTACATGTTTATAACATCCATTTAATTCCATGGTTATTGATATGACAATTTATGATCTAATGGAACATCTATTTATGATTAGATTATGATACGTGTGGGACCTATAACCCCCGCTAATTTATTGGGTGATGATTTATATTTTATGATATAGATATAGATGGAATGATAAATGAACTATGTTCAGTATTATATGGATGGAAAAAGAAACAGACACAAATTCTTATTCTATGGCTTGAACGAGGAGTGAACTCAGTTCAGTAATACAAAGATGAAATAGGGAGTGATCCCAGTTCAGTAAAAGATATTTTCCAATAATATGACCTCAAGTTCAATACCTTGAATACTATGAAATAATTATATATGTGTATGTGTCTACCACAATTTCATGTTTTATTATTATGTTATTATATCATGGCTTATGTTTATTATTTACTTGTGATTCATGTCTTATTAACTTCTATTCATTCTTCATTGATTGATGTCTATGATCATTTATATGCGTGGTATGCTATTCAATTTTCATGATCATGTTCTCATACACCTATACTCATGATTCTGCATACATAACTATATTTTTTACCTATACTTAGAATCTTATTTGACCAATTTTTTTGATCCTTTCTGCCATGTTATAAAGATATGTACTATGTTTGATTTTTTTAAGGAGGGTTCTAGTAAAGAAGAACCTTGTTTCAGTTGATGTTTCTCATTTATGTAATAGTATTTATGTTTCCCTATTTCCAAATGCACTTGGCTTTTATGATCATTGGGAACTTATTTATATAATGTCTAATGCATTTAAATTTTTTTGGATAATTTTAATGTATGAAAATAAACTAGTGATATAATAAGATACTATAATATATATTCACCCATAAGAATGTTAATATGTTCAAGGGAATACAGTTATAACCCATAATGTATTATGATGTCTCAATTAACAAACATCTTGCTAATGAAAATAATATGGTGTATACTCTATATAGAAATAGTAGTATGAATTTACCAGTGATGAGAATTGAGAAGGATCCAATTTTATTGGACTTAAAAAATATATACATTGGAATAATAATGTAAGTTACCTCAAATCTATTGTCAAAACTCATTACACATCCATCCATTATTGGGAATCTATAGTATGTTTAGATATATCATCTAAAAATAAATAAAATGGTGGATGTTATAAGAATGATTAAATACTCAGAGTTCAATGTTTATTATTATGGAATTTAGAAATAAATTTCACAACAATGTGTACCATTAAATCCAATGTAAATAAAGGGATTATGAATTATGAACATAGATATACATTCTCTATTAAACCAAGGAGAAGAAGGTTGTCTTGAGATATCTTGAGAAAATAATTTTTGTTAAAATATCAAGAAGGAGCTCGCTGAATATACATCAATGTTTCTAGTATATTAGTGAGTAAAGTATAAAATGTAAATTTCATTGTGAATGATGCTACCATTACCCATACCTAAAGGTAAATGGGAAAAAATCACCTAGTAATTGGTCAATGGACCTTGGAAAAAATTCAATTGAAATAATGCTATATTGGTTATTATGGATCATATTACAATGACTGTAATATTTAGTACGATTCGTGAGGAATTCTCACTCATCCAACATTCACAGATATACATTGGAGAGTTTTTGATGCTTCATGGGTTAACATTATTGATTATATTTGATCATTATCTATGATTTACCTCCATTATAATGGAATAGTCCACAAATTCTTCTAAATATTGATTTCAGGTTCAATATACATTATCACCCCCAAATATATGGACAATATAAGTGGACTATTGATACAATAGAAGGCATGTTGAGAGTATTCTCAGTATACATAAAATAATTATGGGATCAAAATATCCCACTGGTTGAGTTATCTAACCACAACAGTTTCCACTAAATCATTTAAATACAACCAAATCATTCCCTTTGGGGAAGAGGTGTATAACACTTACATGTTAGGATGAAATTGGTGAAAGAATGTTGGTTAGTCCTAAAATTTTCAAGGAGATGGTTGAAAAGGTGAAGACTATTGAGTAGCATATCTTGGATACCCATATCTACTCGAAGAGATATGTAGAAAATCAATAATGGGATTTAGAATTTTAGGTTTTTGATAAGGTATTAATCATCATATCAATAGGGAATACATTCGTGAGATTTTGGATGAATGTAAAACTATGTCTCAGGTACATCATCCCCTTCAATATTTTTTATCATGTAGGATCCACGACCTATCGGCAAAAACATCCACCAACCATTACATTGGTAGATTAAGCATTCACGATGATGGGAATACCTCCCCAAATAAAATAAACAATTATTATAAAAACATTATGTAATAAATAATTATCATACAAAAAAACCAAATCAAAAATTCTACCATTTAAAATTTTAATATTTCATTAATACCATATAATTTCAATACTTTATAATTATTCCCATTTGAAAATTTCTTCCATAATTGTACAAAATTAACCTACAATGAAACCATAAAAAATAACACTCCCATAATTATGACATTGAACATTAAAACTCATAAAAATGGACATAAATGAACTAAATATTATTATAATAAATAATATAAATGATGAATATTTTCTTACTTATTAAATTAATGAGTCTAATTTTATTATCCAATAAATTAAGTGAAAGTGCAGAGCACTATTAGACATAAGGAAATTGATCTATTTGATCCTCCAATTTTTTCCTCAGGTAACACAGTATCTCTCATTACATGAATGTATTTATTCATTATTATTGAATTATTATCTTATTTAAATGGGATATTTTCCAAATTTATGTATCCATATCAATTCATCTTTATTTATTATGAAATACTTGTTTTAAAAAGAACCCTTATAAATTCCTCTAGAAAATAAAGCTAGATTAAATGGATCTTCCCTATTCCTTACCCATTCTCAAGTACACTATGTAAAATATTCTAAGAAAACTATATTTTTTAAAAAAATATATCATTTTTTAATGCAGAACTATTTTAGATCATTTATGGTTTTATAAAAATAATTATTATGTTGTTCACTTTAAAGACTCTATAATATTTCCCTTCAACCACACTAAAGTTGAACATTTATAATGATTCTTAAACCCACTTTTCCATGTATTTACTTAATTTGGACATCATTATTCACGACATAATCATATTTTTATTTTATTATTTCCATGAAGTGATTTTTTCCATTATTTATGTGATTCCATTATGATACACCCTTTGGTTTTACCTTATGACATGATTAAGATACTCATTCCAATTCCATGGGTAACCCGTATGTTTATTCCATACATTTGATTCTTTATGCAATAGAAAAAAGCATTAAATTATTATTATGGGTGCTCTTACAATTCTATCTAATTAATTGGGTAATGATTAGTTTTATAACACACTATGTATGGGATTAGGGTGTAAACCATATCTGTTAGAGGACATTGTCCACCATGAGATATAGTCTTGGTGCATATCATTGATTATTTTTTATGTCATGTTATATGTTTCTTCCAAATTAAAATATTTTCATGATCATAGGATTATATGTTCAATATTTTATGCTTCAATATGTTTATTCTTTTTCCATTCATTTTATTTTATCATGTTATTCCTTCTAACGCATATGTTATGCCTTATTCCCATGATTCCTCCATTAAATTTATTTTTTTTCTCATCCATTTGTTTATGTCTTCTCTAGGTTATATAATAAATTTTTATGAAATATTAGGTAATTAGGATCTCATAATGTATATTATATAAACTATTTTTATTCTAGTTTAATTTTCTCTAATTATAGTCATGGTTGTCAAAATATACTAGAATTTTATATCCAAATCATGTTTTAATATCTAAAAAAGGATAGGGTATCTATATATAGAACTTATTAAATAATAAATCCCTATGTTTCTTTTCTAAATTCCCAACATCGTACCCCTTCACAACTTCAAAAACCAAGCTTGGAGGGACATAATTTCCAAAAAAAACACAGTTTTGATCATTGAACCACGTTAAGAATGTATAAAATGAAATTAATGATATGTTATCCACCTCAAAAAATCCAATTATATAAAAAATAATTATTTATTATTTTTTGGGATGATTTTTTATGAAGGCACTCAGCATAACCTGGTCTCATTTATCACCTTTCAACCTTAATTCATTAACACCCACACATCATAAGAATTCCCAAAAATAATATTGTTGTCCAAATATGAAAATTTATTCAAGTAAATGGTATTATCATAAACATACCCATTTTATTAAAACATACAACACCTGATCAAAAGCTTGTACCTATTCCAAAAATCCCTCTGATCACAATTAAACACTCTTTTGTGTTAACACACCATTGAGAGTTATAGAAATAGTTGAATCTCTCATTCTTATGTTAGTCCACCAAGGCACTACACATCAAGTGCATTACTAAAATTACCTAATTATCTTGATGAAACTGCATAAAAGTATTCTATCCTTACAATATATGGTCACATGGAGGTCAAACTCTACAAAAAATTCCAAAAAACCATGTTTCCACAATCCCCAATAATCAGAACCTAAATAGAAATTCAGAATGCTTCCTTAAGAAATTTGTACCACATCATGAACAAGACCACCACATCTTACATGGTTTACTCTTCTCTATGGAATAAACAATGTTATCTTCTCACTCTGTGTTCGGACCTTCTTTTCCAAACTAATACCCCAGACTAATTCTTATTCCTTCTATAAAAACCATAATAATCATATTCCAATTATGCCTTCCATGACCTATTCACATGGTTTTCATCCTGAGACAAAAATTTCAGAATAACTTCTACCTCTAGATATTCCAATTTCCAATCATCATTCCCTTGGGATAGTCCTTAGGCTTTCAAAGCCTCACTAAGCTCATGATCTACAAAAATGATGCACAATCTACAAATACCTAATGATTGGCCACATATTGATCAATCATCACTACTTAAGGATCTCAACCATGCTCATATATCAACTATTGAGATACAATATGAAACATTACTCTCACATGTCACATAAAGAATGGAGAACAACCCAGTTACATACATCTGAATCCTTATGAATCAAAACCACTCCACTAATAGGTAAAAAATAATAGCCTCCAACCATATCCATTTCCAGAAATTGTCACTAGAAAAAATATAACACCTAGAGTGTCATTTGAATAAATACAATCAATAACCCACAAACAATAATCTGACTCACTGGTCTCTTCCAATAATTATACCCCACTAGCCCAATAACACGCGTACCCACAAAATATCAAAGCTCACCTAACCACCTTCTTCCCAATACTCTACAATACTCACTATATGTAGAGCCAAATAGAAATCCCATTACACATTAAAATTGTAACACCCCATTATTTTATGGTATTTCATCTATTTTTAGACTGGATCTTTTTTATGGCTTACATTTTACACGACGTTGAGTTTAAATAGTACCCTGATATACTACTAATATTATTTTATAAAATAAAACTCTCCCTTATCGGTTAAATTGGTGGATATGAATAGAATTAACTATATTATAAGAGTATATTATTCAATTCATTGGTTACCACATAATTAAATATAGATATAAAACCCAATTTAATATATATGAAATGTTTTTATAAAAGTTAAAATTATGCCCCAATGGTGTTTTATCCTAAGAAATAAAATTACTCAATATAATTGAATGATATTAATTAATTTTTTATATCAAATATTGAATCTAATTTTCAACATTAAACCTATGTTTTTTCTCTTCGTTATTTCAAAATAAATCCCATTTTTATTTATAAAACGTCAAATATTTATAATGGTGGTTTACTACCTTTTAATGGTTCACTTGTTTTAAATCTAGTTTCAAAACTTTTATAAATTATGTTTGAAAAAAAAATTATTATTTCAAAAATTAATATAAATATTTAAATTTCTTGATTTTTTTGTATTTTTATGAAATGTTTCTTGTTTTGATGAATAGAAAAAAAATGTTGCATTTTTATTGAAAACATGTTTTTCATCTAAATAATTTAAGGTGTTATAAAATATTTCTAATTTTTTGAACTTATAATTAGATAATTTTTTATAATTTTTTATTATTTAGTTAATTATAATATATTTCACAATGAATTCGGACATAAAAACATTTCAATATTTTGAATGTCTTCACAATAGAAACTCATTTTATTATTCCATCAACAGGTTTAGTGTTAGATAACTTACTACTGCTTATGTGTTTTTAATTTTTAAAACATTATTAAATATTTTGGAATTTGTGGCTAACAATTATTTAAATATGTTTCTTTTATTCTTTGGCATGATGGATAATGAATTTAGTAATTTTTTATTAACACGGTAAAGTTAAATCAAGTAATTAAGGGCAAAAATAATAATATAAATGTTATAAAATTAACCAAACACTTTTCAAACATATATTGAATGAGTGGGTGTCAAAATAAATATCCCTTAGGCAAATATGATATCCATTAGAAGCCACTTGGATGAATGTATTACATTTTTCCTTTTTTTGTTAATTAAAATAGAATGATATCACACCAATGTATTTAATAACTATATCATTTTTATATAGGGTTAAATTGAATTTTAATTCAACTATAAATATTCATTTGAAATATGAAATATTTATATTCATCGTGATAAATTATCTATAATTTATAATAAATAAAAAAATTAACTTATAAGCTTACTCAATGATGATGTAGTATTTATTTATTTAATGGAAACATGAAAATAAAGATATTACAAATATTAAAATAAATATAATTTTATATAATTAATGTCATACAAGAATTTTATTGAATAATTTGAAATGTTAGAGATATATTATAATATTTGGAGTGAATATTTATTGTTTTATTTAGTTTTTAGAAATTTAAATGTAATTAATAGTATAAAAATTTTCATTACAAAACTATTAAAATAAAAAATATTTTATTAAATCATGTAAAATTCATTAACATATGAAATTCAGAAAATTAGTTTAGATAAGGTTTAAATTTTAATCCTTGAATAATTTATGTTTCATTTATCTTTTTATAGTAAATTTAATAATCCTTAAATATTAAAACACATGCATTCATGGTAAGAGTAAAAGTGTTTAACTAAGGGTTAAATCCAAAATACAAGGGTCTAACTATAAGAACCCATATATTTATAGAATAATAAATTTTTGTATCATTAAATATTTATGAATGAGATATTAGTTTTATGTTAATGTGGGAACATTTTCCAATAGCATAACTAAAACACAATAACGAGTATTTATGAAATCATATATTGTACACAAACTGAGTTATACCAAAATATAATACAATAATATTATTATTATTTTTAAAGGAAGTAAAGGTGTAAAAAACCATGTATTTATCTAATAATATAGTTTTATTTCTATTAATACTTATAAATAATAAATTAATTTTAAGTTAATGGGAGCGTTTTTTCTGATAGCATACTCGACCCGCAACAAGAGTCTTCTCCGAAATCTTACATTGCACACAACATTGAGTTATATTGAAATATAATACAATCATTTTATTATTATTTTAAATGGTAGTTAATGAATATCACTTATAATGGTTAGAATGAATATTATAAAATATATTTTGAAATATGTTTTACACATTTTTAAAATGATACTTTATTTATTACCGAATATATTATAAATGGAAATAAAAACCAATTGAATATAATTGATGAGTTATTCAAGAAAACCTATTTAAAAGAGAATAATTATGTTTTAATATCACTAATTATGGATTTTTATTTGATGAAAAAAGTATGATATATATTCAATGTAATGTTTTAAATTCATCTTCTATGTTTTCTAGATATGATTTAAGAATAAAATCATATTTCAAATAAAAGATTTATTTTTCTAAAAATGTAGTTTTACCATCTTTTCATGGAGAAGCCTTTTTAAATCTAGTTTTTGAGACATTTTTTATTTTATTTCAAAAAATAATATTCTTATTTATATGGTAAATATCAAAATTTACCTTTGATTAAATTTTGGTATATTTCTGCTAAATTTCATTTTTTAATTAATAGTGAAAAATACTGCATTTTAATTCAAAACTGCCTTTTAATCTAATATATTTATATTGTTATATTATACTTTTAATTTTTTTTATGGTTTAATTGAATTATATTTTAATCATTTAATCCAATTATTTTTTCATTTTATGAAATTTCACATGGAAATTGTACATAAAAGAATGTCAATATTTTTGTAGTTTTTACTTTTTAAAAACCCGTTTTTTGGTTTTGAAAACAGGAATCAATTTTAAATTAATTAATGAAACTTCTTTGTTTTGAATTTGGAAAAATAGATTTCATATTTATAATCCTGAGGTCCAAATTGTGTTAAATATGACTTTTATTTTTAAACATTATGAATAGTAACTTCGGTAAATATTTTATTTACCATGGTTAATGGGTAAATACAATAAAGAAGGGGACAAAATAATATTAAATTACCATAACACATCTCTTAACCATATTGGATGGGATTTTTCTTACCATTTTAATCCATGGGTTCATTTAAAGACCCCATAGAGCCTCTTTTGTATGAAAATTACATTTAATTACTTTTAGTTTAATGTTATAGAAAATATAACTGAAACATGTATCTTTTAGTAAAAAAATTTATATCGTGTCATATAAGATATATTTTCAACTATAAATAGAGATTAAAAATATAAAATTATTTCCTATATCATGTAATTTTATTTATAAATTTTAGCCATCAAATAAATATATAAATTAATGACACAATGATGATGTCGTGATTGCCTTATTAATGAACGATTTAAATAAATGAGATTATAAATATTAAAATAAATTTATTTGGATTCTTTTTATTATATAAAAAAATTTATAGATGATTAGTACTTGTTATATTTCAATTTATGAATTTTTTCTGAGGGAGTAAAGTTTTCATGGATTTTTAAAAAAATAATGTTTTGAATAGTATAAAAATTTACAAAAATGACTTTTTATAACAAATACTATTTTATTAAATTATATAATAGTTATAAAAATATATGATTCGGCCAAATAACATAGATAATGTTGCAAATGAAATTAATTAGAAACATGAGGTTCTATTTTCATATAATGATAAATATATTAACCATATAATATGAATATACCAGAAGACATGGTAATAGTCAAATTAGTTAATGAATGGTTCAAGGTAAGAAATATGGTTACATTTGAAACCAAAAAATGTCTAAAACCAATTATATGAGAGTATTTAGAATAATAGAAATATTATATTCTAATTAAATTATTTTAATACCTTTTGAAATCGAATTTTAGTTTTTAATAAAATAATATTTCAAGACATTTTTAAATTACCACTACTCTCTCTGATAATAAGCCACCACCACTAACCCTTACGCACACCTCTCAAGCCCATTTCCTTGTCCAAACTCTACCCAAATAATCACCCAAAATCCCAATATTCTTTTTAGAAGCCTTATATGGGTAAAAAGATAATTCAATAAATCATTTTGGCTCAAATCAATAGGAGTTACGCGTTTTAATAGGTAGAGTCTTCTCTAAAGGTAATTTCAAATATTTTACTTATTCACTCCCTTTTCAATTATTATTCCTTGATTAAATAACAAAACTTTATCATAAATATACTAGCATTTATTTATGATAAGGTTTCTAAATATACTTACAGACACCTCCATCTAATTGATTTACAAGATACTGTTTCTATCAATGACGAACTACTGCATCACGAAATGATGATTATTAAATTATCTCTTATCACCTCTCATGGTGGAAATAATGATGGAAACGTATTAATATGATATATATTATTATTATATTATCTATTGGAATCTTTAATTTTTATATACAACATATCTTTATGATTTTCATGATTTTTAGACACGATAATTTCTTTTCAGTAAGCACGGACTACCGCCCCCTCAAAGTGATATGACTCGGTCATTCCATACATGATATGTATAAAGGAATGAGTTATTGAATATATATAACATATATAAAATATGATATTACACTATAATTATAATATACCTATGTATCATTAAATTTTAATTCCATTAAATATTAAATTGAAATAAAAGTAGCGTTCATGCGTACGTACGGCTTACCGTCTCCGTGAACAGTGAATTTAATTTCTTAAATCGAAATTTAATGGAATATTATAAATAAATATATAATGGGTATTTATGATATATATATATAAATATAATATTTAGGAGATAATTTAATTTTTACCACATTGACAAATTGTAATTATAACAAGTTCATTTTCAACTCAAGAACCCGATATCAGAAAAATAACCAATGTTTACATATATAATTATGAAATTTATATAACATGATAATAAGTGATATAAATGGAATAATAAAATTTAAAATGTTTTTGATTTTGGTAAAAATTATCTTTGGTTTATTATTCAGAAAGATAAAGGAACATTAGTGAAGAGTCGGATGGAATGTATGGGACTACATCTCAATCTCCTTTCATGGAGGCATATTTTGATAATATATAACCCCTTCTTTTATACGGTGTATAAAAAAACCCATTGACATATACTTTCATTCAAGGGAATCTTTTTTCTATGTAAAGTATTACTAAATGAAAAATGGAATGTTTTTAACATTTGCAGTGAATGACCCCTCCACCACGGTAATCATTATTTGGATTCCTCTATAATCCTTAATATTTTAAAAAAAAGAAAACCATTATTCAATATTTGAGTATTTTATTATTGAAGTGGTTTTGAATGTGGATTCACTATTTTAATATATTTAAATTATTTATTGTGATTGAAAATTAAATTTTTTGATTGAAATGATGATATTTGAAATCTTATATGTGTGATTATTATATAATGGTACATGGAAATTTGACAGGTGGTCATGTGATAAACCAAATGATGGGTGGTTATTTGATAAACCAAGGATGGGTTGTTCTGTTATAACCTCCAAAGATTTGGGTATGGAAGTTAGCCATATGTCTATTCCATTTAGTGATATGTGTGCATGCAGATCGTATGATTATTATATTAATGTATGTTTATGTCCAAAGTTACAATTATATACTATACATTGTTTTATATGGGATTTATGGTAATCTTTTGTGTATAAAAAGGTGAAGAAATGAGATTATATTCCATGAAGTGTTTTTTCTACTTATTTAAGATGAAAATTATTACTATATGATGTTGGATTTATGGTTTACTTGTTTTTTTTTTGAAAAACTAATTGTTTCCTTTGATTATGTATCCCTAATTGTTATTTTTATGCTCATACCAAGTTTGGAAATGTTTTTCACAGGACCTAAAGATGAATAGGGTCAAGCATCAGATCAAGGAAAATTCATGTTTTCAAAAACATGGAACTAGACTTGTTTTATTTTTAAGTGTTTTTGATTTATGAAAAAAATGGATAGTGAGTAGATGTGTATGCTTGTAATATTCATGTTGTTAATTATATGTTATGTCCAAATTCTCCAATGCTCTAAACCTAAAAAGATCCTCACTGTGAATTATTAACATAATTCAAGATAATGTAATTTTGAAGGCTAGGGCCTTACAGTTATTATCAGAGGGAGGTTTAGAAAACATTAGAGGTTAAGGAGTTATTTAAGAATAAGTGACATAACCATAATGCTAAGAATATTAGGAAGAGTCATAGATATTTTAGATAAATTGGATTATTTTATGATAACATGAATAAGTATATCTTAGTATTTATCCTCCTTATAAGAAATTATATGATGATTTTACTAATATACTCACACTATCCTATTTTATTTGAGTAAATGGATCTATACAGTAGGCACCAAAGTAACAGTGGATGTGAAGAAAATTGTCACAGATTTTGGAATAAGAAACCAAATGAAATGGGAGCTGCAATGTGAACACTTATGTTTATTCTCAACCAACTATCTAGAGTCATGATTGACCACCTGATCATTGGTAATTTTATAAGGCATTGTATATGTGTAAACCAAATAACTACAAAAGTTTGGGTAATAATCAAAAGGGTATGTATATTCATAAACCTTTGTATCAAGGACGTGGAAAAAAACACCTAGGAAACGACATCAAAGTGATGGGAAGATGCTATAGATGTTGTAGTGAAGGTCATAAATCATGAACCTGCTATGGAAAATGGAACCATCTAGTGGAATCATGAAAAGGGAAATATGTTCTTTCCAAGGGATAAATTGAATGTTTTAAATGTGTTTTGAGTGGTCATTATACAAATATATTTCCTTTGAGGAAGGTAAAGGAATGTGATCAGTAGGAACATACAATTATATGTTTACCAAGACCTAATGCCATTCCAATTAGAGATGAGGAAACTGACAATGACCAATGAAAGGTATGGATTGTTTCTTAGCTAATGTTTTGACATTATGGAATCATAGGATATGAATCATGATTTTGTTTCTAGGAAATAAGTATAATTCAATAAGATGGAAAAAATTGTTAATGGATCATAATGAACGTTTAATGAGTAAGAAGTCGATATATAAGGGATTCATTAGTGATGATATATTTTTGGATGGTGAAATTCTTAAAAGTATTATGGCTCTTTTGATGATTGGATTACATTAGAACAATTATTCTAGTATCTATAACCCTTAATATTGATATGTGAAAATTTTATTCAATAATTAATTATCTTTTCTTGTGTGGAAAAAATGGATTACCTTATGGGTTTATATGATCCTTTGTTTTGTGGTTATAAATGTGTATTACATTTTGGGATGAAAAATGGAAGTTATTAGATAACCTTTTAGGATAAAATATGGTATATTTATTTTTTAGGAAATTATGTTATATTTGAGAATGTTTTAAGAATTATATGGTTTTTGAAAAAGGAAAACCCATAGGATGGGTGACAACCCGTCATTTCTGATAACTCCTTGGGAATTGAACCCAAAATCGAAGGGGGACACAGGCGCATCAGCTACCAATGGCCTACGTGAAGTCCCTGGTTAGTATGACATATTAGTTTTAGTTAAATGAATTTATTGATCATGAATAATTTTATTTTGGAACATATTTTTTATGAAAATTAATATCTTTAGTATAGGAAAATGATGTTGTGATTAAGTGATAAATGTTATTTTGGAAGACATTTTCTCTTTAGGGAAACTATATGCCGAAAGAAAATAATATACTATAGGATTTAATTTGAGGAGTGATTAATGAATTTTATTTTTTAATAATATATTTTTTTATTGTGAACATTTGGATACTTGGGATATATAAAAATATGATTAACCTATCATAGAGAATATGCAATTAGGCTAATTACATTTCATTATGAGACTTTTAGAGTAGTCGGTGTTATTTGGAGAGAAATGTTATGATTTATCCTAAAATATTAAGTGATCAAATCCTTCTAAATTTTGGGAATCAATATTAGTTGGATTATTTTAATGAATATAAAGGACAATTGTGTATTCAATGATCTTTTCTTAAAATTGGGTATTTTTATCCAATATTTGAGATTAACAGTATTATTTATTTTTATAAAGGAGTATCCTCTTTGATGATTATCTGATCTCCTATTAACCATTTTTGTATTAGATAATGTATTAAAATAAGGGAAATATATAGTTTCTATTTTTGGGATTATGTGATTCTCTATAAGTTGATTCTAATGCTTCATGTGTTCCCAATTCATCATGAATACCCATAGTTTTGTGAAAATATGATTTTGTGATAGAAACTTAATAATGGATGAAACTCTACTTGAAAAGTAAGTATATTTCCTTCTGTTCTTTGTCAATATCATTAAAAACATCAGAATCTTTATTAAAAGGATCATAAATATAAAAAATTCCATTTACTTGTCCCGATGGGGAATCAGAGAGAATTTAACAAATCACACGTTCGGGATTTTGGGGCAGTTAACTTTCTCTTCATCATGTTTTCTATCACTCTACATCACAACATGCTGGTTAGTTTTTTCTTCTATATCCATGTTTTCATTGAATCATATTATGTGTTATATTGGATGACCTTTATAAATTTCTTTATTTCTTTTAATGTGATAGTTTTATTGACTCCTCTTTCTATGTGGTACATTCAATGAGTTTTCCAATCCCAATTTTAAAGTTGTGAAGTTGAAATTTCCAAAAAGGAGGGAAGGATATAATGACCCAGGTATTTATAATAAAATAAATTTTTATTTCTATTTATACTTATAAATATTAAATTAATTCGAAGATAAATGGGACATTTTTTCTAATAGTGTACTTGAATTGCAATAATGGTTTTCTGTGAAATCATACATTGTACACAACATTGAGTTATACTAAAAAATAATACAATCATATTATTATTATTTTAAATGGTTGTAAAAGCCTAGACGTTGGAATGGTGGAAATTAATAGTATCAACTAAATTTTTAAATATGGTTTACAAATGTTTTAAATGATGACTCATTGATTTCCAAATTTATTATAAATGGAAATAAAAATAAATTGAATATAATGGATTTGTTTTTAATGAAAACCTATTTAAAAGGTAATTATTGTGTTTTCATATCACACATTATGGATTTTTATATGATGAATAATATATGATATTTATTCAATGGAATTTTTTAAACTAATCTTATATGATTTGTATATATGATATAAGAAATACTTCAAATATTTCGTATAAAAGAAATATTTTTTTTAAATGTAGTTTTAGCACCTTTTGATGGAAAAACATTTTAAAATCATGTTTTCGACACAATTACATGTTTTATTTTATAAATTAATCTTATTTTATATAGGAAGAACATAAATATTTAATTTGGATTAAATTTTGGTATTTTTCTGTTAATGTTTATTTTTTTAATGAATAATGAAAAAACGGCATTTTAATTTAAAAATGCCTTTTAATCTAATAAATTTATATAGTTATATTGTACTTTTAATTGGTTTTAAAGTGTAATAGGATTATATATTTATCATTTAATCCAATTTTGGTTAGTTGATGTAATTTCACTTTGAAAATGGACATAAAAACATGATAATATTTTGATAGTTTTTACTTCTTAAAAAAACCACTTGTTTGGTTTTGTCAAAGAGTATTAATTTTAAATTAATTTCTAAAAATTTTACGTTTTGAATTTGGAAAAAATGGATTCTTATTTGTAATTAGGAGTTCCAAATTGTGTAAATAGGTAACTTTTATTTTTAGGCATTATGAATACTAACTTCAGTAAATATTTTATTTACTATGGTTAAAGGGTAAATCCAGAAAATAAGGGGAAAAATAGTATTATAACAACACTAAATTACCCTAACACATTTTATAACCCTATTCAATGAGATATTACCAACCATTGGAATCATTGAGTAGATTTTAGGACCTCATGGAGAAACATGTTTGTGAAAATGACATTTAATTACTTTTAATTTAACATTAAGGATACAATAATCCAAACATGTATCATTTTGTAAAACATTTCTATATTGGGTTATATAAGTTATCATTTTGACTAAAAATAATAATTAGAGATATACTTTTTTTTCTACATTATGGTATCTTATTTATAATTTTTAGATGTCATATAAATTAATATATTCTTGTCACAATGATGACGTAGTGATTACCTTATTAATGAATGATTTAAATAAATGAGATTATAAATATTAAAATAAATTTATATTATATCTTTTTAATGCATAAATTTCTTTTAGGGTTTATTATTACTTTCTCTATTTTAATTTATGATTTTTGTTCAAAATATTCATGTTTTTATGGATTTTTAAAAAAATTATGATATATATAATATAAATATTGACGTAAATGAGATATTAAAAGAAATAATATTTTATTAAATGATATATTAATCCAAAAAATATAAAATTTATCGAAATGACTTAGATAATATTGTAAATGTCATTAATTAACCACTTGAGGTTCTATTGGCAATTTATGGTAACTATATTAACAATATATTATGATTTTACAAGAAGACATGGTAAGAGTCAAATTAGTTAACTAAGGGTTAATGTTAAAATATAAGGTTAAATATTATACAAATCCTTATCTAAAACCTATCGAGTGATATTATATCGAACAATCCCCATCTTATCTTTGAATAAAATGATGTTTGGACCTGTTGAAATTTAAATTTTGTATATAATAATATAATCTTTCAATACACTCTTAAAGTTCCCCTCCTCTCTCTTATAAAAGACTGCCACCTCTAACCCTTTATCACACCTCACCAGCCATTTAGTTCATCCAAAAAATGTCTAAATAATCTCCCTATATCCCTATCTTCGTCTTAGAAGCCTTACATTGGTCCAAATTCAATTCATAAAATCATTTTGGCTCAAATGAAAGGGAGTTACCCGTTTTAAGAGGTAGCGTCTTCTCTAATGTTCTATTCCAATATTCTACTTATTCACTCTGTTTTCTATTATTATTATAGGTTTACATGAAAATACGATTATACTCAATATAATAGGATGTTTTATGAGAATTTTTCTAACTACACTCTTACACACCTCCATCTAATTGATTTAGAATATACTGTTTCTGTGGATGGTGAACTACCGCCTCATGAAACGATGACTGAGAAATTATCTCCTACTACCTATCATAGTGACCATTATGATGGCACTATATCTATAAGAAATATATTATGTTTATATTGTCTTTATTCTTCTGTAATTTATTTTACAACATACTGTTTCTGACGCTTTCGTTGGGTTGCGCGCATCCACCTATGAGGACACGCAGCTGTTTCCCCACATTCCCGCTTTCCAAAGGTGGGAAACATCTACTCCATATTCAGGGATGTCTACTCCTTGATCAAAACATGATGATGGGATGTTGGTTCTTCTTTCCGTGGATTCCTCCTCGGAGCTCGTCACCTAGTTCGGGTCTCCCTTATAGACTTAAGACATTGTTCGTGATACTCTTCCTGGAGCTATTTCTTCATGGACACCAGTTAATTACAATACTTTTGTCAAAAAATTCCAAGGGTACCGGTTATGGCAGCAACCTTAGGTTATGGTTTTAGTCATGTTGGGCATCATTGGCGTGTCAAGATGTTGGGGGATTAGCATGTCTATCTTCTTTCCCTTATTATAGGGCTTCTTGAGGGCGCAGAAGCCCGAGGCATACCACATCGAACGTGGAGAATCATATTCCATGGGAATGTATGTGAGGTTTTCCATAGCCTCCCATGATTAACACATGGTATGCCGCAAGTTTAATGTCCACCGGAGATGGATCAGGGTGATTAGAAAAATGACTATTTTGGATCAGATGGAGGAACCCCCTAGAGAGAACACCGATATTGAGGCCAACATGTAGGTAGCTTCCCAAATGCTACTAAATGGAATGGGGAATGGGGTGGCATGATATCTCTCGGATGTGGATGCCTGGGTAAGAATTCAGGTTTGATGATAGATAGCTTAAGTGATGTGTATGGAGAATGGGACGGGGATGACCCTAGGGCAACACTCCTGTTGGGATTGAGCCTTGAAGAGGCATCCAACGGACCATGCCTTGACATGGGTCAAAGTCCTCATATTTAGGGATGTGGGTTAGAGTTGGTGAACCGACGTGAATAGGGACCTGGGTCTAGGTGGATGGTGGTCTTGAACCTCATGGAGGCTTCCTACATACCTTACCTTTACAAAGATCAATGTCCTCATAGTTCACGTGAAATGGGTCTTGGCACACTGACACGAAGACAGTCAGAGCCAATGGTTGTTTGGATTGAACCTCAGGAAGGATTCATACATACCTTACGTTGGCAAGGATCAAATTCCTCGTTGTTTGGGAATGGTGACAGATTTCTGTTGATGGGGGAATCCAACAGATTACAGTTGAAATGGGTTTAAAATGGGTTACCACAGAATAGGGCTGATCCTTTGGGAGGCTTCCTATATACCATGACGTGGCATGGATCAGGCCCTCATAGTTCGGTTATGGTGGGTGGTGAACCGACATGAATATGGTCGGATTGATCATATAATGGGATTTAACCTCGGGGAGGCTTTCTACGTACTGTGCCATGACATGGATGAATGTCCTCATAGTTCGGGAATGGTGGGTGGTGAACCAGCGTGGAGATTGTCGAATTGATCAGGTGGTGGGATTGATCCTCAGAGAGACTTCCTATAAACAATTCCTTGGTATGGATCAATTTCCTCATGGATCGGGAAGGGTGGGTGGTGAACCAACGTGAAGATGGTCAGATCGATCGGGTTGTGGGCTTGAATCTTGGGGAGGCTTCTTACGTACCATGTCTTGACATGGATCAAAGTCCATGTAGTTCAGGAATGGTAGGTGGTGAACTGACGTGAAGATTGTTTGATCGATCAGGTGGTGGGCTTGAACCTCAGGGAGGCTTCCTACGTACCATGTCTTGACATAGATCAAAGTCCTTGTAGTTCGAGGATGGTGGGTCTCATGGTCGATGCTTACTATAAGCCCATGTGAGTCGTGCTCGGTGTGAGAAACAAGAGGTAGCAAGGACCTGACGATCATGTCACGAAAGGTGCATCCATAGTAAGTGGGTTGGGGAATATGCGTTGAACGAACTAAAGAGAAAACAGTGTCTTACGCGTGGTCTGCAGCCCAAAGGGGTTGGAACTTACTCTATGATGGAGGCCCAATGGCAACAAAGCGCAGCAGGAGAGGGATTTGAGACTGAAGAAAGGTGGACCATTGTTCCCTATCATTCCCTTTTCTAGCCCTAGACACCGAAGATGAAAGGTGGAGCAGGGATGATGCCTCCTATAAGAAAATCTAGGTGCATACACCAAGGTGTCTGCCCTTTCCCTATGGAAATATGACACTCCGATAAAGAGGATATCATCCTCTATGAGGGGTGATCCCATATATGTTGAGATGAGTTGTCATAGAGAATGCCCAAGGTGGGGGGGAACCCTATGTGTGAGGCATGGGGAGAGGTCGCAATTTAACGTCATGTGATGAGGACGATATTGCTCGGCAGTTTAACATCATGTAGCTCAGATGAGGCGGGTTCACTCCGTACCCCTAGGACTTACATAACTGGTACCCTCTACTCCTTGGTGCAGAGAGGGGACAAGCAAAGTTGTGGAGAGGGGGTGACATGGATAGAACCATCAAGGGGTCCATGTTATCATGGCTATGCAAAGAACCAATAGCCGTTAGTGTGCCTATGCGAAGAAGCATGGGGAGAAGCAATGCAATGGGTGAAACCATCCAAGGGACCTAGAAGTTACTTCATATGAGCCTAGAAGGTCATACGGGAAAACAGTGTATGATTTGGATACTTAGGGCGTGAGAGACACCCACGAATGGAATTTTTAAGAAGATCATCGGAAACTTGCGCAACGGTACGCCCAAGGAGTACAGGGAACACAAGGGAAGAGGTAGGTGATAAGCACGGGGGTGAGGGGTCCCAGAGAGTTTCACGCAGCCATTGAGGCTTGAGCACGAAATAAGTAGCCCTACGTGAAAAACACCATGCCCGTGCAAAATCAGTGAGGATTGGCACGTAAGTGGAGCCGAGGCTTTGCGTGAAACTAGAAAGGATTGCATCCAAGGAGTACAAATTGTGCGCAATCAGGAGAGGTTGCACGCATTGACTGGGGCGTGTGCAATTGAAGGGGATTGTGCGAAATTGGACTGCCAGCATGCAAGTGGAAGGGATTTCACATAGGGGGCGAAAGCTGAAGGGAATGGATTTCAATATAAACCAAGGGGATATCACGTGAAGGCGTTCATCAGGGCGACTTAGCCTAAAAATAATTGTACCTGAACGCCAACATTGTGCGCAAGGAAGGCGAATTTCAAGCACGAGAGTCGGTTCATATTCTTTATCCTGGAATTAGATGGGGTCACCTTCTATTTATAGGCATTCAAGGGCACGAGAAATAGTTCGACATGAAATAATTGCATGTCGATGTCGGCGGCGTGAAATTTCAACCACACAGGGCGGGGTCGTGTAATATTCAACGCCCACGCAGAAGAACTCTTGCGAATCCCGGAGCATGCCGCGCAGGTAATATATTTTCCTGCACTTATGAATTTTTTTTGTGCGACACCTCTAGGCCCCCTAGACTAGGTCCCCAGATCCGAATCTGACTTCTCTTTTTCGTGTTGAAACCTTCTCCGTCCCTTGAGCATTTTTTGGTGTCTACAAATTCCCCACATAGAAATCGGATCAGCGAGGGGCCGCAACGGTCGGATTCTGAGGGAAACATCGAATGGTAGAACTCCATAGGGTCCATGTGGGCTAATAACATAGTGCGGCGTGAAAAACCCAATGGGGCATGGAATCCTCTTTTTTCATGAGTGTGTAAACCAGGCTCTGCTTATAAAAATCCATTGGGTGTCCCATGTTCCGTACTAATTTCCTCGCACGACAAGCTTTAAGATCTCGTGCGTGAAACATTATATGGCCCCATGTGAAAAACTTCTCTGGATTCATGATATCCCACTGATATCAAGCGTCGTTTTACACATAATCTCGGGGTTTTTTCGCACCGCATTCGGATATTTCACAATGGTCACTAATTTTTCGTGCCACCCAGTCATATTCTATGCCAGCTACTCAAACACTTGTCTGAAGAAGATGGTCGTAAACCAACCTGATGAGGGAGAAGCCACTGCTCGAAGGGATAAAATGGTCACCAACTCTATGTTTTATGGCGCCCAAAGTATTTTCTCTAATAACCATAGCCATTTCAATATGTTATCCCCCACCCAATAGGAGTACATACTATCCAACAATCTACCACTATGGGACTCCAGTATTTTGGAGGAGGTCCCTTTGTCGTGTTTTATAGTTGATACACTGCGGCCATGGGTAACCCGTGAGGATGACCTCCCCAGATATAACATCACCAAAAATGGTTATCATTCCATTGAAACCATACATATGAACATTTACTTCCAGAATCCCAGGACTAGGACCATTTCAGGGAGTTACCCTATCGCAGAGAGTTCCTCGGCCCTCTACGCAAGCACCTTCCGTCATAGCATCACTGATGAGGTTAGAGGCTGGCTGTAGGACTAGGACCTTCCATCCAGAGACAACTTCACCAGTGAATGGTCCTGGGAATACTGGGTTCACCATACATGTGACCAATTTGGGATCGATCTATGACACATTGGCTTGTTCGAGGCAGTGTGGACGTCACAATTTCACTTCTACCGCCAGCACAATCTCGGGCCAGAGATGTTCACTCCATCGTCCCCCGATACTTATACCTTACATCTTTATCATGGCGAAGTTGTTATCGGTCTTTGGTACATTCACTGCATCAGGGGTATCCCTTTGGAGGGCCACCAATATGATGAATTCCATCCGCCAATGAGCACCTGGGGAGATGGATCAAGAACCCCCATGCTGACATGAAACTTATTGGAGCTAGCTAAGGAGAAGATGGGGGTCAAGGATTTATTGATGGACATCGCTTACAAGGACTAGTTTAGCATGTTCCTGGAAAGGGATACAGATGTGAAGATTCAAGGGCGAGGGAGATGGTGTCCAACCGCGACATAGAGGAGAAAGAGCGGATAATACTGGAGGATCTTGGAGGTGGGGAACTATCAGTATTGGGGCCACAACACAAATGAGAGTCGGGACTCAAATGTTTGGTATTCCAGATTCCTCGCCACATTCCTGTGTGGGTGGCTCTTACTGGTGAGGGACGCAAGGATTGGATTCCCTCCAACAACCCTGGTGATGGTTGGCATCATGGATTCTAATAAATGATTCAATCAGGGGGTCCCCATGCGAGCTCATTTGTACTCCATTTTGGGATGTGCCTTGAGATGGGGGTCACCTAGGAGAATCTGTGGCCCCTTTCAGAACTTATATGGCTGGGTTGCAGCTCATTGCAGTGGATATACCTTCCTGAATGCCATCGGTCCTACAGGTAAGGGCCTGCGACCTTCCCTGGTAAACATTTCCAGGGTTATGCCACTGACGCTCAATGAGGAGGTAGTAAGGATCAGAATAGGTAATCATGCCAACATCTCTTTCGACCCATTCCCCACCCCAACTATCTAGATGATAAACAATGGTAAAGGATCACTAGAGAAAAGGGAGTACTTCCAGAGCATTAGAGGTAGAGTGCTTGTGGCCCGAATTGATGGGACGACCTTCTACGAGCCTTACGTGCCATCCAGGTTCACCAGTAAGTTTGGGTGCCTCTAGTGGATGCCAAAAAATGTATACACAGATGTCTGAGAAGAAAGTAATCCCTATATTCTTTTTCAAATGTGGCTGATGTCCACAACCTATGGCTCTGGTGACGTCATAACCTTTCCTCACACCGGATTTGATGCTGGACTCTCAACCGAGTATGTTGAACATTGGGCCATAGATTACTCCGAGGGGTTTTTTCGGAATAGAGATTGGAAACTCAAGGTCGCCATTATGGAACCCAGGTAGTGAGAGAGCGAAAAGAGTGTCGTTTGAGAGGAAAAACTGGAAGTATGTCTGACAACGGGGCCTGCATAGACCAGGACTTCAGTAGTGGGGACGTTTCATGGCATGTCCACGCCCTCATCGCCTTGAGAAGAAGGGTCCCACAGAGAGACCAGAGAACTTCCCAGGACGCAAATAATATATATTCTTCAACCTTCTCATGACGCAATCTTCCCAGCACTATGGTCTTCCTGGAAAACCATGTGGTAGTCTGTGATTACTGAAGCCCTCTGGAAGAAGAGAGTGTAAGACGAGATCAAGCTTCCAGATGTCACACTTGTTCAGATTGTCGATAGACTGGACTTTCATCATCATCATGAATATCTCACAGCCGTGGACATGCACACACGCCAACGAGGTCGGTGTGAGGAGCCATATTTTTTGGTTAAATTGATGCTCGACAAAGTGCATGATACCAAAAAGATGTCGTCAGAGGATGATGTTAGCGAAGATGAGCCGGAGGGTGGCGAGACAGAAGAGGGGGAGGCAGAACGAGAAGCTGAAGGAGAAGGTGAAGGAGAAGAGGATCCCGAAGGAGAAGGTTCTCTAGGGGCGTCCCACCAAGGGAGTCTCTTGGAGAGTGGCAAGATCGTCGGCTTTGATATAGATTTGACTGAGCTACTTGAGGTATTCTTCAACCTGTATTCATCCTCATTCTTTATCCTCTCTCCTTTGCAATCCCTATTCCACCCTCCATATCTTACTTAGGTGCATATGGGTGTTGATCAAGAGTCTCCAGTTGAAGGAGGGGGGAAGCACCAATGGAACAAGGTGGGACACCGATGCACATTATTGCACTGACAAGTGTTGAGGGATCCCCCACTATGACCGCTCCTATAGAGGCCAGAATAATTGAGGCTTGTGCCTTAGGTTCTTGTAATTTCCTTGCTTCGATATCGGTACTTACCTTTGGAGGACTCAATTGAATAGGTTTCTCCTTGTCTGTACAGTGATCACGACATTGGAGGCTAATCGGGTTGCTGAGCCTGGACCATCCGTGAGTGGGTCAATGGAAAATGTACCGCCCTGTCTAGGAAAGGCCTCCCAAACGAAGTCAGCCCTAACACATGCTGAGCTGAGAGGGGTGGACATCTGTGGCGCTGCTGTTGGGGTAGTGCCAGAAGTTGATGAAGGTGCCACCTGGGTCGAGGTTAGAGAGGAAGGTCACTCATACGCTTAAGATCCCAACCTCGGGGGAAGAATATCTGAGGAAGACCCTTCATCTAGCCTGTTTGATTTTTTTCCTACCTATCAGTCCACCGATCCCAATGATATTGATGATTCGGACTCAGAAGTGTCCAAGGAGAGCTACATGATGTGACAAAAAGGTTGGAAATGCATCAGTTTTTTTCTCAATCAGCCTCAGATGGAATGACTGAATCGGTTGGGATCACTCCACAACTGGATGTGTTTCCTATGTGATGGAGGGGAAGATTATCAACGCCTTCACTTCACTATTTGTGACGACACGCCCGAGAAGATGCACAAGAGCAGCCAGTGCTTTGATGTCACCCAGTATCGGGAGGAGTCGAGGAGTACCCAAGCATTTATGAAGGTGAAGTAGGAGGTCTGAAGGCTAGATGAAAAGGAAAAAGAAAAGAATATATTCATTGAAAAATGTTCTGAGCTAATGGAGCAGTTGAGGGTCCAGTTGGCAGATGCCCAAGAACAACTAGTGTAAGCGAGTCATTGGATGACTTAACTTCAAACTAAATAGGCGCAGGCATGGGATAGGGTCAGTGAACTACACTTCATGGCCGCTGATGAAGAGATGGTCCTCAGGGGGCGGGAAGTGATTCGGGAGGTCACCAGCAAAAAAGGTAGTGGAATTGGAATAATCCATTCTAGAAGCCGACCCTTAAGGGACCTATTTTGGACGAACTCATAAACTTATTTTTCCTTACTACTTCTTACTTTGAACTGTATATATGGACAAATTTATTTACATGTCCCCTTGGTTTAACGTGCCCAACCATAATCCTGAAATAAATAGCAATCCATTCCTAAGATCACGTGGGTTGTACCTGATGTGAGAAATAAGGGATGCTCGAGTTATCACTTCGTTCGATCGTGGAAGTGTCAACCATGCTTTGGACACACAGGATTCAATTTCGGATTTCCGAGGAGAATAGGGATGCCTGATCAAAGTAAGAGGACCTTAGACTGATCGATGTGTCTTCTTCTCAATGTGATCTAGCGCACAAGCGGGGAAATGCCAGGGGCATTAAAATCAGTCCGAACATGGGGAAATGAAAAATGTGGATCATGTTACCCCAAATTCAGAACACCATGGGAGGGGGCGTGGAAATAAAAGATATATGTTGACTGTGTTCGAAACACTGTATCTCTGTTGGGTTAGCCTGAAATGGGGCACACAAATTAGTGCTGACCACTGACCATGTTTGAAACATGGGACCTGACTCAAAAAATCCTCCATCATTCTTACGGAACATTGGGCTAGGACAGCAGGCGGACCATAATCTAAGCATCCAAACTGTTAGGGATCCCTTTAGACGGTAACGAGTATGAGTATTTAAATAAAGGTAATGAAAAATTTGGATGTTCAAGTAGTGGTTTGATCTAACATAATCCAACACTCTTTAAATTCTGCCACTGTGGTAGAGGCACCTTAGGCGGTCGCATTAATCTGATCATGGATCTTTCCTACATTTAGATAGGACGTCTCAGGTGAGGGGTATGTTGCTTCCCAATGTCATTATGGGGATTCCTGAAATTGTTCAGGGCAAATGCTACAGTTTACAAAACTCCCCAAGAGGTTTAGCCAAGGGGCCGATAGTGAGAAAGGATGGGATTTCTGATTCATGGGGCTCGACCTGAGACGGAATGTCTAGGCGTTCCAACATATCCTATAAGGATGGGAATCAAGCCATACATAGTTCTGGAAAGGATCTTATTTTATGGTCTTAGAACTCGGACCATGGATAGTAGGCAATCTGGGAGATTCCTAGTGATGTAAATCATACAACCCGACGTGAATGAGGACAAGGACCACATCATCATCTGTTCCCTAGAGAGGTTCTAGGTTGAGGGACTGAAAACCAAAGTTATGATGGGCCAAGGAGCAAGGCGCACGGGTGTTCCTACGTATCCCATATGGTTGGGAATCATTCCATACGTAGTTCTAAGGGGTGGAACAGTAAGGTACCAGTGAAAAGGATGAAAGGGGCGTGCAGGCCTGGCCCTTAGAGTAAAATGGAGCGGCATTTGGTTGATCTTGTTTGTCCTTTAGGGTAGATGTTGTTTTTTTAAGCGGCAAGCCAAAAACGTAGGGGGTCCTAATACCGCCAAGGGAATCAAGACATATGTTGGCATTGACAAATGGTACTGTGGATGACTAATAAACAACGTGATGTCCCCTATGATGAGGTTATCACAATGCAGTGTCGTTTTACATCGTGCGATCAGGATGATATTATCACAGTTTAGGGTCATTTATAGGACCAAATATCATAGTTTAAAGTCATATGGCTTGGACATGAAGTAAAGCGCATGACATGATAAATTATACCGGATGTGAATGAGGATGAGGTCCACATCATCAACGTGCGCAACTCCAAGAAAGGAGCCTCAGGCCAAGAGGCCAGTGAGGGAGAGAGGATAAGGGGCAGGATAAGATAGCTCCCAGTTGAGCTGGACCCAGAAACACAATGTCCAGGTGATCCTACGTATCCCATGAGTATGAGAATCGAGATGCACATAGTTATTAGAGAAGATCTTAGTTTATGGTCTTAAAGCTCGGACCGTGGGAGCCCCGAAGAACACCATATTGCAGCTTTGTCCCCCCCCCCCCCCGACGTGCAGAGGTACACTAAGGGATAGTTACAAAAGTGTTGAAATTCTACCTGGACATGATAGGGTGGAACATAATGTTAATCATGTAAACAACATTCAATGAATGAAGGGGCTAGTGTTGTGATGGAGGATTACAGCTGACCATGTTTGCAACATAGCATCCATGTCGCATTAGCCTGAAATGGGGACAAACAAATGAGCATCGACCACTGACCATATTCGTAATGCGGGACTTGTATAAATTTGTTGTTTGAAATCCTCAAGGAAGATAACCCATAATTATAGGAGAGCACTTAGTCCTAGAAGCCATGCCATTTTGGGGGTCCGCTCGGTTGTGAAAGATAACGGAAGCCCAAATTAAGGGGAACACGAAGGCTGAAAAGGGAATGGAAACTATCCCAAGTTGAATCTAACACTCTAGGTCCTAGACAAGAGTACTCTTTGACACATCGGCGAACCACTGTAAAGGGTCGAGGTGCTCAACTTGAGATTGGAAAATTCACACAGATGAGTATAGAACAAAAAGATGGCTAAATATCAGGAGAAAGGGGGAATGGCATGGTTGTCACAAACCCAACACGAAGAAGGGCATAACCCTGTACCACACCTATATATCCCTCTCACGGAAAGGAACATGCCATGGGGACTAGGTGACCGGGATATCTCTAAGAGATGGGGATGGACCTGAAATATAAATGATCGGGTGATTTTTTGTATCCCATGAGTATGGGAATCAAGCCACACATAGTTCTTGAAGGTGCGGTTTAATGTCATGTTGTACGATGTTTAGATTAACATTGTAGGGATGGTGTGCAGATTATCATCATGCGGGAAAGTGTGCAGATTAGCATCGTGCAGGACGGTGTGAAGATTAACATCATGTGGGATAGTGTGCATATTAACATCGTGCGGAACGGTGTGTAGATTAACATTGTGCGGGAAGGTATATTTTAAAGTCATTCTGGAATATGTGGCTTTGGCAAAGTATTTCATAAGGAACCTGGAATTAGTGGGAGGGGTTATACGCCCACCATCCATGGTCACTAGTGAGTTCGCACCATTGGGGTAAACCTTATAAACAATGAATGGTCCTTCCCATTCAGACTCTAACTTGGGTGGTTTCCTAACAAGTATAATTAGTGTTCTTAGGGCCAGCACCAAGTCACCTTGCAGGAAAGAGCTGAGGCGAGCCTTCTTATTGAAGGGTCAAGACATCCTGCTCTGATGCCTTTCTAGATTGTGCAGGGCACGAAGCCTATTCTCATCATGTGCTTCCAAATTAGCTAGATGGATTTCAGCTAATCTATCCAGCCATTTCTAGTCATAGACCACTATGCGCAATGGGGGAAATTGAATGTCAATTTGCAATATGGCCTCAGTTTTGTATACGAGGGAATATGGGGTCACATGGGTGGAATTACGAGTCGTCATCCGATAAGGCCAGAGTGCATTGGGAAGCTTCTCTGGCCAACTCTTCTTGTTCTAACCAACCATTTTATGGAAGATTTTAGAGAGGGTTTTATTGAACACCTAAAACTACCCATTCGCATGTGCATGATAGTGGTAGGTATGGTTAGAGCGGATGTTGTACTTGGCATATAACTTTTTCAACTCGACTTCTCAGATTTTGGTGCTGTTATCGGTGAGGATATCATGAGGAACCCCAAACCGATGAATGATATTGGAACTCACAAAGTCAACAATAGAAAGGCCCATGACTTCCTTGATCGGAACTTCCTCTACCCACTTGGAAAAGAATTATGTAGTGGTTAGAATGAACCATCATTGCTGAACCGTTTCTGCATAATATGGTCCTACAACATCTAATCCTCATACTGCAAAGAGCCATGTGTATTTGTTAGTGTGGAGAGGCTCGGGTGGTCGATGCATGAAGTTTTCATGAACTTGGAACGCATGGAACCTCATGGATAACATGATGAATTCATGGATCATAGAGGCTAAAAATACCCTAATCTCCGGATCTAGTGAGACAGCATTGGCCCAGCATGATGGTAACCACATGAACCAACATGAACCTTGTGCTTGACCTAATAAATCTCAACCTCTTAAATATAATAGAGGATAACACCATCGATCTCGTGCTTGTAGGGGATATGCACAAGACTGGGACCACTCTGGACGGTAAACTGAAATGTGTGGCATCGGATTTGCTCGCGCTAAGACCAGTATAATGGGAGATTACTGTGTTGGAGTTATTCAACCAAGGGTATCCTCTAATCGAAAATAATTTTGATTATGGAATCCGGACGACCCGGGGGTCCTGGCGCCAAGGTACAGACGGTAAGATTGCTTAATCATGGTCCATCACTGCCATCCAAGGTAATAAGAGCTATGACTCTCTATAGAGCCACGTGGATAATCAGATCATCCTCTTCCGGCTCTACAAGTGTTACAGTTACGATGGCCAAAGCATCTGCTTGACCGTTTTGTGACTGAGGGACATGGGTAACCTCTGGTCGAGAAGGGAACTGGGCCATTAATTGGAGAGTGCATTCCAACAATGGTACAAGCTCTAGCTTGCTGACAACATAGTTGTTGTTGTTCTTCTTAATGACTAGCTTGGAGTCCCATTTCACATGCAAATGGGGCACGTCAATCTTAAGGTCCAGTTTGAGGCTAGTAATGAAGGCCTGATACTCAGCCTCATTGTTGGTTCAGCCTTTCAACAATAGGAATGAATATGGTAGAATGGCTTGTGCTGGGGTAATGAAAATGATACCCAGGCCTACTCTATTGAGTTTAGGATCACTTTGCCTCCTACTGGTGGGGCTCCAGGAGGCACCATCAACGTGCATCTTCTAATATGGGATGGCTTGATCGATTGAGAGGATTGGCTCATCGAGAAAATCTTGGTCCAAGGACTGTTTAGTAGGGGTTTCATTGGTAGCCAGGAAATCGGCCAATGCCTGTACCTTGATAGCCTTTTGAGGAACGAACCTAATGTCAAAATGCTAGAGGATTACCTCCCACCTCTCCAGTTGGCCCGTGAACATGGGATGGCTTAAGATGTACTTCAATGGGTCTACATGGGAGTACAGTTGTACCTCGTGGTGTTGTAGGTAATGTCGCAATTTCTGTACGACAAACACGAACGCAACACAACTCTTCTCGATGGGGGAGTATCCAGTCTCTGTATAGAGGAGCATGAGACTAATGTAGTAGAAGTTGTTCCTTTCCCCCTCATTGTTCTTCTGGTTGAGAAGGGAACTGAGGGACCATTCTAGGGATGTGACATAGAGGACCAGTGGCTTCCCGGAGATGGGTGGCATCATGATCAGAGGCTAGAGAAAATACTGCTTGATTTCCTAAAATGTGGTATAACACTCCTCTTCCCACTCATAAGTAGTGTCCTTCTTTATGAGCTGAGAGAAGGGATTACACTTGCAAGAAAAATCTTCAATGAATCAGCATATGTAGGCCAAGTGGCCCTGGAAACCTCAAAGCTCCCGAATATTACTCGGGGGAGGCATTTGGATGATGGCCTTGATCTTCTCTGGGTCTATCTCGATGCCCTGGTACCTGACAACAAAGCCATGGAACATGACAGAGGTGACCCCAAATTCACACTTCAATGGGTTCATCATCAGGTGGCGGGTACAGAGGAAGCCAAACACTTTCTCAAGATCCTTGAGATGGTCCTAGTGCCAGTGAGATCTAACAACCAGGTCATCCATGTAGCATTCCACCAATGTCCCGTGGATTGGCTTGAATATGTGGTGCATGGCCAGCTGATAGACGGCACCCGCATATTTCAGGCTGAAGGGCATAACCTGGTAACAGAAATTACCTTGGGGCACCCTAAAAGTGGTGTGCCCTTCATCCTCAGGGGCCATCCAGATCTAATTATATCCATAGTAACCATCCATGGAGGAGAGGGCTTGTAACCCAGCCATAGTGTTGATCAACAATTCTATCACTGGAAGGGGAAAATCAACCTTTTGATGATGGCAGTTGAGATCGCGAAAGTCGATACTGACTCTGATCTCTATGTTCTTCTTCCTGACTAGTACAATTTATTCTAGCCATTTGGGGTACTGGACCTCCTTAACAAGGTGTCCAAGATGTGTTTGTCAAATTTGGCCTTAACTGTGGTGATGTGAAAAAGATGCATCTTTCTGGGAGGTTGTTTGAACTAGCGATGATTTGTCAGAAGACCGAGGTGGTGGATGGATACCTAAGGATCTTGTCCTGAAATCTCATCGTAACTCTAGGAAATCACATCACTGTGTAGTTTAAAGAATATTACGTACTGATTATTGTCCTTGGGGGGCATGGCGGCACTGATCAATGTGGGTCTCGGGTCTGCCTCGCTTACGAGAATCACATGTACCAACTCGGCGATCATGGCAGAGACACCTTCTTCAAAGGTAGGGGAATTCTCTATATCTTCTTCTCTACTTATAGAGGGACCTTCCATGGGGGACGTTGCTTCTTAGTTACTAGACCCCAAAGGGAGGCTGCTACCAGCTTGAGCGGTAGGGGTTATTGCATCGGGGAACTCCGGAACTGTCGAGACCATAGCAGTGAAGGCTATCGACCCAATCTCATATGGTCTTGAGCCCACAGAGCCATGCTTGATAATATCAATGTAGTAGTGGTGCATCAGCCCGAGCCATATTATTCCAGCCTAGAAAAACAGACCAGTATGACATACTGTCGTTGCCATGAGTCGGACACCCCGATACCTGATGGGAGTGGGAGGCTCCGGGATCACTAAGGCATGATTCTTATAAGAAAATGAAGTTATCTTCTAATGCTGCCTGGATTTGGGATCCTGGTTCCCCTTTGTCCTATAAAAGAAAAAACATTGCCCCATATCGGGGGTCCTGGCCTCCAACCGATGGATCAGGAAGACGTAGGCATCATTCAGGCCTATCCAATGGATGGTCTTAACGGTGATGGGCTCAACATCACATGCCTGGACTTGTTTATACTTTCTCTTATAATAGTCAGCATCTAGGCAGTGGGATTCACAGGAGGGGAAAGGAGATGCATCGCTTGGGAGTACACCCACTCGACCATTAAGGGAGTACTTGAGTCATTGGGGATATGATCAGGGTACCGCCACATGCAGGTGGAGCCATGGCCTTCCCATCAATGCATTATACGCAATGTCCTAGGAGACAACCATAAACTCGGTGCTAGAAACTAGGCCACCGAACTGGTTCTTCAAATAGACATTGTCGACCGGGGTTTTCTATGTCCTGTCGTATCCCAGGATTCTTAAATCAGAGGGAGTCAGGTCATCTTTGGATAAACCTAGCTTCTACAGTTTCCATGTCAGGATAAGGTTAATCCCAAAGCCGGTGTCAATGAGAAAGTGGAAAACCTCCATGCCATTAAATTGGCTGATGATGTACAACAGGCGGATGTGCCCCAGTATGGGGGAGCCTTCATCCTCTCTAGAGAATGAAATGATGGCCTGGAATTCAGCATTCTCAAAGGCTTCAGCATCGAAAGCCTCTGCAGCTGCAACCTCAGTATCAAACGGTAGGGGGCATCTTAAAGAGTATGCGAGTGATTCTCACATATCTTGTGACAGGAGAAGGGATTCAAGGATGGAAGGCTCGTTTTGATGTCAGTGAGGTGCTTGAAAACATCATACTTCTGCACCAAGAGCAGACTTCTTCTTATAGAAAGATTCACTATGATATGAGGCATGGCGGGCCCTGACGGCCTGACCGACGGCTGACTAATACTGGGTATATCTTGCTTCTCACTAGTCAAATCCCAAAAAGTAGCTGCTGGATGAGGACCGAACGGCTCAGAATGGCCTATAGCAGGGCGAAGTTGGTCGCAGCACGACCGAAGTGGTTCTGCCTAATCAAGTAGAACAAATGGTGGTGGAGGCGGGCCTGTCGATAATGGATGAAGAGGTTGCGCATGCATATTTGTATGCTGGGCCTGATATCTGGTCTTAGTGGTATGCACATCCTAGCTAGAGGTGCCAACTGGCATGCCTCGATGACCCATATATATGCGGCTTCATCGACATTGGCATCGAAAGGGGACATTGGGGAGGTTAGCCTAGAAATCCCCCTCGTCGAAAGTCACATAGGGGTTTACCAAATCCATAGTGCTAACTAAAGTGTACCCTTGACTGTAACTTGAAGATTCATCCCTCACTAGGTAGATTTTGGGTGGGATCCCCATCCCTGGGGGTATAATGTTGCTGAGAGTGCAGGATGATGATGGCATCGGCGGGGCACATTTTTTTCATGCACCACTGATGCTTGATCTTTTGGGTATAGGTCTGATGACTTGATGATGTAGAAGTGGTAGTGAAGTTTTCTGGAGGCTCTCTCTGATTCAGGCAGGCACAAATAATTCCATGGGAACAGGAAACTACTTTGCAAGCCATCTTGTCTTTATACTTCTGAGACCCGCGGTCAGAAACCTACTGCCACTCACCTTCGTTGTCGCTACTGCTATCTGGCCTTACAAAGACAACCACCACTTGTGTCGGGGCCAGACCCAGCCTGAATATGTTGTTATTGACCTAGTCTTGGAGATAGTTTTTAAATACACACCACTTCTTGAGGGAGTTCCCTAGAATCCGATGATAGGGGAAGTAGTTGGGGAGATCGGTGAGATTCACCTCCTATGGCCTTATGCATTCATGCCATCGTACAATCCCCTATTCCAAGGCACTTCTAAAATAGCAGGAAACCTGATTCTCATTGAACGAGTAGGTCCAGTTTCTTTTGTCCGAAAAGGGGGCCCTTGGAGCCAGACCCTGAAGAGGGGCCGGAAGAGCTTGTTGAGGAGGTGGACCAAGATTGTTCTACCTTGGCGATGATGGAGCATTCCGCGGGGGCGCTTGCCGATTCTGAGGACGTTGCTGAGCCAAAGGTTGTGTCTGATGTGGATGGCCTCTGTGCGGCTGTGGGGCCGTTGCAGCTGGTAGCAATTCTAGTTGCTTGGGGGCTTCTATTTTGTCCACCACGGCGGGCTCGACTTTGGCGGCCCTCATCGATGGGATTATAGGGGGAAACATATATTCCTGGATGGCCAGTTTCAGGGTTTCTTCGAGGCACTAGGGCTTATCTAAGAAGTCTCAGAACCCTCTGGGATAGTTCTGAGTGATCAAGGACGGAACCATATTCGTCTTGACATTCCCTATTCACATCATCAGTAATTTATCCTGAGTCAGTGGCATGTCAAACGAGTATGGGCACCCCTTCCACCAGGCGATAAAGTTCGCAACTCGCTCATCATGCCTTTTTATTCACTTGAAAAGGTATACAATGCTATTTTTCCAGGTGGTGGAACTGAACTGGTAAATTAATTTCCTACGAAGTTCCTCCTAGCTGTTCACAAATCCGACAGGGAGATGGCTGTACCAGATGAATGTCGGCCCCCCAATGTCTGAACACAACAGCGGATCATGGAAGCCTCCTTCTACGGTGGAGTTCCTAACATAGGCCCACACCTTGAGTTGAAGTGTTCCAGGTACTGCAGCGGGTCCCCCGTCCCGTTAAAGGGGGAGAAGGTTGGATTCCCGAAACCTGGAGGAGCTGGAATATCATCCACCCATGTTGGGTATGGCTTGCCATCTGGTGGGATTGACACCTGTCGTGTTTCCAAAGCTTCTAAGTGGGCGATGAGTGCCGCCATTGGATCATCTGGATGTGGGTCCTTATCTTGATGGGGGTCCCTAACCCCAAGCATGTTTCTGGGATTTTCAATGTAGTAGACATGATCAGCGGCTCATGGAGCGGCTTGTGAAGTGACCCTTGGGGTGACCAGGGGAGCGTGAGCAGGGTTCCTCAGATTGTCGCACCATTCAGGAGGGTTTGGCAAGACATACCATGCCCTCAATCTATGAGCTACAGCTTCCGCCCTGTCCGTGGGAGCGGTATGATCAGGGTTTCCTGGGGGAAGCTCGCTATGGGGAAGTAGTTCATGCCCCTACTGCCCCAGCCTAGGATCACCGTAGTCGGGTCATCGCTCTACAACACAATCATCCCGGAGTTCGTCGACTAACTTATTCTACTTAGAAAGTTGATGGCACAATGTGGCCTTCTCGGGGTCCTAATCCATCTTCTTCACTGAAGAGGATGGGTCAGAGTGCATGACAACTCCGACATGCACTTTTCCCTTACCGGAATTACGACTGAGTACCAATGCCTCGGTGGGTGCTGGGAGACCTAGTAGGTTACTCTACTGATGAGTAATCCTCCCTGATGGGTTTAGTAGTGGTGGAATGTCCTCAGGGAGGACGTTCCCATCAAGAATATCCATCTCGTTTCCCCCTCCTGACAGATCAGTCATATTGACCGCAACTCTTCTCTAGGGCATGTCCTCAATTTCTCATAGTGAGTCGGGCTTCCAAAAAATAGCAATGAATAGGAGGGTAGCATACTGCCCCCAACCATAGACATGTAGGTGGGGGTAGCATACTTAATAACCTTGCAGAGTACTTGGACACTCTGAACGCATTGCTGTTGGAGGGCCCTATGGTGTCTAGTTGACTCAGGGTGCTGGAGCATAGGGAGTGTGGCCAGGTCAACCAGACGACATTGTTCATCGATGTCTTCAAAGTGAACTTGTATCTTCAAATAAGTTAGTCACTGATGACTAAGGTGGGATTGCGTCACCTAGAGGGTTCGACGAAGACACTCAACTTCCTCTAAGGTGAGCGATTTCGTCACGCAAAAATTTGGTCTTGCGACGGGACAAAACTTCTCAGTGAAGTGGCCTGCTATGAGGATATTCCATAGGCTCCTCAGCTCAAATTTAGGGTATGGACCTTCGTTGACCCACTCATCGAATGAGGGTGACTGAGGAACTTGCAGCGGTACTGAGGTAGAATGCCGGGAAGGTGGGATGGCTGGTAGATAATACAGTGAGCGGGCAGACTGGCCATCAAATCTTGGGTTTTCCTCTTAGGATTGTAGTGACCTAGATATTATATCATGATAGGATGGACGAGTGGACAAAGCTCCTGACATAGCATCAGCGTCATCCGAGGGTGGTCTATGTCGCGGCTCTTCCACCATTGACCCCCAAAATAGCTCTCCTTAGTCTCTAGCTGAGGGAGAGGGTGCTTCCAGAGATGATGGTGGCGACTGCATGGTCGGTCCCTGGGGACATTCCAGGTTCTCATCCTCCTGGATATACCTTCGGAGGGAGATAAGTATCCTATGGACCTCACATTCTGGGAGTATGAGGCTGGTGCTCCTCGTTCCCGCCCAACCTTTGACTCGGAGGACTGAGGGGAGGGCTCCAGTGCGGAGTCATACTCCACCTCGGAGTCTGAGAAGCGGACTGGCCTGATTCCAGTCCGGACCTCCCCATAATTCCTCTTGTGGTGGCGACCACATGCTCTCCTGCCCCTGGGTGGCTCTTTGGGGCAAGTCCCGCTTCCGACATGAGGAGGTCCTTCGACCATACTGGGTCTGGGTCGGAGAGAGCTCCAACCAGGGTGTGCCTCGGTGCGGGGAGCACTGGAGAAAATGTCGAAAGGGACATGTGGAGGACCTCAGTGGGAAGCGCTGGAGTAGGCAGGACCTCTACAGGAGAAAACAAAAGCATAGGTAGGAGTAGTTAGAGCACGGGTAGGACCTTCATGCTCACTTAACCTACCTATATCGTTGCATGGAAGGTCTTCAAAACAGTAAAGCTGACCATGGTTAGGACCTCCGTCTTGGGCGTTAGTGAAGTGACATTGGCCTCCACCCCTCCGATATCTTGGGGGAGGAGGACCTTAGACGACTGGTACGAGGTAATGGGGATTAAATCCATGTTGGCGAGTGACCGGAATTGAAATGTCTTCATACCTTCAGTCTGTGGCCGAGGGATTGACCCCGTACCCAGTCTAGTTAGTGCAGGAGAGACCCCAATACGGAGTGTTGGGGTTACGGGTAAGACCCTTGATTGGGTTGAAGGGGGAACGGGGTAGACCTCCAAGCCAAGGTCAGAAGTAGGGAGGACCCGCACCTTCCATAGTGGTGGTACGAAGTGGGACTCCACACTGGGTGGAATTGCTGCGGATTGGTCTGCATCAGCCATCGCCTATACTTGTGACCGAGAGAGTCGACCCAGCCTTCCCATGGAGAGGTTGGGGCCTTGATCCAGGTCGTGCGTATAACTTTCCATGCTTAACATATGCAGGGAGTTGGGGGTAGGAGTCAGTAGTGGCTCGGGCCATAGTAGCCGATGACGTTGATGCCCCTCGGCGGGCGTCCTCTTCTATTTTCACCCGACGCTTGTGTCGAGTTAGATGAACTGGAGCCGGTGGTGTAGGTGCATGGCTTAACTTCTCCTCAGCTTGGGAAATCGGGCGATGATGCTAACACAGCTTGGTGGGAGCCCTCGCCAGGAACCCATGGAGCGGGACTCCGATCAGGCCAACCCGGACATCCCCTTCCTCATCTGCGTAGGGTAGGGATTTGTCAAGGCGTTCTAGGGATAGGCTCCCAAAACGATTAAATATCGTGGGGGAGCAGCGGATCCATGCGCAGCCCTCGGTGCCGACTTTGATGGCAAGGTGTATCCCCCTTGAGATCTAGGTGGGCTATATCCTTGGTGGGGATGATCCCTTCTTCATCGTACCAACGTACAAGGTCATTAATTACCCTTCGGTGGATAATTTATGAGGGGGAGAGGGGGCATGGGCACCCAGCAGTCGTGGCAGTTGAGGCCATTATGGAAGAGGTAGAACCGTGCTGGGGGGATGCGTCTATATTTCCCCTGCCCCTCCATTGGTGGGCATGTGGTGATCGGGTTTTGGATGCAACAACTTGGTTCCTAAAAGCAAGGAGATCAACTCATTAATACTGATAGGAAAAGAAATCGATGACCAGTGCCCCAACGTCATTCTGTCTTAAATGGTCGTTAAGAGGGATCCATGCTGAAAACATTACAGAACGGGATCCTCAATATCTTGGACATGCCATCTTCTGGAAAGTTTCACATCATGCCCGCTATTTTCATATTGGGACATGGTGTCAGATGATGGGTTCTGATGACATGCTAATCCACTAATGCCTCAAAAGATACAATTATCCTTACTGAGGAGAAGTCTTTCACGTTGGGTTCACCATTTATATTTCTGACGCTTTTGTCGGGGCGCGCAAATCTGTCTATGAAGACGCATAACTATTTCCCCACATTCCTGCTTTCCAAAGGTGGGTGGCTTCCACTCTTTATTCTGGGACGTCTTCTCCTTGATTGAAACAAGATGATGGGATATCGGTTATTCCTTCCGTGGATTCCTTCTCGGAGCTCGTCACCTAGTCCGGGTTTCCCTTATAGAATTAATATGTTGTTTGTGAAACTCTTCTTGGAACCATATAATAATGAACAGCAGTTAATTAAACTTCTTCGGTCAGGACATTCCAAGGGGTCCAGTCTGGGCAGCAACCTTCAGGTGGCGGAGTAGTCACGTTGGGCATTACTGGCGTGTCTGGACACTGGGGGATTGGCGTGTCTATCTTCTGTCCGTTATTATATAGATTCTCGAGGGCACGGAAGCCTGAGGAATACCACATCAAACTCGGGGAATCATAAAACATGGGCATGTATCTGAGGTTTTCCTCATCTTCCCATGTTTAACACAGGGTATGCCTCAAGTTTAACATCTAGCGGAGATGGATCAGGTTGATCAGTACACTGACTAGAGTTGATCACATGGAGGAACCCCCTGTAAGGAACACAAATATTGGGGCCAACATGGAGGTAGCTTCCTGAATGCTGCTAAATGGAACAGGTAATGGGGTTGCATGATCTCACAGGGATGTGGAGGCCCGAGTAAGAATGTGAGGATGATGATGGATGGATTAAGTGAAGTGGATGGAGAATGGTATGGGGCTGACCCTAGGGCGACACTGGTGTTGGGATTGATCCTCAAAAAGGCTTCCTATGTACCATGCCTTTACATAGATCAATGTCCTCATAGTTCGGGATGTGGGTTGGAGTCAGTGAACCGACGTGAATAGGGACCTAAGGTCCAGGTGGATGGTGGGATTAAACCTAAGGGAGGCTTCATACATTCCATGACTTTGCAAAGATCAAAGCCTCATAGTACATGTGGTAAAGGGGATTGGCACACCAACAGGGAGACGGTCGATGCCAATGGTTATTGGGCTTGATCCTCATGAAGTCTTCATACATACCTTACCATGGCAGAGATCAAATTACTCAGAGTTAGGGAATGGTGACGACTTTACTTTGATGGGGGACTCCAACTGCTTACCATTTAAATGGGTTGAAAACATATTACCACTTAATAGGGATGATCTTTGTGGAGGCTTCCTATATACCATGCCTTGGCATGGATCAAGGACCACATAGTTTGATAGTGGTGGGTGGAGAACCGACGTGAAGATGGTTGAATCGATCGACTGGTGGGCTTGAACCTCGGGGAGGCTTCCTACGTACCAGGTCTTGACATGGATCAAAGTCCTCATAGTTCAGTAATGGTGGGTGGTGAACTAACGTGAAGATGGTCGGATCAATCGGGTAGTGGGCTTGAACCTCGTGAAGGCTTCCGACGTACCACATCTTGACATGGATCATTTTCCTCATAGTTTGAGAATGGTTGTTGGTGAACCGAAGTGAAAATGATCGGATCGATCAGGTGGTGGGATTGAGTATCAGGGAGGCTTCCTATGTACCATTCCTTGACATGGATTAATGTCCTTGTAGTTTGGGAATGGGGGTGGTGAACTGACATGAAGATGGTCAGATCGATTGGGTGGTGGGATTGAACCCCCGAGAGGCTTCCTACATAGCATTCCTTGAAAAGGATCAAAGTCCTCAGAGTTCCGGAATGGTGGGTGTCATGGTCAATGCTTACTCTAAGCCCACGTGAGTCGTGCTCACTGTGAGAAACAAGAGGCGGCAATGACCTGACGATAATGTCACAAAAGGTGCATCTGTGGGAAGTGGGGTGGGGATTACGCGTTGAGTGGCCCAAAGAGGAAACAGGAGATTACACATGGTTCGCAGCCCAAAGGGGTTGGGACTTACTCCAGGATGGAGGCCCAATGGCGACAAAGCGCAGTGGGAGAGGGATTTGGGACTGAATAAAGGAGGATAACCCTTCCCTATCACACCCTTTGCTGGCCCTAGGGACCGAAGTAGAAACGAGGAGCAGGGATGATGCCTCCTATAAGAAACGAAAGGGGCTTACACCAAGGTGGATACCCTTTCCCCACAGACAAACGCCACTCTGATAAGGAGGATATCATTCCCTGTGAAGGGGGATCCAATCCCCGTAGAGACGAGTGGGCATAGAGAATGTCCAACGTGGAAGGGACCCTACATGCGAGGCATGGAGCGAGGTCACAGTTTAATGTCATGTGCTGAGGACGATAGTGCTTGGCCGTTTAATGTCTTATAGCTCAGACTAGGCGGGTTCACTCCGCACCCCTTGGTTTTACAAAACCGGTACCCTCTGCTCCTTGGTGCAGAGAGGGGACAAGAAAAACTATGGCGAGGGGGTTTCATGGAGTGAAAAATCGAGGGGTCCACGTTACCATGGATATGTGATGAAGCAATAGTCGTTAGCATGCCTATACGAAGAATCGGGAGGCGATGCAATGCAATGAGAAGAACCGCCCAAGGGACCATGATGTTACTTCGCATGAGCCTAGAAGTTCATTAGAGATAATAGTGTATGATGTGGATGCCCAGGGTGTGAGAGACATATGTGAATGACATATATAAGAAGATCATCAGACACTCGCACAAAGTTACACCCAAGGAGTATAAGGAACGCAAGTGAAGAGGTATCCAGGAAGCATCAGGGTGAGGGGTCCCAGAGAGTTACGCGCAACCTTTGAGGCCTACGCAAGAAATAATTTGCCCTACGAAAAAAACAGTGGTTCTGCATGAAAATAGTAAGGATTGGTGCATATGTAAAGATGAGGATTTGTGCTCAACTAGAATGCATTGCGTGCAAGGATTAAAAATTGAGCGCAATTGGGAGAGGTTGTGCACAATGACCGGTGTGCGCGCAATTGAAGGGTATTGTGATCAATTGGCTGGCCGACACGCAAGTGGAAGGGATTGGACATAGCATACAGACCTATAAGGGATTGGAATTCAGTCTAAACCATATAGATATTGCACAAAGGTGGACTCTCTGGTGACTTGGAATGAAAAGAACTGTACCTGAAAGCCATATTTGTGCGCATGGAAGGTGAATTTCATGCATGATAGTCGGTTCATATTCATCTGCCCAGAAGTCAAAGGGGTCACCTTCTATTTATAAGCATTTGGGGGTGCAGAAAATAGATCAGAGTGAAATAATTTTTCACCGATGTTGGCGGCCCGAAATTTCAACCACATGGGGTGGGGACGTGAAATATTTCTCTCCCACACCGAAGTTCTCTAGCGATTCCCAGAGCTTTCCTTGGATTGAATATTTTTTTGCGCACTTATGAATTGTTTTCTTAAAACACCTCTGATCCCCATAGACTAGGTCCCTAGATCCGAATATGACTTCAATTTTTTGTGTTGAAACCTTCTTCATCCCTTGATCATTTTTCGGCATCTACATATACCTTTATTTTTATCATGATGTGTAAACACGATAATTTCATTTGAGGAAGCGCATATTTCCGACCTCTCAAAGTGATAAGACTCATTAATTACATACATGAAACATATAAAAGAAGGAATTAAGGAACATATGTAACATATATAAAATATGATATTATACTTTAATTATAATTTAAATATGTATCATTAACTTCTCATTCCATTAAATATGAAATAGAAATGAACGCAGTTTTTATGCGTACGTACAGCTTACCGTCTCCATGAACAGTGCATTTAATTTCTAATCTCCAAATCTTATATAATATTATAAATACATATTTACTGGATATATGTTATATATATATATAATATTCTATAGATAATTTACTTTTGACCACATGGACAAATTCTAATTATAGTAATTTCATTTTTGACTCAACTACCCAATAATGATAAAAAGAGATATTAACCTAAATAATTATGGAATTTTTCTAATGTGGTAATAAAAGATATAAAAGGAATAATAAACATAAAAATGGTAATGAATAAAATATAAATTAACATAATATCATAATTCAAGAAGATAAGAGAACATATGTGACGATTCAGATGCAGGGTAAGGGACTTCGTCTTAATCTCAATTCATTGAGCCATATTTCGATAATATATACCTCATTATTTTATAATGTGTATAGTAATACCCCTTTAGATTTAAATTCTTTCCATGGAAACATTATTTCTATGAAACATCTTACTAAATAACAAATACAATTATTTTAACATTTTTTATGAGAATGAACTATCTGCCGTCGTAATCTTTATTTGGATACCTATATAATCCATACTGTTTTAAAATAAAAACCCATTATTCCTTTATTGGTTATTTTGGAATTAAAATGGTTTTGAAATTTGATTTACACTTTTAATATCTTGAAATTATTTCTTGTGATTGCAAATTAAATTTTATGACTGAAATGTTGATATTTCGAATCTTATATGTGTGATGATTATATAATGGTACCTGGACATTTGACAGGTTGTTAAGTGATAAACCAAATGATGGCTGGTTCCGTGATAAAACAATGATGGGTTGTTATGTTATAACCTCTATCGAATTGGATATGGAAGTCATCCATATTTAAATTCCATTTAGTTATATGTGTGGATGTTGATCGTATGGTTATTCTATTTAAGTATGTTTATGTCCCAAGTTAACTTTATATGTTATACATTGTTTTCCCAAGAATTTATGTTAAAATGTTTGTTACGAAAAGGGTAATCAATGAGATTATTTTTAGTGAAGTGTTTTTTTCTACTTCTTTAAGGTTAAATGTATTACAGTATAAAAATGTATTCATGGTTTACATGCTGTTTTGAATAACTAACAGTTTTACTTCTTTATATATCCCTTACTGAAATTTTTATTCCCATCCCATGTTTTGAAATGTTTTTTCATAGGACTTAAAGATGAATACAATCATGTATGGGATCGAGGAAAAGTCATGTATTCTATGACATGGAAGTAGACAAGTTTGTTTTTTAAGAGTTTTTTATTTATAAAAAAATGGATAGTTAGTAAAAGTGTATGCTTTTATTATTTAATTTATTAGGTAGAAGTTATGACCTAAATCACTAATTCTGTAAACCTGAAAATAACCTCAGTCTTAATTATTAACTCAATTCAATATTATGTAATGTTTAAGGTTGGGGCCTTATAGTTGGTATCAGAGGGAGGTTTAGATAACTTTATAGGTTAGGGTGTTATTTTATAAAAATTGAGATAACTATAATGGATACCATATTAGAATGTGTAGTAGTTATTTTAGATAAATTTAATGATTTTATCAAAACATTAATATGTTTATCTTAGTATTTACGCTTCTCATAAGATATTATATGATTATTTTATTGAAATAATCACACTAAACATTTTGGTTTTTGTAAATAGTTAGATCTAGTAGACACCAAAGTAACAATGGATGGGAAGAAAACTGTGACCCTTTTATTAATAAAAAACCATATAAAATTGGAGATTCAATGATAACTCTTATGGTTATTCTCAACCAACTATCTAGAGTCATGATTTACCACCTAAACCTAGGTAATTTTAATATGGAAGAATATATGTGAGAAACAAATCATTACGGAAGTCATGTAATAATCATAAAGGTATGTATACTCAAAAACCTATGTTAGGGTTGTGGAAGGAAACAACTTGGAAAATTATTCAAAGGGACGAGAATTTGAAATACATATGGTAATTAAGGTCATAAATCATGAAACTTCCATGGAATGTTGAATCGTCTAGTTGAATCTAGGATTGAAAAAGAAGTGATTTCCATGAGATTAGTTAAATGATTTAAATGTAGAGTGCATGGTCATTATACAAATAGATTTCCAAATAATAAGGTTTGGTAATGGGATCATCATGACCATAAAAATATATGTTGACCAATACCTCATGCCATTTTAATTAAGGATGAGGAAAATGACAATGACCAATGATAGGTATGGATTATTTCATAGATGATGTTTTATCATTATCGAATCTTAGGATAAGATTGATGATTTTTTTTGTAGGAAATAAGTATTATGGAATAAGTTGGAAAATAATGGTTAATGGTTCATGAATAATGTTGAATGAGTGTAAAGTCTACATATAAGGGATTCCAAAGTAAAGTATATTTTAGGATGATGTAATGATTAAAAGTATTAAGGCTCCTTTGATGATGAGATTACTTCAGAAGACGTTTTCTCGTATGTGTAACTCTGAAGTTTGATATGTGAAATTTTTATTCAAACAAGAATTATAATTTCATCTATGGACATAATTATTAACCATAAGAGTTTATGTGATCTTTTGTTTTGGAGGTGAAAAATTATTGTTACATTTTGGGTTGAAAAATGAATGTTATTATATAACATTTGGGGATAAAATAGGCTGTGATTATTCTTGAATAGATTATATTATTTTTTATAATATTACAAGAATTATATGGTTTTAGTAATGGACAACCCATATGATAGTAGGAAACCCATCATGTCTGGTAAGGCCATGGGAATTGAACCCATAATAGAAGGGAAATAAGGGTGCATCGCCTACCACAAGCCTTCGTGATGTCCCTGGTCAGTATGAATTATACTTTTTAGTTACATGGTTTTATTGATCAAGAATAAGTTGATTTGGAATATTTTTTTTTAATAAAAGGTATATATTTTGTATAGGAAATTGATTTGGTGATTATCTGATAAATGTTACTTTTGAAGATGTTTTCTCTTTTGAGAAACTATATGCCTAAGGAAAATAAAATACTATGGTATATCATTGGAGAAGTAATGATTGTATTTTATTTTTGACGAATCAATGTTTTATTGAGAATATATACCTATTAGGGTTATTTTTGGAAATGGTTAACCTATCATAGAGAATATTTGATTAGTTTATTTACATTTTTGTATGAGACTTTAATATTACTCGATGTTATTTGGAGATAAATTTTAAGATTTATCATGGAATACTATGTGATCAAAACCTTCAGAATATTGGGTTTCAATCCTAGTTGGAATATTTTGATGAATATTAAGGGAAATTGTGTATTTAATGGTCTTTGTTGAACACTGGGTATTTTTTGTTTTATTTTGGAGATTAAAAGTCGAATTTATTTTTATAAATGATTATACTTTTTGGGGATTATCAAATCTCATAATAAATATTTTTTTATTGTGTAAAGTCTGGTAAAATTCAAGGGAAATTTTTTCTTAATTATCTTTGGGAATTTACAAGAACTCAGTTTCTGACGGCACTTGATTCTGAGGCCCGGTGTGCCTGGAATTTCTATCTGAAGTTTAGCTCGGGTATGTTCAGTGAACGAACAAGCGGGAATTCCTATCTTTTGAACCGGTGCTCGGAATCGAATTCCGGGGGCACCGATGGAACCGCAGCACCGGTAATAGATTAGGAATGCCTTTTCTAGAGTTGCGTTTGCTCGATATGAGTTGTTTAAATTTGTGGATTAAGTTTGAGTGAAATAAAATTTCGTTAAGAATTTTATTACTCTTTTCCATGTGTTAGAACCTAGGTGTAGGAGTTAGGGTGGGACCCACTGATTGTTAGTTTCTATTGAGTGGATTAAAGGTGAGTTGGGGCCTACACGAGCCTCCACATTTTCAATTCCCTTAACTCCCTAACTCCTCTTAACCCCCCACTTAAGTTGTGTAACACTTTTAACTTTTAAACTTCCCTTTATTTGGGTGACTTTTCCTCTCCTCTCATTAAGTATGCCAACACACCAATTCAATTAATTAAATTAAGTTTTGATTTTTTAATTGTGGCATGAGTTAATAAAATAAAGATGAGCCTTATTTTATTTTGGTTGGTTGTTGTTGAGGACAATTGAAGAGAGGGCTCTTGGGTATTTTCATCTTCATCATGAAGAACACCAAGACTTCGACGAAGAACGCCGTCACCGTAAGAAGAGATCGACGTGCCGTCTCTTCTCCTCTCCGCAGCTGGTGTGTGACCCCTTTTTCCGAAGATCGAAGACGCACCCTCTTTTGATCTTCTTCCCGTGTCAAAGAAAAGGAGACACCACTTCCTCCTCGGACGTTCTCCGTCAACATACAGAGCTTCACCTCGCGACGTCGTTTTCCGCGGCGAACCCCTGTTCTAGCTATGCTCAAGGTAGGGGTTATTTAATTATTTTGTTCGTGTTTACCACCTTGTCGTTCTTCATGAAAATACGACCAAATGCTATCGATTAATGAGAGGGGGTCGGACCGCACAAACACGGCCGACCCTCCACCCTTATCCATGTGTTTGTTTCTTTGTGGTTTGAAAGGAGAATGGCGCGGTGCCGTCGCACCGCGTCTGATCGTGCGACAAGGAATGCGCAGTACCGTCGCGCCACGCCGTGGAAACGAACAAGGACACGACGCCATCGCACCGCGTCGGAGAAACCCGAAGACACTGCTGCCAGAGTGGGGTCGTGGTGGAAGAGCACGACGCCGTCGCGCCGCACCGGACGACCAAGGCCGCGGACGGTTCCGGGCCGCGGTGAAGCAGGGTGACCGGCAGCCGGAGACGGGCCGCCAGCGTTAGAGCAGGGAGGGGACCGGCCGTCGCCGGTCCCGTGGAGCAGGAACCGGGCGGCCAGGGCGGGCCGTCCGGACAGGGGAAGAGACGGGGGTCAAAACCCACGGCTGGTCAGCTGAGCGTCCCCTTAATTGGGGTCGTGGTTTCCAAACGGCGGGGGGAAACCCCCCCATAACCGAACGGCTCAGCCATTTGGCCGAGCCAGCTGGCGTCGCGCGCCAGCGCGCCGGGCCGCTGGGCCGGGCCGCGCCAGCCGGGCTGCCCAGGGGGTCTCGGGCCGGGTCGGTCCCGGCCTGAAACCCCTGTTTTCGGACCCTTTTGGTTCTTTTCACCATATCTCGGGCTACGGACCTCCAGTCAACACGTCGTAATTGGCGATGCGATCCTTGGGCTGAGATGGTCGTTTTGGTATATCGCACTCAAGGTTTCGGAATACTTTAAGTTCGGCCGGGTTGGTTCGTACACAAAACCAACCGGGCCCTCGGAGCGGAAACGCTTATAACTTGAGCTCCGGACGTCTAATTGACGTACCGTCGACTTTTTTGGATTCCTCTAAGTGAGACGGAACTTTTGGAATACTCCGTCCGAGGTTTGGACGTAGGTGGAGTACGGTCGGGTTGGTTTTGCCTTAAAAACCAACCGGGCCCCTGGCAAGAAAAAGCCAATAACTATCAGACCGGGCGTCCGATTGACGCGCCGTCTGCGACGTTGAGTTCCTGTTGACGATACGGAACTTTTTGATACATCAACTCTGGACTATGTGTCAGTTAATGTATCAGCCTCTCGGCTCGTGGAGCGGACCCTCCCGAACGAGCTTGCTGTGTGCGGGAACCCTAGTGCTGGATGCGTTTGCTACTGTAACGACGATGACTGTACAGAGATCCTCAGTGGATTCGATGGCGACGACTACAGCACTCAGCGATCCTATGTGGATCAGTGCTACTGATCCTGTGTGGGTCCGATCCTGTGTGGGTTAGCGCTCAGCGGTTCTGTGTGAGCCAGCGCCTACAGATCCTGTGTGGGTCTGATCCTGTGTGGGTCATTGCGGGGTTTAGTTACCTATCGATCCTGTGTGGGTCAGACCCTTCTTGGGTTATTGCGGGGGTTAGTACCTATCGATCTTTTATGGGTCCGACGACTTAGATGAATCAGTGGATATATATGATCATCTCTATCATCATAGAAAGAAGTATACCTGTGTGAGCGGAATCCTGTTTTACGTTCCTATGTGGACTATGTTGTGCTATCCTGTGTGGATTTACGTTTTTCTTTCCTATGTGGATTGGGCTGTACTTGGGTTCGGATGTTGGAGCCGAACGAGAATTGATGACTTAGGTATATGTATGGGCATATACCTAAGTAGTGTCAGATGTTACTTCGTGATTGTATCTTTCCTTTGTGGATTATCCTTTGTGGATTCTGGGAGACCTTCGGGGGTCTTGGGGTCCCTATAGAGTAGCTTATACTCACCCCTGCACAGGCTATGCCTGCACTAAGTTGTGTTGGTTGCAGACGATGAATAGCGTTGATCGTGGTTGAGGCTTGTGGAGCAGGACGGTACCTAGAGGTGGACCACTGGGTGGGACGTACTCGGAGCGGTTGGCTAGACCAGAGGAGCAGTGGAGGCGAACTGTACCCACCCTTCAGGTGGTACTTCCAGTGGACGGCTCGATGCTGCAGCTCTACTTTTCAGTTGTTGTTTTCCCTTTCCAGTTTTACTTTACTTTCAGTTTGGGTTTGTATACTGGCCCACTTACTTTTCCGCACTTATTGTTGTACCAGCTTTTACTTAGTGTTTACTTCTACTGCTTGCTTGCTCTGTGGTGTTTGTTTAATTTCCAAAGGCAATGCCTTCCCTTTTTATCAGGAATTTATTCCTTGGTTCTAGTCGCCAGCCCCTGGCCTATAGAAGGCGGGCTTGGGGTAGTCACGGCACCGGCCCTGAGGACGGGTCGTGACAAATTGGCATCAGAGGAGTTCGGTTCTAGGGAAGAACATGGGACTCTGATCTTTTCTATGTGAAGCAATAGTGTTTAGAATATTGGGTGTGGTTATCAGTCCATGGAGTCCAGTGTTGGTGCGGCGGCTGACGTATCCGTACACCAGGACCCTGACTTATGATTTCCGACTTAATGCACGAAAATATTGATTGCATGTGTGTTTCAAGTTTTCTTTGCGATTTCTTTGTGCTAGCTCACCAGGTATACTGTTCTGACTGTGGCGCACCTGTTTCCTTTTCAGGATGGCCCCACGATGGTAGCCATCTAGGGTTCCGAGAGTTGAGCGTGACGACAGCCCACCGAGCGACGAGGCCTCGGTGTAGGGCCCTTTGACAGCAGAGGCACCAGCGGTACCTTTACTCGCCGAGCCACCGATGCTTCCAGCCACAGCCGCTGACGATGCACTTCGCCTTAGTGCACTGCATGAGTTCTAGCGCCAGCGACCGCCCAGGTTCCGCAGGGAGATGGATCCCAGGTAGCCGAGGACTGGCTGGAGGCAGTGGTATGAGTTTTACAGTTAGTGAGGACACTGGCAGACCTCATGGTGATCCTCGCGGCGAGCCTACTACACGCGACAGCGGGGCCGATGGTGGAGCTTGATTCTCCAGGTGCACGATGAGGCATCTCTACTCTAGACAGACTTTGAGAGCCTCTTCCGCTCAGATTTCGTCCTAACCACCCGCTGTGCGGTGCGCATGCAGGAGATTCTTTAGCTGCGGCAGGGCAGCATGACAGTCACCCAGTACTCTGTGAGATTTACCGATCTCTCATGATACTCTACTGACATGGTACGAGACCGATTCTTCCGGGCCCAGACCTTTGAGCAGGGATTGAGTCATGAGATCAGGGCATCACTGATCTCCGTCAGCATTCCGACTTAGACAGGAGTACTGGAGCGATCCCTTTTGATCAAGAGCTTTCTTGCTGAGTCTACACCAGCGCCGAGACCCACCGCAGGGAGGCACGTAGCAGAGTCTTCTGCAGTAGGAAGACAACGGATGACTCATGGGTCCAGGAAGACTAGAACCTCAGGCAGATGAACTCAAGACACTGGCTTAGTAGTGCGGGGCACACAGTGCGGAACCAGTCTTTCGAGAGGTAGGCAGTGCTACTCATGCGGCAGGCAGGGCCACATGGCTCGTGATTGCCCGACCCGCCGTGCCGAGGAGCCGTAGACGGTTGAGGGACCACTGAGGCTGAGGCAGAGGGTCGACCGTGGGGGTCCGTAGGGAGCAGGTGGACGAGGCAGAGGAGATGGCTGAGCAGTAGGTGGTGGGCGATGCTTTGAGGCTTTACCACTACCACCACCAGGAGGTCCGCCCTGACCACAGGGAGCTAGAGGGCAGAGACAAGCACAGCTCCAGGCAGCGGAGGCCTACGACCACGGTGCACCCGAGATGATTCGAGGTACTATATGTGTCTATTCCACCCTTTCTAAAGTACTTATAGACACAGGATTGAGTCATTATTTCATAGAAACTGCCCTTGTTCGAAGCTCGGAGATTTTGATAGAGCCGTTGGCTCGATCCTTATGGCTAGAGACTCATACGGGAGAAGACTCGACGATTACGCACTGGTGCCGGCAGTGTGAGATTACTCTAGGAGGCGAGAGCTTCGGCTGGAATCTTCTTGTAGCAGCGTCGAGGCCTTACAACGTCATCTTGGGCATGGATTGGTTGTCTACATTCAATGCACATATTGACTATATTAGGCCAAGGTGCGATGTGTACGCACCGACAGGAGCAGGTTCACCTTCACCGGCGAGAAGGGAGCCTTCGCAGCACAGGATGGACTCTCGCAGAGGAGAGGACAACCCATCACTCATCAGTTGGCTAGCCTCATCCTAGGATTTGTTGACGTGCAAAGTCCTAGTTTTCCTGCAGTGGTGGATCAGTATGCGGACGTCTTTCCCGACGACATTCCAGGGATACCTCCTAGTAGAGAGGTAAACTTTTATATCGACCTATACCCCAGGAAAGCCCCGATATCGACTTCAGCATATCAGATGGCCCCCACTGAGCTTTGAGAGCTAATGGTACAGTTGGAGGACTTGTAGGGAAAGGGGTTCATCCGACCCAGTGTTTCACCTTGGGCTTCCCCGATTTTGTTCGCCAAGAAGGCAGACGGGAGATTGCGACTTTGTGTCGACTATCGTCACCTGAACCTGGTGACAGTGAAGAACAAGTATCCCCAACCGAGGATTGATGACCTCTTTGATTAGCTCAAGGGAGCACGGTGGTTCTCGAAGATAGACCTTAGGTCAGGCTATCATCAGCTCAGAGTTCGAGACGAGGACATGCAGAAGATGGCCTTCAGGTGTCGGTGTGGTCACTATGAGTTCTTGGTTATGCCCTTCGGCGTGACCAATGCTCCAGCAGTGTTCATGGCCCTCATGAACAGGATATTTCAGCCATACCTCGATCGATTTGTCGTGTTATTCATCGATGACATTTTTATTTACTCGACGACTGAGGAGGAGCACGCCTACCACTTGCGTGTTGTACTAGACACACTCCGAGAGCACCAGCTTTATGGTAAGCTCTCTAAGTGTCAGTTCTGGATACACGAGGTCCACTTCTTGGGATACGTCATCTCTAAGGCGAGAGTTGCAGTGGATCCTGCGAATATCGAGACAGTGCTAGCTTGGGAGCCACCCAGGAGCGTGACGGAGGTGCAGAGTTATTGGGACTAGCTGGATACTATCGGAGATTTGTGCCAGACTTCTCCAGAGTTTCTGCACCACTCTCAGCTTTGACGAAGAAGGGGAAACCCTTTGTGTGGTCAGATAGTTGTCAGAAGAGCTTCCATGAGTTGAGACAGATATTGACCAGCACACCTATCTTGAGGTTTCCTGAGGAGGGAGTAGGGTACGTAGTCTACTGCGATGCATCAGGGACAGGACTTGGATGTGTCCTGATGCAGGAGCGGGCCGTGATCTCCTATGGATCATGTCATTTGAGGCCGCATGAGCAGAACTACGCTACCCATGACCTGGAGTTAGCAGCAGTGGTCTTCGCTCTGAAGACATGGCGAAACTACCTGATGGGCGAGCGCTTTACAGTCTTTTCTGACCATCAGAGTCTCAGATACATCTTCTCTCAGAAGGACCTAAATCTGAGACACCAGCGATGGCTCGAGTTCCTCCAGGACTATGACTTTGAGATAGTCTATACTCCTGGGAAGGGAAACGTAGTAGCCGATGTTCTCAGCAGGAGGACGGGCATTCAGCTACTTGAGGAGGCGACAGAGCAGCTAGCCTCTTTGAAGATATCCTTCGTGGATAGAGATGGAGCAGCCTTCCTCAAGTATCTCAGAGTCACTCCTCCACTACTGCAGCAAGTCAGAGAGGAACAGCGTGGGGACGCTGACTGTGAGACGCGGCGTGCACAGATATCCTCAGGACATGCACCTGATGGTTTCTCCTTTGAAGCAGAACACGACATCCTTTTCAGAGGACATACCTTGGTACTAGTCGCTTTACGAGAGGAGGTGCTGAGAGTGTTTCACACTTCTACCTTGGTGGTACATCCCGGAGTGGCTAAGATGTACTAGGACCTCAGACGACAGCACTGGTGGCCGGGCATGAAGAAGGCTGTGGCGAAGTTCGTTTCTCGATGCCTCACCTACCAGCAGGTGAAGGCAGAGGACCAGGTACCAGCGGGCTTGGTACAGTCCTTAGAGGTCCCGGAGTGGAAGTGGGATGGGATATCTATGGACTTTGTGACTAGACTTCCACGCACTTCCAGAGGTCATGAATCCATTTGGGTGATTGTCGACCGACTCACCAAGTCGGCTCACTTCTTACCCATCAGTGAGCTGGGCTCAGTGGAGAACTTGGGACGTCTCTATGTTCAGGAGATTGTACGGCTTCACGGTGTGCCATCATCTATCATCTCCGATCGGGATTCTCACTTTACTTCCCGGCTTTGGAAGGGGTTGCAGGAGGCATTCGGGACGCAGCTACGTCTGAGCACCGCCTTTCACCCTCAGACGGATGGTAAGACAGAGTGGCCCATTCAGACTCTCGAGGACATGCTCCGCGCATGTGTCCTAGATATTGGTCGTAGCTGGGAGGACCACCTACCCTTGGTGGAGTTCGCGTACAACAACAGTTACCACTCCACCATCGGGATGGCACCATACGCGGCGTTGTACGGCCGACCATGTAGATCTCCTTTGTGCTGGACAGACCCTGGAGAGTCAGCACTTGTGGGACCGGAGATGGTCCAGGCCACGACAGTGAAGGTCCAGGTCATCTAGGAGAGGATGAGGACAGCTCAGAGACGGCAGAAGTCTTATGCTGACAGGAGGCGGAGGCCACTAGAGTTTGAGGATGGCGACCACGTCTTCTTGCGTGTCTCACCTCGACGTGGATTACGGAGATTTGGCCGAGGCGGCAAGTTGTCTCCATGCTTCATCGGACCATTCCAGGTCCTCATCATGATTGGTGAGGTGGCTTATCGCATCGCTCTACCACCACAGTTGCACCGGGTGCTCGATGTCTTCCACGTATCTAAACTGAGGAGATACGTGCATGACCCGACGCACATCATTGACCATGAGGAGCTAGACGTTGATGATGGGACGACTTTTACGGAGGTCCCAGTGGAGATAGAGGATCAATAGGAGCGGGTCCTATGTGGATGGTCGATTTCTCTAGTGCGCATCAGATGGCATCACAGGAATCTCCAGAAGAGCACTTGGGAGTGGGAGGCTAAGATGTGTGCTCAGTACCCACATTTGTTTCCCTAGTTTTCGATGTATTTTTACGGGGACGTAAAGCCTTGAGGTCGGAGTAATGTAAAGACCCGCAAAATTCAATGGAAATTTTTTCATAATTTTCTTTGGGATTTTATAAGAACGCAGTTTCTGACGGTACTTGATTCCGAGGCCCGGTGTGCCTAGATTTTCTATCTGATGTTTAGGTCGGGTACGTTCAGTGAACGAATGAGCGGGAATTCCTATCTTTTGAACCGGTGCTCGAAATCGAATTCCGAGGGCACCGATGGAACCACAGTGCCGGTAATTGCTTAAGAACCCCTTTTCTAGAGTTGCGTTTTCTCGATATGAGTTGTTTAAATTTGTTGATTAAGTGTGAGTGAAATACAATTTCGTTAAGAATTTTATTTCTGTTTTCCATGTGTTAGAACCTAGGTGTAGGAGTTAGGTTGGGACCCACTAATTGTTAGTTTCTTTTGAGTGGATTAAAGGTGAGGTGGGGCCCACACGATCCCCCACCTTTTCAATTCCCTTAACTCCCTAAATCTTCTTAACCCCCCCACTTATGTTGTGTAACACTTTTATCTTTTAAACTTCCCTTTATTTGGGTGACTTCCTCTCCTCTCATTATGTATGCCAACACACCAATTAAATTAATTAAATTATGTTTTTATTTTTTAATTTTGGCATGAGTTAATAAAATAAGGATGAGCCTTATTTTATTTTGGTTGGTTGTTGTGTGTGGACAATTGAGGAGAGAGCTCTTGGGTGTTTTCATCTTCATCACGAAGAACACCAAGACTTCGACGAAGAACGATGTCACCGTAAGAAGAGATCGATGTGCCGTCTCTTCTCCTCTCCGTAGCCGGTGTGTAACCCCTTTTTCCAAAGATCGACGACGCACCCTCTTTCGATCTTCTTCCCGTGTCAAAGAAAAGGAGACACCACTTCCTACTTGGACGTTCTCTGTCAACATACCGAGCTTCACCTCGCGACGTTGTTTTCCGCGGTGAACCCCTATTCTAGCTACGCTCAAGGTAGGGGTTATTTAATTATTTTGTAAGTGTTTAACACATTATCGTTCTTCGTGAAAATACAACCAAATGGTATCGATTAACGAGAGGGGGCCAGACCGCACAAACACGGCCGACCCTCCTCACTTATCTGTGTGTTTGTTTCTTTGTGGTTTGAAACGAGAATGGTGCAGTGTCGTTGCACCGCGTGTGATTGTGCGACAAGGAATGCGCGGCGCCGTCGCGCCGCGCCGTTGAAATGAACAAGGACACGACGCCGTCGCGCCGCGTCAGAGAAACCTGAAGACACTACAGCCGGATCGGGGCCGCAGTGGAAGAGAACGATGTCGTTGCGCCGCACCGGACGACCAAGGCTGCGGCCGGTTCCGGGCCGCGGCGAAGAAGGGTGACCGGCGGCCGGAGACGGGTCGCCGGCATCGGATCAGGGAGGGGACCGGTCGTCGCCAGTCCTGTGGAGCAGGAACCGGCCGGCCAGGGTGGGCCGGCCGGACAGGGGAAGAGCCGGGGGTCAAAACCCCCAACTGGCCAGCTGAGCGGCCCCTTAATTGGTGTCGCGGTTTCCGAACGGCGGGGGGCAGCGCGCCCCCCGCATAACCGAACAACTCGGCCGTTCAGCCGAGCCAGCTGGCACCGCGCACCAGGCCGCACCCATGTCGGGCCGGTCCGTGCCTGCCGGGCCGGGCCGCGCCCAGCCGGGCCGACCCGGTTCGGGCCGACCCCAGGGGTCTCGGGCCGGGTCGGTCCGGGCCCAAAACCCCTGTTTTCAGACCCTTTTGGTTCTTTTGCCCGTATCTCGGGCTGCAGACCTCTGATCGACGCTCCATCAGCGGCGATGTGATCCTTGGACCGAGACGGTCGTTTCGGTATATCGCACTCAAGGTTTCAGAATACTTTGGGTTCAGCCAGGTTGGTTCGTACACGAAACCAACCGGGCCATCGGAGCGGAAGCGCTTATAACTTGAGCTTCGACGTCCGATTGATGTACCGTCACCTTTGTTGGATTCCTCTAAGTGAGACAGATCTTTTGGAATACTCCGCCCGAGTTTTGGACGTAGGTGGAGTACGGTCGGGTTGGTTGTAGAGACCCGAAGCCTAACGTACATGGACATTACATTACATTTGCGGAATACTTAGTACATAACAAAAACACACACACAAGGATCGTAATAGTTTAGTGTCTTTGGAAACTCGGAACATAATCTTCTAATCCTGGTGAAAGATCTTCAATATCTATCGTAAAGATCTTCCATTTTTTTATACCTAAAACCTTTCTTTATATCCTGGGGAAAAGAAAACATAAAAGGGTGAGCTCAAATGCTCAGTAAGGGTATACAAAAGAAATAAAAATCATATCATATTTTTTTGAAAATCATAACCTGCAAAAGAGATCATAATATCTTAACATGGAACAAATCATAGAAGTGAAAATGAGATCACCATAATCATAACATGAAACTTGAAACTTTGTGGCATGCACACATAATTATGGAAAATCATTTCTTGTTAGTCATGACTCATTGCCAAGACTATCTTAGTGGACAAAGTCCCTTTCTGAATCGAGTAATCCTCGTTTCAGTCCTGTTTCACTGAACCGGTATAACCTACCATTCCAGCCATGTCTATCTCATGAGATATAAAATCTTTACCCAATGCATTGGAGGGAGATATAGGTCCCACCCATCTCTTAATGAATCCTTTCTTATGTGTGCCACAAAATCATAAATCATACATCATTGCATAACCCATGTAATAAAAAATGGGATTCTTAAACAACATGACATCATAAAACCATTCATATAAGATAAAGGAATTCATAAACATAATTCCATCACAACATAGTCAACTCAATGTAAAAATATGGATAGAAACAGAAGCCTTTATTTTCTTATATGGAAAATAATTTTGATAAAACACTTGAATTGAATTCTTGAGGAAAATATCCTTTCTTCTTCAAAATCAATTTCTTTTCACAAAACATCATGCAATTTTAAAAGAAAGAGATTTTATTGAAAATAGTCATGAAATCTTTTAGAGGAAGCTTCATGAAAATAAGGCTTTATAAAACAGTATAAATCCGTTCGTGCCGTATAAGTTAAAAAAAACATTCTTCGTACTTTTGTCGGAAAAGTCAAAAAGTACCTCGTACGAAAAACGGCAAAAGATTCCTTTCATATTATTTACTAAAAACTCACCTAAGGGTAAAATTGGATTTAAACTATTGCAAGTGGATGTAAACAATATTACATATTGAGGGAACATGGATGTGGATGATAAAATACACCCCAGAAAATACTTACGAATAAACAATCTCGGATAAAAATGAGATTGTGATATTTCCCTTACCTTAGGTACGATTTGCTTTGTAAGTGTCCGAACCTCCTGTATAATGATTTAAATAATGTCATTGACTTATTACAGAATCATATTCATTGTTATGATATCATATATGGTTCACTTATGACATTATATTACCCGTTCTTTTGTAAATTCCATGTTAAATAAGCGTTTTGGGTAAAATCGTTTCATTTATCGTAGGTGTTTTGACTTGTTGTTCTTGACATCATTATTACTTATATCATGATTTACTTACTTCCAGAATATAAAATATGATTTATATATCATATATATTCAATATATATATATATATAATAGGTAGATAAATAAAATGAAAAACACCGTTCATGGAGACGGTAGTCCGTACGTACGCATGAACGCTGTTTTCCTTTCCTTATTGTCTTGAAATGGAAGTAAGTAGATGACATACATATGTATATATATACATAAATCCAGTAGCTTTATAATGTCATATATTTCATTATTATTTCTTATATATACATTATAATCATTCTTAAATGGTTAACATGGAGAATGAATCTCATCGCGTCGTGGAGACGGTATTCCGTACGTACGCACGAGCGATGATATCATTTCTATAAATATTGAATTGAATTGGAGTGGATTATACAATATATCAGAATAAATATTATGTTGTAATAACTATGTATAGTTATTCTTTACACCATTATACCCATCCATGTAAGGTGGTGGTGGAAAATAGATTACACCACGGCGTGGAGACGGTATTCCGTACGTACGCACGCGCGGTGATTTCTTTTTCCGTAGGATGGATAGATGGTGAAATAGGGTTGTTTCATACTTATAATAACATATCAGTATATGAGTGATACTGATGTTATTACTTCATAATGAAACAACCTAAGAAGAAGAAGTGGAAGAAGAAATAAATATGAAAGAATTGGTAACGGTAATTACCTCTTCTTTGAAGTGCCTCTTTGAGACCTCCTCTTAGGGCACTAGAATTGGTCTTTAAGGAAGACCAGAACCTCTAGGATGTTGCTAGGGAAGTGGAGAAGAGATTTTGGCAGGGGTTGGCCGAGCTTGAGCGCTCAAATTGGTGTGAGGAGGAGGGGGAGGATGTGTCCTTTTATAGGGGAGGAGAGGGGCACCTTAGGAATACCTCAAAATATTATTTTATATTAAAGTCAAAATCGGTTTATAATGGTTCCAAAGGGTCTTATTTCGAAGCTAAAGTGGGTATGGGTCGAAATCCTATCAACAAATAGAATTTAGACAAGTTTAGGATATTATTTTAACCTTATCAATTAGATTTAACTCTAAGTTAAATAATTTAACTTTTACCGTGTCTTTTTGTTTTCTTTCACTATATGGTTAATAAACTTACTATAACATGCCAAACGAACCCCAAATTGTATATTATTAATACATATATCCTTATCTAAGTCATTTGGCCGAACCTTAGATTTTTAGGAATAAAATAACAATTAATAATATAATATTTGATTTAAAAACTATTTTGTGTCAATTTTGACACTATTTGATATATGATTTTTGTGAAAGTCATAACAGAATTAAATGTTCGAACCAAGTTGATTAAATCCACACTAATATATCATAGTAACCTAGAAAATTAGTGGAATTCATAAAAAGTCTTAAATTACATTTATTTTGGTATTTATATTATCAATTATGTCAATATTTCATTAATAAGATAATTACTGCATCATTTTTGTGTCATAAATAAATTATATTATTTGATGTCTAAAAATTACAAATAAAATACCATCATGTAGGAAATCTTTTTAGCTTTCTAATGAATATTTATAGTCGAATTTATCTTATGTATAACCCCATATTAAAAATGATTTACTTATTAAACTTTGATTTTAACTATTTTAACCCTTCTTTAAATAAATTAATAATAAATGTCCTAATCTAATCCAAGTGGGCCTAAATGGTCATATTTTATTCCTAAGTTTGTTTTTGGTCGAATTACACTTTTCCAATAGAATTAGGACATGTTTTAGGGTAATAGTAATATCATATTTACCCTTAGTTACCCTATTTACTATTAACCGCGGTAAAAAACGTAAAAAGTTACTATTCACCAAAAAATTATTTTCATCTCATTGAACCACATTTTAGTCCTTGATATTAACCGTGTCTCTCGGATTTTCGAAATTCCATTCACAGAAGCGGTAAAATTAAGTTTTATACAAAATTCAGTTTTTAACCTACCACTTAGTAGTTTCACTATTCATCAAAAATTGATGTTTTTCAGAACAATGCCAAAATTTTATCCTAAGCTATATTTCATATTCCGAATTCAAAAATGAAGTCTATTTTACCAAATTCATAACATAGAAATTGCATTAATTAAATTTATAATTAAATCCCGCTGTTAAAACAAATAGCGTGTTTTTAAGAAACAATATCTATCAAAAGATTGACATTTGATTACGTCTGGTTTAAATGTGACATTACATCCAATGACCAACATTGTATTAAATTGTAAAAATATATTCTAAATATACTTTAAAACCACTCAAATTAATAGTTTATCACTATTAATTATTTCTATTAAAAAAGTTGTTTTTAATTATAAATTAGTAATTTTCACTATTCATCAGAATATGAAAGTTATCCGAAAAGTACCAAAATTTCACCTTAGGCTAAATTCGATACTCCGAATCCAAAAATAAAGTTCATTTTGAAAAATAAGATTTACTGGATTTCAAAAGGTGGTTATTACTATTCATAACGGCTAGTTTTAATAATATTTTTATAGCATATCGTTGTTTAGTGAAACTCGGTATTGCGTACTACACACGCTATCGAGGAAGGTCGCGATTGCGTGTAATGCAAGGCAAGTCAAGGATGCGTGTTGTGCAAGCTCCTTTTGGTGTAGCGTATAACACAAGACATTAGTAAAATAAAAAAGAATATTTTTCATAAAATCTCGGGCTGTTACATTCTACCCCCCTTAAAATGAATTTCGCCCTCGAAATTCGTCGGGGTTATAAATGGTTTACTATTCGGAAGTTTCTTTAATAGAAACCCACATCGTAAAAGGGAATACCAAAACTTGGCTTTAAAAACTAAAGTATGAAATGTAACGATTACCCAAATAAACTAATCACTGGGTTTCCACATAGGTGAAAATATGGATATGGAAGACAAATCTAACCATCATGTTCTGATGGAGAGTGGTAGAGAACATGGCTATGGAAAAGCCAGTAATCACAAATCCATAGATTTGTGATGATATAAGGTACCATCTGATTCATCAGGTATAAGATCACTAGGACAACATTTTTGGTTTTCAAGATCATTTCCCCTAAAGTTGAAAATTTGAATTAGAATAAATACTTACTTTATTTTGGTACAATCTCACTGTTGTTCGTGCCTTGAACAATTTACACTTCATCTCTTAAATAAATGAAGTTGAATTTGTTCTTCGTGAAGTGTTAGCAGATCATGTGATAGAATGACGGGTCATTCCATCTGTCTCAAACAAAAGGTTAGCAAAAATTATATGCATAAATCGATCTATAGTGAGATTAATCATATATGGTTCCTAAAATGGACTTATACTTCATATATCATACTGCTTAATATAATAAAACTAGTTTCTACTAAACAGGGACTTCCTGTAGGTCAGTGGTAGGCGATAAAGGCCAGTCGCACTTCGGTTGTGGGTTCGATTCCTACAGCCTTGTCCGAAGCGATGGGCTGTCGCCCGTCCTGCAGGTTGTCCCTTTTTCTAAAACTACGTTACTATAACATCCCATCAATAATATCGAAAATCTTCTATCCTTAAACAATACTAACTTATGTCCAACATAATCCAATCTAATCTTTAGGCTTATACATAATACTGCAGTCCACTCTCATAATATAGTGACATCGATTACCAGAGATTTAATACTGTCGTTGATCCCCACATATCATAAGATATGTCTTGTTGGTCACATTCCAAACATTCAAAGTCCTTAATCGTGTATTCTCTTGAATACCTTAGTGAAAAAATGAGTGCAGTTAAAAGTTAACACTTTCCACATACCAAAATCCTCAAAATTCTATATACTCAAACCATGATATCACTTAGTCCTTATATCAATCATGAGCTCATGAATACTATCAAACATTTAATTTTCTCCTTATCCCTTCATTATGCGCATATCATCTACATTCCAAAAATATCTGAATAACCTTTCATGGATAGTGGTACCATTAATCATACACTTTCATAACTCAAGGAAAGACAACAGTGTAACAATCCTGAGATGTCTCTTTATTCCATAGTACCATGAGATTTCTTATACAACATTACACATGATAAACATTTAATCATTCCACAACATTCTTAAACCATTGACCGAGCTTCAACAATTCTTTCATCTCACATATCATTTGTAGTCTCTTCATCATCATCCACATAAATACTACCCATATGACCATACTGATTCTCTTCATGAGTCTTTCCCTTAGGGAATTTGTTTGCATAATGCCCATACATTCCACATTTAAAACACTTAACCATTTTTGATGTCATAGCAATACCATTATCCTCATCCATGGTGTTAACCGACCCTTTTCCTTTGCACTTACTTGCTTTGTGTCCTTCTTTTCCACACCCAAAGCATCTTCCAGTTCCCTTGAAATATTCTCCTTGATGCCTCTTCCCACATGATTTACATAGGGGAAATTGAACTTTCTTTCCTCTATGATCATCATGGAACTCCATCTTTCTCTTATTAGTCGAGTCAGGAAACTTACCAAATTTTACTTTATTGATCATGTTGTGAGATTGCTGATTCGGCATAATAATGATGTTTGGACATCCAAATCCCATTTCATTTGGTTTCTCAAGAAGAATATCATTCCATTGTCCATCATATCCTCCATTATTGTGAATTATCTTGTTTCCAGCCATTTTCTAAAACCCAAACATAATAGTGTTAGATGCAAAAATCGTAATAAAGGGGGAGTAACTTAAATATCTATCATCTTTGGTTTAATCTAATATCGTTACCATAGTTCTAGAACTATATCCTATACGTATACTTATCCTTAGAGGCATCCCTAGACATACCTTAGAAATATCTCTAGGGATCTCACTAACGTTTTCGCATCCTAGTTTCCAAAGGTTGACTAAACCTTTCCTCTGATACCAACTGTAGAGACCCGAAGCCTAACGTACATGGACATTACATTACATTTGCGGAATACTTAGTACATAACAAAAACACACACACAAGGATCGTAATAGTTTAGTGTCTTTGGAAACTCGGAACATAATCTTCTAATCCTGGTGAAAGATCTTCAATATCTCCCGTAAAGATCTTCCATTTTTTTATACCTAAAACCTTTCTTTATATCCTGGGGAAAAGAAAACATAAAAGGGTGAGCTCAAATGCTCAGTAAGGGTATACAAAAGAAATAAAAATCATATCATATTTTTTTGAAAATCATAACCTGCAAAAGAGATCATAATATCTTAACATGGAACAAATCATAGAAGTGAAAATGAGATCACCATAATCATAACATGAAACTTGAAACTTTGTGGCATGCACACATAATTATGGAAAATCATTTCTTGTTAGTCATGACTCATTTCCAAGACTATCTTAGTGGACAAAGTCCCTTTCTGAATCGAGTAATCCTCGTTTCAGTCCTGTTTCACTGAACTGGTATAACCTACCATTCCAGCCATGTCTACCTCATGAGATATAAAATCTTTACCCAATGCATTGGAGGGAGATATAGGTCCCACCCATCTCTTAATGAATCCTTTCTTATGTGTGCCACAAAATCATAAATCATACATCATTGCATAACCCATGTAATAAAAAATGGGATTCTTAAACAACATGACATCATAAAACCATTCATATAAGATAAAGGAATTCATAAACATAATTCCATCACAACATAGTCAAATAAATGTAAAAATATGGATAGAAACAGAACCCTTTATTTTCTTATATGGAAAATAATTTTGATAAAACACTTGAATTGAATTCTTGAGGAAAATATCCTTTCTTCTTCAAAATCAATTTCTTTTCACAAAACATCATGCAATTTTAAAAGAAAGAGATTTTATTGAAAATAGTAATGAAATATTTTAGAGGAAGCTTCATGAAAATAAGGCTTTATAAAACAGTATAAATCTGTTCGTGCCGTATAAGTTAAAAAAACATTCTTCGTACTTTTGTCGGAAAAGTCAAAAAGTACCTCGTACGAAAAACGGCAAAAGATTCCTTTCATCTTCTTTACTAAAAACTCACCTAAGGGTAAAATTGGATTTAAACTATTGCAAGTGGATGGAAACAATATTACATATTGAGGGAACATGGATGTGGATGATAAAATACACCCCAGAAAATACTTACGAATAAACAATCTCGGATAAAAATGAGATTGTGATATTTCCCTTACCTTAGGTCCGATTTGCTTTGTAAGTGTCCGAACCTCCTGTATAATGATTTAAATAATGTCATTGACTTAGTACAGAATCATATTCATTGTTATGATATCATATATGGTTCACTTATGACATTATATTACCCGTTCTTTTGTAAATTCCATGTTAAAGAAGCGTTTTGGGTAAAATCGTTTCATTTATCGTAGGTGTTTTGACTTGTTGTTCTTGACATCATTATTACTTATATCATGATTTACTTACTTCCAGAATATAAAATATGATTTATATATCATATATATTCAATATATATATATATATAATCGGTAGATAAATAAAATGAAAAACACCGTTCATGGAGACGGTAGTCCGTACGTACGCATGAACGCTGTTTTCCTTTCCTTATTGTCTTGAAATGGAAGTAAGTAGATGACATACATATGTATATATATACATAAATCCAGTAGATTTATAATTTCATATATTTCATTATTATTTCTTATATATACATTATAATCATTCTTAAATGGTTAACATGGAGAATGAATCTCATCGCGTCGTGGAGACGGTATTCCGTACGTACGCACGAGCGATGATATCATTTCTATAAATATTGAATTTAATTGGAGTGGATTATAAAATATATCAGAATCAATATGATGTTGTAATAACTATGTATAGTTATTATTTACACCATTATACCCATCCATGTAAGGTGGTGGTGGAAAATAGATTACACCACGGCGTGGAGACGGTATTCCGTACGTACGCACGCGCGGTGATTTCTTTTTCCGTAGGATGGATAGATGGTGAAATAGGGTTGTTTCATACTTATAATAAAATATCAGTATATGAGTGATACTGATGTTATTACTTCATAATGAAACAACCTAAGAAGAAGAAGTGGAAGAAGAAATAAATATGAAAGAATTGGTAACGGTAATTACCTCTTCTTTGAAGTGCCTCTTTGAGACCTCCTCTTAGGGCACTAGAATTGGTCTTTAAGGAAGACCAGAACCTCTAGGATGTTGCTAGGGAAGTGGAGAAGAGATTTTGGCAGGGGTTGGCCGAGCTTGAGTGCTCAAATTGGTGTGAGGAGGAGGGGGAGGATGTGTCCTTTTATAGGGGAGGAGAGGGGCACCTTAGGAATACCTCAAAATATTATTTTATATTAAAGTCAAAATCGGTTTATAATGGTTCCAAAGGGTCTTATTTCGAATCTAAAGTGGGGATGGGTCGCAATCCTATCAACCAATAGAATTTAGACAAGTTTAGGATATTATTTTAACCTTATCAATTAGATTTAACTCTAAGTTAAATAATTTAACTTTTACCGTGTCTTTTTGTTTTCTTTCACTATATGGTTAATAAACTTACTATAACATGCCAAACGAACCCCAAATTGTATATTATTAATACATATATCCTTATCTAAGTCATTTGGCCGAACCTTAGATTTTTAGGAATAAAATAACAATTAATAATATAATATTTGATTTAAAAACTATTTTGTGTCAATTTTGACACTATTTGATATATGATTTTTGTGAAAGTCATAACAGAATTAAATGTTCGAACCAAGTTTATTAAATCAACACTAATATATCATAGTAACCTAGAAAATTAGTGGAATTCATAAAAAGTCTTAAATTACATTTATTTTGGTATTTATATTATCAATTATGTCAATATTTCATTAATAAGATAATTACTGCATCATTATTGTGTCATAAATAAATTATATTATTTGATGTCTAAAAATTACAAATAAAATACCCTCATGTAGGCAATCTTTTTATCTTTCTAATGAATATTTATAGTCGAATTTATCTTATGTATAACCCCATATTAAAAATGATTTACTTATTAAACTTTGATTTTAACTATTTTAACCCTTCTTTAAATAAATTAATAATAAATGTCCTAATCTAATCCAAGTGGGCCTAAATGGTCATATTTTATTCCTAAGTTTGTTTTTGGTCTAATTACACTTGTCCAATAGAATTAGGACATGTGTTAGGGTAATAGTAATATCATATTTACCCTTAGTTACCCTATTTACTATTAACCGCGGTAAAAAACGTAAAAAGGTACTATTCACCAAAAAATTATTTTCATCTCATTGAACCACATTTTAGTCCTTGATATTAACCGTGTCTCTCGGATTTTCGAAATTCCATTCACAGAAGCGGTAAAATTAAGTTTTATACAAAATTCAGTTTTTAACCTACCACTTAGTAGTTTCACTATTCATCAAAAATTGATGTTTTTTAGAACAATGCCAAAATTTTATCCTAAGCTATATTTCATATTCCGAATTCAAAAATGAAGTCTATTTTACCAAATTCATAACATAGAAATTGCATTAATTAAATTAATAATTAAATCCCGCTGTTAAAACAAATAGCGTGTTTTTAAGAAACAATATCTATCAAAAGATTGATATTTGATTACGTCTGGTTTAAATGTGACATTACATCCAATGACCAACATTGTATTAAATTGTAAAAATATATTCTAAATATACTTTAAAACCACTCAAATTAATAGTTTATCACTAATAATTATTTCGATTAAAAAAGTTGTTTTTAATTATAAATTAGTAATTTTCACTATTCATCAGAATATGAAAGTTATCCGAAAAGTACCAAAATTTCACCTTAGGCTAAATTCGATACTCCGAATCCAAAAATAAAGTTCATTTTGAAAAATCAGATTTACTGGATTTCAAAAGGTGGTTATTACTATTCATAACGGCTAGTTTTAATAATATTTTTATAGCATATCGTTGTTTAGTGAAACTCGGTATTGCGTACTACACACGCTATCGAGGAAGGTCGCGATTGCGTGTAATGCAAGGCAAGTCATGGATGCATGTTGTGCAAGCTCCTTTTGGTGTAGCGTATAACACAAGACATTAGTAAAATAAAAAAAAATATTTTTCATAAAATCTCGGCCTGTTACATTGGTTTTGCCTTAAAAATCAACCGGGCCCCTGGAACGAAAAAGCCAACAAATCTCAGACCGGGCGTCCGATTGACGCACCGTCTGTGACGTTGAGTTCATGTTGACGATACGGAACTTTTGGATACATCAACTCTGGATTATATGTCAGTTGATGTATCAGACTCTCGGCTCGTGGAGCGGACCCTCCCGAATAAGCTTTTTGTGTGCGGGTACCCTAGTGCTGGCTGTGTTTGCTACTATGACGACGACGACTGTACAGAGATCATCAGTGGATACGACTGCGATGACTACAGCACTCATTGATCCTATGTGGATCAGTGCTACCGATCCTATGTGGGTCCGATCCTGTGTGGGTCAGCGCTCAGCGGTTCTGTGTGAGCCGGCGCCTACAGATCTTGTGTGGGTCTGATCCTGTATGGGTCATTGCGGGGGTTAGATACCTATCGATCCTGTGTGGGTCAGACCCTTCCTGGGTCATTGCGGGGGTTAGTACCTATCGATCCTTTATGGGTCCGATGACTTAGAATAATCAGTGGATATATCTGATCATATCTGTCGTCATACGAAGAAGTATACCTATGTGAGCTGAATCCTGTTTTACTTTCCCATGTGGATTGTGTTGTGCTATCCTGTGTGGATTTACGTTTTTCTTTCCTGTGTGGACTGGGTTGTACTTGGGTTCTGATGTTGGAGTCGAACGAGAATTGATGACTTAGGTATATGTATGGGCATGTACCTAAGTAGCGTCAGATGTTACTTCGTGATTGTATCTTTCCTTTGTGTATTATCCTTTGTGGATTCTGGGAGACATTCGGGGGTCTCAAGGTCCCTACTGAGTAGCTTATACTCACCCCTACACGGGCTATGCTCGCACTAAGTTGTGTTGGTTGTAGACGACGGACAGCGCTGATCGTGGTTGAGGCGTGCGGAGCAGGACGGTACCTGGTGGTGGACCACTGGGCGGGACGTACTCGGAGCGGTTGGTTGGACCCGAGGAGCAGTGGAGGCTAATTGTACCCACCCTTCAGGTGGGACTTCCAGTGGACGGCTCGACGCTACAGCTCTACTTTTCAGTTGTTGTTTTCCCTTTCCAGTTATACTTTACTTTCAGTTTGGGTTTGTATACTGGCCCACTTACTTTTCCGCACTTACTTGTGTACCAGCTTTTACTTAGTGTTTACTTCAACTGCTTGCTTGCTCTGTGGTGTTTGTTTACTTTCCAAAGGCAATGCCTTCCCATTTTATCGGGAATTTACGCCTTGGTTCTAGTCGTCAGCCCCTGGCCTATGGAAGGCGGGCTTGGGGTAGTCACGGCACGGGCCCCGAGGACGGGTCATGACATATTGGTTAATGTCTTAAGACGTGATAAATATATAGTTCATCTTTTGTGGATTATATGAATCTCTATAAGTTGACTCTAGCACGTCAGGAGTGAGAAATTCATCTTGAATACTCATTATTTGGAGAAAAGATGAGTCTATGGTAGAAATTTATTACGGGCTGAAACCCTACATGAAAAGTAAGTATATGTTGTTAGGTTCTTGGTCAATCTCATAAATAAATTCTATAACTTTATTAAATGAAACATAAACCAAAAAAGATTTCTGTTTACTTTTCCCCCTAGGGAATGAAATACTGTTTCACCTATCACCAGTTTGTGATTTTCTATTGGTTAACTTTTTCTTTATCATGGTTTCCATCACACCCCTTCAGAACCTGATGGAGAGTTTTCACATTCATATCCATATTTTCACAAAATCCTGGTATGTGTTATATCGATTGACCGTTATACTTATCTTTATTTCTTTTAATGTGATAGTTTTATTGACTCTTGTTTCGATATGGTACTTTAAATGATGTTTTTGAGCCCAATTTTATTATTGGGAGGAAGTAATTTCCAAAAGGGGGGAAGGATGTAACGAACCAGATATTATAGAATAATAATTTCTGATTTCTATCAATACTTTTAAATTAGATATTAATTTTTAAATTAAGGGTGATTTTTTTTCTGATAGCATACTCAACACGCAACAATGAGATTCTCCAAAATCTTATATTTCACACAACATTGAGTTATACTAGAAAAAAATACAATAATATAATTATAATTATAAATAATAGATAACAACATTCCATTGGAATGGTGAGAATGAATTGTATCAACTGAATTTTTAAATATGGTTTATACATATTTAAAATGATGATTTATTGATTACCAAATTTATTAAAAATGGAAATAAAAACCAATTCAATATAATGGATGTGTTTTTTATGAAAAAATATTTAAAAGAGAATAATTGTGTTTTCATATCACACTTTGTGGATTTTATTTAATGAAAAATATATTATATATATTCAATATAATGTTTTAAATTCATCTTATATGTTTTCTAGATATGACATAAGAATAAATTCATTTTTAGATAAAAGAATTATTTTTCTAAAAATGTAGTTTTACAGCGTTTTGATGGAGAAGCCTTTTAAAATATAATTTTGACACATTAATATTTTTTATTTGTCAAAATAAACTCCTTTTTTAGAATAGGAACTTCAAAATATACTATGGATAAAATTTTGGGGTTTTCTGCTAAAGATTAATTTTTAATGAATAGTGAGAAATTCTGCATTTTAATTCAATACTGCCTTTAATCTAATTTATTTATATAGTTACATTGTAATTATATTTGGTTGTATTATTTAATTGGATTATATTTTTATCCTTTAATTTAATTTTGTTTATTTGATGTAATTTCACTTTGAAATTGGACAGAAACACATGTCAATCTTTTGGTAGTTTTTACTTCTTAAAACACTATTTTGGTTTTGACAAGATGAATTAATTTAAAATTAATTTTTCGAAATTCTAGGTTTTGAATTTTTTAAAATTACTTCCATATTCTGAACCAAGAGGTCAAAATTGTGTAAATATATATCTTTTATTTTTAGACATTATGAATAGTTACATTAGTAAATATTTTATTTACAATGGTTAAAGGGTATATCTGGAAAATAATGGATCAAAATGATATTATAATATTATTAAATTAAACTAAAACACATAATAACCCTAATTTATGAGATATCTCTGAACATGGGTATCCTTGGGTTAATTTTAGGATCCCATGGAGACACTTTTTAGTGAAAATGAAATTTAATAACTTTTTATTTAAAACTAAGGAAAATATAACTAAACATGTATCTTTTAGTAATGAAAATTTTATATGGAGTTATATAAGTTATCATTTCAACTATAAATAGTCATTAGTAAGCCAAAAATATTTCATACATCATGAAATATTATTTTTTGTTTTTTGACATATATATATATATATATGACAAAATAATGATGCTGTGATTACCATATTAATAAATGATTTAAATAAATGGGATAATAAATATTAAAATAAATTTATTTTGAAAAATTTTATTCCATCCAAGAAATTTAGGGATTATTATGATTTTTTATGTTTTAATGTGTGCTGTTTTTTCTAAATAATCAAATTTTTATGGATTTTAAAAATTCATGATATGAATTGTATTAAAATTGAAATAAATGAGTTTTTAAAACAAATACTATTTTATTAAATGATATTATAGCACTAAAAATCTATGATTCGGGAAAGTATCATATATAATTTTGTAAATGTCCTTAATGAACTACATGTGGTTTGATTGGAATTTTATGGTTAATATATTAGTCATAGAGTATGAATATAAAAGAATACATGGTAATAGTCAAATTTATTAACAAAGGGTTAAAGGTAAATGACAAGATTACAGATGAATCCAAATCATGTTTAACCGATTTTTTTAGAGTATATCGAAAATAATCATATTATAATCTAATTAAATTAGTTGAGGACCTTTTTAAAATGAAATTTAGTTTATAATAAATTAATCATTCAAAACATTACAAATGTTCCCCTCCTCCCTCTTGTAAAAGGCAACCATGTATAACCCTTACTCACACCTCTCAAGCCCCTTGGATCATCCAAAATCTTCTCAAATAAGTTCCCAGAATCCCTCTCTTCCTCTAATAATCATAACCTTGTCCATATAGCAATTGGAGAAATCCTTTTGGATCAAATCAAATAGATATACCCCTTTTAAGAGGTAGTGTCTTCTCTAATGTTCATTTCAAATATTATATTTCTTCAATCCATTTTCTATTCTGATTCTTTGATTATATAAAAAACCAGTATCCTTTATATAATTTTATGTTGTTATGAGAAATATTCTAACTACACATACACACACCTCCATCTAAAGGATTTAGAACATAATATTTCTGTTGACAATGAACTACTAACTCACGAAATGATGATTCATCAATTATTTTCTACCGCCTATGAAGGTGGAAATTATGATGGGACTGTATTTATATGATATTTATTATGTTTATACTGTCTGTATTTATCTGCAATTTTTATTTAGAACATTCCATTATGATTTTCATGATTTCTAAACACGATAATTTCATTTGATGAAGTGCGGACTACCGCCCCTCAAAGTGATATCACTCATTCATTCCATACATAAAACATCAAAAGGATGTTGTTAATGAACATATGTAACATATATGAAATATGATATTACACTGAAATTATAATATACCTATTTATCATTTTCTGAAAATTCCATTAAATTTGTAATAGAAATTAATGTAGTGGTCATGGGTACGTACAACTTTCATCTCCATAAACGGTGCATTACATTTCTTATCCCCAAATGAAATGGAATATTATAAATGCATATAAAATGGATATATATATATATATGATATATATATAATTTTCTGGAGATAACAGACATTTAACCAAATAGAAAAATTGTAATTATAACAAGATCATTTTCAACTCAAGTACCCAATATCTTCAAAACAACAGATACTAACATAAATAATTATGAAAATTTTATAACGTGGAAATAAGTTATATAAAAGTAATAATAAACCTGAAAAGGTTCTAAAACAAGTATAAATTAACTTATGTTTATTATTCAGGAAATCAAAGGAACATATGTGATGATTTGGATGCAAGGTAAGGGACATTGCCTCAACTTTACTTTAATTAAGGCTTATATCAATAATATATTCCTTATTCTATTATACAGTGTACAATAAAACACTATTACCTTTACATTCATTCAAAGGGAATATTTATTTTATGAAGTGTTTTACTAAACGACAAAATGAATTTTTTTAACAATTATAACAATAATGACCTCTCTACATCCCTAATCTTTATTTGTATTCTTTAATATTATTTAACGTTTCTAAAAGGAAAAACACCCTTAATCACTTTTTGTGTATTTTGGTATTGAAATGGTTTTGAAAGTGGATTTTCTATTTTAATATCTTTAAATTTTTGTCTAATGATATCAAATGAAATATTATTGTTAAAATGTCGATATTTGCAGTCATATATGTGTGATGATTATATAATGGTACTTGAACATTTTACAGGTGGATACACGATTTATGAAATGATGGGTGGTTCCGTGATAAACCATGGACATGTGGTTACGTTATAACCTCCAATGAATTGGGTATGGAAGTCAGTCTTCTGGATATTTTATTTAGTGATATGTGTGGAAGCCGACCATATGGTTATTCCAATTAACTATGTTTATGTCTCAAGTTTCCTTTATATGATATACATTGTTTTCTAGGGACATTATAGAAATACTTTGGTTACAAAAAGGGCATGTAATGAGTTTATATTCAGTGAAGTGTTTTTTTACTTCTTTAAGGTGAAAGATATTAATTTATGATAAAATATTCATGTTTTACATATTTATTTGAAAAACTAAAATTTTTCCTTCATTATGTATCCCTTACTGAGCTTTTTATTCTCATCTAATGTTTTGAAATGTTTTTTCATATGACTTAAATATGAATAGGGCCAAGGATGGGATCAAGGAAAAGTCATGCTTTCTAAAACATTGAACTAGACATGTTTCTTCTTTATGTGTTTTTGTTTTAAGAAAAAATGGATACTAAGGAGAAGTTTCTACTTGTAATATTCAAGTTGTTATGTATAAATTATGACTTAATTCTCTAATGCTATAAAACTAAAAAGATCCTCAATGTGAATTATTATCTTAATTCAAAATTATGTAATGTTTTAGGCTAATGCCTAACCTAATGCCTAGCCATTGTATCGACTAGAATTAAAAGAAATAACTATATTAATATTTTACATATTTGTTAAATGATTTGAAGTATATTAAATGAATTTTAGAGGTCTTAAAATTAGAATTAATCCAGTTTTATGCATAAAATACTCCAATATTTTTAAAAGATAAATTTACCACATTTTGATGGAGAGACCTTTTTAAAAATAGTATTTTTCACTTATATATTTTATATTTTACAAAATAAACTTCTTCTTTCAAAGAGGGACATCAAAATTAAATTTGGTTGAAATTATGGTATTTCTTTAATGAATTTTATATTTTTATGAATAGTGAAAAATACACCATTTTAATTCAAAACGTTGTTTTCATCTAATTTTTTTATATTGTTAGATTATATTTTTAATTGTTTTTAAAGTATAATTGGATTTTCTCTATTCTTTAATCAAATTTTATTCATTATAAGTAATTTTACTTTTAAATTGGATATAAACACATGTCAATATTTTGGTAGTTTTTACTTCTAAATACCCCGCTTTTTGGTTTTGACAACAAGAATTAATTTTATATTAATTTCAGAAAATTCTTTGTTACGTTTTTTTAAAATATAGATTTCATATTTTAAATCTGAAGGTACAAATTATGTAAATATTTACATCTTAGTTTTGTACATTATGAATTATAACATTGGTATTTTTTATTTACAATAGTTAAAGATATATCAGGTAAATTACGAAAACAAAAAATATTTTAAGGATAATAAAATTACTCTAACACCTACAAAAATCCAATTGGGTGAATAAAATTCGACCAACATCACCCAAAAGTTTAAATTTATTCATTTATTTGTCTTTTTTCATGAAATTGATGTAATTATTATTAAAACAAAAGAAAGTGAAACATGTCACTCTATTATCTCTTATATGTATAATAATTTAAATGTAGAGATAAAATTGATGAAACATAGAATATATAAATATCCATAAATATAATGTTATTTTCTACACAATTAGAATTTATTTTTAATTTTTAGAGTTTAAATAATTACCATAAATATTGACACAATAATGTTATAGTAACTATTTAATTAAGAGAAATATAAAAAATAATATTATATATATTAAAATAAATATTATATGACATATTTTATGTCATACACTAAATTTTTGGATGAATATGAAATGTTATAATTTATTTAATGTATTTTTTTCGATATAATAAAGTTGTTGTCATTTTCTGAAAAAAATTCAAGTATGAATAGTTTCAAAATTGACATAATTCATGAATTATAATAGAAAATATTTTATAAAATGTTAAAAAATTCCTATAAAATCTAAGATTCTTCCAAACAGTTATTATATGTCCAAATATTTCCTAAATTTCACATTTTAGGGTCTTTTGATACGTTATGGTAATTAAATTTACCCAAAATTTTATAAAATAAAATATCAGTGTAAGATTAAAAGGTGTAAAATAAAGGTAAAAGAAAAATATACCAATTAAAAAAATATTCAAAAAATTTCTAATATTAATTATATGATGGGTATACAACCCCTAATCATCTCATATTTGAAATAAATTAGTTTGGAGGCATTAGAAACCAATAATAAATTTATAATAAAATAATTTATCAATACATTCCTAAAGTGCCCCTCCTCCCTCTTACAAAAGGTCACCACCTGTACCCACATACGCACACATATAAAACCACTTTTCTCATCAAAATTATGCTAAAATAATATCCAGTAATCCTTCCATTCCTTCTATTGGACACAAATTGGGAATAAATCTATCATATGGATCATTTTTCTGAAAATCCAAAAGAATACATGAAATGTAGATATTTGTTTAATCACATCTTTAAAAATTCTTTTCTTCTTCTGCTTCCTCTTTTTATGTAATTTCCACAATAAAGTAAAAAATATAGTTTATTCTACATGATGATATATTATTATAATAATGCTACATCCTTATTTCATCTTTTATCCATCCTATGAATAACAATATCATTATATGTGTTTACGTATAGCTTAACATATCCAAGCTATGGTGTAATTTGTTATTCAACAATTGAAAATTTGGATGCGTATAATGATGATTATAGAAGATGAAAATAATGAATATAACATGATACTTATTATTCATAATTAATGTACTATACAATTATATACTTTTTGACCATTAAGTGAACAATATTGTTTCTCATGTGTACGTACGGCCTACCATCTCCATGATGCGATATGATGAAATCTACATGATCTTTATTAAACCATGATTATATACATTAATGCGATGAATAAATATGATATATATTATATTTAAATTGTCTTTATTATTCAGTAACTTTTATTTGAAACATACCTTTATGCCTTCAATAATGTGTAAATATGATTATTTAATTTGAGGAAGTGTGGAATACCTCCCCCTCAATGTGATATAACTCATTCATGTGATACATGGAATGTATAAATGATTGAATTAATGAAATTATGAAACATATATAACTTATATATTATACAGTAATTAAAATATTCTTTTGTATCATTTAGTTTTTATTCCATTAATATGACAACGAAATGAATGTTGCATTTCTTCGTGTGCACGGTATAACGTCTTCATGAATTTTGCATTTAATTTCTTATCTAAAAATGTTATCGACTATTTCAAATACATATAAACTGGATATATATGATATTTAAATCAGTAATAACATTTGGGAGAAGATGAAAATTTGAATACATGGGCAAGTTACATTAAAATATGTTCTTTTTCGACTCAAGTACCGAATTTCGACCAAATGATAGATATGCACATAAAATTTTATGTAATTTTTAAAACATGGTATTAAGGGATATAATATGAATAATAAAAAAGAAAATGGTTCTCAATAAAGTACAAATAACCAATTTTTATTATTTTGGAATATAAAAAATGAATAAGAGAAGTCAGACTGAATGTAAGTGTAATTCTTAACCTAATTTCCATTCTTTGGGTTAATCTTATACTTCTTTATTATGCTGTGCTATGAATATTTGACAAATTTTTTTGATATAATATCATGTATTTATACTTTCTATATTTTTATTTATAGTTATAACTCATAATTGATCTATTTTATTTACAAAATTATTTGTGTAAGGGAATTTATAAACTCAATTTTAACTCATCGGGTTTTACGCATACTTCATTGATTATGTTATACCAGGATTATGTGTGGAATCACAGTTTATATTTTTATGCTTTATTTTCCACATCCCTTTGTATGTATATACTATTTATACACATAATCACCCCTTTAGTAAATTCTTATATCATTTATACAAACATTGAAAGGGAAATCTTAACCCACACTACGGGAAAAATGAGCAATTGCGACGGGTTATTTGCGACGGGAATAAATCCCGTCGCAAATAGTCATGTTAAAAAATTATTTGCGACGGGGGTATTTTCCCGTCGCAAATAAGGAGGCTTTTGCGACGGGATTTTTTTCCCCGTCCCAAATAGTTTTCCCGCGATGCGCGCCAAATCGCGGGAAACGTATTTGCGACGGGGACCCGTCGCAAATAGTTTTCCCGCGATGCGCGCCAAATCGCGGGAAACGTATTTGCGACGGGGAAATATTCCCGTCGCAAATAACAAATCGCGGGAAACGTATTTGCGACGGGGAAATATTCCCGTCGCAAATAACCGGCGGCGGTAAATGGTATTTGCGACGGGAATATTCCCCCGTCGCAAATACTATGTCGGCAGAGGGTTATTTGCGACGGGACCCGTCGCAAATAACTATTTACCGGTTGACCGTAATAAATGTTGGCTAAGGTATTTGCGACGGGTCCCGTCGCAAATAATACTAGTTGCGACGGGAATCCCGTCGCAAATGAGCCCGTCGCAACTAATCTAACCTATAAATACCCCCATCCGTTTTTTTCATTTCATTCTCATTCCTTATCTTCTCTCTCTCTCAGAATCATATTTCTAGAGTTGAGTTTTTCTCTAGTTTAAGTTTTTTCTCCGGAGCCGATATTAAAGTTTTGAAGAACGATCAGAACAGATCAATTTTCAAGGTATTTATCTTTATTTTAATTTTTTATTTATTTTTAATTTTTTATTAGTTTTTATTATTATTAATTAGTTGTAATTTAATTATTTTTAATTGTTTATATGGTAATTAGGAATAATTAGTAATAATTTTTAGTAATTAAGAATAAATATTAATAACTAGTAATAAATACCAATAATTAAGAATAAGAACATTATTACATTATTAGTTTATTTTATTATTAATATTAAAATAATATAATTTTTTATATATATACAGTTCTTTTTTCATCTGTGTGTTTGCTGTCTTCACATGTATTATTTGTATGTGGAGATAGAAAACGCACAGATGAAAAAAGAACTGTATATAAATTAGAAAATTATATTATTTTAATATTAATAATAAAATATATTAATAATGTTATTATTTGTAATTATTGGTAATTATTTCTAATTATTGATAATTATTCATTTAATTACTAATAATTATCAATAATTAAGAATAATTAGTAATAATTACCAATAATTAACAATAATTAGTATTAATTACCTCTAATTAGTATTAATTACCAATAATTAGTATTAATTACCAATAATTAGTATTAATTACCAATAATTCGTAATAATTAGGAATAATTAACAATAATTAGTAATAATTAGGAATAATTAACAATAATTACGAATAATTAACAATAATTAGTAATAATTAGGAATAATTAGGAATAATTAGTAATAATTAGGAATAATTAGGAATAATTAGTATTAATTAGGAATAATTAGTAATAATTACCAATAATTAGGAATAATTAGGAAGAATTAGTATTAATTACAAATAATTAGTATTAATTAGGAATAATTAGTATTAATTACAAATAATTAGTATTAATTACAAATAATTAGTATTAATTACCAATAATTAGTATTAATTACCAATAATTAGTCTTAATTACCAATAATTAGTCTTAATTACCAATAATTAGTATTAATTACCAATAATTCGTAATAATTAGGAATAATTAACAATAATTAGTAATAATTAGGAATAATTAACAATAATTAGGAATAATTAGGAATAATTAACAATAATTAGGAATAATTAGGAATAATTAGTAATAATTAGGAATAATTAGTAATAATTCGGAATAATTAGGATTAATTTGTATTAATTAGGAATAATTAGTATTAATTACCAATAATTAGTATTAATTAGGAATAATTAGTATTAATTACAAATAATTAGTATTAATTACCAATAATTAGTCTTAATTACCAATAATTAGTCTTAATTACCAATAATTAGTATTAATTACCAATAATTAGTATTAATTACCAATAATTAGTATTAATTAGGAATAATTAACAATAATTAGTAATAATTAGGAATAATTAACAATAATTAGTAATAATTAGGAATAATTAGTATTAATTAGGAATAATTAGTAATAATTACCAATAATTAGTATTAATTAGGAATAATTAGTATTAATTAGGAATAATTAGTATTAATTACCAATAATTAGTATTAATTACCAATAATTAGTATTAATTACCAATAATTAGTATTAATTACCAATAATTAGTAATAATTAGGAATAATTAACAATAATTAGTAATAATGAGGAATAATTAACAATAATTAGTAATAATTAGGAATAATTAACAATAAGTAGGAATAATTAAGAATAATTAGTATTAATTAGGAATAATTAGTAATAATTACCAATAATTAGTATTAATTAGGAATAATTAGTATTAATTACCAATAATTAGTATTAATTACCAATAATTAGTATTAATTACCAATAATTAGTATTAATTACCAATAATTAGTATTAATTACCAATAATTAGTATTAATTAGGAATAATTAACGATAATTAGTAATAATTAGGAATAATTAACAATAATTAGTAATAATTAGGAATAATTAGTATTAATTAGGAAGAATTAGTATTAATTAGGAATAATTAGTATTAATTAGGAATAATTAGTATTAATTAGGAATAATTAGTATTAATTACCAATAATTAGTATTAATTACCAATAATTAGTATTAATTAGGAATAATTAACAATAATTCGTAATAATTAGGAATAATTAACAATAATTAGTAATAATTAGGAATAATTAACAATAATTAGTAATAATTAGTATTAATTAGGAATAATTAGTAATAATTACCAATAATTAGTATTAATTAGGAATAATTAGTAATAATTACCAATAATTAGTATTAATTACCAATAATTAGTATTAATTACCAATAATTAGTATTAATTACCAATAATTAGTAATAATTAGGAATAATTAACAATAATTAGTAATAATTAGGAATAATTAACAATAATTAGTAATAATTAGGAATAATTAACAATAATTAGGAATAATTAGTACTAATTAGGAATAATTAGTATTAATTACGAATAATTAGTAATAATTACCAATAATTAGTAATAATTACCAATAATTAGTAATAATTACCAATAATTAGTAATAATTACCAATAATTAGTATTAATTACCAATAATTAGCAATAATTACCAATAATTAGCAATAATTACCAATAATTAGCAATAATTACCAATAATTAGCAATAATTACCAATAATTAGTATTAATTACCAATAATTAGTAATAATTACGAATAATTAGAAATAATTAGAAATAATTACCAATAATTAGAAATAATTAGCAATAATTAGAAATAATTAGCAATAATTAGAAATAATTAGCAATAATTAGAAATAATTAGCAATAATTAGTAATAATTAGCAATAATTAGGAATAATTAGTAATAATTAGGAATAATTAGGAATAATTAGGATTAATTAGGATTAAATAGGATTAATTAGGAATAATTAGGATTAATTAGGAATAATTAGTAATAATTGCCAATAATGACCAATAATTGCCAATAATTACCAATAATTGCAAATAATTAGGAATAATTGCAAATAATTAGGAATAATTAGGAATAATCAGGAATACTCAGGAATACTCACGAATACTCACGAATAATCACGAATACTCACGAATAATCACGAATACTCACGAATACTCACAAATAATCAGGAATACTCAGGAATACTCAGGAATACTCAAGAACACTTAGCAAAAAAAATTATATTATCAATATTTATGAAAAAAATATTAATATTATTAAAATAATAAAAATTTATAAAATATTAAAATTATCAATATTTACAACAGATTTTGCTCTATTCTTAACATGTTCAAATCTTAAAGGGTCGCTAATTGTCAGGTCATGCGCAATAAAAAGTTTCTGTCAGCCATGTCCAATGTAAACTCTATAATTGTCCTTGCATGGTCGATCACTTCAAAAGTAATGTTGCAATCAGACAAACCAAGTCATTCCCTTCTTATCTATAAGAATCATCTCACATGAACCTTTACATAGACCATTCTTCCTTGAAAATTTAAGGGAAAAATAATGATATCCCCTCAAATTTTTAAGGAAGAATGATCTATGTAGAGGTTCATGTGAGATAATTCTTATAGTTAAGAAGGGAATGACTTGGTTTGTCTGATTGCAACATTACTTGCGAAGTGATCAACCATGCAAGGACAATTATAGAGTTTACATTAGACATGGCTGACACAAACTTTTTATTGCGCATGACCTGACAATTGACGACCCTTTAAGATTTGAACATGTTAATAATAGAACAAAGTTTGTTCTGAATATTGATAATTTTAATATTTTTTAATTTTTTTTATTATTTTAATAATATTAATATTGTTTTTTCGTAAATATTGATAATATTTTTTTTATTACTAATAATTAGTAAACGAAATCTGCTTGGATAATGAAGGGAAAATTTATAACCATCTCCACAACGATGATTATCAAATTTCCTTTCATTATTCAAGCAGTTTTCCTTTTGCTAAGTATTGCTAAGTATTGCTAAATTAGTAATAAATAGTAATAATTAGCAATAAATTGTAATAATTAGTAATAAATTGTAATAATTAGTAATCCTTGCTTGAGTGTTTTTTCTAACAAATTATTCAAAACCAGTAATGCTTTTATATTTTATAGAAAAATATGGAACAGCGAGGTCGTCAACAGTCATTATTAGATGACCGCATATGGATAAATCAACGTAGAAATCCAAATGGTTCTGGTTTAAATCCAGTATATATAGAGGGTGTGGAGATTTTTTTATCATTTGCGGCATCAAATTCAGAATTTGTTTCAGAAGGAAAGATAAAATGCCCTTGCAGAAAATGTGCATTGAGAACGTTTGACACGTTTGACAAAGTGGGGGAACATCTCTTGCGTTTTGGTTTTCAAGCAGATTATGTTTTTTGGTATCAACACGGTGAACGCAGTTCCAGAGCAGGTGATACCAACTTGATTCCGGATCCATCCCAGTTTCAAGATTTAGTACATGATGTTGCAGGTTCATCTGTTCAACATACAGAAACTCCGGCTGATATAGCTTCAAATCCTGAGTTGGGACCGTCTGAATTTTATGAGTTGTTGAAGTCTGCTGAGGATGCATTATATCCTGGCTGCAAGATGAGCAAATTAGAAGCAGTTGCAAAATTTATGGCTATCAAATCAGATAACGGAATGTCAAACACATGTTTTGACCAGATATTTTCTTTGCTGAAAACACTGTTACCCGAAGGAAATGTTTTACCTGCAAATTACTATGAAAGTAAGAGGTTGGTTCGAAATTTGGGACTTACTTGTCAGAAGATTCATGCATGTTCAAATGACTGCATTTTATATTCAGGGGAAAATGAGTCGTTGGATAGTTGTCCCACATGTGGGCAACAGAGATATAAATAAGGACAACACGGGAAGTCTGGTTTGATTCCTGTAAAACAGCTGAGATATTTTCCGCTTACATCCAGACTTCAGCGTTTATTCATGTCTAAGAATACAGCGACAATGATGTCATGGCATAAAGAGAATATTTCAACCGATAAAAGCTTGAATCATCCAGCCGATGGTGATTCATGGAAACATTTTGATAGAGTGCATCCATCATTTGCTTTAGAAGCTAGAAATGTTCGACTGGGCCTTTCCACTGATGGTTTCTGTCCGTTTGGATCTTATGGTAGTCAATATTCATGTTGGCCTGTTTTTTTAACTCCGTATAATTTACCTCCATGGATGTTGATGAAGGAGCCATATATCTTTTTGACTTTACTAATTCCAGGACATCCGAAGAAAAATATTGATGTTTATTTGAAGCCATTGATTGATGAATTAAATTTATTGTGGAGTACTGGTGTCAGTACATATGATGTTGCAACGAAACAGAATTTCATACTGAGAGCAGCATTGATGTGGACAATAAGTGACTTCCCGGCTTATGGGATGTTATCTGGCTGGAGTACACATGGTCAGAAATCATGTCCTTACTGTATGGGAGAGAACAAAGCATTTATGCTCATTCATGGAAAGAAACCTTGTTATTTTGACTGTCATCGCAGATTTCTTCCAGCTGATCATCCTTTTCGCAGAAACAGATCTCATTTCAGAAAAGGAACAGTTGAAAGGGATGGACCTCCAAAAATGCTATCAGGTTCGGAGTTAAAATCGGTTGTATTTTCATTACCTCCCATCACTTTTGGTCCCACAATAAACCAACAGAAAATTTCTGGTTTTGGGAAAGAACACAATTGGATTAAACGTAGCATATTATGGGATTTGCCATATTGGTCTGATTTGTTGGTCCGACACATGTTAGATGTCATGCATATTGAGAAGAACTGTTTTGATAATTTGTTTCATACAGTTTTGGATACGCCAGGAAAGAGCAAAGACAATGTAAATGCACGTTTAGATCTTGCCCAAATTTGCAGACGTCCAGAATTGGAACTATTTGAGAATGTCAGAACAGAAAGGTTACTGAAACCAAAAGCAGCTTATACACTGTCTAAAGAAAACCGTTTATTATTTTGTCAGTGGATTGCAGATTTGAGACTTCCAGATGGCTGTGCTTCCAATTTGGGTAGATGTGTAAAGAATGGTCATATTACTGGATTGAAAAGTCATGATTGTCATGTTATAATGGAGAGACTTCTACCAATTGGATTAAGAGGTCTGTTGAATTCTGTGATTTGGGATTCCATAACAGACATGTCTCATTTTTTTCGGGAAATTTGTGCGGCTACGGCAGATTATGATGCTCTAGGCAAACTTGAAAAAGATGTTGTTGTAATTATATGTAAATTGGAAAAAATATTCCCGCCGTCTTTCTTCGACTCAATGGAACATTTGATGTTACATTTGCCATATGAAGCCAAATGTGGAGGTCCGGTACAGTTTCGATGGATGTACCCATTTGAAAGATGCATGCAAAAATTGAAAAGAAAATTACGCAACAAAGCATCTGTTGAAGGATCTATTGCAGAAGCTTATTTGCAAGAGGAAATATCTTTTTTCTGCTCCCATTATTTTGAATCTGAGTATCCTTCAAAACACAACCGAATGGGACGGAATGAGAGGAATATTGATGAAATCGACAATCAATTATCTGTTTTCAACCAGTCAGAGCTTGGTTTTGGTGGAGTTTCTGAACGCTGGCTTTCAGATGATGAACATCATAGAGCTCATACGTATGTTCTGCTCAACTGTGAAGAGATGACATCAGTTGTACTGTAAGTGTTTATATCACTTATTCTATCATTTATGTTACAGTAAATAACTTTGGTTTTTATAGGTTGTATGATAATCATATCAAGAAACAAATTCCACAAATTACAGCAGCTGCTCTCGAAGAACGTCGACTGAAAAATTTCTCTCAGTGGTTTCAAAAACTGGTAACATAAATTCTTTATCTTTTAGCAACTCATTCAATGTATAGTTTACTATATTGATAATTATTTCACAAATTTTCAGGTGTCTCGACATGCTGATAAAATTGACAAACGGCTGTGTGTATTGAGTAACCCACCTTCCAAACTTGTTAAAACTTATAATGCATATGTGGTGAATGGATTTCGATTCCACACACATGCATATGGGGAATCAAAAAAAACAATGAACAGTGGAGTTAGCTTGAGAGGATCTCATCATCGAGAAAATGAAGTTGACTTTTATGGCATACTTGATGAAATCATTGAACTCTGTTATCTTGGACAACATTACATAACCATGTTCAAATGTCGTTGGTTGGATACAGAGAGAGCCGTGCGTGTTCATCCGACTCATGGAATCATCGATATTAAATGTAAAAGTGTTCTCGCAGTAAATGAACCATTCTTATTGGCTCAACAGGCATATCAAGTTTATTATGCAAAGTACTGTGCAACATCAAGAGACTTGACTGATTGGTGGAGTGTGATAAAAATCAAAATTCGAGACAATCAGTTTAGTCAAAGTGAATGTGCTTTCACTGATGTGCAAAGAATTGAAGTTTTTCAAGAGAGTACTCAAAATCAATCTTTTTTACAAAGAGACATGAGTATCGATGACGACACCCCACATTTAAGAGTCGGTGATGACGATGATGTTAATGATGTCACACATGAATTTGAAATGGTAAGAGATGAAGCAACTGCAACTCGAATGGATATCGATGATGTTGAGGAGGAATATGAAGATGACATTGACATATATGAAGATGATGATGAAGATGAACACTTATAGAATTCCATGGTATTTATATACAATCATAATATGTATATATGTATATATAATAGTAATTATCAATTATTTGCTAACATTAACATTTTCTGTTTCAGATGGACGAGGCCACATTTCGTGAGTTGACGGATGCTGACCTGCCTTTCGATGCGGATGAGTTGCTGGCAGATGACCCTCAGCCTGCAGGCGCTTCAGGGAGTACGCGGAGGGGGCGCGGTCTTGCACGATTGATGATTCCTGACCCCGTCCCCGAGCGACGTCCACGCCTTGGGTTTGATCCGCGCACCCGGAGGTGTGATAACCTGTGTGATAACCCGTGGATTTGACTAAGATTTCAATAATCTATTCACATAATAAATGTTTATTATTTTTTTTTTCAGTTTTCCGCATATAGCAGTCGGACAGGGCAGCGCTATTTTGCGCAACTATTTCTCTCAGCCGTGGACCACATGGGAGCAGATTCCCATTGATGTGCAGCAGGCCATGTTCGACCATTGGCTGGTACGTACGTAAATAAATAATTTTTATTTTGAAAATTATTTCATTTCTAACTTGATATTTTGATTTTTTTTGTAGGGTTTATGGTATCCGATCGAGGATACCATGCGTGACGCCATCCACGAGGCATGGGAGGTGGCCATGCGTGATCGCCTTCGTCAGTTTTTGCACAATTTAAGAAAAGCTGCGATGAAGAAAGCAGGAGTGTCAGATTTTGAGGAGTCATGTAGAGCACACCGACCAGAGTATATTTCATCCCATGTATGGGATGGATTATGTGCGCACTGGTTGAGTGGTGCCTTTCAGAGGAGATCATCGCTGGGGAGGCAGAATCGGGGGAGACAGGAGGTGACTCATCGAGCTGGGAGTCGTTCTTTCAGTACTCATAGACAGCATCTGGTACGTACATTATTTATAAATATTTTATATAACTATAAATATTAACAGTTTATTTTTTATTCTTATAGGCTGTCGAGCACCCCGATATTACAGAGTACGACATATATCGGAGGATGTATAGTGATCCTGCTACTGGGGAGCTCAGAGGTGATCGTCAGCATCACATCGTGGTCAGTATAATTTGTTTTCAAGTTTAAAAATTAACTGCATATAATATATTCACAATTTTAATTTTAAATTGCAACTATAGGAGTCATATGAGGCCGCAGCGTCACAGACCCGGCCTGAGAGTCAGGCCGAGTCATCAGATCAGACCACTGCCCGTCAGTTTGATGAGGTGGCATGGATGCAGGCCACCCAGTATGCTTTCGAGAAGGGCCGGGTAGTTGGTATCGGCTCTCGACTGACTCCCGGAGATTATTATGGCAGTGCTGCGATGTCGGCGTCCAGCTCGAGAGGAGCTCGTGCATCTTTTTCTACACAGTATGAGGATCAGTTGCGATCTCAGACTGCACAGATAGAGAGTCTCCGACAGGAGCAGGAGCAGATTCGTCAGCAGCATGAGGAGGAGCGTCGACGCCAGCAGCAGCTGTACGAGGAGCAGACGAGGCGGTGGCAGCTGCAGCATCAGGAGCAGATGGAGTACATGCGCCGACTCACTCATGCTTTAGGGGTGGAGTTTCCTCCACCACCATCTGCAGATCCCCCACCTCCCCCCCTCCTTGAGATTAGATTTTGTATTTCAGTTATAAAATTTGAGAAATCAAATTTTTTTTTTCTATTCGTAGTTTCTGTCTCATTATAAAATATTAATAATATTATATTTTTAAATAACAATATTAATATGAATAATAATATTATTTATATTTTATAATATTAAATTTTATATATATATTAAAATTTTATAATATTATAATTTAATTATTTTTTTTGTAATACTTGAATTATTTTAATATTTGAATGTAAAATAATTCTATTATTTTTATATTAATTAAAATAACTTATTAATATTTTTGTATTTATGAATTATAATTGTAATATTATTATATTAATTAAATCATTTATTAATATTCTATTATTTTTTATTTTTGAATTATAATTTTACTATTATTATAGTAATTAAAATAATTTATTATTTTCATTTGTAAATTATAATTCTATTATTATATTCATTAAAATAATTTATTAAAAATTTATTTTTTTTATTTTTTTTATAGTATTTGCGACGGGATACTATACCCGTCGCAAATACTAATATTATTAATAGTTTTTTATTTTTTTTAAAAAATATTATTTGCGACGGGACCCGTCGCAAATACTATCAATATTATTTGCGACGGGATGCGATGCCCGTCGCAAATACTAGTATTATTAATATTTTTTTATTTTTTTAAAAACGTTTTTGCGACGGTACCATCGCAAATAGTATTTGCGACGGTACCGTCGCAAAAGGTATTTGCGACGGGTCCCGTCGCAAAAACGTTTTTAAAAGTTTTTACAAAAATACGGAATACTATTTGCGACGGGGAGAATGCCCGTCGCAATAAACCGCTATAGCGACGGGCCCGTCGCAAATAAGTGTAGTTGCGACGGCGTTTTCAGCAACAGGCTATTTGCGACGGGGTCCCGTCACAAAAAGCCATTTGCGACGGGATCCCGTCGCAACTAGCCCGTCGCAAATAGCTGTTTTTCTAGTAGTGCCAATCCATTTCATTGAGATAAAGATCCAAGTCACTGGTTTCGTTTTTCCAAGAATATCTGTGAATTACCTCTGATTGTATAACACATGAACAAGAATAAAGGGAAAATAATGGTTGTATATCAATGATATTGTGTGAATTAGGGAATATATTTCTCCTTAAATTATTAAATGTCCTATGTTTTAGAATAGGGGTAGGAGTTCCTAACACGAGAAGTGTATTGTGTGAGGCTGGACCATGGATCGTTGTTCTAATGTATCAACACAATCCGAATATGTTTGGTTGGTTTTCCTTATTCCAATTGTTTTTATTTAAAATGATGTCTAATTAAAAAAAGAGATAGTTAGAGTGATACTTCCCACACCGTACCTCAGATTGAGGCGAGGTTGACAGATACACATCACATATGACCCATGGATCCTTGTCCTAAAGTATCAATACAATCCTTATCTGTTTGGTTTGTTTTTCGTCTAGTAGTTGTTGTTTTCACTTAAAATGTCGTCCATTTCAAATATAAGTGAGATACTATTAGTGGTACTGACCACACTAGGCCTCATATTGAGGCTCGGTTGACTCATACACATCATAAATTACCCATGGATTTGTTGTGTGAAAGTATCAACACAATCAGAATACTTTTGGTCGGTTTTCCATACGTAAATTGTTTTTATTTATAACAGTGACCATTTTAAACAAATGAGAGACACTAAGAGTGCTACCGGCCTCACCGTGCCTCAGTTTGGTCAGTTTTCCACATAAAAAATGGATCGTTGTCCTAATGTGTCAACTCAATCTGAATGCGTTTGGTCAGTTTTCCATATTTCAGTTGTTGATTTCATTTAAAATGTTGATCATTTAAAATAAAGGTGAGACACTTTGAGTGGTACAAGCCACACCGTGCCTCGGATTGAGGCACGGTTGACTCATGCACATCAAAAAATGAATCATGGATCGTTGTACTAATCTATTAACAGAATACGAATACGTTTGGTTTGTTTTTCATATGCCAGTTAATTTTACTTAAAATTATGCCCATTTTAAACAAAAGGGAGACATTTATAGTCGTACCATCCACACAGTACCTCTTATTGATTCGGGGTTAACTTGTAAACGTCACAAATTACCAATGGATCGTTTTACTAAATTATCAACACTATAGCGGTTTATTGCGACGGGCATTCTCCCCGTCGCAAATAGTATTCCGTATTTTTGTAAAAACTTTTAAAAACGTTTTTGCGACGGGACCCGTCGCAAATACCTTTTGCGACGGTACCGTCGCAAAAACGTTTTTAAAAAAATAAAAAAATATTAATAATACTAGTATTTGCGACGGGCATCGCATCCCGTCGCAAATAATATTGATAGTATTTGCGACGGGTCCCGTCGCAAATAATATTTTTTAAAAAAAATAAAAAACTATTAATAATATTAGTATTTGCGACGGGTATAGTATCCCGTCGCAAATACTATAAAAAAAATAAAAAAAATAAATTTTTAATAAATTATTTTAATGAATATAATAATAGAATTATAATTTACAAATGAAAATAATAAATTATTTTAATTACTATAATAATAGTAAAATTATAATTCAAAAATAAAAAATAATAGAATATTAATAAATGATTTAATTAATATAATAATATTACAATTATAATTCATAAATACAAAAATATTAATAAGTTATTTTAATTAATATAAAAATAATAGAATTATTTTACATTCAAATATTAAAATAATTCAAGTATTACAAAAAAAATAATTAAATTATAATATTATAAAATTTTAATATATATATAAAATTTAATATTATAAAATATAAATAATATTATTATTCATATTAATATTGTTATTTAAAAATATAATATTATTAATATTTTATAATGAGACAGAAACTACGAATAGAAAAAAAAATTTGATTTCTCAAATTTTATAACTGAAATACAAAATCTAATCTGAAGGAGGGGGGGAGGTGGGGGATCTGCAGATGGTGGTGGAGGAAACTCCACCCCTAAAGCATGAGTGAGTCGGCGCATGTACTCCATCTGCTCCTGATGCTGCTGCTGCCACCGCCTCGTCTGCTCCTCGTACAGCTGCTGCTGGCGTCGACGCTCCTCCTCATGCTGCTGACGAATCTGCTCCTGCTCCTGTCGGAGACTCTCTATCTGTGCAGTCTGAGATCGCAACTGATCCTCATACTGTGTAGAAAAAGATGCACGAGCTCCTCTCGAGCTGGAAGCCGACATCGCAGCACTGCCATAATAATCTCCGGGAGTCAGTCGAGAGCCGATACCAACTACCCGGCCCTTCTCGAAAGCATACTGGGTGGCCTGCATCCATGCCGCCTCATCAAACTGACGGGCAGTGGTCTGATCTGATGACTCGGCCTGACTCTCAGGCCGGGTCTGTGACGCTGCGGCCTCATATGACTCCTATAGTTGCAATTTAAAATTAAAATTGTGAATATATTATATGCAGTTAATTTTTAAACTTGAAAACAAATTATACTGACCACGATGTGATGCTGACGATCACCTCTGAGCTCCCCAGTAGCAGGATCACTATACATCCTCCGATATACGTCGTACTCTGTAATATCGGGGTGCTCGACAGCCTATAAGAATAAAAAATAAACTGTTAATATTTATAGTTATATAAAATATTTATAAATAATGTACGTACCAGATGCTGTCTATGAGTACTGAAAGAACGACTCCCAGCTCGATGAGTCACCTCCTGTCTCCCCCGATTCTGCCTCCCCAGCGATGATCTCCTCTGAAAGGCACCACTCAACCAGTGCGCACATAATCCATCCCATACATGGGATGAAATATACTCTGGTCGGTGTGCTCTACATGACTCCTCAAAATCTGACACTCCTGCTTTCTTCATCGCAGCTTTTCTTAAATTGTGCAAAAACTGACGAAGGCGATCACGCATGGCCACCTCCCATGCCTCGTGGATGGCGTCACGCATGGTATCCTCGATCGGATACCATAAACCCTACAAAAAAAATCAAAATATCAAGTTAGAAATGAAATAATTTTCAAAATAAAAATTATTTATTTACGTACGTACCAGCCAATGGTCGAACATGGCCTGCTGCACATCAATGGGAATCTGCTCCCATGTGGTCCACGGCTGAGAGAAATAGTTGCGCAAAATAGCGCTGCCCTGTCCGACTGCTATATGCGGAAAAATGAAAAAAAATAATAAACATTTATTATGTGAATAGATTATTGAAATCTTAGTCAAATCCACGGGTTATCACACAGGTTATCACACCTCCGGGTGCGCGGATCAAACCCAAGGCGTGGACGTCGCTCGGGGACGGGGTCAGGAATCATCAATCGTGCAAGACCGCGCCCCCTCCGCGTACTCCCTGAAGCGCCTGCAGGCTGAGGGTCATCTGCCAGCAACTCATCCGCATCGAAAGGCAGGTCAGCATCCGTCAACTCACGAAATGTGGCCTCGTCCATCTGAAACAGAAAATGTTAATGTTAGCAAATAATTGATAATTACTATTATATATACATATATACATATTATGATTGTATATAAATACCATGGAATTCTATAAGTGTTCATCTTCATCATCATCTTCATATATGTCAATGTCATCTTCATATTCCTCCTCAACATCATCGATATCCATTCGAGTTGCAGTTGCTTCATCTCTTACCATTTCAAATTCATGTGTGACATCATTAACATCATCGTCATCACCGACTCTTAAATGTGGGGTGTCGTCATCGATACTCATGTCTCTTTGTAAAAAAGATTGATTTTGAGTACTCTCTTGAAAAACTTCAATTCTTTGCACATCAGTGAAAGCACATTCACTTTGACTAAACTGATTGTCTCGAATTTTGATTTTTTTTACACTCCACCAATCAGTCAAGTCTCTTGATGTTGCACAGTACTTTGCATAATAAACTTGATATGCCTGTTGAGCCAATAAGAATGGTTCATTTACTGCGAGAACACTTTTACATTTAATATCGATGATTCCATGAGTCGGATGAACACGCACGGCTCTCTCTGTATCCAACCAACGACATTTGAACATGGTTATGTAATGTTGTCCAAGATAACAGAGTTCAATGATTTCATCAAGTATGCCATAAAAGTCAACTTCATTTTCTCGATGATGAGATCCTCTCAAGCTAACTCCACTGTTCATTGTTTTTTTTGATTCCCCATATGCATGTGTGTGGAATCGAAATCCATTCACCACATATGCATTATAAGTTTTAACAAGTTTGGAAGGTGGGTTACTCAATACACACAGCCGTTTGTCAATTTTATCAGCATGTCGAGACACCTGAAAATTTGTGAAATAATTATCAATATAGTAAACTATACATTGAATGAGTTGCTAAAAGATAAAGAATTTATGTTACCAGTTTTTGAAACCACTGAGAGAAATTTTTCAGTCGACGTTCTTCGAGAGCAGCTGCTGTAATTTGTGGAATTTGTTTCTTGATATGATTATCATACAACCTATAAAAACCAAAGTTATTTACTGTAACATAAATGATAGAATAAGTGATATAAACACTTACAGTACAACTGATGTCATCTCTTCACAGTTGAGCAGAACATACGTATGAGCTCTATGATGTTCATCATCTGAAAGCCAGCGTTCAGAAACTCCACCAAAACCAAGCTCTGACTGGTTGAAAACAGATAATTGATTGTCGATTTCATCAATATTCCTCTCATTCCGTCCCATTCGGTTGTGTTTTGAAGGATACTCAGATTCAAAATAATGGGAGCAGAAAAAAGATATTTCGTCTTGCAAATAAGCTTCTGCAATAGATCCTTCAACAGATGCTTTGTTGCGTACTTTTCTTTTCAATTTTTGCATGCATCTTTCAAATGGGTACATCCATCGAAACTGTACCGGACCTCCACATTTGGCTTCATATGGCAAATGTAACATCAAATGTTCCATTGAGTCGAAGAAAGAAGGCGGGAATATTTTTTCCAATTTACATATAATTACAACAACATCTTTTTCAAGTTTTCCTAGAGCATCATAATCTGCCGTAGCCGCACAAATTTCCCGAAAAAAATGAGACATGTCTGTTATGGAATCCCAAATCACAGAATTCAACAGACCTCTTAATCCAATTGGTAGAAGTCTCTCCATTATAACATGACAATCATGACTTTTCAATCCAGTAATATGACCATTCTTTACACATCTACCCAAATTGGAAGCACAGCCATCTGGAAGTCTCAAATCTGCAATCCACTGACAAAATAATAAACGGTTTTCTTTAGACAGTGTATAAGCTGCTTTTGGTTTCAGTAACCTTTCTGTTCTGACATTCTCAAATAGTTCCAATTCTGGACGTCTGCAAATTTGGGCAAGATCTAAACGTGCATTTACATTGTCTTTGCTCTTTCCTGGCGTATCCAAAACTGTATGAAACAAATTATCAAAACAGTTCTTCTCAATATGCATGACATCTAACATGTGTCGGACCAACAAATCAGACCAATATGGCAAATCCCAAAATATGCTACGTTTAATCCAATTGTGTTCTTTCCCAAAACCAGAAATTTTCTGTTGGTTTATTGTGGGACCAAAAGTGATGGGAGGTAATGAAAATACAACCGATTTTAACTCCGAACCTGATAGCATTTTTGGAGGTCCATCCCTTTCAACTGTTCCTTTTCTGAAATGAGATCTGTTTCTGCGAAAAGGATGATCAGCTGGAAGAAATCTGCGATGACAGTCAAAATAACAAGGTTTCTTTCCATGAATGAGCATAAATGCTTTGTTCTCTCCCATACAGTAAGGACATGATTTCTGACCATGTGTACTCCAGCCAGATAACATCCCATAAGCCGGGAAGTCACTTATTGTCCACATCAATGCTGCTCTCAGTATGAAATTCTGTTTCGTTGCAACATCATATGTACTGACACCAGTACTCCACAATAAATTTAATTCATCAATCAATGGCTTCAAATAAACATCAATATTTTTCTTCGGATGTCCTGGAATTAGTAAAGTCAAAAAGATATATGGCTCCTTCATCAACATTCATGGAGGTAAATTATACGGAGTTAAAAAAACAGGCCAACATGAATATTGACTACCATAAGATCCAAACGGACAGAAACCATCAGTGGAAAGGCCCAGTCGAACATTTCTAGCTTCTAAAGCAAATGATGGATGCACTCTATCAAAATGTTTCCATGAATCACCATCGGCTGGATGATTCAAGCTTTTATCGGTTGAAATATTCTCTTTATGCCATGACATCATTGTCGCTGTATTCTTAGACATGAATAAACGCTGAAGTCTGGATGTAAGCGGAAAATATCTCAGCTGTTTTACAGGAATCAAACCAGACTTCCCGTGTTGTCCTTCTTTATATCTCTGTTGCCCACATGTGGGACAACTATCCAACGACTCATTTTCCCCTGAATATAAAATGCAGTCATTTGAACATGCATGAATCTTCTGACAAGTAAGTCCCAAATTTCGAACCAACCTCTTACTTTCATAGTAATTTGCAGGTAAAACATTTCCTTCGGGTAACAGTGTTTTCAGCAAAGAAAATATCTGGTCAAAACATGTGTTTGACATTCCGTTATCTGATTTGATAGCCATAAATTTTGCAACTGCTTCTAATTTGCTCATCTTGCAGCCAGGATATAATGCATCCTCAGCAGACTTCAACAACTCATAAAATTCAGACGGTCCCAACTCAGGATTTGAAGCTATATCAGCCGGAGTTTCTGTATGTTGAACAGATGAACCTGCAACATCATGTACTAAATCTTGAAACTGGGATGGATCCGGAATCAAGTTGGTATCACCTGCTCTGGAACTGCGTTCACCGTGTTGATACCAAAAAACATAATCTGCTTGAAAACCAAAACGCAAGAGATGTTCCCCCACTTTGTCAAACGTGTCAAACGTTCTCAATGCACATTTTCTGCAAGGGCATTTTATCTTTCCTTCTGAAACAAATTCTGAATTTGATGCCGCAAATGATAAAAAAATCTCCACACCCTCTATATATACTGGATTTAAACCAGAACCATTTGGATTTCTACGTTGATTTATCCATATGCGGTCATCTAATAATGACTGTTGACGACCTCGTTGTTCCATATTTTTCTATAAAATATAAAAGCATTACTGGTTTTGAATAATTTGTTAGAAAAAACACTCAAGCAAGGATTACTAATTATTACAATTTATTACTAATTATTACAATTTATTGCTAATTATTACTATTTATTACTAATTTAGCAATACTTAGCAATACTTAGCAAAAGGAAAACTGCTTGAATAATGAAAGGAAATTTGATAATCATCATTGTGGAGATGGTTATAAATTTTCCCTTCATTATCCAAGCAGATTTCGTTTACTAATTATTAGTAATAAAAAAAATATTATCAATATTTACGAAAAAACAATATTAATATTATTAAAATAATAAAAAAAATTAAAAAATATTAAAATTATCAATATTCAGAACAAACTTTGTTCTATTATTAACATGTTCAAATCTTAAAGGGTCATCAATTGTCAGGTCATGCGCAATAAAAAGTTTGTGTCAGCCATGTCTAATGTAAACTCTATAATTGTCCTTGCATGGTTGATCACTTCGCAAGTAATGTTGCAATCAGACAAACCAAGTCATTCCCTTCTTAACTATAAGAATTATCTCACATGAACCTCTACATAGATCATTCTTCCTTAAAAATTTGAGGGGATATCATTATTTTTCCCTTAAATTTTCAAGGAAGAATGGTCTATGTAAAGGTTCATGTGAGATGATTCTTATAGATAAGAAGGGAATGACTTGGTTTGTCTGATTGCAACATTACTTTTGAAGTGATCGACCATGCAAGGACAATTATAGAGTTTACATTGGACATGGCTGACAGAAACTTTTTATTGCGCATGACGTGACAATTAGCGACCCTTTAAGATTTGAACATGTTAAGAATAGAGCAAAATCTGTTGTAAATATTGATAATTTTAATATTTTATAAATTTTTATTATTTTAATAATATTAATATTTTTTTCATAAATATTGATAATATAATTTTTTTTGCTAAGTGTTCTTGAGTATTCCTGAGTATTCCTGAGTATTCCTGATTATTTGTGAGTATTCGTGAGTATTCGTGATTATTCGTGAGTATTCGTGATTATTCGTGAGTATTCGTGAGTATTCCTGAGTATTCCTGATTATTCCTAATTATTCCTAATTATTTGCAATTATTCCTAATTATTTGCAATTATTGGTAATTATTGGCAATTATTGGTCATTATTGGCAATTATTACTAATTATTCCTAATTAATCCTAATTATTCCTAATTAATCCTATTTAATCCTAATTAATCCTAATTATTCCTAATTATTCCTAATTATTACTAATTATTCCTAATTATTGCTAATTATTACTAATTATTGCTAATTATTTCTAATTATTGCTAATTATTTCTAATTATTGCTAATTATTTCTAATTATTGCTAATTATTGCTAATTATTGGTAATTATTTCTAATTATTTCTAATTATTCGTAATTATTACTAATTATTGGTAATTAATACTAATTATTGGTAATTATTGCTAATTATTGGTAATTATTGCTAATTATTGGTAATTATTGCTAATTATTGGTAATTATTGCTAATTATTGGTAATTAATACTAATTATTGGTAATTATTACTAATTATTGGTAATTATTACTAATTATTGGTAATTATTACTAATTATTGGTAATTATTACTAATTATTCGTAATTAATACTAATTATTCCTAATTAGTACTAATTATTCCTAATTATTGTTAATTATTCCTAATTATTACTAATTATTGTTAATTATTCCTAATTATTACTAATTATTGTTAATTATTCCTAATTATTACTAATTATTGGTAATTAATACTAATTATTGGTAATTAATACTAATTATTGGTAATTAATACTAATTATTGGTAATTATTACTAATTATTCCTAATTAATACTAATTATTGGTAATTATTACTAATTATTCCTAATTAATACTAATTATTACTAATTATTGTTAATTATTCCTAATTATTACTAATTATTGTTAATTATTCCTAATTATTACGAATTATTGTTAATTATTCCTAATTAATACTAATTATTGGTAATTAATACTAATTATTGGTAATTAATACTAATTATTCCTAATTACTACTAATTATTCCTAATTAATACTAATTATTCCTAATTAATACTAATTCTTCCTAATTAATACTAATTATTCCTAATTATTACTAATTATTGTTAATTATTCCTAATTATTACTAATTATCGTTAATTATTCCTAATTAATACTAATTGTTGGTAATTAATACTAATTATTGGTAATTAATACTAATTATTGGTAATTAATACTAATTATTGGTAATTAATACTAATTATTGGTAATTAATACTAATTATTCCTAATTAATACTAATTATTGGTAATTATTACTAATTATTCCTAATTAATACTAATTATTCGTAATTATTCCTACTTATTGTTAATTATTCCTAATTATTACTAATTATTGTTAATTATTCCTAATTATTACTAATTATTGTTAATTATTCCTAATTATTACTAATTATTGGTAATTAATACTAATTATTGGTAATTAATACTAATTATTGGTAATTAATACTAATTATTGGTAATTAATACTAATTATTCCTAATTAATACTAATTATTCCTAATTAATACTAATTATTGGTAATTATTACTAATTATTCCTAATTAATACTAATTATTCCTAATTATTACTAATTATTGTTAATTATTCCTAATTATTACTAATTATTGTTAATTATTCCTAATTAATACTAATTATTGGTAATTAATACTAATTATTGGTAATTAATACTAATTATTGGTAATTAAGACTAATTATTGGTAATTAAGACTAATTATTGGTAATTAATACTAATTATTTGTAATTAATACTAATTATTCCTAATTAATACTAATTATTGGTAATTAATACTAATTATTCCTAATTAATACAAATTAATCCTAATTATTCCGAATTATTACTAATTATTCCTAATTATTACTAATTATTCCTAATTATTCCTAATTATTGTTAATTATTCCTAATTATTCCTAATTATTGTTAATTATTCCTAATTATTACTAATTATTGTTAATTATTCCTAATTATTACGAATTATTGGTAATTAATACTAATTATTGGTAATTAAGACTAATTATTGGTAATTAAGACTAATTATTGGTAATTAATACTAATTATTGGTAATTAATACTAATTATTTGTAATTAATACTAATTATTTGTAATTAATACTAATTATTCCTAATTAATACTAATTATTTGTAATTAATACTAATTATTCCTAATTATTCCTAATTATTGGTAATTATTACTAATTATTCCTAATTAATACTAATTATTCCTAATTATTCCTAATTATTACTAATTATTCCTAATTATTCCTAATTATTACTAATTATTGTTAATTATTCGTAATTATTGTTAATTATTCCTAATTATTACTAATTATTGTTAATTATTCCTAATTATTACGAATTATTGGTAATTAATACTAATTATTGGTAATTAATACTAATTATTGGTAATTAATACTAATTAGAGGTAATTAATACTAATTATTGTTAATTATTGGTAATTATTACTAATTATTCTTAATTATTGATAATTATTAGTAATTAAATGAATAATTATCAATAATTAGATATAATTACCAATAATTACAAATAATAACATTATTAATATATTTTATTATTAATATTAAAATAATATAATTTTCTAATTTATATACAGTTCTTTTTTCATCTGTGCGTTTTCTATCTCCACATACAAATAATACATGTGAAGACAGCAAACACACAGATGAAAAAAGAACTGTATATATATAAAAAATTATATTATTTTAATATTAATAATAAAATAAACTAATAATGTAATAATGTTCTTATTCTTAATTATTGGTATTTATTACTAGTTATTAATATTTATTCTTAATTACTAAAAATTATTACTAATTATTCCTAATTACCATATAAACAATTAAAAATAATTAAATTACAACTAATTAATAATAATAAAAACTAATAAAAAATTAAAAATAAATAAAAAATTAAAATAAAGATAAATACCTTGAAAATTGATCTGTTCTGATCGTTCTTCAAAACTTTAATATCGGCTCCGGAGAAAAAACTTAAACTAGAGAAAAACTCAACTCTAGAAATATGATTCTGAGAGAGAGAGAAGATAAGGAATGAGAATGAAATGAAAAAAACGGATGGGGGTATTTATAGGTTAGATTAGTTGCGACGGGCTCATTTGCGACGGGATTCCCGTCGCAACTAGTATTATTTGCGACGGGACCCGTCGCAAATACCTTAGCCAACATTTATTACGGTCAACCGGTAAATAGTTATTTGCGACGGGTCCCGTCGCAAATAACCCTCTGCCGACATAGTATTTGCGACGGGGGAATATTCCCGTCGCAAATACCATTTACCGCCGCCGGTTATTTGCGACGGGAATATTTCCCCGTCGCAAATACGTTTCCCGCGATTTGTTATTTGCGACGGGAATATTTCCCCGTCGCAGATACGTTTCCCGCGATTTGGTGCGCATCGCGGGAAAACTATTTGCGACGGGGAAAAAAATCCCGTCGCAAAAGCCTCCTTATTTGCGACGGGAAAATACCCCCGTCGCAAATAATTTTTTAACATGACTATTTGCGACGGGATTTATTCCCGTCGCAAATAACCCGTCGCAATTGCTCATTTTTCCCGTAGTGGAATACTTTTGGTCGGTTTTCCATACGTAAATTGTTTTTATTTATAACAGTGACCATTTTAAACAAATGAGAGACACTAAGAGTGCTACCGGCCTCACCGTGCCTCAGTTTGGTCAGTTTTCCACATAAAAAATGGATCGTTGTCCTAATGTGTCAACTCAATCTGAATGCGTTTGGTCAGTTTTCCATATTTCAGTTGTTGATTTCATTTAAAATGTTGATCATTTAAAATAAAGGTGAGACACTTTGAGTGGTACCAGCCACACCGTGCCTCGGATTGAGGCACGGTTGACTCATGCACATCAAAAAATGAATCATGGATCGTTGTACTAATCTATTAACAGAATACGAATACGTTTGGTTTGTTTTTCATATGCCAGTTAATTTTACTTAAAATTATGCCCATTTTAAACAAAAGGGAGACATTTATAGTCGTACCATCCACACAGTACCTCTTATTGATTCGGGGTTAACTTGTAAACGTCACAAATTACCAATGGATCGTTTTACTAAATTATCAACACTATCTGAATGCGTTTGGTTGGTTTTTCGTATGCCAATTTTTGTTTTCACTTAAAATGTTGTCCATTTCAAATAAAAGTGAGACACTTTGAATGGTACCATCAACACCACACCTTGGATTGATCCGAGGTTGTGTCATGCACATCAAAAATGACCAATGGATCATTTTCCAAAAGTTTCAACATAATCAGAATACGTTTGGTTTCCATATGCCAGTTGTTTTTACTTAAAATAGTGTCCATTTTAAACAAAAGAGAGAAACTTTGAGTAATACCCACAACATTGTGCCTCAGATTAAGGTGGTTTGGACTCTTACACATTACATATGACACATGTATCATTTTACTAATGTAACTACACAATCCGATTGTGTTTGGTCGGTTTTCCATATGCCAGTTGTTGTTTTCACTTAAAATGATCCCATTTTAAAGAGAGGAGAGATATTTAGAGTGGTACAGGACACACATTGCCTCAGATTGATGTGGGGTTGACTCGTACATGTCAAAAATTTCCCATAGTTCATTTTCATAAAGTATCAACCCAATCCGAATGTGTTTGGTGGGTTTCAGTATGCGAGTTGTTGTTTTCACTTAAAATATAGTCCATTTCAAATAAAAGTGAGATACTTTGAGTGGTATCGGCCACACCACGCCTTAGATTGACGTGGGGTAGACTTCTACACGTCAAAAATGTCCCATGGATAGTTTTCCTAATGTATCAACACAATTTGAATATGTTTGGTCAGTTTTTTGTATGCCAGTTGTTTTTACTTAAAACATTGACCATTTTAAACAAAAGAGAGACACTTAGAGTGGTACCAGAAAAACCGTGCCATGGATTATGTGGGGTTAACTCTTACACGTCAAAAATGTTCCATTGATCATTTTCCTAAAGTAACGACACAATACGAATGCGTTTGGTTGGTTTTCAGTATGTCAGTTGTGGTTTTCACTTAAAATGTTGATCATTTCAAATAAAGGTGAGGAACTTTGAGTGGTACCGGCTACACCGTTCCTCATATTGATGCGGGGTTGACTCTTACACATCAAAAATGTCCCATGGATCATTTTTCTAAAGTATCAATAGAATATTAATACGTTTGGTCCATTTTCCATATGTCAGTTGTTATTTTCACTTAAAATATTGTCCATTTCAAAGAAAAGTGAGACACATTGAGTGGTACCGGCCACACCGTTCCTCGGATTGAGGAGAAGTTGAGTCATACACATCACATATGACCCATGGATAATTTCCCTAATGTACTAACACAATCAAAATACATTTTGACAATTTTCCGTATGCCAATAATTTTTACTTAAATGGGTGTCAATTTTAAACAAAAGAGAGACATATTGAGTGATGCTAGTCACACCGTGCCATGCATTGAGGGTAGGTTAACTCGTACACATAACATATGACTCATGGATCATTTTCAAAAAGTATCAGCACAATCCAAATGCATTTTGTTAGTTTTACATATGCCAATTGTAGTTTTCACTTAAAATTATGTCCATTTTAAACAAAATAGGGACATTTATAGTTGTACTAGTCACACCGTGCCTTGGATTGATGAGGGGTTGACTCTTACGTGTCAAAAATGTCCCATGGATAGTTGTCCTAAATTATCAACACAATTATAATGTATTTGGTTGGTTTTCTGTATGACAGTTGTTGTTTCCACATAAAATGATATCCATTATAAAAAAAAGAGACATTTAGAGTGGTAACAGACAAATCACACCTCAAATTGATACGGGATTGACTCCTACACATTACAAATGTCCCATGGAACGTTGCTCAAAAGTATTATCACAATCCGAATATGATTGGTTGCTTTTTGATATGTTAGTTTTTTTAGTTAAAACATTGTCAATTATAAACAAAAGAGAGACACTTAGTGTGGTACCAGCCAAACTGTGGCTCAAGTTGATGTGGGCTTGACTCATACACATAAAAAATGTTCCATGGATCATTTTCATAAAGCACCAACACAATCTAAATGAGTTTGGTTTGTTTCAGTTTTCCAGTTTTTGTTTTCACTTAAAATTTTTATCATTTCAAATAAAGGTGAGACACTTTGAGTGGTACCGGCCACACCGTGCCTTAGATTGATGTGGGGCTAACTCATACATGTCAAAAATGTATCACATATCGTTTTGCTAAAGTATCAACCAAATCTGAATACATTTGGTCCGTTTTTCATATGTCAGTTGTTGTTTTCACTTTAAATGTTGTCCATTTCAAATAAAAGCGAGACACTTTGAGTAGTACCAGTGACATCGTGCCTCGTATTGAGGCGAAAATGAGTCATACACATCACATGTGACCCATGTATCGTTTTCCTAATGTATCAACACAATCCAAACATGTTTGATCAGATTTTTGTATACCAGTTGTTTTTACATAAAAGGGTGTCCATTTTAAACAATAGAGATACACTTTGAGTGATACCGGCCACACCATGCCTCATATTGAGGCGGGGTTGACTCGTACACGTCAAAATTGACCCATGGATCATTGTGATAATTTATCAACACAACCTGAATAGGTTTGGTTGGCTTTCCGTATGCCAATTAGGCAAATTGTGCAACAACAGTGATAATATCTTATACTAAAACTAGAGACATTGTGCAGGATGTGCATACCCTGGTGCATGGTTTGGGAAAATCATGAACGTGGCTTCTAATATATAGCACTATGAATATCGGGGTTACAAGCTCCGAAAAATCCCCATATTCCCCATAAACCATTATAACATCATTAGGATTCCATATTTGGTCAAAAATAAATAGTTATACTGAATTCAAAAATATCCATACCAGAGTGAAAACCCAGGTTCTGATAGTCTTCCAATTTAAAGGAACTCATCCTGATGTTCTCCTTAAATGGTTGGTAAAAATTTATTTATGAACAATTATGTTCGGGGGGTTGTCCGGGGTCCAGGGGTTGTTAGGGGGGCAGTATTGGGGACCGCCCGGGGTCCAGGTCTGTTAGGGGGAGTGGGGGGGTTGTCTGGGGTCTAGGGGGAGGGTGGGGGCGTCCGAGGTCCAAGGAGGAGGGTGGGGGATGTTACGGGGACTGTCTGGGGTCTAGGGCAGAGGGTGGGGGGGGCTGTCCGGATGACTGTCTAGGGGGCTGTCTTGGGGGCTATTAAGGGGGCTGTCTGGGGTCCAGGGAGAAGGGTGGGGGTTGTCTGAGGGATAGTCCGAGGTATAGGGAGGAGGGTGGGGTGGGGGGGATGTTCGGAGGGGTTTTCCGGGGTCTAGAGAGGTGGGTGGTGGGGCTATTTGGGGGGCTACTCGGGGTGCTGTTCGAGGGGCTGTTCGGGGTCCAGGGAGGAGGTTTGGGGGAGGTACGGGGTCCAGGGAGGAGGGTGGGGGTGCTGTTCGGGGAGCTCTCAGAGGGGCTGTCTTGGAGACTGTCTGGGGGGCTTCCCAGGGTCCAGGGAGGAGGGTGGGGGATATGATGGGTGTGTGAAAGTTGTTCTAGACTTTGATGTTGAATGAAATATCCATATTAAATCAAAGATCAATATTCGTAAATATCAGTAAAAAATGTATTGGATCAATCTTCCCCTGATCACCATCACCATCACCACTGTAATCATCAGCAACATCCTCGCCTCCAGCATTTTCCTCTTCGTCGTCCTCATCATATTCCTCATGCTCATCCTCGACCCCATCTTCTCCCTCGTCCTCATCCACATCCTTGCCCTCTCCCTCACCTATATCCTCTCCCTCGATCTTGGCATCATAATCATCCCCAACATCTTCCTCCTCATCGTCATCATCATCAACAGATGAATCATCATCTAGATTTCCACAAGAATTGACACATGGTGAATTGGATAATCCAGCCATCGACGACATATATTTCTGAAAACCTGTGATGGCCTTTGTTTGAAGTGATGAAGATAAAGCTTTGATCAGTTTCACAAATTCTTTCTCCCTCATTTGAACCTATTCTTCCAACTCTATGGCCCTTTTATCAGACTGTCTTGCATGCTCCTTGACCTGTTCCAACATGGTGGTACTAGAATGGATTCCTAGAGAGGACCAATACCTCGTTGGGACTATATTCTTACCAGGTCGGCTGCATACTTGACCTAAGTGCTCATCTCCCAAAACCTGATGTAAATGATCGTGTGTCCCAAAATTGTCAGGCTCATGGGCTTCAATGGCCTCTAAAGCAGCCTTTTATAAATATTAATAGATTATGAAATTTCAAAATAGATATTAAACATTGAAATAAACAAATTACAACTTACAATATTTTCTTGTGTCAGTTCATTAACCGCAGTTCCATCTTTTTTCCTTCTAGTCGAGCAAAACAATTTTGCTCAAGGGAGACGTCCTTCAATATTCAATATGTTCTTCTATAATGACATTGAAACAATATAAAGAAAAATTATAATAATATATTCCATATTAAATAAATCTCATAATTTATTTATGAATCAATAAAAAGGGAATCACATATGGAAAAATTATAAACAAATATATCGTACCAGCAGTCTCTCATGATCTGACATAGTAGTATACCCCAAAGTGTGGGCGTATTGTTTTGAAACAATTTTTTTTCAATAAGATTCCTAAATAATGTTTAATAATAATTAAGATAATATTAATGAAAAATATGAAAAGTGTCATTTAAATTCCTCAAATGGGATTAATACTTTAAATTTGGCAGTCACCCAATGGGTAATCATTTGGAGATATTGGTCTATCATGCAGTCATCCATGATAGGTACTGTCTCAAACTCTGTGGCCACTATATCACACCAACCTATATACAACTCATGGTTATATGCTCTCCAAATCCCTCCAAGCTCTTTTAAACATGCTGGTCGTGCACCCTCGGCATCAGAGAAGTTAAACCGAGGAGGACACCCAATAGATTAATTCATATAAATAAAAAACAATATTAAATTAAATACAATATATTTTTTACCCATATTTGTGCCCACGCATTATCCTTGACTTTGTGAGGAAGATGTCTCCAAGAGAGAGGGCTGACCGGAATGATGTTGGACTATTTGGCTAACCCCTGACATTGCTGGCCAGGTTTATTAATAATTTTTCCATCATCATTATATTCAACCATCAACTGTGTCTGGCGGTTCAATACCACACACAAGCGAGTATGCCCCTCCACCGCCTCCTATCAGTAGATAAATTTGTTATTAAAGAAAAAAGTATCAATACAAGTTATAATAAAAATAAATTTTGGCATAAAATTTTGTTATAGATATAGAAATAAACATGTGGTAGTTAGATCAATGGGCATCACTAGATGTGAAAAAGCTGGAGGAATGTCCTTTACAGGTGGAGTGTCCCTCAGTGTATGCTCCTCAGCCACATACTGTGTCGGAGTAGGAGTCAAAGAAGGTGGAATATAAAAGCCCGAAGATAATGAACCAAAAGCAAAAGATGATGACACAAACGTCTTGCCAAATGGTAGTGTAAACATCGGAGGCCTAATTATCCCATGTGTCCCTAAAGACACACCAGGATCAAAATGGTGTGTAGAAGATACATATGTGGTAGAGGCATAGACCAATTGGGTATGACCAGTGGATCGTCAAACTCTCACACCACGAGCCCTCGTATCAATGGCCTCAGTACCGAGACCACCAGATGATCGTCTATCTCTAACACCACCCCACTCCTACCACCAGCCTCTATATTGGAACCAATATCAGGCTCCTCGTTGGATATCTCTCATCTAGGGGGTGGATCCTGAAAAAAAAATTACACAAAAGTAAAAACATGATATTATAAGTTATACAAATATATATATTTGAAATAAAAAAACTCACAACATGGATGAGTGGAGGAATACCCATCTGTGCCATGCGACGATTATTTTTTTTCATCCTTTTCAACCGCATATCTTTTATGGGTGTCATTTACTGTAATGAAAATAAATTTAGAAGTAATTAAAAAAGAGATAACTAATGTGTAACCCAAAAAACAAAATATAGAAAAACCATTCTGATAAAAAAATATAAAGAAAAAGAATATATATAGTGGTTTGAAGGTAAGTACTAGGATACACACTCTGAATGATGTAGGTGAAACCTGTAAGTGAAAAAACGATTGTATGATTCTATATATTTCCCATCAGAACTTCGGGTTCATAATGAACTCTAAAAATTGAGTTGTTGGAGTCATCATAAGTAATAAAAAGTTTGCTTCAAATTGCAGTAGGGATAGTGTCAACTTCATCATCACCATCATAAAAAACATGTCTAGTATTTACTTCAATAATTAAACCAAATTTAGGATAACTATGGTCTTTGGCAGAAAACATGTGTTTCACCATTAATTCCAATACATATGGTTCATCAGTGGAAAGAGTGTAAGTCATGTCAATAACTCGATGTCACGACCCGACCCTACCAGGGCTTGAGCCGCAACTACCCCAAGCTCGCCTCCATAGGCCAGGGGATGGCGACCAGCACCGAAGTAACAACTCATGGAGGCCTTTTCCTAAGCACCTGTACACACACACGCGCAGCACATTCGATGAAAAAGTGCAGAGTAAAAAAGAAAAGTACAGGGAAACTACTATAAATTACCACAAGATTACATCGACCTCTAAACAGTACAAAGTAAAGGATGAAAAGAAAAGGGGACAAACACATGCCCAATCAGAAATGTGCCACAACCCGGCAACAGGTAAACAAAAGAAAACGTCTAGTAGGGTCCCCCACCTGGAACCCGACTCCGACCACAGCACGCGGTCCAAACTCCAAAGCTCCTAAGCTCTTCTGACGTCATGACCAACTTGTCTGTCATCTCCAAGGGCACACCAAGTGCGGGCAAAGCCCAAGCAGGGGTGACTATAAAAATACTTAGTAGGATACCCCGAAGGCTCGAGGGAGCAAAAAAGGAGGTACCGAAGGGTGAGCAGGAGATAGAATAGGGAAAAGTAAAGGAGTAAAATCGAAAGTGTAGTAAAGAGTATAGTAGAGAGTCCAGCTAAACCCAACCAGATAAAGGAGGTAGACTCGTCCAAACACAAGGAGCTGGAAATGGTGAGAAGATGAAATTCTCTTCGAGTCTTCCCTACCTATAGCAGGATAGTAGACTCATCCAACCACAAGAAGCTAGACACGGAAAGCACGTGGCATACCCCACGCGTCTTTGCCTCACCTGGAAGGAGAGTAACCAAACCCAAGAAGTGGGTACCAGAACAAGGTATATATATATTCATATACTCACTAAGAAGCCCGAACAAGGTCTTAAGGGGATCTCCATCCCGTAGCTCAGCCCAAGAAAGTGAGTCACCAAAAGTCCTAGAAGTAAACACCATCGATGCCCCACATCCAGCACGTCTGCCCCGAACTACATGTCAAGGGCTTAATCACCGCAGCTCGACACTATCCGCTTTGGGCGACACTGACTCGCCTGCAAGGTTTTAGGTCGCATCACAAGGATGCATCTCGGTGGGGAAAGCGATCTTCATACTTGAGAGTTCTGGGGGAACATCAAATCACAACTCGTCATTGCCCCGTAGTCGAGAGGTCTCCTCAAAGTCAAAGTCATTCCATCACCGACCCGTACAACCAAGGGTCCCGCTCCGGTGATCATGGAGGAAAGCCACAGATTATCCTAGTAGAAAGGACTGAGTCTGGAATGCCAAAAGGTGTCCCACTACCCCGCCATGCTGGAGGGTAATTCATTATAAGATACCGAGGGACCCAGTGCCCATCCCTGCTAGAGGCTAATTCATAATAAGATACCGGGTGACCCACCGCCCAACCCTGTTGGAGGGTATACCTGGAATAAGATATCAGGTGACCCACTCCCTAGCCCCGCTAGAGGTTAAACCCTAACAAGTCGACAGGTGACCCACTGCCCAGCCCTGCTGGAAGCTAGACCTGGAATAAGCCGACGGGTGACCCACTGCCCAGCCCCGCTGGAGAGTAAACCCTAACAAGTCGACAGGCGACCCACTGCCTAGCCCTGCTGGAGGGTAGACCTGGAATAAGATATCAGGTGACCCACTGCCCAGCCCCACTGGAGGGTAAACCCTAAAAAGTCGACAGGCGACCCACTGCACAGCCCTGCTGGAGGGTAGACCTGAAATAAGCCGATGAGTGACCCGCTGCCCAGCCCTGCTGGAGGGTAAACCCTAACAAGTCGACAGGAGACCCACTGCCCAGCCCTGCTGGAGGGCAGACCTATAAGAAATTGAAGGGTGACCCACTGCCCAGCCCCGCTGGAGGGTAAACCCTAACAAGTCGACAGGAGACCCACTGCCCAGCCCTGCTGGAGGGTAGACCTGAATCAAGACGACGAGCGACCCACTGCCCAGCCCTGCTGAAGGGTAGACTCTAAAGAGTCATCAGGTGACCCACTGCCCAGTATCCACTGGAGGGTAATCCCGGATCTTCTCTGGCCATCTCTACTAGATGGTACAACACTGGCCAACCGAGCACTGAGTGGGTATCGCGCAACTACTCAACTCATGAATGACTCACCCAAAAAAGGTTCAACGCATGTTCCATCACTGGGTGTCACTAGCACCGCTACCGGCCGATCCATCGAGCACGAAACTATGGGGAGACCACTCAACCCTTCTGGTCAAAAAAATGAGCATAGAGGGACCCTCTACGTCGTGAGAGGTCAAAGTACGCAAATCAGAACATGACACGCACCTGGGGCCCACACGATGTGTGGCCCGAAGTCAACCACAACCAAGCGCACAAATGTTCTTTGGTATAACCATCCACACGTACCTCCCAGCGTCCTCGTATGCTCCCAGAGTATGTCATGTCTTCAGCCCAAAGGCTAACAGGCACACGACACCAAACGTCAACGCGAAGGCGTGACGTAATATCTCCAACTTGCCGCATCAATGACTGAGACCTGGCCAACCACATCTCTTTAACCACCAACATCACTCTCCCAGGAGTGCACGCGATCACATTCCATGGGTCCGCTACAACCATGGTAAAATAACCGCCACCAGGGCACCTTTCATATTTCCTCATTTAATAATATCGCGCAAGAGGCTCTTCACAACCAAACAGATCGTACTACTTTAATCCTCATTGAAAAACACGCGAGATATAATACTTACTCACCTCAAATGGATATCCTATGAAAAAGTCACCAACACCACCTCACGCCTGAATGGCGTCCCATGATCCCGAGCCTTGGCCGTGAAGATAGTCGGGCGCATTGCACCAATGCATTATCCTCAGAAAGACACATCAAAAAGACTGGTCACTTGAGCACAATGGATATAGAGAGAAAAAGATGCATTCCGATGCACCGCACACGAGCTGTGCTTCGTAGGACCCACAACCCGGTCCTGAAATTCAAATAACGGATCAGACTGTTGCGATCCTCTCGAAAAATCACACAAGATGGACTATTCACTTGTCCAAAATGGTCGCCCGGTGATAAAGATGGAAACATCACCATTATCTCCCAAACGACCCTCGTGGCCCCTGCACCATCGTGTCGAATTAGAGCGGGTGGATTGCACCATTGCAATACCCTCGGAAAAACATCCAGAATCGACTGCTCGCACGCCCCGAACGGACGCCCGGTGAGAAAGGTGCCAAATGATGCTCGCAACTCGAAGGATGGGTTGTGGGGCCCACGCCTCAAGTCTAGTATCAACGCCTAAAACAACCTTGGTAAGATCCGCCTCGGTGCCAGGGTCCCAACGCCACTGATGGCGCTTAAAACGGACGTCGGATGCGTCCGCGCCGTCCAAAATAAGAATTCTCAGGAAGCCCGCTTAGCTGCTTTACGCACGTGTCGTGCCCACGAGCCCCTCATCTCAGACGTTAAAACTCCTGGAACAACTTCAAAGGGTCCGACTCGACATCAGGTCCGTGACTCCCTAGACAGAGCGCAAAACGGACACCCATAGAAAAAGTTACGGGCGTCCAAAATTTTTAAGGGGAAAATACCCCTGGGTCGGACCGGCCCGGTCCGGCCGGTCTGCCCCTCTCAGGCTGGCCCGCTCAGCCGAGGCCTAGCCACTGGGCCTGGTCCAGCCGGACCCGCGACCCATCTCCTCCAAGAAGGCCATCACCCGTGTGCCGCGCAGGTGCCTCCTCCCCCGACCTGCCGACACGGCCGGTCGTTTTCCATGCGGAGTCCCGCCTGTGGCGGGTCTCGGTCTCCCCAGCGGGGTCGCGAGCCGTGACCCTGATCGCGCCCCCCTCCCCTCGTCGGTGCCCACGACCGGTGCCCTCGGCCGGCCCACCCACACTGCCCCGCACCGGCGATTTTCCACCCAGCCGTCCGGCCATCTGATGCGCACGCTGACGCGCCGCCGTGCCAGAACGTCGCGCCACCTTCCCGGAACCACCGTTCGCCGCCTGGAACCACCGGAAAACGAGGAATTTGGCCGGAACCTCTCGAGGCTTCCCCAGGCACCCCATGATTAGGATCTTAGATCTGAGAAAATCTTCGGAAACCTTAGATCATATACTCCACATTCGTGGGATTCGATCGATTATCGGACAGCAATTCGACAGTATAAATTGGGATCAAATATTGCGGGAAATTGAAAACGAAAATGATAAACCTCTACCTCGAATGGCGTAGCCCGACGCTTCATGTGTGGACCGTCGGAACCGCTGCACCTCGCCGAAGATCGCCTCTCCGGAGCTGCTTCACCGGAGCTGGAGGAGAGGGGAGGGTTTGAGGAAGAAGAATAAGAAGAGGGGAAGGGATGCGTTTAAGTAGAAAATACTTAAACACCCGCCCGATAGCCCCGAACCCGAAATTTCGGTGGGGTTTGGATTGAGGCTCATCTAGGCTAAACACCACACTCTAAGGGCAACAGGGGTCTCAGAATTTTAATCCTAGGCCCCGTTAAAAAGTTGCAAGAACAACGCCTGAGGCCGCCAAATTAAGAAAACGCCCCTGGGGCCATTTTTCACTGACGACCCGTGCCCACAGAACTTATACCCCTCCTAGGGTAAACGACATGTTCCGAACTCAACGGTGCCTTCGGTTTTCCCATCCGAGTCACCGTTTAAGAGATACTTGAGTTTCACCATTAAACGAATAAATAAAATAATTAATTTATCCGTTTAAGGTTCCGAAAGCGAGTGAGGGGTCAAAATGTCCCCCACCAATACGTTTTATGTCGTTAATAGGGTAAACACCCCATTACGAACCCATCCGTACACTCGGATCTCTGATTAGGATCACCGTTTAGGAGTTATCCCATTTATTTGGCGTTTCCAGTGTGAACACACTGAAAATTTAGTTCCGGCCACACCGGGGCTCGGAATCGCACTCCGTCTGAAGGCAGTGCCCTGGAATATCATCAAGAATATTCCAAAGTCTTTCACAGCAAAAACTGGGTTCATAAACTTGAAATCCACATTCATTAAAAAAGGTTCCTTGCCTCATCATTGAATTAAACCATTGACATTTCATCATCATGACTAGACCATGTGAGTAATAATCCAAAATTATTATTTTCTCTTCGACACCATAATAAGCTAGATTTTCTGAATGAGGTCTATTATCCAATGTACTTGCATAACAGTCTATTATTGTAGTTAGCATAACACCATCATGTTCTGTTCTCATGTTCCTTGCTCGTTAAGTGATAATAAATTTGTATCCATTAATCACAAGTGATTTACAAGCATGAACCCTGGTATTATTACCGAAATCCAACGCTCTTATTTCCATAGAAACAGAGTCTACTGAAAAACTCGATACCTAAAATATAAACAAATAGTAAACTTAATTAAATATTATTTTTATTTAGTTATTACAGAAATATTTTTACCTTCAAATTCAACCAAGTAGAAAAACCTTTCCTATGAAAAGTCCCTTTCCTTCTCAACGATAAAGAACGATGTATCAATTCATTATGTTCCTTGTAGATAATAATAATAATAGTTTAACAAATATATAAAATTACAAGACATAAGATAAGAGATACATGTAAAATTTACTTACTTGATATACTCCTCGAACAAATCACAATTGAACAACACTATGCAATGTGCCATCTCTCTCTCTTCAAGGCTTAATGTTGTCAATGTGTATGGTCATAGAATTCCTCCTGTCCGAGGAAGTTATGGAAAATTGGGTTCAATTTGCTCATGTTGTTCTTCTTTATTTATCATTGGTCTTTTTATTCTTATAGTAAGATCAGAAAAATACATTGAGTAGAAATCCAAATATTCTTGATCTAAGAAACCGTTCACAATAGAACCTTCAGGATAATTCATGTTCTGAAGATATGATTTCAATTATTACATGTTTCTTTCTGTTGGATACATCCAACATAAAGAAACGGGTCGTCCGAGAAGTATTTCGGTCGAAAGGTGGACAGTAAGATGCAACATGCATGTAAAAAATGATGGAGGGAATATTTTCCCTAACTCACACAAAAATAATGGTGTATCTGCCTAAAGTTTTTGCATGAAGGATTTGGAAAACTTCTTAGCACAAAGATATCTAAATAAATAGCACAACCGAATAACTGAGACTCTAATATTATTGGACAAGAGATGATGGATTTATATTGGAATCAACTCATGAAAAAGAATTTGATAATCATGAATCTTCAAAAATTTCTGCATCAACTCTTTTTTGTTGAACCGTTTTGATATATTTCATGAATAGCCATCAGGAACATTAATAGTCTCTAGAACTTCCAGAAATTGTTTTTTTGCAGGTGTCGTCACATAAGAAGAACAAGTAGCTTTCCATTTATTTTCACTGATACAGACAAAATGTAATTCTGTTCTGATCCCACAATCTACCAAGTCACGCTGAGACCATAAATCATCTTTTGTGTTCCCCTGGACATTTAGAAGAATCGAAAGGAACATTTCACATATATTTTTTTCAATGTGAATTACGTCTAAGAAATGATGTAACAAGTTGGTTGACCAATATGAAAACTCAAAGAATATTCTCTTCTTCTTCTAATTGTTTCTGGTATCATTGGAAACATTTTCCATCTTTCTGTATTTCGTTATACCCTTCCCAAATGAATAACTGGAATCTTTCAATTCATTAAGCACATCAGTTCCAGTCATACGCCGAGGTGGATCATCAGTCTCCATGGTATTGTCAAATCTTCGACGATTGTTTCTATATGGATGGTTCATTGGGAAGAATCATATATATCCCATAAAACTAAAACTACAATGATATTTCAGTCTTCTCGATTGAGTATTCTTCATACAAATAGGACATGAAAATTTTCCTTTTGTGCTCCATCCAGACATCATTACATAATCATGAAAATTATTGATCTTCCACATAAGAGCAACAGACATCTAAAATATGTCTTTCAGACAAGAATTATATGTGGGCACACTCACATCCCAAAGAAGTTTCAACTCTCTTATTAAAGATTGCATGTATACATCTATATCATTGTTGGGATCAGAAGGGCCAGATATCAGTATACATAGGAATGTGTAAGGCTTTTTCGTAAAGAACCATGGGGAATGTTATAAATGTGTATGAAAACCGACCATATGTTGTGCAACGTAAGAATCTTCCCAAATGGAATAAAATCGTCACATAAAAGGCCTAGTCTCACATTACGCATGTTAGCTATAAAATCAGGATATTGAGCATCAAATCTCTTCCATGAAAATCCATCTGCAGGGTGAACCAACTCATCCATATTCTTTTTTCTCTCAGTGTCATTCCATAACATTTTTACTGATATTTCATTAGCCATGAAATGGTTCTGTGATCTGTGGATCAATGAAAAGTGTCACATTACTTTTTTGGCACACGAGATGGTTTTTCGTCATCTTTTGGCTTCCATCAGGAGGTTCCACATTTGATACAATCTTTTCTTTGAGTAGTTTCCTCCCAAAATAAGCTGTAATCATTCGGGCAAGATTGATTTTTTTAGAATCCAAGTTCATCAACTAAAAACCATGCTATATAGTGGTTTGAGGGATTATTTTCATCATCTGGAAGTAATTCCTTCAAGAGGGTAATAAATGAATCGATTTCTGTATTTGAAATCCCATACAAAGTTATCACATGAAACAATCGGATTAAAAATTCCATATTTTTAATTTTTCCACATTTATGATATACTTGATTCATCACAACATCATTCAATTTTTTCACCCCATCAACATCATCATTTTCATTGGATGCATCATGTGTGTTTGTATGAAAAGTTGACTGGACATCATTTCCTTCTCATGATGCCGAATAAATGGAAATTGATCATATATTAAACTATCCAATTCTGTCCTATCATTTGGATCATAAACATTTTGAGATTACATTTTCTCTCTATTGTGATACCACACCAAGTAGTTTTTCTGGAAACCATATTTGGTTATATGATAGCTAACTACTTCACGACTCAACCAAGGTCTGACAACATAATTAGAACATGGGCATTGTATGCGACCACTATTTGAAGCCTTTTGAAATGAAAAATCAAAAATGTTTTCAAGTTATTTTGAAAATTGGTTGAAATTCGATCAGTTTCGTACATCCAACTTATATCCATTTTAAAAAAAATTCTAATAAGTTAATTAAAGGCAATTCAATAATATTGACGTTCAATCAAAGAAATATTTTGGTAAATGACAATTGTTTAAATTGTATAAAAGAATAACTGACACATTACTCTATATGAGAATAAAATTAAGAATCACAACAAAATACAGTGTATATAAGAAAATATGATACAAAATTTCTAATGCCTATAATCAAGGATTTTCCAGTAAGATATTGGAAGTGGATCAAGGAATATATAATCCTTAAGGGTATTGTTGGGAGTACATGAGTTTTATACTTTAAAATCATCATGTAGATAAGGATGAGGAGTAGGATGAGGATCACATCAAAAGTAGTTATGGCCTCATAAAGTTTGACCGTAACCTTGGATTAAAGGATCCTAGGTTTGGGTCCATAGATCATAGGTTGGTAGGGTGTATTCATCGAATAATTTTCCTATTGACTTTGGAGAGGGACCTTCAATAGTTATAGATATATATTTGATTAGAAACACCTATAAAATAGATATCCCAGAATTGTGGCATCCCAAACCAGGATGCCACACATTAGTGATAAGAACCTAGATGGCCACATGGCCTCAAACACATTTACCAAAATTCCAAATTTTACTGACTAATAGTGATAGCCTTTGGTGTGTCTGGGGGGAGACTATTCCCCCATTACCTAAGTTGCACAATTTTAATATTATCAGTAAAAAATTTGAAGAAATATAATAATGGGAAAATATTGGAAATGGATGAAAATAACCAAATCAATAATACCAACTAATATCAGAATCATAAACCGAATAATGGAAATGTATGTCATGTATCATGAAGAAAACCATAGTTAAAACTAGTATGAAGTAGTACAATAAAAGAGGCTTCGTAAATTCTAGAATTTGACCAAGCTTCTGGAGAAACAACCCAATTGTCTGTTATATGCTCTATCCTATGTCGTGTGAGTAGTCATGAATCTATAAAATGGTGATTCTTCTTACCTAAAAAAAATAATCATATAGTTTATTTGGATACCCAATGGCATCTCGAACAATGTGTGTGATACAATTTATATAGGTGACTACTGAGAGGTCTATAACTATCCAGTCTATTTATATAACATTTTAATAAAATGATATGATAAATTAAAGCAACGAATAAAAAATCTAAAAGGGTTTTATATGGGTAAATCAAAACAGAAAAAATAGAAACACATTAAAATAAAAACATAAAAATGAAATATTAAACAGATAACAATAAAAATAATGTACCACTTAAGAAAATAACAAATTTGGGATGGTTCAGATGAAGATTCAACAGCTTAGATGTGGGAATCCGAGATTCCAACCATTCAGATAGAGGAACCAAGATGAACTCAAGAGAGGTGCTATTCGAATAGGGGAGAGGTGCTCTGTTCGCGAGGGCTGCTATAAAATTAGAGTTCTGTCTGAATGGGGGAGAGGAGAAGACACATGTGGAGTTATTGGGGAAAACATTTACCAATATTTTTTAAAAAATATTCGTAAAGATGGAAATTTAGACCCCCTTTAGTAATGGTTCTAGTGAACCATTTGTAAAGTGTTTCATGCACTCTGTTTTACAAACTGTTTAAGAAAATTGTTGGTAAAAATCTTATTTACCAATGGTTTAAGAAACAAATTGGTATATAAGTGTTGGAAAAAACAACTATTCTAGTAGTGCTACCTAGATACCATCATGGATCATGGGATGTATTTAATAAAATTTTATTTTTTCAATAATATTAATTTTTTAATATGAATAAATATTATCAAGAAAATTTCAAATATTTTACCTTATCAAATGATTTTTACATATATTATGATTTTTAAAAAGGTGTTGAACAAGGATAAATTTTCACCACATATTTATATTTTCATTTAAAATATATTATTTCAATAGATACATATGGTATTTTATAAGGACCATTGATTGAATGTTTAAAATCAAACTTGGTCAGACTGTTTTATAAAAATAATATTTTATTAGTTGTCTTAAAACTAAATTTAATACATGATTATTTTCCAAAACTATTTTTCTAAGAAAACCCATATGACCCATGTTTTAGAAGGTGTATTTGGATAATGGAATTAAATGAATTAGAATAATCTCTATATCATTGTTGCAATGCATAGACATTATATATACTTGAACAAGATGCTGATGATACCATGTGGACACCATGATGATGGTATGATGTAATTTCTTTTAGGAATAGTTTTATTTTATAATTTGGAGGTGAAAAAAATCAATATATGTAAGACTTTATGAATTAAAAAGATGAGGTTATTATGAGTGGGGATGAAAATGAAAGGTATAAGAAAATCATTAAGGTTAAAACATGTTAGGCATGTCTTCATGTTTTATAAAAATGGACAACCTACATGATGGGTGAAAACCTGTCGCATCTGGAAATGCAGCTGGAATTAAACCCATAATTGAAGGGTAATAAGGGTGCATCACGTACCCCGATCCTACGTGAAGTCCCTGGTAAGTATTACTTGTTATATTTAGTTAAATGAATTTATGGGTTAAGAATAAGTTGATTTTGGGAACTTATGTTTTATCCAAAGAATATCCTTAGTATAGGAAAATGATTTAGTCATTAAGTGATAAATGTAATTTTGGTTGATGTTTGCTATTTTGGGAACACTATATGCGTAAAAAATAGAGTACTACGGAATTTTGTTTGAGGAGTAAAGGTTGAATTTTATTTTTTAAGAATCAATGTTTTTATTGAGGAAATATGGTCATTTGGGTAATTTATTGAAGTGATTAACCTATTCTGGAGAATATGTGGTTAAGTTAATTAGGTTTATGTATGATACATTATGAGTAGTCGGTGTTATTTGAAGATAAATGTTATGATTTATCAAGGAAGATTATGTGATCAAATCATTAGGAAATTTTGGTTTCAATCATTATTTGGATTGTTCTTTTTTAGGATTTATAGAGAAAATTATATATTGAATGGTTATTTTGGATCTTTTTGGTAATGGTTGTTGAATTATATAGATTTAGAGTAGTATTTATTTTGGGAAAGTATTATTCTTTTCGGGGGATCATCTGATCTCATACTAACCATTTAGTTTTGGGTAATGTATAAAGATAGATGAAATATATTTTCTCCTTTTTGGATTATTTGATTCTTTAGAAGTTTATTCTAGTACGTCAGCTGAGACCAAGTCATCTTGAATACTCATTGTTTGGAGAAAATATGAGTTTTTTGATGAAATTTATTAAAGGATGAAACTCTACATGACATGTAATTATGATTAATTATGTTATTAGTTAAGCTCCTAAAAAATTCGTCAACATTATGAAAATTTCCTTTAAAAATTGTTGATGGTTTACTTTTCCTACTGGATAATCAAATCTCTTTTCACCCATCACAAGTTTCTAGTTATCATATTGTTAACTTTCTCTTGATCATGGTTTCTATCACTATTCATCAGAACAATATGTTTTTTCCCTTCTATATCCATGTTTCCCTATATTGAATCCTAGTATGTGTTACCTAGGGTGACCTTTTTAGTTCTCTTTCATTCTCTTAATGTGATAGTTTTATTGAAACATTTTCATATATGGGATATTCAATTATGTTTTTAGCCTAATTTTAAATTTGTGAGGAAGAAATTTCCAAAAGGGGGGAACAATGTAACTACCCATGTATTTATAGAATAATAAATTTTCATATCTATTAATATTTATGAATAAGAAATTATTTTTATGTTTAATAGGAAAATTTTTCTGATAGTGTACACGACACAAAACAATAGGTTTCTCCAAAATCTTATGTTGCACACAACACTAAGTTATACTAAAAAATAATACAACAATAATATTATTATTTAAAATTGTAGTTAATTCCTTGAAATTTTAGTGGAAGTAATGAACATAATTAACAATATTCATATTTTACATATTTTTTAAATTTTTTTACATTTGTTCATTTAATTTTAGAAGCTTAAATCGAGATTGAATAAAATTTTAAGCATAAAATACTCTAATAATTCTAAAATTTCTTTTTACTACCATTTTAAAGATATCCCTTATTAAAAATAGTTTTTTTCACTTTTGTGTGATCTATTTGAAAAAAGTAAACTTTTTCTTTAGAATCAGTGCATCGAAATTTACTTTGGTTTAAATTTTGGTATTTTTCAGATTAAATCCATATTTTAATGATTTGTTAAAAATACTACATTATAAAATCAAAACTGTGTTTTCATCAAATTTATTTATATATTTATACTATAATTTAAATTATATTAGAAGATTAATCAGATTATGTTTTTATTGTTTAATAAAATTTTGGTCGTTGGATGAATGTTCACTTTTAAATTAGACATAAACACATGTCAATCTTTTGATATTTTTTACTACTTAGAAACCCACTTTTATGTGTTTACAATAAAAATTAATATTAAATCAATTTATGAAAATTATATGTTTTGAATTAGGAAAAATGGATTCCATATTTGGAATTATAATGTCCAAATTATATAAATAAGGACATTTTATATTTTTCCCATTTTTAATAGTAACTTTTGTAATTTTTATTTACCACACTTAAAAAGAAATGAGGTAAAATAAGATGATAGAAAATTTGAAAAGGATAATAAAATTACCGTAATACCTACCAAAAAATTATTGGATAAATAAATTCTGACAAATATCACCCACATGTCAGAATAGATTCATTTAATAAATTTTTTCTTATGAAATTTATGCAATTATTATTAAAAAAATAAAGTGAAAATATGTCACTCTCTTTCACTTATAATTATAATAATTTTAATGTTGAGATAAAATTGATGAAACATAGATCATATATAGTCTCCAAGAAGTTAATGAAATTATCTCCATAATGGGAATTTAGTTTTGATTTTTTGAGATCAAATAATTCCCATTTTTTTAAAAATCATGCATAAAGGCTTCAGATTAATCAAAAATAGAGGGTTACACAAGTCGGAAGGAAGAAATATTACATTAATCATGTTGAAGAGTATTCATCAGCTCATCAGGAATTCTAGTGTATTGAGCACAACACCCACCGGTAGTTCCTCTATTAGTAAGATGGTCAACAAGTTGATTTTCTTCATGATATATGTGTGTGATGATAGAGTTCATAGAAGCATGTTTTCTAAAGCCTTTGTTCCATTGGGTTGCAAGCTTCCAACCAAGATGAATCTGTCCCGTCCCAATAGCTTAAAAAATAGTCATTGAATCTTATTCAAACCAGACTGATTCCCAGTTCTATTGTTGAGCAATATTCATCGCTTTGATAAGACTCTGCATCTATGCATCAAGTGATGTGGCATGTCCACATGTTCCATGTTCCCATTCTAAGAAATAACCATTGTGATCACGAAAGAAAATTCCATAAACCTCTTAACCTAGATTTCCCTTTGAGGCGGCTTCCATGTTGCAAATGAGCCAACCTAAAAATGGTGGAATCCAGAACACTTCAATGGTTCTAAGGGGTTTTGGAAAATTACCTGGAATGTGAAGCCTTCTTAAGATGACCAGGCCATTAACAAAAATTTTACAATAAAGGGGGTGTAGGTTGTTTTGCATTCTGGACCGCATGAAAGATGCTGATGAGGGTTGTATTACAGATGGTAGTAGGTTCATCATGCAGAGTTTTATTTCCGAAGGTATAGATGGTGTGGATGACTTCTGCACAGGCAAAAATAAATAGGGCACAAACCTGTTTGGAGTGCTGTACAACAGTAAAGTCAAGAAAGAATTTCTTGGTACAATCATTTTGTAGAGGTTGAATTTTAATGATCTCTAAGACATATATCCAAAGGGATGCCAAAGTATTGCAGGAGAGGAACTAATGATTAATATCTTCCCGATTTTGATGACATAGGGCACATCAAGAGAAAATGCTAATACCAACCCATTGTAGATTTATCTCAACCGGGACCTTTCCAAGATGAAGCCACCATAGCAGAGTGAAATGAGTTGGAATTAGCCATTTTTCATTGAAGGATTCAATTATTGTTCTCTCTCCATGAATAATATGGTTATAGTATCACTTCTAATCAATAATTCAATTTGTACTTGGTTCCCATAGAAGCATATCATTATTGACTAGAAAATCATAAATATCAAACCTGGAGACAATATGAGAGGGAAGCTCATGACCATTTTCAAACTGATTTTTAATGGAGGAGTTATAATCAATGTTTGGATCCATGCTTTCAACACTATCAATGAGTGGAGACCCTATCCAATTGTTTTTCCAGAACCTAAGATATGATTTAGCACTTACAATCCAGTGAGACTGACTATTGATGTGCTGAAAAAGATTTTCCAAACCACGCCAAATACAGGATTGAATATATCTCATGTTCACTTCAATAAGTCTCTTGAGGAGCATGGATCTTAAGAATTCTAAGGATTGTGTTCTGTTATTAATAAGTTGAAAATATACTATTAATGAAAAGCCCAATTTAATAAGTCCAGATTCTTGATTCCAAGCCCACCCTTGGCATATGACATACATCATTGTTTCCAAGGAGAAGAAATAACCTGATGTTCTAGGATACTGCCACTGAAAACTATGTTTCTCATCAAGATGTTTAATGTTTTAATCAGTGAGGTTGGATAGGATTAAACCATAAATGAGTAGAATAGTTTTGAGGTGGCCACATGTTTAACTAAGCAGGGTATGCCTGCCATTGAGAGTGATTTGCCCTTCCAGGAGGATATTGTTTTTCTCACCTGGCTCACAATTTCCATAAAGTGAGAGGTCTTAGGTCTGGAAATGAATATTGGGACTCCAATGTAGGTAAAAGAGATAGACCATTCATGAATTCCAAAATTAGTTATCATTGAGGATTTCCTTGTTGCAAATATTTTTTTTTCAAAAAAAAATGAATAACTTAGCCCAGTTGACCACCTATCCCGAAACATGCTCATAATAGAGTAATGATTTTTGGGGTTTTGAATGTTCTTCTCATCACCCTAAGTAAAGATAATGATATCATCAGCAAAGAAAAGATGATAGGGGGTAAGGATGCCTCTTAATTATCTAATGTTTTTGAGATCACCCAAACATATCATTTGGAGAATAAGTCTACTCATATAATCGTCAGAAGTAACAAAAATAATAGCAGAAAGGGGATCACCCTGCCTAACCCATCTTGAGTAGTTAAAGTAACCCTCTAGAGATCCATTAATGAGAATGGAGATATTCACAGAGCCAATAAGAGTTTTGATCCAATGAAGAAATCTCAAATGAAAACCAAATTAATGAAGGATGCATCAAATAACTTTCCAATTAATCATATCAAAAGCCTTTCTGGTTTCTAATTTGAGAGCAATATTACCCCCACGGGTAGACTTCTATAATATGTTGACACATTTCGAGGCATTAAGAAGGTAGTCTTGAATTTTTTTCCCCTTGACATAACAAAATTGATTCAAAGAGATGATTTTATTAGAAATATTAACAAGCCGGTTGGCGAGGATTATCGTGATGATCTTGTAGATTGTGTTGACAATAGTAACTGGCCTAAATTGTGCAATGTCACAAGCATTCTCCGCCTTGGGGATAAGGGAAATGAACTAAGAATTTCAAGCATGAGAGAGGTATCCTTTAGTTGTGAAGTGTTTGACAAGTTTACAAACATCTGAGTTGATAACCTCCCAATAAAATTGAAAGAAGTGGTTAGTGAATCCATCCGGTCCCAGAGAACTCCCATTGTCATGCCTAAAGACAACATCTTTATTCTCAGTGTCTAGGGGAATATATGTATGAAGACAATTATCAACCTCATAGAAATGATTTGGGATAATTCCATATTTGATTCTTCATTTCTTGCAAGTCTTCTGAAGAAGATCATATAATAGGAAACAATGTGGTTAGAGAGAGTATTTCTATCATCCAGAATGGTTTCACCTTCATTTAGTAAGAAAATAGGGCTCTAAAATTTTTTGACATGTTAGAGGGCATTGAAAAATTTGGTGTTCCACTCTTCGTCAGAGAGACACTTGACTTTAAAGGGCTCCTTTTGAATGTTGTCTCTAAGTCTGAGGAGATCATTGAGATGGGAAGGCATGCTAGTTTGTTGTGAGATATCACATGTAAAGATGTTCTTTGGATTATTTTCCTAAAGATTATGAAGAGATTTTTGCAGATAATCAATTTCTTGGTCAAGTAGGCTGAAATTCTTGCATGATCTAGTGTTTCATGCTTATTTTTAGAGCTTTTATCTTAGAAATACAAGAGAGAGGATTACCATTATAATCAACCATATTCTAGGATTATTTCACCAGCTAAGAGCATTCAGGAAGGGAAGTCCAAGAATTATTAAATCTAAATGGAATAGGCATCATGTCTCCTTTGTCATTAAAGGTAGGAAGGATTGGGTGGTGGTCAAAATTGTGTTTAACCAGTGTGACACAAGAGATAGTTTTCCAGACTCCTAGGATAGATTTTTTACCAAAGGCCGGATCAATTCTACTAGCTCTGGTGCTATTGAGGTGATTTCTATACCAAGTATATTTGGAACCAAGATGGTTAAATGCTATGAGGTTTGAGTCCTCTATACATGCTCTAAAGTCTCTCACATATTTAGCATTGTAAGCATGCCCAATCTTCTCATCTGCATGTAAAATGGAATTGAAATCTCCCATAATGACCCAAGAATCTAAAATAATCTTGGAAGGATCTTTGATGTGCTGCTAAAGAGTTCTTTGACTGATGTAGCAATTGAACGGATAGACCACTGAACAAAAGGAGAGCTGAACATCCTTGAGGATGCTACAAGTAATGATTTGTCTGTCATAACAGACAATTACTGGATTCTTGACAGAATGATGTACAAGTAGGCAAATCCTATCAATACTAGAATTATCCTGCACAAAACTTTGTAAAGAGTAACCACTTTGGGAAATTAGTGGCTCAGAAGTTATTTTGATGGATTTTGGCTCAGAGATACCAATGAAAGCTAGTTTTTTCTTATACACGAGGAGCTTAAGAGAACATAGAGTGATAGGGTTGGCTATGCCTTGGATGTTCCAAAATAGTATGCGCATTATTGTTCTTGAGTGAGGGAAAATCCCCCTTTCTATTTTTTATCATCTTTCCTATTTTTGTGAGAGCTCCTCAGCTCACTTTTGCGGTACTAGTTGGTAGAATGAACTTGTTGTGGGGTGAACGCAGTCCTTGGTTTCATTTTAGACTCAAGTACTAAATATTGACAAATCGACTGATATTGGCTTGAATAATTATGTAATTATTATAATATGGTAATGAGTGATTTAAAAGGAATAATAAACCTAAAAATGGAATTCATGAAAGTATAAATTAACCTATTTTTTATTTTTGAAGATAAAGAATGAACAATACATGTCAGAATCAAGGTAAGGGAACTTCTTAACCCAATTTCAATTATTTAGGTTAATCTTATACTTCTTGATTATGTTTTACTATGATTATTTAAGAAATAGAATTTGATATTCTATCTTGTATTTATACTTAATTTATTTTTTATTATAGTGATAACACATAATTAAACTAATTTATTAACAAAATGATCCTTTTAAGGTAATTTTTAAACTCAATTTCCACTCATTGGGTTTACACATACTTCATTAATTGTATTATACCAGGATTATGTGTGGAATAACTATTTATTAAATTAATTTTTAATTTTCACAACCCATTGTGTGGATACACTATTTATACACATAATCACCCCATTAATGAATTATTACATCTTTTATCTTAAAATTTTAAGAGAATATTAACTCAATACCATTTTATTTAGTTAAATATCCATGTCATTTGTTTTATTTTCCATAAAATATGTGTGAATGATATCTGATTGTTTTACACTAAATATCTACCTATATTGGGTATATTTATATTTTTCACACATATTTATTTTAATTATTTATTTTTAATCTAATGAAATGATCATTGTAATGGAATTTATCTTAATATATTTTCATTGAGGCATATTTTGAAATATAAACATACTTATTTTTTACGGTGTATAATCGATGCCTTTGAAATTAAATTTCATTCAACGGTTGTGAAAAAGAATATTTTTTATGAATATTTTTACAAAATAAAAAAAGATTTTTATTACATATGTGGAGACAACGACCTTTCTACTGCTATGAGCATTATTTTATATTTGGCTTTCTCTACAATAAGTAATGTTTTTAAAAAGAAAAGTAATTACCATATTCATTTTTTGATGTTTTATTATTTAATTTGGATATGATAATATATTTATTATATCAATATCTTTTTATGATGTCTTATGATTATATTTTGGGAATGTTATTTTTCCTTAATGCTTGTTCATATGATATAATTCTGTTATGGTTCTCGGGAATTGCTTATGTATACAGGTGGTTCTATGATAAACTGAGGTCGGTTGATTTTGTGATAGGTCTCCCATGAATTGGGTAACACGTTTGAGGTAAATAATAATGTTCATACTAAGATATTTAGGTAATATAATGTTATAGGAATTCCAAACATAACCATGAAGGTTACCTTCTAGGTAGCTATTAATGCTACAGTGTATGTATAATATGGATGCCATTAATTACCCTTATGTTTTATGATTTCTATGATGTTGTAAATCAGTCTTATTATTACATGATGTATGATATGTAGATTATGTTTTATTGGTGAAAAGTTTTATTTTCTGAAAAACAATTTGTGGGTTTTAAATATTCATGGACTAATAATTTTTTTCCTATATTTATATTCCTTACTAATATTTTTATTATAATGCCATGTTTTTGAAATTTTTTCATCAAGGTATGAGGAAGGATAATAGAAAGGCATAATTTAAGAATATTTTTAACAAGAAAGTAATTATTGTTTTATTTAAGGAGATTTACTATTGTGGAAAATTTTGATAGAGTTCAAGTGTCTACTTTTTAAATTTTGAGATGTAATGTAATAGTTATAACCTAATTCTCGAAAACTCTAAACATGAAAATATCCTCAATGTGAAAGAAAGTAAATTCTTGATCAAAACTCAAGATTATAAAATGTTTAAGGTTGGGTCCTTATACTAACCATGATGTAAAATTGTAAAACAAATTATTTTATGAATATTATTCATCCCTTACTACCTTAATATTAAATTAGAGTTGTTTAATTGTAACTTTTTTATGAAAATTACTTCTATATTATATAAATCCAAGATATTTAAATAAAAATTCAATGTATTTGTATTTAATAAAATTTATGTGATCACATTGAGAAATATCATAAATGTATATTTTGATATTATTAAAATTAATTACATTATATATTTTTTATTTTTATAAATTTATTAATTAAATTAAATTCTAAAATAATAATTATTTAATATATAAAAAAAATAAAATATTTGATCATCAAAGTATTCATTTTGATATATTATGTATCAGTTATTTTTATACTCAATTTCAAAGATCTATAATATATATTATAGATGTGTGAAAGCATTATATTTTATTTCACAATATTTCATGATTCATTTAATGTAAAATTAAAAGAATAATGTCATATTTGGAAATAATCATACTTCATTTCATTAACATACTATAAAATCATTTAAAAACTAAAAATTGATACATAATAACAATCAGGATAATATATGGTCTAAAATATCTTAAAATAGTAATTTCATGCCCATTTTGTAGTCTTTGTCTCTAGAATAACCTTATTATATTTTAATGTTTTGAGAGTTTTCAAAAGTGACCCTCGCCTCAATTATAAAAGCTGAACTCCTTCATCACTTCCTCACAAAACATTGAGCCTCCTAGGTTGACCAAACCTTGAACATTTCTACTCCCAAAATTATTATACATGTTTTTGTGGTCCTAGTATTCTAAAAATTTCTACCCTAGATCCCTTGAGAAGTGATCTAAAGGGAACCCTCCAAAGAATATGTAATCTTTTTTACCAGCTCATCCAAGTTAATTTATTCTTCTACCTACTATTCATTAGTTATTTACTTGAGAACCAAGAAATCATGTATAATCTATAATATGAGATGTTATTATGAATATGGGACAACCATATTCCATGATTCAACCATCCTATGAAAAATGAAATACATTGCGTGTGCGGACGAATGACTTATCATCTCCAGGTTGTGGTGTAATGTTTTTTGTCTAAAATAATGTCCGGATGGGTATAATGATGGATATAATGTATATAAATAATATGTATGGAACTATATTAATTAAATATAATTACAATAAAACCAATTCATTACCCTTTCACCATTAATGGAATTATATCGTCACTCGTGTGTACATAAGACCTACCGTATCCACGAATAGATGTGGTTTGTTTTCCATTTTTACAATTAAATAATGATTAAAATATATATATACACACATATATATATAATGAGTAAATATAATATCTAAAAAATAATATCATTCTAGACATGAATGGAATATATCATATTCATAGAAATAAAACATACAAGATAAGGCCTGCAAAATAAAATGAAGCAGCTAATACCCGAAACAGGGATTGTAATGTAATATTATGAACAAAACAATATAAGTGGGTTTTATATGATATCATTAATATGGTTATGGATATTTTATTTGTTAAAAAAATTTATTAAACCATTATATAAGAATTTAAATCAAGTTAAACTAATTAAATGTTATACGCAATGGTTAATTCACAATCTTGTTATTATTCTAGATTTTTCAAACATAAGTTTCTTATATGGAATATATATCATACATTTCCATGTTTCATAAAAAAAAGTATCCCAAATGTTTTTAATAGTATCATTAAAATAAATTATTCTTATTTAACCATGTTTTATTTTCTATAAAATAGTTCTCAAGTAATCTTTTTATTATTTTCCAAATGAGGCACCTTAAGACTTTTTATACAAAAATACGGAAGGATTGTTTTTTTCACTTATAAAACATGGGAATATATTTTTTTCTATCATAACATCTTAATTACTTGAATATTAGTATAAAATTTTATATGATTATTTTTAATGAATATTTTTTAAAATTTTGTATTCTTTTAATTAATAGATTTAAAAATAAAATTCGTTATTTCTCTAAAGATACTTTTAATTATTTTAATGATGTATTATCATATATTTATATATTACTCATTGTATATTATGCTTTATTAAGGTTGAAATATTATGATAAAATATACCATATTTTATTGAAGGTTTTATGATAATTTTGACTAATGATGTTATTTTTTGATACGATTCATGGTTTATTATTAAACTTTTCACATTTCATATATCAGTTTTCTAATAAAAATGTTCTTGTTAATTATGTTTTAATATTTTGAATGCATTGGACTTAATTATTCAATGAAGTTTCTTGATATATTTTCTTGATTTATTAGTAGGTCTCAAGAGAGAAACTAGTTTGGGTATTGGATGATGTCTTACCCATTTATGTATGGTGTCTTGGCTAAAACCTTGACGGTATGTTTATGATGTCCAAAATTATGCATTTCCACAATATGAGACAAGTTATTTGTATTCCATGTGATTATTTGACTATTTGAATATACATAGTTATGATTTCTATCTCATATGATTATTTATATGGTATTATTTATTTATCCATGTTATTTTCAAAATATTTTAAATGTAAGGTTTTTTAGTTATTCACCATTACTTATTATTTATACTTATTTATTAATGGTAGCTTCTATTATATTCTTACACATATTAAGAATTTGAGCTCACCCCATTATTGGGTTTTATTTTTCCTATGACACTATGATGTAGGTCATGATTAATATATAGGGTTAAGATATGAGAATATTAGTTCCCCCAAAGGGGTTTTTGTGTTTTATTATACAGTTTCATTGTAATATATGATTCATTTATGTAATTTGGTATCCAAAAAAACATATTAGTCATTTGTGATTTGAGTCTTGTATTATGCCAATTTAGTTTTGTAAGACCCAAAATCTGGGCTACTTTGGTATTCTTTTTTATAATTGGTATCATAGTATGATTTACAGAAACATTGGGAACTGGATTTAGGAAATCCTTTATTAGGGAACATACTCATATCATATAATTTCAGGATAATTAGTTAATAAAATCCCATAGAAACCATGTTTATGATAATAAAATTATATATGAATAAATATTTTAATTTATTCTATGTATTTAACATGTTTCATTGATTTATATTTTTTTTCACAATGTTATGATCTAATATAGTGTATCTCTTCATTTAGAAATGGTACCTAGAAGATGTAATGTGAACCTCACCAATGCACAAGATCCATAGTGTATGAATGAAGACATCATTTATATGAATTATCCAATATTATGAAGGAATGTACTCTCCAAAAAATAATCATTATATGAATACATAATATTAATATTGATGTATTATGGCATCAATGTGAAGTATTAGAAAAATATGACATCTCGGAAAATGGTGGATAAAAGGAAGAAGGGAAAGAAGTATTTTTATAACTTGTGATTATTTTGGAAAGAATCACCATGGTACTTGTTTAAAAGGATTGGGAGTTTTTTATAGGTGTGGAGAGAAAGTGAACCACCCATGTGATTTCAAGGGAAAGAAATAGTTTTCAAATATACAATGCTTCAACTGCATGGAGATGAGACACTTCCAAAATCAATGTCTCTCGCATCAAAGGATTATACCTCAAAAGATGATAGTATATAATTGTAACTAATATTATACTACCACATATAAATAGGAATAAATAATGTGATTATAATATAATAAAAGAATTATATTATTTGATTAATTTATCGATGATTTACTATTCATAAGAATTATAGAATACAAAATTAATGTACTACAAAACATAATATTTAAGGATTTGAAATCATGAAAGTTTTCATTTTTATTTTTATAGTGATAAAGGTATTAATATTTGTTTTATATGAAATAAGAGGTAAAATATGTAGTTTGGAGGTTCTAATGTTATGATTTATTTTTTAAATTTATTGACCATTATTTTAATTTTTTTGACAATGAACATGGATAGATGTATTTTGGAAGAGTCATAAGGCTAGATTCAATATAGTTGATCATTTGTTATTATTGTCCAAGGATAAAGTATGATTTATCATTTTGGGTAATATGTGATAACCATTTTGGTTTCAGTAAAAATGTAGACGTTGAAGAAATAACTTTTGGATCTTTTGATTCAAAAAAAATTGGTGTGAAAAAAATATTTTGAATATTTCATTCCTAATGTAAGGGGTGAAGTGAAAATAGATAGAAGAACAACCAAAAGATAATATTATTCTTATGATATGGAAGGAAATCAAGTAAGTGATTATTTTAATAGTAAAAGATTTACCTAAATCTCGTAAAAATATTTTAGATCAAAAAAATGTTATACATTTACTTTTCATTCTAAGAAATCAATTTTCATTTTAACCGATCACATGATTTTCAATTATATAATTATTATCTTCATAATGACCATGTTCTATATTAAACTTTATCAGAATGTAATATTTATTTTTTTCTTCCATGTCCATATATTCCTTCATGGAACCCTAGAATGTTCTATCCCATGTGACATTCATACTTCCCTTACATTATTTAGAATTAGAAGTTTCATTAACACTAATTTTGATGTGGGTTTACCACAATATAATTTTCAAGAATCAAGAATGTATATTCGAATTCAAATTTAAAATTGAAAGGATGTAATTTGTTGAATTATGAGAGAGTTTAACACCTCAATTTTATATAATATGAATTCTTTTTTATAGTTAATATGTTTGATAGCGTACACTGCATAAGACATCGAGTTTAAATGAAACCAAGATATAAAATTTATATTATTATTTAAGAATACACTTACCACATACAAATTTAATTTTTAATTATAAAGAAGATTAAATGTATTGTATGAATATATTATTTTATTCATTGGTTTCCAAATCACTATAAATGAAAATAATACCCTATTTAATATAATGGAAATAATTTTATAAAAACTATTATTTTATGGAAAATGTGTATTATATTATCAAAAAAAATTTATTACTATAAGTGAATGATATTAATTAAATATATGTGAAATATATTCAATATAATTGTTAACATTCATCCTATGTGTTTTCGCATCATGATAGAAAAATAAATCCTATTATTACGGGTAAAATCTATATATTTATGAAGGCAGTTTTACCACTTTTTAATGGAGCACTTATTTTTAATTATTTTTTAAAAATTATATAAACTATATTGGTGAAAATGAATGTGGTATTTTAAATAAAAATAATATTTTTTAATTTTCATAGTTTTTTTTATTTCTTTTATATGTTTCATGTTTTAAAAAATAGTAAAAATTATATTTCATTTTTATTGAAAATATAATTTTCTTCAAAAAAAATTTACGTGTTATGTTTTTTTGTTTTAATGTATAATTAGATAATTTTTATTATAATTTATCCAATTTTGGAAATTTAAATAAATTTAAAATTAAATTTGTACTTAAAAACAATTCAATCTTTCGAATATTTTACCTTTAAAAACAAGTTTCATTATTCGGTCAATGGGAATAAATTAAAATTAATTATTGCATCTTCTATGATTTGTATTTCAAAAAATGGATTCCATTTTTGGAATCATCATGATCAAATAATTTAAATAGACTTCTATTTTTTGGAATTATGAATATTAGTTTAATTAATTTTTCAATTAACATAATTAAATGTAAAATTGAGTATCTAAGGGTAAAATTAATATTATAAATATTAGAATATCTCCCTAAAACATTTTCAAATTTATTTAGATGAGTGGTAGTTGACCAAAACAATCCAATGGCTAAGATTATATCATTTTTAATCAACTTGGATGAGAGTATGCCATTTATTATAGTTTATTTAATGAAAATTTATAGTTGTCACACCCATGTCTTTAATAAATATATCATTTTTAAGAATGGGTTATATAGAAGATAAATTCATATATAAATAATCATTTGAATTATTAATGTTATATCATCATCATGATAATTTATTTTTTATTTTTTATGTAATAAATAATTATATTAAATCATTATATAATAAAGACGATGTATTTATATTATTATTGGAAATATCAAATAAAGGATATTTAAAATATTAAAACAATTATAATTTTAAATAATTACTATCATAAATGAATTTTATAGAAAAATTGGACATGTTAGTGATAAATTAAAAGTGTTGGTTGGATGATATATTGTTATATTTATTTTTTTTAAACTCAATGTGATGAATAATATCAACATTTTCATTATTACTGAATTAAAATAAATAATATTTAATTTAATTATATAAAATTCATAAAAGTATAAACATTATCCAACTGATTTATATATTGTTTAAATTGTTATGCATGATTATATTATCATTATTTAGATATTTGTATCTATATAAATCATTAATGAGGAAAAAGGCAGGTTGTCACGGTAAGAGTTAAATGGTTTAATTTAGGGTTAAAACCATAATATAAGGGTCTAACCATGACCAAAACTTGCAAAAACATAATTTTATGAAGTTTATTCAACCCTTTTCTGATTAAAATCAAATTGGAGTTGTTTAGTGGACACATCTCCATGAAAATAACATATATATTATTTAAATCAAATAAAGTTACAAAATATCAGTCTTTTTTTATTTAATAACGTTTATTTGATAGCATATAGAAAAAATCATTATATGATAGATCGTAAAATTATATTTTCTTAATTAATAATTTTTTTATATATATAATTTTTATTTTTTAGAAATTATACAAGTTCCATAAACAATTTTCCAATGCTACAAAAATTATTTAATTAATTAAAAATAAATTTAAATAATTTCCCTTAAAAGTATTAATTTTAATATATTAGGGATTATTTTTTATGTATAAAATTTTTTAATATCTATATTATATATTATATATTTTTTATACCATTATATTATAATTCACACGTTTTCATGATTAATTGTAAGTCAAATTCAAATAATAGTGTTAAATTTAACAATAATTATACATTATTGAATTAATTTATTATTAAATTATTTTAAATTTAAAATATGTCAAATAATAAAAAATGGGATATTTTATGGTCTAAAATGTCTTCCAATATTCATTTATAGGACATTTGTATGTATTTGGCTCTAAAATATTATTATTATATTTTACTATTTTGGGAGTTTCAAAAGGTTTCCCTCACTTCAATTATAAAGGAGATACTAATTTTCAATTTCCTAACACAACATTGATCCACCTATCTCGACAAAAAACTGACCATTTATTCACCCAAAATTTTTATTCATGTTTTTTGTGTCATGGTATTCCAAAAAGTCAGACCCTATATCGCTTGAGAATGGATCTAAAAGAAGTATTCCAAAGAAGATGTAATATTTTTTACAGACTCATCCTAGATTATTTATTTATCTACCCTATATTCTTGATTTTTTTACTATAAAATAATAATTAATGTATCATATATACTCTTACATTTTATTTTGATTATGTTTCAACCATATTCTATGATTTATCCATCCTATGAAAAACGAAATCTTCGAGAATGCGTACGTACGACTTACCATCTCCACTTCTTGATGGAATTATGTTTTCATCACCACATTATTTGTACAGTTATAATAATGTATATAATAGATATAAATAATAAATATTACACAATATTAATTTTTTATAGTTAATACACCATAAAATTTCTTACCCTTTCACCATTAAGGGAATGATATCATCGCTTGTGCACATGTAAGGCCTATTGTATTCACGACACAGTGTGATTAATTTTCTATGTTTACTATTAATTAATGATTTTAAAATGAATATAATGATAATATATAACATATATGATCTTAATATAATTCTGGAGATGAAATAAATATGTCATATTCTTAATTAATAGGACTTATATGATGATACTTCCATATGAAAATGAAGTAGATAATACCCCGAAACATGTGTTATAATGAAATGTTATTAACAAAATAGTATAAGAGGGTCATATAAGTTATCATAATTATTTTAATTTTTATTCTATAAATTAATAACATTCCTTAAATGAGTATAATTATGGATAAAGAATGTTCAACTAAATATATGTTCAAGGTAAGTGTTAATTTCAAAATCTCATTGTTGTTCAGGATTGTTTATATATAACTATCTACTGGGGAATATTTATCATCAATTTACATGTTTCATGAAAAAACAAAAATATATTTACTATTATACAAAAAAAATCCATTTTTATGTGTGTTTTACTATTTATAAAATTGTTTTAATTGAATCTTTTTGTTGTTTTTCAAACGAAATACCTTATGATGTTTATGACACAAATATGAAATGAATATTTTTAACTTATATAGAATGAGTTTATTTTTACACAATATTGACACATTAATGACATGATGATTCATTTATAGGATTAAAATATTCTTTTCAATGAAAATTTTTTCCTTAAAATTTTTTTGGGCCATTAAATAATTGATTTCAAGGTAACAAATCGGTATTTCTCTCAAGAAAATTTTAATTATTTTATTAGAGTATCTTCATCTATTTGAAAATACAGTATTGGATAATATTATTAATTTATGATGAGCTCTAATGATACTATCTACCATATATTATTGATGGTTTTATGATAATTTTTACCATTTATTTTCTATTTTGATATAAATCATGGTTTATTGTTAATGTACTCATATTTTTTGTGCAATATTTTCAATATGAATGTTTATGTTAAATATTTTTTCATATTAGAAATGAATTAGACTTATTAGGTGATGGGAGAAGTCCAATATAGCCCCTTTATGAATTGGTTAGTCTCACAAGGCAAGCTAGTTTCGGTATTGGATGATGTCTTACCCGTTTATTAATGGTTTATTGGCTGAATCGTTAACGATATGTTTATAATGTCCAACATTTTGAATTCCATAATTTTGATATTAGTTTTTGATATTCCATGGATTTATTGAACAATTATAATATCCATGATTAGTTTGTCTATCTCATGTGAATATTTATATGGTATTTTTTATTCAATCTATATTATAAAGAAGTTATGTTAAATAGAATTTCTTTCAGTTATTCAAACTTACCTATTATTTATGCTTATTTATCCATGATAGATTTAGATGTATTCTTAACCATATTATGAATTCATGTTCACCCCATTATTATTTTTTATTTTCCCTAGGATTCCTAAATGTATATTATGATAAATAAAAAAGGCTAAATCTCGGAGAATATTATTTTCTCTCATGGGATTTATTATATTTTATTCTATAGTTTCACTATAATGTATGTTTTGAGTATGTAATATGGTTTCCAAAACTGGTAAATTGATATGTCCTTTTGGATTCCTTTCTTATATCTATTCTAATTAAATAAATAAAGACACTGACTCCATGATACCCAAGATTGGGTATTTACAAAAATCTATCCCCCAACATTCAAGGGTTCATCACTATCTAGATCATTAGGGAATAAATGTTCATCCACCCCTGAGTTCATTCACTCATGGGGATACTCGGCTAACCAAACATATAGAATACAACCACTTTGGATAACCACAAAAAACCATCCATCGAGCAATGATCCTCTTTAAGAATCGTAATAAAGGATCCCCAAGTAGTCACACATGCACACCATCAAACCTAATTCAAAAATGATAAACAGTTCTCATAAAAATATCACCTCAAGATGCTAAATAATTTCCACCATTTTCAATTCCATATTAAATCATATTTTTTTTAAAATCCATTTGGAACACCATTTTCTATCCATTTTAAAACCATTTATAAATAAATATCATTCCAATTAAAACATACTAAAAAAAAACAGAACCATTTCTCCAATATAAAACCATTCATTAAAAAATCATTTCATAAGTCATAGCCCAATGGTCCAAACACCATCTAAAATAACAATTTCACTTTATCCATGGATTTGAAAAATTACCATTACCAGTTTTAATTAAAAACACACTTTATCAACCAAAATCCCATGAAATCAATTTTAAAAAACTAATACCATGTAAATTTTCCACTTTAGAAAAAAACTAAAAACTATAAAAACCTACATCAAGCCAAGGGAAATAAAATAGGCACAAAATAACACCAACATGGAATTTCGTTATTCAAGTCCCCATCCTTGATAAATTCACATCAGTCACAATCATATAGGAAAAAAGTATAACCAACATTATATAAATTAATTAAATTTCACCTCAATGTATTTTAGAAATACCCGAATTTTTATTTTTCATTAGTTATTTAAGTTAATCCTCTATCTATCATAATAAACCATGTGCATTAAATGTAATACTATATACAAATCCATTATTCATGAACTCACCAAATTGTTCAATTAAGGTCATGATAAACTCCTATACACCATGAATAAAACAAATTCAAGACCCAAATCATGTGCATTATTTGAGAAGGAATTAGTCAACAAAATTATAGAATAAAAAGAATTCCAATAACATCATTAGAAATATAGACATTCTTTCAAATGTGGGTTAGCCACTCCATATAATTAGTTATTTACTATGTATTGAGCACTTTTAATCTATTGTATTCCTTTCCAAAATCGTCAAAAAACAAAAACAACCATTGATACAATTTTTTAAATCCACATCCCTGACCACTCAATCTATTAAGAGAGGATAATCACATGACCTATAACATTATTCCACAAACTAATGTGTATGCTGACTAGCATTGAGGGCTTAAGAAGTACTATGTGGAAACTATTGACCAATTAATAAATAATGAAACAATGTTCAAAATCATTGAACAATAACATCATTAATCAAGTAAAATAATTTTTGGGAGAAATAATTACATCGCCCCATCCTATATATGAAGGTAAAACAGTCATACAACATCCATATAAAAAATGAAACATTCAGAATATCTATATAAAATAAATAAGAAAAAATATTATATAATGTAACCCCCATAAGGATCCTTATGTCGATCTCAAAATCACCACAACCAACTTACTCCTCTTTTTCATCTATACTAAAATGGATTGATGTCTCCTATGTAATATAGAACATAGGTCTCTTCATGTATTTTTATTCTCTTCCTGAGTTCAGTATAAAAGTAGTGGGATCCCAAAAATTCCACCTTAAAATAATTATATATGGATATAATTTTTTTTTGTGATTATGGATAAAATAAACTAATAAACATACTCCCCAAAGGATTATAAAGAACTAACCAGGCTTCCACGAACCCCAATTAAGCACACATCATCTTAGATAAAGATGTAATGTTTATCCAAAATAAAAAGAAATTATAACCCTACAACTATTTCAAAAAATATTTCATAACCTCATGATGTTCACTAAACAATTATCAAATAGTATAGGGACTTAAATAATGAAAATAAGAACATCCCCTCCAGCTCATAAGAGGATAATCAGTAATATTAGACCATTCTAAGGGTTATTTAGAGGCCCAATCATCGCATTGGCCTATCCCAACTGTTCTTGGGATTCCCAACATATATGCTGAACCATAACATTGATTCTTAAGAGGTGAAACATTCATATTTTATATCCACACATATTCATAGGAGGAAGCATACATTCCTAAGAATAAGCGTGAATATGTAAAAGAAATGGAAAACAACCCATCATAACCCTATCCCATTGTATAAATCATAAAGTCTATAGTCACATTTTTACTAAACCAACTTAGACATGGTGATCCTCACATCACATTCCCTTTAAAAGAAAACATAACCCACTCTATTATGTCATTCACCCAAGTCATGATATCTCATCTCAATCCCAAATGTCACTTTCCAAAACCATCCACCCAAATGGATAACCCTACCTATAAAGAAAATTTTAGACGTCCTTATAACCATTTAAAGTAAAAAAAACTATTCTAAATCCCAATCTACACAATATTCTAATTTTAACAAATAATTTTGGACCCTTTTGAACCTAAATAACATTTTATTGGCCTTTTTTCCAAATTGGATAGATCTACCATTATCATCCGCACATGATCCTTATGCATAACTTACAAAGATCACCCTTGTGGGAATTCACAACCTAATCCCCTATGTAATCTATCATATCCTCCCATTCCATAATCAATCTTGAGTAGCTCATTCAAAACCTCAACACCTATATATTCATCCTTCTACACATTCTCAATATAATAGTCATTTCCTCATATTTTAATGGAAAAACCCCATATCACACCACAAAGGGACAACCTGTATTAATACGGACCAAACCCTCCAACGATAACGTAAACATGAATATACTATCTATGCTAAAAAACACTTGAATGAATTTCCAAGAAAATAGAATTTTAAAAACATCTTCAAATTGTATGAACTTATTATATCAAGCTCAATGAATCTAGACTATAAATATTTTAATCTTCAGTAGATCATCATTCAGCCATTCCATGCGGAAATCCTTAAATTAATTTAATTATGGTTTTATTCAGGTGAATATAAAATAAATAAGGGTGTATGTTTGAGAAGATAATTAGATATACTGATTTGAATCAACTGTAATGAACTGCACATGAATAACCTGACAAATGAAGATGAAGGTTCTATAATCACCAAGGAATTATCTATCTTCATCCCCAAGTATGAGTGAGGGTGGAGTAGAAGCAAACATAGTAAAAAATGGGGTAATTTGGTGAAAATATGGGGCTTCCCCTAATTAATGTTGATCAGCATCCCCACTGGATGGTTAGTGAGACCTGGTAACCTACTGGGATACATATCATCCAATTATATTTGAAGTGTATATTATAATAGAATGACAATATTGGACTTCTTATTGATGTCTCTCTTGAATACTCAGCCTTTGACATAGGACTTGTGTCCCCAACAAATAAGCCTATCATAGATGTTCAAAATATTTATCCCACAATCCATTCCACAGTCTTCAAAGTGAACCATCCAGTAAAAAAATTTAAATTACTTCATAATTTTTCCATACCATTATAATGTATATCACTAAATAAGACATAAATAACCTCTAGATAATAAAATATAAATTAATTGATAGATATATAATTGTGAAACCATGGGAATTCTATTCTCAATCATGATATTAGAATAATATATCGAATCCCTCAAGGAGTAGAATTTATGACATAGTCTACAATGACACTAGTTTTTTTACTTAGTTTTAATATAATGATCTTCTAAATAACAAGATAAGTGGAACTTACTAAAACAAATATGATTGTTCAGTGTTTCAATATAACATAAAAAATGACGTTGCATTACAACCAATTATGTTAAGAGGTGTAACATGTATAGTCCATCAAGAAGAGTCATAGAGAAAAAATGACATGTAAAACCTCTTCATAGTATTTCTGAATAATATGAAGATTTATATTTTTGAATATTCTAGAAACTATTGAAAATAATCTACAACATATCATAACATAGTTAGAATAGACAATATTAATCACATGATATCAAAAAACTCTACATCTTAACCCTTAAGTGTTGGTTATCATATCTCATGTATGACATATCAATTGTATGAATATTATACCATATTTAACAATTATCTCATCTCATGCATCACATATCATAATAAGCCATACTATAATCATTCTCATCCCATGAACAACTCAGTATACTTAAAAATTAAATTTTAGATCGGCCTAGTGACATTTCAAAATAACACATTATTTTGACATGTAAAATATTAAGTTTTAAGACATTGAATATTATCCTATCCATATTACACACAATAGGCCTCTCATATAATCATACGAGACAACTTTATTCCTCTTATAATCTTTAAAACATTCAAATCATAATTTCTTATTAGTTAGTTACTTGACTCACATGCCATATAATTCTATATTTCTATACACTAAAACATATAATATTCCATCTATTATGACACAATACCATTAATTTACAAATCCTAAAATCATTTTTCTAGTCAGAGTAGGAATTATGAGGTATTAAATCCTCTCAATGTTCGAAATTCACCCCTCATGTGAATTTCATAATCATTACACTATTACATAACCATTCTTTAATATTATCTCATTAGAAAAAACTAACATTTTCAACACAAATTAATCAATTTATTCTCAATAGTCCCTCCAACTTAGGCATTGGTGTCTATCCTTGGTTCCTGATGATTTTTATCATGATTATATACCCATTGTTGATTAATCCAAAAATATATATATCAAATATCACAACAAAATTGAAAAAAATGGATTATGATATATAACTACCACATATGTGTTATTCATCCATACCATACTAATATTTCAAATTTTAAAAAAATATACACCTTTTCAATTCATGTTTCTACCTCCTAGGATCGTTAACCGGTGCTCATGTACAATGTTACACATGAATAACACAGTAAATTGTAAATATATCAAAGTCAACCAAGCTTTAGTAAATATAAATTATCATAGAAAATATGTTGATGTATTTTATTCTGAATCTATTGATATTAAAAATCATGAAATAAAAACTAATTTATGTATTTGAGAGGATTATACACCAAAAAATAATGAAAATATCAAATTAATGTGTCTTTTGTCATATATGTTGTAAATGAAGGAGAATTTTAGTATTGGTACTATGATAAAATTCTATGACAGATGTTTGGTGAATGATGAAGGATATTAAATATTTTACACCCAAAAATACATGTATCCCATTACTTCTCCGTTCATCTAATCAAGGGGGAGAGAATTATAAAAATTCATAAAGTAATACCGAAAAAACCATACATAAAAAAATGTATTTTGGATTCCATTGATGTTCTGGTGGGGATCTACTAAGGATCCAGTATTCTATCAAGATATCTTAACCTACCATCAAGATTTCAATTGTGGTGGATGTTATATAAAAATAATTTCTATCGTAGTGGATTCTTAGTGGAATGCGATTGAAATCTTAGTGGAAAACTATTGGTCTTCTCATGGATATTTTTATAACACACCAAAATTGTCTATCTAAAAAATATCTAAATTTCAATCATTTGGTGTTTTATATATATCTTTACATATATAATTACTAATATTCAACTCATTATAAATATCCAAAATTTTTTCCATATTGTTCCATCCCCAAAATAAATGTTTCTAAAATATTTAAACCACTACAATTATATATTTCAAGATGTGAATTACATTTGATAATATGAGTTAATAAAATCATAGTAAAATTATTTTAGTCCACGAAATTATTAATTGTTCTTCTCATGTTAATAGCTTTGTCCAATAGGGATGATTTCCATATCCAACAGTCAGGTACCCAATGGATATGAATATATTTACATTTCTCATAAACCATATGGTCAATTTATTTATAAATATTGATTATTTTTTGGATATATATTAAACATTGTCCATTCCACAAATTATGCATTTGAATAGAAATATACTTTATTTCAAATGATCACATGAAAATATTTCTTTATCAAATCCTCCCCCAGAAATAATTTTTTCTAGAATCTCTAATGTTCCCATGTATATTAGATCCAACCATTCCATATTACATAAAAAATTAAATCCCTATATAGGTGACACATGTTCAATGCCACAATAATAATCTCTAAAATTTTGTTGTTGATATCACTAGTTAGGGTAGAACTATTATCTAATTTTATCTATATTAAACAAAATTAAAATTACTTCATATAAAAGCATGATATTTTTCAGGAGATTAAATTTAATATATAAAAATTATAATCTTAAAATACCTTATCATACTCTCCCTACAAATTCTAAAATTATAAATAATAATTAATATTTTAATCATTAAATAAATTTTAAACACCATTAATTATTATCTATACTAACTAAAACTAAAAGGAAATAATATAATCCCAAATATTTTATATTATTGAAATCAAGACATTACTTACTAGGATTCATTTAGGTATTTAACGTTTAATCTTAACAAATATCTTTTTGACTTCCCTACACAATATAACATTGACGCTAAATTTAATTCAATAAAAATCAAGATCATACCACTCTAAAACCTACCCCAAAATCAATGTTCATTGATATAAGGATATCATGGTTCAACATGTTTTTTCTTGAGACAAATAAATGATCAATAGTAGAGAGTGGAAGGAATTGAAAATAATTAAAAATTAATGTAGTATGATGATAAATGATGAACAAAATGTTTCTATAGTATTAAAGATCCCTATGAATCCTAATAAACTCCTCATATATGTATAATCATTGATATGTATCATGTTATAAATATACATTTCAAGGGTATTCACAACTTTTATAAATCATACTAATTCAATTTGTGCATAAAGGCCCATTCTCATCCATATAGTTACAATTGAGTCCAGATCCATACACATTTTTAAATATATTAACCCTATGTAAATTTGTAATAGATCCACATCGACTTATAACCAGGCGTTGATGTAATATATTGTTATCCACATTCCCTATCCTTTACCAAATCAATTGGACAATTTCATGTACTTTAAATCAACCTCATACTTATCTTTTACATATTTGAAGACATACCCTTGAAAATATTCAAATGAATCTCACGAATGTTTCTAATCATAGATTCCAAAGGTCAACCAAACCTTTATTTGATGTGAAATGTAATGACATAAACTTATTGAACATATATATTACATATTAAAAAATGAATATTAATTGTATAACATAAAAAGACATTGAATAATTATTTCGGTCTAGTTCCATCAGAAATGGGGACACATAAGAAAATAGTACATAAGTGAACTAATTTCACATTCACTATGATGTACAAAACAAGAACCACATCATACATATAGTACATAAAATCTTTCATCATAACCTAGGTGAAGGAAATAAAATAAATGGTGAGCTCAGATTCCCATTAAGTGTTTAAATGGAGATATATACATTTAATGAGAATAAGGTTATGAAGACATCATAATAATATTGGAAAACCAAAAATTACATTTCAAAGATCATTTACCTGAGTGATAACATAATAATTTACATTTCATAAGACATAACTCCTAAGTATGTTAATGAACATCATCTATGAGACCATAACATGGACATATGACATGGAATATTGGTACACACATATTTATGTGCTATAATTCCCAAATTAGTATAATGATAATTTCATAGTATATTATATAGGAATTGTTTCACTCCGCAAACCATCATAGTAGTCAAGGATCACTGATATGACTATCATAGTGGGAAGAATCCTAAACTTAACTACTTTCACTCCCCATTCCAATCATGTAAATCTCAATAGATAAAAATATTTATCCAATGAATTAGAGGGATATATATGCCCATGCCATATCATAATGAAAATAATAATTATCCATTATGAATGATCATTAATCATTAATCATATCAGAAATTGTGAAAATAAATATATTTCGTAAACCTTTAATAATAACATAACATGTGGAGAAGAAACATGTTTCATAATAATTTCCTCCCTTAATAAAATCAAAACTCAGGGAAAATTAAATGGGATTCATAATCATTTTTCATTTATTAACTGGTGGAAAATGATTATAGTTTCATAATAATTTCATCAAATTATAACCCATAGAATGAAGTGGGTTTCATACGAGTTTTATCAGGGTATATCCCCAGAGAAGAGAAACAATTTTCCTAAAAAATGTTCATCATAAACATAATCCATCATGATAAATAAAAATAATTTTATCCTTGGATAATATATAAAATAAATAATAAGTAATGTAAATATATGTCTACTCAAATGGAAAACAATTTTTAATGATCCTCAAAAACATTTTTTTAATAAAATTACTTCTCATTGTTTTTTTAATTGAAAAATTCATTCAATATTATGGGAAAAGAAATCATTTCAAATAATCAAAAATATATATAAATTAATCATTAAAACATGGGGTGTTCATGATTATTTGAAATTCCATACATTTCAGACATGTTAAATCAAATAGTCCTTTAACATTTATTGAAAAACCCATTTGACACCTTTTTTGAATAATTACTTGAAGATTCCTTTTAATTTTTTTTTATAAAAAGTTAAACATTGGAAAAAATTAATTAATGATTAATTTGTAAATTTTTGAACTACTTTTGAAAATACATTTTCAGAACTGGAATATTTTCGAAAGAGAGAGTTTAAACCGAGTACAGAAATATATTCGGTTTACTACAAAAAACATTTTTTAAATCTTGAGTATAAAAATAGAGGAGAATTAATGAAATTTTTTTTACAATGATATAACAAGTATATAATATAATTCATGAGTTTTTTATTGATGGATCAAAGTATTTCATCATCCAAATCATAAACATAAAACCTCGATAAAAAATGAGATTGTACCACAAAACCATTACCACTTTAGTAACATTAAATCGTAATACACATTAAATAATAACATGAAATAAAAAATTAAACATTATTAGAATAAATAAATTCATGATAGTACACATTATTAGGTCCATAAATATACCTTATAAATTATGATAGGTTCATAAAAAACATTTGTCTCAAAGAACAACAATTTACACAAAAGTCCATTACCGCATGTGTAATATTGAAACTATAAACCCGATGATAATTAAATAAAAAAATAAATATCTAAATCAAAATAATTTTTAGGATTATAATAATATATGACATTCATGAGACATATATACACTACATAAAAATAATTTATGGTGATTATGCTAACTATCTCACATACGTATAAAGTAAGATGGAAATCCCTTACCTAAAGTCTCGACATCCTTCGTACCCAATCAAACATCGTGAATAATATATATAATTCTATAATAAATTTATGGAAAAAAATATTCATTTATATATATATATTAATTATATTATTGTTTATATTAATCTGTAAAATTTATAGTGAGATAATGAAATATATTGTTTATGGAGATGGTAGGCCATATGTTTCCATGAATACTATTTCCATTTTCATGGAGGATAAAATGAAAGAAAGTTAAATAATATATTTTCCTTCCTAAATGATTTTTATATCATATATATAAATTATATTCATTATATTTACACTAATTACCACCCATTAAAAGCATTATTGAATATGAATCACATCACTCTGTGAGGTGGTAGTCCATAGTACACTTGAAAAACATTATTGTAACCCCTAAGGAATGGAAAGATAGAAGTTATATTTGATATAATATATCAATAATATTAATTATGTTTCAAATAAAATATATATTAACTTAATATATCCTTATAAAAATCCTCGTAAACTACAAACAAATATAACATCACACCTGTTACTGAGGCAATAATCTTCCTTACAGATGAGAAATATTATTGTATTACAATGAGTTGAAAAGTAAGAAGTTATTTGTTTTATTAAAACTATATAGGTATATCATAATAATAAATAAAATATTTAAAAGTTAAATCCTGCATTATACTCATTTTAGAGAGGTGGTGATAGAAATACAATAACATCGGTTTATGAGGTGGTAGTCTGTCGTCCACACAAATGATGATTTTGTATCCCATGTAATGATAGTGGATATGTATAGTGGATATTAAATTAACATAATAACTTCTATTTTTATATTATATTTTTTATCATATGTATAGAATGATTGAATGAGTTAAAAGAATAAGTGAAACAAAAACGCCGAGTAAAAAATAATCCCTCTTTTTCGAAGAACCATATTCAATTTAATCAAAATTATTCATAGATTGGATTTTGGATTACATTAATTAATATTGGATTATATGATGAAATTATGTATGCTATTTCATTAGGTATTTTATAAAATAAGATGTTTTGAATTTTTTAAGAGAGGACGATATGGGGTGTCCTTTTATAACTGAGTTAAGTATCTTCCTTGTAATTTTTGAAAATAAAATTGGTTCCCATAATTTTTACATCATATAACAATATAAAATGGTCTATTTCTATAACTAATAGGTGATAAGTTATAAATATGATTGTAAAATTGGTTTTTTAAAAGTATGTAGGTCATTTTTCAGATTATTTTTTAGTTTAACCCTCGTGTAAACTGATTTTCACTTAACCCGTGTTAATTAATTTTTCCCGCTTTTACTGTTAAAAATGGTAAGAAAATATGTTTCAGATACAAAAAATTTAATTTATTATTAATATAAATATAGGATCCATTTTTAAAAATTAAATTCACACAAGATGCAGAATTTAATTTAATATTAAACCCAAATAAGTGGAGAAAAAGCTGTTTTCAAACATGAAAATTCTCATAAGAATAATACGTTTTGTTTTCCAAATCCAACATAAAATTTATTTAAATTCACTAAATATGATTAATAAAAATAAAACATAACTAACGTAACATCTAAAGATATATTAAAACATTATCTAAATTTTTTTAATGTTGTAAATAAAAAAGTGCATTCTTCATTAAAACCTTTATTCATCACAATTAACTAACAAAATTTGATTTTCAAAAAATTCTCAAGAATTCAATCGAAAATTAATTTTAAATGGATATTTTTAAAAAATTAGTTATTTTCACAAATAAATTTACTAAAATTGTAAAATTTGAATTTTCAAATAAAGCTTCCAAATATGACAATAATTGTTTGGAAAAAATTACTATTTTAGTATAAAATTGGATTTATTCTTATCTCTTGTCCCAGAAAATCATATGATGAATATAATAAATTTTATTGGATATATATTATTTTAAAATAATTAATATAAGTATGGAAATTTTATGTTTCTTATTCATTTCGGAAAAATTCTGTTATTTCCATAACTGTTTTTTTTTTCAAAACTAGATTTTTTCCAAGTAGGATGTGCATTCATTTCTATTTAATTGTTCAATAAAAATATTATTTTATATAATTTTATAAACTATAAATGTTCATCATCTAGATATTATTTTCCATGTCTATCATTCCTAATGAATGGTGATAACTATCATATTAAATGATAATATTCTAATAGTATATCATTTTCAATTCCAATTGCTGGTGTGTTCAATAGAAGATAAACTCATTGTTGTGTGTAACGTAAGGTAAATTTATTGATTTAGGTAAATAAAGGTAATTTTGGTCTTTCATTAAATGAATAATTATAAAAAAATTAATTTGAAAAAATATATTTTATTAAAATTCACCATGATACAACACCCCCAACTATAATATTCAAGAAGGTGATGAATAAATGTAAATGATAAAAAGATGAGGGAATTTAACCTTATATCAAGAATAAATAGATGGCAATAAGTGTAATTCATTAGATCATTCTAAAGAACCTAATTTAACCAGAACTATTATGCCAGGATATATGAGGGTTTTAGACTGGTTAAAATGATCAATCTGAAGGAATGTGGGGACGAATTAATGTTATGAATTTGAATAGCCTCACTCTGACATTATTATAACCTCATCATTGAATAATTAATATATATCAAACAATTTACAATAATAGTAGGATTCGAAATTTAATAACTACCTTTTTCTCACATTTATTTTACACCATTAAAAATGTATTTAACATTGTCTCTGACATAGGAGAATCCATAATGCCATAAACCCTTCATCAAAAACATAGGAACCATTAAACACTAGGTCATATCCTCTTGAACCTTAACCACTTATATTCAAGCTACATGACTCCTACATGATTTTGATCTTCTATGAATAGTAAAATATTATCTAATGTTACTTAAATGAAAATTTTGATCTTCCTTATTGATCATAGATATTTTATCAGGGGACTATACTCACCAAAAAAATATCCCCTATTCCAAATATTTTTATTATTAATTAAACCACCATTTAAATATAATTTATCTCTTTAAATAACTAAATCTAAAAAATGTATTAATTTATAGTCCCCTAATAAGAGTAGGATATCGCATAAGATCCACCATCACATAGTGGAAAACCAACATGCCTATTTTTTCCTTTTATTATATAAAAAATGTTACTTTTCCACCAGTAACCATCTAAATTATTTCTTGGAACCACTAACAACTCTAAAAAACAATGTTGGGACTATGAAAATCCTGGTCACAATAGTTTTTAAATTAGAAGGTAAATTCCTCTCGTAATGGGTTGTTTATTCCATTGGTTCTATTTTTCAAATTATATTATATTAACTGTTGTATTTTGGGGGTTACTATCAATATTTCAACCATTTTATAGATTCCTTAGTGATTCTTGGACATGAAAATTACTATATACTGAAATAGGAAGTACACCATTTTTAATGATATTTAATATTGGAACGAATTTATTTTTTCAATATAAAATATTTAATACTCTGAAAAATGGAATTTCAATTATGATAATATATATATATATATTTAAATATAACAACATTTATAATAAAATATAATGTATATGGGAATAGTGTAAGTTAGTGTGGTGGGTGCTAGATTTAGAGATTAATTCAAATCATGATAGGTGGATAAAGAGAAGAGAATGTACTTCAATTGTTTTATCATATATTGATAAATAATGAAAAAATTATGTAATTTTTATGTTACTAATTTCATATCAACATCACTACCATAATTTCTGGATGATAAAAATGTGAATCCCTTAAGATACATCAACACATTATCTACAAAGATTAGTATATTGGCCTCAAATTATTGGGTAGAACTATAAATAATTTAGATGTAACATAATGGGTATTTATAGAATAATAAATTTTCATATCTATTAATATTTATGAATATTATAATAAGATTATTTAAAATGGGATGCTTTTCTGTGATAGCATACACGACACACAACAAAAGGTTCCTCCCAAAACATATGTTTCACAAAGCATTGATTTAAGCCGAAAATCAATACAATAATATTGTTATTATTTTAAATATTAGTTAATTCATATTCATTGTATTCTAAGGAATGAAAATAACTAATTATAATATGTTTACACATGTTTTTTAAATGTTTATAAATTTACCCAATAAAATAAAGACATAAAAACCCAATTTTAAGCAAAAAAATACTCTAATATTTTTAAAAGATACTTTTACTTTTTGTTGATGGAGACACTTTTTAAATATAGTTTTTATCATTTTGATATTTTCTATTTGAAAAAGTAAACTTCTTCTTTATAATTGAGTCATCATAATTTACATTTGTTGAAATTTTAGTTTTTTCTGATAAAATTGATATTTTAATAAATAGTGAAAACTACTGCATTTTAAATCAAAACCTCTTTTTCATCTAATTTATTTATATAGTTGTATTGTGATTTTAATTGGTTTTTAATTAAAATTTTATTTATTTTTATCATGTAATACATTTTTTGTTTTTTGAAGTAATTTAACATATAAATTGGATATAAACACATGTAAATCTGTTGATTGTTTTTGCTTCCAAAAAACCTGCTTTCTAGTTTTCACAAGAGGAATTAATTTTAAATTAATTACTACAATTTATGTGTTTTTAATTTAGCAAAAACATACAACTTATTTATAATTATAAGGTCAAAATTATGTAAATAGGTTCATTTTTTGGACATTATAAATAATAACTTCAGTAATTATTTTTATTTACCATGGTTAATGGGTAAATCTGGTGAATAAGGGTAAAAATAATATTAAAATAACCATAAACTACCCTAAAACGAGTACTGATCATATTGGATGAGATATATCCAACCATGATAATCTATAGTCCAAAATTGTTTAATTTGGGAGCCACATGTGTGTGAAACTGACATGTTATAATATTTAATTTAATTTAAATAGAAAAATCAAATAAACATGTATTTTTTTACTAAAACAATTATATGGTGGAGATATATAATTTATATCTATGACTATAAATATAAATAATAAATATAAAAATATTTTATACATCATGTAATTTTATTCATAAATATGATAAATTAAAAAAAATTACGCTACAATGATGATGCGGTGTTTACCATATTAATGAAAGATTCAAATAAATGTTATTATAAATATTAAAATAAATTTAATTAGAACATTTTGATTTTATGAAATAAATTTAGGGATGATTATAAAATATTATATTTTAATTAAATCCTCTGGTTTAATGGAATAAAATTATTATGTCTTTAACAAAAATCAGTTACTAATTAGTGTCAAAATTGACAGAAATGATTTTTTATAACAAATTGTATTTTATTAAATTATTTAACAGTCCTAGAAAATAATATTCATCAAACCAACTTATTTAGGTTAAAAAAGTTATTAATGATCTACTTTAGGTTCTTTTTTCATTTTATAGTTTCTATAGTAACTATATATTATGAATATACAAGAAGGCATTGTAAGAGTTACAGTTTTTAAGAAAGTGTTAATGTTAAAATATAAGGTTAATTTTTTGAACTAAACTTGTATAATATAATTTTTTTTGAAAATATTTATACCCATACTTATTTATTCTCTAAATATATCTCTTTTTATCTGTTATAATTTGAAACTCAATTTATAATAAATTAATATTTCAAAACATTCCTAAAGATCCCCTCCTCTCTCTTATAAAAGGACACCACCTCTTCCCAATTACTCACACCTCTCAAGCCCCTTTCTGTGATCAAATTAAGCCCAAATAATCTTCCAAAATCCATAAATTATTATTAGAGGTCACACATTGCGCAGAAATCAATCCTATGTAGACCATTGAAAATCAAAAGGGGATACTCGAAAAAGATGTATTTGTTTTATCACCTCTTACAAAATTATTTTATTCTTGTACTTCCTATGCATATTTTATTTCAATCGTAAAGAAATAATATCAGTATATTATACATTTTTAGATGTTATTATACTTATGGGACATCCTTATACCTCCTTTTATCTATCATACGAATAACAATATCATCATATGTGCGTTTGTACTACATACCGTCTGCACGTCGTAGTGCAATTATTTATTCAAAAAGACTTAATTTTGATGTGTATAATGCAGATTATAATGAATTTAAAAAATTAATATTACATGATAATTATTTATTGTAATTAATATAAAATTAAATTCTATACTTTTTATCAATTAATTGAATGATATCGTCTCTCCTGCATACGTATGGCCTATCGTTTCCAGGATGTGATGCAATTCATTCTACATGATCTTCATTAAACCACAATTATATAAATGAATGGAATTAAAAAATATGATATATATTATATTTATGTTTACTCTATGTGTTTTTAATTTTTATTTATAATATACATTTATTCTTTTCATAATGTGTAAATACGATAATTTCATTTAAGGTAGTGTGGAATACTGCACCCTCAAATTGATATGAATAATTCACGCCATACATGGAACATATAAAGGATGGAATTAATGAAAATATATAAGATATATAACATTGATATTATTATGGAATTATAATATACCTATGTGTCATTTTTTTCATTATTTTTATATGACAAAGAAATGAAAGTAGGATACATTCATATGTATGACCTACCATCTCCACCAACGGTACATTTAATTTTTATCTATAAATGTTATGGACTATTATAAATACATATATAATAGATATAAATGATATTTATATCATGAATTATGTTTTGGATATGATCATTTTTTGACCACATGGAAAATTTATATCAAACAAGTTCATTTTCGACTCAAGTTCCAAATATCGACAAAATGACCAAATGGAACATTAAAAATTATGTAATATTTATAACATGATAATAAGTGATATAAAATGATTAATAATAATTAAAAAATTTATTATGAAAGTAGAAATTATCCTAAGTTTATAATTCAGGAAATTTAAGAATGAACGAGAGAGGTCAGATTTGAGGTAAGGGGAATCTTAACTCAATCTCCATTCATTGAATTAAATATCCTTGTTATTGAATATATTTTTCAATGAATATTTATGAATGAAATCTGATTATTTTACACTGAATATCCACCTATATTTACAGTAACTATATTTGTCACACATAATTTTTTCATTTATTTATCCTTAATCTAATGATATTATCTTTGTAAAGGATTACTTCTTAATCTCCATTCATTGTGGTGTAGCTTGTTGTTATGAATATTTATTATCCTATAACGTTTATATAAAACAAATTTGACTCTTTATATGATGAATTAATCTATTTTACTTATATTTAATGTTCTTTTAAATTTTATTCCTTAATGAATTCTATTCATGTTCTCTATCAAGTGGTAATGGACTCATTAACAAAAATATAATTTTAATGGTTTTTAAGATTAATCATTTAAAATAATCTATTTCTTGTAATTTAAAAAAAACTGTTTTTAAGAAGTTATTTATATGGACGTGAATGTTTTAAAATGATAATTTATTTCCCAGGTTTTGTTAACATATGTGATACATTGATTCAAACTTGAAAATAGTAAATGTTTTAAATGGTTTTTTTAAATGGGTTGAAAATATCTATATATTAAAATGATATCTTTTGGGTGTAGTGTGGAAATATTATTTTTTTACTTTATGGATGTTTTATTTGTTATTATTATATTATATTACATGGATATTTGACGTGTGGATTTGTGACTAACCAAAGATGTTTGGTTACATGATAAACAAAATGACTGGTGGTTTTATATTAATCAATGGATGAGTGGTTACATTATAGCCTCCAATTAATTCAGTAAGGATGTTTTCTATATAGATATTCCGTTTAGTTATATGCGTTGATGTCAAGCGTATAGTTATTCTATTTAAGTATGATTATTTCCTAGTTTATATTTATATGTTATATGTTTCCTTTTATGGTTTTATGGTAATCTTTTGGTTGCACAAAGGGTATTTAATGACCTTATATTTTGTAAAGTATATCCAATAGTTCTTTAAAGTTAAAAGTATTAAATTATGATAATTTATTCAGTCATTTGTTGTTTTCCCAAGACTAAGAGGTTTCCTTCTTTGTGTATACCTCAGTAAGATTTTCATTCTCATCACATGATTTTGAAAAAAAAATCATGGCACTTAAAGAAGAATATCTCCAAGGATGGGATCAAGGAAAATTCATGATGTTTAATTATAACAAAACCATGTTTCTTTTTAAAAGTTGTTGTTATTTAAAAAAAAGTTTAGTGTATAGAATTTGGACATGTCATATTTTTGTTTTTATGTATGAGTTATGTCCTAATTCTCTAAATATCTAAAACTGAAAAGATATTCAAAATGAATTAAAGAAAAATTATCAAAATAAAGAAATATTATGTAATGTTTATGGCTGGGGACTTATTTGAGATCAGTAAAATATAAAAATGTTGATAAGATATGAATTTATATTATTTTCTATAGGTTTTTGGTGGATTATGCAGATAGAATGAGTTGTGAGATCCCGGATCGGGTTCCACAGATTGGTTCCCCTAGTCAGTGGGTAACATAACCTCAAGTATGCCTCCCTATATGCGACATGCTACCTATCTTCATTGAGTATCTAATATCAGCCATGGGGAGACTATACCCTCTTTATAAAAGTAAAAAACTAAGATAAATTAATAGAAAATTACCAATTAATGAAATATCATAACTTGAACAATCTATTTTTAAAATATGACCAAAATTGGATATAAAATATCAAAACAATTCAATAGATATGCCATGAAAATGTGTGTTCCATGTGTCAAAATGAAACTCAAAATTAAATACAATGAAAACTCCGAATCATGTTCATAACCACATCTAGTTCCCTCAACCATTCTCCATTATGAATTAGCTACCTCACAGAAGGCCATTTCAATTATTTTTTCCTAAAACCATGAAATCTATTCGATTATTGATGAGTTATCCCATGTCGTGTGTATGTACAACTCAGTAGGATATCACCAACGGCATGTAAAAAAATATCTAGGAAACAACATGTGTATTCATCTGTATAGAGTATATTGAAAATCAATAATGTAAATAATTTACACTTATTATATTAATATTTATTTAACAACATAAAATTTGGGTTTTAAAGGAAACCAAAATTGATAACATATATCTGAATTCCATTGTTCCCATTCATAACTCATAACTTCATTCCATTTTTACCATTCATATTATAAATATATGACCGAATTCATTTGTTACCAGTCACCATTTCATAACATAATTCCATTTTACCCATTAATATTTTATAATTTATGAAGTAATTTCATTGTTATCATTCATCATTTAATGTCACATATGAATGTCATTTTCACCACTCACCATTTATAGACATATGTTAATTCTATTGATACCATCCACTAGTTCATAATACAAGATTTAATTCCACTGTTACCATTCATCATTCAATGTCACACTTAAATTCTATTAGTACCATTCACTATTCAATTAAAATTTATCACCGAATCACATTAATTAATTAACAAATTAATTATTAAAAACTATCTGTTCTATGTTGACATCATTCCATTAAATAATTATTCTCATGAATTAAAATAGTTAATTCAACAATTAAATAATCTCATCAATAAGATCAATTAATTAAAGAATTAAATAACAACATCTACTCTCTTAATTATTAAATAATTAACTAATCACAAAAAATTTACTAGTAGTTCGTCTATTATTTTTTCACATAAGTAATCTAAATTAATTCTATAATTAATTAATAAAATCAATCTCATTAATGAATAAACCATTTAATTAATCACATAAACCTCATAACTAATTCAAAAATTACATTGTCAAATGAATTTCTTAATCCTGACCATTCCAATTTTTAATCCACAAATAAATAATTATGTTGAACCATATCAATAAATCTGTGATTAATTCAAGATTTAAAAAGTAAAAATCACATTACTAAAGTACCCACAATTAAATTCAACAATTAATTTTTCAATTAAACTATACCAATTGCATCACAATTAATTCAATAATTAATAATTAAATATCCACAATCCAAATTTCCAATAATTTAAAATTCCCTAAATTAATTAATTCCATGTATGTTTTAATTCCATCAGGAACTCAATTACATAACATATAATATCAATAGTAAAACTACTTATTGATATATTAAATTAAGACATTGGTATTTTAATTATAGGCCACTTACCTCAATTTATTTGAAAATGTTCGTCTGACAGAAATCCATAATTTGAACAAAATTGCAATGTATAATGAGAGCTAGATATCAAAGACATGAGGGTGCAGATATTTAATCCGAGATTCAGAAAATAATGAAAAGATGTTCTAATGGAATGTATTCATTGCTATATGCTCTAAAATCATGAAAGAATGATTGTGTCAGGTTAAAGATAAATATCAGTTAAAATGGGGGCTTAATAAATTTTAAAACAAATTTTCATGGGATTAAAATCACATAAATACAGTTTTCTACTCAGGGTGCATGGTTTCACTTAACTCTGAACCGTTACTGTGCACCTCATCTAGTTGGTGCATAGATTCAATTTTTTTTGTGCACAGATTTTTGATCATTTCATCATCCAGGAAAACTCACTTAGTCAATGGTTACACAATTTCTTGTCCAAAGGCTCACAGATCGGTAAAACAATGCACCCACCATGAATATAAACCCTTCCAAAAAAATCCATATTTTCACCCCAAGGAACCCAAAGGTAAAACCCAAAAAATAACGATGATTCAATAAATAATTATACCTATAAAATCTCAAGAAATATACAAAAAAAAGTTAGGATCTTATAATTGTGCCAATATATAATATATCATCCTTGTTTTGCACTCTTAACTATCTCTATGATTCTAGGACAAAAATATCAGGCCATTGATCTCTCATACCATCTTCTATGTCCCATTTTCTTCCTCCACATTCCCATGTATCCAAAATAAATGAACTATAGACACAGTATTTCCATGAAAAAATTTCTTAGTTAAATTCAACACACATATAAGATGCTCCTCCAAAAATTATTCCCTCTTAATCGCAACATCTTCCACCTCGACCACACGATAATGGTTTGGATGATACTTCAAATGTTGTAACACATGGAAAACATCATGAATATCATTATATCTATGTATAAGAACCAATAAATATGTCATCAGCATGATTCTCTCTACAAACTCAAATGGTCCCACAACCATTTCCCCCATCATGCCCTATCTCTGTATCATATGCTGACCAAATCTAGGAGACACATAATGAAATACACATTCACCATCTATAATATATTGGGTCCTTCTATGATTATAATTATATGACTTCTATCTACTCTGAGCTACATCCATACATTTTTCAAATAACTTTAATAGCTCTGATGTATCCTATACCTGACTCAGTCCAAATAGCTTTGACTCAACTGCCTTCATCCATCACAATTGTGATCTCTATGGCCTTCTATAAAGAGCCTCTTACAGTTCCATTTGTAATGATTTCTAATAAATGTTTTATAGGAATGTTCAAACAAAACCTAGGTTCTTTTCCCAAGTCTCTAAAAAGTCTAAGATGCATGCACATAGCATATCCTCAGGCACCTGAATAGTATTATCTGACTGCCAATCTGTTCATGGGTGGAAATACATACTCGACATAACCTATATATCATGTTCCCTCTATAAGACCTTGCGAATTTGGATAGTAAAACTTGAATCACCATCTAAAATAATAATCCATGGAACACTGTGAAGACATTATATTACCTGAACATACAAATTCCATATCTACCCCACTGAGATAGACTCCCTCATTGGTAATAAATTTTCTAAAAATGTCATGTGGTCTAGAATAACCAAAATAGTATCATTATTTTGAATCATCCCCAGGATACCCACTGAAAATTCTAGGGAAACATCATCTCAATGCCATTCTGAAATTGGAAATGGCTACAAAAAAACCACCTTATCATTGGGGCTTGACCTTCATCTACTGATAGGTGTTGCATCGTTTCACAAACCATTATATATCATTTCTCATTCCCAAAAATCAAAACAATCGATGTAAGTCATGATACATTTTGGTCACACCTATATGTCCCACCCACTTTGAGGCATTAATCTCATGCATCATCTCCTCCAACATACTCATAGGCATAATAACATGATTCCTAACATTGATGATATCATCTATATCTATGATCCAATCTGAAGGTGTCTCCCCACCATTAAGGATTTCCCTAAAGGTTAAACACTTTTGATCATCATTATGTCTATCTATGATCCATCTAAAATGTGTATACTATACTGATTCTAATATGAGGGTCATCTTCTTCTAACTCCCCCAAGACACAAGATGTATCTCAGTGAGTAGAGTCATCATCATGCAATCCTCACTAGTCTTATGAATAGTCTGACACTGAGTTTTCTTGATTAATACATTAAGAAAATTGTTTCCCAGTTTGTGTGTATATGATAGCTCAAAATAAAATGAAGTCATATACTCAACCTACCTCTATTTCCAGATATTCTGACTTCATTGTGAAAATATATAATTGAAACTATTTTGATCTTTATGCATAGTAAATTTACCTCATATTAGATAATCTCACATGCACATCAAGTCATAAACAACTATATCTTACTCAAGGTTATGCATAGGGTAAATCCATTCATGTGGCCTCATCTTCCAACACATATATTCCAAAACTCTATCTCGTAGAATCAACAGTACTCTGTTTTCGATATCATAAGTGTCACAAAACACCGTGTAATACTCAACTGAATCTGGTTGGATCAAGATTTGGGTCCATGTAAAATGATTCTTCAACTCTTGGAAGGCATTATAGGATGTCTTTGACCATTCAAACACTACCCCCATCTAGAACATACCCAAAATAGGTTATTCTAATCAGGAAAAGTCTTATATGAATCTGTCATTATAACTAGAAATCCTAGATATATATGGATATAAAAATCATTCATTGGATTCTCCAGTGAATCCACTGTCTAAACCTTCCCTGGGTCCACTAACACACCTTCCTCTGAGATTTTGTGACCCAATAAGTGTAGTTGGTCAGTCCAAAACTAGAACATAGATAGATTAGTGTATAACTGTTTCTCTCTTTGTATAATCAGGACTACATCAACGTGTTGGGCATGATCTTCACGATTCATAGAGTACACCATGATTTCATCAAAAAACAACACCAAAAAATTGATCCATGTATGGGTGTAATATTATGTTCTCAAAGTCCATAAACACTACCAGTGAGTTCTTTAACACAAACAACATTACAACAATCACATATAGACTATAGCTTCTTCTGAATGTAATTTTATGTATATAATAAGTTAGTAAACCCAACTGATGATGACCTGATATTAATTGAATCTTTGAGAAAACCCATGATCAAATCATGTGGTCAAATAGATTTTTGATATGAAGAAAGGGATATAGGTTCTTCATTATAATCCGATTAAACTTGTGTTAATCAACATTGAAGCGTAGAGTCATGTCGACCTTCTTCGAAAAAACGAGAACCCCATGGAGATGTACTCTAAATGAAAAACCACATATCCATTAACACATCCATTACAATATAGTATTATTGACGATCTATAGGTTCCATTCAATATGGAAGAATAGAGACTACATTATCCCCAAGAATGAGTTCAATAGTAAATTCAAAATCCTTGTTAGGTGACAGCCCAAAGAAGCCTTTAGTAAAAACATCATGAAACTAGTGTACTACAAGGGTAAAGATAACACCATTAAAAGCTCTATAATCTAAAAATAGACTAACAATAAGGGATGTGGGATATCCCATTTTTTGATTAATTGGCCACACTATTCCTTCCTAGATATCCCACACTTCACTTTGAATATATTTTTGTACCCTTAAATGACATAAAAGTCACTCTCTAATTGAAACAATCAATTTGTTCTAAAAATTATACTAGATAGTCCATATTTATAATCACGTCAAGACACATCTGGTATAATATATATAGATACCACAGAAACGGATCATCACGAACATCATTAGAACATCCCTTTCATAGGTAGAAGACTCTATACCGTACTCCCAATGGTGTATCTATTTTAATCACCCATGTCTTGAACTCCACCTCAAATCTCAAACCATTTACATGTTCTATTGAAATAAAGGAATGCAAGGCACTAATATCAAATATGGAACTAGAAGACATCGAATATACAATATTGGTATATATCACTATCAATGGTCCATACTTAATATCTATAAGTGCATGCGGAATGACATAAATCTATACTAGCCCTCTTCCCAGTGATGCAACCTAAGTCCCATTGGTGAAAGAAATCTACTAATACATGCTCTCTTCCCCAGAACCACCATGTACACTTCCTCTATAGCCTCATCAATTAAAACTAAATCTTCCTAACTAATGAAAAAGGGAATATCAAATTCTTGAAACCTAGTTATGAATAGCTCTTTCATCACTTCTAGTATACCAGGGGTTCTTAAAAACCCTTGATGGTGTCCCATCATGACTCAAGATCGAATGCCCACTAATGATTGGGTATTGCTTCTTTGATACTGGCCCAACCTATAGTACTCATGATAAATAATCATTTTGTGGTCCTGTGTAATTGATCATTACCCCATGCCACCCTTCCTTATATACCCTTGGATAACACCCTCATAGTGACACTCCCTACTATCAGAATACATTACTTATGATTGTCTCGAAGATACCACATTTCTTACACTAGATTCCCCCTTCGGGTTACAATATACTATGAGAGTATGATCTAACACCACATTAAATTACTTTTACCAAAATATGTTAACTAGGAACTTAATCTCACATTTAATTATTTCTTGAAAATAGTTGGTCGTAGCAATCTCATCTCATGCCCACACTAGATCAAAGCACTACATTTTTGTTAAGTTTCAATTATAGTTCTTCAAAAATATACCCTATTTTTTCAACCTCATGAACAAAACTACTCTATCATACAATATATTACCTAGTTATATTTCCTCCCAGCGGTTTTTCAAAAATTACTTCAACAATATACAGTTATATTTTATATCTCGTACATGAACATATGACTAGTGATTCACTGATCCTCATAGCATATAAGTAGCCAAGTTGACCATAATCTCAACACAATTATTAAAATGGTGAAGGACAGTCTGAATGTACTTAATACAGAAATCAGATCCCTTAGGTCAACCATCTGTGGTAAAATTTACAGGGTTTTACAACTACAACTCACGTGTCATGTGAGACATGCTCCCCACAACTCGCTCTGGTTCCATTTACATAAACTAAATGAGGTGAGAAATTCTCTCATGAAACGGATCTCTTTCCTCCCCATATGACACTATTGGTGCCTCAGGTTCCACTACTAGATGAATATATCCATCCATATCCTCCTGTCATCCTCTCAACAAATTACCTCATGGAGAAATATCTCTATAATTACAAGAAGACACTTTAGGACACTTATCATTTGTTAACACATTTATAATAAACAAAATATACCATGACATGTAATTTCTACAAAACCTACAACATAGTAAAAATCCGAGGTGAAATCACTACCCTTAACCATTCTACAACTAGGTACTAGTTTTCGCAAGGGTAAACACAATCTCATTTTAAGGTTTGTTATATAGACACCCATATATTTTCCTCATTCTTTATTTTACAACAATTCTAAATTAAATGTTTTAACTATTCTATATTTTATCATTTTAGTTCAAATTCATGTGAAATGAAAAATAGTTCATATTCAACAACTAACCCATAACTATATTTTTCGCATCTACCAAAAAAAGTTGCATGTCACAATAATCATGAGTTCCTAGAATTAAGAATGAAAATTGAACTCTCATGCCATTATCAAAATAACAGAAACATAGAAACAATAACCTCATCACACAACATGTCCATTAACCAAGTATAAATAGTATTCAACATTATATGGAATTTCCAATAAAAATCATCCCATTGTGTTTACATAGTATTCCCCTCAAATAGGGTTTAGCTACTCCTATGAAAAAACTCATTAGAAAGGAATACTATTCCTAGTCTCCATTCCACCATTCCAAAATAGTAATACAACATAAGAATAAATGAAACCTCCTTCAATACCACTATGTGATGTCCTGAACTAGGTACCACACAAAGGTTGCTCGAACCGGTCAGTCACATGACCACAAGTGTGCCTCCCAATAAGACATAGGCTATCGAATAACTGCAAAGGTCTAGTACTGATCGTGGGGAATGTACATCTCTTTTTATGAGAGTAATAGGCTAGTTGAAAATATCAAATTATAAAGTAAAAAATAACGTTAATTTACTAATAAAGTATTACAATATGGCCAAAAATATAAATAAAATATCAAAACTAAATAATATATTTGAAATGCTAAATTACAAGTGAAGTGTCCAAAGGAAACTCAAATGTAAAGTTACTAACCATGATAAAGTGGTTACCAAACAAAATCTAGTTCCATCAACCATGATACATCTAGAATGAACCATTTAATATAGATAATATTCCCTTATTATGTCCTACGAGTAGAAAATATATTTGGGTATCGATCAGGCTACCCGAGTAGGGTGTGTGTACAACTCAATAGTACAACACCAATGGTGCCTAAAACAATATCCAGTCAATAACAGCTCTATTAGGTTATATAAACTATATATAAATAAAAAATTTAATATATTTCACTTATTCAATTTATCTTTATTTAATCACATAGCACTCTTGTTCAATTATAACATTTTTCTAAATTCATTCATTACCCTTCATAACATATAAATGAATGACATTATTACAAATAATATTAATAATAATTAACTAAATTCCATTGTTAACATTCATCATTAAATAAAAAAAATCCATTTTTTCGTACATATTTTATAATACATGACTAAATTCCACTCTTACCAGTCTTCATTTGAAGTCATGTGAGAATGACATTGTTACCACTAACCATTTCACATCACTTGTGAATGACACTGTTACAATCCATTATTTCATAATACCGGAGAAAATTCCACATTTACCACCTATAATTTAAAATTCAGGTGTAAATTCCATTTTTACTAATCACCATTTCAATCAACATATATTTGAAATAACATTAATTAATTTTCCAATTAAATTACAAAAAATTAGACATAATATATTTACATCAATCCATTAATTAATTCGTCAAGTCATTCACCAAATAAAATCCATTAGTTAATTAAATAATTAACTAATCACAAAAAAAATATTAATTAATTCAACAAGTAATTAATCACATCAAATCTATCAGTTAATTAAATAATTAAATAATCTCACCAATGTCATTGTTGATTCAACATTTTGTTTTCCACATAAATCATCTCAATTAATTTTAAAATAATTTAAAATTTTAATATCATTAATTAATTGAGGAAATATTTAATCACATCAACTTCATTAATTATTTGAAAATTAGATTATCAAATCAATTTCCTAGTCCCAACCATTACCACTAATTAATCCATAACTAATTAATCATGTTCAAAAATCTCAATGACTCCATTATTAATTAATGAATTTATTATTTCAAAACATTATCCCAAAGTCCACGTAATTAATTCAATAAATAATTATCCAATTCAATAATCACAATTCCCTCATAATTAATTCAACAATAAATTATTCAAAATCAACAATCCCAATTTCCAAAAAAAATCGCATTCCCTTAATTAATTAATTGACCAAATTCATTAATTCAATCAAGAAATAAATTTCTAAACATATAATAGAAATTATACATTTACATACACGTAAATGCAATAAAGAATTTGGTATTGGAATTATAAACCAAAAACCTCAATTACTGGATGAATGATAGCCTATCAAATTTCCATAATTTGATAGGAATAACGATGTAGAATGATATCTTGATCTCAAACCAAGGGTGGGTGAAGATCTTCAGTACAAGATAATGATCATGAATAATAGATTTCATAATGGCTTGGAATTGTTTCAATAGGATCTGAAATCATGAAACTATTTAAGGGGTTGAGTTTGGGCCAAATAGGTGTTAAATGGGGGGGGGGTCACGAAAATTTTATACATGTTTTTGGGGGATTAGAATCAAATAAACATAGTTTTCTACTCTAGTGCATGGTTTACCCTAACTTTGCATCTTAAGCATAATCCTCTTTTATGGTTGCATGGTTTCTAATTTTACATGCATGGTTTGAAAGACCACGTACTAGCCATGAAAAACCATTATGCCTAGGGTTTTAAGGTTTTCTAGGCCAACATTCACTGTTAGGGAAAATGTGCGCCAATCATTCACTACCCACTTTCCTTCCGAAAACAACCAATTTTCATAGAATATCACCAAATTTAAAACTTAATCAATGTACACTCAAAAAATAAAAAAGAATTCCATAAAAAATCGCAAGTAATCTCCAGAAAAGGTCAGGATCGTTCATTATCTCTGAATTAAGATTTTGTAACTTAGTGAATGACATTCATGATACTCCAATTCAACCCTTAAAAATTACATAATATATTTAGGTATTAATATTAATAAAGTTCATTAATGTTTTTATAATTTAGGATAATTAATATTGAACCCTGTATGCTTGATGATTATTTAGTTAATAATTAATTACTAATAAAAATCATATAATTGTTAAAGAAAGCACTCAGGTATCAATTGGTATATATTTTATTTATTAATTCAAAAATAATATATTTTATAATTTACATAATAAATTTAATTTAATTTAATTATTGAACTATTTAAATAATTACATGGACCTTGACCTTTATTTCAATCAATGATATATCCCAATAAATATATATTCAAAAATTTATTAACTCAAATAACACATGAATATTTAACTGAAAAATATGAAGAAAAATCCATTGATTCCCTATCTAGAATATCATTGGATTAAAATTTGCAAGGTATGTATTGAATACACGCCGGTAAATATTGTGATATTAATCATGTTATTAAAAATCAAATTCTACTAAATATTATTAAGTTGTACATAATTTGTTATGAATGTTTTTATAAAGAGATGAATAAAAGCTACTGAAATATTTCTAATCTTTTTTATGAAGAATTTTTTTATGAGGTTGTTAGAGGAAGCGGAAATATTATTAAGAAAATATATTTAAAAACATTCTATAAATGTCAAATTATGTGATTATGTTCACTAATGTTATTAACATTATTAAAATCTCATTATTAGATATTTTGAAAAATTCGTCACATCAACTTTGTTCCCCAGAAAACAAAATTCATGATGTATTTTCTATATGAAATTTACATAAATTCATTAGATGATGAAAATGATTAAAATTTATCATACCTCCTCATATAATAGTAATGATTTCCTTTTTTATTATGTGGGGATATAATGACAGTAAAATACAATGTGGTTATGTATAATAAATTATAATTCAAATTTCAATTTTTTTGGCTAAATTAAAAGGGATAAATAAAAATGAGAAATCTGAGAAATACCTCAAATGAAGAAATTTTCATATCAAAAAAATCATCATAACTTTGAGAAATACATTCAAATATCTTAATAAACATTATTTTTATAAAAAATAAAATTTTAAATAATGTTAATGTCAGATATTTTAGATGTGTACACTACGTGGAGCATAAATATGTGAAGTTAGAAGAAGAATTGTTGAAGTTAGATCACTAAATATAGATACACCAGATAAAAATTTGGTAGAGGAATGGTCATGATTATTCCATGAAAGGTTTTATGAGAATATTAAATCAATATGTTTATAGTTTCATAGAATAATAAAATTTATCATAAAAACGAAATGTTGATCCATTAGAAAGACATTTCTTATATCATTTGGTCAGAGGAATCATATAAAGAGAATAAAGTTTGAAAAAGCTAATGAAGGGTCACTAATTTTACATTCCATTAGGTATATATGTACTTAAGAATTCATCATAAAAAATTCATTATTATTAATAAAAATTGATAACTAATGATTTTTCATTAGATGGTAAAGCCTCCATCAGATGGAGTGTTCATAGTAAAGCAATTGATAAAATAATTTACAAAAATATTTTTTTAATAGAAACATTGAATTACTTTGTAATGTCGCTAAAGAATAATTTATTATGATGAATGTATGAATTTATTTTATTTTTCAATTATGATTTTAAGTAATTCAATAACAATTTTGGTCATTGAAATATTCATGAAGCATCAAGAATGTTGTTGAATTATTAAAATGGATCCCGTGAATTAATTTTAAGTGGGAATACTTTTTTCATAGGAATAATTTTAATGGGAATGATTAATTTATTCCCCACAAATTCTAATTAGGAGAACCAACAAATATGTGGTACATTATAAGACTTTTCATAACACAATTCACTAAAAAAAGATAAAATACTGAAGAATTTTTTCTAAATTTACTATCCAACTAAATAAGATTTTGGGTTAAAAAGATGTAAAAAATAAATTTCAATCATATAATTAAATATATTTTTTAGTTTAGATAAGATAGATAAAAAATTATTAAAAATATTGAGATAATGATTCTTTTATACTATCAAAACGATGTTTTGAAAATTTTCATAGGTTAATTTTTTTGTTCCAAAAGAACATTCATTTGATAGATTTTGAGTGCAATTAACAAAAATCCTTCAAAAATCCATATTGGATGAGATTTATGGGATATTTTTGTAATGTTTTACAAATTTTTTTGTACACAAAATTTGAATGAACAACTTTTTAAACTAGTGGGAGTTGATATAATAATACTAATAGTAAGATATAATTACCCTAATGGTAGTGGGATCATAATTTTATTCACTTTATTCTAATATTGAATTTTCATGGACTGATTAGAGACTATATGGGATTAGTATAGGTTATCAGACTAAGGAAAAACTTCATAATTTTTTTTTTTAGTTTTTCACATTCTAAAATTATATTAATTTTACATTTTTATAAATTTTGTTAATAAAAAATAATTCTATCATGTCAGAGGTATTAAATTTCGTAATGTTGGAAATTTTTTAAAAAATACTCACTGATTCAACCCCTATTCATAATGTTTCAAGGATTATATTGGTCATAAATTAGTTTTAGAGACAAAATTTAACCTATTAAATACTCACCAGGGAAAATATAAACTATGTGGATAGAATATGTAATCATTTCATTGATTGAAATTTTTATCATGTTAGGAAAAACAAAATGATACCCTATATTTAATCACATGACATAAAGGTTATTAATGCAGAAACAATTACTTTTGATCCAATTTATTAAAGTTATGCTATTAGATTTAATGAAAAAATATTAATGTAGTCGTAGATGCTATATATTGAATTCTAATATATTTGATTGAAAAAAAAATATTTTCCATCTTTGGGTCTCAATAATGATATTGATAAATTAGAAAAAAATGAAATGTAACTACAAGGGAGACATTAAATTATTGGTTGCAATTTTATAAATATAAAATACTATGATAAAAGAAATAATAATGGGTGATGAATGAACTGTTAATTATTACATCACCAATGTCAATGAATTTTTCAATAATATATGAGGTTTTGGTGATATCATGAATGACTCTACCATTTTTAAGAAAACCATGAGAAACATCCTGGAAATATTTTACTCTAAAATCACTACTATTTTAGATAAATATAATTTATCTGTTGATGAATTTTATAACTTTATTATTCGTTATTTTAAGAGAGAGTATCTAGAATTAGAAAAGAATGTCAAGGATGAAATATATATTTTTTCTATAATATTACAGAATATAGATGATAGAAAAACTGATAACCATAGTGTTTTATAAACTAAGTAAAATTTTAAAATAAATTGAAATCTTATATCACTTATCTGCAAAAAAAATATTTAAGAGTTAGAGTAATTAATAAAGTAATAAATCCATAAAAAATTTATTGAGTGTGTTGAAATTTTACATTAATTTATGAATTTCACCAAAAATAATATTATTTAATGTTATTTTATTTATAAAGGGAAAACATATATAATGATGTTGACTAAAAAAATATAGGAAAGTAATATGTAAAACGGGTGGTGTATAAAAGTTCCCTATAAATCATAGATATATTTTGAGTAAGAATGTGAAATCTAACTCCAAAAAAATCCTCAAATTATGAATGTTGAAAATATTTCATAATCTTCATTGAAAATTTTGAGAAAATAGAAATTTTATTACATGTGAAGAAGAAAGAGGTGTCGAACAATCTTACATGGAAAAACATCTCATATTATAACTTGTGACATGTCTTTATAAAAACAAATACTCAAAATGGATATTTGAATAATTAAATAATAATGAGGAAATATTGATGAAATTTTTAATGATGTCTTTAAATTAAAAAATTAATATACCCATGAGAGAATATATCTCATACTAAATGCTTTAAAATAATGGAACATAGTGGAAGATATGAGTAAGATACTTTCTCTTAAAGAATATGGTGTTTGTTAAACTTATTTTAAAATAATTCTTGTCGATAATATATTTACAATGATAAATTATAAATTTAAAAAGGTTCTTCCATAAAATGTGAATCAGAATCAAGATACCTAGAATGATCATTTGATGAATTAATTGATATCATCAAACACTAAATAAAAATGTTCACCTGATTTTACAATGAATACTGGTGCTATAATAATATTCAAAAATCTTGGATTGATAAGGGATAAGATAAATCCATCGTGTTAATAAATGATGAAAATAAACTCTATAAGAATATTTCCCCATTCCATGAGGGAGAAAAATAATAATGCTACGAATCACAATGAAATAGTTAGAGAGAAAGATCCGAGTTTCATAGAGAATTGGGATTATATGGTTTGGATTGATGGTACAAAATTTATGGGAACAAATCATATATGTTTTTTCACAAAATTTTTATCGATAAAGATACGCATGAATGTTTAGAGAGTAATAGTGGAAGAAAACAAATAAACCATCATAACAAATAACTTTATTAAATGGTTAAATTGAAGAAGAGGTTTATATTTAGACACCTTGTTGTTTCTTACATGAAAATGATAGAACTATGGTGTGTAAATTCAATAAGGTAACATAGTGGTTAAAATAATATTCATGTTCATGGTATTTAGAACATTATAGTTTCTGGAAAAATATGAAATTTTCTAAGAAAAATATTTAAAACCAAATATATTTGTAGGATATGAACTCTGGTTCCAAAATTGTTATCTATTATGATGATTGAGAGTTTTTTGATAGGTATAGAGTACATTATTCTAATTAGTTTTCTAAAAAATCTAAACGACACACATAAATGGAAATTCTTATAGAAATAACATTCTTTCTAGGCTTATAAGTGAAACTGAGTGAAAAATATATTTTTCTGTCTTATGGAAAATATAAGTATGAGTTCTTACAAATATTTTCATAGAGGACTCGTAATTTTTATCCACTCATATTTATAATGTAAGGGATAAATGATAATATTATGATTGGGTAATTTTTATTCAGATTGATTTTAAAATTCTTATAAGAAGTGTTATCAATAATATATAATCATGAAATTGCATTGTTTATGTTCATTATTTGTGTGTAGGTTACGAGTGTATTCTTAATTAATCACATATTTTGGAAGAAAAATAAATCTTAATTATTTAAAAGTAACATATTGTCGTGGGTTATTTTATAAAATAAGTTATGAGATGGAAAAACTCAGATACACTAATGTTGATTATGGTAAAGAATTAAATGATATAAAATATACATCAGGAAGAACTTTTTCTATGGGAGAATATTGTTTAAGATAACATACTAAAAAATACTAGTTACACTTACTTAAAGTGTATGTATAATATATTTCCCCATAATGGAATGCATAAACATTATTTTGATGAAATATTCACTAGAATATTTGAGAGTGGATATTAGAAATCCATTGATGAAACATTGTGATAATTAGAGTTCAATTTATTAATTTAAAAATCATGTTCAATATTCATGATCAATGCAAAATCATATGAGTTATCATTTCACAAAAGATAATTTTTCTATGGAGATATATTTTATGATTAAATTTATATAAAATATAATATAACAGAGATTTTCACCCAATATATTCTAAAATAATGGCTTGTTGAATTTATATTGTAACATCATGTTCATTCACCACTAAAGACTTCATAAAAATCATAAGGAAATAACCCATTATTCTCAACATTATGTTAAAAAAATTGGAGATAATTTAATAACATTACCTGGAAACGTAAGAGTATATAAAACTCTTTGTAATATTAATATGAAATTATGGTCGTCATAAAAATGGGGAGATGGAAATGGTAATTCTTAAAATGATCTAGATTTTTGGTAAAATTTTTCAAAAAATTCTTTCTCACTAATTGATGGAATTCAATCAAATACATTAATTTATATAATACTGTGGTTTTAGGAAATTATCTTTTTTCATGGATAATTATTGATAACTGATACAGAATTTTAGAAAAATTGTTCCTAAAAAGTGATGAAACAAATATATTTCTGAATATTGAATATAATTTTTCTCTAAAATAATTTTTTATTTCCTTTATAAATACTTTTTTTTGAATTTTTTAACTGGAATGAGGTTATTGTTGAAGTCTTTGTTATGTGTGTTCATTAAGAATATTCTATTATGATTTTATTGGATGTATGGGGAAGTGTGTCACACATTTTTTTGAGACATTATAATAAATTAATATGATTCTTTATTCTTTGTTAATGTTCATTACATCATCAGAATCCAATGTTTCACGATTTATTACAATGTGGGAGATCAACATTGTTCACCATAAACAAATTTCTAGATATAAATTTCCAGATGGGGTTTCTATAATATTTTTTAACTAATTCACTAGATGGACCAAATGTAGATCAATAGGAAACACTCTTTAGATTGAAGGCATGAAATGTTATTTTCTGATTCGTTCTAGGATTCATAAATAGATAATATAATAAAATGGTTTATAATTCTAATAAATGAAAATATAGATTTTGAGTATCATTTTTGTTAATTAAAATTGATAATTAAAAATGATAAATCTATATAGTGGACAAAATAAAAAATTATACGTGTGAATATAGTCAGTAGATGTTTGAATAATGTAGTCATCTATCTTAATCAACTAGATAATTTTGGAAATAAATTATTTGCAGTTTTGATGTGTAATATGTTTTTTGAACATAAAATATGGTGTTCAATTTTATGACGTTATGAAGAATTACTATTGAATGTAGATAAACAAATTAATATTTCGCATATGAGTAGACATCAGAATGACATTCACAATATCACCCAAACAATTTCTTAAAATTGTAAATCATGTAGTGTGTTTAGTTTAAACTGAGCTAGATTTATAATATTGAATAAATGATTATGCATTGGAAGAATATTTCTTATGTTGATAATTTTGAGGATTCTTATGAATATCATTTGTCAAGAAAGTCTGAGGAAGGGTCACTGGAAAAAAATTATTATGTAAATAAAAACTCATTTAGTCATCGTAAAACAAATTTATCTAGATGAATCCAATAAATATAAGTGATTTTATTAATCAAATGGATAAGGAAATATCAGATATAATGTTCCTATTTATCTAATAAAAAAACAACTCTTTAACATGGTTTTTATTGCAAAAATTTCATTCATTTATTATGTCCTAAAATATGAATTTTCTAAGATGAATATATATTTTCCCAATGGATTTTTTATTAATACGAGGTTTATAAAAATTCAAATTAATGTATTTTTACTAGAGTATTCTTAAAGATCCACCAAGGTTCTTGATTAGTGTAAAATGATCAATCAAATTTCATTTAAGTTGGAATATATTTTTTGGATATAACATGACTGTGAAAGTGAACGTTTTCTCCCAATTTGTACATAGTAGGAAGACTAATATATAGGTGGTTTAAATAATAATTTTTCTTAATACTATAAATTTAAAAATATTTGAAAAAATAAATAAATTTACCCATTTTTTTCAATTGAATCACTTTTCGGGTTGATGTAAAATACCAGATGTAAATTCAATCAGAGCATCAGAAAATGTTTTCAATTATATAGACAGTAAAGTGTTTTTTATAATAATGGAGTGTTTGTAGTTTTGATAAAGTTATATAATTACCATTATAAAATTTATGTAATTTTTTGTTGCACACCGTCTAAACATTGAACAGATAGAGATAGGGTGCATTAGATGGAGAAAATTGGATAGTAATTCTAGAAAATCTTTTGGGGATCTATTTTTTGAATTTTCAAATATTTTTTGTTGACTCAGTTTTATATGAAAATATTTATGATAGACTGGTTTCAGTGAAATCATACATATTGAGAGGGATAAGTATTCTAATATGAGTTTTCTCAAATTAGTATTCACTTCTTCCTAATAGATAATTTTTAGTTTTTGAAGATACCATGATAAGGTTATAGGTTCTGACATTGAGGAAGAACAATGTAATTATGTCATTCCATTTTTAATTATTTAGTGTTGCATGGTTGTGGTATTGTTATAATAGTTAATAATGAAGAATAAATATTAAGATTTTAAGGGATAAAATGTTATAAATATTGATATTTGTAAAAAGACAGCGGTCGATTCCCCCCCCCCCCACATTCTAAATAGTTCAATGATCATATGAAACACAAAATATGATTAGATTTAGGATTATAATAATATTAAAAAGTGTTAATCTTTTTACCAATGGTATATCTTCCAACTCAAAGACTTAACTAGTACTGTGAAATAAATAATCACTACCAAAGAGAAGTAAAAATTAATCCAAAAATAGAATCCTTCTAATTAACACTAACTGAATAATATATTCTAATTATTATCTAGAATTTTTTAAAATATAGCCAATACATGACTTATGATCAATTAATTATTGATATATCTATCGTTGATTTACTATGAAAAACATTCTTTGTTTATCTAACTATATAGACTTATCTTGAGTAATTCTATCTGAATCAAAGTTCTAAATATATTTTTCACAACATAGAGAATAAAAATACCTTTCAAATAATTAAATTAATTTTATACAACTCGTGGAACACAGGGAAAAATCTAATTCACAAATATAATATATCTCACGGTTTCTAGCATGCTTCGTTTTTCAAAAATCATGATATTAATTAATAATTATATCTTATGTTAGGACCATTATATGTTCCCTAAATTTAAATTTATAATGAAATATAGTATTTCAAAATCATACCACTAGATATATCCACATGATATACACTTTTCGGAGACTACCCTATATGATCATAATGAGGATAATATTATTTATTATTGGCACCTAAAACCATGATAGTTATAACTTATTTCTGTCACATTATATAGACAGTTTAACACTATTAGACACAAAATGATGAATATTCTCCTGGTATTCTTGGGTTCCCATTATAGATAGAATAATTATAACCTGATTTATTGAAAAAATAATCAAAGGAAATTATTAGAAATTATATATAAAAGAGTAAATAATATTTTATACAAAAAAAGTAATAATTTCACCATAAAATTATATATCTAATTCTATTATCAATATATGTGTGTGATCTATATATAAAATATTAATATCTCTGATAAAACATACATTAAATATTTTAATAAAATCACTCGTTTTTAATTCGATATAAAATTTCATGGGATTATGTTTTAAAATTTAAGATATTCCAAGAGAATAATGTGAATAATTATTCTTTAGAATATAAATTTTCATTCAACTTAGTTCTTGCACATTTTGATTGTTTTATACTAGTTTAAAAAACACTCCATTTTAATAGATATGTTCTCAAAAAATAATGAACCTTAATAATAATATATTATGAATATCGGACACAATATGTTTATATGTTTTAAACCCAATAATGTATTCTAGTAGATGCAATTCCTAAAAATAAAAATTATTATACATAAATAATCTTGTATAACTAATTATTTCAATATAATTTTTTATATATTTGTTTACTAAAAATTTGATTGGTCTTGTTCCATTTTTAGGCATCAATAACTATAGATGACAATATTTATAAAAATATGGGGATTTATATATGTTTACAAGATTGGATTTCTGTAAAAATGTGGGTTTATTATAGGGAATAATGGTGAAGGAAGTATCATTTCTTGGTTTAAGGGATTGAAAAACTCATTTTGATGGTATCATCCATTGGATAATTTTTTAGATGTTGTAGTTCCTTCAATAAATGAAAGAATTTAATTAAATTTATTTTAATTTTTTTAGTGGTAGGAATGGTTTTTAGTGTTGGTTTGGGTTTTAAGAAGTTATTGTTGGAGGATTTATGTTCATAAATTAATAATATGATTCTTAAATTTAAAAATATTTTATATGGGTGTTTATTTAATGAAATTAGAAAAAAAAATATTAAAAATTATATTTCTTAACATCTACTAATTCCATTATTATTCATAATTGTAAAATTATGGAGTTGAGATTCCCCATCATTAACCAATATAATCCCATCTATATACCATAAAAATATTTTTTTACCTTCATAATTTATATCTCCTCACTATAACATCCCAAAAAAATAAATAATAATATAATTTTATATTTATTAATATTTTTGAATTAATTTTTAATCATACTTTAAAGGGGATTCTATGCTCTATGGTGTACCCGATATGTAACACCCCGACCACAGTGACCCAGAGTCGGTGCATTATTTTAATACATTGGCATGATTACAAGGAACCAAGTCCCGAAGAACCGATCAGTTTAGCTATCTTGGAAAATAGATTACACACATGAATTTTACATTACACTTCATAAAATACAAAACAAAATAAATAATCCTTTTTAAATGCCATTATTCCCTTGTCTTAACCCTGTATATCAATCACATTATACTTCTTGGAATCCTGGGAAAAATAAAACATTGAAAGGGGTGAGCTCAAATGCTCAGTAAGGGTAAGCAATACAGCAGAAACATTTAAAAATAAGCATAAAATTTTAAGGCAATGTATAAAACTAAAAAAAAGCCTTTTAAAATTCAACTTCATCATAATATGGCATTAATAAAATGAAATAATGCCATTTACTAATTCACATGGATATTCTACTAATCGAATAATCACATGAAATATCACTAACCACTTTCATAATGATGGAATGAATAATGCCACACTATCATAACCACATAGCCAAGGCCTCGTACCAAGACTAAAAATAATATTTTATCAAGGCCTTGTTCCAAGACACTAGTTTGTCTCATGAGACCTACCGATGTAATTTTTTTTAGAAGATACTTACATTTAAAATTCCTAAAAAATACTCCAGTGTTTTTATGAAATCATTATGCAAGCTTCTGAAAACAAAATAACTAATTCTGAGACTGCTCGACTAATTATAGGCCATGATAGGTCCACTCCCAATCCCTTACTATCTACCACACTCGAGATTCAGGTATTCTAAAAACATTTTTAAGCTTGCGTTAAATACGTAACATTTGCACTGGATTTTCATATTTTTGAGAGAAATATCTCTTTTTTTGAAATCATTTAAAACACACATAATTATAAAAGAAAACCTTTAATTTTAAAATATCTTTATAAGCTTTTAAGGGAAGATTTTAAGATTTTATAATTACAGAAAATAGCTGCACCCTCCGTATAAGTTAAAAAAACATTCTTACCTTAATTCTTTCGAAAAGGATAAAAAACACCTTGTTTGGAAAACGACAGAAAGATTCCTTTATAAACCTCTTATTAAAAGTCAAACAAGGGTATAAATGACTTTAACACATATTCTTGTAAATTCTAAAAATGTTTTGAAATAAATTTTTAAGAAACATGGATGTGGATGACAAAGAAATCCCAGTAGATTATTACGTATAAAGAACCTCGGATAATGAAGAGATTGCGAAATAAACCCTTACCAATTTGGTAACATACGAAACATACAACCCATGAAAGAGGTATCATACAATGAATATGTAAATACACGTAAATTAAAGTGTATTACAAAAATATTACAATTATGGGCAGTACATACACCACACAAAAGGTAATACTTGCAATATGGCATGAATCTCACGGGAATATGGAGTGAGATGAAAACCCCTTACCTTACACTTTCCTTTAGTCGAGGCTACGTTTAACCTCCTATACGAAGATCGTAGTATGTTATTAAATTATACCAGAACCATATTAATATTTATGATATCATACTTGATTCATTTATGACTTTATATTACCCATTTAATAATAATTTCCATGTTAAGTTTACATTTTGGGTAATAATCACTTTCTTTATCGTACGTGTTTTAACTTTTCACTCTTGGTTGTATCACTTAGTTCATGATTTAAATAATTCCAGAATATAAAAAATGATTAATATATCATATATATTTAGAATATAAATATGTATAATAGACATATATATGAAATGGAAAACACCGTTTATGGAGACGGTAGTCCGTACGTACGCATAAACGTTGTTTCTGTTTTCATATAGTATTGAATGGAAGTAAATGAATAAAATATATGTAAGTAAATAAATCCTTATATATATATATATATATATATATATATCTCCAGTAGAATTGATATTTTATATATTTCATACTTATTATTAATATATATTTTTATAATCGTCGATGAATGGTGAACTTGGAAATTATTTTCATCGCGTCGTGGAGACGGTAATCCGTACATACGCACGAGCGAAAATATCATTTTTTTATATTAAAATAATATATAATTGGATGGAATATCATATATAAAGAATCATTATCATGTTATATTTATTATTTACATGAATTAATAATCATTATTATACCCATCCAAATAATAATATATTTAATAACAATTACACCACGACGTGTAGATGGTAAGATGTACGTATGCACGTATGGTGACATGTCATTCAAAGGATGGATAGAATACTGAATATGGTTGTACCATATTTATAATAATATTACAGTATATAGGAGATACTGGATTCATTATTTTATAATGGTAATAACAAAGAAAGAATAAGTGAAAGAAGAAAGGAACTTGAAAAAGGGTGGTGAAATCATTCCCTCTTCTTCGGGTTCTTCCTTTTGATTTGATCAAAAGGGATCCTTAAGTTGTCTTTCTGACTAAACGAAGGCCTCTAGGATGAAGTGAGGAAAGTTTATAGAGTATTTGGGTAGAGGTTGGTCGAACCAAAAGGCTTTGAAGGTGTGAGTTAATGAGAATGGAGAGTGCCCTTTTATAAGAGGGGTGAGGGGCACCTTTGGAAAAGCTAGAAATATTATTTTATAATAAATTCATATTCGGTTTCTAATTGATCCAAAGTATATTATTTAAAGTTTAAGGTGGGTATGGGTCTAAAACCACTCATCCAATAGAATTTAGACAGGTTTGGGTCATTATATTAACCATATTTGTAAGTATTAACTCTTAGTTAATTAGTTTCACTTTTACAATGTCTCTTTGTATTTTAATATTACATGGTTAATAAACGTACAATATACATTTAAGAGACCCCCAAGTGGTCCATTAATGATACACCAATCGTGATATAAGTCTCTTGGCCGAACCTTAGATTTTTATGAATTTAATATCAATTAATAATATAATATTAGTTTTAAAAACTCTTTTATGTCAATTTTGACACTATTCAATAATTGATTTTTGTAAAAATCATAACATAATTATTACTTCGAAAAAATTTAATTAAATCAATCCTAACATGTCATATTATCCTGAAAAGTTATTTCTATTTATAAGAATTCTCAAATTACATTTATTTGGGTATTTATAATATCAATTATTCCAATGTTTCATTAATTATGTAATTACTGCATCATCATTGTGTCATAAATAAATTAAATTTTTTAATGTATAAAAATTATAAATAAAATATCATTATGTAAGAAATAATTTTATATTTCTAATTAAAATTTAAAATAGAATTTATCTTATGTATAACCCTATATTAAAAATGTTTTAGTAAATAAACTTTTATTTAAACTCTTTTAACTCTTCTTGAAATAAATAATAATAAATGTCCTAATCTAATCAAAGTGGACCTAAATGATAATATTTTATTCCTAAGGTTGTTTTTGGTCGAGATAAACTTTTCCAATAAAATTAGGACATTTGTAAGGGTAATATTAATATCATTTTTACCCTTAATTACCCTATTTACTTTTAACCGTGGTAAATAAAAGTAAAAAATTACTATTCACCAAAAATTATTTTCATCTCATTGAACCACATTTTACTCCTTTATATTAACCTTGTCTCTCGGATTTTCAAAATTCCAGTCACAGAAGCGGTAAAATTATGTTTTATGAAAAATTCAGTTTTTTAACTACCACTTAGTAGTTTCACTATTCATCAAAAATGGATGTTTTTCAAAACAATGCCAAAATTTCACCCTATGATATAATTGATATTCCGAATTCAAAAATGAATTCTATTTTACAAAATTACAAACATATAAGTTTCATTGATTAATTTTATAATTAATTCATGTTGTCACAACAAATAGCATGTTTTTAAAAAACAATATATATCAAAAGATTGACAATTGTTTATGTCCAATTTTCAAAGTGAAATTAATTCTAATGAACACCATTGGATAAAATGGTAAAAATACATTCTAATCATACTTTAAAACCACTCAAATTCATAATTTATCACTACTAATTATTTTGATTAAAAAATTTGTTTTTAATTAAAATTTTGTAATTTTCACTATTCATCAAAATATTAAAGTTGTCCGAAAAGTACCAAAATTTCACCTTAGGCTAAATTCGATACTCCGAATCCAAAAATGAAGTCCATTTTGAGAGATAAAATTTATAAAATTTTAAAAATTAGGTATTACTATTCATTACGACTAGTTTGATTGGATGTAGTGTGTTTTAGAACCTAAAGTTGCGTACAACACACGCTACTGTATTATTCAAAGAGAAGCATTTCGTGGAAGCTTGGGGTGCTACATTGTAAATTTTTATGTCCCTATTCTAATGAATAAATTTATTTAGTCAAATTGAATATATAAAAGTTTAAAATATTGGATTTAAAATGGGTTCACTATTAAAGTTGGTAAAAGTGCATTTTTGAAAAATACTTCTTTTATCTGAAAAAATGGAATTTGTTCTTACATTATGTCTAAGAAACTCTTAATATGTATTATAAAATTATAAGGATTATATAAAGTTTAAAATTTAGTTAATACTATTCATAACCTCTTTTCAACAGCTTGTTTGGTAAGTCATGGTGCGCTTTAACTCGATGTTGCGTGTAGTGCAAGTTTTGAATTATTTTGAAGAAATTACACACTATGAAATCTTGGGGTGTTACATTCTCCCCTACTTCAATAAATTTCTTCCCCATAATTTGAAATTGTTCTTCAAAAATAAAAGGTTGAAAATAGGAAATATATTTGTGGGAAAACCCACATCGGAAATTGGGTTACTAAAATTTAGTCTTAATATGCGGAAAAGAGAAATGAGAGGGTCACCACCAAATTATGTTCTCGATTAGGAGAACATTGGTGGAAATTAGAGACATATAATTGGAGAAAAAACGTAAATATTTATAGGTAGTGATTGAGGTCATCAATCACAAACAAGTGCAAAATTGAGGTCCTTAAATTCATCAATCTATGATGATTTGAAATACCATCGGTTCAACAAAACATAGGGTATTAGGATAACACATTTTTGGTTTTAGGATTACTTAAATAAAGTATAAGAATTAATTTCTTCATAGAATAAGAGAAGAAGAAAAATATATTCTTGACAAGTAGAGTTCCATCCTTTAACTAATTTCTACCACAAACTCATCTTTCACTCTAAAAGATAATAGAACGTAAAAAAATATTCTATTTATCCTATTCATATAGTGTTCCAAAAAAATGAATTTATAATTCATCTACCAGATCTTTTAAAAAACTACATTATTTAATCCTGGACATTACGTGGGCCAGTGGTAGATGATACATCCTTGTCTCCCTTTGGTTGTGGGTTTAAGTCTCGCGGCTTTGCCGGACGCGACAGGTTGCCGCCCAACCTCCGGGTTGTCCTTTTATGGAAATCCAAAAATAATCCAAACTAGAACTATCCAAAATGCTTTAGTCAAAAAATGAAGATACTTTTTGCTGCGTAATAACATGTGAATACCTTTATCATGTATTCTTTTAAAACACTGCAACATCCTGAATTACCATAAAACCTTAATCATTACATTCATGATCCCTTATTCCTTATATAACAATGGATATACTCCTTCAATCCAAAAATGTTGTAAACCCCAACAATGATGGAATATACAAATCATTAATTAGTTTCAAGGTAGTCAAGAATATCCAATATAATTTATCCAAATCAATCATGTATTATTCTAATATCACTACCTCGGTATAAGAACTATATTATGGTTTATCATTCTCTCAACCATATATTTTCCAAAAATTTATCCTGCTATTGAGTCACTTTTCTTTGTTCCACACAATCTCAAGTCCTTAATGAAATAGTATTACAGTACAATCCTTATATACTCTATAATTATTATAACAAGTACATTGTTGATACAACACTCAAATGACATAATCAACATAAGAACTCTAATCATTCCTCTTAATTTGTGGTAGTATCATAACTTGATTATTATCCAATAGCATCATTTGGGGTATAGTCTGATGACTGGGACATTGGTTCGCATAGTGTCCAAACCCCTTGCAAATGAAGCATTGTACATTTTAAACCATTTTCTTTACCCTTGCAGTCATGTACCTTGTGCCCTTTTCCTCCACACTTATAACAAACTCCCATTCCTTTCAGGAAAGTTACAGGGTGTTTCTTCCCACAGTTATCACATATGGGGAAATTCTTCTTTTCCCTCTTCCCTTTATCCATCTTTCTCTCTTCCATCCTTTTCTTCTCATGCTTCCCTTCAATGCCATAGGACTCAGTAAACTCTCTAGTTATCTTATCCACACGTGATACTATTTCTTCATATGAAGATAATACGTGGGAGACTATTTCCCTTCTAAATGATGTCTTAATACCATGAAAGATACGATCCTTCTTACTCTTTGGTTCATACGTATTACTGGAGTTCACATTCCTTCTACTGGGTGCCATTTCTATACAATAACATAAACTAGGTTAGTTTATGAATTGCAATAAATAATTCCTAATGAAAATTGAACAGTTTATGGATATAATCCATAATCATAAAAAATGTTTTCTTTGAGTAAGTATATACTCATGAGCCCTTCATAATGGTTTGTAAATAAAATGAGAATTATCCTAACCATATCCCCCAAGAGTGTCGTAACCAAGAGTGCAGCAAGGCCCATTGTCGTGCACCAGTTCCCATTCGAGTCTAGCTCAAAGTGGTGTTTTCGGGTTTTACCCCTAGGTACATCTGTGCCAGAGCCGCCTCTACCATCTCGTATTCAGACATGGATGTATTTCTCGGAAAACTCACAAAATCTCTACAATACCAAAATTCTAGGAAGTTATTCTATACTAATCCTCAAAGTCTATCTTAGGGATATGTGCTTTAATCATAGTTTATCTAAATCTAGTTTCCATGGTTATTGTTAAACTTCCTCTGATACCAACTGTAACACCTCGAACCCAGTGACCCAGAGTCGGTGCATTATTTTAATACATTGGCATGATTACAAGGAACCAAGTCCGGAAGAACCGATCAGTTTAGTAGGCTTGGAAAATAGATTACATACATGAATGTTACATTACCCTTCATAACATACAAAACAACATAAATAATCCTTTAACAATGCCATTATTCCCTTGTCGTATCCCTGTATATCAATCACATTACACTTCTTGGAATCCTAGGAAAAATAAAACATTGAAAGGGGTGAGCTCAAATGCTCAGTAAGGGTATGCAATACAGCAGAAACTTTCAAAAATAAGCATAAACATTTAAGGCAATGTATAAAACTAAAAAAACGCCTTTTATACTTTAACTTCAGCATAATATGGCAGAAATAAAATGAAATAATTCCATCTACATATTCACATAGATATTCTACTAATCGAATAATCACATTCAATATCACTAACCACTTTCATAATGATGGAATGCATAATTCCAGACTATCATAACCACATAGCCAAGGCCTCGTGCCAAGAATTCATATAAGATTTCTTCAAGGCCTTGTCCCAAGACACTAGTTTGTCTCATGAGACCTACCGATGTAATTTTCTTAGAATATACTTACGTTTAAAATTGCTAAAAATCACTCCAGTGTTTTTATGAAATCATTATGCAAGCTTCTGAAAACAAAATAACTAATTCTGAGACTAATCGACTAATTATAGGACATTATGGGTCCACTACCAATCCCTTCCAATCTACCACACTCGAGAGTTAGGTTTTCTGAAAACATTTTTAAGCTTGCGTTAAATACGTATACATTTTCACTGGATTTTCATATTTTTGAGAGAAATATTTCTTTTTTTGAAATCATTTAAAAGTCACATAATTATAAAAGAAAACATTTAATTTGAAAATATCCTTATAACCATGTAAGGGAAGATTCTAAGATTTTATAATGGCGGAAAATAGTCGAACCTGCCGTATAAGTTAAAAAAACATTCTTACCTTAATTCTTTCGAAAAGGATAAAACACACCTTGTTTGGAAAATGACGGAAAGATTACTTTATAAACATCTTATTAAAAGTCAAACAAGGGTATAAATGACTTTAACCCATATTATTGTAAATGGTAAAAATGTTTTGAAATTAATTTTTAAGAAAAATGGATGTGTATGATAAAGAAATCCTAGTAGATTATTACATATAAACAACCTCAAATATTGAAGAGATTTCGAAATAAACCCTTACCAATATGGTAACTTATGAAACATACAACCCATGAAAGAGGTATCATACAATGAATATGTAAATACACATATATTAAAGTTTATTACACAAATATTAAAATTATGGGAAGTACATACACCACAAAAAAGGTAATAGTTGCAATATGGCATGAATCTCACGGGAATAAGGAGTGAGATGAAAACCCCTTACCTTGCACTAACCTTTAGTCGAGGGTATGTTTAACCTCTTGTACAAAGATCGTAGTATGTTATTAAATTATAACAGAACCATATTAATATTTATGATATCATACATTATTCATTTATGACTTTATATTACCCATTTAATAATATTTTCCATGTTAAGTTAACATTTTGGGTAATAATCACTTTCTTTATCGTACGTGTTTTAACTTGTCACTCTTGGTTGTATCACATAGATCATGATTTAAATACTTCTAGAATATAAAACATGATAAATATATCATATATATTTAGAATATAAATATTTATAATAGACATATATATGAAATGGAAAACATAGTTTGTGGAGACGGTAGTCCGTACGTATGCATAAACATTGTTTCTGTTTTCATATAGTATTGAACGAAAGTAAATAAATAAGATATATTTAAGTAAATAAATACTTATATATATATATATCCAGTTGCATTATTATGTCATATATTACATACTTATTAGTAATATATATATTTTTATAATCGTCGATGAATGGTGAACTTGGAAATGAATCTCATCGCGTCGTGGAGACGACAATCCGTACGTATGCACGAGCGAAAATATGTTTCTTTTGATATTAAAATAAGAAATAATAGGAGAATATATCATATATAAAAAATCATTATTATGTTATATTTATTATTTACATGAATTACAAATCATTATTATACCCATCCAAATAATAATATATTGAATAACAATTACACCACGACGTGGAGATGGTAAGTCGTACGTACGCACGTATGGTGACAAGTCAGTCAAAGGATGGATAGAATAATGAATATGGTTGTACCATATTTATAATAATATTACAGTATATAGGAGATACTGGATTAATTATTATAGGATGGTAATAACAAATAAAGAAGAAGTGGAAGAATAAAGGAACTTGAAAAAGGGTGGTGAAATCATTACCTCTTCTACGGGTTCTTCCTTTGGATTCGATCAAAAGGGCTCTTTAAGTTGGCTTTCTGACTAAAGGAAGGCCTCTATAATGTATTTAGGGAAGTTTAGAGAGTATTTGGGCAGAGGATGGCCGAACAAAATGGCTTTGAAGGTGTGAGTTAAGGAGAAGGGAGAGTGCCCTTTTATAAGAGGTGTGAGGGGAACCTTTGGAAAAGCTAGAAATATTATTTTATAATAAATTCATATTCGGTTTCTAATGTCTCCAAAGTGGATTATTTAAAGGTTAAGGTAGGGATGGCTCGAAAAACACTCAACCAATAGAATTTATATAGGTTTGGGTCATTATATTAACCTTATCTTTAAGTATTAACTCTTAGTTAATTAGTTTCACTTTTACAATGTCTCTTTGTATTTTTATATTATATGGTTAATAAACATACTATATACATATAAGGGACCCCCAACTGGTCCATTAATGATACACCTATCCTGATATAAGACTCTTGGCCGAACCTTAAATTTTTAGGAATTTAGTATCAATTAATAATATAATATTTGTTTTAAAAACTCTTTTATGTCAATTTTGACACTATTCAATAATTTATTTTTGTAAAAATCATAACAGAATTATTACTTCTAAAAAGTTAATTAAATCAATCCTAACATTTCATATTATCCTTTAAAATTATTGGTATTTATAAAAAGTCTCAAATTACATTTCTTTGGGTATTTATAATATCAATTATTCCAATTTTTCATTAATTAGGTAATTACTGCATCATCATTGTGTCATATATAAATTAGAAATTTTAATGTATAAAAAGTATAAATAAACTATAATTATTTATGAAATATTCTTATCTTTCTAGTTAATATTTACAATCAAATTTATCTTATGTATAACCATATATTAAAAATGTTTTAGTAAATAAACATTGATTTTAACTCTTTTAACTCTTCTTTGAAATAAATAATAATAAATGTCCTAATCAAATCCATGTGGACATAAATGATTATATTTTATTCCTAAGGTTATTTTTGGTCAAGATAAACTTGTTCAATGGAATTAGGACATGTTTTAGGGTAATATTAATATCATTTTTACCCTTAATTACCCTATTTACTTTTAACCGTGGTAAATAAAAGTAAAAAGTTACTATTCACCAAAAATTATTTTCATCTCATTGAACCACATTTTACACTTTGATATTAACCATGTCTCTTGGATTTTTGAAATTCCAATCACAGAAGCGGTAAAATTATGTTTTATGAAAAATTCAGTTTTTTAACTACCACTTAGTAGTTTCACTATTCATCAAAAATTGAAGTTTTTCAGCACAATGCCAAAATTTCACCCTAAGCTATAAATGATATTCCGAATTAAAAAATGATGTCTATTTTACAAAATTCTAAACATATATGTTGAATTAATTAATTTTATAATTAATTCCCGCTGTCACAATAAATAGCGTGTTTTTAAGAAACAATATATATCAAAAGATTGACAATTGTTTATGTCCAATTTCAAAGTGAAATTAATTCTAATGAACACCATTGGATAAACACATAAAAATATATTCTAATTATACTTTAAATCCACTCAAATTCATAATTTATCACTATTAATTATTTTGATTTAAAAAGTTGTTTTTAATTAAAATTTTGTAATTTTCACTATTCGTCAAAATATTAAAGTTATCCGAAAAGTACCAAAATTTCACCTTAGGCTAAATTCGATTCTCTGAATCCAAAAATGAAGTCCATTTTGAGGGATAAAATTTATAAAATTTTAAAAATTAGGTATTACTATTCATTACGGCTAGTATGATTGGTTGTAGTGTGTGTTAGAACTCGAAGTTTCGTACAACACACGCTACTGTATTATTCAAAGAGAAGTGTGTCGTGGAAGCTTGGGGTGTTACATTGTAATTTTTTTTATGTCCCCATTCTAAAGAATAAATTTATTTAGTCAAACTGAATATATAAAAGTTTAAAATATTGGATTTAAAAAGGGTCCACTATTAAAGTTGGTAAAAGTGCATTTTTGAAAAATACTTCTTTTATCTGAAAAAATGGAATTTGTTCTTACATTAATTCTAAGAAACTCATAATATGGTTTCTAAAATTATAAGGATTATATAAAGTTTAAAATTTAGTTAATACTATTCATAACCTCTTTTGAACGGCTTGTTTGGTACGTCATGGTATGCTTTAACTCGGTGTTGCGTGTAGTGCAAGTTATTGAATTATATTGAAGAAATAAAACACTATGAAATCTTGGGGTGTTACATGATATGCAACGACATGTTTATTTGAAATCAAACGTTGCACACAATGTTGGTTCGTATTGAAAAATAATAATATATTATTATTTTAAATTGTGGTTAGAGCTTAGCCATTGTATTGGTGGGAATGAACAAGAACTAACCATATTATGATTAAACATGTTTTAATTATTTATACATTTATCCAATAAAATGTAGAGGCTTAAAATGTGAATGAATGTAATTTTAAGCATAAATACTCGAATATTTTTTAAAAGGTCGATTTACCGCCTTTTGATGGCGAACCCTCATTGAATCTAGTTTGGATCACTTTTATATGTTCTATTTGACCAAATAAAATTCGTGTTTAGAATCATGACATCAAAATTTATTTGGTAAATTTTTTGTATTTTTCTGATAAAATTCAATTTTGTAATGAATAGTGAAAAATACTTTATTTTTATTCAAAACTGTCTTTTAATCATATTTATGTATATGGTTAGATAATCTTTTTAATTGGTTTTAAAGTGTAATTAGATTATATGTTTACCATTTAATCCAATGTTTGTCATTGGATGTAATTTCACATTGAAATTGGACTGAAATAAGAGTTAATCTTTTGAAAGTTATTATTTCATAGAAAACACACTTTTTGTTTTGACAACGGGAATTAATTTTAAACTAATTAATTAAAATTATATTTTTTTAATTTGGTAGAATTGTTATAATTTTTAATTTGTAATATCAAATATAGCTTAGGCTTATTTTTTGGTAATTTTTTGAAATTTTTTAAATTTTGATGAATAGTGAGAACACTGAGTAGTACTTAAAAACCGATATTTTCATTTAAATGAAATTTTACCGCTTCTATTAATTTAATTTCAAATATAAGAAATACATTTTATTTATTATTATATAAAATTTGGTTCAATAAGATGAAAATATTTTTTGGTGAATAGTATGATTTGACTTTTATATACAGCGGTTAAGGATAAATAGAGTAATTCAATGTAAAAATAATATTATTTTTAAATTAAATTACCCGAACAAGTGTACTAATCTTATTTTTTGATACCTTTCACACCATGGTCATCCATGGGTCGATTTAGGGACCCCATTAAGACACTTAAGAGTGATAATTACACTTTATATTAATTAATTTAAAGTAAAGACAAAATGACACAAACAAATATCTTTTCGTAAATCAAATCTTACAAGGAGATTTATAAGTTATAACTCTGAATAAAAATATTAATTTTAATGATATAAAATTTTCTAAATCATGGTGTTTTCTCTTATAATTTCTAGAAATCAAAACAATAAAATTATTTATGACACAATAAAGGTGCAGTGTTTACCACATTAATGAATTATTTAAATAACAACTATTATAAAGATTAAAAAAATATTCAAAACCTTCCAAATTTATATTTTATGATTTTATTTCAAACATGAGGCAACTTATATTAGAATTTAATATGTTTTGGAATTTTATAAACTGAAAACCATTATATAATAAAATAATATTTTCAAACATTCTTGAAGAGCCCCTCCCCCACCCCTTAAAAAAAGACTTATCCTCTAACCCAATACTAACACCTATAAATCCCCTTGTCTCATAGAAAATATGCTCAAATAATCTCTAAATATCCCTCTCTTCCTCCTAGAAGCCTCAAATTAGGAATAAGGCACTTCAAAAAAAACTTTTTAGTTAAAACTAGAGAGAGTTACCCGATTTAAAGGTAACGTCTTCTCTTAAGTTCATTTGTGTTATTTTCCTTCTCTAACCCCATAAAATCCCTTAATTTATTTCTTTAATAACAACACATGTATCTTCAGTATACTAGTATGTTTTTATGTTAGGTATTTTAACTACACATACACAAACCTCTATCTAATGGATAAAGAAAAAACAGTTTCTATGGACAGGAAACTACTGTCTCATGAAATGATCATTGATCAATCTTCTCCTACCACCTCTTTTGGTGGCCATTATGACAAAAATATATTTTTATATGATATATATTATATTTAAATTATATATACACTTATTTATTTTTCATTAATATCACACCTTTATGGATTCCATAATGGTTAAATATGATAATTTCATTTGAGGAAGTGCGCACTACCGCCCCCTCAAAGTGATATGACTCATTCATGCCATACTTGGAACATATAAAGGATGGATTTAAATAAATAAAATAACATTGATATTATAATATAATTATAATATACCTATATATCAATAAGTTTCATTCCATTAAATATATAATATAAATGAATGTAGCATTCATGTGTACGTACGATTTACTGTCTCCATGAAACATGTATTTCATTTAGTAACTCCAAATGATATATAATATTATAAATACATATACAATGGATATATATGATATATATGATATCTAAATCTGTAATATCATTATATATATAATTTAATTTTGACCACATGGACAATTTCTAATTATAACATGTTCATTTTTGACTAAAGTTCCAAACATCGACAAAATGTCCAATATAAACTCAAATAATTAACTAATTGTTATAGAAAGGTAATAAGTGATATAAATGTTATATTAAATTTGAAAAAGGTTCATAATGATGTATATATTAACTTAATTCTATTATTCAGGAAGAACACGGAACATACAATTGTAGTCGGACACGAGGTAATGGGTTTCTTATCTCATTTTTAATTCAGTGAGATTTCAATTATTTGCCAATTATTTATTGAATGTGGTGTATTTTTACTTACATTTGATATATATTTTCATTATTCTATTTATATAGATGGTATTTTGGGATTCATTTTGTGGTTATTAACAGTTGGTCATAAGACTCGATTGATTACATTGTGGTGAGGGTTTTCATGTCACTTTTTATTCTAGTAAGATTCATGCTATATTTTCCATAATTTATTTTTGTGTGGTTTATGTGAATACCAATACTGTATTCATTGTGTAATGTAATTTATGTTATGGGTATTTACAATTTCATTTTATGATCCTTATTTCATGTGGTTTATGTTTCGTATGTTACCAAATCTGTAAGGGATCATTTAAACCCATTTTGCTTTCCTTGGGTTAATCTTTTAATTCTTAATTATGTCATGTTATGATAATGTGTGGAACCACTATTTATATATTTATGTTGTAATTTACACTCCCCTTTGTGTAGATATACTTTTGAAATATATAATCACTCCATTTATAAATTCTCATGTCATCGATAAGAACTTGATATGGCTAATCTTAACCCAATTTCCATTCAATGACTTAAATATCCAAGTCATTGGTTTTGTTTTAAAAAGAACCCTTTTTAATGTCCTCTTATTGATTTACACATAATATCAAATTACATTGAGTGTATTTATATTTTTCACACATTATTATTTAATTTATTTATCCTTAATATAAGGATACTGTTTTTATAAGGGATTTCTTCTCAATTTACATTCAATTGAGCCTTAAGTGTTGTCAGGAACCAATTCACATTTATATGGTGCTAATACTATCCTTTGGAATATTATATCATGAATCCATTTATTATTCATGATATTATAATGTTTTTATTAATTTTACTCCTCATTTATTTGTATTCATGCGTCTCTCATTTGGTAAAGAACTACTTAACTAAAATATCATTTTAAATGTTTTAAAGATTTATTCTTATAAATCATTTAGATTAAGGTCCATGTTTTAAAAATGGTTTTATGTATTTAGTTATATGGCCATGAATGTTTTGAAATTAAAATTTCATTCAAATTATTCAATGTGTTATGGGACACTTTGATTCAAAATTGTATTAATAAAATGTTTTAAATTGTTTGGAAAATGGTTTGATAAAGCATTGATTTTGTCAATATCTCGAAGAGATATATTGTGGTTACAATGTGGAAATTTTATATTCCGTTTATTCTTGATTTATTTGTTATGAATATGTTATGTTTATTGGTAATTGTTAACATATACGTGTGGTTTCGTTATAAACCTAGGGTAAGTGAGCCTGAGATATCTCTCCAATGCATTAGGAAACGTGATGGAGGTAAACGTTACTGTTTATCCTAAGATATTTAGAACATATATTGTAATGGGTATTCCAAATATAACTCCCTATGTACTTGTGAAAGGTACAATGTAAGTATTATTTGGATTCCATAAATTAACTTTATGATTAATGATTTCTATGTGTTATTTATAAATGTTATGATTTCATGAGGTATGTTAAAAGGAATATGTTTTGTATGTATTGATGAAATAATGTTTTTATTCTTTATTTTATATCCCTTACAGAGATTTTACTACTCATCCCAAATTTTAGAAATTTTTTTCATAGGTTATAAGGTAGGGTAAGATAATGTAATAACTCCTGAAGGCTTATATCAAGAAAATAATTATAGTTTTCATTTAAGAATATTAATTTTATGAAGAAAATGTATTCTGAGTAGAAGTGTCTACTTTGTAATTTTTTGAGATATAATATAATAGTTATGACCTAATTATCTAAAACTCTAAACCTGGAATGACTCTCAATGTGAATTATTAACTTAATTTAATATTATTTAATGTTAAAGGATATGGCCTTATAGTTGGTATCAAAGGCCAGTTAATACAACATTATCAATTAATAGTTTTTGTTAGACACATGGTTAGTCTCTATGTCGACTCTTTAAGTTAAATCATTGTTTTATAACTTCCTTAGTTCATGTAATGTTAGTTACAAATGGAAGGATGAGGATCTGAAACAACATTCCTATCTCTTCCAGATGACATGCTTGCAATAATTATTGTAAAGTTAAGTTAAGATGATTGAGAAGCTTTTTCTTGCATACAACTCACTTGAAAGAAGTTATTTGAGATATCAAACACCTCCACTATACCTAAATATCATCGTGTATCAAGGGTTTCATTAAATCAAATCATATTTTCAAAATATTCTCATATTTTCAAGAAAGGATAATATTGTCAAGGCATTTTCAAATATTTTTCTTTATCACATGATTTTTAAGCATATTATGAGATAGAAAAAGGTGATGAAGAAGGGGACCCCTGCACAACATTTTTATACTTGCATTTAAATTATAGTCTTTCATAATATACTTATGGTAATATAAAAGGACTATTGATTGAATTTTTAAACTCAAACTCAGTCCGACTGTTTTATACAAATCATGTTTTATCGGATGTTTTGAAATTATATGTTATACATGGTTATATTCCGAAACTATTTTTCTGTGAACACCCATATGACACATGTTGTAAAAGGTATATTTGGATTAAAGAATAAAATGATGTTTAATGATATATAAATCATTTTTTCAATGCATGGAACTTCTACCTACGTGAATAAGATGAAAATGAAACCATGTGGACACCATGATGAATGTATGGTGTTTTTTCTTTTTGTAATAGTTTCATTTTATTATTTCTAGGTTAAATAAATAAATGACAATATATAAAAGTATTCATTAACATGTTGAGGTCTTAATGAGTTGGTATGGAAATGACTGGTATAAGACAACCTCTAAGGTTATAATATGTTTGGGTTATTTTTGAGTTTTATAAAAATGATGAATCGTAAGATGGCTGACAACCCATTGCCTCGGGAAAGGCCATAGAAATCGAACCCACAACCATCGGGCGGCAGGGGCATGCGCCTACCACTGGCCAACGTGACATCCCTGGTTAGTATGAGTTAATCCTTTAGTTAAAGGATTTGGTTGATCATGAATAAGTTGATTTTGGGAACTTATGTTTTATCAAATGTATATCCTTAGGGTATGAAAATTATTCAGTGATTAAGTGACAAAGGATATTTTAGATGAAATTATCTCTTTTGAGTAAACACTATATGCATAAGGAAAATAGAATACTATGGGATTTTATTTGTGGAATAATTTTTAAAAAAATTATTTTGGAAGAATCATTTTTATGGCTTTTTGGGTTATTAATGGAAATGATTACCAATCATAGAGAATATGTGATTCGGTTAATTACACGACAGTATGAGATATTAAGAGTACTCGATGTTATTTGGAGATAAATGTAAAGACTTATCGTGGAAGACTATGTGATTAAATCCTTCCGTGTTTTGGTTTTTAGTATTAGTTTGGTATACATTGAATAATTTTATTGCAAATTCTTTATTGAAAGGTCTTTGATTAAATTTTGGGTGTTGTTGGTCATATTTTTGAGATTAAGAATAATATTTTTTAAAAGGTTTATCCTTTTTTGGGATTATCTGATCTTGTACTAACCATTTCGGTTTTGGTTAATGTATAAAGACTAGGGACATGTATAGTTAATATTTTTTGGATTATGTGATTCATTAGAAGTTGAATATAGCACCTTAGATGTGAACGAGTGATCTTGAATACTCATCATTGGATGAAAAGATGAGTTTTTGATAGAAAATTAATAAAAGATGAATCTCTACTTGAAAAGTAAGTATATTTCCATATGTCCTTAGTCAGTATCATAAATAAATTCTCAAACACTATGAAATGGGTCTTAATTAAAAAATTTGTCTATCTACTTTTCCTACTTAGAATCTAATGACCTTTTAACCTATAACAAGTTTGTGATTTTCTAGTGGTTAACATTATCCTAATCATGTTTTCTGTCACTCTCCATCAGAACAGGGCACTTAGTTTCTCCTCCAAATTCATCCTTTCATGGAATCCTAGTATGGGTTATCTTAGGGACCTTTGTACTTATCTTTATTTCTATTAAAGTGATAGTTTTATTTACTATTTTTCCAATGTGGGACTCTTAATGATGTTTCCAAGCCCAATTATAAAATTCCTAGGACACAATTTCTAAAAGAGTGTAAGGATTTAACATCCCATGTAAATAAAAAATAATGTATTTTCATATTTATTAGTATTTGTGAATTAAATATTATTTTTTAATTTAATGGGGATTCTATGTTCGATTGCATACCTGATACGCAATAACGAGTTTAATGGAAATATTACATTGCACACAACGTTGGGTCGTTCGAAAAATACTATTATAATATTATTTTAAATGGTAGTTAATGTCTAGTCATTGTATTGGCGGGAATGAATAGAACTAACCATATTATGATCTAATATATTTCCTAAATTTTTTTACATTTAGCCAATAAATTTTAGATGCCTAAAATGTGAATGAATCTAATTTTAAGCATAATACTCTAATATTATTTAAAATGCAGATTTACCGCCTTTTGAAGGAGAAACAACTTTAAATCTAGTTTTCATCACTTTTATATTTTATATTTGAAAAATAAAAATTATTCTTTAGAATCGGGACATAAAATTTTAATTTGGGTAATTTTTTGGCATTTTTATGATAAATTCATTATTTTAATTAATATTGAAAAATACTATATTTTAATTCCAAAATACCTTTTATATAATATATTTATATGTTTAGATTATGTTTTTAATTAATTTACAGTGTAATTAGATTATAATTTTACCACTTAATCCAATTTTGGTCATCGGAAGTAATTTCACTTTGAAATTGGACAGTAACAAGTGTCAATCTGATGATCGTTATTATTTCTTAAAAAATGCTTTTTGTTTTGTCAATGAGAATTAATATTAAATTAATTTATGTCACTTATATGTTTTGAAATTGGTAAAATAGAAATAAATTTTTCATTCTTAATATCAAATATATCTGAGGTTAAATTTTGGGTTTTTTCTCAAAAACATCAATTTTGATGAATAGTGAAAACACTAAGTAGAAGTTAATAAACTGACATTTTCATTTAAATAAAATTTTACGTCTTCTTAGAATTGAATTTCGAAAATCTGTCAAAAATGGTTGTTTTTAGTAAGTAAAATGTGGTTCAATAAGATCAAAATAGTTTTTTTGCTAATAGTAACTTTTTACTTTTATTTACAGCAGTTAAAAATAAATAGAAAAATTCAATGTAAAAATAATATTATAATAATGTTAAATTACACTAACATGTGTCCTAATTCAATTATTTCATATATTTATGACCATGGGCATCCTTGTGTCGGTTTGGGGACCCCGTGGAGCCACATAAGAGTGATAATGACACATTATATTAATTAATTTAAAGTAAATAAAAATTGACACAAACATATATCTTTTAGTAAATTAATTTTTACATGGGGTTATATAAGTTATCCCTTTGACAATAAATATTAGTTTAAAATATAAAAATATTTACTACATCATCATATTTTGTTTTTTAATTTTTATACATCAAATAAATAAATTTATTTATGACACAATAATGATGTGGTGTATACATCATTAATGAATAATTTAAATAAATGTGATTATAAAGATTAAAAAAATATCAAAAACCTATCAAATTGTTGTTGGATGATTTTATTTTGAAAAAAATTTATCTTATATTCTACTTCAATATGTTTTGGACCTTTAGAAACAAAAAATCAATATATAATAAAATAATATTTTCAAACATTCCAAAAGAGCCCCTCCTCCCCCTTAGAAAAAGACCTCACCTCTAACCCATTACTCACACCTCTAAATCCCCATAGCTCATCCAAACTCTACCCAAATAATCTCTTATGATCCTTTTGTTCCACATATAATCCTTACCTTAGGCATAAGGTACATGAAGAAATCATTTTAGTTCTATCCAAAGGGAGTTACCCGGTTTAATGGTAACGTCTTCTCTTATGTTTTTTTGTTTTTATTTTCCTTATCCACCCCCTAAACACTATTTATTTATATATTTTATAATAAAAAAGTATCTTTAATATACTTTCATGTTTTTATGTGATGTATTTTATCTAAACATACACACATGTCCATCTAATGGTTAAAGAAAATATTGTTTCTCTGGACGACGAACTACTGTCTCACGAAATGATGGTTGTTCAATATTCTCGTACCACCTCTTATGGTGGAGATTATGATGGAACTTTATTTTTATGTGATATATATAATATTTTTTTGTATATATAATTCTATATTTTTCATTTATAGCATACCTTTATGGTTACCATAATGGATAAATACTATAATTTCATTTGAGGAACTACGGACTACTGCCCCATCAAATTGATATAAATCAATTATTCCATATATGGAACATATAAATGATGGAGTTAATTAAATTAAATAACATAGATATTATAAATGAATTATAATATACCTATTTATTATTATGTTTCATTCCATTAAATATAAAAAAATGAAAGTAACGTTCATGCATATGTACAACTTACTGTCTCCATGAACGGTGATTCATTTCCTAACACCAAAAGATAAGGAATATTATAAAAACATATAATTCAGATATATATGATATCTATGATATCTAAATCATTAATATCATTCTAGAGATAGTTTAATTTTTATAACATGGACAATTTTTAATTATAACAAGTTCATTTTTTACTAAAGTTACAAACATCGACAAAATGTACATTATGAACTCAAATAATTAACTTATTGTTATAGAATGGTAATAAGTTATATAAAAGGAATAATAAAAAAGAAAAATGTTATTAATCAATTTGAAATTAACTTATGTATATTATTCAGGAAGAACACAGAACATACGAGTCAAGTCAGACACAAGGTAATGGGTTTCTTTTCTCACTTTTAATTCCTTGAGATTTCAATTGTTCACCACTTATTTATTGCATGTGGCATGTTGTGTAATTCCATATGATATATTTAATCATGATTATCTTTATATTCAAGGTATTCATTGATTCATTTTGTGGTTAGTATCTTTTTTTCATATGACTCGATGGATTACAACATGGTAGGGGGTTTTCATATCACTTTGTATTCCCATGATATTCATGCTATATTTGCAACTATTTTTTATGTGTTGGGTATGCACTGCCCATTATTGTATTATTTGTGTAAAATAATTTAAATAATGGGTATTTACGTCTTCATTGTGTGTTCCTTCTTTCATGTGGTGTATGCTTCGTAAGTTACCAAATTGTTAAGGGATGTTTTTAACCCAATTTCCATTCCTTGGGTTAATCTTATAATTCTTAATTATGGCATGCTAGGATTATGTGTTGAATCACTGTTTAATTATTTATGTTGTAATTTCCACTCCCCTTTGTGTGCATTTTTTATACACATAATCACACCACTTATTAATTCTCATGTAATTGATACAAAATTGATTGGAGTAATCTTAACTCAATTTATATTCATTGAGTTAAATATACAAGTCATTAGTTTTGATTTAAAAACAAAATGTGTGAATGTCTTCTGATTGATTTACACTGAATATCCAATCATATTGAGTGTATTTATATTGGTCACACATTATTATGTAATTGATTTATCCTTAATCTATAGATATAGTTTTTATAAGGGATTTTGTCTCAATTTACATTCCATTGAGGCTTCATTTTTGTTATCCATCCATTCACTTTTATATGGTGTTAATACTATCCATTGGCATATTATATCATGAATACCTTTATTTTAATGATATTCAAAAGTTTTATTAATTTTCTTCCAAAAATATTTGTATTCTAGAGTTTATAATTTGGTTAGGAACTCCTTAACTAAAATATCTTATTAAATGTTCTGAAGATTTATCCTTCTAAATATTTCACATTAAAGTCCATGTTTTAAAAATGGTTTTAAGGATTTATTTATATGGACAATAATGTTTTGAAATTAATTTTTTTTCAAAATATTCAATGTGGTATGAGACACATTGATTCAAAAATATCATTATTAAATATTTTAAATGGTTTTGAAAATGGTTTGATAAATCATTAATTATGTCAATTTCTTGAAAATATATATTGTGATTGCAATGTGGGAATTGTATCCTTCCTTTATAATTGTATTATGTGTTATGTGTATGTTATAGATATTGCTTATTGTTTATGTATATGGTGGTTCTGTGATAAATCTAGTGCGGGTGATCCCGAGATAGCTCTCCAACACCTTGGGAAATGTGATTGAGGTGAATGTTAATGTTTCTCCTTTGAGATTTAAGCAATATACCGTGATGTGTATTTAAAGTGTAACTTTCTATATAGCTTTCACAGCAAAAATGTATGTATGATTTGGATTCCATAAATTACCTTTATTATTTATTATTTTTATGTGTTATTTATAAATCTTTTGATTTCCTTAGATATTTTTAAGAGCTTATTTTTTGTATGTATTGATAAACAAGTGTTTTATTTCATTATTTTATAACACTTACTGCGCTTTTTATGCTCATTCTATGTTTTTGAAATTTTTTCAGAGGGAAAATGGTAGGGTACGAGAAAGGAAGAATTCAAGAAGATTTATATCCAGAAACCAATTATTATTTTCTTTCAAAAAAAATATTTCATGAAATAATGGATATTGAGTAGAATTTTCTACATTGTAATTTTTTGAGATGAAATGTAATAGTTATAGCCTAATTATATAAAACTCTAAACTTGAAAAGATCCTCAAAGTGAATTATTAACTTAATTCATGATTATTTAATGTTTAAGGCTAGGGACATATACTCACATATAGACATGTCCCACAATTTCTTATGTGGAATTGGATGAAATTTAAGATTTCATCATGAATCTATCATTATATTATTCATTTCATTCATCATATTGATTTTGATTCAAATCTAATGATGAATTATATTATAATGTAATGAAAATTTACATATACATTTTTCTATTCAAATATTTCAATAATTAAAATATAAGATATGTGTCAATATGTTCTCTACTATATGTCATGAAACCTTAAATAATTTTCAACGTACATGGCCTAACAGTACATCATAGTTTTTCAAAAGTCATTGATTAATGAAACATGGTGGATAAAATATTTTTATTATTCCATATCTATTTTTCTACATAGTTAAAAATATAAAATATAGATAAAAATGAATAAAATGGTTAGGTTGAAAAAATTAATTTTCAATAGATATTTAAAAAATTATTGACATATTTCTATAAAAATTAAAATTTTCATTATTTTATTCTAGTTACTATGAAAAAAGTACTTATCTTGGTAACAAAATTGAATAATTATGATATAACACATTATTTGAGGACATCAATTAAATTGATGATGAAACAACATAAATAACTATATGTTTTTATGATATTATTGATTAATAAATCATTGTTAAGTAATGTTAAGATATTTTTAATGGTTTTTATATATTTTGATTTTGATTGAAATGATTATTTTACTTGTGAATTATAATGGTTCTTTCCAACAATGTAATGTGGATAAATTAAAGCTAATAGAAGAATAATTTAATTATAAATTATTTCTGGGATATGATTACTAATTATATTGATTGATGGAAATAAGGATTTTCATGGATGAAATATGATTTATTTTGAAGAAAAAAAACCCTCAGGTAGTGTGGGGAATTAAATGTGAGTTAAATTAATTTGTGTATTTTATTATTATTAATTCTTCCAATTAGAGTAAACAATATTTTTTTCTATTGGATCAGATAAATGGGTTATTATGGATTTAAAGGAGACTACAAATGGTTGAGGTGGGTAATTATGTAATTTTCATAGATATGTTGGACTCAGGATATATAAATAATGTTTTATCCTTTGGTTTCTATTAGTATAAACACATGTGTTCCTAATAACATGGTTAATTGGATCTGAGTGATTACATCTTAGGGAAAATATGGAATCTTTACTATTCCTCCACATTTAGTGTATATATATGTTGTGATATTATATTGAGAATATATAGAGTTCTATGAAAGGGGGTTTGGTATTGTTTTTATAGTAAGGGTTGATTTGGTTCATTTATAAGGAGAAACACATAAAGTATAAATTAATTTTTTTAGTTTTCTTATGAAATTAACAATAGGATTCTATTCATGGACATTTATTTTATTATGTGACATTACTATTTAAATAAGTAGAAAAGTCAAGTAATTTCTAAGTTGGATAATCCTAATAATATTTTATACACCATAATCAATATTTCTATAATTTTTGTTAATGTTATAATTTACTCAAGTAATATTTAACATGAATAAAATTGATTTTTGGTTTTTTTAAAATAATAAAAAAAATTAAAATTTATAGTTGTTGAACCATGAGTTATTTTAGCAATTGATTATTATGGAGGTTGGAGTTCTCTTGGTTTAATAGTGTGGCTTAGTAAAAAATTATTTAAATATACATGGGATTAATTGTTTTAATTATCAAAAATCCATAAAAATAATGTTAATTATTATTTTGAAGTTAAAAAATGTTTTGATTCTTTTTTGGATATGAACAATGAGATTTTAAATATTTTATGAAATCAATTATTTGATAAAATTTATATATAGTTTTAGAATTTTTAATAAAAAATATGCATCATTCTAAAAATTATGAAGATTATAAATTAGTGTGAAAAAACATTAAAGTTGTACACTATCTGTAGTATAACCTCAGTTTATTTAAATTATTTTCATAATTTAATCTTCAGACATCATTAAATAGTTTAAATTAATTTTTTGATGTTTATACTAATGATTAAGATATTTTATAATTCATTAATTTTAAAAAATTTATATTATATATTGTTTTTTAATGGTGTTCTCATGTTGTATCATTGATGATAGTAGACAGAATTATTACTCAAAGAGTCATAAGAGATGCAATCATATGGAATTCATTTTCAAGGAAAACAATAAATTCTAATGGGTATGTTAGAGTGAGTATTCCTATGATTTATGATTTTGAAAAAAAAATATCTAAGTTAATTGGATCTTATGGGTAACACAAACAAACTCCAAACACAACCACATTGCCAGAACTAATGAATGTAAAATTATCTAGAGCATGCCTACCCAAATTTTAACGAATTTTAGATACAGGAAAGGGATTATAATAATGATTTCAGAGGTTATATTCATTATCTAATAATTAAATAAAAAAAATGTAAAATGTTCCTAAATATTCAACATCAGAGTTATATATGGAATAATAATGGAAGTCGAACCATATAAATCACATAAAACCATGAAATAACATAATGTAAGTCATGTCATGTCATAAATCAAAATATAGATCACATATATATCTAATTATATAGATGATATATATAAATTTATAAAATTTATAGTGATTATTATATAAAATACATCATCCTTTCTTCTATATTATATCTAATTTTCCATCAATGTCTCCATAACAAAACTACCTATCTCACAACCCCTTCTATTAATTTAATTTTATAAAATATGAATGGACATCCACAATGGGTAAAAAGTACTTTATGGGAATGAAACATAGTAAAACACCACCATAAACCAACAGGATATGTTATAAAGTATATATAATAGTGTATATAAAATTTCAAAACAAATATATTAATAACCATATTAAAAGAAGTAATATAATACCACATTTATAGGTCGATAAAGACTAATGAATCCTTTCATAATATAAATAATTGGGTTCCATGAAACTTTTTTTGTCTACAATATATAATAAAATTTATTCTAGGGAGAGGCATAGAATTTTTAAACTATAAAAAAGATAAACAAAATAATGGGAGTGTCTAAATGTAACACTCTAGCTTGGATCACCCTATCTGAGTCAGGGGATTGTCACATGAACTCATGTGCACCTCTCCAAATACAAGAGTCTTCCAACTAGTACTGTGTTCATAAGAGGAACGGTGCGAATTTTTTCCCTTCGTATCAAATAAAAAATTAGAGTACACAATCAAATAACTATAATTAGAATATACAATATAGGTAATGTAATGAAAAAATAATAGCATCAACCCATATAAAAAAATGTTTTCCAATCCATAAAATATCAAAATATGAACTCAACCTACTGATGAAATATATAACATAAATAATGAATAAAATAATGATATGGAATTCCCACAACACATTACATCCTATATCTATATAACCTCATCTGACATGCTACTACAATTTATGTATCTTAAACATGGCCCTTTCCCTCGTCTATAATCCTGAGCATAGGTCTGCATGTGCATCAAGATGCCAATACTATTTTTGAGTAAAAACCCAGTTGGAAACCACCAATGTGCGCATAGAAAAAATTAATAAGTTTATATGAGATTTTTTACGATGATAAAAATTTATATAGAAATAGACATACACCCCATCATGTCATCATGTGCTAACCAATCCCCAATAACCCCTAACACTACATTATTCAACTCATAAATATGAAAAACCTCTGTTTGAATCCATGAGCACATTTAACCAATGTACTTATATTTTTCACAATCCATGACAACACTATATACCATAATCCATACATTGAGAATATAAAGTGGTTAATCATTCAGATCATCATATCCCCATAGTTTTTTGAAGGACAATCAGTCATAGTATCACATCCAAATGATTATTAGGGGCCCCTATAATCTCGACATCCACTTATAAGGGTTCATGGGACTCTAAAACTACACAGAGAACCATCCAAAGGATTAATTGGAGATCAAACATTCACATCATCCAATCCCATCATGGTCAATAGAGGTTACACGCATGCACAATAATAAGCATCAGCTTGCACAAACAAAGGAAGACCCCTATTATAAACCCAAGAAAACATCTCACTCACTAAATATATTATAAAATCTATGATGAACTGCCATACTTGTAAAAATCCACACATCACACATCAATAAAGGGAAATTATGATCCATTACCATACATTAGTCACTATGTTCGTTTTAACTCATCCCTAAACTAATCAGAAAAATCCAAAAACATTTACCCAAGAGGGAATACCTACCCATATAACACATTATAGAACTCATGTTCACTGGTATAATTTACACATCTAATGATATTTACCAGCAAAACCGATATAAATTCATACAAGTAATTATTTTCAAACCGATAGAAATATTCTTGTTCTATTAAAAAAACTATACAAATCTACTGTAATCAGTGAAACATGACACACATCCATCATTTATAAAGAATAAATATAATTGGATTTGTTACCTAAACGACTATTTCATATATCCCAACTTCCCTATCATCAATCAAGGTAGAAAACCCCATTTTTATTCTACACACTTATGTATATATCCCTATAAAAATTCCTTGTACAAGGCTCTTTTATGATCTCTAATGGAAACAAACCAATATTCCTTTTCTAAGGAACATCCACCAATGATACAGAACTCACCCTCCTAATATTAAAATTGAATTAGAGGTATCACCCAGCTATGCACACAGACATACAATTCAAGGAATAAAAGTTTAATTAAATGAAGTAAAATGTTAAGAAATTACCACCACATGCGTAATAGTGAATAACAACCATGAATTACCACTTGAATCAACCATAAAGTAACATTTATATGAAAATAGAAAATAATTCAATGGATTATTTTTTATGAAAAAATAATTAAATTGGAATAGGTTTTTCAGTATGAAAAATAATTATAATCATCTCTAAGAGTCAACTAAAATGGAAAAAACCTTAAAATCGTAGGAAATTTGGTTGAGGGAAATAAAATCAACTAGAAAGGACCCCCCATCACCTATTTTGGGTGTAGGTACGAGATAATATATGAGAGTTAATAAGTTGAATCATGGTAAAATATCATAGATTTCATTAATTAAAATCACCTAGAATCCCCCACTATCTAGACTGTGGCTTATAGGCTGTCTAGGGGAGGGACACTAGTGGGCGGGTGAGCATAGGTAGCCTCTTGTGATATTTTCCATCACATTTTATTTCTATTCATTAATTGAACAACATTTCCATATGGTCCAAACATACTTGGATCTCTCAAAACCATTAGTCACACCTAGGATTTTTTTACTATAAAAAAGTTTTACTAAGTGATGTTTAAAAACATCCAATTCAATGAAAAAATACATAACATGAACCATTCAACAAAAAATATCTAATTCCCCAAGGAAATCTCATGATGACAATGAAACTTTTCTTTAAGAATTCAGGAAATATAGAGTTATCATCTTTTAGATATTACTAAAGGGTTCTACCTTGAACAACCTAACCTATTGGATAAACACCCAACTCCTAAAATAAGCTCTCTCCCTATAAAAATCTATGTGATCACAAATTCGAATGACAGGAACTACCATTCATTGTATCCCATTACACCTCTATAGTCCATAAAAGTTTATAGATGCTCTTTCTAAGATATTTACCACCCCAATAAAATATTTTATCTTTATAGTGAATACACACAGCGTCTCCACATTCATCCTCATGTAACAAAAAATTACCAACCCTCATCGTTGATCCTAGCCAATGGTATGAGTATCTCTTCACTAGTAAGCACTAATTGTCCACACTCATCTACAACTATTGATGCATGCACTGGGTAATCACTCCATTATCAGCGAAATAAGGTCTTTTACATTCATGTAACCCAAAACATTCCCCTACCCATTGGTTATATTCACCTAAATTTCTCTTCTGATGTCACTCAAAAATTTTCATCATTAATGGCCTAGATGCACGAGCCAGACACATTGTCGTTTGAATGCCGGTACTCAAAAGAATGTTAATCTTCCCTTTAAGTTTCACTTTTATAATTCCATGTTTATTTTAAATAATGTCCATGTAAACTGATATCCAAATAGACACTTCATTCTAATAACCCATAGATTGTTTCCCTGAAACCCATAAACCAACCGACATTCCAGATTCCTCCACCGACATCACAAACCATCAACAATGACATAACATTTTGTATTGAACTGAATAATCTCTTAAACCATAATCAGTATCACATATCCTGATTAAAAATCCTACCTATATTTCTAAAGGGTCACTATCAACCTGAAAGATTCACGTAATAGGATTCCTGTGTAATGTCCCATAATTTTATCCATAGAATTTTCCTTTTTTATGTAGTAAAAAAAATACACGATAAAAATAACCCAAAAAAATTATTCTGATAAATCAATAATACAAAATTATTCAAAAAATAAACCTATATTAATTCAAAATTTTGTAGGTGGATAATGATTAAAGAATATGATTGATGAATTTGAATCTTCTCAGACCACTAGAATAACTATACTCACAAACAATGCAGTATAAATAAATGATAATGATAAAAACATAATATTAATTTTGAAAATGAAGGTATGTAATACCCTAAGTAAAAATATATGTGACTTAATAATTAATTATAGAAGAGTTATTTATAATAATTAATCAGCCTATGACACTGGAATAATAACATTCCCATTATAATAGTAACCTGACCATTAGAATGCCTATCTTACCATCAAAAATACTAATCTAAAAGTTAGAAGACTAAACTCACGAATTAACATCTACATAAATTTTATACATCTTATAAATGAAAATATGATATATTTTTATAATGGTATATATAAAAAAATATTTTATCTTTTTGAAATTAATTGTTTTTTTTGTAAAATGAGAATCTTTATTTATAATTTTAAAAGTAATATAATAATTTAAATGAAACATTTCTTTCATTAAATTGATTAAAAAATCAATTTAATGTTTTATTAGAATGTTAATATAATATTATAAGGCCATTATCTATTTTTCAATGGGTCATAAAATCGTATATAATATTAATATTAGTATTTTTTGAATAAATTTTGATTTTATTTTTAAATTAAATTTCACATATTTAGTAAATAAATTTCATCAAATTAATTCCTACATAATGTAAAAATTTTATAGTGAATTTTTTAGGATTCTCTATAAATAGTTTACTTGTTAGTGAATAGTGAACTATGAAAATATTCATGATTTAAAATTATATGATAAATACATCATTTTTGAGACATGAATGATGTAAAAATGACATAAACACCCATTGTTTTTAAATATTGAAAAATATTTACAATATTTAGTCATAATAATCCAAAATATTGATATTATTATTCTAGAATATTAAACTAATGAATATAATCATCGAAAACTCCTAAATTATCCCCCTATAAATACAATCCTTTCCACCCCTTCCCCTCACACAATAAAAGACTTGTGTATTTTAAATATTATTAACAATTTTCAACACAAGACTCTTCCCCACATACCTTATAAGATTCTCTATAAAAAAGAACCAATTAGAATTTTCATAAAGAGATTCTCATGGGGGAGATATTAAATAGGTAAAATACTCATTCGTTCTCTTTTAAAATTATTCTTTCTTATAATGTATCATCACCTCCACCATCTAAATACAAATGATAACTACAATATCATATATATAATATTATTTTAATTCTTTGGTTTAATATCTATTATAAAATCATTTATATTCTCGTTTTATACTAAAAATGAAAACATCATATGTGATAAGTTAATTCACCACATTCGTTGATGAAGAGTTTTCCATTCCCATTACCTTATTCAGGTAAGGTAGTAAAAACATTATTACAGTTAAATAAGATATTTTATAAATATTAAGAATTTCTTCATGTTTTGTAACTAATATATATATATAGTGTTAAATTAAATTAAACTAGTTTGTCATGTTAAAAAAATAACAAAAATAAAATATACAATTATCATTACTGTTATATCAAATGAGTCATCTTCATTCAAGGAAAAAACTGATATAAGGGGCCATTAAAACATATTTATTTACAATAATACCATATAATTTCACTTCTAGATAATATTTAAAATTTAAAAATAACATCTATAATTAATCACACGTAAACTAGCCATGAAACCATGAAAACAAATACTCCCAGATTAATGACAATGAAATTTATAACTCATTTCAAAGGCCTTAAATGAAAAAATTTAGTTGTAAAGAATTAAATATATTTCTTATAGGATTATTATTATGTAAGTAATTTATATAAATTATCTTGGAAAATATGTAAATGTTCAAAATGCAATCATACTTAATGTAAGTAATATCTTGGAACCTCTATTTTTTTACATTGGGTTACTCATTTTTTATATTTACTCCAATTTATTTATCCATTATTATTGTGTAATTATCCAATTTTATGTTTACATATTTCATAAATAATATGTACCATGATAAATGTTTATATATTTGATGGGTAAATAAATTTTTTAAAAGGATAACTTCTTAATTCCACTCTATAAGTTAACCTAATTAATGGGAAGTTATACATTTAATTTCAATTTTATAGTAAATAACATAAACATTTTTAATATAATTATTTTTGTATAAAATCTATCATTTTATCATGGAATACTCTTTTAGTTCATATATGCATTTATGAAAATATTTATGCCATTACCTCTTTAAGGAATCATTAATATTTTCCCTTAAGTCATGTTGATGTGGATCAGTTATAAATATTCAGAAACACCATTTTTCATGTATTAAATTAATATTGATATCATTATTCATGATGTATTATATTTTTATTTTTTTTATTTTAGAAATTAGTTTATTCATTCTTTCACTGATACCATTATAATACACCATTTGGGTTTCCCTTATGAAGAAATTATGATACCCATTTTATTCCATGGGGACCTATTTTTTTAATACTTAAGTTTGATTAATTATTTAGATCACATATGAATGACCATGTTATGAAGGGTTCATCTATAGAGAGCTACAATTAATTGGGTAATGTTTAATCTCATGAGACTTCTTGTATGGGATTAGATTGTAAGCCTAATCCATTAGGTGACTTTTATACCATGTGATATTTTATTGGATGTTATCGTTGACTCAATATTATGTCATGTTATATGTTTCATCCGCATTCCAATATTTCCATAATCATATGATTCATGTTTGGTATAGAATTTTTCCACATGTGCATTCATGATGTATGCCTTTTTTTTTATTTTATGCCTTTTAACTATTGTATTTTTCATTATTCCCATGTTTATTACCTTAATTTATTTTTAGATAATCCCTTTATTTATATATTCCATAGGTAATATAGTGATTTTATATGATCTATAATGGATTTAGAAGCTCATAGAAGATATTATATAATTTTTTTCTTATTTCTATTTTCAATATTTATAATAATGTACCAAGGCTTAGAAATATACCAGTATTTTTTAATCCTTGGTTTCTATTTTCATATATAATCATGATTAAAATATGGTATTATAATTTTTCATAGGCTAGGGTCTCTATATTTGGTATAAAGGGATATTAAAGTTATATTTTGGTTTTAAAAATAGAAAACTTTAGTAAAAAACATAGGGTTAAATCTATCCCCATGGTTGACCTAGATTGAAACATATGTAACTATATGTTAGGATATAATTTAAATGCATATTTTATTCCCTATATTTTCATAGTTTCCTTTTTATATGACCACTAGATAAGTATTAAATACACTTAATTGTATTATATTAATTTTAATTAGTTAATTGTATGAAATATGATAAATCAAGATTGTAATCAATGTGATAGTTAATTTGATGGTTTAACAAACGATACTTTAAACCTGATCGGAACAGGATCCTAGAACATTATTATTTTATTGGATAAACATAATAATGTTTTTAATAATTACATGAATTTTATGGAACAAAAACCTTCTATTGAGAAAAATTATGTTGTTTTCTAATACATTAATTAAAAATGGTATCCTATTTTTATTAGATCTTATGATCCCCTAATCACGAAACAATGTATTAACACCATTTAGAAAATATTTTATTTCCTTCAATTATCATAACTATAGAAATTCATAATAGAAGTCTGTATTTTTTTATGGGGATGTTGACCAGTGGTAAAAACAGATCATATACACAATTATTAAGGAGGAAATTTGTTCCATGGATTGGTAATGATAACAGACAACATCTTTTAATAAATATTTTATCCCGACTCTCTATCCTAAGTTGGTGAAGGATTTCCTCATGATGAATAAAAAGGATGATGAGTCAATCATGGTGTACGAGGAAAACAATACGATGCTTTCACAATACACCTCTATCTTTGTCCTGAATACTTATCTTATGGTGTAAATAATCAATCTATCAAAATACGTGGAAATTATAGACATTGATATATTTGAATATATTTTCTTATGTACCCCAATAGTTGAGAGTGACATTCAAAATTATTAGTTTTCTAATGGGATTAGATATAAAAAGTTGTAATTGTGTTTAATTCCAGAGGACAAATATATAAATCATATAAAGGAAAGAAAAAAACAATATCACTTTTCAACTGTGTGGGAAGATTCATACCAAAAAATATATAAATTGAAATAATAGATGCATTCAATGTGAATGACAGGGGCATAAGGATAACTATTATAAAAAAAAGTTAAATAATCCCACTAATGTATAAAGAGAACAGAATGTTTTGATCAACACTCACCCTATAGAATTATGACTAAGATGCAAGGAATATGGTAATTATATGATCTAATTACATATTCTTAGTATTGTTAGATATAATCAAAAACAACAACCCCCGATGCATCAAGGAATGAAAAATTATATCACCAGTGTTATGGTGGATTCTGACATATATTTGTTAATAACTATATTGTTTATTCATTCAATAATTAAAATTTTATTATTTTATTATTGTTTAATTTATTTCATATTATTCATGTTTAGTATATATATTTAAATTCTACCGAAAAATATGGAGGTTGAGTTATCTATTATAATAGTGAATGGGAAAATTATTGCATCTAAATTATTTAAATCCCCCCAGTTAATGTTTGTGGAATGAATCTTTTATAAAATATCATCTTACTTCAATTGGTGGAGTTTCATGTTATATTGGGCATGGATTGAAAATATTAATAAAAATAAAACATAAACTGTAATGAAAGGGAGATCACACTTCACATCATGATGTATCTCAAAATTCTATACATGGTTAAGGTAGATGATAGATCCATTTCAGAATCATCTTCTCAATTTTGGATATTCTTACTTTTGATAAATAATATCTTGCATAAATGAGTGAGACAAAGGATATGATCATTCTAAAATACATTCCAATTGTGAGGGAATAAACTTATGTGTTCTTTGAATAGATTCACTGTCTACCTCTTGACCGTGAGGTTGAGTTCTCAATTGACGATGTACCTAAATCTCTTCCCACAAAAATAAATCATTATAGGATGAACACCATTGATTTAGAGGAACTGATGAAGTATTTACAATAGAATATAGACAAGTGTTTTATATTCCTGAGTGATTCACCATGAGGTTCTCCCATCCTCTTCGTCAAGAATAAGTATGGGTAGATATGCCTCTTCATTGATTATCAAGAGTTCAAAAAGATCTGGATAAATAAAAAGTATTCCTTACCACATATAAATTATTTTTTATTAACTACATGGGGAAAATTATTTTTCTATGATTGACATTCAATTAGGATATCACTAATTAAAGGTGAGGCATGATGATATTCCCTTGTATACCTTTCAAATTAGGTACAGAATCAATGAGTTCATATGGATTCCATTTGGACTCGCTAATGCTCAGGTAATTTTCTTGGCAATAATGAATAGATTATTTATGAATTACATACAAAAATATTCCAGTATTTTTTTATTATATTTTGATATAATACAAGATAAATTAGGAGCATTTAGAGAATTTGAATACTGTGATAAATTCATTTTCAAGGGAGAAAATATATGAAAAGTACAATGACTGTGATTTCTAGATGGTGGGTGTATAATTCATGGGGAATGTTGTCTCGAGGAAAATAATATTTGTCGACCCTTTTTGAGCATACATAACTAAGGAGTGACCAAGACCAGTATATGTAGTTGAAAACCGCGGTCTCCTTGGTATAGATAGGTATTACGGATGTTTTGTGAGGAACTGCTTATGATTTTAAGTCCAAAAATATAAATGACTCAGAATGGAATCCAGTTTGACTAGAATAGGGAATGAAAATACATTTTCAATGTGTTGAAAAAGGGGCTTATCACTACACTGACATTTACACTACTGAAAAGTGGGGGAGCTATTTATTGTAATCATTGATGATTCAAAGAGGTGATTAAGATCTCTTCTATTTAAAAATGATAATTTGATAACCTATTTTTAATGAAATATTTATGTTGATGAGAAAAACTATCTGACATATGATCTGGATTTTGCGGTTGTGATCTTCAGGTTTAAAATTTTGTGGTATTATCATAATAGGGAGATGTGTGAGATATATAATGATCATAAGTGTAACACCTCGTGAATATTTGAAATATATATTTTTTAAATTTATATCAACTTTTGATATTTTTTATATGAGGTTTATATTAAATAAATATGTAAAAAATTACCTTCACTGCCTACTGATTTAGCATATGTTATATGCAACATCGAATTGGCATGTGTTACATGAAACATAATTTTATAGTCAATTTTTTTTAATGATATAATTATTAGAAACACATTAAACATAGTAATATTAATATTAATAAATAATTATTAAATTTTATTTATAATGGTTTTATGAAGATAAAATATATGAATGATGAAAGATATAATTTTCATTAAATTCTTTATATATTTAAAAATATTACTTTCTAAAATGAACTGATTTTAATGTACTTTTATGCCAAATAATAAAATTAATTATAGGCATATTTATAATTATAATGTTTTAAAATAAATATCAATTTTTAATTCATAATTTCTAAATTATAATATACTAAATATTTGGGATTTTTCATAGAAACTACTTTTTTGGATGAATAGAGAAAATTGCTAAATTTTAATTTAAAAATGATTTTTCATGTAAGTAATTATTAAGGTTTACTTATATATTAATTTTCATAAATGTTTTATTTATATTATATTTTTATAAATTAATAAAATTTATTTCCCTTTAATCAATCTCACAATGAAATTGTATATAAAAACACAGAAAACTTTTGGACATTTTTACTTTAGAAACTTGTATTGTCGACCCAACTCTGGGAATAAATTTTAAATAGTTACCCTCCACTTATATTATTGGAATTTTGAAAAAAGTATTTCATATTTTGAATAAGAATAATTTATACTATTTAATATGTTTGACTTATTTTTTACCAAAGATATTAGTGATTGAAATTAACCTTAATTAAAATTATTAAGGGAAAATAAATCTTAATAAGGTACTAAATTTTAATCATAAGTTCCTAAATAACATAATAACATTTCCAAGAACTATTTGATAGGCTATTTTGGAAAAAATCCACCACTTTCTCTAATCTAGTCCATTATTTGATCCACATGATATTGGAAAAAGCTGGGTGGAATTCCTTTTAAAAATAATTACAAGAGTGCCACTCCTCATCTACTATAAAAAGTTCTCATGTCATCCCACTTTCTAACTCCTATTGAGACACTATGGATCAGCACATATCTACTACAATAGATCATGAACATAAATCCCCATATTGAAGAAGCCTCTGATTGGGAATAAATAGTTCAAATTAATCCCTTTGTTGTAAACCAAAAAGAGTTACCCGAATAAGAGGTAACATTCCTTCTCAAGTTATTTTATTTTATTTCAATTATCCACCTCCAAAATAATTATTATTCCCTAATTTAAAAAATACATAATAAAAATAAATATAATTTGAATTTTTATGATATTGGTTTAACCTACACGTAAATCACTTCCATCTAATGGGTAACGAACAAATTGTTTACATATATGGTGAACTAACGCCCCACGCAATGATGATTGTTCATCTTTTCTTTACAAAATCTCATGATGAAAATTTTGAAAAAAAATATATTTATATATGTTATAAATAATTTTTTATATTTATTTAATATTGTATAATCACTTTTCAACATAAATATTTATACATTCCAATTGTTGTAATTATGATAATTTTATTTGAGGATGTGCGGACTACCTCCCCCTCAAAGAGAAGTGGTTCATTCACACACTACATGGAATGTATTAAGGATGCATTTAATGAAATTATATGATTTATATGAAATAATAATTCATATGTATTTATAATATAATATAAACATTTTTCATTTTATTTCTTTTTTTCAATACGATAATAAGAACGGAAACAACTTCCATGCATATGTACATGTTACTATCTCCATGAATGGTGTATTTAATATCATAATTATTTATTAGATATATATATACAATACCAAAATAATTAATAAAAATTATATTTATATCATTTTGAAAATTAGAAATGTTAATAAATAATTATAAGGAACAAATACATAACAAATTAAGACTCTTGTGAAGAAAAAAATGAATATTTCTTGTACTAAAACCATAACACAGGATTGATAACCATCTGGTAATATAAGGACATAATAAAAAAATATGGTATTAGATTAAATAATGTGATTCTTAAAAATATTTATAATAAAATTACAACTATTATAGAAGAATCGTGTTCAAGTACCAAGACAGTCATGACATAAGGTATAGGAATTTACTCCCACTTTTAATTTTCATCAAATATATGATTTATTCACCACCCATTCCTTTTGTTTCATGTATTTAATTTCCATGGATATAATCTATAATTATGGAAAAAATATTATTGGTATTTAATGATCTGATATATTATATTACTTTTAAGGGATTTCTGTTTTAAAAGATACAAAATCTGTGAGATAGTTTTGTTTAAAATTACCTTCTTTCAGACACAAGCCTTATAATGCACCTATTTTTTATAATGAGATGTATTTACATCCTTTGATAATATATATACAGAATATAATTACATTCATGATATTTTATTCATATTTAAGTTTCTTGTTTTTATATGGGAATTATTTTTCAATGTTACAATGTGATAAGAGTTTATTGAAGCGATCAAATCACATTTTAATAATGACTATGATTATACCACATTTGATGAAATATTATAATCCATATATCAAGAAGATTCATGAATTTACATTTCCTATGGTTATTTGTAATATATTCATGTATTGGTACCACTTTTATACTATTTGGTATATAATATAGTTAAGATAATGTTTTTTTGAATGCTTGACTATATCATCATTTCGGTCATGAATCTGTGTTCCTCTAAAACCATGTTTCCTAAAAATGGTTTCCCATAATATTTCACTATTATAATATAATCATTAAAATAAATTTTATCCTTTTTTTCATTTAACATTTTCTTAAATGGAATCTTTTTACAGCTTTTTGAACAAGTCATTTTTATAAAACTTTTACAATTAAAACGGAATGTTCCTTTTACATAGTGTAAGAAGTATATATTTACCCATTGTCAATTCTTTTTAAAATCGTTTTCATTTTTAAAAGATTACTTTTTCAGAATTATATTTAATTATAATTTTCAAATAATTTTTTTTTCAAATGATTTTATGTTTTATTTATAAATTTTCAAATTATTTTTCATGGAATGTGTTCTTCAAAAGATTTTTATGGTTCATTTATAGGTTTTGAATGAATGTTTTTTCAAAATGTTATGAATCTTATATTATATGTTTTCCTAGAAAATTTTTTACAAAATAATTTCAATAATCTATTAAAAATTTTCAAGGATTTCTTTTATAAAAAAATTCAATCGATTTTAAAAAATTTCAAGGAAAATTGTTTATAAGGAAAATAGTTTTCAAAATATTTTCATGGATTATTTATAAGTTTGAAAAGTATCATCAAAGAAATGGTTTTCAAAACGTTTTAGAGCTCTCTTTAAATATTTTCAATGAAAAAGCTTTCAAAAAGGATTCAAAATATTTATTTTTAATTTTTCATGTTTATTTAAAAAATGGTTTTCAAATGGATATATGTTTAAAAAATAATTTTCCAATTAAGACAAGATATTTTCCTTAAGAGTTGTTTTCAAAATATCATTCCATGTTATTTCCCATTTAAGATTAAATATGTTGATGTTACTTATTGCCTTCTATGAAATGATACAATGGTTTAATTCATATTATATCATGAATGTTTTATGTTTTAATTGAATGATACTTTTGACACTCAATTATATTCTATGATTTATAAGATATTGAAAGTTGTTTCTATTTCCCTAGTTATATACATTTAAAACCCACTTATTTTAATTGGTTACTTTTATATTGAAATGATTTTTAAATCTATATTTTTTTAGAGGTTATGATATGATTACATGTTTATAATTACCATTTCATATCATGTGTAACGATATTATTATTTAGGATCTTATAGAATATGTATTTGATATTTCATTATGATATGGGTGCGATGAATATATCCATCCAAGGAATTGGGTAATGATTTATATATCATTAGATCAACATGGGTGGAATGAGAAATGAATGTAGTTATGTATTATAGGGATGGAATGAGAAATGAACTCGATTTAGTGTTACAGGGATGGAATAAGGTTTGAACTCTATTCAGTAATATAGGGCTGGAACAGGGAGTGATCCTAGTTCAGTAATGTAATTTTTACTCTAATATGGACTCAGAATCAACATCTTGTCTAAAATAGAAATCATTATACATTCTTATGTATCGGCCAATATTCCATGTTCTATTTCTATATTATTCTTTTAGGGATTATATTATTATCTCATTATGATTCAGGTCATTTGAACTAAAAATATTTAGTCCTTGATTAATGTTTAGGATATTTTATATGTATGGTATTATCATTTGTTTTCTTGATCATGTTCTCATACCCTTATGATAATGATTATGATTAATTATCTCTCTTGATTACCAATACTAATAATACGAGGTCACATATTTTTATATTTCCTTCCCCATTTTATGATGATGTGTATAATGTATCAGGTTTCTAAAAAGGATTCTCATCATGAATAACCCATTGAGGGATGATGTAGCTTATATATGTACTAGTGTTTATGTTTCCATATTTCCAAAGGAACTAGACTAGTACAGTCATTGGGTGTATGTTTATAATTTTTTTTTAAATATTATACAAAACTTATGTTATTTTAATGAATGAAAAGTGATGGTTTCTATAGATGGTATTACAGAAAAGGATAAACCTTTAGAATCTAGGAATATAAAATCATAGTGATAACCCTATATATAGGTCTAGGGATAAGTGAAATGATATGAAAATGTATAAGAGGATGTCGTGGAATTTTGGTAAAGGATAGAGTGATTAGATTCATAGAAATACATACCTATATTGATACTACTAGTGGATATGGCTCTAGAACAGATGTACCTATGGGTAACAACTCCAACTAGTTGATCTAGTCCCGACTCATGGTAATTTGGTTCTTGAAAACTGGCCTCTATGCACACCTATTTTCTCACTCATAGGAGATATGCATTAGGAATTCAAGAATAATCTATAAATATTGAAATATATGTTGGATATGAATAACCGAGGATGAACCTAGGTTTTCATGATTTAGAAATACTATATGTATGTTTTTTCATGACTATGATGGTTTATACTATAATAAGTAATTCTCACACTATTCTTCGGTTTTTATTCAATGGAGGGAACCAAAAAATTCTAGATTAACATTGAATGTGATGAATGATTTACCTATGAGAATTCATGTGGGATGATCACTTGAGTTAAAGATGATATGATAATGAATAATCATTTTTCATGGAACAATATCAACAATGTATACCATTACCTACTCTCAAACTCACATAGGAAAATAAGGAATGGGTTGGCTAAGAGTTTAATTAACGAATTCCATGGATGAAATAATATTTGGTTACCATTGTGATAAGAATGTGGAAATAATCACGTAATTGAATGTATTATAGTAATAAAAAGTTTTTTTGACTGTGGAAAAAAAGAAAAAAAAAGAATGTAACACAAGGAAAAAATAAAGAGTTATATTAATGAAATGGGTGACAATATTGGCCTCCCTAAGGCATCAATTAAGTTTATGTGTTTTATCTGTGGAATAAATGTTCATTAAGAAACTTGATGTACCAAGAGGAAAGATCTAAAAGATAATTTGAATGGTTTTTCAATCAATGGTTATATTGATAATGATGTCATACTACAGATGAAATGTGAAAGGAAAGAGGTGTCATGTAATGGGATGGGGTAGATTTGTTACTTATTGTCGATTAAGTGGAATAAATGATGTTTTTATGTATCTGGAATTCATGAATTTTGTTAAATGAATCATGATATAAAACATGATTGTGATGTTTATTTTTTTATACAAATTTATTGCAAGAATACGTCGAATGGATCTAATGGAATTGAAATGTGAATTAATAGAAATTTTATGTCAATGGAAAACACATGATTAAGGGAAGGATAAACTTTATTTGATCTTTATTTAATGATAATTGTTTTTTTGGATAAATATATGTTAGATATAGGTAAATTGGATAGTAATTATTACCATGGAACTAATTAAGGAATTATTGAATTTTAGTTTATGCTATCATGGATAATGTTTTAAACATATTATATTTTTGGAATATATCAAGTAATATATGTGATAAAACAGCATGCACGGTTTCTATAATAATTTTAGGTAATTTCTATAATTACCATGTTTCAATAGAATATATTATGATGCTATTAAAATGATAAAAATGTGAAAACCACGAGTTACATTCTGATATTCAGGGGATCAATGTAAAGCTGATTTTGTGATCTGATTTGTAGTTTTTGGAATTTTTTCTTTTGGATAGGTTATAAGGTTAACCATTTATGGATTGTTTATGTTAGGATTAAAATTCCATATTTATGTAGTGATATTTCAATGAAATCCTTGGTTAATATGATATTTAGTGATTAAACGTATTTCATGGATTTCAATAATATTTATTTTAGAAATAATAATAGAGTGATTTTAGAAAAGAACATCATATTTTTTGGTTGAAAACCATTCAACTCATGCAATGTCATAGTTCTATAACCCATGACCTATCAATGATATGGGTTTCATGCATACCACTGGCCTTCGCAATGCCCTAGTTGATGAATAATTATCATTGATGACTAATAATTTATGATAAAATATTAGTGTAACTTTTTATTTTTAGTGGTTAATGTATTAAAACTAATTTTAAAAAAAATAATCGTTAGAGAAAAATTTATATAATTTATATTCATTAATAGTCATTATGATCTATTAAAAGTTCATTTTAGTGCTTTGGGTGTCAAAGATAACTTCTTAACATCCATTTCATGAATTAATGGGTGAATTAGAAAATGATAATATAAAAAAAGAGAAATATATTTAGTTTATATAAATATATAAAGTATGTATACATCCTTATATTCTTCGATAACACAATAAATACTCAAAGATAAGATAATAATTGAAAAAGAAAGTGTGTCCTCTTAATACCTTATTGTTTATTGAACCAATGGCCATTAAAATCATCATTGATTTATGACATTGAGCCCCTCCACTTTTCGATGATCATTCAATTGTTTTTGATTAATGACCCCTATCATTCCCTATAAATATTTACGCTTTTCCTCTTTGTCCAATCATCACCACCCAACTTTTTTTCTCTTTTCGTGAAACCTAGTTATATGATACTTTAGGAAAATGTTATGGTTCTATGATTGAATTTTTAATGGAAGGTATCATATCAATATATATAATGTGTGTTTCTATGAAACTAAATTTAAAAAATTAAACATAGATAATCCAGATGAATTTTGAGAGAGAGATTTAGTTTAATGGGGTTGAATGTGTCATGCCGATATTTCGTAAATTTTTTCTTCAAATTAATTTAATGTTTTGACATTTAAAATTTTACAGAAAACTAAAAATTGTTTTTTATATTAAATAAATATCTGAAAAGTTCCATTTACATGGAAACGACTTGGTGTACGTTACACACAATGCTGACTTGGCATACATTACACACAACACTGAGTTTCTACGAAACATCATTTTATTGTTATAAGTATTAAATTTATATAGTTATAACCATTCCATTAATCATTATAACATAAATAGTACTAACTAATTTAAAAATACTTGTTATAATGTATTTATATAATTAAAACATATTGATAAACGAATATATATATGGTTTTGGTAAAGTCCATATATGATTATAAACTATTTTCTCAATTGATCTTTTCTTAATGAAATTATGTGAATTAAAATAAAATTAATTTTAGGAAACTATTAAAATAGAATTTGATAAAATAAAATTAATTTTTTAATTCATAATTTCATATTTATCTTAAGGTTAATTTATGCAACATTTCTTATAAATTTAATTTTTTTTGAATTGTAAAAAATACTGAATATTTCTTCAAAACTGTTTTTTCATATATGTAATTTATAAGAATAAATTATATTTTAATATTGTTTAAATGTTTAATTGGGTTATATTGTTATAAATTAATATGGTTAGTTCATTTTAACAAATTTCACTGTGAAATTAATCATAAAATCATTGAAAATGTTTCATCGTTTTTATTTTAAAAACCCTCATTGTCAGCCTGACTACAACATTAAATTTAAATTAATATCTACCACTAATGTGATAGGAATTTGGAAAAAAATAATTCCATATTGAAAATTTGAATAATTTATAATGTCTAATAAGGTCAATATTGTTTTTTACTAAAAATATTAGTGAAACAAATAAAAATTAATTACCATGATTAAGGTTGAATTAAGATTAATTGGGTACTAAACATTAATCTTATGGGCCCAAATGACATAAAGTCATGTCCAAGAGCCATTTTCTGGTAATATTTCGAACTTATCATCCCATGGATCGAATGTATTATATTATTGGATCTAATTATCAAGGTATAAACATGGGAAGAATTAATTTTTGGAAAATTTACAATTTTTACACTCCACCACTATAAAAAGGCCTCCCCTCCTCCCACATCTTCACTCCACTCAATACACTTTAGCTAAGCCAAGATCTGCAAAAATATTTCCTAAGTATCTCTACCCTAATCCTATAATCCTCTCATTGTGCATAAATTAATCCATGTAATCAATTTTGTCAAAACCAAAAGGAGTTACCTGAATAAGAGGTAATAATATTCCTCAAGTTCTTTTATTTTCTTTCAATTATCAACCCACAAACACTTATTGTTGCTTGATTTTATGAGAATAATAGTATAATAAACATACTAGGATATTTATTATGAAAAATTTTCTACCTACACTAACACACACTCCCATATAATGGGTAACAAACATAATATTTTCGAGTATGGTTAACTATCACCTCACGAAATGATAACTAATAATTTTTATTTACTATCAATCATTGTGTAAAGTATAAAGGAAAAAAATTAATATATATTATATATTCTAGTATTTATGTATTTAAACTTAGTTAATACCTTTACAAAAAATATATTATTTCTTTCTATTTAGTGGAAATATGATAATTTTGTTGGAGGAAATGTGGACTACCACCCCCTCAAAGTGATGTGATTCGTTCACACACTAAATTAAATGTATTAAGGATGAGTTTATGGAAATTATATGATATATATGAAATAATAATTCTAATGGAATTATAATATACAAATAAATAAATTTTTTTCTTTCTTTCAATACAACATTAAGAACATAAACAACATTCTTTTATATGTACAGAATACCGACTCCATAAACAGTGTATTCAATTTCATTCTTCAAAATTATATATAATATCATAATACAAATATGATGAATATAAGGTATTTTTATATCATGTTGTACATTCTGTAAATCATAATATAAACATAAGGACCAAATATATCACAAAATAAGACTCATATGAAGAATAAAGTGAATACTACCCAAATTGAAACCATAACATAGCATTGTTAACAAGCAGGTAATACATTGTCATAATAAAACAATATATGGTATTAAATTTAATAATATTATTTTTTATATGATTTATAATAAACTTATATTTATTATATAGTAATATTTTCTGAGTATGAAGAGATTCAAGACATAGCGTAAGGGAATTTCATCTCAATTGGTTTCTTTGAGATACATACTATATTCACCACTCATTCCATTTGTGTGGTGTGTATAATACCCACATATGTATTATATTATTATTATACAAAACTCTATGGGAAATTAGCAATATATTCTATGATATTTCTTCCATGTGGTTTATTTTTCAAATTTTACCAAATCTGTAAGATATTTTTTTTTCAATTTACCTTCTTGGAGACACATGCCATGTTATACTCCTATATTTTTATATGAGGTGTATCTAATGAATTTTAAATGTTATATAATTAATATAATTACTTTAATAATATTTTCAGATTCATTTAATATCGCAATATTACATGGGGAGTATGGTTCAAAGTTACTATGTGATAAGAGTTTATTGAAACAATCTCATCACTTTTCGATATTGTTTATGATTATGCATCCTTTGTTTAAATATTATAATAAATATATTAATAACATTCGTTAAATTTATACTCCAATGTTTATTAATTATATACACTTTTATTGGGACCATTTTCTAACCTTTTCTACATAATATAGTTAAGAAATATTGTTTATGAAATCCTGAATTTACACACTCTTCCGTCAGAAAGTTGTGTTCCTTCAAAACATTGTTTTATAAATAGAGTTTACTAGAATATTTTAATATTCTAATATAATATTAAAATGTAATTTTTACCCTTTGGGTCTTTAACCAATTTTTCTAAAGATATAAAGTTTTTTCTTTCATAAAAAATCATTTTCAATATATTTTACCATGTCAAAGTAATGTTCTTTTTACCTCGAATGACAAATATGGATTTACATGCCATAATTTATTTTGAACATCCATTTAATTTTTAAAAGGATAATTTTTTAGCCAAATGTTTTTAAAAATAATTTTCAATGAAATGGTTTTCAAAACATTTTCCTGATTTCATAATATGTTCTTAAAGTATTTTTCCAAAAAATTGTTTTTGAAAAGTTATTTATAATTCCATTATATTTTTTGAAGGAAAATTATCATCAAAATGTTCTAAATATTAGTTTATATGTTTTTAAGGAAAAGTATTTACATAATTATTTCATGTTTATATTATAAGTTTTCAAGGTAAGTTATTTGCAATTTTTTTCATGAATCTTTTACATTTTTTCATGGAAAACTAGTTTCCAAATGATCTCAATCCTTTTTTATAAGTTTGAAATGTATTTTCATAGAAATTGTTTTCAAAACGTTTTCAATAGCTATTTATATGTTTTGAATGAAATTGTTTTCCCAAATTTTTTCAATTATTTATATTTAATATTCTATATTTATTTTTATGAAAATAGTTTTCAAAAGGTTTTATGTATTTTTAAAATCCAAATAAGAAAGGAAATTTTCCTCATGAAATATTTTCAAAATATCATTCCAGGTTATTTCCTGTGTAATATAACATCTATTGATGTTACTCATTCCCTTCTAAAAAATGCTCCCAAGGATCCATTCAAATTTTTCATGAATGGTTTATGTTTTGATGGAACGATGCTTATGAAACCCATTTCTATTCCAAATGTTATATGACTTTGAAACCCTTTTATCATTAAGGGGTTATATACTATTGAAATCCAATTCTTTTCATAGGTTATTTTTTTGGTGAAATGATTACGAAACTTATCTTTTTCCACGTGTTATGAAGTTATTACATGTTTATAATACCCAATTAATTCCATGGGTTATGATATTATTAATTATGATCTTATGGAAAATGTATCTATAATTGCATTATGATATGGGTGAGACCTATTTCTTCCAGTAATGTTGTATCCTCCTGACCCAAAATCCACTAAAGCAGTGCTCTGAGCCAGCTCCCCACGAGGCATTAAGCGCGCCTCCTTGTACTCCAAAGGCTTCTGACTAGCAGCAAGGGACTAGGGTGTGACAGTGGGGAGACTATTACCTCATACCATAGTAAGAAAACAACAAAAATAACTAAGTATCATACTCAGTGGAAAGTAAACATAGTGAGGAAGGAATATACAACTGAAATATAACAAGTTGTAACAATAAAATGATGTAAAATCCCAATAAAATATGCAATACAAAACAATTCTGGTCATCCACTAGGCTGACCATACAGATACAAGTACCAAAGAAACTGAAAGTAAAAGATAAGGGCTCAACTACTATCTCCAAGCTATCCCACGTACCAGATCTTTAGACACTGTCGAACTACAGCTGCCTAATCAGTATAACCACTCGACCAGCTTTGCTCGATCATGCACCACTGGGCCTCATCCCTTTCCACCATGCAAGTCATGCTCATCTTGAAAACAATACGTTAGGTATACACGTACATAGAGGTGCACATATAGGTGTCAGAAATAATCAATGTAGGGAACCATGACCAGCAACCTATAACCATGCTGCTAAAAGTGTATGAAACATAAACATGCTCATCCTAATTGAAGCACAACAAAAGAAATTAATCCAAACGTGCAACTACAGTCAAACTCAGGGTATGTAATCCCTATCCACTAGGCAAGTGCCACCATGGATGACCATATCCATATATGTACACATGCATAGTCCCATACCTATACACATATACATTAATATGAATATTCAGGATTATGTGATTTGAGTAACAAGAAAACACATTAGTAGTCGATCCATGGGACCATAAGCCCAATTGTTTTGACATCTTATGTGAGGGTAATAAGTTGTACATTGTGCCACTCAAGCCGTGTATCATTAAGTTGATCTCTGGGTCTGTAATCCCTTCAACATATACCTTCTTCGACCAATGCCAGAATTATATCTTTGAGAAAGATAAACAAAACATGTAACCCTTTAAGAAGTACTCATAGCCTAACCCCTCTAGTTCGACCAATCAAACACAATCCCTCAGTCAAATACAGAAGACCACCTGTGCAACTATCACAGTCTAACACCTTTGGTCTCATGCAGACAAAGACTCTCTGAGGAAGCACTCACCATTAATTACCCCTGTTGTCTTTTAGCATTAAACTAAAGACTCTCTGAGGAATCACACAACGTCAATTCCTCTTATAGTATTATAATGATAACTATAGACACTCTGGGATATCGCTCAATTTCAATCCCTCGTATGGTCTCGCATGATAACTATAGACACTCTAAGGGAGCACACAACGTAAATCATCCTTTGGTCTTGTAACAATAACTACACACTCTCTAAGGAATAACTCAACGTCAATTCCCTCTATAGTCTTTTAACGACATGTATAGAAACTCTGAGGGATCACTCAATGTCAATCCCTCCTATGGTCTCAGTACCCCAAGTTCCCACAGCCCAATTTAATGATTTCATGCACAAATGATATTTAGCATCCCACGTAATCCTCAGGAACTACTTGGCGAACAGTATACATCATATCACAACATGAAAGATAAAACCACTCAATTCTAACAATACAAGGCATGGAAACAAGGTAGCCTAATAGGAAAATCTAGACCAAACAGTCAAAATCAAGAAACATGATCAAACACAACCACAACAAGGTAAATAACCCTATTTACAATCAAACCACCTCTACTTAGGAAAACAAGTAATAATTGACATCCCAACAAACAATAAAGACGCATTGCTTCAGGCATAATAGCTACCAACTAGAAAGCACCTCTGTTAACCACTACAACATCGGCAAACCATGTCATATATAAACAAATGAGTGAGGGTGGCATGAAAACCTAACCCAAAACAACATCCATATCCCCATGGAATTACATGTTTGTAAGAGGTTCTTAGTGACACCCGAACACCATATCTACCCAAACCTAGCATAGAAGCTTTGGGTCAGTCAAACAGTGGGCACCCGCTGGGTCCCTCAAGTCAAACACTGATGAAGCATCATACTCAGGATCTTCCAGGTAAACACGAGTGAAGGAATCCTACACTTTATATTTGGAGAAGAGTAAGGGATAAATCTTACCCAGTATCCCCAAATTAAGGATAAAATAAGTATTCTATAACATTGTTCCTCTCCAAGGAAAAATAGGAGAGAGAACCTACAAGGGACTCCCTAGGTCAACACACAAGTAAAGGCATCCCTTAGGGGATCCTTGGATGTGCCCGGTCTCACGACCTCATAGGATAGAAGGGAAAGTCTCATAAGGGGAATTTCATATAAATCATATGTTACGGGATATTTCTCATAGATCATCTCATATTAATGTTATCAAATGAGTTGGTCCGAACCCCCAACCTATCATCAACACCAAGTCTCACTCTTAGGTGTCAACTGAACTAGATAACTTGAGGAAAAACCTCTCCATTTATATAGAAACCCCCAAAAATAATTTAAATGACCTTTAAATTTGAAACTCATTCCACCATTTCAATCTATGAGGAAAAAAACTTAGAATGAACTACTCACATGCCCAATTATGACTTCCAGGGCAAAAGATATTCCAAAACTACTAAATTGAAATTGTACATGGATAGACCCATGGGGGTTTCTTGTGTAATAGTACACGGCATGTAATTTCCTATACCCGGAGTGTATTGTTCAAAAAAATTCACCTCATGTGTGTTTTTACTCGAACACATGCCCATGTACCACTTCAAGGCATGTACTTACAGCACACGACGTGTACTCCTTAAAAACCATTATTCTGTGTCTTATTTCACATGGTGGGTCACACAGATATCCACTACACTGCGTGTACTCAAATTACACTGCATGTACATTGGAAAACATCATCTTCTTGCAAAAGGGAAGAACACACGGTGTGTTCCCCTAGAACACACACCGAGTATTCTGGGTTTTCTGACAGGAAATTCCTCAAAACGTCCGAACACCCGTTTTCTCCCCCAAAACAATAGATCCACCCTTAAGAAAACATAATAAAGAAATATAAGGTATTAAATACATAAAAAACATGTTTAATGTGGATAAATGGTTAAAACATAAACGATATTACCTTTGGGTGGAAACCACCGAAGCTTCGCTTGATTTCACGGCTCACGATTGCCGCACGCCGAATCAGTGCGTTGAGAGCTTTGAATCAGTACCCCTATTGCCTCCAAACTCTCTCTATTTCTAAAAAATAAAATTATAATCAAAGTAAATGACCCCATATTAGGCGTAGGATACTTTCATAATGAGGATGATGAATGAAGAGAATTAAGAAAAGAAAATAAATGCAAAAGAAGGAAAAGGGGCATGGGCCGGCCCCGGTGCCTGAAATGTGTTTATGAATTTTCTTATCTAAACTCCCCATTCTGGACTCAACGAAGTAGAAAAAATCAAAATCCAATGCTCCATATAAAATTTAGTTCCCAAAAAACTTGTGCAAATAAATTAATATTTAATTTAATAATATTAAATAATAAATATTCTGCCAAAATCTGAATTGCTCAGATTTCCCCCAAACTTCTATCATTGGTTAAAATTGCCTATTCATGGAAAAATGGAGTTTAAAAAAAATAGGAGATCAACTGGTATATGAAAATGACCATTTTACCCCTCATGAGTATCCAAGAACAAAAAATAAAATTTCTGGTCAAAACTACTATCCAAAAAAACACAGGTTCTTACAATTGTATTGGTTAGTGATTTATAGCTCCTAACATAGACATAGATGGAATGATAAATGAACTCGGTTTTTTATTATAGGAAAGGAACAAGAAACAAATCCATCTTTTTATTTTATGTATTGAATGAAGAGTGAACTCAGTTTAGTAATACAATGATGGAATAGGGAGTGAACCCGGTTCAATAATGGAAGTTGTGCAATAATATGACCCCGAATTCAATGCATTTCCTGCTATAGAAATCATTATATAGTCATATGTTTCTACCTAAATTCAATGTTTTATTCCTATGTTATGATTTCATGGATTATGTTCATTATTTACTTATGATTTATTTCTTACGAACATCCATTTAGGATTCCCTGATTATTGCCAATGATCATTTATATGAATGGTAAGATCTCAAATTTTCATGATCATGTTCCAAACACCTATAATAATGATTATTCTCACATAAGTCAATTTATTACTCTTACTAGTAATATGATCTAACCAATTTTTATGATTATTTCGCTATGTTAGAAAGATATATACTATAAACTATTTATCTAAGGAGGGTTTTAGGGAATCAGAACTTAGTTGGAGCTTATGTAGCTCATTTATGTACATGTGTTTATGTTTACCTGCTTCCAATGGAACTAGACTAGTATGTTCTATGAGAACGGATTTATATAATGTTTAATTTATTTAATAAATTACTGATAATTTCACTGTATGAAAATCATCTGGAAATATAATAAGATACAATAATATATATTCAACCATTAAGAGCATAATACTTTCTAGGGAATATAGTAATAACTCAGGAAGTATTATGACGTATCAATTCACTACCATCATGGAAATGACAATAAATTGGTGTATTAACTATGAATAAATGGTCCTTTGACTTTACCAATTATGATAATTGAGAAGGATCAAATCTTCTTTTACTTAAAAAATATGTACATTACAATCATAATTGAAGGTACATCATATTTCTTTTCAAAACTAATTGCACATCCACACCTTATTGAGAATATAATGTTTTTTTAGAGATATTATCTCAAAATGAAGATAATTCTTGATGTTATAAGAATGTTAAAATCCTTAGAGTTCAATTTTTATGATGATGGAGTTTTGAAATAAAGTTCAGAACTCTGTGTACCATCCAATTTGAAGTAATGAAAGGTCTTATGAATGATTCACGTAGATCTACATTCTATATTCACTAATGGAGAAGAAAGTTGTCTAGAGATATCTTGAGAGCACTATTTGTCCAAAAATATTACAAATTTTCTCTCTGAATAAACATTAATGTTCTTGATATATCAGCAAGTGAAGTCTAAAAGGTAAATTTCTAAGTGAAAGATGTTACCATTACCCATACCTACATTGAAATTGGAAAATATCCCCCATTAATTGGTCAATGGTCCTTAGAATACATTCAATGGAAAAAATGCTATATGGGTTATTTTTCATCATCATACAATGAATAATATCTTTATTATGATTCATGGGGACTTCTCACTAGACCAACATTCACGGATATACATTAGAGATTTTTGTATGCTGCATGGGTTAACATTATTGATTATATCTGATCATGATCTATGATTTTACTCAATTATAATAGAATATTCCCCAACATGTTCTAAATAATGATTTTAGCTTTATTACACCTTATCACACCCAAACTAATGGCTAATATAAGTGATCTATTGTGACATTGGAATCCATGTTGAGAGCACGCTCAGTATACATAAAAGGATGATGGTATCGAAATAATTCACTGGTCGAGTAATATTACAACAATAGTTTCAACTAAATCATTCAAATAGATCCATTTAATTCCCTTTTGGGAATATATGTATAACACCTACATTCTAGGATGACATTGTTGAATGAAAGCTGGTGGGACCTAAAATTGTCAAGGAGATGGTATAAAATATGAAGACCGTTGAGCATCATATCATGGATACCCAAAGGGTAATATCCCAAGTAAGTAATGAATAATGGATTTTCATATCTATGTCTATTTATGAATTATAATGTATTTTAGAGGCTTAAACTGAGAATAAATCCAATCTTAAGCATAGAATTCTCTAATATTTTTAAAAGATTATTTTACCCCCTTTTGATGGAGAACCATTTTTAAATCTATCCTTTGACAATTTTATAAGCACTATTTGTCAATATAAAATTATTATTTAGGATTGGGACATTTAAATTTACTTTGGATAAATTTTTGGTATTTTGCTAACAATGTTCATTTTTTTAATGAATAGTGAAAAATACTACATTTTACTTCAAAACTGCTTTTTCATCTAATTCAATTATATGGTTAGATTATCTTTTTAATTGGTTTTAAAGTGTAAATATTATATATTTTTACCATTTAATCCATTGTTGGTCATTGTGATTAATTTCACTTTGAAATTGGACATAAACAATTGTCAATCTTTTGATATATATTGTTTCAAAAAAAAACCCGCTATTTGTTTTGACAACGAGATTTATTTTTAAATTAATTACTACTATTCCTTTGTTTGGAATTTGGTAAAATGGATTCCATATTTGGAATCATAATTTCCAAATTATTTGATTAATACTCTTGTTTTTTGACATTATGAATAGTAACAGCCGTAATTATCTTTAATTATCGTGCTTAACTAGTAATCAGGTAGTTAAGGGTAATAAAATAATATCATAATAATACAAAATGACCCCAAAATGTATCCTACTACTACTGGATGTGTCATGGACGACCATGGGATGCCTTTTTCCAAACATTAGGACCCCATGGAATCACTTTTGGGTGATAGTGACACATTATCATTTTATGTTTTTTAAAAGGAATGTTGAACCAAAGTATGTATCACCCAAGTAAAACAATTTTAATTTTGTCTACATAAAAGATATCTTAGACTATAAAGAGTAATTGGAAATCTAAAAATATTTCCTACATCATGATATTTTATTTAAAAAATTTTATACATTAAATAAATTAATTTATTTATGACACCATGATGATGCAGTGATTACCTCATTAATAAACGATTTAAATAAAATGAAAAGATAATGTAAAATCTAAGACATAAACTTGCCGAAAACATAATGTATGGGTGTATTTAGAACCCTTATCACCTTATCCTCTAAATATACCATTGTGGGGCCTTTAAAATCCGAAACTCATTATATAATAATGTAAAATTTCTTGAATTTCCAATAGTGCCCCTCCTCCCTCTCATTAAAGGACCCCACCTCTACCACCTTACCCACACCCCTCAAGCCATTGGCTCAGCCAGGATCTGCTCATTTTATGTCTCCACATCCCTCTATTCATCCTAGAATCCTTATCTTAGGAAGAATGATCTTCATGAAACCCTTTTGGTTCAAACCAAGAGGAGTTACCCGATTTAATGGTAATGTCTTCACTTGTGTTCTTTTGTTTTATTTTGCTTCTCCAACCACCTAAACTCTTTTTATTCATATATTTTGTAACAACACTAGTATATTCAATATACTAGGATTTTTTATGAGAATTATTTTATTTAAACATACACACTCCTCTGTCTAATGGTTAGAAAACATATTGTTTCTGTGAGTGGATAATTAATGCCTCACGAAAAGATGATTGTTCAATCTTCTTTTAACACCTTTCATGGTGTCCATTAAGGTGTAACTATATTTATATATGATATATATTATGTTTATGTTTTCTTTATGATTCTGTATTTTTATTTTATGTCATACCATTATGGTTTCCATTATGGGTAAAAGCGATATCTTCATTTTAGGAAGTGCGAACTACCGCCCCCTCAAAGTGATTTGATTAATTAATGCCATATGTGGGAAGAATAAAGTATGAAGATAATGATATTATAAATGATATTATACTTGATTTATAATATAAATTTATATCATTATTATTTCACTCCATTTTATACGAAATAGAAATGAAAGTAGCGTTCATGCGTACGTACGACTTACTGTCTCCATGAACGGTGCATTACATTTCTTAAATCTAAATGTTATGTAATATTATAAATTCATGTATATACTGAATATATAAGATATATATGATATCTAAATCATGAATATAATTCTAGATATAATGGATATTTTACCACATTAACAACTTTTAATTATAAGAAGTATATTTTTGGCTTAATTACCAAAGATCGACCAAACGACCGTTATTAACTTAAATAATAACATAATGTTCATTACATGGTAAAAAGCGATATAAAAAGAAATAATTAACTTTAAAAAGGTTCTTAAGCAAGTTGAAATTAACTCGGGTTTATTATTCAAGAGATTAAAGAACAATCGAGTCAAGTCAGACATGAGGTATGTGACACCGTCTCAATCTCCTTTCATTGACGTGTATTTTGTTTTATACACAACTTTATTTTATACGGTGTATAAACACCTTTGAATTTTACTTTTATTCAAAAGGAATCTTTTTATAGGAATCATTTTACTAAATGAAAACAGGGATGTTTTTTGTCTTATGTATGCAGCGACAACGAATTCTCCACCGCCATGACCATTATTTGAGTATCGGCTTCCTCTACAAGCCATAACTTTTTTTCAAATGAAAAATAAATACCATGTTTTACTTTTCTTTTATTTTGGTATTGAAAATGGTTTTGATAATGTTTTGATTATGTCATTTTGTTTTTTATATCTTTTGATTGAAATGTGGAAATGTAATATTTCTTTAAGCATGTTTTACGTGATATGATTATGTTATTGTTCTTGGGCATTGTTTATGATGACGGTAGGTTCCGTGATAAACTAAGGGCAGGTGAGCCCGATATAGCTCTCCAATGCATTGGGTAACACGAAGGATTTAAACGCCAATGTTTCTCTGAAGTTATTTAGGGAATATACTGTAATGGGTATTCCAAACGTAACCATGAGGGTTACTACCTACATAAGAATGTTATGAATGCCTCAAGTTAACTTTATGTCTTACGTTTCCTATGAGTTATTCATAAATCTTATGATTTCATGAGGTATGTTAAAGTGATTATGTTTTATGAGTAAAGTATGTTTTCAATGTTTATTATGTATACATTGAATAAGGTTTCATTTCAGTATTTTTCTATCCCTTACTGAGCTTTTAATGCTCATACCATATTTTGGAAATGTTTTTCACAGGTCAAGGGAAAAGTACATGATGTGATGATAGTTTCGAGGAAGTGTCACGAAAGAATCCATGTTTCATTTTAAATATGTCTCCTTTGATGGTAAAAATGAATAATGTATTATATGTAACCACCTTGTAGAAATGTGGAATTTAATGCATGATTTATGATCTAATTCTCTAAAACTCTAAACCTGAAAAGATCCTCAATGTGTATTCTTGAAATAACTCAATATTAATTAATGTTTAAGGATGGGGCCTTATACAAATAAAGTCAGAGAGCTATTTAGAAAATCAAAAATATGAATAAGAATTTGAGGTTTTTAATAAGGTATCAATCATCATATCCATATGGAATACATTCATGATATTTAGGATGAATGTAAAACTGTGTCCCAGGTACAACACTCCCTATAAGATTTTTGATTATGTAGGATCTTTGATTTGTCAACTAGAACTTACACCCACAACTACATTGGTAGATGATGCATTCTAGATGTCCTTATTGATGAATTACATTCTATATTCCACTCATTTACTGAATTATAATGTGGTGCAATTGAAAAATCATATCACTTTTAAGGAATATTTGGTCAATATATTGCACTCTAGAGGTAATGATCTATAGAACAAGACCACTTACTTGTTTAATGTAATATGGAGGAACCTTAAATATGAAGAGGCTGGATAAGGACCATAGGATGTGATGAAGTAAAAATACACTCAGATGTTTTTACCTTATTATATGAAAGCAATTTCGATGGAGAAATATTTTAATGGTGGAAGAAAGTACGACATAATATTTTATCAATGGAATTTATATTCTCAAGTCATATAACATGTATATAAAAAAGTGAACCATATAAAATAATTATTCTCCAAAATGAAGTAGGAAACATTAGTGATCAAATTATCCAACATAAATGAAAAATATTGTAGTAGAAAAATAAATTGATAATCAGACGGGAAATTTTGAATATTCTCTGTCCACTAGAATTAAGTCCCTCATGAAAAAAGTTGTTGAAATAAATTATATTGTAAATAAAAAAATATTAATTTTGAAGATAATTTTTTATATGACAATAAAATAAAATATTATTGAATGAATAAATTAATGAAATAAGAGTTATATATATAAATTAATAAAACTATATAGTTTGATTAGTTACCTGAGTGTTGAAATGGTAAGATGACCATTAGATTAGTAATATTATGTTTAGGAAAAATAATTTGGCTGGTACAATATTAACATCACATAATAATATATTATAAAAACTTAGTTTCCTTATAAATGAAATTTTTTAATGTTTTTATCTGGTATAAGTAAATAAACAATTATATATTATAGTTACAGTTCTATTATTTTTTTAGAAAGTAAAATTTTATATACAATTTTGTAAATAATATATTTATTTATAAGAAATTTTATTTTCATACAATAGTTTAATAAATTATTATTATATTTTTTATTATCATAATGTAATTTTTTATACCTTAATTAATTTTCCTATTGGTCATAAATTCAATTTTAAAATTAGAATAGCTATATTTCGAATGATTGATGATTTTACAGAAATATTAAATTTCTCAAATATAGAAACTTATTTACATAAAATGGATTAATTTTTTGAAATATAAGCATCTAAAAATGGTTACATTGAATTTTTGTAATTTTTCGAAAATAGTTTACTTTTATGGAATATTGAAATACATTATCTTTCAGAATTTAACATTATATCAAAAATATATGAAATTTTGAGTCATGAACGATGTTTGAAGCCATTGGTTCTAACCATCATGAAATAATTAAGGTTTTTAGTCATTGTAATCAATACTATTTATAGTCTTACAAAAAAATTATTTTGAATATAATAATAAAAACACACCTCTCATCCCCCTATTAATACCTCCTTTGACCACTAATTCTTCTCACGCCTACTGAGACTCATAGTTTTTCAATATAATTATCAATTACATTTCAAAGACACCTACCCACATCCACGAGATATAAGTTTCAAGAAAATAATAATTCAATTTTCATTAAGGTTGTTTTCATGGAGACAATATTGAATAGGTAAAACCCCCTTCCTTTTCATTTAAATTTATTCTTAATTGTACATTATTCTAGCATCCCATATCCAGAGCTTCGTTAAAAATATTTTATGATATATATAAACAATAATTTTATTGTTTTAATGGAATATAAGATATCAAATGTCCTCTATTCTCCTTTTATTATATAAAATTAAATCATCAACCTTCATATGTTGATTCATTACCTTCACGGATAAAGAGTTTTCATTTTTCATTACCCCCTTCATGGAAAGTCATCTAACCATTTTTATGGTAAAATGATATTGCAATATGTATATCATAAATTGTAATGAACTAATATATAAACATAATATTATATAAAAAACTATGTCGTGATGATGGTAATACTATCCAATATAAACTACAAAATTATTATTAACATTTTATCAAATGAATCATCATCATACTAAAAAAAGAATAATAAATGCAACCATTTTAAATTTTCATATTTCATTAATGAAATTTAATTTAAATTCTTTATAATTATTCAAAATTTAATAGAACTTCCATAATTGTGTACAATTAAACCATCCAAGAATCCATAAAGATGAACTCTTCCATAATTATGGTATTTAACATTATAACTAATTTAAATGGATATAAATGAACTAAATAAAATTATAATAAATAAAATAAATAGAGAATATTTTCATAGTTATTTAATTAATAAATCTAATTTTATTATCCAATAAACTATGTTAAAGTGAAAAGAACCTTATGAAATAAGGAAATTGATCTCTTGGATCCTCAAATTGTTCCATTGGGTTACGCTTTCTCTCTCATTACTTCAATTTATATCTTCATTGTTATTGTATAATTATATTATTTTCCTTGGATGTGTTCTAAAAATATGTATCCATATCAATTCATCTTTTTTATTATGAAATAAATGTTTTGAAAATAACCCTTCTCAATTCCTCTTGATAATCAAGCCTGATTAAAGGGATATTCTCTATTACTTACCCATTTTCATTTACAATACCTTAACTATTCTGATAAAAATATATATTTTATAAAATATATGATTTTATAAGGGATCACTATTTTAGTTCTTTTATATTTTTATAAAAATAAATATTCCATTTTTCTCTTTAAAGAGTCTTTAATATTTTCCCTTCAACCATACTAAAGTGGACCATTTCTAATGTTTCTTAAACACACTTTTCCATGTATTAACTTAATTAGGAAAAAATTATTCATGATATATTAATATTAATATTTTTATTTTATTATGTCCAATAAAAGACTTATTCCTTTATATTAGAGATTCCATTAGGATACACCCTTGGGTTTTACCTTATGACATGATTAAGATACTCATTTAATTCCATGGGTAACCATAATGTTTATTCCATTCATTTGATTCATTATTCAGAATAAAAAGGAAAAAAAATAATTATCAGTGCTCATACATTGGTCTCCAATGAATTTGGTAATATATAGTTTTATAATACACCATGTATGGGATTAGGGTGTAAACCTAACCCATTATGGTACCTTTTCTATCATGTGATATAGTCTTGGTAGTTATCCTAGATTATTTTTATTTATTTTTATATATTTATTCCAATTTACAATATTTACATGATCATATGATTATATGTTCAATATTTTATGATTTTTTTTGTTTTTTCCTTATCTATTCATTTTTAGTAATCATGTTATTCCTTCTAACGCATGTGTTATGCTTTATTCCCAAGTTTAATGCCTTACATAGATTTTTAGATCATCCATTTTTTATGTATTATCTAGTTTATCTAATGAATTTATATGGGATAAATGGGAATTATGATATATTAATATTGGTTATATAAATTATTTTTTTATTCTAGTTTACTGTTTTTTAATTATAGTAATGGTCATAAAAATACACGAGACTTTTTTATCCTTTGTATATTCATGGATAACAAGTGTTCAAATCATGTAATAATGTCTATAAAATCCTAACATCTCAATATATAGAAATTATTCCGTACTAAAACCCAATATTTATTATCTAAATTCCCAACGCGCTACCCTTTCAAAGCTCCAATAACCATGCTTGTAGGGACATAATTTCATTTAAAAACATTATTTTTATCATTCAACCATGTCTAAATTGTATAAAATAAAATTAATATTTTTTTATCTACATCATCAAATCCAATTATATACAAAATCATTAGGAATTACTTTTTGGGTTTATTTTTCCTAAAGGCACTCAAAATCACTTGGTCACATGTTATCACCATTCAACCATAATGCCTTAACATGTAGACGACATGAGAAATCTCTACAGCAGTATTGTAGTCTATATATGACCCTTTTTTCAAGTCTATGCTTTTATGATCAACATAACTATTTTATTAAAACATTCAACACATGATCAAAAGCATTCCCCTATTCCAAAAAATACTCAGATCTTAATTAAACACTCTTATCTGTTAACACACTATAGAGAGTTCTAAAAATAGTTGAATATCCCACTCATAAGATAGTCCACCGAGGATCTACAGATAGAATTCATGACTAAAATGACCCAATTATCTCGAATAAACTACATTAAAATATTTCATACTAACAAAATCTAATAACATGGAGGTCAAACACCAATGAAATTTCGAAAAAACACGGATTACTCAACCCTAATTATCAGAACCAAAAAGAGTGTATAGAATTATTTCTTAAGAATTCTATATCACATTATGAACCAGACTAACACATCCAACATGGTTTCTTACTCTCTATGAAACAAACAATGGTATTTTCTCACTCCAAGTTTAGACCTTGGTTCCAAAACTAAAACCCTAGACTAATACTTCATCCTTCTATAACAACCATAATAATCATATTCCAATTATCTCTTCCATGACCAATTCATATGGTTTTCATCCTAAGACACTGATGTAAGTATAACTTCTACTACAAAATAGTCCAATTTCCAAAAAACATTCACTTGAGCTATTACTTAGGCCTTCAAACTCTCACTAAGCTCATGATGTAATAAAATGATGCACTATTTATGAATTCCTAAGGATTGGCCACATTATAATCCATCATCACTACTGAATGCTCTCAAATATGGTCATATACCACACTTTCCAATATAGTTATAATGTTACCTCTCATTTTTCACATAATTAATAGGGAGTATCCCAGTTACAGACATCTGAATGTCTATATATCCCAACCATTCAACTAATACGTAAAAAACCTAATCGCCTCCAACCATATCAATTTACATAAATTACCTCTACAAAAAATATCACACCTATAGCCACATATGAATAAATACAATCAATAACACATAAAAATCATCTAACTTACTGGTCTCTACCAATATTAAGACCCCCACTTTCCCAACAACAAGAGTTCCCAAAAAAAGATCAGAGCTCACAGAACAAAATTTTCCCAAAAATCCTAATATACTCACTCTATGTTGAGCCTAATAGAACTCCCATTACACATTATAATTGTAACACTCCAAATTTTTTTGGAATTTCATCAATTTTTTTAGTTAATCTTTTCAATAGTTTACATTCCACGCAACATTTAGTTTAAACGGAACCCTAATATACTTTTCATATAATTATTTAAAATTCAATTGTCCCCTAGACATTAAATTGGTGGATATGAATAGAATTTATGATATTATAAGAACATATTATTTATTTAATTGGTTACCAAATAATTAAAACTAAATATAAAACCAAATTTAATATATATGAATTCTCTTTTATGAATGCTAATATTATGAACCAATAGTGTTTTATCCATATAAATAAAATTACATAATATCATTGAATAATAATAATTAAATTTTTTATATAAAATATTCAATATAATTTTTAACATTATTACTATATTTTTTCTATATATGATAGTAAAATATATCCTATTTTTATGTATAAAAAGTCAAAAAATTCTAATGGTGGTTTTAAAAATAGTTTTTGTCACTTTTTTGTTTTATATTTTACTAAATAGACTTCTTATTTCAATGTGGGACATCAGAATTTTCTTTGGTTGAAAAAATGGTCTTGTTCGGATGAAATTCATATTTTTAATAATAGTCAAAAATAATGTGTTTTAATTCGAAACCACCTTTTCATCAAATTTATTTATATAGATATATTACCATTTTAATTCGTTTTAAAGTATAATGGGATTATTTTTTATCATTTAATACAATTTTAGTCATTAGATGCAATATAACTGTTAAATTGGACATAAACACATGTCAATCTTTTGATAATTTTTACTTTTAAAAACCCACTTTTGGGTTTTGTCAATGATAATTAAATTTAAATTAATTTCTGCGAATATTTTTTATGATGGATTCCATATTTGAAATCAAAATTTCCAAATTATGTAAATATTTAGGTTTTATTCATTGATATTATGAACGGTAACACGTGTAATGTTTTTTACCATAGTTAATGGTAAATCAAGGAAATTATTGTAATAAACAATATGATAAGGATAATAAAAATACTCTAACTCCAACCAAAATACTATTATATGAATAAAAGTCAACCAATATTACCCAAGGGTCAGAATTAATTCATTTATTGGACTTTTTTCCATAAAAGTGATGTAATTATTATTAAAACAAAAGAAAGTGACAACATGTCACTCTATTATCTCTTATATGTATAATAATTTCAATGTAAGGAAAAGATTGATGATATATATAATATATATAGTATCCATAAATTTAATGAAATTATCCACATACTGGGAATTTATTTGTAATTTTTTGCATTTTAATAATTTCCATAAATTTTGACAGAACTGTGATATAATAACTATTTTATTAAGATAAATATCCAATAAATGATATTATAAATATCAAAATAAATATTATATGAAATATTTTATGTCATAAACTGATTTTTTTGATTACTATAAAAATTTTCAATTGATTTAATGTATTTTTTCAATGTAATCATGTTGTTATGATTTTTTGAAAAAAGTCAAGTATTAATAGTGTCAAAATTGACATAATTCATAACATGAAATTGAAAATACTTCGTTAAATGTATTAAAATTCCAAGAAAATTTGAGATTCCACCAAACAGTTATGATAAGTCCATATATGTCTTAAAAGAATCATTTGTGTGCCTTTGGACATGTTATGGTAATTAAATCAACCCACAAATTCTAAATTACAAAATATCATGGTAATATTAAAAAGGGTAAAAAAAAGGTTTAAACCAAAAATATAAGAGATAAAATAATATTAAAAATTTGTCTAAATTTAATTAGATTATGGGTACACAGCCCAAAATTATCTCATAATTTAATTAAATGGTTTTGGGATCATTAAAGCCAAAAAAGATTATAATAAAATAATATTTTAATACATTCCTAAAGTTCCCTTCCACGCGATTATAAAAGGCCACCACCTCTACCCACATACGCACACCTCTAAAACATATTGTATATTCCAAATTATACTAAAATAAGCTCCTATAATCCCTTTATTCCCCCTATAGGCCACACATTGTGCATAAATCTATCCTATGGAGACCTTTTGTGAAAGTCAAAAGGAGATACTCCTAAAAGTGGTATTTGTTTTATCACCTGTTTCAAAATTTATTTCTTCATCGACTACATATACTTTAGTAATTTCCATAATAAATTAATAAATCATATATACTCTACATCATGAGATATTATTATAATTATGTTACCACCTTAAACCATCTTTTAACCATTCTTTGAATAACAATATCACGATTTGTGCGTACGTATGACTTACCATCTCCGTGCTGGGGTGAAATTTGTTATTCAACAATAATTAATTTGGATGGGTATAATGATGAGTATAATGGATGAAATTTTTGAATATAACATTATAATTATAATGTATAAATAATATTCCATTCAATTATATACTTTTAGACCATTAAGTGAATGATATTTTTGCTCGTACGTACGTACGAATTACCATCTCCACGATGTGATGTGATTCATTATATATTTTCTTTATTAAATGATGATTATATAAATGAATGGAATGAATAAATATGATATATATTATATTTATATTATCTCTATGATTCAGAAATTTTTTTTACAACATACCATTATGCTTTTCATAACGGGTAAATACGGTAATTTCATTTGAGAAAGTGTGGACAACCGCCCCCTCAATGAGATATGAGTCATTAATGTGATACATGGAATGTATAAAGGATATAACTAATTTAATTATGTAACATATAAAACATAGATATTATACTTAAATTAAAATATTCCAATGTATCATTTTGTTTTCATTTTAATAATATTACCAAGAAATTAATGTAGCATTCATGCGTACATATGGCCTACAGTCTCCATGAATTGTGCATCTCATTTATTATCTCAAAATGTTATGGACTATTATAAATAATCATATATTGTATATATCTGATATTTAAATCATTAATAACATTCTATAGCTGATTGACATTTGAATACATGGACAAGTTACCTCAAAACGGGTTGTTTTTTGTGTCAAGAACCGAATATCGACAAAACGACAGATATGAACTAAAAAACAATGTAACATTTATAACATGGTAATAATTGATATAAAAGAAATAACAAACATGGAAATTGATCTCATGTAAGAAAAAATAACTTATTTTAATTATTTTGGAATATATGAATTGAACAAGAGAAGTCGGTCTCAGGTTAAGGGAAATTCATAACACAATTTCCATTCATTGGGTTAATCTTTTACTTCGTTATTATATTATTCTATGAATATGTGGGAAATGAATTTTTATACCCTATAATTTATTAATTTTTTCTTTATGTTTATTTATATTTATCACACATAATCGATCTATTTTATTAACAAAATGATCATTGTATGGTAATTTCTAAACTCAATTTCTACTCATTGGGTTGTACGCATACTTCATTGATTATATTATGCTAGGATTATTTGTGGAATAACAGTTTATTTATTTATGTTTTAATTTCTAATTCAATTATTATTGATATACTTTTTCTACACATAATCTCCATTTTGAAAAATTCTTACGTTATTTATATGATAATTGTTAGGGAAATCATAACATAATCCCATTTCATGGAGTTAAATATTGATGTCATTGGTTTTGTTTTTTCATGAATATATTTGAATGGCCTCTGATTGTATTACACTGAATATCCACTAATATTGAATGTATTTATATTTTAACACATATTTCTGACATTTATTTTCCCTTAAACTAATGGAATTATCTTTGTAAGGGACTTCTTCTCAATCTCCATTCATGGAGGGATATTTTGATTTATATACGACCTTCTTTTATATAGTGTATAATCTACCCCTTTGACTTTTAATTTCATTAAAAGAGTTTTAAAATAAGTCTTTTATTACAAATAGTTTTACTAAATGATGAATGAAATGTTTCATTTTAACATACATGGTGATAACAAACTTTCCTCCGCTTCAAGCACGATTTTATATTTGGATTCCTCTAAAAGCCCCAATGTTCTTAAAAAGAAATACAATTCAATATTACACATTATGTATTTTTTAATTTAAATTTGTTTTTAGAGGGGATTTATTATCTCGAGATTGTAATATTATGTAGTATTATTTCATTGTGGAAATTTTATTTTCCATTTATGATTTTTCATATGTTATGATTATGTTATGGTTTTTTGGCACTGCTTATGTATATAGGAGGTTTCGTGATAGACTAACAGTGGGTGATCCCGTGATTTCTCTCTAATGCATTGGGTAACATGATGGACGTAAATAATAAAGTATCTCATAATATATTTCAATAATATACTATGATGGGAATTCCATACATAACCATGAAGGTTACACCCTATGTCTCACGACCCGTCCCCTGGGGCCCGTATCGTGACTACCCAAAGCCCGCCTTCCATAGACCATGGGCTGGCGACTAGCACCAAAGGTGTAAATCCCTAAACTGGGATGGCATTGCCTTTATAACTGTAAAAAAACACATCATAGTACACAACTGGGAGAAAACACATTTAAAAATGTATAAAAAATAAGTGCTGGAAAGTAAAAGGGGTCGGAAATACAAGACCAATAATAAAGTACAAGTAAAACTAAGAGAAAGTACAACTAAAGAAAAGTAAAGTAGCTACTGGGTCATCCTATAGGGTTCCTACCTGAAGGGTAGGTACAGATGAACTCCTCATCACTTCACATCCATCCATCTCTTCCATGCATCGTCACACCGAGTGGTCCACCTCCAGGTACCGTCCAGTCCTGCTACTCTCTGCCTCAGTCAGTGATTTCCTTCGTCTACAACCAACACAATGAAGTGCGGGTATAGTCCCTGCAGGGGTGAGTATAATGATACTCATTAGAGACCCCGAGACCCTCATGGTCACACTAAATCTAACAAAGATGAACCAAAATGTATGAAATCAAAGGATAACCATTACATAGGTATATTCCCATACATATAACTAAGTTATCTAGTAACCCATATCAATCATGAAGAAAGAACAAAATTCATTGACTTAGCTAAAACTAGTATTTTTATTAATCTAAACCTTATTCTGCTGGAGAACTCCTCCTATATCGAGTATAGCGGGCATGTCGTGTCACACTATGGTGCTTTCCACTAACTTGGACTACTGAGGTACTCCTCCTGTCGAGTAACGTGGATCTGCTTCACCAACGCAGATGCACTCTCCACTGTGGGTCTTCTGCGCTCACACAGAGGCACTCCCCAGGTAGCATGCTGAGGTACTCGACGTGTTGAGTACTGTGGGTCTGCCGCGTTCACATAGAGGACCTCCCCACCATGGGTCTGCCGTGCTCACATTGAGGTGCTCTCCGCTGGGATAGTAGAATCACTCCGAGCCAAATTGGTCAGTAGTCGTCAAGTCTCTTCCAGCTACTTAGTTCTCGCACAAATTTCTGCTTCTCTGGATGATCTTCTCTACAAGCTATTGGTCCAAACTCCAACTGTCATGATGTCCCACGTAGAAGTATCTCAATGGTCCACCAGGTCATAGGGGTCTCAACACAATAGACGACGCATCAATCGGATGCTCGGTCTATTAGTTATTAGCCTTTTAGTCCCAGGGGCACAGTTGGATTTGTGTACGATCCAACCTGATCATATATTAGCTATACCCCGAACTCTAGTGGGGTATTATCAAAGGGATGGATTCATTTCAAGAATATTTGCGCTACTGACGGTTCGTCAAACGGATGTTTCGTGCTAAAGATATGGCCCAAGAAGGTAAATGTTCCGAAATGGGATCGGGTCTGGTCCGACGTGCTAGGACCGACTCGGCCCAACCCAGTTTGGACCGAACCGGTCTTGGTCGACCCAGTCAGAACTACTCGGTCATACCTAGATCGTTGGGTGGGTTAGCCTTCTATGTTTTTCCCCCGTTCGCTGGGCCCGGCCCAGTGTACTGCAAGGGTCGTTCGGCCCCGAGGACGCCATGTAGGCGACTCGGCTGGGAGGCCGGGGGCCAGTTCGACCAGCACCGTGAGGGGCCCGGAACGGGCGACACGGCCCGGAAGGCCAGTCGGCCGGGAGGCTAGCGGGTAGGCCATCTAGATGCCGAGCAGGCCGCGGGTGCGCCATGCAGGCCACGGTAGTGGCATGGCAGGCAGCAGGGTCACCAGGCAGGCCATGGGGGCACCTGGCAGGCCGCGGGGGAGCTGTGCCTGGTGCGAGGGCACCAGTAGGGCCCGACAGTGGTCGGCAAAGAGACGGGAGGGCGGTTCGCGCAATGTGTTAGGCGCGGGGGTACAGACAGGGCATGACAGGCGGGCCACAAGCCGAGCAAGGCATCAGGAGGCCACCGGTAGGCGGGCCGCGCGCTGGGTAGGGCCCCGAGAGTCCTCGGGTAGGTAGGCCGGGCACCGCTCGGGCTAGAGGAGGTCGACCGGAAGCTTCGGTGAGCTAAGGGGGTGGTGCGATTCACACATACCATGGGTAGCATGGTCTTCATCATTGCCACCTTCGTCGGTGTCGCCTCATCTCCATGATATTGAACTCCACAAGAAAGAAGAATCAACGGAGTATTTCGGGCCATGTTAGGATGGCATGCATCCTCTACGTTTAAAGTTATATTAATTAGTTCATCAAAAAAAAAGATGAACATCAATTATGTACATCCATGCAATGATTTCTTTTCAAGCAATGATGATAAAATAAAAGGGATAAAACACAAGGTAAACCCCCTACCTTTGATCCGTCGATCGACGTTCATCGTTTGTTCACTGTGTTGCAGAAATAATACGATGAAGTTCTTCATTCGCTGCTTTCATCATGCACTCCCAACACTGAGCTGCATCGATCGTGGAAGACACTCCACATCGGTAGGATCTGAGGGAGGAAGTCGAAGAAGGTTTTTGGCGGCGTTCTTCACGTTCTTCATTATTTTTTGGGAGAAATTATTTTCTCCCAATCTCTCCTCTCATGCTCCCCCCAAATGAGAATTTCCAAGCAAAAAATAATATATGTTTTCTATTATTTTATTGGAACACAATTTCAGAATGGAGGAATAAATAAAGAATCCCCCCTTAATAAATTACATGTGTAGGATCAATTGATTAATGGGGAGGTCTAGAGGCTCCCCTCAATTAAGTTACATGCATTGGTGCAATTAATTAAAAGCGAATGGTGGCCCCAATTATTAGTAGAGGAGGTCAAGGGACTCCCCCCTCATTAATGAGGGGATTTTGGAGATTTTCCACCCTCCCATTAATTGGGAGGTTTTAGTCTCGTGTGGTCCCCGCGACATTACCTCTCAAGAGAGGTTATGTTTTGGTGGGCCCCACTACAATAACCTCTCATGGGTGGTTAGGGTGTGGCGTTCCAAACTCCAACTCCCAAGTGGAGGCTTTAACTAATAACCACTCGAACTCATTGCGGCTCAAAAAAAAATAAAGTGTTGTACACTTTATTTTTTTATTATTTCTAATCCGAAAACAAACTTTTATTCTCAACCATCTTCCATTGACGTGAAAGTCTTCTTAAATGAATACTGGCGTTGAAAGTTCAACAATTCCCTCAGATTTCAGTTCTGAGTACTTGTTCAAAAGTTATAAAAACGCGCTTGTATGTTTACTGAACTTACCCCAAAAAAATTTCAGAAATTGATTCCGGGCACAACAAGCCTCAGAATCAAGGGTCGTACAAAATCATAGACTGGTACAAATCACATTCATTTTAGAAAAAAAATCCATATAATTTCGGGGTCTTTACATTCTCCCCACCTCAGGGATTTACGTCGCCCTAAGCTACAACTCGAACTATGGGAACAAATGGGGGTACTGAGCATGCATCTAAGTCTCCCGCTTCCATGTGATCTCCTGGAGGTTCCCGTGCTGCCAACAAATGTGAACCAGAGGTATCGACTATCCACGTAGGAACCGCTCTTGTCGATCTTCATTCTCCACTAGAACCTCTGTAATAGTTTCCCCATCTTCGACGTCCAGCTCTCCAGGGTCGATGATGTGGGAAGGTTCGTGCACGTATCTCCACAGATGAGATATGTTGAAGACGTCATGCACCCGGTGCAATTGAGGTGGAAGAAATATGTGTTAAGACACCTCGCCTACTCTACTAAGGACCTGGAATGGTCCGATTAATCTTAGAGATAACTTTTCATCTTGACAAAATATACGTAGACCTTGTCGAGGTGAGACCCGTAGAAAGACGTGGTCACCATCCTCGAACTCCAGAGGCCTCCGTCTCCTGTCAGCATATGGCTTCTTCCTACTCTGTGTAGTCTTCATCCACTCCAGGATGATCTGCACCTTCTCTGTAGTAGCTCGTACCATCTCTCGTCCCACTAGTGCTGACTCCCCAAGGTCTGTCCAGCATAACGATGATCTGCAAGGTCACCTGTATAATGCCTCAAAAGGTTCCATCCCTATGGTGGAGTGATAGCTATTGTTGTAAGAAAACTCCACCAAAGGAAATTGATACTCCCAGCTGCGATCAAAGTCAAGGACAAATGCATGTATCATATCCTCGAGGGTCTAAATGGTCCGCTCAGTCTTACCATCCGTCTGAGGATGGATGGCGGTGCTCAAGTGAAGTTGTGTCCTGAAAGCTTCCTGTAAGCCCTTCCATAACCAGGAAGTAAATCATGTGTCACGATCAGAGACAATCGAGGAAGGTACTCCATGTAGTCACACAATATATTGAACATATAGGCGTCCCAAGATCTCTACTGAACCTTTCTCTCTGATCGTTAGGAAGTGGGGAGAGTTGGTGAGTCGGTCGACGATCACCCCAATTGAGTCGGGACCCCTAGATATACGTGAAAGACCCGTCACAAAGTCCATGAATATCCCATATCACTTCTACTCTAGGACCACTAAAGGATGAACCATGCCTCCTGGTACTGGGTGTTGTGCCTTCACTTGCTGACAAGTGAGGCACTGTGAGACAAACTCTTCTACTACCTTCTTCATACCTGTCCACCAGTGCTGTCGTCGAAATTCCCGATACATCTTTGCCAATCCTGGATGTACCACTTGAGGGGATGTGTGGAAATCCCTCAAGACATCCTCCTAAAGATCCACAGGTACCATAGTACATCGTTTGATGAGGATGACGTGCTCCCCAGCTTCAGAAAATCCATCAGGTGCCTGTCCTGTGGATATCTGAGCATGTCGTGTCTCGCAGTCAAAATCCCCATGTTGTGATTCCCTAACCCACTGAAAAAGTGGGGGAGTGGTTTTAAAAGACTGTAGAAAAGATGATCTATCTCTATCCACAAAGGATATCTGTAAAGAAGCCAGTTACTCTAGCGCTTCACCTAGCAGCCGTATACCAGATCTCTTACTGAGTGCATTAGCAACAACGTTCTCTTTTTCAGGAGTATAGAATATCTCAAAGTCATATTCCTAAAAGAACTCAAGACAACGTCGCTGTCTTAGGTTCAGGTCCTTATAAGAGAATAAATACCTCAGACTCTTTTGATCAGAGTACACTATAAAAGGATCACCCATTAGATAGTTCCACCACATTTTCATGGCGAATACCACTACTGATAACTCCAGTTCATGGGTAGCATATTTATGCTCATGTTGTCTCAGCTCTAGATAACCATAAACAATATCTGCTCTCTCCTACATCAGGACACACCCAAGTCCTATCCCTGATATTTTGGAGTAAACTATGTACCCTACGCCCTCCTCTGGAAGCCTCTAGATGGGTGCACTAATCAGCCTCTTCCTTAGCTCATGAAATATCTGCTGGAATCTCTCCGACCACACAAAGGGTTTCCCATTCTTCATCAAGGATGATAGTGGTGCTGCAAATCTAGAGAATTATGGTATGAACCTCTGATAGTATCCAGCAGAAACCAGGAAACTTCATACCTCAATCACACTCCTGGGTGGCTCCCATGCAAGTAACGCCTCAATATTTGCTGGATCTAATGCAACTCTATCCTCCTAGATGATGTGTACCATGAATTGAAACTCTCGAATCCAAATCTGTCACTCCAAGAGCTTACCATAATGTTAGTTCTCTCAGAGTGTGTCCAGTACTACCCACAAATGGTAGGCATGTTCCTCCTTAGTAGTTGAGTAGATCAAGATGTCGTTGATGAAGACTATGATAAAGCGATCGAGGTATGGCTGGAAGAACCTTTTCATGAGTCCCAAGAACACTTCTAGTGAGTTGGTTATGCCGAAAGGAATAACCATGAACTCATAGTGGCCATAACGATACCATAAGGTCGTCATCTACACATCCTTGTATCGAACTCTGAGCTGGTGATAGCCTGATCTGAGATCTATCTTCGAGAACCACCATGCTCCCTTCAGCTAATCAAAGATGACCTCAATCCTCGGGAGTATGTACTTGTTCTTCACGGTCACCTGGTTCAGGATACGGTAGTCAAATAAATCCGCAAACTCCCATCTAACTTCATGGTGAATAGAATTAGGGCTACCTAGAGAGAAACACTGGGCCGGATGAATCCCTTCACCTGCAAGTCCTCCAGCTGTACACGCAGCTCACGAAGCTCAGCAAGGGCAATCCGATATGCTGGAGTAGATATATGTGTCGTCCTAGGGTACAGGTCAATATAGAAGTCCACATCTCTATGAATAGTTAGTCCTTGAACATTGATAAGGAAAACATACGATTTCTAGTCAATCACAAAAGGATAGCTCAGACTCTCCACATAAACAGCTCCGAGGGTGATACAGGCCAACTGATGAGTGATTGGTTGCGCCCTCCTCCTGGTAAGTACGTCATGTGCTACAAGGGCTCCCTTCTCGCCAGTGAAGGTGAACCTGGTCTCATCCGTCCGAACACACCGCACTTTTCACCTAATACAGTCGATCTGAGAATGGACTGTAGATAACCAGTCCATACCCAAGATGACGTCATAAGGCCTCGACGCCGCTACGAGGAGATCCCAGCCAAATATTTCGCCTCCTAGAGTAATTTCACACTATAGGAAGAAGTGGGTAATCGGAAAGTCTTCTCTGGTAGGTGTCTCTAGCTGTAAGGATCGAGCCAACGGCTCCGTTAGAATCAACGAGCTTCGAACGAGGGCAGTGGTAATGAAAGAGTGACTGGAATCTGTGTCAATAAAAACTGCAACTAAGGTGGATTAAGAATAGATCATACCTTGAAGCATCTATGGAGCACCATGGTCATATGTTTCAGCTGCCTAAAGCTGAGCCCTCCCTTGTCCACCCGCTCCCTGCGGCCGGGGTGGAACTTCTGGTGGTGGTGGTGGTAACACCTCGAAACATCGTCCACCGCGAGCTGCACAACCAGCTCCTCTACCACGTCTTCCTTCCCCCGGTAGACCACCTTGATCAAACCTCTGCCTCTACTTGGGAGGTCCCTCACCTATTTGGTGATCATCTGAACAGTGGGTCAGACAGTCACGAGCCATGTGACCCTGCCTGCTGCATGAGTAACATTTCCTGCTACTAGCATGTGTGTCTCTGCTCCGTGTGCCCCAAACAACCGATTCTGAGTCCTGCGGTCAACCACCTATAGGTCTGGTCCTCTTCGACCTCAATGAAATCTGTCTTATAACAGTTGCAGAAGACTCCACTACATGTCGGCCAGTAGTGGGTCTCGCTACTGGTGACTACTCCGCAAGGAAAATCTCCACTAGGAGGGCTCTCTCTAACACCTCTACCTGTGTCGTGATGCTGAGTGAGATCATCAACACTCTGATATCCCGACTAATCGCATACTCAAAGGTATGGGACCAAAATAATTGATCACATACCATATATGTAGAGTAGTGCGAGAGGTCGGTGAACCATGCTGAGTATTGTGCTACTGTCAGGCTGCCCATGTGTAGATGAAGTAGATCCTATATCCGCACCGCACAAAGGGTGGCTAGTAAGAACTCTGCCCAGAATAGGCTCTCGAAGTCTGCCTAGAGTAGAGTCGCCTCTTAATGAACCAGAAGCAGCAGGCTCCACCATATTCCTACTGCCACCTAAGTGAGACTCACAACAATGATCACCATGAAGTATGTTGGGGTCCCAACTAGCCTGAAGACTCTCACCATGGCCTCCATCCAATCCTCATACGCCTGTTAGTCTATCTATCCCTTGAACCTGGGTGGCCTCTGGTGCTGGAAGTCGTGCAACGCACTCAAGGAGCGTGCATCAGCTATTGCTAGAGCTGGTGGTATCAGTGGCCCAATGGACAGTAGGACCGCTGGTTCCTCCGCTGGTAAAGGGCCCTGCACCGAGGCCTCGTCGCTCGATGGGTTTTCAGTACGCACGACTCTCGGGGCTCTAACTAGTCATCCGTGAGGAGGCATCCTGAGAAAAAAATAGATGTTAAATAGTCAAAATATTATACCTGGTGAGCTGACCTGGTTTATATGACTTAAAGAAAACTTCTGGAAATGCACATGCAATTAGTGTTTTCGTACACTATGTTAGAAATTAGAAGTCAGGGTCCTGGTGTATGGATACGTCAGCCACCCGCACCAACACTGGACTCCCTGAACTAAAAATCACACTTAGTGCCCTTAACACTATTGCTTCACAGAAAATAAATATCAGAGTTCTATGTTATATGGTAGAACCTACTCCTTTGATACAAATTTTTCACGACCCTTCCCCCGCGGCCCATATCGTCATTACCCCAAACCCGCCTTCCATAGGCTAGGGGCTGGCAACTAGAACCAAAGGTGAAAATGCCTAAACTGGGAAGGCATAGACTTTATACCTGTAAACAAACACATAAGAGTAAACAACTAGAAGAAAACACAAGTAAAACTGTATGAAAAAGAAGTAGTGGAAAGTAAAAGGGGCCGGAAATACAAGTTCAATAAGAAAGTACAAGTACAACTGAGAGAATGTACCACTGAAGAAAATTAAAGCAGGTACTAGGTCATCCTCTGGGGTTCCTACTTGATGGGTAGGTACAGATAGCCTCCTCAGCACCCCACATTCGTCTGTCTCCTCCTTGCACTGTCACACCAAGTGATCCACCTCTGGGTACCGTCCAATCCTACTACTCTCTTCCTTAGTTAGAACTGTCCGTTGTCTGCAACCAACACAATGAGATGAGGTAATAGCCCGTGCAGGGGTGAGTATAATGATACTAATTAGGGACCTCGAGACCCTCAAGGTCTCACTAAATCCAACAAGGATAAACCAAAAAGTATGAAATCAACGGATAACGATTACTTAGGTATATGCCCATACATATACCTAAGTTATCTAGTAACCCATCTCAATCATGAGGAAAACACAAAAGTCCTAGACTCATCTCAAACCATGATTTTTATTAATCTGAAACTTCTGCTGCTAGAGAACTCATCCTCTATGGAGTACAGTGGGCCTTCCACATCACACAGTGGCGTTTCCCACTAACTTGGACCACTGAGGTACTTATCCTGTCGAGTACCATTGATCTTCTACACTCACATAGAGGCACTTTCCACTGTGGGTCTGCTGTGCTCACACAGAGGCGCTCCCCTAGTAGCCTGCTGAGATACTCCACGTGTTGAGTATCGTGGGTCTTCCAAGCTCACACAGAGGCGCTCCCCATCGTGGGTCTGCTGCACTCACATAGAGGCACTCCCCACTGGGCTAGTAGAATCACTCAGAGTTAAATCGGTCAGTAGTCTTCAAGTCTCAACCAGTTACTAGGTTCCCACACAAATGCCTGCTCGTCTCCGGAAGATCTTCTCCACAAGATACTGGTCTAAACTCCAACTATAACAAAGTTCCACGTAGAAGTATATCAAAGGTCTATTATGTCATAGGGTTCTCAATGCAATAGACAGCATGTCAATTGGACGCCCGGTGTGTTAGTCATCAGCCTTTTAGTCCCGGGGGCCCGATGGGATTCGTGTACGATCCAACCTGACTGTATATCAACTACACCCTGAACTCTAGTGGAGTATTATCAAAGGGACGGATTCGCTCCAAGAATACCAGCGTCGTTGATGGTTCTTCAAACATACATTCAGTGCCAAATATATGGCCCAAGATGGTAAAGGTTCAGTAATGTTCACAGGTCTAGTCCGACGCGGTCGGACCGACTGGGCCCAACCCAGTCTAGGCCGACCCGATCAGGGTCGACCCAGTCAGACTCGCTCGGTCTGACCCAGCCTGTTGGGTGGGGCATCTCGCTGAGTTTTTGGCTTGGTCCACTTGGCCCAAACCATCGGACTACGTGGGAGGTTCGGCCCGGATGTCGCCATGTAGGCAACTTGGCTCGGAGGGTGGGGGCTGGTTCAGCCAGCGCTCTGAGGGGAGTGACTCGGGCAACTCATCCCGGAAGGCCGATCGGCCGGTAGGCCAGTGGGCATGCTGGATGGATGTCGGCCAGGCCGCGGGGGCGCCGGGCTGGGCTCGATAGGGGCCAGGCAGGCCTCGGGGGTGCCGGTTGAGTGCCAGGCTAGCCGCGGGGGCTCTGGAAGGGCGACAGGCTGGGCATAGTGGTTCAGGCAGGGCACAACAATGGGTTTCAAGGCACGGGGCCGGTGGGTCGTGCACCGGGGAGTACGCGGGGGGGGGGGGGGAGGGGGGCGGAAGGGCGAGGTAGGTAGGTCACGCACCGAGTAGGGTGTCGGGAGGCCGCAGGCAGGCAGGCCGCACACCGGGTAGGGATTAGGGAGGCCATGGGTAGGCGGGCTGGGTGCCACTTGGGTCGGAAGCTTCGGTGTGCCACGGGGGCTGTGCAATTCACAGAGGCCACGAGTTGTGCGGACTTCGTCGTTTCCACCTTCGTCGTTTTTCACCTCATCACCATGTCGTAAAATGCCACAAGAAAGAAGAATCGATGGAGGATGTCGGTCCATGTTATGTTGGCCCGCATCCATCGCATTTAAAGTGATATCAATTTCTTCATTTAAAAAGGAACGATGAACATCAATTATTTACAACCACACGACGATTTATTTTCAAATAATGATGAGAAAAGAAAAGGGACAAAACACATGGTAAACATTTACCTTTGATTTTTCGATTGACGTTCGTCATTCGTAGATGACGTTACGGAAAGAAGACGATGAAGTTCATCGTTAGCCGCATTACTCACACACTCCCAACCCTAAGCTGCATCGGCCAGGGAAGACACTCCACGTCAGTAGGATCTGAGAGAGGAAGTCGTAGAAGTTTGTTGTTGGCGTTCTTCTCGTTCTTTGTTCTTCGTTAGGAGAACTTTTTTTCTCCCAATCTCTCCTCTCAAGCTCCCACCAAATGAAAATTTCTAATCCAAAAATAACATAAGTTATCTATTCATTTATCTGTACAACAATTTCTGTAACGCCCCGACCCTAGTTACCCAGAGTCGGTGCATTATTACATAACATTGGAATTATCACAAGAAATATCAATTCTCGAAAGACCGATTAGTTTAGTAGCCTTGGAAACACTAGATACATTCATAAAGTTTTACATTACATCATAAAAAATATCTTGTCTTCATATCCCCTGATACTATCCCTGCAGGTCATTCATAAATTACTTCTTCATAATCCTGGGGAAAAAAATTGAAAGGGGTGAGCTCAGATGCTCAGTAAGGATAACATTATAGCAGAAGCATTCATAGATAAGCATAAAAATATAAGGAAATTTATAACAAAAACAAAAGCCTTTTAAACTTGAACTTTAGCATAAAATGGAAAAGTTAAAATGAATTAATTCCATTTACTTATTCATATGGATATTCTACTAGTCGAATGATCACATGCAATATCAATAACCACTTTCATAATGATGGAATGCATAATGCCAGACTATCATAACCACATAGCCAAGGCCTCGTTCCAAGACTACAAATAAGATTTTGCCATGGCCTTCTGCCAAGACACTAGTTTGTCTCAGGAGACCTAACGATGCATCGAGGAGCTATAGCGGGCTCCACCCGTCACTTATTAAGTCCAATGAATTCCTCATATGATCATTTTTAAACATAACATAAACATTCGTATTAAAACTAGCATACGAAATGTCAATACATTAACCATAAACCATGAATGGAATAAAAATAGCACATCCATAGTCAAACATAACTCATTTGATACAATATGGATGATTGTATTGTATCAAATTAACCTCAATCAAGAATAATGAAGGATTTTGACATAGATGAAAATAATCATCCAAACTATTTGAGAGAAATATCCCCCTTTTTCTTGAAATCATTTAAAAGTCACAATATTTGTCAAAAAGCAATTTAACAATAGATTTTTGAATCAAAGTGCCCCATACCACTTTGAAACTTTTAAAACGAGTTTTAATTTTAAAACATTAATTTCCATATAAATAAATCCTTAAAACCATTTTTTAAAACATGGACTTTAATGAGAATGATTTATAAGAACAAGTCTTTAAAACATTTAAAAATGGTATTTTAGTTAGAGTTTCTAACCAAAAGAGAGACACTTGAATACAGATAATTGAAGTAATAAATTTTTTTAATATCATGAGATTAAAGGAATTCATGATATCCTATGTCAAAGTACATTTTATACACCACATAAAATCGATTTGGTGTATAACAACAAAGAAGTCTCAATGGAATGTAAATTGAGATAAAATCTCTCATAAAGGACGTATCCTTAGGTTAAGGATAAATCAACGACATAGTTATGTGTGACAAATATAAATACACTAAATATGATTGGATATTTAGTGTAAATCAATCAAAGGATATTCACACATAATCTTATAAAAACAACACCAATGAATTGGATGTTTAACTCAACAAATGGAGAAAGAGTTAAAATTACTCTTATCAAATTCATATCGATGACTTGAGAAATTATAAATTGAGTGATTATGTGTATCAAAAGTATATCCACAGAAAAGGGGAGTGGAAATTATGACATAAGAAAATGAATAGTTATTCCACAGATAATCTTGAAGTAAAATAATCAATGAAGTTTGAGTAGAGCCGGATAAATGGAAATTGAAATTTAAAATTCCCTTATCGATTAGGTAACTTATGAAACATACACCCATGAAAGAAGGATCATAAAATTATGATGTAAATTCCCATAAATATAAGTATAATACACCATGAATACAATTATTGGTAGTACACATACACCACATGCAATAAATAAGTAGTGAACAATGGAATTCTCACGAAATTAAGAGTGAGATAAGAAACCCCTTACCACATTGTAATCAACTGAGTCGTATGACAAAAAGTTAATAACCACCAAATTATTTATAGAATAACATGAATATAAAGAGAATAATGATAATATATATCAAATGGAAGTACACAATATACCACATTCAATAAATTAGTGGCGAACATTGGAAATCTCACGGAATTGAAAGTGAGATAAGAAAATACCTTGCCTTGTAATTTTCCCTGGTTCGGGGTAGGTTAACCTCCTGTATAATGTTTAAATAATTTTTATTAAATTATTCATGAATAATATACATTAATATGATATCATATATGATCTTTTAACATTTCTTTGTTAATAATATGTTAGAATTATCGTCGTTTCAGGTGTTAACTTACTCGTTTTCTTTTATATGTTTTGTTATGTAATCCATGTTTGTCATGGATAGGTTGTATAATATTCATATCCATAATGATATAAAGTCCTTAAAAATTATTTTTTAATCATCAAATGATAATTATAATTGAATGGATACGATAGAGAATGAATCTCATCGCGTTCGTGGAGACGGTAGTCCGTACGTACGCACGAGCAACAATATCATTCTTTTGATATTAAAATAATATATAATTGGATGGTATATCATATATACAGAATAATTATCATGTTATATTTATTATTTTCATGAGTTACACATCATTATTATACCCACCCAAATAATAATATATTGAATTACAATTTCACCACGACGTGGAGACGGTAAGTCGTACGTATGCACATATGGTGACATGTTATTCAAATGGTGGATAGAATAATGAATATGGTTTTACAATATTTATAATAAAATCACATTATATATAATATACTGGAGTTATTATTTTATAATGGTAATAACAAAGAATGAAGAAGTGTAAGAAGAAAGGAAATTGAAAATGGGTGGTGAAAACATTACCTCTTCTTTGGGTTCTTCCTTTTGATTTGATCAAAAGGGCTCCTTAGGTTGTCTTTCTGATCAAAATAAGGCCTCTAGGTTGTAGTGAGGTAAGTTGAGAGAGTATTTGTTTTGGGGTTGACCGAACCAAAAGGCTTTGAAGGTGTGAAGAAATGAGAAGGAGGAGTGCCCTTTTATAAGAGGGGTGAGGGGCACCATTGGAAAATCTAAAAATATTAATTTATAATAAGTTCATATTCGGTTTCTAATGGCTCAAAAGTTTATTATTCAAAGGTTAAGGTGGGGATAGGTCTAAAACCATTCAACCAATAGAATTTAGACAGTTTTGGGTCACTATATTAACCATATCTTATAGTTTTAACTCTTAGTTAATTAGTTTGACATTTACCTTATCACTTTGTATTTTTATATTATATAGTTAATAAACTTACTATATACATCAAAGCGACCCAAAATTGGTACATTAATGATATACCTATCATGATATAAGTCTCTTTGACGAACCTTATATTTTTAGGAATTTAATATCAATTAATAATATAATATTTGTTTTAAAAACTCTTTTATGTTAATTTTGACACTATTCAATAGTTGATTTTTGGGAAACTCATAACAGAATGATTACTTCTAAAAAAGTCCATTAAATCAATACTAATATGTCATATTATCCTAGAAAATTAGTTTAATTCATTAAAAGTCTTAAATTATATTTATTTGGGTATTTATAATATCAATTATTTTAATTTGTCACTATTATGGTAATTACTGCATCATCATTGTGTCATAAATATATTAAATTATTTAAAGTCTAAAAATTATAAATAAATTATAATTATGTAGGAAATCCTGTTAGATTTATAATGAATATTTACAATCGAATATATATTATGTATAACCCTATATTAAAAATGTTTTAGTAAATAAACTTTGATTTTAACTCTTTTAACTCTTCTTTGAATTAAATAATAATAAATGTCCTAATCTAATCCAAGTGGACCTAAATGATAATATTATATTCCTAAGGTTGTTTTTGGTCGAGATACACTTGTCCAATAGAATTAGGACATGTTTTATGGTAATATTAATATCATTTTTACCCTTAATTACCCTATTTACTTTTAACTGTGGTAAATAAAAGTAAAAAGTTACTATTCACCAAAAATTATTTTCATCTCATTGAACCACATTTTACTCCTTTATATTAACCGTGTATCTCGGATTTTCGAAATTCCAATCACAGAAGCGGTAAAATTATGTTTTATGAAAAATTCAGTTTTGTAACTACCACTTAATAGTTTCACTATTCATCAAAAATTAAAGTTTTTCAGAACAATGCCAAAATTTTACCCTAGGCTATAATTGATATTCAGAATTCAAAAGTGATGCCTATTTTACCAAATTCCAAACATAAAATTTTTATTAATTAATTTTATAATTAATTCTAGTTGTCACAACAAATAGCATGTTTTTAAGAAATAATATATATCAAAAGATTGACAATTGTTTATGTCCTATTTCAAAGTGAAATTAATTCTAATGAACACCAGTGGATAAAAAGGTAAAAATATATTCTAATTATACTTTAAAACCACTCAAATTCATAATTTATCACTATTAATTATTTTGATTAAAAAAGTTGTTTTTAATTAAAATTTAGTAATTTTCACTATTCATCAAAATATTAAAGTTATCCGAAAAGTACCAAAATTTCACCTTAGGCTAAATTCGATACTCCAAATCCAAAAATGAAGTCCATTTTGAGAGATAAATTTTCTAAAATTTTCAAAAGTAGGTATTATTATTCATAACGGCTAGTTTGATTGGTTGTGGTGTGTTAGAAACTCGAAGTTGCGTACAATGCATGCCATTGCATTATTCGAAGGGAAACGTACCCTGGAAGCTTGGGGTGTTAGATTCTACCCTCCTTCAATAAATTTCATCCTCACAATTTTTAAAATTGATCTTGGGAATATAATGGAAAGTCCCACATCAGAAAAAGAGTCAATAAAACTATCACTTTAAAAGAAAGAAAGAGAGGTATAAAGGTCAACCAAGATAACCCATACTCGGATTCCATGTAGGAAAACATGGATATGGATGATAAACTTAGTGTCAAGTTCTGATGGAGAGGAATAGAAATCATGATCAGGAGAAAGTTAACAATAAGAAAACCACAAACATGTGTTGGGACAAACAGACATTAGTCACCTAGTAGGAAAGTAAACGGACAACATTTTTTTGTTTTAAGTTACATTACATAAGGATGAGGAATTCATTTTTGATATTGACTAACAATATAAAGATATATACTTACATTTTAAGTAGAGTTTCATTCTTTAATAAATTTCCACCACTAACTCATTTTTTTAAACGATGAGTATTCAAGAAGGCTTGGTCACACTGGAAGAGCTAGAATAAACTTCTATAGAATCACATGATCCATGCAGGATGAACTATATATTTACATTGTCTTTAGAGATTAATCAAAACCAAAATGGTTAGTACAATATCTAATGATCCCCCAAAAGGATATTCCTTGAGAGAAATAAACACTAATCTTTAAACCAACAATACCCCAAAGTTAAATAAATACCATTCAATAATCAATTGTCCTTAAAATCCTTCAATATAATCAAAACTAATATTAAAAACCAAAACTTATTAAGAATGTAGTCTTCCACGTTAAATTGTATCTCCAAATGACATTAATTACTCTTAAAGTCACATACTTAAAAGTAATTAACCTAATCATTTCCATAAATAACCCAAATCATTATAAATCCACAATAAAAACATTGATAAAAATCCACCATTACTCCTCAAATGAAATCCCATACTACTCTATTTTCCTTGGGCATATAGTGTTCACACCAAAGCGAACAACTTCCAAAATAACATTTATCACTTAATCACCAAATCATTTTCCTATACTAAGGGTATTCATTTGATAATACATAAGATCCCAAATCAAATTATTATTGATCTATAAAATCATTTAACTAAAAATAATAGTCACACTAACCAGGGACTTCACGTAGTCTAGTGGTAGGCGATAAATCCCAATCGCCCTTTGTTTGTGGGTTAGATTCCCACAGCTTTATCCGATGCAACGGGTTGTCACACGGTCTACGTGTTGTCATTTTTCAAAAACTATATTTTATAACATTACCAAAATGAGATATATTCCTCAAAATAACCATAACATAATTTAACCACAAATGTTATCTCATACCCTGCATTTTCATCCCCAATTCTAATAATTTGTAATTCCCTCAAACCCAATGATTATATAAAACCAAATGGTTATTTATAACTATATCTACAAGAGATAAGATAATTCTTCCATAAATATAATTCTCACATGGAAAACGTTAGGGTTACAAATACAAGAGAAAATTATTCCAAAGTAAACCCTTCAACAAGGATCACTAATAATTTTTAAACATTTATCGAACCATTTATTTCCACATAACTTCTTCTCTGACCAAGAAAATATCCTATAGAATAGGACATTCACTCGGGTAATGTCCAGGTCCCCTAAATTTACGGAAAATGACTGTAAATGGATTCTTGGGACCATTTTCATCTTCTTTCATAGTACTCTTCATTTTTCTTCTGCAATTCTTCACATTATGTCCTTCCTTCCCACACGTAAATCATTTCTTTGTCCCATTAAGACACTTTCCTGGGTGTCTCCTTCCACATTTCCTGCGTGATGGAAATTGAGGATTTCTTTCTCTATGGTCTCCACTACTGGAGCTCTTAGCATTCATCACCTTTCTCTTCTTTGTTGAGTCCGGTAATTGGTTAATATATATATTGTTGATCATATTTTTGGAAAATTGATTTGGCATAAAGACGATATGTTTTACGCCTATCAACATTCCATTTTGTTTCTCATTGCCACCATCGTTCCCACCTTGTACATCATTCTCAAAGTCACTATGACTTCCTTGGAATCCAGCCATTGACTAAAACCAGAAAGAATTGTGTGAGTATTAGTAGTCATACAATCATTTAGAGATTAACATGTCACCATATTCTCAATTTGAAACACATTAGGATTAACCAAGTTCATTTACTCTCATCTTATATATATAATACTTTTAATCGGTTTGTAATGAAAATGTAAATTAACCTAAGCATATCCCCTGGGAGTGTCGTAACCAGGAGTGCAGCAAGGCCCGTTGTCGTGCACCAGTTACCGTTTGAGTCTAGCTCAAAGCGGTGTTTTCGGGTTTTACCCCTAGGTACATATGTGCCAGATCCACCTCTACCTGCTCGTATACAGACATGGATGTATTGCTCGGAAAACTCAAAAAATATCTACAATACCAAAATTCTTGGAAGTTCTTCTATACTAATCCTCAAAGTTCAACTTAGGTCTACGTGCTCTAATCAGAGTTTATCTAAATCTAGCTTCCAAGGTTTGTACTAAAATTCCTCTGATACCAACTGTAATGCCCCGGCCACAGTTACCAAAGTCGGTGCATTATTACATAACATTGGCATGATCACAAGAAAGATCAAGTCTCGAATGAACGATTAGTTTAGTAGCCTTGGAAACAGTAGTTACATTCATAATGTTTTACATTACATCACAAAAAAAATCTTTTCTTCATATCCCCTCATACTATCCCTGCAGGTCATTCATAAATTACTTCTTCATAATCCTGGGAAAAAAAATTGAAAGGGGTGAACTCAGATGCTCAGTAAGGATAACATTATAGCAGAAGCATTCATAGATAAGCATAAACACTTAAGGCAATTTATAACTAAAACAAAAGCCTTTTAAACTTGAACTTCAACATAAAATGGAAAAGAAAAAATGAATTAATGCCATTTACTTATTCACATGGATATTCTACTAGTCTAATGATCACATACAATATCAATAACCACTTTCATAATGATGGAATGCATAATGCCAGACTATCATAACCACATAGCCAAAGCCTCGTGCCAAGACTACAAATAAGACTTTGCCAAGGCCTTGTGCCAAGACAGTAGTTTGTCTCATGAGACCTACAGATGCATCGAGGAGCTATAGCGGGCTCCACCAGTCACTTACTAAGTCCAATGCATTCCTTATATGAACAGGTTCAAACATAACATAAACATTCATATTAAAACTAGCATACAAAATGTCAATACTTTAACCACAAACCATGAATGGTATAAAAATAGCACATCCACAGTCAAACATAACTCCTTTGATACAATATGGAAGATTGTATTGTATCACATTAATCTCAATCAAGAATAATGAAGGATGTTGACATAGATGAAAATAATCATCAAAACTAATTGAGAGAAATATCCCCCCTTTTCTTGAAATCATTTAAAAGTCACACTATTTGTCAAAAAGCCATTTAAAAATAGACTTTTGAATCAAAGTGTCCCATACCACTATGAAACTTTTAAAATGAGTTTTAATTTTAAAACATTAATGTCCATATAAATAAATCCTTAAAACCATTTTTTAAAACATGGACATTAATGAGAAAGATTTAGAAGAATAAGTCTTTAAAACATTTAAAAATGGTATTTTAGTTAGAGTTTCTAACCAAAAGAGAGACACTTGAATACAAATAATTGAGGTAATCAAAACATTTTAATATCATGAGATTAAAGGAATTCATGATATACTATGTCAAAGTAAATTATATACACCACATAAAAGCGATTTGGTGTATAACAACAAAGAAGTCTCAATGAAATGTAAATTGAGATGAAATCTCTCATAAAGGCCGTATCCTTAGGTTAAGGATAAATCAACGACATAGTTATGTGTGACAAATATAAATACACTAAATATGATTGGATATTTAGTGTAAATCAATCAAAGGATATTCACACATAATCTTATAAAAACAACACCAATGAATTGGATGTTTAACTCAACAAATGGAGAATGATTTAAAATTACTCTTATCAAATTCATATCAATGACTTGAGAAATTATCAATTGAGTGATTATGTGTATCAAAAGTATATCCATAGAAAAGGGGAGTGGAAATTAGGACATAAGAAAATGAATAGTTATTCCACACTTAATCTCGAAGTAAAATAATCAATGAAATTTGTGTAAAGCCAAATAAATGGAAATTGAAATTTCGAATTCCCTTATCGGTTAGGTAACTTATCAAACATAAACCCATGAAAGAAGGATCATACAATGATGATGTAAATTCCCATAAATTAAAGTATAATACACAATGAATAAAATTATGGGTAGTATACATACACCACATGCAATAAATAAGTGGTGAACAATGGAATTCTCACGTAATTAAGAGTGAGATAAGAAACCCCTTACCACGTTGTAATCAAATGAGTCGTATGACCAAAATTTAATAACCACCACATGATTTACAGAATAACATGAATATAAAGAGAATAATGATAATATATATCAAATGGCAGTACACAATATACCACTTTCAATAAATTAGTGGCGAACAATGGAAATCTCACGGAATTGAAAGTGAGATAAGAAAATCCCTTACCTTGTACTTTTCCTTGGTTGGGGGTAGGTTAACCTCCTGTATAATGTTGAAATAATTGTTATTAAATTATTAATGAATCATATACATCAATATGTTATCATATATGATCTTTTAACATTTCTTTGTTAATAATATCTTAGAATTATCTTCGTTTCAGGTGTAAACTTACTCGTTTTCTTTTATATGTTTTGTTACGTAATCCATGTTTATCCTGGATAGGTTGTATAATATTCATATACATAATTATATCAAGTCCTTAAACATTAATTTTAAATAATCAAATGATAATTATACTAGAATGGATACGATAGAAAATGAATCTCATCGCGTTCGTGGAGACGGTAGTCCGTACGTATGCACGAGAGACAATATCATTCTTTTTATATTAAAATAATATATAATTGGATGGTATATCATGTATACAGAATCATTATCATGTTATATTTATTATTTTCATGAGTTACACATCATTATTGTAACACTCGAGACTTTTATGTTATATAAATCATCAAATGAATCTTCTTCTACACAACACATTCTTGGCTTGCTTTACACGAAATCGTGACATTCCTCGATAGCTTGTGTCGTACGCAATACCGAGTTTCACTAAACAACGATATGCTATTAAAATATTATTAAAACTAGCTGATATTAATAGTAATAACCACTTTTCTAAATTTTATAAATTTTATTTTTCAAAATGGACTTCATTTTTGGATTCGGAATATCGATATTAGCCTAGGGTGAAATTTTGGTATTTTTCTGAAAACATTCAATTTTTGATGAATAGTGAAACCACTAAGTGGTAGTTAAAAAATTGAATTTTTCATAAAACTTAATTTTACCGCTTATGTGAGTGGAATTTCAAAAATCCGAGAGACACGGTTAATATCAAGGACAAAAATGTGGTTCAATGAGATGAAAATAATTTTTGGTGAATAGTAACTTTTTACTTTTTTTACCACTGTTAAAAGTAAATAGGGTAATTAAGGGTAAAGATGATATTATTATTACCCTAAAACATGTCCTAATTCTATTGGATAAGTTTAATTCGACCAAAAACAAACTTAGGAATAAAATATGACCATTTAGGCCCACTTGGATTAGATTAGGACATTTATTATTAATTTATTTAAAGAAGGGTTAAAATAGTTAATATCAAAGTTTAATAAGTAAATAATTTTTAATATGGGGTTATACATAAGATAAATTCGACTATAAATATTCATTAGAAAGATAAAAATATTTCTTACATAATGGTATTTTATTTGTAATTTTTAGACATTAAATAAGTTAATTTTTTTATGACACAAAGATGATGCAGTAATTATCTTATTAATGAAATATTGACATAATTAATGTTATAAACACCAAAATAAATGTAATTTGGGACTTTTTATTAATTCCACTAATTTTATAGGTTAATATGACATGTTAGTATGGATTTAATTAACTTGGTTAGAACTAATAATTCTGTTATGATTTTCACAAATATCAATTACTAAATAGTATCAAAATTGACATAAAATAGTTTTTAAAACAAATATTATATTAGTAATTGTTATTTTATTCCTAAAAATCTAAGGGTCGGCCAAATGACTTATATAAAGTTATATATATTAATAATAAACAACATGGGGTTTGTTTGGTTGCTTATAGTAAGTTTATTAACCTTATAGTATAAGAACAAAAGAAGACACGGTAAAAGTAAACTTATTTAACTTAATGTTAAATCTAAATGATAAGGTTAAAATAGGAACCTAAACTTGTCTAAATTCTATTAGATCAGAGGATTTCGACCCATCCCTACCTTAGCTTCGAAATATATCAATTTGGAGCTATTTAAAACCGAACTTGACTTTATAATAAAATAATATATTTAGTTTTCCCAAAGGTGCCCCTCTCCTCCCTTATAAAAGGGCACCTCCTCCCCCTCTTCCTCACACAACTTTGAGCCTTCAAGCTCGGCCAAACCCTACCAATTCCTCCTCTCCACTTCCCTAGATACATCCTAGAGGTTCTGGTCTTCTTCAAAGACCAATTTTAGTTCCCTAAAAGAAGGTCTCAAAGAAGCACTTCAAAGAAGAGGAGGTTCAGACACTTACGAAGCAAAACAGACCTAAGGTAAGGGAAATATCACAATCTCATTTTTATCCGAGATTGTTTATACTTTGGAATTTACTGGGGTGTATTTTATCATCCACATACATGTTTCCCAAATATTTAATATTATTTCCATCCACCTACAATTGTTTAAATCCATTTTTACCCTTTGGTGAGTTTATAGTAAAAGATATGAAAGGAATCTTTTGTCGTTTTTCAAACGAGGTACTTTTTGAATTTTCCAAAAAAAGTACGGAGAATGTTTTTTTAACTTATACAACATGAATGTATTTTTACAACATTATTTCCAATAAGCTTCCTTTACAAGTTTTCAAGTTTATTTTTAATCAACTTCTTTTAGTTTAAAATTTTATGACATTTTAATAAAGGAAAAATGTTTTTGAAGTAGAAAGGATATTTTCCTCAAGAATGGAGGTCAAGAGTTTTATCAAAATTATTTACCATCTAAGATAATATAGGGTTCTATTTCTATCCCTATTATTACATGGATTTGATTATGTTGTGATGGAAATATTTTTATGAATTCCTTTATCTTATATGAATTGTTTTATAATGTCACGATGTTTAAGATTCCCGTTTTTATTACATGGGTTATGCTATAATGTATGGTTTATGATTTTGTGGCACACATAAGAATGGTATCATTATGAGATGGGTGGGACCTATATCTCCCTCCAATGCATTGGGTAAAGATTTTATATCTCATGAGATAGACATGGCTGGAACGGTAGGTTATACCGGTCCAGTGAAACAAGACTGAAATGAGGGTGACTCGGTTCAGAAATGGACTTTGTCCACTAAGATAGTCTTGGGAATGAGTCTTGACTAATAAGATATGATTCTCTATGATTATTTTTGTATCCCACAAAGTTTCATGTTTTAAGTTATGATTATTGTGATTACATTTCACTGCCATGATTTATCCCATGTTATGAAATTATGATCTCTTTTGCAGGTTAAGATTTCCAAAAGTTATGTGCTTATGTATATGATGTGATTGATATTTCTTTTTTTTACCCTTACTGAGCATTTGAGCTCACCCTTTTTTATGTTTTCTTTCCCCAAGTCAGGAAGAAGGTTATTTAGTAAGATATTCCAAAAGGGACTATAGATATGATGAAATAAATGGGAGACAGTGTAGACGCTTTATGAACCAGTTGTTTATGTTTCCCATTTTCTAAAGACACTATACCTACACTGTCCTTTCGTGGTTTTGTTATATGTTGTAATATGTATGCTTCAATTTTGAAGTATTAACAATGTATGTAAAATATGGGTCGTTATAGTTGGTATCAGAGGAAAGGTATAGTCAACCTTTGGAAACTAGGACGTGAAAGCCTTAGTAAGAACCCTAAAGATAAGTCTAAGCATAGAACACAATATTAGTGTTTTATAAATGGCCATGAATATCCTAGGATAAGACCTTAAGTGTGAAATTTTATTCTTGATTATGTGGTTTTCCTATTATAATTAGTGTTCCTCACACTATTATTCTTGGTTTTGGTCAATGGCTTGAACCCGAAGGAACTGTGTTAATTCGGAATGCGATGGGCAATGCAATGATTGTACCCCTGAGCAGCCAAATGTTATGGGAGCTGGAATGCAAAATCTTGTAGCCATGCTCACACAACTTTCTCAAGCTATGAATCATGCAGGACTTCAAAACGAGCAAAGGAAGGAGCAACATTCTATTGAATCCTTCATGAGGCAGCGTCCACCTTCTTTCAGCGGGTCTACTGATCCATTAGTTTATGAACAATGGATCAGTACTACTAAAAAGATATTTTCAGTTCTTCAATGTTCTGAACATGATAAAGTCATCCTAGCAGTGTATCGTTTGGAAGGAGATGCTGATCAATGGTGGAATCTTATTAAGAATACAAGGCAAAGGGATGAAATTGAGTCCATGGAATGGGACGAGTTCAAGAACTTATTTTTCAATAAGTACTTCCCTCGTATTCTCCAAACAAAGATGGAGAAATAGTTTCTTGAACTGAAGCAAAAGGATGATGAATCTGTTGGTACCTATGAAGCAAATTTTACAAGACTTGCAAGGTACGCTTCTGGTATTATTATCCAACCTGAGAGTAAGATCAATCGATTCTTTAGCGGCTTAAAACCAAGTCTTCGAAGGGTGTTATCCATAAGGGACTTCAATAGATACGAGGAAATCGTTCGATGTGCTCTCAAAGTCGAGATGGAGATTGGAGTAACCCATCAGTCATATGGGTTTGATAAGAAGAGGAAAATGGAATTCAAAGGAAAATTTAAAGAGCACACTGAAAAGAAGATGAGCTTTCCCTTATGCTCAAAGTGTGGAAAGAAACATGGAGGGAGTTGTCTTAAAGGGACAAGTAAATGTTTCAAATGTGGAAAGGAAGGTCATCGGGCATTTGAATGCCGCGATGATGGGAAAAATATGTCTAATGATGCAAACAAAGGAAGGGATACACAGAATGAACCTACTACACTTCAATGTTTCAAGTTCAAGGAGATGGGACATTATGCCAATAAATGCCCTAATCCAAGTGTTGATGATGATGGTCGACGTCAACAAACTCTTATGGCTAATGACAAAGGAAAGTCACATGCAATTTCTATCAGCGATGTGGAGTACGATAACGATGTGGTGAAAGGTACACTTACCATCCACTCTAAAGTAGCAAATGTTTTATTTGATTCTGGATCCACCCACTCTTTTATTTCTGAAGAATTTTCTAAGGGTATCACCGTATTACCTCAACAATTAAATGTTGAGTTAGCTGTGACAACACCTAATGGCACAACAGTCGCATCAAAAGTTTATAATTCTTCTCCGATCAAAGTTTGTGGGAAAGTGATTCCTGCAAATCTTGAGATCCTTCCTATAGTGGAATTTGATGTGATTATTGGCATGGATTGTCTTTCTTTATATGGAGCTCATATCAATTGCCAAAGAAGGTAAGTCACATTTCATATTCCAGATCAATCTATGATCATCTATCAATGCAAGGATGAACATAAACTTCCAGTGGAAATTTCTTCTATCTTATGGGTCTTGATTCCACTAAATGAATGTTATTTATCTCAAATGGTTGGTGAGAAACTCACGATTAAGAATATTCCCATTGTACGGGAGTTTGATGATTTCTTTCTGGAGGAATTACCAGGACTTCCACCAAATTGTGAAGTTGAGTTCTCAATAGAACTCGTACCGGGTGCTTTGCCTATTTCAAGGACACCTTATAGAATGGCCCCAATTGAGTTGCAGGAATTGAAGAAGAAACTCCAATAGAATCTTGATAAGGGATTCATACGCACTAGTGCGTCACCTTGGGGAGCACCTGTTCTATTTTTGAAGAAGAAAGATGGATCAATGAGACTCTACAATGATTATCGAGAACTTAACAAGATCACTATCAAGAACAAATATCCTCTCCCACGCATTGATGACTTATTTGACCAACTACGAGGAGCTCAATACTTTTCCAAGATTGATCTTCGTTCAGGGTATCATCAATTAAGGGTCAAAAGGGAGGATATACCAAAGATGACTTTCCGTACAAGGTATGGACACTATGAATTTATAGTGATTCCATTTGGTCTTACTAATGCCCCTGCTATCTTCATTGATCTGATGAATAGAGTCTTTAGAGACTATCTTGATCAATTTGTGGTAGTCTTTATAGACGATATTCCGGTCTATTCAAAGATCAAGGAAGAACATGAAGATCACTTGAGAATTATATTGAAGACCCTGAGAAAGGAGAAGCTTTATTCCAAATTTACCAACTGTGAATTTTGGCTTGAAAAAGTTGCATTTTTGGGTCACATAATCTCAAAAGAGGGGATATCTGTGGATCCAGTAAAAACAGAGGTTATTGAAAGATGGTCGAGACCAACAACAGTAACTGAGATCCGAAGTTTTCTTGGTTTGTATGGATATTATCAACGTTTTGTGAAATATTTTTCACGATTATCTAATCCACTCACCAAGTTGACTCAGAAAGGAGTTAAGTTTGTCTGGACCGAATAATGTGAAGATAATTTCAAGGTGTTGAAAAGAAGGTTATCGAGTGCACCTGTGCTCACACTTCCTTGTAGTGGAGAAAGGTTTGTGATCTATAGTGATGCATCCAAGAAGGGATTGGGGTGTGTTCTTATGCAAAATGATATGGTGATAGCTTATGCCTCACGACAGTTGAAAATCCATGAGCAAAATTACCCAACACATGATTTGGAGTTAGCTGTGGTAATCTTTGCATTAATGATTTGGAGGCATTAACTTTATGGTGAAAGGTGTGATATTTATACTGATCATAAAAGTTTAAAGTATATTTTCACACAAAAGGAGATGAATATGCGTCAAAGAAGATGGTTGGAGCTGATTAAGGATTACGACTACTCAATCCATTACCACCCTGGGAAAGCAAACAAGGTGGCAGATGCATTAAGTCTACAAGACCATGCTAGTTTATCCATGATGAGGATCACAAAAGATCCAATATTTATGGATTTACAAAGGACGGATCTTGGAATTATAATGGAAGGGGAAAAATCTTATCTTTCTCAAATGAATGTTCAACCATATATACATGTGAAGATTAAAGAGGCATAGAAAAAAATGTCGAGTTACAAAAGAAGGTGAGAAACGTTCCTGAATTCGACCTTGATTGTGATGGGATAATAATGTTCAGGAATCGGTTTTGTGTTCCTCCCATCCCCGAATTAAAGAAGGAGCTGCTGGATGAGGCTCATAGTTCTTCATTCTCTATTTATCCTGGAAGCACAAAGATGTATAGGGACTTGAAAGAGTACTTATGGTGGGATGGCATGAAAAGAGATGTTGCTGAATTTGTCTCTCGATGCTTGGTTTGTCAACAAGTTAAAGCTGAGAGACAGAAGTCTAAGGGGATGTTACAACCATTACCCATACCCGAATGGAAATGGGAAAACATCACTATGGACTTTGTCATAGGACTTCCTAAAACATCCAAAGGCAATAATGCTATCTGGGTCATAGTTGATCGTCTTACAAAGTCTGCACACTTCATTGCTATTAGAGAGGATTTCTCTCTGGATCAGCTTGCTAGGATATATGTAAAGGAAGTGGTAAGATTGCATAGAGTACCACTTTCAATTATATCTGATCGGGATTCGAGATTTACCTCGAAGTTCTGGCGAAGTCTTCAGCATACTCTGGATACAGAGTTGAGTTTCAGCACTGTTTATCATCCTCAGACAGATGGTATGTCTGAGAGAACAATTCAAACCCTAGAAGATATGTTGAGAGCTTGCTCTATGGATTTCAAAGGTGGTTGGGATCAACACCTACCTTTGGTGGGATTTTCTTATAATAATAGCTTTCACTCCAGTATTCAGATGTCTCCTTATGAAGCTCTCTATGGAAAGAAATGCAGGACTTCAACTTGCTGGGATGAAGTTTGGGGAAAGAAAGCTATTAGGACCTGATCTCATTGATGAAATGGCAGAAAAGGTCAGATCTATTCAACAACACATAAGAGCAGCTCAGAGTCGACAGAAAAGTTATGCCGACAACCGAAGAAAAGACCTAGAGTTAGAAGTGGGTGATAAAGTGTTCTTACGAATATCTCCCTGGAAGAGGGTTAAGAGATTTGGAAAGAAGGGGAAGTTGAGCACTAGATATATCGGTCCTTTCGAAATACTGGATCGTGTAGGGAAGGTAGCTTACCGATTGTCACTTCCACCGAATCTCTCTCAAGTTCACGATGTGTTCCTTGTATCTCTCCTGAGAAAGTACATACCTGATCCTTCACATGTACTCAGCTCAGAAGTTGTACCGCTGGAGCAAGATCTTTCTTATGAAGAACAACCGATAGAGATTCTGGATCGTAGCGAAAAAGTCCTACGAAACAAGACCACTCGATTGGTGAAAGTTTTATGGAGGAACCACCAATTAGAAGAAGCTACATGGGAGCTTGACGATATGATGAATGATAGGTATCCCCATCTGTTTGTTACAAAGTGACGAATTTCTAGGGAGAAATTCATTTTAAGGGGGGTAGAATGTAACACCTGAGACTTGTATGTTATATAAATCATCAAAGGAATATTTTTCTACACAACACTTTCTTGGCTTGCTTTACACGAAATCGCGACCTTCCTCGATAGCTTGTGTCGTACGCAATACCGAGTTTCACTAAACAATGATATGCTATTAAAATATTATTAAAACTAGCTGATATGAATAGTAATAACCACTTTATGAAATTTTATAAATTTTATTTTTCAAAATGGACTTCATTTTTGGATTCGGAATATCGAAATTAGCCTAGGGTGAAATTTTGGTATTTTTCTGAAAACTTTCAATTTTTGATGAATAGTGAAACCACTAAGTGGTAGTTAAAAAACCGAATTTTTCATAAAACATAATTTTACCGCTTCTGTGAGTGGAATTTCGAAAATCTGAGAGACATGATTAATATCAAGGACTAAAATGTGGTTCAATGAGATGAAAATAATTGTTGGTGAATAGTAACTTTTTACTTTTTTTACCACGGTTAAAAGTAAATAGGGTAATTAAGGGTAAAGATGATATTATTATTACCCTAACACATGTCCTAATTCTATTGGATAAGTATAATTCGACCAAAAACAAACTTATTAATAAAATATGACCATTTAGGCCCACTTGGATTAGATTAGGACATTTATTACTAATTTATTTAAAGAAGGGTTAAAATAGTTAAAATCACAGTTTAATAAGTAAATAATTTTTAATATGGGGTTATACATAAGATAAATTCTACTATAAATATTCATTAGAAAGATAAAATTATTTCCTACATAATGGTATTTTATTTGTAATTTTTAGACATTAAATAATTTAATTTATTTATGACACAATGATGATGCAGTAATTATCTTATTAATGAAATATTGACATAATTAATGTTATAAACACCAAAATAAATGTAATTTGAGACTTTTTATGAATTCCACTAATTTTCTAGGTTAATATGACATTTCAGTATTGATTTAATTTACTTGGTTCGAATTAATAATTATGTTATGATTTTCACAAAAATCAATTACTAAATAGTGTCAAAATTGACATAAAATAGTTTTTAAAACAAATATTATATTAGTATTTGTTATTTTATTCCTAAAAATCTAAGATTCGGCCAAATGACTTAGATAAGGTTATATATATTAATAATAAACAACTTGGGGTTCGTTTGGCAGCTTATAGTAAGTTTATTAACCTTATAGTATAAGAACACAAGAAGACACGGTAAAAGTAAACTTATTCAACTTAATATTAAATCTAAATGATAAGGTTAAAATAGGAACCTAAACTTGTCTAAATTCTATTGGATGAGAGGATTTAGACCCATCCCCACCTTAGCTTCGAAATATATCAATTTGGAGCTATTTAAAACCGAACTTGACTTTATAATAAAATAATATTTTTTGTTTTCCCAAAGGTGCCCCTCTCCTCCCTTATAAAAGGGCACCTTCTCCCCCTCTTCCTCACACCACGTTGAGCCTTCAAGCTCGGACAACCCCTGCCAATTCCTCCTCTACACTTCCCTAGAGACATCATAGAGGTATTGGTATTCTTCAAAGACCACTTTTAGTGCCCTAAAAGAAGGTCTCAAAGAAGCACTTTAAAGAAGAGGAGGTTCGGACACTTACGAAGCAAAACAGACCTAAGGTAAGGGAAATATCACTATCTCATTTTTATCCGAGATTGTTTATACTTTGGAATTTACTGGGGTGTATTTTATCATCCACATCCATGTTTCCCCAATATGTAATATTATTTCCATCCACCTACAATTGTTTAAATCCATTTTTACCCTTGGTGAGTTTGTAGTAAAAGATATGAAAGGAATCTTTTGTCGTTTTTCATACGAGGTACTTTTTGACTTTTCCGACAAAAGTACGAAGAATGTTTTTTTAAATTATACGGAATGAATGTATTTTTAAAACATTTTTTCCAAGAATCTTCCTTTACTAATTTTCAAGTTTATTTTTAATCAACTTCTTTTAGTTTAAAATTGTATGACATTTTAATAAAGGAAAAATGTTTTTGAAGTAGAGAGGATATTTTCCTCAAGAATGGAGTTCAAGAGTTTTATCAAAATTATTTTCCATCTAAGATAATATAGGTTTCTGTTTCTATCCCTATTATTACATGGATTTGATTATGTTGTTATGTAAATATTTTTATGAATTCCTTTATCTTATATGAATTGTTTTATGATGTCACGATGTTTAAGATTCCCATTTTTATTACATGGGTTATGCTATGATGTATGGTTTATGATTTTGTGGCACACATAAGAATGGTATCATTATGAGATGGGTGGGACTTATATCTCCCTCCAATGCATTTAGTAATGATTCTATATCTCATGAGATAGACATGGCTGGAACGGTAGGTTATACCGGTTCAGTGAAACAGGACTGAAACGAGGGTGACTCGGTTCAGAAATGGACTTTGTCCACTAAGATAGTCTTGGAAATGAGTCTTTACTAATAAGATATGATTCTCTATTATTATGTTTGTATGCCACAAAGTTTCATGTTTTATGTTATGATTATTGTGATTACATTTCAATTCCATGATTTGTCCCATGTTATGAAATTATAATCTCTTTTGGAGGTTAAGATTTCCAAAAGTTATGTGCTTATGTATATGATGTGATTGATATTTCTTTTGTTTACCCATACTGAGCATTTGAGCTCAACCTTTTGTATGTTTTCTTTCCCCAGGTCAAGAAGAAGGTTATTAAGTATGATATTCTAAAAGTGACTATAGATATGACGAAATAAATGGGAGACAGTGTAGACGCTTTATGAACCAGTTGTTTATGTTTCCCAGTTTCTAAAGACACTATAACTATAGGGTCCTTTCATGGTTTTTTTATATGTTGTAATAAGTATGCTTAAATTTTGAAGTATTAACAATGTATGTAAAATATGGGTTGTTATAATTATTATACCCTTCCAAATAATAATATATTGAATAACAATTTCACCACGACGTGGAGACGGTAAGTCGTACGTACGCACGTAAGGTGACATGTTATTCAAAGGGTGGATAGAATAATGAATATGGTTGTACCATATTTATAAAAACATCACAGTATATATAAGATACTAGAGTTATTATTTTAGAATGTAAATAACAAAGAAAGAAGAAGTGGAAGAAGAAAGGAACTTGAAAAGGGGTGGTGAAAACATTACCTCTTCTTCGGGTTCTTCCTTTTGATTTGATCAAAAGGGCTCGTAAGGTTGGATTTATGATCCAAATAAGGCCTCTAGGTTGTAGTGAGGGAAGTTGAGAGAGTATTTGGGCAGGTTTTGGCCGAACCAAGAGGCTTTGAAGGTGTGAAGAAATGAGAAGGAGGAGTGCCCTTTTATAAGAGGGGTGAGGGGCACCTTTGGAAAAGCTAATGATATTAATTTATAATAAATTCATATTCGGTTTATAATTGTTCAAAAGTTTATTATTCAAAGTTTAAGGTGGGGATAGGTCTAAAACCATTCAAAAAATATAATTTAGACAGGTTTGGGTCACTATATTAACCTTATCATTTAGTTTTAACTCTTAGTTAATTAGTTTGACATTTAGCATGTCACTTTATATTTTTATATTATATAGTTAATAAACTTACTATATACATCCAAGAGACCCCCAATTGTCCCATTAATGATATACCTATCATGATATAAGTCTCTTGGCCGAACCTCAGATTTTCTGGAATTTAATATCAATTAATAATATAATATTTGTTTTAAAAACTCTTTTATGTCAATTTTGACACTATTCAATAGTTGATTTTTGTGAAACTTATAACAGAATGATTACATCAAAAAAATTACATTAAATCAATCCTCATATGTCATATTATCCTAGAAAATTAGTTTAATTCATTAAAAGTCTTAAATTATATTTATTTGGGTATTTATAATATGAACTATTTTAATTTTTCACTATTATGGTAATTACTACATCATCATTGTGTCATAACGATATTAAATTATTAAAAGTCCAAAAATTATAAATAAATTATAATTATGTAGTAAATCTTATTATATTTTTAATTAATATTTAAAATCTAATTTATCTTATGTATAACTCTATATTAAAAATGTTTTAGTAAATAAACTTTGATTTTAACTCTTTTAACTCTTCTTTGAATTAAATAATAATAAATATCCTAATCTAATCCAAGTGGACCTAAATGATAATATTTTATTCCTAAGGTTGTTTTTGGTTGAGGTACACTTGTCTAATAGAATTAGTACATGTGTTATGGTAATATTAATATCATTTTTACCCTTAATTACCATATTTACTTTTAACCGTGGTAAATAAAAGTAAAAAGTTACTATTCACCAAAAATTATTTTCGTCTCATTGAACCACATTTTACCCCTTGATATTAACCGTTTCTCTCGGATTTTCTAAATTCCAATTACAGAAATAGTAAAATTAAGTTTTATGAAATATTCAGTTTTTTAACTACCACTTAGTAGTTTCACTATTAATCAAAAATTGAAGTTTTTCAGAACAATGCCAAAATTGTACCCTAGGCTATAATTGATATTCCAAATTCAAAAATTTTGTCTATTTTACAAAATTCCAAACATAAAAGTTGAATTAATTAATTTTATAATTAATTCTCGCTGTCACAACAAATAGCGTGTTTTTAAGAAACAATATATATCAAAAGATTGAAAATTGTTTATATCAAATTTCAAAGTGAAATTAATTCTAATGAACACCACTTGATAAAAAGGTAAAAATATATTCTAATTATACTTTAAAACCACTCAAATTCTTAATTTATCACTATTAATTATATTGATTAAAAAATTTGTTTTTAATTAAAATTTAGTAATTTTCACTATTCATCAAAATATGAAAGTTATCCAAAAAGTACCAAAATTTCACCTTAGGCTCAATTCGATACTCCAAATCCAAAAATGAAGTCCATTTTGAGAGATAAAATTTCTAAAATTTTAAAAAGTAGGTATTACTATTCAAAATGGCTTGTTTGATTGGTTGTGGTGTGTTAGAATCTCGAAGTTGCATACAATGCACGCCATTGCATTATTCGAAGGGAAACGTACCGTGCAAGCTTGGGGTGTTACAATTTCAAAATGGATGAATACATTAAAATGATCTCCTTAATAAATTACATGCATTGGCGCAATTGATTAATGGGGAGGTCAAGAGGCTCCCCTTAGTTAAATTACACGTGTTTGCACAATTAATTAAAAGGGAAAGGTGACACCAATTAATTGTAAAGGATTTCAAGGGACTCCCCCATCATTAATGAGGGGGGTTGGGAGATTTTCCACCCTCCCATTAATTGGGGTGTTTTATTCTCATGTGGTCCCCACGATGTAACCTCCAACGGGAGGTTATGTTCGGGTGGGCCCGACCACTATAACCACTCATGGGAGGTGCGGGTGTGGCGATCACACCTTCAACTCCAAAGTGGAGGCTTTAACCAACAAATAATCACACTAATGGCATCTCAAAAATAAAATAAAGTTATGTACACATTATTTTATTTTATTTTAAAATCCAAAAACTATCTATTATATTTGACCATCCACCATCGAGGTGAAAGTCTTCTTAAGAGAATACTGGCATTTCAAGTTCAACGGTGCCCTTAGATTTCAGTTCTGAGCACCGGTTCCAAAGTTATAAAAACACACCCAAAGGTTTACTGAAAGTACCCAAACAAAACTTTTGAAATAGATTGCGGGAACACCGGGCCTCAGAATCAAGCGCCGTAAAAATTCATGGACTCATAAAAATCCCCTGATTTTAAGAAAAAAATTTCCATGGAATTTCTCGGTCTTTACACTATATAGGTTTGAAAGCTCCAATATAAGTATGATATGGAGTCCATAAGTTACTGTTATGTTTTTTTTATTTCTATGGAGTGTTTTTGGAATCATATGATTATATCATCTAATCTATTTAGTTTATGTTTAATGGGAGCAGAGTATGATTTTGTGAAAATGATTTCATGGATTTTAAATATTCATAGAATAGTGATTTTATTACATAATTTATATTCCTTGCTAAGATTTTTTATATTCATTCCATGTTTTTGAAATTTTTGTTTATAGGTTATAATAAAAAATAAGAGAAAGTAAGAATTCAATAATATTTTTATCAAGAAAATAATTCTTGTTTTCTTTAAGCAGTAAAAATTATTATGAAAAAATAGGATAGAGTATAATTGCATACTTTGTAATTTTGGAGATGTAATCTAATATTTGTGGACTAATTATCTAAAACTCGTGACCTAGAAAGACATTTAATGTTAAAGAAAGTGAATTCTGGATCCAAACACAAGATTTGTAAGGTTTAAGGCTAGGTCCTTATAGTTGGTATCAAAGGAAATGTATAGTCGGTTCTAGGGATTTGGAGTTTTGGATAAACACAAGGTAAGTCTATATGTCTATTATTTCAGTTAAATCCTTGATTTGTAACTTTTTCAGATGAAGGAAAGTTAGTTAAAAATGGAATGAGGAGAAACTCAAACCACATACTTATATCTTCTGGATGAATTTCATGCATTAATTATTTAAAAATCATGTTCAGAATATTTTGACTCTTTTTCTAGCATTCAACTGATATGCAAGCACTTTTTTGAGATATCAAACACCTCCACTATACCTCGATACCATCATGGATCATGGGTTGTATTTATTAAAATCATTTTTCCTCAATATTAAATTTTTTTTAAGATAGGTAAATATTATCAATGCATTTTCTAATATTTTACATTATTGATATATTTTGATGTATATTATGATTTCAAAAAAAGATATTGAAAAAGGAGGCCCTTTCTCAACCTATTTATATTTTATTTTAAAATATATTCTTTCAACACATTAAAAAGTTATTTTAACAAAACCATTTATTGAAAGATTCAATTCAAACATGGTAAGACTATTTTATAAAAATAATGTTTTATCAGATGTTTTGAAATTATATTTCATATATGATTATTTTCCAAAACTATTTTTCTGTAAATACCCATATAACCAATGTTATACAATTTGTATTTGGATAAAGGAAGATAATTATTTTAAAGAATCTATAAATAAGTTTTTCAATGCATGGACCTTTTACTTATTTGAACAAGATAACGATGAAACCATTTGGAAACCATGTTAAACTTATGATGTTAATTATACTATGAATAGTTTTATTTTATTATATAGAGGTGAAAAAAAGTAAATATATATACGACATAACAATTAATATGTTGATGCCATTTTGATTTGGGATGAAAATGGAAGGTATAAGACAACTATTGAGGTTAGAACATGCTATGGTTATTTTTTAGTTTTATAAAAAGGGACAACCTTCAAGATGGGTGAAAACCAATCACGTCCAGTAGAGTAGTAGGAATCGAACTCGCAACCAAATAATGGTAAGGGCACATCACATACCGCTGTCCTATGTGAAGTATTTTGTTAGTATGGATTCATATCATTAGTTAAATTATATTTTGGATTAAGAATAATTTAATTTTAGGAACATATGTTTTACCAAATTAATATCCTTCGCATAGGAAAATGATTTGGTGATTAAATTATATATGTGGTTTTGGAAGATGGTTGCTATTTTGGGAACACTATATGCCTAAAAAATAAAATACTATGTGATTTTATTTGAGGAGTAATGGTTGAATTTTATTTTTTTAGAATATTTGTTTTTATTTGGGAAATATAGAAATATTTGTTATTTATTGATGATATTAACCTATTTTGGAGAATATGTGATCAGGTTAATTACTTTTATGAATGAGAAATTAGGAGTAGTCTATTTTATTTAAAGATCGATGTTATGATTTATCAAGGAAGATTGTGGGATAAAAACCTTATGAATTTTAGTTTTAAATCATTGTTTGGATTATTTTTTTTAAGGAATTATATGGAATTTTTTTTATTTAATGGTATATATTGATCTTTTGGGTAAATATATTTGAATTATAGATATTAAGAGTAGTATTTATTGTTTTAAAGGATTATTCTTTTCAAGGTATTATCTGATCATGTACTTTCAATTTTGGATTTGGTTAATATCTAATGGCAGGGGAATATATGGTTCATCTTTTATGGATTATGTGATTCTCTATATGTTTATTCTAGTACTTCATGTGTGACCAAGTCATCTTGAATACTCCTTGTTTGGACAAATGATTATTTTTTGGAAGATATTTATTAAAGAATGAAACTTTAATTGAAAATTAAGTATGTTTCATTAAGTTTTTAGTTAAGATAATAAAAAAATTCTTTAGAGTTAGGAAAACAACCATAAAACAAAATAAAATCAGTTTATTTTTCCTACTGGGGAATCAAATCCCATTTCACCAATCACAAGATAGTGGTTTTCATATGAGTAACATTATCCGGATCATGTTTTTTATCACTCTCCATCAGAACAAAATGGTTTGTTTTCAATCCATATCCATGTTTCCCTACATGGAGTCCTAGTATGTGTTACCTCGACTGACCAATTTACTTCTCTGTATTTCTTTTAATGTGATAATTTTATATACTCTTTTTCCAATGTGGGATATTCAATGACGTTCTTTTTCCCAATTATAATATTGTAAGGATGTAATTTCCAAAAGGGGGGAATGATGTAATGACATATGTATTTAAAGAATAATACATTTTCATATCTATTAATATTTATGAATAAGATATAATTTTTACGTTAAATGTGACACTTTTTCCGATAGCATACCTGACACACAATAATTGGTTTCTTTCAAATCGTACGTTACACACAACACTGAGTTATACCAAAAAAATAATACCAAAATAACATTATTATTTTAAAAAGTATTTCATTCCCTGATTTTGTATTGGAAAGAATGTAAATAATTAACTAAATTTTTATTTTACAAAATTTTTAATGGTATTTACATTTATTAATTTAATTTTAGAGGATTAAATGAGATTGAACCCAATTTTAAGCATAAAATACTCTAATATTTTAAAAAGGTCATTTTACCACCATTTGATGGTGAACCCTTTTTAGAAATAATATTTGTCACTTTTATGTGTTCTATTTGGAAAAATAATCATATTATTTATAAGTGGGGAATAACAATTTACATTGGTTAAAATTTTTATATTTTTCTAGTTAAATTGATATTTAATGAATAGTATAAAATACTGTCTTTTAAATCCAAACTGTATTTTCTTCTAATTTATTTATATTGATAGATTATCTTTTAAATTGGTTTTGATGTTTAATTGGGTTATTTTTTATCATTTAATTAAATTTTGATCATTATATGTATGTTCATTTTTAAGTAGAAAGTAAAAACAAGTCAATCTTTTGATAGTTTTTAATTTTTAAAAACCTGCTTTTTGGTTTTGACAATAGAAATTAAATTTAAATTAATTTCTGAAAATTCTGTGTATTCAATTTGGAAAAATGAATTCCATATTTCATATTATAATGTCCAAATTAAGTAAATATGGACTTTTTATATTTGGACATTTTGAAAAGTCACTTTGGTAATTTTTATTTACCATAGTTAAAGGTAAATCTTGTCAATTAGGGTAACAAACACTATATAAAGGATAAAAAAAATACCCTCACACCTACCAAAATTCTATTAGATGAATAAATTCTGACACATATCACCAAAAAGTCTAAATAGATTCATTTAATGGAATTTTTCTAATGAAAGTGATGTAATTATTATTAAGACAAATTAAAGGGCCAATATGTCTCTCTCATATATCTTATAAGTATAATAATTTCAATATAGAGATAAAATTGATTAAACATCGATCTAAAATAGTCTCCAAAAAGTTAAATAAAAATATCTACATATTGGAAATTTATTTTTATATTTTAGAGATCAAATATTTACAATAAATATTGACACAACAATGATATAATAATTATTTTATTATAAGAAATATCAAATAAATTTTATTATAATCAATAAAATAAATATTATATGACATAATTTACGTCAGCCACATATTTTATTTATGTCTATGATAGGTTTTTTTGAGCTAATGTATTTTTTTTGAAGTAATCATGTTTTTTTTGAATTTTTTAAAAAAGTTATGTATGAATAGTGTCAAAATTGACATAATTAATAACATAAAATATAAAATAGATTATTAAATGTTTTAAAACTACTAAAAAATATAATATTCATCTATTTGGTTATGAAATGTCCAAATATTTCCTAAATGCCGCTTTTGTGGGTCGTTTGACTTGTTATGGTAATTAAATAAACCGAAAAATTTTAAATAATAAAATATCACGGTACAATTAAAAAGTGTAAAATAATGGTTAATCAAAAAATATAAGGGTTACAAAAAATTACAAACATTTATAATGTTAATTGAATTATGTGTATATAACTAGATATCATATTATATTTGAAATAAATTTGTTTGGGACCATTAGAAATTGAAAATCAATTTATAATAAAAAAATATTTCAAGACATTCCTAAACTACCCCGCCTCCCTCTAATAAACGGCCACCACATCTAGCCAATTAATCACACCTCTAAATCCACTTGGATAATCCGAATTTTACTCAAAATAATCTCCAAAAAACCCCTCATTTCCTGCTAGATTCCACACATTAGGCATAAATCCATCCTTAGGAGACTATTTGTGAAAATGAAAAGGAGATACTCGAAAATGTGGAATTTGACTTATCTCGTATTTCAAAAATCATATCTTTTAGTAATTCCTATTATTATGTTGTATACATAATAAAGTAATAGATATAGTATCTTATACATGATGATATGTTATTATAATTATGGGACAACATTATACCTCTTTTTATGCATGCTATGATTAAAAATATCACCAGGCATTCGTTGCTATGACTTACTGTCTCCACGCAATGGTTTAATTTGTTATAAAAAAATAATTAATTTTTAAGGGTATAATTATATTTATAATTGATTAAAATAATGAATATAACATTATAATAATTCTGTATTTTTAATATACCATCCAATTATATAATGTTTATCCATTAAGTTAATGATATTGTTGCTCGTGCATACGTACGACCTACCTTCTCCACGATGTGATGTGATTCATTCCTCACGATATTAAGTAAAACATCATTGTATACATGAATTAAATGAATATATATGATATACATTATATTTATATTTCATATATTATTCTTTAATTTTTATATACATCATACCATTATGCTTTCCATAACGTGTAAATATGATAATTTCATTTGAGAATGTTTGGACTATCGCCCCCACAAAGTGACATGACTCATTAATTCCGTACATGGAACCTATAAAATATTTTGTTAATGAAGTTTTGTAACGTATATAACATATATATTTTACCGGATTTAAAATATACCTATGAATCATTTAGGTTTCATTCCGTTAATAGGACAAAGAAATGAAAGTAACACTCATGTATACGTACGGCCTACCGTCTCCATGAACAGTGCTTTTCTTTCATATCTCCAAATGTTATGCAATATTATAAATATATATATTCTGGATATATATGATATTTCAATAATGAATAATATTCTTTATATGATGGAATTTTTACTACATGGCTAACTAATATCAAAACAAGTTTATTTTCTACTCAAGTACCGAATATTGACAAACCGACCAAAATTAGATAAAATAATTATGTATTATCATAAAATAGTAATGAGGGTTCTATGATTAATAATAAACATTAAAATTATTTCAAAATAGTAAAAAATAACCTATGTTTTATATTCATGAAGATAAAGAATGAAGTATATAAGTCAGACTCAAGGTAACTGAACTTCTTAACCCAATTTCCATTCTTTGGGTTAATCTTATACTTCATGATTATGTTGTACTATGATTATGTGAGAAATAAATATTTATATCCTTTATTTTATTTATAAATTATTTATTTTTAATTATAGTGAACACAAATAATATATCTATTTTAATAACAAAATGATCATTTTAATGTAATTTCTAAACTCATTTTCTACTCAGTGTGTTTTACGCATACTTCATTGATTATATTATGTCAGGATTATCTGTAGAATCAATAATTATTTATTTAAGATTTAATTTAAATGTGATTTTGTGATAATATACATTTTTATACACACAATAACCACATTGATAAATTCATATGTAATTTATATTAACATTATATGGGAAATATTATCTCAATCCCATTTTATTGATTTGAAGATCCCTTTCATTGGTTTTGTTTTTCCAAGAATATGTTTGAATGAAATATTATTGTTTTACACTGAATATCCACATATATTTGGTGTATTTATATTTTCACACATATTTATTTCATTTATTTATCCTTAATATAATTACATGATCTTTGTAAGGGAGTACACCTCAATCTCTTTTCATTGAGGCATATTTTGTTTTATAAACACGCTTCTTTTTTACGGTGTATAATCAACACCTTTTAATTTTAATTTCATTAAAAAAATTTAATAAAAGAATATTAATTTATGAATCATTTTACTAAATGAAAAAATGATTGATTCTTCTTAACGTATGCCGCGATACCGACCCTTCCGCCTCACTGAGCATTATATGATATTTGGATTCCTTTACAAGCCATAATGTTTTTAAAAATAAAATTAAATACCGTACTCCTTTTTAGGAATTTTTTTATTGGAAATTGTTTTAAAAATGGATTTATTGTATCAATATCTTGAAATGATGTCTTATGATTGAATTGTGGAAATGTTATTTTTTCTTTATTCGTGTTCATATGGTATGATTATATTGTAGTTCTTGGGAATTGATTATGTATAAGGGTGATTCTTTGATAAATTGAGGGCATGTGAGCCCATGATAGCTCTCCAATGAATTGGGTAACATGATGTCGATAGAGGATAATGTTTCTCCAAATAGGTTTAGGGAATATAATATGATTTGAATTCCAAACATAACCATTTAAGATACTTCATATGAAACTATGGAAGCTACAATGTATGTATGATACAGATTCCACAAGTTACCTTTATTTTTTGGGATTTATGTGATGTTTTGAATGATTATTATGATTACATGATGTAAGCTATGTAGTTTATGTTTTAGGGGTAAAATGTTTGATTTTTTAAAAATAAATTGATCGGTTTTAAATATTCAAGGACTAACAATTTTATTACTTATTTTATACTCCTTACTGATCTTTTTATGCTCAACCCATGTTTTTGAAATGTTTTTCACAAGTTATTAGGAGGGTTAAGAGAAATGGATAATTAAAGAATATTTTTATCAAACAAAATTCTTATTTTATTTAAGGAGTTTTATTATTGTGAAAAAATTGGATAGAGTATAAGTGTATACCTTCTAATTTATGAGATGTACTGTAATAGTTATGACCAAATACTCTAAAACTCTAAACATGAAAAGATCATAAAAGTTAATGAAAGTTACTTATTGATAAAAACATGATATTATGTTACATTAAAAGTTGTATACCTAATCTAACCATGAACTAAAATTGATAAAAATTATTATATATATATTTTTCAACCCTTAACACATTAATATAAAATTGGTGGTCTATAATTTAATCTTTTCAATTAAAATAACATATATTTTTTAAATCAAAGATAGTTATTAAATGTCACACTCATTATATTTAATAACATTTATTTGATCATATATAGAGTGGTCATAAATGTCTAATTTAATATTAATAAGATTAATTTTATTATATAATTTTACCTTAAATTTTTAGAAATTAAATAATTACCTTAAATTATTTTTCATTAGTAAAATAATACTTATTTAATTTAGAAAATAATAAATTAATTGACCATAAATGTATTAATTTTGAAATATTTAGGATGAGTTTTTTACACTGAATTTTGAAGATCTATATAATATATTATAGATGTGCGAAAGCATTATATTCTTATTCCCAATTTTCCATGAATCATTTAATGTAATATTAAAATAATAATATAAAATTTGAAAATAATGATACCTTATTGAATTAATATACTATAAAGCTGTTTTCAAAATAGAAAAATGTTAAATATTCACAAAAAATTTATATATATGGTAAAAAAATGTCTAAAAATATTCTTTTTAAGTCCATTTTGAAGTCATTGTCTCTATAATACCCTTATTAAACTTTAATATTTTGAGAGCTTTCAAAAGTGCCCCTCGCCTCAACTATAAAAGGGAAACTCCTCCCTCACTTCCTCACACAACATTGAGCCTCCTTGATAGACCGAAACATGACGATTTCTCCTCAAAAATTGATTATGCATCTTCATGGGGTCCTGGTATTCCATAAAGACCAACCCTCGATCCCTTGAGAAGAGATCTAAAGGGATCCATCCAAATAAGAGGTAATCGTTTTTACCAACTCATCCAAGTTCATTTATTCTTCTACCTACTATTTATTAGTTATTTCCATGATAACCTAACAAACCTTGTATAATATATAATCTATTATGTTATTATGAATATGGGTAAACCATATTTCGTTATTCAACCACTCTATGAAAAATTAAATGCATTACGTGTGCGGATGAATGACTTACCATCTCTTGGTTGTGTTGTACTATTTTTAATCTCCAATTTATTTTGGTTTGGTATAATAATGGATCGAATGGATATAAATAATAATTCTGAAATTATATTAATTAAATATAATTACAATACTAACTAATTCCTTACCCATTCACCATTAATGTAATGATATTGTCACTCGTGTGTACGTACGATCAACCATCTCCACGACGTGATGTGATTTTCCCCATGTTTATCATTGAATATTGATTAAAATATAAACACACACACACAGATATATATATATAATGAGTAAATATAATCTATAATACATATATCATTTTGGGAATGAATTTAATATAGAATATTCATAAGAAACAAGATATACATGATAAGACATGCATAAGAAAACGAAGCAGCTGATGCCCGAAACAAGGGTTATAACAAATTATTATTAACAAAAAAAAGTCGATCTTATATGATATCATAAATATGGTTATGGTAATGTTATAGATTAAAACAATTAATTAAACCACTATATAAGAATTTAAGTCATATTCAACTAATGGAAAATGCAAGGCAATGGTTAATTTCACAATCTTGTTATTATTTTGGATTTTTCATATATAAGTATCTGATGTGGAATATTTATCATACATATCTATATTTCATAAAAACTATTTCCAAAATGTTTTCTACAGTATCCTAAAAATCAATTAATCTTTTTGAATTTGTTTTATTTTCTATAAAATAGTTATCAATGAATATTGTTTTCACTTTCCAAATGAGGCAACTTAAGATCTTTTTGACAAAAATATAGAAGGATTATTTTTTTACTTATACAACATGATTGGATTTTTTTCCATCAAAACACCTTAATGACATGAATATTAGTCTTCATGTTTATAAGAATATTTTTAATATTTATTTTGTAATTTTATTTATTTTAATTAAATTATTTTAAAATATAATAGGTTATTTCTCTCAAGATACATTTAATTATTTTAATAAAGTATTATCATCTATGTGCACATCCTTTGTTGGATATTATTCTTGATTAATTCTGATATCTTATGATAATATATACCATATATTATTGATGTTTTTATGATCATTTTGACTATAGATGTGCTTTTTTGATACTATTCATAGTTTATAGTTAAAGTACTCACATTTTTTATGCCAGTTTTCTAATACAAATATTTATGTCAATTTTGTTTTCATATATTAAATGCATTGGACTTAAAAAGTGATAGATGGGGCCTGTTATATTTGGTTGATTTATTGATAGGTCGAAATAGAGATACTATTTTGGGTATTGGCAAATGTCTTACAAATATATGTATGGTGTCTTGGCTGAAACCTTGACGGTATGTTTATGATTTCCAAAATTATTCATTCCCTCATTATGAGATTAGTTATTGATATTCCATGTGATTATTCAACTAGTTTAATATCCATGGTTATTTTTTCTATCTCATATGATTATTTATATGGTATTATTTATTTAATCCGTATTATTCTGAACAGAAGTTCAATGGAAGGTGTTTTAGTTATTCGCCTTTTCTTATTTCTTTGGATTATTTATGCATGATAGCTTCCATTATATGCTTAAACTTATTAATATTTTGAGATCACCCCTATATTGGGTTTTATTTTTACCTGGATACTAATATGTATGTAATTACTAATATGTAGGGTTAATATAAGAGAATATTGGTTCCCTCAAAGGATTGTTTATGTTGTATTCTAGATATTTATTGTATTGTACGTTTAATGTTTGTAATATGGTATCCAAAACTACTAAAAATATTATTCCTTTAGAATATGAGTATTTCATTCTCCCATTTTAATAATATAAGGCACTACATATGGGTTACATGGGTCCTGGTCTTTATAATTTGTATTATAATAAGATTAGCATAATCATTGGGAACTAGATTTAGGAAATACATTATTTGGGAACATAATAGTAAGATATAATTTCTGCATAAGTGGAGTATAACAACTCAAAGAAACCATGCTTACGATAATATGATTATATATGAATAAGATAGTAAATTTAGTTTAAAGATGTCACTAGTTTTTTTAGTTATATTTTTTTAAAATGATATGATCTAATCTAATGTATATCCTCATTTAAGAATGATGCCCAGAAGAAGCAATGCGAACCTCACCAACACATGGGATCCGAAGTGTAAGAATTACAACATCATTTATATAAATTATCGAATATTATAAAGATAATTACTCTCCCAAAATTTCTAATAATATCAATATATAAAATTAATATTAATGTTTTGGGGCTTCAAAGTGATGTAAGATAATAATATGACATCTGGAAAAAAGAGTATAAAGGGAAGAAGGGAAAGAAGTATTTTTTTGACATGGGATTATTTTGGATAGAATCACACTTGAAGTTGTATAAAGAGATTGGAATTTTTTTACATGTGTGGAGAGAAATGGACCACAAATTTGATTTGAAGGGTATGAAATAGTTTTGAAATATACATTGCTTCAACTATAAAGATATGGGATGCTGCACAAATCAATTTCTTATGCATCAAAGGAATATAACTCAAAAAATGATATTGGATCATGGAAAATATTATTCTACTACAAAAGATAAATAAGAGTGACTAATTTTATTATAATTGGATTAAATAATTATTTTATATGATTATTTTACCAATTATGTACTTGTCATACTAAATATAGAATAAAAATGGAATGTACTAAGACACTTATTATTTAAGGATCTGAAATCATGAATGTTTTCATTACTATTTTTATAGTGATCATGGTATTCGTATATGTTTTAGGTGAAAATAAGAACTTATTTATGTTTTTTGGATAATCTAATGTCCTGATTTATTTTTTGAAATTTAGTGACATTCCTTTTAATTTTTTTATGAACTTGGATAGATGTATTTTCGATGTTTCATATGGTTGGATTCAATATACATGAACATTAGATATTATTGTCTAAGGCTAAAGTATGATTTATCATATTGGGTAACATTTGATAAATATTTTTGTTTTAGTAAACATTTATAATATGAAGGAATGACATGTATATCTTGTGATTCAAAAAAATCATTATGTGTGAAAAAATCATTTTGATCATTCATTTCCTATTGTAATGGGTGAAGTGAAAATAGATTTAATAAAACCAAAGGATGATATTATTTTTATGGCATAGAAGGAAATAAAGTAAGTTCTTTTTTAAGAGTAAAATAGTTTCCCAACACTAGTAAAAATATTTTGGGACAAAAAAATGTAATATGTTTACTTTTCTTTAGAAGAAATCAATGTTCATTTTAACCGATCAGAAGTTTTTTTTTCATTTTATAACGGTTATCTTTGTAAAAACCATATTCTATATCACACTTTATCAGAATGTGATATTTATTTTTCTCTTCCATGTCCATATTTTCCTTTAAGAAACCATAGAATTTTTTATATCATCTGACCTTCATACTTTGAATTCTTTATTTTGAATAGGAATTTTCATTAACCCTATTTTTGATGTGGGTTTCCCACAATTGAATTTTCAAGAATCAACCTTTTATATCTCAAGTATAACATCCTATTTAAAGGATTTTATTTATTTAATTATGGGAGAAATTAAAACCAAAATATTTTTTAATATGACTTATTTTTTTATAGTTAATATTTTGTATAGTATACATTTCATGAAACACAGATTTTAAACGAAACCATGATATAAATTTAATATTATTATTTAAAAATAAACTTATATCCTAAATATGAAATTTGTAATTAAAAAGTGGATTAAATGTATAGATAGAATATATTATTTAATTCATGGGTTACTAAATTACTAAAAATGAATATAATACCCTATTTAATATAATAGAAATGTTTTTATAAAAACAATTATTTTTAGCCCATGGAGTTTTATCATAATAAATCAGATTAATTACTATTTCTGAATGGAAATAATTTAATATACACAAAATAAATTCAATATATTTTTTAACATTCATACTATGTGTTTTCTAAACATGATAGAAAAATAATTTCCAATTTTACTGATAAATTACATTGATTTAGAAATACATTTTTATCACTTTTTTAATATAGCAGTTGTTTTAAATTATTTTTTAAATCATTACTAAATTATATTGGTGAAAATTAACTTGGTATTTTAAATATAAATATAAATAATTAATTTTGTTAATCTTTTTGTATTTCCTTTATATGCTTCATGTTTTGAAAAATAGTTAACAAAATATTTCATTTTTATTGAAAGATGTGTTTTCATCTAATTTATTTTTGTTATTATGTTTTTTCTTTAAAATTATAATGAGATCAATTTTTCCATCATTTGATCCTATTTAGGTAATATAATAACTTATCAATTTAAATTTTTAAATAAAAATAATAAAATATTTTGAATATTTTACCTTTAAAAACATGTCCCATTGTTCTGTCAATGGGATTAATTTTAAATTAATTACTGCATCTTATTTGATTTGAATTTTTAAAAATGGAATCAGTAATTCGAATCAGCACATTAAAATAATTTAAATAGACTTCTTTTTTTGGAGTTATTAATAGTAACTTTATTAATTTGTTACTTAACATAATTAAATTTAAAATTGAGTAACTAAGGGTAAAAATAATATTATAAATATTAGAAAATTTCTCTAAATATTTTCCATGTTTCTTTGGATGAGTGTGAGTCAACCCAAATAATACAAGGGGTAAGATTATAACATTTTTATCCCACTTGGATAAGATTATAACATTTAATATATATTTTTAATGAAAATTTAAATATGTCACACCCATACTCAAATGATTGGGAAATTCCCTATAATTAAAAAAGGAAAAGACAAAACAAAATGGTAAAAAGGATAGCAGCATACAAGCATCAGGAACTCATGAAGAGAAGTCCAAAAAAAGATTAAACATCATAATAAAACTCATAAAAATTATCATAATCAACATACTATTTAGAATTAAAATATATGGGACCATAAGACCTAGTGACCATAGTTGGAATCATGTAGGAATAATCTTTCCTATGTCTAGATTTCCTGGGACGAACAAATTGAAAACTTTCATCACCCCGAACAACATTTGTCCCTTTAGACAAAACCTGACTATATGATGGTTTTTCTGGGGATTCGTCCTCGATTTTAACCCACCTTCAAAGAGTTATTTGTGTTTCCCTTAATTTATTAAATTGATTTTGGATATTTGAATGATTACATCATCACTTTGATTTTTCTTCCCCTCAATAATGTCAACCTCCTCTTCTTGAGTGATCTCATTGAGTCCAGGCACTACCATCAGTGCCTATTCTGTGGATCATGAGTCTCTTTTGTCAAATCCCTAATGAGCTATGATGGACCATCAATGACCTGCACATTTCCTTTTTTAGGAGTGAGTTGTTGTATATTATTATTTGTGTTTTTTACCTCACATTCTTCCTACGAGAAGATTCATGATTCTTGTTTAATGAACAAGAAGAGAAAACCAAATTCTGATGAAATTTCTCCATACAATGACCAATAGCATGACACTTTGAACAAAATTCTGGGAGTCTTTCATATAATACTTTTAACTGAATATCATCATCTAGTGATAACAAAACAACATTATGAATCAATAAAGAGCACAGATCATCCTCGACAAGTACCCATGCAATGTGACCAAATTTGGAAATCTCTATATTCATATCCATTTAAATAGGAATTACCACAGCAGATGTAATATCAAATAATATTTTAGGCTGCCACAGAAATTAATTAAGGCCGATATTTTTAATCAAGACATTTGCAAAGTATGTTTTATAGAAAAGGAATTAAACTGAAAATCCAACTCCTTGAAGAAGATTATAAATGGATTCAAGGTGATCGAACTGATTCCCCATTCCCTATTCTTTATCTCCTCTGATGAGAAAATGATTTAAAAGAAACCCCAACCTAGGGGAATACATATCCATCCCGAAAAGCCCCATACTGAAGTTATCTTCCTAACTAAGTCCTGAACATTCCATGGCTTCCCTCCACCGAGAATAACAATCCATGAAATTGTCGAGTATTCGTATATTTTATACCATTAATGAATTGAATATTTGTTAGAAGTCACACGGGTAGTGTCTACTTTCTACATTATTCACTCCGAAATAACATCCATGAACTATTCAAAATACCTTCTTTTGAAATTACTACTATCATCAATCTAATCTCCATTAACCCCACAATAATATGGATGAGTCCTCTCGGTTTCTGAATCCTTTCCATCCAAATTATTCTATTTTTTATCTACCAGAGGCACACCAGTTATAGCTTTACCATCATTTTGAACCACCACAATGGATCTATGCACTGCACCACCAGTGATAGTGACCACATTTGCAGTCACACCACACGCAAATATTAGAACTATTCTCACCAATCACAAACCTTGTGCATGCACCAGCTGTAGAGACCCAAATATTGATGTACATGGACATTACATTACATTTGAGAAATACTTAATATATAAAGGAAATAGACACACAAGGACCGTAATATTTTAGTGTCTTTGGAAACTCATAAAAATAATCTTCTAATCGTGGTGAAATATCTTAATCATCTCCCACAAAGATCTTCCCCTTTTTTTAATACCTAAAACCTATCTTTAAATCACGGGGAAAAGAAAACATATAAAGGGTGAGATAAAATGATCAGTGAGGGTAAGCATAGAGAACATAAAACAATCCATAAAAATTTAAATGCAAAAACTTGAACATAAAATCTAAACATCAAAATCATGAGCAACGACATAAATCATGGAAGTACACAAGGCATATATCATAAAGGAACATTAGTCATGATAATATTTCATGTTAATAAAATATGTAATTCTAGCATCCATTAATCACATGTTATTATTTCCATAGTAGCCAAGGCATTACTACCAAGACCATCTTAGTGGACAAAGCCCCATTCTGAATCGAGTTCACTACTCATTCCAGTCCTCTAACACTGAACCAGATTAACTTATCATTCCAGCCATGTCTATCTCATGAGATATAAATCTTTACCCAATGCATTGGAGGGAGATATAGGTCCCAACCATCTCATAATGAAATCATTCTTACTTTTGGCACAAAATAAACTTAAAACATTCATCATAACCCAAAAAAATAAAAAAAATAAAAAACATGTTTCATAAACACCATCCCATCATCACATAATCCATATAACACAAATGGATATTTCATCATAAGAAAAGTGAAACCATGTAAATAATAGAGACATTATACTTGAAACATACACATATGAAATAATTCCATCATAGATGGAAAATGGTTTCGATAAAACACTTGAAATAAATTCTTGAGGAAAATATCCATTCTTCTTTAAAATCATTTTATTTTCAAATTTTTTTTGCAATTTTAAAAGAAAATTATTTTGTTGAAAATAGTAATAAAATCAAGTAGAGAAAGCTTCATGAATATGAGGCGTTATGAAATCATAAAAATATGTTCACACTGTATAATTTAAAAATAACATTCTTCTCGTACTTTTGTCGGAAAAGTCAAAAAGTACCTCATATGGTAAACAAAAAAAATATTCCTTCCATATGTTTGGTAAAAGTTAAAAAAGGGTAAGAATGACAATAAACATACATGGAAGAAAGTTAAACATTTTAGGAAAACATTTTGAGAATATATCGACATGGATAATAAACATAACCCTAGTAAATACTTACGAATAAACAATCTCGGATAAGAATGAGATTGGAATAATTATCCCTTACCTTATGTATGATATGCTTTGTATGTATACGAACCTCTTGTATAATGATTTAAAAAATGTCATTGACTTATTACAGAATCATTTTCATTGTTATGATATCATATATGGTTTACTTATGACTTTATATTACCCGTTCTTTTGTAAATTCGATGTAAAAGCATCAATTTGGGTAAAATCGTTTCATTTATTGTACGTGTTTTGATTTTGTGTTTTTGATATTATTACTTATAACATGATTTAATTAATTACAAAATGTAAATCATGATTTATATAAAATATATATTTAGCATATACATATATATATTATAGATCGATAAATGGAATGAATTACACCGTTCATAGAGACGGTAGGTCGTACGTACTCCTAAAAGATGTTTTCGCTTCCTTATTGAATTGAATTGAATTATGTAGATGAAATAAATATATATATACATAAATCCAGTATCATTATTATTTCATATATTTCATTATTATTCATTATATATACTTTATAATCATTCATGAATGGTTAACATGGAGAATGAATCTCATCGCATTGTAGAGACGGTAGTCCGTACGTATGCACGAGTGATGATATCATTCTCATGATCATGGAATTATATTGAAGCATATGAATAATATTTCATAATGATAATAACTTTAAAATAATAATATATAGTAATTTATTTACACCATTATACCCATCCATGTAAGGTGGTGGTCCAAAACAGATTACACCACGGCATGGAGACAGTATTCCGTACGTACGCACGCGCGGTGATTTCATTTTCCATAGGATGGATAGAAGGTGAAATAGGGTTGTTTCATATTTATAATAACATATAAGTATATACTAAATACTTATGTTATTACTTTATAATGAGAAAAATAAAGAAGAATAAGTAGAAGAAGAAAGTAACTTGAGATAATCGGAAGAAGAGATTACCTCTTCTTCGACGCACCTCCTTTAAGCTTCCTCTTATGGAAGTACAGTTGGTCTTTTGAGAAGAACAGAACCTCCAGAATGTTTCTAGGGAAGTGGAGAAGAGAAATGAGAAGGGTTTGGCCGAGCTTCAAGGCTCAAAAGGGTGTGAAGAGAAGAGGGAATGTGTCCCCATTTATAAAGGAGGAGAGGGGCACCTTTAGAAAAACTTAAAATATTATTTTATAATAAAGTCATATTCATTTTATAATATCTCAAAATTGATTTATTTCTAAGCTAAGGTTGGGATGGATCTAAATCCTCTCATCCAATAGAATTTAGACAAGTATAGGTTTCTATTTTAACATTATCATTTAGATTTAACTTTTGGTTAAATAAGATTACTTTTACCGTGTCTTCTTGTTTTCTTACACTATAATATTAATAAACATAATATAACAAGCCAAACGAACCCCAAGATGTTTATTATTAATATATAAAACATTATCTAAGTCAATTGGCAGAACCTTATATTTTTAAGAATAAATTAACAATTAATAATATAATATTTGTTTTAAAAACTATTTTATGTCAATTTTGACACTATTTGATAATTGATTTTTGTGAAATCGTAACTGAATGATTAGTTCTAAAAAAGTTAATTAAATCAGTACTAACATGTCATATTAACCTAGAAAAGTATTTTAATTCATAAAAAGTCTCAAATTCTTTTTATTTGGGTATTTATAACATCAATTAAGTCAATATTTCATTAATAAGATAATTACAGCATCATCATTGTTTCATAAATAAATTAAATTATTTAATATCTAAAAATTATAAATAAAATACCATTATGTAAAAAATCTTTTTTTCTAATGAATATTTATAGTCAAGTTTATATTATATATAACCCTATATTAAAAATGTTTTAGTTATTAAACTTTGATTTTAACTATTTTAACTATTCTTTAAATAAAATAATATTAAATGTCATAATCTATTCCAAGTGGACCTAAATGGTCATATTTTATTCCTAAGGTTGTTTTTGGTCGAATTACACTTATCCAATAAAATTAGAACATGTGTTAGGCTAATAATAATATCATTTTTACCCTTAATTACCATATTTACTTTATATCGTGGTAAATAAAAGTAAAAAGTTATTATTCACCAAAAAATATCTTCATCTAATTGAACCAAAATTTAGTGCATGATATTAACTGTGTCTCTTGGATTTTTAAAATTCCACTCACAGAAGTGATAAAATTATGTTTTATGTGAATTTCCAAATTCTCCTAGGTGGTGGGTAAAAGACGGTGAAAAGTTAAAAAAAATTTATATATCTAAAATTATTATAAAATGACTCCAACAAATTACATTGAACTTATATAGGTATTATGTATCAATTTTTACCTAAAATAAATTTAAATAAAAAATCGGTTTTTAACTAGTAACCTAGTGTTTTCACTATTCATCAAAAATTGAAAGCTTTCAGAAAAATACCAAAAATTTACCCTAGGCTAATTTCGATATTCGGAATCCAAAAATGAAGTCCATTTTGAAAGATAAAATTCATAAAAGTACAAAAATTTGTTATTACTATACATAATGGCTAGTTTATATAATATTTTAATTGCATATCTTTGTTTAGTGAAACTTGGTATTGCGTACAACACACGCTATCGTGGAAGGTCCCAATTGCGTGTAATGTAAGCCAAGCCAACGTTTCATATAGTGAAAGCTCCTTTTGGTGTAGCATACAACACAAGACATCAATAAAATAAAAAAGAATATTTTTCATAAAATTTCGGTGTGTTACATTCTACCCCCCTTAAAATAAATTTCTCCCTAAAAATTCATCGGGGTTATAAATGGTTTACACCTCGAATGTTTCTTTAAAAGAAACCCACATCGTAAAAAGGAATACCAAAACCAATCTTTAAAAACTAAAGTATGAAACATAACGGTTACCCAAATTAACTAATCACTGGGTTTCCACATAGGAGAACATAGGTGAAAATATGGATATGGAAGAGAAATCTAACCATCATGTTCTGATGGAGAGTGGTAGAGAACATGGCTATGGAAATGACAACAATCACAAAGCCATAGGTTTGTGATGATATAAGGTATTATCTGATTCATCAGATATAAGGGCACTAGGACAACATTTTTTGTTTTCAATATCATTTCCCTAAAGTTGAAGAAATTGGAATTAGAAGAAATACTTTCTTGATTTTGGTACAGTCTCACCGTTGGTCGTTCCATGGACAATTTCCACTTCATCTATTAAAGAAATAAAGTTGAATTTGTCATCTTTGAAGTGTTAGTAGATCATGTGATAGAATGATGGGTCATTCCATCTATCTTAATCAAAAGGTTAGAAAAATTTATCAAAAATACATATGTCCATTTATAGTGAGATTAATCATATATGGTTCATTAAATGGCCTTATACATCATATATCATACTGCTTAATATAATAAAATCGGTTTCTACTAAACAAGGACTTCATGTAGGCCAGTGGTAGGTGATAAAGGCATGTCGCACGTTAGTTGTGGGTTCGATTCCCACAGCCTTGTCCGACGCGACGGGTTGTCGCCCGTTCTGTATGTTTTCCTTTTTCTAAAACTACATTATTATAAAATTCTATAAATAATATCGGAAAAAAATTCTAGCCTTAAACAATTCTATCTGATGTCCAACTTAATCCATTCCAACCATTAAGTTTATCGGAAATACTTCTGTCTAATCTCATAGTGTAAATAAAATGATTACTTGAGAGGTCACATAACAAGTACGTGAATACCATCATTTATCCCCCATATATCATACGATATATCTTCTTGGTCACATTCCAAACATTCAAAGGCTTTAATCATGAATTCTCTTAAAAAATGAATACCCATTGAACCTTAGTGAAAACATGAATGCAGTTAAAAGTTAACACCTTCCACATACCAAAATCCCCAAAATTCTATATACTCAAACCATGATATCACTTAGTCTTTATATCAATCATGAGGTCATGAATACTATCAAACAATCTATTATCTTTTTATCCCTTCATTATGTCCATATCATCTGCTTTCCAAAATATTTGAATCACTTTTCATGGTTACTGGTACCATATTCTTATAGAAAACCACAATGGACCAATACACAGATATTTCAAAATTCCATGATACTATAAATGAGATTCCATAATACAATTTTGAAATCCCATTACATAAACACTTAATCATTACACAACATCATTATCATACTCAACATCACAAATAGTGATCACATGTGACTTCCCTTTACCCTTTGCCTTAAGAGGTTTCTCACGTTGATCATCATTAACCCTTGGATTAGTGCATTGATTAGTATAATGCCCCATTTCCTTTCACTTGAAGAATTGAAGTGTTGGTGGTGCGTTCTCTACAGTCTCTTCTTTATTCACATCATTAGAAACCCTTTTTCCGTTACTTTGACACTCATCTTCTTGATGACTTTATTTTCCACACTTAAAACATTTTCTAGTTCCTTTAAGACAATCTCCACCATGCATCTTTCCACACTTTGAGCATAAAGAAACATTCATCTTCTATTCACCATTATTCTGAGATTTCTCCTTGAACTCCATCTTTTGTTTCTTGTAAAAACCATGAGATGGATATGTTACACCAACTTCCAGTTCTACCTTGATAGCAAAACGCACAATTTCTTCATAGATACTGAAGTCTCTTATAGCTAATGATCTTCAAAGACTTGGTTTTAAGCCACTCAAATATTTATCAACTTTACATTCAGTTTGGATGATAAATCCATATGCATACCTTGCAAGTCTTGTAAAACTTTCTTCGTATATACCAACAGATTCATCATCCTTCTCCTTAAGCTCAAGAAACTCTTTTTCCATCTTTGTTCTAATAATACGAGGGAAGTACTTACTGAAAAATAAGTTCTTGAACTCGTCCCATTCCATGGATTCAATTTCATCTTGGGGACTTGTATTCTTAATTATAGTCCACCACTGGTTTGCATCACCTTCTAAATGGTAAACAACTAAAATGACTTTTTCATGTTCTGAACAGTGAAGTATGGAAAATATCTTTTCAATGGTACTGATCCATTGTTCAGTAACAAGTGGATTAGAAGACCCATTGAAAGACGGTAGACGTTTCCTCATGAAGGACTCAGTAGAATATTGTTCCCTTCTTTGATCATTTGGAAATCCAAAATGTTTCATAGATTGTGTATGTATAGCAATAAGACTTTTCACTCCATCTCCCATAACATTTGGATTCTCGGGAGGAAAATCACTGCATTGTCAATTACATTTATCAACATGGTTCCTTCGGGTTCCAGCCATTGTATAAAACCCAAAAAGAACAGTGTGAGAGGCAAAAATCATGTTAGGAAAAACAACATAATAAAGGGGGAGTTCCTTCAATATCTAACATCTTAGGTTTAATTCTAATATCGTTACCCTAATTCTAGGACTATAACCTATACTTATACTTAACATTAGGGACATCCCTATACATACCTAAGAAATATCTCTAGATATCTCACTAAATTTTTCGCATCCTAGTTTCCAAAGGTTAACTAAAACATTTCTCTGATACCAAATGTAGAGACCCAAAGCATGATGTACATGGAAATTACATTAATTTTTCAGAATACTTAATACATAACAAAAACAGACTTACGAGGACCGTAATAGTTTATTGTCTTTGGAAACTTAGAAAAATAATCTTCTAATCGTGGTGAAAGATCTTCAACATCTCCCATAAAAATATTCCCTTTTTTCATACCTAAAACCTTTCTTTAAATCCTAGGGAAAAGAAAACATATAAAGGGTGAGCTCAAATTCTCAGTAAGGGTAAGAAAAGAGAACATAAAATAATCCATAAAAATTTGAATGCAAAAACATGAACATAAAGTCTAAACATCAAAATCATGAGCAACGACATAAATCTTAGAAATACACAAGGCATAGACCATAAAGGAACATTAGTCATGATAAACTAGCATGGTAATAAAACATGTAATTGTGGAATCCATTAAGCACATGTTATGATTTCCATAGTAGCCAAGGCATTGCTGCAAAGACCATCTTAGTGGACAAAGTCCCATTCTGAATCGAGTTCACTCCTCGTTCTAGTCTTGTAACATTGAACCGGATTAACTTACCATTCCAGACATGTCTATCTCATTAGATATAAATCTTTACACAATGAATTTGTGGAAGATATAGGTCCCACCCATCTCATAATGAAATCATTCTTACTTGTACCACAAAATAAACTTAAAACATTCATCATAGCCCAAAAAACAAAAAAAAATAAAATGGGTTTCATAAACATCATTCCATCATCACAAAATCCATATAACACAAATGGATATTTCATCATAAGATAAGTGAAACCATGTAAATCATAGAGAAATTATACTTGAAACATACACATAATAAATAATTTCATCTTAGATGGAAAATGGTTTTGATAGAACACTTGAAATGAATTCTTGAGAAAAATATCATTTCTTCTTCAAAATTATTTTATTTTCAAAAATTCCAGGCAATTTTAAAAGAAAATTATTTTGTTGAAAATAGTCATAAAATCATGTAGAGAAAGCTTCATGAAAATGAGGCGTTATAAAACTGTAAAAATTACTTCACGCTGTACAAGTTAAAAATAACATTCTTCTCGTACATTTGTCAGAAAAGTCAAAAAGTACCCCGTATGGTAAACAAAAGAAAGATTCCTTCCATACGATGTGGTAAAAGTAAAAAATGGTAAGAATGACTTTAAACATACATGGAAGAAAAGTAAAAATTCTATGAAATAATTTTGAGAACATATGGACATGGATAATAAATATAACCCCACTAAATACTTACGAATAAACAATCTTAGATAAGAATGAGATTGGAATAATTATCCCTTGCCTTTTGTATGATATGCTTCGTATGTATCTTAAACTATTGTATAATGATTTAAATAATTTCATTGACTTATTACAAAATCATATTCATTTTTATGATATCATATATGGTTCATTTATGACTTTATATTACCCGTTCTTTTGTAAATTGGATGTAAAAGTAGCGATTTGGGTTAAATCGTTTCATTTATTGTACATGTTTCGACTTGTTTTTCTTGATATTATTACTTATATCCTGATTTACTTAATTCCAGAATGTAAAAAATGATTTATATATAATATATATTCTGAATATACATATATATATATATATATGATAGATCAATAAATGGAATGAAATACACCGTTCATAGAGACGGTAGGCAGTACGTACGCAAGAACGCTGTTTTCGTTTCCTTATTGAATTGAATGGAATTAAGTAGATGAAATAAAAAACATATATATACATAAATATAGTATCATTATTATTTCATATATTTAATTATTATTCATTATATATACTTTGTAATCATTCATGAATGGTTAACATGGAGAATGAATCTCATCACGTCGTGGAGATGGTAGTCCGTACGTACGCACGAGTGATGATATCATTACCATGATCGTGGAATTGTATTGAAGCATATGTATAATATTTAAGAACCAATATCACTTTAAAATAATCATATATAGTTATTTATTTACACCATTATACCCATCCACGTAAGGTGGTGGTCGAAAAGATATTACACCACGACGTGGATACGGTATTCCGTACGTACGCACGCACGGTGATTTCATTTTCCGTAGGATGGATAGAAGGTGAAATACGGTTGTTTCATATTTATAATAAAATATAATTATACTATAAATAATGATGTTATTACTTTCTAATGAGACAACTATAGAAGAATAAGTAGAAGAAGAAAGAAACTTGAGAGAATCGGAAGAAGATATTACCTCTTCTTCGACGCACCTCCTTTAATCTTCCTCTTATGGAAGTAGAGCGGGTTTTTGGATAATACGAGAACCAATGAATATTTCTAGAGAAGTGGAGAAGAGAAATGGGCAGGTTTTGGCCGAGATTCAAGGCTCAAAAGGGTGTGAATTGAAGAGGGAAGGGGTGCCCTTTTTATAAGGGAGGAGAGGGGCACCTTTGGAAAATCTTAAAATATTATTTTATAATAAAGTCATGTTCAGTTTATAATAGCTCCAAATTGAATTATTTAGAAGCTAAGGTGGGGATGGTTCAATATCCTCTCATCCAATAGAATTTATACAAGTTTATATATCTATTTTAACCTTATCATTTAGATTTAACTTTATGTTAAATAATTTTACTTTTACCGTGTCTTCTTGTTTTCTTACACTATAAGATTAATAAACATACTATAACAAGAAACAACGAACCCCAAGTTGTTTATTATTAATATATATAACATTATGTAAGTAATTGGGCCAAACGTTATATTTTTAGGAATAAAATAACAATTAATAATATTATATTTGTTTTAAAAACTATTTTAAGTCAATTTTGACACTATTTGGTAATTGATTTTTGTGAAAATAATAACAGAATGATTAGTTCTAACCAAGTTAATTAAATAAATAATAACATGTCATATTGACCTAGAAAATTAGATTAATTAATAAAAAGTCTCAAATTACATTTATTTGGGTATTTATAACATCAATTATGTCAATATTACATTAATAAGATAATTACCACATCATCATTTTTTCATAATTAAATTCAATTATTTAATGTCTAAAAATTATAAATAAAATTCAATTATGTTGGAAATATTTTTTTTTCTTTCTAATGAATATTTATAGTCGAATTTATCTTATGTATATCTCTATATTAAAAATGTTTTAGTTATTAAACATTGATTTTAACTATTTTAACTATTCTTTAAATAAAATAATATTAAATGTCCTAATCAAATCCAAGTGAAACAAAATCTTCATATTTTATTCCTAAGGTTGGTTTTGGTCGAATTAAACTTATTCAATAGAATTAGGACATGTGTTAGGCTAATAATAATATCATTTTTACCCTTAATTACCCTATTTACTTTTAACCATGGTAAATAAAAGTAAAAAGTTACTATTCACCAAAAATTATTTTCATCTCATTGAACCACATATTAGTCCTTTATATTAACCGGGTCTCTTGTATTTTTGAAATTCCACTCACAGAAGTGGTAAAATTATGTTTTATGTGAATTTCCAAATTCTCCTAGGAGGTGGGTAAAAGACGGTGAAAAGTTCAACAAAATTTTTATATATCTAAAATTATTATAAAATGACTCTAATTAATTACATTGAACATATATAGGTATTATGCATCAATTTTAACTTAAAATAAATTTAAATAAAATAAATAATTATTTAAATAAGAATTCGGTTTTGAAATAGTAACCCAGTGTTTTCACTATTCATTAACAATTGAAAGTTTTCATAAAAATACCAAAAATTCACCCTATGATAATTTCGATATTCGGAATCTAGAAATGAAGTCCATTTTGAATGATAAAATTTATAAAAGTCCAAAAAGTGGGTTTTACTATTCATAATTGCTAGTTTATATAATATTTTAATAGCATATCTTTGTTTAGTGAAACTTGGTATTGCGTACAACACACGCTATCGTGGAAGGTCACGATTGCATGTAATGTAAGCCAATTCATGGTTGCGTGTAGTGCAAGCTCCTTTTGGTGTAGCGTACAACACAAGACATCAATAAAATTTACAAGAATATTTTTCATAAAATCTCGGGGTGTTACACCAGCCACCTTCACATCACCGAGATGTCTTTAATAAATATATCATTTTTAATAATAGATCATATTGAATATGATCTATTATATGTATATACATTTGAAATATAAATAGATTATCATCATCATGATACTTTATTATTTATTTTTATGAAATAAATAATTATATAAATAGCTTATACAATGATGTTGATGTTTTTATATTATTAATGAATACAACAAATAAATGATATTATAAATATTAAAATAAAATAATTTCAAATAATTTGTGTCATACGTGAATTTTATTGGAAAATTGGTTGTGTTAGGGATATATTATAAGTGTTGTATTGATGATATAATGTTTTTTTAATATTTTAAAAAGTCGATGTGATGGGCAGTATAAAAACTATCCTCACTGTTATATTAAATTAAAAAATATTTTATTAAAGAATATAAAATTCATAAAAATATAAACATCATCCAAGTCATTTATATTTTTTAAAAAATATTATTCATGAATAATTAATTTTTTTAGAAATTTATAACTATATAAACCCTTAATGAGTTAAAAGGCGGGTTGTCACAGAAAGAGTTAAAGGGTTTAATTATGGGTTAAAACCAAAATAGAATAGTCTAATCATGACCTAAAATTGTACAAACGTTATTTTATGATAGTTATTAAACCCCTGTAATATTAAAATCTAATTGTATTTGTTTAATGGAAACATATCCATGAATATAACTTATATATTATTAAAATAAAATAATGCTACAAAATATCGCTCTCTTTGTAGTTAACAACTTTTTTGTGATAGAATGTCAAAAAAATCATTATATAATACATCCTAAATATCTATTCTTATATTAATGAAAGAATTTTCATTATAGATATATAATTTTTTCATTTTTATAAACTATATATGTTCCATAAATGATTCTCCAATGCTAAAAATTATTTATTTAATTAATAGGAAAATGAAATAATTGATCTTAAAAGATTGAATTTTTATTTATTTGGAATTATTTGCTATGTATAATTAATTTTTAATACCTATATTATATATTATAGATGTTTTATACAATTTTATTGTAATTATCACATTGTCTAGATGCATTTGAAGTAAAATTCAAATAATAGTATCAAATTAGATAATAATGATACTTTATTGAATTAATTAATTATTAAATTATCTAAAATTCAAAAAAATGTTAAATATTAAAAAATGGGATATTTTAGGGTCAAAAAGTTCATAAATTATTCATTTAGATAACATTTGTTATTATTTACCTCTACAATAGTATTAATATATTTCATTATTATGGGAGTTTCCAAGAGTTCCCCGCGCCTCAATTATAAAAGAGAAACTCATTTTTTAGTCACTAACACAACATTCATATTCCTAGATCGACCGAAAACAGACTATTTGTTTACTCAACATCCTTATTCATTTTTTGGGTGTCAAGGTCTTCCAAAAATACCAACCCTATATCCCTTGAGAAGAGATCTAAAAGCAGTACACCAAAGAAGAGGTAATATTTTTTACCAACCCATCCTAGTTCATTTCTTCTTATACCCCCTATTCATGAGTTTTTCCCCTATAAATTAATAAATAAAGTATCATATATATTATTAAATTTTATTTTTATTATGTTTCAACCATATTCCAAGATTTATCCATCCTATGTAAAACAAAATCATCGTGCGTGTGTACGTATGACATAATATCTCCACGTCGTGGTGTAATTGTGTTTTCATCACCACTTTGTTTGTACAGTTATAATGATGGATATAAATGATAAAAATAATAAATATTATACTATATTAATTTATTAAAATTTATACAAAATCTAATTTTTTTACCCTTCCACCATTAAGGGAATGATATCATCGCTTGTGCATACCTAAGGCCTTTCATATCCACGACACGATGTGATTCATTTTCCATGTTTACTCTTAATTAATAATTATAAAATGAATAGAATGAGAAAATACAATATATATCAAATTAATATCATTCTGGATTATAAATAAATATACAATATTCTTAACTAATTGGACTTACATGATGATACATGCATAAGTAAATGAAGTAGGTAATACCCGAAACAAGGTTTATAATGAAATATTATTAAAAAAAGGTATAAGACAGTCATATATGATATCAAAAACATTTTAATGTTTATTTAATAAATTAATAACATTATTTAAACCATTATAATGAATGACAAATAATGTTCAACTAATTAAATGTGCAAGGTAAGGGTTAATTTCACAATCACATTATTATTCAGGATTGTTTATACATCATTATCTATTTGGGAATACTTATCATCCATTTCCATATTTTATAAAAAAATTCCAATATATTTTTACTATTATCCAAAAAAAATTAAATCCTTTTTACCTATGTTTTACTTTTCTTAAAATTGTTTCAAATGAATGTTTTTGTTGTTTTCAAAATTAGGTACCATATGAATTTTTTGACAAAAATATGAAAGGACTGTTATTTAACTTATACAACATGAGTGGATTTTTCCACCAACATGACACAATAATGACCGGATGATTCTTTTACTATTTTAAAATATTCATTTCAATGAAAATATTTCTTTTAAAATTTTGTGGGCCTTTAAATAATTTATTTCAATGTAAAAAGGGTATTTCTATCAAGAAAATTTTAATGATTTTATTACAGTATTTAAACATATGTGAAAATACGTTGTTGGATAATATGATTGATTTAGGATAATCTATTATGATATTATCTATAATATATTATTTATGGTTTTATGATCATTTTAACTATTAATTTTCTATTTTTATATCATTAATGGTTTATTATTAAAGTTCTCATATTTTGTATTAAATATTTTCAATGTGAATGTTTTTGATGAATATGTTTTCCTATGAAAAATTAATTGGACTTATTATATGATGTGAGAGGCCCACTATATCCCCTTGACGATTTCGTTGGTCTCATGGAACAAACTAGTTTCAGTACAGGATGATGTCTTACCATTTATGTATGGTTTCTTGGCTAAATTGTTAACGGTATGTTTATAATGTGCGGCAATATTAATTCACTAGTTATGAGACTAGTAATTAATATTCCCTATGATTATTGGACTATTATAATAACCAAGATTATTTTTTCTAATGTCTGTTAATATTTATATGGTATTGTTTATTACATCCATATTACACACAAGGTATACTAAATAGAATTTTTTCAGTTTTTATAATTTCTTTATTATTTATTCTTATTTATATATGAGAGCTTTTGATGTATTCTTACACTTAAAAATAATTCATGTTCAGACCATTATTATGGATTGTTTTTTCTATCATTCCAAGATGTATTTTATGATTAATATATAGTATAAATCAAGGAGAATATTGTTTCTATCAATGGATTGGCTATATTGTATTTTATAGTTTCACTGTAATGTATGTTTCAAGTATATAATATGGTTTCCAAAACTAGTAAACTAATTAGTCATTTTTTATTTATTTCTGGTATCTATGAAAATGTTATAAAGAAAGGCACTGAATGTATGATACTATGGTCTAGGTATTTACAAATATCTATCCCCACCCTTATTGGGGTCCATCACTATCGAGCACATTAGGAAATAAAGATCCAACTACCACTGAGTTCATTCACCTAGAGAAGCTACTCACCAATCCACGCATATTAAATACAAACACTTAGCCCAAGCACAAAAAAACACATTAATTGAGCTATGATCCACATTGAGAATGGTAATAAAAGATCCCCAAGCAGTCACATATGTACATCATCAAATCTAATTCCAAAGTGTTAAATGATCCTCATAAAAATCCCAGCTCAAGATGAAATACAATTTCCACATGTTGTGATTATTTATTAAATCATATTTTAAAAAAATAAATTTGGAATTACATTTTTATCTATTTTATAACCATTTATACATAAATTTCATTTCAATTTAATCCTACTCGAAAAAAATCCATTTCTCTAATATAAAATCGTTCATTAAAAAACCATTTCTTAAGTCATAACCCAATAGCCCAAACACCATTGAAAATTATAATATTACATTATCAAAGGATTTAAAAAATTATCATAACCAACATTAATTAAAAAACCAATTTCACAACCAAAATACATCGAAATCAATTTTGAACATCTACTATCATGTAAATTTCCCACTTAACAAAAAAACTGACACTAGAAAACCTACATCAATCCAAGGGAAATAAAAAAATCATGAAGTAACACTCACATTGACACTCACGTGTCATGTACCATTCCATGATAAATTCACATTTGTAATAATTTTATATAAATAATATAACATACTTGGGATAAATTAACTTAGTGTCACTTAATGTATTTGGTAAAACACTGAATATATATATTTTTCAACATTTATTTAATTTAATCCTTTATCTATCATAACAAACCATGTGCATAAAATGTAATCCTACATTCATATACATTATTCATAAACTCACCAAAATTTTCTATTAAAGTCATGATAAACTCCCATAGACCATAAGTACAAAAAATGTCAAGACAAAAATCATTTGAATCATTTGAATTGATATTAGTCACCATTAATAGAGAACAAAAAGAATTACAATTGTATCATTGGAAATATTGAATTTTTTTTCAAATGTGGGCCAACCACTCCTTGGAATGAGTTCTTTAATATGTCTTGATAACATATAATCTCTAGTATACCATTCCAAAATATTCATAAAAGGAAAAACCCACTGATACTATTTTTTAAATCCCCATCCCCGACCAACCAATCCAATACAATGGAGAATCACATGACCTCAAACATTATTCCCCAGATAAATGAGTATACTAACTAGCATTGAGGCCTTAAAAAGCACTATGTAGAGACTATTCCCCCCATTAAAAAATAAAAAAACAGTGTACACAGTCAAAGTACAATAACCATACTAATCAAGGAAACTAATTTGTGGGTGAAATAATAACATCACCCCTTCTTACACATGATGGTAAAAAAATCATACAACATCCAAATAAAAACCCAATATGAATAAGAAATTTATAAAATAAACTAGAGAAAATATAATGTAATGGAATCCCCTTAAGGATCCTTGTGTCTATCCCAGAATCACCTCAACAAACTTACTCCACTTATTTAACTATCCTGAAAAGGATTGTTTCTTAATATGTTGTGTAGAACATATATCTTGAAATGTATTGTGATTCTCTTATTTAGTTTATTATAAATGTAGTAGGATCCCAAAAATTAATCGTTAAAAAAAATTTAGTAGGACATATAAATTTTTTTGTGATTATGGAAAAAATACAAAAATAAATATACATCCTATTGGTTTATACAGAACTATTCAAGCATCCATGAACCCCAATTCTGCAAACATCATCTTAGAGAAGGAAGTAATATTTATCCAAACCCACAAGAACATATAGCTCACCAACCATTCCAAATAACATTTCACAACCTCATTAAGTGCAGTTTACAATTATCATATAGAAGTGGGAGTTAAACAATGAAAATAGGCACATCCTCTCAGGTTCATAAGAGGTTAATCAGTAACATTAGACCATCCTTAGAGTTATTGAGAGGTCGAATCATGTCACGACCCGTCCTCGGGGCCCGTGCCGTGACTACCCCAAGCCCGCCTTCCATAGGCCAGGGGCTGGCGACTAGCACCAAGGCGTAAAATCCCAGTAAACAGGGAAGGCATTGCCTTTATAAGTAACAACCACACAGAGTCAGCAAGCGGAAAGTAACTACAAGTGCAGAAAAGTAAAGGGGGCCGGAATACAAGCCCAACTGTAAAGTACAACTGAAAAGTAAAGTACAGCAACTGAAGAAAAGACGGCGGCCTCATGTCGTCCACTGGTAATCCCACCTGAAGGGTGGGTACAGATAGCCTCCGGGCTCCTCGGGTCCCACGTCCGCTCTGAGTACGTTCCGCCCAGTGGTCCACCTCCAGGTACCGTCCTGCTCCACGCCCCAACCGTGATCAGCGCTGTCCGTCGTCTGCAACCAACACAACAAGGTGCGGGCATAGCCCGTGCAGGGGTGAGTACAAGCTACTCAGTAAGGACCCCGAGACCCCCGAAGGTCTCCCGAAATCCACAAAGGATATAGCACAAAAGAAAGATGCAATCACGAAGTAACATCTGACTTGACTTAGGTATATGCCCATACATATACCTAAGTCCCCACTTCTAGCTCTGCTCCCGAGCTCAAGAACAACTCAATCCACAAAGGAAAGCAAGACTCAAATCCACAAGGAGAGTAAACAGTAAAATCCACATAGGATAGTTCAACACAATCCACAAAGGAGAGTAACATAAGATTCAGCTCAACCAGGTATACTTTTTCAGATGACGTCAAAGACGATCACTGATCCGTCTAAGTCGTCGGACCCACGAAGGATCGATAGGTACTAACCCCCGCAGAAGACCCACACAGGATCGGGCTCACACAGAACCTGTAGGCAGTGGCTCACACAGAACCGGTAGTAAGGACCCACGTAGGATCGGGCTCACACAGAACCTGTAGGCACTGATCCACATGGGATCGCTGAGTGCAGTAGTCGACGCAGTCCACTGAGGATCTCTGCACAGTCGTCGCCGCAGTCCACGAAGGATCTCTGCTCTGCCGTCGTCGCAGTCCACGAAGGATCTCTGCTCTGCCGTCGTCGCAGTCCACGAAGGATCTCTGCTCTGCCGTCGAAGTCACAGCCAGCGCTAGGGTTCCCGCACAAAGCGAGCTCGTTTAGGAGGGTCCGCTCCACGAGCCGAGAGGCTGATACATCAACTGACACGTAGTCCGAAGTTGATGTATCCAAAAGTTCCGTATCGACAACAGGATCTCAACGCGACAGACGGCGCGTCAAACGGACGCCCGGTCTGAGAGTGATTGGCATTTTCGTCCCAGGGGCCCGGTTGGTTTTTAGGGCAAAACCAACCCGACCGTACTCCGCCTGTATCCGATCCTCGGGCGGAGCATGCCAAAAGTTCCGTCTCACTTAGAGGAAACTACCACAGCTGACGGTACGTCGATCGGACGTCCGTAGCTCAAGTTATGAGCGTTTCCGCTCCGAGGGCCCGGTTGGTTTCGTGTACGAACCAACCCGGCCGAACCCAAAGTCTTCCGAAACCTTGAGTATAATATACCGAAACGACCGTCTTGATCCAAGGATCACGTAGCCGCTGACGGTTCATCAATCGGAGGTCCCAGGCCCAAGATATGGGCGAAAGACCGAAGAGGGCCCGAAACGGGGGTACTGGGCCCGGGGCGACCCGGCCCGAACCCCCCCTGGGGTCGGCCGAACCGGGTCGGCCTGGGCGCGGCCCGGCCGACCGGACCGGCCGGCTCGGTCTTCGGCCGAGCGGCCGAAGAGCCGCCGCGGGTCAAACCCGCGGCTTTGGGAGAAACGCGGCCCGCGCGGGCCGCGTGCTGGTGGCCGGACCGTGGACGCGGTCTGGCGGTTCGCCGCCGCCGCGGCTCGGCCGCGGCGGACTCCTCCGGCGGCGCGCCGGGCGCCGCCGTCTCCTTCCGCGGGCCGCCGGAGATGCTCCGGTGGCCCGATTTCTTTCCCGTCTGCGCCGTTGCTCCTCCCGGGGGACGATCTTCACTGCGGAATCAACAAATGGTCCTTGTGTCGTGCTTTTGCCGTCGCCCGCCAAATCCGCACAAAAGGAAGATCGGCGGAGGGTTGCCGGGTCTTGTTCGTTAGACCCTCACCCTCCGCGTTAGTCATAAAATCATCGGAGGAAAAGAATTAACCAAATCAACAATTTTAAATAAATTAAAATTGTTCCGATCGGGTTCTTTATTTGAAAAGAATAAACACGGGAAAAGAAATAAAATATTCCAATCAACCCTTACCTTGTCGTCGTCGTCGGACGAGGGGTCGTCGCGGAATCGCTCGTCGCGGAGGAAGGAGATCGTCGCGTCGTCGCGGTATCCGGCGTCGCATCGCCAATCTCCGGATCAAGAACAAATGGATTTAATTAATTAAATCCGTTGTTATTGAAATTTAAAAAAAGGGAGAAATAAAAGATTCGATTCTCACCTTTGTTGCCGATCGCACGTTCGCCGCGGAAGAAGAGGCACCGAAGAAGAAGAAGAAGAAGAAGGTCGTGGAAAAGTTGTCGACGTCGCGGATCGTGCGTCGTCGAATTCCGGTTCCGGCGTTCTTCGCGTTCTTCGCGTTCTTCGCGTTCTTCGCGGAGAGGGTGGAGGCTCAGAGGAATAGCAATCCTCCAAAATAGACAAGTTTGTCTATTTTATTATTTTGCCAACAAACGTAAAACGCATAAGTAACGACCCATTTAATTCACGAAAGAAACAGTCCATTTAATTCACGAAATAAACCGCCCAATTAAATGGTCTGTTAAGAATTAAAGAAAACGCGTCGGTTGACTTTTCAGTTACTTTGACGGGTTTTCGCGGGTGCGTTACTTAGCGAAAGAAACGGCGGGGCTCGTGCGGGCCCTGCCTCACAAATATCCTACCAAGGGGTAAGATATTTCTGGATAGCATCCTATCCAGTTCAACTCAGCTCAAGCCCCCTTTAAGTGACTTCAAGTGGCTTCCAAGCAGCTTAAGTGAAATAAAATAAAGTTGTCGCACAAACTTTATTTTATTTCTGACTTAAAGCCGCAAAATTTAAAAACCACGTCTGAGCAAACGCAACTCCGGAAGAGGCGTTTCTAAGCAAATACCGGCGCTGCGATTTCATCGGTGCCCTCAGAATTCGATTCCGGGCACCGGTTCAAAAGATAGAAAAACCCGCTCGTCCGTTCACTGAACGTACCCGAGCCAAACTTCGGAAATTGATTCCGGGCACACCGGGCCTCGGAATCAGGTGCCGTCTGAAGCTGCGCTCTTGTAAAATTCCAAAGAAAATTAAGAAAAAAATTTCCTTGAAATTTGCGGGTCTTTACATTACTCCCACCTCGGGGCTTTACGTCCCCGTAAAGATACATCAAAACTAGGGGAACAAATGGGGGTACTAAGCACGCATCTGAGCCTCCCGCTCCCAAGTGCTCTCCTGGAGGTTCCCGTGCTGCCATCTGATGCGCACAAGAGGAATCGACCGCCCACGTAGGACCCGCTCCTGTCGATCCTCGATCTCCACTGGGACCTCCGCCAAAGTCGCCCCATCGTCCACGTCCAGCTCCCCAAAGTCGATGATGTGCGTCGGGTCGTGCACGTATCTCCTCAGCTGAGACACGTGGAAGACGTCGTGCACCCGGTGCAACTGAGGTGGTAGAGCCAGGCGATAAGCCACCTCTCCTATCCTGCTGAGGACCTGGAAAGGCCCGATGAAGCGTGGAGACAACTTGCCGCCTCGGCCAAATCTCCGTAAACCACGTCGAGGTGAGACACGAAAAAAGACGTGGTCGCCATCCTCGAACTCCAGTGGCCTCCGCCTCCTGTCAGCATATGACTTCTGCCGGCTCTGAGCTGTCCTCATCCTCTCCTGGATGATCTGGACCTTCTCTGTCGTGGCTCGGACCATCTCTGGTCCCACGAGTGCTGACTCCCCAGGGTCTGTCCAGCACAACGGTGATCTGCAGGGTCTGCCGTACAACGCCTCGTATGGTGCCATCCCGATGGTGGAGTGGTAGCTGTTGTTGTACGCGAACTCCACCAAGGGTAGGTGGTCCTCCCAGCTGCGACCAAAGTCTAGAACACATGCACGGAGCATGTCCTCGAGTGTCTGTATGGTCCTCTCCGTCTGACCATCCGTCTGAGGGTGGAAGGCTGTGCTCAGATGGAGCCGCGTCCCGAACGCCTCCTGCAACCCCTCCCAGAGCCGGGAAGTGAAACGAGCATCTCGATCGGAGACGATAGATGATGGCACACCGTGAAGCCGTACGATCTCCTGGACGTAAAGACGTCCCAAGCTCTCCACTGAGCCCTGCTCTCTGATGGGTAAGAAGTGTGCCGACTTGGTGAGTCGGTCGACAATCACCCAAATGGAGTCGTGACCTCTGGAAGTGCGTGGAAGTCCAGTCACGAAGTCCATAGATATGTCGTCCCACTTCCACTCCGGGACCTCTAAGGGCTGTACCAAGCCTGCTGGTACCTGGTGCTCTGCCTTCACCTGCTGGCAGGTGAGGCATCGTGAAACGAACTCTGCCACAGCTTTCTTCATGCCCGGCCACCAGTGCTGTCGTCTGAGATCCTGGTACATTTTCGCCACTCCGGGATGTACCGCCAAGGGAGAAGTGTGAAACTCTCTCAGCACCTCCTCTCGTAAAGCAACTGGTACGAAGGTACGCCCTCTGAAAAGGATGTCGTGCTCTGCTCCAAGGGAGAAACCATCAGGCGCCTGACCTGAGGATATCAGTGCACGCCGGGTCTCACAGTCAGCGTCCCCACGCTGAGCCTCTCTGACCCGCTGTAGAAGTGGAGGAGAGACTGTGAGAGACTGAAGAAAGGCTGCTCCGTCTCTATCCATGAAGGATATCTGCAAGGAGGCTAGCTGCTCCGTCGCCTCCTCAAGCAGCTGAATGCCCGTCCTCCTGCTGAGGGCATCGGCTACCACGTTCCCCTTCCCAGGAGTGTAGACTATCTCAAAGTCATAGTCCTGGAGGAACTCAAGCCATCTCCGCTGTCTCAGGTTCAGGTCCTTCTGAGAGAAGATATACCTGAGACTCTGGTGGTCAGAAAAGACTGTGAAGCGCTCGCCCATCAGATAGTGCCGCCAAGTCTTCAGAGCGAAGACCACTGCTGCTAACTCCAGGTCATGAGTGGCGTAGTTCTGCTCATGCGGCCTCAACTGATGTGATCCGTAGGTGATCATGGCCCGCTCCTGCATCAGGACGCACCCGAGTCCAGTCCCTGATGCGTCGCAGTAAACTACGTATCCAACTCCCTCCTCAGGCAACCTCAAGATAGGTGCGCTGGTCAATCTCTGCCTCAGCTCCTGGAAGCTCTGCTGACATCTGTCTGACCACACGAAGGGTTTCCCCTTCTTTGTCAAAGCTGAGAGTGGTGCCGCAACTCTGGAGAAGTCCGGCACAAATCTCCGATAGTATCCGGCTAGGCCCAAGAAGCTCCGCACCTCTGTCACGCTCTTGGGTGGCTCCCAAGCTAGCACTGCCTCGATCTTCGCGGGATCCACTGCAACTCCCGCCTCAGAGATGACGTGTCCCAAGAAATGGACCTCACGTAACTAGAACTGGCATTTTGAGAGCTTTCCATAAAGCTGGTGCTCTCGGAGTGTGTCTAGCACTACTCGCAGGTGGTAGGCATGCTCCTCCTCAGTCGTCGAGTATACCAAAATGTCGTCAATGAAGACAACGACAAATCGGTCGAGGTATGGCTGGAAGATCCTGTTCATGAGGCTCATGAACACTGCTGGAGCATTGGTTACGCCGAACGGCATAACCAAGAACTCATAATGGCCATACCGACACCTGAAGGCCGTCTTCTGCACGTCCTCGTTTCGAACTCTGAGCTGATGATAGCCTGACCGGAGGTCTATCTTCGAGAACCACCGCGCTCCCTTGAGCTGATCGAAGAGGTCATCAATCCGTGGCAGCGGATACTTGTTCCTCACTGTCACCTGGTTCAGGCGACGATAGTCGACACACAGTCGCAAGCTCCCGTCCGCCTTCTTGGCGAACAAAATCGGGGAAGCCCAGGGTGAAACACTGGGTCGGATAAACCCCTTGCTCTGCAAGTCCTCCAACTGTACCCGCAGCTCTCGAAGCTCGGCGGGGGCCATCCGATATGCTGGAGTAGATATCGGGGTTGTCCCGGGGTACAAGTCGATGTAAAAGTCTACCTCTCTACGAGGAGGTAGCCCTGGAACGTCGTCGGGAAAGACGTCCACGTACTGGTCCACCACTCCAGGAAAAGACGGACTCCGCACGTCCACTGCTCCTAGGATGAGGCTAGCCAACTGATGAGAGATGGGCTGCACTCTCCTCCGCGGAAGTCCATCCTGTGCTGCAAAGGTTCCCTTCTCGCCGGTGAAGGTAAACCTGCTCCCGTCGGTGCGAACACATCGCACCTTGCGCCTAAAACAGTCGATCTGGGCATGAACCGTGGATAGCCAATCCATGCCCAAGATGACGTCGTAAGGCCTCGACGCCGCTACAAGGAGATCCCAGCCGAAGCTCTCGCCTCCTAGAGTAAGCTCACACTGCCGGCACCAGTGCGTAATCGTCGAGTCTGCTCCCGTAGGAGTCTCTAGCCGTAAGGATCGAGCCAACGGCTCAGTCGGAATCTCCGAGCTCCGAACAAGGGCAGAGGCTATGAAAGAGTGACTCGCTCCTGTGTCTATAAGTACTGCAGCAAGGGTGGAATAGACACAGATCGTACCTCGAATCATCTCTGGCAAGTCGGGGTCGTAGGCCTCCACTGCCTGGAGCTGGGCCTGTCCCTGCCCACCAGCTCCATGTGGTCGAGGTGGCCCTCCTGGTGGTGGGGGGGGGGGGGGGTAGAGCCTGGAAGCGTCGCCCACCACCCGCTGCTTGGACAGCTCCTCTGCCTCGTCCGCCTCCTCCCTGCGGACCGCCACGGTCGACCCTCTGCCTCTGCCTGGGTGGCCCCTCCACCGTTTGCTGCTCCTCTGATCGGCGAGTCGGGCAGTCACGAGCCATGTGACCCTGCCCGCCGCAAGAGTAGCACAGCCTGCCTCTCGAAAGGCTGGCACTCCGCTGTGTGCCTCGTACTGCTGAGCCGGTGTCCTGAGGCCGTCTGCGTGGGGGTCTGGTCTGCCTGGACCCGTGAGTCATCCGTCGGCTACCTGCTACTGAAGACTCAGCTACCTGCCGCCCTGCGCTAGGTCTCGCCGCTGAAGAAGGCTCTGCCAGGAAGCTCTCGATCAGGAGGGCTCGCTCCAGCACTCCCGCCTGGGTCGGAATGCTGAGGGAGATCAGCGATGCCCGAATCTCCTGTCGCAAGCCCTGCTCGAAGGTCCGGGCCCGGAAGAAGGGGTCCCGTACCATGTCGGTCGAGTAGCGAGATAGGTCCGTGAACCTCGCCGCGTACTGAGCGACCGTCATGCTGCCCTGGCGCAGCTGGAGAAGCTCCTGGATGCGCACCGCTCGGAGGGTGGTCGGGACGAACTCAGAGCGGAAGAGGCTCTCGAAGTCCGTCCAGAGCAGGGATGCCTCATCGTGAACCTGGAGCATCAGGCTCCACCATCGTCCTGCCGCCGCCTGCAGGAGGCTCGCTGCGAGAATCACCATGAGATCCGCTGGTGTCCTCACTAGCCGAAAGATCCGTACCACCGCCTCTAGCCAGTCCTCGGCGGCCTGGGGGTCCGCCTCACCGCGAAACCTGGGCGGTCGCTGGCTCTGAAACTCATGCAGTGCCCTGAGGCGACGTGCATCGTCAGCGTCTAGTACTGGAAGCATCGGTGGCTCGGCGGGTAAGGCTACCGCCGGTGCCACTGCTGGCAAAGGGCCCTGCACCGAGGCCTCGTCGCTCGGTGGGCTGCCGTCGCGCCCTACACTCGGAACCCTAGCTGGCAGTCGTCGCGGGGCCATCCTGAAAAGGAGAACAAGAGCACCACAGTCAGAACAGTATACCTGGTGAGCTGGCACAAGTAATCACAAGGAAAACTTGAGACTTTCATAAAGCAGATCAGTATACCCGGTGAGCTGACACAAGTAATCACAAAGAAAACTCGAGACACACACGCAATCAATGTTTTCATGCATTAAGTCGGAAATCAGGAGTCAGGGTCCTGGTGTACGGATACGTCGGCCGCCGCACCAACACTGGGCTCCCTGAACTGATAACCACACTCAATACACTAAACACTATTGCTTCACATAGAAAGAAAGGACGATCAGAGTCTGCGGTAGAACCGACCCCTCTGATACCAATTTGTCACGACCCGTCCTCGGGGCCCTTGCCGTGACTACCCCAAGCCCGCCATCCATAGGCCAGGGGCTGGCGACTAGCACCAAGGCGTAAAATCCCAGTAAACAGGGAAGGCATTGCCTTTATAAGTAACAACCACACAGAGTCAGCAAGCGGAAAGTAACTACAAGTGCAGAAAAGTAAAGGGGGCCGGAATACAAGCCCAACTGTAAAGTACAACTGAAAAGTAAAGTACAGCAACTGAAAAAAGACGGCGGCCTCGTGTCGTCCACTGGTAATCCCACCTGAAGGGTGGGTACAGATAGCCTCCAGGCTCCTCGGGTCCCACGTCCGCTCCGAGTACGTTCCGCCCAGTGGTCCACCTCCAGGTACCGTCCTGCTCCACGCCCCAACCGTGATCAGCGCTGTCCGTCGTCTGCAACCAACACAACAAGGTGCGGGCATAGCCCGTGCAGGGGTGAGTACAAGCTACTCAGTAAGGACCCCGAGACCCCCGAAGGTCTCCCGAAATCCACAAAGGATATAGCACAAAAGAAAGATGCAATCACGAAGTAACATCTGACTTGACTTAGGTATATGCCCATACATATACCTAAGTCCCCACTTCTAGCTCTGCTCCCGAGCTCAAGAACAACTCAATCCACAAAGGAAAGCAAGACTCAAATCCACAAGGAGAGTAAACAGTAAAATCCACATAGGATAGTTCAACACAATCCACAAAGGAGAGTAACATAAGATTCAGCTCAACCAGGTATACTTTTTCAGATGACGTCAAAGACGATCACTGATCCGTCTAAGTCGTCGGACCCACGAAGGATCGATAGGTACTAACCCCCGCAGAAGACCCACACAGGATCGGGCTCACACAGAACCTGTAGGCAGTGGCTCACACAGAACCGGTAGTAAGGACCCACGTAGGATCGGGCTCACACAGAACCTGTAGGCACTGATCCACATGGGATCGCTGAGTGCAGTAGTCGACGCAGTCCACTGAGGATCTCTGCATAGTCGTCGCCGCAGTCCACGAAGGATCTCTGCTCTGCCGTCGTCGCAGTCCACGAAGGATCTCTGCTCTGCCGTCGTCGCAGTCCACGAAGGATCTCTGCTCTGCCGTCGAAGTCACAGCCAGCGCTAGGGTTCCCGCACAAAGCGAGCTCGTTTAGGAGGGTCCGCTCCACGAGCCGAGAGGCTGATACATCAACTGACACGTAGTCCGAAGTTGATGTATCCAAAAGTTCCGTATCGACAACAGGATCTCAACGCGACAGACGGCGCGTCAAACGGACGCCCGGTCTGAGAGTTATTGGCATTTTCGTCCCAGGGGCCCGGTTGGTTTTTAGGGCAAAACCAACCCGACCGTACTCCTCCTGTATCCGATCCTCGGGCGGAGCATGCCAAAAGTTCCGTCTCACTTAGAGGAAACTACCACAGCTGACGGTACGTCGATCGGACGTCCGTAGCTCAAGTTATGAGCGTTTCCGCTCCGAGGGCCCGGTTGGTTTCGTGTACGAACCAACCCGGCCGAACCCAAAGTCTTCCGAAACCTTGAGTATAATATACCGAAACGCCCGTCTTGATCCAAGGATCGCGTAGCCGCTGACGGTTCGTCAATCGGAGGTCCCAGGCCCAAGATATGGGCGAAAGACCGAAGAGGGCCCGAAACGGGGGTACTGGGCCCGGGGCGACCCGGCCCGAACCCCCCCTGGGGTCGGCCGAACCGGGTCGGCCCGAACCGGGTCGGCCCGACCCGGCCCGACCCGGCTAGGCCGGGTCCGGTCCGGCCTGGGCGCGGCCCGGCCGACCGGACCGGCCGGCTCGGTCTTCGGCCGAGCGGCCGAAGAGCCGCCGCGGGTCAAACCCGCGGCTTTGGGAGAAACACGGCCCGCGCGGGCCGCGTGCTGGTGGCCGGACCGCGGACGCGGTCTGGCGGTTCGCCGCCGCCGCGGCTCGGCCGCGGCGGACTCCTCCGGCGGCGCGCCGGGCGCCGCCGTCTCCTTCCGCGGGCCGCCGGAGATGCTCCGGTGGCCCGATTTCTTTCCCGTCTGCGCCGTTGCTCCTCCCGGGGGACGATCTTCACTGCGGAATCAACAAATGGTCCTTGCGTCGTGCTTTTGCCGTCGCCCGCCAAATCTGCACAAAAGGAAGATCGGCGGAGGGTTGCCGGGTCTTGTTCGTTAGACCCGCACCCTCCGCGTTAGTCATAAAATCATCGGAGGAAAAGAATTAACCAAATCAACAATTTTAAATAAATTAAAATTGTTCCGATCGGGTGCTTTATTTGAAAAGAATAAACACGGGAAAAGAAATAAAATATTCCAATCAACCCTTACCTTGTCGTCGTCGTCGGACGAGGGGTCGTCGCGGAATCGCTCGTCGCGGAGGAAGGAGATCGTCGCGTCGTCGCGGTATCCGGCGTCGCGTCGCCAATCTCCGGATCAAGAACAAACGGATTTAATTAATTAAATCCGTTGTTATTGAAATTTAAAAAAAGGGAGAAATAAAAGATTCGATTCTCACCTTTGTTGCCGATCGCACGTTCGCCGCGGAAGAAGAGGCACCGAAGAAGAAGAAGAAGAAGAAGGTCGCGGAAAAGTTGTCGACGTCGCGGATCGTGCGTCGTCGAATTCCGGTTCCGGCGTTCTTCGCGTTCTTCGCGTTCTTCGCGTTCTTCGCGTTCTTCGCGGAGAGGGTGGAGGCTCAGAGGAATAGCAATCCTCCAAAATAGACAAGTTTGTCTATTTTATTATTTTGCCAACAAACGTAAAACGCATAAGTAACGACCCATTTAATTCACGAAAGAAACAGTCCATTTAATTCACGAAATAAACCGCCCAATTAAATGGTCTGTTAAGAATTAAAGAAAATGCGTCGGTTGACTTTTCAGTTACTTTGACGGGTTTTCGCGGGTGCGTTACTTAGCGAAAGAAACGGCGGGGCTCGTGCGGGCCCTGCCTCACAAATATCCTACCAAGGGGTAGGATATTTCTGGATAGCATCCTATCCAGTTCAACTCAGCTCAAGCCGCCTTTAAGTGACTTCAAGTGGCTTCCAAGCAGCTTAAGTGAAATAAAATAAAGTTGTCGCACAAACTTTATTTTATTTCTGACTTAAAGCCGCAAAATTTAAAAACCACGTCTGAGCAAACGCAACTCCGGAAGAGGCGTTTCTAAGCAAATACCGGCGCTGCGATTTCATCGGTGCCCTCAGAATTCGATTCCGGGCACCGGTTCAAAAGATAGAAAAACCCGCTCGTCCGTTCACTGAACGTACCCGAGCCAAACTTCGGAAATTGATTCCGGGCACACCGGGCCTCGGAATCAGGTGTCGTCTGAAGCTGCGCTCTTGTAAAATTCCAAAGAAAATTAAGAAAAAAATTTCCTTGAAATTTGCGGGTCTTTACAAATCAACACATTGGAAAATACCAAGTGTTCTTAGGATTCCAAAAATATATGTTGAACCATATCAATGATTCATGGGAGGTAAAAAATTCATATTTTATATCCCAACATATTCTTGAGAGGAAATATGCATGCCTAAGAATAAGCATCGATATGAAAAAGAAATGAAAAGAAATCATAAATCGATCCCAATGTATATATCATGAAGTCCATATTCGAATTTTGAAAAAACTATCTCATACATAGTGAGCCTCACATCACATGCCATGTAAGACAAAAGATAACCCATTATATTACATCATTCACCCAAGTCATGATATCTCATATCAATCCCAACCATCACATTCCAAAACCAACATACCAATATGATAACCCTATCCAAAATAACACATTTAGACCTCCCACTAAACATTGAATGTCACAAATATATTGGGATTCAAATACTAAAACCCTATTCAAATTATAAAAATTCATTTTGGACCCTTTTGAACCAAAAAATCATTTTATGGGTCTGTTTTTTAAATTGGAAAGATATACCATTATCGTCTATAATGATCCTTTTCCATAACTTCCAAATCTCAAACTCTTCGGGATTCATAATTGAAACCCCTTTGTAATCTATCATATCCTCCCATTCCATAATAAAGGTTGAGTAGATCATTCTAAACCTAAATATATATACATACATCACTATAGAAATTTTGATAATAATAAACATTTCCTCATATTTTAATGAAAAAACCCATATTCCCCATAAAAGGGAAAACCTACATAAATACGGACTACACCCTCCAAGGATAACATAAAATTGAAATGTCTCCCTAATCTAAACAAACACTCGAATGCATATCAGGGAAACCAACTTTATAAAAACATCATCATATTGTATAAACTTCTTATATCATGATAAATGAATTTAGACCATAATTATTTAACTCTTGAGTAGAATTTAATTGAACCATTCCGTGATGAAATCCATGAATTTATTGAATTATGGTTTAATAAGTGAGAATATAAAATAAATAAGGGCGTATTGATGAGAATAGAATTATACATACCCATTGGAATCAACTGAAAGGAACTACACATGAATAACCTATGAAATTAATATGAAGGTTATATAATAACCATTCAAGTATATATATACATCACCATGTATTATTGAGGTTGTGGTAGAAGTGAAAATAGTAAATAAGTGGGCCATTGAGTGAAAATATGGGGCATCGCTTAATTAAAATTGATCAGCATCCCCACTGGATGGTCGGTGAGACCAAGTAGCCTACTATGAGATTGCTCATATAATTATCTATATTGTGTATATTATAGTGGCATGAACATTTTGGACTTCAATTGATTGTTCTTTTGAATTATTAGGATTCCACATGGGCTGTGTGTCCCTTACAATGAATCCTTTTATTGTTGATCAAAATATTTATCCCCCAATCCATTCCATTATCATCAAAGAGAACCATATAGTAAAAAAATTAAAATTATTTTATAATATTTACATTCCATTATAATGTATGACATTTCACATGACATATAAAACCTCTAGATAAGAACATATGAATTAAGGGAGAGACATAGAAATCTGAATCCCTTGGAAAGATATTCTCAATCATGATATTGGAAAAATTCATCGATCTCTCAAGAAGTAGAATATACACCGTAGTGTTCAATGACACTGGTTTTTTCTTTTGTTGAATTATAATGATCATATAAATCACATGATAAGTATAACTTAGTAATACACATAAGAATGTTCAATGTTTCAATATAACATAAAAAATGTATCTTCATTATAACCATTATTTTGTAATCAGTGTAACATATATATTCCATCAAGAGGATTCAGAGAAGAAACAATTCATGTACAACCTCTTCATAGTCTTTCTGAATAATATCAAGTATTATATTTTTCATTATTGTGGAAAAAATAAAAAATAATCTACTCCATATCTGATCATAGTCAGAATAGTCAATATTAATCACATAAAATCCAAAAACCTAATATCTTAAACTTTAGGTTTTGGTTATCATACCTTGTGCATGGAATATCAATTGTTTGAATATTATCCCATATTTAACAACCCTTTCATCTAATGCATCGCATATCCTAATAAACAATACTATATTCTCTCTCATCCCATGAATAACTCACTATACTCAAGAATAAAATTTTAGATGGGCCTAGTGTCATTTGAAAATAACACATCATTTTGACATGTTAAATATTATGTTTCATAACATTGAATAGAAACCTATCCATCTTATACAAAATATGCATCTCATCTAATCTTATAGGGCCACTTCTTTCCTCTTATCATCTATACAATATCCCAATCATAATTTCCTATTAGGTCATTACTTGACACACATGCCTTCTAATTTTATATTTTCATACACAAAAACATATGACACTCAATCTATTATAATACAATCCCAGTAATTGACCACTCCTAAGCTCATTTTTCAGGTCAGAGTTGGCATTATGAGGTATTCTATAATTTATTCTTTGTAATTATCAAAATTCACACCTAATTTGAATTTCATAATCATTAAAATATTACATTTCCATTAATTATTATTAACACAAAAAGAAAAAACTAACTTTTTAACACAAAATAACCAATTTATTCTCAATAGACCCTTTAACATATGCATTGCTGTTTATCCTTGGTTCCCCATGATTTATATCTTCCTCAAATACTCAGTATGGTTTACTCAAAAAAATAGATTATATAAAACTAAAAAACATATTAACCAAGGTATTCTAACATATAGATTCTACATATGGGATATTCATGCACCTCCTAATAATAATTTGATATTTAAAAAATTATAAACCCTCTTCATTCATGATTCTACCTCACGGGATCGACAACTGAATATCGTGTACATGTTATACATAAATAACACATTAAATTTAAAATATATTAATGACAACCTACCTTTAGTAAATATGAATTATCTCATAAAATATATTGATTCATATAATTCTAAATCTATTGATATTACAAATCTTGAAATAAAAAAATTATTTGAGAAGATTTTCCACCAAAAAATAATGAAAATTTGAAATAAATTGGAATATTATCATAGATGTTGTTAACAAAAAGTTATTTTAGTGTTGGTATAATGATATAATTCTAGGAGAGATGTTTAATTCATGATTAAGGAGATGAAATGATTTACACTCACAAAGACCTGTATCCCACTACTTCTTTGTTCATCAAAACAAGGAGTGACTTATAAAAATCCAACGAGTAGTACCCAAATAACCATACATTAAAAATTGTAAGAAGAAATCCATCGATATCCTAGTGGGGTTCCACTAAGACCCCTGTAGACTATCAATATATCATAAACTACCATTAACATTCCAATTGTAGTGGATTTGATATAAAAACACTTTATGTCCTAGTGGAATCCTAGTGGGAAGTGATTGAACAATCAATGGGACACTACTGGTATTATAATGGATATCCTTATAATGCACCAAAATTCTCGATCTCAAAAATATCTAAATTTCATTCATTGGGTGTTTTATACCAATCATTACTTGTCTAATTACTAACATTATACTCATTAAAAATATAAAAAATATTTTCCATAATGATCCATCCCCAAAATCGTAGTTTCTAAAACTGTTCAGGCCACTAAATTCAATATTTCAATATTAAAAATAACATTGGAAAATTGGATTTAAAAATCCATAGTAAAATTATTCTAGTCCATGAAATGATTCATTGTTCTTCTTATATTAAAAGCTTTGGTCAATAGGGTATGATTCACAAAACCAATAATCAGGTACCCAATGGATATGAATATATATACATCACACCTAAATGTTATGGGAAATTTATTTATAAATGTGGTTAAATGTTTTGATCCATATTAATCATTATTCATTCCTCATATTATTCATTTGATTATAAATATACATTATCGAAAATAATCACATTAAAATAATTCTTTTTCCAATCCTCCTCCAGAAATTATTTTCTCTTTAATCTCTAATTTACCCATGTGCATTGGTTTCAACCATTCCTTAATGAATATAAAATGAAATCCCAATATTTGTGACACATGTTCAATCCCACAATAAACAACTCAAAACACTAGTCATTGATATGTCTAGTTTGTGTAGCACCTTTATCTGATTTGATCTCTATTGAACAAAGATTAAATTAACTAATATAAACCCATATTATTTTTCAAGATATTCAATTTAAGATATAAAAATTATATTCATTAAATAACATATTATAATATCCCTTCAAATTCTAATATTCTAAATACAAATTAATATATTAATCATTTAATAAATTGTATACCATGTTAATTATTATCCATATTGACTAAGCCTAAAAGGAAATAACATAAAAAATATATTTTAATTCCCAGAAATCAAGATATGACTTAGTAGGTTTCATTTATTTATTGAATTTTTAATCATAAAAAAATATCTTTTCAAATTCTATACACAATATAACACTACTGATTACAAGAATTCAATAAAAACCTAGGATCACGCCACTATGAAACCCATCACATAAGCGATGATCATTGTTATAAAGATATCATGGTTAACATGTTTTTTCTAAATACAATTAAATGATACATAGTATAGAATGGAAGGAAATGAAAATAATTAAAAATTAATGTAGTAGGATAATAAATGATGAACAGACTATTTCTATAGTATTTTATATACCTATGAATCACTATAAAATCCTCAGGTCTATATAATTCATTAAATGTTATAGGTTATAAATAAAGAATTGCATGGGGAGTCACAACCCTTATATATGATACTCTATATAATGGTGTTAAAACTAGATCACCATGTGCATTTTTATAAAATTGTAAAAATTATAGATTAATATATTTTCTATAATTATAACTACTATTGAATTTTTTTTGGCAAGGAAAATAATAAAACAATAATACACTAATAACTTTAGGATTAATAATCTAGTTAAAAATAAACAAAATAAATACATAATGAAAATATGATGTTTTGAATGTTTATTTATCCAAACTACATGATGTATTGAGTTTTAGTACAAATTATATCTCATATAATTTGCAATAATATGATTGTAGTGATAAAAGTTACAAATATTTGATCATCTAGTTCCCACTAGTCTATATTAATAAATTAATATATTTAAACTTCCTTACATATAAATCTATGTGGTTTCTAAAATTTTATACAATGGTTAAATAAATCACGGCTTTCAAAATATAATATATTCCTTGGAAATATAAATTCTCTTTTAAGTAATTCACAAAAAATTGATGCTTCAATATAATACTATATATTTCCATAATAATATATTAGAAACAACATAAAGTGATTTTAGTTCCTAAAAATATATTCACTTTGTAATATATAAATTCTATGAATCATGGTATGGATTTAAAAGAGTATCGTAATCTCATTTCAATATCTAATCATAAATTATCACCTATTTAATTAGACATAATAATTTATTTTATCTATTAATTCAATTCGATTTTTATGATAATATTTCATTGGTTTATTTTCAAAAATCCTTGATAATACATTATTTAATTACATTTATTATATCTAATTAAAAAATGTTATTTGAACCTATGTACTTTAGCAATAGAACATTAGTTTCTTCTATTATTATAACACAATATTATTTATGTTTATATGACCCCAAAATTCATTTTATTATTTCATTTAAGTCTCAAGTTAGCTCTTAAAATAATAAATGACCTAAAATGTTATTTAGCTTTCTCAAATTTTTAAATTTTATGAATTTATCAAGATATACCATATCTCACTATTATAAAAACTAATTTTTAGTCCAAAAAAGAAATGTTATATGAAAGAAGGCTATATCTGACATCCTTGGCGGTGGTGAATGGTCTCAGTAATTGTGATGGTTGAGGTAGTGATGGTGGTACATATAGATTCATGGTGCTCATTCAGGGGTGATGGAAGGTGTTGAAGCTAGCCTTCATTAGTGAAAATGGTTATAAGAGTCAATGTTTATGACTAAAGGGGGTTGTTGTACATGATGGATGTTGATAGGATATTGGCATGATGTCATCAATGAGGGGGATCCATCCATAAGGGAACAACATCAGCAGTTTCCAGATGAAAAAATCTATATGATGGGTGTCTTCTATATGTTCAGATCAATGTGTTTTAGTGAAAATATTCATACTTTTAGGCATATCAAATAAGAATGATGAAAAGGTATGACACCAGTCATCAGTACATGATATCTTTAATCATAGAACATGGCATTTCTAGGTTCACAAATAAGAAATTGTTTGTATCAGGATCAAATATAATATATAGAAATTGGGATGTAATTTTATATGGTTTCAATTCCTTCAGTCCTTCTGGGTCATATACTTTCTCAATATTCAACTTATCTTATCGGTCATGTAATGGTTCTTCCACATCCCAAATTAAAAGAGGCATTATGAAGAAACTAATAATAAATGTAAGACCTTCCAAATTTCAGGAAACGTAATCATTAGATCATATATACTATATATTAAACCTATATCCAATATCATAGAACATCTATTATCCATACCTTTTTGTTAATATAAAAACCCCCCATAGAAATTAAAATCAATATATAATAAAATAACTATGACATCCCATAAATAAACACAAGAATTCAATAAATTCTACTAAAAAATAACCTACAATCATTTTGTTAGGAATGTATCATTAAATGATTATTTAGAATTTGTAATGTACTACATGAAGTCATATAAATGTTTCACAGATTTCATAACTATGTGTATTTGAGACTCTCCATGGGTTTTCTAAGGTAGCATGATAACGTAAAACCATTATTCTTACAATGGAAAAACTCTACCAACTACTTCGTCTTTAGCAATATAGGTGAAGAACAAACCTGATGATAAGAACATCCCTAACATACCTAATTATACTCAATCCATTTCCACCTCTGCATATTTATAATTTTTCACTAAAAGTATTGACTAGAAATGTAATGAACGGAAGTTTTATAAATGAAATTCCCCACTGGAATGAATAAATTCATTTTCAATTAGTCTAGTTTTTGAAAAAACATGCACCAATTTTGTTATTTTGTCGAACATTTGTACTTAAAATATATTAAATCATCATTACTATTGAGAATAAATTCATTTTAATGTGACCCTTGATATTAATAAATTAAGGGTAATTATATAGTCCAATTGGCACAGAAAAAAAATGATAGCCTTGACTGGTTGGATAGAACCTTGTGAAGCCCATTTATAAAAGATCTCGAGAGTGTGAATCACATGAATTTTTCCATGTCCAAGCCCAAGACATGACTCGACAAATAATTTAAGATATTATCCTTTTTTAGGATATGTTAGAGTCATATAGATCATATCCCAAACCATGTCTATGAATAAAGCGATATCTTCAAAAAATCTAGAATTATATATTTTTAAATTTAATTTTCAATAAAAAATTATTATATTTAATCATTTTAAATATTACCTATTTTAAATGAATAAATAATGAGTGTTGAAAATTATATCCCAATACAGTGAAACACAAAATGTTTTCTTAAATAGTTTTAATTAAAACAAAATTTTTAATGAATTAATTATTTAAAAATTATATTTTTTAGAATAATAATATTAAATTAATTTGAATAAATATAAATTATAATATATTTTATGGAATTAAATTTTTAATAATTTTCATAAGACATTTATTATAAAAACCCTATATTTTGTAAAAAATGTAGAGTTTTGATCTAAAAGTGTAAATTTTTCTACAATGTTAATTTTTTTAGAGGAAATAAAAATTATATTTTTAACTATAATTTTGTAATTTTACAATATTTTTTCATATTTTTCAGAGATAGTATAATGTATGTATCAAAATTAATGTTATAAATACAGTGTGTGAATTATGACATCATAATGATGAAAAAGTGATGTAATATATGTCATAAATGGAATCCTTCATAACAAATATATTTAATCATTAAAATAATGTGTGTTTAGGTTATTTGAGTAATTTTATGACCCCATATTGAATCCTCTAAAAATTATATTATATTGTATGGTTTTAAAATCAATTCATTATAAACATGACTCACTTTCACATCACCAGCGATATTAATTTATTAATTTTGATTAATAGGATCATAAAATAATTAAAAACACTTAAATTATATATAAACCATGGGAAAATGCATAATATGGTCTGGGGATTTGATTAGATAATAAAAAGGTCTCCAAAACCCATTTTTTAAAATTAATAAAGATATATACAATCTTTCCCTTTATAAAACACCTCTTCCTCTCATTCCTTTTCCTCAAAACCCGTAGATAATGAAAGTATTGTTTATTTACCACTCTAGATACCTCCCATGGTTTCTAAAATATCTTAATAATCTTCTAAAAATATTTTAGAAGATCCTTCTCAATGTAGGGGATCATCTCCTCTTCCGTATTCAAGAATCGTTTTTTATAAAACCTCTCAATATTGAATTAATCATTTTGGGATAAATTATTAAACATCCACCATATTATCCTTATAATTAATATGTTTTTGCATACCCTATTTAATACTAGTACTTAAAACAATGAATCAATATGAACCAATATTATGATTCTGAAATTATCCTTTGAATTTTAGATGCTCATCGTTTGTATAGTGAAAACCCACCTCATTTCCACTAAATTGTATTCTCCTAGTTTTACCTATCATTTATTGATTTAATAATTCATTTCATATAAACCACAATTTTTAATAATTTATTTCAATTTAATGAAATATGATCTTATATTGAATTATCATTATGGAAAACATATGCATATACTTAATATGAATGTGACGGTTTGGACAAGAATTATATATCACTCCAATTAATTGTTAATATTTTTATCTCATGAGATGATCAGTATGGTTCTTAGGATGTTATCTTAAGAACACTATATTAAATTTTCCTAGTATTTATCCTTGAATTATGTTTATAATGTTATGTTTTATGTTCATTCCATAGTCTCATGGTCCCTTTATGCTCTCATGTTATATCATGCCTATTTTTTCAACATTAAGAATTTAGTCCATCCATTGTTTTATTTTAACTCCTCTTATCTCAAATGAATAGAATTAACTTATGTAATGATATAATTATTTCCTTATTGGCCTTTAATCTCACCCATTTATTATGAACATCCCATGGTTATCTCTTGCAGTATTAGAAGCTTGAAGAAAAATAAGGGCATGTTTTGGGGTTTTTAATTAATAGTATTATATTTTTGTTGCGAGTTTTTAATATATGTACCTAATTACCCAAACACCCTAGGATTCTTAATCAAATGGGATCGTACAATTTTTACCATTAAGTAAAAAATAATAAATTATTCATTGATAAGGATATGAGTTGTAATATCATGTATTAGGAGAAAGTGAAGATATTTTTAGGGATTAGGATTGCAAAACTACATTGAAATTTGTAGGGATAAGTCTCAATATGGGTAAATATATTATAATATTGGTAATGATTAGAGTATTTTTTTTCAATTAAAATACATCCGGGCCTGGACACTAAAAGTGGGTGTGGTTCTATTTTAGAGGTACTTTTAAGTAATAAACTTGAAATGGAACATTGAGTGTGACTTTACCATCATCTGGTGTATGAAAATGGGTCATGTTTCACACATAGCTTAAAATTACTAGTGGTATGCTTTAGTAAATCCACAAGTTCCATAGAAACCATTATTATGGGAACCAAAATTGACATATGATATTTGCTTAGGAAATAAATCATGGATAATAATGATGGAAACCCTAAAATTACTAAGTTAAAGAATATAGGTAAATTTTGTATTATACCAAAAATCGTCATATTTTTTATTCAATGTGTTTAATGGAATAAAAATACCTATATTTATTTCTCCCTTTGTTTTTAGCCAATGGCTTGAGTAAGGTGAAGCTGAGCCAAAAATCAATGTGAGGGTAAGTGTTTTATATTAACAAATTATATGTACAACTTAATAAGAAAATGAATTATTAAAAGTGATGTAAATACTTTTGTAATTAACACACGTTTAGTAATAAAATATCAGTCAACATGAATACAAATATTCCCCAATGAAAGAGAAAGTCATAATTGATAAATATATGTGAGAAGGGCCACTAAAAGTTTTGAGATCTTATAATCCCTCAATCATAGTGTATTAGATTATCTCAATTGAAAATATTTTCCCCATCCTTTAATACATTGAGTAAGGGAATCTTCTTTTGAAGGTTTATCAACTATAAGGAAAAGATGATCAATAGTATATGTTGGTTATAAATAGAAATATTTAGTATGAAATATATTTGAGGGAGTATAAGGGATTTAAGAAAATCGTTTTTGAGAAAGATATTCCTCAAAATTGTTTCCTTAAAATATAGAGGTATTGCCTTTGGAAAAAAACATGACAACAAATACATTGGGCTATATAATAAAAATATTCCTACAAATTCATGATAAGATTTGACCTTTTAATTTCCAACAATTTTAACGGTTCCCGATTCCTTTTTAGTTTAACATTGATTTTATGAATACACTTAGACATTCAAGAAATTAAAATATATGTGAAAATTATCTAGTGTTCCCTCAATGCCAAAATAGTAATCAATGAAAACCGTGTTTCTAAATGTGTTCATATGTGTAAAATTGATTTTAATTCGGGTGGTAAGATGGAGAAATATAAAAATGGGATGAAATTCCATAATCCCACTTTTCAAAACTATAGAAAAAGTTATCACAAGAATCTCATGTGGGTGATAATGAAATGTTTTATGTGTGGGGGGAACATAGCAAGGTATTACAGATGGGGGACACCCAGTAATGTGATATATGAATGTAAATATCTTGTTAGTTGTCAGCCTATTATACTGTGTTTTCAAATACAAAGAACAAGTTCACTAGTAGAATCAATATTGAAATCTATGTTCTATTGTTTTCAAATGATGATAACATATTCTGAGGCATATTGGATAATGGGGAAAAAATTCGATCCCAACCGCTGTGGTGGATCACGAAAATGATGTTGTGATTGGTATGATAGTTATTTATTTAATAAAAATTAATTTAATTTTTGATTATGAATCAATAAATTCTTGTATATAATTCATGTTTAGTAAAAAAAAATAAAACACAATTCCAAAACATGGACTCCATTTTTTGGTGAAGATGAGAATTTTTACAATTCTTTCATACCGTGTATTTAACTCATCCTATATCAAAAATTTTGGGTTGTTTTTCCGATATAACCATATAATAATCCCATTATAAGCATTTGATATTATTTTTGGCCTGTATTTCGATTACATATATAGGGAAAGCATAAATTTTAAAGATAATTAAATATCCCTCAATATTTAATATTTCTCGATGATTTTATATATTTCATAGAGGATGGTAAATAATTATTTTTTCCAACATCTCAATTGTTGTTAATATTTCCTATAAATAAATAATATCCATCTGAAATGATTATGACTATTTATTGTTTCATCCTTGATTACATTCACATTGTTAGTCAATTCACTAATGTTTTTCCAAAATAATTTTCAGTTCATCCTCTAAGTTGTTAGGTTGAGTTCCCAATTTCTATCATAACTGATGATTTATCAATATCCAATGCAATATATATAATATGGGTTATTGAACATGATGATATGAAAAAATGAATAATGGGTAATTATGCCTCTAAATTTATTATCATGATGTCATAAAAATGGAGATAACATAATTATAACCCATGCCATAAATTTTAGACTTGTTTGATAATATTTACGGAGCCCAATAATACTCAATGGTGGATCTCCTTTTAGGATATTATCATGTAAAGGAAAAAAAGAAGCATATTGCCAAGACTACCTTTCATAAATCGCACGAGCACTGTGAATTCATAGTTATTACACTAAAACACCATAATCATTTATCAATCCTTATGGACTTCATGAATATAGTCATTAGGGAGTACATACGAAATGTTTTATTTACAAATGATATATTATTTACTCCATATATTAGGATAAATGCGAGAAGAATATAAATACATTGATCAAGACAATGAAAACGGAAACTTTATATGTATTTTATTTTAAATTTTTGTTTTGGTTAGAGCAATTTACTTTATTAAATTATTAAATCCCAAAATAAGAGATAGATTTGGATCTATCCAAAGAAGATGCAATTAAAATATGGCCCAGAACAAAAACCATGATAAAAAATCCATATTTTTTTATGATTAGCTATTTATATTCATTAATTCATGTAAATCTTCCCAAGAGTATAAATACCACTATCTAATCATACTACGAGGTATGTCAAGTATGTCTACATAGATAAATCTGAATAATGAATAAAAGAGTTGATAAAGAGTGTAATCACAAAACATGCTCCCACATCACCACCAGTGGGGAGGGATTTGTGATATATAGTGATGTATTTTAAAATGGATTAGTTAATGTACTCATAAAAGATGGAAAGGTGATATATTATTCCTACCAACAATTAATAATCCTTGAGTATAACTACACAACACATTATCTAGAGTTAGGATTTGTGATCTTTATATTGAAAATTTGGAAACATTTTCTCTACAGATAAAAGTGTGAAATATGTATGGATAAAAAATCATCAAGTATATATTCACAAAAAATGAAATTAATATTCTCAAACTAAGGTGGTTTGAATAGACTATTGATTATGAATTTTCCATCTATTGACATCGTCAAAAAGAAAATAATGTGTCAAAATCTATGAGAATAAAGGATCTTATAAACCTCTCCGTTATGTGGATTTCACATGATGAAATATTCTTAGACATGTATAGGATGAACATGTGAAATATTAAAGTATATTTTTCATACCATTCCCAAATTACTTCTTAATGATCCATTCCTAAGAAGAGCAAGGAGGACCTAATAGAACATTGTATCTACAAAAGAATGTAGCAAATATTTTGAAGTTCAACATTTATTATGATGCATTTATATTCTTTGGAAACCAGATATCCCTCTAATAAAAACTAAAAATGAATATGGTACATATGGATGATGCACATATCCTATATTTCTATATTAATCTGGGAATAAATGATATGTATAGTTATTTTTTAAATGATTATCGTTGGATCACATGCATACAGGTATTGTGTGGTTTGTATATCGATTCTTGATAAGAAAATAAGTCAAGGAGGAATGACAGATATCCAAGGGTATGATGAAACCATTTCACATACCGTTATAAAAATAGGATAAATCCCCATGGATTTCCCAATAGGACTCCCCATAACCCCTAATTGAAATAATGACATTGGTTTTCATTAGACAACCTTACCAAGTAAACCCATTTTTTGAGATATGAGGGAAGATTTGTCTCTTGAACAACTCACCATGATATACAAAATGATAGTGGTAAGTTTTAATGGGTTTCCACTCACTATTTTACCTGATTGAGATATCTATTTTACATCAATGTCTTATTGTTTCATTTAGAGATAATTGGACACATAATAGATCCTTGTCACTAATTTTTTCTCCTAATATGGTTTTTTAGTATGAATGGTCTTTTCATACTCTTTATGATATACAGATATCATGTTGAATATATTTACAAGGATATTGGGACCGACAAATTCTCCATGTAGATTTATCATTTCATAATAGTTTCATTCTATTATTCAAATTTATCCTTTTGATGCTTTGTATTGGAAGAGGTTCCAGAATCCAAAATTCTAGGATATTGTTAGAGATAAGAAAATTTTGGGACCTAAATTTGTATAATAGGTGATAGAAAATATTAAAATCATTCATCATCATATCATATCCACGCAATGTGGATATAAAATCTATGTAGATAATAATTTACAAGAACTGTAGTGTCATGTTTTAGATAATTTTTTTCCTTCATATATTATATGGAAGAATGTATTGATGTTTTTGAAAAAGGGAAATCCAAGTCTGAGAAACATTTCCCCCTTTAGATCCTTGATTACATAGAAGTTTTCCCCTATCGACAAGCACTCTCAACTAACCTATCATAGTCATATTTGGTTTTCTATGAATCCCTCTTAGGGAATTACATAATATACCCCCCAAAAAAGATAATTCACCTTGTCAAAGTGTTGTTTCTAGACCCCACTTTTGAAGAAAAAACATGGGAACCAGAAGAGGAAATGAAACCGAAGCACCCTAATATATTTTATGGCATAAAAGAAAATATTTCTAGTGATAAATTTACGATTGGTGGAAATTTAATGGATTAAATATTTATAAAATAAATTCCATTTTTAATGTATAAATATTTTAAGAAGTAATTTGTTATACAAAACACATGAATTACTTTGGTAATTTGTAAAGTAATAGTTTGTTGTATCTAAAAAACACAAACCATCATAACAATTGATAATATTTATATATTATAGTGACCATGAATGTGTTAATATTATGGGTAATGATAAAATCAATTTTACCTAGATGGAAGATGTGAAGGATTTAATCTATGAGAACATACCCTATGAAGCCATTTATTAGATCATATAAGGGATATAGAATCACTTTAATTTTTCCTTGACCAACCTATTTAAAATATTACACAATTAATGAATGAGGAAAATAATTTACGATAATATTTGATGCCCTTTGTGAACAAATCCTTAATCATGTTTTCCAAACCACCTTATGAAAATTTCACCATTGAACTCCTCTCTGATACGTAATAAAATTATGTAATAAAGGTATTTGTTTCTAGAAAATAACATTATGAATTTTAAAAATTTATTTTTCATAATAAATTTATTTTATTCATCCATTTTTTAAATTAATTTTTAAATGATTAATTAATGAGATTAATAAAAAATTTATTTTGATACAATGAAACACAAATTGTTTTTATATTGTTTCAATCAAGAAATTTTTTTTAATGAATTAATATTTTTTTATATAATTGATACTGTATTAAATATTATTAAGAAATATTTTTTAATTTATATAAATAATAATATAACTATATTAATTTAAAAATAGTTTTTATAATTTTTAGAAAATATTTATTATAAAAAAAATAGTATGTTTCAATAAATTTTGTGTTTTCATCTAAAAGAAAAAATCATCATAATTAGGGAATTATTTGGATAAAATCCAAATTATTATTTAATTAATCCTACCAAAATTATCCAACTGTTATTTTGTTTACTATTATCTAAGATATTAGAATATTTGTGTCAAATATTAAATATTATATAATTATATGGTGTGTATCCTGACTTCATTGTGACACAAAAGTCAAGAAATATTTTCAATAACATTATTCCAAAAACAAAAATAATTGAATGGTTTAAAATAAATTTTTGAGGTAATATTTATTATTTTATAATCCATTTATGAGTCCTCAAAAACATATATTATATTATGAGGTTTTGAATTCAATTCTTTATAAACATAACTCAATTCAGCATCACCATGGGTTTTATTTTAATGAGTTACTTTATTACTATTATTAAATAAAAAAATGTAATCCACCTTCATTGAATAAATGGGAATAAATATGGTGTGGATTGTGGTATAATTACATTACCATATAGAGTCCAAACCCTATGTTTGGAAATTAATAAACAACTCTCATTTATTTGTCTATATAAATCCACATATCATCCAATCCCTCTTCTCCCAAAACCATTGTATCATGGAATTAATATGAATTTACCTCTATAGGGAACTCCCAAGGTTCCCCAAGATCTTAAAAATATCCTCTCATGCTTTTAGAAGAATATTCTCAGGCATAAGGCCCTATCATTCCCCTCTTTATTCAAGATAATTTTTTATATTATGCATTTAAATTTTTAATTTTTAATGTTTGGATATGTTCTTAGAAATAAATCCTTCTATACTAACTATGCCTATGTGATGAGATACCCCTTTCACTCTCATTAATATTTTCAATGATCCTTTTTGTGCCTCGATATGTTGTGAAATTGTCCTATGATTTTTCCATGCCAATAATTATGTTAGTGAATATCCATAACATTTTCACTCAATGATATTAAACTATATGTAAATATCCATCATTTATAGAGAAATTACATGTATTTAATTCATAATCAATTGTATTAGGAATAAATTTGGAGAAATATGATCCAATTTTTAATAATATATATGGAACACATATGCATGTACATAATACAAATATGATGTGATGAACCAATTTATATATCCCTAAAATTAATTTATTGAAGGTTTAATATCATGATATTACATGAATGGTTCATGAGAGGTTATCCTAAGAGCACTATGTTATATTTACTTTGTGGTTATACATGAATTATGTTTTTATGATTTCATGTTTTATGTTGTGGATACTTTACCATGTTGCCTTTATGTTGTAATGTTATTTCATGACTCCTTATTTAATATTAGTATTCTCACCCCTCTTATGTTATCATGGTATGCCTCTTGAATAACATGTACTTATTTAACTTTTGTTATGATTTATTTATTCTTATTTTAGGGTTTAATTTTCACCCATTTGTTACATAGATCCCCAAGTTGTCGCATACATTTTCAGAAGAACAATAGAAAATATGGTAACATTGAAATGGTTATAATTAATTATTTTATATTTCAATTGTAAGTGGTTATATTATGTATCTAATTTTTAATAGACACTAGGCTTCAAGAGAATTTGGGATTTTGTTAATCTGTACATTTATTTTATTAATCATGAATTATGGAGTATCACATATATGGGTTGTCATATATAATGGATCCATTACTTCCCCTACTAGTGTCAAAATAACCACCATAAGCGATCTTTCACAAATATGTATCACGACATGAGACTATTGTGATTCTTCATGTACATTTATAAAATAAACCATTATACATTAATATCATTTTATGTATGATGTAAATGAAGATAAACACTACTAGAATACTATGGACTCATGAAAATTTCCAAAATCAAACATATATTAGATAAATCTATCAAAAAATTGGGAAAAGAAATGTTTATAAGAGAATAATATTCTATCTTCATCCTGACTTATTTCATCAACTATTTATACACTACTCCATTAATTTTATAAAAATGAAATAAGAAGTCAATATAAAAAATGTAAATATTTGTTTCCATAGTTCTTTGTCATTGAAATATTCAAATTAGTCATAATTTAATAAAAATAATGTTACATAATACATTCTTTATACAATAAACTATCAAACAATTTACATTAAATTTTTAAAAAACCCATGAAAAATAATTATTTATCATAAATATTAAGGTTATTTAACATATATTCAAATCAATGACAGCCTAAAATTTTCAAAAAAACATTCTAACCAATTGATCCTCCTCATTGAAAAAATATTTGTCGATCTAAATATTATATTTTGTTAAAACATAATCATCTTTATCATAATCAATATCATCTCATACACCTTATTTATTTTTTTTTCCGTAACAAATCCATACAATATCACTCTCCATACTCTCTAAAACATACTCAGAATAGCATCTATATCACCTTTTATTTATGTTTAATATTTAAATTTTTTTTCATAACATTATTTCATGAAAAAATGATTCAGGTGATTTTGTTAGACAAACTTGATAAAAACCCCAGAGACTTGGGGGTGAACTAGGGTACGAGAGATTGAAAAACTACCCATTCAGATATTATTTCACTGTTAAAAAATAAACCATCAATACATTTGGTTTATAAATATATAAACGGAAAAGAAATAATGCATGAGACATAGTGATTTTTCATGGTTCAAACTCACTAGGATACATATGAAGAGAAAATAACAAAAATATACTGATGTTCCAAATCCTGAATGTATCGTTTCCAAATTAAGGTTATGGATAAATAACATCTATGTCTACGTTCACTACCATTGCAATTTTTTGGGATAACATACTGATTACTAAGTTTCACTCCCTAAATCATTCATTTTATTGATCACCACTATAGGAAAGTATCACATTCTTCCTTTTCTATTGGTCGCTACTCTATAAAAGATTCACCAATAGTTCATTGATATATAGGTTATGTCATTAGAAATAATGAATAAATCCTTAGTTTTATGTAGATACTCTATTGAATTAGTACTTTTATCCACTTGAAGAATACTACACTAACATATATTTAGATGGGAATAACTTTTTAATACATTTGTGTTGGTTTATTACTTTTTGAATCACACAAAACATTCATGAAACTACCCAATTATTCTCAATAATATTCATGCTTTATAAACCAAAAAACATTCATGAAACCCACATCTTTTTCAATGCTCATCCAGCCCTTGTGAACCAACCTCTTTTCTACATGCTTATACACTTTCTCAAAGCTCATATAGCATTAAAAAATATCAAAACATTCAGTTATTTTTTTATTTTCTTTATGAAATTAACTACATTTTTTATGCTTAAAATTTTTGGTTATCATTCATATCCTTGAAAAAACATTTATTATTAATTAAATCATACTCAATAACAATATTCTTGAATATCTAATGAGAATTTGGATCCATTGATTATTGGTAATGTCATTCCATACATTTTGATGGGGGTATAGGCATATTTACAGTTGTTTTATCCTATTCTATAGACATCCATCTATGGTATGACAAAAAATATCATAATTCATGGTTCATCAATGAAACACACAATTAAAAACCTTCTCTACCAAATTCATCAAAAAAATATCTATCGTGATATATAGCTTTTGATTAATCATCTTTTGAAATGTCAATTTTAAAAATACTCAAACTTCACTTCAACCCTAATAGAATTCTCCCATTACATTTATTAACAAATTTTCTCCCCTTTTATAACCATTATTTCTCGCCATTATTAATTAACTTGAAAGAATCTTCATTTTGGTCTAAAATAGGGTAACAATGACAAATCATCATGTTTGGGAAAAAATCATACCTCAGTGTAAGAGGTACTACATCCACAGAATTTAGAATGCATAGATTCAACTGAAATCCAAAATACTATCAATACATTCAAATTATTATTTGGGAATGATCTTTGTTATAATTTCCCTACTAATAGTCCAATAGCAACATACTTCAACATCACATGACCTTACTTCACCATGTAATTGATAAAATGATAATTTATTTCAATTTATTTTTCTTTTAGTAATGGCCTATATTTTTTATAACATATATAGCAGATGAATGATCACAATAGACTCTGATCAGTGTCTTCACTAGAGCTACTATATCATAATGTTTTTTCTTTTCCCACAATAATTGTTTACAATATTGAGTTTCCACATCATATTAATCTTATATGGTTCTTAGTGAACTACATTCTTGATTCTTGAATAGACAATAAATATAAAACACTACAAGGTATAATGAAAGGCCTTGAGTTCATTTTTTATAATCTAATAGTCTATCTCAACATGAATCTATATACCGAATGATGATACTTACTGAAAGAAAGTGTATTTAGATGGGATTTATTTTATATATTACTACACGGAATGTGGAAATGAAAATATAAGGTATTATTAGTGTCATGTACAATGTAGTGCATATGAAATTGTCATATTCTATGACATTAACTACATTTCTTTCATCATACTAAGAGAGTTTCATTAAGGAAGACACCATATTGGTCATCCCATTATAATTATCAATTCTGAATAATTTAAAAATATTCTCTGAAAATATATATTGGGAAATGAATCTTGAATTATTTCATTATGTCACATGTATACCAATGAAAATTTTCATTTCACTAATCATTGACATTTTGAATTCACATTTCAGGAAATATAAAAATCTTTTTCCATGTGCATTATCTAATCCAAAAAATATTATTTCATTGACACACACCACTAATATAATCTATTTATTATTTTCATTCTTAACATATAGATTTTAATCAATTCCACTATGCTGGAAACCCAGCATCTTCACCAAATAATCTAGTATTTAATACCATTAACTTAGTCTTTGATTTAACCCATATAACACATTCATTATCCATAAAACTCTATTCTCATCTTCATGAGTGAAAAAAAAACATATGGATTCTAAATATAAACATCCTCCAGAACCCCATTCTAAAAAACTAATGTGACATCTATCTAGAAAACATTGAACCATATTTACACTACTATTTACATGAATAATATGATTATATCTAGCCTAAAAACCAGTGAATATGTTTCATCAATATCAATACCCTCTATCTGGTAGTGCACTTTTCACACTAATCATTCTCTATTTTTAATCACTATTCCATCTTCATTCATATTCTTGTGAAAGACCCAATTGGTCCCAATTACATTCATATCTATTGGTCTTAAAACAACCATCGTGTTTGATTCTTCTCGATTTAATAAATCTTTTCATTTATAGTCTAAACCAATTTCTCATCTCTAGTTATATTATAAAAACATTTGGATGTAGATGATATTAGAAAGATTTCTGCTAATGACATCATTATTCTAGTTTGATGAGAAACATCATGATCACCAATGATGTTATATCTGTAAATTTATCTGGACTCATCAGTTTTCTTGAAGATATAGATTTAACTTCTCCCTCTTCACCCTTATTATCTTCTTCTAAATCATTATTTTACACTTCAACTCCCTATGAAGCACTTTCCTCCTCATCACATCATTAGGGAATAATTAATTATGTTTTTTAGCTTTTATTAATTCTTTAGTGTAGTGGCATAATTTATTTGAAATAAAATTCTAGACCTCTAATTGAAACATTTAAATTATTTTCATTTTCAGAGAAATTTATTAAACATCCCCTCATCTCCACACATCTAAAATTAAATGTGTTTCTCTTTATTGAGAATAAAATACTTACCTCTATTGATTCTGTAGTATTTCAATGTTGGATTATTTTCTTACCAGATATCGTATAAAAGATTTTTTTTCATAGTATATAATAGTTCCATATTAAATATGTAGACTGATGCCAATAAATCTTCATTGTATAATTTATCTGGTTTGTTCTTTTAAATATTAATTGTTCTAGACATATTTTTGATGATTTTATTTCTCATTTAAACCACTTCATATTTTTGAGGAGTTCATACTGAGGAAACATGAAGTTTTACCCTGTGATTATTAAGATAAAAATCCACCTAATGATTCTTTAATTATATACCATTATTAGTAAGAAACATTAGATTCTTCTGACTAAGAAATCATTCAGATTCACTATGATAATATTTTATATAACTAAACACATTGTAACACAGGGAAATTAAAAATAACCATTCCATCAAACTCAATTCATAAATTGAAAGAAAAAAATATCTCTTCCTATCAACAATTTGTATTGAGATAAGTCCACATACATATTCTTGCATGAATTCAAGAAATATAGTTTTCTTTTTCTATTTTTCCCCTTATGTATTTTTTATGATCATATGTTATTAACAGGTATCAAACATATGTGTATAATCATGTGTTAGCATAGAGAGATGTCGATATATTTTACATTTTACCATATCTTCTCTAGATGGTTGGAATAGATGTCAAAGTTATTTATTCCACAACCCATTTTCTTTCTCTTTGGATAAAAAGAAAATATATTCTTCTACACATACAAGGTATATATTCCCCTTCATATTTTTCTCTATAGAAAAACTAAAATATATCTTAGTATGATGATACATATCATATTTATAAAAATTCTAATATGCTCTAAGTAATATAGTTTACTGAAACTATGCATGTTGGTACAGAGTTATTCAATAACTAAGACATCAGAACATCTCATTTAATCCCCTAAAATATTTTTTCCGTGTGGCAATAATTTCTAGGCCTTCATTAGTTTTAAATTTTATAATATCATCGTGTAATATTTAATTCATGTTACAATAACCTTATGACATGTCATATGGGATGTGCATCCACTATTAAGGATATGTTCCCCATAACGATTTGATACTATAGGGTAAATATAAATAACCACTTCATGTTTATTGCTTTTCTTTTTGATCGATGTTTATGACTTCATACCCTATATGGATTGATAATCATGATTTTTCTCACGAAATGGTGGAAGAAATTAATTTTTTATAAATACATATCAATTTGTCATTTTTATCTCATTTAATGATATATTGAACATCCTCTTATGATCACATTCTAACTACATGGGTATATTTCTCTACAATTTTTATGAGAAATATCATACGAGGTATCTGAATCCTTCACACCTAAAACATTGACCATTAAATTATAATCGGGAATATAGATTTCTATATCGCTACCTTTGTTGGTATTTTTCCCATAAGAACCTCTTGGTTATGGAACATACTTATTTTAATATTCCCGTAATTCCCCAATAATAAAATCTATTATTGTGTGCATTACTTTGTGTGACTAGTGAACTATATGTTTTCTATAGGGGTCTTTAAAATATCATGATTTTATTCATAAAAAATCAATATTTAATCTATGAATAGAGGATTGTGATATGACTTCAACCATTATTAATTTTTTTGATCAATCCTTATATTATCAATATCATTTTAATTAGAGTATTACTCATTTTTGGTTCGATATATATACTCCAATTCATTATTTTCTATTACCTGAGTTATCTACGTTGCCAATTTTGTACTAGGAGCCATGTGTTTTTCTTGATCCTTAATTTTTCATTAATGTCCGATGACTTCCACTTCATGTTTATCAATTTATTTTATTTGATTAGTCACAATGTTATTCAATTGATTGATCACATTTTCTCTTTTCCTCATCTTTGATCTTGTACTCACTAACCATTTATTTTTTCTCTAGAATTAACGACTCCAGATTTTCAATTTCTACTTCTTTATCAATATTCTATTGTTATTTTTCATATATTCAAATATTTTCATCATGAACCACTATGTTGGATATCTTAATTTCGGTTCTCCATGCATCTATATCATAAAGAGTTATCTCTAATTAGGCATGCATGTTAAGTCTTCCTCTGACTACTTCTTCATATTTTTTGACTTCTTCCAATTTCTAGGAGGTATAGAAAACATTCTCCATAACATTTTCATTATGATCATTTTTGTCCTCAACCACTTCAACCTAATTTTATTTTAAAAATTCAATTTCATTTGAATGTTTGCTATTATTTTTTATGAATTATTTTTAAACATTTTATTACATTTCACATAGATTGAATGCTTTTTCATTGTATTTATAACTTCATCGTCATCATATTCTTCAAACTTCTTGATTTACCTTTCTACAATATGTCCAACATTTTCACATTGACAAAATGAAAATGAGAGTTTCCCTTTGAAATTTTCTATTCCTCTTTGTAGATTTTCGGATTGCAATAACAATACCTTATCCTTATATTCTTCATCTTATCCATATTGAATGGAGAGCATCTTCATTTCCATTAATTCCACATCTTTGGACTTCTAATCTTCCATAGAGTTATTATCATTAGTTCAAATATTGTATGAAACCATAATATTGTTATTCTATCCAACATCGGTTCCATTAAAACCATATATTATAGTAAAGAAATAGTTATATTGAACTAAGGTTGATGTCTTCTCATGATAAACATCACAATATATAGATCTTTTCTAATTTTTCTGATACCATGAATTTATTCCAGAAAAAAATTTACCTAGTAAAAAAATGCAACAAATGATTGATTTGGGGGAATTCTGAAATCCTCACACATGTTACATAGGACCCATAATATATTTTAGACTCTTGAGTAACCCTCATAAATATCTATAATTTTTTCCTATATATAATATCATGAATTACATGAAATCAACATCATATATATTTCATTACATATGGATCCCCCAAAATAATTTATTCCTTTGGAATTAGTACCCAATTACCATTATCCTGCTTCCGATAATGTAATATTGTCGAAACTGGCCGAAATTCAATGCATCACTACTGTAAAGATGTCCATTACTAAAGATTAAAAGTAGTACAATATATGATTCATTAATAATTAAAATTTCTTTCATTAATTATAAGTATTCTTATTTGATTGAAAACCTACATTGAAACCCCTGTAAGAGAAATACTGATATTAACCTGGTGCTCTGATATCAATTGTTACCCCAACTTGGTTAAACACCCAGATGCGGGGGGGGGGGGGGGGGTTGATTAAGAGTTTTAAAAATTTCAACAACTACCCCTTCAGATCATTTTTCATCATAAAAAATGGTTATCTTATTTTAAAATAGAAAACTATGAATAGAAATGAAATAATACAAGGTACATAGCGGTTTCACAATGTTTACCATCGATCGGTGACATCCAAGGAGAATACAATGGAAATATTCCAATGTACCAAATCAACTAAGGCTCAAATCTAAAATAAGGTTCACTCTAGAACACTTCTATTCCAAGGATCACTACCTTTACATTTTTTAAGGAAAACTCAATACTTCTCTAGGGTCACTCCATCAATGTTTCCTTCTATGGACCACTATCGATAGAAATAATAACCTTCATCCTTTTTCCTTTTGTCATATATATATGATCGATTAACAAAAAATTTATTGACATGTAGGTTATTTAATTATAAATAATGATTACATACATTTATTTAGGTAGATACTCTATTGAAGTTGTACTTTTATCCACTTGATGACTAATTCTTTACAATACATTTTCTGGGAAAAACATTTTTATCTTACTGGGTTTCATACAGCCATTATGAATCTCAAACAGCCTTTGAAAAGCATCCCAATTCTTCACATGTATATAAATCCTTCACGAACCCTAAAAATTTCATGAAGATCACCAAATTCTCAAATCTCAACCATTCTACATAATGAAACATCCTTTCACGATGCTCAAACACATTTTCCAAGTTCACATAGCCTTTTAAAGGATCAAAAATTTCCATTTGATTTGTTTTCTTTAATAAATTTGACACTTTTTAGGTTTATAAACTTTAGTCTACATTTATATCATGTTTAAACAACACTTATTTGTAAAACAATTTACAATTACAACCTCTATTGATCCCCTTCATGAATTTAGATCCTCAAATTCTTCGTTAAGTCTTGCTTTTTTCTGAGGGGGGTTGAGCCCTTTTGTAGGAATTTCCCCCCATTCCAAAATCTTCAATCCTATTCATCACATATTCATGAAGAACTCCAATATCATTTGTGATGATATATATTTTCATGAATCATAAGGTGATTTTCCATGTTCGCGAAACATCTTGTAGTCATAGAGAATCACTATCAACCATTTGATCATTTTTGAAACTCCACTTCTCATAATCATGGTGATTTAACAACATCCCTTCTCAAATTTGAGATCCTCCACACCTTCTTGAAACCTAGCCTTCAGAACACTGGATTACATTTCAATGCATTGTACCTTCATGAATCTGTAATCTTCACGAGACTCATATCGTGTCAATATTTTTATGTTTCATTCACTGAAATCCATCTTTAATAATGATTGTTCCATCATCAAAATTTAGGACCCCCAAAATTTGAAAAACATTGGTAAACAAAGTCACCCAATATAAAAAATTTCTTGTACCACAAACTGTAAATCTATTCCTCTATCTTTAATCTTGGTCAAAATACCTAGTCAAAAAACATGTACAAACTACACATTATTTAATGTGCACCTGCTTTGTCAAAATACACAATCAACCTAAAAAATTACCAATGATACACTGAGGAATGTTTTTTGAATATCATTACACATCTAAATTAATCATTGAAACCCATTTAAACATTTTAGTCAATATCCCTTTCACACATTCCCAATCCCTTTATTATTATGATTAAAATTTCAATATGAACGTTTTCAACCAATGAAGCTCATGTCATTCCATTTTACCTTTATTGTATGATTAATTTTCAAAAACTCCATCCCCTTTATGGAATGAGAGAATAAAAAAATATAAATTATAATTTAAATACAATTATAACCTTGATATACATCCAATTTTACCTTAAAACGTAATAAACTCCCGTAATACACTAATACCAAACTCAAATCCTAAAATCTTGTGTGGTGTATCATCATCACTTGGATTTAATTCAAAATTGGTAAGAGTAGGAATCAAACCAACCACATCATTCACGTATTTAAATTATACCTCAAAAAAAATTCTTTCTATTTCAATATATAACCAAGGAATCGAATGACTAAAACACCCACTCTAGACAATTTATCACACCACGCATACATTGAAATATAATTATTATTATAAATGAAATAATAAAAACCAAAATAATCATTCACAGTTTAGAAAATTAATACATCAAAAATATGTTATTTTAGAAGACTCTAAATAATTAATTTTTTTTTAATTAATTAAATGGATAATTTTTCTAAAGAACTTTTTCTAGTCATGCATTGTAATTCACATTTCACGTGAACTAGTGTTCCTAGTGGGATTCATGTACAAAAACCCTCTTTAAATCCAAATAAAATAATAAAAAACATAACTCACATACATCATAGTCTTTAATGTTGAAAACCTACAATATGATAAATAAATAATATCTTTTCCAACACATTCCTTAGTATCATGGAAATCCACTTTATATATGTTATGCATGAACAATTAAAAATTACATCTCATGGTCCTAGAAGAATATGAATATATATTCAACTATAAACATAAAAATAATCATCAAAAGTGTTATTATATAATTTTATAACATTTATCATCATGGAAAATGGTTTATAGGCTGGAACTGTGGAATTCCATAACATCATAGGCATGCCTCCATATATGCCATGCATTTCCACTTGAAATGTGAAACATTGATTTTAGTTGGAAAGATTATACCCTAAATTAGATGACCATAAAAAGTAATAAATATATAAATATCTATGACTAATCAACATCATATTATAATATATATTCGTATTGGAAATAGAACCACATAAATCACATAAACCCATGAAATAAAAGATTGTAACCCATGTAATTTCTTACATGAAAATTGAGTTTTAATGTCAGGCCAATGTTGTGCGTGATATACATAAAGATGAATTTCTATCCTTAATAAAGGTGTCCATTTACCACAACATGTAAAAGAATATAATATGTTTAATTAAAATTACACTTTTATAAATCCACACTACTCTGATATACATAATCATTTACAAGGCTTAATATTCAAAATTACTAGAATCTACATTTTCATATAATGGTATTATCCATTACAATATTGTATATTTATTTCATTTAATGTTTAAAAGAAACAATATTTTTCACTGAAAAAAAAATATATAAGTGAATAACAATATGAATAATATAATCCCATATAATGAAAATATATTTCTTTATTTGTTTAAAGAATAATTCATTCACCCATTGATAAAAAATGTATATTTACATCCAATGAATAAAACCATTATATTTCCTCTTTAATCACTAAAACTATTAAATTTAGGGAAATAAAATAACTCATTAATCACCCAACAAATTCCATAAATTTAAATTGAGATATATAGTTTTTTGGATGAGTCTTATAGGATCAATAAATAATATTAAACTCAATAAAAATCTGAAAAACTAAACACAACCATCATACTTTATAAATTAAGCCTTTAACATTCATATTCCAATTATTAGTACATTTTAAAATGTGTTATGTAAGATATATACATGTATAACCACCCTACATTGTATTTAAATTCCATGATACTCTATCATTATCATTTTACCCCCAACTTTTTATGAGAATGAAATCTTCATCATCTAGCACTCTATTTCACATCGAATGTTGAAATTAAAATTCAAAATATAGAAATTTTACATTAAAATTCATCAACACTAACTTCATTTTATATTTCAAATCAATTTAATCCTTTATGTAAATTTATATATAATTTATGTTAATTGAGTGAAAAAAATATTTTTTTGCGGATCACTATAAAAAATATCTTATTTCATAAGTACGAAATTTAGTTAAACCAAACCATGGGTTAATCTATCAGAAAGGCCAATAATAAATTATGAATATTTACTGAAGATACTACTTATATGATAAAACATAATAAAACTAAGATGTGAAATATGAGGGTTCATAATTGAAATGTATATAAAATATATATATGAATTGAACTAATGAAAAAATGAGTGAAATGAATAATATAGATGGATGTTGGTAAAAAATACTTCCCTCAAGAGAACACATTTTGAACATATCATGGTTATTTAATAAGAAAATCATGGTATTATTTTTTCACATAATGAGATATTCAATATTATCCATCCCTCTAATATACTTTTTAATAAAAAAATTATATATTTAGACTTCTTTTGTATGGAAAATTATAAATTTTTTTCATGAAACAACATTTTGATTTACTATATCAATGTAGATTGGTTGAAATCATGAAGATGTTTATAAGATAAAAACATGATATAAGTGGAAAATTAACACCATTCCAACTCATTTTACCTATCAGTTTAATTATAGAATAAAATAGTAATAATAAATATGATTTTTTAAAAGTCAATGTTACATATTGATCATCTCCATTGAACGAGAATTGAGAATTAGCTCCCTAATAAAAAGTATCTCAATATAACCACAAAACATAAGAGAAGGGGTCACAAAGAAACAATTTCAATATCATTGGTCGAAATTAAAAATTAATACTTCTATGGGAAGATGATTATATGGAATATGGAATCCATGATTTAAAATATATTATGCAGTGTAGTCCACCTCTTTTGAAACCATAATAATGATAGATGGAAGTATTTCAAGTCGTTCCACATTGAATCATATAAAATGATCATGAACTCATATATTCTTTATCTTCAATGATTTTAAAAGTATCCCTCATGTTTACAGTCTCATCAATGTTACTCTTCGTCAGATCCAAATCAAAAAAACCTCTATAATATTATATCTCAACATCAATCTGTATTTAAATAAGACATGAATCTATTCTAAAATTTAGTATTCAATTACATAATTAAAATTTTATTCAATTAATCCCATCTAAAAAATTTCTATATATATTATTCCACTATATAGTCAGAAAAATGACCCATGAACCCAAAAAATATCAATCCTTTTAATTTTCAATTTATATTTCTAGTAAAACCTTTTCATTTACAGGTTGAAAAAAAAATATCTTAACAAACTATTCAAGACCTCATATTTTATTACTAATATTAGGCTACCAATTTTTTTCATTTATTATTATCATTATTATTCCTATTTTAATGCAAAAACACATTTTCTACATCTATAAAAATGTCCTCTTACCATATCATAATTATTTAGGTTTATACATTCAAACCCCCTAAGGGGTTCCACAACATATTAAATCACCTTTAACATTAATTATTTATATTGACTATATTTATGATTTCATAAATCTATTTGATATCATCCACCATAATTACCAATCATAATCTACATTATAAATCCCCCTCTTGGACGAAATACATAACTTGACAACTTAATCTTGGTAAAAATATCCCATGTCCTTAGTCCTATAGATAAAATAATTCAAAACCCCATGAATCCCAAATTAAAATTATCTTCATAATTTTTCAAGTACCTTATGAGGTTTCCCAATATTAACATACCAAAATATAACATCATTTTAAGGAATATAAATTATATTTCATAATAACAGATACCCTATTAAAATAAAGGATTACATTCTTTGGATATGAGATATATAATTACTATATTTGTGAGATATTTTTAACATACACAAAAGAAATATCATACCACATTGTACAATTATTAGATATTACCTACATAGTAAACATAACAACCATAATATAAAATGATTAGTAAGTATAAATATAATACATATCAACAAAATATCATAATATTGAATAAATTATTAATAATATATTGTGATATGGATTATAACATAAGGTAATCTTACCTAACCAGTCAAATAAAATTAATTTAAAATCATGGAATAAGTATTTTTCATTACAAAACATATAAGTAATAAGTGTTTGTAATTATCAATAATAAATCATGATCAATGATAACATATCACACTCATAAGAAAAAAGTTTTTGGTATACAAAAATGTATATAAAATTATATCATCAGTCAAAGACCATTGAAAATACTATCATAATGGATCAGGTTTGCTACTTATTTTATCATTTATCATGTCAATGTTAACCCCAAACATTTTCATAGTGTATAGAGTCCATTACTGAAATAGGTTAACTCTATATAACAGTCCTTATTATCAAAATATATTTCCATATTTACCCAACGAATTGGAGGTATAAATAATTCATGACCCACTCAACACATAAGGAAAAAATACACATGTTTTATGAAATATCATTAAAAATTTAAAAACTTATCATATCATAATGCCAATAAATTGAAAAAATATTCATAAAGATGATATTATTTCATCAAATCACATCCCATGGAAATAAATAGGTCTCGTAAAGGATTTATCATAACTTATTTAACTTGTGGGAAAGAAAACAATTTCATAAAGTCATCCTTAAATATCCATAATAATAATCCGCTCAAGAGGATGGTATCATAAGATCAAATCCCAGTGAAACAATAAATTATTTAATCGATGATGATATAGATAAAAAATACCTTTAATAGAACATGTGCACTATATTTTGAAAACATGAGAAATGTATCTTTTTCTTATGAAAACAATGAAACTAAAAAATCCCATAATATTATGGAAGTTGCTCTTATTGAAAATTACCATGTAAAATATAACATTTATTTTCTTGGAATCTTATGGCCATGATAGGTGAAAATTTCAATCATAATATATACATTAAAAGAAAACATTATTCTAACACATTTTAAAAAACTCAAATTACTCCTTTATTGAAGAACAAAATTAATTAAAAAGATTAATTTTAATCATTTGTAATTAAAATAATGGGATATGAAGATGACCATTTTAAAACTATTTATTATTATATATAAACTTCTATATAAATTTATGGGATCAACTATGCATGTAAATGTTCATTAATAAAAGAGGAAATAAGTATGGTTTTTTGTTATAAATATTTTCCCACTAATATTATATACCAAAATAAATTAAATGTTACTAATACATAAAAATAAAATCAAATAATAGAGAATATAAAATATATTGTTTTTATTTGATAATATCCTTATAATTTTACTAAATAGGAATTAAAAACAAATGATCCCAAAAATAAATTCGATTGTGAAACAACTCGTTACCTCATGTCCCGTCATGCATCATACACTATAGAATTTTATATTTATTATAGAACCATATTTTAATATAACAAATAATTTCAACATACTTTTTAATTTTATGTTATCATTTATTTTAAAAAAATCAATAAGATGTATATTAAGTTAAAAACTAGTCTATTTTACATGAATGTTTTGGATTGATGGTTTCGGTACATACACATTGATCATCAAATAAAAATATTCATAAAATAAATCATGAAATTAGTAACATATTTATTCGTAGTATTAAATATTAAAACTATACATATAAATTGTAGATAGAAGATGATTCATAACACTATGTGGAAGTGGAAGTCTAAAGGCATGTAAAAGCAGTGTCATTGATTTTAAACTAATACAAATGGAATTAGGTAAATAATATATTATAATTATAGAATTATAATTATTTCATAAATATAATATATAAATATTTAATATATCATAACAAAAAACAATGAATTGGTTTTCTATAACATGAATCATATCGCTAAGTGTATACAATAGTGCACACATATCCATGAGTAGTTAGTTGATTGTTTATTTCCTGAAAAGGATGTGCAATGTCGTTGCTAAATCATCATAAAAAATTTATTATATTTAATATTATAAATTAATTATTTTTTAATAGTTACCACATATCTATCATATGTATAAGAATAAATAAAATTGAAAGTACACAGTTAAGAGTTATTCCACTTCTTTTAAAAGTCTACATTGTCTTAAAAAAATTTTCCTTGAAAGGATGGTATTATAGTCAAATTAATAACATTAGAATGTAGTTAAGGACGTTCAAAAATTATTTGGGTATGGATTGGATAAGATAATAAGATATTTATGTTTGAATAATAGTGGATATGTTATATCAATTTATATATAAGGTAGATGACTCACTTGGAATTTTTCAAAAGTATAAAATATATTAATATCTTACTAATGATATATGATTCAAAAAAGAAATTTATTTTAATTTTGGATGTTATATAATTGTAATAAATCCATATATCAACAATTATACATGATTAGATGAAAATATTACCCTTATATCTTGGTTTAACCCCCAGAATACACACATTATCATTAAATGTGATAATCCATTTTGAATATTTTTATTATTCGTCTTGACTAAAAATGATTTTGGATTCATTAAAAAATTCGGAAACCTTAATTAAAAACATGGAATTTATTTTTCAGAATTAAATTTCTATAATTTTTTAAATTAATTTTATTATAAGCTCATAGAAAAAATAAAAACCAATTTTTAGAAAAATTGATTTTTTAATTACAAAACTGTATTTCTGATAATTCATGGAAAAGTATAATCAATAAAATTAAGGATAAAAGTATTTTTTTGAATATATAATATAAAATTTTTTCTAAAATAATTTAGTAATATTTATTAATTTTTGTTATTAAATGAACAAGACATTTCATGTATAAAAATTGTTTAAAAAACATCAGGTTTTTTACTTTTATATTATTTTATTATATTTTATATCATATTGGTACCTAAAATACTCATATTTTAATCTTTAAATTAATAAATTTTTGATAATTTATTTAATATTATTATTCAACACTATTCTAACAACAAATAAATAATTATCACATTAAATAATAATAAATTAATTTTTTATGATAGGTCAATTAAAAAAGGTCTTTTGTGTAAAAAAAGCTATCAAACACTAAAAATTTACTACAACAAAATATATCATAACAATTTCATAGTGTAAATTTCTATAATTATTGAATCAATTTTAATCTAAATGGTAATTAACTATTAAACAATTAACTAAATATACTTTAATCTCAATGCATCTCTGAGTTCACACATTTCCCAAAACAATTAATGGGTTCTTAAAAAAAAATTGGACACATGAGTTGTAATATTTTATAGAACATTATCTATTCAATTAATGAAAAATATTTTTTTTACTCACAATTGATATAATGACCAAGTACTATGACATATAATATCATTATACGTGAAGGATCAGGTTTGTACTTCTACATGATATATATCTAGAACACTTCATGATTTTTAAATTGACATAGTTGATGTTCCAAATGATATGTAGTCATCCTGATATGATCTAGAATTTTATAGGGTCTAACATATCTTGGAAATATATTTACAATATTTCTAAATCTCATAAACATCTTCCAAGAATATTCCCAGAGTAATACATTATCATTAGTATCAAACACTAGATCTCAATACTGATTTTATGCATAAAAATTCCATTTACTCTATGATTCCATTATATTATAGTAATATTATCTCACATTGTCATACATTTACATATATATCTATTATATATATATATAATTAATTCTATATCATTATTACTTCGTGTTGAAGTTGTTATCTTCCTATCATAGAGGGATTCATAAGGTGGCTCCGGGATGCTCAAGTGATATAAAATTTTGAAACAGAATTCAAAAAGAGGATAGTGTTGATCCCAAAACCTTTGAATTCAACATAAATTTGTCTCAAAATATCCTATAGGTTTTTAATATTCCACCTGGATTGACCATATATATGAGGATGATATATACATCTAATTTTCAATGTAACATTTATTTTTTGCAAAATACTTCTGTAGAACACCAAGGTAATACTTTGATCCGAACATGATATAATATAATTTGGTACTCCCGGAAACTAAAAAACATACATGCATTATAACATTATATTTTGATGAAGATAAAATATTATCAATTTGAAATTAAATGTTATTACTTTTAAAGGTGATCAACTACAACCCAAGTAGAATTGTTCCCTTTGTATCTTTTGGGGATTTCTAATAATGAAATCTATAGTATTGTTTCCCCATTCCCTTTTCTATTAGTAATTGTTGAAAAATCATCTTATTATTTTATCTCATATCCTTAATTTTCTGAAATATCAGTTATTAATATTCATACTATTCAATAACTCTTTTTCATATTACCCCACCTAAATTACTCCCTTTGGCCTCTATATTTTTTTAAATTCCAGGATGATTAGGGAATTATGAATTTAATGGTTCACCAAAAAAATCCATTTTAATTTCAACTATAGTAATAAAATATAAACAATTCATGAACCATATCCTTCCATCAAAAACATGGTGGAAATATAAAACATTGTAAATCATATTCTATAGTTCATCATCTTACTTAGCAGCCTCTTTAATATTCACATGGAATTATGGATGAACACTCACCTAAGAATAATATTATCCAATCCATTTCCATTTTATTTTTTAATCTATAGTCTATTAATATTTAAAAAATTTATTTCATTCAATTATCAAATGGGATAATATTGTATGTCCATTCTGAGAATGAGAACCAGGCCCCATGTTTTCCCTTTGAGGGTGGTAAAGAATTGAGCAATCATATTATTTATTCATTTTCAACCATCTGATTTGGTGAAGATTCAACCATTTATCTATCACAATATAAATAATGATTTTCTAATCACCATATATATAGAAAAATTTACAATAAAACTAATTCATCTATATTTCCAATGAGAAAATGACTTCTACCAAATAAAACTATTTTTTGAGGTAATTTAACTCAAGAATTTTCAATTCGAAAGTGGAATAATATATCAATATATTGTCCTTAATAGGGATAAAAAAAATTCATTTTTATATGAATTAATATAGATAACACACCCATCTACTTTTTTGAGTAGTACAAAAAATGGCGCGTTGAACAATTCTTTTTCTTCTCAATGTTAATATATTAACAATGATCAATCTTGAAGAGGCTTTATTATCTTTCATGTAAACATGGTTATTGGATTAGATATCATTGTTAAATTTCACAAGAGTAATTATTAGTATCCCTAAAAACTATGAAAATGGAGAATATTTGTTTCCATTACATGTTTGGTTTAATTATCCATAACTTATATATTTGGTGGATTAACTAATATACCCACAATTTAAAATATATAACCCATGACTAGAATTTTTTTTACCCCAAATTGACACTTTATAAATTTGGATTACAGAATCTCTTTCAACAAGGTAATCAACATTATATTTAAATGATTTTCATTCCCTTTCATGATCTTGGATTATATAATAATATCAAATATATATTCTATCAAACACAAATTGAGGAAATATATAAAGATAGTATCAAATGTATCCCTAAATATTATAGTGTTACTGGTAAGTCCAAATGATTTCAGTATAGATTCATAATGATCATATCACACGTGAAATTATATCTTCAGTATGAAATTTTTCTTCACCCACAATATAGGATATCAAGAAAAAATTTTAATCATGAAAATTATGGAGAACTTTATAGTTGATAAAAACAAGACTTTTATTTGGGGTAGTGGGTATTTATTCTCGATAGTGCTCTTATAAAGTTATTGATATTAAATGAAAAGATAATGAAAACCATATTTCTTCCAAAAAAAATGAACACGTTAACCCCATAGTGTTCCCCAATGGTGGATGAATCTCATTCCACGATTCTTCTTAATTTTCATCTTAAACTCCCACAACTCACTCAATACCAATATATAAGGAATAATTTAACTATGTCTAGCACCGAGTGCGAGTTCAATTCAAAACACAACTTCTTGATTCAGAGAAATACTATGAATATTTTTTAGGAAATACATCTGTATAATCAATAACAATAAGAACATATTTTATTTTGATTATATCCCCATCAATTTGGGATAAATATCCTTCATGAATAGTCAAAAAGGACCACTTAATAGAAGTAATTTCCTATGGAATTCCATATTTATCCATGGATAAAAAGGTGATTATATGTTGATTCTAAATACACAATGTTACATTCTATCATCCAAAATTGATATAATATATTTATTTATATATTGAATCCATGTCCAAAATAATATCAAATTCAAAAAGTGGGAGAATGAAAAATATATGTATGAGGCCTATTCGACCAAACATCAATTGAATCAGGCATATAGAGTAGGTATGAGATCATCATACCATTAATAATTTTACCTAAAAATTAAATATATAATCATAGTGGTAATGAAAATAAATACATATAAAATTCAGTAGAAATAATTGTTTTGTTATATCTCTAATAAAATAATACATTTTTCATTTTTCTAGGGATTGTATGGGGGATTTTTACCACATCACTTTCATGAACCACTTAAACAGGATTCGTCCCATTAAAATTCAACATTCCTTCAGAATTAAGTGGCTAATAACACCAATTGCCATTATTAATCTTCTAATTGATGCACTGATTTTAAAAATTACACCACATATTTAAATTATGTAATTTCAATGTGGGTGGAAAATATTGTTCACATTTCTCAATGCTAATTTAATTGAAATACTTATCCATGTAATATTGTAATTCCATAGATTTATGAAAATTATTTAAAAACACAAAAAATTACTAGAACCAATAATGAAATTTTTCTATGAGATTTCTTCCACACTTCACATAAGATGGAAGATTAATTTTTTAACCTCATTGGTTTTTTTGACTACAAGTTTATGGAAATTACGACACTATATTTTGTCCCCATATCTATGAGAGCACATCAAGTCTCCAACTTCCATTTTCAACATGAGATCATAACGGAAAATTTCCTTGAAATTATCAATGTATGCCAATTAATTTTAGACATGTAGAATCAATAAAATGAAGAATAAATTAATTTGGATTTTAGTGTCAATGATAAAACCTGAATCACATCCTAAATACTTGTGAAATTTTCATCATAGCTATTGATGGTTTTATCATTATTCTATATCAGTTAATTGATTTCTAACCCTATTTTAGTGAATACTGTTTAAGAGAAACACATATTTTAAAATTCATTTGTAAACTCTTCCCATGTTATAGAATGAATTTCATCCTCATTCGTCATATTATTAATAATATTACATCTTTATTAAACATTATCTTTAAAATGATAAATCACCAAAATAACATCTCATTGTCTGATCATTTGAGAATAGAATATATATTTCCTCAAGAACTGATCAATTCATCATAAATACGTTGATAATAAAAACCAATAAAATAATGTTGGAGTTTCGATGTAAAAGACTCAATAGTTAATTTTTCATCAGATGTATGTTTTTTTGTTCATTATATTTCATGTTACCATTTATAGACTAAGAGTGTTGTGTGTAGATACCTGTTTAATTTACATTCGAGATCCCATATTATTATTTTCTAGAAAGGGTGTTAATTTCATTTCTAATGAAGTTCACCATTAACACAATTGATTTTAGGTCAATCCATTGACTAACACAAATGAACATAGTGTTAGTGACTATAATCAATTTGAGTAGTCAATTAATCATAAAAAATCACTCTATGGATTTCTAAATACAGACAGGTTAAATTTAATGTTTATCACCTTACGTTTAATATAGGTATTTATTGGTCATCACCTATTTAAATCCTCTTTAATGGATCTTAATGAAAAGGTAAATGAGCCCAAGTATAATACATAGGATTTTCTTGCTAGGTGTAATGTTTTAGGTCCACTAACCATGCGATAGTGATAAATGAGTTAATATCAAAACTTTCCCTTCTTTATTTTTTCCATATGTGTGTCTATTCACAAGCCACTTACACTTTATTTGATAATTATAAGGAAACATTTTCTAGCATAACTCTTAAATATATAATTTATAAAATATTCAAAATGTAATCTTATATATAGGATAATACCCTGGGGTTTTAGAAAAAATCAATATTCCCAATCTATAAAAATAAATACACCCTACTTTGATTCCAACTAATGTCTACCAATAATAATGTACTTATAGATTACATCATTTTAGTTGAATATTCAACACATATCTTCCCAATACCCAACCAAGAACCATAATAGTTTTGAGTATTTAAAGTCAAGATACATAATCATCTTATTTAATAAATTATCTGGAACTTCCCCCACTAGGATCGTATCATTGGTACACTTGATAGATGTCATTCATAAAACTATTCTTCACAATAATAATAAAGGAAACATAATAAATTATGATATTAGGTTCTTAGTAAAGAAAAACATAAGAGATATCAATCAATGATAATTATTGAGCATAAGATAAGAAAAATGGTATTAGATACTAATTGAATCTTATGATATTCACGGCTAGTCATTCAACAATGATTAATCAAAAATCAAGGAAAATGTATTTTTATGAAAAGAAGACATATTTCATGCATGTTTAATCATCAATAATCTATTATAATCCATGATAACATATATTAAGTATAATAAATAATTCTTTCTGGATTAAATAGATTCATAGAAAATAATGTTATTTGTCATGTATCACTACCAATACTACTATAGTGTATTTAGATCACTCACCAAACTGTCATTACATTATACACATTCCACAGCTAGAAATATAATACTTAAAAGGGTCCCTTATTTATTGGGTTTCAAACCCATTTACATATCATATTATCTCTTTAGATACCCCTCTGTAGCCAATTCATTAAATATATATGTTATTACATGCCCAATAATTGTATAATGAAAACCATTCATATGTGTTCCAATAGTTCATATAACATTAATATATAATCATATAATCATATAATAACAAATCTAAATGAAATGGGTTTCATAAAAATTTCATCATTTTATCATATCGAGACATATATAAGAGAAATGGGTTTCATAAAATTTTCATCAAAACATAATTACACTTTGAGAATGAAAAATGTTTTGTAGAATCATCCTTTAATAGTTATCATCAAAATTTCTCCTGAAAAATAATGTGCATGGTATCATAGTTTCATACATCCATTAAATCGTAATAATATTTTATATATGATAACATATATAAGTAATACCATTAAATAACATTCAAACAATTCCATGAAAACATTTGTAAAATATCATTTTATTTTGATAATATATTAACTATGAATTAGTAAAATATTGAGAAAAATATTTCATCTAAAAATAACCTAGGAAACTTGTAATGTTTGATTCAAATCAAAGAGTGTTCATGACTATAAGATAATCTACTAATGCTATACATGTAAAAAAGACAAGAATCATTTCACACTTTTTCTAAAAATTAATGTTGACTTATTTTGAAAACATAACATTCCAAATATATATTTTCAATCATTATAATTAATGAAAAATTTTCTAGAAATGAAAATTTTAAATTCATTCTTATATATTTTAAATCTACCATAAATCCATTTTTTACCTTGGATATGAAAGAAAATGTTAATACACCAAAGAATTCATAAGGATTATTTTTCATTAAACTATTTATCAATAAATTTATATAACAAAAAAATATTTAAATAATATATAAACACAATTGAATAAATATATTATAATAACATATTTGGATCAATGGATAAAATCCATATAATTTCTCTCTATGTAAATTTATTATAGAAGTTTCTAAAAAAGAAATTATATTGTATCATAAATCGTCACTACAAGTATTATCATTATTTATACATGTTATAGTATATTTTATAGTTTATATAGATTTTTTATCCATATATTATATAACTATACTCATAAAGAAATTAACATGTGTCATTATGTATAATTTATACTTATCTTTTATTATAATTTTCATTTTTAAAATGAAATTTAGAATGAAAATTTGTCGGTTTCCAAGGATGTTTAGGTTCAAAGATTCTAATATATTTACCTATTTCATGGTTTAATCATATATATAATATTAATAAAGAAATACATAATTAATTTATTTACCATAAAATAAATTTTTATTATTTGAATACTGTTGTGATGAATAAGGAATCACATCAATGCGTTGAGTTGGTAGTACACATGTATGCAAGATTGGTGTTATCATTTTCCAAAAGATGGAAGGATAAGAAGATAAATTAAGATATTAATATTCTAGAATAGTAATTATTTATTTAATATAGTATTTATTTTAATTAAATACATCATAATTACCAGACATGAATTATGGTGATGGAAAACGACTCATATAGCTATGTGGAGGTAGTATCTTGTGTGTATGCATGAGTGGTGCATATGTTTCCCATTTGACGTAAATAACGGGGAAAATGGTTTATACATTATCATAATAAATGATAATAATATTTAATATACTAAATATATTATTTTATAATTATTATCATGTATTTATATGTGTTAGAGTAAGTAATAATATCGAAATTATTCATCTTTGAGTTATACCTCTCTAATTACAAGCTTCCTTCTTCGTAATTATTAATCCAAGAAAGAATGTTATTTTGAGAAAACAATATTCTAGTATGTGGTGTGTAATGTTAGTGAAGTATTTGAGTGTGTCTTATATGATATATGAGGCTCTTTATGTGTGTGTAATAGGGAAATCTATTAAGAGTTTGGAAAAACCAAGATTGAAATATCTTTTTAAAATAATAATTTGAAAAAATTATACAATAATCATACTATAATATCTTTTTCTAGATTCCCCAATAAATTAATTGTATCCTTAACTAGGGTAAAAAATTAATATGTTTAATATTCATTATTAAAAACCCAAAATTTTACTCATTATCTAATTTTCTCCTAAATATTTACTATATTTAATCTATTTACCAAACAAAAATTCTATAAGTTTAATTAATTAATTAAAAAATAATCATGAAAATGAAATAATCCTCTATTTGTAAGAAAATTTATCCCAAATAAGAAAATAGAATTTACTATCATTCCTTACCTTGTATAAACTATAAAATTAATGTTAAATTTTTTTATTGAAGGTATAATCAATGAATTTAATTAAAATAACTAATAAATTTTTATATATTTAATTTACCAAAATAAATGGACATTTTATTACTAGAAAACATTTTAAAAAATACTTTTTGCATTCAAATAATTTTATTCTCATTTAAATCCAATTGATAACAAAATAATCTATTTTTTATATTTGTAAAAAAAATTATATATTTTTAATCTTATTCATACGCCAAATACAATAGATATTCAATAACTATCAAATTAAACAATAATAAATTGCATATCAAATTTTGTTTAAACTCTTCATTGTTTGTAAATAAATATATTAAAAACTGTATTAGATTGAAATATATCAAAAATAATAATGGATTAAAACCCTCTATAAATCAACCCACATCACTGAAACCATGTCAATACGAGAAAAATAACTTCTAAAATTTAATTTATAATTATAATGTATAAACCATTTATCGAATTATTGTTATATTTACCAAGGGATAATTGACTTGGCCTCTAGTGTTAATAAATTTGATGTATTCTTGCACCTTCACTGAGAATCAACACCCATTTTTAACCCATGGTGGTAAACCATAATTGATATTTTATTTTTAATTATTTAATAATATTTAATATTTTTAAATTTGTTTCTAAAGGGGATGTCTATTCCAGAAATATAAATTAGATTGAGTTGGTAATTTTTTTAAGGGGAATTCATCTATCATTATTAAAATTGTTTGGAAAAAAATTATATCATTAAAGGTGGACTGAACCATCAACGTGTTTTCATAGACACCCATTTAATAGAACAATGTGATAGTTTTATGGAAATGCTTTTCACTTCACATTCCACGTCATTGTGTGGTGTTTTTAGGTTTCATAATAATTTTTAACGAATCAATATGTAATACCTATTCAGGATGAGTCCCAAATGTGTATGTATAATGTGTAAACCTAATTTAATAAACATTTAAAATCTATAATCATTGTTAGATCAGTACAAATCATATTAACATGTATGGTCACTAGTGTGTGAGAAATTATTAAATCTCAAAGATACAGTCCTCCCAAGAAATGGTGTCACCCCAATTATAAGGTGTGTGATGACTTATACAAATTTTGTCATCAATTATTATAAATTGATGCCTCTAATAGAGTTAAAATAAAAAATACAATTCTATCCTACGAAATAAAATCCCTCATAAATATTAATATTCCTCTCATTAAACTATGAAATCATATATTCTGTTTGTTGTTAGGAAGTTACAAGTCCATTCCTAACTCAATTTTTTAAAAATATTATCAAGGTAAACTCTACACCAAGTACTGTCATAATTTATCATGAAACCATTGTATCAAAAATAGGATTCTACAACAACCTATTATACTAATAATTTAATAGGGAAAACACACTCTTAGGGAAATAGATATATAACATGTTTCCAAGGGATCCTCATACTACTACTCACAAAAATGACATAAAAGTAACAAAAAAATATCCTTAATTATATTAAATGTATATCCTATCAACATGGATATGGAGATGATGAACAATATGATAATGTAGATGAATTTTATGGAAAAATATTCAAGATGATGACAATGAAGATTCACTTTCTTCTTGGAGCACTCAATGTGGTTTTTCTGACCTCAACTTTCAATCTCCCCAAATCCATATATGAGAAGCTTCATGTATTCAACATGATAAATTTGTTTCATAAAATTGATTTCATGTGTCAAGGATAAAAACTCGATACATTTTCCGATGATATCATCGACACTTACCAATAACTATCTAAGATTAAATATATGTGGGAAACCATGGATAAAAAGTAAAATGATGAGGATATATATGACTATAAAATCATCTTACGAAATATAATTTTATAAGAAAACTATAGATAATTGTTCTATCAAATAAAAAACATAAAATCAAATATAACTTGAAACTCCAAATCAATGATAAGATGAATACAGATGATTATTTCATTGTAAAATCCATCATTGATAAACACCCTCTTCATAGATTAATCAAAAAGTATTTAAAGCACAAGGATGATATTTTTTCTCAATGTTTTTATCAACTACATAAATCATTTGCGGTAATTTTAAAATCACGATGATTGAAATCAAAATAATTATCATAAATCAATAGGTCTCATAAAAGATATATTGAGACCATCCAAAACATAAACGGGGTAAAATATCTATATCATTGTTTAAAAATAATGACACAATCAAGAAGTATAGAGTATTCTCCTAGTCCTATAGAAATATGTTACACATAAATGGAGAGTAACATCACATAAAAAATAATGATGTAATGAAAGATTTAATTTAGTATATTATGACCTAATTAATAGAAAAAATTACTTGACTATAACTTTTCTTAGTGGTATAATTTTGTTTTATAAAACATGTCTGAATCAGAAACATTTTGTTCAATAGGATTTAATCATCAAATAATGGGATGTGTATCTTAATAGATAACTATTTAAGAATAAATACACAGGATAATGGGGTTTATGATCTCACATTTACCATGTGAAATATCCTTAGTTTAAATGATTTATAGAATGTTTCCCATGATTTCAAAACATAATCTTTGAGAGATTTTTAAATAATCATGTATTTGGGATTCTATCTAAGGAAGGTAATTTTTTTCAATCCACGCTTAGGATCATTGTTGTAAAGGGTCACCTATATGATGGATTACTCTAATTAAATAAAAAATTAACATTACTATAAATATTGTTTTATTTATGGAATACTCATTTAGGGTTACATATATTTTATAAATATTTATTACTAGTGTAAAATAGATTTATTTGATATCCTATATAAAAATTATAATAACTATATAACACGCATTTAAAGTAAAATAGTTAGGAAAATAATTAATATTATAAAAAATAATATTAGCATTATAAGAGTTAATACATATTTATGTCTGTGATTTTCATGATACACCCACTATAAGTTATTAAATATACACTGTTGCATTATTTTGATTATTATTCAGGATTTTTACATGTCTATATATTACATAATAAAGATGAAGTTATATATAAACTTATTAAAAATAAAAAATTGGTTGAAAACTAATTTTGGATAACAATTAAATGCATCATATTTGATTGAGGTTTATAATATTATAGTCTTTAATCAATTTAATCCCTCGGGATAATTCTTGTATTAAAAAATCCCAATACCCCTCAATAAATATTATTGTTATGATAAATAATATAAAATTAATTGGAATGGTAAATTATATGATGTCTATCTCTGGACTCTACAGAATATTTTGGGGGATATGAATTCTTCACTACATGTGAAATTAAATATAGAGTTCCCGTAAATGGGAATTCCATAACTATATATAAATTATGGAAGTATAAATAAATAAAATATCAATTTTAAAAAGTATTTTTGTTTTCTCATAATTGTGATTGTTCATGAACCTAAAAGGGATAAGCTGTGTATGCGATGCATTGTTATAATAATTGTTTGATATATAGAGGATGTATAATATTAGTAATTTAATTTTTTAGAATTAATTTTATATAGTAATTATTAACATAGTTAGAAAATAAATGTATTCTATATTTTCTGAATCTAGGATTTCCTCTTAAACTATGAAAGTCCAAATTGATGAACCTGGATCAATTAAAAATGATTATAAATAATGGATGTTTGAGGATTTTCAAGGAAACAAATAAAAAACATTCCCAATTCATATTGATCTTTTTTGCATATAAAATTTTTTAATGAAAAAACTATTTAATTATTACAAAACACAATTTTTTCTAAATATAGCGTTTGATTGAAAATCAATCAAATAAGTTATCTCATATTCAGATACATATCTAAAGAAAGAAACTGTTGAATATTAAATTGAATCTATAATCAGAAACAGTAAATTTATAATTGTTTTCCATATGTGGGCTGTAAAATTGATATTTTTTTGTTGTTATTGAGAATAAAATGAAATTTTCATTTTTTATTGAATATTATAAATCAAAATTGGTATCTTAGGGTGTTACTCAATATGATAAAATCAATTTGTTTTATACTAATTCTATCTTGGATACAAAATTGTATAGAGGAGTTTTTTTCTATTTAACCTGCAAATATTACTTTTAAATTCACAAAATTTATGTCAAAATATCATTCAAAATTGTTATATTATGTAGGTAAATATATATGGATGCACTAGAAGGATTGATAGAACTCAACAATAATCAAATGGTTTAAAAATTGGTACAATAACAATATGTTTGATGACAATCTAAAAAATTTGAATGAGAAATTGAATGATCTTAACTTATCAAATGGATGTGTAGTTAAAAAATATGATAAAAGTATTTATATGTCAACTCATAATAATTTTATTTTTTTTATTTGTTTATATGTTGATGATTGAATAATATTTGGAACTTATATGAGTCCAATTAAATGTGGATAATCATATTATATCTCAATTCCTTTATATGAAATTATTAAGTGAATATAATGTTATTATGGGAATCAAAATTGTTATTAATATGAGTTATATTCAAATAATAAATATTATTATATAAAAAATTCATTCAAGTGGGTAAAAAAAGATTGATTGTTCACTGATTTCTACCATATATTCTTATGGGAGAAGGATGATACCAAATATTATAAGGGTATTTTCCCACTAAAATATATCAAGGTTATTATGTGTCTCTTGCATTCAATAAAATGAAAACTTCTTGATGTTAAATATGATCTTGGAATATTGATTTGGTAAAATATTAATCAACATTTTATATATTTGGAGGGAATTGAATTCGTACCAAAATACCAAAAGGGTACTTTGGATTACTATATATTTTATGGTTGAAACTAAACTGTGCTAGAATTTTGTTTGCATGTAATATGGATTAATAATCTATAACATAACACTTATATGAGTGGTTAGGGGTTTATACCTATGGTTTAGTAATATTTGGTGATAAAAAATAATTATAATGGACTCCAAAATGGATTTTATTTTTTCTAAAGAAGATATTTCAAATAATTTGAATGATTAATATCTCTTCCATTAGATATATTATTGTCTCTAATAAAAATTTCATCTATTTCTATACATTATTATAGTCAATAAGTTATAACTAAGGAATGTTTCAATACATACATTTGAAAATAAAGTGTCATTAGTCTGAAAAAATTACTATATGAGGAAGATGCAACAAGATTATATTATAACCATTGACATTGTATGATCAAGATATAATTTGGTAGACCCACTAACAATGAAAAATTCCAATGATTTGACATGATAGGTTTAATGTCCTATCAAAAAATACACCAATGATGTGACAAAAAATTAACATGTGATAACATTCCATTTAAATTATAAATGTGGGAAATTGTAACTAGTTTTTAAATACAACAAAAAAGAGAATATCAACCTTATAAAATATGCTTTTTTCACATAAAAAATAGAGTCAGTTAAAAAACAATTAATGGACCAAAGAAATCAATGAATTATTGAAACATGGGGGAATTTCATAGTTTGGTATATGAATTTAGTAATTAGGATTACCTAAAGATCATATTAATTTCGATCTGAAACATTCAAGAAATTATAAGTGAAATGTGTCCATAATGGATAATTGGTGTAGTTGAAGATACAAAAAAGATGAAAGGACTTATATTTGTTGAATCTGGATACTAGTAAGAGTTAAATGCTCAAGGAATTTTCCACCTATTTATCAATTTAACATTGTTCTTCCACTTCAATGTAAAGGTTTAAATTGAGAGACATAATTATTTATGCATGATATGTAAGATATAATATAGTTCAATATTTTAAGAAAGTTTATGAATGTTTTAAAATTTTATTGACATGTTATATTTTTAATCATTTAAAAATATTTAAAAAAATCATTCTATTCATGGGGAAAATTGTATTGGAATCCCACATTAGAGGTTAGATAGAGTGGGACTCCTTTTTAAGGTGAAAAAAAAGTGTGGTTATTAAAAACTGACAATGTCAGGGACATATATTTTGTTGGATGGTGCACAATACCACCTATGTACACATACAAACACATGCATGAAATCATGTATTTGAGTTATCTGAATGTATTTTTCTTCACATTTCCCAATGATGTGAGGATCCTTAATTTGTTTCCTTCTAAATAGGTAGGTCACAACGATTTGGTCCAAGGACATAATTGGAATACTTAGTGAATTGACCTATTCTATAAAATGAGTATAATATGGGCCGTCAATCATATTAGAAATGATATAATGAACATGTCCACCCTCTATAAAGTGAAATATGGTCCTCTTAAATGATTGGTTATGATCTAATATACATGAAAAAACCTTGAAAATTCATGAATTTCTACAATAGGATTCTACCAACTTCCACGGGGGAGGGAGACATATCTGAATTTATAAATCTATGAATATAAATTCATGTAACTATTGGATAAAAAATTAAGAATTTAATCAATTCTATTGCCCATCAATTCCTCTTAAAAATCATGTAATCTCTCAGGGAAATCTTCATTTATCAATGTATCTTTTGGTGTATTAAAAAAATCCCCCCATTTGTCTCTTGATTGATAATATTATTCCTGGGATTCTATACATTATTAACAACTGTACAGTATCGATCAACCATTGTATCATTAAATAGATTCATCATAGACACATTTTCTAAAAACAATTTGGGGGTATTTACTACTGAGGAGAGTTAAAACGGGATGTTCCTCTGTGATATCAATCTACTATTATCCATGAAAATTCTACAACAATATCCCTTAGTATCCCTAGTATTTAACCTATTGATATGCATAAATTCAACCATTATGAAATCAATTTCATTAGATTCAAATGAATATTTTTATATCGGATAATAATTAAATCACATCCTTAATTAAATTAGACTCCCATCATAACCAACATTGATCCAATATCTGATGTGTATGTTAAAACAATAACATGAAACAATTATTCTTATGGTTTTGATTCACTACAATCCTTCATCATATGCTAATTGGTCTTAGTGTCCCATGTTCAACTTGTTCACTCCTAATATATAGACGTACACTAATTGAGTTCTACTTATTCGAACCTTCACGTCATGATTCTTCATTATACATACAAAAATTCTTTTGTAACCAGACTAATCTTCATAAATGAGTTTTCTTCAAGTTCCTGATATAAACAAATATGACTTTCTAAATAATGTAATCCTGAAAATCACAAATCCAAATAAACCATAACATCAACTTTGGTTCCCTATAATGATGTGAATTCATTGTATTCTCGTATAAGTATAAGCATTTCCAGAGAATATTATATATGGTTTATAATATAAATTTATCTTAAATAATCAAGATTGGTTTCAAAGAGAATATTGTACAAATAGAAAGATTTAAAATTAGAAAAATATTAATATCAGAAGTTGAAGAGCCTCCCAACCATAATGTCATTCATATAATAAAAAATATCAATTAATATTATGTTATCATTTATATCAAAATAGAGTATTTCTAAAAACATCAATTAAATTAAAATTAAAGTAATTATTTGAAAATTATAAAAAACATATAAAATCATTTATACCTCAAAAATAAACACTAATATTTGAATACATATTTCTGTGTTATATAAAATATATATTAAAAATAAATCATTTATTACCTTTAAAACATTAATAATGAAAATTCATTTATAATTTTATTTTCAAAAAAAATTATGTAATGGACTAAAAATAAACAAATACACAATAAATGAAATGAATGTTATCATTAATAAAAGTACTCAAACATTATTCACACAAATTATTTGAAAATTTAAATATAAATCATTTAATTAGTTATTCAACAGAAATCATTTTTTTATTCAATAATGAAATTAATATAATTTTTTCTCTAAGACTCAAAATATATTAATAATTAAAAAAATTCCATTTTTTCGCAGAAAATTATCAGAAAATTATATTTAATTATACTTTAAAAATATATAATAATTATGAAACATCAACTTCACCAACAATAAATCCCTACTCGTCCTTAATAAATTAGAAAAACATACTCAAAATCATGAAACATATTCTCAAGAAATTATTTTAAAATAATGAATATAATGAAAAAATTAACAAAATTAACTTTATTATCTACATGAATATAACATGATTTTATTATTTTATCACTCCCTCCAAAAAAAGTAATGTAATAAATAAAACTAGTTCATATTTTTAAAATGTATGATCAAGTGTAGAACCGAATAATTTCATTGACCCATCATTATTATTATAATCTTATAGTACTACAAATAGACTCTTTATTTATATGGATAAACTATACAAAACTCAAGAATGATGTATCGTTATTCATATATATAAATAATTAAGTAACACTATAAAAATATAATGGATGAGCCTGTATATCTAATATAAACTAGCTTAATGTATATAAAAAGTCTCATATATCAATTTCAAAAACTGAAATAATTCAATGATGGGTTGAAAATTATTTTATATATTTAGTAAATGTTAATATTCAAAGTATAATTCCAATTAATAAAATCAAATTATAAGTTAAATGGAAATCTAATTCCTAAATTCACATATTGAATGGATTTTAATGATTCTATCATATAAAATGTCATCAGATTAATTTAATTGATGAAATTAAGTGTTAACCACTTCAATATCGGTAAAATATTATTCATTATTGATAAAACCTATCAATTATATTAGAATATAAATATAGATTACATTTATAAAATTCTTAAAATATTAATGGAAATTCCTATTTCACCACAAATATGTTCAGTAAAACAGAAATAAAGACACTTACTATAATATCCATGAACCCCCACTCCTTCATCAGGAGCTAATGACATAATATTTACATAAATCTATTTAATAATATTTAAAATTTCTTAATTGTATTAAATGAAATCAAAAATCATAAAAATAAAAATAGATGTCCACTTACATATGTAAGGACTATACAAGTTTGCAGTTTTATATAATTTTGAAAAACTCTTACATAGAATCTTTTATAAATAAATAGTAGGTTTGTAAATAAATTTATAAACATACTCTATGTTCTTCTTATATAATAACCATCTTAGGTACTACATAATTAGACCCATATTTTACATCATAGGGAGAAGGAAACATATTAATGATGAAATAATGTTCTTTTAAACGTAAACATGTTCATTAACAGTTAAATTTCACTCATGGGAATTAGAAGATTGTAAGGGTATGATGGCATTATAAAAGCCTATGAAAATAACATAAGAGAATTTATAACACACAATACTTGGATCAAAAAATATGTGACATGTCATAAAGAAATATAAAATTCAAGATTCATGTGAATTAAAAATAATGAGTCATGTAATACCAATTTTGGTCAAAGGAATCTTCAAAAATCAAAGAATGTATAAATAAAAAATGTCTATATCTTGGACTATTATCTACATAAAACCCATATAAGAAATAGAATAATTATAATAATCACTATTTTTTATATCCAACATAATTCTACTGTGGAAAAATTCATTATACAATGCATCATAGGGATATTACAGACCCACCCTTTATCATTTAATAATGTTACCACCAAACCTTTTTTCATAATTGAACCACTCATACATTGTTTGTTTTAGAATCACTGAAAATAATAAATTATTCCTTTTATAATAACATGAATAATATTTATATATATATCATTTCATCAAAAAATTCAAAGAAACAAATAATAATAATTTTATAACATGATTAAGCAATAGAAAAGTAACAGTTTCCATGAAAATATCTTTAAAACAATAATAATACATCTAGAGAAAGAATTATAATTTTATCATTAATATATATCCCTAATGAATAATATTTAACATTGTATCTTTTTATCATAGATGAATATAAATACCATTAAAAGATCTTTTGAATCATTCCTTGAAAAAATACCCTTTCCTCATCAAAAATCACATTAAATAAATATAGAATCACAAAAAATTATATATATCATATTATTGGAAAATAACCATAGAATATTATAAATTATTTTTCAATGAAAATAATGTCTTGGATGGATATGTTTTCTTTCAAGTAGAAAGTTTATTAATTCATAATTCTTTTCTAATATTTTATTGGGATTGTCAAATGACACCTGTGAGGAAAACATTAAGAAATTTTTATTTAAAAGCTTTTAATAGAAGGTGGAATATCAAGTAAATATATTTTTTTTAAATCATTTTTTATAAAATATGATTCCCAAAAAAATTAAAAATTATTTAAATGAAAGATAATTATTACCAATAGTTAATAATATACATGATATTTATCACTTAAAAAATATTATTGATGGTTGATTAAAAAATAAGGTGGGAAATTGAAATTAAACATATAACCCAAATTAATAAATATAGGATAATAAATGATAGGTGGTCTATGAAAATAAGGGAAGATGATTATACCCAAATAAACATTTAATATAGACAATCATGAAAATAAAGGAGATTATAACCTAAAGCCTTTACTGTATTAATAAATTTCATTTAAAATGTCCCTTGAATAAATAGTATGATATGGAAATTTAAATCTAATGTTTTTCATTAAAAAATGTATAAAAAATCATTCAAGTGGTATAATGTAAACCATTAACATAAAATAGGGTTCACAATATGAAATATGTCTTATGATTATGAGACTGAGCCAAATTAAACCCTCATAAATATCATAGCATTTGAATAAACAAATAATGAACAAAGTCATTATTTTCACATATTTAAATCCACATAGTGAGAGTGGAAATAAATAATAGAAAAAATTTGATATCAATTCACATATAATGATGCAATTACTATGTCATTAACATAAAATTATGACCCAATTAATTGAAATTCAGTTATGAAATTCCTTACCACATGTTAACATTAATGTAAAATTCCCTTTGATGAAATTTTTAGAATTAAAACATCAAGTACCATATATTAATAATTTTACATGATATAGAATTTAAAAAGGTTTTTCATGTATACCATAAAATATAAATTATGTGCTTATAATTAATATATATTCCTCGATGAATGGAAATTGACCTTAAATCCCATGCCTTGAGTTCAGAAAATCACATAGACTATTTATCAAACTGAATAATTATTTTTTGAATTTTATAACTCAATAATAAACTGTTTCTTATTTATTATTCAATTAATTTGTATATTAAAATATTCATTTCAATTAATTAATCAATAAATTCATATCCAATATTTTTTTCTTATTCGTGTCATTTGTCCATAATCAATTTAGATGGTTTTCTATTTCTATTTAAGTCATTATTCCATCATATATAGAATAATAATAAATAAATAAGAATTATTATATATATATAAATTATACTTTTAAAACCAATAATATATGGTGTTTATAAAGAAACTAACTATGTCACAATCATAATGATGGTAGGTCGTACATATGAATAATTGACAGTTTCATTTTCCAGTGATCATGATGAGTATAAGTTATGTCCTATTTTAATTCTCTGTAAGGATGAATATATCATTAATACCATATTACCCTTTCAAATATTCCTATATATAATATTCATGTTATATATTCATGGAAAATGGATCACATCACTTCATAGAGGTGGCCATCAACATGTACGCATGAACAACATTATCATTTTTCTATCGATTGGAATGTAAGAAAAAGATGATATATTCTATTCTTAGAATAATAAATATGTCATGACTTTATTATATAAACATTAAATTTATCTTTATAACTATATGATATATTCATTTACGTAAAATTAATTACATCATTTGTAATACCCTAATACAATATAATATTTTCAATTTAGAATAAACTTAATTTTGTTCATATATTTCATTATACAAACCACCAATATAATATTACTCTAGAAGAATAAATTTTCAATGATTTATCTATAGAAAAAAACCAATCTTATCTTTTATTACAAGAAACAATGGCATTCATCAATATCTTGTGTTACACCAATGGTCGCGTTCCACAAGATACTATTAATATTATTTGTTCTATTACATCGTAGATATTAAAAAATTATCTTTAAATATGATAAAATAACATATTAAAATACTTGGTTTTTAAAAAAAATAAAATCAATTTAATAGTTACCAAATAATAAGGAATGAAAAAAACAAATTGAATGTAAAGGAGATTTTTTTATAAAAAAGTATTTTTTATGAACCTAAAGGAATTTTATATTAAGAATTTAATTTAATTTCTATAGTGAACCATATTAAAGAAATATATATATATATATATATATATATAATGTCATTTTTTTATATTCAACTGGTAGGTATTATATGCATAATATAAGAAAAATATCAATTTCATGCATAAAATGAAATACTTTTCTAAAACTTATTTTTTCCGCCTTTTAAAAGTTCGTCTATTTTGAACTTAAATTGATGAAAATATAAAAATTTTAAATGAAAAAAATAATATGAATTTTTGAAAAATTAATTTCAAAATTATCTTATTTTGAAAGTTAATAATTTTTATTTGATGTTTTATTTTCTAATAGATATTGAAGAATATTGGATTTTAATTAAAAACTATTTTTTTATCAAAATTAATTATATGAATAAGTTATATTTTTATTCAGATTAAAATTATAATAATATTAATTTTATATATATTAATAAAATTTTGTTCAATATAATCAATTTCATTTTGAAAATCATTATACAAACATTATAACTATTTGAATATTTTTACATTACAAACCTGATTTACTTTCCCATATGTGGGGTTAATTTTAAATTAATTTCTACAACTTCTATAAGAGAGATTTAAAAAAATAAGAAATATTTTTTCAATAATACTAATATATAATATATATTATGTTCAACATAGTATTTGAAAAACTAACTAGTAAAATCAGTTGACAATAATTACAACGATTAAAGTGAAAAAATAGCTTAATAGGGGACTTAACATTAATCTTAAGGTGAAAATGACCTAGTATATTTTCAAATCCCCACTTTTTTGCCTTATATGGACCATAATTTCCCTTTAATATAGTTTTTTTCATTATTAGACTTATATTATATGTGGGAGATAACCAAATTGTGTTAACCTTATTATATTTACAAGAATTCCACTCGTCCTCAATAAAGGGTCACCCCCCCCCCCCACTTATTAAAACCTTTTGATCCATTTTTATAATAAAAACCCAAAGAATATTTATTAACAAAAACCTTCTACTCATCCAAAAATCATACAATTGGGTAGAAACCAATCCATGAAAGGCTTCATGTATATTCTAAAAGGATTTACCCGGATAAGAGTTCACGTAATCCAACAATCACTTTTTCAATTCTCTCTAAACACTATAATATTTTTAATATAATACTTATATTAAAAAATCATTATAATAAATTTACCTAGAGGGATTTATGTCTTTTTTATGACATATACTCACACAAAATTCCATAAAATGGGATTTGTAATCCTCATTTGAGTGTACGGTAGAGTACCGCTTCATGAAATGATGAGGTTCAATCTTCTACTACAACTTTTACAATTTTAATATATTAATGAATTTGTAGATTATATATTATATATATAATATTATTAATGTATTTACTCTTCTTGTACTTTTATATTCCGCATACATTCATGTCTTCCATTTTTTGGGAATATCATGTCATCATACATGGACATGTTGACTACCACCTCCTCAAAACGATGTGATACATTACCAATTTCCATGGAAGCGATTAATGATTGTTTTAGGTAACATATTTGATACTTATTAAACTAATATTATACTATAATTATAATATAAACATATATCAGTATATTTTTAATCTTTTATTATGATAATAAAATGGAAACAACATTCATGCAAATGTACGACAAACCATCTCTATGACGGTGTAATTCATATCATATCTACCAACCTTTTTTATTAATATAAATAAATATATATTGAATTTATATTAATAATTATTTATATTTTGGATATTATTAAATAATTATCTAATTTATATTAAAAAATAACAAGTCAAAACATAATAAAAAACCTATGCAATTATCTTCCAAATGATGAAAATAATTAAATATTACTGAAAAGGATATGAATACATTATAATAATATCATATATGATATTATAAAAATTATTATGGTTATTATATAATTAAATAACATGATTAAAAACAATATATAGAAGTGTAAATGTTATAGATCCAAATAGTAGTGTAAAGAAAGTAGATTTATATGCTCACTTTTATTTTTATGAGACTTATAACATATTCACCACTTATTTATTTTGTGTGTTGTATATACATCCCTATGACAAGTTATATAATGACATTATTTTTTTATGATATTAAATGATTAAAATGATATTACTATTTCACAGATCTCATGATTCAAAACATACTCAAGTAGTAGGGGATTTTATCTTAGTTTCCTTTCATTGGGGAATATTATTGTGTTATGCACCTAGTTCTTTATATTCTATATGAATTACCTTTTTAAATTTAATATCCTTAATAATTTAATGTTCAGGTTATTTGGAATTTCAATTTGAATTATTTCAATAATAGGTATTTAAACATAATATTATCAAGTGGTAATGAAATTTCATAAATCTATTTCATTTTATCAGTTTATATTACATCCTCGTTATAACTAATAATATATGATTATTTATATAATAAAATTGAATATATATTGATATATTTCCTCTTCTTTTAAGTGTACTTCTTATATATACCAATACTCATGTTTTTAAATTTATTTTCACTTCAACATTATGATTAATTTAAAGATATATACCATAATATAATTTTTACAATAGATTTTTTATTATTTAAATTATAACAATAGAAATAATTTTATCACTATTTAATTTCCCTTTTAATATTGTTATCCTATTACTGCTAATGAAATTATTTAGTAAATAATACCACATTTTCACTCTTTGGGACCTAATATGTTTTAGAAAATATTTTAATGAAATTCCAACTTCATTACATTCTTCGGTAAGAAATATGTTTTGTTTTAAAAACATTACATATTTTAAAAAAATAAAAAAAATGCATTCGATGTTTTAAATCATAAAAATTATTAATTAATGCATTTGTTACAAAAACAATCAATAGAATCTTATTTTTCATTTTCTATGTAGGAAGCTTTTAATCAATGTTATATTGAAAAAGTAGTGTCCTTTCTTCCTTAGTATTTAATGTATGTATTTACCAAATTTCATTTGATTGATTCATCCTTTCATGTTTAAATGGATATTTTTTTATTGAAATTATTTTTAAAATTTATTTTTATATAAAATGGATATTCAATAAATTTCAAATATAAATGGATTTCTTCCACAATAATATTTTATATATATATTTATGGAAGTTATAGTCATTAATGAAAACAACCATTTATCCTTTCTTCACATGGGATATATTATATTGATACCATCCTAATTCTAACTCTAGATGGTTTATTCCTTCTTTTATCTAGGATATAATTGGAAATCACTATCTTGATTCGTTTTTTAGCCCTAGGATGTAATAAACTTAAAATGATCATTAGACATTAAATTAAACCTAAATATCAATATTATTTATTATGGATATTTTTATTACTTAAAGTTTATATTATTTATATGTACATTGTTAACTTTTAATGTTATTTTATTTACTAGGTAAATATTGAAAAATACATAGATTTTACCCTATATAGATATTTTATAAGGCATAATGTTCATGAATTAAATTTTTTACTCAATATATGTGGAATAATTTGGGAATTTAGAACATCGGTTGCTGGCTGGTTAATGTTAATCCCTCGATGCATCTATAGTCTTATGGGATGAATAAGTTGGTTAGCCTTTTCTAATGAATTTTCATAGAGTATGTTTTAATCCATATAGAGGATAGATCCCTATGGAAAAAGTATCATGTGCTTGAGAAACATGAAATATAATAATTTAGAATTTTCATCATCAATTAATTAGTTATCATTACCATCCATGATTTTTTCCCTATGATGAAATATAAGGATATATTTCATTCTCAGATTATTTATTAAACAGAATATAGTTTTATTTAACTACCTTTCCATAATTTTTATTCACTCCCCCATAGTTTATTTATCTAACCACATTTTTGTTATATTATTTACCATTCTATATTCATTGTTCTTATAAATTCAATGTTGTTTTAACTTTACCTAACCCTTTATGAGAATTTGAGCTCACCCTTATTTTTTTCCTTCATTATGATTCCATAACATTTCTAATAAATTTTTAAATTGATATTATAAATTGAATAAAGATATACTTGATAAAAAATTTGTAACAAATTTATTCATTTTTAATTTGAGAATCAGGTATATATATAGTTAACTAAGACTATTAAACATATAGGTACTTTGTGATACATTTCAATGTATCTTATTCCACATAAAATGTTAGTAAACAGTATCTCTGTGATTACTGGTCTTCGTTATCTATATTGAAAAACAATGAAACATTTGTAAGAACCTTTAAGACTATATTTAAGAAACCATTGATTAGAGAAAATAACATTAAGATAGAAATTGGTTATCAAAATGATGAAAATATATCTTCATTAACTTATGATTTACAAGTACTATCATGGTTTTATGAGAATAACAATAAACACAAATTCTAATTCTTAATCATCTCTTCTTTAGGTTTTATTTAAGGAGACTCTAATTATATTATGGGTGTTTGGAAAGAATTATGGAATATTTATTTTTTAGTGGAGAATTTATTTGATAAGTAATATTATTAAATACTATAAACATTAGTTAAAATTTATTGAGTTATTTTAGGGATTATTTACAAATAAGATTATTAGATTATAATAAATTTAGATCATATTGAAAACCCTAGTAAAATGGTTTTTAATGAATGGACTTATTTTAATTATTTATATAATTTATCCTAATAAAATTACAGTATTTATGTTAATATGGTTACATAAAAAATGGAAAACTACATTTAGGGGGACAACCATTCACATCTAATGAGGTATTGGGCCTTGAACCCATGAATGAAGGATGATAAGTCTATTCACACCTAGAATTGGCCAATGTGATATCTGGGTTAATATGTAATTTTTTTTACTTAAAAAACATGATGGAAATTATTAATAGTGAAATAAGAGTTTTAATTTTGTGTTTTAGAGATTTTATAAATATATTATACAACATGGGATAACAATATTATATTTTCATTTTACTTAATGAAAAATATACAGACTTAATTTATTGATATTACGATTCATTATAAATGATCATTACTTTTTCCAGAATAAATAAATTTACTTTTTGGGTAATCATTTCTTATATTAATGATTTAAAATTGGAAATTTATAGAGTAACAAACAAATGATATAATTCTAAATATAAAATATAATCATATATAGTTATTATATTCCATTATAGTTATAGATAGTAAAACAAATATTAGTCATTATGAAAAGGATTCAAAAATTTATATCCTATTAAATTAAAATATTATGAATGAAATGGTTATTTAGATCATCAATATTTATGTTTTTGAGTCCATTAACATTCCTTTGATCAATCACATCTTTTTGCATCAATTACCTATCCCACTATAAATAATTATTTATACTTTTCCTATAAGTCCATATTCTCACATTTTACTAATGTTCTCCTACATATATACCTAATAAATGTTATTAAATTTGACCATTTTACATATAATTATATCTTATTAAGAGAATATTTTATTAACTATTTTAATATTTTTCTTTTTTTAAAAAAATATTTCCTTGTATTAAATAGCTAATTACAAATATAATGTTTTAATTGCATGAACACAATTTATTTATGGTGGTGATAATATAACACCCCAATACTTTACAATATTTTCCTTCTAGAATATAAATAATTTTTTATTATAATTTATTAAATTAATCACTTTATTAATCTTACTCTACATGAAATGTAATTTTTTGGTTACATTACATGGAAAAACAAGGGTGTATTGCATTACATGTAACAATGACTTTTTTTAATGGCTTGTGTTACATGAGAGATTGATTTTTACTGGATAATATAAATATTATTATGAAAAATACATTCTATTCATTAAATATGTTATCATAAATTTTATTAAATATCTTTTGAAGATATAAGGTTTATACTAATATAATATTAATTCAGTATTCATAAATAAATTACAAATTAAAATGAAAACTAACAGAATATAAATGAAATGTTTTCATAAAAACCCATTTTAAGGGGCCCAAGTCCATTTGTTATAAATAAATTATATTAACTTCGATCAGTGAATTATATTAGTGAAATATAATTATTATATATTCAATAAATTAATTTTTATATTCATTTATTAAGTTTTATAAGTATAATATATGAGGAAATCTAATTTTATGCATAAACAGAATATCCTTCTAATGGTAGTTTCAATACTTTTAATGGCGCTCCTATTTTAAAGCTAAATTTTTCTTAATTTTGTAGATTATATATGAAAAAAAATTATTTGAAATTTTAATTTAAAAATTATCTTAGGGTGATATTTTTTATTTTTCTGTGACGTTTCATTTTCTGATGTATAATGAAAAATAATAAATTTAAATTAAATGATACATTTTTGTCAAAATTATTAAATAGTTAAGTTATATTTTCATATTGTTTTATAGTCTATTTAGATAAATTTTATATCTATTAATACAATTTAGTTCATTTTAATAAATTTTATAGTGAAATTGTATATAAAAACAAATCATCCTTTTGAACACCTTCACTTTAAAACCCCGCTTTATTGTTCTATACGTGAGATTAGTTCTAAATTAATTCACAAGAATTGTGTGATTGGAATTTGGGTAAATGGATTAAATATGTCGAATAATCATAATTTATAATTTCTAATATGGTAAACATAGTTTTCTAATAGAAATATCAATAATGGAAATTAAAATTATTTAAATAGAATAAAAAAACATGCTTTACAACAGACTAAACATTAATTTTACAGGAAAAATGACTTAGAAACATATAAATTACAAATTTTATACCCATATTTAAACCATATCCTATATTGGTATTCATTTTGGATCATTACTGGAGGAACATTATTTAATTCATACCTCTTAGTAGTGTTTGCCTTTTATATTTACAAGAATACAACCCCTCCTCTACTATAAAAAGGTAATCACCCCCTTCACTTCATAACACCTCCCAATACCTTTTTCATACCCAAATTATTCTTCATTTTCTTCCAAAAATCCATCCCCACATCTTATAATCCTTACATTGGGATGAAATAAGACTAAGGATGTATTTTTGTATAAACCAAAATGTGTTTCCCAAATTATAGGTAGTGGTGGTCAATGAGATATTTTGTTTAATTTATTCTACAATCCATATATTTATTTTATATCATCTTAATATAATTAAAATAGTTTCAAAAATATAATTATCTCTTTTCAATTAAATAGTGTGAACAATAGTCATGCACACTTCCATCAAATGGGATATACAATCATTGTTTATGTGTAAGGAAGACTATCACCTTGTGAACCTATGTCATTCATTCTTCCATTGCCACATTTTAAAGATGGGAGTATTGAATGATTTATCATTATGATATAATATATATATTATATATTATATTTCTAATTTCATTAATCTCATTTAATTTTTTTATTCATCATATATTCATGCTTTCCATTTTCTAAGAATAAGATAACATCATTTATGGATGTGTGGACTACCACCCTCTCAATGGGATGTAACTCATTCACACCATACATTGAATGTATTAGGAATTTCTTTTAATATAAATATTTGATACATATTAAACTAATATGAATATATATCATTTCATTTTCATTGATTCTCTATTAAAAAAGTAGAATAATGTTCATGCGTACAAACGACCTACGATCTCCAAAAACACTATATTTCATTTATTATCTCCAAATTTCATGGATTAGTGAAAATAATTATTTAATGAATATATATATTATTTAAATCAGAATATATATTATTTATTTAATGAAAATTTGATCTATTTTATAGGGAAAAAAATTCAAAGAAACTAAAAAAACTCGGAAATTAACTCCCAAAATATTGAAAATAATGAAAGATGATTATCAAAAATGGGAATAAGATATTATAATAAGATCATATATGATAATATTTTTATGATTAATATTTTTATATGTTAGTAACATTATTATAACCAATATTATGGATTTTAAATTTCATTCTAACAAAAATAAGTGTTATGTAACAGGGTGTCTAGTGTCACTTTTATTTCTATGATACTTATCCCATATACACTACTCATTTCATTCATGGGGTCTATATACATCCATAGGACATGTGATATCAATAATTAATTTATTTATGGATATTAAAATTTTAAATTTATGTTATTATTTCACATATCATAAGATTCAAATTTTACTCAAGTAGTAAGGGATTTTGTCTCAATCTCATTTCATTAGGGAATATTGTATTGCTATAAAACTATTTACTTTTATATGGTGTATATAATACCAACATTGAAATTTATAAACCTGGATAATTCATTATTAATGTTAATTTTACTTTTAAATTTAATTATTTTAGGCATGGTTATTTTATCATAATTTTACCAAGAAGTAAATATATTTCATAATTTGATTAATTTTCATAGTTTTATATTACTTTCTCATTACCATTAATATTATATTATTAGTTTTATAATTATATTTACTATATATTTATTTATTTACACAAATTTTTTGTGTATTTATTTTTTATACACATAATTTATTCTTTGATAAATTCTAAATTCAATTTTATAGTCAATTTAAAGGTTTATACCACAATGTTATTTTAATCGATACTTTTTTTTCTAGATTTACCATTACTAAAAATTATTTGATCACTGTTTAAAAAAAATTATCTTTATTATCATATTTAGATTCATGATATTTTTTATATAATAATGATATTATTTTATTCTATGTTACTTAAAATATTTTAGAGGTTGTTTTTAGGAAAATCGGACATCATTTCACTCTTTTGTCGGAGATCTATTTTCTTTTTTGAACCATGCCTTCTTTTTTAACCATGTATTCAAAAAACAAACATTTTAAAAAAAAATTAATAATACAAAAAAATTATTAAATGTTATTTAAAAAAATCAGTCAATTTAATCTTCATGTAGTTTTTTGAACAAGGATCCTTTTTACCCTTTTTAAAGTCTAGAAGGGATTTCATTTTTACCTCATAAAGAACATATGCATTTAAATTTCATCATTTTTTTATACTTATTTTGAATTTTTAAAAGTTTATTTTTAAAAATAAATTTTTTTACAAGTTATTTTAAATTAAAGGGTTTTTTTAAATTTATTTTCGAAATGAAAAGGTTATTTTTACTAAGTGTGTTTAAAAGGTCATTTAATATTATTCCTATTCATCATCAACAAAAACCCTTTATCCTTACTTCACTTGAGATATGTTTTGTTGATTCCATCCTTATTATTCTTCTAGATGACTTATAATTTCATTAACAAAAGATAGTATTAAAATTCACTTCCTTGAATCTATTTTTCAGTCCCATTGATGTATTAGATTTTGTATGATTATTAGACAATAAATTAACCAAAAACATCTATATTATTTATCAAAGATATGGATTCTATATAAACTATATTCCATTTATATTAATAGTGTTTACAATGTATTTATAGTTTACTAACTTGGAAATATTTATATCCCTTTATCTTTTATCCAATAAGGATATTCGATCAGGCACATTGCTCATGAATTAAATTAATTGTCCAATATATGAGGAATTCTTTGGATAGGCAACAAATGATTTGGGGACTGGTAAATGAAATACCCCTAGCCATTGGTATTCTCAATATATGAAAAAATTGGATAATCGTAGAAAGATGTTTACACTATGTATATTTTAAAATATCTAAAGTATATGTCTTTATGGTAAAGGTATCATATTCCTAGAAAATTGGATGTGTAATAATTAAGCATTATCTTTATCTATTAGTTAAATATCAATATTATCCAAGTTATTTAAACTATGAAATAAAATATGAGGATTAATTTCCTTCTCAGTTTATTGATTGAATGACATATGGGTTTAGTTATTTACATTTTCATATTATTTACACACTCCATATTAGTTTGTTTATTGCACGAAATGTCTATTTAGTTATTTATCTTTCCATATTGATTATTTTAATTTATTCATTATTGTTTCAGTTTTACTTAAAAATTACTCAACAACTGATCTAACTCTTATTTTTTCCCCAGTTTATAATTCATTGATGTTTATGATGAAATATATACGAGGATATTCTCTATTGAATAAACATATACTTGAAAACATTATTATAATTTGTGTATTCATTTGTATTTTGAGATTCAAATGAGTATCTATTTTAAAAAGACTACAAAACTAACTTTAGCTTTATGCTGCATTTACTTGTATCTTATTCTAATGTATTGGTTATATAAACTAGCTTCGTGACTACTAGTGTTGGGTCTCTAAAATTGATATCAAAGAATGTTTACTAGAAACTTGGAAACCATATTTAGGAAAACATAGAGTTGGAAATATAACCCAAATAGTGACATTGAGGATTATAATAGATGTAAATTTGTAATAAATAATCTACGAGTTATTAATATACCATCATGTAATTAAGATATCAAGAATGATTATATGTTCTATATCTTAAATATCACTTTTTAGGTTTTTTTGGATGAGATTCTACAAATATTAAGGGTGTTTTGGTGAAACTTATGAAGGGTACTTATTTAATTGGAAAATTTAAGTGAGAAATAATGTATATAATTTTTTTATAAATATGTTTAAAGGAATTTTTAACCATTAGGGTTGATATAAAAATATGATTATTAAAATTTGTAATGAAAATTGGTTGTATTGAAAACCAAAGTAAAAAAAGGTTATTTAATGATAGACATTATTTCAAGGATTTCCATCATTTATCCAAAGAATAATATAAGATTTATATTAACATGGTTTTGATAAAATATATGAAATGTGAAAACCCATCACATCCAGTATTGTGGTTCAATTTAAACCCATCAGGGAAGAATAATAATGGGTTTTCCCATACCACTAGCCTATGTGATATCCTAGTTAATATTTAATTATTCTTAGTTAAACAATTTAATGAATAATTATTAATGTGGAATGATTTTTAATACTTTTTAGGTTTATATATTAATTAATTATACTTGATTACTTTGGATAACTACAATATTTTTGTGAATTAATAAGTTAAAATAGAAAGTCATAATTTATTAATCTTATGATTTATTAAAATTAAATTTTAGTTCCTCAAGTATTAAAGCATTCAATTTTTTAAATTATTTTCTTGGAGTAATGGAAAAATATTCAAAAATAATTGATTAAAAACCAAAGGATTACATTGTTCCGATGAGACAGAAATATATCAAGTAAGTATATTTCTTTATATTCGTAGATGGTAAACTAAATACATATATTTAATAAATGTATCACGAAACAAAAATTTATCTTATTACAATCAAATCTGATGAATAAAATTATAGTTTAGATCCTAATTGATATATGTATTTAATTCCCTAAAATATCCATTGATCATTTATTTTACTTTTTATCATTGACCTTAATCACTCTCTATAATTATTTTTTCCTTTCCTCTAAGTCTATATTTTCACATCCACTAATTTTCCCCTACATAAGAACCAAGTAATATTTTATTATTTTTCCCATTTCATGTCTCATTATATCTTATTAAGAGGATATTTTATTATATATTTTACAATTATGTTTTTTCAGCAATGTTATTCCCAATTTTTGAACCCTTGAGTCCCATGTTCAATTGCTAAATGCAAGGATGCTACTTATTTTATATGGTATGAATCTAACTCCCAAATACATTACAATATTTTCCTAAAGAATAAATTGATTTTTTTCATAGTTCTTATTATATGAAATTATATGTTAATATTACTCTAAATATACCATTATTCTTATCATTCTCAACAATGAACACTATGGATATTTTTAATTAAACATAAAAATGATTTTCTTCAATGGATTTTATTTAACGTATTACCATGTATTAACTAATATTGTTAATAATAGTATGAAAATTACCTCCTAGTCATTAAATTAGTAGTTATAAACCAAAATAACAAACTTATTAAAAAATATTTTTACACAAATATAAAATTAATTCATTGGAAATTAATTAAATAAAAAAAAAAATAAAATTCAATTCAATGTTATTGTCCATATCATTTTTTAATAGTATATCTATGGATGAATTTTAATCTATGTCTATTGATTAATGTTATTTGTTTCGGTTTCTGACCATTCCATATTTACATTTCTTTATCTAGTTATTTAAATAGAATCTATTTTCATTTATTATGTATTTATATTATTTTTCATTTAACCTTATTGATAAAATGTAATTTTTTTTTATTTGTTTTTCTTTCTAGATTATTTTATTATCACTAATTCATTATTTCTTCCCTAGTGATTTACATAAAATTACTAAACATTTAAGTTCATCCTTATTGGGTTTCATCTCCCTAGGAATCTAGCAAGTGTACTATGAAAGCATTGCAATTATAGAATAGATGGAATTATGTTTTAAACCTAAAAAAATAATGGGAGAAGGAAAAAATTATGTTTTGATTAGTGTATTTTTTTTGTAACAAATGTATCATGTATAAATCTAGTTTACCGATACTACTAAACTCTTTAGTCCTTCGAGAATTAATTCGTTATAATCATGCCTTTATAAATGATATTATACATCATATTTGTACTTATGGGGTCAGGTTTCTATATTTCGTATTAGAGAATGTTTTGTAGAAACACTAGGAAGAATATTTAAGAAATAAAATTTTAGAGAATGTATCCCTAAGGTATAATTTGATGATAATTCTATAATAAAAACCAAGAAATTTTTTAAGGTAGATATTATATTGTTCTACCTAGAAATACATCTATGTCTTGATACTATATATGGACACGGTTATGGAACTGATATACCTAGGAGTAATGGCAATAAAAATTTGTTTTAATCCTGACTTAGAGTAACCTTTAGAACTAAAATAGGCCTTACTACACGCATTTTTTTACACTCCCAAGTGATATTCTTATAATAATCCATGTTTTATTTACAATCCAATATAAATAGTTTGAATTGATAATTACAATGAATGATAAAGGTTAAACTATGGTGTTTTATATTTGAAAATAATTTTTCCAGATGTAGATATACTATAAAATATTATTTACTTTTCTAAATATGACTATTGTTTCTCACACAATCCATTCTAGTTTTAGTCAATGGATAGAACCTAAATGATTCATTTTAATATCAAAAATGAAGGAAAAGTTGGTGAAATAAATAAAACAAATATTTTTTTCACATGAGTAAAGGATATTATGTTTATTAAAATTCCATTTTCCAAAAATATGAATAAAAATATATACATTTACTAACTATGAGATGCGCCAATTAAGATAATGTTGTAGGTTTCAAGGATCATGAGCGGTGGAGACAGTAAATAAAAGAATGGTTTATTTTTGAGATTTGAGATGTATGGATGTAGACACTCAGAAAAGTGTCTAGATGGAAAAAAGAAATTTTGTATGTGTGTGGAGGAAGGAAATAAATCAAGGGATTGAAAAGTAAAAATAAATATTATGATAGAATAAAATAAAACATATCCTATTGATTCATTTTTTGGTTAGTATCCTTAACTGTGAGGATCTTTGGCATTACCTTAGTCACAGCTCATAAAAAATTACTGATAGGTGGGATCATGTCATTGATATATACAATGTGAATGATAGTAATATGTTGGTGGTACATTAGGTCACAGGCCAATGACAGATCAATATGGACATCCAAACCTATAAACAATTTGCAGATCTGAAGGGCTCGGCTCAAGACTAAGAGAATGTCATTTAATTTAAAATAATATCTGGAACATAGACTGATGAGAATCTCCTAGGTTATTTTGTAGAGAAAAGTTGGATTGGAGGTAGAGTAAAATATTGTATATGGAAAGTATTAAAAAGGGCCTGAAATCTAATTAGGAATATAGAGGATGCATCTTGAAAAATAGGTAATAAAAACAAATGGTGAAAGGATTCCTCATACATTCCAAAGATAATAGAGACCAGGTTAGGTAAGAAATTAAAATCAAAGGAGATGGAATGCATTCATGATTATATTGAAAATATGAATGTTAATCCTGAATTAGTTATGGTTGATTTAGGTTAGTTCAATGAGAACAAAACTAGTGAGGAAGATTTTGTTAGTGGAACATCCGTGGGACTACTTTTCTATATAGAATAAAAAATGTTGAAGGTGTTTCTTTGTGCCAATGGGACTCAATAAGAGGTAAAAATATTACAGGTATGCCACTTCTAGTGAGTGTCTATAGTGATTAGGATTCATGGATTTAAAAATAAGAGCTTATTATAATAAGGGTTTTTAATGAATGGAAAATCATTAATGTGGAGTACACTCAATCGTGGGATAAGTTGGAGGATTTCTTTCTAGACATAATTATTGAAAATCTAGATATACATGTTCAATCTATCTCCTAGAAAATAATTAATAAGGAATCATGTAGTATAATAAAGTTATTTTTCAATAATTTTTTGATATCTCATGAGGCTCGTCCTCATGGTTGAACTTATATGGTTTCTCACTTTTCCTTAAAAGTGTTTCCTAAAAAAATATTATTTTCCTTTCAAATGAGTTTTATGTTAATATAAATAATTATTTAAAATTACTAAATGATATTATTTAAATATATATTTTATATATTCAATAAAATAATTTTTATAGTCATCCATTAGTTTTGATAGGCATAAGATGAGAACAAACACAATTTCACACATAAAAACATATATTTTTATAAATAAACATTACCACCAGTTAATAAAGAACCCATTCTAAAAATAAATTTTTATAATTTAATTGATTTAATATTTCAAAATAAATATAATCATTGAAATAAAAACCTAATAATAATTCTATAGTGATTGTTTGATATTTTTTGGAAACATATCATTTTTTTATGAATAGTTAAAAATACTGAATGTCACTTCAAAACTAATTTTATATCAAATTTATTTATAAGGATAAATTAAAATTTTAATTGGCTATAAATTATAATTTGATCAAATTTTAATCAATTAATACTATTTAAGTCTTTTTTTAATCAATTTCACTTTGAAATATATTATAATAAATATTTGAATCATTATGATTTTTTTATATTAAAATCGCACATTGTCATCCAACATGTGGGATTAAATATAATTAATTAATACAACTTATAGGATCATAATTTGGAAAATTGGATTCCATGATTGTAGTAAGAAATAATTTATTATATAAAATAAGGCCAAATTAGTTTTTTACCTAAAAATATTAGGGAATGTTATTAAAATTAATTACATGACATGTGTTTTGGATATATTTCGACCATATACTATCTTGGATCTAAATTTTTCCATTATTTTTTGTACTTGTGACATGGAAAACATGGGAATAATTCCCTAGTAAAAATAATAAAATAGTGTCGCTCCTCCTCAACTATAAAAGGCCACCACTTATCCCCATTACACAAACCTAAAAACCCACATAGGTTCAGACAAGATCATCCCAAATATATTCCCAAAATCCCTTCCTTGTACCTATAATCCTCACATTTAAAAAAATCATCCACAGAATCCCATTGATATAAACTGAAAGGAGTTTCCAGATCTTGTAGGGAAATTTTTCCAACAATCTATTTTCTTTTATTTAATCCTCCAACCCTTAAATTATTTCTAAATAATTCGTATATCATTGAAAAATTATAAAAAATATAAATTGATGTTTTTTGTTAATGGTTCAATCCACACAACCACAAACTTCTATCTAGTGCGTAATGAACATGTTTTATATGTGTAAAAATAACTACAACCTCAAGAAAAGATGATTGTTCATTTTTCTAATTACCACCTCCCATGTTGATCGTTGTGATGGAAACACTATATATATTTATATTTATTATATATGATATTTATTATGTATTTATACTTCTATAATAACTTTATAACACTTAACATTAATTCATTCCATTTTTTATTAATACGATATTATCGTCTGAGGATGTGTGGCCTATCTCCCACTCGAAGTGATGTGATTCATTCACACGATACATAAAATGAATAAAATATGATTATAATTAAACATATGATACATTAAAACATCTATATGATATTCACAAAATACTTACCTTTATTTATATATATATATATATATATATTCATTATTACACTTTCACAGACTAAAAGATATTAATGTCAGTTTTGTATTTATGGATTACTACCTCTTCGAATGAAATAGATTCCTTTTACATTAAAAGATTTATATATAATTATAATTTATTAAATAACATGGTATTTATGATATAATTATAATTTTCTGAGGATATTTTGTTACTTACATACTTTCCATAATGATAATTTAAAAATTAGAACGTTTCTCATGCAAACGTATGGCCTACTGTCTCCATGATGGTATCATTGATTAATTTTTCATAACAATATTTAATGATAGGATAAAAATAAAAATTTATATATAAATAATATTATTATTCCAGGATTATTATTCAAGAAATGTTATATATGGACCCATTTACACATAGTGGACCTACCCATCCTATTTTTGACACATAAACTGAATTTGGTCAAAAACCCCTTACTTAAACATAATTGTTTAAGTAGTTATATACACCATATTAATTAGTGAGATAAAATTACTGATAAAGTTGAAAATGTATCTAAATAAATAAAAAAATAAACATAAGTTTATTATAAATGAATAATGGGTAGTCACCTAAAAAGAAACACATGTTAAGTGATTCTTTTCTCACATTCTTTCTGTGAGGCACACTTAATTTTTGTACACATAATTTTTTTATATAGTGTATAGACTTCACATTTTGATATGTTAAATTAGTAAAAATTATATATTCCTGGTATTTTTAGTTTCAACAATAATTATTTATTTTAAGTGGATTTGAGTTTAAAGTTACCATGTCGAATATAATTAAATTACTCAATTTATTTTCGTTGATTTATATTACATTCTCATTGTGGTTAATATTCGAAGAATATTTGTGTAATAATATTTTTCTATCTATTATTATATTTGAAATTCGTTTTTGTGTAGTTATTATTGATATACATAATCTACTCATTGATTGATTCTCACTTTGATGTCATATCATTTTCTAGGGTTTATTTCACAATCCGATTTTATTTGAGATTGTATGTACATTATTTACATTATAGGATATTATTGGATAATTTTTTAATAAAAACATTCATTTTTATCTCATATGGTTATTCATAACATTTATCTATTAATTTTAATAATTTTCTACTATTCAGTACATTGATGTTATTAAAAATGTTTTATGGATACCAGACATCATTTCTGTATTTTTTTCAAAAAAACCTATTCTCTTCTAAAAAAATGTCATTTATTTTTTATTCAAAAAATGTTTTTATCAATTAAAAAATGATTTTTTAGAGATAAATTTTCCCTAATTTAATTTATGATTTTTTTTAAATGAATCTTATTTTTTCTTTCCAAATAATTAATTTTACTAACTATTTTTAACTTATAAAGACAATATTTCATTTTACTCAAACATCATGTATAGATTTATCCTCCATTGTTTCTTTGGGACTCGTCTTTCATGTTTAAAAGGATTATTTTCACTGAATTTTTTTTTAAATTTTTTTCATTAAAAATGATATTTTTATCAAGAATATGTTTTTAAGTTCATATTTTATTTCATCTATGACATGAACCCTCTATTTTTACTCATCTTAGGGCATTTTATTTTGATACCCTCTATATACATTATCCTAATGGTTATTGATATTTTTGTCTAATGAGTGGAATTATATTATCTTCCTTAAATTTCTTGTTAGTCCCCTTTAAATATTAAATTTCATATGATCATTGGTCATTGAATTTATACTAATTAACCATATCAATTATCATATATATAATACTATTTACTAGACCATATAACAATTTACATATGGTTCTTACATTAATAGTTATTCTATTGACTGGGGAATTATTTACAAATCATTTTTTCTTATTCAATATGGTTATTTGAAAAGGAATATTATTTCTTTTTATTATTCAATATGAGGAATAATTGGGAATGGAAATGATATTTGGGGCCAAAACATTATATATCCTCTTAAGGAATTGATATTCTTCCATGAGGTAGATAAGTTGAGAAAATTTATTTTGTTTATACCCATATTTTAGACCTTCTTTTGATAGGTCTTGATGATTTTTGATTTCATGTGCCTAAGACATGATGTCTAATTGTTAATAATTTCCTTCATTTAGGCTCAGTTATTATAATATATGATTTTTTTATCGACGTACCTACGGGTGCATTTCATTCTCAGTATATTGATGATTGGTATATGTTTCAATTTATCATCTTAACATATTTATATCTATTTATTTGAATGGAATGTGTTTTCATTTTTTTATCCTTCAATATTATTTATCATTCCAGTTTACCGATTACCTAGAATGTGTGTTCAATTATTTTTCTTTTATATTAATTGATCCATTATTTCATCCTCTATAATTTATATAACATTACTGAGAATTCTATCCCACCGATATTTTCATCTCCATAGGAATCTATGAAGTGTACTATGTAATCATTGAAAGGATATGATAGAATGAATAAATTTTTTATCCTAGAAAAGAAAATCTATAAGAAAAATAAATATTATAAGTGGTGTATTATGTTGTAATAAATACCTCATGTATGTATATGATTTACAAAGACTAATAAACTCATTGGTACTTTGGGAATTGTTTTATAGTAATCTACCAAATATAATTGTTAAAGGGAATTAAATCTCAGATTTTGGGGTCAAATTTCTATAGTTGGTATTAGAATAAATTTATTAGCAACCTTGGAAACAATATTTATTAAAAAATAGGATAGAGAACCTAACAATAAGGTAGAATTTAGGGATAAGTACTGAAGAACATTATAGATTTTTTAAGTTTGATATTATGATAGTCTTCCTAGGACTACATCACTATCTGGATACTAAATGTAGATGTTGTTATGGAATAGATGTACCTCGATGTATTATCTCTTATATGGTTATTTGATCCTGACACTGAGTAACCTAGTAAATGAAAACATTCTATATTCCGCACAGGTTTTAACACTCCCAATTGATATTCCTAGATTAGTCAACTTTTCATTTCAAAACATTATTAATAATTTTAATGTATAATGATAAATAATGATCGTGTTTAATTGTATGATTTTTTATACTTAAATATAAGGTTTCATGATTATGAAATCTTATTCATGATTATATAATTTTTTCACACTAACTATTCTTTCTCACACTATTCTTTCTTCATTTTTTAAATGGATATAAACTGAAGGATTCATGTTAACATCAAACATGAAGGTAATGGTGGTGAATAAAAAGCATCCAAATGAGGTGTTGAATGGAGTGAAATATATCGCGTTTATGCCCAATCCCTTTTCACAAAATATGAATAAAAATATAAAACTATACAAACTCCCAAAAAAACCAAGCAAGATAATGATGGAGTTTTCAAAGAGATTGAATTGTGGAGACTGTAAAAAAGAAATGAAGGATAGATTTCCAACGTGTTATAAGTGTAGATAGAGACACCTAGGAATGTTCTTAAATGGAGAAAGGAAATGATTTTTGAGTGGCAAGGGACATTGAGATAATTATTGTTGAGTAAAACTTAAAGGAATGATGGAAGGAAATGAAACACACTCTTAGGATCCATTTTTGGTTCATTTCATTAATATAGGGAACTTTGGAATTATCCGAGTCAATTCCCACTATTTAAGTATAAATCCAAGATCATGGAAATATATATTTTGGAATAAATGGTTGAAATAATTATGTATTGAGGGTGTATTGAAAACTATTGTTAAGAGTCAATTTAATGATTAAATCTCAAGTATTTCCACGAGATTTATTTTTTAAATCATATTAATATGGTTTTAAAAATGTAAAACATGTAACGCCCCGACCCCAGTTACCTAGAGTCAGTGAATTATTACATAACATTGGCATGTTCAAAAGGATCAAGTCTCAAAAGACCGATTAGTTTAGTATCCTTGGAATAACTAGATACATTTGTCAAGTTTACATTACATAATAAAGTGAAAACTACAACGACATCTTGTCTCCACACTCATATCCCCTTATACTATCCCAGCAGGTCATTACTAAAATACTTATTCACATCCTGGAAAAATAAAACACAGAAAGGGGTGAGCTCAAATTCCCAGTAAGGATAACAATATAGCAGAAGCATTCATAAATAATCGTAAAAATTTAAAGTAATGTATAACTAAAAAAAGCCTTTTAAACTTGAACTTCAGCATAATATGGAAAAAATAAAATGAAATAATGACATTTTCTTATTCACATGGATATTATACTAGTCAAATAATCACATGAAATATCAATAACAACTTTCATAATGATGGAATGCATAATTCCAGACTATCATAACCATGTAGCCAAGGCGGCATGCCAAGACTACAAATAAAATTTTTTCAAGCCCTCGTGCCAAGACACTAGTTTGTCCCATGAGACCTAATGATGCATCGAGGAGATATATCTTTCTCTACCCGTCACATACTATGTCCAATTCATTCCTCATATGACAGTTTTGAAACAAAACATAAACATTTGTATTAAAACTAGCATATGAAATGTCAATACTTTAACCACAAACCATGAATGGTAAAAAAATAGCACATCCACAATCAAACATATATCATTCGATACAATATGGTAGATTTTATTGTATCATATTAACTTCAATCGATAATAATGAAGGATATTGACATAGATTAAAATAATCATCAAACTATTGAGAGAAATATCACCATTTTTCTTGAAAACATCTAAAAGTCATACTATTTGTCAAGACGCCATTTAAAATAGATTTTTGAATCAAAGTGTCCCATACCACTTTGAAACTTTCAAAAAGTAATTTTGATTTGAAAACTTTAATGTCCATATAAATAAATCCTTAAAACCATTTTTAAAACATGGACATTAATGAGAAAGATTTAGAATAATAAATCTTTAAAACATTTTAAAATGATATTTTAGTTAGAGTTACTAACCAAAATAGAGACACTTGAATATAAATAATTGAGGTAATAAAAACTTTTTAATATCATGAGAATAAAGGGATTCATGATATACTATGTCAAAGTAAATTATATACACTATATAAAAGTGATTTGGTGTATAACAACAAAGGAGTCTCAATGGAATGTAAATTGAGATGAAATATCTCATAAAGGTTGTATACTTAGGTTAAGGATAAATCAACGACATAATTATGTGTAACAAATATAAATACACGCAATATTAATGGATATTCAGTGTAAAACAATCAAATGATATTCACACATATTCTTGTAAAAACAACACGAATGGATTGAATGTTTAACTCAACAAATCTAGATTCAGTAAAAATTACTCTTATCAAGTTCATACCGATGACTGGAGAATTTATCAATGGATTGATTATGTGTATAAAAATTATATCCACAGAAAGGGGAGTGGAAATTATGACATAATAAAATGAATATTGATTCCACACATAATCTTGGATTAAAATAATCAATGAAGTGTGCGTAAAGTCGAATGACTGAAATTGAAATTTCAAATTCCCTTATCGATTTGGTAACATACGAAACATACACCCACGAAAGAAGGATCATACAATGATGATATAAATATCCGTAAATTAATGTATATTACACAATGAATACAATCATGGGAATTACACACACCACATACAATAAATAAGTGTTGAACAATGGAATTCTCAGGGAATTAAAAGTTAGATATGAAACCCCTTACTTTGTACTTTTTCCTTGGTCGAGGGTAGGTTAGCCTCCTGTATAATGGTGAAATAATTTTTATTAAATTATACAAGGATCATATACATTAATATGATATCATATATGATCTTTTAACATTGCTTTGTTAATAATATCTTAGTATTATCGTTGTTTCGGGTGTTAACTTACTTGTTTTATTTTATATGTTTTGTTACATAAGTTGTGTTGGTTATGGGTAGGTTGTATCTTATTCATATACATAATGATATAAAGTCATTAAAACATTATTTTTAATCATCAAATGATAATTATACTTGAATGTATATGATGGAGAATGAATCTCATCGCGTTCGTGGATACGGTAGTCCGTACGTACACACGAGCGACAATATCATTATTTTGATATTAAAATAATATATAATTGGATGGTATATCATATATACAGAATCATTACCATGTTATATTTATTATTTACATCAATTACATATCATTATCATACCCATCCAAATAATATTGTTTTTGAATAACAATTACACCACGACGTGGAGATAGTAGGTCGTATTTATGCACGTGCGGTGACATGTCATTCAAAGGATTGATAGAATATTGAATATGGTTGTACCATATTTATAATAAAATCACAGTATATAGAAGATATTAAAGTTATTATTTTAGAAAGGAAATAACAAAGAAATAAGAAGTTGAAGAAGAAAGGAACTTGAAAAAGGGTAGTGAAAACATTACCTCTTCTTCGGGTTCATCCTTTTGACTTGATCAAAAGGGATACTTAGGTTAGATTTATGATCAAACTAAGGCATCTAGATTGAATTGAGGGAATTTTAGAGAGTATTTGGGAAGGTTTTGACCGAGCCAAAAGGTTTTGAATGTGTGAAGTTTTGATAAGGGGGAGTTCCCTTTTATAAGAGGGGTGAGGGGCACCTTTGGAAAAGCTAGAAATATTATTTTATAATAAATTCATATTCGGTTTCTAATGGCTCAGAAGTGGATTATTAAACGTATATGGTAGGTATGGGTCGAAATACTTTCAACCAATAGAATTTAGATAGGTTTGGGTCATTATATTAACTTTATCGTTTAGTTTTAACTCTTAGTTAATTAGTTTGACATTTACCATGTCACTTCGTATTTTTATATTATATAGTTAATAAATATACTATATACATCCAAGAGAACCCCAAGTGGTCCATTAATGAAACACCTATCATGATATAAGTCCTTTTTCTGAACATTAGATTTTTAGAAATGGAATATCAATTAATAATATAATATTTGTTTTAAAAATTCATTTATGTCAATTTTGACACTATTCAATAATTGATTTTTGTTAAGGCCTCAAAAACTTTATTTATTCAAAAAAAATTCATTTAAGAAATCCTATAATGTCATATTAATCAATAAAATTCAGGGATTTCATCAAAACGTTCATATTATATTATTTTAACATTTATAACACCATTTATTTGATTCTTTCATTTATAAGGAAAATATTGTATCATTATTGTGTCATAAGTAATATTAACTATTAAATGTCTAAAAATTATAAATAAAATACCACTATGTATGAAATATTTTTATATTTCTAATTAATATTTATAGTCAAAAACCCAACATATATAACCCTATGTGAAAATTGTTTTGCTAAAATATATATGCTTGTGTCATTTTTGTATTTATTTTCACTTAATAAATATAAAGTGTCTTTATCACTTACAAGTGGATACATGGGGTCCCAAAATCGACCCAAAGAATCCCATTGTCCAAAATGTATCAAAAAATAAGGTTAGAACATGTTTTAAGATAATTTATTATTATTATAATACTATTTTGTTACCCTTATTTACCGGATTTAGCCTTTAACCATGGTAAATAAAATATTTACCGAAGTAATTATTCCAAATTTCTAACAATAAAAGTTACCTATTTACACAATTTGTACATCTTGATTCCAAATATGGAATCCATTTTTTAAAATTCAAAACAGAGAAGTGGAAGAAATTAATTTAAAATTAATTCTCGTTGTTAAAACAAAAAACATGTTTTTAAGAGATAATAACTATCAAAAGATTGAAACTTGTTTATGTCAGGTTTAATTGTGAAATTATGTCCAATGAAAAACATTGTATTAATTGGTAAAAATATATTCTTAATATACTTTAAAACCCATAAAATTCATAATTTATCACTATTAATTATTTTTATTAAAAAACTTGCTTTTAATTGAAATTTAGTAATTTCCACTATTCATCAAAATATAAAATTTATCCCAAAAGTACCAAAATTTTACCCTAGGATAATTTCGATATTCCAAGTCCAAAAATGAAGCCCATTTTGAGATATAAAATTTATAAAATTTCAAAAAGTGGGTTTTACTATTCATAATGGCTACTTTGATTGGTCAGAGTGTGTTAGAATCTTGAAGTTGCGTACAACACACGCTACTGTATTATTCAAAGAGAATCATACAATGGAAGCATGGGGTGTTACATTTTCCCCTCCTTCAATAAATTGCATCCTTTCAATTTTTAAAATTGGGATTGGTAATATAATTCAAAGTCCTGCATTGGAAAAAGAGCCAATAAAACTATCACTTTAAAATAATGAAAGAGAAGTAAAAATGTCTCTCGAGATAACCTATACTAGGATTCTATGTAGAAAGACATGGATATGGATGATAAACTATGTGTCAAGTTATGATGGAGAGGGATAGAAAACATGATCAGGAGAAAGTTAACAACAATAAAACCACAAACCTGTGATGGGACTAACGGTCATTAGTTTCCTAGTAAGAAAATTAAACAGACAATTTTTTTTGTTTTAAGTTACATTACATAAAGATAAGGAATTAATTTCTGATATTGACTAAGAGAATAAAGAGATATACTTAATTTTTAAGTAGAGCTTCATTCTTTAATAAATTTCCACAACTAACTCATTTTTTTTAAATGATGAGTATTCAAGAAGACTTGGTAACACTGGAAGAGCTAGAATAAACTTCTATAGAATCACATGATCCACGAAGGATAAACTATATATATACCTTGTCTTTAGAGATTTACCAAAACCAAAATGGTTAGTACAAGATCTGATGATCCCCCAAAAGGAAATTCCTTTAGTGAAAGAAACACTAATCTTAATTTCTAAAATCAATACCCCAAAGTTAAATAAATACCATTCAATAAACTATTGTCCTTAAAATACTTTAATATAATCCAAACTATTATTGAAACCCGAAACATAGAAGAATTTGGTTATGTAGTATTCCTTGTCAAATTGTATCTCTAAATGACATCAACTACTCTTAAAGTGACATACTTAAATGTAATTAACCTAATCACATATTCTCTATTATAGGTTAATCATTTTCATAAATAACCCAAATCACTATAAATCCACAATAAAAACATAGATAAAAATCCACCATTACTCCTCAAATGAAACCACATAGTATTCAATTTTCCTTGGGCATATAGTGTTCCTAATAAAGAGAACATCTTCCAAAATAACATTTATCACTTAATCACCAAATCATTTTCCTATACTAAGGGTATTCATTTGATAAGACATAAGAACCCAAATAAACTTATTATTGATCAAAAAAATCATTTAACTAAAAAAAATTATTCACACTAACCAGGGACTTCATGCAGTCCATTGGTAGGCTCTAAATCCCAATCTCACTTTGGTTATCGGTTCGATTCCCATAGCTTTGACCGACGCGATGGGTTGACACATGGTCTGCATGGTGACCTTTTTCAAAAACTATATTTTATAACCTCACCAAAATGAGATAAATTCCTCAAAATAACCATAACATAATTTTAACAAGAAATGTTATCTCATACCTTGCATTTTCATCCCAAAATATAATATCTTTTAATTTCCTCAAACCCAATGATCATTTAAAAACATATGGTTATTTATAACTATATCCCAAGGGAAAAGATAAGACTTATTCAAATATCATTCTCACATGGAAAACTACGGGATTACAAATACAAGAGAAAATTACTCCATTGTAATCCCATCAACAAGTAGCACTAATACTTTTAAACATTTATTCAACCATTTATTTCCTCATAGCTTCTTCTTTGAACAAGAAAATATCCTACATAATAGGGAATTCACTCGGGTAATGGCCAAGTCCCCAACATTTACGGAAAATAACTGTAAATGGATTCTTGGGACTATTTTTATTTTCTTCCATAGTACTCTTCATTTTTCTTCGGAAATTCTTCATTTTATGTCCTTATTTTTCGCACGTAAAGCATTTATTTTTTCTAATGAGACACTTTCTGGGGTGTCTCATTCCACATTTAATGCATGATGTAAATTTAGGTTTTTTTTCTCCACATTCTCCATTGTTGGAGCTCTTATCATTCATCAACTTTCTCTTCTTTGTTGAGTCCAGGAGTTGGTTAATATATATGATGTTGATCATATTTTTGGATAACTGATTTGGAATGAACACGATATCTATTACGCCTATCAACATCCCATTTTTTTCTCATTTCCACCACCGTTACCACCTTGTACATCATTCTCAAAGTTACTACGACTTTCTTAGACTCCAACCATTGACTAAAACCAGAAAGAATTTTGTGACTAACAGTAGTCATAAAATAATTTAGAGAATATCATGACACTATATTTTCAATTTGAAGCACCTTAGGATTAACCAAGGTCATTTATTCTCATCTTATATTAAAATACATCAAATTGATTTGTAAAGATAATGTAAATTATCCTAAGCATATCCCCCAAGATTGTTGTAACCAAGCGTGTAGCAAGGCACGTTGTCGTACACCAGTTCTCGTTCAAGTCTAGATAAAAGCGGTGTTTTCGGGTTTTACCCCTTGGTACATCTGTGCTAGATCCACCTCTACCTGCTCATATCCAGATAGGGATGTATTTCTTTGAAAACTCAAAAAATATATACAATACTAAAATTCTAATATGTTCTTCTATACTAATCCTCAAAGTCTATTTTAGGGCTATGTGATCTAATCAGAATTTATCTAAATCTAGTTTCTGTGGTTTGTACTAAACATCCTCTGATACCAACTGTAATGCCCCGACCCCAGTTACCCAGAGTTGGTTCATTATTACATAACATTGCCATGATCATAAAAGTTCAAGTCTCGAAAGACTGATTAGTTTAGTAGCCTAGGAATAACTAGATACATTCGTCAAGTTTACATTATATCATAAAATGAAAACTACAACGAAATCTTGCCTCCACACTCATATCCCCTTATACTATCCCTGCAGGTCATTCATAAAATACTTCTGAAAATCCTGGGAAAAATAAAACATAGAAAGGGGTGAGCTCAAATTCCCAGTAAGGATAAAAATATAGCGGAAACTTTCATAAAAAATCATAAACATTAAAGGCAATGTATAACTAAAACAAAAGCCTTTTAAACTTGAACTTCAGCATAATATAGAAAAAATAAAATAAAATAATTCCATTTACTTATTCACAAGGATATTCTACTAGTCGAATAATCACATGCAATATCAACATCCACTTTCATAATTATGGAATGCATAATTCCAGACTATCAAAACCATGTAGCCAAGCCCTCATGCCAAGACTATAAATAAGATTTTGTCAACGCCTCGTGCAAAGACACTAGTCTGTCTCATGAGACCTACCGATGCATTGAGGATCTATAGCAAGCTCCACCCGTCACTTACTATGTACAATGCATTCTTCATATTAAAAGTTTGAAACATAACATAAACATTTCTATTAAAACTAGCATATGAAATGTCAATACATTAACCACAAACCATGAATGGTATAAAAATAGAACATCCTCAGCCAAACATAACTCATTTGATACAATATGGAAGATTGTATTGTATCATATTAACATCAATTGAGAATAATGAAGGATATTGGCATAGATTAAAATAATTATCAAACTATTGAGAGAAATATCCCCCTTTTCTTGAAAGCATTTAAAAGTCTCACTATTTGTCAAGACGCCATTTAAAATATATTTTTGAATAAAAGTTCCCATACCACTTTGAAACTTTTAAAATGAATTTTTATTTGAAAACATTAATGTCCATATAAATAAATCCTTAAAACAATTTTTAAAACAAGGTCATTAATGAGAAATATTTAGAATAATAAATCTTTAAAACATTTTAAAATCATATTTTAATTAGAGTTCCTAACCAAAAGAGAGACACTTGAATATAAATAATTGAGGTAATAAAAACCTTTTAATATCATGATAATAAAGTGATTCATGATATACTACGTCAAAGTACATAAATACACCATATAAAAGTTATTTGGTGTATAACAACAAAGGAGTCTCAATGGAATGTAAATTGAGATGAAATCTATCATAAAGTTCGTATCCTTAGGTTAAGGATAAATCAACCACATAATTATGTGTGAAAAATATAAATACACTCAATATGATTGGATATTAATTTTAAAACAATCAAAGTACATTCACACATATTCTTGTAAAAACAACACCAATGGATTGGATGTTTAACTTAACAAATCAGGATTGAGTAAAAATTAATCTTATCAAGTTCATACTGATGACTTGAAAATTTATCAATGGGGTGATTATGTGTATCAAAATTATATCCATAGAAAGGGTAGTGGAAATTATGACATAATAAAATTAATAGTGATTCCACAAATAATCAGGGAGTAAAATAATCCAGGAAGTATGTGTAAAGACGAATGAGTAGAAATTGAAATTTCAAATTCCCTTATCGATTTGGTAACATACGAAACATACACCCATGAAAGAAGGATCATAAAAGGATGATGTAAATATCAATAAATTAAAGTATATTACACAATGAATACAATCATGTTAAGTACACACACCACATGCAATAAATAAGTGTTGAACAATGGAAATCTCACGGAATTAAAAGTGAGATAAGAAACCACTTACTTTGTACTTTTTACTTGGTCGAGGGAAGGTTAGCCTCCTGTATACTGGTGAAATAATTTTTATTGAATTATAAAATTATCGTATACATTAATATGATATCATATATGATCTTTCAACATTGCTTTGTTAATAATATCTAAGTATTATCGTCGTTTCGGGTGTTAACTTACTCGTTTTCTTTTATATTTTTTGTTACATAAGTCGTGTTTGTTATGGGTAGGTTGTATCTTATTCATATATATAATGATATCAAGTCATTTAAACTTTAATTTTAATCATCAAATGATAATTATACTTGAATGGATACTATGGAGAATGAATCTCCTCGCGTTCATGGAGACGGTAGTCCGTACCTACGCACGAGTGACAATATCATTCTTTTGATATTAAAATAATATATAATTGGATGGTATATCATATATAAAGAATATTCATCATGTTATATTTATTATTTACATCAATTACATATCATTATCATACCCATCCAAATACTAATGTTTTTGAATAACAATTACACCACGACGGGGAGGCGGTAAGCCGTACGTACGCAGGTATGGTGACATTTCATTCAAAGGATGGATAAAATGCTGAATATTGTTGTATCATATTTATAATAACAATAAATTTTATATAAGATACAGGAGTTATTATTTTAGAAAGTAAATAACAAAGAAAGAAGAAATTTAAGAAAAAATAACTTGAAAAAGTGTGGTGAAAACATTACCTCTTCTTGGGGTTCTCTATTTTGACCTGGTCAAAAGGGCTCCTTAGGTTGGCTTTCTGATCAAACTAAGGCCTCTAGGTTGAAGTGATGGAATTTGAGACTATATTTGGGTAGGGTTTGGCCGATCCAAAAGGCTTTTAATATGTGAATTAGTGAGAAGGGGGGGTGTCCTTTTATAAAAGGGGTGAGGGGAACCTTTCGAAAAGCTAGAAATATTATTTTATAATAAATTTATATTAGTTTTATAATGGATCCAAAGTATATTATTGAAATTATAAGGTTGGTATGGGTCTAAATACTTTCATCCAATCGAATTTAGATAGGTTTGGGTCATTATATTAACCTTATCGTTTTGTTTTAACACTTAGTTAATTAGTTTGACATTTTCCATGTCACTTTATATTTTTATATTATATAGTTAATAAACATACTATATACATTTAAGAGACCCCAAAGTGGTCCATTAATGAAGCACCTATCATGACATAAATCCTTTGGCTGAAACTTAGATTTTTTGGAATATAATATCAATTAATATTTATAATATTTGTTTTAAAAACTCATTTATGTCAATTTTGACAATATTCAATAATTGATTTTTGTTAAAGTCTTAACAACTTTATTAATTCAAACCAAATTCATTTATGAAATCCTATAATGTCATATTAACCAATAATATTCATTTATGTCATCAAAACTTTCAAATTATATTTATTTTAACATTTATAATACCAATTATTTGATTCTATCATTGATTAAGAAAATACTGCATCATTATTGTGTCATAAATAATATTAACTACTAAATGTCTAAAAATTATAAATAAAATTCCATTATGTAGGAAAGCGTTCTATATTTATAATGAATATTTATAGTCTAAAATATAACATATATAACGCTATGTAAAAATTGTTTTTCTAAAATATATATGCTTATTTCATTTTTGTATTTATTTTAACTTAATTAATATAAAGTGTCCTTATCACATTCAAGTGGATCCATGGGGTCCCAAAATCGACCCAAAGATGCCCATGGTCATACATGTATCAACCAATATGGTTAGGACATGTTTTAGGATAATTTATTATTATTATTATAATAATATTTTGTTTACTCTTATTTACAGGATTTACCCTTTAAACATGGTAAATAAAATATTTACTGAAGTAATTATTCAAAATGTCTAAAAATAAAATTTACCTACATACACAATTTGGACATCTAGATTCCAAATATGGAATCCATTTTTTCAAATTCAAAACACAGAAGTGGAAGAAATTAATTTAAAATTAATTCCCGTTGTTAAATCAAAAAGCGTGTTTTTAAAAGATTATAACTATCAAAAGATTAAAACTTGGTTATGTCCGGTTTAATTGTGAAATTTTGTCCAATGACCAAAATTGTATTAAATGGTAAAAATATATTTTAAATATACTTTAAAACCACTCAAATTCATAATTTATCACTATTAATTAATTTTATTAAAAAAGTTGTTTATAATTAAAATTTAGTAATTTTAATTATTCATCAAAATATAAAAGTTATCCGAAAAGTACCAAAATTTCACCCTAGGATAATTTCGATATTCCAAATCCCAAAATGAAGTCTATTTTGAGAGGTGAAATTTATAAAATTTCAAAAAGTGGGTATTACTATTCATAACGGCTACTTTGATTGGTCACAGTGTGTTAGAATCTTGAAGTTGCGTACAACACACGCTACTGTATTATTCAAAGAAAATTGTACCGTGTATGATTGGGGTGTTACAAAACATGTATGTCGAGTGACAACCCATCAAGAATAGAAAGCCCGCGAGTCTTACAGACATGTCTGAAAGATGATAATTGTTTCACTACAACTACTGACCTATGAAATGTCCTAGTTAATTTTTTATCATTTTTAGATAAACAATTTGATGAATAAATTAGTCATATATGTTTTTTAAAATTAAATACTAATCCATTAACAATATTGGGGTTTTAAGAAATATTGAGTTAAATAGTTATAAATTCCACTATTTTATTTCCTTATGATTTTGAAATGTTTCTTTTAGTGATTCAGGCATAAAAATCATTATTGGTAATTAATTTCATAGAGTAAGGGGATAAATTATAATTTCATAGAAGAAAAAAAAAATTTAAGATTGTTCGTATGAAATTGAATCCAATCAAGTAACAATATTTCCTTATATTTTGGTTTAGTAAATGAATTACCCAACATTAAAAAATGACTTCAAACCAAATTTATATCTTAATACTATATTTTCTGTTGATTAGATGGCCTCTTAAATTAATAAATATTTATGGCTTTGAGGCACTCAACTTTATATTGATCATTCTCTTGTTCGTTATAGATGACCTCATTCACTCACAATAAATATTTATTCCTTCCCTCAAAGTACGTATTTCAAAATTCCACTACTATTATCAAACATAGAGACCTAGTTACATAGTAGTCCATGTGACATTTGTACTTCCCAATCACTCCTTTCTAGATGATGATTTATGAACCCTTCTAACGATGTAGTATTTCAATGTTAAAAATATAAAAAAATATATTACCAATATATATCTTAAATTTTTAGGACACTATTTAAGTAAGGTGGGGAGATTGTAAGACACCAATATTATAAATTACAATATTGTATCACATAGTGTTAATGACATGAAACACTAAGTGTAAAACGAGAATATATTAACTTGATACAATAAAATATTAAAAAAAATATTCAATAGATTTAAGTGAATTAAAGACTATGTAATCTTAAATCACATGTTATAGTATCCTTATTTTATATATTATGTTACATGGAAGGTAATCATTCTTCAATAGCTTGTGTTACATTGAAGACTGAGTTTCACCAAATAACAAGGTATTGTTAAAATAATATTATTCAATATAATATGTTATATCCTTTCTGTTATGTCACAATTTATAAATAGTATTAACTAAAATTGGAAAATTTATTGTTTATATAAATATAAAATTAATTTATTGGCCGCCAATTAATGATAAATGAAATAAGAAACAATTGGATATCAAAAGAAATATTTTTAATTTTATGCATCTAAAAGAGTTTTGTCTTAAGAAAAACAATTAAATACAATTATTTAATGATTTTATTGAAATATATATGTTATATATTCCATAAAATATTTTTTATATTCATCCATTAGGATTTATAGGCATTATAAAATAACAAACCTAATTCTACACATAAAAAAATTTATTTTTAGGAAGAAAATTTTACTTTATTTTTATGAAAACCCCATTTTGAATATGAATTTTCACAATTAAATTTATTTCATGTTTAAAAAATAAAAACTTAATATTATAAAGATAAACATGAAATATGTGAGGGTTAATTCTTCATATTTTTTAGAAATATATCATTTTAAATGAATAGATATAAATACCGTATTTTAGATCAAAAATTATTTTTCATCTAATTTATTTATAAGGATATATTATAATTGTAATTTTCTTTTTAGTTCAAATAGATACTATTTTTATCAATTATCAAAATTTATTTCATTGGAATGAACTTCACTATGTAATTGACTATTAAAACATTGCAAACATTCAATAAATTTTTAATTAAAAACCATCCATTATCATCCTGCTAGTGGGATTAAATTTAATTGTATTTCTGAACCATAAATGATATGAATTTATAAAATAGTATTTAATATTTTGATAATTATAATTTATAATTAATAATATTAAAAATTATGTTTTAGAAAAAAAAATACTAGTGCAAGTGATTAAAATTAATTACAATGATTAAGGTTAAATTGAGATTAATAAGCATCTAAACTGTGACCTTAATTCCCAAAATTACCTACACAGTTTTAAAAAAGATATTGAATGACTATATTTAGATATTATCATCTATTTGATATAAATTTCACTATTGTCGTTTCCACTTTCAACATGGAAAACATGTGAATAATTTCTTTCTTCAAAATATTAACGAATCTTGCTCCTCCCACACAATAAAAGAATACCAGATCTCTACATTACATGGAAATTTAAAAACATATATGATTGATCAAGATCTAACAAAGTAGATTAAAAAATTCTCTAACCTAAACATTTAACCCCTTCTTTGGGAAAAAATACTTCCATCTAATCCCTTTTGTTTAAAGCAAAAGGAGTTACCCATTTTTAAAGTAAATATTTATAACAATATATTTTTTGATTTAATCCTACACAGCTTCAATTATTTTTAATTTAGGATTATATGATTAAAAATGAATAAAAAAATAAATTGTGATGTTTTTTAAGTTTTTTACCAACACTAACACACACATCCATATAATTGGTAATGAATATACTATTTATGTGTAGAAGGAAGTAACATATCACGAAAGGATAATTGTTTATTTTCCTATTACCACATCTCATGGTGGAAATTATGATATTATATTCATTTATATATGATATATATGATATTTATTATGTCTTTAAACTTATTTAATACTTTTATAACATATACCATTAATGATATTAATTTTTTATCAATATAATAACATTGATTGAAGAGGTGGGGACTATCACACCCTTAATGCAATTTGATTCGTTCAAATAAAATATGGAATGTATAAAAGATGGATATAATTAAAAATTTGAGAAAAAAATCAATATTATATTCATGAAATAATTAACATTCTTGAAATAATATATATATATATATATATATCATTTTCGTTATTACACTTTCACACACTAAAAAGTTATTATGTCGGTTCTGGACATCTGGACTACAACCTCCCCAACATGATGTGATTCCTTTGACATCACAATATATATAAGATTATTTGATTAAATAACAGTGTATTTATTATATTATTCTAATTCTATAAATATATTGTTTTACTTACCATATTTCAATAATGATCATTGAAAAATGATTACGTTACTCATGTGTACACACAACCTACTGTCACCATTATTGTAATGTTGAAATATTTTGTGTAATAATATTTAATGATTTCTTATAAAGGAATAATTTATATATTAGTATTATAAATATTTAAAAATAATTATTCTGAAGATGATATTTAATGACCTCGTTCACCATAGTTGACCTCCCCAAGATTTTTTTGGATAAACAAAACAAATTTGGTCCAAACAACCGATGTAAAAATAATTGTTTGAGTAGTTTTAAGAAACCTAGTAATTATTGAATTAAAAAATTGTAATAAACATGAAATATTTCTCAATAAATTAAATTATAAACATATTTTCACTAGATAGGATGTTTTAGGATTTTCACCTGAAAAAGAAACAAAGGGGAAGGGATTATCGTCGAGTCCTCTTTCTAGGAGGATTACATAATTTTTATAACCATACATTATTTTATATGGTGGATTTACTGACCATTTTGATATTTAATATCATGAAAAATTATGACATCATTGTATTTTTAGTTTCATCTTGAAATATTTTTTTAAGAAAATTTTAGATAAAAGTAACCAACTGCAACAAAATTGTATGACTCAATTTATTTTCATTGTGTTATATCACATCCTCAGTATAGTTTATATTCTATTATTATGTGGGTAATCTCTTTTTAATATCTATTTTTTTATTTTCACTTCCCTTATGTGGATTTATAGTTTATACAGGTAATATAATCATTGATTTATTCTCACATAGATTTCATATCCATTTAAAGGGTTAATTTCACAATCACATTATATTCGATATTTTTTTTGTAATTGAATTTAAATTAGATGCAATTGGTAGATAATTTTTCAATAAAACCATTCTTTTTAACATAATCTGGAAATTAATAACATTTAATTAGTATGAATACCATTTTTTACACTCAATTATACTCAAATGATTTATAAAATGTTTTCTTAAAAACCATCTTCATTTCCCTATTTAGTCAGGGAGCTTATTTACTTCTGAAAATCTAGTACTATAAAAATGTTTTCAAAAAATTTCTTTTTCCATTTACAATATAATTGGTTACAGATTTGCTAACCCATTTTTTCATTTATGAATGTTTGCAAAGGAATAATCACATTGATTTCTAAGCTTGGATTTTTTAATCCATATTTACCTTCAAAAGTAATGTTTTTTTCTTGTAAGAAATGAACATATTTATCAACCATCATTTTATTGAATATTTCATTCCAATTTTAAAATTTTTATTTTTAAATAATATGTTTTTAAAAGGTATTTTCTAAGAAAATATTTTCAAAATGCTTTTCAAATAAAAGGATGATTTCCTCAATAATATTTTTTACTTTATTCTTCTTTTTCATCATCAACAACAAAACTCTATTTTAACTCCACTTTGTAAATTGGGTATTGATACCATCCATACAATTTACTTATATGGTTTTTGATTTATTTATTCATGAAATGTATTTACATTCACTTATTGACTTCCTGGTTAGTCCCCTTGAAATATCAGATTTTATACAATCGCTGCGAATTAAATTTCCTATAACTGCACATTTAATTTATATTGGATATTACTATAGCCTAAAATAAATGCCATTTAATTTATAGTGTTTTTCATGACAGTTATTTGATTAATTGTAGAATTATTGGTAAATCTATATTTCTCATTAAATACAATTATTTGGAAAAGAGTATTATTTATTTTTATTATTTAAAATGAGGAATTCTTTAGATTAGAAATGATGGGTGGGGAGCAGAATTTATATATCCTCATGATGAATTGATATGTTCCCATGAGACAAATTAGATTCTTAAAATTATTGTGCTTCTATAATTAAATCAAACTAACTTTTGAAAGGTCTTGATGGCATAGGTTTTCTTGTGCCTAACACATAACATCCAATTATTATGTATTTCCCTACTTTAGGCTCAGTTAATAATATCCATGATATTTTATCTCTACATATCAATGTATTAATTGAATTCCTCATTTATTAATTAATAGTTAGTGTTTTAGTTCCTCACCTTTCTATATTTATGTTTCCCTGTCATGTTATTTGAATTACATGTGTTTTCATTTATTATCATGACATATTATTTATCATATCCATTTATTGATTACATGGTATCCATGTTAATTTATTTACCTATCCATATTAATTTGTTCTCATTGATTTATTATTAATCCAATTATTATTTGCATAACCTTATTGAGCATTTGAGATAACCCTTATTTTTTCCCTCCCCCCATGAATCAAAGAAGTGTACTGTGAAACATTTGAAAGGATACTATATATAGAATAATGTTTTTAACATAGAAACCACAATAGATAAGAAGAAAGGTGTTTTAATTAGTGTATTTTATTGTAATAAAATTCTAATGTATGTATCACATTTAGAAAAACTGATAAACTGTCTTGTCCTTCAGGGATTAATTCCTTGTAATCATGACACCACTAGTGCAGAAAACGTTTTTTACATCACCATTTTTTACGTCGGTTATATATAACCGACATAAAAATGCGGCGAGTAGATTTTTAACATCGGTTATTTTAATAACCGATGTTACAAATCGCGCCTGTTCGGTTTTTACGTCGGTTATCTTATAACCAACGTAAAAAAACCAATGCGCGGGGGGTTTTTTACGTCGGTTATTTGGAAACCAACGTAAAACACCCGATATCTATGCATTTTTTACGTCGGTTATCAAATAACCGACGTAAAAACCCAAAGGGAGGGGTTTTTTAAGTCGGTTATTTTATAACCGACGTAAAAAATGATATGTCTACGGGTTTTTTACGTCGGTTATTTTATAACCGACGTAACCCCCCCCCCCCCCCTGTGCTTTGGTTTTTTACGTTGGTTATTTGATAACCAACGTAAAAAACCCGTACATATCGGGTTTTTTACGTGGTTTTCCAAATAACGGACGTAAAAAAACCCCCGCGCATTGGTTTTTTACGTCGGTTATCTTATACCCGACGTAAAAAATGAGATATCTACGCGTTTTTTACGTCGGTTATAAAATAACCGATGTAAAAAACCAAAGCACGGGGGGGTGGGGGTGGGGGGTGGGTGGGGTGGGGGTGGGGGGTGGGGGGGGTTACGTCCGTTATAAAATAACCAACGTAAAAAACCCGTAGATATCTCGTTTTTTACGTCGGTTATAAAATAACCGACGTAAAAAACCAAAGTGCGAGCGCTTTTTTACGTCGGTTTTAAAATAACCGACGTTATAAATTTAAAAAATATTTTATAACGTCGGTTATATAATAACCGACGTTATAAAACTTTTAAAGAAATTAAAGCCTCGTGGGCTGTCATTTACGATTTTCCGATTGACAGTCCGCCGGCTCGTCTCTCTCACGCGGTAAACCCTAATCAGCTCGTCGATCGGCCTACGTTAAACTCATTTTGGATTCATTTTTTATCTTCTTCACTCCTCTCGGATATATCATCTCAACTCGCAACATTCAAGTAAGCCTTCCACGAATTTATTTCGTTCGTTTTTTTTTTCACATATATTCTATAATTATGTTTTGCGATTTTTGTACATTTAATGTAAAAAAGATGTAGTTGTTTCCAAGTATGCACCTCATTACTATTTTGATAAGATGGTGATGAGATAATCTAAGATACATATGATTCATTGATGGAAGTGATACAATTTCACATGGTGTAGGATGATTTATGGGCGGGGTGAGACCATGACATTAGCATTGGGGTGTGAGAGGAAAACTAGTGGAGAAGTGGTATCCGAGAACCTTAATTTTAATATATATATATATATATATATAATTTTTTATATGAAAAGGTTTATTTATATGAATTATTTTGTGATTGATCCATAGTGAGTATATGAAACTATTTTTCCTTATTTAGGTGATGATTTAGATTCCTTTTTTCATAGGGCTTTAGTGTGCTTCCTCAACATTTTCATGAGATGTTTTAGGGAGGATCTTATTATCTATACATGTTATGCCCACCATATATAAATATAAACAATTTTTTTGCTTTTTAAAAGAAATTTGTTGTTTTTTATAGATGTTAGTAGCATGGAAGTGTTGTGGAGTAGCGCATTGGGGTGTTAGAGGAAAACTAGTGGAGAAGTGGTATCCAAGAACCTTAATTTTAATATATATATATATATATATATATATAATTTTCTATACGAAAAGGTTTATTTATATGAATTATATTGTGAGTGATCCATAGTGAGTATATGAAACTATTTTTCCTTGTTTAGGTGATGATTTAGATTCTTTTTTTCATAGGGATTTTGTGTGCTTCCTCAACATTTTCATGAGATGTTTTAGTGAGGATATTACTATGTATACATGTTATGCCCACCATACATAAATATAAACAATTTTTTTGGTTTTTAAAAGCAATTTGTAGTTTTTTATAGATTTTAGTAGCATGGAAGTGTTGTGGAGTAGCTTTCATGAGTATATAGAGTTTATTGTTTCTTCCTAGTTTTACTTTTAGTACTAATAATCTTCTTTTTGGTTTATGTACAACAATACATGTATGAATTCATGCATAATTATATAAATTTATTCATTTCGAACTGAGGAGGGTTACTTTTGGTGGGAGAAGATCCTAAATGATATGGTATGAATTCATTCTATCATAACCATAAATAAAATATAGTTGTATTTTATTTATCATATACATCAACTTATACTCTTCTTTTTCATCACAAACCCTTTGAGAATAAAAAACCAAACTATGGGATTTGGTATCCACATTGCCTTTTGTTATAGAATATGGGACATCCAAATAAAATGATTGAACATATTCCTCCCAAAAACACTTCCATTGATTTTTATAATTGTGTGAAAGTATTTACCAAATGGATTTAGGGTCTACAGAAACCATTAATAACATGTTAAATACGTAGTTTATCTAATATATTAAAACATCAAAACCGCAATCAATATTAAACTATGTAGGTGTCAGGGTTTTCTTTGATTCAATGAAATTTAAAACTGTTATATCTAACTATATTTTGTTTTAAAAATAATATTCAAGCATATTTTTTTAAATAACTATAGATTTGTTTTATATTTTAAATTATTTTACATTCAAATTATGATTTTTTTCATATAAACATATATTTGTCTTATCTTAAAAATATATATTTTTTGTTGATATTTGTTATAGGTAATAATGAGTCGAAGTTGGATTACGGCACATCGAATGAGTAATGAATTTGAGGAAGGTGTTGATGCCTTTTTGGAATTTTCAAAACGAAATGTTCCAAGTAGTGACATTTTTTTCTGTCCATGCCTGAAATGTTTGAATATGAAGAAGTTGAAAAGTAGAGAGATAAAAGATCATCTGATTTGTCATGGTTTTAATCCGAGTTACAGCCCTTGGATTTGGCATGGTGAAACTGGACGAAATGTCAATGATGATAATGATTCACAAGATGGTAACTCCGATGGAATTGAAGAAATGATTCGTGATATTGTAGCAGAACAAATTGAGATAGAACCGACAGTTGCACGTCTATATGGTGATGCTGAAAAACCTTTATATCCTGGTTGTAAAAATTTAACGGTTTTGTCGGTGGCATTAAGATTTATTAACCTAAAGGCGAAGCATGGATGGAGTGAAAAAAGTTTTACAGAGCTGCTACAATTGATGAAAGACATTCTTCCAATATATAACGATCTTCCAGATTCACATTACAAAGCCAAGAAAATATTATGCCCGATGGGATTGGGATACAAGAAAATACATGCCTGTCTGAATGACTACATTATATATAGGAAGGAATATTAATTTCTGTCAGAGTGTCCTAAATGTGGGACATCACGGTATAAGGTGAAAGAAAAATCACAGGCTGATGGAGAGATTACAAAGCTCCCTTCAATGGTATTTTGGTATCTTCCTATAATTAATCGTTTCAAACATTTATTTGCTAATTCACATGATGAAAAAAGGTTAAGATGGCATGCTGAAGAGAAGGTATGTAATGGAAAAATACGTCATCCAGCTGATTGTCCACAATGGAAGAAAATTGATGCGCAGTATTCTACATTTGGAAATGAAATTAGAAATCTCAGACTAGGGTTGTGCACAGATAGAATGAATCCATACCGAACACTCAGTAGCACACATAGTTCATGGACTGTTTTATTGGTAATTTACAACCTCTCTCCTAAAGTTTGTATGAAGCACAAATATGTCATGTTGAGTACAATGATCTCTGGTCCAAAGCAACCCGGTAATGATATTGATGTTTACTTGTCACCGTTGATTGATGATTTGAAACTGTTATGGGCTGATGGTATTAGGGTGTATGATTCTTATAAAATGGAATATTTTCAACTGCATGCAGTGCTTCTGTTCACTATAAATGACTTCCCAGCATATTGAAATTTGTCTGGATACAGTGTTAAAGGGCATAAAGCATGTCCAATTTGCGAACAACAGACGTCATATTGTCAATTGCATCATGGGAGGAAAATAGTGTACATGGGTCATCGAAAGTTTTTGCCTATGGAACACCCTTATAGAAGACTAAAAAAGGAATTCAATGGATCACAAGAATTTGATACTGCTCCAAAACCTTTATCCACTGATCTGTATTTTGAGAGGGTGAAAAACCTTGATGTGACATTGGGAAAGACACAGAAATCTGGTAATGATAGACATATTTGGAAGAAAAGGTCAATTTTTTTTGAGCTACCATATTGGAGGTATCATGAAGTTAAACATAATATTGATGTCACGCACGTGGAGAAGAATATCTGTGATTCTTTGATTGGAACATTGTTAGATATTAAAGGAAAGACTAAAGATGGGTTGAATGCAAGATTAGACTTACTATCAATGGGAATACGTTTGGAGTTAGCTCCCACTCCTAAATGAAGACGAACATTTCTTCCCCTGGCTTGTCATACATTATCGAAGAGGGAGAAAATTAGCTTCTGTCAGTTTCTTCATGATACCAAAGTGCCTCAAGGTTATTCTTCTAATGTAAAAAAATTTTGTTTCATCGAAGGACTTGAAGTTGATAGGTATGAAATCACATGACTGTCACGTCATGATGCAACAAATTCTACCAGTTGCATTGCGTGGAATATTGCCTATTCGTGTCAGAAAGACTATAATGAAGTTGTTTTATTTTTTAAAATCAATTTGTAACAAGGCGATTGATGTGAATTCTTTGATCATTTTGGGAAAGGATGCAATTTTTATACTTTGTCAATTGGAAAGGTATTTTCCTCCAACTTGTTTTGATATAATGGTGCATTTAATGATTCATCTGGTTCGAGAAATAATGATTTGTGGACCTGTATATATTCGTTGGATGTATCCTTTTGAAAGGTATATGAAAATATTAAAGGGGAATGTTAAAAAACTATATCGACCAGAAGCCTCCATTATTGAAAAGTATATTTCTGAAGAGGTAGAAGAGTTTTGTACGAGCTACTTGGCTGCGGCGCAACACATAGGTTTGCCTCCATCTCACCATGAATGAGTTAATATTGAGGGAAAGGGGATTCGCATCTTGAAAGTCAAATCATTGTCAGCTGAACAGATGAAGAAGTTAGAATCATACATCTTGAATAACATAGCTGATGATCAACCATATATCACATTGCATAATAATGAGTAGAAACAATGTCATCCAAAGAAGAAAGAAATGTGGATTTTGAATGAGCACAACAAAACTTTTTTGTCATGGATTAAAAGGAATTTTCTTGGTAGATCAGATGTATCAGAGACATTAAAATGGATAGTGGGTGGTCTATGTTTAAATGTGATAACATGGTCCAGTTATGACATTAATGGTTATCCATTTCATACAAAAGCTCAGGACAACAGAAGTGCAGTTCAGAATAGTTGTGTACTAGTGTTTGTAGAAGCAATGAATTTTTCGAGTGCTAAGGAAAAAACCCCAATTTCTGCATCAAGTGCATATTATGGAGTTATTTAAGGCATATGGGAGGATGATTACTTTAAAATTAAAGTTCCCGTTTTTAACTGTAAATGGTTTAACGGTAACAACAGTGTCAGACACGATGAATTTGGAATGACACTTGTTAATCTGAATAGATTAGAAGACACAACTAATTCTTTTATAATGCCAACACATGCAAAACAAATTTTCTATGTAGTATATCAATCAGATATGCAATGGGCTGTTGTTTTACAAGGGAAAAACAATATGTTGGTGAGGATGAACATGATGAATATGCTGATTTATGTGAGATCCCTACTTCCATGGAAATATTAACAGAACATAATGATGATCATGTTGAAGACATAGTTTGTGCCATAAGGAACGATCACGACGAAGGAATTTGGGAAAACAATCCATTTGTACATTCCTAAAATTACAGGTAACATATGTTTATTTCTTGTTTACATTTATTTTTTCCATAAATGTTAGATATTGTAAGTTTTTTATTTATTAAAACATGTTTTAAAATAAAATAATTATATGTTTTTGTTTGTTTTAAGTTTGTTTAGTTTACTTTATCATGTTTATAACCATTACATGAATTTTAAAATGCTCATTTTTGTTCACTGACAATTACTTTACCATGTTTACAATGTTTACCAGGTTTACCATTTTTACCATTTTTACCATCTTGACCATCTTGACCATCTTTTCCATGTTTACCATTGTTTAACATGCTTAACATATTACCAATGTTTACTATTATGTAACTTAGTACACTTTTCTACTTTTTGATTACAATAGTATTAAAATATTTGACTTTTTATATTTTTGAACTGACGTTTGTTTTTTTGATTTGAAGGATAATGACTGATCATTCAGATGATCAACCACATGATTATGGAGAGGAGGATATTGCCGGTCATACCTCTGGGGATGAACATTCACATGCTCCTATTACGACAAATAGTTAAAAGTTTGGTAAACATGGGTGCACACGTTTACCAAAATTATCACTTGCCCGTACGCAGTATCAGAGGATAGTCATTGAGTTTGATGATGATGATATTCCTAGAGGTCCGAATGCCAATGATTTTAAGTGTTTTTTTGCAACTCAGGCTAAGACCAAAGTAAGCATTCTATATGATGATTGGAGAGGTGTGGATAAAGGGATTATCTCTCTGTTGTGGGAGACAATTTTGGTAAGATCTTTTGTCATTGTTTGACCATTATTTTAATGTTTCTAGTATATATAATATGTTTAACCTCTTATTTATCATATGACATTTGATATTCCTGACACTGGGGGAGTCAGGAAGAAATGATTATCGTTGGATGACAGGAGATGGATGGATTTCAAATCAACCCTCTCATTTGATTTCATTTATGGTCATAGGAGTCACGACAATCCATGTCTTATATATCCTTTTATAGATGAAGACACATAGAGACAGTTTTTTTAAAGTAGAAAAAAAGAGTCATTTCTGGTAAGGGCAATGTAAACTTTTATAAACTTCTTATATAAATGATTTTACTAATGTTTTGTTAATGATTTCTTATTCTTAAATTACAGAAAACAAGGAAAGATCATCAGGAGATACAATCTAAAAATGTATACCCTTATAGTTTATCTCGGGGAGGGTATGCATTATTGGAAGAACAAATGATGGCAGAAAATTTTCAACAACTAAGAGCTGAGTCTTCAAGCTCTGGAGAGGTGGCCCCTCCATCCCCTCCATCTAGACTCGAAAAATGGAAGAGAGCTCGGAAGGGAAAAAAGGGAAATATCTTTCAGAAGAATCGAGAATCGTAGCTGAGTGGATTGTAAGATATCTATTTAATTAATTTAAGTTAACTTTTTTCTTCATATAAGTTTCAATCACTACAGAAATGTTCAATTAATTAATACAAGACTCTCTTGAGGAGAAGAGTTCATAGGGGACATTTATAGCTACTGGGAGGGAAGATATTTTATTTGCAGCATTGGGAAGGCCCGAACATCCTGGTCGTGTAAGAGGATATCCGGCAGGTGTATCGGTAAGAAAAGTGTTTCCACGTTCTCCAAATTCTAACATTGAGGGGGTTTATAAAAAAAATAGAATCCTCGGAGGCTGAAGTTCAAAATATTAATGCGACGATGGAGGACAAGATTAGGGAGTCGGTGCAGTCTATGTTTGCAGAAATGAAAAGACAATTTCAGACTGCAGCTCCCACTCCTCCACCTCCCCTTGTAGACCCCATTATTTATCCTCCACCTCCGCCAATAGCTCCCACTCTCCCACCTCAGCCTGTGGACCCCATTTTTTATCCTACGCCTCTGCCGCAGCTTCCTACATATTGCGAGTTGTATGTTGATAATTCTAAACATTATATAGTAGCATACGGGTTGGTATATTGTATAGGAGATACAGTTCATCATCAACAATGAGAGGTAGAGAATCAAAGGGTCACTGTACATGATATTATAGATAGATCATCTAGGGTACCAATTCCTACAGATGAGGTGGCGACAGTTGGACAGAGTATCGGCCATTTTTTAGTTTGGCCATCCAGACTTCTTCGACTCATTACCATAGAGGTATGAATGTTATATCTTTTATTTTATTTTTTTATTAAAGTTGTTTTATCATTTGAAAACTACTATATTTTTCAAATTTCTTCACAAAAATACTTCAAAGGTAAAGAAATACTGTATAGATAACAACAAAGACAACATGATATGACATCAGATACAGATTCTAGTGGTCTTGACAGATTGTCAAGATATTCACATTTGTTGTTGGGTTTTTATGAGTTTCTAATGGAATCTCATGTTTGTGGACGTGAAATAAGTGTGTGGATTACAAAAACGGATATTATGGATCCTGTTACTGGAGATAAGTTGGGCATCAACGTGGTGCAAATTTTTTCCATGTAAGTCCAAACACCTTTTCCCTGCGTTATATTTATTAAAAATGTATACTTATATATGTTTTGTATTCGGTACCTTTATAAAATTTGTGAGAGGAATGAGCTGACAGAAGTATATGGATTCATGGACCCGCAATTGATTTCCCCTAAAGCATGTGCATTGAATGAGGAACAAAGAATAGTTTATATTGCTGAAATATTTGAAAAGAATATAATCACACAATGTTGGATGGTGCCTTTTTTGAGAGGTATGAAACACATTTCTCTCAAAGAGTTAATTATCTTTTAACATAAAAACCACTAACATTAAATTTCCTTTTATCAGTGATCATTGGATGTTAGGGATTTTTTCCCAAGGGAGAAAGCTCTTTATTGGATATGCTCTGTTCATGGTGATGTGCGGGAAAGTTTTAAGAATATATTGGAAAAGTAAGTTTCAATTTCTCAATAGTTTTATATATTATAATGAATTTTAAATTTACCCCATTCGTATTATTTTCTAATAGTGCATAGGCCTACTTTCGAAAAAACACAAAGAAAAGAAATGCAAAGATCAAATATGTAAATGCGAAGGTAAATTTCCCTTTATAATTTGTACTTTTTGATTTATTACATAAAAATAATATATTGAATTTACACTCATTCAAACAGAATTTTTAGGAACAACAAGGCGTCATTGAATGTGGATATTATATGTCAAGATTTATGTATGAAATAATAACAACTGGGACAGTTGTGAATTTTGACCTGGTACGATTTCCACTTAAACCTTGCCATAATATTTCAATTTGATTTATTCATTATAAACGTTAACTATCTTCTTTTTCATTTATAGCTTTTTAATGACCCTCAACCCTATACTGCTGAAGACATCAAACACATACAAGTGGAGTGGTCAAATTATTTTACAGGTTTGATTGAATTTTAGTTGTTTGTAATGTAAAATGTAATTTTGAATATTGTCGTTTTAATTGTGTATTTGGTAGTTGTTTAGGTTGGATTTAGTTTTTTTTCTGAAGTTGACAGTGTAAGTTTTGAATGTTATATAAGTGAATGTTTAATTTTTCTCTACTTCTTGTTTTGGTCTACTTTTGATGGTTTTTCTGGTATGGATTTGGGTCTGTGGGGGAGGGGTTCCAAGGGTGTTGGGGTGTGTTCAGTGGGGTTGGGGGGTGTCCAGTGGTCAGGGAGGGCTGTCCGTTGGGGTGGGGGGGCAGTCCTGAGGGTGGCAGGGATGTCCAGGGGTGTGGGAAGGCGGTCCAGGGGTGTGGGAGTGCTGTCCAGGGGTGGGGGGTTATCCAGGGGTGTTTGGGGCTATCCAGGGGTGTGGTGGGGGCTGTCAAGTGGGGTGAGGGGGTGAGGGGTGTTGTTCAGGCGGGTGGGGGTTGTCGAGGGGTGTTTGGGGGTGTCCGGGGGTCGGGGGGGCAGTCCAGAAGTGTGGTGGGGGCTCCAATGGGGTGGGGGAGGGTTGTCCAACGGGTATCCATGAGGGTGGGAGCTCCAATGGGGTGGGGGAGGGCTGTCCAGGGGGTATACATGAGGGTGAGGGATCCAACGGGGTGGGGGAGGGCTGTCCATGGGGTATAAATGAGGGTGGGGATGTCTAGGGCGTAAGTTTTATATGTTATCTATGTACATGCTTAATTTTGATCTACTTCTGTTTTTGTGGTACGATTTCTTGATTTGTTTTCTTGTTGATTCTGGTGGAGAGAAGATGACTGCATTCTGTTTAAAAAAAATTGGGTTTATCACGTCGGTTATTAAATAACCGACGTGATAAAATGCCTGTAAAATAGTTTATCACGTCGGTTATTTAATAAAAGACGTGATAAAATGCCTGGAAAATAGTTTATCATGTCGGTTATTTAATAACCAACGTGATAAAAGGCATGTAGAATAGTTTATCACGTCATTTATTTAATAACCGATGTGATAAAAGGCCTGGAGAATGGTTAATCACGTCTGTTATTTAATAACCGACGTGATAAAAGGCCTGGACAATGGTTTATCACGTCAGTTATTGAATAACCGACGTGATAAACCCCCCTCCCCCGGTTTTTCATGTTGGTTTTATAAGAACCGATGTGATAAACCACGCTCACCCCGGTTTATCACATCGGTTCATATAGAACCAACGTGATAAACCCCCCTCTCCCCTGTTTATCACGTCGGTTGTTTAATAACCGATGTGATAAACCATTTTCCAGGACTTTTATCATGTTGGTTGTTAAATAACCGACGTGATAAACCCTTCCCATTTTTTTATCACGTCGGTTCTAAAATAACGGACGTGATAAACATCGCGATTTTATGTTTTTGACGTCGGTTTTAAAATAACCGATGTCAAAAAACATAATTATAACGTCGCACATATTAACGTCGGCTAGAAACCGACGTAAAAAATAAAAAATAACCGATGTAAAAAATGTTTTCTGCACTAGTGCACTGTAATTGATAGAGAAATTCAACTATTGGATTTTGGTGTCACGTGGCTACAACTAGGGATTACCTGTGTAATGTCTTATTATTTACATATACTTATTTTTATTTATATATAATTATTTAGAGACCGTAAAATTTTATGGTGCTTGATTCCGAGACCCGAAGTGCCCAGAATGATCCGTCGAGGTTTTGTTAAGCCTTAATTAGTCTGCATAAGCAGTTTTCCTGAAAATGTGGAATAACTCTTAAATGGTTTCCCCAATCAGAAATCTGAGGGCACTGTTGCATTCAAGATGGTCTTTTTTCACTAGGCGCTACTTAAGATTTGTTAGCATAGGCTTCCTATGAGAAAATCCAAAAAAAATGGAAAATTCATAAATAAAATAATTAAATAAATTTATTTTATTTTTCAAATGCTTATAACTCACTAAAGGTAACTTATATTAAGAATTTATGACAACTGTTAAGCTCGTGATGGTATGCATTATTTATAATGATATTAACATTATCCATTGCGGGCCAACAACAGAAGTTAGTTTTTGTCCGTAAATAAAATAATTAAGTAACAATTATTTTATTGTTAAAATCCATAACTTTTAAACGGTATAAGGAATTAAAACTCTGAGGGTACCGTTGAGTTTTTTGGGGTATGTTTCCCTTAGGCGGTGCCTAACATCCACAGGCACGGGTCGAGGATGAACGTTAATAATTTTCAAAACTTTTTTTATGGTACGATCAGTAAACGTGCGGGTGGTGTTTCCTATCTTTTGAACCGATGTTCGGATTAAAAATCTGAAGGCACCGTTGAATCTGCAACACTGAGATTCTCATAATAGAGACATTACTTTGACCGTAGTAATTCGGGGGGGAAAGTCAGATTTTGGACTTTCTAAAAGAATAAATGAATATGTTGGTTGTATTATTTCTTTCTTTCTTTTATACCAACAGACAAGAGGCATTGGTAGGGCCAATGACATGTCAATCCATTAAATGGATTTACTCCTCAAATACTTTGTAACAATGTTGTTGGAAATAGGAAGGTTTATATTAAAGGAACCCCCCTTAATTGCATAGGTTTTAGTCGTCCTCCCCCTCTCATATTTATTTTTAGATTGGCGAGCGGTATTGGCATGAAATAACCAAGTGACGAAGCTATGGAAATGTTCCAGGATGCCCAAAACTTGGAGGAAGGAGCCGGTTCTAGTGGGTGGTGATGAGTGCCACTGAATCACGAACCAAAGGATGTCATTTGAGCGGAAACGTTTACGGCCTGTTGCTGGGACAATAAACGTCAACTCTTTCTCAATCACGGTAATTCTCCCACGATCTTTACTTAGGGATTTAATTTTTGTTATATTGTCTAGTGATTGTTAAATGATTTTTCTTCCCTCATGTTATGAAGCTAACACAAAGGGCACGGGCCAAAAATACATGGCCCAGATCCTCTGCTACCTTGTTTACCCATGCATTCTCCAGGGAAGATCACCGGCGTGGTGGCACCGACCGGCCATGATGGAGGTGGCATGTCGTGACAAGCCGTAGGAGGAGGCACACCATCATACGCTACAAAATGAGGCCACAACACTATCGCAAAGTGGTTTGAATAATGGCCAGAATAGGCTGTCCGTGTAGGTGTTACGGTGTGTCGTCGTGCACTGCATGTGGGAAAGGGTCGCAGCCGAAGCCACAGCAGGTGAAGAAGGTGGTCGGCCTGATCCGAGCACAGGTGGCTGAAGAGGAGCATCACACCATTGGAAGAGGTCAAGGCTCAAAGCTGCGACAGGTGGAGAGGGGTGCGGCCATGCACTGCACAGGGATGGCGGACCCCCGAGCGGCCAAAATAGATGACCGTTACGTGGTAGGGCAGCACCCCACTGGCTGGCAGAAATGGCCCATCACCCGCAGTTCCAGCTGGGAAGACCGATCCACCTTTTGGAAGACTGTGCTGGACACGGGCTGGTAGAACGAGCCGGACCCGCCCAACTGACCGGCCCTGCGACCTAGTCGGCTGAACCCGCCAGCGAGCTCGGTTGAACTCGCGGCCCAGTGGGCCATCACAAGGGATTCGAGCCCCACTAGACTGGCCGATCCAAACATGGCCTGGGCCCACGAACTAAACTAGGCTGACCCCAACAGGCTAAACCCAGTGAACCGAGCTGACCCTTAGCAGGCCAGACCCGAGTGGGATTTGGTAGACCCCAAGACAATTTGAGTTGAGTCGGCCTGACTGAGTCGGACCAGGCCCAAACCCAACTGGTCCTTGAATAAAGTAACACCCATAACTAACAAACTGAATGTGCGCTCGACACTCCATCTGTGGCATTGGGAACCCTTTTGGGAATCGATCACATTTACGTATTCTATTGGGCCCAACTGTACCGGGTCGGGCCAAGGTGTGATCACCCCTTTCTCTAGAAAAGGGGTGTCACTAACAGATGATATGTTAGTTTGACGAACCAGCTATGGCGCCAGAACCCTTAAGATGAGCCATTTTTTCGGGTATAATCTACTTCAGTTTTGTGGAATGTTTTATTATTTCCTGGATGGATCAGATCCGAATCGAATCGGGACCTCGGAACTATAACCCTTATAAGTCACAGACTAGGCATCTAGTTGACGCGTCTTGTGTCACGTTGGAACCCTTTCATCATAACAGTCCTTTGAGATAGATATTCTTGGAGCATCATTGAGGTTGAGGTATGACCGATGTCTTGAGGAGTGGTTCTTGCACAATCAAGCATTCTAGGAGTAGGAATCTATTGGCTGGCAGTGAGGCAGAGGTTGGAGACAGATCATACAGAGGTTAGTACCAAGCAATCCTTTTGTGGATCAGAATCGATCCTATATAGGTCAGATCCTGTGTGGGTCAGTGCTCAGCGATCCTGTGTGGGTCAGCACATACCAATTCTGTGTGAGTTGGATCCTATGTGGGTCAGCCCTCAGTGATCCTGTGTAGGTCAGCACATACTTATCATGTCCAGTTCAGATCATATGTGGGTCATTGTGGGGGTTAGTACTAATCAACTCAGGGTGGGTGGGATCCTTTGTGGATCATTTCGGGGGTTAGTACCTATCAATCCTATGTGGGTCAGACTCTATATAGTCAGTAGTAGTTCCTCATGACATAATAAAATGATCTATTTTCCTAACAAATCATTTGTGTTGGTATACTTAACTAATACCTGATGTGATCCGAGTCTATTATCTTTATGATGTTACCGATGTGTTACTTTTACCTTCATGGTATTATCTTCATAGTGTAATATGTGTGGTACTTTTACCTTCATGGTGCTACCACAGTGGTACTTTTACCTTCATGGTGTTACCTTTGTGGTAATATTTCCTCATGTATGAGACATGTATATCCTGATAACTTAGGTATATGTATGGGCATATACCTAAGTATAATTTTTGACTTCTTTCTGATTTTGAATTTAATTCTTTTTTTGTGGTTTTTCCTTTGTAGAACACTGGGAGATCTTTGGGGGTATCGATGTCCATACAGAGTATTATTATACTCACCCCTTCACTGGCACCGCATGAACCATGTTGTGTCTTGTGTAGATGATGGACATCATTGATCGAGGATGAGGGAGCTAGGACTGGATGGTGCTCAGATGTGGACCATTTGACATGGAGTGTCTCATTACTATTAATCTGGAGTTTTACCTACCCTTTAGGTACAATCATCGGTGGATGATCCAGGAGTTGTTTTTTCCATTTCATTTATACATGAACATTCCAGTTGGTCTTGTATTCCAAGCCCTTTAATTTCAGTACAATTTTTACTAAAACAGTGTACATCATGGTTGCCTCTTGTTGTGCTCTTGGTTTTCTGTGTTTGTACAGGATTAAATAAAATTCCTTCTTATTAAGGGATATGAATTTTCGGTTCTAGTCGTCATCCCCTGGCATATTTACGGTGGGCTTGGGGATGTCACTACACCAAAACCAGGGGACGGGTTGTGAAAACCTTCCTCCCATAACCTATCCACCTTCCACACCTAATTTTTTTATTTCATGAATAATCACTCAAATACATTTTGTTATCTTTGAAAACGTTAAAGATATCCCCCATTCGGGAACAATATAAATTATTCTCATCATGATCACACATATACTCATCTTTCTCCTCTTCCATAATGGATCTCAATCAACATTTATTGAGCTCCTTTGTTGATAAATAACACACCATAATGTCTTCTTCATTACAAAATTTTACCATACCATATATTTGATCTACAATAATGATAAAACCTCCCTAATTTATCACCCATACTCATATTAAAACATATTCAATCACCCTGTATACATCTAGAACAATCCTCATAACAGTAAAAAATAGCTAACATATGCATCAAGTAATATACATTAAAATAAAAATATTAAATAAGGTATTAAATTTTCGTCATATTTAACATTAGATAAAATATTCTTCCTTTAGTTTTCATTGATTAGAATTACACAAACTCTATTGGTTTTTCTTGACACCCATCTTTTTTATCCACTCTCAGGTACCCTTATTTAGAAAACTAATATAAAAACTATTCAATGGATGTGAAATTAATCTAATTAAATTCATAAAAATATTCACATATTTGTAAATCATATAAAATATGTATAGTCTTATTCTCATTTTGTATGTAAATGACATTGACGATAATACCTAGATGTACATCATTCTTATATCTAAAACCAATTCTCTTTATGATGTTGATTCCCTCTCAACCAACATTATATTATTCTGGATCTAGGTATCCCATGTTTATCATCATTCTTTATACTATATAGACAGTGTTTAGTTTGATAAATATTCATTGTAGAAACAATTCATGTTTTTCTATTATAAAGAAACATAATCCTTTGTGATAATATTCTACTACCAAATCATGTTTTCTTTGAGTTCTACAATTTGTGTGGTTTAATTAGTTCAATCATAGAATCTTCCAAATCACTGATCCTTCAAAGAATTATATCCAAAATTGGTAACCTTTATTGATTTCAAGACATTATATTCTAATATAAGAAGAATAATGGATAGAAAATCTAACGCATCACGAAAATTTTATCTCAACCTTATGAAAAATTGACTCGATGAGAGAATATATTTTATAGGATATATCTTAACCAATTTAATATTAACTAATATTCATGAAATATCATTAATCCTATATATACAAAATAAACATCTGAAATGCAACCTTCAAAATCCTATAAAAACCCATATCTAAAAAATAATTTACAACATAATAAATTAGTTAATATTTGTAAATCAAATCCAATATTACATTTTACTGACCCAACACCAATAACTAAAAAATAATGTCTACTATATTAGATTTTAATAAGATGCTTGGAATAGAATCTTGAAGGAATTAGTAGTATGTCTATTTAGGTAAACTAGATGAATATTATAAATTATTATAACTATAAAAACATGAAATAAAAAAATGAATATTCCTTCAGAATTATATTATTCCACATATGGTATCCCTATATATAAATCATGAAACACATCCTATTATTATATAGAAAATAAAACAAGATAAAAGGGTGAGCTCAAATTTTCAGCAAGGATATCTGTAAAAGAGAATCTCTGAATAAATAAGTTGTATTATATATACTAATTTATATAATTGGAATGCATTATATTTAATAAATATAATGAGAATAATATACCATGAGTAAATTACAATCAAATAATTACATATAAATAATCACATGTTCTTGAAAACCTATGCATAGAAATTATAAATAACTAAGTAACAATATGAATAATAAATAACCTAATTCATTTTTATGTGATAATAATTATGAACATCATAAACATATTATCACGTCCCTGTGAAAATAAATATAAATAAAAGTGTAAGACCTAAAAACCCAATCTAATTTCTGTGATGAGATCAATTAATGAATAGATTGGATATAAAGGCCCATTCCCATCACATACTATGTCTAATTCATTCTTTATTAGGAAAGAGTGAATAATAATAAACATAAAAAATTTATTTAAAAACTAGCATACAAATATTTAGTACACAACTAAATAAATAATCATAATAATAAATAACCTAGTTTAAAATAGTGAATGTTTGTAAAATTATATATCACCATTCAAACTGATCATAAAACACCTGGAAAAATAAAAATTATGATATATATAATAAATAACCATCGTGTATCAAATGTAATATAAATACTTTATTTCATTGGAAAATATAAATACAATAAAAAAATCATTAAAACGTTTTTTTAGAAAAAAATTGTATTTTTGAAATCACCTTTTAAAACAGAAGGCTCACCGAACATTTTGAAAATAATTTTCATTGAACATAAACATTAAAAAAATAAAATGGCCATTAAAAATCGATTGGTCAGGATGGCGGAAATTTTTCTCCATGTCGTGCATGTTGAAAAAATTATTCCATTTCATTCATTGGTAAAATCTAAACATGAATTATTTGGAAAAAGATATAATGATTCTTTTTATAGAATTACATAAAATGTAAAAAAAAGGTTAAAATGTATTCAAAATTTATTTTTTAATGATTAAAATTTTACTGTTTAAAAAAATATATTTTTTATGAAAACTTATTTCGGACTGTTGTGTGAAAAAAAAGTTAAATTTTCTTAAAAACATTTCACAGTAATACTATGTACCACATGATAGAAAATGTTTTAATTTCATGAAAATAATCACGAATATCCCTAGGAGATGAAACAAGATTAATTTCATTAAATTAATATCATGTAAATTCTCTAAGGGATATGTACACATAAAGAATCCCAAATAATGATTTGATTGTGAAATAAATCCTTACCACATTGGTAGAAGTTGAATCCTAAACCCATTAAAAGAAATGAAAAAAACTTAAACATTAAATAAAATGATTATAAATATATTCAAGATATAACATATAAGTGTGGAATTATATACAATAGAAATCGAAAGTGGTGAATATGGAATATGTATCAAAAATGTAATAACGAGAAGAGTAACCATTACCTTAGTTCTAATTGCCTTTGAAAATGTATGTAAATCCTATATAATGGTTTTAATCAGGTTATTAATTTAGAAAACAACCATACACATATTTCTAATATCATATATGATCTTAATATAACATTTTACTACCCTTATGCTAATTATATTTCATTTCTTTCATTGTTTTGACTGTTAAAAATCCGGTTTTCTCATGATTATTTTCTCATGAAAATTATTTTTTTCTACATTAGAAATATATATATAATCTATATATTGATCATAATTCTATAAATATAAAATTATATTGAAAATAAATTATTAGTACAATTTATAAATGACGGACATGAAAAATGAATCACTTCCATTCATGGAGATAATAGGACAAACAAATGCGCGGGCAATAATATCATTCCATTAATGAGTGAAAGGGTAAATAATTTAATGATATATTGTTTTTTAAGAATAAATATAATTTAATATATATCATATATATATATTTATTTATTCCTTTTTACTGTCCATGGAAGGAGTAATTGTAACAAACCGAAATTTTATAAATAAAATACCCCTTGAAAATTAATTAAATATCTTATTTTGTTTTATGGTTATAGAAAACACATGCACATACTTGGTTTTATTATATCAAATTAAAAATTATATTATGAATTTTAAACATTTATAATATTTTCTATGTATAGTGACACAGTATTAGTATAAATAAAGTATTTTAACAATTTCAATCGATACACACAATGGAAGTGATGATGTCAACAACTAAGATTGCACCCTGTGAAGCACATTTTTAATGAATATGAGGGAAATAGAAACACTAGGATTTTCCCTTGATTAGGATCATGATAAAATCCATTGACTTGTGCATGATTGAAATCATTCATAGGGTGAGTTAAATCTCATCAGTATCGTGTCCCAAACCATGTTCGCTGAAGCACACCATGAATGTATAAAAATCACGCTCCTTGACCTTAAGGATTTTTATAGCGTATTAAAGGGATCTGGAATGAGTCCTTAATTTTATTAATATATAAATGTTCTATATTAAATAGAGAAACTTTTATATTTACTTTATATTGTTACATTATTGACTATTTTTATTATTGATACAATAAAACATAAATTGTATTTTGGTTTAAATTATAATTAAATAAATGGTGTTTTTTCCTTAATCAATGGATTTTTGAAATAAATAATATTTTATTAAAATATTATTGTTAAATAATTCATATTAAATAAAAATTAATATATAATATATATGATGTCAAAAGAAATTTTATAAAGGTTCAAAAACATTTTGGACAAAAAAAATACCACATCAATTTTTAATAAATGTCTATTCTTATATTAAGATTGTAAATACACATATTTATAAAATTATTTCGATAAAATGAATATTATTTTTGGAATTAGAACATTGAAATTATCCAATGGTGAATTTCCCATAATTTTCTATGATGGTCAAAAATTTTGGTAGAAATTAAATTTTATATAAATATAGTGGGTATTATGACATCATAGTGACCCAATTGAGATGTAATAAAATATTTAAAGATCTTCCATGACATATTTTATGTTTTCCTTAAAAATAATTATATTTAATGTTTGTTTTATTTATTTAATTAATCCCTTATGAATATTGTAATACCAATAATATATGTTAAGCATTTAAAATCATTTCTCTAAGAGTGTGACTCACTTACACATAAGTAAGGGTATAATTTTATTACGATACTCCATAATCATTATAAAACAATGAGAAAACACTCCTAGTTTGAAGAAATCATGGTAGGGTTTTTATTTTTGATTTTTTATATGGAGTTCAAAACATAAGTTTGAGAAATATTAAAGAAACCCTCACTCATTTCTTATATAAACCACCAAGATCCCATTTATCATCACTCAAAATACATGAATCACATACTTAATCTTCCCTCCCTTCTATAGAGTCCTCTAAATTCACTTCAATCTCTTAAGATTCCCCTCTCAACCATTTTAATTCACACACTAGCGTCAGGGGTCCTCTCACATTCTACATTATTAATGTTTCTTTATTATCATATACCTTATATTTTTAATTAATAAATTTGGGATTAGTCTTTTTTATTTAACTATTAATTCTAATTTTATTTCCAAATTTTAATAGACCCATTTTTTCTCCACAAACCATTTTATGAATTTTTATGTGACATCGTTATGTTGCTGAAATTTAACCCGGATTTTCCTTTCCAACACAATTATGTAGATATTTCCATACCCATTCGATATCTAGGGTTGTCACCTTTCAAAAACCTATAATTATTTGTCATGGGAATTTTATACACAAATTTCTCATGGAATAAAATATTATAATGAATGAATCCATGTTTTATTATCTATATGGTGAACATAATCAATAGAATGAAATGAAAGTGATGGATGGTCCTTCATTATATATAGCTTCTATGCATTGGGAAATATTTACTCTCATGAGACTTCATGATGGGATATTAAGTAAACCGGATTTATTTATGGGGATATTTCCAGCATGATTTATTAAAAGATACCCTTGACCTATGTATTTGATGTAATGTTTTATGTTTTTTTCATATTTCTGTGTTTCCAATATGATTATCTTGCTATATCATGTCTAATTATTCATGTTTATGATTATCACCCCTTATATGCCCCATTTATATTCTTATTTTCTAACATGTATTAATTTATACATGTTATATCGTGTCCATTATTTAATAAGATTTATCACTCATCCCTTTATTATGTACATCCACATGTTATCAAATGCTTTTTTAGGTATTTTGAAATAGTAATATCATGTTCAAATTGTTTTCAATAATGATGATGTATTTCATGATTTATGTTGTTATGTAATTTACCAAATTCTGAAATAGCCTTTACTTCTTGTACATTCGGGTTGTATTATGTATAATCTTCTTTAATAAATCGTCTATTAATATGAAATAATGAGAAGTGTTTTCATAGCTTTTATTGATGGAATCATTTTTTCATTTTGAGATTATGATTGGGAAACTCAATAAAAAGACTTATGTATAAGATTTTGTATAAAAAAACATCCCTAATTTTTTTAAGTATATAGTATGTTGTTTTTCAATAAAATACATATTTTTATGCATAATACAAGTGGATATTTCTTTGGCGCAAATTTAAATAAGGGTAAAACCTAAAAACACCACATTGAGCTATACTTGACCCGGAACTAGTGCATGAAAATGGGTCTTTCTGCACACTTGGTTCGATTGTCTTAGCGAATCTTCTTTGGTAATTTCACAATATCAGGACAAAACATTATTAAGGGAATAAAAATTCACATAAGAGTATATGTAAGTCAGTAGATCGTGGATAACATAAATTGAAACCTTAAAATTCATAATTTTTGAAATTAATATAATTTATATATTATCTCTTTAATGTCATTGGATACCCAATTTATATTTTTTATAGATTAAAAATACTCATCCAAAACATCCATTTAATCTAGAAAATGGTTGGAAATAGAAGGAATTAGGTAAATAACCATAGTGAATGGAGATGTGATGACTGCACCAATGATATTATAAATATGATGGGAGTAGTAATGAAAACATTATGAAGTTACTCTCTCATTGGAATCAGGTTCCAAATAGAAAATTGTCTCAGGAGGAGCATCCAAATATGCATAAGAGATAACATGTTATCATTGATACCTTTCTGTGATAAAGGACTCTGACTTTCAATGGATCATTTTATACCTAAATTGTAGAACAATGGAACAACTCCGTCGAGAATCTATTGTCCATCCTTCAATGATCTGAGAAAGATAAAGTTATGATAGATGTTTATCATATGGAGGTAGAATCTATTAAGTGGTTGAAATTGTTTAATATTATGTATCATGAAGAAGATATCAAAGCGATGGTGTGGAAGGAATTATGGAAAATGTTTTTTGATAAATATTTTCCTCTCACTCTCATACATAAATTGGAATGGGATTTCCCTACCCAAAAAGAAAAAATATTGTGAATCTATCAAAGAGTATGACGAAAACATCAGAAGACTTGCATGATATGCCTCTAGATTTTTGTGTACCCCCAAAATAAAGGTTGGTCTCCTAGTTGGATAACTAAAAAAAAGTCTATGAGATTCCCTACCGATCCAATACTTTTATAGCTATTAGGAAATTATCCTATTCACCCTCAAAGATGAAATGGATATCGGAGAAGATAAATTGTTTCATCGGGATAAGAAGCGGAAAGTGGATTTTAATTTCAGCAGTCCAATGGAGAAGTCTAACAGTGCCACGAAATTTGAATACCCCACTTTTTTAAGGATTGAAATGAAGAAATATGTAAATTGCCTAATGGGGAAGAAGATATACTTTAGGTGTGGGATGGAAGGATACCATGCAAGTAATTGCCGACACGAGAAACCCAATGTTTCAATTAAAGAATGTAATGTTCTATTGTATCCTTAGATCATTGTTTATTACATCAAATACAATGTACTAGGGAACCTTTAAAATCTAGTACATTATGCCAAGGGTTTTTGAAGAAAACCATCAACATCCAAGGCCACAAGGGAAAGCTTTTTTCCATTAAACCTCTGAGTCCAATCCTAAAAATGATGTAGTAAAATTTAATCTAATTATTCATTATTGAATAGAGAATGTAGTTTTTTATACAAATTAAATTGATTCATTTGTATCTAAAATGTTTTTTAGAACTTTTAAATCATCAAAAAAATTAATGGAAGTAAAGAATTCCTAGAAAATATAAAATGATACAATTTTTGAATCCTAAGTATATAGTGCATCTTTTGTCAAAATTTGCGGGCTGCACTTCCCAATAAACCTTTTCATACTCCCTTTAGGGTAACTTTATGAAATAATGGGAATTGATTGTCTTTACCTATATAGAGATAATATAAATTTTTATGATAAAGAAATCACTCTCTTTATCATTAAGAAAGCCTCAATTCCATACAAATTTGTGGATATAGATGAATCATCCTTAGCTCAAATATCTCAAAATGGTTATTATTTCTATAATACAAATCATATCCAACTCAAATGATAGATTATAAGGAAATAATCATCCTTTAAGAGATAACAACTATGAGGGAATACCATAATGTGTTTCCGGATGAATTTCATAGCCTCTCTCATTTCCGAGATTTTTTATTTTTAATTCATAATATACATGGGTTGGTACAATTATCCATGACCCCATATAGAATAGATATTTTAGAACATGGGAAACTGAAGAAAAACCTACTAAAGAAGATAATTAATGGTTTCATACGCACATTTTCTTCAAAAATAGGTGTATCAGCCCTGTTAACCAAGAATAAGGATGAGTCAATGCCCCTTTTCATTCATTATCATGATATAAACAAGATCATGATACAAAAATGTATCCAATTCCATTTATTGATGACTAATTTTATCTAATATATAGGTAGAAATAACTCTCCATGTATTGTCTAGGGTTGGGGTATTACCATGTTTGGGTGAATAAGGATGTTATCCCCAAGGCTATAATTCGTACAACGTACATGCACTATGAGTTCATAGTAATGATATTTAGACTCACTAATTTTCCAAAAATATTCATAGACATAGTGAATAATTCCATTAGATATTACCTTGAATTTTTTTTGTCATTAAAGATTTTGTTATGATGTTCTCGAAAAGAAACAATGGTGATCAAAAGAATCTGACCTCTATGTTAAAAAACCTAACAATAGAAAATATTTCTGAAAAATAAAAAAAATTACTTCCAGTTGATGGACGTCAAAATATTAGGGAATATCATCATAAGCATTGAGATATATATGGACCATTCAAATACATATGAAATTGATGAATGTTCAAGGGAAACATTTGTGACTAATATCATTATTTTCCTTGGATTATCTGGGTACTATCTTTGATTTGTGAAAAATCTCTCCAGATTACAAAACCATATATCCAAGATAACTCAGAAGTGATTAATGTTTTCTAAGAGTGATGAATGTGAATAGAGATCAAAGGATTTTAAAATTAGGCTTATAATTACACCTATACACACACTACCCGTTAGTGGAAAACATTTCATGTTATTCAGTGATGGTTAGAATAAGGTATTAGGCCACGAGTAAATGAAAAATGAAAAATTTCTTGCAAACACCTCATTGAAGTTGAAAGTTCATAAACATAACTACCCAGTGAATGATCTATAATAGTCTACATTAATTTTATCACATAAAATATGATAAAATTATCTCTTTTGGGAGAAGTGTGAAATATATACTGATCACAAAATCCTTAAGTATATATTCACACATATTGAACATAATATGTGAAAATGTAGATACTTACTTCTGATCAAGGAAAATGAATTCCCAATCCACTACCATACTTTGAATATAAATAAATGGGATGATTCTTTATGTAGGAAGGATCCAAATATTTTTCAATGATGATAATTTAAATTTATATGACATTATTCCAATTTAAAATAATGGACATGGGAATATTAAAGGACATATCATCATCAATCCTTTAACAAATGACAGTCTGACTATCCATTACATATAGGATAAAGGATGTGAATATAGATTATGTTGTAATTCAAATGAATTGGGAAAATATAAAAAATGGAAATCCTTGGTGTTCAATGATAATTAAAGAGTTTTTATATTTGGGTATTGATGATGTGTAACATTAAATCCATAATTAAATGACGGTCTTTTGGATGATGAACATAGTTAGACATTCTCCATCCATGCAAGAAGAAAAAAAATGTATCCAGAAATTTGAGAGAACTATTTGTAGACAAATTTAAAGACACTCATATAAAATAATATTATCTGGGTTTTGGTGGATCATATTTCAATGACTATAAACTTTATTGCAATTATAGAGGACCTCTCAGCCAATCAACTTATATGGTTAGACATTAGAGAAGTAGTGAGGTATCATGGAATAACTCTAAACATTTTAACTAATTAAGAACCAAGATTTACTAATATATTCTAGAATAGTATCCAACATTCTAAAAATACATTGTTTACCATCCACATGACTTATCACCCTCAAACTGATGGTTTCTCTGAGAGGACTATACATACACTTAGGGAAATATTGAGAGCATGCATGATTGAATTCAAAGGAGGAAGGGATCCACATCTTCCTCAAGTTGCGTTCGGATACAATAACAGTTTCCAATCCAGAATTTAAATGGCTTACTATGAAGCCCTTGATCAAAAGAGGTACAAAACACCAACATGATGGGATGATATTGGGGAACTAAAACTTTTAGGTCCATAAATGGTTGAGTAAATTGTGTAAAAGGTAATAATCATTCAATAGCACATCAAGGATGCTTAGGTTCGACAATATATCAATACTAATAGTCATCAATGAGACCTAGTGTTTGATGTTGGAGACATTGTATTCCACCACATACCCTTATGGAATAATTAAATGATATTTCTAAAGAAGTTAAATTTTAATCAATGATATATTTTACCCTTTGAGATCCTTAATCACATTAGAGTAGTGGCCTATTGACTAGAACTCCCATAAAAATTATATCAGTTATATGATGTATTTTGTGTATCCCTCTTATATAAGTGGATACTAGATCACTAACATGTTATAAATTGTGAATTGGTACCATTAGATAATGATATTTCCTCTAAAGATCATTCAGTGAAAATCATCGATCACAGAGGAAAAGTTTTACAATATAAGGCAATGCACTGTGTAAAATTGTTTTGGAGAAACCTAATGATAGAATATTTTATGTTGGAATTGGAGAAGGTGATGAAATATAGTTACCCTCTTCTTTTTTAGTGTGGGTAATGATAATTTTGAGGGTAACATTTTTAAATGTGGGGAATATTGTAAGGACCCAAAATTTTATAAATAAAATTCCTCTAACAATTTAATTAAATGAAATTTTTTTATTATGGTTATAGAAAAAAACATTAAATTCTTTAATTTTATTATATCATATTTAAAATAACATTGTGAATCTTTAAAATTGATATTATAGACATTGAATAGTGATCACTTTATTAGAATATGTATATGATTTTAACAAATCTAATCGACACATAAAAATTAATTGATAGCCTCATCCAGGATGATATTACATTGTGAATCCCATTTATTAGATATTATGAGTGAGATAAAACCACTAAAATTTTCCCTCAACTAATTTCAAAATGATAACCAATAACTTATGAATACGTGAAACTTTTTACGGGAGAAGTTCGAGTTCATCGAGATAATAGCCTAAACTGTGATCCTCGAACCCCCCATGAATGTTTCATAGTTGTGCACCTTTCCCTTAGGGAGTTTTATGTTGAATTAAATGGGTATGTAAAAAAGGAATTAATATTATGAATATTTATATTATATTTTCAATATATTAATTGTTATATTTATTTTTATTATTAATTTATAAATTTTTATTATTTTTGAAACAACACAAAATAAATTAAATTTTTGGTTAATATTAAAATTCAATCAATTAATTTATTTTCATGAATTAACGAATTTTTGAAATAAATAAAATATCATAATTAAATAATTTTTTAGTCTGATGAATTTTAAAGTAATAAATTAAATACCGTATAAAAATATTATCTCTATTATGACTTCATAATGACCCAAAAGTGTTGTAATAAATACTATATGGGTATAAAAATTAATAAATATTCTAAATTTGATATAAATTTATTAAATTTTTATATTATTAATTTTATAAATCCCTAATTAATCCTCCAAAACTATTAATATATTATAAGGTTATTAAATAATTTCATTAAGAGTGTGACTAACTTCAATAAAAAGGTTTATTATTTCATTATGTTCAGCCATAGACCTTATATAATATTGAATACCACTCCCATCATTCATAATCAATTATAGTAAACCATGGGATGATATATTTTTTAGTTATTTCTTTATATATATACCAAGATATATGTTTAAATTTTTTTAATGAAATCCCCAATAATTTCCACTATAAACCCTCCCATCCACCATTTTATCTTATCGAAAAATCCTTGGATCATATCCTTACTCTGCCATCCAATATCTAGATTAATCCCATCTTCCCCCATGCTCTCAAGACTCCCCACCCATTTATTTTGAGTCACACACTCAATTAAGGAATCCTATCAGTCTCGTCTTTGTTAAAGATTCATTCTTATCTAATGCCTTCTATTTCTGATTCAAATTATTAGTATATGTCTTTAAAAGTATCAAATATTGAAAATTTTATTTCCAAATGGTGATATACTGCTTTCTATACCACCAACCAATTTTATGACTTCTATGTGACATCATTATGCTGTGGGAACTTTCACTCTGATTCTTTGTGCCAAAACATGCATGTAGTGAATACTATACCCATTTTTTATAAAGGGTGTTATCATTTATATACATAGACATATATGAATTGGGAATTTCATGTATTTATCCCACAATCAGTTATAGTGTAATATTATATGATGATGAATATATCCATGATGTTTGATCTTTGTGTAACGCTAAATATTGAGAATGAAATTAACGGTACATGTGAGACCAAAATTATATAGGCTTCCAATGCATTGTGTAATGTTTAGTCTCATGAGACATCATGTTCGAATAGTCAGCAAACATCATTACTTTACGGGTCATTTTTCCACCATTAATTCTTAGCATTTATCCTTAACATATGTTTACATTGTCGTGTTTTGAGTTGTTTCCATGTTTACAGATTTAATTTATATCTAAAATTTTATATCATTTCTTATTATTCATGTTTATGATTATCAACCATCAAATGATCTATTAATATTCCTATTGCATAACATATATTTATTTTTTATATTTTATGATATGTTCATTCCCTTACTAGGATTTATAGCTCACCACTTTCTTATTTATATCCCCATGTTATCCCATGTAGTTATAAGAATGTTGGAATTTTATGATCATGTTAAGAATATTTTCAATAGAGATAATGTATTTTTTTTAAGTTGTTATGTAACATATGAACAGGAAAAATAAATTTTCATTATTGATATAATTAGGTTTATTATATTTAATATTAAGTAATAAATCATATAATAATGTGAAACAAAGGGAATTGTTTTCATAGTATGTGAAGCACGAATCACATTGCTTCACACGGAAGGAGTCTATCATACACATGAGAAACATTTTCATATTTGAAACATATTGTAATGTAAAGATGTATATGTGATATTGATGTTTATGGAGGTATAATAATAACATAAATATCATACAAAATTTTTAAAAACAAAATTATATCAATCCTTTAAATAGGGAGACGTAAAATTGACAACATTAGGTTGTGAGACGGTAGTCCATTGTACACACGATCGATGATTTTGTTTCACATTTAATTGAAGTAGAGATAAATAAATAATATTTCATAAATATAATAAAAATATATCAACATGGGATGTAAATTTTTTATTATATTGGAATTTTAAGACATAATTGATGTTGGAAAATGATGAAAGAAAATGAAAGTGCCTTCTGAATATAATTACCTTCTCTAATAGGATATTTATTTTTATCTTATCATTAAACCCCTAGGAAAGATATTTTGGGAGTAAAATCAACTTCATAATATTTATGTGGATATATGGGATTTTTTTTGGCCAATGGTCTTGAGGGGTGTGAATAAGTGAGTGTAGTGATTGCCTTTTATATGTGGGGAATATGAACCCTCATTAGAATTATACAAATAATTAACAAAACAATTGAAATTGATAAATTTATTATAATGATAAATGCCTAAAACTAACCTTAATTAATATTTTGGTATTGGAAAAAATGGTAATATGGCCATATAATAATATTTTGTTATGTTTCTATGTCATTTTAACATGATTATTCTTAGTTTAACCCCATAGTAATATAATTTTTACCCTAACTATGGTGATTAGTGTTACCTTTTCATAATTCATTTTGGTAAAAAATTAATTTTAACATATTAAATAACATAATATATTCTCATTCCAAATTTATAATTTATTTTTCTATATTATATTCATATAATTGGGGTAATTAAATTTTACATTTTATCTACATGCGCAATAACAAGCCAGGTTTTCCAAAATATAAAATTCTCATTAGTATAGAATGTTTCAATATCATAATTCTACTTGAAACTAATTCCAATGAGCTCAATTAGTTAAATTTTAATATAATTGATATAATTTTACTTTGAAACTAATTTAATATATAATATACCTTTTAAATAATTTAAATGAAAATGTAATTTTTAATAATAATTAGTATTTTTAATTATTCATAAATAAGTGAAATATTTCAAAAAAAATATCAAAACTTATATATAAAACAATTTTTATATTCCGATTTAAAAAATATAATATATTTTTTAATATTTATTTTTCAAATTTTGGTAAAAATTAATTGTAAAATATGTCCACAAATCACGAATTGGACACCTTTTATATAAATTTAGTTTTCAGAAAATATTCCATTTACATTCAAATGATTCTCATTTTATTTCTAAACAATAGATAACCATTGAATTTATTTTTTGAATTTGTATCACATAAAATTTTCCTAATTTATTTATAAATATTTATACAATTCACCTTAACATCTAAGTTATAATGGTCATGTTTAAATAATGATATATTTGTAGTTTATCGTGTATTGTTTAAGCTGTGTGTTGTGAGCAATGAAATAATTCAAAGAGACTATATTTCATTAAAAATAAATTTATTTTATATTCTATTGATGTTAAATTATATTGTAATATTGGTGTTTTGTGTTACATATTCTATCTTATATGATGATCATTTAAAAAAAACTGACAGAGTTACACTCATCCCACCCATAAATAAATTTCATGCTCAGAATTAAATCTTGATAAAAATAATCAAATGTATTAAATTTGAAAATACCATCATTGAAATCCAACTACATAAAATTTGTTAATAAATCATCCTCTTAATAAGATATAATGGGGAGTTTAAATTTCATTTGTATTGACACATAATTAGGTTACTAAGTAGGAGAAAATTGGTTGTAAGTTATGTATAGATATTGAATAAAAGAATAAATAATTATAGAGAGTGATATATTTCATTGTTCAATTGAATTTTTATGATGAATAAAACATTATGCACAAAAAACCCATAAATTTTTGATGATTTAAAATACCATCTGTACATCTTAAATCATGGTATTAAGATAATATTTTGATTTATTAACCTTTTATAAGAGTTGATGGGTTCCACTATCATCCAGACTAAGAATATATGAATGTACACATACCTGCTATATTTTTTATTTCATAGGAAAATATTAATATTTTGATTATTCTTTGATAATTTTACACATCATATATTACGACACAAATTGAATATCCTGAGGAATTTTTTATGATATAATAACAATAATAAACATTTAGGAAATAATAAAATCAATAAAATAGTGACATGTAATTCTGAATTATTAAAAATATTTTCAGAAAAAAAATATACTAATCATACGTTATATAATATAATAAAGTAATAATTAATCATCAAAATTCACATCGTTAGTTGATCATTAATATATATCCCTCAAATCATAAAAATAAAATCAATGATATATTAATCAAAAAATCACATAGATCAATGGTTGACGCTAAAAAATTAACATCCTTCAATTGTGGGTTCATGCACCATGAACTTTAATGATTTATTGGCTTATCATTCGAGTGGCAGGTTGTATATTTTTGAAAGCTACATTATCATAATTTCTATAATGTAACCAAATTATAAGATTCCATAACTACCACAATGTAAAATATTTTATAAATGATAAATGATACCAATACCTTCAAAAAACTTATTTATCATTATTATCACAACATTGAGTATATATTAAGTGGTATCCTCAATCAATCATTTATTTTCCCAGAAGTTGGCCATTAAACTAAATAAATTTTTATAGTTAAACTCAACACATCATTGAAAATACTTATATAAATAGTACTACATCTCAATCATTTTATATTTTGTAATTTTTATAATAAGAATACAATTAATTAAAATACTCCTAGAAAATAATTCTTGAAAAAATACATAACGAAATTAATCATTCCAATTCATTTGTAGTTATAGAAAACAATTAACCTTGATCCCTTATATAAGTTTTATCTATATTGCATTGATTATTTTGGAAATTAATTTGTGTAGATCCCCATTTTTTTATAGACAATGTATTGCACATTGGAATATTTCATCATAACCTTCTGATCAGAAGCATGGTAGCATTTTCTCCATATATACAGATAACTGATTTTCATTTTAAGCATGTACCAACTTATTTTCATCCATATATATATATCATATTTTGAAAATTACAACATTTCATACATCCCATTATTTTTTTTATCTCTTTTATCATATTGTCTATTGCTTCCTACGGAAGTAATAATACTTTTGGAATTGTTTTTCTATCATTATTTCATGTGATATTATATAATCAATGATAAAAAAATTATTGGAGACTAGTTCCCTTTATAAGATTCGATTAATTCCATCAAATAAATAATCATTATTTTTATTTAGATTACGTGAATTTACATGTTTTCCATTATAAAAAACTAGTGTCTATTTATAAATAATGGAATACATTATATTAGTCCATAACATCGTGAAACCTAATATATAATCCCAAAAATAATGAAACAACTCACAAAAACTAGAATTTTTTTATATAATCCCATAATTATAATCATGGTTTATTTTGTGATATCATTAATTCAAAATCCTTCATAATTTTTTGTATATAAAATTTTATTCATCCAAACAATATCCCTCATGAGTTCCAAACAAGCTTTGTTGTGAGGCTCATTTTCTTACACTATGAGATGACTGTGTTAAGCCTAGTGCACCCTTTTTATATTTACTAACCCTACGTGCCACTATTATAGAACCATATTTACATGTAGTATCCAAAGAGGGATGTATTCTGAAGATAAACCACATTATATATTCTAAAAAATCATTATTACTCTCTTCTAGACTTATTGTTGTGAAAAAATCCCTCAAGGTAACATGGCAGTATTTTTTGGGTCGATTGTGTTTATTGACAAAGCAGGTTTCCATGGATAATTGTCGAGTTCCCGAGAAGTTGTTGACATTCCATGTTGATAAAGTACGATGACAAAGGAAACGATGATCTGGAGGCGGTACCAAAGAGCAGTACAAGGTGGATTTCCATGAAGAGAATAATTTAATATGGAAAAGGCATGAATTTCGCGAATATGGGATGCATGGATTGGATTTCACGAAGGCCAGAAGAATAGAGGCGGTGATGCTTCGTGATTACGTCAAGCTTCGCGAACGGAAGAGGCTGAAGTGCATCGCGGCGGTGAAGGGCTTCGCGAGGGAGCTTCGCGGCGAAGTCGCGAAGGTATGTTGACGATGATTCTTTGCGACTAAGTCAAGCTTCGCGAACGGCAATTTTCCGTGGTGCTTCGCGATTTGGACAGAATTCCGGCAGAATCTTTGGGGCTTTGCGATTTGAGATGACGTGGCGTTGACTTCGCGCAGAAGGGATGAGGGTCGGTGGAATCGCCTATAAATAGAGGCTGACCCCTTCGATCGAAGGATAGAGCATTTTCATAGAAGATCATTTGCTCTCGTTTTTCGAAGGTAGTTCACAGAGCCAGTGTGCTTCGCGAAAGAGGAGCTTCGTGGCGGCTATTGTTGCTCTGCGAAAGTTGTGTGCTCCGCGTTGGCTCAGTGATCTTCGCGAGAGAAGTTGCTTTGCAACGAGTTGAGCTTCGCGGGAGTTCTTTGCGAGAGTGCTTCGCGAGAGAGCTTCGCGAAAAGGCAGGAGCTTCGCGAAGGCTTGTTTGAGCTTCGCAAAATTGGGAGCCTCGTATAGTAGGTTGCTTTGTGAAGGTACTTTCCAAAGGTAGTTCCCCAGTGGTCAGAGGAAAAGTGGTCTTCATCAGTGGATGAAAGTTGGACTTTAACAGAGCATCTATCAACAGTTAAGGATGCAATCCTTCATGAAAATGAAGATAACTACAGGTCTTTAAACTGTGAGTGAATCCCTTATGGAGCAGTGATCTTAGAAAGAGGAAGAAGGTCTCTTTTGGAGCAGTGAGCTTAGGAAAAGGAAGAAGGTGATCCTCTCCACCTGCAGTGATCCAGAGAGAGAGAAATAGGGAGTGACCCTTGGAAAAGCAGTGAGCTGACCCTAAACGCTGTAAAGGCAGTGAGCCTGGGCATAAAAGTGATCTAGCCCAAACTTTGTAATCCACAGGTAGTGAAGTTTAGTGGAATTGGTACGACCGGCAACCTGTCGGCGTATGCTCCTCGGACGTAGCCCAGTGAGGGTGAACCAAGTAAAAATCTATGCGTCTGCCTGCTAATTTCCCTGCATTGCATTTAAAGCATCATCATCAGATAAATGAGAAAGTAAGTGATCATAACATACACACAAGTGCAAACAAAGTGACCCTTGTAACAAAGAGGTCAAGATCCAGTGGGTCTGGAAGAACATTGAAAAAGAATATCCATACCCTGATTCACCCCCCCCCCCCTCTTAGGGTATATAGGCCTCTATTGGTCCTAACACTTATCCTCAAACTTAATCATCTGATTATGTTCCCAAATCTATTTTTTCTTAATTCTATATCCAAATTGTCTACTAAAATTTTCTTGGAACTAACTATAGTGACCTTGACCCCAAGAGATATGGGATCGTTTCTACCTTATTACAATTGAATAAGATACAAAAAAATTCATCATATCAAACAAAATATTATTATAGTCCTAGTAAAATAAATAGAAACTCGAAATTGTTATTAAATTTTAAAACATAAACTAAATAAATAATATTCTTTTTACATTATCCATATTACTCAAATATTATCCCTATATATATATCTCTCTTAAAACACGTCTGTGTATTATGGGGAAAATAAAATATATTAAGGGGATAGATATGACACTCAGTTTATGTAATCATATATAGAGATCTTTGAATAAATAATGAATAATAATTATGGAATGATAAATAACTAAAACATATTCCATTTAATAAATTACATGATCCTAATATTGTAGAATTAAATTATGATCAAATAATTCTTTAGAAATATTTACATTATCATGAAAACATAAAAATGGAAATTCTAAATAATATACTAATAACATAGAATTTTGTTAACAGAATAACTAATGATGAAATTCATCATGTTGGACCTATAAAACACACTATCTTTCCCTTATTCCTATATATACAAATAATTTTGTAAGTCCTCAGTAAATACCCAATATATTTTGACTCACAAGCCCTACCAACACATATAGGGGAGATATTATGCCCCTCCTGTCAATAAATAAGTCTAATACATTCCATATATAAATGTTCTATAACATAATGATTATAAATTTTCATATGTAAAGAGTAACACATTAAATCTAAATACATACCCATGTAAATAAACATAATCATAAACTATTCAGAGTAAAACAATGAATGGTAATGAATCTGTACATCCCCATTAAATTCGATCATAAACCAAGTAGTGAAATAATACAGATGGTATTGATACAACATATCCATTGTGGATCATAATTAAAATATATTTTTGATGTTTTTATCAATATAATTACCATGAAAATATACTTAAATCCATTGTATTGGAAAAATTACATTTTCACTTTGAAAATAAACTATTTAAAAAAGTTCAAAAAGAAGTTAAAAATTATTTTCATTTTAAATAATTATTTCAAAGATATAAAATAATAATTAAATCATTTTTTATTAATTATTAGGTAAAATTTTGTTCATGTCATACACCTTAAAAAAATATTACATTCACAATTTCAATAAAATCGAAATAGGTATTGTTTTGAAAACAATAATAATATTACATTAAAAATGATTAAATGTAAAAAAATATTGAAATTTATTTAATTAATAATTTTTAAATGTTTCAAAATATTTATGATAAAATTCTTGGGAATCATGGTTTTGATGAAAAAAGGATTTCCGACAAAAGAGAGAAATATTGTAATATTTTCCAAAAACATTTTCTTAATCATTTTTTATACCAATAAGTGGAAATATATTAATATTACTTGAATAAGATCATGAATAAAAAGAGGTGAATAAAATATATTAAATTTAATTTATATATATATATATCAAATATTTTCTCTATGTAAGAAGTACACATAAACAATCTCCAAAAATTTTGATATTTATAAATAAAGCCTTACTACTTTAATAGCTTCTTAAATAAAAGAACCATGAAATATATTAAATAAAAATAATATTTATGTGTTAAGAATAAAAATATATTCATTATATTACATATAAAATGGTTAATAGATATACCACACAAAGGAAATAAGTTTCTAGTATGGCACATGTCTCACCTAAGTAAAAGTGATTCGAGAAACACATAAATAAGGTTTGATTACCTTGATACATATTTATACCTCCTATGAAATGTTTTAAAGTATGTTAATAATTTAAAAATAAAAAAACACAATATTTTAATATCATATATGATCAACTCATAACATTTTACAATCACTGTTTAATAATATTTCATTATTTTCCATATTTTAGTTATAAATTACCATGTGTTTTTATTTATGTTTTGTCTAGAAAGTAATGATTTTTTTATAGCATATATATATATATCATCTAAATAATTTTATTAATTTTATTAATATCATATTTAACCAGTATATTCATTTTTTAGGAAAATTATTGAATGTTAGGCATGGAATGTGAATGACATTTCATCGTGCCAACGGTAACCAATATGTTTGGAAAAGTTACGATATTGTTCCCTTAATGATAAAGGGGTAAAAGTTTTTATGATATAGCAATTTTTAATAATATATATAAATTATAAAATATAATAATAAATTGTATTCTTTTTTCATTTTTTTAATTAGTAAGTGACAAATGAATCAAATCATCTCATAATACAGTAGTATGTCGTATAAATGAGCAACTTTATTGTATTAGAAATGGAATGGACTATAAAAATGTTTTGTGTGATATTAAGATTAAATAATTATAATAATATCATATATATCATACAGATGTTGTAAAATACATCATTATATCAATAATTTAATGGTTTTAATGGAAATTGAAGTAAATCAGTTTGTGAACTGGTACACTACCTTCCACATAATTGATTATTTTGTTTCTCTTTTAATGGAAGTGGAGACAAATAAATATTATTAAATATAAATAATAACTTATAAGTAGATGGAATATAAATTTTTAATATAATTTATCTGTTGACAAATAATTTAATGTGGGTAAATAATAACCAAAATTAAACAGCATTGTTAATATAAGTACTTTCTTTATGAGAAAGAGCCTTTGGATCTCCTCTTAAGTACCATAGGGATGGTCATTTTAAAGGAAAATAAGTTATTTAATGTGTTGAGTTATTTTGGAATGATATTATGACTAAATTTAGTAAATTAAAATGTTTTTCTTGTGAATATGTTAGGGGAGGTAGTTCCCTTTTATAATAGGGTAAAGAGAACACTCTTGGAAATTATTGGGATTTTTCCCAAAAGAATCCAGAATGATAAATTAATTCACATAAAAAACATCCAAATAATATTATTTTATATTTTTGGATAGTATAAGGTGGAAATATTTAAATAAAATAATATCTTAACATGTTTTTAGGTCATTTATGTCCTTATCTTCTTAGTTTAACCCCATGGTGAACACATTTTTACCTTAACCATGTTAATTATTTTTATTGTTTTTACTAATCATTTTAGTCAAAAAATAATTTATACTTATTAAATAATTTATATTATATTGATTCTAAACTGTTAATCAATTTCTTATAATTTATTAACATGTGTGTTAGAATTAAATCTAAAATTATACCCACAGACACATTGAAAAAAATGAGTTTCAAAGACAAAATTCTTATAAGTATATGAGTCTTTAAAATTTAAAAATTCACTAGGAAATTGATTCCAATAATACACAGTATTTATAATAAAAAGTAATTTAAATAATTTTGATTTATTGAAAAATTTAAATATAATTTAACATTGTAAATTACAAAAAATGGAAAGTCCATTTTTAATAAAAATCAGAAATTTTCAATATTGTTTAAATAATTAATAATTCTATAGAAATCCCAAAAATTCACACATAAATAATTTTGATAATAATTTTGATAATAATTTTGTTTAATCCGATAAATAATTTATTTATTTGAAAAAATAGTTATAAATTATTTGTTCAAAGAACGATGTAACCACTTTATAGGAAAAAACAATTTTTTAGAAAACATTTCTATTATTTCAAAATGATTCATATTTTATTATTAATCAAACTATATCCACTTAATTTATTTTTCACATGTATAAACTATAATATTTTCATAATTTAGTTATTAATATTAATTCCTAGAAATATAATTTCTATGTTATCATGGTCAATATTAATTAATAATATTTTAATAGTATATCATGATTCGTTTAAACCTAGTGTTTCTTGAATCACGATCTATCAAAGATATTTAATTTATTTAAATAAAAATTCATTTCTAAATCATAGGATGTTATATTGCCTTCAATTATTATTGTTGTGAGTAACGTAATCTATAGAACATTATGTTCCTATTTTAAATTTCATGGGGTGTTACACATATTGATATATGTTTTACATTTAACCCCCATCACATATCAAATAATCATTAATTATGCTATAATTAATCCATAAAATGATTTATGAAAATTTAATTACCCACAAATTATTCATTTAATTATCTGAAAACACAAAGAAAATCAAAAATATTATTTGGAATTTACATTTTAAAATACCACTCAAAAATAATATTCAGAGAATATTAGACAGTAAAATTTATAACATTTAATCCATTGAGAGAAAAATTACAAGGTATGTAATTAATATAATATTATATCTCAAATTGAACACATTTAAAAGATTATAAAAAATATATTTAATTCATAAAATTCTCAAAAAAAATATATCAAATTACTTATTTAAAATAGAAAATGTTATTAAAAATTATAGATGATTGAGTTGATGTTTTTTATATTTTCAGTCCACTATGAATATTATTAAGAAATATTAAGCATAATAAATACGAATTTCATTACATACAAGATATTTTTATGTTAAATTATAGCACATTATTCTACATTTTTTCCAGATGGTTTAAACTTATATTAACATATTGAAACCATGACCTTATAATAATACCAAAACATTTCTATTTTCTTTTTTTATTATCTATATAAACATAGCCCATAATCATACAATGAATTTTCTATACATTATGTAGATATAAACTATAATATTATTACAAAATACTTGTTCAATTACTAATACATGGTATATTGAGAGTCCCCATATTTATCAATATTTCAATTAGAAACAAAGAAAACTCCATGTTTTTATCACTATAGAGTGAAACCATAATGAATATTATAATTTTTTATTGTCCTAATTTAACCTACAATGAAATTAAAACCAATCTGAATACAATTTCAATGATATAAAAAAAATTTCTCAAACATTTCACAAAAAAATATTTCTATAACATGGATCTAGATATGTTTTTCAATCATATGATGTGGTTTATTGAATTTAATTTAAATTATCCTAATTTCACATACACTAATCTCAAGTACTTATACCACATCAAACATCACATGATCTATATTTAAACACATAAAAAAATACGGAATATATTTTTAACCCAAAAATTGAATGCGTTATAACTACTAAAAAAATAAAAGACGAAATTTACTAATATCCATTTCATTTTATTAGTGAAAACAAAAAAAAACATCATTGATCTTGAAAATCTCCACAAACACCTTTATCATCAATATTATCCATGAAATTGAATTTTATTATGGACTAATGAAAAAAATAACATTTAGAAAGAAAACATAATCCTTCCTAACAACTGTTTATTTATATATTATTGTTTTTTAAAATATTATAATACTACACAAAAATAATTAGTATATGAAGAAATAATAATGAATAACAATCACAGTAGTCTAAAGAATAACAAATCACACTCTCAATTAAACATATCATATATTTATAACTATATCTTTATATATGTTAGTCAAATTACCTAAAAACATATTCAAAAAAAATATAATGCATTTTCTAAAAAAGTAATAAAATATTGATATCTTATGTCCACATTCCCAAAAACAAAGTTTATATTACTTGGAAACATTAAAATCAAAATTTCTCCCTTTTAAAAAATCAGCATAATATATACCCTTTAATGATATATTTGTCTTCAAAAAATAAAATATTATATTATGGAATTGTTTTTATTATCTCCATTGTTTAAATAATATACCCACTCATGATGTGGTATAGGTGATTATTACAAAATAAATTATACTTAAAATGTAGAGTATTAACTCCCAACATCATCATTAGTTTTTTAAGTTATCTTTAAGAAATGTTTTGGTAAATTCATCCACCATGTGATTATTTTCTATAGAATGCTAATATTTTAGGTATAAATTATCTATTTTATCCTTTATAAAATGGTATTTTTATAACATCTCTATTTTTTTAAGGAATAACTATGTTCGATAGTATACATGAGATGCCACATAATGTTTAATTTCACAATTATATATTATTATTTAAATGTTAATATTATAACATAGAAGTTAGAATCATAGGAATTAATAGTATTAATTGAATTATGAAAATATGTTTTACATTATTATATATAATTATTTGATGAAAAATTAATTTTAAATTAATGTAAACAAATTTTTCAAGTAAAATTAAATTATTTTCTAAAATAAATATTTATATGTGAAAGTTCATCTTTTTAAGCTAATAAGAAAAAAGTAACTCTTGTTGAAATATATTAATAATATATATATATAATCTTAAATCTAATTTTTTTTACATTATTTTTATATGTTTTCTATATCATATATATAAACAAAATCAATTTTATGCAAAAAAAGGTGTATTTATCACAAAACAGGTTTTTTATAGTATTTTGACAAAGAACCCATTTTAAATAGAGTTTTTTCCACATTTATAAATGATATTTTACAAAATAAAAATTTTCACTAAAATAGGACTATAATAACTTACTTTTATTGTATTTTTTGGTATTTTTATGACAAAATTCATATTTTGATGAATAATGAATAATACACATAATAGTTGAAAAAAACTTATTTATAAAATTTATTTATCACGTTTAATTTTTTTTAATGATTTTAATGTATAATTAAATCATTTTTTATATTTTTATCCAATTTCGGTATTTGTAATCAATTTTTAATTAAAACTAGATATACCAACCTGGTGAACTTTTGATTGTTTTTCACTTTGACAACATGTTTTCTCGAACCATTAATGGGATTAATTTTAAATTAAATTCTATTATTTATGAGTTTATAATTTTAAAAAATGGAGTCAATATTTGGAATACTAGGTAAAAAATTTATTTTATATTCTCTTTATGTTTTGGAAATTATGAATTTCATCATTATTAATTATTTTTATTACCATGGATAAGGGTAAATCGGGTAATTAAATTTTAAAATAATATTATAAATATTATAAATTTAACTTAACATTTGTCATAATTTCATTTTTTTCATTAATTTAGATCGAAATTATTCTTGGGATGATTTTATTTACACTTTGATCCACTAGTATTAATATTTTCACTTTATAGTATTTTATTTTAAATAAAGGACAATGATGGAAAATATGTGTATTAATTACTATTAAAATTTTAGTATATAGTTATTTACAAGATATATTCAACTATAAAGAGCATTTAAATATAAAAAATGTTTGCATAAATCATGTTAATTTGTTTATACTTTTTTGAATGAAATTAATAAATTAAATGGTGATATAAAGATGATTCAATTATTTTTTAATTAATAGAAGAATAGAATAAATGATATTAAAAAATTTAAAATAAATATAATTTGAGTATATTAATGTCATACATGAATTTTATGGATTGATTTGACTTATTATACATGGTTTAATAGAGTTTTTTTAACTTATCTTACTTTTAATATATTTTTAAAACATCAAATAATGAATTTTATCAAAATTGACACAATTGATATTTAAAAAAAAAATCCTTAAATGATATAATATTAATAAAAATAAAACATTATGACATCGGATTGTTATATGTATTAATATTTCAGGATTGAATCACTCATTTGTATCTTTCATTTTATTGTAATAATAGTAACCCGCAAATTGAAAATTACCTGATATCACGGTAAAAATCAAAATGGTGAGATAAGTGTTAGAATAAAATAATAAGGGTTTAAAAATAATCAAAACATGGATAATTTTTATAGTAATAATTTATTTCAATCCCTAATCATAATATATTTTGAATAAATAAGTTTTGGACCATTTATAATTGAAACCTAATTTATATTAATTTAATACTTTGAGAAATTCAATGACTACCCCTCCTCTCTTTTATAAAATGTAGCATATTCTTATTTATTCATCAGTCCTTGAATCCTATATTTTCATCCAATATCAAAAAAATAAATCCATATATTCCCTCCCCACATTATATAGCACTTATATCATAATAAACATCCTCCAAATAGGTGTTTAGGTGTTAATGAATTGTGATCATTCAAAGGAATGTTATCATTTGAAATGAAGTATTTATATTTTAATTCTATATCCACTTTCTTAAAATATTATTAAATAATTATGATATAACAAATCTTGTGTCCCTAATATACTCTGCTTTTATTATGTTAATATTATCTCCTAAATCCATCTCCACTTCAATCAAATGGGAAAATAAATAATTGTATGTGTGTACGAATTAACTGCCATCTCTACGAACACATATAATTCGTTATTAATTACCGTCCACCAAGACTTGTTATAATGGTGAAATTAATGATTATATATGATATTAATTTAATATTAATAATTTTTAAATAATTATATATAATTAATTTTCTTACATTTCCATCCACATAAAATTTTTAACGTCATTCGTTCGTAAGTGTGCACTATCACCTCCATGAAGTGATGTGATTTGTTTTTCTTCACCACATAACATGGATGATATAAGTAAGTATATTTAAATGATTAAAATTATACTAATAAATTTATTATTATTATGGAATGATAAAATTATAATTACAACTTTTTTATAATTATAATTAAAAAAATTAATCATTACTCATTCGTGCGTACGGCCTACCATCTCAATGATTATAAAGTTGTTTATTTTTCATAACAATACATAAATTGATAAATTTTAAAGAATAATTTATGTATAAAATTAATTATTATGTAATTAATATTATTCTGGATATGTTGGACAAATGACTACTTTGCATGTATTTGAATTACCAATTTCATTTTTGACAAAAATATCGAATATCATCAAAACGTCTGACATGAATCTCAATAATTAATCACTTGATATATCATGATATTAAGTGATATAAAATGAATCATAAACATGAAAATTGGTCTCCTGAAAGTAAATAACAAACCAAATTTTATTTTTTAGGAAGATAAATATTGTACGTGATGAGTTAAACTCGAGTTAAAGGATTCCCTTTTAAAAAACACTTTTAAAGATACTATTTATACTTATTTTATAGAATCCATAATTGATGATTTTATAAAATAAATTTCATTAATTTAGTTTTTTAATTTCAGGTATCATTAATGTTTTGATGAATCCATTATATATTTTCACTTTTTTTTCAATTAATTCTTCTTCATTTTTTGAGTCAATGACTTTGTAAAAATGAATTCAATGTGGAAATGTTATTTTAATTTTATGTTTTTTATGTGTTCTTATTATGTTATGGTTCAAGAGAATTTTTTTATCAATATGGGTGGTTCCATTATAAACCCAGGTTTCTTGATCATGTGATGTCTCTTCAATGCGTTGGGTAATGATATGGCGTTAATCGGTAGTGTTTCTTCTAAGAGATTAAGGGAATATGTTGTGGGGGTCCAAAATTAACCATGAAGGTTAATCACAATGTAGAGATGAACGATATTAAAAGAGTGAAATGGAATTTATTCAATAAGATACCCTAATGATATATTATTTATATATAGTTTTAATGGAATATTATTATTTCTTGAGGAAAGGTAATGATCTTATCTTCTATGGGTGAAAAGTATATAATTGTGGAAATGTTTTCATGGGTTTAAAATATAAATGGAAAAACGTTTTTCTTGCTTCTTTTTTGTCAAATAATGATATTTATGTGCTCATACTATTTTCTGAAATGTTTATTCACATGTATTAGGATTATTAATGGAAAATAATATGAAATTATAAAATAATTGAAGATGTATATTAATAAGGAATCATGTTTTATTTTAAAAGGTTTTCCATTGGAAGATAAAATGGATAGTGAGAATATGTGTCCAATTGATATGTATGGGTTTAAATTGTAAGATTATTTCCTAATTATTGAAAAATATAAATATAAAATATCCTCTAATGAATATTCTAGTAAAAAAGAACTAGAATAAATTATTTTTAAGGTAGAGTCTTTACAGTTGTTGTAAAAGGATGGTTAAGATAGCTCTGGTGAGTTCCATGTATTCTTAAGAGTTAGGGATATCGTCCTGGGTATATAATTTTAAGGTGGGTCATAATTTGAATTCCTTATAAATACTATTTTTGTCTTTATGTTATTAAATTTTAAGGTGACTAATGTAATTTTAGGGTACATTCATCTTTTGAGGTAATTATGTGTGATTACATTTTGGGTTGCCAAGTGAATGGTATGAAATAACATATAAGGATAAAACATGATATAATTGTTTTTAGGTATTTATAATATTTTATGAATGTTATATGATCTACATAGTTTTAGAAATTTGATAACCCATATGATGCATGACAACTCATCACATTTAGTAATGCCCCATGAATCAAGACCACAAGTTAAGGGTGATAAGGGTGCATCGCCTACCACTGGCCAACACGAAGTCCCAATTAGTATGAATTTTTATTTTTAGTTTAATTGTTTTATGGATTAGTAATATATTTAATTTATAAACATATGTTTATCAAATATATAACCCTGTAATTGGAAAATGATTTGATGATTAAGTGATTAAAGTAATTTTAGAATATGTTCATTATCTAGGGAATCTTATAAGATTAAGGTAAAAATAATATAGGGGGGTTTTTAATTGTGGAATTATGTTGAATTATTTTTTCAAAGAATTTAAGTTAATAATGTGGGTTGATAGTGATTTTGGTTATTTATGTAAATGGTTACAATATCATGATGATTACAATATAAATTAGTTTTTTGTATGATAATTCAGTAGTAATTGATGTTATTTGTATAAAATTATAAAAATTTGTCTTTGAAGGCTATTTTATAAAACACTTATGAATTTTTTGTTCCATTCTTGGTTTGAATTATTTTGATAAATTTTATAGATAATTATTTTTTGAATGGTTTACATTGAAATTCATGTAATACTGCTGAATTTTGGGAGTTAATAATTTTTCAGCATAAAATTGTTTGTTATTTTTATATAATTATTTACGTTATACTTACCATTTCTGTATTTGGATAATTTATAAATATATTAGAATTATATATTTAATATATTTATATAAATTTTTTTCTCTCGTAGTAGATTATAGTTCTTCAGTAGCGATAAATTCATCATAAAATTTCATCATTTCGAGAAAAATTTGATTTTTGGTTGAAATTAATTAAAGTATGAAACTCTACATGACAAGTAAGTAACTTCAATTATTTTCATTATATATACACTAAAATAATTCATCAAATCTACTAAAAGGTCCTTAATAATATTATATGTTTAATTTTCTTAAAAATAAATCAATGTCCTTTTAGCACATCACAACTTTATAGTTTTGTGATTTTCCAATTTCTCAATAACATGTAATCGATCAAGTTATATCATAAAATGATAGTTATTTTTTTCTTCCATATCCATGTTTTCCTACATGGATGCCTCTTATGTGTTATATCATGTGACCTTTTTTACTTCCCTTTTATCATTTAAAGTGGATGTTTTGTTAGTCCTTTTTGATGTGGGATTTGAATAAGGATATTTTGAAATGTCAAACCACAAGTTTTAAATACTAAGATAAAATTTTGAGGCAATAGTTTATTAATAGGATTGGGGAATGTGATATCCCTTGTTTATGAAAATGAAATAGTATTCTTGATAGAGTACATCATATGTCACATCAAGATTACATGAACAAATAAATATTATTAATTTAATGTTACCATTATTACTAAGTCATTAGAATAGAAGGAAAGGATAGTATCAATTGATTAATCAAAATATTTTTTATACATGTAAATATAATTCTTTGGTGCCGGATTAATTATAACCTAATGTAAACCCATTTTACTAATAGATGGAAATTTTTTTCTAAAAACTATTTAAATGGGAAAGCATATGTTCTTATTCCAATAAATAAACAGACCAATATTGTTGGATTGTATTAATATATATATATATAGTAAATATAACTTATTTAATTAATTTTATATGTTTTATAGAAATTATATATGAATAAATTCAAATTTATTCTTAAAATATGTATTTTACCAAAAAGATAATCATTTTTACTGCCTTTTAATGGTGAACCCATTTTAAATATTTTTCCTCGCATTAATAAAAAAATTACAAAATTGAAATTTTATTTTTAATATTAGTATCAAGATTTTCATTGGATGAATTTTTGACATTTTTATTATAAGATTCATATTTTGATGAATAATGATTAATATAAATACTAGTTCAAAACATATTTTTCATCAAATTTATTTATATTGTTATATTATCTTTAGTAATTTTTTTAGAGTATGATAAAATAAATTTTGTATGATTAAACCCAATTTAATCCCTTTTAATCAATGTATAATTGAAATTAGATATAAAAACATAATGACCTTTCAAATTATTTTACATTAAAACCCTGTTTTCTTGTTCTGTCAATGATATTGAATTTAAATTTTTTTTTCAACTACCTGCTTTTTATTTTGAAAATAAGTTCCTCATATAGAATAATAAGCTAAAAATATATCAAAATATGCCCCTTTTATTTTTGGACATTATGAATAGTAACACAATTAATTATATTAATTACCACAATTAAGTGTAAATCTGGTAATTAAAGGTAACAGTACTATTATGAATATTATAATGTTACCGTTAATAATGTTCTTATTTCATTAGTCATGTTATTCTAGACCAAAATATTCATTGGGAAGATTTTTCTTATACTTGGAGCCACTTGGATGACTTTTTTCTTATTATAGAATTTTATTTTTAATAAAGGACAGACATATCAAACTCGTGTATTAATAAGTATAACATTTTTAATATATAGTTATTTAAAAGATATATTTGAATATAAATATTATTTTGAAATAAATTTTTTCCCTAAATCATAATAAATTTTTATAATTTTTAGGAAATAAATAACTAAATTAAATAGTGACACAATTATGATGTAGTTATTGTTTAATTAATAGAAGAATCATATACATTTAATTACAATATTAAAATAAACAAACTTGTAGTTAATTAATTTCATAAATGAACAGTATAGATGACTTTTACTTGTTAATACTTAATTATAAGATTTTTTTCTTACTCCACATTATTTTATGGTATTTTTAAAAATCCAAATAATGAATAGGATCAAAATAGACACTATTAATATTTTAAAATAAATGATACTTTATGAAGTGATATATAATTAATTAGAATAAAAAAATTTACCAATTGATTGTTATTAGTCTAAATATTTTATAAATTACTCATTCATATTTATTTTTTTAATTTATAGTAATTTTATTAACCCAAAATGTGTAAATTACATTATATCACGATAAAATAAAAATGGAAAATATTTATTAAAACAACAAGATGAGTGTTTAAAAATAAACATAACATATATAATTTATAGTTGAAAAATCTATTTCATCCCATAATCCTTATATATTGTAAATAAATTATTTTTTTACAATTTGATATGTAAAATTATTTTATATTAATTTAATACTTTAAGGAATTCCTAGAGTGCCCCTTCACTCTTTTATAAATGGAACACATTCTTCTCTATTCCTCACAAATTATAACATATTTATTTATTCAATATATTCTGAAATACCTCTCTAGAGTCACTCCTCGCATTATATAACTCTTATATTAGGAATAAAACACTCGTTAGAGGTGTTAATTTGTCCATCAAATGTGATCATCTAAAGGAAATATATCGTTTTTAATCAGGTATTTATGTTTTATTTCTTCTTCCACATTCATAAAATCATATTCAACCATGATTTTTTGTTAAATAAATTTTATTAAATATACTAATACTTTATTATGATAATATCATCTGGAAAATCTTTCTCCACTTCCATCAAGTTGTAAAATAATTAATTATTTGTGCCTATGTGTGAAATATCACCTCTACGAAATGATATAAGACATATTACATTAGTGTATCTAAAGAGTAGTTATAATGATTAAATTAATATTTATATATGATGTAAATTACATAATTATAATTATTAAATGATAATATATCATTTATTTTCTTATATTTCCATGTATATAAAAATTATAATGTTGTTTGTGTGTATGTGTGAACTATCACCTCCATAAAGTGGTGTGATTAGTTTTTCTTCATCACATTATATGGTTGGAATATATGTAATTATTTTAAAATTATTTAATTGATATGAATTATATTATCATAATTATGTATTGATAAAATTATAATTACCACCTTTCTATATTGATCATTTCAAAATGGAACATTACACATGGCAACGTATGGCCTACTATCTTCATGATTATAAAGTTGTTAATTTCTCATAACCACAGAGGAATGGATTGATTTAAATGAATAATTTATGTCTAAAAGTGATTAATATTATATTATTATTATGTAGATAATGGATTAAATACCTCTATGACTAGTAGGCTCAAGTTAATCTTTAAAGGTCTTATTTAATTTGGTGGTCTTGGTTGGTTGGTTGTTTCGGGTAGAACGCTAGAATCTGTGGACTTCTTTTATATTTGCCATCTGTATGGTTTTGATGTGAAGTTTATATTCTTATCAACAATAATTCTACTAGGATCTACTTCATATGGGGTTTGGATCATGAATTCTTCACTGGTTCTTGACATTTTGAATTGGATGATTGTTATGGTATGTATAGTCATTGGGTACGGGGCCATGCAATTTTTCATGGGAAAACATGCTGAATGGTTATGCATTGGTTGAGTCTTATTTTCATGGTGTAGATTCTGGGGAGGAGCATATCATGTAGTTTGTTTTGTGTTATCCTATGTTATTATTGATTCATAGTGGTAATGTTAGACTCCATGTTTCCTCACTTTTCCCTCAAAAGTTACTAATAATAAAAAGGTTATTTTTCAGTCTGAACACTATAACCGAATTTGACTTGCCAATTTCATTTTTGAATCAAATACTAAATATCATAAAATCATCTGACATTGTCCTCAATAATTAGGTATATTCTAAAAAAGTTTCTAATTGATATAAATGGGATAATTAACATTTAAATGATTCTAAATTATGTAAATAATTAACTAAAGTTTGATATTTAAGAAGATAAAGATAATTTATGGTGAGTTTGACACAGGGTCAGGTATTTTCTTATAAAACTGACTTTTAATGTTACTCATTCAACTATTTTTATAAAATTAAAAATTAATTATTATAAAATAAATCATGAATTTAATTTATGGATTTAATAAACCTATAATTGTTTTTGATTCCATTCTAATTTTACTCTTTTATTTTCAAGTAATGAATATTTAGTTTTGAGTATGCGCCTTTTTAAAAATGATTTCAAAGTGGAAATTTTATTTTTTTTCTTTATAATTGTTTTATGTGTTATGATTATCTAATTTTTCATGGGAATTGATAATGAATGTGGCTGGTTCCATGATAAAGATTGAGTTGGGGAGCCCATGATATCTATCCAATGTATTGAGTAATGAGACAGAGTTAATAAATAGGGTTTCTCTTAAGAGATTAAGGGAATATACTACGATGGGTATTCCAAATGTTCCCATAATGGTTACTCTATATGTAGTTATGAAAGCTACTATAAGAGTGAAATGGAAGAAATTTCAAACGATACATTTATGATTCCTATTTTTTATAGAGTTTTACATTTATCTTAATTTTTCATGAGTAATGATAATGTTCTTAGGGTTTGTGGGTGAAAATTATATCTTCAAGAAAATGTTTTCATGTGTTTATATTATTCATAGGCTAATGGTTTCTTTACTTCATTTGTGCCCATTGTTGATATTTTTGTGATAATCAAATGTTTTTAAATGTTATTCACTACTCTTAATATTATTAATGGAATAAAATATTACATGATGAAAATATTGAAGAACTATCTCAAAAAGAATTCATGATTAATTTTAAAAGGGTTTCCTTTTGAGGAAAAGATAGATATATAGAATAAATGTCCCCTTTTAATGTATAGGTTTATGTTGAAATATTTTTTCCTAATTATCTAAAATTATAATATGAAAATATCTTTTAATATTAATTTTATATAAAAACCACTAAAATAATTTTTGTTTATTGTCGGGTCCATAAATTATCAATGAAAATTGATGAATAATTTTTAGTCAAATTTCCTAAAAAAAACAAATATGGAAAATTAATAATCAAAACCCACATGAAATTGTAACTTCGTGTTTACAATTTTTATTTATGTTATGTCATTATATACCTAAATTATGAACATAATTTTTCAGAACAATAATGGTTTACTTATTCATAAGGTAAAGTAATTTTTTCAAAATTTTTAATTTTTTACACTAATATCCTCATAAAATCACTCCACCTGACATTGAGATCTCATCATAAACATGTCTAACACACTACATAACATTGTATATAAAAAGAACAAAATATAATTTTTTTATTATATTCCAATGTATAATTTACATGTTCTTTAATGTACCTTAGGATTCTATTCACTAATTTCAAAAAAAATATTAAATATTAGAATTGAAAATAATTTAAAAATATATATAAAATATGGATATTTTAATTGTTCATTAAATTCAATTATTTAATTATTTTATATTAATTTTATAATTCAATATATTATTATCTTTATATCATAATATTTGAAGATGAATATTAAATTATGGATTATAATATCATCAAAAATGATTAATAAATGTCAATATTTCATATTTTTATATATTGATATTGTTTTTGAACATTTTTCTCATTTCATTTCCAATAATAGACTCTTAAAATTCATTTAGTTGAAATTATTATCAATATAATCCATTTTTTTTACTTGAAGAATATAAATTGGATTTTTTCGTCTATTATTCACAATCCATGAACCAATTTGAGAAATAAATTACATTTGAAACACTATCCTCAAATATCACATTATTTGAAAAATTTATCTATGATTAAAAATTAGGTTATAAATTTAAACCTACTTCATAAACGATGAATAAAATGAATATTATTATTAATTGGCATAATATAATGTTTATTCTTCTTCATATTCAGTCTCATCACATGAATCCTCCATTATTTCACAAATATATACACACTATGCAACAATTAATTCCTCGTATTAATTAAAATCATAAACTTTTATTTCAATTCAATACTTCTAAATGAGTATTCTTACACCTTGAATGAAATGGTATAAATAATAATTCATATTTTATTATTATAGAGGTCATATACCCATATGATTGGTGGGAATCCCTCTAAAATTTGATCAACTCTTCTTTATTTAAGTTTACTCATATATTTTCCATTCACATTACAGATATTTGAGCTTAAATGAACTATTATATTATTAAATAATTTTTTCCCTTATAATATATCTATTAAGGACACATAAATGAGTATGGATAATATAAAAGTAAAATTTTAATGTGAACCACTATCCTAATCAATTATTCCAATATAAATGAGAAGAATCACATTTCATTAACTTAGTTATGTCCATCTCAATTAAACATAGAATATTTCCCTCAGACATAGTATTTTTTTTATATATATAGTTCATTAAACTTATTTAAATAATATAATTCAACCCTTCATCTTAAAAAAGTACTTCTATATTCAATCTCATTGTCATAATGAAATCACATTAATGAATAACAACATTCCCTTTCAGTACTTCTCTAGAAAATAATAACATTATCTTTAAAATCATAACATTTTCTAATATAATTTGTTTTTTTATAACACCGCTCATTATATACCTTCATCATCAAATAATATGAATTAATGTATTATCCTCCATGAAATATTTTTCCTCTAGTGTATTGTTTTAATTTCATAACACATCAAAACATTATTAGTTTCACAAATTAATACGCTTTTAAAATGACCACCATATTTCAATCATCACATTGTTACTAAATAATATGTATATTATGTTTTTAACCAGTTACAAATATAGTAACATTTGTTTTCTCATCTTATTTATAATTCCTAATACACCAGTCCATTTGTTATTGAGTTGTATATTATTATAATCTGTGATCGATCCTTCCCTAATTTGTAAATCCAATAAGATTCCTTATAATACTATTCTTTTTGATGAAAATATTCTTTAATTTATCATATAATAGTTTTTTTTCACATTCCTTCAAAGATACTTACATAATAATATATTTATATTTTACACTATTTTACATAAGAAAAATGTATTTAAAATTCATTTCTCTAAAACAATTTAATCCAGTTCTATGCTAGGAAATATTTTTTATTCTCATTATTTTAAATTTTTTCCATCATATTTTTGACGAATTATCTTTGTTCTATTTTAGATAAAAATTATTTAATATTAAAGTCTTTCACCCATATATGATTGTAATACTTTTTATTTCTTCACCTCTCTATTTTTATTGTATTTCATTTTCAAATCACAAATTTTTAAAAATATAAATATTAAATACCCCATTTTTTGCAACATATACTATATTATTTTCATTTTATTGGTATTAGTTTTTATTATACATGATTTGAATATCATTGGAATCTAAAAAATGAGGTTATTTATTATTTATAATGCTCCAGATAATTCATAAATGTGTTACATGTCTTCTCACTTACCTTGGATCTTTATTCAAATCCTCACATGGATTATTTAAATTAAAAAAAACATTATAAATAATTATATTACTAAATAATTATCATATAAGTCGTCATATTTTCTAATCATCATATTATTTTACCCATAATTTCATAATCAATCTTTATATCATTGGAATGTGATTAACTATAACTCTCAACTTATATCATTATTAAAAAATTCATTTAATTTTTAAACAACAATTAATATTTTTGGATCCTTTACTGAATTATTATTTTCCCTATATAATTTATCTATATTCATTATATAGTCCTTTAAATTTTCTTTCATCTTGAATTTCATTTCTATTTATTTCGCTTATCCATTACTAACATACTCTTCAACGGTCACTGTAAAAATAAATATTTTATTTGTACTATAAATTTTGGTTATAGAAGTATTCAGAGGTAGTGGATCAGGATATCATAGATATGTTGGGGTGGAAGGAGACTTCTAATGTAGGATATATAGTATAAGTAGGATGATCGGGTGGTATAACTTCCTAGACCATGAATTGTTGTAATGTGGGTGGTAGTTAGGGGAATAAAATAACTAGTGGATAGGGGGATGGTCAGTCGCTCATGAGATTAACCAAATTATATTCCACCAGTGCGTTAGGTAGAGAAAAAATCATAAATATTATCACTAACCACAAGTAGAGTGATAGACTTTATGTAATATAGGACCTCAATAGATTTTATGCGGGACACAGTTACAGATGATCAATGAGGTAACCTCTAGGAAGAATCAAAGTGAAGAAAGAAGGATTTATACACCATATCAGGCTAGAATCTAGAGTTCAACCGGATGGGGTTGTAGTGGCAGTGGATTTGGAGTTTTTGACCAAGATATTACATTCCAAAAGGGAGGTAAAAATATTGGGAGTCAGAATGTGTCAGAAATAATAGGGGAAGAATAGTTCTAGGAATTACAACCCTAAATTTTGTATAGAGAGGCTAGAAAAATGACAATGAGTAGTACTAATAATTTATATTCCACATCAGCTAATGATTTCTTTGATACTGGTGCACCTTATTCGATTATTTTTTTTAAATGTGTTAATGGTTTGAGCCTACCAGTGGATTTCCTAAATAAGTTTTCAATAATCGACACACCTTTGGGAAAATAGTTGAGGGAAATCGGTTTATCCAAGGTCTATTATATAAAGGATGTAGTATTATTCTTTATGTGGGATATTTATATCCTTGAAATTTATTTCAAAGACCTAATTCCGGTTATGGAATAATTAGTAGTAAACTGTGTCCAAATTGGTTGTTACCATAGCAGAGTGGCTTTTATGTCTCCCATGGGAGACAACTATGTTCTATGGGGTGCGTGGTATATCAAGGCAGGCCGAGGGGGCAGATTAGTTGTCAACTGGGAGAGCACACTTCTCATGTTTATAGTATAGTTTTGGATGACATGATTATACAAATATATGTCCCCATATAGTAGATATATTTTAGGATGTTCTTCCTAAAGACATATCATTGATTCCACCAGAGAGAGATGAGTAATTCACTCTCGAGATTTTGTTAGGGGTTGATCTGGTTTCTATTCCCCCATTTATAATATAATTTATGGATCTTTAAGTTGTCTAGACCCATCTAGAGGATTTGGGTTATAATGGATTTATCTATCCAATTATGTCACCTTGTGGTTCACCAATATTGTTTTCTAAGAAGGTCGATGGGAGTTTGTACTAATGTGTTGATATCCAGAAGATGGACCAGATTATAATGAAGAACCATGATCCTCTTCCATGAATCGATTATCTATTTAACTACTTTAGAGGATATTGTGACTATTCTAAGATAAAATTGAGATCACGATATCATCATTTGAAGGTTCAGATATATGATATATTGATGAATACTTCAAAAATTACATAGGTTCTTTTTAGTTCATCGTAATATCATTTTGGTTAATGAATGAACCAACAATGTTTATAGCCATGATGAATAGGATTATTCATCCATAATTGGCTTAGTTTGTGGTAGTTTTTGTTGATGAGAACTCGGTGTACTCCAAGACACATGATGATGATGCCCAATATCTTTAAATCATCCTCTCCACATTGATATAGAATTATCTAAACACTAATCTATTAAAGTACTAGTTTTTGATGGATTAGGTACACATCTTGGGTCTCAACATCTCAGATAAAGATAAGTCAATAAAAAATGGGGTTTGGAAAGTGGTTTCATACATCCCAAAAATTTCTTCAATATTTGAATCTATCTAGGGTTAGCTGGTAATTATTAGATGTTCAAAAAAGTCTTTCTTGTTTTGGAGAACCTCCTCAATTCTTGACAAAAATGGGGATAATATTTGAATGGTATTAATCATTTGAGGTTGAATTAAATGAGTTGAAAAAGTGTTTAGTTGATGTAATATGATTGATAATACCTTACACATAACCTTCAGTGGGTATAAATTGATTATGTCATGATGTGTTAGTGGCACTATCTATTAGGTTGGAAGTCTACACTATGTGTGGATAATAATATTATAATGTGTATCTTATCCCAATGATATTTGAATCTATCACACTAGATATGGGTTGAGTATATATATTATTTTCTTTTACTACCATATACACCTAAGGAAAACAATTTGAAGATACTTAGAGCTAAGAAACTCAATATCGGGATGTTCATAATTATAGTGTTGAGTGTGAGATGATGACTTTTTTAGCTGAGATGCACACTACGGTTTATGTTATTCTAGAGAATATGAATCTAGTATCAGTTTTAGTTGTGTATACTTTCTTAATAATGATTAGGGATATATATTATGAAGATCTAGAGTGCTTTACCTTGAGGTAAATCCTTGAAGGTGGGGATTCAAATTCTCGATGGAACATAGATAACGATGAGATCATATATGTTGGGAATCAAGTTGTTATGACTACGAGCATGTGGGTGAGATTATGAGTGAGTTTCATGAATCAAAGTGGGCAATACATCCCAGTGTGATTAAAATTTATAGTGAAAAATGAAAACAGTAGTGTTGGTCAGGTCTAATAGAGGATATTATGGGTCTGTGACACAATGCTACTCATGTCAGCAAGTGAATTCTGGGCATCAATGATTGACTAGTTTTCCCAAGTCATTTCCAGTATCAGAATCGAAATTGGATGAAATGAATAAATGTTTTCTGTTTTTTATCCCTAGGAATCCTTTGGAAAATGAATCTTCTTAGGATATTTTGGACATATTAACAAAGGTGAGACAATTATTACCTATATGGGGGACATTCTTAGTGGATAATCTAGGTGAAATTTATGTTCGGTGATAGTATATCTACATGCGGTGCCAATGAATGTTTTTTCAGACTGTGTTTCATGTTTTACTTTGTGATTCTGCTAGTGATCACTAGAGGTGTTGGGTATGATGGTTTTTTTGAGTATGGATTCCTACCCACTGACATATGGTTAGTCGTAGTGCACTATATAGGTTCTTGAGTATATGTTTTGATTGTGTATCCTTAAATTCAATGGGGCATGGTTGAAGCACTTGGAACAAGTTTAGTATGGATAGAATAATAGTTACTAGGAAACAATATAGATTGAACCATACAAGGATCCTCATTGTAGGCCATAATGATCACATTTGCGATGGATGGAGGTATGTGAGTTAGATTTGTTTGGACCGAGTATCATGTAGGAGACATCGTAATGGGTAGATATGATTCAGAAACATATATCTATGGTATATAGTATATAGAATATTTATGTTTATAGATGTCGAAAACCCCTTGTGTTCACCAAGGTTAATTGTTTATTCATTCATCTATCACTGAGGTTGGGTCACTAAAGGAATCCAAATTGAAAAAGATGGTGCCCTGTTTTGATGGCCCATTTGAGGTTGTGGATAGAATCGGGTTAGTGGTGTATCGATTGTCTCATCAATAGAGGTATAGTGGTATGCATGATCATCTCCAGACCCTTATAATATGATCTATTTGGATGAAGTTGGGTTCGAGATTGATGTGTACATTGAGAAGAATTAAATACATGTGTTTGATTTTACATTGAATGTGTTGATGGTAAATATAATGCCAATAGTTCATGTATTAGGGAAACATGGTAATGTGTAAGAGAAACTTTGGATAGAGAATATGATATGCGATCTTAGTGGCCCAATATCTCTAAATCATAATCTTTGAGATTTTTTTGAGTATAGGTCAAGCAAGAGATATTATACAATGGTATGATTTGAAGGTCTCGATTTTTTTTCTGAAGACATCTAAGTCTCATTAAAAGATACCCTTGTCATTAATTTTTTGTACTTTTAATTTCGGTTTATACTGTGGTATCTATCTTAGAGTATTAAGAAAAAACATTAGAAAGAGGGCAGTGTGTGGTTGGAATAGGGTTTTCCTTAACTATATACCCTAACCAAGAAAACCACCCAACCCTAAATAGTGTGTGATTTCTTGGTTGTCACATTGATTTTCAAACCATGTGACCTCCTTGGAGTTATATGTGTCATTTGAGGAAAATATTATATGTGTGTGGGAATGTAGTCAGAATGTGTTGAGTTGAATGATTGAGATGATAGTTCATGTATTGTGGAAACATGGATGTGTGCAGGAGGAAATAAGGGATTGATAACCAGATATTTAGGCTCAGTGGCTTGATCTTTAAGGATTAGAATCTTAGAGAATCTTGGGGTAACAACTCAAGCATGAGATATTATGAGGTGGAGAGATTGTAAGATCTTAACTTTTTATGGATATCACTTTATCTCCTTAATAGAATTTTGTTTTCAAGGTTGGAAAAAAAATTAATTTGGGATTTACTTTGGGATGTTTGGGTGAAAATAGTGAAAAATTAAAGAAATAGGGAAGTGCATGGTTGTTGTATGGTTTTCTCTAATCATTTGAGTAGGCTCAGAATACCATGAAACCCTAGAAAGTGGAAATTTTCAGGTCTTTTTAATGGTCTATCACACAATGTTTCATCATAGGAGAAACCTTTCACCCCCCCCCCCCCCAAGCGGTGCACGGTTAGGTGCAATATAAGGGGAAATTGTGTTCCACGAGAAGAAAAAGTGTGTAAGAGATTTTATAGCTTTTAAATTTATTAAAATATTTCTCTAACACCAGTCTAATTCCCCCAAGCACAATATATTGAACCATAATTGGTTTTACTCTATTCTAGAGACTCTTGGAGGGATTCGAAGGCCATCCGACATCTATTTTTGGTCATTTGATGTTTGGATGAAAGATCATCACTTTTTTGGGTATGTGATTTCTTCATAATTTATTTCAAATCTATTCTCATTTTTCTCACATCTGCTGATTTGTTTGACATCCCTATTTAGGCTGCATATAGTTTTAGGATTTTTGATGTAGATCAATATTTAAATTAAATTTTTTATTTTCACTAATCTTTGTTTATGGATTATGAATCGGATCTCATTCTATCTTGTTACTATATCAAAATTATTCATTCTTCTGTTGGAAATATTTATCTATAAATTAAGGTAGCTAGCCTATAATCCTAATATCATACTATTGATTAGAATTATGTGTATGTAATTTTAGAATTTTTCTTAATATTTAACAATTGAATTATTGATTGAATTAATTAATCGGGTGAATGTTTTAATTGAGGAGATGTGAAATTGGGGATTTTGAGATTATACATTAAGATAATTTATTAATGAATTAATTTTGTGATATTTAATTTCATTAATGGAGATAATTAATTGATGAATTAATTTTGAAATATCTATTTTGTTGAACTGAGAAAATTAATTAATGAATTAATTAAGAGATGTGGATTTTTTTAAATTTAGATAATCAGTTGATGAATTAATTATCCTATATTGAGTTTTTTTAATTGATATAATTAATTTCTCAAATAAATATGTGACATTGAGTTTATTGAATTGAGATAATTAATTAAAACATTAATTATGATATATTGATTTTTTTTAATCCGATAATTAATTATGGAATTAATTTTGGGAGATTGAATATGGTATGTCGATTAATTAATGGGTGCTTTAATTAAGGGGATTGATGTGAATAATTAATTGGGGAATTAATTAAGGGTAATAATGTGTTGGATAATTATTTAATTACTAATAAAAGTGATGGGAATAATTGGTGATGGAAATTTTTATGTGTTGATGAATGGTGAAAAGGTCACTCAATTGTGGGGTATGAATGGAATCATGGTTTTTCGGTTAAGTAATTATGAATGAAAAAATGGCCATTTAATTTTGGGAGGTCTGAGTGGTAACACGGGAATTCATGTATGAATTATGAATGGGAACATGGCCATTAAATAATGTGAGGTATGACGGTAACAAGGAAATTCATGTGTGAATTAATTAATACTAACATGGATATTAATGTTTTAATTCAAGAATGGAGACAATGGATGTAAAGACCCATAAATTTCAAGGAAATTTTTTTTCTTAATTTTCTTTGGAATTTTACAAGAGCGCAGTTTCTGACGGCACCTGATTCCGAGGCCCGGTGTGCCCGGAATCATTTTCCGAAGTTTGGCTCGGGTACGTTTAGTGAACGGACGAGTGGGTTTTTCTAACTTTTGAACCGGTGCCCGGAATCAAATTCTGAGGGCACCGATAAAATCGCAGCACCAGTATTCGCTTAGAAACGCCTCTTCCGGAGTTGCGTTTTCTCGGGTGTGGTTTTTAATTTTCAGGCATAAAGTTAAGAAATAAAATAATTTAGCGACAACTTTATTTTATTTCACTTAAGCCACTTGGAAGCCACTTGAAGCCACTCAAAGGCGGCTTGAACTGAGTTAAACTAGATAGTATGATATCCAGAAATATTCTACCCCCCTTGGTAGGATATTTGTGAGGTGGGGCCCGCACGAGCCCCGTCATTTCTTTCCGCTAAGAAACGCACCCGTGAAAACCCGTCATTATGAAAGTCAACTGACGCGTTTCTTAAAATCTTAATAGACCATTTAATTGGGCGGTTTATTTCATGAATTAAATGGGCAGTTTCTTTCGTCGAATTAATTAAATCGTTTCTTAACCAGTTTTCAAATTCATTGGCGTAATAATAAAATAAGGCCAACGCACGACCTCTGGTTTTTTGTGCGTTGAGAGGATTTGAGAGGACCCTTGTATCTTCTTCTCCCTTGCGAAGAACGCGAATAACGCGAAGAACGCGAAGAACGTGAAGAACGCCGAACCCGGTAATCGACGACGCTCCCATCCGAGACGTTCTTCCCCGCCCCGGTCTCCGATCACCAACCGTTTGAGGTGAGTGATTTCGGGTTTCCTCTAAAGGTTCTTTTTGGTTTTAAACGAAACACAGATTTAATTATTTATAATTTAAATCTGTTGTTCTTGGTCCGTTGAGCTCGCCGACTCAACGCCGGATTCCGCGATGACACGACGCCTTCCTGCGACGACGCGACGATCCCCCCTCTTCCGCGACGAGCAATTCCGCGAAGAACGCTCACGCGCGACGACCAACGAGGTAGAGATTTATTTTGGGAATTACCCACTTTTCTTTTTATATTCCCGTAAATGTTTCTTTAAAAAAAATTAAAGAACCGGTTTGTGAACAATTTTAAACTTATTAAAATTGTTGTTTCCTATGTGAAATAAAAAAATTCTCCCGTTTGTTTATCTCTAACACGGAGGGTGCGGGCCAAACGAACACGGCCCGACGACCCTCCGTCGTTCTTCGTTTTGTGCGGAAATGATGAGCGACGACGGAACGCGCCGCAATGGATGTTTGACGATCCCATAGTGAAGAACGAGTCCCAGGAGGAGAAATGGCGCAGACGGGAAGAAAATCGAGCCACCGGAGCGACTCCGGCGGCGGCGAGGGTCGCCGGCACGGCGGCGCCGGCTCCCGGAGGCTGCGCCGCCAGATGAGGCCGCCGCGGCACCGGCCGCGGCGGCGGCGCTCGCGGGACGCAGCTGAAGCCGCGTCCGGTGCCAAGAGACACCCCGCGGGTGTCACGCGGGGGCGGCGGCACCCCCCCCCCCCCCCCCCCCCCGCGTCACCCGGGACGTGGCTTCAGCCGCGTCCGGTTGGTTGGCCGACACCCCGCGGGTGTCGCGGGGGTGTCACCCGGGGAGGCGGCTCTCCCCGCGTCGGGCCGCTCGGCCGCTCGGCCAAGCCGAGATGGACCGGCCCTGGCCGAGCCAGACCGGTCCGACCGGGTCGGACCGGGTTCGGCCGACCCAGGGGGGGTCGGCCCGGGCCCGGACCCCCCGTCTTCGGACGGTTTTCGTTCAAATGCACGTAACATGAGCTACGGGCCTCCGAACGACTCGCCGTCAGCAGCAACGCGATCCTTGGATCGAGACGGTCGTTTCGGTATATCGCACTCAAGGTTTCGGAATACTTTGGGTTTGGCCGGGTTGGTTCGTACACGAAACCAACCGGGCCCTCGGAGCGGAAACGCTCATATCTTGAGCTACAGACGTCCGATTGACGTACCGTCATCTTTGTTGAATTCCTCTTTGTGAGACGGATCTTTTGGCATACTCCGCCCAAGGTTTGGACGCAGTTGGAGTACAGTCGGGTTGGTTTTTCCTTAAAAACCAACCGGGCCCCTGGGACGAAAAAGCCAATAACTCTCAGACCGGGCGTCCGATTGACGTGCTGTCTGCGACGTTGAGTTCCTGTTGACGATACGGAACTTTTGGATACATCAACTTCGGACTTTGTGTCAGTTGATGTATCAGACTCTCGGTTCGTGGAGCGGACCCTCCCGAACGAGCTTGCTGTGTGTGGGAACCCTAGTGCTGGCTGCGACTGCTTCTTCGACAGCAATGACTGTGCAGAGATCCTCCGTGGACTCCGACGACGACCGTGCAGAGATCCTCAGTGGACTGCGGCGATGACTGTGCAGAGATCCTCCGTGGACTCCGACGACGACCCTGCAGAGATCCTCAGTGGACTACGGCGACGACTGTGCAGAGATCCTCAGTGGAGTGCGACGACTACTGCACTCAGCGATCCTACGTGGATCAGTGCTACCGATCCTGTGTGGGTCTGATCCTGTGTGGGTCAGCGCTCAGCGGTTCTGTGTGAGCCAGCGCTTACAGGTCCTGCGTGGGCCCGATCCTGTGTGGGTCTGATCCTGTGTGGGTCACTGCGGGGTTAGTACCTATCGATCCTTCGTGGGTCCGACGACTTAGATGGTTCGGTGATCATCTTTATCGTCATCCGAAGAAGTGTACCTGTGTGAGCTGAATCTTGTGTTACTCTACTTTGTGGATTGTGTTGAGCCATCCTGTGTGGATTTACTGTTTACTCTCCTTTGTGGATTGTGTTGAGCTATCCGTGTGGATTTACTGTTTACTCTCCTTTGTGGATTGCGTTGTGCTATCCTGTGTGGATATACGTTACTTTCCTGTGTGGACTGGGTTGTGCTTGGGATCGGACGTTGGAGCCGAACGGGAATTGAGGACTTAGGTATACGTATAGGCATATACCTAAGTCGTGTCAGATGTTACTTTTTGATTGTATCTTTCCTTTGTGGATTATCCTTTGTGGATTTCGGGAGACCTTCGGGGGTATCGGGGTCCATACTGAGTAGCTTATACTCACCCATGCACGGGCTTTGCCCGCACTACGTTGTGTTGGTTTCAGATGACGTACAGCGCTGATCGTGGTGGAGGCGTGCGGAGTAGGACGGTACCTGGAGGTGGACCACTGGGTGGGACGTACTCGGAGTGGTCAGGTGGACCCGAGGAGCAGTGGAGGCTATCTGTACCCACTCTTCAGGTGGGACTTCCAGAGGACGGATCGACGCTGCAGTTTTCCCCTTTCAGTTGTTGTTTTTCCTTTCAGTTGTACTTTACAGTTGGGCTTGTATTTCCGGCCCCTTTTACTTTCAGCACAGCTTGTACCATTTTTAATTAGTGTTTAATTTACGACTTTCTTACTCTGTGGTGCTTGTTTACTTTTCAAAGGCAATGCCTTCCCTTTTGTTGGGATTTACGCCTTGGTGCTAGTCGCCAGCCCCTGGCCTATGGGGGGCGGGCTTGGGGTAGTCATGGCATGGGCCCCGAGGACGGGTCGTGACAAATTGGTATCAGAGGTGGTCGGTTCTACCGCAGACTCTGATCTTTCTTCTATGTGAAGCAATAGTGTTTTGCGTATTGAGTGTGGTTATCAGTCCAGGGAGTCCAGTGTTGGTGCGGCGGCCGACGTATCCATACACCAGGACCCTGACTTCTGATTTCCGACTTAATGCACGAAAACATTGATTGCATGTGTGTTTCAAGTTTTCTTTGTATTACTTGTGTCAGCTCACCAGGTATACTATTCTGACCGTGGCGCACTTGTTTCCTTTTCAGGATGGCACGACGACAGCAGCCAGCTATGGTTCCTAGAGTAGAGCACGACGACAGCCCGCCAAACGACGAGGCCTCGGTACAGGGCCCGTTGACAGCAGAGGCATCGGCGGTACCTTTACCCGCCGAGCCCCCGATGCTTCCAGCAGTGGCAGCTGACGACGCACGACGCCTCGGAGATCTGCACGAGTTCTAGTGCCAGCGACCACCCAGGTTCCGCAGGGAGTCGGACCCCCAGGCAGCCGAGGACTGGCTAGAGGCGGTCGTCCGAGTTTTCAGGCTAGTGAGGACACCAGCAGACCTCATGGTGATCCTCGCGGCGAGCCTACTGCATGCAGCAGCAGGGCGATGGTGGAGCCTAAAGCTCCAGGTACACGATGAGTCCACCCTCATCTGGAAGGACTTAGAGGGCCTCTTCCGCTCAGAGTTCGTCCCGTCCGCCCTCCGTGCGGTGCACATTCAAAAGCTTCTTCAGCTGCGGCAGGGCAGCTTGACGGTCGCTCAGTACGCGGCGAGGTTCACCGATCTTTCTCTCTACTCGACAGACATGGTACGTGACCCCTTCTTCTGGGCCCGGACCTTCGAGCAGGGATTGAGACACAAGATCAGGGCATCGCTGATCTCCCTCAGCATCCTAACCCAGGCAGGAGTACTGGAGCGAGCCCTCCTGATCGAGAGCTTCCTGGCTGAGTCCACAGCGAGACCTACCGCAGGGCGGCAGATAGCGGAGTCTTCAGCAGCAGGTAGCCGACGGATGACTCAGGGTTCCAGGTGGACCAGACCTTCCGGAAGACAACCTCGGGGCACTGGCTCAGCAGTGCAGGGCACCCAGCCCAGAGCCAGTCTTCCGAGAGGCAGGCAGTGCTACGAGTGCGGCGGGCGGGGCCACATGGCTCGTGACTGCCCGACCCGCCGTACCGAGGGGCAGCAGACGGTGGAGGGGCCACCCAGGCATAGGCAGAGGGTCGACCGTGGTGGTCCGTAGGGAGGAGGCGGACGAGGCAGAGGAGCTGGCCGAGCAGCAGGTGGTGGGCGACGCTTTGAGGCTCTGCCACCACCACCACTGGGAGGCCCTCCCCGACCACAGGGAGTTGGCGGGTAGAGACAGGCACAGCTCCAGGTAGCAGAGGCCAATGACCACGGCGCGCCAGAGATGATTCGAGGTACGATCTATGTCTATTCCACCCTTTCTGCAGTTCTGATAGACACAGGAGCGAGTCACTCTTTCATATCCACTGCCCTTGTTCGGAGCTCGGAGATTCCGACAGTGCCTTTGGCTCGATCCTTACAGCTAGAGACTCCTACGGGAGCAGACTCGACGATTACGCACTGGTGCCGGCAGTGTGAGCTTACTCTAGGAGGCGAGAGCTTCGGCTAGGATCTTCTTGTAGCGGCATCGAGGCCTTACGACGTCATCTTGTGCATGGATTGGTTATCTACGGTCCATGCTCAGATTGACTGCATTAGGCGCAAGGTGCGATGTGTGCGCACCGACGGGAGCAGGTTCACCTTCACCGGTGAGAAGGGAGCCTTAGCAGCACAGGATGGACTCACGCAGAGGAGAGGTCAGCCCATCACTCATCAGTTGGCTAGCCTCATCCTAGGAGTAGTTGACATGCGGAGTCCCAGTTTTCCTGCATTGGTGGATCAGTACGCGGATGTCTTTCCCGACGACGTTCCAGGACTACCTCCTCGTAGAGAGGTAGACTTTTATATTGATCTGTACCCCGGGACAGCACCGATATCCACTCTAGCATATCGGATGGCCCCCGCCGAGCATCGAGAGCTATGGTTACAGTTGGAGGACTTGCAGGGCAAGGGGTTCATCCGACCCAGTGTTTCACCCAGGGCTTCCCCGATATTGTTCGCCAAGAAGGCGGGCGGGAGATTGCGACTGTGTGTCGATTATCATCACCTGAACTAGGTGACAGTGAGGAACAAGTATCCGCTACCCGGGATTGATGACATCTTCGATCAGCTCAAGGGAGCACGGTGGTTCTCGAAGATAGAACTCAGGTCGGGCTATCATCAGCTCAGAGTTCGAGATGAGGATGTGCAGAAGATGGCCTTCAGGTGTCGGTATGGCCACTATGAGTTCTTGGTTATGCCTTTCGACGTGACCAACGCCCCAGCAGTGTTCATGATCCTCATGAACAGGATCTTCCAACCATACCTCGATCGATTTGTCGTAGTCTTCATCGACGACATCTTGGTGTACTTGACCACCGAGGAGGAGCACACCTACCACTTGCGTGTTGTACTAGACACACTCTGAGAGCAACAGCTTTATGGAAAGCTCTCGAAGTGTCAGTTCTGGTTACGTGAGTTCCACTTCTTGGGGCACGTCATTTCTGAGATGGGAGTTGCAGTGGATCCCGCAAAGATCGAGGCATTGCTAGCTTGGGAGCCACCCAAGAGCGTGACAGAGGTGCGGAGTTTCTTGGGCCTAGCCGGATACTATCGGAGATTTGTGCCAGACTTCTCTAGAGTTGCGGCCCCTCTCTCAGCGTTGACAAAGAAGGGGAAACCCTTCGTGTGGTAAGACAGATGTCAGCAGAGCTTCGAGGAGCTGAGGCAGAGGTTGACCAGCGCACCTATCTTGAGGTTGTCTGAGGAGGGAGTTGGATACGTAGTCTACTGCGATGCATCAGGGACCGGACTCGGGTGTGTCCTGATGCAGGAGCGGGCCGTGATTGCCTACGGATCACGTCAGTTGAGGCTGCATGAGCAGAACTATGCTACCCATGACTATGAGTTGGCAGCAGTGGTCTTCGCCCTGAAGACATGGAGGCACTATCTGATGGGCGAGCGCTTTACAGTCTTTTCTGACCACCAGAGTCTCAGGTACATCTTCTCTCAGAAGGACCTGAACCTGAGACAGCGGAGATGGCTCGAGTTCCTCCAGGACTATGACTTTGAGATAGTCTATACTCATGGGAAGGAGAACGTGGTAGCCGATGCCCTCAGCAGGAGGACCGACATTCAGCTACTTGAGGAGGCGACAGAGCAGCTAGCCGCCTTGCAGATATCCTTCGTGGATAGAGACGTAGCATCCTTCCTTTAGTCTCTCACAGCCTCTCCTCCACTTCTACAGCGGGTCAGAGAGGCACAGCGTGGGGACGCTGACTGTGAGACACGGCGTGCACAGATATCCTCAGGACAGGAACCTGATGGTTTCTCCCTTGGAGCAGAGCACGATTTCCATTTTAGAGGACGTACCTTGGTACCAGTCGCTTTACGAGAGGAGGTGCTGAGAGAGTTCCATTCTTCTCCTTTGGCGGTACATCCTGGAATGGCGAAGATGTACCAGGATCTCAGACGTCTGCACTGGTGGCCGGGCATGAAGAAGGTTGTGGCAGAGTTCGTTTCGTGGTGCCTCACCTTCCAGTAGGTGAAGGTAGAGCACCAGGTACCAGCAGGCTTAGTACATCCCTTGGAGGTCCCGGAGTGGAAGTGGGACGGCATATCTATAGACTTCGTGACTGGACTTCCACGCACTTCCAGAGGTCACGACTCCATTTGGGTGATGGTTGACCGACTCACCAAGTCGGCACACTTATTACCCATCCGAGAGTAGGGCTCAGTGGAGATCTTGGGACATCTCTACGTTCAGGAGATTGTACGGCTTCACGGTGTGCCATCGACTATCGTCTCCGATCGGGATGCTCACTTTACTTCCCGGCTTTGGAAGGGGTTGCAGGAGGCGTTCAGGACGTGGCTACGTCTGAGCACCACCTTTCACCCCCAGACGGATGGTCAGATGGAGAGAACCATTCAGACTCTCGAGGACATGCTCCGTGCATGTGTCCTCGACTTTGGTCGCAGCTGGGAGGACCACCTACCCTTGGTGGAGTTCGCGTAGAACAACAGCTAACACTCCACCATCGGGATGGAACCCTACGAGGCGTTGTACGGCAGGCCTTACAGATCTCCTTTGTGCTGGACAAACCCTGGGGAGTCAGCACTTGTGGGACCAGAGATGGTCCGGGCCACGACAGAGAAGGTCCAGGTCATCCAGGAGCAGATGAGGACAGCTCAGAGCCGGCAGAAGTCATATGCTGACAGGAGGCGGAGGCCACTAGAGTTCGAGGATGGCGACCACGTCTTCTTGCGGGTCTCACCTCAACGTGGGTTACGGAGATTTGGCCGAGGCGGCAAGTTGTCTCCACGCTTCATCGGGCCTTTCCAGGTCATCAGCAGGATTGGCGAGGTGGCTTATCGCCTGGCTCTGCAACCTCAGTTGCACCGGGTGCACGACGTCTTCCACGTATCCCAGCTGAGGAGATACGTGCACGACCCGACGCACATCATTGACTATGGGGAGCTAGACGTTGATGATGGGGCGACTTTTGCGGAGGTCCCAGTGGAGATAGAGGATCGACAGGAGCGGGTCCTACATGGGCGATCGATTTCTCTTATGCGCATCAGGTGGCAGAACGGGAACCTCTAGGAGAGCACATGGGAGCAAGAGGCTCAGATGCGTGCACAGTACCCACATTTGTTTCCCTAGTTTTTGATGTATTCTTTACGGGGACGTAAAGCCCTGAGGTGGGAGTAATGTAAAGACCCGTAAATTTCAAGGAAATTTTTTTTCTTAATTTTCTTTGGAATTTTACAAGAGTGCAGTTTCTGACGGCACCTGATTCCGAGGCTCGGTGTGCCCGGAATCATTATCTGAAGTTTGGCTCGGGTACGTTCAGTGAACGGACGAGCGGGTTTTTCTAACTTTTGAACCGGTGCCCGGAATCGAATTCTGAGGGCACCGATGAAATCGCAGCGCCAGTATTTTCTTAGAAACGCCTGTTCCGGAGTTGCGTTTGCTCGGGTGTGGTTTTTAATTTTCGGGCTTAAAGTTAAGAAATAAAATAATTTTGCGACAACTTTATTTTATTTCACTTAAGCCACTTGGAAGCCACTTAAAGGCGGATTGAACTGAGTTAAACCAGATAGGATGCTATCCAGAAATATCCTACCCACCTTGGTAGGATATTTGTGAGGTGGGGCCGGCACGAGCCCCACCGTTTCTTTCCGCTAAGAAACGCACCCGCGAAAACCCGTCATTATGAAAGTCAACTGACGCGTTTCTTAAAATCATAACAGACCATTTAATTGGGCGGTTTATTTCGTGAATTAAATGGGCAGTTTCTTTCGTCGAATTAATTCAACGAATTAATTCAATCATTTCTTAACCAGTTTTCAAATTCGTTGGCTCAATAACAAAATAAGGCCAACGCACAACCTCTAGTTTTTTGCGCGTTGAGAGGATTTAAGAGGACCCTTGTATCTTCTTCTCCCTTGAGAAGAACGCGAAGAACATGAAGAACGCAAAAAACGTGAAGAACGCCGAACCCGAAAATCGACGACGCTCCCATCCGAGACGTTCTTCCCCGCCCCGATCTCTGATCACCAACCGTTTGAGGTGAGTGATTTTGGGTTTCCTCTAATGTTTCTTTTTGGTTTTAAACGAAACACAGATTTAATTATTTATAATTTAAATCTGTTGTTCTTGGTCCGTTGAGCTCGCCGACTCAACGCCGGATTCCGCGACGACGCGACGCCTTCCCGCGACGACGCGAAGACCCCCCCTCTTCCGCGACGAGAAATTCCACGAAGAACACTCACGCGCGACGACCAATGAGGTAGGGATTTATTTTGGGAATTACCCCCTTTTCTTTTTATATTCCCATCAATGTTTCTTTAAAAAAAATTATATAACTGGTTTGTGAACAATCTTAAACTTATTAAAATTGTTGTTTCCTGTGTGGAATAAAAAAATTCTCCCGTTTTTTTATCTCTAACGTGGAGGGTACGGGCCAAACGAACATGGCCCGACGACCCTCCGTCGTTCTTCGTTTTGTGCAGAATTGACGGGCGACGACGGAACGCGCCGCAACGGATGGTTGACGATCTCGCAGTGAAGAACGATTCTCGGGAGGAGCAATGGCGCAGATGGGAAGAAAATCGGGCCACCGGAGCGACTCCGGCGGCCCGCGGAAGCCGGCGGCGGCGGCGCCCGGCACGCCGCCGGACGAGGCCGCCGCGGCACCGGGCGCGGCGGCGGCGCTCACGGGACGCGGCTGAAGCCGCGTCCGGCGCTAGGAGACACCCCGTGGGTGTCCCGCGGGTGTCCCGCGGGTGTCCCGCGGGTGTCCCGCGGGTGTCCCGTGGATGTCCCGTGGGTGTCACGCGGGGGCGGCGGCACCCCCCCGCGTCACCCGGGACACGACTTCAGCCGCGTCCGGTTGGCTGGCCGACACCCCGCGGGTGTCGCGTGGGTGTCCCGCGGGGCGGCGGCTCCCCCCGCGTCAGGCCGTTCGGCTGCTCGGCCAAGTCGAGCTGGACCGGCCCTGGCCGAGCCAGACCGGTCCGACCGGGTCGGACCGGGTTCGGCCGACCCAGGGGGGGTCGGGCCGGGTCGGCCCGGGCCCGGATGTTCTTTGTTCAAATGATAGTAACTTGAGCTACGGGCCTCCGAACGACTCGCCGTCAGCGGCAACGTGATCCTTGGATCGAGACGGTCGTTTCGGTATATCGCACTCAAGGTTTCGGAATACTTTGTGTTCGGCCGGGTTGGTTCGTACACGAAACCAACCGGGCTCTCAGAGCGGAAACGCTCATATCTTGAGCTACGGACGTCCGATTGACGTACCGTCAGCTTTGTTGAATTCCTATTTGTGAGAAGGATCTTTTGGCATACTCCACCCGAGGTTTGGACGTAGGTGGAGTACGGTCGGGTTGGTTTTTTCTTAAAAACCAACAGGGCCCCTGGGACGAAAAAGCCAATAACTCTCAGACCGGGCGTCCGATTGACGCGCCGTCTGCGACGTTGAGTTCCTGTTGACGATACGGAAATTTTGGATACATAAAATTTGGACTTTGTGTCAGTTGATGTATCAGCCTCTTGGCTCGTGGAGCGGACCCTCCCGAACGAGCTTGCTGTGTGCGGGAACCCTAGTGCTGGCTGCGACTGCTTCTTCGACAGCGATGACTGTGCAGAGATCCTCCGTGGACTCCGACGACGACCGTGCAGAGATTCTCAGTGGATTGCGGCGATGACTGTGCAGAGATCCTCCGTGGAATCCGATGACAACCATGCAGAGATCCTCAGTGGACAGCGGCGACGACTGTGCAGAGATCCTCAGTGGACTGCGACGACTACTGCACTCAGCGATCCTACGTGGATCAGTGCTACCGATCCTATGTGGGTCCGATCCTATGTGGGTCAGCGCTCAGTGGTTCTGTGTGAGCCAGCGCCTACAGGTCCTGCATGGGCCCGATCCTGTGTGGGTCTGATCCTGTGTGGGTCACGGTGGGGTTAGTACATATCGATCCTTCGTGGGTCCGACGACTTAGATGGTTCAGTGATCATCTTTATCGTCATCCGAAGAAGTATACCTGTGTGAGATGAATCTTGTGTTACTCTGCTTTGTGGATTGTGTTGAGCCATCCTCTGTGGATTTACTGTTTACTCTCCTTTGTGGATTTTGTTGAGCTATCCGTGTGGATTTACTGTTTACTCTCCTTTGTGGATTGCGTTGTGTTATCATGTGTGGGTATACGTTGATTTCCTGTGTGGACTGGGTTGTGCTTGGGATCGTACGTTGGAGCCGAACGGGAATTGATGACTTAGGTATATGTATGGGCATATACCTAAGCTATGTCAGATGTTACTTCGTGATTGTATCTTTCCTTTCTGAATTATCCTTTGTGGATTTCGGGAGACCTTCGGGGGTATTGGGGTCCCTACTGAGTAGCTTATACTCACCCCTGCACGGGCTTTTCCCGCACTATGTTGTGTTGGTTGCAGATAACAGACAGCGCTGATCGTGGTGGAGGCGTGCGGAGCAGGACGGTACCTGGAGGTGGACCACTAGGCGGGACATACTCGGAGCAGTCAGGTGGACCCGAGGAGCAGTGGAGGCTATCTGTACCCACTCTTCTGGTGGGACTTCCAGAGGACGGCTTGATGCTGCAGTTTTCCCCTTTCAGTCGATGTTTTTCCTTTCAGTTGTACTTTACAGTTGGGCTTGTATTTCTGGCCCCTTTTACTTTTAGCACATCTTGTACCGTTTTTACTTAGTGTTTACTTTACCGCTTGCTTACTCTGTGGTGCTTGTTTACTTTTCAAAGGCAATGTCTTCCCTTTTTGTTGGGATTTATGCCTTGGTGCTAGTCCTCAGCCCCTGGCCTATGGGAGGCAGGCTTGGGGTAGTCACGGCACGGTCCCCGAGGACGGGTCGTGAAAACGGAATAATGAGATATGACATCCATTGTAAATACATCAAAATACTTCATGAACTGAAGTAGATATTATGGTATGGTTTTCTATAGGAACCTAGGGGTTATGTGGTTGAATAAATAATAGTAGATTATATGAAACCTCTTTATTTATGCATACTTAATTATTTTTTATAGAACTACATACATAGTTATTTGACTATATATTGTTTTATATGCCGTTGGTGGTGCCCTACTGAGTTATACACACACCCTACTCATGTTGGATGTTTAGGACTCAAATAAACATCATGATTTTAGGGAGAGATAATGGAAAAGGACGTGTACTAGATGGATGAGTTTGGATGGAGCATGGATGAGGGATGTTGACAAGGATTGGGACCTACTTGGGAGTTATCAATGACATTACATTTGAGTTTAATTTTGAAAATTTTCATGTACTTTATCATTGAAAATATACTATTTTTTTGTATTATGTATCTATTTTTGGCCATCATGGTATATTGGATTCTTCCTAATCATTATTATATATTTGATTATTTTTTTGTATTTTCAACTAGAGTTTTTTTCTCAAAAGAAGATGTTATAGTCTCCAAAAGACAGATATTAGACCCTCACAACTATTCAGTTTCATTTGGAATATGGGGACATGTTCTTGAGGTCATGTGACATATCGTCTTGGGGAACCGATGCATATCACCCAGGTCGGGATATTACTATTTGCTTTTGATGTTTCAAATTTCTCATGAAGTCGAATAACATCTCTGAAGTATTGATCCATCCTTCAACTACCACAATGCTAGATGATCAACTGAATGATAGGGGTATTTCCTCAAAAATATATCCAATATAGACATGTTAATTTTTGTTGGATTGGGATCCTATATGGAATTGTTACCACCACCACTTATAGAATAATTCATCTAATCAATTACTACAAATAACTACCCATTTTCAATTCCAACAATCTTAGGATGAGGATTTGCAAGGAATTTTTTTTCTCCTAGTACCTTCCCACTATAGCTTCCCTATTACCACTACAAAAAAACATTATAAATAAACATAGATTATATAATGAAACATAGCAATACTTAAATTATATATCATTTTAACTTTTCTATAAGATAATATATTTCGTGGGAATTTTATTACCATTATCATATACTCTTGGGTTATCTAGACTGCTCTTTTAATACAAACTAGATGGATATAGCATTTAATAATACCAAATATAGATTTTAGGTCAATAATTCATTCTCTTATAATTTAGTATCTTTTTTTTTGAGTTATAGATAATTAGGTCATAAGTAATATATAAGGGTAAAAATAAAATACAATGATTATACATCCAATATGTATAAATTTTTACCAATAATATAAAACCATTAAAATAAAGTATGATCTATTTTCATGAAAAATCATCAAAACATTCAACATGACCACTTCCATTTCCTTACCCATACAAAAAATCTAGTGAAAAAATTTTAAATAATTTTTTATGATCACCAAAATATTATTATGCGACATAAAAATAAGAAATTCCTTAATCAAGCGAAAAACATTAAAACAAGTAAAAAACCATTTCCTCAAAACATAAAATTTTAACCATTATGGGAAATATAATTCCGAAAAACTATTTTCCATTTTTATATCAATTTAATTAGTTATAATATCATTAAAGATCGTAGAAAAGTGTTGTAGGTTCCTTGCGACATCATCTTGTAGAGCCCTTATTGAGATCTTATAAGAACCATAAAAATTGGAATAAATATACGTCTAACTTCCAATATTAAACTTTATAGAACGTAATCATTTATGAATCCATTAGAGAATTATCTTGGAACACCCAATGTATAAACTATAATTGGCTCACATGGTGCTATATGGTCACACCCATCATATATAATGTCCTATAAACACAACATGATAAACCATTTCATATTTTGATAAACTCTTTTAGACTCTTATGTAAATCCCTTTCAAATATTAAAATATCATTTGTATTCAAAATCCTTTTTTAATTGTACATTTATTTTGAAAACCCATTTTGTGAACAAAAATACACAAAAAATGGAAATTTTATTTCATTATTGAAATCATGTATTTAAGAATAAAATCACCAAATAGAATATAAGTCGCGATGATTGTAATTTTAATTATCACCTTACTTTAACAATTGGGAATTTAATTTGTTTTTCAAAATTTTCCATTTCAATCTTTTAAAATTATTCCTTCTAAAATCATTAAAATAAATTAAAAGATTCATAAAATTATCAGTATAAATCTTTTTTGTATATATAATTTTAATTAATTTTTTTAAAACATATACACGGAATAGAAAGTGAGTTTGATGTAAAATATTAAAAGTGGATTTATTTATGAGAAACATCCCTTATCAATTTAAAAAAAATTAAATCATAAGACTTATCAATGAATAACAATAAAATATTTTAAAATATAATTAAAAATATATAAAATCATGATATAAAATGTAAATGGGGCCTTATATTCACCTTCTAAATGAATAATAGTGCATACCATCATCATATTACTCAGTGAAATGAAATTTATATGAAGTCCCACACCTTCATCTTGACTTGCACCTGGGTATTTATCATCTAGATTAATAAACACATATTAATTATTTATGTTCTTGATAAATATTTTCATTATTATCATATCTTATATTTCACTTATTAACTACTCATATACAATACACTAATGAATTAATTTTAGGTTGGATGTTTTGACTACAATAGGTTAATGCGTCAAAAATGAACTTGGTAGGTTCACTAAGGCCAAATAAGTAATAATTTTAAAAAATAAATAGTAATTAACATTAAATAATTATTATATATATACAAGAATTATAAATTTAACCCCAATCAAGGAATACGGTCCTAAAAAAATGAACTTGTGTTGTGATCATAGAGATGGTAGGTCATGCGTACTCATAAAAAACCTTACCATTTTTCACTGATTGTTAAGGAAAAAGGTAAGTAATTGGTTATCTTTAAATAATTATAATTATTTCATAAATAAATTCTTTTAATTATATATACCTATATATATAATTCTTGTGATCTTATGATAAAAAAGAGGAATCACATTGCTTCAAGGTGGTGGTAGTAAACACGTCTACGAACGACGTTATCATTTTTTACAGTGACAGAAAATGTAAAAAATGTCATATATTTAATTTCATGAATGAAAAATCATAAATTAATAAAAAAAAGATATGTAATTTAAATTATATATATTTATTATATTTTATCTTATTACATTCCATGAAATGCATTTGTGAAACAAATTACATTTCTTTGTGACATGCTAGTCTACTGTACAAAGGAGGGATGTTACTATACTTATTAGAGAATTGAATATAAAAGGATATAAGTGATGTAATGACTCCAAAGGAATTATTAATTTATAAATATAATATATAAACCTTCTACCCATCATTTTACCCAACCATAAGAGGTGGCGATGGAAAATAGGATAACTTGGTTTCACAATGTGTTTTTCTACCATATACATGGAAGATGATTCCACTACCCATTTGATGGATGGGTGTGAGATTAAAGGTAAAAAAATTAACATAAAAATAAAAAATTAAATGAAATTGACTGATTTTTTTAGATAATATTGGATCATGAATAATTTAATTGTATGGGGGGAAAAATAAAATAAAACCCTCGTTGATAAATGTTACATCTTCTTTGGGTGCCTCCCAGTTGTTTTCCCCAAATCCCTTCCTTGGGGAGATTTCAACCTAAATTAAGGATTATATCATGATAGTATGGAATTATATTTTATAATAGGGAGGTATTGTTCGATACAATTTATTTTGATGGAATGATGGTAGGAGGAGAGGGTGGCCTTTTATATGTGGGGTGAGAGGCATAATAGTAATTTTGGGAAAGACAGAATTCCAATGATATTATTTCCTGTAACCAGAAACCAATAATAAAAAATTATATAATTTAGAACTTATAAGGTCTAAATAATCTAATCTAATGCATGTTTTACATTTTCTATATAACTTGGCCAATTTAAATTAATGTTTAACCATTAAGTAAATTCTATTTTACCTTAATCGATGTAATTAATTTTAATTTTTTTCACTACTAACATTGGTAAAAATTTATGTTGGCCTTATTTGATGTTATAAAATATTATATTTAAAAATATGAAATACATTTTTCTAAATTAAAACCCAAAAATTTGGATAATTTAGTTTGATATTAATTACTCAAATGCGGCAAGACAACTTTTTTTAAGTAATGGAATTTTTAAAAAAACTAGATTCTATATTAACTATATGACTAATAATAATCATTATAGGAAACAAAATTAGAATTTAATTATATATAATCTATAATTTTAATTTAAAAAATTTTCCATGAGGGGCTATTTTAAATAATTAAAAATAGAAAAATTATTCATTTCAAAACTGTATTAAGAGTAATCTATTTTGAAACCCCAAAAATTATTAAAAACCAATATAAATTTGATTAAAGATGGATTATGGGGAATAAATTTAATTAGATAGTACTATGTTTACTTGAAATCATATTCAAATTTTATTGGAAATCATAAATTACTTAATTAAAATAAAAATAAATGACTTTTATAGAAAATCAGTAATTTTAATTAATCAGAAAAAATAAATACTTTCTAAAAAATCCAAAAAAAACATAAAAAGTAAAATTCAAAATTTTATTCTGAAAAGGAAATTAATTTTATCAAATTATGATTATAGAATTTATTAATAAACATTTATCCTAAACCCTTTCACAAATTTTTTTCGGTTAAACTATTTATTTTTCTACATAGAAATTACTTAATAATTTTATAACAAATATAAAAATATAATTCATATTAAGAAATATAAAAATTTATTATTATTTAATTACCAGGGTAGTTTTTTTACCCCCCAAAATTATAAAAAAATTGAATTTTTTTACAATTGTGTTTGGGACATACAACAACACCTATATGAGGGAATATAACAGCCAAAGACATCAACATATATTTACTATTTAAAATAAATAAAATAAATTCTATATCTTTCAATGCTCTAAAATCCATGTTTCTATATATTTACATGAAAAAATTAGTTTCTTTGATATCTCATGTTACACACTAGACCATGTTTTACTGAACAACAATATACTATAAAATTTATTATTTAATAAGATAGTAATCAACTTTTTATTTAAAATATAATAATGAAAACGAGTAACAAAATTATTATATGATATGGTTTACATAAATTTATTGTTAAATAATTGGTTTTAAATAATTATACAAATCATTTAAAATATAAATAATTTTTTTCAAAAAACCTATATTTTTTTAATGAACATTTTCGTCGCATTTTGTATACAAAACTATAATTTAAAATTAAAAAATTTTATAAAATTAGTATGAAATTATAATATTCAGTTTTATAAATCAGGAAACCCAAATTTACATTAAGTTAAATTTTTTGTATTTTTTCTGAAAAATTTTCCTTGATTGATGCGTAGTGAAAATTTCTGAATTAAATTTGAAAAAATCTTTTTTGTTTAAGTAATTTATAATAAAAAAATATATTTTAAATTATTTTTAAAGTTAAAATAGTTCAATTATATATATATTAATGAAATTTAGGTCATTGGAATGATTATAATATTGATTATTGATAGAAAAAAATTGTATACATTTGAACGTTTTCAGATTAAGAACCTGTTTTCTTGTCTCCTCTATGAGATTAATTTTAAATTATATTATGAAACTTATGTGAATTGATTTTGAAAAAAATGGATTCCATATTTTGAAAAATATTAACATAAAATTTATAATTATTACACCATAATTTTTTCAAAATGTGACAAGAAAAAATATATAAAATTAATTGTAGGCATTTAGGAAAAAAAATTACATAGTGTCTAATCAAAGAATATATTGAGTAAAAATAACCTAAAACATGTCCAAACCATATATTATGGACATATTTAAAACTTATAAATTATAAAATAAAACATGGAACATTATATGGTAATGATGACATAAATAAATTGTGGATGGAATTCACTCTTTCAAAAAATAGAAAGGGTGTCACTCACCCACCATATAAAAGGCCACCACCTCTCTTCTACACATAGACCAAAAAATAACTTTGGATCATAAATAAACATTAACATAAATTCATAAATTATCTCCCCTCATCCTATAATACATATATTTATATGAAGGAAAACCATGTAATGTTTTAGTGAAACCCAATGGAATATACCCAAATAAGAGGTAATGTTCTTCAACGGTCGTCTTTATTCTACTTATTTATTCACCTCTTTAAATTTTTTATTTAAAAGTTTTGATATTATAAAAATATTATATACCATATAAATTTATTTTTTTTAATAATTTCATGGACTAAATTATTCTATAATTATATAAAATATGTTATGAAATCATCATTCATGTGTACAAAGAACTACTGACTTGCGAACCGATGTGACTTTGTTTCAATATACACCTCTAAAGGTTTATAATGGTGATAATTATAAATTATATATAAAATATTTATACCATATTTATACCTATAGAGTCACTATGTCACATTAATATGTTTATCATCCATCCCATTAGAGACATGGTTATGTCACTCATGTGTACAATGGACTATCGCCTCAGGAGGCGATATGATTTGTCTATCACTAATGCTTCACATGGAATGTGATAAAGTTAATTTTTAGGATTATATGTGATATAAATGAAATATTAATTATATTAATGACATATTTACCATTACTATAAGGTATAATACAGCATTTTCATTCTTTCCTTTTCACTTATGTAAAGAAGGAAACATTGTTCGTCTATGTGTGGACTGTCACCTTCACGAAAATATGTGACTCTATTTTTAACACTACACCACATGGATGATATATATAGGAAAATAATATAATATATATTATATCATGATACTTATATAAAGTTAAATTATTACAAACCTCTTTTCCTTAATGATAATTGAAAAACTGTAACATTATTCACAAATATGTATGACATAGTGTCTCTATGATCGTAATGTACACTAATTTTTAGAAACCCTCATTGATTATTATTTTTAAATGTAATGTTTTTGCTGAAATATGATAATTATTTTATAATTATTATTATATAGATTATAAAACTATATAATATTTTCATTTATAGGAAAATTCATATTATAACACGTATAATAAGACAAGGAAATTTTCACACGAAACAATGAAAATAAGGAATCATTATTAATGAGATTGTAATATTATCTTATAAAAGGATAATAAATTATATAAAAATATTTATTATGATTTTTTAATATGATTATAACATTTTTATAATCACTATATTGGAGTTCAAATAATTTTCAACCTAAATGATTCATAAGGAAAAAGATTTCGTTTCAATATCATTTCATTGAGAAATATTGTTTTTTATAAAACTAATTTATTTTTTATGGTTTATAAACTACCCCTTTGAAATGTAATATCATTAATAGTTAATTAATCATGGAATATAATTTTTCTATTTTAATTATTTCTACTAAGAGTATTTGAATAGTAAATTTCTAAGTAGTAAGTAATTTCTTAACACAATTTTTGATCATTGGGTTACACATCCACTTCATTGATTATGATAATATATGAATATATGTAAAATTAATTTTGAAAATATATTATTTTATTAAAAACTTTTTATGTGAATATATATTTGATAAAAATAATATATGTATTAATTACTTATCACTTCAACATTATGATAATTGTTTGGGATATTTCACTGTTTCTTTCTAATCCAAATTGATTATTCTTGAATTTATATTAAAAAAATTATATTATCATTGATTAATAAACCACTTAATTTTATTCCCTAGTTATTCAATATTTTTTAGGTGATAGTAACATATTCACACCCATTCAGACATATAATTAAATAAAAAATGATTTAAATAAATTTAACTTTATTTATCATTTCAGTCCGAAATCTTTTTTCCTAAAAAAAAGATTCCTAAAATTGTTATAAAAATGATTAATAAAACCTTTTATAAATTATTTATTAAATGAAATTTCTACCAATTTTTCTTTTTATATATTTTTTCAAAGGAATATTCTTTCCCTTCGTTAATAGTTAACTTTTTATGTCCTTTTTATAATGAAAAGGGAAAGTTATTATACCTTGTGCGCCATTTAAAAAATAAACCATCATCCATTCTTTGAATTTTCTTTATCAATTTTGTGAATATATTTTTAATAATTTATTTTAAAAGTGATTCTCATCAAAAATTATTTTTTTAAATTATATTCAAAATGAAATTGTGATTTTCCTCAAGAATTGTTTTGATGAAATGTTCCTTTATTTCTACTCATTAATGACAATAACCCATTATTCTAACTCCAATTGGTTTATGCTGTAATAATACAGTACATATTCTTAATTTATATGGTTTGAGGTCACTTTTAGAAATAAAATTATTTAAATTCACATCTTTGATTCAGTCATGTAATTATTAAATTTACATTTCAATTAGATATGAAATATACCGAAAATATCCAAATTATTTATTATGGAATTATTTTTCTTAAACCATGTATCATTTCTATAGATGGTGTTATACATTGAATATCATTTTTTGATCTAAAAAAATATATATAAATATGTATTATTTACTCAATAAATATATATTATAAGTAACATCATTTATGAATTTAATCAATTATTCAATATATGAGGTTTTTTTGGACTGGTAAGCCATGGGTGGTTCCTGGTTATAAATATCCCCTTGATGCATATGTAGTCTAATATAAAAAATCTGTTTTCTGGCCTTAGTTATGTGGGTTTATACCCATCATTATTTAAATTTTCTTATGAATTTTGTAAGTGATAAAGGTATCATGTAACTGGGAAACATGACATCCAATAATTAAAAATTGAATTTATTTCATTTATTAATACAATTCAAGAGACGTTTACTATAACATTATCTCAGGATGAATTTCATTACCAGTTATTGATTAAATGTAATGTTTTTTAAGTTATTTACCATTCTATATTGACTATGAATTATCTATTCTGGGAATAATGTAATTTAAATGGCATGTGTAGTCCATCATCACCATGTCATATTGATTATTATCTAGGATATTTTTGCAATCATATTATCTTTTGATACACTTTCTTCATATTTTATTGATTATATGGAATGTGTACTTGGTTATTTCCATTATGTATTTATTATTTTTATTGATTCTTTATTACATCCTCTATATGTGACCCTTATTGAGTATTTGATATCACAATTATTTTTTCCCTTTCCCCATAATTTTTTGAAGTTTACTATTTATGATATTTAGTTATAAGAAATTAGAAATAAACCTATTTCAAATTTAGATATTTTTTAAATTGTGTATTATAGTATAATTTTCATCCCATATATATATCAATTTTACCAATAATACTAAACTATTAATTTCTTCAGGATGTGTTTCCTTGTATCTTATTCCAATTTAATGGTATCATATATTGTCTCAGAGTTACTAGATATGGGACCGATATAATTGGTATGAAGGGAAGTTTAGTATAAACCTTCTGAACATGGTTTAGGAAAATATAGAATAGGGAAAATAAATCTGTGACAATTGTTTTTGGATAAGTATACAAGAACATCATAAAAATTTTCAAGATATGTATTATGTTGTTTTTCATAGAGATACACCATTTTCTTGGATAATATAAGTGTGAACGGTCTAGCATAGAGTTACCTTGGGGTAATATCATTGAAAAAGGTTCATTGGTATTGACTTGAGTGTTACGAGGTACCAGACAACAGGCCTTATTGTGAATTTGGTTTGAAAATCATTGGGTGTTTGATTATGTTAAATCAAATTATCTTTCTAAAAAATATTTAATGATATTAATAGATAATGACAATAAGTACCATGGTTAAACCTTAAACCCTGGAAGTATATATGTTGAAATAAAACAGATGACATATTTATTTATTTGTCTTTAAAAATTAAATTCGGTAATTATATTTTAAATAGTATTTTTTTGAAAATAATCATGCAATGTATAAGAATTCTATTAAGTTCAATAATTGCAAGTGTATTCATTTATATAAGTGTTTTTTATACCATCATGGTTTTAAAAATTTAAGTTCGATCATATGTTCAATATATGTAAAAAAATTAACAATTTGTGTCTTAGGAAGTTTTCATGGTTAAGGACATTTTGGGAGAAATTAGTTGCCAAGATAATTTTTAGTAGAATCATTATTTGAGGATTAATGAATATAAATTTAATACATATAAGAAAAAAAGTCAATTATATTAATTATGATTGATATGATCATTAAATAAATTTTAATTATTGTCAAATAATAATATTATACATTGAATAGTAATAACAAATAAATAAATAAATGGTGATGAAAACATTTGTAAAAAGGATATTTCATTATTAAAATTATTTGAGGGATATCCATCCAAAAAATTTTAAACATTATAGTGATTATATTAATATAGTTTATTAAAAGCAAAAATTCCATGCAGGGTAACAACCCATCCCATCTAGGAAGGCGGTGGTCTAGAACCCATCATCGAATGAGACAAGTGTTCCACACATATCATTATCCTACATGATGTCCTCTTTACTTTAAAATTGTTTTAGGCTAACCAATTCGAAAAATAATTATCAATAATGAACCAATGGTGTTACCATTTTGGTTAGTGATTAATTTATGTTGTTGGATAAATTTTTCTAACCTTATTAGTTTCATAAAATAGTTAGACATATATGGAATATATTTTCACCATTTATGGATATTATAATATGTTAAAAGTATATTTTATTTCATTAGGCATAACAAATTCATTTTTCAATATTTATTTCCTATAATAAGAGATGAATTAGAAATTGATCAACAAAATGATGAAATTTTTATTATAAAACAAAAATGTATCAGGTGAGTATATTTCCTAATATTATTAGACAGTAAAATAATTCAATAACATTTCAAAAATGATCTTGAAATAATTTTCTTACTTAATACCATCATTTCTAATGATATCAATGACCTTTTCACACCAATTATATTTATAGATTTGAGGCACTAAAATTTACATTGATTAATCAATTTTTTATGATAAATAACCTTAATCACTCTCTTAAAATATTTATTCTTTTTCTCCACGTTCAAATATTTACATTAACCAATGTTTTCTTACTTGGAATCCTAGATATGTGTTATTCTATAGGAACTTTTCTCCAGATTATATTTTATTCAGGATATATTTTATTAACACTTTTTAGAATTTGGGCCTTTAAAAATGAATTTTTAAATGTCAAATAGATTATTTATGAGATCAATTTTAAATTGTGAGGATGAAATTTATTTATGGTGGGAGAATTTAACACCAAAAAAATCTAAAATAATAACATTTTATTAAATTGTGTGTTTTGCATGAAAAATTAAGCATAGAAGGGAATATAAAATGATGAATCTTAATGATATACCTACTACTTTAAATAAATTAAATAAATTATATATTTTGTAATTGACACAACACTCAGTTTATCTTGTGTTATATCAGACAATGAGTTTCTTCAATATATTGTGTTAAAATCATAATTGTGTTTTACTAAACTACAATATACTATTAATATTATTATTTGATATTATAATTATCACCTAGAAATTTGAAAGAAAAAAATAAACCGAATTTAAAAAATTATGAAAATATATAGTTTATACACTTTTATTGGTTATCTATTTATGACTAATAATAATAATAACTGTTTAAAAGATAAATAAATATTTTTGGAAGAATTTTATTTTTCTCAAAAGATGGTTTAATCTCTTTTGGCGCCCCTAATTTATAATTAATTTTCAAAATTATTAAAATATTCATATAAAAAATAAAAATAAAATCGTAAATTGTGATACAAAATTTATATTAGGGTGTAATTTTTGGATATTTTTCATAAGATTCATTTGAAGATGAATAAAAAAATACCAACATTTAATTTAAAACTACCTTTTAGATTAAAAAAATTATAAAGTTCTTTTATATTTTTAATTTGTTATAAACACATAGTATTAAAATTATTTTTCTATTAAAAAAATTTACGTCATTGAAATAAATTCAATATTTAATTTTGATAAAAAAACATCAATAAATATTAATAATTTTCGCATTAAAAACCTAGTTCTCATCACCTCAATGAGATTAAATTTAAATTAATTTCTAAAATTTATTTTAAATGGATTTATAAAAATTTGTTCAAAATTTGAAATTATAATAATTTAAAATTTATTATGACTCTAAATTCCCTTTTTTCATTATGATTATTAAAAAGAGTTAAAATTAATTACCCTGATTAAGGCAAAAACAAGTTTACATAGTGATTAAACTAAGAATATTAATTGAAAAATTGACCTAAAACATTTCCAAAACCCAGTGGATGTAAGTATTTCTAACATAAAAATTATAGGATCGAAAATGGTCTAGTATTGGGTCCTAGATACATGAAAAATATTATGGGTGGGATTCACTCATTCAAAAAATTACATGTGTGCCTCTCATACCACATATAAAAATCCATCCCCTCTCATTTGGGCTACACACATTCAAAAAAAATTTGGGAAACAAAATAGAAAAATAACTAAAAAACATACAAAAATTCATCCTATAGTCCTTAACATGGAAATAAAGCTATCATTGAAACGGTTTAGTTAAAACTAGTGGATGATACTTGAAGAAGAGGTAATATTATTCCATAATTGAATTTTTTACTTATTTCTCAAAATCCATCAATTTTTACACAACCAAGAAAGATGTAATGAACTAATTATCTGACATCTAATTTACTTTTTTGTAAAGACTCATAATTTCCATTAAATTGTTTATAATTATATGGGATAATTATGAGACTACAAAAATTTATCTCATGTGATCTCGAGGCCTAAAGTTCCTAGAATGATTCCTCGAAAAAAAATTATGCTTTAAATAGAGTGCCTAATTAGTTTCCATAAAAGGTGTAATAACTCTTAAATTGGTACCTGTATCAGAAATCTGAGGGCATTGTTGCATTCAAGATGGCAGGTTTACACTAGGAGCAACTTAAGTATAGTCGGCACATGCCTCAAGTGAGAAAACCCAAAATGGCATAATCATAAATAAAATTATTAAATAAAGTTATTTTATTTTTCAAATACTTATAAATCAAGAACGGTGATTCAGTTTAAAAATTTGAGACTACCACAGACGTCGTAAGGGTATGTTATCCTTAGGCAGATCCTAACCTTTGCCGGCGCGGGCCAATAAGGGATGTTAGTTTATGGCCGTAAATAAAATAACTAGGTAAAAAATTATTGTTAAATTATTTAACTCCTAAAAGGTAACTTAGATTGAAAATATGAGGGTTCCATTAAGCTCTTTAGGTCATGTTTCCCTTAGGAAGAGGCTAACCTTGACCGGTGCGGGTTGAGGGTGACTGTTAATAATTTTTGAACATTTTTTGAGATACAATCAGTAAATGTGTGGGCGGTGATTTTTATCTTTTGAACCAATGATAAGAATACAAATTTTAGGGAACTATTGAATTTTCCGCAATGGTCGGATGAAAAATTTAATTTTTGGGGTTTTAAAAAAAACCTCTAGTGGTTGTTAAATTTTTTATCATTGTTACTGTTGAACCACGGTGGCGGGACCACTGGTCTTTCAGACCATTTAATGGTTGGTTACAGTTGATTGTGTAACTACATAGTTGGGAAAATTAATAGATTCATCAATTAAATTCATTAATAAACCTCATTATTTGTGTGGTGGGTTGATCTATTATTTTCTTCTATTTAAAGAAAAGCTCGGGCATGAGGTTTTAGATGAAAGAGAGGAACCTCTGATGAAGTTCTGTTGACATTTTCCTCCAATTTACAATAGATCATCGAGGACTATATGAGGATTCGATGATGGGAAATGTGAGAACCAAATAACCCAAACCTTCTCATTCGTCTGCAACACCCTCAAACATGGACACTTTTTCCTCAACCATAGCGACTTTTAACAAAATCTAGGTAGGGGGTTTAATTGTTTAACGAAGAGTTGTTCATTTATGAATTAATTCCATTGTTATAATGCGAACATATATGGAATGGGCCAGAAGAACAAGGCATGGAGCCTTCGCTGATCTCGGTATTGGTTGCGTTCTTCATGGGAGACAAAAATACATGGAGGAAAAGTACAACCAAGGGCCGCACAACATAGGCACCATCCTAGGAATCCCCTGGTGTAGTCGAGAAATAAATGGACCACCAGAGCTTCACCAGTGGCCCACGGATGCTCCGCTGGCATGGCAGCACCGACGACTGAGAGAGGTGACGGCCAGCAACCGCCAACCGCCAAGAGAAGGTGACTCTTGAAGGCAGCGTGGTAGACAAGGGTGGTCAGCCAACACAAGCCACGATGATGATGATGGTGCACCACAGAAGCGCACCGTGGAGGAGGGCCATGTATCCGAGTTGTGGTAGATGAAAGGTGTTCATGGACTTTTCCAGCTATGTGGGAGTTGAGCAGCGCACTATGGCGGCATGACGCAGAGGAAAGTTGAGGCTTTGAGCCTCGATAGAGGGTGGACCCATGATCCATGGGATCCACATAAGTTTAGTCCACAAAGACCTTCGAGGTGGTGTGAAACCATCCAAAACCGCTATATTGAAAACTCAAATGGCTCGGCCATTCGGGATGGGAGTGAATCCCTCGTGCCTGACCGGCGGGTCATGCCCAGCTAGGTGGGTTGGCCTGAACCCGCCACCCAGAAGACCTATCACTCGGCCAGTGGGATGAGCCCATCACCCATCAGGCCGAGTCCACAGTCTAGTGGGCCAACCCATTCCCATTCGTACCGGGCTGAGCCCAGCTGCCTTTGGGTCGGGCAAATCAGGCCACGTCAGACCGTACCAGAACCCATTTGTTCCCAATTATTCTTAAACAAGAACATCTCTTAAATTGGACGTCCATTTGACAAACCTTCTTCAGTGCTGGAACCCTTAGGAAGAGTCAGTCCTTTTGAGATGCTCCATGGGATACTTGGATAATTTTGGAGTTTGTCCAGGATGGATCGTACTAGAATCCAACTGGGCCCTCGGCACTAAAATTACTATAACATATAGCTCGAGTGTCTATTTGACATGTCATCTATTATGATGGAACCCTTATGAAATAGAATATAACCAGGTTATCTCTTCACAGATCTTTATGTTAGTTGAATTATGACTGATGGATTGAGGAACGATTCTACAAAGCGTGCTACATGTGAACCATGTGACTGGCTAAGACCTGTAGAGTACTAACATTATACTATGTATTACTCAAAACCCCAATGGAAATCACCTATTTATGACTATGTAGGACCACGGTGGGGATTGGCACTATGTTAACTAGTAGACCCTTGGTAATCGATAGTATGATTACCTCAGTAGGAAACATTGGGGAGCCGCATTGTGTGACATCAAAGACCCACAGTACGTAATGGGGAGAAGTACCTAAGGAGTTTAAGGTTAGAGGAATGTAGCCTTATGAGATTTGGAAGGCCCGCTATACTTGATTGAGGAGGAGTTCTCCAAAAACCGATTTTTTTGACGATGAGGCCGATGCTACTACAACTAATACACTATAAAATACCTAGTTTGAGTTGTATTTTTCTTGTGCTTTGTGATTGACATTTGGATTTGTGGTTTTTACTTTGTGAAATTATTGAAGAACGTTGGGGGTCTCAAGAAACCTACTGGTTATTTTTATTCTCACCACTACAGGGGATCCATCGGCACCGTGTTGTGTCTTGTATAGACAACGAGCATATTTGGCCGAGGGTTGGGATCTAGGACTAGACGGTGTATGGAGGTGACTGGTTTATGTGGCGAGTTTCAGTGACTATTTGTACCTACCCTTCAGGTGGGATCCTTGGTGGACAACCTCAGGAGCGGTTTTTCCTTTTTGATGTATTTCTATTTATTTTGGGCTTGTATTCTTGCCCATTTACTTCCAATACAAATTTTTACACTCTGTAGTGGTTTTAGTTGTGGTTAAACCCCTCTTCTCCTGTTTCACATTACTTGTGTGTAGTGTTCCCTGTCTATGTGTGTACATGTTTTGAGTAAATGAATTCCCTTTTTATGGAAATACATTTCTGGTTCTAGTCACAAACCCCTAGCCTATGGAAGAAATGATTGGGGTATTCATGGCATAGGCCCCAAGGGACAGTTTGTGATAATGTGTTTTCAGAGGGGTCGGTTCTACAAGAAGAACTAATATTCTATGCATTCAATGGAGAAATGGTGTTAAGTGTCTTAATTTTGGATTTTAGTCCAGGGAGTCCAGTGTTGGAGCGGCGATCGACATATCCATACACTAGGACCCTGAATTCTATTTTCTGACACAGTACATTAAAACACTGATTGAATGTTTTTTTGAAATGTTTTTTATCTCCATAGAGTCAGTTGACCATGTATAACTTATTGATCATGGTTCATCTTGATTCTCTTTTATGATGCCTCCACACAGACAGCTAGCTAGGATTCTAATGCGTAACCACGAGGATGGTCCATAGTGTGATGATTCTTCAGTACATGGACTATTTTATGAAATGGTACCTTCAGGTGGTGTCCCAGAGATACCAATACCCATTTTTCCCGCAATTACTACTGGTCCTACCAGTAGAAGACACATATAGTCCCAGTTCCTTACACAAGTTTCAATGACATATACCCTTTAGGCTCCGAGGTGAGCACGACTCATGGGCGCCAAAGAACTGGATTGAGGTGGTGACCATGTTTCCATCTAGTTGGGGCACCATTCGATCAGATGGTGGTCCGGGGGGTGAGCATTCTATGTGGCTCAGTTGGGAAATGTTAGGGTTTATATTACACCGATCTTATGATGAGGTGACTTTTTCTATGGACATATCATGAGAACCATCCTCCAAGAAGGGGGTCTCATACCATGAAAATATAAGGGGTTTGTGATCCCAATAAATTTTATTGTTTTTACTAGATGACATGTCTTTAATTGATTGTTCATCGAGGTGTACTAACAATTCCAAGTTATCCATGAAAACTATATGATATGTGCTTCAAGTCTTGGACCTCTGAGTGAAACGTGTTTAGGGACATCCGAGCTAGCTCTATTCCTCTATGCATTCCAACTTTTGTTAGGGTGCTAGAGATAAACTTTTTTATTAAAAAATATTTTGCTGAGTAGATGATGCCAGTGGATGTCAGTATTGGGAATGAAGAAAACTGGTGTTAGTCTCAGAGACATAGACGTGTAAAATGTTTCAAGAAGATGATGTGATAGGGATAAATGAATCTGCCGGGCAGAAGACATAGAAGGGGTGCTATGAGAGCAACATGAGGTGGTTTAAATTTCGATATGTTATAACCACCCCCCAAATTTGGTCCTCACAATGCTTAGGGAGTTAGAAGACAGGGGAAGGGAGTATCTTCCTACAGTCAAAGAGTGTGACCCTAGGGATCCAGGAAAGATTAGGGGTATGGTCTGTGTCTACTACTAGATGCCGTAATTAATAGAAATAGGTACTAATAATTCCTTTTTGTCACGAATATTTTTCGATACCTAGAGTTTCTGGTTAAACCACTGACTTAACCCTTACATCTAGAGATACATATGATAGGATGATCAATATTAGCAATTATGTTGATGGTTTCATCTGACCCTTGAGGTGAAAGTATCGATTGGATCCTCTTTGTGGTCGTGTCAATTCCTTATGATGTAAGTTTGAGTATGGAATGGTCATCCACTCATTCACTTGAGGTGGAATAGTGGAGGTGGGAAGGATACCACAGACGTCCCGGGGACATGATTCCATCTCGGTGACTGTTGGATGACTAACCATGTTGGCCCACTTCCTACCCATTTGAGAGTAGGGATCAGTAGGGGCTCGGATTCTTTTGCATACATGATATGGTGCGGATTCATGGGGTGACATCAGTGATCATATCAGATCATGACACTCGTTTTACATTCTGGTTTTGGATGGGATTACATGAGGCGTTCGGGACTCAGATACACATGACCACCACATTTCATCCTCAGACAAATGGTCAGACGAAGCAGACCATACAGACACTCCAAGACATGCTTAGTTCTTACATCCTTGATTTTGGCCATATTTGGGAGGACCATCTTCACTTGTTCCACTTCGCATACAACAATAGTTATCACTCCACAATCTGCAAGTCACCAATTGTGACCTTTTACGAGAGACCGTATAGATCATCTCTATGCTGGAAAGACCCGGGGGTGTCAGCACTTATGGGTACAGAGTTGGTACGAGAAACCACTGAGAAGGTGTAGATCATCTAGGATAAGATGAAAACAACATAAAGCTGGAAGAGGTCTTAAGACGATGGATGATGGAGACACTTGGAGTTCGATGAGGAAGACCATGTTTTCCTACGGTCTCACCTGACAGGGATTATAGAGACTTACTTAGGGTGGAAAGTTATCTCTGGGTTTCATGGGTCCTTTTCAAATTATCTGTAGAGTGGGGTAGGTGGCGTAATGTATAGATCTTCCCCCACAAATGCACCATGTGCATAATTGTTTCCATGTGTCGTAGCTGAGGAGGTATGTGCATGATACTTCACATATTAATGAGTAGGGCGTACTAAAAATTTATGATGTGGGGACATTTGTGATGTTCTATATAGAGATAGAGGATTAACGGGAGAGGGTCCTTCGTGGGTGGTCAATTCTTCTAGTGCAAGTTCAGTGGAAACACGAGAACCTCTAGGATAGAACATTGGAGTGGGAGGCTCGGATACGTACTCAGTACCCCCATTTGATTCCCTACCATTATTGTGGATTTTGGGGACATAAAACTCTAGTGTGGGGAAGATCTAAAGACCTGAAATATCCATATATTGATTTTAATTATGAGGTATTATTACAAGATGGTGAAAATTGATGGCCTATGATTATGAGGCCCTAAGTGCTCAGAATTATCAGTCAAAAAAATTGTTATGCTTTAAATAGCACGTGTGAGCAGTTTTCATAAAAATTTGGAATCACTCTTTAATAGTTGCCCAAATTAGAAATGTGAGGCCATTGTTAATTCATGATGGAAGTTTTACCCTTGGGGCGACTTATGATTATTCGGCACAGAACTCTAGTGAGAAAACACAAAAATGTTATAATCATAAATAAAAAAATTAAATAAAAAAAATTATTTTTTAAATTCTTATAAATCACGAAAGATATCTCAGATTAAAAACTCTAAGTCCATCGTTCAGCTCGTGAGGGTATATTTTCCTTAGGCAGATCCTAACCATGGCCGATGCGAGACAACAGTGGAAGTTATTTTTTGTTTTTAAATAAAATAATTAAGTAAATATTAATTTAATGTTAAATTACATAACTCCTAAAAAGTATGTCAGATTGGAAATCCCAGAGTACAATTGAGCTCTTGGGGGCGTGATTCCATTAGGAAGATCCTAACATTGACAGGCACAGTTCGAGGGTAATTGTTTATAATTTTTGAACTTTTTAAGTTACATTCAATAAAAGTTCAGGCGGAGATTTCTATCATTTGAACTACTGATCAGATTAAAAATACGTGGGCATCATTGAATTCACAATGCCAAGATTCTCTTAGGAAAATCATAACATTGAACGAAATGTGTTAGAAAAAAAGTTAATATTTGGACTTTACAAAAAAATAACTCAACGATTTGTTTTATTTTTTTTTTCTAACTTTTGAGCAGTGGTGGCAGGACCACTGGGTTGTCAAACCATTTACTGGCCAGTTACACAGGGATGTGTTACTACACCTTAGGAAGAATTAATAGTTTCATTAATTAAATTCATTAATGAACCACAACAATTTTCCGGTGGGTCAATCTCATATTTTCTTTTATTTAAACAATGCTCGGGCATGAGTGTTTAGATGAAAGAGATAAATATCCGATAAAGTGTCGGTGACATCTTCCACCGACGTAGAATTAAGATTTGATGACCGTTGGGGGATTTGATGATGGAAAAAGACAAGCGCCAAAGGATGTGACCCTTCTCTATCATTTGAAAAACCCTCAAATTTGGACACTCCTTCCCCATCCACAATGACTTATAATGAAATCAAGGTAGGGGGCTTCATTGGATAACTAATATTTTTTCATTCCTGAAATACTTCCCTTCTTATAATGCTAACGCGGATAGCACGGGAAAAATGAACATGTCCCGGACCCTCTATAGATCTCGGTATTGGTTGCGTTCTTTGTGGGTGACTGAATGATATGTATGAAAGGTGGAAACAAGGGTCTCGCAGCATAGGCACCATCGTAGGAATCTTGTAGGTGCAGATGGGAATAATTTCGGACCACCAGAGCATCACTGGTGCCTCATAGAAGCTCCGTTGGTATAGGGGAAACAGCGACCGAGGGAGGCGGTGGGTGGTAACCACCGGCTGTGAAGAGGAGGCCGCAACCGTAGGCACCGTGGCGGACAAGGGTGGTGGGTTGATGCTGGATGTGTTGATGATGACAGCACGCCATAGAAGAGTTCCATGGAGGAGGGCCACAGCTTCGAGTTGCAACAGAAAAAAGGGGTGGCCCGCCTTCTCCCACCGAGTTGGAGCCGGGGGCGTGCTGCGGTGGCACACCACATAGGATGTTCGTGGCTTCGATCCATGGTTGAGGGGGGACATGAAGTCTGCGGGTTCCGCAGAAGGCCGATCTATGTGGACTGGCTATCTGGTGCGGTGTCATCCGGTGCCCCTAACTTGAAGGCCCAAATGGATCTGCTATTCGGGAGGGGACCAGATCCCACATGCCCAGCCAGCGAGACGAGTGATTCTACGACCCAGGAGGCCACACCCATCCGGAAGAGCCGGGCTGAACCGCTGCTAGCCGGCCTCACCCGCAGCCAGTGGGCCTCCCCCGTAGCTAGTGGGCCTTGCTCGTGACCAGAGCCAAACTCATGGCCCATCGGGTTGATCCAGCGACCCATCCATCTGAATCCTAGCCCGTCCCCCTTTAGGGAAAGCCCGGTGGGCCGGATCGGGTCCTTATGACTGTGTTGGACCATACCCTGACCCCCTTTTCCCAGTTACACTTTAACATTCATATCTCTTAAACCATATGTCTATTTGATGAACCGTGTATGGTGACAGAACCCTTAGGAAGAGGTGATCCTTTTGAGATGATCCACAATAGACTCGGATAATGTTGGATTTCTTCCTGGTTGGATTATACCAGAATCAAACCAGGCCCTCGACACTAAAATTCCTATAACGTAAAGACCAAGCGTCCGGTTGATGCGGCGTCTATTGTGATTGAACCCTTAGGAGATGGAGGATCATTGGGTTAAATCATAAATGGACATGATGCTTGTTGAAATACAATAGATGACTAGTGGAGAGGTTCTCCCAAGCATGCTACATGTAGAACCCTATGTCTAGGTGAGACCAGAAGACTGCTGACATTCAACTATGTGTGACTCGAAGGCCAAGTGGGAAGAACCTTTTTGTGACATTTCAGGTCCATGGTGGAGAGCAGATCTGTGTGACCCGGCTGACCCATGGTACATGATAGGAGGAGTACCTCAACATGTCATGGTGGAGAGCGAGTCTTTGTGACCTATAAGACCCACTGTATGCAATGGGGAGGAGTATCTATGCAATTCAAGGTAAGTGGGATGCCCCACTATGTGAACTGGAAAGCCTACTGTACTCGATAGAGGAGGATTTCTCCAGCAGCTGAGGTGTTTGATGATGAGATAGATAATGCTACTCTTACTACCCTGGAATATACCTAGTATGAGCGGTCTTTTTATTATGATTTTTTATTGATATAATTAATTTTGGTGTTTACCTTATGTAATTTTGGGAGACCTTCGGGGGTCTCAGGGTCACTAGTGGGTATTGTTATATTCACCCATGCATAGGCTTCACTCGCACTTTGTTGTGTCGTGGGTAGGTGATTGGAAGCATTGACTGAGGGTTGAGAGCTAGGACTAGACAGTGTACAGATGTGACTAGTTGATGTAGTGAGCTGTGGTACAATTTGTACCTACCCTTCAGGTAGGATCCTTGGCAGACGAACTCAAGAGTTTTTTTAAATTTTCTCAAAATTCCTATTTCAGTTGGGTTTGTTTTCTAGCTTCTTTACTTCTAGTACATACTTTTTGCACTCTTGGTAGTTTTAGTTGTGGGTTTACCCTTCTTTTTTCATTTTTATTTACTTGTACGTAGTGTTCCATGTCTGTGTGGGTACAGGTTTTGAGGCAATGCCTTCCATTTTTTGGGAAATGCATTTCTTGTGCCTATCTCCAACCCCTGGCCTATATAAGGTAGGCTTTGGGTTTTCACAGCATGGTCCCTGAGCGATGGTTTTTGATATTTTTTATTTCTTTTTAGTTACCAAAAACCTTCTACAATTACATCAAATTGGTTATGAAATAAATTTTCATGTGTACGGTGGGCTACGACTACTTGAAACTATGAAGATCATTTTTTAATTTACAACTCTCATGGATGGGTATGATAATGGATCTAAAGTATATATAAAATATTTATAACATATTTATAAATATGGATTCAATATTTAATAATAAAAAATTTACCCTTCATTCCATATGAGACCAGATAACATCACTCTTGTGTATGGAGGACTGCCTCCTTGCGAAGCGATGCGGTTATCTTTCACTAACACATCACATGTAAGGTGATAAACAAAAATCTAACAATTATATGTGATATGAATTAAATAATTATCATACTATTGACATATTTTTCTTTTATAAATAATAATCACCATCATTTTCATTATTTATTTTCACTCACAAAAATATTATAACATTGTTCGAGTACATGTGGACTACTGCCTTCATGAAGCGACATGACTACCTTTTCATAAACACCCCACATAGTTAACTCTACTCATGCATATGTACAACTAACCATCTCCCTATTCATAACATACATCATTTTTCATAACCATCATTAATGATTTATTAACAGAAAATTTTCATAAAATGTGATAATTATTTCATGAATATTATCTAATATATTATATACCTTTAATAGATGATCAATAAGTAGAACATTCTTAATAAACAACACATGATAAAATAAGGAAATTGACACTAAAAAAATGAAAATAATTAAATATTATTAATGAATAGTTAGTAATATGTTATAAAAGGATCATATATGATATTATCAATATTAAATTTTTCGATAATAATTTATTGACATGCTTAGAAACATTGTACCGTCGGATAAATTATTTTCAGTCAATGGAAGAATTTGCTCAGGGATTTCATCTTAGTTTCATTTTATTGAATCTTATTATATTATTATACACATAATTTTATATATATGATGTATATAGATTCCCATTTAAATGTAATATAATTAACTATTATTTATTAATGGTATTTTTTGTTCTTGTTTAAATTAATTCCTCTATGTGTATTTAAATTAATAGTTACCAAGTGTTAATGAACTTCTTAACTCAAATTCCATTCATTTGGTCCAACTTACACATCATTAATTATGATTTAATATGATTATGTTAATAATTAATTTTAATTATATATTTTTTATTTTCAAATTGTTTATGTGTATTTAAAATTGATACATATTATCAATAAATTGATTATTTTTTAATTCATAATTATGATCATTTTAAGTGTTTGTTACAGAATCTCATTCTAATCGAGATTATCTATACTTCAATTAAATGTAAAGAAAATAATATATTCATTCATTAGTTAAATTCTTAATTTTAGTCTCCTATGGTAATTACTTATATTTCCAGGTGATAATACCAATTCCCTAGCCTTCAGCACTTAAGATGATTGAGATATTTTATTTAATAAAATCCTACTTCATTTCTCTCATTAGTATAAAATATGTTTTCTTACAAAACCAGGTTATCAAAAAATATTCAAAATATTTATTATTTAAATAATTAAAACTTTTTGATAATATAACATTTTAACCATTTTCTCTTTATATAATATTTTTCAATGTATTCTTCGAACCAATTTCCGAAAATGTAACTTTTCACACCTTTTGACAAAATGTTTCCAAAGTAATCTTATTAGATAAGTATGAATTTATCGATCATGTTTCAAACCATCTTGGGAAATGTCGTGATGGTAAATTTATCATAAGCCTAGGAAACATGATGTCCAATAATAAATAACTTCCTTTATTTCTTTTATTATTACTATACAAGATATTTTCAATGTAAAATTTTAACCAGATGCCTTTTTTTAGTTTTACATTTAATGGAATGTGTTTAAAATTATTTACCATACCACATTTATGAATCCTTATTTATTCATGTAGTAATTTTATTTAATTTGAATTTTTTTTCTTTTTTTCTCATCGATGTTAAATGTTGTTCTGGATATTTTCATAGTGATATTATCTCTTGATGCACTTCCTTCTCAGTTTATTAATTATATGGTATGTCTACCAGGATATTACCTTTCGATAATGAATATTTTTTAGATTATTGATTAATTCAAATACACTTTACACATGATAAGAATTTGACCTCACCCGAATTTGTTTTTCTTTTGTTTTAATTCTATGTAGTTTACTATGTATCATATTCCAGGATACACGAGATGGAATAAATTCATTCCTGAATATAAATTATGTTGTAATTTTTTATTTCTAAGGTAATTTTAGAATCTTTTTTATATCATTTTTACAAAGATTAATAAACAATTCGGTCCTTCTAGATTAATTTCCTTGTATCTTATTCCATTTTATCGGTAATAGGAACCATCTCAAGGCTTCTGGGGTCTTTGTCATTCTATGTTACATTTATCACTCTATATATGTTTGTCTGATTTTATTTCATGTTAATTCATTCATTTAAAAATTATGTTATACTATATATAGACCTATATAGGTGACCATTGTACTTACATATTAGGAATATGTTTTATTAAAACTGTTATGGGTTTGGTTTTTCAATATTGGGGATTTCAAATATCAAAAACTTGATTACCAAATTCATGTTTAAATTTTGGGGAAAAAATTTATTTAATGTTAGTAGAATATAACACCCTAATATATAAAAATAATAAAATTTCTTAGATACATTATATGACATGAAATACTAGGTGAATAAAAAAATAGAAAAATAAAGACATTAAGTTATATTTCTTTTTAACAAAATTTAATCTCATTGATTCTTTATATAACATGTAACACCAAGTTGAAATGAACCATAATTAAATTTATTGTTGTAACATGTCCATTATGTTTATGGGTATTAATAGTACCAACTATGTCATAAAAATAATGTCAAATATTTGAATATAAATAAAATAAGAGTAATTTAAATAACAAAAAAATGTATTCTAAAAAAGTGTATTCTTTCTAAGGGATGGTTTAGTTGTGCATTGAACACATAATTTAAAAATAATTCATAATAATTTTAGAATATATATTTGAAAATTTTAACTTCATTTTTTAAATTATAATGTCATAATTATATTTGGGTAAGTTTGTCATTTTTTTGAAATGTTTTATTTCCTAGGAATACTGAAAAACAACGAAGTTTAATTGGATACTTCCTTATCATTTAAATAATTAAAAAGGATAAATTATATTATTAATTATTTTTAAAGTAAATTTAATTCAATTTTATTTCTTTCAACCTAATATAAGTCATTTGAATAATTTTTTTTTAATTTAGATATAAATTTTTTTTAATCTTTTGAACAATTTATCATAGAAATCCAACATTCTCCTCAAATATTTTGGATTAATTTAAAATTAAAATTTTCCAATTTTGTGAATATAATTTAGAATAATGAATTGAATATTTGGTATCATAATATATTATATTATCTAATATAGTTAACATATTTTTAACCATAATGAATTTTAAAAAATACTAAAACTTATTTTCTATGGTTTAGTTTAAAATTGATTTATAGAGTTGTTAAACTAAACATATAAGGGTTTGAATGATTAATAATATTTTCAAAAATATATTTACTATCAGTATTTTGAACTTATCTTGTCAAGGGATCGAGATTACACCATTTTAGTCCATTTTGTTCTATAAAAAACAAGGTTAAACATTATAATTTTCAAAAATTAGAATTTTTAAACTCAACACACATATAAAATCTCACCCACCTTCCTATCTCCTTTACAAATTGAATCCATTTTGTTTTTCAATTCCCTAACCAAAATCACTAATTAACAATCCTCCTCTCATCCAACAAGCCTTACATTAGGTAAAAAACAAACCTCTAATGGTTGGCTATAATGATGGTTGTAAACTGTGTATGTGATACATATAATATAATTATACATATTGATTCATTATTTTAGTATTAATTTCTACATTCTATTCCTTATGAGGTACGATAATATCTCTCATATGTGTGGATGACAAAAATCCGATGAAGGGATGTGACCATTTTTCACTAAATCATTACATAGAAGGTAATAAGGATAAATATAATGCATATATCTTACAAAAATGAAATAATTATGAAATTATTGACATATTTATCATTTTTAGAAGATAATATGTCATTTTATTTGTTACATTAATAAATTAGAACATTTTTTTGTACATGGAGATTATCGCCTTCATGTAGCGATGTGACCCTCTTTTCATCACCACACCACATCAACAATTTATATATATTTATTTAGTGAAATAATATATTATATATGACATTATGATAATTTGGTAAACATATTTTCCTTCTTACCTTCATTCCATAATAATTGTTTCAAATTGAAAACATTAGACATGCCTTTATACAACCTACTATCACAATGAGCGTAACATATATAATATCAGAAAACCATAAATTATGATTGGAAATGAAAGTATTGTTTATATATAGATGTGACAATTTTTTCATGATAATTATTATAGTTATTATGAAACTATTTTATCTGAACAAAAATCATATCTTTTATAACAGAATAGATATTAGAAAAAAGAGAAAGTAAAACCCAAAACTACAAAAATAATGAATGATAAATAATGAAAAGTTGATAAGCTATTCTAAACAGAACATATATTATATAATAAATATTAAAATTATTTTTTTTTGTTCAATAAAATGCTTCAAAACTTCATATAGGATGTAAAATAACATTAATCCAAATGAATGTTTTAGGTAAGGTATTTTTTCCAAAATTCCCTTCATTGAGACATATTATAATTTTTTGTGACTAATTTATTTTATATTGTATTTATACAACCCTATGACATGTAATATCAACAATACATCAATATTAATGTTATTTTAGGTTTAAAATTTACATATTTTATCCAAGGGGTGTGACATAACAATTAAAAAGTGGTAAATAATTTCATAACTCATTTTTATTCATTGGTTTTTATTGTTTCATCATTTTCATTGAAATTTTTAGATTATGTGTGTAAATTCTATTTTCTATCAAATTATGTATTTATACTTATATTATGTCTATTTACATTTGATACACATAATTTATTAATTTATTAATCCTCATTTCTACATTATTATCTTTGTAAGGATTTATTTCAAAACCTAATTTTAGTCGAGATTCATTTTTTATTTTAGTTGATCGAAATTATTTTCCATGTTTTAATAAACCCATTAATTTGGTTCCCCTGTGCTTATCCATGAACATTACTATGTAAAAAACTTCTAATTTTTACACTCTGGTGATTAAATTTATTTTGAAACTGTTCTTATAAAAATCATAAATTATTTATCTCTTTCAAAGGAAATGTGTTTAATCCAAAATAATGTTTCCTAAACATGTCATCAAATATATTTTTGACAATTTAAAATTATTTTATTAAAGATAAATATACCCATACTTTTTTTTAAATTGAAAGAAAACATCATGTCTTTTTCTAAAAAATTATCATTTTTAATTAATCAAAAAATTTATAGGAATGTTTGATTTAATGTTTATGGAACGAATATAATTTCTATTCTTCATGACCACTCATTATTTCAGAAATTATTATTTATTTTTAATGGAATATTTTCAACGAAATTTATTTTTATCATGTGTTATAAACATCTAATTCTAAAAAGAGACATTTATATGAAGAAGGATATTATACTCAATAATGTTTTTAATGGTATTTATTTGGAATTTAAATTCCCCAATAAAAAAACCCTTTATTATCACTACAATGTGTTACTGTTTAATTTTTACTATCTTTTTTATTTCTATAGATGTCTTATGGTAATTGTTTTCAATAATCTTATGAACATTCACTTACTTGATTCATTTGTTTGAATTCATTACCTTTTCATTAAAATATACACTTTCCTTTAATCATAAAACATTAAAATTTTCCTAAATATCCATATCATTTATCATTGATATGTTAATTTCATAAACTATACATCAATTATACATATGGTTTTATACATTTAATATTATCTATTTTTATATAGAGATAATAATAAATCAATATTATCTTCTAAATATAGATAATTTATGTAAAAACACAATTTTTGTGAATTAAATCCATTATTCGATATGTATGAGTAATTATTTGGACATGGAGATACATATGGGGCCTAGTATGGATATCCCCTCGATGAATAGACATGTCTCAAGACATGAATCAGTTAGGTAGACATAATAAAATGGGTTTATACACATAATTTTTAAACTGTATTATGGATATAAATTTATGGTAAAGGAATCATTTTCCTAAGCCATGACATCCTATATTAAATCATTAACTTCATTAATAATTTAGTTATTATTTTCCATGATGTTTTCAAAATTGTGTTTTCAATGGATATATTTCATTACCATTGTATTGAGAAAATGTTTTGTGTTCAATTAATTTCCTAGACATATTGATTATGTCTTATCCGTTCATGATAGTCATGATATTTAAATGGAATGTGTGTTCAGTTATTTACTATACCATATTTATTATGACATATCTTATCATATAGTCATGTTTCTTAAATGGAATTATTGTTCAGTTATTTAATATTCCATTTTGATTATTCTTATTGATTCATGGTAACTTGAACTGTACATAACCCTTATAGAGTATTTTAGATCACCCATATTGTTTTTCTTTTCTCAAGAATTTATGAAGAGTAATACGTTTGATATGATAGAATAAGATTGATGGAATAATGATATTCTCAATAAAATTTACATTATAATATGTGATATGAAAATTAATCTGGAATGATTTATGTATATAGTTTAACTTTACTATAAAACAATTAATACCATTGAGATTAAATTGATTTTATATTACTCTAGAGTAATAAAGAAGACACTAGATCTCAGAAAATTGGATTTGGGTTGTTTCACGCAGCATGACGAGTAATAAAAAATAGAATCAGAGGGACATACTATTAATTAAGAAATAATAAAATTGTTTTCTCAAATTAATTTTGATTATATGTAATCACAATAATACCAATTTCATTAAAGATGTATTTATCTGAGGAAGGATGGATGAGTTATGGTTTATAAAATGTTTAAAATTAGATGAAAAACATATTTTTAGGTTCTAAAATTAAGAATATAAATCATGTATATTTTAGAATTATGGAAATATGGTTGGTGGTAATCCCTATTTTTCTGTCTATGAACCAATAGGATAAATAGTATTTTTCATGGTGGACATATTCTATAATGTGGAATGAGTGAAACAAAAAAATTCTACTGCATAAATTGGTATGATTAAGAAAGGAAGTAAAAATATTAATAATAAAATGATGTTTTAGGCTTAGTCTTGATCCAATTTACAAGCCCCAAGTCAGTGTTGGACAGGTAGAAATTATCTCCCACAAGGGAGATACTCGTGACACCAAAAAAATCGACAAGATGATGAATTAGAATTTTGAATTTTGAAGGAAAAAAAGGTTTTCCACTATCCAAAAATGAGCTCTTCATGATAAGGGAGCATGGGAATTAGAATACCCCATGGAGGAGAAAAATTTATTCATGTTTTTACCATAAAATGGTGGCACTACCTCCAAATACAGACCCAATTTATCTGACCCATTTTGAAGGAGGGTCACCCCAACCACAGTCTGATCATGTCATGCTTTTCCTGATCATCCCATCCAATCCCGACCACCATGTGACATGGTTACCCTTACGAGGGTTATTTTTTATACAAGGATTCCCAAAATGAGATTAATATTTTAAAATAAAAAAATAATATTATTTAGAATAAAAATATTTTTTAGAAATATTTGGTTTATATGTTCTGAACAAGATTGAAAAAAAAATTCAAAATGAATTCCCTCTGGGAAAATTAATTTCATGTTAAATTTTTTAATATAAAAATATTATTTGTTGAATATTGATGATAAAAAAGTAAAAAAAAAATATAGTTATTTATTTAATTATTTAAATATTATTATGAATGGGTTTTTTTTATAATTAGTTAATTCAGATGATGGTTTATGCATCATCATTACTATATTATGTAAATGAGGGAATTTGTGTCTATGAGAACAATTATTTATATTTATTTCACATAATCATGTTACCACCACCTATGAGTGAGTATTTAGGCATAATTTCTATGATGAATGTATATAAAGTTCATTCCATGTTTCAGGATACAATTTAAAAATACATAAAAATGGTACAATGGATTAGAGATGTGATATGGGTCAAATGAGATATAAAAGTATACAGTTGGGTCTTATTTGGTTAATTATTTTCACAATAGGTCTCCTACAGAAAATTATCATGATAAATAAATTTATTTTTTATATATAAATGGCTTATTATTGTGTTGTGAATTTATATTTTACAAGACCACATGACAAAATAAATAAGAATACATAGATAAAATGAACACATGTGGTGAATTATTTACATTTATTAATGTTTCATATGAGTGTTAGATTACATGAAAAATGGTCGGTGCATATTTTTTATCATTGTGTGAGCCAACTATGCAAGAGGGTTTTGGGGTTGTCGCAAGCACACGAATATTACATTGTTTTCTTAAACATGCACCAAATCCATGAGAGGTGATATGTTAGATCCAAAAGTGTTGATCTAACTCATATCTTTCCCTTAATGGATCATTATTTACCTAATCCCACCCTAACTCATTACCACTCTCTCTAAAGTCTATAAATACCCTTCCTCTTGACCCAAGAGTGATTCATTAGTGATTATTTGTGCATGGGAGGCCCAGATTCCGTTGTAAGTGACCATTCTTGGTTTTATCCCCTATATTTCATCTTCTTTACTCTCATGGATTCAAAAATATAATCCTTTGGGGGCATATTCTCGATGTGTGACTTAAATAAGCACGATATATGATTTTTTGGGTGATAAGGGACAAGATTTATGGTGGTTTTTGGAAGATCTAAGCCACATTTTTGGAGTTTTTATGTCATTATTCATTTTCTCCTAATATTTGAGGTTGGTGGATTCACTCTTAAATCCTCTTATTAGAACCTCAATTCCTAATTTCATCTTGATTCACTTTCTTGGATTGAATTTATAAATTTAAATTAATTTTTTTTGGAAACCCTCTTTAGTGATGGTTTGTGAAATTGTGGAATTTGGTTGTTTAGTGGAAAGTGAAAATTCTTCCATGATTTTAAAATTATAATTTTAAAATTTTAGTTTGATTTTTATGCATGGAGAATTTGTTGGAATGTGTTTTCAATAAAATTATTTCTTTATTCAAATGACTTGGAACAATTGGTTTGGCTTGGTTTTTGGAATAAATGGTTGGTGTGTGTTAAATTTCATTGATGTGACCCTATAGAAGGGGAATGTTCCATTGGGGAACTTGGTATATGGTTACCTTGTGAGGAGTTTTTAGATCAAGGAGATGCATCTCATAAGTATTGAACTATCACATAGTAATGAATGTGTGGATGTGTGGATGTGTAAAATGAAATGGGTTTTGCAAAATGGAAATTGTGAAATGGATTTAAATAATCATTTGGTTTCTGTTCTGGGAATAATTTTTTAGTTTATAAAATGGTTATTCTTTGTTAAAAACTATCTTAAATTACATTATATAATTTATATTATATAAATTTACTAACATTTTATGTTCTAGTGTCATGAGGAGTGAAGTCATTTTAGGAAAACCTTATGAATATTATACTCAACTATATTGAGAATGTGGTTGTGACTGAGCCACATGTGAACCAATAACTGGTTCAGATTATTGTCGAAGCATTTAATGATGTGGATAAAGTGAAGATGATGGATTATCGGAGGAAATTTGATCATTCTATTCAATTCCAAAAGTAAAGGCCGCTCATCTTTCAGATTGATTTACAATAAGAGAAAGAAGATGTGTGGATGAATAGGATAAATTTAATCTTTAATGTACTAGGAATACTATGTGAGATGAAAGTAAATTTGGAAACATACATATTGGGGGATATTTCCCACCAGTGGAGGGATTCAGCAGTTCAGGGAAAATTGAAACAAGTCATCACATATGAGGATTTTTAACAATTGTTCAACAAAACATTATATCCTCACACTTTAAGAATTTATAAAATGGTGTACTTTCTCATCTTGAAGAAAAATAACCTCTCAGTGACATAGTATAAAAATAAATTTATGAATAGATATAATATAAAAAATGGACATATTAGGTGCTATGGTTATAGGAAGCATGTTGATAACAATGGGAAATATTAGTAAATCTAATGCTAATAATAAATAGATGAGGGACACATTTCCACGATGGTAGTATGACTCAGAATCAAATGGTTTGATTGGTTAATCTTCCTCTTAAACCAAATAGAAGGCATGATGTTTTCAACGAGGTTATATTGATCACATGAAAAGAAATTTTATAGAACTGCATATAGAATTTCACAATTGAAACCATATGGGGAATCATAAATGATGTTGTCATAGTGTCCCAAGGTCAAGTTCTTGGGAAACATCTCATGTTTTGCAGACTTCGTACGCATGTATGAGATGAGGAAAATATAACACTTCTCATTATCAGAACTGAGCTAACCATGGTTATTTTAGTATAACCATGACTCATCAGCAAGGGAAATATCAATAGTGTAATAAAGTACAATGTGTGGTGAGTAAGCTGTTATATAAAGATGATTAAGTAATTATTGCTGATCAATATGGTCCTTCGCTGGTGAGAGGTGTGATTATTTTGTATTCTACCCTTATGGAAGATTATTTTGATATTGGTGAATCCCATTCATTTGTTTCTTCTTGTGATGTGGTCTTCTGGGTTTATATGTTGATATGATTCCTTTTTTTTTGAATCATAGAACTCCTCTTGGACAAAGAGAATGTCAAACAATAATGTGAAATCATGTTCTCTAATAATTTATGGAGTTGAGTTGATATTGGATTTCTCCATGCTTAATAAGGATGTTTGTGACATAAACCTTAATATGGATTGGTTGAAAATGTTGAAATCTCACATCAATTGTTATACTCTAAAGGCTAGTTTTATAACTAATTATAGGGTTTGTAATATAATTAGAGGAGGACATAATGTAAAGATGGGTGAATCAGGATTTTTGGCACCATTGGTTAGATCTATCTCATGTCGGTTGGCATATTTTACTTTGACATCGGTGTATGATATCAATAATATCCATTTTCCATTAGTTTTTGATCAATTTCATGATTTCTTTTTCAAATAATTCATAAAGGTTTCCACCAAGAAACAAAAGTATTTTTTAAGATTAATATATTATGAGGTATCATTCCAATCTCACTTTCATATTATTATATGGCACCAAAAAAATTAAGTTAATTGAAATTGAATTTAGAATAGATAAAAATTAAAGGGTTCATTCGTCAAAGTATGTCTCTATGGTCCACACTAGTTTTTAATAAAAAAGGAAGTAACTCATTATTTCTGTGTGAATTATAATAATCTAAACCATGTTATGATAAATAATTAGTGTCCACTTCCATGAATTATTGATTTGTTCAATCAATTGAGGGGATCCCACTGGTTATCTAAAATTTACTTAGTATTGTGTATCACTAATTGGGGGTTTATAAGAAGGATATTCCAAAACAATATTTTACAATTAGATATGAACATTATGAGTATATGGTTATTTATTTAGGTCTTATGAATTCACCAGTTGTCTTTATAGAATTATGGAATCACATATTTCAAAGGTATCTGGATTATTTTGTGGTGGTGTTTGAGGATGAAATATTTTTTTATTCAAGGTAGACAAATGATAAATAGAAACACTTGGTGACGGTGTTAGGAATCTTTTGGGATCACCATTTTATGCTAAAATTTAAAAATTGTGTTTTTTGGATACAATAGGTATGTTTCTTTATCCATGTTATATTGTAAATAGGTGTTTCTTTGAAACCAAAAAAGATAGAGGATTTGATCTCTTGGAATATTATAATTAACATCTTTGAGATACATAGTTTCCTTCATCTAACTGTTTATTACTTACATTTTGTTTATGATTTTTCATGACTAGAATCCCCAATGAAATATTTATCAAGGAAAAATATTCAATTTCAGTGGAACTATTAATGTAATAATACTTTTTAGGATATTATATGTAATATCTCTAAAACCAATAGCCCAAATTCATTGCTTATTTTATAACAATGGTATAGATACAAGGGATCACATCACCAAGGATAGATCAGTTTAGTAGTATTAAAGAACTAGATACATACATGGTTTCATTATTATATTATTTATTAAATATAGAAAATAGAAAAGAAAAATAAACTTCTTCTTTCACACTTATTCACGTATTTTATCTTCATAACCTGGTAATGGAAAACAAATAACATGGTGAGCTCAAATTATCAGTAAGGGTTACGTATAATTGAAACATGAATCATAATAATTGAATCATAATCAATAATTAATATTAAAAAATTAAAGGTAAATAAGTAAAAAACACATTCCATTTAATTAGTAAACTAAAAATGAAAATGAATCCATATGTTTGGTTATAGTTAAAATCTAATGGATAGCAATAACTGAATAATGAATGATGAAAATAATTAATTGTTGGATGTTATGTGTTTGGGACTTGAACCACTATTGTAAAAACCTTTCACAAGATGTTTTAATTCCATGGGTTGAAACCCGTATGATTCTTCATAGAAACAAACAGTGAGGGTTTACTGCTAACTATTTTGTCTCAAGACACCTGTTGATTCATCGAGGGGCTATATAATTCCAGGTCTCACCCTTCATTGAAAGTACAATTAATTATTCATACATATATTTAATTCATGAAGAATATACCTTATCAAAATATCTGTATTGATTAAAAGAAATGGATTTATCAATATTTCTCAAGTTGAAATAACATTCAAGGTAAACATTGTATGTAAAAATGGTATATGGCATAGAAATTAATCATATCCAAGATATACGAAACTTGGGTATTTAAGATAAATAAAATGTAAAATGAAAAATGATCTCTAAATTGTAGTATATAAATCACATAAAAATTATCATGTGCCTAATTACAAGGCAGACTCCTTGAAATAGAAATTTAGATGAACTCCCTTACTAGGAACATATCATTAATCAAATGAATGGATTTCGTCTATTCACTATAAATCCATATAAAAAAGTTGAAATGCAACATAATATAATGAAAATCCATTTTACACATAACCTTATCTTGAAATAGTCAATGAAATATAATTTTAACCTAATGAATGAAAATTTAGTTGATAAATCTCTTACCACATTGTAATTAGCCAAACCATATGCCCCATAAAATTATTGATGATCAAATGAAACATTGAATACCATGAATATAGATAGATTTAGGATATGATAAATCAAAGGAAAGTATAAATACACCACACACAAGAAATAATAGGTGAATAATTCATATCTCATAGAAATAAAAGTGAGATGAGAAATTTCTTAATTATCATAAATTGAAAATAAATATACAAAATATCTCCCTTACCTTATGTTTGAAAATGTTATTCACTTTTACATAATTTCTTGGATAATAAAATTCAATTCATAAATTAGATAATAAAAACCCTATGCAACATATATTTGATTTATCATAGTTTTATTAAGTTCAATTATGATCATCTCGATGATTTATAATGTTTTATTTCATTGTTTTAGAAGCCTTAGCTTCATGGTTTTATGGTCAGTTCCCTTGTGTATAATTATGGGAGTTCTTTTAAAATGGTTGAAAAAAATAATGAATTGGAGTGGAATGACATTAATATAATACCAAATATTTTAAATGGTCTGCATATATCATTTGTTCATAGGGTATGAAGTTTACTCATTAGATTAAACATTAATGAAAAATGACTAGTTTATTTTGGCAGTTTTTACAATCATCAAGAACTAGTAATATTTTATTTAATTTTATGTGTAAATTTTTGTTACATAAAATTAAATAAGTTTTAATACACATATTATATTATTTTTTTAACAAGAAAACGTTTTATGTCCAGCCTTTAAGGCATTAATGAAAAACCAAAACCTCGTCATCCACGAAGGCACTGAATCAATGCCTCGTAGTTAATGTTTTCAATTTTTTGAATTAAAATGTGTGGATAAAAGATTTGATGGTTTATATTCTATTAGTATTATAAAATTAAAATATATATCATATTGGCTTTACCTTTGCACTTTGGATAGGGTAGGAGAATACTGGGTAAGAATAGAAAATAAATTAAAAGATAAAGAATGAGGATTTTACCTCTCAAATATTGTCTCCTTGGGAACCTCCTTAAGAAACTCAAATTTTTTATTTTTTTACTGTCAAAAGGTATTGTATATGTATAATTGGTTTTTTATAGTAACTGGGAACAATATTATAAATATACAAGTCTTCGAAGATTTGATGAGAAGGGGGTTAGGGGTGGTATTTATAGTGGGAGGGGAGGGGTGTTTTTTATTATTTTATTCATTTTTAAATTATTTTGGCTCAATAATATCAATAGATTTGAATATTATGACTATTTATAGTAACATGTACATTTTATTTCATAATAATGGATTCTTACATCAAGCATTACTCAAAAATTCATGTATTTCTCTTAAATTGTTAAATACCATAAATTACAGTATTTCACTATTCACCGAAAATTGAACTATATCAAAAAAATACAAATAATTCACCATAACCATTTTTCAATGTATATTTTTGAAAAATGGACTCCATTTTTTGAAAAAATAATTTTCTAGATATGAAATATTTCGTTTATAATTAAAATAATCATTTAATCGAAAAATACTGGTTTTATTATTATAAATGATTTTACGACACTTTGAAAAATTTATTAATGTCTCTTAAAATTATATTACAATTATATGAAAACCAAATATCAGTTTATGAATCTATTTTAAGTAAAGAAATTTTATTTTAAATCATTATATTAATTATAAAACTATAAATCAACATTTACATTTCACAAAAATACCAACACTTAATTAATAATTTTTAAAACATTAATTTACATATTCCATGATCTAAAAATATAATATTTTCATTTCTATATACCTAAATTCTTATATATTTTTTCATAGGGGATGTTATTATTCAAATGTCCTAATTGTCACATTTATATTCAAACAGTCATGTTAATATTTAACAGTAAATCTCAGTTTTTTAAGCTCGATCTTACATGCAATGTAAGATATCAAATAAATTGAATTTATTTTTAATAAAATGAATAACATAAAATATTAGAGTGTAATTTTTTTCCTTCCAAAAATTTCATAATCGAACTCTTTCATGAATATTAACTTCTAACAATATTGGGTTGGTTTTTCATCATAATATCCTCAGGTTCTAATGTAGATTCTTCTGTTTTATGGTTTCTCCAAAGAAACATTAGCAATCGAGTCATTAGATTGCTCAATACTTTCTCTCTAGTGTCAATAATATTGATAGTCTCCTTATAGTAAGACATATCAGGATCCATATCTATTTCTTCATAAGGGAGTACATGTGTTGGGTTTAGCATGTATAACCTTAACAATGATACGTACAACACAACATGAAATTTGGAAAGTCATGATAGCATTACTAATCAATAATCTATAGATCCATTCCGTAATTTTTAATTGTCCAATGTACCTAGGGCTCAGTTTCCCATTCTTATGGAACCTCATGACACCCTTTCATCGTGATACCTTTAGAAAGACTTGATATCCCACTTTAAACTATAAATCTTTTACTTGTGTCATTTTTTCTTAAATATGTTCTAGTTCTATAGTTTTTATTTTACCAACTTCATCCCAGCATGTTGGAGTAATACATATCTTTTGATATAATGCTTCATAGGGCGTCATTTGAATACTTGAATGGAAATTATTATTTTAGTAAAACCCTAGTAAAGGTAAATAATAAACCCAAATACCTAGAATATCAAATGATCATAATCTCAACATGTCTTAGAATATTTGAATAGTCCATATAGACTATTCTCTATGTTGAGGGCGATTATCATTAATTAAGTGAAGCTTGGTATCCAAATAATTTTGAATATTCTTCCAAAATTTTGAAGTAGGATGGGGATCTCGATCAAACATGATCGATAGAGGTGCACCATTATGTCTAAAAAATTAATTAATATAGAGTATTTCTAGGTGATAAGGATGTAAATATTCTCTTATAGTAAGAAAATGTGCTGATTTTGTAAGACGGTCAACAATAACCTATATCACATCATCCCTTCAAGGTTTTTTTTTGTTTTTCTATGAACATGTCTATCATAATTTCATACCACGTATATATAGTAATAGTAATAGGTTTCACAAACACTATAGGATATTGTATCTCATCCTTCACTTGTTGAAAAGGTTGAAATCTTGAGGCATAATCAGCATTTCCCCACTTCAAATTATCCAAAATAAAGTTTCCTCAGATCTTTATACATCATCATACTACATGGGTGTATAAAGAAATTTGAGCTATGACCATCATCTAGTTTTTAAATTTTTATCTTAGGTATTTATGGACCACGTAACCTCTTTCTAAATTTTATAATTCCATCCTCATACACAAATTCTTCAAATTTTTAATCCTTAACGGATTTAATTTTATTTTGAAAATTCCCATTATTAGATTGAGAATTTTTTATCTTCTCATGTAATTATGGTTTAGAAATCATTTTAAAAATGAGTGATTTTTTCCCTTCCTAAACAATTCACATATCTATATTTACTAAATCCAAGAATAATGGATCTCTATAAATCCTTATCTTGATCAAAAATCCATTATATTTCTTACTCAATGAATTAGCTACTTTATTTTCTTTTCCTAGGTGCTGGAGTATTGAGAAATCATAATCTATGAGTAAGATGATCCATCCTATTTTCCTTGTGTTGAGTTATTTATGTGTAAATATGTATTTCAAACTCTTATGATCTATATATATCTTAAAATTTTTACCAGAGAGATAGTGACTCCATATATTTATAGAAACGATTACAGCTGCTAGCTCAAGATCATGAGTTGGATAATTTTTTTATTAATATTCAACTACCTTGATGAATATGTAATAAATTAATCATTTTCCATAATAATAAAAAACTTAGTACATTATTTGATGCATCACTATGTATCAAAAACCCAAAATTTCATAATGGTAGATTCAAAATCAGAGTACTAACTAATCTTCTCAACAATTATTCAATAAATTATACACATTCTTATGTCCATACAAACTTAACCCCTTTACGTGTGATCTTGGTGAATGGATTAGCCAGTTCAGAAAAATTATGAATGAAATTCTAATGTTAACGTTATAGACCAATAGAACTACATACCTTGGTTATGTCCGTTGGTGTAAATCATTCTTGGACTACCCTTGCCTTCATAAAATCAACTAACATTCCATCTTTAGAGACAATATTTTAAAGAAAAAAAAATTCATGAATCCATAATTCACACTTTCTAAATTTAAAATATAAATATTTCATTATGAGGGTCTCAATAATGATATGAAATATATTTTCATGGTCTTAATACTTTTTAGATTATACCATAATATCATAAATGAATACAAAAAAATCATCAAGATATTCCTTGAATATTATATTAATAAGATATATAAAAACCAATGGTACAGTATTCATTCCAAATGGAATTACTGTAAACTCAAAATGTCCATACTTCATCTAAAAAGTTTCCCTTGTAATGTATTCCATATTAAATCTCAATTGATGATATACAGAAATTAGTTCAATATTTTGACAAATATTTTTATCCGTGAAGTTGATCAAATAAGTCATCAATGAAAGGAAGTAGATACTTGATCTTTATTTTAATCTCATTGATTTCTCTATAATCCGTACACAACCTCCTGGATCCATATTTATTATTAACAAAGAGAAGAAGGGCTCTCCATAGAGAAGCACTGGGGAGAATAAATCCCTTATTACTCAACTCCTCTAGTTGTTTGTTCAACTCCACTTGTTCCGCTGTAAAAATTATATTGGGATTATTTGATATTTGTTTTTCATCAGGGATTGGATCCATATAAAAATGAACCTCAAGATATAGGGATGTCTAGGTAATTCCTCATGAAATACATCAATATAATCTTGTACAATAGGTACGTCCAAATTTAAATATTACCATCTTCTACCTTAGATGTTATTTTTTATTCCTCCCCAGTAATCTCATTCTGTAGATCTCCTGGGGTGGATCTAGATATGAGTAATGTGATAATGTTTTTACTCCAAAGATAAGTAATTCTAAATAATCTTTATAAATTATAATTTACTTATTCTTACAATAAATTTTCGTATTGTATTTTTAAATCCATTCCATAAAAGGATTATATCAAATTCATCTATATGTATGATGATAAGGTCAACAAATAAAACATATTTATATTACATAATTGGGAGTTCTCGACACATATTCATTTCAATGAGACTTCCCTGAGGAGTTTTTATCAAAAACTCAACTATTAAATCAAAATGGAAATATCCAATTTTATTGAAAACATGGTAGATTTAAATGCGTGAGATAATTTGCAATAAAATAAAGCACTTGATGAATTTGAACATAGGATTATGTGATTTCTACCACATCATTGGGTACTTCTAAATCAATTGTAGTGATCACATAATCATGGTCGTCTCCCCTTGTCCTCTTCTATGGTAGATTCACATGTTTATATGGAAAATTTTTGAATAATACCCCATTTCATTATAGTTAAATCATTTATCATCATGGATTTGTGTCTTCCCCTTACATTCATTAGCTTGATGGCAATTTTATTTTCACTTCTCAAAAACTCGAATTATTTTCAAGAATTTCCCAGGATAATTCATTCAACATTTTTCGATTAGTGTGAATTTATTTATTTTAGTATAATTATTTTATTCTTTACATTTTTCTTGGTTATCAAAAGACCTCTTCTTCTCTTGATTTACCACAAGAAAATTCCTTCTCCTTTTTATGGAACATAATACTATTTCATTATCTGATGAAATTTTTTGAGAATCCAATGCCCTTTGGAGAGATGACTTAAGACCTTCAATGAAATGATCAATCTTGTTGTGTGAATCACATATGTAATTTGTATCATACTTGGCTAGTCTTTTAAAGGTATCCTTATATTCTACAATACTCGGTACTACATGTTTCTTAAATGTAAATATTTTTCCCTTTATTTTAGTTCATCGATCAGGAGGGAAATATTTGTCAAATAATGTTTCCTTAATAGTTCCCCAATTCATGTATTATATTTCATATTCATATTTATTATACTAGATTAATTACAACCATTTTTCAGCATTTACCTTGAGGAAATATACCACTAGTACTAACATTTCTCTTTCATCACATCCCAATGCTAGAAATATCTTTTCAAGATACTTAATCAATTTACCAACTACCACTGGATTTATAGTCCCACTAAATTATGGGGTTTTATGCTACATGAAATGATCCAACATAGGTGTAGTATATTTATTTCTCATAGCCTGAGTAATATTTCCAAATATTGTCATGATCTGATCAAATCCAACACCAATTTTGTTGACTTTCTCACTGGGGAAATCCCTACATTGTCTGTAGGTACTGATTCCCTTTATTTCATTTGGTGTTGTCAGTTAAAAATGAAATAGGTTAAGATAGCTCATAATTATCATAATTATTGTACCAAAAATTCACTATAAGGTATTATTATAATTCTCATGTTTATTTAATATCTAGTTCCTAATGTTTCAAATAAATTTGCTTTGATACCATCTATAACAACCCCAAACCCAATAGTCGAGAGTAGGTTGTTATTTTTTTGTAATGGAATGGATTCAAGAGATCACATCACCAAGGATCAGTCATTTAAGTAGTATTGAAGAAACAGATGCATATATGGTTCCCTTATTACTTTGGTAAATAAATATATAACATAAAAATATAAAATTAACTACTTCCTTGACAATTATTAAAATATTTCATCTTCACAACCTCGAGATAGAAAATAAATAGAAGGGGAGCTTAAATAGATAGTAAGTGTTACATACCAAAGAAAAATGAATCATAATAAGTGAATCATAATCAATAAGGCATTGTCAAAATATAATAGTAAATAACTAAAAAAATACATGACATTTAGTCAATAAAATGAGAATAAAAATTCCTATATAGATTGTTTTCATATATAAAATTTCATTTAAAATAATAACTGAATACTGAATGAAGAAAATTATTAATTATTATACATAATGTATTTGGAAAATAAACCACTTAAATGAAGACATTCAAAATATAATTTAATTCAATCAGTATAAACTAATCTATTTTTCTTATAAACAAACATGAAGGGTTTTCCACCAATGATTTTGTCTCATGTGACCTATTGACGCATTGAGGTTCTATAGATTTTTCATCCCCACCCATCATAGAAATTATAAATTATTATTCATACATAGATCAAATTCAAGAAAAAAATGCCTTATAAAAATACCTTTATTGAGTAAAGGATAAATATTTATCAATATTTTCCTAGATAAGATAACACTCAAGGTAAACACCATATATAAAAATGTTATACATTATAGACAACAATAAAATCTATGATACAAAAAATATGGGTATTTAAGAAAAATATAATGTCAAAAGAAAAATAACCTCAAAAGGTTAGTAAATACACCAGATAAAAATTATTATGTATGAAAGTTTTTTCAACTAGTACTTAATGTACTGGATAATGAAATTATATCCATGAATTACATAATATAGAACATATTAAACATATATTTTATTTATTATATTTTTATTTAGTTCATTTATGGCTATCCTAATGAGTTATAACGTCTAATTTCGTTTTTCCAGGAGCATTTGTTTCCTGGTTTTATGGTCGGTTTCCTCATGTATATTTATGGGAGTTCCTTTAAAATGGAAGAAAATCTATATAAGTGAAATGGAATGATATTAATACACTCTTAGGATTCTAAATTGTCTTCATATGTCATTTTTTATATGTTATAAAGATGATTCGTAGATGAAAAGTTAATGATAAATGATTAATTTATTTGGGAGGTTTTTACGACCATCATGAACTAGTCTTGTTTTATTTAATATTATGATTATATACTTGTTATAGAACATTAAATAACGTTCAATACACATATTATATTATTTATAAACCATAAAAATGGATTTATGACTAGCCTTAATAGTTTTATTGAAAAAAAATCTCATCATCCATGAAGGCGGTGAATAGACACCTCACGTGTGATGTTTTTATTTTTGGAATTAAAAGGAGAGGAAAAGATATTTGATGACATATATTCCATTAAAAAAACAAAATTATAGAATATATCATATTTTATGTACCATGACACTTTGGATAGGGGATGTGAGGATAGGATAAGAAATAAATAAATTAAAAGAGAAAGGTGGAGGATTTTACCGCTCAAATATCATCTCCTTGGGAACCTCCTTAAGACACTTTTATTTGGAATTTTTTTAAGACTAGATAGTCTTGAACTTGAGTAAAAGTCTTTAGAGAGTAATTGGGTTGAATAATGGAAATCTTCATCACTTATAAGGTGAGTGGATAAGGGGAGATAAGGGTGATATTTATAGTTGGAGGAGAAGGGTATTTTTTATTATTTTATTCATTTATTAATTAATTTCTCTCAAGACAATAAATAGTGATGATTATTATGACTAAGTAATGTAAATAGTTAATTTTAGTTTGAAATAACGGTTACTTACATCATCCAAATCTCAACAATTCATATTTTTGGCCTAAAAGTTTTTACACCATAAATTCATGTATTTCACTATTCACCAAAAATTCAACTATTTGAAAAAAAAAATCCCTAAAATTCACCCTAACTATTTTTTGATGAGTATATTTTAAAAATAGACTCTATTATATCAATTGTTTTTATAAATATGATAAATTGAATTTATAATAAAAATCATCATTTATTTAAAAAAACTATCAATTTTAATATTATAATCGATCTTCTGACACTTTGAAAAATAAATTAAGGACCCACGAAAGTATATTATAATTTTAAGAAGAAAATATTAATTTATGAATATGTTTTTTAAAAATAAATTTTCTTTTAAATAATTATATTAATTATAAAACTGTAAATAAAAATTTACATATCACAAAGATACCAAAAAATAGTTTATCATTTTTAAAACGTTTATTTACTTATTCCATGATATAAATATATCATATTTTCATTTATGAGATATCTAAATTTTATTTTTATTTTCATAGGTGAGGATAATATTCTAATGGAAAATGGTCACCATACTATTCCTGCAGTAATTTTTATATTTTACAGTATATCATGATTCACTTAAGTGCGGTGTTTCATGAAATGTAAGTTATCGAATAAATTGAATTTATTCAAGAAGTTGAATACTGTAAAATATTTAGTGTTATTTTATTCCCTCATTGAAAAACTTCATTCTAAAAAAATCATGGATGTTATCTTCAAAAAAGATGTGGGTTGTTTTTCTTCACAACATCCCCATGTTCTGATGTTGCTTCTTCCATTTGATGGTTTCTCTAATGTTTCTTTACAAATTTAGTCATCTAATTTCTCAATAATTTCTCTTTAGTGTCAAAAAACTCAATATTAAATTTATATTAAGATAAATTAGGATCCAATTATATTTTTTTATATGTTATTAAATTCATTGGTTCTAGCTTGTATTTCCTTAATAAAAATATGTATAACACATCATGAAATTTAGAGAGACATATTGGCTTTACTAATTGATAATGTACATATCCAATTATTTCCAGAATTTTGAAAGTTCTAATATACCTACTATTCAATTTACCTTTCTTACCAAACCTTATGACATCCTTCCATGCAGATAGTTTCATAAAGACAAGATATCCCACTTTAAATTCTAAATAATTTCTTTGGTTTCTAGCATTACTTTTTTCCTACTTTGATCTACTTTAATATGATTCTGACTAGTCTCTACCTTTTTCAATGTTTCTTCAATAATTTCTTGTCCTATAGTTTTCCCCTCCCCAAATTCATCAAAACAATTTGGAGTACGACATATCTTTCAATATAATTGTTCTTATAGTTCCATTTTAATACTTAAATGAATACCAATATTGTAAGAAAACTCCACCAAAGGTAAATAATAATCCCACACACCTTGAAAGTCAAGTGATCAGGATATAAACATCTATTAACATGTATGGATAGTTCCTTCAAACTGTTCTTTGGTTTGAGGGTGATATAACATACTCAAGTGAAACTCATTATCTATGTCCTTCTAAATGCACTTCCAAAATTTTAATGTAGAATGGGAATCTCAATAAAACATGATTGATAGAGTTGCACCATTAAGTATTAAAACTTCCTTAATATTGAGTCTTTATAGGTTCTTAATAGGTAAATCTTCTCTTATATCATGAAAATTTGTTTATTTAGTAAGATGATCAACAATAAAATATATTGCATCATTCCCTCTTGGTGTCCTTGGTAGTCCTGTGACAATGTCCATCATAATTCCATCCCACTTCCACATCAGAATCGGTAGCTGTTACATGACACTTAAAGGATGTTTTCTATCAACCTCCACTTGTTAGAATACTAGGCATCTTGACACATTATAAAAAATTCCCCACTTCATATTATCCCACAGAGAAATTTTCCCTTGAATCTCTATACATCTTTGTACTACTATGGTGTATAAAGAATTTTCACTATGAGCATCATCTAATAGTTTCATTTTTTTTAGGTATTTATGGAATTAAAAACCTCTTTCCAAATTTTATAATTACACTCCCAAACATGAATTCATCCAATTTCCAATCCTCAATGGATTCAATTTTTTTTTGAAAATTCTCTTCATCATATTAAGAACTTTTTATCTTCTCTGGTAAAGATAAATTAGAAATCATTTGAAAAATGAGTTATTTTTATACATCCTAAAAAATTTCTATATATGTATTCACTAAATATATGAGCATTAGATCTCTATCAATCCTCATCCTAGTCATTACTCCATGATCATTCCTACTCAATTCATCAGATACCTTTGTTTTCTTTTCCTAGATGGAAGTGTATTAACCAACCATAATCTCTAAGTAACTTGAGCCATCATCTTTTATATATGATGAGTTATATCTATCAAAATATGTGTTTAGAACTCTTGTGATACTTATATATCTCTCATATTTCACAGTAGATATAATGTCTATATATCTTCAAAGAAAATATTATAGTTTCTACCTCAATATCATGAGTTAGATAAAATTTGTTCATGAATATTTAACTAACTTGTTACATATGTAATAACATTATCATTTTTAATAATGAAATAGCCTAGTCTTATCTTCGATGCACCACTGTATGTCACAAAACCATTATTTTCAGATAGTATATTCAAAATAAGAGTATTGACTAATATTCCATTCAATTTTTCATTACATTATGCACATTATTTCTTCCATACAAACGTAACCCCTTTATGTGTGATCTTGGTTAATGGGTTAGCCAATCAGGGAAAATTATGAATGAAATTCCAATAGTACCCTTCGAAACTGATACAACTACATAGCTCTGTTATGTTTGTGGGTGCATACCATTCATGTACAACCTTTATCTTCATAGGATCAAATGAGATTCAATCCTTAGAGATAATATGACCAAGAAATTAAATTACATAAAATTGGAATTCAAACTTTATAAACATACAATATAAATATTTCCTTATAAGAGTCTCAATAATGATCTACAAGTTATTCCTATGGTCTTCATATATTTTAGAATATACCAGAATATCGTTAATTAATAACACAATAAAAGTTTCAAGATATTCCTTGATTATTCAGTTCATCGGCTCTATAAAGACTAAGGGTGCATTTGTAAATCCATATGGAATTACTATAAATTTGAAATTTCAATACCGTTTCTAAAAATATATCTTTGGAAAGTCTTCCTTATTTACTAACAACTGATGATATCCAGAATGAAGGTCAATCTTAAAAAAATATTATGATTCGTGAAGTTAATAAAATACATCATCAAATCAAGGTAGTGGAAACTTGGTCATTATTTTAATTGCATTGATTTCTCTATAATAAATATACAACCTCATGAATCTATATTTATTCTTAACAAAGAGAATAGGGGCTCCCATAGATAAACCCAAGTGAGAATAAATCTTGTATTACTCAACTCCTCTAATTGTTTTTTCATCTACACTAATCCCACTATGTTCATTCTATATAGATTCTTTGATATTGGATATCAATATGGGATTAAATCAATGGTAAAATCAACCTCATACTCTGGGTGTTTCTAAGAAATACCTCTAGAAATACATCAATATATTATTGTATAATAGGTATGTCCTCAATTATAATATTAACATCTTCATGCTAGGACCAAGCTGAAGGAAGAGTTGGTTTTCATGGATTGTCTTTCGTTTATCTTAAGGAATTTTTCATAAAGGAAAGACACCTTGAATATCTAAGAATTCGGAACCAAGAATATTGAACATTCTGAGTCTGGAATTCGGAATCTGGAAATTGAGGAGTTCGGAACCGAGAACCTAGTGATCGAAGAATTCTGAGTCTATAAATTCAGAGTCTGGAAATTGAGAAGTTCGGAATTGGGCAATTGAAATTTTCCAAAAGCTGGCTGGTAAGAGATGTGAAGGCATCGATTGTGACGATGATTTGTTGTTTTGTAACTCTAATTTGTGATTACATGCAAGTACTCACGATGCAAGAAAATTTTGGTTCGAGAACTCATAACGGGAATCTGGTGAAGCCGTTACGAGAACCAGAAGTGCGGATTTGACTTCCAGAGTCAGAAGTGCAGAGTTTACTTCCTAAACAGAATTTGCGGAGTCTACTTCCAGAACCGAATTTGCGAAGTCTACTTCTTGAATAGAAGTTCGGAGTCTACTTCCGGAGTCATAAGTTCATTGCCAAAAGTATAGAGTCTACTTTCTGAAGAATAAGTTCTTAACGAGATGTTCATAGTCGAATTCCTGAGTTAGAAGTTCATAGAGGGAAGTTTGGAGTCGACTTGCTGAAGAAGAAGATCATTGCGAGAATTTTGGAGTCGACTTCCTGAGTCAGAAGTTCGTAGTGGGAAGTTCATAGTCAACTTCTTGAGTCAAAAGTTTGTAGCGAGAAGTTCGGAGTCGACTTTCTGAGTCAGAAGTTTGTAGTGAGAAGTTCGGAATAGACTTGCTGAAGAAGAAGCTCGTAGCGAGAAGTTCAGAGCCAACTTGCTGAGTCAGAAGTTTGGAGTGAAGAAGTTTGGAGTCAACTTCTAGAACCTGAAGTTCGTAGCCAGAAGTGCGGAGTCATGCCGAGAGTTGGTGAAGTCGTAACTAGAATCCATTCTGAGATCCATAGGTGTCATACCAAGAATTCAAAATCTTCGGTATCGATGAACAAAAAGGAGACTCACCGTGAATGAAGAATTTGTCATACACAAGAAGCAATGAAGAGTTATACCGAGAAGTGATGAAGAGTCATACCGAGAATTGAAATGGTATGATTCTAGGAATACATAAGAGTGAATCCGAGAATTTGATACCGAAGAATCAAGAAGTTAATCCGAGAATGTGATACCGAAGAATCAAGAAGTGAATCCGAGAATGTGATTACGAGAAGTCAGAAGAGTGAATCCAAGAACATGATGACGAGAATACAGAAGAGTGGATCTGAGAAAGTGATACCAAGAATATTGTGTGACAAAGTCGGATCTAGAAAGGCCAAAGTTCTAAATCAAGAGAAGTAGAAGAAGATTTGAAAAGATTCTAAAAGTTTTGACAAAGTCTTAATAACTCCGAGATTTCAGGAGAAATTAAGATTTGGGTGAATCTTAGTGAGTGGGAAAATATTTTGGTTTCCCGCCTAAGCACACTTTGGAGCACCAATAAAAGGAGATAATTGTTCCAAGTAAAGAAATGATTAAGTAGAGAGGGAATCTCTGATAATCTAGAGAGAGTAACAAGAGCTTTTTTGACTGAGTTTCATTGTGGTTTCAATCGAAACGATAATTTGATATTGGTTGACATCGTATTGAGTTTCTCGGATTAAAGATTCGGATTGGATAAGAATACAGAGTGGAGAATTTGGAGTGGAAATTAGGAATGGGGAATCAGTACTGGCTATCTCCGTATTGAGTTTCTCAGACTGAGGAAGACTCGGATTGAAGATTCGGTGTGAAGAATTCAGAGTGAAGAATTTGGAGTGGAGAAGAAAATTCAGAGTGAAGAATTTGGAGTGGAGATTAGTAGTGAGATGTTCGGACTGTAATTGATATATCTCAAGTACAAGGAGTCCTTGCCTTTCTTCTGGGTAAGGAAGTGAATACTTGTGCTGAAATTGCATACACTTGTGTATTTGAATAGAAGTGTAGGTAACATAAGTTGTTACAAGAAAATAGAATTTTCCCTATTGTGCTAAGAGGGTGCACACGCACTAGAGTGATTGTTTCACAGTACTTCACGAGTGTACAGGTATATCCTACTTGTTGTATTCCAAGGATTGTTTTCTTAGTGGATTGTATGGTGTTGGATTGTTTCCAACCATACCAAGGGCGTAGCTATTCTTATTGAATAGTGAACCTTGTAAATTGTTGTGTTCCTTTGGATGTGTTCTTGTTTTTCATATCAGTAGAGAATTATATGTTTAACAATTGACAAAGGATGTTCTCAGTATTAAGGTAACTTAAAAAGGGGAAAAGGGGTACCACTGATCCCCCCCCCCCTCTCAGTGGTTTATTGCTCCAATTGGGTCCTTACAAGTGGTATCAGAGGATGGTTTCCTTTTTTTCCTTACTGATGGAGAATTTGAATTGTGTAAATAGTAAAGGCATTCCATTATTAGATAGGAATAACTATCACATTTGGAAGGATATAATGTTATACTATCTCATGTATATTAGTTATGAAGTTCTTTAAGGTGCAACAGTTGTGTTTCCCACCATTGAAGACAATGTTACACTCACCTGTTGACAAGAAGTTTCATGAAAATGATAGAAGATCCAAGAATGGTATATTGTATTCACTTTATGAAAGTGATTTCTTGAGAGTGAAAGAAGTATCCACATCCAAAGGTATATGGGACAAACTGAAAAACATATATGAAGGCAATACAAAAGTCAAGAAGGTAAAACATCAAATCTGGAGGTTGAAGTATGAAGACATGAAGATGGGAGAGCATGAATCTATTGGGGATTTCTTCACTAGGGTGAACAATATTGTTAGTACCATCAGATGTCTTGTTGAAGAGCTAAAAGACTCTACAGTGGTGGAAAAAATCTTGAGTATTCTTCCTGATGAATTTGATGGAAAGTTATCTTCATTAGAAGACAAAGACTCGGAAACCTTATCTCTTGATGATTTTCAAAGCACAGTCATTAACTATGAGATGATAAGGGAAAAGGATATGAAGACCAAGACAAAGGTTGACAGAGAATTATCTTTCAAGAACATGAAGATGGAGAAGTCTAAGAAGATCTTGATTAAAGAAGATGGTGGTGAATCTAACTCTAAAAGAGAGGTATGTAAAAATATTAATGATATTTTATCCTTGTTTTTAAAAAATGTTAAAAGAGGCATAGGTAAATATAAGGGAAAACTTCCCTTGAAATGTTTTGAATGTGGAGGCATTGGCTACTTTACAGCTAACTATCCTCGAAGGGAGAATGAAGAAGACAGTGATGAAGAAGAAATAAATCCAAGAAATCTGTAGAAGAAGTAGGGTTGTAAATGAAAATCGGGGAAAGAAAAAAAGTTCTTCAAATCCAAGATAAAAAGCCTTCTATCCATAAATGAAGAAGATAAATAAAGTGATGATGAATCTGAAAAATCAGTTGAGCATGGTGTTGTGAATACTTTCATTACAATAGTTAATGATGAATATTTCGGAAGAAGTAGCTCATAACAAGAAGAATCTCAGCTTGAGGTGCATTTGAAAGAAGAATTGAAGGAATGTTTAAGGAAGATCAGAAGGCTGGAGAAACTTAAAAAAAAGTTGGAAGATGAATGTTCCTCAGCATGCAATCAAACTAATGTTAGAGAATAACTTGATAAAGAACTTGAAGATTTGAATAACTCTCTTGAAGATGAGAAAAACCAAAACGAGCACATGATAGTTAAGATAAAGGCAAAAGAGGAAGAATTAGAACTCGTTAAAAATAATCTCTCAAAAGTTGAATCAAAAAACATTTGTTTTTAAAACTAAACTATTAATGTTGGTGAAGGCTCTCAACAAGCACATTCTGAGAAAATTCATCAGAAGAATAAAGTGGTTAATGTGAAGAAGAAAGCTGAGAAAGTTACTTATGTGGTCAAGACCAACGTTCTTGGGAACTCTAAAGTTTCAAGGAAAACTAAGTCTAGCACTGCTAAAAAGCAAGAAAAATCAGAAAAGGAAGAATTCCAGCAGAGCAATCCTGCTAACCAAAGAATGGTTGGTGGGGCTGAAGAAAGAGCCACAAAGAAGTATCGGAACAAAAGCTTTAGATGAAGGTACGCCTTTTATGGGTACTGTTGGTATTGTGGTGGATTCGGGCATACAACATATATGTGTTGGTTAAATCAACATCATTACCACCACCCCACAAGTTATTAAAGTCATAGATTGAGGGGGAGTCAATATCCTCAAAGGAAGAAGAATGAAATGGTTTTCTTGAAGAAAGTTGAGAAGAATAAAGTCAAGACAGAAAATAGGTTCCATCCTCTAGAGACTATTTGTGAAAGGTGTAAACAACCTAGACATATTGAAAAAGGATGTATTGTGTTGTTACCAGCCCAACAAAAAGTTCTTAATTCTCAGAAGATGAAGGAGAAGAAACAAGTGAAAGAAGAAAAAGCTCTTGTTATTGAAACTGATCTAAAAGTTAAAAAGGAAGAACGACCCTGGATACTTAATAGTGGGTGTTCTTCACATATGACAGGAGACATGAAGTTGTTAAAAAATGTGAAAAAGTTTAAAGAAGGCACTGTGACATTTGGAAAAGATGAATCTTTAAAAATCAAAGATGTTGGATCAGCCATCATTAGTATGGAAAAATTGAAGTCCAAGAAAACATTGTATGTTGATGGGCTGAAGCACAACTTGCTGAGTGTATCAAAATTGTGTGATGAGGGTAACAAATTTATCTTCAAGAAAGATTTATTTGTTGTGAAAAGTGAAGAAGATGGGGAGATTGTTACAAGAGGACAACGAACTAAAGGAAATCTGTTTCAGGTTGGAAATTCACAAAACTCTTGTTACATGAGCTTAGTGGAAGAAAATCAGTTGTGGCACAGAATACTTGGAAAAATGTGTCAGAGAAATATGAAAAAGTTATCTAAAAGGGACAGTGTTCGAGATATTCGAGATTTTCCAAGAAGAGTAGATTGGTGTTGCACTACCTGCCAGAAAGAAAAGATTACAAGTGTTGTTCATAAGAAGGTTGAAATTTTTTCAAAAAAACCCCTTGAACAAATACATTTTGATATATGTGGGTTGATGAGAATACAATCAACAAATGGAGACAAGTACTTCATCACTTTCATTGATGATTTTACTCGCATTACGTGTGTTATGTTGATGATGCACAAGTCAGATTCCCTGAAAATGTTTAAAAACTTTAGAAGGAAAGCTGAGAAAAATGTGAGTACTTTGTGAAGAAGTTGAGAATAGATAATGGTGGTGAGTATAGAAGTGAAGAATTTGAATAATATCTTGAGAAGGATGGGATTCAACATGAATATAGTGTTGTATATACACATCAAAAAAATGGGGTTGCTGAAAGGAAGAATAGAATCTTGGTGGAAACGGGAGGAACCATATTGCCTGAACATGGCCTTAGTCATTACTTTTGGTGGCAAGCTACGAGTATAGCTATTTATATTCAAAATAGATTTTTCCACATGCCTCAATTAAAAAAACTCCATATGAACATTTCTATGGAATTACTCCAAGTATGAATCATGCTAAAGGTTTTGGGAGCCGATGCATCATAAATAAGAAAGGTGGAAGTAGTGGAAAATTTGAGTAGAAAGGAGAAGACGGAGTTTTTCTTGGTTATGCTCCATAAGGAAGAGGTTATAGATGCTTTAACAAAGAAATGGGAATAATGGTGGATGTAGTTGATGTAAAAGTCATTGAAAATCCAAGGAAAGATAAGCATGTCCAGAGAGACAAGGAATATGATAAAGATGAAGGTAACGATTCTGATAAGGATGCATTGAATTGTAATCCTAATCAAGATGAAGAATCGGATTCATCCATATCAAGTGATTAGGAAGGCACACAAAAAACTTATCCAAGGATGATGAAACAAGTGCAAGATCAGAATATTATTCGTGATCAACGTCACACGGTTCAAACAAGAAGAACAAGAAATTATATATCACATACTTCCCTGTATTCCAAATTGGAACCAAATTATGTTAAAGAATCCTTTGAGCGTCCGGAGTGGTTTCAAGCCATGAATGAAGAATTGGACCAGATTGAAAAGAATGACACATGGGAACTCATACCCAAGCATGAAAATAAGAACATTATTGGCACCAAATGGGTCTTTTAAAACAACTGTTATGAATAAGGTGAAGTTATTAGAAATAAATCAATATTGGTTTGCAAAGGCTACTCTCAAATTGAAGGAATTTACTTTGAAGAAACTTTTGATCTGGTAGCCAGATTACAAACTATCTGAATCTTTCTTGCTATTGCTGCACAACGAGGCTACAAAATCTTTCAAATGGATGTTAAATCCGCATTTCTTAATGGTGATCTCAAAGAAGAAGTTTATATTGATCAACCATGTGGCTTTGTTTTTGTGATGAATTTAATTTATGTGTGCAAGTTGAAGAAAGCCTTGTATTGGATAAAGAAATATCCAAGAGCATAGTATTCCAAACTGGACACTTTCTTAAAAGAGATGATCTTCAAGAAAGGAAGAGTTGACAGTAATCTGTACATCAAGGAAAGACAAGATCTTTCTCTCATTGTGATTGTCTATGTTGATGACATTATCTTTGCAAGGAATGATGAAAGAAGCTGTGAAAGGTTTTCTGAAGAAATGAAGAATGTCTTTGAGATGTACATGTTGGGTGAAATGAGATACTTTCTTGGGTTACAAATTTTGTAACAAAAAGAAATAATTTTTCTCTCCCAAGAAAATTATGCTAAGAAAATTCTCAAAAAGTTTGGAATGAAAAACTCAAAAACTGTATCAACTCCTATCTCAGTGGGAATGAAGATAAGAAAAGATGATGAAGGAAAAGAAGTCGATCAGAAAGAATATAGAAAGATGATTGGAAGTTTGTTATACTTAACTGAATCAAGACCAGATATTGTGTTTGTTGTTACCTTATGTGTAAGATTCCAAAGTGCTTCTAAAGAATCACATCTTATTTCTAGAAAAATAATTCTCAGATACATAAAAGGCACAAAAAAATTCGGAATCAAGTATAGTGGTTCAAATAAAATTGATTTGTTTGGATATTTGAATGCAGATTGGGCAGGAAATGATGATGATAGAAGATCCACATCTGGTGGAGTGTTCTTTATGGGAAAAGATGTGTTGGATGGCACTCGAAGAAGAAAAATTTTGTGACACTTAGTACGACTGAAGTTGAATTTTTTGCTGCCACCATGGTCGTTACTCAACTTATCTAGATGAAAAACTGCTAGAATATTTGTTAGTTGATGGGAAGTTTCCCTTGCTCTTGGGCTGTGATAATCAAAGCACAATTAATCTTAACAAAAATCCAATCCAACATTCTCAATCTAAGAATATTGACATCAAATATCATTTCATCAAAGAGTACGTGGAAAATAATGAACTGAAACTTGAATATGTTTCATCTTCTGGACAAGTTGCTGATATTTTCACAAAACCTTTGCCTAAGGAATCATTCTCAAGTTTGAGGTTGAACATGGGTGTCCAACCTCTTTCTCTTCAAGGCTAAGGTATGTTATTTCATCCCCTCTCTCTTCTTACCTTTGGATTATTTTGTCAAGGGGGAGAATTTGTTTGTATCATAAATCTATTGTTCAAAGAGAGACTTGTGTGTAAGCTGTGAACACAGCATTGTTTGTGTATGTGAACTAATCTAACTATTTTTTGGAGTGGTTGTAGGAAAGAACTTGATGTTGTTTACAGGATGTATGAAGCTGAAGAAGTATGATGTTGAAGATATCATTTTCACTACCTATGGATAGCATGGTTTTGCTGTCAATGATTCTTATTTCCTACAATGAGTTAGCTCACATAGGATTAGAATTATTGATAAGTAATCCACTGCTTGAGGTTTCCAGGTTTGGTGATTTATGAAAACTTGGTTGAGAACAAAATCCAAAGGGGGATATTGTTAGGACCAAGCTGAAGGAGAGTTGGTTTGCACGGATTGTCTTTTTTTGATCTTAAGTAAGTTTTCATAAAGGAAATACACCTTGAATTTCTAATAATTCGGAACCAAGATTATTGAACATTCGGAGTCTGGAATTCGGAGTATGGAAATTGAGGAGTTCACAACCCAGAACCTGGTGATCGAAGAATTTGGAGTCTGTAAATTCAGAGTCTAGAAATTGAGAAGTTCGGAACTGATAAATTGCAAATTTCTGAAAGCTGGATGGTAGGAGATGTAAAGGCACTAATTGTGAAGATGCTTTGCTATTTTGTAACTCTAATTTGTGAGTACATGCAAGAACCCACGATGCAAGCAAAATTTGGTTCGAGAAGTCATACTGGGAATCTGGTGAAGCCTTTACGAGAACCAGAAGTGTAGAGTTAACTTCCAGAGTCAGAAGTGCGGAGTCTACTTCTTGAACAGAATTTGCGAAGTCTACTTCTTCAACAAAATTTGTGAAGTCTACTTCCTGAACAGAAGTTCGGAGTTGACTTCCATAGTCAAAATTTCATTGCCAAAAGTTCGGAGTTGACTTTATGAAGAAAAAGTTTGTACCAAGAAATTCAGAGTCAACTTCCTGAGTCATAAGTTCGTAGCGGGAATTTTGTAGTCAACTTGATAAAGAATAAGTTCATTGTAATAAGTTCAGAGTCGACTTTTTGAGTCATAAGTTCGTAGCAGGAAGTTCGGAGTCGACTTCCTGAGTCATAAGTTCGTAGCGAGAAGTTTGGAGTTGACTTCCAGAGTCATAAGTTTATAGCGAGAAGTTCGGAGTCGACTTGCTGAAGAAGAAGCTCATAGCGAGAAGTTTGGAGTCAACTTGCTAAGTCAGAAGTTCAGAGTGAAGAAGTTCGGAGTCGACTTCTTGAACCAGAAGTTCATAGCCATAATTACGGAGTCATGCTGAGAGTTGTTCAAGTCGTAACCAGAAGCCGTACTGAGATCCAGAGGGGTCATACCGAGAATTCAAATTCTTCGGCATCGATGAACAAAAAGGAGACTCACTGAGAATGAAGAATTTGTCATACACAAGAAGCAACGAAGAGTTATATCGATAAGTGATGAAGAGTCATACCGAGAATTGAAATGGTATGATGCCAAGAAGACAGAAGAGTGAATCTAAGAATGTGATACCGAATAATCATGAAGTGAATCCGAGAATGTGATATCAAAGAATAAAGAAGTGAATCTGAGAATGTGATTACAAGAATTCAGAATAGTGAATCTGAGAACATGATGTCGAGAAGCCAGAAGAGTGGATCCGAGAAAGTGATACCGAGAATCTTGTGTAACAAAGTTGGATATGGAAAAGGCAGAAGTTATAAATCAAGAGATTTAGAAGAAGATTCTAGAAGATTCTAGAAGCGTTGACAAAGTCTTAATTACTTTGAAATTTCATGAGAAATTAAGATTTGGGTGAATCTTAGTGAGCGGGAAAATATTTTGGTTTCCTGCCTAAGCACACTTTGGAGAACCTATAAAATGAGATCAGAGTTCAAATTAAAGAAATTATGAAGTAGAGAGAAAAGATCTAATAATTTAGAGAGATTATGAAAAGCTTGGCCGACTGAGTTTCGTTGTGGTTCCAATCGAAATGAGAATTTGATACTAGTTGACATCGTATTGAGTTTCTTGGATTGAAGATTCAGAGTGAAGAAGAATATGGTGTGGAGAATTTGGAGTGGAGATTCGGAATGGGGAATCATTACTGGATGTCACCGTATTGAGTTTCTCAGATTGAGGAAGACTCGGATTAAAGATTTGGAGTGAAGAATTCAGAGTGAAGAATTTGGAGTGGAGAAGAAAATTCGGAGTGAAGAATTTGGATTGGAGATTCGACGTGGGAAGTTCGGACAGTAATTGATCTATCTCAAGCCCAAGGAGTCTTTTCCTTCCTTCTGGGTAAGGAAGTAAAGATTTTTGATGAACTTGCATACACTTGTGTATTTGAAATTAAGTGCAGGTAACATAAGTTGTTACAAGAAAAGAGAATTTGCCCTATTGTGCTAAGAGGGTGCACACGCACTAGAGTGATTGTTTCACAATGCTTCACGAGTGTAAGGTTATATCCTACTCGTTGTAATCCAAGGATTGTTTTATTAGTGGATTGTATGGTGATGGATTATTTCCAACCATACCAAGGATGTAGATATTCTTATTAAATAGTGAAACTTGTAAATTGTTGTGTTCCTTTGGATGTGTGTTTGTTTGTTTTCACAGCAGGGAATTATATCTTTAACAAGTGACAAAGGTTGTTCTCAATATTAAGGGAACTTAAAAAGTGAAAAAGGGGTACCAATGATTCACCCCCCCCACCCCCTCTCAGTGGTTTATTGCTCCAACTGTTCTTTACACTTCATCCATAGATTTCATTTTCTCTTCCTCCCCAATAATCTCATTCAGTACATCTATTGTAGGTGGAGCTATATAAGAGTTAGATTATGAGGTTTCTTCTCTACTGATAAGGAATTCTTGATCCTCCTCACAAATTGTGATTTTCTTCTTTTTGAATTGATTATTTGCATCATATTTTGGAATCCAAAAAATGTTGTGGTTCATATCAAATTCAGTCGTAGTTATAATGATAAGGTGAGAAGATAAGGCATGTTTATGTTATATAATGCTAACTTCCTGAGATATATTTGATTCCAAAAGACTTCCCTTATGAGTTTTTAATGGAAACTACATTGTTAAATTTAAAGATAAATATCTAACTTTCTTGGAAAACAGGGTAGATATAAAATAGTACGATGATCCAAAATCTAATAAATCACTTTATTAATTTGAATATATGATTATTTACCTAATACCATATCATTGGGTAATTTTAACTCTACTGTAGTGATCACATGATCTTAGACATATCCCTTTGGCCCCTTCAATGGTATATTCCCATGGCGCTTGCAACATTTATTTTAATAATTAAACTTATTATAGTTTAGTCATAGAACATCATTTATTTTTGGATTCCCCATTCATTAATTAGCTCAATGACCATTTTCTCTGCACTTATAACCAACTACCATTTCATTTAAGCATTTTATAGGATGATTCTTTCCATATTTTTGGAATAATGGGAACTACTTCATTCCCCTATTCTTCTTAAATACATTAAATTTTTTATATTTATCAGAATACAACTTCTTCTCCTTATTTACCTCTAGAAAATTCATTGTTTTCTTTTATGAAACTTAATACTATTTCACAACATGATGAAACTTTTTTAGAATCCAGTTCCCTTTGGAGACAAGGCTTAATATCTTAGAAGAAATGATTAATATTTTTTTGAATCACATATTCAATCTATAGCATACATATCTAGTCTTGTGAAGGTAGTATCAAACTCTACAATACTATCTTCTTCCATTTACTTTAAGATAGAGAGTTTTCTCTTAATTTTTGGTTCTTTTCTCATGAGGGAAATAGTTTATGAATAATATTTAATTAAATTTTATATATTCCATGAATTATATTTCCTCTTCCTCTATAGTATTCTAGATTAATTACCATTATTTATCAGCATTTACCTAAAGTAAATATACCACTATAACTACCTTTTCCCTTTCATCAAATCCCAATGCTAGAAATATCTTTTTAAGGGACTTGATCCATTTCTCAGATACAATTGGATTTATATTCCCACAAAAATATGGGGAATTATTATGCATGAAAAAATCCAACTTAGGTGTAGTATTGTTATTTTCAAAATCCTGGGTAGGATATTATAAATTACCATGATCGGCTCAGCTCCAACACCACCTCTTTTGACTTTCACGGTGTGGAAATCTATAAATTGTCTATAGGTATAGATTCCCTTTATTTTATTAGGCACCATTACTAAATAACGGTACACACTGAGTTAGCTCATAATCCTCATAATTATTGTGCCAGAAATTCACTATAAGGTATTATCATGATTCTCATGTTTATTTAACATCTAGTTACTAAGTTTTATACTAAACTATATGTGATACCAACTATAAAAACCCTTACCCTGGTAGCCCAGAGATGGTGGTTATTTTATTACAATGGCATAGATACAATAGATCATATCAACAAGGATAGATCAGTTTAAGAGTCTTGAAGAACTAGATATATATATAGTTCCCTTATTACATTTTTAAATGAAGATATGACATAAAAAATTAAATTAAACTACTTCCTTAACACTTATTCAATGTTTTTATCTTCATAAACTATGGAAGGAAAATAAATAAAAGGGTTTTCTCAAATGATCAATAAGGGTTACACAGTATAAAAATGAATCATAATAAGTGAAGAAAGTGAAATAAGTCATAATCATGCTGGAATGGTAAATAACTGAAAAATACATTTTATTTAATCAATATATTGATAATTAAAATTTTCACATAGATTTTTTCATATTGAAAATCTTATGGATATTAATAACTGAATTAAGACTGAAGAAAATGCATAATTATTTTACATATTTTATTTGACACATGAACCAATTTTATAAACACCTTTCAGAAAAATGTTTATGTATGTGGGCATAAACTCATCTGATTCTTCTTGGAAACAAACACGAAGGGTTTTCTACTAAATTTTTTTCTCATGAGACATGTTGATGCATTGAGGGGATATATAGTCAGGGGACCCACCTATCACTATAAGTCTAAAGATTTTTTCATTCATAAGTTTAATTAATGAACAATATTACTTATTAAAATATACAAATTTAGTAAATGATTTAGATTTATAAATTTTTCCCTTGTTAAAATAACATTCAAGGCAAACACTGAATATAAAAATCATATACGTCTTAGAAAATAATCATATCCATGATACAAGAAATGTGGGTATTTAAGATAAATATAATTAAAAATGAAAAAATCATCTCAAAATGGTAGTAGATACACCACATAAAATTTATTAGGTTCACAAAATAAATTAATTTTCAATGAAATTTAAATTAATATGAAGTCCCTTTTAAGGATCATATCATTAATCAAATGAATAGATTATGTATATTCATTGTAAATACACATAAAACAAGTGTAAATACAACATAATATAATCAAAATTAATTTTATACATAAAATTATAATGGAATAATAAATGAAATATAGTTTTGACCAAATCAACGAAAAATGAGTTAAGAAATCCCTTACCAATTTTTATTTAGTCTAATCGTATGCCACATAAAATTAATGATCATCAAATGAAACATTGAATAGTATAATGATAAAGTAATTCATGATATGGAATATAAAAAGGTTAGTATATATACACCACACATAAGAAATAAGTGGTGAATAATTCATATCTCACATAAATATAAGTGAGATGAGAAACCCCTCACTTATCATAACTTGAAAAACTGTAAATAAAATATTAGTCGTACCTTATTTCGAAATCGTTCTTCACTAGTGCTTAATTTTCTGGATAATAAAATTAGATTCATTAATTACTAAATAAATAACATTTTCAACATAAAATATAGTTTTTATAATTTAATTAAGTTCATTTATGGCCATCCCTATGTGTTATATTGTTTAATTTCATTGTTCTCGGAGCGTTTATTTCAAGGTTTTACGGTCAGTTCCTTTATGTATAACTATGGTAAATATTTCCAAGTGGAAACAAACTACAAAAGTGGAATGAAATGATATTGATATACTTATAAGATCTTAAATGGTAATCATATATCATTTGGTTATATTTAAGGATGATGATTCATTAGATAAAATGTTAATTAAAAATAATTAGTTTATTTTGGAAATTTTTACGACCATCATAACTTGTATCATTTTATTTTAAATTGTGTTTATATACTAGTTAAATAACATTAAATAAGTTTTGAAAAACAAATTATAAACTATATAAACCGTAAAAATGTTTTAAGATCTGCCTTGAATGTGGTAATGAAAAATGAATACTCATCATCCACGACAAAGGTGAATCGACACCTCACTAATGATATTTTCATTTTTTTACAATTAAAATGAGTGGAGAATATATTTGATAATGTATATTTAAATAACATAATAAATTTATAGTATATATCATACTTTAATTACCATTCCTCTTTGGATAGGGGAGGTGAGAATATTATAAAAAAATAAAAGAAATTAAAAGAGAATAAAGGAGTATTTTACCTCTTGAATATCATCTCCTTGGGAACCTCTTTAAGACACTTGGATTTGGTCTTTTTGTAATAAAATTTGGTGTTGGATGTATGAAAGAGTATTTATAGAGTATATTGGTAGAATATTGTCAATAAATAAGGCTTTGAAGCTGTGAGTAGAAGGGTGACGTGGAAAGGTATTTGTAGTGGGAGGAGAGGGGTGTATTTTATTATTTTATTCATTTGTTAATTATTGTAGGCCAAGACAATAAACAGTGTTTATTATTATTACAATGTATAGTAAACTTTTAATTTCAACTCTAAATAATGGTTTCTTACATCATCCATGACTCAAAAATTCATTTTTTTTTATCAAAATGTTTAATAATATAAATTATTGTATTTTACTATTCACCAAAAATTCAACTATTTTAGAAAAATACTAAAACATCACCCTAACCATTTTTTTGTGCTTATATTTTAAAAATTGTATCCATTTTAGTAAAAAAATCTAAATATTATGAATTTAATTTCTAATGAAAATATTCATTTATTCAAAGAATCCCAGTTTTAATATTATAACTATTTTTACAACAATTTGGAAAATAATTTAAGGTCCCATAAAATTATATTATATTTATGAGACAAAAAATATTAATTTAGAAATATATTTTATACAAATATATTTTATTTTAAATCATAATATTATTTATAAATTATAAATAAACATTTAAGTTTCATAAAAAACCTACACTTAATTTATCATTTTTAAAACATTTATTTACTTATTCCATTATATAAATATATCATATTTTCATTTATGAGATAAAGAAATTTTATTTATATTTTTATATATGAAGTTAGTATTCTAAAGTACTAACACTCACATTACTATTCCAACATTCATGTTTATATTTAATATTATATCACGGATTGGAGATCAGATAGTCATACCTATAACTTATTATGAACAACTTCTTCATGATTACTATAATTTGAGATGGGTTATTTATCCTAGAATAAAGAATATGTATAAGGAAATGTAATCAAATTTTTGGTGGGTTGTCTAGAAACAAAATGTGGTTGTGGTTTTTTCGAGAGGCCTCACCTGTCAATAGGATAAGGCAGAGCACCAACATCCAACATTTATGTTACAATATCTTTCAATTCTTATTTGGAAATGGGAGTAAAAATATATTTATTTTATAACGTGTCTACCAAGTATGGTTTAGAAACATTATTCCATATGGTTGATAGTGGATGGGATCAAAAATTTGACTTATTTCAAGGCTATTTGTTAATCTCTTATAGTAGAAATTTTTTTAAGAATCTATATCTGAGATGTTGTAAAGAGGAATGTCATACCTGTTTTAATTATATAAGAATGAGAACCTAGGTTTACATTTTTTTTGTGAAAATACTTATAGCATGACTTTGGGACTCCGTCGATAATGATTACGGCATATCATCCTCAGACAGATGGAAAATTCGAAAGGATGATACAAACATTGAAAGAAATTCATAAGGATTGTGTAATGGATTTTGGTGGCTCATGGTAGGATCACATAACATTAGAAGAGTTATAATATAACAATAGTTATCAGTAATTTATAAATATGGATCCATTTGAATCATTGTATGGGAATCCTTATCGTTCTCCACTTTTTTGGGTGGAAACAGGTCAGACCTCACTGGTTGAACTAACCCTTTTTAAAGAGAAAATGAAGAATATTTAGTTGATCATGAATAGAATGGAAAGGTATTATAGTCTTCAAAAATGATATTTGTATCACCTTTGATGACTATTTTCATTCAAGGTGATTGATCATGTGTTCTTAAAATTCTCTATAAGTCTTGGGCATCGTTATTTTGTGAATCAAGGCATGTAATCTCCTCGATATATAAGCCCTTTTGAGATACTTGAATAGTTTGGTGAGGTGGAATACCAATTTTCTTTTCCCCCAAGGTTCAGTTTTGTGCATAATGTGCTTCACGTATCTTATTTGAAGAAGCATATTCCTAATCCTAACAATATGATTATATGGCATCACGCTGACCTAGAGTTGGATGTTATGTTAGTTTATGTGCTAGTACAGATTTTTCATAGGCAAGTTAAAGTATTGAGTTGGAAAAACATCGATCTAGTTCATGTTTTATTGAAACATGGTTGGATTCAGGAAGAAGAATAGGAGTGGGAAAAGGAAATGGTTGAGCAATGGCCCAAACTCCATCAAGAAATTTGTGGTTTTCTACTTTCATGGGATGGAAAGGCCAATATTAGGGAGAACGTATCACCCATGTTTTTAGGTAATTAACCATTTATTTGTGTATTTTAAGTATATAGTGTTATTGGATTTTGTTTGGGAACTTTTGGAGGATTCTTGAAATATTTCTGGGTCTTTTATAGAAGTGAACGGTTCGAGCACTATTAGTAGAAATTGTGCAACACCTTCCAAGAAACCATAGACCTAAAAGGGTGGGATCTGTGTAAGCACACAGTTATGATGTCTTGGAAAAACCATGTGGCCACCCAAGAGAAACCATAAAAACTATAATAAAGGGTTTTAGCATAGTTAGTGAATGGTTTTCTAACTGTTCAAGCCACTCATACAACGGGTGTTTGGGGGAAATCTCTAGTGCACGGTTTTTTCATGAGTTTTCTAACCACACCCCGTATACATACACTTTGATAAATTAGATTTAAAAATTGTGGATCTACCTCAATTTTTTTCCTTAATGGGTCATTTTTCCCTAATTTGTTTGTAGATGATTTTCCTCTCCTTCCAAAGGTGCGATAGACCCTTCTTGATTCTGGAATGATCCATTTGTGATTCTTTTTGCATTAAAGGCCCAAATTCTATGGTAAGTTCCCATTCTTAGTTGTTTTCCTTAGATTTCATCTTTTTCCCTCTCTTGGATGCATGAATCTAATCCAATGGGGATATATTCATAATTTTTCATGCCAATCATGATGATATATGATTTTTTGGGTGATATTAAACAAAATATAAGTTGGTTTATGGAAGATATAACCCATGTTTTTGTAGTTTTGGTGTCATTCAATGTATTCACCTAAGTTTCAAGGTATGTAGATTCACTCTCAACTCCTACTATAATAAATCTAAGGATTGATTTGAAATTGTTTGAATTTATAGATTTGATTTATGTAATTGATGTGAAATAGTTTTTGGAAACCCTCTTTAGTGATGGTTTGAGAAATTGTAGTATTTGGTTGTTTTCTTTTTAAATTGAAATCAGTTAATAATTAACCTTTATTATAGTTTAATAAAGGTTAATATATGACATGTAGAGAAAATGGTCTTTTAGGTAGGTAGATCCACTCTCAACCCTCTTTAGAGGAAGCATGTTGATAACAATAGGAAATAGCAGTAAATCTAATGCTAATAATAAATATAAGAGGGACACATATTACCAAGATGGCAGTATGACTCAAAATAAAATGGTTGGATTTGTGAATATTCCTCTTAAACCAAAGAGAAAGGTAGGATGTTTTAAACGTGGTTATATTGATCACTTGTAGAGATATTTTATATCACCACCTACAAAATTCCAAAATTGAAACCATATGGGGAATCATCAATGATGTTGTCATAGTGTCCCAAGGTCAGTTTCTTGGGAAACATCTCATGTTTCGCAGACTTCGTACGCTTAGATGAGATGAGGAAAACATAATACTTTTCATTATCATAACCGGGATAACCATGGTGATTCTAGTATAACCATGACTCATTGACAAGGGAAATCTACATAGTGTAATAAATAACATTGTGGGGTGAGTAAGCTGTTTTATAGAGCTGATTATGTAATTATGGGTGATCAATCTGGACCTTCACTGGTGAGAGGTGTGATTATTTTTTATTCTACCCTTATGAAGTATTTTTTTGATATTGGTGAAACCCATTCATTTGTTTCTTCTTGTGATGTTGTCTTCTGGGTTTATATGTTAATATGATTTCTTCTAATTTGAAACATATAACTCCTCTTGGCCAAAGATAATGTCGAACCATAATGTGAAATCATGTTCTATAAAAATTTATGGAGTTGAGTTGATAATGGATTTTTCCATGCTTGATAAGGATGTTTATGACATAATCCTTAGTATGGATTGGTAGAAAATGATTAAATCTCACATCAATTGTTATACTCGAAAGGCTAGTTTTAAAACTAATTATAGTGTTGGGAATATAATTAGAGGAGGAAATAATGTAAAGATAGGTGAATCGGTATTTTTGGCACCATAGGTTTGATCTATCTCATACCTGTTGGCATATTTGACTTTGACAACAGTGTATGATATCAAGAATAGCCATTTTCCATCAGTTTTTGATCAATTTCATGATTTATTTGTCAAATAATTTATAAAGGCTTCCACCCACAATAGAAGTATATTTTAAGATTAATATATTATTAGGTATCATTCCAATCTCAATTTCATATTATTATATGGCACCCAAAAAATAAGTGAATTGAAAGTCCATTTAGAATAGCTAAAAATTAAAGGGTTCATTTGTCCTAGTATGTCTCTATGGGCCCACAAGTTTTTTTATGAAAAAGTCAGTAAATATTTAGTTGTGTGTGAATTATCATAATCTTAACCATGTTATGATAAAGAATTAGTGTCCACTTACATGCATAATTGATCTGTTCAATCAATTGAAGGGATCCCATTGGTTCTCTAAAATTGACTTAGTATTGGGTATCACTAATTGTGGGTTTGTAAGGTGGATATTCCAAAACAATATTTTACAATTAGATATGAACATTATGAGTATATGGTTATTCTTTTAGGTCTTATTAATTCACCAATTATCTTTATAGAATTGTTGGATCGTATATTTCAAAAGTATCTAGATTATTTTGTGGTGGTGTCTAAGGATGAAATATTTTTTTATTCTAGGTAAAGAAATGATCAATAGAAACACTTGGTGATGGTGTTAGGAATCTTTAGGGATCGTCATTTTGTACCAAAATTTCAAAAAGTGTGATTTTTGGATACAATAGGTATGTTTCCTTATCCATGTTATATTGGAAATAGGTGTTTCTGTGAAACCAAAAAAGATAGAGTATTTGATCTCTTGGAATATTTTAATGAATGTCTTTAAGATACATAGTTTCCTTCATCTAACTGGCTATTACTAACATTTTGTTTATGATTTTTCATGACTATAATCCCCATGAAATATTTTTCAAGGAAAAATATTCAATTGCAATGGAAAAATGAATGTGATAATAGTTTTTAGGATATTAAATGTAATATCTCTAAAACCAATAGCCCAAATTTAGTGCTTATTTTATAAAAATGATATAGATACAAGAGATCACATCGCTAAGGATAGAGAAGTTTTGTAGTATTTAAGAACTAGATAAATACATGCTTCCATTATTATATTATTTATTAAATATAGAAAATAAAAAAGAAAAATAAACTACTTCCTTCACACTTATTCAAATATTTTATCTTCATAACCTGGGAATCGAAAAAAAATAACATGGTGAGCTCAAATTATTTGTAAGGGTTAAATATAATAGAAACATGAATAATAATAATTGAATCATACTAAATAATTAATATTAAAAATGTAAAGGTAAATAACTAAAAAACACATTCCATTTAATTAGTAAACTAAAAATTATAATGAATCCATATATTTTGTTATAGTTAAAATCTGATGGATAGTAATAACTGAATAATGAATGATGAAAATAATTAATTATTAGATGATATGTATCTGGGACATGAACCAATATTGTCAAAACCTTTCACAAGATGGTTTAATTCCATGGGTTGAAACCCGTATGAATCTTCTTGGAAACAAATAATGAGGGTTTACTGCTAACTATTTTGTCTCAAGACACATGTTGATTCATCGAGGGGATATATAATTCCAGGTCTGATCCTTCATTGAAAGTAAAAATAATTATTCATTAATATATTTAATTCATAAACAATATACCTTATCAAAATATCTGTATTGAGTAAAGGATATGGATTTATCAATATTTCTCAAGTTGAAATAACATTCAAGGTAAACATTGTTTGTAAAATGGTATATGGCGTAGAAAATAATCATATCCATGATACAAGAAATTTCAGTATTTAAGATAAATACAATGTCAAATGAAAAATGATATCCAAATTGTAGTAGATATATCAAATAAAAATTATCAGGTGCACAATTACAAGGCACTCTCAATGAAATAGAAATTCCGATGAAGTCCCTTACTAGGAACATATCATTAATCAAATGAATGGATTCCGTGTATTCATTATAAATCCATATAAAAAAGTGGAAATGCGACATAATATAATCAAAATCCATTTTACACATTAATTTATCTTGAAATAATCAATGAAATATAATTTTTACCCAATGAATGAAAATTTAGTTAAGAAATCTCTTACCACATTGTAATCAGCCAAACCATATGCCCTAAAAAATTAATGATGACCAAATGAAACTTTGAATACCATAAAGATAAATAGATTCGTGATATGATAAATCAAATGGGAAGTATACATACACCACACACAGGAAATAATAGTTGAATAATTCATATCTCATAGAAATAAAAGTGAGATGAGAAACCCCTTACTTATCATAAATTGAAAATAAATATACAAAATATCTCCCTTACCTTATGTTTGAAAATGTTACGCACTTTTACTTAATTTCATGGATAATAAAATTCAATTCATAAATTATTTAATAAAACAAATATTCAACATATATTTGATTTATCAGAATTTTATTAAGTTCAATTATAATCATCTCGATGAGTTATAATGTTTTATTTCATTGTTTTGGAAGCCTTGGCTTCATGGTTTTATGGTCAGTTCCCTTGTGTATAATTATGGGAGTTATTTTAAAATGAAAGAAAAAATCATCAATTATAGTGGAATGATATTAATATAATTCCAATATTTTAAATTTTCCTCATATATCATTTGGTCATTTGGTATGAAGTCTACTCATTAGATTAAACATTAATTAAAAATGACTAGTTTATTTTAGCAGTTTTTACGACCATCAAGAACTAGTAATATTTTATTTAATTTTATGTGTAAATATTGGTTACATAAAATTAAATAAGTTTTAATACACATATTATAGTATTTTTTAACAAAAAAACGTTTTATGACCAGACTTGAAGGCATTAATGAAAAACAAAAACCTCGTTATCCATGAAGGCACTGAATCAATGCCTCAAAGATAAGGTTTTCAATTCTTAGAATTAAAATGAGAGGATAAGAGATTTGATGGTGTATATTCCATTAAGAAAATAAAAATACAATACATATCATATTGTATTTACCTTTACACTTTGGATAGGGTATAAGAGGATTGTGTAAGAAAAGAAAGTAAATTAAAAGATAAAGAATGAGGATTTTACCTCTCGAATATTGTATCCTTGGGAACCTATTTAAGAAACTAAAATTTTATATTTTGGTACTATCATAAGGTATTGGATATGTGTAATTGGTTTTGTATAGTAACTGGGAACAATATTATTAATATACAAGTCTTCAATGGTTTTATGAGAAGGGGGTTAGGGGTGGTATTTATAGTGGGAGGAGAGGGGTGTTTTTTATTATTTTAACCATTTTTAAACTATTTTTTTCTCAATAAAATAAATATATTTAATTATTATGAATATTTATAGTAACCTTTGCATGTGATTTATTAATAATGGATTCTTACATCAATCATTACTCAAAAATTTATGTATTTCTCTTAAATTGTTAAATACCATGAATTATTGTATTTCACTATTCACCAAAAATTCAACTATATCAAAAAAAATACAAACAATTCACCATAAACATTTCTCAATGGATATATTTGAAAAATGGACTCCATTTTTTGAAAAAATAATTTTATAGATATGATAGATTTATTTTATAATTAAAATCATCATTTAATCGAAAAATACTGGTTTTATTATTATAAATGATTTTACGACACTTTGAAAATTTTATTAGGGTATCTAAATAATATTATAATTATATGAAAACCATATATCAATTTATGAATCAATTTTAAGTAAATAAATTTTCTTTTAAATCATTATAATAATTATAAAACTAAAAATCAACATTTACATTTCACAAAAATACCAATACTTAATTTATAATTTTTAAAACATTAATTTACATATTCCAGGATCTAGAAATATCATATTTTCATTTTCTAGATACCTAAATTTTTAAATATTTTTTCATAGGTGATGTTATTATTCTAATGTCCTAATGGTCACATTTCTATTCAAACGACCATGTTAATATTTAACAGTAAGTCTATGTTTTCTTAAGCTCAGTGTTGCACACAATGTAAGATATCAAATAAATTGAATTTCTTTTTAATAAGATAAATACCATAAAATATTAGAGTGTTATATTTATTCTTCCAAAAATTTCACCATCAAAATCTTTCATGAATATTAACTTCTAATAAGATTGGGTTGGTTTTTCCTCATAACATCCTCAGGTTCTAATGTAGTTTCTTCTGTTTTATAGTTTCTCCAAAGAAACATTAGCAATTGTGTCATCGGATTTATCAATACTTTCTCTCTAGTGTCAATAATCTTGATAGTATCTTTATAGTAAGATAAATCAGGATCCATATCTATTTCTTCATAAAGGAGTACATTTTTTTGGTTTAGCATGTACTACCTTAACAATGATATGTATAACACAACATGAAATTTGTAAAGTCATGATGGAATTACTAATAAATAATCTATAGATCCATGTCATTCCATAATTTTTAATAGTTCAATGTACCTATGGCTCAGTTTCCAATTCTTATGGAACCTTATGACACCCTTCCATCGTGATACCTTCATAAAGACATGATATCCCACTTTAAACTATAAATAGTTTACCTGTGTCATTTTTTCTTAAATATGTTCTAGTCCTATAGTTTTTCTTCCACCAACTTAATCCAAACAAGTTGGAGTATTACATATCATTCAATATATTCTTTCATTTGGCGTCATTTGAATACTTAAATGGAAATGATTAATTTAGGAAAACTCTACTAAAGGTAAATAATAATCTCACATGCCTTGAATGTCAAATGATCATAATCTCAACATGTTTTCAAATGTTTGAATAGTCCATATAGACTATTCTCTATGTTGAGGGTGATTATCACTAATTAATTGAAGCTTGGTATCCAAATTATTTTAAAGATTCTTCCAAAATTTTGATGTAGAATGGGGATCTTGATTAAACATGATCGATAGAGGTGCACCATTATGTCTTAAAAATTAATTAATATAGACTATTTCTAGGTGATAAGGATGTAAATATTCTCTTATAATAAGAAAATGTGTTTATTTTTTAAGATGGTCAACAATAACCCATATCACATCATTCCTTCAAGGTTTGATTCATTGTTTTGTGACAATGTCTATCATAATTTCATACCACATATATATAGTAATAGATATAGGTTTCACGAATACTCTAGGATTTTGTCTCCCAGCCTTCACTTGTTGAAAAACTTGAAATCTTGAGGCATAATCAGCAGTTTCTCACTTCAAATTATCCAATAAAAAGTTCCTTCAGATCTTTATACATATTCATACTATATGGTCGTATAGATAAATTTGAGCTATGACCATTATCTAGTATTTAAATTTTTATCTAAGGTATTTATGGACCACATAACCTCTTTACAAATTTTATAATTCCATCCTCATACACAGATTATTCAAATTCTTCATCCTTAATGGATTTAATTTTTTATTGAAAATTCTCATCATCAGATTGAGAATTTTTTATCTTCTCTAGTAATTATGGATTAGCAATCATTAAAAAAATGACTGATTTTTCCCTTCCTTAGAAATTCACATATCTATATTTACTAAATGCAAGAACACTGGATCTCTAACAATCCTTCTCCTAATCAAAAATCCATTATATTTCCTACTCAATTCATTGGCCACTTTATTTTCTTTTATTAGGTGGTGGAGTATTGAGAAATCATAATCTATAAGTAAGATGATCCATCATATTTTCCTTGTGTTGAGTTATTTATTTGGAAATATTTATTTCAAACTCTTATAATCTATATATATCTTAAAATTTTTACCAAAGAGAAAGTGACTACATGTATTTATAGAAATAATTACAGCTGTTAACTCAAGATCATGAGTTGTATAATTTTTTTCATTAATCTTCAACTACCATGGTGAATATGTAATAAATTAATCATTTTCCAAAATAAAAAAACTTCGTACTTTATTTGATAAATCACTATATATCAAAAACCCAAAATTTATTAATGGTAGATTCAGAACCAGAGCCCTGACTAATATTATCTTCAATTATTCAAAAAATTATACACATTCTTAAGTCCATACAAACTTAACACCTTTACGTGTGTTCTTGGTGAATGTCTTAGCCAATTCAAAAAAATTCTAAATGAAATGATAATGTTAACCTTTTAAACCAATAGAAATATATACCTTGGTTATGTCCGTTGGTTTAGATCATTCTTGGACTACCCTTGTCTTTATAAAATCAACTAACATTCCATCCTTAGAGACAATATGGTAAAGAAACAAAATTTCATGAAGCCATAATTCACACTTTCTAAATTTAAAATATACATATTTCCTTTGGAGAGTCTCAGTAATGATATGAAAGCGATTTTCATGGTCTTAATATTTTTTAGATTATACCATAGTATCATAAATGAATATAACAAAAAAAATCATCAAGATATTCCTTGAATATTATATTAATAAGATATATAAAACCCAACAGAAAATTACTCAATCCAAATGGAATTAGTGTAAACTCATAATGTCCATACTTCACCTGAAAAGTGTCCCTTGGAATGTATTCCTTATTAACTCTAAATTGTTGATATATATAAAGAAGTTGAATATTTTGAAAAATATTGTTATCCTTGAAGTTGATCAAATAAGTCATCAATACAAGGCAGTAGATACTTGATTTTTTTTAATTTTTTTTACAGTAGAGACTTGATCTTTATTTTAATTTCATAGATTTCTCTATAATACATACACAACCTCATGGATCCATATTTATTCATAACAATGAGAATAAGGGCTCTCTATAGAGAAACACTAGGGCGAATAAATCCCTTATTACTCAACTCCTCTATTTGTTTATTCAACTCCACTAGTTCCACTATAGAAATTATATAGGGATTATTTGATATTTGTATTTCATCAAGGATTGGATCCATGGAAAAATGAACCTCAAGATATAGGGATGTCTAGGTAATTCCTCATGAAATACATCAATATATTCTTGTACAATAGGTACGTCCAAATTTAAATATTACCATCTTCAAAATTAGATGTCATATTCTAATCCTCCCCAATAATATCACTCTATAGATCTCTTAGGGTGGATCTAGATACGAGTAATGTGATAAAGTTTTCTTCTCCGAAGATAAGGAATTATACATCATCTTTATAAATTATAATTTACTTATTTTTAAAATAAATTTTTGTATCATATTTGGAAATCCATTCCATACAAAGAATTATATCAAATTCATCTATATGTATGACGATAAGGTCAGAAAATAAATAACATTTATATTACGTAATTGGGAGTGTCCGACACATATTAATTTCAATGAGGCATCCCGGAGGAGTTTTGATCAAAAACTCCACTATTAAATCAAAAGGGAAATATCTAATTTTATTGAAAACATGGTAGATTTAAATGTGTGAAATGATTTGAAATAAAATAAAGCACTTCATGAATTTGAACATAGGATTATGTGTTATCTACCACATCATTGGGTACTTATAACTCAGTTGTAGTGATCACATAAGCATGGCCATCTCCCCTTTTCTTCTTCTATGGTAGATTCAAATGGTTCTTAGGAACTTTTTTGAATAATACCCCATTTCATTATAGTTAAATCATTTATCATCATGGATTTGTGTCTTCCCCTTAAATTCATTAGCTTGATGACAATTTTATTTTCACTTCTCAAAAACTCACATTATTTTCAAGAATTTTCTAGGATGATTCATTGAAAAAAAATTTATTAATGGGAATTTCTTCATTCCCCTATAATTATTTTTTTCTTTATATTTTTCTTGGTTATCAGAAGACCTATTATTCTCTTGATTTACCTCAACAAAATTCCTTCTCCTTTTTGTGGAACATAATACTATTTCATTATATGATGAAATTTTTTGAGAATCCAATGCCCTTTAGAGATATGACTTAAGACCTTCAATGAAATGATAAATCTTATTGTATGAATCACATATGTAATTTTAATCATACTTGGATAGTCTTTTGAAGGTATCCTTATATTCTACAATACCCAGTACTTCCTTTTTCTTTAATGTAAATATTTTTCTCTTTATTTTAGTTCATTAATCATGAGAGAAATATTTGTAAAATAGTTTTTCCTTAATAGTTCTCCATTTCATGTATCATATTTAATATTCCTTTTTAGTATACTAGATTAATTACCACCATTTATCAGCATTTCCCTTGAGGAAATATACCGCTAGCACTAACTTTTCTCTTTCATCACATCCCAATGTTATAAATATATTTTCAAGATACTTGATCAATTTCCCAACTACCACTAGATTTGTAGTCCCACTAAATGATGGGGACTTATGATACATGAAATGATCCAACATAGGTGTAGTATATTTATTTCTCATAGATTGAGTAATCATTCCAAATATAGTCATGATCTGATCAAATCCAACACCACTTGTGTTGACTTTATCACTGGGGAAATTCCTACATTGTCTGTAGGTATTGGTTCCATTTATTTCATTTTTTGTCCTCAATTAAAAATGAAACAGGAAAAGTTAGCTTATAATTATCATGAGTATTATACCAAAAATTCAATATGAGATATTATTATAGTTCTCATGTTTATTTAGCATCTAGTTCCCAATGTTTCTAATAAATTTGATTTGATATCAAATATAACAACCCCAAACCCAATAGCTGAGAGTAGGTTGTTATTTTTTTGTAATGGCATAGATTCAAGAGATCGTATCACCAAGGATCAGTCAGTTTAGTAGTATTGAAGAAACTGACACATATGTGGTTCCCTGATTACTTAGGTAAATAAATATATAACATAACAAATTAAAATTAACTATTTCCTTGACAATTATTAAAATATTTCATCTTCACAACCTCGAGATAGAAAATAAATAAAAGGGGAGAATAAATGGATATTAAGGGTTACATACCAAAGAAACATGAATCATAATAAGTGAATCATAATCAATAAGGCATAGTCAAAATAGAATGGTAAATAACTAAAAAAATACATGACATTTAGTTAATAAAATGAGTATGAAAATGCCTACATAGATTTTTTTCATAGATAACATATCATTTAAAATAATAACTAAATACTGAATGAAGAAAATGATTAATTATTATACATAATTTATTTGGAACATAAACCACTTACATCAAGATCTTTCAAAAGATAATTTAATTCAATGGGTATAAACTAATCTAATTATTATTATAAACAAACACAAACTGTTTTCCACCAATTGTTTTTGTCTCATGCAACCTATCAACACAGTGCGGGTCTATATATTTTTCATCCCCACCCATCACTGAAATTACAAAGTATTATTCATACCTAGATTAAAGTTATGAAAAAAATTCCTTATAAAAATATCTTTATTGAGTAAAGGATAAAGATTTATCAATTTTTTCCTAGATAAGATAACATTCAAGGTAAACCCCATATATAAAAATTTTATACAGCTTAGACAATAATCAAATCCATGATACAACAAATATGTGTATTTAAGAAAAATATAATTTCAAAAGAAAAATAATCTCAAAAGGTTAGTAAATACACCCGATAAAAATTATTAGGTTCACAATACCAGGTAAGTCTCAATGAAATAGAAATTCAGACAAAGTTCCTTACAAAGATCATATCATTAATCAAATGAATGGATTATGTGTATTCAATGTAAATCCATATATAAAGGTGTAAATAAAAAAAATATAATCCAAAGTAATTTTACATATAACTTTAGAATGAAATAATCAATGAAATAGATTTATAACCCAATCCATGGAAATTGAGTTAATAAATCCCTTTCCACTTTGTATTCTGTCGAAACATATGCCCCATAAAATTAATGAACATCAAATGAGACATTGAATAAAATAAGTACAAAAGAGATTAATGATATGATATATCAAAGGGAATTATAAATACACCAAAAAAAATAAATAAGTGTTGAATAAGTCGTATATCATAGAAATAAAAGTGAAATGAGAAACCCCTTACTTATCATAAACTGAAAATCGATAAATAAAACATCGCATGTACCTTATGTATGAAATTTTTATCAACTAGTACTTAATGTACTGTATAATGAAATTATATCCATTAATTACTTAATATGGAACATATTAAAAATATATTTTATTTATTATAATTTTATTTAGTTTAGTTATGGAAATCCTAATGAGTTATAATGTCTAATTTCGTTTTTCTGGGAGCATTTGTTTTATAGTTTTATTGTCAGTTTCCTTATGTATAATTATGGGAGCTCCTTTAAAATGAAAGAAAATCTATATAAGTGAAATGGAATGATATTAATACACTCTTATGATTCTAAATTGTCTTCATATGTCATTTTTTTATATGTTATAAAGATGAATCATAGATGAAATGTTAATGAGAAATGATTAATTTATTTGGGAGGTTTTTACGACCATCATGAGCTAGTCTTGTTTTATTTAATATTATGTTTATATACTGGTTATAAAACATTAAATAACGTTGAATACACATATTATAATATTTATAAACCATAAATATGGATTAATGACTAGCCTTAATGGAATTATTTAAAAGCAAAATATTATCATCCACTAAGGCGGTGAATCGACACCTCACGTGTGATGTTTTCATTTTTGGAATTAAAAGGAGAGGAGAATATATTTGATGCTATATATTCTATTAAAACAAATAAATTCTAGTATATATCAAACTGTAGTTACCATTCCACTTTTTACAGGGGATGTGATGATAGGATAAGAAAGAGATAAATTAAAAGAGAAAGTTTGACGATTTTACCTCTCAAATATCATCTCCTTGGGAACCTCCTTAAGACACATTGATTTGGTCTTTTTGTAAGACTAGATAGTCTTGAAAATGAGTAAAAGGCTTGAGAGGGTAATTTTTTAGAATAATGGCAATCTTCATCACTTATAAGGTGTGTGGAGAAGGGAATATGTGGGGTCATATTTATAGTAGTAGGAGAAGGGTATTTTTTATTATTTTATTCATTTATTATTTACTTTCGCTCAATACAATAAATAGTGTTGATAATTATGACTAAGTAATGTAACTAATTCATTATAGTTTGAAATAATGGTTACTTACATCATCCATATCTCAAAAATTCATGTTTTTGGCCTAAAATGGTTAACACCATAAATTCATGTATTTTACTATTCACCAAAAATTCAACTATTTGAAAACAAATCCCTAAAATTCACCCAAACCATTTTTTGATGAGTATATTTCAAAAATGGACTCTATTATATGAAAATTTGTTTCTAAATATGATAAATTTAATTTATAATTAAAATCATCATTTATTTAAAAAAATATCAATTATAATATTATAACCGTTCTTCTGACACTTTAAAAAATAAATTAAGGACCCATGAAATTATATTATAATTGTAAGAAAAAAATATTAATTTATGAATATATTTTAAAAAAAAGAAATATTATTTTAAATAATTATATTAATTATAAAACTGTAAATACAAATTTACATATCACAAAGATACCAAAAATTAGTTTAGCATTTTCAAAAAATTTATTTTCTTATTCCATGATATAAATATATCATATTCTCATTTATGAGATATCTAAATTTTATTTTTATTTTCATAGGTGAGGATAATATTCTAATGGAAAAATGGCCACCATACTATTCCTACAGTCATGTTTATATTTTACAGTATATCACGATTCAATTAAGCGCGGTGTTTCTTGAAATGTAAGCTATCGAATAAATTGAATTTATTCAAGAAGATGAATATAGAAAAATTTTTAGTATTATAGTATTCCCTCATTAAAAAACTTCATTCTAAAAAAATTTCATGGATGTTATCTTCAAAAAAGATGTGGGTTGTTTTTCTTCACAACATCCTCATGTTCTGATGTTGCTTCTTCCATTTGATGGTTTCTCTAATGTTCCTTTACCAATTTAGTCATCTAATTTCTCAATAATTTCTCTTTAGTGTCAAAAAACTCGATATTCGATTTAGATTAAGATAAATTAGGATCCAATTATATTTCTTTATATGTCATTGCATGCATTAGTTCTAGCATGTATTTCCTTAACAACAATATATATAACACATCATGAACTTTAGAGATACATAGTGGCTTTACTCATTGATAATCTACATATCAAATTATATCCAGAATTTTGAATGTTTCAATACACCTATGGTTTAATTTCCCTTTCTTACCTAACCTTATGACATCCTTCCATGCGGATAGTTTCATAAAGAAATGATATCCCACTTTAAATTCTAAATTATTTCTTTGGTTTCTTGCATTACTCTCCTTCCTACTTTGATCTACTTTAATATGAGTCTAACTAGTCTCTACCATTTTTATTGTTTCTTCAATAAGTTCATGTTCTATAGGTTTCATCTCCCCAAATTAATTCAAACAATTTGGAGTATTAACATGGAAACTATTATTGTAATAAAACTCCACCAAATGTAAATACTAATCCCAGACACCTTGAAAGTCAAGTGATCATGATATAAACATGTATTAACATGTATGAATAGTCCTTTCAGACAGTTCTTTAGTTTGAGGGTGATATAACATACTCAAGTAAATCTCAGTATATATGTCCTTCTAAAGACACGTCCAAAATTTTAATATAGAATGGGAATCTCAATAAATCACGATCTATAGAGTTGTGCCATTAAGTATTAAAACAACCTTAATATAGAGTCCTTATAAGTTCTCAAGAGGTAAATCTTCTCTTATATCATGAAAATTTGATGATTTAGTATGATTATAAACAATAAAAAAACATCACATCATTCCCTCTTGGAGTCCTTGGTAGTCCTGTGACAATTTCCATCATAATTTCATCCCACTTCCCCATCGGAATTAATATCTGTTACATTAAACTTCAAGGATGTTGTCTCTCAACCTTCACTTGTTATAATACTAGGCATCTTGACACATTATAAAAAATTTCCCACTTCATATTAACCCATAAAAAAAATTTCCCTTGAATATTTATACTACTTTGTACTACTAGAGTGTATATAGAAATTTTCACTATGAGCATCATCTAATAGTTCCATTTTTTTCTGATGTATTTATGGAATTCATAACCTCTTTACAAATTTTATAATTACACACCCAAACATGAATTCATCCAATTTCTAATCTTCGATGGATTCAAAAAAATTTTGAAATTTCTCATCATCATATTAAGAACTTTTTGTCTTCTCTAGTAAAGATAGTTTAGAAATCATTTGAAAAATGAGTTATTTTTACACATCCTAAAAAATTTCCATATCCTTATTTACTAAATATATGAGCATTGAATCTCTATTAATCCTCATCCTAGTCATTACTCCATGATCTTCCCTACTCAATTCATCTGCTACCTTTGTTTTATTTTCCTAGATGGAAGTGTATTAACCAACCATAATCTTTAAGTAACTTGTGCCATAATCTTTTTCTTATGCTGAGTTATATCTGTCTAAAGATGTATTTACAAATATTGTGATACTTATATATCTCACATATTCCACAGTAGATACAGTGTCTCTATATCTTCAGATCAAATATTACAGTTGCTAACTCAATATCATGAGTTAGATAATTTTCTTCATGAATCTTTAACTAAATTTATGCATATGTAATAACATTATCATTTTTAATAAAGAAATATCATATTCCTTTCTTTGATGCACCACTGTATGTCACAAAACCATTATTTCCAGATAGTAGATTCAAAATAATAGTATTGACTAATATTCCCTTCAATTCTTTAAAACACTATGCATATTATTTTTTCCATACAAATATAACCCCTTTATGTTTGATCTTGGTTACTATTTTAGAAAATTGGGGAAAATTATGAATGAAATTATAATATTAACCTTCTAAACAAATGAAAATATGTAGATATATTATATTAGCAGGTGCATACCATTCATGTACTGCCTTTATCTTCATAGGATCAAATGAGATTCAATCCTTAGATATAATATGACCAAGAAATGAAATTTCATAAAATTAGAAATCACACTTTATAAATTTACAATATAAATATTTCCTTATAAGAGTCTCAAGAATTATCTACAAGTTATTCCTATAGTCTTTATATGTTTCAGAATATACTAGAATATTGTCAATTAATAACACAATAAAATTTTCAAGATATTCCATGAATATTCAGTTCATCGGCTCTATAAAAACTGAGGGTGCATTGGTAAATCCAAATGGAATTACTATAAATTTGAAATTTCCATAACGTTTCTAAAAATATATCTTTGGAATGTCTTCCTTATTTACAAACAACTGATGATATCTATAATGAAGTTCAATCTTCAAAAATATTGTGATTCGTGAAGTTAATATAATACATCAACAAATCAAGGTAGTGGAAACATGATCATTATTTTAATTTCATTGATTTCTCTATAATCAACACACAAACTAATGAATCTATATTTCTTCTTAATAAAGAGAACAGGGGCTCCCACAGATAAACCCAAGTGAGAATAAATCTTGTATTACTCAATTCCTCTAATTTTTTTTTCATCAACACAAATCCTACTATGTTCATTCTATTGGGGTTCTTTGATATTGGATATCAATATGGGATTAAATCAATGGTAAAATAAACCTCATGCTCTGGGTGTTTCTAGGTAATATATCTAGAAATACATCAATATATTATTGTATAATAGTTATGTCTTTAATTATAAGATTAACATCTTCATCCCTAGATTTCATTTTATCTTCATCCCCAATAATCTCATTCAGTATAGCTATTGTAGGTGTATCCATATAAGAGTTATATTATGAGGTTTCTTCTCTAATGATAAGGAATTCTACATCTTCCTCACAAATTGTGATTTTTTATTTTTGTAATGATTTTTTGCATCATATTTTTGAATCCATAAAATGATTTGGATTATATCAAATTCAACCATAGTTATAATGATAAGGTGAGGAGATAAGGCATGTTTATATTCTATAATGGTGACTTCCTGAAATATATTTGATTCAAAGAGACATACCTTTTGAGTTTTTATTGGAAACTCCATTGTTAAATCAAAAGATAAATATCTAACTTTCTTGGAAAACTGGGTAGATATAAAATAGTATGATGATCCAGAATCAAATAAAGCACTTGATAAATTTGAATATAGGATTATGTACCTAATACCATATCATTGGGTAATTTTAACTCTATTATAGTGATCACATGAGCTTAGACATATCCCTTTGGCCCCTTATATGGTAGATTCCCATGGAGCTTGCAAAATTTATTTGAATAATTAACCTTTATTATAGTTTAATCACTGAACATCATTTATTTTTGGATTCCCAATTCATTAATTATCTCAATGACCATTTTCTCCGCACTTATAACAAACTACCATTTCATTCAAGAATTTTCCAGGATTATTCTTTCCATATTTTTTGCATAATGGGAACTGCTTCATTCCCCTATTTATCTAGGATGCTTTAAATTTTTCAAAGTTATCATAATACCACTTCTTATCCTGATTTACCTCTAGAAAATTCATTGTTTTCTTTGATAGAACTTAATAATATTCCATAACATGATGAAACTTTTTTATAATCTAGTTCCCTTTGGAGACAAGTCTTAATATATTTGAAGAAATGATCAATATTTTTTTTGAATCACATATGCAATCTATAGCATACCTATCTAGTCTTGTGAAGGTAGTATCAAACTCTACAATACTTTCTTCTTCCTTTTACTTTTAGATAAAGAGTTTTCTCTTAATTTTTGGTTATTTTCTCATGAGGGAAATAATTTATGTATAATATTTAATTAAATTTTCTATATTTCATGACATATATATCATCTTCCTTTAGAGTATTCTAGATTAATGACCATTATTTATCAGCATTAACATAAAGTAAATATACCACTATAACTACCTTTTCCCTTTCATCACATCCTAATGCTAGAAATATCTTTGTAAGGAAATTGGTCCATTTCTCAGCTACAATTGGATTTTTATTCCCACTAAAATATGGGGACTTCTTATTCATTAAAATATCCAACTTAGGTGTAGTATGGTTATTTTTTAAATCTTGAGTAATATATTCTATATGATCATGATTGGCTCAGCTCCAACACCAACTCTTTTGACTTTCACAATGTGGAAATCCTTACACTGTTTATAGGTATTAATTCCCTTTATTTCATTAGACACTATCACTAAATAATGGTACACACTGAGTTAGCTCATAATCCTCATGATTATTGTGCCAAAAATCATTATAAGGTATTATCATGATTCTCATGTTTATTTAATATCTAGTTACTGCATTTTCTACTAAACTAGATGTGATACCAACTATAAAAACCCTTACCCTGGCAGCCTAGAGTTGGTGGTTATTTTATTACAATAGCATAGATACAATAGATCACATCCACAAGGATAGATCAGTTTAGCAGTCTTGAAAACTAGATATAAACATGGTTCCTTTATTACATTTTTAAATGAAGATATAATATAAAAAAATTAAAATAAACTACTTCCTTAACACTTATTCAAAGTTTTTATCTTCATAACCTATGTAAGGAAAATAAAAAAATGTGTTCTCAAATGCTCAGTAAGGGTTACACTGTATAAAAATGAATCATAATAAGTGAAGAAAAATCAATAATTCAAAATCATTGTGTAAAGGTAAATAACTGGAAAATACATGCCATTTAATCAATAAATTGATAATTAAAATGTTCCCATAGATTTTTTCATAGTGAAAATCTCATGGATAGTAATAACTGAATTAGGACTGAAGAAAATGAATAATTATTTTAAATCTTTTATTTGGAACATGAACCAATTTTATAAACACCTTTTAGAAAAAAATTTATGTATGTGGGCATAAACTCATCTGATTCTTCTTGGAAACAAACATGAAGGGTTTTCTACTAACTTTCTACTCTCATGAGACCTATAGATGCATTGAGGGGCTATATAGTCATGGGACACACCTATCACTATATGTATAAAGAATTATTCATGCATAAGTTTAATTAATGAACAATATGACTTATCAAAATATAGATATTTAGTAAATGATGTAGATTTATAAATATTTCACTAGTTAAAATAACATTCTAGGAAAACACTATATATAAAAATTGTATAAGTATTAGAAAAAAATCATATCCATGATACAAAAAATATGGGTACTTAAGATAAATATAATTTTAAATAAAAAAATATTCTCAAAATAGTAGTAGATACACCACAAAAAATTTATTAAGTGCACAAAAGTAAGTAATTCTCAGTGAAATGTAAATTGATATGATGTCCCTTATAAGGATCATATCATTCATCAAATGAATAGATTATGTGTATTCATTGTAAATACACATAAAATAGCTGTAAATACGACATAATATAATCAAAATTCATTTTATAGATAAAATTATAATGGAATAATGAATGAAATATAAGTTTGACCAAATCAATGAAAATTGAGTTAAGAAATCCCATACCAATTTTTATTTAGTCGAATCATATGCCACATAAAATTAATGATCATCAAATAAAACATTGAATAGTAGTATGATAAAGGGATTCATGATGTGGAATATAAAAGGCCATTATATATACACCACACATAAAAAATAAGTTGTGAATAATTCATATCTCACAAAAATATAAGTGAGATGAGAAACCCCTTATCATAAATTGAAAATCTGTAAATAAAATGTTTTTCATACCTTATTTCGAAATCATTATTCACTAGTGCTTACTTTTCTGGATAATCTAATCAGATTAATTAATTACTAAATAAAGAACATATTCAACATATAATATATCTTTTATAATTTTATTAAGTTCATTTATGGCCATCCCTCTGTGTTATATTGTTTAATTTCGTTGTTCTCAAGGCGTTCATTTCAAGGTTTTACGGTCGGTTCCTTTATGTATAACTATGGTAGTTCTTTTCAAGTGGAAGAAAAACTATTAAAGTGGAATGGAATTATATTAATATACTAATAGGATATTAAATTTTCATCATATATCATTTGTTTATATGTAATGATGATGATTCATTAGATAAAATATTAATTAAAAATAATTAGTTTATTTTGTAAATTTTTACGACCATCATGACTTGTATCATTTTATATATTGTGTTTATATACTAGATAAAGAACATTAAATAAGTTTTAAAAATATATATAAACTATATAAACCATAAAAAATGTTTTAATATCCACCTTGAATGCGGTAATGAAAAATGAATACTCATCATCCACGAAAAAGGTGAATTGACACCTCACCGATGATATTTTCATTTTTTTACAATTAAAATGAGCGAAGAATATATTTGATAATGTTTATTTCAATAACATAATAAATTTATACTATATATCATACTTTAATTACGATTCAACTTTGGATAGTTGAGGTGAGGATATTATAACAAAAGAAAAGAGATTAAAATAGAATGAAGGAGTATTTTACCTCTTGAATATCATCTCCTTGGGAACCTCTTTAAGAAACTTGGATTTGGTATTTTGGTAACAAAAGTAGCTGTTGGATGTATGGAAGAGTATTTAGAGAGGATATTTGTAAAATATTATCAATAAATAAGGCTTTGAAGCTGTGAGTAGAAGGGGTGATGAGGAAAGGTATTTGTAGTGTGAGGGGAGGGGTGTTTTTTATTATTTTATTCATTTGTTAATTATTATAGGCCAAGACAATAAATAGTGTTTATTATTATTACTAGGTATAGTAAATTTTCAATTTAAACTCTAAATAATTTTTTCTTACATCATCCATGACTCAAAAATTCATGTTTTTTGGATCAAAATGCTTAATAACATAAATTATTGTATTTCACTATTCACAAAAAAAATTCAACTATTTTAGAAAAATACTAAAACTTAACCCAAACTATGTTTTCATGTTTATATTTCAAAAATTGAATCCATTTTAGTAAAAAAAATTCTAAATATGATGAATTTAATTTCTAATGAAAATCTTCATTTCTTCAAGGAATCACGGTTTTAATATTATAACTAATTTTACAACAATTTCAAAAATAATTTAAGGTCCCATAAAATTATATTATAATTATGAGACAAAAAATATTAATTTAAAAATCCATTTTATAAATATATATTTTATTTGAAATAATTATATTATTTATAAATTAAAAATAAACATTTAAGTTTCACAAAAAACCTACACTTAATTTATCATTTTTAAAACATTTATTAACTTATTCTATGATATAAATATGCCATATTTTAATTTATGAGACAAAGAAATTTTAATTATATTTTTATATATGAGGTTATTATTCTAAAGTACTAATGGTCACATTACTATTCAAACATTCATGTTTATATTTAATAGTATATCACGGTTTGGAGATCATATGGTCATACTTATAGCTTGTTATAAAAAACCTCTTCATGCTTACCATAATTTGAGATGAGTTATTTATCCTGGAATAAACAATATTTACAAGGAAATATAATCAAATTTTTGGTGGGTTGTCTTGAAACGAAATGTGGCTACAGTTTTTTTGAGAAGCCTCACCTGTCAGCAGGATAAGGCAGAGCACCAACTTCCAGCATTTATGTTATAATATTTGTCAATTACTATTTGGAAATGGGAGTAAAAATATATGTATTTTATAACATGTCTACCAATGATGATTTGGAAACATGATACCATATTGGTGATAGTGGATGGAATAAAAAATTTGACCTATTTCAAGGTTATTTATTAATCTCTTATAGTAGAAAAATTGTAAAGAATCTATATCTGAGGTGTTGCAAAGTGGAATTCCATACCAGTTTTAATTATATCAGAATGAGAACCTAGGTTTACATTTTTTTCTGAAAATACTTATAGCATGACTTTGGGACTCCTTTGACAATGAGTACTGAATATCATCCACAGACAGATGGAAAATTCGAAAGGATTATAAAAACAATAAAAGGCATTCATAAGGATTGTGTAATGGATTTTGGTGGCTTGTGGGAGGATCACATACCATTAGCGGAGTTATAATATAACAATAGTTATCAAAAAAATTTATACATATGGATCCATTTTAATCATTGTATAGGAATCTTTATCTTTCTATACTTTTTTGGGTGGAAACAAGTCAGACCCCACTGGTTGAACCAACCCTTTTTCAAGAAAAAACGAAGCATATTTAGTTGATCATGAAGAGAATTTTGAGGTTTTGAGACTTCAAAAATCATATTTGTATCACCTTTGATGACTATTTTTATTCAAGGTGAGTGATCATGTGTTCTTGAGAGTCTCTATAAGTCTTGGGCATCGTTATTTAGGAAATCAAGGCATATAATTTCCTTGATATATAAGCCCTTTTGGGATACTTGAATAGTTTGGTGAGGTGGCATACCAATTTTACTTTCCCCCAAGGTTCAGTTTTTTGGATAATGTGATTCATGTATCTTAGTTGAAGAAGCATATTCCTAATCATAACAATGTGATTCTATGGCAACACATTGACTTAGAGTTAGATTTTATGTTGGTTTATGTGCTAGTATAGATTTTGGATAGGCAAGTTAAAGTATTGAGTTTGGAAAACATAGGTCTAGTGCATGTTTTATTGAAACATGGTTGGATTTAGGAAGAAGAATGGGAGTGGGAAAAGTAAATGGTTGAGCGATGGCCCAAACTCCGTCAAGAAATCTATGGTTTTCTACTTTCATGGTATGGAATGTTCAATGTTAGGGAGAAGGTATCACCCATGTTTTTAGATAATTAACCCTTTATTTGTGTATTTTAAGTATATAGTGTTATTATATTATGTTTGGGAACTTTTGGAGGAGTTTGGAAATCATTTTGGGTCTTTTCTAGAAGTGAACGGTTTGAGCACTATTAGTAGAAACTGTATAACACCTTCCAAGAAACCATAAACCTAAAATGGTGGGATCTGTGTAAGCATATAGTAAGGATGTTTTGGAAAAACCATTTTTTCACCCAAGAGAAACCATTAAAATTATAATAAAGGGGTTTAGCATTTTTGGTTAATGGTTTTCTAAGTGTTCAATCCACCCATACAACGGGTGTTTGGGGGAAATCTCTAGTGCACAGTTTTTGCATGAGTTTTCTAACTACACATCGTATCCATGCACTTTGATAAATTAGATTTGAAAATTGTGTATCTACCTCAATTTTTTCTTTAATGGTTAATTTTTTCCCTAATTTGACAATAACTAATTTTCCTCTCCTTCCAAAGGCGTGATAGACCCTTCTTGATTTTTGAATGATCCATTTGTGATTCTTTGTGCGTTAGAGGCCCATATTCCATGGTAAGTGCCCATTCTTAGTTGTTTTCCTTAGATTTCATCTTCTTCCATCTCTTGGATGCATGAATCTAATCCAATGGGGATAGATTCGTGATTTTCGATTCCTAGCATGATGAGATATGATTTTTTGGGTGATAGTAAACAAAATCTAAGGTGGTTTATAGAAGATCTAACCCAAGTTTTTTGAGTTTTTGTGGCATTATATGTTTTCACCAAAGTTTTGAGGTAGGTAGATTAAATCTCAAATCCTACTATAAGAAATTTAAGGCTTGATTTGAAATTGGTTGACTTTCTATATTTTATTTATGAAATTGATGTGAAATATTTTTTAAAAACCCTCTTTAGTGATCGTTTGAGAAAATGTGGGATTTCGTTGTTTTTTTGAAATTGAAATCGGTTACATGATTTTAAAATCATTATTTTAACATCATTGTTTGGTTTTGATGAATGAAAAATTGGTTAAAAGTTGTTTTAAATAAAGGATCGATTTATTGAAATCGTTTGACATAATTGGTTTGTATTTTTTGGCATAAATGGTTTTTGTGTATTCATTTTCATTGGCGTGACCATTTGAAAGGGGGTGTGCCATTATGGAACATGGTATATGGTTACCTTATGATGACTCGGAAGATTAATTAGAGATTGATCATGATTATGGAACTATCACCTGGGCATGCATATTTAGTTGTTTGTATGTGTGGATGTGTGAAATTAAATGGGTTGTGAATAATGTAACTTGTTGAATAGTTTTAAATAATTATTTGGTTGTTTTATTTGGAATAATTGATTGGCTGAGAAAACGGTTTGGATTTGATATAAACTATTTTAAAAAAAATTATATAAATTTTTTTATAAAACTTTTCCGACATGTTCTATCCTATTGGAATGAGTAGGGATTTCATTTGTGGATAACATGATGAGTTTTATACTCACCCCCTTGTTGGCCACTTCAATGTGTTTGCAGATGTGATATATCAAGATATAGTTGAAGGCATCATATCCTGGGTCTTTTGTGAGACACCTTGATCCCTTAGAAAATATTTTAAAGTTAGAACTTGGAGTATATTGGGATCAGTGGAGTTTATTCCATTGGATACATTGAGACATATTTCTTTTTTCTTCTTATTTATACTCTAATATGTATGTCTTGATTTCCACATTCTACTATGATATAGATTATTTTGGGTTGGTTTACATTGAGTTGAATTGTATTATTCTCATGCATCATTTATTGGTTGTGGGTTTATTTTATTCTTGTATTGGTTATTTTATTTACAAAGTAAAAAATGATCCCCCAATTGTTTATGAATCCCTTGGGATTTATTTCCATCCTTTGGTGTCTTTTGTAATTCACCTAATGCTAAATATAACTTATTCCCCTTCCCAATCCAATGGTGAGCGGTGGAATGTTATAGTACATATCTTTTTATGCTTTCTTTTTTAAATTGGAGTTTATTATTTTCTATGTAATTTCATTAGTATAAGCTATGGTCTAGAATGATAAATTTGATGGGTTGGATATCAGATTATGGAAGATGTAGAGTTAAGAATATCTATTTTAGAGAGATTTAGAGTTTCTGCTAAATGGCGTAAAACTAAAATAAATATAAAATTTGGAATGGTAAATAATATACTTGAAAGGAATTGGGTTTATTCGAGTGATGCTATCTAAGAATATTTCCTTAAATATCCAAAAGGTGAAGAAAATTACAGAACTTATGTCCACACACACATACATACATAAGAGCCCTACCATAATGAATAAAATGTTTCATCTATATTGACCTTTATAAAAAGGATATTAGAAGGTAAGTTAGTGGTTGATCAAGTAAATGACTTCACCTATGTATAGATCCAATTATAATTGGAAGGAGTGAATTTCATAGGCCTGTTTTGAGAAATAACTTTTCTTTCATCATCTTTAAAATCTTAGGATGTGATGGTTTTTTCTACAAGTAACTAAAGAGGGAAGACTGATCTTGTGTTTTAATTATTTCATGACATCATTTTGAATGAATATTTTAGGTGGAAGTAGGTACAAGAAACTACCCAAAATATTTTCAGTTTGGAAGGTAGAGGGTGATCTACTCAATATAAAGTTCAGTATTAGAGTTTTGAAAAGAGGGAGAATAGTTTTAGAAAATTGTTCTATCTTGGACATGTATAATGTAATTACCTAAATAAAGGACATAAGAAGAAGTATTGTAGATAATTAAAAAAAATTGGGAAATTTTTATTCTGAAATTTCTTTCACAAATACTACATATGAGGAAGTTACTTTATTGTTAATTATCTCCATCCCATTAGATTCATAAATCATTGGTTTTATGGATTCATTTAACTATAAATATGATGGGTCATGAATAATTATAACTCCAAAATATTTGGAATGGTTCATCTAATGGATGATGAAACACCCAAGGTTATTGTAAAGGATGTTGTGAATGTCTAAACTAAGAATGGATACTTACTAGAGTTTTAAGGGGTGATCCACATACTTGGTTTATGAAAGAAATCAGTCTTGATTACTCGGTTTTATGATGAGGGTTTCTATAAAACATTTTCAAAATGATTGTGTAAGATCACACTAGGATCCATTATGGTGGAAAAAGGTATAAAATATAAAACATTGTACCTTTCCAAGAGCCTACAATGTTAATTAAATGCTAGATTTAAAAATTATTGAATGTAAAATTTGTGTCATGATAATCTTGGTCACAAGGGTTAGGAATGTATGTAATTATTATCTAATAAAGGAACATCAAAACTCAATCGGGTGGATTATAGAACTGGAAAATATTTTATCACTAGAAAGTAGTGGAAGATGTCGATAAATGTGGAAAGAAAGGAACAAAATAAACATAAGTTAAATACATTGTATATGTATGTATGGTGACCAACAACAATTCATTATCATATAGGTTTATTCTACTATGTTACTTTTATCAATGATACAAAAAATATAGTGTGGGTGTAATTTATCAATAAAACATATAATTTTTTTGAACCTCTATTTTATGGAGATCCATGGTTGATAATTTGACTCAAATGAATCTAAAATAACATCAGATCTTATGGTGTTGGGGAGTAAAAAAGAAGTGAGATCAAGTGGTTTTACTGGAAGAAAATAATATTTTTAATAACACGGTGTCTCAAACACCGAAACAATATGGTGTAGTAGAGAATCTAAAATTAAAAATTAATGATAGGTCTTGTATTTTGTGGTTAAACACTTATTTTATAAATTAAAATATGTATAAGCAACGAATATCATATTATACCTCATAAATTTGAGTCCTTTCACACCACTGGGGAAAGAGATTCCAATATAGATCAGGACTAGAAAAATGGAAGATTTACCCCACCATATTGTTTTTGTATGTTTTTATATGTTCAAATTGATTACATTGAGAGGGAAAACATAGAAGAAAAATACCGATAATTTTTATTTATAAGGTATAATGGTGAATAATTTAGATTTAAGATATGTTACTTATTAAGGTTATCATAAGTCAAAATGTATTTTAAAATGAGAGGATAATGTGGAAGGATCAAAACATATTGGATGATAAAACAAAGAATAAATCATCAATGGAGCATGCTAAAGTGGATTAAAATGGTATTCTTGAATATCCATATAGTTTATGATGCACCCAATATTTCGAAAAACCATATTTTTTAGCTGGAGAATATTTGGATACATATCACATTTTAGATGTGATTTCAGGGCTAGATATATAGAAAAGATCAAAGACAATTGTTACATAAGAAAGAGTTCATAAAGAATAAGTTTTAAAAGAAGTGAAATATTAGGTGTTGAGGTAGTTTAGTGTAGTCATAATACTAGAGAAGCAGTTCAGATAGGATATGTATTACCTTATTCTTATGAATGTTGGAGAACATGAAGTATTGGAAGAGGTGAAAAGTCTATCTGAATTAAGATTTTGGTAGTTAGTGTTGAAGGAGAATATAGGCTCTATGAATGTTTATACATTATTGGATCAAATAAAACTTCCTCATAACAAAATATCTTTAAAAAATAAATGGGTCTATTGATTGAAGGAACAGGATGATATTATGAAATGTTTCAAGAAATGATCTATTATGAAATGAACTCAATAAATAGAGTAATAATACTTATGAATGGGTTGATCAATATATAATGGGACATGTAATTTATAGTTTACTTTTTAAAATTTTTTGTAACTTGATGTTATCCTCTGCAATTTATTAAGGTCATGATCCAATCATGTTAAATGACTCACTCTCACCATATTTAGTCAATTAAATAATAACTTACAGCACACAAAATTTTCAAGGTTCAACCCCAATGAGAGAAACTACTCCTTTTAGTTCTTGTAACTTATGAGTAACACAATTTCCATAGTGATAAAACAATAATTAGTGTTTTATGATAAGGTTTCAACCTTTACCCAATAGTTCATCCCATGCGTAAAGTCTCATAATATGGGATTATACTGGTATAAAATAATTTGAAAATTTTTTCTTATATTTCAAGCCCCCCGAATAGAAATGAAACTTCTTGTCAAATGTTTTGACCATTGAAACTCCATTCATCTAGAAAACACAACTTCATAATCTCTTTCTTCTGAAGAACAATAGTCAGGTGATTGGTGACCATATTCTCTCAATTGGTCTCAATATCACTAATGATAATTACGGTCTCATAAACAACATTTTAAATAATTATATTCCTCACTTATATAACCAAACATTCTCCAATAAATTTAGTGAAAGCATGGGATTTGATTTGAAACTCTTTAACACTTCAAGAATTTAGTCAAAATCCTAAAAAACTTATAAAGATATCAGAGTTATGACTTCTTCAACACTTCCAAAAAACTCAGTGTGAACATCCTTTAATTCACCATAAATCTCATCTAGACTCATAGACTTTCCTTTGTGAGTAATGCACTTTGAACAACCAACTAATCAATGTCATAATAAATAGAACTTCGTATTAATTATTTAAAGATAAATCGAAACATAATATGAATATAATAATTATGGAAAAAAAAATTCTGGATCTACTTATGATGATTATAATCTAGGTGAATATACTTCTAGCCATTATTCTTCTAATAAATTTACATCAGGTGAATGTAATTCAGGTGAATGTACTGTTGGCATTTGGTGGGCTTGCCTAAATTTCAAGAGTACCATCTCTCAGCGGTTCAAGTCACCCAAGATAAAGAACTTGTTTTTTAAACATCAAATACCACATAAGAATTATCACCATGTAATATAATCCCTTTATCACAATATCTCATTAGGAAGGTTTCACAATGGTGTCACCAACCTATTAAATTGATTGAGTAACTAAAATAAACATTTTGTTACACCAAGGATAAGGAATTTAAATAAATTATTATATTCTAATCAAATTGCTATGATATCAGATTCCATAAAGATGAAAGGGTCAAATACTTCCTTAACAGATCCATTAATTATGTTTCAATCATGACACACCCAACATACCATACTTCCCTCCAACATATTATGTGATGGTTTTGGTTAGTATATCTAAGTGAGAAAGTCGTGACATAAAACAATGATTATCTTAAAGTATAAGTACAATGAAACATGATCACATATAGGAATATTTAATGACACAAAAACATGCATAATTCTTACTAGCAGTTCCATTATTATAATATCCCATCATAGAGATTACCATGTGTGACCTTCATGAAAAGAATATGTATCTACTTACAGTCACTCACACATGATTGTCTCAATACTTTCTGTACCATTATAATATGTTATCTAACTAGAGAAATATATTAATAATATGGTCATATCCCATCAATATTCTCTTCAATACAGGGAACTTTCATAACCTTATCAATGAGAAAAATACTATAGGACGTTAATACATTAAATCCATGCAGAAACAATGAATAAGATGTAATAAAAATTTAAATTAATATTCAATACATTGAACATACATGTAATAAAAGTACAATAAGTTGGTCCTTGGACACTAAATCTAACAAGACCAATGAATAATTTAGTCGGTAACTCACATCATCTCCATTTCATCATTTGTACATAAGATCTCATTCCTAGTTCATTACCTCAGGATCTGTTGTCTTCTTTATTGTGTTATAATTTTCTTAAAACCTTGTTTTCATTTGATTGGTTCTTACCCTCTACTTCTTTGAATCCAATAACTCCTCTTCAACATAGTAATTTGTTTTTTTCAAATAGTGATCCTTGTTATCTATAAATTCATAATTGGTTCATCTCGAAAAATAGTTATTTTTTCCGATCAAGGAATCTCAATCCCCAGTTTCAATTATTTAACAAATCTAGCTCCATCTAAATAGGTTTTATCAATCCATTCAAACTTTCATCATATTTGGTTGTGGTTTTGGTGTTTCATTTTTCATTTTTAGCTTTGAGAAAAGCTATAATGTTAATTAATTCTGCAATCTTGGTCTGCATAATTCTCATAAATCATGGTAACATCAGGCTTCAGTGATGGGGTTTTCTTATTTTCATTGAGTATTATATGTTTCAATTATATAATCTTGGTTCTTGATTGGGATCTACATCATATCTCTTTTCCCATATGTTTGATCTTATTCAGTATCTTTTGATTAAGCATGGATCCAACTTCCTCTTTATTCTTTCATCACTCATTTTGTATAAACTTACAAAAAAATCCATGATCAAGCTCATTTTTTCAAAAATCAAGTTTGGACATCAATAATTGGTCGTGAAATATGTTCTCTCAGTTTTGAAAAAAATATCATCCACAACCAATCAGTATTTACATGTATAGAGGAAAAACATCATGGAAGTTCAAAGTCGACACATGATCAATGGTTATTTTCACAAAACATGGCTTCACAGAAAAGAAGGAAGTGATTCTTGTTAAATAAAAGCATAGAAGGAGAAAACTATTGGCATAGGCTATTTTAAAGTGGGTTTTCCCAATGGTTTAAGAAAACTATTCAGAAAGAGATGTATTACCCATGGTTTTTATTAACCATTGGTAAAAATTAGACCCAAATTAGGGCTCCCTCCCTCGAGACATTTCATCCCCACAAGCTCCTCCCCTCCCCGACCCCGACCTCCTCCTAGCCTCGGCCTCCGCCTCCGTCTCCACCTCCCAGCCCCCCTCCCTCTCCTCTGGCGACGTTCCCCTTCCCCTCTCAGCTCCTTATCTGAAGACGACGTCCCCCTCCCCTCTCGTCTCCCGGTGACGTTCCCCCCTCCCCACTCGTCTCCCTCCCTTGGCGACATCCGAGCTCAATCTCTTCCTCCGACATCCCCTGACCCCCTCTCCAGTTGCGCGTGAGACTCCCATGGACGAACACCCTGTGGGACATCCCCCTCTCTCGGATCCCTCTCCTCCCTCCTGGGCAATAATATTTTCGGGGACGACCCCTTCCCCCCAACAGCTAGAGTAGTTACGGTGGATTCGAATCTAGGTGCTTTTCAGCTTTAGTTGATTGGGAGGTCTTAGCCTTGTCTTTTGGGAGCTTCTTCTTCTATTGGTACTACTGTAATGGGTGCAATGTCTGCTTTTTCCCTACATTTTTGGTATCTACATTTTTTCCACTGTAAAACAATGAATTTTTTTTGTTTTTGTGTTGTTTAATCTGAAAATATCATTTCTAGTATATCTGCAATGATCATTATAGGCCACGATAGGTGTCCTGGAAGATGGGATAATGTGTTCAGAGCTCCTGGATGCTACAGAAACTCAATAGTGTTTCTTGTGGGAGAGAACCCTCTAAACTCACCAGGGATGTTGTGGATAGATGCCACACATGTCACAGAGATAGTAGGTTGCTATTTATGGGTATGTCTCTATGACTCCTTTTTTACCTTCATTTATGTTTCAGAGATTTTATACAATGGAATGAAACTTAATTGAATGTTTGAGTTAAGGTGAAATGAAATGGTTTAATTATACTCAGTGCTTGATCGAGCATCAATTAACCAGCTCAACCTCGATCTTGATCAAGCTACTCAATTAGGATCGACTTGTTTTGATTAAGATGGTTTATCGTAATTTTCATTACAAGATCTTTCTTGAATTCGAGCTCGAGCTTGAAAATAAATACACATATATTGAATAAAAATAACATGTTAAAATATTAGATTTTCTATTAGCCTTTGTGACCGAATTGATTGTGTTATTATAACACTGATTTCGGCTTCACTACTCATAGCTTGAGCTTGAAAAAATCCGAACTGAATTCAAGTATTTGTCAAGAAATTCCAATTACATTACGAGCAATCAAGGTTGTTTACAACCCTAATTTATAGGGTCAAAGAAATAGGACATTGGATGACTTGGGATGTCATTATCTATCATTTCATTCCCTCATTAAAAAAACTTCCAGATAACTATTTTATCTAATAAATTCTTCTCTGTCATTATTTTCTATCCATTTTAATCATTGGCCCCATTTATTAAAGAATGTGATGGAACTGGCGAACCCAACAACATAGAACCTCAGATAAGGCCCTCTAATTCCTTCAATACCTCCTCTCCTATTAGAATTGTTTATTAATTTTGTTTTGGTATTTTGTGATGTTTGACTGCTTAAATATACACATGGTTTTGTAGTCAATCTCAGATCGCGGTGCGACACGGCGGGGATTTAGTAGGGTTATGTGCACAATATTCAACTCAACTAATATAGCACAGGTGCATATTTAATGGATAAGTGTACTAGTATGGTGTTCCCAACAATGTCATATATAAAGAACATAATAAAAAATGGAGATATTATTAAATTTAACTGTTTCTCCCTTGATTACAGGAACATGATTTGACCCATGGGGCGGTGTGGTTCTTAAATGGAACTGTTTCCCCCTTGAGGGAGGAAACGACTGGAATGTTTCCCAACCTCCTCTCGCTCACTTAACTCCTAGATAGAAGATGTTTCCCCGTGGATGTCACTGGACCGGGCCAACATGCCACGGTCACGCCGCAGTCAGGCCGCGGTCACGTCACGGTCATGTCGTGGTCACACCGCAGTCACGTCGTGGTCAGGTCGCGGTCACGCCGCGGTCACACTGTGTTCACGCCATGATTTTTCCCTTGTCCAGGATGAAACCCCACGGCGGTTCTCAGTCCTATTAGAATTCTATATATGATACCTAGATAAGGCCCAATCCATCCTCATAATTATTTCCTCATCAAACACTAGACGTACAACTGCCACATCTATCACCATAAGGCCCAATCCTCTTAGGAATATTTTACTTGATCTAAACCCTCATCCAGTCCATACACATATCATCCAAATTATAAGACATATGTTAGACCACTCATATCCCAATCGATATCTTATCCACTTGGAGACCTAGTGATAGGGTGATTTCATTTCCATATAATCACTAAAAAAATTTATCTAAACCTCAGCGTCTTGTGAACACCATATCTATAGGTCTACTATGTTAATCTATTTTCATTCATTTACCATCCTTAGACACCATGAATCCCATGGAACATAGTTATAATAAATCCCTTGGAAATCTACGATCGAATAATCAAGTTAGTGTTTAAGGGTCTATCGAGGCTCTTAATTCTGTCTTTATATGCATAAGAATTCTTATTTAAAGAAACAATTAATTTAAGTAATGGTTGATCACCCATGGAGGTTCTTATACTTCATATTCTAACTGCTAAATGATGTATTCCCTCCACCTGAATGAGGAATTAAATAACTCCCCTTCCATGTTCATGTAAAACCTATATTTTCAAAAGAAATCATACTAACCACAAATATATTGGTGAGAAAAATCAGATGACTGGTCCATGATCATATCATTAGTCATAGCTTCATCAAAAATATTCATGTCTTAAGCCTTATTTTAATCATATGATTTAACATATACTTACCAGATTAGTGAATGTTGATTCATATTCAATCACTAACAATTTTTCCTACTCAATATCCAAGAGATCTCAAGATCTAGATTGTTTAAACTCCTCTAGGAAGTTTTGGTCATTGAAGATTAGTTGTAATCACTTCTAATAATGTTTCCATCCTTCCATTCCACAATAACTTTACACCACAAAATATCTTTACCCTTTAGTAATGGTGTAGCCATGTAATTTTCCAAACAAACTTGTATTGAACAAAACAAAACTAAGATGAAACTAGAGCCAAACTAATTATATACCATTTATAGGAAGATTAATTGTTAATTAATAGGAATGTAATTTTTGATAGTATCATTTTCAAATATGGATTTGATTCCCCCTTGCTTTAGGAACATGATTTGACCCATGTGGCCTTGTGGTTCTTATATGTTGGGCGGTGACATGTATAGTCACAGAAGACAGGCATGTTTTAGTTTAGTTTTTATTTTAATTTCTTTATCGCATTGGCCACTTAGGTCTTTTACTGGTTTCTATGGATAGGGAGTAGTTATATTCTACAAAGGAGGCCCGAAGGGGTTCAGATTGTTTCAGTCTATCGGTTTTGATCCGAGGTAAGATTCTATTATTACTACTTGTCTTGCACCTCATATATTTGGGGGATTTCAATGTTTTTGACTCCATATTATGTTTTTGGTAGGGTTTTGGATTGTTTTGTGTTGGTTCAGGTGGATTTGGTTCTCGCCATTCAAGGTAAGGCTTTAATGTTGTTGGTTGGTTCTTCTCTGGTTATGTAGGGTCCTTTATGGGTTTTAAGGTTCTCAATATCCTTTGTGTAGTGCATTGATCCCGGCTCATTGGTTTCGAGTCACCAAGTTGAGGGTGACTCTCCTGCGTGTGTATAGGTAAGTAAGTATATATACGTGGGTTCCCCCATTACGTGTATAGTCAATCATGGAAATAATTATACACGTATGGGGATATGTGTTCCCATGTATATATATAAAAATGCATACAAAGGTGTGTGGAGACTGTTATATGCATATAAGCGTACGTGTAAGGATCCCCTTGCACATGCTCATGGCCATGCGGGTGTGTGCATAGGGGCTAGGTGTCCTTTCATGTGTGTGAAGGTGCATATACCCAGTGGGGGAGCAGAAGATTTTAGTTAGAAAGATCCAAGAGCCAAAGTGGATGGCTTGGTTCCACCTTGAGGTGGAGTCCCTCTCATAGCCTATTTAATTTAAGAATGCTTTAAATTAAATTTAGCTTCTTTCTTAATTGTGCTTAATTATATTGAATTGAATATCTTGAATAAGTTTTCTTTAATATAATTGTTTCATTTGATAAATAATTTCATGTTTTTATAATAAAACCACTTTTAAAAACAACTAATATAAAATATATATCTTTATCATACCACAACCCCGAATCAAGAGTCTATTTTTTATAACATAAGATCGGTTCCTATAATGTGAAGGACAACAACGTAGGATTTATTTAGAATCCTGGCTGAAAGATGCTACCCCACGGATGTTGCTGGATCAGGACAACACACCGCGGTCACGCCGCTGTCACGCCGCGGTCACGCTGTGATTTGGCCATGCTCCAGGATGACACCCCACGGCGGTTCGCAGTCCTGTCGGAATTCGATGTATGATACCTAGATAGAGTTTTAGATACATTACCCACACATAGTTAATGGAGAGGGACATGACGACCGTAATGGTTCCCCGCTTATTCTGGCTCCCTTCGCTCCTGGCTAGAAGATGTTGCCCCGAAGATGTCGTTGGGCCGGGCCAACACGCCGCGGTCACGCTGAGGTCACGCTGCGGTCACTCCGTGATTTGGCCCTACTCTTGGACGACACCCCGTGGAGTTCGCTGTCCTTTCAGAATTCGATGTATGATACCTAGATAGAGTTTTAGATACATTACTCACCCATAGTTAATGGGGAGGGAGGCAATGACTGGAATGTTTCCATGCTTCCTCCCACTCCCTATGCTCCTGGCCAGAAGATGTTGCCATGCGGATATTGCATGACCGGGCCAACACGTCGTGGTCACGCCTGGGTAACTCCGCGGTAATGCCGTGATTTGGCCCTGCTCTAGGAAAACACCTCGTGGCGGTTCTCAGCCCTGTCGGAATTCAATGTATGATACCTAGATATAGTTTTAAATACATTTCCCACAAATAGTTATTGGGGAGGGAGGTGACAATCATAATATTTCCATGCCTCCTCCCACTCCCTTTTCTCATGGCTGGAAGATGTTGCCTCGTGGATGTTGTTGGACCAGACCAACACACCGCGGCCACGCCGCGGTCACGCCGCGGTCACGCCGCGGTCACGCCGCGGTCACGCCGCGGTCACGCCGCGGTCACACCACGGTCACGCCGCGGTCACGCCGAGGCACGCCGCGGTCACGCCGCGGTCACGCCGCGGTCACACCGCGGTCACACCGCGGTCACGCCTCGGTCACTCCACGGTCACGCCGCGGTCACACCATGATTTTTCCCTCCTCCAGGATGACACCCCTCGGTGGTTCTCCGTGGTCACACCGTGGTAACGCCATCATATGTGATGTTTACAGTCCAAAATCGCCTCAATCCGAGGCACGGTGTGGCCGACACCCCTAAAAGTGTCTCTCTTTTGTTTCAAAAGGACATTATTTTAGGTGAATACAACAACTGACATACGTAAAATAGACCAAAGGCATTTCAGATTCTGTTGAAACATTATCACAATAATACATGGGTCATATGTGACTTTTATGAGTCAACCCTGCCTCAATCCGAGGTTCGGTGTGGCCGGCACCACACAAACTATCTCAGTTTTATTTGAAATGGATAGGATTTTAAGTAAAAACAACAACTAGCATACTAAAAACTGACCAAATGCATTCAGATTGAGTTGATAATTTATGAAAATTATCCATGGGTCATTTTTTATGTGTACAAGTTAACCCCACCTCAATCTGAGGCACGGTTTGGCCAACAACACTCAAACTGTCTCTCTTTTGTTTAAAATGGACATCATTTTAAGTGAAAACAACAACTGACATACGGAAAACCGACCATAAACTTTCGGATTCTATTAAAACATTAATAAAATTATCCATGGGTCATATGTGACGTGTACAATTCAACCTCACCTTAATCCTAATAGCGGTGTGGCCGGAACCACTCAAAGTGTCTCTCTTTTTTAAAATGAACATAATTTTAAGTGAAAAAAAACAATCAACATTCGGAAAACTGACCAAACGCATTCAGATTATGTTGAAAATTTAGGATAATGATCCATGGGTAATATGTGACGTGTATGAGTCAACCCCGCCTCAATCTGAGGTGTTCTGTGGCCGGAACCACTCAAAGTGTCTCTCTTTTTTCTAAAAAGGACATCATTTTAAGTGAATACAACAATTGTCATATGGAAAAACGACCAAAGGAATTCATATTCTATTGAAAATTTTGTAAAATGATCCATGGTTCATATGTGACTTGTAAGAGTCCACCCTGCTTCAATACGAGGTCTGGTGTGGCCAGCACCACTCAAACTGTCTTCCTTTTATTTGAGATGGACGGGATTTTAAGTGAAAACAACAATTGGCATACGGAAAACTGACAAAATGCATTCATATTGTGTTGATACTTTAGAAAAATGATCCATGGGTCATTTTTGATGTGTACGAGTCAACCCCTCCTCAATCTGAGGTGCGTCGTGGCGGACACCACTCAAAGTGTCTCTATTTTGTTTAAAATGGACATCATTTTAAGTGAAAACAACAACTGACATACGGAAAAATGATCAAACGCATTCGGATTCTATTCAAACTTTAGGAAAATGATCCATGGGTCATGTGTGACGAGTACGAGTCAACTCTGCCTCAATACAAAGCACAGTGTGGCTGACACCACTCAAAGTGTCTCTCTTTTGTTTAAAATTAACATCATTTTATGTGAAAACAACAAGTGACATACGGAAAACCGACCAAACGCATTCGGATTCTTTTGAAAATTTTGTAAAACGATCCATGGGTCATATGTGATGTTTAAGAGTCAACCCTTCCTTAATTAGAGGGGTGGTGTGTCCAGCACCACCCAAAGTGTCTCTCTTTTGTTTCAAAAGGACATCATTTTAAGTGAATACAACAACTGACATATGGAAAACCGACCAAAGGCATTCTTATTCTATTGAAGCTTTAGGAAAACAATCCATGATTCATATATAAATTTTACGAGTCAACCCCGCCTCAATCCAATGGCCGGTGTGGATGGCACCACTCAAACTGACTCACTTTTATTTGAAATGGACACGATTTAAAGTGAAAACAACAACTGGCAAATGGAAAACCGACCAAACTCATTAGGATTGTGTTGATACTTTAGTAAAACTATCCATGGGTCATTTTTTATGTGTAAGATTCAACCCTGCCTCAATCTTAAGTTTGGTTTGTCCGACATCACTCAAAGTGTCTCTCTTTTGTTTAAAATGGACATCATTTTAAGTGAAAACAACAACTGACCAAACACTTTCAGATTCTGTTTAAACTTTAAAACAATGATCCATGGGTTATATGTGGTTTGTAAGATTCAACCCCACCTCAATCTGAAATGCGGTGTGTCTGACACCACTCAAAGTGTCTCTATTTTTTAAAAAATGAACATCATTTTAAGTGAAAACAGTAATTGACATACGGAAAACTGAACAACGCATTTGGATTCTACTGAAAATTTAGGACAATGATACATGGGTCATATGTGACGTTTACGAGTCAAAATCGCCTCAATCCAAGAGGCGGTGTGGTCGGCACCACTTAAAGTGTCTCTCTTTTGTTTCAAAAGGACATCATTTTAAGTGAATACAACAACTGACATACAGGAAACCAACCAAGGGCATTCGGATTCTATAGAAACTTTAGAAAAACAATCCATGGGTCATTATTGACTTTTATGAGTCAACCCCGCCTCAGTCCGAGTGCCAGTGTGGCCAGAACCACTCAAACTATCTCAATTTTATTTGAAATAGACAGGATTTTAAGTGAAAAAAACAACTGGAATACGGAAAACTGACCAAATGCATTCAGATTGTGTTGATACTTAAAAAACGATCTATGGATAATTTCTGATGTGTACAAGTAAACTTCACCTCAATCTGAGGTGCGTTGTGTCTGACACTACTCAATGTGTCTCTCTTTTGTTTGAAATGGACATCATTTTAAGTGAAAACAACAACTGACATACAGAAAACTGACCAAACGGATTTGGATTCTATTTAAACTTTAAGAAAAATAGTCATGGGTTATATGTGACATGTAAAAGTCAACCCCACCTCAATCCGATGCACAGTGTGGCCTACACAACTCAAAGTGTCTCTCTTTTGTTTAAAATGAACATCATTTTAAGTGAAAACAACAATTGATATACGGAAAACCAACCAAAGGCATTTGGATTCTCTTAAAAATTTAAGACAATGATACATGGGTCATATGTAATTTTTAAGAGTCAACCCCACATAAATCCGAGTTACGGTGTGGCCGGCACCACTAAAAGTGTCTCTCTTTTGTTTCAACAAGACATCATTTTAAGTGAATACAACAACTTACATATGTAAAACTGACCAAAGGCATTAGTATTCTATTGAAACTTTAGAAAAATTATCCATGGGTCATATGTGAATTTTATGAGTCAACCCCGCCTCATTCTGAGTGTTTTTGTGGCCGATACCACTCAAACCGTCTCAATTTCATTTGAAATGGAAGGGATTTTAAGTAAAACAACAACTGGCATACGGAAAACTGACAAAATGCATTCAGATTGTGTTGATACCTTAGGAAAACAATCCATGGGTCATTTTAGATGTTTATGAGTCAACCCTGTCTTAATATGAGGCACAGTTTGTCCGACACCACTCAAAGTGTCTCTCTTTTGTTTAAAATGGACATCATTTTAAGTGAAAACAAAAACTAACATATGGAAAACTGATAAAACACTTTCAGATTCTGTTGAAACTTTAATACAACGATCCATGGTTCATGTGTGACGTTTAATAGTCAACCCTGCTTCAATTTGAAGCGCGGTGTGACCAGAACCACTCAAAGTGTCTCTCATTTGTTTAAAATGAACATCATTTTATGTGAAAACAACAATCGACATACGAAAAACTGACCAAACGCATTCATATTCTGTTGAAAATTAAGTAAAACGATCCATGGGTTATATGTGACATGTAAAAGTCAAACCTACCTCAATCTGAGGTGCGGTGTGGCTGAAACCACTCAAAGTGCCTCTCTTTTGTTTCAAAAGGACATCATTTTAAGTGAATACAACAACTGACATATGAAAAATAGACCAAAGGCATTCAGATTCTATTTAAACTTTAGGAAAACGATCCATGGGTTATATGTGACTTTTATGAGTCAACATTTCCTCAATTAGATGGTCGGTGTGGCCGGCACCACTCAAACTGTCTCACTTTTATTTGAAATGGACAGGACTTTAAGTGAAAACAACAACTGGCATACAAAAAACCAACCAAATGCATTTTGATTGCGTTGATACTTTAGGAAAATAATACATGGGTCATTTAGGACATGTACGAGTCAACCTCACCTCAATATGAGGTGTCGTGTTTCCGTCACCACTCAAAGTGTCTCTCTTTTGTTTAAAATGGCCATCATTTTAAGGGAAAACAACAACTGACATACAGAAAAATGACCAAACAAATTCAGATTCTGTTGAAACTTTATGAAAAAATCCATGGGTTATACATGACTTGTAAAAGTCAACCCCACCTCAATCTGAATCATGGTGTGGCTAACAATACTCAAAGTGTCTCTCTTTTGTTTAAAATGAACATCATTTAAAGTGAAAACAAAAAGTGACATACGGAAAACCGACCAAACGAATTCGGATACTGTTGAAAATTTAGGACAACGATCCAGGGGTCATATGTGACGTGTAAGAGTCAACCCTGCATCAATCTGAGGCACGGTGTGGCCGGCACCACTAAAATTTTCTCTCTTTTGTTTCAAAAGGACATCATTTTAAGTGAATACAACAACTGACATAAAAAAACTGACCAAATGCATTCGGATTCTATTGAAACTTTAAGAAAATGATCAATGGGTCATATGTGACTTTTACGAGTCAACCCTGCCTCAATCCAAGGGCCAGTGTGGCCAGAACCACTCAAACTATCTCACTTTTATTTGAAATGGACAAGATTTTAAGTGAAAACAACAACTGGCATACGGAAAACCGACCAAACGTATTTGGATTGTGTTGATACTTTAGGAAAACGATCTGTGGGTCTTTTTTGATGTGTAAGAGTCAACCCCGCCTCAGTCCTAGTCATGGTGTTTTGGAAACCACTGAAAGTGTCTCTCTATTTTTTAAAATGGACATCATTTTAAGTGAAAACAACAACTGACATACGGAAAAACGACCAAACGCATTCGGATTCTATTGAAAACTTAGGAAAACAATGCATGGGACATATGTGACATGTACGAGTCAACCCTGCCTCAATCTGAAGCACTATGTGGCCGACACCACTGAAATATAGTGATTTACATTCATACCTTCACAAACTTTGAATCTCTTGTTACCACTTTGAAATATCATGAGAGATGAGTAGGGAATCAATAATTCTTCAATCTCAAAATCATTCATTGAACATTTAAATGACATATTAATGCAACCATACTTTGAATAATCTTTGAATAGTTCACAGGTTACAAAAATAGTTAACAATTTTTTTTGATTTTGTAAACATATTTTAGAATTTATGCAACCATGATCAAAAAAGTTTTAAAGCAGTTCACATTTTCTAAAAACAGTTCACAAGTTCTTGATTTTTTAAACCGATTTAAGATTTCCTACAACCATGTTCTAAAAACTTTTAGAGTAGTTCCCAAGATACAAAAATAATTCACAAACTCACGATTTTGTAAACATATTTCAGATTTCCAGTTTTCTGTAAACAAATTTCAGATTTTGACAACCCAACACATTGCTGAATTCACAGCTTATCCCTTTTAGCAGATCTTTTAAAATACATGCTTCCCTTTAAGAGATCACTCCCCCAAAAGGTTAGACACATATCAAACTTTAAATGCACCTATCATTTCCAAAACCACACAATAGATGCAGGCTGTCCACATGCATGATGCAGGTTGTCCAGTTTTGGGGATATAAGATGTATACCAACAGTTCTGCAAACTATTGGTATACAGAGCTGCGGTTCTGAGAGTATGCCAACGATTCTGAAACCTTTGGTACACAGGACAGAGTATACCAATAGTTCTGAAACTGTTGGTATACAGGTATTCCAAATGTTCTGAAACCGTTGGTATACTACTGGTTGGAAAAAAAATGTATACCAATGGTCTGAAAACTATTGGTATACTCACCAGTACCAATGGTTCATCAACCGTTGGAACATATATATACCAACGGTTTAAGTCGAACTATTGGTATACATTAATTTCAGACCATATATGCCAACAGTTTTCTAGTAACCGTTGGTATAGAGTTATTGCCACGCCTCACATACCAACGGGCTGTGAAACCGTTGGGAAAAATGGAATTTACAGTAGTGTTAACTGAATATATTCCAATTTTTTAAAATTTCATCTTCACTATAGCATATCCTAAAATAAGTTGATTTTAAAATTGTAGTCAATAATATTAATTCCAATTAAAATACAAGAATATAAAAATCATTGAATTTTCTAATACAAAGAATCTCACAAAATATATTAGATTTAAATATGGAAAATGAAATAATTAATTTCTAAAATTCACACAAATTATCAAAATTACATGAATATGAACAGTTTAATAAAAAATAAAAAATAAATTTGTTTTGAAATATTGGGGAAAATAAAATCACAGAACATTGATTGTTTTATCACCAAATAAAACAATTCAAATATAACATTCAAATAATAATTATTTTAAATTCATATTAATAAATGTTAAATATATATATTATAATCACATTTTATTCATTTAAATATCATTTAATTCATAAATTGTTTTTGGAAAATTTATTCAAATAAATTCCACATCAATTACTTTCTTCATTTTTAAATAAATTTATTCCTTGTAATTTTAATTATTACCTACTAAATAAAATATTTAACGGTATCTAAAAGACATCCATGACTCATGATTTCATTTCTAGTGAGGTTTCCTCCTTGATATCTTATATTGACAAGTGAAATCTTATATTTCATTTAGATGGTATTATAACTAAAGTTGAGTTTTTCCGGACCATTTGTTCCAAATACACAAATATAAAAGGAGTAATTTTTAGAATGGAGTATATAATCATACTTATACCAATAGGAGATCATGGTTTTACATAGGATTTTAAATGTGTTTTTATTATCTTTGAAATTATCATGGTATCTATGTAGAGGGGGTCAAAAATTTCTAATTTCACATTAAAATTTACTTAAGGATAATCATATTTTATAAGAAGAACATTACTATAATCATATATTAGATATGAGTTCTATATTTGTGATATAATAATCATACCACTCGAATATTTTTCTTAAAAAATCAATATCAAGTCATTGAGGTGATGATTTAATGTACTTATAAAAATTCTAGGTACAAAGAAGTGGGTTTAATAAGATAAAAATATAACAATTCATAGTTCTTAAGTGGATGGTCGAGTTTCCACACTATATATCATTTTCATAACTTAATTCAATAGCGGTGGTTGTTAAGGATTTCTCTTATCCAATTGAACTTGAAATTTATGGGTGTTGATTTTATTGTTAATCACTTAAATTGGTTCACTAGTTTGCACAGTTCCCAAATTCCATTCATCTAAAACATTAAATTTCCAGTGGATCCTAAGGATGATTATTATTTTTCCACGTCAAGTTAATTAAAATATTCTTTTTACCAAACATTGTTTTCTTGATTCCCACCTTTACCACTGATCAAACATCTTATGTTCCTTTGAGACATTCCCCTAGGTGCCTCTTCCCACATTTGTGACATGAAGAACATTGAATAATATTTCCTTTATCGTCTTTATCATTGGATCTTTTATGAGTCTCTGTCCTTCTCTTCTTTGGTTTTTTTATAATTTTGACTGTGTTCATGTTGATAATCATAATTCTTAAAATCTAGTTTTTCAAAATTGTAATATTTTTTATTACATATCTTATCCCATTAGGTATCTCACTGGACAATCTCTGCATTGTCCATGGAATCCATTATTAACATGGTTCCTTTGTGCATCAGTAATTACTAAAACCAAAATATTTTAACACCAGCGATGAATAGTTAACATTATAATGTAATTATCATAAATTATCTCATAAAAAACACAACCCTGAAATTTATTACCCATTGAAACCATCACATTAGCTTTCAATTCAACAAAAATCACTCATGTTCCAATATAGGTTTCTTTAGGTTGGGATCTCTCGTGATTCTTATCCTAAATACTTAATATAATAAATCATCTTTAATGGATAATAAAGATAGTTTTATTGACCAAATAATATCCTCTAGAAGTGTCCAACTATGTGTGCGGTTAAGAATCTTTGTTTTTTAACCAGGTGACGATTGAGTTAATACCCAATATTCCCCTTTTACAGTTACTACCCCAATGTGAATCTGTGTCAAATACTTTATCAACTATTAGTATCCAAACAAGGATGTTATTTCTTATAAAACCGCACAATATAAAATATTCCAAAATTTTAGGATTTTATCATATACTTAGACTTATCTCTAAAGTTTTCACTAATGTTATATAACCATAACTCCCAAAACAAATAAAATAATACAAAAAAAATAACTAAAACCACATTTGATACCAACTATATTAACCCAATATAAAAATACCTTTATTTTACACATTAAAAAATTAAACATTATATATCACAAAAATCTTACACTGCCTGGAGATCATTTTGGTTTAGTGTCGTTGAGGTCCAGTTACATTGAAAACATATTTTAAAAAACATCTAAACACTTTTCCATAATATAATTCTTCTAGACTACTAATATTTTATTATTATATTCATAACATAGGGAAGGGAAATATAAGAAATGGTTTACTTCAAGTTCTTTGTAAGGGAAGAACATATCAACATGTCATCAAGGGTTAGATCATAAGTATATGAGAAAACCTGAGCAGGGATAAATAACTTCTTAAAAATATCATATGAAAATAAGAGTTTCCTACAAATAATTAAGGAAGAAAATGTAATAAAAATTATAAGGAATAAAAAATATAAAATCAACAATATAAAACATGACATCATAGTCATAAGTCAAGGATCACTATCAAGATTTTTTCTTTATAATTATTTATAATATTTTAATTTCATTCTATGGTACTCTCAGTTACTATCCTTGAAGATGATCTTGGTGACTAGCATGTTTTAGTGATTTTTAACAAAAGAATGGATGTATCTTAGTGAATGAGATTAATTTTACTATTACCATTAAAGAAAAAAAATAAAATATTTTTTTATAATTATGTCATATATTATCATTAAATAATTTCTAATCATCATCAATGATATTAATATATATCATTGTTCATGTAGGTTTTTATATCGACTAGACATGAACATACCATAATTAACAGATGATTATGAATATAAAAGTGGTTTTTTTGGGTAGAATATAATTATTATAGAAGAATAGTTATTATTTTTAGATAATTTTAAAATTTATAATCATATTTTATTAATGTTTAATATATAATAAATAAAATAGATAAAAAATGAGATATGTTACTTCATAAAGGTGATAGAACACACGATTAATTTTTTTATTTCTGAAAAAATGAGAGGAAAATAAGGTAGATTATACTTTATATACATGTAGTGAATATTTTTTAAATATTTCATATTTATTCTTAAATTTAGAAAATATAATCATTGACTATTATTTGTGGTGAAAAACATAATTCTTTGGTTCATGGAGGGGGTAGTCCACACAATGAACGAACAAGGGTTTTGTTTTTATTAATAGAAAAGGGTAAAGGGGGTTAATAGTTATTCCATTAGAATAATAAAGATAAATATAAAAACAATAATAATTTTAATATATTTTCATTTGAAAATTATAATTGAAAAATAAACATTTAAAGGAAGAAACTTTTGGAAAAAGGATTACTCATATTGATAACTTTGAGTTTTCCTTCTAGGATTCCATGAAAATGGAGGGATTAAGTGAATTTCTTGTGAAGAAAATCATATTTAAGTTTAAAATTATTATTGGAGAAGGTAATTGGAAAATATTTCAAGATTAAATCTCAATTTTTATTGCCTTTAAGGGGTGGTGTAAGTATCCATTTAGAAGTTGAGAGAATGGAATTTTTGTAAATACCCTTTACTTTTCAATAATGTCATTTCATTATTCAAGGATAAAGGATCCAAAAAGTAAAATTAATTAAGTAGGGTTTAATATATGATCACTAATCCCTCAAAAATAAATTTTTACACGTTTTTTGAATATTTTTTACATCCCCTACACTTAGAATTTTTACTTTTACTAGTTTTTGTTATACTATGGTAACTAGTTTTTAACTAAGTAAATAATTTTTTTGCCTAAAAAAATGGGAGATATTAAATAATTTGAGACAACTGATTCAAAATTTTAAATAGGTTTTATTATATAATATTTATATTTTTAATAAAAATAACTTTTAAAATTATCTAATTTAATAGGTAAAAACTCATTTTTAGATAAAGTGTATTTTTAAGCATAAAATTTTTACGTTGGGTAAGTTTTTCAATGTATATGATTTTGATGACATAAATTAGTTGATTAAAAAAAATTATTTGGATTTAAAATCATTTCAAAACAAAATGTTTCCAAGATTTTATTTAATTAAAAGAAAAGACCAAAAATAGTTTTTATGAGAAAATATCATTTATGTTTCTAAAATTTTAATCATAGGTTTTTTAAATTGGAATAGTATTTTAAAGATGTATATTTATACTTATTAAAAACATATTTGATCATATAAATGGTTTAAATACTTCTAGGACTTTCTTATATAATTATAAATGTAAAGTTTCAGTAAAAACTGTATTTTAACTATTCACCTAAAATCATTTATTTTAGAGAAAAACCAAAACAATTATCCCAAGATAATATAGTTAGTATGAATCCAAAAATGTATATAAAATGAAATGAATTTTTTTTTATAGGAAAAAAAAATTAAAAAAATTTATACAATATTATTATTCATTTTTTTTAATTACTAATAAAAATAGTGTAAATGTATTATTTTTATAAAAATATATATTATTCATATACACCATATACCATAACTATAATATATTTAGTGTTTAAAAAAGTGCATAAAAATAAAATTTTAGAATAAAAAATATATCAATCCAAAAATTATCTGATTATTTATTTACCCACATTGATTTTATCAATGAATTGGTACTAAAAATGGCCTTTATTTTAGTTATAAATATATTTCATAATGTAATTAAAACTATTTATACCATCCAATTCAATAGAAATATTTCAATGGTTATATATTATTTTGTGTTTCATTTTCATTTAGTGTTGTTTGAGAAGAAAACTATCAACATATTTTTTATTTAAAAGAAAATTATATAGAAAAAATCTTGTTGAAATGAAAAAGTGGTTTTGGATATGATAAAAAAATTTCTAAAATGTATAAGAATTTAATTTTAAAATATACAAAAAACGTATTCCAACCATTAAATATTTAAGATATAGAATGAAATGACATTATGCTAGTGAATGTTATTTAAAGATTAAATAATATTTGGAACACACTAAAGGAATAATTTATAAGAATTTATTTTCAATATTACTGGAGAATACATGTTTAAAATCCATTTGGGTAACAAAAAATTCTTTTACTAATCTAATTTCACCAAAAGTTACTTGGGTACCAAAACTCTCTTATGCTTAATTTTTTAATAATAATTCCTTAAAATTATAAAGAATGATATATGGTGCATATAAAGTGGACTATCAATGAATGTGACTATAGATACATAATATTTATTATTATACATTCAATGAGATAGAGGGACTGTGACATTTTGAGACAGCTCAAAAGGAAGAGTTAAATATTTTCAAAAATTTCTCATTTCTAAATCTATGATTATTTATAAAATTTTATATATTGAAGTATTAAATAGTAATTTGATTAGTATTTGTGAATTATGTGATGATATAATATTTGTGAGATTTCAAAATGGTAAATTCCATGTTTTCAAAAAAAATTATATATAATTTTACGCTAACAAAAAGGATAATATTTATTTTTCTGATTTTTCTAAAATAACTGATAATGTTTATTAATGTTTTATAGACATATGATATATTATGGAATAGTATGCTTGGTCAATGTGAATTTTTATTTACTGCATAAGATATGAAAACAAAAATAAATTTTTTAGATTTCAAAACATAAAGTTAACAAATGTCACATATTTGATTCATTCATGAAAGGAAATTAGTAAAAATAAAGTTTCAGATATATAAAATACTAAAAAATTACAAGACATATTGAAATTATTAATTTAGATATATTTGGACCTATTCAAATTATTTACCTTAATGGTAAAAAAAATTCATTAATGATTTCAATAGATTCATCTGGGTTTATTTTCTATTTTATAAAAGTGAGACTTTATTTAAGTTTTATTCTTACTGTAAATTACTTCTAAATGAGATAAAAATTGATGAATTCTATGAGAGGTGATATAGGTTTATAATTTTTCAATTTTTATTTTTAAATTTTTTTTTAATATAAGGGTTATTTTCAAACATTCTGAACCCCTAGATCACCCTAGTGGAATGATGTAATTGAAAGGAAGAATATAACTCTTCAAAAAATGGCTAGAACTATATTGAAAAAAAAATTATCTAAATATTTCTTGAAATAAGATATTAATATTACAAATTATGTATCTAATAAAATTCTTATTGAAATAATTTTAAAGAAACCCCTTTATGAAATATGGATGGGAAAGAAACTAAAAGTTGGATATTTCATAGTTTTTTATTATAATGTTTTTATTCATAATATTAAATATTATTTGGATAAGTTTTCTATTAAATATGATAAGGGGATGTTTTGGGTTATTAAAATATTAGTAAATCTTATCGATTTTATAATAAAATATATACGATCTATAAATAATTAGTTCACATTAATTTTGGTGAGATTGTTTTAAAGAAAAAGAATTATAAATTACAATATTTTTTGAAAGATTTAGAAAATTTGATTTTAGGTAACATGATATTTAGAGTGTTTAAGAGGAGAATCACTATCAATAAATATCATTGAAACCCCATTAATATCGCCTAATAAATGATTTTATTAGATATAGATACTCTACTCTAGAGTGAAAACCAATAATTTTTTATTGAATTTTTTCCTCACTCAATTTTTATTTTATATTTTTTCTTTGATGATTTTTTAAAAGATTTAAAAGATACAAATAAGATTATATATATAATTTTAAATTAATAAGTGTGACAAAAAATATTTTTTGTTTTTGGTTTAATCATCTAAATATTAACATATTATATGGAAAAATTGGAGTTATAGAAATAAAAAAGATAAAATTGGACTAATTATAAGGAATGATACTAGATTGGTCACATAAGTATTTATTTCAAGAAGAATGAATGATTATAATGATTCCTTTTTACCTTTTCCTATATTAGAGTCTATTTGGATATTATTAGAATATACATATTTTAAAGGTTTTAAGAATAGTCAAATTCAGTTAAAATTCATCAATGGACCACTCCCTGGTGTAATTTTTAAGTAGGTTTAGGGGTTTTAGGATGGCCGAAGTTCTTTTGGAAAGTGTGTACATTGACCTAAAACTTTGGAAACTATAGTTGGTCCACCGACTAACCGATGAGGGCCACCCACCTGGTGGTGGGCTGTAAAATGGCTAAAAATTCTTCTATAAACACTCCTAGCTGTTTACATGGATGGTGGTTATATAATTTCTATTATAACCACCAGTTAGCTGGTGAGGGCCAACAGCTAGCTGTTGAGGGCCACCGGCTAGCTAGTTTTGTTACTAAACATGGGTTAACTTTAGGGTAACATGGTAATTTCACCTCAAAACCCTATTTTATTTATTTTATCTTCCACCTTGAACATTATTCAACTAACTTGAACATTGGGAGCCTCTTGGGAGATTTTATATCCCCTAAACTCATCTATTATTGAATTTAAGTGTCGATCAAAGTAGTGATCCTCTTCTAGTGTGTCTTTCTCTTCCTAGACTTGGATATCTCTTCTTCTCTGGATATTTTCTTTCTATAGTCTATAATAGACTTTTTTTTGTAGAACTAGGATGGTTGATGTGGAATTGTGGTTCAATTATCTATTCTCGCTTATGTTGATATCCCTCATCTTCAATGTTAACCATCATAGGTAACTCATCTTGGATTCATTGTGGTTTGGTCTCAAATGTTACAAGTAGGTTTTTATATATCATTTCTTAATCTTATGATTCATGTTTGTTCAATTGGAAATTGATTAAAAAAAATTGATAAATTTGATGCCTAAAATAAACCTTTTATGAAAATAGTATTTTTCATTGATGGAATCATGTTGAAAATTATTCCTTTCTTGAAATAAATTATTTTTTTCTAACCTTGGTGGATTTTTTTATCAAAATGAAAAGACACATTTTAAATAAAGAAACTTTGATTCATTAAATTTAACTCCAAATGTTTTGTTATGTGTGTGTGATACTTTAAAATTTGTTTTGGAATGATTTAAACAATATCTTGAAATAACTTATTTTGATAAGTCTGGTGGTATTATAATTTCAAAACATTAAAGGGATGGATTTTCTTTTCATGGTTATTTGTTTAAAACCCCATTAGAACGTTAAAATGGTTTTCAATGGAAGCATAAAAATATGACCCTTTTGAAATGAATGGATCAATGTGATCATTTATTAAATTGATGACAGTTTGGTTTGTCAATTTAGTTTACCTGAAAGGCTCATTTGGAACTTTGGGAAGTAAATGATTTTGTTGTGAAAATTCTTGATTAACCCCTTATGTATAATCTTCCTTGATGAATGGTACTCAAATCACATGATGACTGATGTAGACATATGGGTTGTGCTCTTATATGGATCTTGTGGTGAGGTTTCTATATGAACCTTGTATATATTGTAATATTGGTTTTGCATGAAGATGTTGTGATAACCCCCGTTATGATCCCTGTTGATTGATTATCTCACTCGTATATTTGACTGATCATGGGAAACTTTGGTAGCTAGATTAGAGACCCTAGATTTTTCTATTCTTTTTTGGAATCACACCCACAACAAGTATCTCCCTAGGGAATGTGTATTCGGGATAGGTACATGATTTGAAGAGGAAGGTGTGTGCCAATTTCTTAAGATTGTGGGAATTATATATTCAACATTTTTTTGCATGTGGTCATGGTATAGTTTATTTTCTTTGGTGTAATCATTAATGTATCTAGGACATGCCTGTGACTTATGACCTCGACACATATCATTGATACTTGATATATGATTATGGTCTCTCTATCATTTATTGCCACATATTTTGAAAAAATTTACATTTTTTTGTATCTTATTGATTATTACGAGGTAGCTATTTTATCGATATATTTCCCTTGGTATAATGCTTCATTATGTGATACATGGTATAAGATCATAGCTTCCCTATACATTTCTAACCTTTACTTATGAAACTATTTTAAAGAATCTTATAAAAATGGTTTTTTGTTTAAAAAATTTTTGGAATATATTTACTCTGTGGATTACTAAAATGGAATTTAAAATGGGAAATATATTTGTTTTAACTCTTTCTATCTCATACAAAATTTATAGATTTTTTCCTTTTAAAAATTAGCTTGTTTCAAAATGTTTCTTTGTAATGGAAAACCCTAATTTCCATGTTTTTATTTTAAAACAGTATAATAAAAATATTTTTTGTATAGAAATACTATAGACTCTTTTGTGGAATCCTATTGGGCTCTATATCTCATGCCATGCTTCGACCATTTAGTTTTTTCATTTTTAATTTTTTTAGATTAGGTGCTCATGATCTATTCATATTCCTTTACAGGTCTCTATTTTTTGTACAATTTTAGTTGACTAGGTACATAGTAGGCTATCTTTGACCACTAGGATATGGGTTATGGTAGCTTTTTACTACTTTCTATTCTTGGATGTTTTTTTATTTTCTCAATGTACATAGTGGGGTTTTATTTTTCTATTAATTTTTTATTGTTTTCATAGTGTTGTTTTATTTATATTTTCTATTTTTGGGTGAAATCATTACCAAATTTTGTTTCTTTATTACCATGTTCTAGTTGTCATTCTATGGGAATTGAGAATTCCTTTCAAGCCAGTAGAGAAATGGTTTTGATGTCGGTTCAGATGGTATTTTGGGTTTTTTCATTACAACTAGTATCAAATGAGGTTTATTTTATGAAGGATTCATTCTTTTAAATCCCTTATTTTATTTATTTAGGGTGATTCATTGTATAAATGAGATTATAAACATGTCGGGACTCAAGAGGTAATCTGTGAATGGGTTCTTTATCGCATCCCTTTATGATGAGAATTTAGTTACTAGGTAATGTGAGGAATTTATTCATTCTTTTGATTTATTTTTTTCCTAATTTTAGTGACATATGGATTCAAGATGAGACAACCATTTATTTTTGTAATTTCTTATGTGTTTTGTGTTGGAATATAGAGATAAATAGGGCTATACAATGCCTCCATGATCTACTAAACATTAGGGAATCAATGTGGTTGATCTATAATCCAATCAAGAAACTGTTGTGAGGTGTGTGAGTGCTTTACCATCAAATTCTACTGAGCCATGCATATTTTAATTTTAACATGGAACATTAAACCATTCCTATTTTCTTTCAAAATGAATCTAGACATGTGAGGTTAGTTTGAGGGTTCTTGTTTTTTGAATAGACCAGAATGGGTGTGGTGTGTTTCAGAATTTTTCTTGGTTGTTTCATTTTAGTCCCTATGGATATTATTTTAACACCTTTAAAACCCAAAATTTGTAACTTGATACTGATTTCATTGAGTTATTTTAAAAAATAATTCCATTAAAAAATGTGTGTTTTATGAAATGTTTGGTTTAGAAAATTTATTTTCAAGGATTTGTGCATAACGTTTTAAAATAATGTGTAATGAAGGGTAATTTTTTCATGGTTTATTTAAAATGGAAATGGATTTGAAATTAAAATTTGGTGTTATTTTTTAAAAAATTATGGAATAATTTCAATGAAATGGTAAATTATTTTTTAATTATGGTGAATTTATATCAATATTTCAAATTTTGAATAGAAATAGTAAAAATGGTTAAATATTAAGTATTCATGATTCAATTATATTTTGATAAAGTTTGTTTGGGTCATTGTATAAATGATTTTGTGTTTTTTTGTTTTCTCTTGGATTTTTCCTTATTCTTGAGTTCACGATCCTTTATTTCATGATGTCCAAAATTGTCTCTCAGAAATAATTCCATAAAATATAGAAATTTAGTCCATTGGTTTGGTGTTTGAACTAGAAATTCATGTTTTCAAAAATTATAATTTTAAGTTTATGACTCTATCATACTATGAATTTACTGGTGGATATTAGGTCTTTTTATATTTCGGATCCCGTCTAGGATTTCTTGGATCATTTTCCACCATCAAGTTTGGTTTATTTCTCACTTGATAATGTTAGTGATGAATATCATAGGAAGATATATTTTAAATGAGGTCATCGCACATACCTTTTAATAGACTTATCAAAATTCTATATGACCACTTATAAGAATTTTCTTGAAATATATTTTTCAATTGAATAGGATCTAGAAAATTTATAGGAAGTAGATAATTCATAATTCATGGTTGGATAAATTGAATATTACCTGTCTGATGGTTTTATGAGGTAGGTTGAGCTCAGAAAGTATTATCAAGGAAATGAGATGAATATTGTGTGTTTCTAGTGTAGGGAAATTATTCATCCATAGAGTTTCTATTTTAATTCTCTTCGAATTTGTAGTCAGTGTGTTTGTTTGGGTCTCTTTAAGTGATTTTGTAAGTTGGGTCACCAAAATGGTAAGTTTTTTTGAGGAAAATAAACTCCTAACTATGGTACATTAGAGGATTTTAGACAATAGGGATCTATCCATAGGACATAAAGCAATGTTTTTTCATGTACTGGTGGATTTGATGGTGGAATTTGATGTTGGTTCAGCTTGTTGATTCTGATTTTATATGGAAGATTGTATTGTTTTTTCCTATTTTATTTTTTCTATTATTAGTGACCTTATTTTTTAGATATCATTGTCATTTTTCTCAAACGAATCCTGGTCTTATTTACTTGATACTTAATTAGGGATAATTTGTGTTTTCTCTCTTGAATGGTTAGCATTCATATTAAATGGTTTCTATCCTTGAGGCTTATTACACTCATGGACATGGTTTGGTATGGTTTTTTGGGAACCACTAACATTTTTGGGTTTTTTTATTTTGAAATCCCATTATTTCTTACCATAGATTCCTCATTATAGTTGATTTTAGATACCTACTTGGTTGGTTATTATTCCTTTGTATCCACTCATTCTTGGCCTTTTGTTTAGGGCTCAGTCTTGATGTTTTAGGTGATCACCATTTTGAGTGATTATTGTGCACTATTTTTGTGTTGACCTGGTTATTTGAGCTCTTTTTAGTTAGACTTGGATAGACTTTGGGTATGTGCTAGGGTCACTAGGACTGTGTAATTTCTTGATGGACCTGGAAACTATATTTTGAATTCTATGTTTTCTTGAGTTAATCAATTGGTTATTATCTAAGCTATAAATCATAGTTTATTGTAGATTACATTACAGATGTATAGATCCTTGTATTTTATATTCTATTCTTGAAGTTGGTTGAATTGTTGGTGGATCTTGAGGGTGTTGTTTCTCTTAGAATCATTGGGATGTTTTGGGTGTGCCTATCTTTTGGGGTTTCAGTCTCTTCCATTTGTGGCTCTTTGTGGAGATTGGTTGTAGTCGCCTCTTTGGGTTGAAGGGACATGTTCTTTGTAGACATTCTTCTCATGTTCTACCATTTTGTTGAATCTTCATATGGTGGGGAGTCCTAGGATTGTAATCTGGTTTTTTTCCTTCTTAGAAATATTGGAATGTTTCATGGAGGATCTGTTTATTGGTTTCTTTGGAATGTTTTTTTTTTATTTTTTAGTTGTTCCTTGTGTTTCCTTTCTAGACAAGTCTCCATTTGTTTCGTGGACCATCCACCTCATGCATTAGGTGTTACAGTTCTTTTTTGTATTGTATTTTTCAATATTTTAGAAGGCAATATTTTTTGGAATAAAAGGTTATATGGTGGAGATAATTTTAACATCTTAGTTTTTATTTCATAGATATATTTCTCTTTATTGTTGTTTTCAAGTGAATTGAGGATTCAAAGAACAATTTTAAGCCTTATGGAAAGTGTAGACATAGACCTGCAACCTATGAAGATGCATGTAGTCAATTAGAATTTCGGTGAGGTCCATCAACTAACCATTGGGATAAAAAGTTGCTATAGTAATCTTATATAGCCACTTCCCAAAAAGTTATATTTCTTGGTTTTACATCATTTTTGCAGTAATCATTGGTTGTTCGGTGGTTTTATTAGACAAGGGTTTGTCTCGGGGTAGCATAGTAATTGAACCCTCTAACACCCATTTTATTTATTTTCTCTTCCCAATAAGAAATTATTAAACCTAATCAAACTTTTATTACCTCTTTAAAAAAAAATCTCTCCAAAACTCATCTCTTGGTGGACCTCGGTATCATTATAAGTGAATATTGAAAGGCTCTGTCATGGGCTCTCTCAAATGAAGCTCATTTTTTGGGTTATTTATGTGCAACAGTGTGGCTGACCAAGGTCGTCTCTCAAAGTGTCAGTAATTAAAATAACTTCTTAAACATATTATGAAAATAGAGATAAAAAATAATTAACTTATAAGGATGGTTGGGTTTGATGTTTAAAAAATAAGAAGAATACTTTTTTGGAAGAAGATTTTTTATTTTTTATTTTTTTCAAATGGAATTTGATTAATAAATCACAACAAGAATATTCTTTTTTTAACTATTTTAAAAATAAAAACTGATTTGGATATACCTCTTAAAATACTTTTTAATAATTATCATTTAAATTAAAATCCAATCAATTATGATCCTGTAATTTGTTAAAACTTTAACCCTATAATAATTAACTAAACCACGATGACGAAATGAATTAAACCCAAGACTAGCTAAAGAACAAGCAATCATAGCACCCAAGTTTGATTGAGGTTCTAAGGCTAGATTATGTTCATTAGTGAATTAGGAAACATCACCCCTTTTGAAATTAATATGAATTTATTTTAAATATTTTATTTGAACTCTATATATCTATCTTGTGTGGTTTTGTTTTACCAATTAAAAGAGCACTCTCACAATTCACACATTACTCGGCCTAGTGGGTTTTTACATGAATTGTTCAATTGCTTGACTAGTTTATTTTAATTTTAAAAAAAAATCATAAATAATAATATGAGGGTTACAATAGCTCATATATTCCAAATAATTATGTGAATAAGTTTTGATTTAGATCGTTTACTATGAAGAATTACTCTTCCATGGTCAATGCAGTCAACATAGAAATGTTTTTCATTTAAAATGGTTGTTGAAAGGGTATAACTGAATCACATTTATACTATTGATTTCTAGACCAAATAGGAAGATTAAATAACAATAAAACATAATAAAATAGAAGAAAATAGAATAAATAGAAAAATAACTAAGAATTTTATTATGCAAAATAATTATTTCAGAACTCTCAAAAATGGGTCTTAGATATTTTCTCCAAATTTGCGCACAATCAAACCTCGGATGAATAAGATATGGCCCAAATACTAAAGTAATGTCCAATATGGTGTGTCCATCCCAACATTGAATTCTTGGACCATTTACTCAAATTTGATGCATGGTTTATCTCATATGTTCTAAATAAAAGTTTTAACCCATTAATTCAGAAACACAGTTAAAAGATTTTATTTTCAACTAATTCAAATATGGATATTTATGTCTGAAATACTATAATGAATCTTAAATGGAAAAACCTGAATTTTCATCAAATTTTCAAATGAATTATCTAATCCCAAATATTTTATATATAAACATATTTAACAAAATGTGTGTAAATTATGTCATTTATTATCAACAAAATATTCAATAAAATTGTGTTTTATCAACGATCCTCTTTGAGTAAGACTTTCTCTTCTTTTCCTCTGATCTCTCTTATTCTCTTCATTATTTATTCCAAGATTATTTTATATCTTTGGGGTTCTTTGGACCTAGAATTACTTATGTAGAATTATGGTTTTAGGATCTCTTCCCACTACTCTCAAGATCCCTTATCCTTGATTTGGTGTTCACTATCAGATGAAGCTCATCTCAAATTCATTATGGTTTGATATCATATATTCCAAGTCAATTTTTCTCTATCAATTATTCTCCTTGGGATTCAACTGTTTTTTAAAATCATGTTTATTCAATTTAAAATTGGAAGACATATTTTGATCATTTTGAATCACAAAATTATCCTTCTGGTGAAAATGTAATTTGACATAGATGGTCTCATGTTGTGTATTAATATTTTTTTTAATTCTTGTTTACTAACCTTGGTGGATTCAGTTTTCAAAATGAAAGGCCACATTTTAAATGAAGAGAAATTGATTTTTAAATTTTATTCCAAATGGTTTGGTATGTGTTTTTTTCATGAAAATTCATTTTGGAATGATTTCAATAATAACTGGTGAAGGTATTTTTTTTAAAAGGTTGATGTTATTGGTATTTCAAAACATTAAAGGGATTGATTGGATTTTCATATTCCTTATATAAAGGTATAATTTGTTCTTTTAAATGGTTTTCAAAGGAAGTTGGAATGTATTACCCATTTTAAATGAATGTATCAAGATGATGTTTTATTATATATGAAAAAGGTTTGGTTTCTCAATTTGTATTACCTTAAAGGACCATTTTTTAATTTATTAAGTAAATGATCATGTCATGAAAATGCTTGATTAACCACTTATATACTCTTCCTTATTGAATGGGGCCTCAAGAACATGATGACGAGTGTTGAAACAGGTGTTTTAAGATTTGAGGTAGATTTGGGGTCAGGGTGATATGTGAACCATAAATGTTATGGAATTATAGTTGAAAATGATTATGTCGTACTGGATCCCCATTTTGATCCTTGTTTCTTGATTATCCCACTCACCTAATTCAATGGTCATGGGAAACCTGGGTATCCATATTAGAGAATATGGATTTAGGATAGGGATATTCTCTAAGGAGGCAGGTTCACACCAAGTTGGTAAGCTTCTGTAAATGATAGACTTAATATTTTCAAGCAGTCGGTCATGATTTTTTTACTTTTCTATGGTGGAATCACTAACGTATCTAGAAATTTCCAATGATATGTGACCTCAACACTTGAAATTTATAATTGATATATGATTATGATTGATTGATCTCTTCTTAGAAAGGTATTTTTAACTTTTTACATATATTTTTTATCTTTTTTATTTTTATATGGTTCTTATTTTGTACATATATTTCCCTTAGTATGATGCATTGTTCAATGTTACAAGGTAACAGAACACAGGTTCTCTATTCATTGTTAACCTTATCTTGTGAAATGTTTTCAAAGACTTTATGAAAATGGTATTTTCTTTTAAAATATTTTTTGAATTTATTTTCTATATTGATTTATAAATATATTTTAAAATTTGAAATATCTTGGTTTTGTCCTTGTATTTCACATAACAAGATTTATATCTGTTGTTTTTATTTTTAAAATGAGCATGTTTTTCCTCTTTATTTATAATGGAAAACTCATTTTTTATTATTCTTATATTAAAAAAAGAATATCTTAATCTCTTGGTAGATAAATTATATTTACTATTTGGTGGAATCCTATTAGTATATATATCTCAAACCCTTCTTGTACGTTTGGTGTGGGAAAAATCATATTTTTTGTAGAAGGTGCTCATGTTCTCTTCCACTTTTTTGTGGGTTTTTGATTGGTTGGATGAGGTTAGGTGGATTGGGACATGATGGGTGGTCATGTACCACCAGGAGATGGGTTGTGATACTTTTGTTTCTACTTTATGTTCTTCATGTGATTGTATTATCTCTTTGTATCCATTCGAGGTTATAATGTTCTATTTATCCATTTTTGTTTCTAAAACGTTATTTGTTTTATATTTTATCTTTTTGGGAGAAATAATTCCCCAAGGTTATTTCTTGATACCCAATAACTTGTCTCCAGCCTGTGGGGGTCAATAATTCCCTTCAGGACATTGGAAAAATTGTTCAAATATGGGTTCATGTGGTATTCCAGTTCAATTATTTATAAACATCCACCTAGTTTTTAACATAAGAAGTATCCTATACTTGTTTTAAGATATTTAAGATATTTATATTGACTTAAGGAAGACCATGAATCATATTATGACAAATTATATTATTTTTTTAGAATAATGGTTTTGTGAAAGGTAAATTTAATACTACTCTATTTATTAATAATATTCCATAGATACTTTGATAATTTAAATTTATATTGATGATATTATTTACCAATAAGCAATTAAATTATTGTGTAATTAATTTTTGTATTTGGTGACTAGTGAATTTGAAATGAGTAAATTCATAGAAATAAATTTACATTAGGACTTTATATTTTTTCAAATAGGTGTAATTGTTCTTAGTCAATATAAGTATGAAAAGCAATTAGTTATGAGATTTATAATAAATTAAAGAAAAATATTAAGATCCCCTATGATTATTTCTCTAAAATTGGATGTTTATGTTTCTGTAAATACGTTCATATTAAATTTTTTAATAGGAATGGTTGAAATTACACTATATTTATCTACTAGCTGACCTAATGTTATGTTTGTTGTCTATATTCGTGCAATATTTCAAGTTAACCTAAAGTAAATTTACATGAAACATATTAAACTAATTATTAAGTATATTAAAGGTAGATTAAATCATGGATTGGTTAATCATATATGGAACTATTTTTATCTAAAGAGTTATTCATCTTTTGATTTTTAAGGATGGAGAATTAAATGAAAATGTACTTCTGGTATATTTCATTTTCTCAATAAGTGTTCAATTGCATAGAGTTCAAAGAAATAGTTATTAGTTTCTTTATCTACTCCTAAAGAAAAGTTAATTTTTGTCGATAGATATTATTATAAATATTTATGGATGAGATAGACTTTATTAGACTTTGTTATTCATTTTGAAAGAATTTGTAATTTTTGTGATAATTCTTATTATATTTATAATTTTAGTAATCTTTTACAGCATTCTAGAATAAATCATATAGAAGTGAGATGTCATTTCGTTTTAGAAAATGTTTATAAATAATATATCAGTTCATAATATGTTTCTATTGATGATCACTTAGCATATATATTTAGTAAAAATTTAAATGTAGTTATTTTAACGAAGATTATGTATGATGTACGAAGGATGGAAGATGAAATTTTGAATAGGAGGAGTATCCAATATTTACAATTATTTATTATTATTTATTACTACTAACTATGTTCATGGATCTTTAATAGAGTTTTGTTATTTTTTTATGGAAACTGTTGGCCAATTTTAGTGTTCATTGGTATATCAGTTTCAAAAATATAAATCTGAAATTATAGAAAAGTTATTTCTATTTTAATATTTATGAATTTCTCTTTTTTTTTATTTTGTATGAATTGTGTTTTGGGGTTTAATACTACTTGATTTTAAGTTTAATCATATTCTGATTCATTTTACTATCTTTAAGCATGATAATTATTTATTATTTTATTCATTTTATTCATTTTATTCATTTTATTCATTTTAGGGGGAGAGTTATTTTTAAAAGTGGTAAATTTCTTTTAATATTAGAAAAATATTTCTATTATTTTTTTAAAGTTATTTATTAATAAAAAGGGGTTGTTTTTTTATATGATTATTTTTTTAATTATCAAAAAGGGAATATTTTTTAGTGGATCCTTACCATGTTACCTTTTTTATAATAAAAAAACTCTTTCTTTGGTATTTTTTTAGAATGATGCTTACTCTAATGAGTTTTAAATTCAAAGTTTATTATTTTTTAAATTAATATTATTCTTTTATTAATATTTTTAACTGAATATTTTACCTAAGTCTTGAATATTATTATTGGAGTTACATATATTTTCTTTTAATCTTATTCTAATTTTAAAATTCTTTCATTTTTTGATGTATTTTATTATGAAAAAGGATAGTATTATGATATTTTTTTCAAATTATTATGAAATTTTCCAAGCTTTGTGAAATTTTATAAAAGTATTAAAAATTATTTTTAAATAATTATGAAATATTTAAACATCTTATTAATTTTATAAAAGGCATATATGTAATGTCCCAGTTCTAGAAACCGCCCAGAGGTACCCCGTACCCAATTGGTCACATGGACTCAATTTCATTTCCCCAAACTCCAGAGGCTTCCAAAAAGTAGTGAGGTTATTGGGTGTGATAGTGGAGAAACTATGCCCTCATTGGTAGAGTAACGCAACAAAAATAAACAGATAACAATAGAGGAAGTAGTAATTATAACATGCAATAAGTAAATAGTAGAAGACTGAAGAAATAAAAAAAAATAGATCACATATATAAATGATGCATGATACATATGTCTAAGAAAGAATCCAAACATGTCACAATGCTGGAATAAAGTACTAAACCAAATTACAAAGAAAACAAATAAACTCCAATAGCATCGCAAGCCTCATCTTGGTCCCATGCTCTCTAGCTCCATAGAAATCAAGTACTTGAAGTAGAAGGGAGCTTGCCCTTATCTAGACCTGCAACAATATAATATGTTTAGGGCCAAAATCATGACCCAAACAGGGTGTGAGATGAATCTCAGTAGGCAACCACCAAAATATCTATGCCTAACAGTAAGTGAATATATATGGTAGGCAATATGAAAAATGAATCAATAAACAAGGAAGTACTCAAAAGTAAACAATACTACAGTTTCAATTACATCTATTTTCATTTATTTTTTAAGAAAACAAAAATCAGAAGTAAACCTTTGGGAAGTACTCACAGCCTAACCCCTCTATTTTAACCAATCAAACAGAAGCAACCCTTTCAGAAGTACTCACAGTCTAACCCCTCTAGTTCAGCTTTAGCACAAACCCTCTGAGGAATAACTCACCATAAAATTCCCATGTGGTCTCATATCTGTAACTATAGACACTCTGAGGAAGTACTAAACATATAATAACCCATTTTGGTCTCGCAACAAGGAACTAAAGACACTCTATGGGAGAACAAAGTCCATCCCCCCTATGGTCTCACAACTTCAAAGTAAATAGAAACTCTGGGGAAGCCCTTAACATCTATTCCCCCTATGGTCTACTGCACCAGGTTCTTACAGCCCTGTGTAATTCAATCGTGCACAAATGGTATATGGAATCCAAAGTAAACCTCAAGAAATACTTAGCTAAACATTCTACAGTATCCCACAGCATGTCAGATAAATTCACTCCATCCTAGAAATACCCCGAACAAGGGTATTGGTCACTTTTTCACATATAACTCAACGACTAACTACGTAAAGGCACAAACCACATACCTCGATGTTGTAGGATAGATATACATGATTATCAGGACTTTAATGACCCTATAACACTATATATCTACAAAAAAATTAAAAAAATTCAACCGGGGGTATCTCACGAGATACGAGAAATCAATGAATGAGGATTTAGAAGAATGAAGAAATCATTTATGTGATTCCAATGCAATCGACGGAGTTTGATTCGAATAAAAGATGGTGGGTCGGAGGTTTGGAGAAGAATCGATGGTCTCATTCACTCCTGGAGGGGACAAACATAGAAGAAGACTGATTTGTCAATTAAATGAGACCCTAGTCCATTTAATGAAATAAAAAAAAGTGCATGGCATGTTCTTCAAGGGTACACGGCATGTACTTTATTTAACTAGTCTACACTTTAGGCAGTCTCTAGGTCACCCCACACGGCCATGTACTCGGTTGTTAAACAGTCAGTACACGGTCACCCGTGGCAACCTAGTACACGGTGTGTACTCCAAAGTACACGGCATGTACTCCTTAAATTTCCAGATCCTCCTCTTATCCTAAAAAAACCAGAAATGAAAGACATAACTGAAAATAAAATTTTAGATTATACAAACTTCCCTCCTTAAAGAAATATGTCCCCAAATTACTATGTAAAGGCGGCATAGAAGAAGAAACCTCGAACAGCTCCAGTCACTGTGAATGTACATCGGTCTCCCTCTCCCAAGTCTTGTCAGGTAATTGTATGTTCTTCCATAGCACTCGTAACAGAGGAATAGACCAGCCACGAAGAACCTTCACATTGTGATCAACAAACTCGATAGGGTGCTCCTTGAACGATGTGTCCACCTCTAGCTCAACCTCCTCAGGTTGAAAGACATGACCTGGGTCTGAGAAGTAACACCGTAGCTGAGAAACATAGAAGACGTCATGCATAACTCGATACCTCTGAGGTAACTACAGCTGATATGAAACTGCCCCGACTCTCTCCAAAATCTCAAACGGTCCAACATATCTCTGCGAAAGATTTCCCTGTCTCCTAATCCTCCTGTGTCCCAATCTCAGTGAGACATGTAGAAAAACCTAATCTCTGACCTTGAATCCAGAGTTCATCTCCCTCGATCAACATAAGACTTCTATCATGACTGATATGTACCCATCCTCTTCTGAATCAAATCTATCTTTTATGTGGTCTCCTGGACAAGACGAGGTCTCAACATAGCTACCCCTCCTGCTTCCAGTCAACATATGGGTGATTGGAATGGCATGCCATACAAAGTCATGAAAGTTTTCATCTGAATAGTTTCTTGAAAACTGTTACTGGAGGAAAACTCCACAAGAGGTATGTTATTCTCCTAAGAACGTCCAAAATCTAGGACGCATGCTTTAAGCATGTCCTCCAGCACCTGAATCGTACGCATGGACTTGACATCTATTTGGGGGTGGTAGCTATACTCAAAAGTACATGTGTACCAAAAGCCTTTTGTAGTCCCTGGAAGATCCGAGAAGTAAAACAAGAGTCCCTATCTATAAAAATGGAGTGTGGAACCCCATGATAACAAAAAATCTTCCATATGTACAACCTTCCCAACTCATCTACACTGATGGTCTCCTTGATTGGTAAGATGTGCGCAACCTTCATGAGTCTATCAATGATAACCCAAACTGCATCATTCCCTCGAGGTGGCCTCAGTAAACCTATCACGAAGTCCATCATGAAATCATTCCACTTCCTCTCAGGAATGGTTAACTTTTGTAAAATTTCTACTGGTCGTTGATGCTCCACCTTCACTTACTGATAGGGGGAACATCTCATAACAAACCCAGCTACCACTTTATTCATACCTAGACACCAATATTGATAGTGCAGATCATGGTACATCTTGGTGACACCAGTATGAACTGTCCAAACTGAAGAATGAAATTCTCACATCAGCTCCTCACGTATTTCTATTGACAACCATAAATTCCCATGAAAACACAATATCTCATCATTGCCTATGGTCTATCCCAGAATAGGGTCCTCACATGATACACTTTCCCATTGGACTAGGCCTTATGAATCGGATAACTACCTCTTTCTCACTCAACCAAGTAGAGTAGAGGTAAGAGCTACATAAGAAAGGAACATCTACCCTTATCTACTATGCACCTCCAAATGCATCTCAGAGAACATAGTCATAAGCTTCCACTAACTGCTGGCCTCCTAAACTTCTTGTATCTGAGTCCTCCTACTCAACGCATCAGCAACTGTGTTTCCTTTCCCAGATTTATAAGAAAGCTCAAAGTAAAAAGATAGAAGGTACACAACCCACCTTCACTGTATCAAAATCAGATCGGGTTAAGTAAATATGTACTTGAGACTTTTGTGGTTGGTGAAAACCACAAAATTCTCACCCAACAGATAGTGTCTCCAACAGCGTAATGCATAAACAACACCATCCAACACGATATCATGCATCGGGTAATTCCTCTCATGTGGCCTCAACTACCAAGACTCGTACGCAATGACTCTTTCCCCCTGTATAAGCACTGCTCCCAGCCCGATACCTGATGCATCACAGTACACAGTATAGATCTTGCTTGGATCTAGAAAAAAAAGTATAGGTGATGAAGTAAACCTTAATTTTATCTCTTTAAAGGATGACTCACAAGAATCTGACCACAAGTACTTATTACCCTTCTTAGTGAGGCTCGTAAGTGGCGTTGCTAAGCATGAAAAGTACTTTATGAAATGTCTATAGTATCCATCCAGCCCTAGAAAACTTCACACCTTAAAGTCGTTCTTTAGCTGCTCCCAGGAAACTACTGGTCTCACTTTCTCTAGGTCTACTGACACTCATGTATATGATATAACATGACCCAAGAAGTGAATTTGGTCCATCCAAAAGTGGAATTTGTGGAGCTTATCATATAACTGATGATCTCTTAGTATACTCAATACGATCTCAAGATGGGTACCATGGTCACATCAAGTGTGAGAGTACACCAAGATATCATCCACGAAAACTGCCACAAAAGAATATAGGTATGGATGGAACACTCAGTTCATCAGTTCCATGAAAACTTTAGGCACGTTAGTGAGGCCCAATGGCATAACTACATATTTCTATAGACCATACCTCCTCTGAAAGGTTCTAAGAGGAATATCTGATGATCTAACATGAAACTGATGATAATTGTATCCCAAGTCAATCTTCAAGAACACCCAGAATCCTCGAAGCTGATCAAAGAGGTCATAAATCCTTGGAAATGGATATCGGTTCTTGAACATCAACTGATTCAGCTTTAGATAATTCACACAAAGTCTAAAGGTACAGTCTTCCTTCTTCGCAAATAGGATAGGCGAACCCCAAGGAGAAGTACTGGGTTAGATGAAACACTTTGTCTGTTACTCCTCTACTACTTCTTGAGCACCTGTAACTCTGGTGTAGCCATCCTAAAAAGAGTAATGGACATCAATGCCACTCCTGGAAAAAGTTCAATAGAAAAGTATACCACTCACTATAGAGGAAAACTTGAAAATTCATCTGGAAAGATATCCCTGAAACGGCCCACCACTGGAGGAAATTACAACTATGATGTCCCCTAGTAATCTAGATATAGACTAGCAATCTAGGCTATAACTCCTCCCAACCCATGATGCTCAGGTCCTTCTCTGCTTTCTTGTATATCCCATTCACCTTTGTGTAAAAACAAACCTCCCTCTAGTTATGTGAAACTCAACCTACGGCGATAACAGTCGATGACTGCCTGGAAGGGAACTAACCATTTCATTCCAAGAATGACATCATATCCCGTCATCTATAAAAAATAGAGGTCCCATAATAAGTGACACCCACAAACCTCTATAGGGAACTCCTTTCATTTTTGTACACTAGTTCTTCTTGTCCCCAAAGGAGTGTCCAGTGTTAAGATATCTATAGAAGAAATGATACAAAGCCTAAGGCTCTCCACAAAAGAAACATATATGAAACTATGGGAATCCCCTATATCTAAAAGTGCATAAGCTACAACTAAGAAAACTAAGATAATACATCAAACTGTAGAGGGTTCGAAATCCTACTCTTACTGAGTCTTCTACACTGCAAAATTCTTGTCTGTATTGTGGCTTTGTGACCCTTCCTGGCCACCCTAACCTGATCTACCCTGTTGTCGTGGAAATCCTAGTGAATGGATACAACGATTACGACCTCCACCTCAGCCTGAATGTCTATAAGAACTCTAGTTCCCAGATTGGTGAGAATCTGGTGGTGTTGCTTTTGAATGAGCAGTCGTAGAAGAACCTCTATCACCAACTACTGGGGAGAAAAACTGATAGAACCAACGAAGATGTCCCATCTATCTGCATGATCGGCACTCCACTCGGTCCCTCAGGCAATGTGGCCTCGTATGCTCACTCTTACACACTAGTAGCACACCACCTAGCTACTAAATAAGTATCTCGCCTACTACAATCTCCAAATTTTGACTCCATATTGTGCTTTCTACTATCCATCTGAGGGGTACCAACTACAAATGCCAAACCGCCCTGGATCAAAGCTCCAAAATCCCTCAGATTGTGCTCTGTGATCATCGCCTAGTTAAATATAGAAGAGATAGAAGTAAACATGAAGATGTTCACCTGATATTGGAAGTCATGCCGAAGACCATCCTCAAACTTCCTCACCAATAATAACTCATCACCCCCTGGAATTGGTGTGAAGTGTTGCAACTCTTTTAATTGAGAAGTGTACTCCCTGATGGAAGGAGTACCATGTTCCATACTCATGAACTCTCATGCTCGATTGGACCTTAAAGTCTTCGGGTAGAAATAGTCATAGAAGGCATTCTAGAACTCATCCAAAGCCATGACCTACTAGAGTCCCGCCTGTGAGATCACATCCCACCATATCTTGGTAGAGTCCCAAATCATGTATGTAGTGAGCTTCACCCTCGTATATGGAGGCGTCTCTAGATTCCCGAAGATAGAAATCATGGCCTCTAACCATGATTACATAGCCCGAGGTCCTATGTCCCCTATGAAGGTGGGAGGATGCTATAGCTGGAAAACCTGTGTCAATTCTGCCATCGACGGGGTAGGAGGCAGTGCTCCCTAAATGGTCTACATAATCCTCATAAATCCCTCTCGAAACTTTATATCAGCACCTGTGTCTGAAATAATGGTTTGTACCAAGACTAGCATGATGGGAGGATTTGCTGGCAGTTCTTAGTCTGCCATGTCTGGTGTTTGGTCACTACCCTATAACTAGCATACAATCGGAGAAAGTCTCGATGGCTTGACTCTGCAAGGTCAAACGCACACTTAGTTCAAGACTATCAAGGACTAAAACTTATAATTGTAAGAAAGGAACAGAAGAAGGAATGAATTCAAGATTTTTAAAACAGGGATACACGACGTGTATAACACCTACACAACGTGTTCCTTTAAGCCTTTACATCAGCATGTACTCCTTACAACTCTAGTCGTGTAACACCCCATACACACAGCATGTTTCTCCAAGACATAGCATGTACTTGAATCATGTTCCCCTTACTGAGTTACTCTACATGACTAACCCACACAGTTCCACTAGAACAAGACTACATGGTGTGTTTGTGCCAGACACAGCTTGTACTAGATGAACTTCACCGACCCCTGTTGTTAGTCACACGGCCGGTTACACTGCGGACTCTACACGGCATTTTTGTTCCAGAAACGATGTGTACTAACTACCCATCATCCACTTGTGTCGTTGGTCATATGGCTGGACACATGGTCTATACACATGGTGTGTTCTACCAAGGATTTCCCAACCCCATGTCTCTGCCCACAAATCCAGTGACATGGTTAGAGACTACCCGGCGTGTACATGCAGTATGTGGCATGTACATAAGAAAAACATTTCATTCCCAAATAGAAGGATACATGGCTTGTATTTTTCATTACATGTCATGTATTCTAGGTTTTTCTACCCAGTAAGCCTCAGAAACTACTCTGGAACCTAGAAAACACTGAAACAAACATTAATGTTCCAAATTCTGATCCGTAAGGGCACATACTCCCCACGAATCAAAGCTTGGAATCATATACATGTCATATACCAGCTCAACAACGCAATGATCCACCAAATTCAAATCTATGTGGTCCCATAACACCTCTAGATCCAAAGTTTTGCGTTCATACAAACGAAACCTTAAACTTTAGAAATACCCTATCAAACAGCAGGTATCTTATCAAGGCATCTATCACAGCATCATGCATTTATAGCACGATATCTTTCACAACAACATAATATCATTAATTCACCCTAAATGGCACTGAAATAATGCATGACATGTGATTTCTAGAAAGTGCATGTATGATGTATGAGATGGAATACTGTCATCTCATTGGGTTTCAATAGAAATAGATTCTCAATGATATCAATGATAATATCACGAAACATGTCAATCACCCAACGGTGAAATCAAATCAACTGTAATAATTGAAAACCCATAAAAATTTCAATAATCGAGGTAAATTAGATTTTCCCTATACATAGTTTAGCTACTCCTGAGCACAGATTATTACCAATTACCTATTCCTTATTATCCCTAGATATAGGCTCCAAACATTACGTCAATAAGAAAATAATTCCTTTAATAACACTTTGTAACGTCCCCGTTCTGGAATCCTCCCAGAGGTACCTTGAACCTAGTTGGTCACATGTCCTCAAGAGCATTTCCCCAAATGCCAGTGGCTGCCAACTAGAAGAAAGGGAATTGGGTGTGATAGTGGGGAAATTATGTCCTCATTAGCATAGTAACGCAGTGGAAATAAATAGATAATAATAGCAGAAGTAGTAATTATAACATGAAATAAGTAAACAATGGAAGACTATAGAAATAAACAACTGGAGAACATGTATAATTTATGCACGATACATATTTCTAGGAAAGAAGCCAAATAAGTCACAATGATGGAATATATTACTAAACAAAAGTACAAAGAAAACAAATGAACTCCAATAGTATCACAAGCCTCAACTTGGTCCCATGCTCTCCAGCTCCACAGCAACCAAGTACCAGAAGTAGAAGGGCAATTTCCCTTATCTAGACCTACAACAATATAATCTGTTTGGTCCCAAAAGCATGACCCAAACAGGGTGTGAGATGAATCCCAGTAGGAAACCACCCAAAGATCTATTCCTAACAGTCAGTGAATATATATGGAAGGCAATATGAAAAATGAATCAATAAAAAAGGAAATACTCAAAAAGTAGAAAATCCTATAGTTCCAATTACATCCATTTTCATTTATTAGTTAAGTAACCAACAATCATAAGTAACACTATGGTAAGTACTCATAGCCTAACCCCTCTGGTTCAACTAATAAAACACAAGAAACCCTCTGGGATGTACTCACACTCTAACCCCTCTAGTTTAGCTTCAGTACAGACCCTCTGAGGAATAACTCACTGTCAGTTCTCACTTGTGGTCTCTTATTAGGTACTATAGACACTCTGAGGAAGCATTCAACGTCAAATTCTCCATGTGGTCTTGAAAATTGGAACTACAGAAACTCTGAGGGAGCACAAATTCAATCCCCCCTATGGTCTCACAACGTAAAAGTAAACAGACACTCTGTGGAAGCCCTTAATGTCCATTCCCCCTATGGTCTACTAAATCATGTTCCCATAGCCCTATGTAATCCAATAATTCACAAACGGTATATGGAATCCAAATTAAACCTCAATAACTACTTGGATAAACATTATACAGTATCAAAAAACATTTTAGATAAATTCATTCTATCCTAACAATACTGGGCATGGAAAATAAAGCAACCTAATAGGAAAAGCTAGACCAAACGGTCAATATCAAGAAACCATGGGAAAAAAATCCATATAAAGGTAAATAACCCTATTTACAATCATAAATCCTCTACTCAAGAACACAAGCCACAATAGGAAATAACTGGGCTAAAAACCATAAATACACAATACCTCGAACAAGGGTATTGAAAAATTTTGCACATATAACTCAAAGACTAACTATAGATAGGCACAAACCACCTACCTAGATGTTATAAAATCGTTATACATGATCCTCAATCCTTGAATCTTCGTATAATGTTGTAGATCTAAAAATATTCTAAAAAATTTCAATCGATGATATCTCACGAGAGAGGATAAATCAATGAACGAGGCTCTAGACGAAGGAAGAACTCACCGATGTGATTCTAAGGAAACCGACGGAGTTCAATTCAGATAATGGACAGCGATTCATGGTCTTAGAGAATAATTGGTGGCCTCATTCACTCCTGGATGAGATGAACCTAGAAAAAGAGTGTTTTGTTGATTAGACACGACCCCAGTCCTTTTAATGAAATAAAAAAGAAATTATGTGGCGTTTTATTCAAGGCTACATGGTGTGTACTTTCTTTAACCAGCCTCTGCTTGAGGAGGTCTCCTAGTCACTCACCTAGCCATGTACTCAGCCATTACACAGTCAGTACATGGTCACCCCCGGCAACTGGGTACACGGTGTGTACTCCAAAGTACACAGCGTGTACTCCTTAAATAGTCATATTATCCCCTTTTCCTCAATAACAACCAAAAATGAAATACATACTTGAAAATAAAATTTGGGTTCTTACAATATACATTTAAAAAAGACTCTTATGTTTTAATAATAACCCTTATGAAATGTTTTTTTACTCTTATGTGGTTTAAATTTACTCTTAAAAAATGTGTTATCTTAAAAAATTTATAAGTGATGAATGAAACTTATAGATTCACATTATAACCTTTAAGATGTGAATAATTACTCATGCGGTTTATATATATTGAATCTTAGATTTTTAATTTATATAATTATTATAAGATAGGATAAAATAGTTTTCAATATCTATGTACAAGAAGATATGACTTAGAGTTATTGAAAGATATAGGTTCTAAATCATGGAGTATTTTATATATTTCTTATTTGTAATTTTTTACTTTTATAGGAAACATTAATTTTATTTTACATATATATAAATGATTATAAAATATGTAAACAACATTGAAGAACCAACAAAAATATCATATTTTAGAAACCATTACTAATCTAACCATTGAATAAAAATAAGGGAACATCATAGATTGACCACTGAAGAATTTGTCTATAAATAAAAATTAAATTAACCATATGATGTAGAATATAGAACTAAACATGTGACAACTATGATCACTTTGGTCGTGTTTTAAGGATAAAAAATTAAAGCTTAATCATGTCAGAACTCATTTTTCAAAGTGATCAAGATGCAATGAATATTATATGCTTTAGTATTTGTATTCAGCTTCTGGGATTGTTGAGTTTTTTTTATTCATTTTTTTCTTCAGAATTATATATGAAATTGGTATATTAATTTCTCTCAAAAAACTATAATCTATTTATTATATTTCCACAAAAGGTATTTTTTTAATGGTTATAAATCCACTATAAATGTACACATCTTTATGGTTATTCTTCCACTTATAAAAGGAATGTTATATCAAATATTGGCTCCAATGAAATGTGAGGTTATTCTGACTAAAAAAATTCAGAAAAGGTATAATGTAACTTGATTTGTGACTCTCATACAAAATTTAGGTTTTAGTGAATAATGTTTCTCTCAAAGTGTAAGGATATGTAAAGGGTGTGTGCAGAATCCTTTTTTATCTGAATTTCTAAAATATTCTTGAATTCTTTATTTAAATTTTATTACACTTGAATTTTCTTATTTTTTTTACACTGAATTAAATTCCACTTTAAATTTTAAACTGTTCAATTCACCCCCCCCCCCACACACACACACACACCATGACCTTTTTGGCTATCTCAATCTGGGAAAATAGCTTAGCCCTAGATAATGACCCAGTTTCATTTCATATCCTCTTTTTATGATCCCTAGAAGATACACCTAATGGGAATTGTATTAAATCATAAATTCCAAAAATTTAAGAGTTAATGTTTTTCCCAATTAAGTATTCATCACATGAATTCACCCTTTCAATTTACCAAAAATTTTCATCAGATGAAATTTTATATATCAAATATAGTTGTGGAATATTATTAAACATTAACACTTAACATTATACTACTAATATCAGTTATAATAATTCCATAAATCATACCTTATGATTATAAAAATTACAATATTCCCATAACATCTAATATTATGGGCCAATTTTGTAGCAAAAAAACAATGATATATGATATCTCCTTATCATACAACATGATATAACCAATAACATCATATATCATATGGATTTTTGGAATATATTCTTCAATCTTGCACAAACACGAAATCCTCATAGACTTATTTCCATTTCACCTTATATTATATAATATACAATAACTCTTGAAACCATACCCAAAACTCCTTTTGGATATTTTATGAAATTATTTTATAATTTTATCATCAACTTCACTTTATACCACATAATATGTAATGACTTATGAATACCCATCCAAAACTCTTTTTAGAATAAATATAAAATACCTTTTAGAGTATCTCTCTATGTAAAAATAACTTCTTATTTAGTAAACTACAAAGTGTGGTCCCACGATAATTTGTTCTAGTAATAATAAATATGAATTCCCAACTCATTAAATATAAGTAAATAGTTACCTATAGTAAGGAACCAGTGCTAATCAAGATAAAAGAGATCTGATATGATCTCCGTCAAACATATTTATCATAATACATGTTCCCAATACCTGCATCAAATACATAAAATTAGTTTTATATAATCCCTTTTTATAATACATAGAGTAACCTTAAAACAAAAATTATTTAATCTTGTATAACTACTCAACTGTTCTCGATTCTCTAAGTATAGAATAACTAGGTCAGTGAATACATCACATTCCATTCACCTTTATGGATGAGAACATCACATCCCTCCAACCTAATAGATAAACACATCATATATATCATCAATTTATAGTCATAAACTTCCTCAGTTTATCTCAATTGAGGGCCCAGATTCCATACTCTTCATATGAGAGGATAAATATCATCTTGGTTAAGATCCAACAAACAACATGATCAACAACATATCAAACCACCACTACTTATAAAATCCTCAAATATTACAAAAGAAGTTTATAAAAGTATGAATCATATCATGTTTTTTATCTCAACAACTTTAGGTATTATGGGATTAAAATATGAAATATGCACCCCTTGTGTACCAAGTACATAGTGTATGACACTCCATGTGCTATAATTTGTGGGTAATCTAGCATATGAGAATATATAATGTCCCAATACAAGAATCTTACCTATTAAAACCTTAATATTCTCTAATATCGTATATTACTCCAGGAATAATTTCTTTTAGGGATAACTCAAATTCAAACTTTGAAAAGTCATTTATCATTCCACTTCATGAGTATATGCATCAAACATAAAATAAGGATAAGGTAGATATTTCCTATTATATTACATGATAAATTATATATTCACTAGAATAATTAACAAACCCATACATAAACACATATCCCATTATACAACAGATGATTGACTTCCATATTAGCCATGTGTTTTTCACTTTTTGGGTTTTTAAACTCATTACATGTCCATGTAATTCCTTCCATAACTCTATGTGAACATCCAATAAAACCCTACTACTAAAATCTTTAGTTAGTAAAATATATGAATAAATAAAGTTTCAATAATTTTGAAACTTAATAATAATATTCCTAATATTTATCTCCATAAAAAGTATTAAAATCCTTTAATTCACAACATCTAATGTTAAAATGTTAATAACAAGATTTTTATACTTAGAAAGTTTCTATGTTCAGCATTGTTATAATTTTGGGAGCACATTCCATAAAAACAATTCCCTTGAATTCATTTGGTAGACAATGTAACTATTTACATTAATATTTTACTATTATGCCCTAATCCTTATAGGATATTTAAATGATATTCACTTTGTTTCAACCAGTATAATGTTTTAGTTGTTACATATGAACTTGTCTAATCCAAAAATATACTCCCACTATTCTATTATACACTATTATTTTTAGAATATCAGGCAAAAAATTATTTACATTTAAGAAATAACTCTTATTTCCATTAGTGATAGTATTTAACAAAAAAAATCTATTGTGTCCATATATTATATGGTATTCTATATTTTTGATAATTATTCTGAAAATAATACTTTTTTATTTATAATATGTCACTATTTCTTGATTGGATCACATTCCTCATATTTTAAAAAAAATAGATAAACAATTTTATCATTGATAAATCAAGTTCACCCTTATCTTCTTCACAAACTGGTTATAGAATTGGATCAAACAATAACCATGTGTATATAATTAGTAATCAAATATTGTTCATAACACCTCTACTGTAACACCCTAAAATTATAATATATGATTACCTTTAAATAATTCAATGTGTTTTATAGATTTTCCCACATGAAACACTAAACATAAATTAAACCATGATATATTTAGATAATATATAAATATTTAATTATAACTATGAAAAATCTACTCATTGAATTAGCATGAGTAAAACATATTAAATTCTTTATGAATTATTTATATTTATATATAGAAAATAAATTCTACTATTAATATGAATTAAATTCAATTAGTTTAATTAAGATTGCTAATAAGATCATTTATTGTTTTAAAAATTATTTCTATAAAATAATTTCTTTAATGTGATAGACATTTCTATTTCTAGAAACATAATAATAATGATAAATTATGTATGATCTTAATAATTTTTAACACTAATTTTGTTGGTAAATGATATGAAAACATAATAATAACAGTTAATATTCAAAAATTTCTTTTCCCAATTAAAACAGTTTTCATCATATTTTATGATTTTATTCAAACACTAAATAAACAAATTTTATAATTTAAAATTAATAAAAGTAACCTCATTTTTTAATTCATGTCAAAATTTAATTAGTATGAATTTTCTATCCCTTCCTAAAAAGGTCAATATTTAGTCAAAATATGTATTTTTCATGAAACTTGGCTTGCCTTAGAAGCCTCATATAATTTATTTTTTTTATAATAATTCAATTTATGTCATTAATCTATATATACAATAAAATTATATATTATATACAAATTTAAACTTAAAAAAATTCTCTCTAAAAATATTTTTCTACCAATTAAGTGTAATTATTTTAGAATTATCCTTTCACACCTTTAGAAATTTCATTTGATAAAATTATTTTAAATTTCCAAATTATAAGTACTAAAAGAGAAAAATAAAATCAATATTATTCTTTTTCATTACAATTAATTACTATGTTATAAATTTTTTTCCAATGTAAAAGTAAATTGTGGTAAAACACAAAAAAAATAAATCAACTGATATTTAACACACATAATTTCGTCTCAAAAAGTAGTTTTTGATGTGTTTTTATACCCACATTTGTCTTACTATCCTCTATTTTCCATTTTGAGAACTTTGAAACCTGAATAGTGACCTTACATAATTATAAATGTAAGGGTAGCTCCCAAAACTACCATTTACTTTACTTATAAAATAGTACCATATTCAACAATTCAAGATACATATTTACTTAGATTTTATTATTAAAAATATTAAATTTTTATCTTACTAGAAATATATTTTGATTTTATAATCTTTTGGTCACCATTAGTTATATAAGTCCTTCATTTCTAATGATATATCCAAGGAAAATTCAATTTATCGACGCAAAAATTATCTACTACTTAGTTTTTTCTTTTTAATTATATTATTTAAAATTTATTCAAGAAACACTAATATAATTATATTTATATATTTTATATACTATAATTTTGTTATATTATGGTTTTTATAATTATTTATTCTTATACCCTATTCATTAAGAAAAAAAACTTTCGTTTAAGTGTTGTGCGGACTACCGCCTCAACGGATTAACATGCTTTTTTTCATTCTCCACCTTCTAAGGATGGATATAAGGATTGTATTAAAGGATAAATGTTACTTTAATGATATCATTAAGTTCATATTATAAAAAAATTATAAAACCTATTAATAATATTATCCACAAATGATCTTCGTGAATTTAATCGTTTAAAATAATCACACTATAAGGATAACTATTTATTCAAAGTGTATAATATTTTCATATCCATTAATTCATATAATAATTACTTATAATTTCGATATATCACACTAATAAACACTAAATAAGAAAAAAAAATTATAATTATATTACAATTAAACCATCTCATAATCTTCCATTAATCATGGTAGGTTCATGTTTGGGTATGTTTAACCACCTGCATGAACGATACTATACATTTATTTCATGGGGGACTATGATAACTTGTTTATAGGAATAATATGATATAAATATGTAAATAATGTTTTTTTATATTAATGTTATATTAACATTTATCTCATTAATTAATAAACCACCTTTCTTTCATTAAGAATCACTAAAACAATATCATCTATGATTTCATTTTCATGGTTTATTACCAAAATTTTCATGGAATAAAATTAAAAAATTTATAAATATATTTTAACATATATTATGGTAAATTATATGTTATAAAAGTTTTTTAATGTTAATAAATAATAGATACCAACATGTATTTTTTGAAACTAGTTCAATGTAATAAAAGATTACTTACAACCAGTGTTGAAAATAAGAAAAAACTAACTAATATACATTTATATGATGAATATAAATTATGAGTATAAATGTTTAAAATTAATAATAAATTTATTGGGTATGTATTTAATAAGATTAATGTAACTATTCAGTATGTTTTATGCAAGTGAATAACAGATCTGCACAAGGTAGGGGTTTTATTCTCAAATTCCTCTCTTTAAGAAATGTTTGGTATTATGAACCTAAGTTCATTTTTGTGATGTATGTACTACCTATTAGAGATATCATATAATGAATTATCTTTTAAAAATTTTATTTTAAGTTTAATTATAATTCCTCCCATTCAAAGTGTTTTATTTGAAATTTTTAAAACCGTAAGGTTTTTCTTGGTCTCAAATTCTTATTCTTGAATCATAATATATGCCATGCACCATGATTCCTCTGAATAGTGTATTCATTACACAAGGATATATTTTTATTTTTATCCAAATAATTATGTTTATTTACTACACAAATAATTTTTCCTTATTCAAGTTACTATTATTTCATTTGTTTCTAAGTAGTAAGGGTTTTTGGTAACTCTATTCTCATTTATTGAGTCATGATCAATTTTTTACATGTTTTATATAAGTTGGGTACATTATTCTTTTTAACTGTGGTATTCTATAATTTCTATGGGGGATATATATTCCTACCACATAAACCCCTTCATAAATATTTCTCATTTCTTGAGATATGTTCTATTGAATCCATTCACTTTCTTTCTTCAGAGAGTTTATGATCATGTTATTCCAGTATTTTCTTCACCGTATATCCGTTATATATATTGTGTGAACATAAAATTTTACAAAATTAATATTTGACTAGATTTACCTAGAAATAATTTTATTCTATAGCTATTATTGTTATTCCAATACGGACGATTATTGTAAAGTTGACTATGTATTGTTTATCCATACACCTTCTTCCTCGTGGTGGGTTATGATCATGTTATCCCTTTTATTGATATATAGAAAAGTAGAACAAATGTTGATAATTATTAACATATAACACCAGTTTTTTAAGTATTTTAATCTTTCATTTCTAATTATATAGATAGCTAAGTATTATTGAGTAAGAGGTTCTTCAAAGAATGGTATGAAAGGTCTTGAGGACTCTTATAGTGAATGAATTGAACATAAAAAAGTGATAGGTGGGGTATATAATTATATAACCCTTGTATGAATTGAGAAGTCTCATGAGGAAAAACTGGTTTGGGTATGTTGTGTATTCCATCCAAATTAAGCAACATTTCTTGAATGTGGTCTTGGGGACAAGTAAAGTGTCTTGGAACAAGGCTTTGACGTATTTTTTTTAATGTATCAAATTATGAATTCCATCAGTTTGAGATTAGAATTATTGATATCCATGTTTTTATTTATTTTAAGGGATATATCATTCTCCTAGTTTCAAGTTGGTTATGGATTCATATTTTTTTATATATTCCTACCATAATATTTATGTCACGTTTATTCAATAATTTTCACAATCTTATATTTCCCTTTCAAAGAATTTGAGCTCAACCCTTTCTTATATATCACAATAATACAAATATGGCTTATAATAGCGCTAAAAACTGCCTTTAACAGCGCTAAAAAAGCGCAATTAATATCGGCGAAGATAAAGGGGGGACCCCTTTATCAACGCTAAAACTAGGGCTGATAAAGGGTCGCCTTTATCAGCGCTGATAAAAGCGCTGATAAAAGATATACTTTATCAGTACTAATCAAGCGTTGATAAAGGTAGTCTTTATCAACGCTATTTTTAGCACTGATAAATTTATAATATATCAGCGCTAAAAATAGCGCTGATAAACACTACCTTTATCAGCGCTATTTTGATCACTGATAAAAACTACATTTATCAGCGCTCAAAATAGCACTAATATATTATCCATTTATCAGTGCTTAACTAGAGATGATAAAGGCCAAAGATTCTGTGCAAAACCAAAACCTGCACAGAACCTGCACACAGCACAAACAACACCCACACACAAAGCACAGAAGAAGAAAAAAATGCTACATACATTTACTTGAAATCATGAATACAAAACAACACATTGATCTATACATTTCAAGCAATGTTTAATTTGGTTACAATTAAAATTATCCAACATAGTTACAAAACAATGATGTTCCATCCTTTTTTCATCCATCCGCTCTAAAAAATTGTCGTCCATGGTGGCAGTTTCCGTACAAAGAATTCAAACTCAGGAAAAATATTTCAACTACATAAGAAAACAAATATAATGTTAGTAATACAATAATTAAATAAATTAAACATTAATATAAAAGAATACATTAATAAAATTTCAATTGTTACCTGTTACAACATTTATTTTCATTATTTCATAGGTCTAGGAGAGATGACTATAGAGCGAGTGTTCCTTCCCCATTGGGATGTGATGACTTGGGTAGGTAAATATTTGTGGAATGGTTTGTGGATTGTGGGTACTTTAATGAGGATTTAAAGCTATAATGACACATAAGGGACCCAATAACATTCCCAATATATATGCGCTCATGTTAGTCTATATAATAAATGAAGAACACTCATGAAACGGGACCCTTATTTACTCAAATTGATAGACAACTACCGAGATGCCTAGATAGTAGAAGAGGACTCACTATAGTTATACCTGGAAGATGGTTTCATCCTTATTTTAGCTAATATTGGGATATGTACATATTATTAGTTTCAAAAACATATTCAATTCCAAAATTTATTGTATAAAAAGAGTGGTGGATACTAGGGGAGAAGTCCTACAAAGGAAATGCACTAATGAATGCCTATAAAAGATAGCATAGAGAAAGAAGCATGAGTACTCTTACACAATCGTTTCAGTACTCAGATCGGTGGGTAGGGAAAGACCTTCATAGCCAGATACCTAGATAATAGAAATGGAATCACTTAGCACACATATAGGATTCACCTCATTCTATTCCTGAATAGCGGCGTGAGAGGGAGGACTTTGGGAGCTCAGTTGAGATCAGAGGGGAAATACCTCTTCTGGTAAACAAATAGTTATGGACTCAGATATAATTCTCATACTTATATTGATATTTTCCTCTAGAAGATACTCCATGTAAATATACTCGATCGGGATACCCAGCTAGAAAATGACACCATTTATGCCTTTTGTAAGGCCTACCCCTTATAGAAGGAAGAGGTCTTTCCGCACCTGATTGTAGGCCAACCATAGGAGGGTTTGAAGGAGAACAACCTTCTAATCTTCTTACAGGATGTAAAGACTACATAACCTAATGAGGATATAAAAAATTATATTTTCAATTTATAAGATAGACCTTCAGGAACTATAAAGAGAAGATGACCAAAGGGAGGATGATAGGTTGTTGTTGTTGATCTCTTCTAGGTAGAAAAATAGACAAAGACACTAGGCCTCAAGATATTTAGGTTGTAATTAATGTATTTTTATGTTAAAAATAATCTAATAATATGTTTTAAATAATGGGGTTGCTAAATGGAATTATACTAGTGAGGCACAAAACATAAAATAACCAATTAACCAAGAGACACAATTAGTTCAATGCCCTTACCTCAAACAGAAGTCCAATAAACTATATTCAGTTCATACCAACCACAACTGAGTCCATGATCACATGTATTAATGTCCAACAACATTAAATTACATAATTAGTTAATTTTAACCAAAAATCCAGCATGGTATAATAGGATCCAAACTCATAATGTAATCCAACAAAGCGAGAATGCTGAGAAACTAGGTACGATCCACTCCTGATGCACTCCTAATCCTAGAAAACACTAAATATCCAATATATATTACTAAATTTATGAAAAATTAAGCCTAAATTTTTGAAAACCCATAAATAAATCTTCCACAAAATATAATCTGCATCAAATAATGATTGATTACTAGTTTATGAAATTTTGAGACAAACTCTAAGGGTAATATATAAAAGTCCATGAAGAACAATGATTTATCCATACTATGGTATAATAATTACACCTAGAACCCTAAAAACTGAATGCAAATACTTGAGAAAGAATTTAGATAAGCAAGGAATATGTAGGAGAAGATACCACATTGATTCGAAATGACAAACAACCGATAATCCACTCAGGTCTAAGGGGAAGGAAGGAGGAGAAAGGGGTTTGGCCACCCCCTAAGAACATGGTGCCCAAACGAAGAAACCTGAGGAGGTTTATACTTTATAAACCCATCACCCACATAAAAATAAGTTTTAAATCATGTTACATGAAATGAACCAAGTGGTGACATCACTATATTTTGGGTCCAAACCCTTACTTGACCCCCTTTCCCCATTCACGGCCTTTATCACCCTATTAAATGCATTGATATTGTGAATTACCCTTTCACACTATGAGTAGCCTAATGATACTACATTTCAATAGAATGACTACCCAAACCATCCTTGATATCCTTCCAAACCCCAATGACATCCCTATATCCCCAAATACAGGTCTGAAACACCTATTAAAACTGGTATATTGTACATTTTTCGATGATTTTTTTTGTTATTATGGAATTCCATAATTCCCCATTGCAAGTGTACTAATGTAATAATCAGATGTTATATGATATACCGTGAATATTATTGTGTCCATGTATTATATGAGATATCAATAAAAATTTATCTCATTGTTATACATACCAACACATCAAATCCGAGCATTAGAGACCATCAAGTTTTCTTCAACTACTTCCAGTTCTGACATGGAAGTGGGACAAGATTTCTTTAGGATATTAGGTTAGGTTTTCATGTACCCCTTGATGGAAGAATTAAATATGGGTTTTGATCAATTGGTTGACCAAATAATCTCAATTTATATACATTTTATATTAAAAAAATTATAAGAAAATCAAAATTCAATTTTTAATTGAGATTATCTTTTTTACATGGATTTAATTATACTATAGTCTTTTATAGGGAACCTCATTTTACATCTTGTTTTTTGAGAGGTCCCTATGAGAAAATGGGATGCCATGTATGATTGAGCATGACATATGTTTCTGAAACTTTCTGCAGGAGCACGTTGCCTGGAGCATGTTAACGTTCGATGGCAGTGCATTGCACCACACATTCATTCATTACAAAGGTGAGTGAAATTCATCACTTATAAAGAGATGTTTTCTCCTTGATTGAAACAGGGTGATGGGATGTCTTTCATTCCATCCATGGATTCCTCCTCATAATTCATTACCTAGTATGAGTCTCCCTTATAGAATAAGACGTTGTTCATGAAACATGTTCCTGGTTCCATATCTTTATTGTTGATGGTTAATTACAATGATTATATCAGGAAATTCCAAAGGTTTATTCTAGGGCATAATACTTCGGTTAGAAAAGTATTCACATTGGGAATCAGTGGAATGTATGTACACTAGAACATTGGTCACATGTATTCATCGTCGTCAAAGGGATTCTCAACGAAATGGAAACCCATGTTTAACTTGTGGTATTCCATGAGTTTAACATCCCACAAGGATAGAGGGTCATGATTTAATGTCTTACAGAGATGTAATGGGTGGATCAAAACACTTAAAAAAATGGATCAAGTAGGTACATCTCTAGGAGGGAGAACCTGGAAAGTTTACCTGATAGATGGATCAAAACGCCTAATGAGGTCTGACCCAAGTGTGGTGCAGCCCATAAAGGTAAGGTCTCTCATTTTGAAGACTTATCCAGACCCCACTAAGGGAAAAACAGGAGGGAAAATAAGCAAAGGTGTACCCTAGTGTGGGGGTAACCATGGTTTACCATTGGTTGGGATTTAACCTCACGGAGGCTTCTTACAAACCCTATTTAGAATACAAGGATCCAAACCCATATATTTAAAAGAGGTGTGGTGTTGGTATTACCCATTTTTATCTTCCCTTCACACTAGGAATACTCTCGGTTGGATGAGTATGGGTTTTTTGGGGCTTATGCATTGTCATATTCCCAGGTTCTTCCAAGAGTAGCAATGGGATGAATGGGACATACGTGCTAAGATGGACCATGTGAATGGAGTGATCCTACCAGGATGTGGTGGCCTGAGTAAAATTAGGATGGAAATGGGGGAAGTATAAAAGTGTAATGGAATGGATGAGATAGAATCGAAGTGAAGATGAAATTGATGGGATTGAACCTTGAGGGGATTCTGACGCACCCTAGTTTTCTAGGAATCAATGTCCACGTAGTTATTATAGGGGAATTTGGGGCTTATGCATGGTTATCCACCCATTAAAAATGGGACATGTGGTTGGGGATTATGCATGGTTAGCCACACATTTGGACTCGAAGGATATGTGACCTTCGAGTGGGTCATGATCCTCCTAAGATATAGTGGCTCAAGGGAAAGGAGAGAATGGGAATGGATGATGATGGATACAAATATCCAGGACGTGCACCCCTAGGATGAGGGAACAAGGGTTTCCCAATGGTTGTCATTGAACCTCAAGGAGGCTTCATAAGCACCTATTTAGAATATAGGGATCAAAACCTATGTAGTTAGGTGGTTTGAGGATTACGCATGTTTAGCGGCCTGGGTGTTGGATGATGGGACTTAATCCATGATGGATTCCCAGAATAAGGGTGTCACAGAAACTATTAACCTCAAAGACCACATGATTAATGCTCGGTGTGATAAACAAGAAGAATTAGTAGAACAAATTATTGTGTCGTTAATGTTGTGTTAGTGAGGTATGGTGTGGGGATTACATGACGAGGGGCTCACAAATATAGGGGGATCGCATGGAGTATCATTGTGATGTTTAGGTTCTTCACTAAAGTTAGGGGGATTCATTTTTCAATTGAATTCGTAGTGATTAAGGGCTCCCAAAAATAGAGCTTGGAATGAGAAATGTCAGGGTAATGATGATTATGAGGGGGGATGACTATTTATAAGAAAAGGGGGATTTTTAATGCCCAGAGGCACGACATGAAGAAAATGAACCAAGGGGTACACATGTGATCAAATAATATCTATTCATGTTGAATCTTATCCCTCTACTTTAATTTTAGCAATATTTATATTTAGGCCCCATATCTAACTGTAAATGGTGGATATAGACCATATTTGTTGTTTCCATCCATCGTTTGTTAGAAAATGGATTTTTTTGATCCTCGGTGGTTTTATCGTTCACCCCATACACACTGCACACCATCATGCCTTACTTCAATATTGATTTGTTCAAAGATCAATAATATGAATCCGGGGATAGAAAAAATTGAGTAATAAATTAAGATTTCAATACATCAGATCATTCTCAATCCAAAATTGGTTCATATCCATCGAAGGGATCGATATGCTCAAACTATTTAATCAACAAGGGTGTAAACATAAAATCTAAGATTCCTACTCGGATATTGGATCATTTTTCATCAAAAATCATGCGTGCTAATGATTGAAGGAAGTCATTGTGTTCATTGTATCTCGATCTGATCTAATATCTCATTTCTTCATCATCCATGGTTATTCACCAAATAAGGTTGGAGGATAATCAATGATCATATATAGATAACATAAGTAGTAGGAATTCACCTTTATCCTGGTTGTGTACAATCTTACATCAGGTATGTTGCCCATTCGTTTCTAAACACATCTATATCATCAATATGAGTTTTTGCGACAGTCATGGTAGTACTGAAAAAATATAAATACACAGAGGATTAATAAATATTGTAAATGAACTCGTAATTATTTTCAGAAATACCTCATCAGGGATGCGAGTTTGTTGATGAAATACGATCTCTTTTGTAAATTTACAAACATAATACCGACAGTCCTTTCTGTTTTTTTGTTTTGGACACTGTTGAAACATCGAAAACAATATGTAATTTGTTTTTATATGTGTTTTGATAGTGCAGTGTTATTATATATACCAGGATACTTTTCCAATTGTAGATCTTTTAGGCGTTCTCATCCTTAGGCCATGTATTCATTCCATGCGTTAGACGATATTGATGCACCACCCTATCATAATAGAATCCTCATTAAAATATAACATAAATTATATAACTAGATGTTTAGTTTTAAAATGATGCATCTAGTGTATTAAAAATTAACAAAACACCATCATTCGTGGTCGGTTTGTTGGATATCCATGCATTGAATCCAAAAAATAAATCTTTGGTGTATCCAAATTGACTGCAATCTACATCCAATGGTTCCTAAAAATACAAAAAGGAATAAGTAAAGAATGAAATGAAAATATATTTGATATGATAAAATTGTAGAGTTTTACCCCTACATCGTTGGTATTAAAAATAGTATGTCATCCGTAATTTTTTTTCAAACGATTTGAGCAGGGATGACATTATTGCAGCCTCTTTATCAGAATCTATTTCGTCTTTTAAAGACGTGGTGTGAGGACTAACGAGTCCAAATTTTTGTTCATGGGGAAATACCTTCAATTGTTTTTCATATATACGCATGTGACTAATATAAAATGTATTTAGTCATAATTATCAGAGTATATCAGCTTTTTTAAAATCAAATCATGAAAACATACCTCATGTATACATTTACAACTGCGGTGTCTAGCCATTCATACTTAATGAGTTCATTTACATTTTCAGCACTAATGAAATCTGATGTTTCCTCTCTATAAATATCTTTTTTGAAATCAATTGTGTCATTATTTCCATCTTTCAACTTTGTATCCACATGAGCCTCCAATGATATGAACAGTGGATATAGAACGGGCGGGGTGAAGGTGCTCTCAGTAGACCGTTTAAATCGGTTGGTTGATCCTTGAGATAGTTTTGAGCTGATATTTCATTTCACCCCACAGTCTTTGTCATTCTATAATAACATTCATCGGTTCAGACCTTTTTTCATTAAATGTTGAAGGTACATCTTGAAAAATAAATTGGAAATGGATACATTTTTGTCGACATGTTTTTTTTACAAGAATTGTCATCCTTGTGATGAATGTTCCAACAGCTTGTTCAACCATATGAATGTCGTCATATTCATTTGGAATAGGTAGCTCAGAACTCGGATCATTATCTACGTTAATTAACACTCTAAGATGATCTTTTGGAAGCTTTATGTTGTGTAGCATGTCGTTTTTCATATTTAACACTGTAGACCTCACTACAAGGCGATAAGTGGGAGTTGATAAATATCAATCACAGTCATTTTTACCCTATGAAATAATAGTATAGGAAAGGTATCAGTGTCTATGTCAATCACATTTCACAGAATAAATTATTAAAACATTGATTACCTCATCTAATTAAGGTTTTTTAGTGGAATGGCTCACCTCAAAGCTGGTGGGGGTGGGGAGGGATCGTCATGCCTGGGTTGTTGTTGAGTTGTTTCTTCTCTTTTCCTCTCCCCCATCAATTTTCCTATCATCTATATCCGGTATTGTAATTCTTCTTGAAAAATAGATAATTGTTCTTGTAGCTTTTCCATTTTTTCATTTTGATCCTCCGCTTCTTTTTTTAAAAAAATATGTTCGGGGTGTCACCCAAAAACCCGACCTCTGATGTGGCCATACTATTCTGGCTGCTTCAAGGCTGTTGAATGTATGTCTGCATCTGGTGCCGTTGTTATTGATTCTTGTGACTGTGTCAGATAGAAAATATAGAAAAATAAGTAGTTATTGTAATGTAATAGCGATTTAAAGTAAATCAAATTTATATTATATCATACTTACACATGTTTCCCACACTTTTTGTGTGTTTTCATCTATCAGTATCCTCTATTTATTTACACGAGCCTCCTTCCATAGCACATGGCGTGGGATGGATATGGATTTCGATTTCGATTCATCAATCTGCATATAAACAGATAAACAATGTTATGGTGTTTCTTTATGTCACATACTAGTAGTAGGGTAGATTTAAAAGAGGTACCAATTTTTTCTCAAGTTCAGCGTACCCCATCCTTACTTTACGGTAAGGGTACGCTGGTTCTGTTGCGCTTTTTTTATTTTCAGCACTCAGTAGCTATTTCATAAATAAAAAAATATCAATCAGAGTGATGAATACAAGCAAACATAAAACAACGTATTACCCCACACAATGTACCTGAAAAGTCTGCTCCCCACGACGGTTGCTAAACGCATCCCACCCTCCTTGGGATATCAAGTGTGCGTAAAGAGGAGGTGGGTGCGGCTTGATTTTCCCTTCTGCATCTTTAAGATGATATTTCGTTAAAATTGTGCGGAAACCTCTATGAATCCTTCCTACAACTCTTAATACATATTCCTTGTGTGATGCATCTACTATAAATGCACTCTGCAATGGATGATGAAGAGTAAGTCAATGTTCTGGTATTTTATTTTATTTTAATAAATTAAAAAAATGATTTCATAATGTTACTGTAATCGTGTCCCACATTAGTGTCTTCAGCCCAGTGACAACATGGTGCCACTACTATACATCAATCGGCACGTGTTGTCAAGTGATGATTCCAATGTAGCTACTAAAGATGCCTATGTTGGGGTTAACATGTTGGCCTCGATTATTCCATCCCACCTCAAATTTGATGCCTTTTGCTTTTGTCTTAAGGATTTTGGCTAACACTGTCAAACTACGACGCTCTTGTTTTTTGGTGGTTTCAGGGTTTCATTTCCTACCATTTCCTCAGAACTAGCATCAATATCTTCCCCCAGAGCGCTAGCATCGGCAGTAAGACTAGCAGAAACAGGTTTAGAAACCTGTTGTACCTCATCACTGGGACCAGAAACAATAGGTTGAGAAAACTATTGTTTCTCTGCACTGGGACCACCAGCATCTAGTTGAGAAACCTCTTGTTGCTCTGTAGTGGGACCACCAGCTGCTAGTTGAGATACATTTTGTGCCTCAGGATTGGACGCATCAGAAGGTGCAGAAGTCATTATCTGCAGAAGTGGTTTAATATTTAATTTTTATTACATAAAAATAGTATCGAACTAATAATAACATAACGTAACACAATGTATGTTACAATAAAAAAATAACCTGATTATTGTACTCTCTTTTTTTCTTTAAAGGATGAAGAGATTTGACTCCTCTATCGACTATGTAAATCCCTTAATTTTGGTCTTCTATGACATACAAAACGCCATCTACATTGGGACCTTTGCGAAATGATTGTGAAGTCCCTATAAAATGGTCCACCTCCGTTGAACTTTCATCTAACCCTTCAGTTGTTTTGGTCGATAACAGAACAATTGACCAATTTCGGTTTGCGGGGTCTGGAACATAAAATACTTGTACTGCCTGTTATTCCATTATAAATGGTTCATTTTTCTCCCCTTCCTTACTGAAATCAACTTTCTCGAATCCTAATTCATCTATTTTAACAGCACTCCTGTTATCAACCCACTTGCATTGAAAATCGGCACTTTGAATTTTGTATAATCCAACTCCTATATTCGTTTGATGATGCCAAAGTATGACATATTCACATAAATTGGATTTTTATCCTTAGCACTGAAAACATGCATCGCCCCAGCCATAAGTGTAACCCCGCTATTCTTCATCATGTTCATTAGTATAGAATGTATTACCATTAACTGCATAATCATTTTAAGATAATACGTACAAAATTTCTCCTATGGATAGCCATCGAAGTCATTCTGAAATTGAGTCTGGATTTTCATATAACTGCTTAAAAATATGGTCTCGAAACCATCCTAAAAACTGTTGATTATGTGTATCTGATATCCATTTTTCAGCCCTAGAAGGATTCAAACATCTAATAATTTCTTTGTGGGTTTGAACATATGGGTCAACGGCAAAACTGTTATGAAAAACGTAAAGGTGGGCCTGCTCCCGATCTGTAATATTTATTGTGACAACCTCTCTTCCAGAAATTCCTTGACCCTTAAGCCGCTCAGTGTGATGAGATTTCGGTAGGCCAACGATTTCCACACCAGACAGGTATTCGGTACAAAATTCAACAGTTTCCTCAACAATATAATGCTCTGCAGTACAACCCTCTGGGCAACTTTGGTTTTTGATATACCCTTTCAAAATATTCATATACCTTTCAATGGGGTACATCCATCTATAATTTACAGGACCACATAGTCGAATCTCTCTCACCAAATGAACCATCAAATGAACCATCATATTGAAAAATGTCGGCAGGAAGTACATTTCCAATTCACATAATATGACGGCAATTTCTCTTTCCATAGTTGGAAATTTCTTCGGGTCTATAACTTTGCGGGATATTGCTTTCAAGAAGAAACAAATCTTCATTAATGTATGGCGGACATTCTTGGTAAAAATGCAACGTTAATCTATAGGAATTAGATCTTGCATCAAAACATGGCATTCATCTGATTTTAGACCCTTTAATTTTAAATATCCAATTGAAACGATGTTCTTGATATTTGATGAATTCCCCTCTGGGACCTTTACGTCATTCAAGAAGTTTCAAAACTGATATCTCTCCTGTCGGGAAAGAGTGTAAGCAGAAGGTGTAAGAAATGTTCTTTTTTCACCCTTCACTGGTGCCAACTCTTCTCGTATTCCCATCTCAACCATGTCCAATCTAGCCTTAATTCCATACTTTGTTTTTCTGGGTGGATTTAGAAACGTGTCGATGACACTATCACATACATTTTTTTCAACATGCATAACATCAAGAAAATGTCTGACATACAGATGATTCCAGTATGGTAATTCAAAAAAAACTGATCTCTTTTTCCAACGAGTTTTCATAAGGTTTTTCAAAAATGGTTTACCAAAAGTAGTGTCCAAATATTTTAATTTCTAAAACAATTGATCACCTATTAGTGGAGATGGTGTTGTACATTTTTCTGAACTTCCATCGAATGATGTCATCCAAGATCGATACTTATGTCGTTGGGGTAGAAATCTGGGATGTCCTAGAAACATGGTTTTCGATGAATGTTTCAACCTAATTGACTGTTTACCTTGTTTGCAAACAGGACACCCTTGAGTTCCTTTAATGCTATATCTTAAAAAATTTCCATAAGCAGGAAATTCATTTATCATCCCGTACAATATGTATTTCGAATTGAAATATTCATTTTTGTAAGAATCATACAATGTAACACCTGAATCCCACAATATTTTCAAATCCTCGATCAATGGGGCCAAATAAACATCAATATCATTACCCGGCTGTTTTGGTCCTAATATAAGCATAGATAACATGATGTATTTTCATTTTATTCATAACCACGGTGGTAAGTTATAGTTTACCAACATAACTGGCCATATACTGTGACTACTACTTTGAAAACCAAAAGGATTCACCCCATCTGTAGATAACACCAGATGAAGGTTTCTCGGCTCGTTCCCAAATTCAAGATACTCGTGATCAATTCTCTTCCACTGAGGAGAGTCTGTCGGGTCATGTAGTTTCCCATCCTTAATTATTGTATTTGCATGCCATGTCAATTGTCTTGCAGTCTCCTCACTTCCATATAGGCATCTAAACCGAGGAATGGTTGGAAAGTGCCATACAACATTCGTAGGACTAGAATAAACTTTCTTGTACCGGGAAGCACCACACTTTGGGCATACTTTAAGTGATTTGTGGTCCTTGATAAATAATATAAATTCATTCAGGAAATCATGTAATCTTTTAGAGATCATACCCATTGATCGTAGAATTTGTTTGGCATCGTATGTTCGGCTTGGGAGTTCATTATCTTCTAGGAGCATATCATTCAGGAGAGCAAGTAGTTCTGTAAAACTGGCATCACTCCACCCATTGCCTATTTTCAAATTATACAGCTTCAATACGGCCAAAAATGATATATATTTAGTGCAACCAGCATACAATGGCATTTTTTCACAAATCTTTAACTTCTCAAACAATTTTGGGAAATCACGAAGTTCATCTTAAATTTTCCTTGTCATTTCCTCAATACGATCTTCATCATCATTCACATCTGTAATCACACCCTCCATACGATCATCTTCACTGTTCAGGATTCTAATCATATAAGATGATCTATAAAATGTCGTGTTCTCTGAACCACTACCTACATTCGTTTTTTTCCCATGTTTATTCCAACATGTATAACATCGATCTATTCTATGACAGATCAGGTGTTCTTCCAACTCCTCTGGACTAATTTTTCTTGAATAAAAACAGTGTAAACATGGACAAAGGATTTGAGAAGGGTCACATGTGTTATCTTCTACAAACTTGATAAACTCTTTCACACCATCTTCATACTCTTTTGTCAACCAATCGGCATTCATCCATTCTTTATTCATATTCATCATCTTTATAGGTTCGATCTCGAACTTGCCTAATATTATGTTTTAATTAATTAGGTAGCATTGTTTGGGTTTTATAAAAACAAATCATGGTACAAATGCCTTTAAACTCTTGTGAAATTCATATACATGGTGTGTACAGTAGGGTGAACATCGTGTATGTATAAGATACCTGATTTAATCTGACATATATCAAATTTATTTCAAGTTAGTCTTACAAAGACTGAATGATGCCTTTGAAAATACATGACATTTAGAGCAAATTGAGATAAAGGCGTGTACTTTAGATACATATTGAGTCACCTCACCCGCTATGCATCACATTTTTGTGGAATACACGGTGTGTAGTCCTTACATGACCACTAGTGGTGTATATTCTATACACATAAAGTCTATATAGTATCTATACATGGTGTGAGTGAAATAAAACACTTGTTATATGGTTCTACCATTATTTCATGGCATGTACAGGGTTTCATGCTGAAGTATATGTCTTGGAGATACATTTTGTGTGACCTAGGTTCACATGACATGTAACATTTAAAAGGAAACTTATTCCAGGTTTGAGTCATAAGATTAGTCATGTGGTGTAAATTTTGGAGATAAATGTTGTGTGGCATTAAAAAATACATGAAATCCATGTATGGTGAAGCATGTTCCATGTATTTTAAAGTGTCTCATAGAGTCCTCTAGAAGTTTTTTTCTAGGATTAAATGTAATTGAACTAGTAACAAAGTGGTGGTGCCATTGAAATGGGTAAAGTTTGGATTGATATTTAATGGTGGAAGAACTACAACATGGAAAACAAATGGCATATCAATCATGCCAACAACCGCAACACCATACAAAATCAATATCGTGATCACAATCGCAACACCATACAAACCAAACAATAAAAATTTTATATTTTACAAAGCATCACTTATTCAATTTTGTTTGTTAATTCAGGGGTTATCGCAGATGTTTTATCATCCTGGGGTGTTCATTCATAAGTCAAGTATACGTAAATTACCAATTTTTATATTCCAATGTCCAACAAGAACCAACCAATATTAAATTCATTTAGTGCGCAAACAAAGACCACCAATAGCCATGATTTTCAGCGGGGCGTTTAGCCCTTACATTTCACATTATATCCATCAATATCAAACAATAATAACATGTGAACAAGAGGAAAAAAATTAGTAATAGGAGAAAACTCACCGCGAAGGTGTCGTTAAGAACATGGTAGTGGTGTGTTTGTGGTAGAGGATAGGCGCACTGTAGAGGAGATCTCCAAATGAAAATAAAAAATAAAATATGGGAAACCCATGAGAATAAAATAATCTAAAACTGAGTACAGTGTTTACCACATCTCAAAAACCCCAAAAGACAATGAATGCAAATAAATTTAAATTTATTGATAGAAATCACTATCTGATCACTAATTTTTATCCAAACCATAGGTGAAAACAAATCCAAATAGGAATTAGAAGGATCACATATATACCTCGAGAAATGAAATCCAACCACAATAGTGATCAAGCATAGAACAATGTGAACTAGATGGGAGGGAGTGACCCAAAATATCATCAGGATAAAGATCTATCCAAGAGGATAATTTTGTAAAAAATATGAAGCCTCAAGAACTCTTTGGATCCCAAAAAAATCTTTTCTATGACATTGACACTACATGTAATACATTTACACATCGTGTAATCCTCTTGACTAAAAAACAAGTCACTTTTTATTTAAAACATTATATTTTTTATTTAAATGATATGTAACCATTACAAAGTTTGTAAAATTGTCACATTGTGCATCCAATTAATGTGTCATTTTTGGTGGTCATTACATGTCATGTACTCCATTTACACGTCATGTAATTTCTCAGAATATAGTAAAAAATGTTGTTTTGTTTCTAAAAATTCTCTAAAGATCACTAAAATTACCAAAAAAAAGTGTCCTCCAAATCCTTTCTCAGCATTCCTCAACCAAAAAAATCCAAAAAAATGTCAAAACATACCTCACATAAAATGTAATGAGACTTTATAATCTCCTGACCATAAATTATTTTCCCCCATAAATCCCTCAAGATCATGTATCCTCTAATGAAGAAGGACACTACTACCTCATCGAGTCATTACCCCATGTATCATGGATATATTGTCTGAACTACCACATTAACTAGACTCAAGGTCATTTAATCATGTAGTACCTTATACTCCAGATTCATAATCTTAATTGGATGGGGAACCAAAGTATTATTGGGATCAAGATCAACATCCCCCATCTAATCACATGAAAATGATCTGGTATATACCTACTCAAATGGAAAATATTAAACACATCATGGATAGATAACAAACCAAATGGTAACTGAAACCAATAAGAAATACTCCCTAGTGACAAAAAGTAAATATGTTTATACAATTACTCGGTGAAAACAGACATTGATAACCTAGCAGCTGATGTCCCAAGTGATGTGAAACCACAATAAAGACCTAATAACTAACCTAAAACACCAGAAATTGATTCCAATGGTTCATATTGAATTTCTTATGACTCTGTGTAATGATTAAATTCTTCCAGATCAACTGCACCATCTCTTTCTATACCTGAATGTTTCAGGGCTAAAACATCCACACAAGTCTCTAGTGCTCCTCTATAATTCTATAATATGTAAGGAACCATGAATCCAAAACCATTATCAACTATATCATCCATTGAATCTTGAAATAAAACCTTAAATCAGGATTTCACACGTTCAATTCAAGCGGTAGAAAAAAACATTACCTGAAAATGAATATCAATAATGTTAGCAGCAGCGGCAGAGGCAGCATTGGAGGTGGAGGCGGCGGCGGCAGAGGCGGCGGTGGCGGCAGAGGCGGAGCCGGCGGCGGCGGCAGAGGAGGTGGCGGTCGCAGCAGCAGGGGTGGAGGTGGTAGAGGTAGTGGCAGTCGTGGCAGTGGGGACGGGGGTGGAGCCGACGACGACGGCGGAGGAGGAGGACGACGAGGAGGAGGAAGGATGAGGAGGAGGAGGAAGAGGAGGAGGAGGACAAGGTCGCGGCGGCGAGGGGCCTGGTTCAGCTTCTGCGATTGCTTGACTGGGTGTGAGTGAGGATGGCCTATTAGGGTTATTAAATAAAAACCGATGGAACATTTATCATTTCACATTAAAAGCGCTGATAAAGGTATGTTTTATCAGCGCTAAAATAAAAACGCTGATAAAACATTCATTTATCAGCGCTTTCTGTTTAGTGCTGATAAAGGGCAGCGCTTCCCTTGCCCTGTTTTTTGGTAGTGTCAATTTCTCCATGTTATGATGAAAATTAGTACAAGTGACATGTATAAAAGGATATCACATGTGAAATAATTTATGAGATATTTCTAAGATTCATTATGGATAAATTAGTTTTGTATATAGTGAAAAAAATCACTCGATATAAAGAATGTGGGTTTTATTAGATTATATTTTGTAATAATTCTCTAAAACTCCAAAACTAAAAATATAATCATAATGTAAGAGATTCAATAATAATTTTTTATTTTTTAATTAAAGATGGTTATAACAAGGGATTTACCACTAGTATCAAAGTTAAAATGTAAATTATGTTTCTATTAGAACTTTATATGAGATTGTGGGTATAGGGTGTCCCATCTGTGTTAATGAAAAAATTATCTTAACACATTCAAGGAATTCAATATTAAAATAAAAATATTTTTTTGGATATAAAAATGTTTTATATATTCCATTACATTTATATCCATGACTGAATAACCCTTTTCTTTATCAATCAAATGTAAACTAAAAGATCACTGAATTCATTCCTTCATTTTGAATTATCTTATTCTTAAAAAAAATTAAAATATATATTTGGTATCAAATACACATTAAAATTAAGGACCATATTTTTATAACACTGATATCTAGCATGTATTTATTTGGATTTTATTTATCTCCTTCAAATATATTAAAAAATTCCATAAAATTGAATCGTTGTCCTACCTCCCTGACTTTGATTTTAGGTTTCATTAACAATGATTGGATACGATGAAGAAACTTTTTCAGACTCTCTAACATATTTTTTTTCTTTCGATTTTAACTTTTACCAACTTGTACTATTGACACAGCACGAAAACATGGACATCACATTCCTTAGTACATTTATTCTCAACACGTAAAAATAAAATAGGGTGAATATTCCAAAAAATCATTCACACTATCAGAACATTTCCAATGATTATTTAGGGAATGAATTTCTTAACCAGAATAACCTTACTATAAACATTTAGTTAACACATGTCATTAACAAACTAAATCGTATTGATTTTATTTTGGGAGACTAAAATTACTATTGTTCATAAAGTATCTAATACCTTTGTAACCATAAGTGAATCATTTTATGCTTCTCACAAGACTCTACATTATAGAGTTAAAAAAATTTAACATTTTGTCACTCGATAAGGTATTTTTCATAATAAAGTTAATATTATTTCTTGTTTAATAATAATTTTTGAATTTTTTATCAAAATAATAAGATACATACAATGAACATGTCATTTCTAAATAATTATCTCAAAGTATTGTATGATGATGATGATGTCATTATCGGTAACATAATATTTTAGGAGATAAATATCCTTTTTTATATATATTTAATAAGGAATTTTTATAAAATTTTCTCCAAATAAGATGATAAACTTGTTTATTTTACATCATATACATTAGTGGTCCAAGATTAATATTTTACTAATAAATGATTACACATAAATTTTTATCTCACCAAATGTTTATTTCGGTAGGTAATTATCATAATATAATCATATATGACTCCTGGATGGTTGAGTAAACATCCCTTTTTCCAATCCATATTATAAATAAACATAACACCATTCCTATAGAATCCTTCCTAAGGGTTTCCCAACTATTTTTAACCTAAAAAAAATTCCAAAAATGAAAAACCTAACTCTTAGTGTCACATAATTATGAGATTTCATTACAAAAAATAATCCATGGGTTCCAAATTTTAGTATAAAACTACCTAGTTATATGATCGATCTCTTGAAAGGTGTCCACTTTGTGAGGAATATGAAACTTTTTATTTTAAATGGAATTTAATCTCAGTATCTTATCTCATGTATTCCCTTTAAGTTTATGCATGAACCTAGTAATTTGGTTTGAAATCTTATTCCCTCCATCAAATCAATATGTTTAATCCATATTGATGTGTAACTCTTTACAAAACCCATATATTATATTACTAACCCAAATTAAAATCCAATCGTACTCAAACAAATCCAAATAAATCTCATGAATAAGGCATAATAAACTATTTCATATAAAGGATTAAAATCATATAAAATTAAAATCCCCATAAGAGTAATCTTAGAAAGAGAAAACAACACCCCCACCCACTTTTCTAAATAAGTTATATCCCTCCAGACTGGTGAGAAATTCGACACAAAGTCCCTCCACCCAAGAATACATTACTCAAGTGATTCCTAAATTCCATAATAATTATAACACCAGATATGTATAAATTATAAATAACTATTTAATTTTATCAGATAACCAGATACAAGTATAATTCAACGTATAATAAAAATAAATAAATTATCATACTGATAATTTATATGTTTATATTCTTGTAAAACAATTCCTGAAATCAGTTTAACAATTTAAACTAAAGCATTCATCCATTCATAATATAAAAATTATATTTATGAATCAATCGAGAAATATATTAAATGATTGAACAATTAATAAATTTTAATATATGATTAACTATTTATTAACAATTCATTTATAAAGAAACTATAAAAACAAAATAAATTATCCATGAATTATGGAAATTCTATATTCAAATAAATATAAACACTTTATAATTGTTCCCAATATCAAATCTTTCATATTCACCATTATATTCAATTTAATTTAAATATATTTTATATAAAATAAAAAAATTAATTATAGTAACTATTCAAATACTATGTAAACATTCATAACATTACACATTTAACATTATTTAAACCATGATCATATCAATTTCATCAAAAATAATTCTTACATGATTTAAATAATTTCTCAAATAATGAATTTTTAAATTTAAACAATTAAATTTAAATAATTATGAATAATTTATAATTTTTGAACCTGAAATCCATTATATTTTTGAATTAATTTAAAATTAATTAACATATAATAAATTAAACTTATAATTTCCATATAAAAAATTTATATCTCAATTATAATTCATGCCATAGAATTTTAAAAATGTATTTTAATATTAATAATTGATATAGTGGAATTTTTATTTACTATATTCTTTATAAAAATTTAATAATAAATTATGAAATTTTGTTTATTAATTAATTTTTAATAATTTTATAAATTAAATAAATATTTCAAAATAATATTTTCTATATTTTATCAACGAATTTCCTGAGGCCGGATAGACCACTGAGAGGGGGTAAATCAATGGTCTTCTTTTTATGAATTATTTATCTTTTAATTCAACCACTCAAACTTGTTATATTTATTGACCCATTTAATAAGTTTTCATAATCTCCACCTAATTTTCAATAAATTAAATTTATATATCACCACATATTATTTAAAAGGTTTGACTTGAAAGTCTACTACTTTCCATGTTGGAAATACCCCCAACATGGATTCTCTGTTATCTTTAAAAAAATTATAACCATGGAGAGTCTTGTTCGATCAACACAAATTCTATTTTGTCCCCTTCAACAATTTCCTCCTGAAATATAATCCATTATGTTCCCATGACTTCCAAAAACTAATTTAAGTGGCTTAACTTCTTCTATGATGATTTGGTAGGAAAAAATCTTATTTATCTCCTCGGTTTTTTATCCACCACATTGAAATATAATATTCAACTATGATTAGATATATCAACTGGTATACATGTTTACCATCTTCAATAACATAAAACAATAGAGTTCAGCACTTTCGATATCGTAACTCACTCATACCATCAGTGATATGAGTCTGTCTTATTCTGAATACTCGAGTAGAAAATATTCTTCTCTAGAGAATTATATATCAGTTGTAGTCACTTTTCTTTCTTTGAAATTGTATGGTGTCATGAATCTCAAAAACCTCTCATATAATTTACCCAATTATCTATATTTTTTCCACTTATATTGCAATCTGAATATATTTATAATCACATTATAATATTATGTGTAAAATTATCTTCCATTCATATTCAAAACTCCTCAATCTTTTGGATAGAACGATCTTATTTTATTCAAGTATGACAACAAATTTTTGTACTTATTACTCACTTGAATTCTCATAGGATTCTTCTTTTATACTTCCTAAATACATGGTCATTTAAATATTTCAATGATATTAAATACCATAAAATCAAAAACTCCTCAAAAATTATTAATTTTATATACCAAAAGGAATTGGGATCTCATAATTTATTATTCATGTAGTATTTTATTTAATGTAAATTATTCTCCTAAAATATTGCTTCTTCAAAATCATTTATGATATAAACATGCATGGATTCATGCATCATTGACACGTGAAACATCCTATTTTTAGAATTTCATATTTTGTAAAACCCACTAAATATGTAAGGAAACATTTTTATCATTCTCGAAAACTTATTTCAATTCTATAATTATATTTAATTCACTTATTTGGTTCACATTGGTAACATCACAACATTCCCTTACATGGTTCACTTCAGCTATTTGGAAACATTTGGCTATATCACGTAATTCCCCTATCTACCCAAATTCCTATGTGAATTCTGAATCCACATATGGAGAAGAATTTGTCTATGTAAATTTTTATATGCATTAGTATTAATATACAATGATTCTTATACATAAAAAATCATATGTGTATATTAACTTATTTGGATCTTGTATACATATTCACATTTGTGATTCTGTACTTCCTCAAACATCTACATTATGCCTTATTGAAAGCTTTACTAAAAAATTTATTTTTGAGAATCTTGATAATAATTATCATGATATTTTATCTTTATAAAAACACTAATATTTGAATAAAACGAGTTTTAAATAATTTTCTTGAATTCAAGTAATATTTAAATCATGTATGGTGAACCCATAAAATGTTCATACTCATATATGGTCCTTTCAGATAGTTCATGCTCGTATGCACAGATGGTCCATGAAGGGTTCTCAATGAAGATTTATGATCATCATGGAAGCTTCATATCATGGATTCTTATTTCAAAAAAAATCATATAATAATTTATACATTTGATCATAATTACTCATAGAATCTCATTGCATGGATTATTATCCAAAATAAGATTGGTGATCTTCATTTGGAAAGAATCGAAAACTCTTCCAAAATAACTCCACTCATATAGATGTTAGCTAAAATATACCGGAAAACCTTTCACACTTTCCTTGAATTAAACTACATTAATCATAAAAATACAATTTTCGACATTGTCTTGAACTCCTCCACTTGAGTTCTTTAAGAATTTGCCTCATGATTATATTTTCATTACATAGATTATTTTTCAATCCTGACATAAAATTCCTTGAAATGAGTCCATAACAATCCCATAAGCATCATAATCACAATACTAAACACATATTGTTCAATTGACAACAAATGTATTACTCACTTGGGAACAACAGTATGGCCCTTTAATTTTTTTGAAAATACCATAAATTATAAATGTAAATATATATTCTTGACAAGATTGTTTCTTCTCCCCGTTATTTAAAATAAAATGAAAAGGAATAATTTATGGGTCTTCTTATCACTTCTTCAATCATTCAAGTCTCTTTTTCTCTTCTCTGTATATTATATCCTGTAGCAATTTCCTAATAATTTCACTTGAATTTATTAGTAAATAGCCTTTAATAAGATAAATCTATGTCTATATAGACTAATTCATTTTAGAAAGAAAGAGTATACAACTATAGTGATCAATGTTATCTATAAAATCCAACACATGTGATACCAATCTCAAAATCCTTTCATTTCTCCAAAAGGGGTTTATAAAACAAGATATTTTAAAAGAAAAATATCACCTCTGTACATATAAAATTACAACAAAAGTTATTCTAGTCATGAAACTCCCCCTTTTTCACATTTTTTTAACCAGAACTCTTGTAAAATAAATGCATCTGATATAGTCATGATTAATGGTACTAAGTGTGATTTTAAAACCTAAACTTTCACGTTTTCAAATATTTCAAGGAACTCCAAATTTTCAAGAAATAATATATTAGAAGTTACATAATTAGTTTTTCACCACCAAAAGTGATTTATGTATTTCCATTCCATCATGGATAACTCTATTTAGAATAAATCCATGATAGAACTCATCTTTCTTATTGTCAAATGGTGGAAGAACTCAATATTTTCTTTTTTTGTATAGTTTGTACAAAACTCATTTCATTCCTTAAATTCCATATATGTTATCCCATAAATAAATAACAATAATAACGAATAAGGATATAACCTCTTTGTTCCTCAATAATATGCACTCAAACTTATAAATTATTCTCAATATAAACTTCTTGGATCCTCCAAACTAATCACTTTTCTCCTTATTAAGATCCTAGATTGGATATCTTATTGGTTTCCTCTATTGAACTTATTGTATATGTATATAAGTTTTATTCACCTTATAATTTAATGAATCTTAACTATCTTATACCAACATTATCCTCATCATAATTTTTTCTTGGGATGGTAAAACTATCATACAACCCTTTGAACCATGCCCAAATTTCTCCCTTCTTTCACAAATCTTTTTTTGTATTTTTAAGTCAACACATATTAATGACTCCTCAAGTACCTTGTCCATAACTTCTTGGATCTTTTATTTCCCCATTTATTTAGAATTATTATCTAATTCCTCAAAAAAATCTAATTTCAATTGATCTTTTCGAGTAACTAGGCACACTTTCTTAACATTCTCAGCTTCCTTGTAATTTCCACTTAACATACCAATATTTTCCTTTTGAAATATATTCCATTTAAAAGAATACCGAACATACCCTTCCAAACTTATCATCCATACCTCATACTTATGACCTTTCAATATGAATCTTCCTCATACTTTTCTAGAACTTAAAATCTATTTTTTTAGATAGCTTTGATGAAGATCCAGTCATAGATTGTCTCATCTGAGATCACTACTGAAAAATTGTTCTTTTAACATTTCTAGAAATTTCTTTTATCATTGCTATAAAATAAATGACTACCGGAGAAAGGTTAAAACCCTAGTTCTTTTATCAATGGTAAAAAATCACAGATAAAGGATCATACTGCATTTTCGTAAAACAACACACAGTAGCACTAGTGAAATGTGCTGTAACAGTATACCGTGGCACCAAAAACACACTTGATATCAATAAAAACATGTCCCAATAGAGAATTAAAATGAAATTAAATTTTAAAAAATAATACAAGGAAAAAAACTATAAATTATATAAATTTCAAACATTGGTTTATACAATTACATAAACAAAAATTATTACACACATTTAAAAACAACAATGTTCCTTTATATTTTAGTCTTGACCTTGAATCATGTTGTTTCCGAATAAACCTCCCCTGCTTGAGAAAAATAATTCATCTCTAGAGGAAAAAAATTATGTTAGTAATAATAAAAATAAATAAATTAATAGAAATTGTTAATTTTACTAAAATTGAGTTCATTTTTAAATAAAAAGATACACATGGAGTCATATCAGTCTCATAGTGTATCATATTGTGGTGGGGATAATTACAACATGTCTCAAATGACTTGTGGATCATTTTACCAATGTATCAAAATAATATTAATGTTTTTTCTTTATTTTTGAGTACGACGGTTTTCTTTTTTATTAAAATATAATTTGAAACTGGAAACATGCACTTTTGACTCATTCTGAACACATTGTGAATTGGTTTGATATGAAACTAATTCTTATAAATTAAAAATTACTTATGAATATATTTTATAAATTATCAAGAATATCTGAGTGTGTTTGATAGGCCTTTAGGGAGTGAAACTTTTTTAACTAAAATATTGATTTTAAACTGATAACAAATACTTTGACTCATACCGGGAACATCGTATATTACATTGAGGTTTAGTTGATTCCTAAACATCAAAAAATGACTTATGGATCATTTTTGTAAAGTATAAAAACCACCCAAACGCACTTTCACAATTTTGAGTAGGTCATTTGTGGATTTTATTAAAATTATTGTCAATTTTAAATCAAAATACGCACTTTGAGTCATACCAGTCACACCGTGGTTCGTATTCATGTGAGGCTGATTCCTACTCATATAAAATGACATGTGGATCATTTTAATAAAATATCAAAACAATATGAATGTTTTTTCTTGATTATGAGTATGCCAGTTTTCTTTTTTAATAACATGTCATTTTAAACTGGAAACACACACTTTGACTCATTCTGTCACATCATGTATCAGTTTTATGTGATAAAATTTCTACATGACAAAAATGACTTATGAATCATTTTACTAAATTATTAATAAAACCAAAGTGTGTTTGATTGGTTTTCAGTGACTGACAATTTTTGAACTAAAATGTTGATTTCAAACTGATAACTGAGACTTTGAGTCATACCTAGAACATTCTGTATCAGATTAATGTTTTTATAATCACTATATTTAAAAAATGACTTATGGATCATTTTAATAAAGTACCAAAACAATCCCAATGTATTTTATTGATTTAGAGTTGGTCAAATTTCCATTTTACTAAAATTGATGACAATTTTAAATAAAATGATGCACTTGGATTCATATCGGTCATATCGTGCATCAGATTGAGGTGAGGCTAATTCCTAAACATCCCAAAAAACATATGGATCATTTTTATAAATTATTAGAAAAATATTAAAGTGAATCCTCAATTTTTAGTATTTCACTTTTCTTTTTTACTAAAATGTAATTTTAACATTAAAAAACACACTTGGACTTATAATGATCACAAAATGTATCAGTTTGATATGATAACAATTCCTACACATCACAAATGATTTATGAATCAAATACATAAATTTTCAACAAAATAAAATTTTGTATACTTGGTTTTTAGTGAGTGACACTTTTAAAGTAAAATGTCAATTTTAAACTAATAATAGACACATTGAGTCATAACGAGCACATTGTATATATAATTGAGGTTCGGATGATTCTACAGATCACAAATGACTTATGAATCATTTTACTAAAGTGTTAAATTAATATTAATCTATTTTATCAATTTTTAGTATGTCAATTTTTTATTTTACAAAAATTAATTTCAATTTTGAAAAGAAATAAGAACTTGGAGTCATACTAGTCACACTGTGTTCCAGATTGTGGTGTGAAAAATTCCTCCACATCTAAAAGGTCCAAAAAATCCTAACTATTAATGTTACCATGATATCCATTGACTTTATTTATCAAACATCCAACATTTCATGAGAAGCTTCGAACAAACCACCTTAACTCGGAAAAAAATAATCCACCTGTATAAGAAAACTATTATTATATGAGTAATAGTAAAAAGATATAAATTCAACATAAACATGAAATAATACATTAATTTTGTGGACAATGAATTTACTATAGAAACATAAATATTACCTCTATTATTGAGTAGTGGAGGAAACTTGAAGAAGAGTGATGATGGTCAACACTACAAGGGTGAAAGGTTTTGAGGGAGAATAATTTTGTACAAGTTTTAGTGAAGATATGCATGATATATGGACAGATCACTCAATATCGAAAAAAATAATCCACATGTATAATAAAATAATTATTAAGTAAATACTACAATAAATAAATAAATTAAAAATAATTATTGAACAATAAATTAATTCTAAGGAAATGATTTTACTGTGTAAACATCATAATTACCTCTCTGACTGAGAAAAGGCAGCACTATTACTCTTCCTTCAAAGGTAGTGGAGAGAGTTTTAAGCAAAGTGATAAATTCTACACTTAAAGGGTAAAAAAAATTTATGGAGAATTATTATATGGAAGTTTGGGAGTAGAAAGGCATGAAATATTGATAGACCATCCCAACTCAAACAAAATAATCCACCTGTATAAGAAAATAATTATTATGTGATTAATACTAGAAAGAAATATATTAAAAATAAATATGAAAATATTTATTAATTCTATGTATAATGATTTTTCTATGAAAATGTCAAGATTTAATCTATGATTGAGAAGAGGAAGCATCATTTTTCTTCCTACAAAGGCAGTGGAGTGAACTTGAAGGAAAGTGATAAATGCAACACTGCATGGGTGAAAATGTTTTGAGAGAGAAGAAGTACCTGGATGTTTTGGTATATAAAGGAATGAAACATGGATATACCACCACAACTAAAAAATAAAAATACACCTATATAAGAAAACAATTATTATGTGAGTAATAAAAAAATTAAAAATAAATATGAAACAATATATTAATTCTATGGAAAATTATTTTACTCAATAGACATCAAAATTACCACTAAGATTGAGTATATACTGCATCATTGATCTTCCTGAAAATGTGTGATACATAAACAGAAATATTCTAAGATAAATGAACTCTCCAAGGAATAATGAAAATTAAATCAACATTTTAGTATATAATTTTTTAGTAAAAGAGAATGTATACCATAACATTATATTTAAATATTTCCAAAGGGTTTTCTTCATTATATTTATTTCTTATAAGATATTTGTAACATTATCATGTACAAAATGAATTTTCTACATGAGTAGTAACACATTTAATTTAGATTATGTTAATGTAATAGAGAACATATAATATTATGATAAAAGCATAGTATATTAAAAAACGCTTTTACCTTCTCATTGAATTCTCTTTATTTTATTAAAATTTTTTAGGGATTTGTTTCCTCTATAGATAATTAAAATCCCCTCTTTGTAGTCCCCTCTAACGTACAACACATTTTATACATTGGGACCAGAAAGAATTGATTGTGATCTCCCAATAAAAGGGTCATCTATTATTGAATTTTCATATAACCTGAGATTTTTTTAGCCACCAACAGGACAATCTACCAATTACTATTTTTGAATCAGAGACATAAAATACCTTCACTTCTTGTGATGCTACTATGAATGGATCATATTTTCCCCTTCCACACTAAAATTCACCTTTATTAATCCCATTTTAACAACTTCAAATGCACTGATATTGTCAACCAATTTGCAATGAGAAATCGACACTTGAAATGTTGTATAATCTAACTCAAATATTTATTTGATAATTCCAAAATATGACATATTTCTATAAAATATATTACTATCCTTCGAACCAGATATGTACATCACTTCAGCCACAAGCGTAACACCATTTTTTCCATCATACTACAGTCATTGTGTTCTTTTATATTGAACTTATAACCATTGATTACAAAATGGGTGTAATATATAACATTTTAATTCAGTCATTTAGATATCCATATAATTCATTTGACAATTGAATTCATATTTTCAAATAACTCCTTATAAAATTTATCTCAAAACCATCCTATGAACTCTTGATTATGTGTATTTGATATCCATCCTTTATCTCTTGATGGATAAAAATATCTAAATTTTTTTTGTGGGATTAAATGTATGGATAAACATATTCTCAATTATGTAAAATGTAAAGGTTTACTTGCTCATGATATTTCAAGGTAATTGTCACAAAATTTATTTCGAAAATACTTTTTCTCAAAAGGTGTTCATTGTGATGAGACTTTGTGAGACTGATGATGTCAACATCTGATAGGTAATCGTTATATAATTAAACATCTTCTTCAACAATATATATTCCTATAATTTGACCTTCTGGACTACTTAAACTATTGACATACCCTTTAAAAATAATCACATATCATTCAATGGGGTACATCCATATGTAATGGATAGGATCACATAGTCGATCCTCTCTAACCAAGGGAAACATCAGGTTGACCATTATATCAAAAACTGGTTGTGGGAATAACATATCTAATACACATATTATGACTGCAGCCTTTTTATTCATGATGGGAAAATTTCTTGAGTCTATAACTTTAAAACATGTGTATTTGAAAAGGAAGAAGATTCTAGTCAATATACGTGATACATTTTAAGGCAGAATGAAATGGAAAGCAACAGGCATTAAATCATGCATCAAAACATGAAATTCATGTGATTTTAGTCCTTATAACTTCAAATTAAAAATTAACACAACATTCTTGATATTTTATTAATACCCCAATGGAAATTTTACAGTATTAAAGAATTTGAAAATTTGAAAATTTTCATGTCTGGATAGAGGGTAAGATACTAGAGGAATAAAATTCTGCCTTTTACCCTTCACTGATTCCAACATTTCTTGTATCCCCATTTTGATCAAGTTCATCCTAGCATTGATGTAATTATTGATTTTTTTAGGAGTATTAAGTAATGTGAAAATAAAACTATCAAATATATTTTTTTCTAAATGCATTAAATCAATAAAATGTCTGACATACAAACAATTCCAATATAGTAATTCAAGGAAAATTGATATCTTCTTCCAAACTAATTTTGTAACGTTTTTTTAAAATGATTTATCAAAAATAGTGTCAATATCCTTTACTTTATTGTACAGTTCATCGCCTGTTACTGGAGACGGTGTTGTACCTTGTTGGATATTATCATATAATTTTTGTCATCCTGGATTAGTATAAATGTCATTGAGGTAAAAAAAATTGATAACCTCAAAACACCATCTTTGAAGAATGTTTCAACTGAAATTAATATGTTCATTTTTAACAAATGTGACACCCCAACATTCCTTCAATGCTATATCCTGATAAATTTCCACAATCGGGGGATCCATTTATCATTCTATACAACTTAGTCCTCAATGTCAATACTTCAATTCTATGATAATCATAAATTTTAATACATGTAACCCAAATAAATTTCAGATCTTCGATCAAGGGATCCAAATAGACATCATTATCATTACTGGGTTGCTTTGGTCTAGATATAAGTAGAGAAAACATAATGAATTTGTGCACTATTCATAACTATAGAGTTAATTTATAATTTACCAACATGATGGTCTATGTACTTTGACTAATACTTAGTTCACAAAAATTATTTATTCCATATGTATATAAAGTAAGATGAAATTTTCTCAAATTATTTCCAAATTAAAGATATTCGTAATCAATTTTTTTCCATGGAGGATAATCTATTGGATGAAATAGTCTCCAATATTTAATTCTAGTATCTGCATGCCATTTTAATTATCTTATGGTCTCCTGGAATCCATTTAGTCTTCAAAATAGTGGAATGATAGGAAATTACCACACATATTTTGAAGCACTGGATTCATTTTTATTGTATCAACATGCACCAAACTTAGGGAATTTGATGAGTTATTCAAGATCTTTGTGAAATAATATGAATTCATTTGGACAAGAATGTATCTTTTAGATATCATTCCCATTGAATTTAACATTCTTTTAGTGTCATATGTTCAGAATGGTAGTTCATTTTCTTCTGATAGCATATCATTTAGGAGACCAAGTTGTTCTGTAAAGTTGGTGTCATTCCATCCACTTCAAGATTTCAAATTATATAACTTTTATGAAGCTGACCATGTTTTTTATTTAGTAAAATTGGTATAAAATGGTTTCTTAACATAGCTACTTAACTCCTCAAACAACTTTGGAAAATCATGAAGGACGTCTTTAATTACCATGGTCATTTTTTCCATGCAATCTCCATCATCATCTACACTGGTATTTATATAAAATGATCCCTAAACCATATAATCATCCTAATCGGCATCCACATTCAATTTTTTCCCATTTTTAGTCCAACATCTATAGCTCTAATTTATTTCATGATAAATAAAAAGTTCTTACAACTCTTCGAGAGAAATATTTCTAGAATAAAAACAACATAAACATGGAAATAAGATTTGAGATGGGTCGTATGAATGATCACATGCAAACTTGATCAAATATTTAACTCTATATTCATACTATTTTTTCAAACGATTAGCAGACATCCATTTTTCATTCATATCAATCCTATTGGTTTCATAAAATATTAATTTTTTAGCATAAATAAATAAATACACCTAAGATATCAATTATTAAATGTGAATGTTATAGACAATTCTAATAAAGGAAACTCAACATTTGATTATTTCAAATAATTTAAGTAAATTAAAGAAAATGGATAATTGAATTTAAGAAAATAATTATTCTTCTATGGCTGGTGTTATCTTTTGAAGTCAATAAAAGGTGAAAGTTATATACAACTCATCCCCATCAACTCATCTCTCAAAAATTTATCACTGGATTTTTTTGTTTGAAACATCTTTCATATCGTGTGGACATGAACCTATGTTTCTTGAAATACTCTAAGAAGTAATAATCCATGGGTTGAATAATTCTCATAGTAGTAAAAGAAACAAAAAATAGATGGTGGATGAGTTATGAGAAAAATATTGCAACAATGACTGTTTGGGAGATAAATCTGGTTAGGATGAAGTTTTCTATAAAAGAAATGGGGGATAAGTCTCAAGAAACAAATTTCAATAATAAATGTTGTTTGAAACACAATGAGTATTTCTTAAATACCTTAAATAAATGAAAATATAATATAGGTAATTAAATAGTAACAATAAACCCAAATATGATAAAAAAGAAAAATAAAATCTTAGTAAATCAACTACAAGATATAAAAATGTATTGATAAAACATTTTTATTAAATAAGAGTTATTTTCAATACATAGATTATAAACAGAGATTCCTAGGGGTTGAACCCATACCTTTACACCTAAAATGATTAATACCTAAAAATAATTTCTAATATATAGAACTTGATAATCTATGTTATATTTTATGGAACACATAATGTAGGAACCTAATGAATTATTACATATAAAATTAATGGAATATCAAATATTTGAAAACATATCATGACTATTGGGATGTCTTATCACCACACCAACCCATCCCAATGATTCTAGGGAGGTTTTCACATAAAATCATCCCTTATGAAGGATTCAAGAGATGTCATCTAATACACATTGACCCATCCTTGATAATCTTAGGAGGTCCATAAAGAAGTTGGCATAAAGCAATAATACACATCAATAAGAAATATCACAAACAAGGTAGAAAAACACACCAACCCTTGAAACATCTATCCCATACGCATTTAAACATATATATATAACAAGGAATTTATAATACACATAATTGAAAAACAAATGCACATTTAAACATAATTGTTAATAAAAATAGATATAATCCCTTCTTAATTTGGAAATCCATAAGCATTATTTATGAATAAATAATTATAAAATAGCCCTTATATTATAAGTTCTAAAAAATAAAATAAATATAGATAAAGATATATATTTATATATATATAATAATGAACTTAAATTGATAAAAATATATGTAACCCTAATAGAAGAATATCACAACATAGTAAAATAAATACAACCCCATACAAATTGGTTTGCTAAATCAATTTTCTCATTCGTTTAAGGTTTTTTTATCCAAACCCCTATTGTTTATAAATTGGAATAAATATATATTTAATTAGTTTATCTATGAACCATAGGTGATTTTCTAATATTTCAAAATAGAAAAAAAAAAGCTAGCAGAGGAAGAAACAGTACAAATATAGACAGTAAAGAAAATTAATTCAAAAACCAAACAACAAATGCAAAAAAGAAAACATAACCTAAAAAGGAAAACATAGGCCTACCTTGCTTGGTTGAAGAATATTTGAGACCCTCATATCCAATTATTTATGTTTTCTTTGGAAACCCTAAGTAAAATCAAACACCAAATTTTGGATGATGTTTGAGAAACTGGAGGTAGTAGAGTGTGTTTGTGTGATTCGAGCTACGATTCACTAAGTAGGAGCACCATCAGTGGGTGGCTTCTGTGAAAAGCTTCTGATACCACAATGGGTTTGCAACTGGTTAGGGTTTTTTAAATAGATCATGACACTTTTATGAGAACTTCCAAAAAAATGATGATAAATAGTCCAATTATCAGTGGTTAAGTAATAAGCACTGAGAAAAGGCATATTTATCAGCACTTTTTTAGCATTGATAAAGCCTCATATTTATCTATGCTAAAAAAGCACTCAAAAATATTTCTATTATCAATGATTATTACTTAACCACTGATAAAAGATTTATAATTATAATTATAAGAAAAAAACTATAAATATATATATATATACATAATAAATATAAATAAATATAAATATAGTAAAAATATTATTTCTTTTAATATATTTATTATAATTTTCAAATTATTAAAATATAAAAAAATTTATTTATAATTATATAAATATTTTTAAAAAGTAATATTTATATAATTATATATAATTGTATACTTATATATATATATATAATAAATGCATTTAAATATAAATATAGTGAATATATTCATTTTTTAAGTAAATTTAATATAAATTTAATAATTATTTATATATATATAATTATTTATTAATAATTATATAAATACTTTTTAAAAAATATTTATTTATATATAATTATAAGTATATAATTATATAAATATAGTAAATTTACATTTATAAATATATTTCTTTATAAATATTTTTTTATAAATATTTTATTAAAATTATTAATAAATATCTAATTTTAAGTGTATGCATGATAAAAATATGTGAAATTGAATAAATTAAAAATAAGTACACTTTAACAATACTAAAAAAAATGGATAAGTTTTGTGTGTGGGGATTTCTTATAAAAATAATTAATTATGTATATTTAAAATCAATATAACACACATTTGATCAATGTTATATTGAGAAATCAAACGACATTCATTTATATGACCACTACTCTATGCAATTAGTCAGTATTTTTCATTCATATTAATTTTTAATTATAATCCATTATTCACTAAATATATGACTATTTAATTAAAGCGCATAAATAGTTTGTAATATATAAATATTATTTATATACATTAATATATATCTATATATTTAATATATAATATTTATTAATAATATCAATAACTATCTAAATAATAAAATGTTTAATATTTTTCATCATTTACTTATTTTTAATTTTTATTTTCTAAATTTTCTTTTTCTATATATCTATATATTTAATTCATACTATTTATTAGTATTTATAATTTTATATAGTATAGTCTATTTATTAATTTTTATTAATAATTATTTAATTAATAAAATTTTTCATTATTTTTTTAATAAACACATTTTTTATTTTATATTAACTTAATTATTTCATTTTATTTATTTAAACCTTTATTAATTCAAAAAACAGTGAAAAAGTATTCCTTTCTTAGCTTTAAAAATATATCGCTGATAAAAGCTATCATTTATCAGTGATAAAAATAAATCACTGATAAAGGGTTCCCTTTACCATCACTAAAAAAATATTTAAAAATGATAAAATTTATCAGCGCTTTCTTTAGTGCTGATAAATATTCCATTTATTGTCTCTTTTTTCTAGTGTTGATGAACACCAGTGTTATTAAAGTCATGTTTTATAGTAGAGGATTTTATCCTTAGATGCTCTCCAAAACTCCTTGGTTATTTTGTCTTTACTATAAAATACATATTGAACCAGAATGAATATTTCTTTCTTACATTCTTACCATAACACCAAAAAAATTCTTGAAACTTCGATCTTCTATATTGATTATAGATTTTTACATATTTGTGTTTTTGTGTCTAGATACAAAATAAACCGTGTTTTGTCTTTGGGTAGTGGTTCTTTTGGATCATATGTTCCTTTATTTTGTGTAGAAATTTTTATTCACTCTTCTTGGCCCAAACCTCCTTAGATATACTTTTGTTACATACACTTTTACATCAAAAATAAATTTTTTCATTCTGAGTAGATGCAGTTTTTCTTTGTTCTTTGGAATATTTTTTCTCAAAATTTTGAGAAGACTCTCCTTTGACTTCAATTAATTTTTTAGACCCTTCAATGTATAATTTTAGATCATGCTAAATAGTGATACATATAGCCTATTTATTAGATATTTATTCTTCCTTTGAAGGTAATTTTTTTTAATATCACATAGCATTTTCCCATATTTTGTTATCTTTATTTTTTCATCCTGGTCTCATCAACATAGTCTACCTCTATTCAATCCAACTTTTTTTCTTCGACCACATTATTATTCAAAAACTCATCCTTTTCAGTGGATTGCTTCTTATTATCCTTCCTTGATTTTCTCTTTTATTTCTTGAGTTATGTAATCTTTCTAATAAAATATTCTAGATTCTCCATTAGATCCCACTCAATCTCATCCCTTTTTCTGTATCATCAATATTTCTTGATGAATCAAATCCATTTCAACTTGAGAAAAGAAGTTAACTTCATCATCAGATAAACTACTAAAATTTTATTGTTCTTTGACACACTTTAAATTTATTCTTTTATTAACAAAATTATTCTTTTTATTATTCTTTTTCTTAATTTTTTTCTCATCCTCCTTGTATGATGCAATTTCTTCACCTTTCTTGTTTGTAAAAAAATTAAATATGACCAATACCATCACAATTATAAAATCACATAAATTTTATTCCTTCTATTTTCCATTTTTCCTTATTAAATTTGCTTGATAAAATATATATGATTTAGTTGAGATCTTCATCAATTTATTTATCATCTGAAGGACTTGATTCTGTAATTTTATCTTATTTTAAATTCTCATTTCGCATGGCTTGAAAGGACATTTCATTTTGGAATTTTCTTTCAATATTTTCGCCTTCCTTATTTCATTAGCAATGAGGATTTTTTGAATATAATATGAGTTTATATATTCTTTATCATCAAAAACTAAAACCTTGGGATCAAATATTTCTGGGAAATTTATTATAAGCTTCTTAAAAATGATTGAATCCCTTAGCTTCTCAATAAATCTTTGAATGTTGTATAGTATTTCATTTACCATAGTAAAATGATCATTTATATTCTCATAATCAACCATTTTTATGTCATCAATCCTACTCTTCCAAACTTTTTATTTCACTACCTTTAATTTTATATAACCCTCATAAATACTGTTTAATTTTTCTCAATTTTTATTTTCAGTCTGAAATTCTGTAAATTTGGTATATAATTTCAATAAATATACATCGGGATCGAATTATGTGATTCTCCATATATCTCTATATTCCTATTGTTTTCATGAATCGTTATAGAATCATCATAAATAGGTTTAAAACCTATAGTATTAGCATATCTTTATTCAAGGATGACAGATATAAGATATTGAAGCATCTTATTCCTCCAACTATGGTGGTTTGTACCACTAAATGTTCATACTCCTTGGATAATAATAGAATTCGGATTCTCAATTTATAAAGAATAAATCTTCTAAGATCTTTATATGGGACCTTAGATCTAATATAAATTGAAGTTCACTAGGTCGAATGGACCATTTAGAGGGGTTGAATCAGTGGTCTTCTTTTTATTAATTCTTTACCTATTAATTCAATCTCTCAAAATTTTTAAGGATCTCTATCCACTCAATAATTTCTCACAATCCTCACCTCATGTGTATAAAATAAATGAAAGATATCAACACATAATATTTATAAGATTTACATAGAAATCCAACTTCATTACATGTTGGTTCATGTGGCCTTTATTCATTACATTTTTTTGACATGATTTTGAGATATTTTTTGTGTATTTTATCCTTAAATTGAAAATAATTATTTTAATAATTTATTTATGAATAATTTATGGTCGAATTACTAAATTATTGGTTTTAATAATGAAAATGTCTTTTTAGTTTAAAACTATCACTTTTAAATTATTTAAATTATTATTAATATCGTATATTTCTAATTGTTTTATTGTTATTTATTTTATAAATTATTTTTTAATTATATATTTATGTGTATTGTGTATTTAGTTTTTATATAATTTTAGTTTTTTGTATTAGTCTATCAAAATAATTAATTAATTATTAAATTTTAATCAAATTATTAAAATTATTTAATATTTAGTATCAATAAAGTATAATTCATTTATTCTCTAATTTTTACCATTTTTTAATTTTGTTAATTAATTAATTGGATAATTAATTTAAGTATGATGTATTTTATTTTAATTATCATTCAGTGATTTAGAAAAAAAATTGTTTGAATTTATTTTATTTAAATGTTTAAGTTATGTTTTAAATTAATTAAAAATTGTAATTTGAATTAATTTCATGGTTGAATATTTACCATTGTAATTTTATAATTATTTTTTTACAACATCTATAATTTCCACATAAGGTATTTCAAATGGCTCCCCACATAAAACTTTTTCAAAGTGTTTCAGGTAGTTAAATTCCAAGTGGCCAAATAAGAAATTAATAGAAAGGGTCCTCATAACCAAATTTTGTATAATACCACATAGTTCCTTATAAAAACCCTATGTAATTGATTTTACTATATTTTTCCTACATACTTGAACCGATCCAGTCAATCCTTTCATGTTTTTTATTTCCGATCATGCCGAACAAACTGAGATCCAATTGAGGTTGTACTCGTGTGACCAGAGAAGAATTCAATCAGTTGTCTAAAATTTTTTAATATAAAAATTTAAATAGAATAACACACAATTATCTTGATCCCAATCTTTATAAAGCATCCACAAAGCTCTACTACAGAGGTTACTTCTTTTTCGATCTCAAACTCAGCTAAAATGAATAAAATGATTCACATAATCATGTTTCCATCAACATAAAAATTATAAAGGAGTTTGACATATTAATTTTGGTTCTTGTCCTGGAGAGGAATAATTTCATTCACTATTATCTGGGACGTTTTATTTTTCATTGAGGAAGTGGGAATGTTAAGGCACCCTAATGTCCCAGTTTGGATTTTTAAGGTTAGTATCCATGAGGTATTCGACCAAGTGAATCTAAAAACCTGATGGTTAAGGATATTCTAGCTTCAAAGACACCAAATTTGAGATTTCTCGGGAAACTCTTGATAAAGGAGGAATCTAAAACTGGATAATTTCTTTAGGTGCTAGATATTATCAATCCCTCCTTAAAAGATTCTTATTACTGGGTTTTAGGTAAGAAGTATTGATGGTATATTATTTCATTGATGGTGAGGGTTGATATGTGGATTGAAATGTAACCATAAATTAGATCTTTTCATGTCACCAATTGACATAATTTGTTGATGGGTTTTTCTATAATTATAGTGATGGTTATAGAATGTTAAAAAACTATTGTGCAGCTTGAATGTCCCCAAAGGAAGTGGAGTTTTTTCTGTTACCTTGAGAATAAACAAAATGAGAAAACTATGGACAACATGGGAGGGGGATACAAGGTGAATTGGAGAAGAATAAATTTTTTCTAGATAGTAGAGGAATATGAGAGTGGGTAGTAATGACGTAATAGTTGGATCTTGGTAAGGAGAGGAAATCTACTTTGATAGAGAATATATCTTTTTATATTTCTTTCTTCTTCTATTCTCAAATTATTATAACGTATTTCTTGAGATTATTTGAAATTTTTTCTCTGATCATGAGGCACTAAATAAATTTTGGGTAGTTGTATTGTAACACATTAAATTACTTATTTTATTCTTCTCCTATCATTAATTTTATTTCAGTAAATATTTTGTTTAGTGATCTCATTTTCATTATTTTTTTGTATCATTTTTATACTACTCTGCGTAATAATGGGTAAAGATAATGGATACCTTACCTCTATTCAACATCCAAATTATTTAATATTTTAAAAGCTTGATGATAATCTTATTCATAAACGAACTAATTTTATCCATATTTTTGATTGAAAAATATTTACTAAAGAGAGTTTGTTAGAATATTCTAAACACTAAATAACAGTTAGGTGCACAAAACACATTTTCTACAGCACTGGTATAGGAATGATATCTTGTAGTTAGAGAAGAAAATTACTTTTTTCAATACAATTCCATCTAATATCCCTAATTCATCTTTATTTCCCTCTCTCTCTGCTATTTTCACATTATCCATCACAATCACACCTCCATTGTTTCAGTTTCTTTTCTTTTTGTTTATTTTTTTGTTTTGGTCACACAATTAATATTTATCTTTATCTATGGAATATGATATGATTATGTACCAATTAATTAGTAGTTTTTGTGTTTTATATATAATTAATTTACAAGAATTTCAATGAAATTTATGTCAAAAATTCTATTTACAGTAAAGGTGACTATGACCAATCAAAAAAAACTACAAGAATTTAAATTGTTTCAAAAAAAAATAATTCTATTTCACTTATATTTTATATTTGTGAATTAATTGAACGTAAAATATTATAAACATAATGGGAAACACTAAATTCGGACATGAACCATTTGTTCCAGAGATAAATATACATTGTTCTTCCCTTAAGAAAAAATATCAAAAATTTATAATCCAAATTTTTGAAATTCAAAATGATATTTAAAATTAAATTCAAAATCATGTTGTACATTTACCTATGAATAAAAATTATAAGAGGTTTAAGATTAGGTATTTATATATTTCAACTCTATTAAGTGATCCTTAATATATAAATCTATCCCAAAGGTCTAGTAATTATGAGATCAAACAATCATCCCTCTACATGCTTCCATCCTTTCATGGAATAGCAATAGAGGACTCTATATAATTTATTATAGACTTTTATAGTAATGTGCAGAAACTACCTTTAAAGGGGTTGAATTATGGGGATAATAGGTAGAGAGTCTTTCCATTTTTTAAATAAAAATACTTGAATTTGGTTCCAAAATTTAGTTGAGGAAATATTTTACACATGTAACCAAATCCTTAATTCATACCTAGTTTTATCCTAGGAACACCACCAATGAAGTTTGGAATAAAATCCCCACTTTCATTAAATATAAAGATAAATGATTCCAAGAAACATGGGATAGATTTAGGAGAATACTTAAAAAAATTATAATCACCAACTTTCAACTCATCTCTGAATGGATACTTTCTATAATGGTATCGCTCCTTACAATCAAAATCTTATTGATCAATATTGGGGTACTGACTTCTCAAATATGACAGCATGTAAACTCAAACAAGTTTTTAACAAACATTAACAAAATTACAAATAAAAAATAAAAAGGAATAGAGTAATTCATAAAGATAAACCTAATAACTAAACTTCTATATTTAACAAAAAATCGCTGAGTAAGTTGTGCACTAATTACAAGATGTGTGGTCATTCTCAAAAAAAATTCTCCACTTTGATCTCTCTAGGAAACCTAAAGAGAGTTCCCAATTTGTTAACTATAGGTCTAGAAACCAATATATAAATGAACCATTCTCAAATCATTTAAATTATGGAAACAAAAACCCATCCCAAACTTTATTGGTGAAAACAAGGTGTGTTGAAACAATATGCTTCTTATATTTACCCATAACAATATATACCTTAATTTTAGAACTAGTTCAATGATGAATCCTCCAATTATAAAGTGGATGTTAGGGTTATGTTTCAATATTTAATACTAATATTTTATTCTCAAAGTGTGTAGATAGATTCCCAATAGGCTATAATTGATTCAGATAGGGATGAAACAAATTCTCTAACTCATAATATTTAGTTCAAAATGGGTCAGCTTGCTAGAAATTTAGGAGTAAGAGAAAAAGAAAAATTAACTTGCACAACAGTGAAGAATCTCAAGGAACATTTGATGCCTATTACTACCATATTAGGTCTGAAACCTCAATAATAAGTTAGTGGACAGCCTACCCAAGTTGAAATTGATGTTTTTGAAGAACCTGAATATGAAAATTTATAAAACACTCGATGTAGAAATTTGGACAATAGTGTCTAGGAACATAAAAATACTAAATATTAAGTCAAAAATCTAATGAACAAAAGAAGATGAAATGGTAACATGTTAAGGAGGAAAATAAAAAGGTGAGGTTTGAGGATAAGGATAGTGAGCTACCAATATTGAAGATCTATGTTCCTTCCATCCATTTTCCATATATACATAAAAAAAGTACAATGAATAAAATTTATTGAAATTAATTCAATTGTTTAGGATATTTAATATCAATATTAATTTTTTAGGATTTGAATAAATTAATCAGTTAGTTTAAATTGTTTTGAATATTTTTAGTGAATATGAGGGATTAGGATGAGTCTTCAGTGATTAATTTTAAGGAATATTATAGTAACATTATTCAAAAAATACATTCCTCCGAAATTGAAAGAACCAGGTTCCATTGTCATATCTTGTAAAATTAGATTTAGTGAGAATATTAGGTGCTTGTGTGATTTAAGTTCCAGAATAAACCAAATTCTATACTTCTTATTCATGAATTTTAAACTTTTAGAGATGAAACCAACTTCAGTTTCACCACAATTAGATTGTAGGTAAGATTATTTTCCTACTAAAAGGGTAGAAGACATGTTAGTTGATATTGTAAATCCCACACTTCCTATTGATTTTCCCATTATTGAAATGGATAGTGATAATAATGTACCAGTAATTTTCGGAGGACCATTTATAGCTACAACTAGTGTTGTAATTATTATTTAAAAGGTTAAAGTGACCCTTAATGCCATCGATAATTAGAAGGAGTTACATGTTTTTAAAGAGTCACCTATTATGGTCAGTTTAAAATTGATTGATGTTTCTGATAAAGTGTTTATAGTATATATTAGGAAGAATAAACATTATCCTTTTGATAAAATAATTGAAAGATCTGTTAATGTACATTTTCAAGAGAGAAAAATTGAATCCAAGTTCACATTTGAGATGGAAAGTTTAGGGAATCTTTAAAAAAAATTAAATATATTAATCAATACTATGAAGTGGTCGATATTCACCCAAACATTCAAGTTAAAATGGTTTCTCATGTTGATGTCCAAGGATTACAACCCTCCCTTGCTCTTAACCCTATTTTTACTTCCTATCCTTTATAATTAGAGAAGGGTGAGTATATTAATGTTTTTTTTTCTACAGAAAAATGGATTTTTAAAGATGAGGTTGAGTCTATTATCATTTGATTCCATCTTTTGGTTGAAGATGAGTTTTTACAAACTATTGAGAGTGATTTAGAAGATTTTCTGGAATTCTTACCATATGTGGATAGACAATTTTACTATCATTATTTTCATTTCATAGATGATGAATTTTTTATCCATGGATTTGAGAAATTATTAAATGATCTTGAGGACCCTTACCCTATCACACACAAGAATATTTTTCCTATAATTCAAGAAAAGATCCATATGGAGTTGATTATAGAAATTGCTGCATCTATTTTGAAATGGTAAACTAAATGAAGTGTGTGGATGAGTGTGGGTGAGTAAGTTAGTAGTGAGGTTGGTAATTTTTGGAATAGTTATGATATTTCTTCTACATTTATTTTTTTAATAAAAATTTGGCTCTTGTGGATATTGGTGGAAGGTGTAATACACCAATAATTTTGGAATTCTTGGGGAGAGTTTTTTAGGATGTTGAATTACATCAAGACTTGAAATTTATCACAACATGGGAGACAACCCATTATTTTTTTCCATTTTTCAATTTTCTGTTGAGTCTGAATAAATTTCTCCAACTAAATTGTTTACCACTCTCCATATTTGAACCAAATTCCAATTTTTTACTTGGATTCATTTTGATGAATTTGAAAGAATGGAATTAATGATATTTATTTCTATTCCTTTTGTACTTCCTTGGAAAATGTCGAGTGTGAATCAATGATATAGGAGATTGGTTTTTGAAGAAAAGAGGATAACACTTCCCAAACACTTATCTTTAGTTATGATTTTTTTGAACCTTAAAGTTTGTAAATTTATGATTATTTTCTTTATTTGGTAGGATCTGAATTTGAGCTACTATAGGACTTATTCAAAGTGAAAAAATGAATGTTTCTTTTTCTGAAACTCGAGTGTTAAATCTATATTCTAGGGTAATAAAAATTAAAATTATTCTAATTTTATTCTTCTTTTGTCAAAAAAATATACTGCTTATTTTGTGGACTGTTTCAAAAGAATTATGGAAATATATGCAGAATGCTTTAAATTAATGTTAAATCTGATAGTTTCCACTATTCTAACTATTTTGTGTGATTAAAAAATATGATTTCAAGCAATTTTATTTTCTTATATAAAAATAATTATTTAATTTAAAATGTTACAACATACACCATTTCAATATTTCCTTTTCTATGCTGAAATGTTTTTCTATGGAAAATGGATTCCTTGTACATTTTGGAACGTTTTGTGTGGAAAAATAACTTTTGATCCATCTTATGCCTCTCAAAAATGACTCATTTACTTCTGAATTGAATATATTTTTGAATATACACTATCAAATTGTTTCTTCCAACTTTTATATTCATTATTTTGTAAAATTTTGGGTTTTAAGTCTCAAGAAGGAGTATTTTAATATGATAAACTTTAATTATTTTAGATCCCATCAAAAACCCTTATTATTTTTTAAAATTGTGATTTTTGAATCATTACATAGAAATTTTCACTCGGTGAAAGTTTTTCTCAAAGTAAAATATTGTAAAGACACTTTGAGGATATGAATCTCTATTAACTTATGAATTTTATTGAGTAAATCATTTTTCTTTCCCTCTTGGAAAAAAATGGATTTTGGTAAAATTTGGTCACAATTTCATACAATTATTATTTACTTTGAACATTTTAATTTGAATTTAACATATAAGATATACATTTAAATAGACTATGAAATGAAAATTTTAATCTAGTTTGAACTCGTTCTTTCATTCCTTTCATTATTTATTCATCAAATTGTTGGATGGATTATTTATTCTGCTAATAGATTGTCACTCGATCTCATCCAATGATCAATCTATTCATTATGATCTCTTAAATTATGTGAGCTTTTTCACATGGTGGTAAATGTAATTATGTACTTTCAGTTGGATAAAAATTGATATTTTTTAAATTCTATTTAAAATTTTTAATTTAAATATTTTTTGTAAAATAGTAACCTATTTTTCACTGAAGTAGTTTAATTTTGGTGGGAATTCATTTTTACTAATTGAAATAATCCATGTGGGAAAATTAATATGAAAATCAATTCTTAGTGGAATTTTTTATTTTATATTTTGAGATTTATTTTATAAAATTGAATGTGACTAAAGTTTTCTTGAGGAAAATAAATGTATTAAGTGTGAGGGAATTTTTATGGAAATTATTCATTACATTTTTTCACATCATTTTAGAGGAATTTTTGTATATTTTATTCTTAAAAGGAAAATAATTATGTTAATAATTACTTTATAAATAATTTATGGTGGAATTAATAAATTAATGATTTTTATAATGATAATATTCTTTTTAGTTTGAAACTATCAATTGTTAATTTTTTGAATTATTTCAGAATATAACAAATTTTTTATTTTTTATTGTTTTCTATTTTATCGATTCATTGATAATTATATATTTTTGTGTTCTCTATATTTAATATATATCTTATTTTAGTTTTTGGTATTGATATATTAAAAAAATTAATATTTAACTTTTAATCTCATTATTTAAATAATTTAATATTTAGAAATAATAATATATAATTCATTTATTTTATAATTTTTTAAATTTTTCAATTCTATTGATTAAATAGTTAGTTAATTAATTTAAGTTGGATTTATTTTATTTTAATTATTATTTATTGATTTAAAAAATATATTTTTAGTTTGAATTTATTTTATTTAAATGTTTAATTAATATTTTTAATTAAATTAAAATTTTGTTTTGAATTAATTTCTTTGTTAAAATTTTACCAAAGTTATTTTAAATTTATATTTGTGCAGCATCTACAATGGCAACATAAGTGATTTAAAATGTCTCCCCACATAACCAAATTTCAAACGGTTTCATATCGCTAAATCCCAAGTGGACATATATAAAAATTATATAAGGGGTCCATGTATCCAAATTTTTATTGAGACCACATAGACGATTACAAAAAAACCCATATATCTAGTTTTTCTACATTTCTCTTATGTGGCTGAACTAAGAAATACAAAACTATAATGCCACAAATTTTCAAGCTCACCAAACAAACTAGGATATGGCCAACTCCACCTCTTAAGAAAACTGGAATCAGAGAAGATAAAGCAGGATCCATGTGATTGGTTTTGAGGAAGATTTCTGGAAAGACCCTACTGATCCGCATTAAAATTGGATAATTTTGACAACGCTTATCTGAAAATTTCCAGTTGACTCTTATTGAAGATGGTGAATAAAGATCTACTTGTATTACTAGAGAAAAATCTAATCAATGATATATAACTATTTAATTTATCTATTGAAATATAATAACAACTACTAATCTGAAGACTAAGATTCTTGAAGCTATTACAAAGCTCCACTATGAGGGTTACCAATTTTCAGTTTAGAGATTTGTCTGAAATAAAGAATATGATTCCCATAAAGTCACTGCCATTGATTTTGAAATGATGAAGGATTTAGACCTACCAATTTTAGGTCATTGCAAGGAGAAGAACAATTTCCTTCACTGTCATCTAATAGGTTTATTTTTTTATGGGAATGGGATTTTGAGGCTTCTAAATATCACAGTTTTGAGTTTAAAGGTCAGTATGCATGAGGTATTCCACCAAATAACCCTAAAAACATGATGGATGAAGAGATTATATCATCGAATAAACTAAATTTTAGATTTCTTAATATGACTCTTGAAGATGGAGGAATCCAAAACTGGATGTTGTATTGACGTGTTAATAATTTTTCAATCCTTCCTTGACTGATCATTATTACTAGATTTGAAGTCATAAGTGTTAATGATAGATTAGTTCATTGATAGTGATGATTGACATGTTTATTGATTTTAAATCAAAAAAAATGTTGATAGGTCTGTAATTGGTAGAATGTTTTGAATGGGATTTCTATAATACAGTGATGGTGACATAATGATAAAAGAAACTACTTTACATCCTAACTATCACAAAACAAATTTGATGTATTTTTTAGTTAGTTTGAGAGGAAATAAAATTAGCACACTCTAAATAAAAGAGGATAGGGAGTAAAAGGATAATTGGCGATGAATATTGATTATTTTTTTAGAGAAAAGAGGGATATGAGAGTAGGTAGCAATGACGAACTAGTGGGAGCTCGAGACATAGATGAAATTTTCTCCAATAGAGAATATTTCTTTTTTTATTTCTTGCTTCTTCTATTATTAAATTTTATTAATTTATTTCTTTAAAATAATGGAATTTTTTACTCTGATCATGATTGGATAAAAAAATTTAGGGAAATCAGATTTTAATTCATTGAATTACTTTTTCTGTTCTTCTCATGTCATCAATTTTATATGAGTGAATTTTTCTATTCAGTGAACTCTTTTTTGTTCTTTTTTAGTTTTATTTTTACACTAATATACATACCGATGGATGATGTAAGTTGAAAATTTTTCTTTCATCATCAACCAAAGTACCAAACATTGGAAAATTTTTATGATACTTTTCTCTATTAAAGAATTAATTTTATACTAAGTTTTTATTGGAAAATATTCACTAAGTATAGTTCACTGGACTGTGCTAAAAACTTAATGATAGTTAGGTTCTCAAAACACATTATTTAAAAAACAAGCATAGTAATAATATAATTCTAGTTATAGTATAAAATTTCATTTTTCATTACAGTGCAGTTCTATTTCCCTAATTCATCTTTCTATTTATTCTATCTTTACTGTTTCCACATTGTCCAACACAATCACACCTCTACTATTTTAGTTTATTATTATTATTTTTTTATATTAGTTTTGGTCACATGATTATTCTTTATCCTTCCCTAGAGAATATGATACTCTTACCTATTTCTATATTAGTAGTTTTTGAGTTTTATAAATAACTAATTTACATGAAGTTCAATGACATTCATTTCATTGGTTTACCCCCCATAAATATTTTCTATTATCTTCAACAATTTTTAACAACCAAGGAAAGCCCAGTCCTATAAAAAAATATTCCACTGTGTTTTGTTCAACAATTTCCTCCCAACATAGAATCAATTGTTTATCCATGGCTTCTAGAAACCATTGGAATGGACTTCACTTATAAAATAATGATCTAGTAAAGAAATATGCTCTTAATATTCTTAGTTGCTTGTCCACTAGTTGGAAATATGATGTTTCTCTATGATCATAAGGATCAGAAGGTCTGTAAATGTATTACCTTTAAGAACATCAGTAGAAATTAATAGTTATTAGAACTTCTAGTCTCAAAACTCACTCAGATCCTGGATAATCTGATTCATCATTCTTATGAATACTCTATAAATTGATCTTCTTCTCTATTAAATGATCTCCAAGATTTAGAATCTTTCCTTTATTTGATATAGTATGGTATCAGGTCACTTAGAAATATATCACATGGTTAATGAAATTTCTCTCTATTATTATCACTTATCTCACACCCTACATATATTTATAATCACATAATAATATTATGTGAATATTTAGTTACCATTTTTATTTGGAAGCTGCTAAATCTTAGGCAATCTTGGCCTTCTTTTATTCAAATCAATCAAAAAAATTCATGATTTAATCCTCACTTAAATTTGCATCTGAATCATATTGTAACCCTCATAAAGACTAAACCTTTTAAATATTTCCTCGATATTAAATATCTATATCTAATAAAATCCTCAAATCTTAGTGATTTTAAATACCTATAGGAATAAATCCCTCATAAATTATTTTTCTCGTAGTATTTGATTTATTATATCATCTTCTGCCCATGTCTTATTTCTAAGAAATCATTTTAGATCTGATATTCATGGATTCATCCATCATTGACATGTGAAACATCCTGTTTTCATAATTTTTTATTCTAAAAAAAACACCTATTATATAAAGATATAATCCCTTATGTCAATATTAAATTCTTACATGTATTCTCTACATTTCTTGAATTAACCTATGGGGATCACTTTGGAAACATCACAATATTCCCTTACATGGTTTACTTCAGTTATGCAGTAGCATTTGACTACATTGAAATATTCCCTTACGTTATCTCAAACACCAATGTGAGTTCTAAATCGAAATAAAAAATATAATTTTTATACATAAATTTTCATGAAAATAATAATTAGGATACACATATTTTTCTACCAAAAAAAACATGCATGGATATTTCATTATGTGGAGCATGTATGCATATTCACCTACGTGGTTCTGCACTTCTTCAAATGTATTCATTCTTCCTTCTATCACTCTTCATTAGAGAAACCCTTTTAAATAATCAAGATAACCTTTATCATGATATTTGATCTTTTTATTAAATCTTCTATTTATATTGACTGAATTACGACCAATGTTTCATGAATGTAAGTAATACTACAGTCATGTATGGTGAACTCCCAGAATATTGGAACTCACAAAAGGTCTATGTAGAAATTCCATTCTCACATGCATGGATGGTCTATGAAATTTTCTCATGGAAGATCCATTCTCATCAAAAACATTCATGTCATGAATTCTTATTTTGGAATCCTAAAATTTATCATGTGATTGATTATCATTACTCACGGAAGCTCATTTCAAAAATTTTTATCCCACATAAGCTTCATGATCTTCGTGTGTAAGAACACAAAAACACTTATGAAATAGATCCAGTCAAGAAGAACATAGTTCTATAATATATACCAACTATTTTCATATTTTCCTCATGAATAGTACATCAATTATGAGAAATAATCTTTCCCACATTATCTTGAAATCTTTCACTCAATTTATTCATGGTGTAGCCTCATGATTCTATTTCCATTACATGGATTCTTTGTCAATAATGAAGTAAAATTACTTTTAGTTAATCCATAAAAATCCACCAAACTTCATCATTGCCACATTTAACACATGTTTAAAATTTTACAACAAATAAAATACTCACTTGGGTACAATAATAAACAATTTATAAGTTATAAAATTCAACTTATAATTGAAAATTTTGAAAGAAAAAAATTTCCTCCATATTGTATGTAACAATATACTCATTTTTTTAAGGAACGATTCACTATGTGAGGTAACTATCTGTCATAATTTATGATAAATAATGAATAGTTAGTGATAGTTTAGAGTCTGTGCATAATATTAACCTATTTCAGTGCTTGGAAATCCCATCCTATGACATGTGGCTTGTGTAACATTAGTTCTTTGGTTCCTTGGGTGTTGAAACATATGATATTTATTATATCACTATAATAATATGATGCCCTATTTTTTATTCATTGCTTAGTGTTGTTGCTAATTATGGAATCTCATAGTGTGGAGTACAATATATATAATACTAAATAATTTTAATAGGATTATACATTATGATTTCACATATCATAAATTAGGACCCTATCATAGACAATGATGTCAAATATTATATTACTAGACACAGAGATAATAGTATATAAATTTTGTGAAATAATGAATAAAATGTAAAATTATATCAAATTTCATCAATTTTAAATATTATTGTGTGAATAAAACAACAAGGAATGACTTTGAAGCCACTAATGGGGCAGGAACACCTTCCCTCATATGAAAAAATTCAAAATAAAATCTATATGAGCTTATAAAAGAACTCCATTTTACCAAATATAAGTCCATGTAATTATTTTCATCAATAATAAATATCCTAGGTGGAGATACACACTACATTAATGTTCACCCATGAGTGTTCCCATGAATTGGTTAACTCTTTAATGTTTCTCTAATACCACTAATAAATTTATATGGATTGATTAACACTTAATAAATGTAGCAGATATTATATTTGGTGACCTAGAACCAATTTTTTCATATGTACTTTTTGATTTTTGTTTTATGATACTCTTGTTATTATTATTAAACTATTATTATTATTATGCTATTGTCATTATATTAATATTATTAATATTATTGTGTTAATGTTATGATATTATTATTATTGTTATTATTGTTATATTATAATTATGCTAATTATATTATTATTCTTATTATTATAACATCATTATTATTATTATGTTGTGTTATAATTATTACTATTGTTATCACCGCGATTTTTTTTTCACTTTGTTAATATTATTAATATTATTCTGTTATTAATATTGTCGAGACCGTTTAACGGTCTACTGTTTTAGGACCCGCGCAGGGCGTTTCCGAGGAAGCGCTATCGCTGCGCCTTGTTTCCGAGGTTCTGCCGTCTCCGCGCCTCAGTTCCGAGAGTGTTGGATTTTATCACGTGGCTTCGGACACACGTCGGGTCATCACGCCTTGGTTCCAAGATCTTTTTACCGTCGCGCTTGGATTTTGAGGTAGGTCTCCCTTTGCACTCGCCTTTAAATTTAGAATTTATTTATTCCTTGACTTTTTATTAAGTTTCAGCAAATTCAAAAGTATTACTAAGTAGTTATTTATAGTTTGGTGACCTGCTGATGATAAAAGTTATTTTAATTTTAGCGTTTCATTGAAAGTGTTCTTCTTGGATTTAGTTTTGTGCTTCCATGGTAGCATTGCTAAATGGTTCTTCCTGAATAATGAAAGTCATGTTAAATTGTGTTTTGAAATGCTTTTGGCGTGTGTAAATTAGTAGATGTATTGTTTATGGAAAATGGTGTTTTCTTAGAACCTTGATTAGAGAAAACGTCGTGTGACCTTTGAACTTGTTTTGGAAACTTTATGTGTGGCTCTTGGTTGATGAAAGATGTTTTCCTTTGTTACGCGAACAAAAGTTTGGATTTCATTTTGGAAATGGTGTTCTTTCAAAAGGTGGTTAAAGGCCCGTTTGGCTCTTGATAAAAGTGGGGTGTGTTTTGATATTGGAAAATAATTCTACTTGTGAAACAAATGTGTTCCAGGTTAAGATGCTGATTTGAGTTTCTTAAATAAATTTCTAAGTGCGTTTCTGGTTTTCAATGAAATGGCGTGTGTCATCCCTCTTTAAAAACGCTTTAGTCTCAAATGATCAAAATGTAAGTGACATGACGGCCCGGTTGGCACTTTATCAAATGTGGAGTGATTATATATATATATACGTACTTGTGAGGGCATTTCTACAGGGGGACTTCCCTTCGAGGGTTGTCGTGTAGTGATGTCCGTGTAAGGGGTTGGCAAGTGCGGTGGGATGAGTCACGCGTGCGAGGGTCTCCCACTTACACAGTGTTACTAAACTACCACGGGTTCCTGGGCGTCTTGTAGATTATCGAGTGACGGTTGCTTGCTAACCCTGATTAGACGGGTTAGTACCCCCTGGAGTTACAGACAGGCCAGGAGGGATGTGCCACTGGTTGGCTGTTAGGGCGGCCAGTTGGTTATTGACTATGGAGTACCATGCCGGCAGGTAGTCTGAACCCGAGTACGTCCAGGGGTTTTCTAGGGATGTTCAGGATCACCCATGGTTATTGCTGATAACTTCTGGTTTATTTGTACTTGCACTTGGTTTTCCTTACCTGTTTACCTTTACTTGCACTTGTTTTCCCTGCTTGTTTTCCTTCAGTCATATTTCACAGCCTATACTGTTAGACTTTGAGAAAAATGGTTTTCAAATGAAAATGCTTCATTCGCTTTGGGTTTGATTTGAAAATGTAACACTTTGCTTTTCAGAATGAGTTTAAAACTGATGAAATGGAAGTACCTTTCGAAAAAGAATAAGGGAAATGTCTTGTGTTTGATTTTTCAAGTAAAACATTGTGAAAAATTACTTTTATACATTATAGTTCAAACCTGGATTATGTAGATTCTATTTTTACTGGCAGTGCATTGGGATTTGTTGTGGGGCTCACCTACTGAGTACTTTTGTGCTCACGCCTATCTTTTACCATTTCAGTCGCAGGTCTTCTGTTTTGAGTCGCTCAGTGTTGGAGCGAGGTTGCTCTCTAGTTGGGTGGTGACCTGAGAGGTCACATTGAGGTACGTGGTTGTGTGGCTTTTATTTCTTTTCCGCTGTTAGTGTTTATTTATTCTGTTCTATTTACTTTTGTTTTGGGCTGAAATCGTTCCCAACGATCAAGTCTTAATGCCCGGCACTGGTTGCCATCCCGGGGGGATCGGGAACGCCCCTCGGGACTTGCCGCGGACCGGCTCGGGAGACCCCGGTTCAGGGTCGACCCGGGTTGGTTCGTGACAAAATGGTATCAAAGGGTGGTTCTTGTTATTTGGGTTGTCCGGTAGAAGGAGATCAGGATTGTCGGAACTCGAGGGGTAAGTACGGGAAGAGCGTCGCGAACTCTTGCTCGCACTGATCCTCGAGTTACCAGGGGTAGTTCGGGAATTGTGTCCTTGTCTTTTCTGGTTTGTCTTGGATTGAGAGATGACAATGGAGGCAAGCCGACGTTACGTAGTGATTTCACATGGAGTAGTGACCCATGTGGAGTCCGAGTACGTGGTTTGAATTCCTCCTAGTGGTCGACACTGACTTGGGACATGGCCCACTACCATGTCGCCAGGTTGAGTGTGACTACTAGTCCCTCATTTCAGTGATTGATGCAAATTTGGATGTTGTTTCCGTTTTGGTCTGTGTGAGTGCGTAGTTGGAAATGAATAAGGGTTTTTGAAAATTTGACTGGTTTCTTTTAAAGGAATTTAAATGTGTAAAATGGGTTTTAAAACTGAAACCTCTGATTTGAAAATCTGTTGTTTACTTGGAGTTGGTTCAGAATGGTTTGGGTTGAAACCTTGGTTCCTCTTTATAAACGTTTGCACATGTGTGAGAATGCATGGAAAGTGTGTGTTGATGCACGTATGAATGGAATGTGGATAAAGACATGTGCAACGGTTCATGAGATTACCTGGGTGTGTTTGAAATTTAACGCTTGAATTTGTTTTCTAAACTGGTTTTAAAGGGAGAATGGTTTTGGAAAGTTTTTGGTTTGAAAGTGGATTGGTTTTTGGAAAGTGATCTTGAGAAAGGGTGGTTTTGAAATCAAAAATGAAAAGGGAATTTTTAAAGAGGAGATTTTATTTTGGGTTGTGTTGTATTTGTTTGGTCCTGGTGCTGACTATTTTTGAGAAAGGCGCTTTTGTTGATGTTGCTTCGTTTTGATGTGGGTTTTGGCCTTGTGTTTTATATGTCGCTCAGGAAATGCCGCCCAGAAAGGTCATTAAGGATTCAGATATGTCATGCCCAGTTTTTAGTCCTCCTCAGACTTTGCCTGTTCTCCATGGTGATCAGGGTCCGTTAGAGGCAGTGAAATGGCTCGAGGAAGTGGAGCGTGTCTTTAGAATGTTGGGAACTCCCGATAATGTTAAGGTTCGTGCAATTATGGAGTTGTTCGAGGGTCCAGCTCTGGACCAGTGGAAGGTGGTTACCCCACCGTCAACGCAAGGTGAAATGACGTGGGATGTCTTCAGAATCATTTTCATCCAATGGTTTGTACCTGAGGAAGTGAAGTTGGGGAAAAAGAGAGAGCTTGTGCATATTCAACAAGGCCAACGGACGGTGAAGGCATATGTTGACCATTTCAAGGAACTGATTTCCTTTTCTCCAGATGTAGCGTCGCATGAGCTCATGAAGGCCTCTCTTTTCACTGGAGGTCTTCGTCCAGAGATCAAGGAGCGTGTCCTCCCTCCTAAAGACCTTGGTTTCGAGAAGCTGGTGGAGAAAGCTTTCTTGGCTGAGTTGGTTTCCGGTGTGCGGGTGGCTAATACTTCAGCATCCCCTGTTGTTCGTAAGAGTTCCCCCTCTGGTGAGGAAAAGGCGCGAGAGATACCTGTCCCCAATGAGTTATCCCCTTTGGTCCCAGCTTCCAGTTCATCAGATCGTTCGATGGTATGCTTTCAGTGTGGTCGTTTCGGGCATTTAAAGCCGTCTTGTCGCAACCCTCCGAAGACGTGTCATCGCTGTGGTTGTCTGGGTCATCTGCAGAAGTTTTGCAAGAAGCGTCACTTGAAGAGGAAGCTGTGATGAGAGAATGTCAGTACCTGACTGTGAGGCAGAAGATGCTTCAGCCATCAGAGCCCCAGCCACAAGTCTCGGGGTGAAGCTCGCGCACAGTCAGGAGTCCCAGGGGTGTGAAGCCTTGGTCCAGGCTTTGTGTTCTATGTTAGCAGTGGAACAATCAAGATCTTCTAGTACTTATTTTTCTGCTGTTAAGTCTTGACGTTGTTGTACGTTCATTGTTTTACCATGGGGTTATCATGAACTTGTTCTATTATAATCCAAGTAGTCTGGTTTATGTAAATGTGTTGTTTTTCTAAAAAGTGGCAATGGACTTGCTCTATGATAATCTAAGCAGACTTGTCGTGTGGAGGTGATTTTCTAAATCGTGTGTCTTTTGAAAGGTGTGTTTGACCCTCATGTGGGTTGACCTTGTTGTAGTTATGTTGTCGATGTGGTTATGTTTTATGGACTTCAATGGATCATGTCTCCAATCTGATGTTGGTTAAATGTTTTCCATGGGTTTTCCCCCTAGTGTTGAAGGTAGTTGATTTTGGTCGAGGGTTCAAGGTTTTGACAGAGGTGTTGTAGTAATCGTGTTATAAGAGTTGGTTTGAATTGGTTGGGAGTTCCCGCGTCGACCCCCCCCCCCTTCCCGGGGTTTTCTTTTCGAATGGTCATCTTTTATGCACTAGTTAAGTTCTTGTGGTGGGGAGAACCCCTTCGCGTTCTCCCCTCAATCTCGGACCCCAGTTCTCTCTTGAATCGGTCGGGTGTGACCTGTGCTGAGTAAGGTCATCCCCGAGATTCTCAGGTCTCTCTGGTTTCTTTAGTTCCGTTGGGGCATGGACTTAAATCTTGATCGACTTTTGGCCTGGTGACTTTCTGGGGGCAGAAAGTGTCTGTGGTGGGGAGAATTGTCACACCCCGACCGCGGACGTCCGTAATTTTTCTTCTTTCTTGGTCCCGGTTTAAATTTTTCGAAGTTTATTTGCGATTGGCGGTTCCGCGCCGGTGCGCGGTCACCGCATTGACAGCGGTGACCGTGCGTTCAGCCCGGGTGACAGTGTGTTCACCCGGTGTTTTAAATTTTATAATTTTTATGTTGGTATTTTATTATTAATAACATCTCTAAATTATTTTATAATTATTATTTTAAATATGTGATCAAAATAATTATGATTTGAATTAACTAATTTATTATTATTATTATTATAAGTTTTATTATTATTACATGAGTTTTATTATTATTATATAAGTTTTTATTATTATTAAGATTATATGTTTTATTATTATTATTATAATTATAATTATTATTTTTATCATATATATATATATTTTTAAACCTACTCTAACCCTACCCCTATCCCTCTTATCTCCCGCAGCCGCCACCTCCCTCTTCCCCGTTTCTTTTTCTTTCCCCTTCTTCTCGTTTTCTTCTTCCTTCTTCCCTCGCCAGAACCGGCCGCGCCCTGGCCTCCTTCCACTCCGCCGCGCCCCGCACCCAGAAGCCGCGCCTCCTCCTTCCTCTCAGCCGCACCCTGCTCCTCCGCCCTCCGGCGCTCCGCCCCTCTCAGCCCGCTCTCCGCCACTGTCCCAGCTCCCCTGCACCACCACGCCCGGCCGCCCTCTCCCCCGCTTCCCTCGAGCCTGCCTCCCCTCACCACCGGCGTCCCGACCTCGCCGCGCCGGTCTCCTCCGCCAGCCGGCCTCCCTGTTTCCGGACCCTCCCCCCTGTGCCCAACCTACTGCTTCCGCCGCGTCCTGCACCCAGCCGCCGTCCCGGCTCCTCCCGCTGCGCCGTCCACCGCGCCTTCTCCTGCTACCCTCCTCTCGCCCCGCTTCACCCCCGAACGCCGCCCTGCTTCGCCGGCCTCCGGCCTCTCCTCCGTCCGGCGCTCCGCCTTCCCTCGACCCGACCTCCCCGTCCAACCGGCCTCGTCCCCCCTTCTCCCCCGCCTTGCGCCGACCCCGACCGCCGCGACCGACCCCTGCTCGCCGTCGCCGACCCGCACCCCCTGTTCCGGCCTGCCGGAAGACCGCCGCCACCTCCTCCCTCCCTGCTCCTTCTCCGGCCAGCCGACCGCTTCGCCCTCCGCTCTGGCCCCTGCAGGTCCCCTCGGCCTCCCGCGCACCCGGCGCTCACCCCTCCTGCTCCAGGCCGCCACCTCGCCTCGACCCCCAGCACCAAACCGCCGCTCCGCTCCCTGCCAGACCGCCATCCCGGCGACCCCTGGCCCGGCGCGCCGCCTGCTCCTCCGTCGCCTCTCCGCCGCTCCCCATCCCACGCTCCGCGCCCGGCCTCCTTCCTGCGCGCCGACGCCCCCAGGCCGGCCTCCGTGCGACCCCGGCCCTTGCCGGCCTCCTCCCGGCGTCCCGCCGGCCTCCGCCCTGTTCCTCCACCTTGCGCCGACCCTGCGCCGCGCCCGGCCTCCCTCCTCTCAGCCGCGCCCGGCCACCCCGTTCCGCCTCTTCCCGTGAGTTTTGTTTTTTTGTTTTTGGTTTTTATTTTGTTTTATTTTATTCTTTGTTTTTATTTTGTTTTATATAGATAATGTTTTAATGTTTTTACCATGTTAATTATTTTATTATCATTAGGTTATTATTATTATTTATTATTAATTATTATCATACTATTATTATTATTGTTATTATTATGTTAATATTATCATTTATATTATTATATCATTATTAAAATTATTATTATGTTATTGTTATTAATTCTATATTATTATTATTATTATTATTATTATTATTATTATTATTATTATTATTTTTATGATTATTATTATTGATATTAACATTTCATATTATCATTATTATTATTATGATGATTATTAACATATTATCAATGTTATTATTACTATTATCAATAATACTAATATAATTATTATTATTTTAATTTTTATCATATTATTTTTATTATTATTATTATGTTATGATACTCTTGTTATTATTATTAAACTATTATTATTATTATGCTATTGTCATTATATTAATATTATTAATATTATTGTGTTAATGTTATGATATTATTATTATTGTTATTATTGTTATATTATAATTATGCTAATTATATTATTATTCTTATTATTATAACATCATTATTATTATTATGTTGTGTTATAATTATTACTATTGTTATCACCGCGATTTTTTTTTCACTTTGTTAATATTATTAATATTATTCTGTTATTAATATTGTCGAGACCGTTTAACGGTCTACTGTTTTAGGACCCGCGCAGGGCGTTTCCGAGGAAGCGCTATCGCTGCGCCTTGTTTCCGAGGTTCTGCCGTCTCCGCGCCTCAGTTCCGAGAGTGTTGGATTTTATCACGTGGCTTCGGACACACGTAGGGTCATCACGCCTTGGTTCCAAGATCTTTTTACCGTCGCGCTTGGATTTTGAGGTAGGTCTCCCTTTGCACTCGCCTTTAAATTTAGAATTTATTTATTCCTTGACTTTTTATTAAGTTTCAGCAAATTCAAAAGTATTACTAAGTAGTTATTTATAGTTTGGTGACCTGCTGATGATAAAAGTTATTTTAATTTTAGCGTTTCATTGAAAGTGTTCTTCTTGGATTTAGTTTTGTGCTTCCATGGTAGCATTGCTAAATGGTTCTTCCTGAATAATGAAAGTCATGTTAAATTGTGTTTTGAAATGCTTTTGGCGTGTGTAAATTAGTAGATGTATTGTTTATGGAAAATGGTGTTTTCTTAGAACCTTGATTAGAGAAAACGTCGTGTGACCTTTGAACTTGTTTTGGAAACTTTATGTGTGGCTCTTGGTTGATGAAAGATGTTTTCCTTTGTTACGCGAACAAAAGTTTGGATTTCATTTTGGAAATGGTGTTCTTTCAAAAGGTGGTTAAAGGCCCGTTTGGCTCTTGATAAAAGTGGGGTGTGTTTTGATATTGGAAAATAATTCTACTTGTGAAACAAATGTGTTCCAGGTTAAGATGCTGATTTGAGTTTCTTAAATAAATTTCTAAGTGCGTTTCTGGTTTTCAATGAAATGGCGTGTGTCATCCCTCTTTAAAAACGCTTTAGTCTCAAATGATCAAAATGTAAGTGACATGACGGCCCGGTTGGCACTTTATCAAATGTGGAGTGATTATATATATATATACGTACTTGTGAGGGCATTTCTACAGGGGGACTTCCCTTCGAGGGTTGTCGTGTAGTGATGTCCGTGTAAGGGGTTGGCAAGTGCGGTGGGATGAGTCACGCGTGCGAGGGTCTCCCACTTACACAGTGTTACTAAACTACCACGGGTTCCTGGGCGTCTTGTAGATTATCGAGTGACGGTTGCTTGCTAACCCTGATTAGACGGGTTAGTACCCCCTGGAGTTACAGACAGGCCAGGAGGGATGTGCCACTGGTTGGCTGTTAGGGCGGCCAGTTGGTTATTGACTATGGAGTACCATGCCGGCAGGTAGTCTGAACCCGAGTACGTCCAGGGGTTTTCTAGGGATGTTCAGGATCACCCATGGTTATTGCTGATAACTTCTGGTTTATTTGTACTTGCACTTGGTTTTCCTTACCTGTTTACCTTTACTTGCACTTGTTTTCCCTGCTTGTTTTCCTTCAGTCATATTTCACAGCCTATACTGTTAGACTTTGAGAAAAATGGTTTTCAAATGAAAATGCTTCATTAGCTTTGGGTTTGATTTGAAAATGTAACACTTTGCTTTTCAGAATGAGTTTAAAACTGATGAAATGGAAGTACCTTTCGAAAAAGAATAAGGGAAATGTCTTGTGTTTGATTTTTCAAGTAAAACATTGTGAAAAATTACTTTTATACATTATAGTTCAAACCTGGATTATGTAGATTCTATTTTTACTGGCAGTGCATTGGGATTTGTTGTGGGGCTCACCTACTGATTACTTTTGTGCTCACGCCTATCTTTTACCATTTCAGTCGCAGGTCTTCTGTTTTGAGTCGCTCAGTGTTGGAGCGAGGTTTCTCTCTAGTTGGGTGGTGACCTGAGAGGTCACATGGAGGTACGTGGTTGTGTGGCTTTTATTTCTTTTCCGCTGTTAGTGTTTATTTATTCTGTTCTATTTACTTTTGTTTTGGGCTGAAATCGTTCCCAACGATCAAGTCTTAATGCCCGGCACTGGTTGCCATCCCGGGGGGATCGGGAACGCCCCTCGGGACTTGCCGCGGACCGGCTCGGGAGACCCCGGTTCAGGGTCGACCCGGGTTGGTTCGTGACATTATATATGAAAGATGATTATTCTAATCAAATAATGTTTATAATTCTGCTTTCCTTATGTGATAATATCCTTGGAATATTTATTGCATTGATATGTCATGGTAGTTCACCGCCATAATGAAAATATGGGATTATATGATAATATTTATAAAGATATGTCATATAATCCAAAAAATCATTTTGATAGGACAAAGATGATGTTTTTCCATTTGGTGTTGGGGGTATATGAGTATCGAGACTTTATCTCATAAAATTTATACCTGGTGATCTCTAAACAAGGAGGTCATGTGGAAAACCCCTCAATATGAATTCTATATTTGATGTGTGTCATTAGATATTTATCTCTATGATACTGTTTATTGGTCCATGGACTTGAGGTCACTATCATTGTATATCAAGAAGGGTGTACTTTGATGCATGTTCAAAACAATTATGTATATTCTCTTGCTAATGTATCTTGTGTTGGGAGAGTCCTTAATGGTATTGTGATAGATTAAATATTTAAGTAAGGATTTTTCCCTTATGAGTTATGCAGGATGATATATTTGGAACATTGAATGGTATTAAAGTCCCTTAGTTAAATTAATATCCATGGTAGTGAAAGAAAATGTTATCTCATAAAATCAAAGAAATACATGTCTAGAATTGATGAGTAATGACACAGGTATGCATCCCACTTGATGAGATATATATTAATAAAGTTGTTATGTAATATTGCAGTGTCTGTAGGAGGTTTTCATTACTATTAATTGTATTTTTCAATATGGGGGGATTATGTGTTATTAGATATAGTTCATGATCTGCATATTGTTTTTCATACCCTTAAAAAATATGACAATAGGGTAACACACACTACGTAGATTCAGAAGCTCATCCAGTTTAGATGAATCTAATCACTAGAATAGAATCGATAAAAGTTTATTGATCAGTGTATATTCAATTTATATTGATTATATTAAATTCTATATTTATTCTTGATTAGGATGAGGGAATAAACTAATATTTATTATTCAGAAATTATATGATATAATTAATATAAAAATATTTATTTAGGATAGATTTTTCATTGAATTGATGATTTGGTTCCATGATATTATTTGATGTTTTAGTTGTTTAATCATGTGGAAATTTTATTTAATATATTTCTTAAATAAATTTTATTATTTTTTTAAGAATTAATGTATTAAATATTCTTAATAGACATAGAGTGATAATTTATTAAATAAATGGTCAATGGTGTCAAGGGATTTATTTTATAGAGGGGGAAAAGTTTAGGAAATTTTTTGCATTTTTTCTTTTATTAAATTCTAATATTAAAGAAACTTTTATTTCATGGATTTGGGTAAGAAAAACTAATCAGTATGTACAATTATAAGATATGTATCTTACTCTATACATGAATAAGATTTGGTGTGTGAGATCAACATAGGACACTGAAGAGATGAAGATCTTCCGTGATAGCACCCGATACATCAAGATTAGATTTCAAATATTCATGGATTCACATATGAATATTTTTTGTCGAATTAAAATATATATCATTTGGAAATGATTAAAAATAACAAAGAGTGGGATTCAATCAAATTAAGGTAGTTATATTCCAATTAATTTATTACAAACTGATGCATAGATCTTGTTCTAGGATTTAGTCCAAGAATGTGAAGATCTAACTGATTTAGATCAAAATATCACTAAAAAATGAAATTTGGTAGCCCTTCAATGCATTTTAGCTAAACCCAAATTATTCATCTTGAATCAAAATGGCAGTGATTGGTGTATAATTAATATTAGATATGTGGTGTCGCATTTTATATGTTCAATCTTTGTTTCCTAGTATAATGATCCAATTTTTACCTAAATATGGAACTAATTCTTCTATTTTTGGGAAATAAAAATCTAGATATTTAGATATATGACCCCATTCTAAAATTTGAATAGATCAGTTGAAAATCATTGTAGATGGGGTACCCACAGATTGAATTGGACTATGTGGAAAGTTGTCAAGTTTTATTCAAGGTTACCTAAAGAACCTTAAGATGACATAATAATTTGGAAAAAAAATACAGCTAAAGATAGCCTTGTTTGTCACTAGGAAAGGAACCATAGGCCACACTATCCACTGAATATAATTGGTTCATTTCATTGCCATACGAGGAAATGGGGTTAGTGGATTATTATCACTCCTCTTTGGGGGTCGGCCTCCCACGATGCCTCATGACTAGACAAACAAGTGGTGGGACATAACCACCCTATCCAAACCTAATATATGGTCACATGGTCTGGGGATCCTCACACAACTTAGTTATCTATCTAGGTCATTCCCCTCCCCCCACCCTCTAGGGATAGTGCTTGCGTGGCACCCCACTCGGGGCGCTACTAGCTTTCCAGAGCCAGTAAGAGTTGCCTTATGCATGTCTAATGCTTTTTGGATGGTATAGGCACATAAAGCAGTTTATTTAGGCTCTGTATAATTTGATTAATGCCTTAGGTAGTCTATAATAATATTTTTGATCATTTATATATGTCTTTGGGGACCACTAGGGGTCCAGGAAAGGGATTAGACAAATTCCAAATCAATCCTCAAAACTTAGAATAATATAATCCCTTTAATTAATTTTAATAAAATGAATGGATTTATTGATAATATTTATTTAAAATATTTATTATTATTAATTTTTTTAAATAAAATAGTAATTAAATGGGATAAGTTCTAATATAATAGAATTTAATAAAATGGATTATAAATCGATAAAATAAAAATAAATAAAATTATTTTTTTAATTTTAATTATTAAAATTGATTTAATTAGATGTTATTTAGTTCATGTTTTTATGTTTCATGGTTGATGGTCATGAGTTGATAAAAACATATAAATGTATTGTGTTTATTTAATTCAATGATTTCATTGATTTTATGGAATGATTATTTATTAGGTAAATTAAGATGATCTACATATTACCCCTCCCCCTTTTTCTGTATGGGTTTTTTTGTCCATACTTACTTTAATATATTCCAATAGCCTAGTTACCCCTCACCTATGTGAGAGTATAGTTGTAAAAGAGGATACCCCATTATAAGGTGGTTCAAGAGGTGAGTTGAAGTAAATTTAAACTATATGAACCAAAAGAGTATGGATGATGTTGTAACTTGAGTTAATATGTACTCAAAGAGTTTCTACTCATGAGGTCTTTATTGGTTTACCACTGCTTGATTAACCAGTCACTACTTTAGAGTTCATAGTCATTCAACAATTATTTTTATTGATGTATAATTAATTATTGGTTTATGTTATCACAAATAATAGATTAATTAAAAATCATTCTCCAATAGAAATGGATAATATATAAGTTTTTTTAATTATGCATGGTTAATTATCAATGTAAATAGTCACATAGAATAGTTAAAGAGCATGATCAAAGATAAAGGTGTGTTTATTATCGAGTACAATATTTCCATTTATACACATTGGGTATTTGGTATATCTTATGGTGCTCACATCTATATCCAAATGCAGGAACCAGGTAAATTCTGGAAGATTTCCAGAGGAGAGGTGGATCTGTGAGCTACCAATAGTGAGTGGTTGGATTCTATGGTCATTGGTGACAACCACCTTTCATTTATAATGGGAATGATTTTGGTTTTAAGATATTTTAATTATGTACCTATACTTACCAAGAATATAATTTTTGTATCATATTTAGATACAAATGGTTTTATTTTCAAATTTGGAAATACAATTTGTTTCTTTTATAAGGAAAACATATGTTATGGTATGACGCATTTAAATAATGGTCTTTATGTATTATATTACAAAAACACAGTATTGTAAATTGATAATGAATTGTGCTCACATGATTTGTGCCACCATCATCCTGGTCATGTAAACGATAAGCGTTTGACATATCTCTGTCAATATGGTTATTTATACTCTTCTGAGATAAAACCACTTGATAGATGTCATGCTTCTTTACAAGGAAAAATTAACAAACCACCATTCAGTGGATAGGGTGAAAGTGCCACATGACTTCTAGTATTGGTAAACACTAATGTGTGTGAACCATTTTCAGTAGAATATAGTGGTGGATATTCTTACTTCATAACTTTTACTGATGACTTGAGTAGATATGGCTATATCTACTTGATGAGGTATAAGTCTATGTACTTTGAGAAATTCAAGGAATTCAAGAATGAAGTAGTGAATCATATTGGTAATAAGATAAACAAGATTCGATTGGATTGAGGTGGTGAATGTCATAACCAAGAGTTCATCGAATTTATATGGGAGTTTTGGATTCTATCTCAACTCACTCCACATTATAAAACATAGTGGAATAGTTTTAATGAAAGGAGTAATTTTACCTTGTTACACAAGGTAAGGTTGATGATGAGTCATGAAGATATTCCATTATCCTTTTGGGGATATTCATTAAAAACTATGGCATACACATTAAACTTAGTACCAACTAAATCAGAAAATGGAATTCACTTTGAGTTATAGAGTGAAAAGAAACCCATTTTTTCGCGTACACATGTATAGGGTTTTGAGGTGTTTGTTAAGGACTTATCAGGCTACAAGCTAGAACCCTAGGGCACAAAGTGTATCTTTATATGGTATCCCAAGTAAGAAAAGGGATACTGCATATACAAACCCTCAGACAATAAATTGAAAATCACCATAAAATACATATTTCTGTAGAGGTCGAACATCCTCAAAAATGATAGTGGTAGAAAGATGAACTTCGATGAAGTTGATGCTCAAGATACACAAGAGTTGGTATAAGAACAGATTCCACAGGTCCCCATGGAATAAGTAGTTTTGGAAACAAAAGTATTATATATGATTGTAAGAGAGGTAATATAACAAAATAGATAAGGTTTTTAGGTTACTGAGGAAGGTGACTCATTATTAGTTGACAATGATGAACCTATCTCCTACAAGGAGGTAGTAGAGATCAAAAAAGCAATAAAATAGGAAGAATACTTGAATTTTGAACTGAATTCCATGTATTAGAACCAAGTTTTGGTTCTGGTCAATGTGTTAGTTAATGTAAATAATGTTGGATGCAAATGGGTATTCAAGTAAAGTAAGTACCTATAAAGAGAAGCTAGTGGCTAAAGGGTTTAAAAAGTATCATGGAATTGACTATGATGAAACCTTTTCAATAGTTTATAGTTTTAAATCCCTTAGAACTTTACTTTCCATAACACCTTACCATGACTATGAAATTTGGTGGATGGATTTGAAACTACATTCCTTAATACGAACCTTCATAAAGATGTCTATATGACATAGCTAGAAGGGATTGTGACTCAAGGTGATTCCAAAAGTATTTTCAAGTTGTGGAGATCCATTTATGGATTGAATTGAGCATATATTTCATCAAAAAATTTACTCAATAAATATATAAAATAATTTGTTTTCATTAACAATGATTGTATGTCATGTTTTTAAAAGAGTTTCAGTGGGAATTCAGTTTTTATCCTAGTAGTACACGTTGATGACATATTACTTATTGGAAATGACATACCAGTCCTACAATTTGTTAAGTACTAGTTAAAAAAAATTCTCCATGGAAGAATTAGTAAAAATAGCCTATATTATAGGGATCAAGATCATTCGTGATAGATCCAAGAGGCTACTTGGACTAAGTCAAAGAACATATGTTGACCAGATACTAAATATATTTAGTATGAAACAATCCAAGAGGGGATTGGTTCCAGTGTCACATGTTTTACATATTTATAAGAAAATGTGTCCTCAAACAAAACATTATAAAGATATATTTACTAAGATCCCATATTATTTGGTGATAGGATCAATCTTGTATGCCATATTATGTACTAGACTCTATGTTGCCTATTCATTGAGTATGGTAGGCAGATTTCAAACAGATCCAAGAGAATAGAATTGGACCAATGATAAGGCTATCCTTAATTATCTAAGTATAGCTAAGGATATGTTCAATGTGTATATAAGATATTAGGAGATGTCCATCATAGTATTATATTGATCCTAGTTTTCATATGGATAAGAATTATCCGAAATCACAATCAAAATATGTTTTATGTCTCAACGGAGGAGTTGTGAGCTGTAAGAGTTCAAAGAAGCATGTTGTCGCTGATTCTACATCAGAGTCTGGGTATAAAATGGATTCTAATGCATCCAAGTAAAACCTTTTGATTCTAAACTTTTTTCAGGAACTTGATGTGGTACCTATAAGTTAATACCCTATCACATTGTATTATGATAATACTACAGTTGTGGCTCTTGCAAAAGAGACAAGGTCACACCAACAAACAACGCATATAATCTGGAAGTATCACCTCTGGAGGTATTTCTATCATAGGTATAAAGTTGTAGTGAGAATAGTACATATGGAAGAGAACATGGAGGACCCCTTGACTAAAGTCTTATCTCACTAGAAGCATAAGTATCATGTGAGATCTAACGGGGTGAAGGTTGTTAGCAGTTAGCTCTAGTGAAAGTTGGATTCTGTTAGAGTTGGTTCCCTAGAACCAACTTCTATATACTTCTTAATAAAAATGTATTAATTGTTTGGAATATTAATAAAATAATAATCACATCTTGGTATTTATTCTATGTGACATAATATGTGATAATGTCATAAGTGTAGTTGTCTCACTAAAAGGTCATAACAGTTCCCTACTATGTTGAGAACCCGGAAGTGCTATGAAACTATTCTTGAATATATTTTCTATAGTTGTATGATATCATTTTGGGGACAAAAATGATATAGGATATCATGGTTGGATACTCATAGGACTTTAAGGAACCTTCTCATGGTGTATTCCCTTAGTAATATCCAGTATGGTATTTTGAAAAAGGGACATGCTAGTAGGAAATCCACATTTATACGTGTCATTGGATGTGTGTATTGTTCCTTAGACATTAAGATTATTATTAATAAATATTATGAACATACATGGATTTTTTGATGAAAACCATTATAATAGATGTTTGTAGAGAATTAGGATACATTGGGTGTGTCATGAGTAATATTGAATTAATGAATAATGAGAGAGTATTTCTACCTTTTTCTCTTTAACATAAGTTAATATCTTAAGCCATTTTATGAAAATGATATAGCCTAAAAAAATCCATGTACATGATTTTCTATAGGCAAGTTCTATTTCCAGAAAGTCAAAGAAAGAGATAATCGACCATATAGGTTGATGGCACTGGCATGCAGCCTACTCGATTTGAGATATTATGATAAAGGGGTTATATTACACATTAAGAATTCATATTAGGTGACATGTCATTAAAACATTAACTTCTTTATCTATGGGTACCTTGGAATGTTGATAGATGCTAACCATGTACTTTAGGCTACTTCACCTAATGCCACTAAAAAAGAGGCCTAGAGGTTCACAAACTCAGTGTGTCCAAAATCTCAGTAAATAATATATATTATTATTTAATATTTATTATTTAATAGGTTGGATAATTATTATTCTCATACATGGTTTAATATTTATTCATGTATTTTTGATCGCATGTAAACAAATTATCATTATTCAAGGTCTGATAAATAAATAGTCATTATTCATGGTTCTATAAATATTTAGTATTCAAGGTATGATAAATAAAATGGTGGAATAGAAGACTAAGTTTTTTATGTCTAGTGAGAATTAATAAATATTGAATAATATTTGATAAAATAATATTTAATTATAATTCACAAGTTAGGTTCTTTTTGAGAAATAATGATATTATTATTATTATTTGACATGAGGTGTCTCTAGGATTAAATAAATAATTAAGGGAACTTCTGCAATTATTTTATCTTAACCATAGAAATATATAAACCCATTTATTTTATTTTCTCTTTAATCCAATTAATTTTTCTTAGTTGAGAACAATGGAATTGAAGAATACTCTCAAGCATATAGATCTCCCTTCTCCAAGAACACTCCCAAGAACAGAGAGCAATCCCCTCCACCAGATCAAGGAGAATGATTTGGAAGCAGTTCTCAAAGAGAACAAAGGCGGATGATGAAAGTGTAAGGATATTCCATGCTAGTACCCATAGATTCATTTGGAGATGTCTGGATATTTGAGTAACATGTGTCGATCACCAATATAGAAAATCTACAGTTGGTTTCTACAACACAATGACGATGGAAAACATTTATGTCACCAGATTCCTAAATGAATAAATAATTCCAACAAAGGTAATTATTTATTTAATTAAATTAATTATGAATAATATGTAGTGATTATATTTCTTGGTTTCAGCACAATTCTTCATTGTCTATTTCATTGACTCAATTCTATGGGTCACGACATTCATCGTCGTATAGATCATGGATTGATAATTGATTTTGGAAAAAATTAAAGTTGGGCACCATCCATCGCACACTTCCTATGTTCTTAAAGCCTAAAACTACACCCTTTTATTAAGTGTAGTTTGGGACTATAAATTTCTAATCAAATCAATGCCCGAATGAATTCAGCACCATTTTTAGACGCATCATCATACATATATAACTACCCAAAACATAGCCATAAATACAAACATCCATTAGACTATGTAATAAATATATAAATTAATAAACATTCTATAATGAAATGAAATGATGGAATACAAGCATACCATAAAATATTTACAAGAATATCTAAGGCCCTCCTCATCTGGAACACCAATCCATTCTGAGATGCTCCAGCTTGTCCATAAAAAACCTTAGGCCTCAATCCAACCTGAACCTGAAACAAGTGTAGGGATGCTCGATTACCTGAGTTTAATGCTATCCCAAGAAGGTTGTGAGTAAAACTCAATAGGTCACCACAAATTAATAGTCTAGATAAAATTTCATATAGAAATAGTCTAGATAAAATATTTCAAGTAAAACTATTTGAAACACTAAAAACTAAATGAATAAAATAAATATTGAACCAACAAATCAAGTTCATCCTGGGAATGATACAAACCTTCTTCGACCAGTGTCAGTGTGTATTTGATCACATCATGATGACTATGTCAACCATACCACTCCCGACTAGGAAAAATATACTTATCACTACTCCAAAATAGACTTCAGGGATAATATAATGATCTATATATCCATGTACCTACATTAGTGTCGTGTTCACCCCAAGCTTAACCATTACATACATCCTTTAGGGTTCACATTCAGGCCAGTTTAACCATAAATACCAGTGTCCAATGAGGTTCGTGTTCTCTAGAGGTTAACCATAAATACTAGAGTCCCCGATGATCTATGTTCAACCTCGGTTAACTATAATACATGTTTCAACCTAGGGTTTGTGTCCACCCTAGGTTTAACCATCAATAAAACCAAGAAAACCATTATATGTTTACAAACCCACAACATAAAATAAATATATAAGGAATAAATATTCATTTAATGTTTTTGTTTCAAAAACATTTTCAAAGACCATTAGTTCAACCATTCCAAAGAACCATTTCCAAAATACCATTTCCCATTCAATATTTCAAAAGTAATTATACATCCCGTCATGTTACATCAAAACTATTCTTGTTTCTATTTTAAAGGACCAAAACCAATTTTCAAATTCCTTATTTTCATCGAATCCAAAAATAATATAAATTTAAAAAAACAAATTGAAACCTCAATTCCCATTTACCAAAACAATTTTCACAAAAACTAAAACTATTATATCAGAAGAAATACTAACCCCAAAGGGGAATTCTCATTCCAACCCCAACATTTTAGAACCCTGTTTCAATAATCAATAATTTTGAATTATATTTTCACAATCATTGACTCAAATCATAATTTTTATTTCAGTTTTTTTAATTAATTTATGTGATCATCACTAGGAAAACTAGTGACACCACACAATGGAAGCAATATAAACAATGAAAGACTATGGGTAAATTAAAGGGATAGAACACCAAAATATTAAAGATTTCTTATCTAACTCTAATGGGATGTAAGCTTTTACCAAGGCCATTCCAAGCCCCATCTTGGGAAAAAATCCACCATCACCCACAAGAGGTCCTATGCAACGCTAGGAATTGCCAAAAAGTCCAAATTAACATTTAAAATTTATTTATAAAATTAATTATAAAAGGTATTACCATAAAAAACTCATCATTGACCTGGTCACACTAAAACCTTAACCAAACATTACTAGAGGTTTTATGCCTCACTTCCATGGTTAACCCAGGAAAAATCCCCAACCTACACTACGAATTAAAAAATAAATCCCATTTAAAATAAAGGAAAACCTTAATAAATTAGTCAGACTAAAGTATTAATGATGATTCAATGAAAATAGGTGCATATATGGCCTCCTAGGACATCACTATAGTATGAATAAACAAATCACCAAGAGAACCGACAAATTCCACCATGATCTGGGGGAATTTGTGTCAGGAACCCCAATTTTGGAAAACAAAATTTAGAATAAGAAAAAGTGAAAAGGAAATGATTCATAGACTTATTTTAGACTCTTGATCATAAGAAATTATGTTTGAAACTTCCAAAGATCGAGGGAGATCATTAAAGACCTCCAAGGAAGGAGGAGGCCATGGGGAAGATCTAATATCCATTGGGGGTAGAAAATATGAGTGTACGGTATAAACGGAGACCCTAGAAAAATTATTGGGGTGCCCATAATTTAAAAACAGCCCATGAGACCACTATAAGGATGGTTACCTCCACTGGCTAGTCAATGGCCCACTGAATAGCTGCTCTTGGGCCACCTTCTTTCCAGTCTTCCAAGATAGCATGCAAAGATTTCCCCATTCCACATGATGGCCAAAGGATCTATACCAGCTAACTTGTGGTGCTACAGAAACATGGTATAGACCCATCTCCTCCTCATATGATTCACATATCTCTCATCTTCTATCCAACCATTTCCCCAATTCCAAAGACACCCCTTTAAGGGGTATAGATAGTTGGAAAGATCTTTCAAACAACAATTCTTAAAGTGACCCATCCACTAAAAAAATTAAAACTCCTCCTTAAAACATCCATATCATCTATACACATGGGTTTTATAATCTCCCCACTATAGAACTTATCATCATTGAGAATAATTTTTAGCATTACATCATTATTAATAACTTACTCAGGTCATTAAATTTAGTAAAAACATCCCCTTTTAACCTTGAACACCCAACGTACTCTTATAGAAAAAATCTCAATATTAAAACCATGTCGATTTATCTAGAAAAAACCCAATACAATTCCCATAATTATCATTAAACATCAAGGTGACACCCATCCATGCCCATCCACCCTAAGACACTCTGGTATCATCATTCTATTGAACAAGAAATCTGTGGTTCTCCCTACTATAGACATTATCGTACTATGTATAATTTCAATACAATGGAACTTCCTCGACTAATAATTCCCTTAAAACATGCTCTAGATAGTCCACCTACCCACTTAGAATGTTTCCCAGCCTGTAATCCCTAGACACACACATGAACACTATTTAACACTAACAACCATCCCCATTTCCAAAACCCAATCTAAAATGGATGTGTACTCACCATCTTCTAAAAACATGAGAAAATTGGATTATACTCAAAAAATAATTAGTCAATGTTCAAAATACACCCTTCATATTCCAAATTATGTACCTCATGTGGTCCCTATCTCAAGACATTTCATTACAAGAAAAGGAACTAGTCGAACAAACATTGGAAGACTTCTACCAAAAATAATTGTCTTCTTCCACTGATGCACCATTCATTAACCCTATCTTCGTGTCTTCACCCCTAAAAGTAGCCTAAGATCATTCAAAAACATCCCACAAAGTCTCATACCTTCATCTGGTATGATTCATAGTTGAATCCTCAATCGAACAAAGTCATCATTATGACCTTCCATGAGCACTGACACGTTTATAGGATGATCACACTCAAATAATTTCAAAACCACATTGAGACCAAAGACAATGTTTAGACACCACCTGATACACATCTAATTTTTATTTCGGCATTCACTGAGGAATCCAGATAAACTACAGCTTATTTTTTCACTGGAATCCTAAAAGGTCATAAGACAATTCTACGACCAATTCTACGCTTTGAAAACCCCTATAGCATATAGCCCGAGGGTCATATGATACATGACCAATGTCATTATCACCATCAAAGGAGTGACCTTTTCATCACATCACTAGATCAAAATATTTTCAATCTTTCCAATGTATCATCCTTCACTAAACACAGTGCTCAATCATGGCCAAACCCACTTATTTTTTAGTTCCAACCGAAAACAAAACTTTCCGTGTGATCTCAACTCACAACTACTTCAACCATGGAATCAACTATAGTACACTCAAAATAAGGGTACCCATCCCAGACCAACTATTGGTACACTTTCCACTACACCACTCACACATATCTCTCATCAAACATACATATTTTTTAGGTTTACCCATAACTATATATGTACCACTCCACCCAAGAAATTCTTTAGATATACATCAACCCTTAATGCTTCCATCTATGTCTAACCTAGATTGGTCGCAACACCATACCCAACCCAATCAAAATTTCAACTCCCTCTATGGGAACACCTCAAGTCCCACTATAAGGTTTCGATTAATAAGTATACAATAGGGACATCCATCCCATGAAAACAGAGCGTCATTTGAAATTCTCATCTAACATGAGTTGTCATGGAGGTAGGGTCCCCATATATTTCTCTTGTTCCTTGGAGTTAACATAACCACATCCAATTAAAATACTATAGGATTCACATGTAATCGGTGTGTATTTCCTCAAACCATTTTAAACATGATGGGTGCATGCTTCCATAGCACACAATTGTTGAGTCTTGAATCATAGCCCCATAATTCACATCACATCAAAATTAGGCCCAAGAGAATAAATAAGATGCCATCCAGAAGTACCATGGCCATATCACTTCAAAATGGCACTTCATCCATTCCATGATTTATTTCACGACCACCCACTACATGGGTTCCACCCCAAAACTATATGTGTCGACCAATATCTAAAGTGTGTCCCCCTAATTTACATGATTATCCACCACCTGGAGTCACTCCAAGTGACAAGTATATACCATGATCTTACCACATACTAAGATACACCTACAATAATGGGGTCAGGAACCAGAATAATCTTTCCCTTGCATTCCTATTCCAATATCAAGAACTAAAACTTTAACTTCTTCACTTTATAAAGGCCCAATGCATACTCCATACCATTCATCAACCTATATAAGGGTGTTTTATTGGATAATAACCCTAGTGATTGATCCAAGACACATCTACTAGGAACACCACACATATGCCCACATTCATAAGTTATCCCCATGGTTAAACCACTTTAATATCACCTTACATGCACAAATCTGAACCCAAAACACATGATCGTGATTATAATGTCTAAGGAAAGCATAACTCGGGATAAAATCTTAGATATGTCACCCTGAGAAAAACTATTCACTATCCCACCAATCCAATGATTCAAATATCAAGGTCTCTATGTCCCCCATCAAGACAAAAAGGTCAAGTATCACTCATAGTCCATAGATCATGGGATAGTACTCATAGTACCCATCTCAAAACTAATTGACTACACATTCCAAATACCTGATTAGGGTTCCCATGGCCATAAAACTAGGATCACATGCCAAAACCATCCACATTGATTGTAAACTGATTCCCACCAATAATCCACCAATGGGACTACTCGATCATGAATCACTAATGATTAGTCATAGATGTGGTAGCCCACAGTGTCTTCTTGGAAGAATAGAACTGAGGAAAGACCAAAAACTTGAGGTCTGGTTAGATATAATGTCATTCCAAACTATATGGGAACCAAAATATAGGTTGTTACTGGAACATTAAAAAAACATGAATAATAACAACTCGTTAGGGGTTCCTTACTAAGGAACCATGTGTCGTACTGACCTACTAGGGTCACTAAACCTATTTTTTACATAGACCAATTCATCTTCACCAATCATATCACCATAGAATAACATGATATTCCATTAGAAAAAATGCATACATACAAGCCATACCAACAAAGAATAATTTCACAAAGTACTTATACAATAAAAAATCATTTAAGTAGTTGTTGACACTTTAAAAACATAAGCCTTTTATCCAGTGATAGAAATCTCACACAGGTAGGCATGCGCGTCATGTAGATCCTACATTCCTAATCATAATTCATCTGATGCCTCTTGACTCTATAAAACAATATTCAAATTCAATAATGGGATTCCTACCAATGGTATAAGTTATAATAATCCCATATAAAATATAAATCATCACACTACCATTTTACTAACTCAAGGTGAAAATAATATATAACTACAAAAGCACTAACCAAAAATAGAAAATCATGAGACCTAGTAACCTAGACTTCTTAAAGACGAAGGTGTTTATGAGGAACCATCCCGGTATCCATCATAGGCTCAAAAAAATTCCAATATCTCATGGATACCAAAACCCTAAAACAATAAGACAAGTGAAAATATGATTTGATACCTCTTTGTAATGTCCTAAATTGGATCACTCAATGAACAGTAATCGGACTGGTTCGCTACATGACCTCGAGCTTACTTCCCAAAATGCTAGAGGATTCTGACTAGCAGCATGGGTCTAGGAAGGTACCATGGGCAGGTAATACCCAATGTATCACAGTCCAAAATAATATCTAAATTAACGAAATATAAATGTAAATACAAATATCAGTTAGTGTATAAAATATATAAATAAAATACTAAACAATATACTGTGAAATGAAATTATATTATACAAGAATATAGACCAATTTCACACTAGGCTAACCAAAAATAAATAGATACAACTGGAATAACAAAATAAAAATAAAAAATAAAGTACATGAGGGTCCATTTTAATCCCGGAGCCATTCCTCTTCTTGGATACCAATCTCATCCAAGCTGCTTCATCTTGACCAAAAAAACCTTAGGCCTCAGGCCTCAGCCCAACCTAAACCATCAATAAGTGTAGGGATTCTTAGGTTACCAAGTTTCATGGAGTCCCAAGTATGGTGTGAGTAAAAATTAGTAATACATCCCCAATCATATCCTTAAATACAACTATTATGAATAAAAGTTCATATAGATGTGCTCCAGAAAAAATAGTTCAAGTAAAATTATTTTAAACAGAAAAAACCAAATGCATAACAGAAATGTTGAACTCAGGGTGTGGTGGGTGTGTTAAATTTAACCCATGAATGGTACATAACTTCTTTGTCCAATGTTGTGGTGTCTCTAAGCATTTCATGATGATTGTGTCAACCATACTACACCCAACTAGGGGACATGGGCCAATCCCTATTTTAAAACTAGAATTTGGGGGTAATATACCCATCCTTGGATCCCTTCATCCACCTGGGGGCTACAATCACCCCAGGCCTAACCGTAACATGCATCCCTCATGGGTCATGTTCACTCTAATTTAAACAAAAATACAAACATCCCTCAGGTACCTTGTTCATCCCATGTTAACCATAAATACCAATTTCCCTAGGGGTCGTGTTCAGATGAGGTTAACCATCAATACTAGCATCTACCTGTGGGTCATTTCCACCCCAGGTTTGATTATAAATACAACCAAGGAAACTATTTATATATTAATTAATTATTAACATATGATAAATAGACCAGGAAAACATATACATTTAACATTTCTATTTCATAAACAAATTACAAGATCCATTAACCCAACCATTCCAAATCACTATTTCTAAAATACTAATAATAATTTTATATATCAATCCCATTTCTAAAACCCAACACATTCCAACCAAACCATTCTCATTTATATTTAAATAAAATAAAACCAATTTGTAAATTCCTCATTTTCAACTTAAAATCCAAACAATTTATCTATTAAAAATAAAATATATTGAAACCCCTTTACCCATTTACCAAAACCATTTTCATAAAAACAAAAAATATTAAATTAAAAGAAACATCACCCCTAAATGGGAATTCTCATTCCGTACACAATATTTTTTAACCTGATACCAATTACTGATGATTGTGAATTATTATTTCACAATCATTGATTAGGATCATAATTTTTCTTTTAATCCATGTAATTAATAAACAATATAATCGCCCAAAAAACTATTGAGACCACATAATTGATAAAATATAAAAAACAATACTATAAGTTAACTAGAAGGACCACCTATCTCAATTTAAAATATTTACCATTTAACTCTAAGGGTCAAGTGGCAACTAAAAAGGCTCGTCTAAGCCTTATATCAGGATAACTATACAACTTCAAACACTTGAGGTCCTAAGACACACCAAGAATCATTAAACAATCCAAATACACATTTAAAATTAATCTATCAAATTAATTCAAAAATTCATCAACGTTGAAAATTTCACAGGCATCCTCGTCACATCGAAACATCAATAAAACTCTCATGAAGTGTCCGTAACTCACTCCCTTGGTAAAATCAAGAAAAATTACCAACCTAAACCTCTAATTCGATAATAATACCATCTAAAATTCAGTGAAAACCTTAGTAAATTTGGCAGGGTGATGTGCTTTTGATGATTCAACAAAAAAATAGTACCTGCAAGGTCTCTCAAGAAGTCCTCTCACTAGGAAAAACCAAATCCCCAAGAGAATCGATGAGTTATAACATGAACTAATGGATTTTTTTCTAATACCATTGACTAAAAAACAAAAAAAATAGAACAAGTGAAATAGTAAATTAAAGGATCTTTAACCTTACCAAAATCTCTTGATCCCAAGCCACATCGTTTAAAACCGCCAACGATTGAGTGAGATCCTTAAAGACCACAAAGGGATATGTGTAGGGTCTTTGGAGGATATAATTGACTTGGGGGAGAGAAAATACCAAATTAGGGGAATAAAGGGGTCCCCTTGGAAAATAATGAGGTTACTTAACATTTAAAAACCACCTAGGAGGCCACCAGCTGGCTCGTATCCAACATCAGCTAGTTGATGGCCCATTGTCTAGCTACTCCTAGGATACCTTCTAGTCGATGAACCCAGTTATTCAATAGGTATTCTCACCTTTACACCATCAATATTATGTATCTGTATCTACTATTTATTTATTCTATAAAAACATGGTGTAGCCCTGGCTCTTCCTTTAGTGGTTCTTGTTTCTCCCGACCACCATCTGACCATTTATATAAGTTTAGAAACAACCCTTTAAGGGGTATAGATTGTAGTAAATATATTATAAACATGAGTTTAGGAAAAAAAACATCCTTTAACTAAAAATTTAAACTCCTCTAGAAAATATCAATCTTATATGTACACACGGGGTTTTACACATTCCAGACATTAATCCCAAAATCTGCATACATGGGATTCTACTTGAAAAACGATTATTGACCTATTAGTAAGAATTAAAAGATTAAATACCTCCATGATGGATGTTTATAATAATTATATATAGATTTTATTAGAGTAAGGGGTCATTTATCCCATATCTGACTCATAATGGGCCAACCCCATTCATATAGTTCCTAAAATAATTAGATTAACCATCATTATGAATGACCAAAATGTGTTAATCTCAATGAGGATTCATAATATGTAGAGAGTTTTTATAGATTATAAGAAGATGAATCAGGTCACTAAGAATGATAATTTCCACATCCTATTTAATTACTAAAAGTTTTTTGATTTTATAGGGGGGCCATTAATGTTTCTTTTATGGATTTTCATGATACTTTTAGGTACTCATTTCCCCAAAATAAAAATATAATACAACCTTTATGTGTCTCTTTATCCAAAATAATTAAAATAAAATTCTATTAGGATGGTATAATTACCAAGTTATATTTCAAAGTTGTATGTAATATATCTTTTATAATCATATTGAGGACTTCTTGGAGGTGTTTTTGGATGACTATACTATTTTTTGGGATTTGTTTTATCATTTCTTGAAAAATATGGAAACAATTTTGAAAACATGTATTGACATTAATTTTTTTTTTTGAACTCTGAAAAGTTTTATTTCATGGTGGAAAGAGGAATAGTCCTTGGTAATTTCAGTTCACAAAAAGTAATTGAGATTAATAAATTAAAAATTAAATCGATAAATTCTTTATCTTATCCAACTTGTTTGAAACATGCTGGATCTTTTTTATAACAATGAGGATTTTATAGGAGGTTCATCAAGGAATTTAGTAATATTTATCTTTCCCATTCCCAATTACTTTTTAAAGATACTGATTTTATTTTTGATGATGACTACAAGGAATCTTTTGATGGGTTTAAGGGAAGAAAAATCTCACCACCAGAGATGCATCCAATAAATTTAGAACAACACTTTGCAATAATTTATGATTCTTATAATCATAAAATTGGGGAAATCATATCCCAGAAAATTTAGGAAATACCATAAGTTATTTTCTATGCTTCAATAAAATTGGATGCAACCCAAATAAAATACATAACCTCAGAAAAATAATTTTAGCAATTTTTCTTGATTTGGGTAAATTTATATCTCATCAACTTGGAACTAAAGTTTAAAAAATATGATAATTTTTACCTTAGGTACTTGCGGAATAAGTTTAAGGAAATGGGTAGGATTTTATATTGGTTTTTTCTACTTCAAGAGTTCAACCTGGACATCGAGTATAATAAAGTACCTGAGAATAAAGTCACCAGCCACATAATCAAGATTCCCAATACATTTGAAGTTGATATTCCAAAATAAGAACCAATGGATGACCACATCCTTGATAGAATCTATATTTGTTTTAAGGGAATATTAATCACACCACCAATGATATATCCACTAAATTGCAAACAACCCTTTGAGAAGATTTTTTGGGCTTCCAATAATGTAGTTTCGGAAGTCCTATCCCAAAAAAATGAGGATATTTCACAAGTAATTTCCTATGCTTCAATAACATTAGATGATACCCAAATAAACTACAACACCATATAAAAATAATTTTTTGAAGTTTTATTTGCTTTAAATAAATTCATATCTTATCTTATTAAAACTAAAGTTAAAAAAATATGATCATGTGGCTCTTATATACTTGCTTAAGAAGGTTGAATAAAATTCCAAGATGCCTGGATTGATATAGATACTTCCATATTTTAACCTGAACTTCAAGGACATGAATCGAGACGAGAATCGGGTAGTCGATCAACTAATAAGGCTTCCCAACACAACATAAGTTGGAATTCCAACCCAAAAACTAGTGAATGATCACATTCTAGTAGATAATATTTATTTGGTTGAAGAAAAAGTGTCTTGGTATACTAACATGGTAAATTATTTTGTAACTTTTTTGGTCCCTTCTCACTTGAATCCATAAAAAATTTAAAACAAAATTTTGAATCTAGATTTTTTATTTGAGAGGATCAATACCTTTGGATAAAAATTAGTGACTGCTAAGAGTTTAATTCAATCTATTATTGAGTTTTTTCAAACTATATCCTATATAGTAAATTTTGGACCTCAAAATTGATAATTAAATTTTTAAAAATATTAATTCATTGTCCAAACATGTCCAAATATTCTCTTTAATTTTATATAAAGTGTAAACAATTTTAATTCACAAGTAAAATGTTAAAGAGACAAGAAATACCCCAAGATCCAATTTTTTATAAGAAATTGAAGTCTGAAGAATGTATTTCATGGGATATTTTCCCATATATTTTGGAAACTATTAAATTCTTTTATCAATTGATTAGGTTTCAAAAATGGGTGGAATAAAACAATAATAAAAATGGTGATGTTAATGTTTTGTGTGATTTTTTTAGAGTTAACATATTTTGTTAGTTTAGAGTGTTGAGACCATTATAAATTATCAATAGAATAATATCATGGAGTCTTTCATGAGTAATTATAGAGTTCATCATAAGACATCGACACCCTACCGCCAACTAAAAAATTACCAAGATGAAGTTTCAAATAGGGATATCAAAGGGGTACTAGATAAACATGTTAAACCAAAACTAAATGATTAGATATAAAGGTAATAAAAACCTTATGGTGTATATTAAATCTTATAAAAACTCATAGTAAGGAATCTATATATACTAATTTATGGAAAGAGGTTCCTTCAACCTATGGAGTTGGAACACAAGGCATGTAGGGAAGTCAGATAGATAAATCTAGAACTAAATAGAGCTAGAAAAGAGGTAATACTATTGTTGTAAAAGTTTAGGAACTAATAATATATTGTTTTTAAGAATCAATAATTTATAAAGGAAAATAGTGGCTTAGGAAAAGTTAATAAACCAAAAATACTTCCATCTAAAGTACCAAGTGTTTTTATACAAATCAAGACTCAAACTGATGCTAAGTAAACTTCATTCTATATGGGAAGGTCCATTTATAGTAACTCCTTTCAATAATTTTTGTGATGTGAATATTTTGAAAGAATTATATAAAAACCCACTTGTTGTTAATAGTAATGAGATGAATAAATCTTAATAAAACTTTCCCTAAGAACCAATGGAGGAGATCACACTTCTACAACCTATTTATTAATGATAACCATCAGGTTATACCTTTCATTAACACTTAACTGATTACTATGATTCCATTTAAATCTATTTTTACCGATGAGTATGTTAGAATTTATTAAGAGCACCACAATTTATAAGCATAAGGGAGTCAAATTTGTAGGTTAGGATTTTAAAATTTCCTTTTTTAAAACAATATTGTGTCTTTTAAACTTTTTTATGTATTTATTTTTAAATTTTAGTGTGTTTTAAAACCTATTGAACTAAATTTTAATGTCATTTAAACTTTTGAATCTATGACAATGAGGTGGAACTAATTTAACGCATTTACTCAACTAATCTGAATTTTGAAATGATTTTTTTACAAATTCTAGATGAGAGGAATTCATAAAAATACCATTAATTATGGACTCTCATTCCATGATGTGTTTTCCTTCATTTTAATCACTTATCTAAGATGATTCTAAATATATATTGAAATATTCTTATGACTCAATTTGTCTTATGAGAACCAGAAAATGATTCAACAACTAAAACTTAATGAATAATATAGTAAAAAAATTAGCGCATTAATAGTTTTATACTATATATGATTGAGGTATTATTTAGATTTTAAAATACATATTCTTTAATAAACTCCTATTATAGAAAACCTTTTCATTTCTCCCTTGTAATACTTAACATCCAAGAATAAACATAATATTGATCCATGTTACAAGTCAAAAATATGTATTTACCATGATTTAGAAGTTAACGTATGATATTAGTTGAATCCAAGTGTGGTGGAGGGAGAAAGTGAGATGGAATAAATTGTTTTTCTAAATATACTTAAGTTAAAGTGGAAAGAACTAAAAATTTGATATTTTTGATCTGTGAGGAATATCGTAGTGGGAAGAGTGGGGATAGGGAAAAGTTATGACCCAAATATTGGCATGAAAGTCCGCCATTATTTTTAAGTCAAAAGATGCCTATTTTCCCTAAAACATTTGATTCTGCACAAAACATTAATATCTAAATTCAAGTTGAAAAAATTCCATAAAGTTGTATAGATTGAATAAATATATCGTTTATGTTAAATTTTTTGTATCATGGACTACCTAAGAAACTAAGAAGGAGTTGGAGGACAAATAAAGTAGAACTAGAGTTTAAATCTATTTATCTATCCAACATGAGCTATTTGGAAAATAAATGTTGTTTTTTTTTGGATAATAAACAAAGTAAAAGGAAAATACTTCATAATATAAGTTAAGTAAAATCTCACACCTACTCTAAAATCATCAATCCCTCAAATCCTTCAAGATAGAAAAAAAATTGAAAAATATTAAAAAAATTGTAGGAATTAGTGAGAGGATTCTATGTATATTGATGAAATACCAAATATGTGTAGTGTTCTTTAAATATTATAAGGAGTAAAGATAAATAAATTTAAGAGGGATATAAGGAGGTTAAATTCTTGAAAGAAACTTAAAATCATACACTATGATATAATATATATCCAAACCTCCTAATCTTCTTTATAATTTTCTCAATAGAACCGACCAACCCTTAATCTAAGAACATCCCTAAAAATCCCTCAATATATGCATAAATACTTGACTCATTAGGTGGATATGAATAAATTGATCAAGTCTATAGTTACCCTAGAATAAACATGGAATGATAAAATCATTGATTAAAATTTATACTTTAGTGTTGAGTAATAAATTATTGGAATGTTAAGTATAAGTTTGAATGTAAGGATAGAAGAAGGGGAAAATAATTATATCAAATTATGAAGAAAATTTAACAAAAAACCTTAAATTGGATAATAAGATTGACAACCATGGTGTTGGAAAAATTATACTCACATTGGATAGAGTTTGAATTTTTCATGGGTAATATATTTGAAGATCACTAACCATGGTTTCCAAGAATTAGGTGTGAGGGAATTGACATAGTCCATAAATTCATGATATTTTTTTTGTTTTTTGTTTTTATTTTCTCCCTTATATTTATTTATTCATTTAGTTATGATGAGTTTCAGAATTAAATTTTTAAAACATTTGATTGTATGAATATTATTTAAAATTTAAAAATAGGGAATTTAATTTATTTTCTTGATTTTTGAAGTAATATGAATGTATTACTATTGATTATCCTTTATCTTTATATTTTAAAGGATTGGATCATGAAATGTGACATTATATTTCATGTTTGATAAATAGTTAATATATAAAGTTGTGTTTCTTGAAATATTATTATAGATTAATTCCCCAAGGAATATTGAAAAAAATGGAAAAGGTATCGACACCACAAAGATGAATCTAGTACACTGTAATAATTTTATAGTCATAAGAATTATTTTACATAAGTATGGTCTGGTCGTAAGCATGATTTTCTATAATAATGGTATAGATGTAACCACAAATTATTCCATAATGATGATTCGCATAAGAATAAAATATATTATGTAATCAAGTATGTTTTGTAAGGATGATTCAAAAATACATGAAATCTCATAATCATGAATGATCATAAAGATCAAGGGCCCATGTAAGCATCATTTACGCACATAGTAATGATGATCACTACTCCCTTATAATCATCCCTTTGTATAAATTTAAATTTCATAGGGATTATCTGAACTAAAAAAATAAAACTATAGAGTACCACATCAATATTTAGGAAACTAATAAGAGGTATCCATGTAGATCATAATTTGTTTAACATTTTAGAAAATAAAATACAATGGAAGTTGTACATTATTTTGGGAAGATGGGATTTTTGTTGGGGAAGAAATCCAAGGAAGAATGAAATTTTATAAAAATTAAAAAAACAAGGATATCATCAGAATTTGGCTATCCAAAAAATAAGGAAACTTGAGATCTTAAATATATGAGGAGGTAGAAGTAGAGAGAGAGATGTGAATTTCATTGGAGAGTTCTTTGTTTCTATTATTTACTGATTACCATGTATTTCTAATTTTATTTAATTATATAATGAATTCATCATTCCCCTTCATTATTATTACACTTCTAATGGATGATTAAACCATTGATTGGTCATATAATTAAAGGCTCTCCTTTTTTTCTTAAACCTTCAAACTTCAATGAATAAAAGGCCTCTCTTTTATTAAACTGGTTTTAGTATTAAGTATAAATTTTTAATGTTTTGTGTGATTTTGTTAAATTAAATTAAATTTATTATTTATTGTATTGGTCAAAGATTCGTAATCTTTCTATACTCATTTTTACTCTATATATGGGGAAATAGGTTAAAGATGAGTGGTAAACAACTTAAAGATTGATGGATCTTGTAAACGGGGTAGTGAACCCTTTTGGTTTTCTTAGGAATAACAAGAACCAGTAGGGTATTTTCTAATATAGTTAGAAGTGATTTATTATTTCACTTTCACACATAGTAATGATGGTAGACCTAAGAAATCATATCTGTTATGTTGAACCCCACCAAAACTATTAAACTAAGGGTGACGCGTGAAGCGTTATGAAACCTCCCACTTACCAATTAAAAAAAATATCAGCCAATAATTTAAATATTGTGATATAATTTCATTTGTATAACCATCCCTAACCCAATAAACATTTCATTATATTGCTTTCAGTCTATTTTTGTGTTTCCTTACTTTTATTTCAAAACCAAACAATTCAAAAATACCCTTTTTATGACATGATAACTAATTTTTGAGGACTCCTGACTAGAGACAACCTAAATCTACCAAAAATAATACATTTAACATGGTAAATAATTTCTTTTTTTCAACTTATGATTGTTTTATTATCAACACCATAGTAGGCCAATAAGTCATGAAATTTTCAATGATCTATTTATGGATTGAAGCAATAACCAAGAGCATGTGGTGTTATTTTTTTTCTTTTGAGGATATAAGATGTTTTAGTTTCATTAAAAATAAAATTGAAACTTATGTATACAAGAAGTTCAGTGGTATCTCAACACTTTTTATACTAGTATATATTAATGTCTAGTTATTAATAGGAAATGAGATACCAATATTACACCCAATTAGGATATTGTTAAATTAATTCTTATTTATGAAATATATATGTGAAGAAATATATGTTATAGGGATATATATATATATATATATATATATATCCAGTAGGCTTCATGGAAAAGTTCAGAGTACATATTTTTACAAAGTACTTAAAAGGTACAACATGTAAAAATAAAAGAGGGTATTGTTTCTAATGTCACCTGGCATAATATCTCTATGAATATGTGTCCACAGATAGAGGATTAGAAAGACATAATGGGGATAATTCCATATTAATCATAAATTGTATTTATCATGTAAGATGTACTGTGTACTTATGTGTATTTTGTATGTTCCTTGATCTTGGTAGGTCGATATCAATAAGATTTAGGAGAGTTTCACTGGGTAATAGTTAAAACAATACTACAGTTCTTAAGGTGTACAAATAATTTTTTATTAATATATGTAAGATAATAGTAACTAGTAATTAGGGGACATAAAAATGTTATTTTCTAGTCATTAGGGAGTACACATATGTTAGTTTTTAATCATAAGTGATTCTAGACATGGATCCAATATCATATAAAAAATGAATATACATTTAAAATATCATATCTTAAGGGATTTACTCAAAGCAGTGAAGTCACAGTTAGTAGAGTTTAAATATAGAAGAATGTGGAAGACCCATTGACTAAATCCACATCTTAGAAGAAGTATGAATATCATGTGAAATATTTTGGGATGAGAAATGTTAGCAGTTGGATCTAGTGTAAGTGGTATATTGTTAGATATGGTTCCCAAAAATAAAATTTATATTATGTACATTTTATTATTGTTTATCATATATGGTTTGATATATGCATGATTATTGTTCTTATCATATATTTTTAATACTTTTTATTTCCAAATGTGATAATTCCCCAAGAATATTTTCAATATCGATAGGTCATGGAATCTAAACCACCATAATAAGAAATTGTGTATGTCAGGAAAATATTCATATAGATATATCTTATGGTTGAAACACCTCATTATGATATGAAACATATTATGTCTAACCATCAGGTATTAGGGTATCATGAGAATTGATACTTCTTCTTATTAAGTTACACCTAGTGATCTCAAGTAGGGATGTCATGAGGATAGACCCACCATATGAATTCCTTATATCATAAGTGTTATTGGATATTTTTATCTGCAAGTGTGTTTATTGGTACTTGTAATTAGTTTCATTTTAAATGTATATAATTAAGTAAATAATTTTATGCATGAAGAAAATCTTGATATATATTCTCTTGAAAAATCATCTTCTGTTCAGAACATCATAAATTGTATGATTCTTGATTGAATGGTAAAGATAGGAAATGTACCTTTAGGGTTATGGATAAAGATCTCTTTCGAACTTTTACTGGATTGAAAGTACCATATTTAAATCCATTCAAACCATAGTGAAAGTAATTGACATATTAGACTTTCAAACAAAGAAAAAACAAGTATTAAACTATGATGACATGGGTATGTGTACCACATAATAAGAATTTGGTTTATAATAGTATTATATTATATATTAGCATTCATAGGAGGTTCTATTTTTCATGGCTTCTCTCTTTATATTTAGGTAACATGATGTTTTTATAGATGCCGCTTTAGGTTTATGGGTTATACCTTATACCATTAATAAAGTGTCCTAGAGGAGTGAACACTAAATATATCTGGAAGCACATTAGATTTAGAAAAATAACAATCATTAGAAGGGAATCAATAAACTTTTTCGGATAAATTATTATTCAAGTTGTTTTTATTATAAATTATTCCTAAGTTATTTTTTATTGGGATGAGGGAATTGAATTATAATTATTATTTTCAAGATATTATAGTTAATGAATACACTAATATTTATTTTTGGGATAAGTCATATTGAGTTAATGACCTGGTTTAATGTGATTATTTAATAATTTAGTTATTCAACCATGTGGAAGTTAGGGTAGTCCGCGGCTATTTTAGGTTCACGATTTGGCTTCGGCATGGTCAAGATCTCGACACGACGGCCTCTGGTGGTTCGGATCTCGGTTTCTGGTGTTCAGTTCTTGGCTCGATGTCGCACGGTGAGATTTTTAGCTTTGGGGTATGGAGTTTTGGCATGGCTTGGTGATGGATTCCAGACTCCGGTTATGGTCTCGGCTGACCTTCGGCTTCAGGTGTGTTCCGATGTAGCTCGGAAACTTCTCCGATGTGATTCGGAGGGGGAGGGTTCTATTTTTCTTTGCCTGTTTTGATTTTGGTGCTCTGGTGGTGTTTTTGCGGTGGTGTCGTTGCGGGAGGACCCCAATCTCCCCCACTAGTTCCTTATGAATCCTATGGCTCGCCCGATCTAGAAGTCGAATGGGGTTATTTGGCGGTTTGGTTCTATTTGACTCTAGCATAAAGAGGCGTTGTCTGCTTAGACCTACTCGGAACCCCTCATCAAGGACAATTCATTGACGTGGTGTTGGATCTTCCTGTCTTGGGTGACGAAGTTTTTTCTCCATTCTCCTTGGTTTTTCCTCTTTTGTGGATTGCTATGAATGCTTTTGAAGGATGTCTTTCAGTTGAGATGAGGATCTTCTTTTTTCAATCCCAGTGGTGATTTTTGTGGGAGAGTTTGATTTGGATCTACCCTTTGGTTTGTCTTCAAGTTTCTTCTGGTGTTTTGGATTTGGGTGATTTTGGGATCTCAGTTTTGATGACTTCTACGATTGATGCTTTTGGTGGAAGATTTTTGTTTGATCCTGGAGTTGGGAAGCTAGTACAGCTGGAATCAATCACTTAGAATAGGCCTAGAGGAGGATTTAGATCTTGCATCTCATCGTTGTAGTGCTTTTCGGATTTGGTTGTTTGAGAGGGTATGACGACATTCATCGGATCAGGCCTGTGCTTTGACACAGGACACTTGCTTGCCGATTTGCATAACAATGTTAGAGTGCTTCAACTTATTTTATGCTAGGGAAGGGTCTGCTCTGGTTTTTCAGTTTGGTTTTCACTCTTTTTTCCTTCATGCATGATTTTCCTATGTCTATGAATACCTTTGGGTTATCCCCCATTATTCCCTTAAAAGGGGAATTTAACAATAATAAAAATATATGAAGGCCTTCGGAACGTTGGATGGATGGATGGATGGTAACTTTTTCTAGTTTCATTTTTATTAAACTGTAGTACTAGAACATGGTTTTTTCATGGATTATGGTAAGAAATTCTAATTGTTTTGCATAATGAGAAATGAGCTCTTTTATTCTCTCAATAACTGAGATAAGATCATAAACAAGATTGGAGTGTGAGATCGTCACAGGACACTAGATAGATCTAGATCCATCATTCTAACACCCAATACATTGATACCAGCTTCCTAAGCTTTCTGAATTCACATGTTTATATTTATAGAGGGATTAAAGTTTAGAACTTTTTAGCAATGATAGATAATAACAAAAATTAGTAATCAATTAAATCAAGGTAATTATTTTATAAATAATTAAGTTACAAATAAATAGGTAGATAATGTTCTTGGATTCAGTCTAGGAACCTAAATATTTGACATATTTGGATCAGATTTAAACTACAAAATAAAATTTGGTATCCTGCCAAGGGACATTCACTGCACCCATATCCTTTAGTATAAGCAATAAAAAACCTCTTTCCAAATATCTAATATGTATGAAATCCAAAACCATGCAAAATAAATAAATAACATATGCATACATGTTGTGTTTCTTAGGTTTTATTAAAACTTAATCAATGTAGTGGTTGAAATTATAAACCCTCAAAAAACAAGATCTACAATGCTTGATAATCAAAACCATGAAAGAATAAAATAAAGAACTGGGTTTTTTACCTTTCACCGATGTATTGTTGCGGAGATCTTCATTATAGTAGTTTTATGAAGATATATTCAGAGGAGAATAAAAAACCCAAAAAGATTAATTTTATATGCTTATTTTATTATTATTTTGATGGAAAAAATATGTTATTCTCGATTTTTTTATTATCTTATGTAATTAAAGTGTTTGATGTAGAATTTAAATAAATTTTAATGATTTCTATGAATTTTTGGAAAAGGATAACATTTTAGATGAAATTTTTTTTGGAAAAGTGTTAGGAACAATGTGATATGTATTATTCTTATACACTAATACATAATAGTCTATACATGGAAATTGAGTGAGTTTTTTTTCAACATATGGAGCCATGTTCTCTATGTATGTAATGTTTTCTCAGAGTCACGCTATAAATAAGAAAGAAATATGCTTCAAGTGTAAGATTATTTCCTTTTCCACAAAAAAGAAGGATGATTTTATTTTTAAAAGAAAATAAAACTACACCCAATTTTATTGCACCGTGATGGTGATGATAAATTTGGAAAATCCCTATTTAGGGGATTGATATGTAAGAGTATTGAGGCTGGCCATTTTTTATGTGTAATAATATAATCGTGGTGCTACTAAATACATAATATTTTTTACATTGTTAAATCTGAAGAAGAAAAGGCTACATCATGACATGCCTAATGATGTTGTGAGTATCTACATGCCTCATAAGGTGTCAGGCATGTATGAAACCCTTTCCAGAATGATGGATGAGCTAGTATCATGATAATGAAGAAGAGGTGGATACAATATAAAACTTTATATTAATAGGGATGTGTCACATTATAGATTGGGTTTTATCACCATGAATAAATTTAGTATATTATGGTTTTATATGATGGTCTACATGGGTGGGGTTGTTCATTCCATAAAGGTATTTATTATAGTGTAAATGAAAAGATAAAGGTTTCATGATAAAAATGAAGGTAACTTTTAATGTGTGGTGAATGGTGTTATGTTGTAGGAAATATGTCTATGCCATGAATTTTAGGGGATAAAATAAAATATGTTGAGTGTGTAGGAGTTGTGGTGTAGGAAATAATATCTATAAAATATTATCGAGTAGATAAAGAGTCTAACGACATGTATATATGTCTACACCCAAGATGGAGGGTGAAGATGATAGTGTTTTGTCATGACATAAACAATCATGGAGTGAAATATATATTCTTATCCAAATTAAAACACAACCACCTATATTTTTGGAAGAGATAAGGAGATTTTTGAAGGGGATAACCCATGTGGGATTCTAAAGGTATTTGGAAGAAGAGAAGGAAGTGACTTAAAAAAGGGATCAACCCTTGGGTGGTTATTGTAGCTAGGGTTTTCTTTATTTTTTCTCAGTTTTTCATTGTTTAATATAAGGAATACCTCCTATGTGATGTATAAATGATATGAATGGATCACCCATAACATGGGGGAGTTATCCTAAACAATCATGGCATGATAGTGCCTCATAAATAAAAGGGTTAAAGATAGATATCTTCTAAGAGTAGAGGGAGAGAATCATCAGGAACCATAACAGGCTCATACCATACTATCTCAATAGTTTTCACTCCTTTATATATTAATAAAGTCTCCCTCATTCATAAAATAATATTTCATTAATTCATAAGTTAAATATTTTACTAAAAATACATTAATCTCATTAATGAAATGATCCTCCCATGAATTTCAACATATAAACTGATTATATTAAATATATCCTAGCATATAAGATTAATGAATTCACTTGGGAAAAAGTAAATTTCCATGTTGGTTTTTTTAGTTGTTAACTTTAGTTTTTTACTGATTTTTACAAATTAGATGTTATAAAATATAGTTTCTATATTAGTTTATATAAAACTAAGGTCTAAATATTAACAAAAAAGGAGCTCAGGGGAACTTTATATGTTGGTTTATATAAAAAACTAACATTAAAAATATGTTTCCTCATCATTTTTAGAGTAAAACCGATGAGGAAACTATTGAATCTACATTTTAATGTAAATTTTATAAAAAATTTAAATTTAACGTTATTTTTTTACTGTGGGAAAATAACTTCAAACATTCAATGTCGGTTTTCACATAAGACTGATGTTGAAAGTCCAAATGGAAAATTTATTAAGAATTTCTATGCTAGTTATTAATAGAACTGACCATGAAATTATTTTCAATATCAAATTTCAATGTTAATTATTTATAAATAACTAATAATGATTTTTTCCACATCAGTTTATAAAATAATGATATGGAAAGTTATATATTTTTTAATGAAATAGAATGAATTCCATGTCCCTAAATCTGATGACCTGTAAACAGCAGATAACGTAGTGAAAGTAAAACTAATTATAGATATTATAAAACATTATTCTGGATGAATTTACCTTAACTTTATGATGACTAATAAAGACTTTCATACTTCCATCCCAAAACATTCTTACAATCATTAAAGAAGGCATCGACCATAGTGTGAAGACTAGTTTTGAGATACTAAATAATTTTATTCCTTGTAGCAGTGTTCATTGAATGGGAGAACAAAAAATTCATGTCATGGATCCCCTAAGAAAATTTCCATCAAATACAGAATTAAAACTTTAAAATAATTTTCTAAAATAAAAACTTTTATGAAAGAAAAATATTAACTAAGCATTGAGAGAAAAAATTAAAACATTAAATTACATATTTCACAAAACAATGAAAACTATAGTGGTCATATAAAACTTCTCCCAAATAAAGGTCTTATTATCATATAGTTATCAATTATAACTTCACTTCTACTTCTTGTTCAATTTATTTTCATCAAAATTATACATTACATTAAAAAAATCTCATGATCTCTTAGGATATTCTATATAATAGATTATATTTTGTTAAATTATTTAATTTCTTTATTAATCAACTCACTACACATTGAACATTTTCAATAGGATAAAATAAAAAAAGCTTCTTTTTTAAAAAAAATTGATCATCTGAGTTTGTTTCAAAATATTGAAAGGTAAATCATTATCACTTCCATTACAATACAATATTGATCATTAAATTAAAAACACTAAAATTCATTCTAAATGGGAAACATCCCAAACACATTTTTTAGAGAAATAAATTACGAAGACATCATTTATATAGAATAAACACTTTAAAATCCAACTAAACATGTGTTATATGTGTTAAAATAGTAAATATTGGAAAATTAAATATTAAACATAAACATATATTGTAATAAAAATATCTTATTGAACACTTTTTTTGGAAAATGTAATATTAAACATAAACATTAAAACAACAACTCAACACCCATAAATAAACTAATTAACATTTAAAATTAAATAAAATGATAGGATATTTAAAAAAATACTTCCATTCCGTAGGGTTTTATAATGAATAAATTAATAACCTATTTATATTTAACAAAACCGATTTAACAACAACCAAACATGACTATATATTATGAAAACGTTTTCATAAATTCTTATAAAATCAAGACTATTTGGATACAATCCAAATCTTTGTTAAATTTATATATACAATGTAATATATGAGAAAATTTAAAGTTTTTCAACTTCAAATTAATAAATTTTAGTAATACAAACATGAATATAATTTTATATTTTCTTTCATTAAATAAAAAATTAAACCATAAAACCTATAATTTGAAAAAATTACATGAAAATATAAACCAACACAAACATATATATAATAAAAAACATATATTATATAATATAAAATATATTTACCAAAAATTTCAGATATTTTAATTTATTTGGATTATGTATCAACAATTGATCATTGTTAAACCTTTTCCATGACATGTATTTTAATATATCAATTATTAAAACATGTATAAATAATAACAATTAAGATTAAATAAATTACAGAAAATAATAAAACTTACTTATTTAATAATTTTATAAAGATTTTCATACTCCACCTAATGCACTAAATTAAATCAAAGAACAAACCTCTAAAATCAAACACAATTTAACAAATAGAGGTAGAAAACAATATGAATAAATACTCGTTTTGTTAACTTTAATTAAAATAGGCATACCTATAACATCTAAAACCTTTAAAAATAAAAAATATTTACAAACATAAATCCAAAATTATTATATAATTACTCATTTTTTAACTTAAATTAAAAATACATACCTAGAAATTTTAAATTTAACCAAACTTAAAAAATAGTTTTCAAAAGGAAACCTGTAAAACAAAACAGAATCTACCAAATTGAAGAAAAAATTATTATCTAGTTACTGAGATTTTAAAAATTAAATAAAAGATACATACCTTATTATTTTAATGTTAACCATTCTTAAAAAATATCTTGAAAACAAATTATAATATGGGTAAGTTATTAATTTGTATATGACTCAACCCCATTAAAAATCTAAAATAACAAGTAATTTTATAATATTATATAATATTATATTAGATTATAAAACCTAAAATAATTTATATAACTAACCCTTATCAAATGTATTCATCATCCCACTAGTTAATATCTCAAACATGAATATTAAAACAAAATATCTATATTCCACTCTGCCTTTTTGATGATAACACTGAGGTTATGAAGCATTAATTTGAAAATAAAATCATATATATAAAAGAAAAAAACATATATTATCTAATTTAAAATATATTTTCCAATAATTTCATGTAGTTGGATTCAATTTTCCCTTGTATCAACAATTGATCAGTGTTAAACATTTTTCCATGGCCTATATTTTAATATATAAATTATTAAAACACATACAAATAACTTATAAGTAATTTTTAATCAAATTTAAATAATATTTATAAAATAATGCATACCATGTATGTCAAATAATGAAGAAGGTTAGTTGGAAAAAGTAAAAAATGACCCATATAATCTCTAATTCTAGTAACCTTCTCTGTAAGAAATACTAGTGGACAAGTAGGATCAATAAAATAATGTACTAATTTTCTTACCTGACCCAACATCATAGGTTGGGGATGCACAGAATCGATAAAAATATGTATGCCATTATATGATACAATATGTAAATGGGGATCTCTAAAAAACAACTCACAGCATATGGTCAAGTCTGAGAGATCGGGAGGAGGATCCAAGTAGGTGGGATGGGTAGGTTGTGCAGGCTGGGTAGGTTTGGTATGATGGGTAGACTGAGAAGGAAGTGTAGGCTATGAAGCCTATGATTTTATCATAAATTATTCAAATATAGCATGTTCAACTAATTTAATTTTATATTCCACGGATTTTTTTAAGTATTTCATCTCAACTTTTAAGGAATCTGTTTCTCAGTCTCTTGATTTCTTATTTTTATGTCCAAAAACACTCCTAACCCTAAAACCCACCTCATAACCTCTTTCATAGTTGGGTTGTTCCTCCTCTCCTAAAGTAGTAACTAGTATTTCCATCCTACCCTAAAGGATAAAATTACCCTATATCACTTTCTAATAAGTATCATCCTAAAATGAAAAATTAAAATGGAACATTAGTGTTTTTAATTTAAAAAATAAAAACATTCAAGTAAAATAAAATAAATTTCATACAATATTTTTAGTTACTTCCTCATATTTCTTTATATGATACTTTTCTTATTTTTCTTCTCTCACTTTTCCATTTTTCATGGAGAGTGGGGGAGATAGAGGACCAAAATCAACATCTAATGGCCACTTAACGATTAATCTCTTAATGCATCACAATTTTCTTTTCTCCTCCAATAAATGATACACTCCACATGATAAAGTATGGGGATATACATTCTGAAACCATGTCTCCAAATGATATGTCATGGAGTCCTATTAAATAAAAATAAACTAATAATTAATCATCTAATATAAATGAAATTTTACAAAATAAAATAATTATCAAACCATAAATTATTCATCAGGTTGGATGGTGAAAAAATTGGTCCATGTATCTCCATCTAAAAACCAATACTTGTGGAATTTTTTTTCATTCTTTAATATCAAAAAAATAAATTTTTTTAAATTTTTTTAATCTCTATTAAACCAAAAATGAATAAAGAAATTTTTTCTTAATTTATTACATTTTTTAATAATTAAATGTCATATATAAGTAAATAAATTAAATATTATTCATTGAAAATATAAAATATTAAAAAAATTATATTATGATAAATCAATAGAAATATTTTACCTTTATGGACTCCCACATATAATTTTTCTCTGTCTTGTCTATATACTTCCAATCAGGATATTAAATACTAATCCTATAACAGATCTACAAGGTGATATAACTTGTAAACTGTGTTGTATTTGGGCTTGTTGGGTTATTATTATAGTTAAAATTAATTTGCACTCTATGATCTCAATTAGAAATTGATAGTTTTGGTAAACATGTAATCCCACATTTACCAACTCTAGAATTGGATTTATTTATAGAAGGAGGAGATGAATCCTCCATAGGAGGCACATCAGTAGGAGGTTCATCCGTGGTCATATAATTATTATTTTTAGATTAAAATTTTTCTTTCATTAAATAATGGTATTACTAAATATTTAATAATATGAAAAAATGGAATATACCTCGATAAATATTTATCTCCCTCCATTTTCTTCATTGAAATAGTAAAATGTAATGAAATTATATGTACTTACATATTATTAGAGAAGTGAATATTTAAAAAGAATGACTATAAAAATATATATGTAAGAAAAATAGTATCACACATGTGTATGATTCATTATAAAATAATGATGACACGATTATTAACCAAAAAATATGCAAGTTAAAATATTATATATTAACATAAAAACATTTATCAATTTAAATATCATAGTAAAAAAAATGTGTATTTGTATTAGTCAATTTAACAAAAACTTAATGATTTACATAAAGTTTTCCAATAAAAAATACTTATCCATGGCTTTTGAATATAAAATTTAACATAAAAATTATATAAATAATAAAATATATATAAATAAACATCCAATAATTAAAAAATATATATTTTAAACAATAAAATTTAAAAAATAAATATTATATAAAATTCACCTGAATAATTATGAGAGTAATTTAGTGTTTTTATATATCCCTTCAGCATGATCATTTCGTATATCATATAATATGTTTTCATTATAGTCATTGTTGTCATTTTAAAATCATATATTAGATGAAAAAACTCATATAAATGCATAACATCATCATCATCCCCATCACCTAAATGAATTCATTTCCCTTGAAAATAAACCAAGCATTGATCATTCAATGGATCAATGACATACAATATTAGTTTTTCATGTGTATCCATGAAAAATGGTTCCTATTTTCAACTAAATATTTTTAAATCAACCAGTATAAACCCAGAATCATCATGTTTTACACCACTATTACTATAAATCAAGTTAAACTTAAACATTGTGACTTGAAATTTAGTATAATTAATTTTCCATGCATCATCAAGAACTAAAAAATAAGTCATCAATGTAGATATTGGGTTTTTATCTATATCACTTGAAAAATGAAGTGCTTCAACAATGTCCTTTACCCCACTATTTTTAATAGTACTCTTGTCATCCTGATTTATTGTGTAAAATCTTTCCCCGTTAATATCAAAACCAGACTATGTGATCACATTAAGAGTAGGTACCATTTAAAACCATTTCAATTTTTCTGATATAGATATATCTGTGTTGAATTTTTCATTAAAACATGAAACAAATGTATTTTTATGATCAGTAATCAAAAACTTTTAATTTATTTTTGTATATCATACCTTTAATTTAGTAATATGTGATGACATATATATGCTTAAACCATATTTTTGTTGTTCAAAATATATAAATGTTCTTTCATCACTTCATCACGAGGAATGAACTTTAACTTTAAGCATCGAATACCTCTACCTAGTCTATCAATTGTCATATGTCTAGATATAAGAAGACCAATATGATTTACTTCATATAAATAATTAGTACATAATCAATTAACTCTTCCAATACATATTTTTTAACAATACAGGCCTCTGGTTGATGTGGATTTTTAATATAACCCTTAAAAATTTTCATATATCTTTCAAATGGACACATAAAATATAAAAAAACCAGACCACATATTCTTATCTCATATACCATATGAATCACCAGATGAACTGTTAAATCAATAAATATAGGTGGGAAATACATTTATAGTTGAAAAACTATAATAGTAACTTCATTATCCAAAAAATATAAAACATTTGGATCAACGACGTTACTATAAGTGTATTTGAGAAAATTACATAACCTGCTGATAGTCTTTCTAACAGGTGTCGACAATATACCACGTAGTGGGGCCAGTAGTATTTGTTGCATCAATGCATGATAGTCATGAGATTTCATACCTTTTAATTTAAAATCATTAAATAACACAAAATTCTTCACATTTTAAAAGTATCCACTTGGTACTTTAATACCATTCAAACACTGAAAAATATCATCTTCTCACTCTTTGTTAATTTATGGCGATTCGTATGTAAATATGTTTTGTTTCCATTTATATTGGGAGATAACTACAAACTTATTCCTATTGGTATCAAGTATAATAAATAATTTATTCTATCTTTTTTTATTCTTTGTATGTATAAAAAATTCTCAATCAAGGTTTCATATATGTTTTTCTTAACATGTATAATTACAATTTCATGTTTTATCTCTAAAAATATCCAATAAGTTAGTTTAAAAAAGATATACTTTTTTTCAAATATTCTCTTGATGACTAGAACTTCATTTCTTTACTAATGTGAAATCAATATTTTTCACTATGTTGTGATATTATTCAACTAGAAATGGTTATGAGGGAAGATAAAATTCTTATAAAGGGTTAAATTATTTTTTCAATCTATGATAAGGATGATCAATTCACAAAAATAATTAATGACCCATATACACTATCTTTCTTACATTCTGTAATTAATAATATGAAGTCTCTTTTTAAAAAATTGGATATGCCTTATGTCCCTTAACATTGTATCCAAATAAGTTACAATATTAAGGAAATTCATTTATATTTAACATTATCATATAATGAAAATGAAAATACTCTCCCTTGTATGAATCAAAAAATGTATCACCTTTCTACCATGGAAGCTTAAAATCATTAATCAATGATGAAAGATACAAATAATTATAATTTCCTATCTATTTTTGTGCATAAATAATCAAGATAATCATTACAAGTTTTTTATTCATCTATATATATGGGTACAATTTGTAAACTACCAATAAAATTGTCCACAAACAATGTTAGATACTTAGGATCTGATGTGGATTCATTCCATCTATGTGTTGTACTATTCTAAGATTTCAAACTTCACATTCAAAATAATAAAACTATCAAATCTATTCCACTATGGTGAATCATAAGGGTGATGTATGTTACCATAATAGTTACACTCGTCTATATCCCATCATAATATTTTTATATCAACTGAATTTGCTAATAGACACTTCAAAAAATGAATTATTGGAAGGTAGAAAGTTGCTTTACTAGGAGGTTTGATTATAGTACCTAAGAATGAATCAGGGTATAATTATTAGAATAAATTATTAGAATGAGTTATTTTAAGTTACTAAATTGATTTAGTAGTAGGATTGATGTTAGTACCTAATAATGAATTAGATTTGAATTTTACATCCTCATTATAGCGTGATGTCCCACAATTAATACATTTTGATAAACATTCATATTCTTTCTTATACAACACACAATAATTGTGGAAATCATGTATCTTTTAGTACCCAATCCCATTGGGAACAATATTTTTGTTTCCTTATAATTGGAATCTAATATCTCATTACCTTTTGGAATTATCTCTTTTAAAAGTGTAAGAAACTCAGAGAAACTTTTTTCACCCCACCCATTTCATGATTTCAAGTAATCTAATCTATGAACTGATGATAACTCTCTATATTTAGTTCAGCCACAGAATAATGGTTTCTCATAATCCCCATAAAATCATTCAATAGTCGATGTTTTTTTATGGTTTCAACACCAACATCATGAATAAATTCTTCTATACAATACTCTATCTCTTTCTAAATATTTTCATCAACATTAAATGTTGAATTTTCTATTCTTTCACCATGTAAGATCCAATATGTATAACTATGGATAAGAACATAAAAAATGATATGACCCTGTATTTTTATAGAATTTAAATTTCTAATATTCAAACACTCAACACTTGGATATCAAATCTAATATTTTTTTAAAGGTTTATTTTAGAAAATTCTAAGAAATCATCAAAAAAAATTCATATTCATCGGTGATACTTTTCAAATTTATCCAATTATTATCCAGTAAATATCTAAGATCACATTATAAAAGGTGAATATATTAAAAAATATAATATTTTAAAATTTTATATATAATAGATATATTTTAAACATAAAAAACATATAATCAAAACAATCAATTATTGATAACCATTTGATCATAAAAAACAATTATACATAATGATCAAAACATTTTATATATAATTAATCATCAAAAATAACAAAAAAAATTACCTAATATATCTTCAAAATATTATATATAATTTATATTCAAAATTTAAAAAAATAACACATAATAACTAATAATCAATTATCATAACAAGAAATTATCATAATAAAAAAATATCATTACAAACAATTATACATAATTTATCTTTCAAAAAATTATCATAAAAACAATTAAATATAAAAAATAACATATAAAAAGTATGTAAAATAGATCCTCAATTCAAAACAATTATATAACAATTATACAAAATATTATATAGACAATTATAAAAAAATAACTTACAAACATTTATCATAATAATTATATTACAAATTATACAAACAATTGTAAAAACATTTATACATAAATAACTTACAAAAAATTATACAATAAATTATAAATAATTATTTTTCAAATGATTATTATGACAAGAAATAATCATAACAAATAGTTAGACATAATAACATAAAACAACTTACAAACAATTATGATAACAAATAATTATACATAATTTATTTTAAAAAAAAGAACTTAAAAAATTTAGGAACTTGATAATGTAAAATTCCTTTCAAAATCAAATAAACTAAATCAACTTCCTTGAAAATATAATTAATGTTTCAAGACTAATGAAAAACGAGTTCAAAAATTAAGTAAAGAAACAAATGAAAAAACACTAATCATGATTTTTCTTAGAGCATAATAGCTTAAAGATCATCGAATAATTATGAATAACCTAAGATCAAAGATAAATAAGGTGAAAATTGGATGAAAAATGACTTTAATAGAAAATAGAAGGTGGTTGAGGTCATCAAAGTCATCTGTGTCATCATCGATTGAGATTCAGTAAGGCTCCAGTATAGAGAAGGTTTTAAGTGAAATAAGAACATGAAAAGTGGGTGAAAAACATTTTCAAGACAGAATCAAAGTTTTTCAAAGAGGTAGAATCCAATATGGGTCATGATTAGGGCAAGAGATAGGGTTTCAAGTGAAATAAAAATAAGGTTTTGAACTATCAGTGTGATTTTAAAAAGAGTGTTAATGTTGCTTTTCATCAAAATACATGTTAAAGAGTTTTAAAATTTACTCTTTAACGTTTATTTTATTAAAAACCAGTATCAAAGAGTTAGGAATATTATTTCTAAGATAGGTTTTTATAAAACTCGATGTTAAAAATAATTTTCAAAAATTTTAACATTGGTTTTAATAAAAACTGACGTTAAATATTATAACACGTAATTTTTAACATTGATTTTTTTTAACAGAATTTAAAACCACAATGTTAAAGCCTTTAATTATACTAGTGATGATAAAAGTTATTAAATATATGCCATGTAATCCTAAGATGTAATTTTATATCATTATAACACCCCATGCGATATTACCCAATCATTTAATATGATTGGAAAAGGTAATGACATGATATATATATATGTTATCCCTTATGATATACTAGAATTTCCACTTATAATATGTCCAGATACACTACATGCATAATGTATTTAGGGAATTTCTCCTTCAATATATCACTTTCACTAAATCCTCTGAGACTTAGTGTTATTTAACCTTATATTGTATCATATACAATAACTTTTGAAACTATATTCAAAAATCCTTTTAGATATCTTCCAAAACACTTTTTGAAATCAATCATCAACTTCACCATATATCACCTTATATGAAATACCTTGTGAATACCCATCCAAAACTCTTATTGAATAATCTCTAAAACACTTTCAGAAAAAATCTCTATGTCAACCCTAATCCCCATTTAGTCAAAAAATAGTGACCTCATGGTCCATTAAAAAATTGAAAAAAAAATCTTGAATTTATAAATGCAAGAAAAGAGTGGAATATAGTAAATTATAATTACTGCTAAAGTTATAAAGGGATCTTGTATGATCTCCATCAAACGCATGTATCTCTATACATGTTTACACTATATGTATCATATGAAAGAATACATTTTCATATGATTCCTTTATCTAAGAGATTGAGTAAATATAGGACATGGGGTATTCTAATCCCATATATCATACTAACCCCCAATTAGATAAGACCCATGGATTGTGTAAGAAATCTATTGAAGTATGAAGGTTCTAATGCTAGGTATCTCTCTAACCTTAGTTAAATGGAAATAAAAAAATGAAACCTAAATCCCTAGTAAAACAAATATATATTGTATGAAACTCTATATGGTATATATTTGGGGGTGTTCTTATACACAGAACTCATTTTGTGCCTCATGAGAATATTTTTCAATTGTATATGAAATCATACTCATTATAACCTTAAAATTTCATCAAAAATGGTAACAATTTTTTATGAACATCATTTATGAATAACTGAAAATAATTCTTTGAGAGGATATTATACTTTCACTTCATAAAATTTGAATCGTCAATATGAAGGGAGATAATATTGAGTATTCCTTATATATAACATGATATATTTATATCATTTATATCTTTTAATAATATTAACAAAATATTACATAAGTTCCCATCTAATCATATCATATATGATAGATCACCAGATCGACCTCATGTTTAATGCACTTTTAGGGTTTTGTTAAACTCGTTACATCCCTAGGTAATTCTTACCACAAATCTATGTGACCATCTAATAAAACCCATCCACTAAACTCTCATGGTGAGTAACATCTATTAAGTAAGTCAGTTTGAATAATGGTGAGACTTAAGAATCATATTTTAAGTTCAAATTATTATATATAGTATTTGGACTCCTTTTATTCACAACATCAAATGTTATACTGCTAATAACTAATGTTGTCTACTTAGAATTATTTCTAATTATATTATTTTCATTCATAGAACCCTTTCTACAAAAACTTTACCTTGATATCATTTTGGTAACTGATATAACTATTTACATTTTTTATAACAACACATCCTAAACTCTATTAGGATATAAAGTAACATTCACTCTGTTACAATGATTTAATAAAACTCTTTACATTCATCATTATAGATATACCCTAAACGGTATTGGGATATTGAGTGATATTTAATTTTAGTACTAATAAGCATAATTTTTTATTTGTTATACTTTTTAGCTCTCTAAGTTTAAAACATACCCCTACTAGCCTCTTAAAAACTATATTACTTCCATAATATCAAACTAAGATACACAAACTCTTTTTGTTAGAAAATAACGCTTATTTCTTTTAGTGGTAATATTTTACAAATAAACTTTTATAACCATATCATATATGATTTTCATTGTTATTAGTGAAATTTTATAAAAAAAAGAATTTATTATTTAAAATATTCCATTATTGGGACTTGGGAACTCTTTTCTCACATTTAATTAATATCCTAGATAAACCCTATTTATCCTAGATAAAACACCTTTTATCCTTATCTTATTTTCAAAAACATCATATCATGTTATTTATAAATAATTTTTTTGAAAAAAAACATCCCTTATCATATAACAAAAATAATGTAAAAACCACATCATATATTTAGACTCATCTCATATGGATAATATTCATTTGTATAAAATTCCATGATTTATAAACTCCTTGTTTTATCATGATTCAAGAAAATGTTTCTTAATCATTTGAATATAAATTAAAAGATTCATAAATTCTTTCCTTAATTTTGAACACTTTCATACTCACAAAATTTATAAAGTATACATTTGGAATTATATACCCCTCAAAATCTAGTAATTGATTTCTATAACACTGATACCTTCTATAAACTTTCTAGGTAGGTTCAACACACCTTTAGATATCCTATATATTTCCATATCATATGAAACCAATATCATTCCTACCTAATATTAACTTTAGGATTTAACAATTGATAATTGCTATTGGACAAATCAAATATTTCCTTTATGGATTAAACCTTCACCCATTGAAACTATTTATATAGAACAAGATCCTAGACATCACTTTTCATGATAATTTATCCTCATAACTATGATAAAAAGGGTAAACATTTTTTTAACTCGTGAAAATTTTTAAAACATTTCCAACAATGATTAAATAAATATTTCCCCATACAATTCAAGCCTTAAAGGATCTCTTTAGTCTCACCCAGTCATTAACACAATCATTCATACTGAGTATGTGAGTGGGAAAAACTTTAATTTTCCCATCTAGCATAATATACCTTTAAAACCATAATAAAATCATTTTATTCTTTGCATATTAATCAAGATTCATTTTCTAAACTACTTAAACATTATATTATTTTAAAATAGATTACTTTAATACATAGAATTTTCTCTTAATTAAAAACTATTCATAAGTTTCTAGTCTGAGAGATTTATTATATTAATCTTATCCTTTCTCTCATGTTAATTTAAAATTTTAGTTTAGTGATGGTGAAGATGATGATAGAATTTATCTACAACATAATATTTTATCAAATGATTATCATTTTTTACATTAATTTAATAAAATTTTATTAAAAGTGATCCCACTAAAATGAAGAGCCCTTTTGAAATCCATCATGTCCATTAGTAAACCAAGATCCATATTTTCACGAAACAAATGAGTCCACATAGGCATTAATTTCACCAATTACTCATTCAGGTAGGCCATTATGAGAATCATATCATATATTAATCTTACATTTTGAGTAGAAAAGGCATTTCCTTACACATCATATGTAGAAACTCAACACTACTCATATGGTAAACTAATCTTAGTAGGGTATCCCAATTATTTATAACCCATATAAAATTCCAAGATTGGGAATCTAATCCTATTAGGGTCACCCAATAATTTCTTTCCTTACAAAATATAATGTATGGGCAACCAACTATGGCATGACCTACTTAGTTAGATGATCAAGGTCCTCAAAAGTGTTCACCTTATAAGAAGTATAACACTTAGTATTTTAATGGGAATTTAATATCACTATCTTATCTCATTTATTATCTTCACAAGTATTCATGCTTCCAATTATTTAGTTCAAAATCTTATTCCTTACACAAAATCAATATGTTCATGCCATAAGGATTTATAACTTTTTACACAATTCATAGCTTATTTTACTAACACAAATCAAAATCCAATTACTTTCATACATACCCAAATGAATATCATGAATATGGTACATGAAACCCTTTCATGTAATGGATTTGAAATATATAAAACTAACAACCCCCACATGAGTAAGTTTGGAGCCACAGATATTCAACAGCCACTTTCTAAACAAGGTATAAGTCTATAGTCCAATGAGCAGTCAAGCACGAATTCCCTCTACCCATGGATACTTTACTCAATTGAGACCTAAATTTAATCATTAATTTAATAACTGTATGTATAAACTATAATTGACTCATAAATTTAAGAGCATGACCTAGTACATTCCAAATTCAAGGTAGAAGAATATGAAATCCATTGTCATTCCTAGCATCTAACTCCTTATATGCATATATGGTGACTTATAGAAGCACTTTAACACTTTAAACTAAAGAACACATAAATTCATAATATAATGGATAAAGTAAGGAATAATGAATCAAACGAACTATTTATATATTTAATCATGAGATCATAATTTATGAACAATTCCTAAATAGTGAAATTATAAACACTTAATAATTTTCAATGCACTATGGGAATTTATAATTAAATAAATATAAAAATTTTGTATTTATTTCTTTGATATGAACACTTTCATATTATTCATTATATTCAATTTAAATTAAATATATGATATTATGGTAAATAAAAACATTATATATTCTAATTTTATTATGTAAACAATCTACATAATCTAGATATCATAAATTTATCATTTAAAACTAAATCATATCAATAATCAAAAAAATATTTCGTATGGTTTAAAAAAATATAAATATGTATTTTAATTTTAACAAATCAAATTAACCATTATGAATAATTCATAATTCAAATATAAACTCTTTTACATTTTAGCCTTATTTTTTAACTTATAAACATTTTTTAAATTAAACTTTTAATTTTTATATAACCATTTATATCCAAATTATAAGTCATGACATATAATTTTAAATTATAACTAATATCAACAATTGATATTATGGATATTTATATATTAAATTTTTCAAAAACACTTGAAAATTAATTATAAAAAATTTATAATTAATTAATTTATAACCTCTTTATAAACTAAATAAATGCCAGAAATTCATTTTAATATGATTTATAAACAATTTATAAACCATTTGATTCAATTTTAAATTTAAATATTTAACAATATAATTTGTTCATGTATATCATACCCTATGATATATACCCTATCGTAGTACATGACTTGGTCAAAAACCAAGACCGCATTAGAAAATTAGTGTATTTTGGATTAAAATTACATTATCAATTATATTAAAAGATTGGTAATGTGATACATGACATTTATCTGGTGCACCAAGTGATTGATGTTTATTATATAGACTAATCATTTCACCAAAATTCCATTTAATAGGGGTATTTTTTGTGTTTATTGGTGGTTTAAACTGTCATCAAATGATTTGTGCGGGTTTTGAGCACTGTAGTTTTTCAAAACCTCCACGTATTCCAATTTCAAGGATTATTTCAAAACATTTTTAAAAACACATTGTCAATAATTTCACATCGATTTTTAATATTTTGTAATGAATTTCTATTTTAAATTTTTTTAATGAAATTTTAAAAAAAAAGTATTTAGTGGTGTTTTTTATTTTAAAAAATATAAAATATATTTTTTAAAATAAAAATAGTATTAGCAGGCCTCCTCGAACCAATCCCACTAAGCACAACCCATTCCCACCACTCCCCAACCCACCCAAACTAGCCCTACAAAATTAATCCTATATTCTGGTGTGGAGGGTGAGATTTAAACCTTTTACCTTTTTGTTATTCTCCAAAACCTTTAACACTCCACCAATCCCTTCAATTAGTGACTAAGAAAACATTCATATACTTATATATAAATATAGATAGATAAATACATGTAAATAAATATATATTCTCATATATATTGATTCATAATTTATAAATGCATAAAAAAAATTATAATTATATATAAATTTATATAAACACAGTTATATATAAATTTAAAAATATATGAAAATAAACATATAAATATCTATTGAATATATATTAATATAATTAAATTTATATATACATATGTAAATAACCCATGGCTCAAAGGCCTTTATATTTTTTATTATCATGATAAACATTCATTTAACTAGGTTGAGAGGTAACCCTTATATTACATGATGTCCCAAAAGAAAAAAAGTCTTAGAGTATAAGGCCCAAATGTAGAGAGAAACTAGGACCAAATATGCAATAGCCCTACTGGCCATCCTATCATCAACCAGCCTGAATATTTGATATCATATCTATAGCGTACCATATTATACCCCATGTTGAGGCTCAGGATGTGCTCTAATAGTCGTTTGATGATGTATGTGACCGATCAAAAAGATGATCATCCTACCACTAGCTTCACCATTGATTGTCATTGCCCCATTACATCCACCATTATAAACTACTTCAGACAGTCAAGATGCCCTTGAATAGTATCCCAGATGCCCTATGTTCTGAAGGCCCAAAAATTGGCCCAAGAACCCATTTTATATGAATAGTACCACCACTACAATACCCTGCTATATTACTTACTACAATACCTACAGTATTATAAATGTATGTAAATAGACTTATATTTATATATATATTTATATAATTTTATAACTATATCTATAATTTTATATAAATTTAAATATATGTATCAATAAATATAAATATATTAATATATATACCAACATAATATATCTAAATATATTTAAATATAAATACATATAAATATTGATAAATATAAATAAGTAGATATAAATATCTACAAATACATATAATTATAAGTAAATATATATAAATACATATATATATAATTATATATAATTATATATAAACACATATAAATATACATAAATATATATATACACACCCACATAATATATATAAATATATATAAATACATATAAATATATATAAACATATATAACTACAAATAAATTTTCATATATACATATATATATATTCATGTTCATTTATAACTTTATATAAATATATATACACCAACATGATATATATAAATATATGTATCGAAGTAATCTAGGATCAATCCAGTATATTATCGAAAGAAACCCCTTGTTAATTGGGTGGATAGGGAACCCAAACATGACCATTTGGCTCAAACATTACATGTTTTGAACATAGAGAGGCACAATGGCCTTAATACAGGCACATAAAGATTTTTTTTTAAGAAAGTGATGCCTTGGAAAAAAGTTCAAAGCACAATTTATTTTATAAAAAGAGATTACATGAGTCTAAAATATGGTATCATGTTATAATCTTTCACATAAAGGGGAAGTAATTCATCAGGTTGATCATCCAGTCAAATAATATCCAAATTTACACCTTTATTGGAAAGGTCATCCGCAACCATATTCGCTTCCCGACAGATATGAGTGGTAATATGATTGATGTCATAGAGAGAATGGAGGCAATCCATCAAACCTGTAGTAGTTGACCAAGCCAAAAGAATCCCACCATTCCAAATCACTTGCACTATGGTAGTCGAATCACTTTCAATCCATATGTTGTTCCAACCCTAGTGCTTAGTGAAAGAAGGCACACAGAGATGGGCATAAATCAAATAAATACATAAATATATATACATAAAATTAAATACATATATATATATACACACATGATATGCATAAATCATATATATATATATATATATATATTAATACGCAAATATATACATATATATAAAAATTCACACACAAGAAAATTTATTGACCTTGAACTTCCCACAATAAATAATGTGCATTGCCACTAAGTTTTAACCATAAATTCCATATAAATTCGAGATTTGGCATTCCTATGAGAGAAGTTTCTAGGATTGATCGAGCCAAGATAGCCCTTGGCACATAACACACATCAGAAAAATAAATCACCAAAAGATGGAGCACCACTAAAATTTTTACACTATCATATCAATAGTAATGAAAACTCTATGGATAAATTCACACCTCATCAAGAAAGGATAAGGGGGCCCTCTTAAAAATTACCATCAAAAGATCTAAAATTAGGGTTATTTACCTTAAAAATCATATTTAGAATAATTTTTTGCCTCTTTTTACCAAGAAAAATTTAGGTTTAAGGTTCCCTAAATATTATATTTCTTATATCTCTTCATTTGATTTTATTTATAGGTCTCAGGGCCCAAATAGAAAACGGGTTCAAAAGTTATGGTCATTTGAAGTAGTGTTCTAATTTTCAACTTCTCTTAAAACATTTATAAATTTTTTATTATTCATTATTTCCAAATTTTTATCCTATATGATAACATTTATTTTTGAAATATTTGATTTAATAGGTCATGGAGCACAAACGGACATGTGAATCAAAAGTTGTTATTTTTTTAAACTGATTGTGGTTTTCAACTTCTCCTAGAACATTAGTTAGTGAGGAAGTTCCAACCACAGTTTTAATATGTGTCTTTGTGTGTGTTTTTTTTTATATGTAAATATATAAATATATAAAAATAATAATTAATATTTACTAATTATTAATTTTGACTTTTTAAATAGTTAATAATTACTAAATAATTAATAATTAATTTTGTTTTTAAATAATTACTAACTAATAATTATAAATAATTAATAATTAATAAAAATTTAAATTATTAAATAATAAATGATTATAAATAGGAAATCGTAGTTATTTAATAATAAATGGCTATTATTTGTTACTTATTACTTATTTACAATCAATTAAAATTTTCATTAATTATTTATTATCATTGTTTATTATCATTAATTTCATTGTGATTTTTCAAAAACTACAACTAAAATTAAATAAATAATAAAGAAATAAAATATTATATTTATCGATAGTTTTAACCAAGGTTAAAGAATCACCACTAATGGTAGTGGTTTTTAATAAATCATCATGAAATGAGTGGCAGTTTTCTAAAACAACAGCTGAAAAATAATAATGAAATATTTAGTGATAGTTTTGAAAACCACCATTAAACTCTTTTTTTCTGGTACTGTATTTTTGATTAAACATATCATAGAATAGCCCATGTAACACTAAACTAGCAGAATAGGGGCCTATGTAGAATTAATATTGAATGCCTTATTATTTTATCCTACAATATTCTTACAATATAAGTTTAATCTCATGTGGTAGGGCCTCTATGTAGGATTAATACATGCATGTGACTTGAAATATGACCCACATAGCATTAAATCAGCACATGAACCTGTATAGGAATAACTCTACTCCCTAAATGTCATAGTGTATGATATGGGACAAATGTAAGGAAAAACCTATGTGAAACAGTCTTCCAAATTAATTACTATAAAGTGTATCTAAACATCGTTTATGACAAGCCTCTGTAGGAATAACCTTCACTAGGAAATCATATTCATTGATTGGATTTGTAACACTTAATAAATATGATTATTTATTTTTACTTACATGGATTGGAGCCTTCATCTAATAAGATATCATAAATTATATGCAGCAATGTGAAGAGATCGAAAATATACAACTGAATTGCATGCTAGGAAATCAAATATCATTTGATATAATCCAATTACAACTTATGATAACACATATCACATATCCAACTACAGAACAAAAACAATTTAATTTTTAACAATATAAAATATAAAAATTAAAATGATATCATTTCTGCTTCACCATCAACATGATTTCATGATTCAAAGATCATGGAAAATATTTAATAGAGTTGTTGTGTTTCTTATTTTCAATTGACACTTAATCAACACAGGACAAACAATTAGAAACCAACAAATTAAAGATCTACCACTCTTGATAACCAAAACCATCAAAGAATAAAATGGAAAACCAAATTTTACACCTTTCAAGGAAGAGATGATAATGTGATCTTCATTAAAGTGGTATTATGAAGGTCTCTTAATAGGTAACTAAAGGACTCCCTCACACACAGTGTATCCACAAGTTGACTGAATCACCCATTTTAAGGGAATAATTCTCCTAAAAACCCATGTAATCATATTGCCTCTTGAAAAAAAGGGTGAAGGATATATAGATTTCACCCATTATGATTTTATTGTTTATTAAGTATTTAATTTTAGTTGCAGTTTTTTAAAAATAAAGATAAAATTAATGATAAAAAATAATTAATAAAAATTTTAATTGATTATAAATAATTAATAAGTAATAAATAATAGTCATTTATTATTCAAAAACTATGATTTACTGTTTATAATCATTTATTATTTAATGTTTTAAATTTTTATTAATTATTAATTATTTATAATTATTAGGTAGAAATTATTTAAAAACAAAATTAATTATTAATTATTTAGTAATTATTCACTATTTACAAATTCAAAATTATTAAAAGGTGAGTTCATATGCTCCATAAGGGAAATCATATAATATATTATATTATAGAATAAATAAATCATTAATAATATGAAATAGATAAATAATTATCAAATATACCACATAACTAACATCATAAATGGGTAATATATCCATGGATAGAATAATAACATATATAATCACATGGATTATAATAACAAGTTTCATATTGATAAAATTCCTAATGTTGGACATCATAATCTTACTCTCAATGCATTTTTTCAATTCATCATACATTAATAGGTAAGTTACATACCAAATACCCAAACTAGTTTTTCTCATGAGAATTAATGATGCATAGAGAGACTATAACAGGCCCCACACACCACATACTAACTCAAATTGATTCATTGTATGAGATAAATTAATAAAAGTTCAATAAATAATAAATATAAACATTCATATTCAAAAAATAACATACAAAATATTATTATTTTCCCAGTAAATAATCAAAACAATATGATCATAATTCATTCATAGAAATATTTTTATGGTATCAATAGAGTATATCCATAGTAAATTATAAGATTTATTAAATGATGTTTACAAATATGAAAATAATTTAAAAATATCACTAGAAGATTTATTTTAGGAAAATACCCTTTTCATTTCTAAATCACTTATATTAAAATATAAAAATTTATAGAATATTAGGAAAAGAATTATCTTTAAAAATAACTATGGAAACTTATAATGGAAACATCAAACCAAACCATAATCACGATGGTTTGAAAAATTATTTGTGTCATAAGCATTAAAACAAATATTATGTTCAAACATTTGGTAAAACGTTTCTAATTCAGAAAATGAAAAGAATGTTACTTTTAAACCACTTTAAAGAAATTAAAAAAAAGGTAAAAATGATTTAATAAATCATTGGATAATATAAAAAATATTCTTGAAAACAAGTTAATTAAAAATATTTATATGCAATAAAAATACTCCAAACAAAATTGAAAAGCTAAGTCAATTTTCCTTTAAAACAATATTTTTATATTTTTGAGAGACAATGAAGGTAAAAATTGTACTAAAATATGAAAGCCATTTAAATAAATAAATTATGAGAAAAATATATTTATTTTAAGATATAAATATCAAATAATTTTTCAATTTAAAACTTAAACATAAAGAATCCTGAATAAAGATGAGAGTGTGAAATAAACTATAACCTCGAGTTTGGATTGCTATGTAAGTAATTTTAGCCTCCTCTATAATAAATTTCAATTTATTTTACTTCTATAACATGACCAAAAAACAATATTATATATCATATATGATCCATGTATAACATTTCAATGCTCGTTTATTGATAATCATTTATTAAAAGTGTCATTTATGAGGGTTTAATGTTTCACTTTTCATGTAAGTTTTGGTTCTGTAGTTTTCTTCCTTGAATCATTATGAGAGATAAAAAACTCTATAATGTTAATATTTATATAAATATCATATTTATTCATTATATATATATTAAAAATCATTATTTAAATTCATACATGAAAAATGATCCACATCACTTCATGGATGTGATAGTCTACACATACGCATGAGCGGCATTATCATTTTTAAATGGGTGAATGGGTAAGAAGGTAAATGACTCATTATATTCTAAAAATCATAATTATTTCATAAATATCATATATATTATATAATTTAATTTGGATCCATCATTATGACAAGTAATAAGAGGCGGTGATGAAAAATGGAATACATTGTGTTCACGAGGAGGTTGTCCGCACGTACACAGAAAAGATATTTTTATTTTCCTTTAGATAGATAAGTAGATGAAAAAGGTGAATTCCATAAAAATAATAAAATATAATTATATTTTATATTATTATGTTATTATAACCAAATGGTTAAGATAGGTTTGAAATAAGTAAAATAATAAATAAAAATAAAACACTTGATCACGGATTATACCACTTCTAAAGGAATCTGGGGAGCAGTGGAAGTGTGAAAGAGAAGAAATTTAAAATATTGGGTTTGAATTCCTATTAGAAACATAGAATAAACTTAACAAATTGAACATATTTCCAAATTTATCATGTTTAATTCAATTTAAGCATGAAAATTAAAATCAAATAAAAGCTTAAACGGTACCTCGTTCGTTTGAACTCGCCGGTTTGATTCGCTCACCATCGATGTGTCGTGGATGAAAGACACAAAAATAGACGTCCTATATATCCTCCTAAAATTATATAAAATTACATTATCATTAATATACATTTATTGGGTTCTATCATAGGAAATCAAAGAGATTTATGATGTTCCTTCGATCACCTAAAGAACGCAGACTCAATCGAGAAAGAAGAATCAATCTGGCCTTATTCCTCTTTTAGAATCTCTCTACTTGAACTTGATAGGAGAGGATAAGAGAAATTATCTCACTAAATTCAATAAAAAGGCAGATCCTAGAATTCAAAATTCTAAAATGAGATTTTATACTCAGGTTATACTTTCCAAAATTTCACTTCGGTCCCTGGAAAGTAATGGCCTTTATTTTTGACCTTTACCAACATGTATGCCTTAATAAAATTTTCATAAATGTCAGAAATATTTTATCACTCGCTTTTAATACTATAAAATTTTATGTTATAAAGTACGAACCATTAACTCAGCCCGTAATCTCTCCAAATAATTTAGTGAACCATAAACATCCTAGGTTCACTAGAAAAATTATATTTTTATAATATTAAATTTTATGATCAAACTTGTGAATACCTTGAGAAATAAATTCAATAATAATTATTCTAAACTTGAATAATATTGTTTTATTATTTTTAATTGTGATCAGTTAAACTCAGACATACATCAGCCTCATACGTGGGTCCCACTTTGTCCTAAACTCGTATTCATTAGAATAGGTAGCACTTGAGGATACCCTAACTATGTGACCCTCTAGGTACTTATCTCAATAGTAATGAGAACAGCCCATAGACTGAGACCAAAGTCTAGAAACACATCATGGACCCTAAGGAATTAAGGAATTTCATAGCTATAACTTATGCCTACGAACACTTACTGTGTAATATAATTTATTTGTCTCATGATATCTCATAAAAAGGGATACACACTTGCGTCGCCATCCTTTTTTTTTTGTTTTTTATATTTCATTACCTTAATTGATGGACTTTACTTCATGTACCATGGATAGTTATTTATGAAGGTACCACCATCCTAGTCTACCTAGGCCCATGAAATATATCTTCTTCAACTTGGAAGCGACAAAGTCTATCTTGATCATTCAACCAATGAAATACAACCAATGATGCACCCAACACAAACTACCTCTCTATGATTTCATTATCATTGTTTTTTCCTTGCATCAAAGTATGTGATCAAATGGATCTCATTGATAATGATCAGAACTCTAGAGACTAATACACATGTTCATAGATAAGAACAATCAATTACATCTAAAACATGTGGTGTTCCTCTTGAAGGGTTTGTCCTTATGATATTACTACTAGATATCAACAAGTGTGAACTTCATGAGAATAATTCAAAATTGTTATGATCCCCTAGCACCTAATAGTTAGACATCATATGTGTCTTGTCAGTATGATTTATTTATACCATAGAACATATATACTTGAGATGATTTTCATAGTATCTTTAGGTTCCCATTATAGTTGGGATCTGCTATAACCTTTTGATATGACATGTAATCTAATGAAATTATCATTTAAATAGTGGATTCATAAATATCGACACTATTATAGTAAGAATAAACACATGTATATATCAAAATATATACATGTAATGGTAATCAAAAGTATTGCTCTGGTTTTTTCTAGGGAACCTACTATTACAACACTCCCACTTGCACTAGAGATAACTTTCTAAACATCAATGTTAGCTCTAACATGATAAGATCATGTTTATAATGAGATATGGACTTGTTCAGAAGCTTTCCACATTTCCACAACATGGATATTCTGAAATGTGAGACCTTATCTCCTTGAGTAAAACTCCTCAAGAGATGTAATCCCCAAGTATATACCTTTTTTTCATTTTCCAAACTTAACCACTTGTCTAATAATAGTAATAGAATTATCAAAATGATAAAACATTACTTACTTGGTATGATTCTAAGAACTCGAACAAAATGTTTCATATTGTAAACTGCTTCTTAACTTCCATGGAAGTCGTAACAAACTCAGTATTTGTAGATATAGATACCACTGCTTATATGAGCTTGTCTCACTCATTATCTTAGCCTAACTATGATATTAGATTACATTGATCCAAGGAAAACTAGTTTTCTCCCTCAAAAATATTATCCTTTTATCTCCACTGACTTGGTATATATATCCTCTATAATTTCTCAAGTAAAATTAGATATTTATGACTACTTTTCTTGCAGTTCTCCTAGTTACAATAGATATTTTTATATTATATAGTATATATTGGAAATATAAATTTGTGTACATATCTTGGAATATTAGATTAATCTATCTCTAAAGAATATGAAATTCAAATCACAATGTTAGTCTCCTCCTATGTGAGGACATGTCAACCTAGAGAGATATATGACATGTGACATTGGTAACAATTCTCTCTCGAATTGTTCCAACTTTTATTTTTCAATACAATGTCAGTATATGTATGATTGACTAGGTATAAGAAAATGTTATATCTACCTCAGTATATATCAATCCCTAGAACTGCAGTTAATACTTTAAGTCAATCTATGGAGTGTTATTCTTATCACAATTATAACTAAATATAATACCAATAGTTGTTTTCTATATTATAAAAAACATATTTTACATGGAAAACAATGGTTCCAACATTGACTCCCAATAGACACATGGAAAACATTCATTCCAAATGAATATTCGATGATCTATTTTCTTACTTTAATCATAGACTATAATTTAGTAACTTTCACCCATATTGGAATTCTATAATGTCACCATCCCATTCTGGTTACATCATATAGATGTATTCTATGATTAGTGGTCTTGACATCCAATAATAAATAAAATGATCATATAAATTCGCTATGAAAAGTAAAATTCTAATAGATTTAGGCATAATTACTTGGTATAACTAATCAATCCCTACTGGTACCACACTTGTACCATCCATGTATATTCACTTTTTAACACCCACTATGGTATTCAAACTAATAAGCCTCCTGTATTGTGATACAAAGAATACATTATTTAATTTTAATTGGTCTTATCAATCATAACTAATTTTCATATACTACTTACGAATAAGAATAATTATTCTCAATGAATAATTTATCACCGACTCTAGTGAATATAAAACCATCATCATGGTATTATTCTTCCTACACAGTATGTGTCTTTGGAGCATTCTTTTTCACATGATCTTGTGGGACTTGTTACTAGGCCAACTACTTGTGCATCTTTAGCATTGACTAAACCCAAGTCAATTATGCTCCAACTATCTCAAGTAGAGATCTGCACCCTTTTATAGAAATATATTTTATAACATCACTATATATTTTCTACCACAGTTAATTTTGTTATATTCTATGAAAACTTTAGGATGATTACTATAGATACATAGTGTTTTTTTCTAAATGCAAGGTTATTTATATCTTAAAAAACTCTTTGCATCTAAACACATCTTCTTATGAAATAATGGATTTCCATCATAATAGAACTCATATGATATCCATTTTTCATGATAGTTGACATATGATTATGAAATAATGTCATTATATGAGAATCATGTCTTTAAAAATGTAAGTATCTCCAATACATGAGCTTTAACATTGATGCCCTATTTACATACATCATGAATCTGGTGTTTATAAAGAAATGTGCATTTAGGAGTTTCTCCATGCTAAATTTTTTTGTCAATGTTAACATGTAAGACTCTTCATAAATCCCCCTTATTAGCATCACATCATTGATTTGTATAAGGTAACATGCATTTAGGAATAACTCAATGTTACATTATATTGATCAATAAATTATTGTTTAATATATTCTTCGATAGACCAGCCCAAAGCCTCTCATGTCTTCTGAATAGGCATATTTAATACTTCACTTTAATATTCCTTAAACAATTAAAGGAATAATATAAAGTATACTTACCACTAGCTTACCCTTGGAATAGTTCATGCTCTCTAGCTAAACTAATTCCAAAATATTTTTGGCTTACCTTTATTTCTAAAGGTTTCTATGTCCAAAACTAAGTATATAAGTATGTAAATAGTACCTAAGGTATTTAACTCCAAATAGTCTAAAACCAAACTTGGTATATCCTTGAAAACTATTTATTTTATCTTGAAAAAGTATTTTCTTTCCACAACTGAGTATATTAGTCTTAAATTTTATATACATCACATATTTTCAATGATTCATGTATCTTTGAACTATTGCTAGAGTATTTGACACCACAAAAAATATTCATTATGAAACTAGAACAATGTCACCTTGTGTCCAATGGAAAAATGAGATTAATGTTTTTTTGATACTCTAATTATTCTACTAGAATCTATAAACTTGGTAATATTGTAGTTGTGTACTTCCCACCACTAATTTAGCAACTACCTTTTCTCAGTAACTTAAAGAACACGCCTTACTTCTAATAAAGTTTTTTTATGTACTTAGTTAATATATATAAATAAACATATGAGACAAGAATATTTTCGTTAATACCCATGAAGTTAAACTAAAGCATTAATTTTATTGGATAAAAATTCATGAAGAAGAAGCGACCACTTTCTTCTTCAATTTAGTTCATTGCATTTAAACTTCCATAGATATATTTCATGATATGAAAATAAAATAACCTCTTATTTAATACCACATTATTTTAAGGGTGTTTCAAAGGTTCCTTTTAAATTTAACTTATCATTTTCCTTTTCACCTTGTCTTTCTACTTGTACACCATTATAACTACATATTAAACTCTCTTGAAGTTATTATTGAATGGAAAAACTTACCCATAAGTTATTGAAGTTTTTACTCTATACTGTTAACTTTATAATATTAAACGAAACTGGAATAATGGGTAAAAAATATGTGATAAATGGATGCATTGAAATATCATGGCCATGTTTCAATTTACATATCCATTTTAATCATCATCCATTCATATCTCACTTCACTTTCTCCTTATAAGATTCTCAGAAATGAGATAACATGTATAATCATCCATGTATTGATGTTATATCCACAACTCAAAACAGAATTTGATGACAGTATTATGACATAAGAATAATATTCATAAAACATGAGTATCCATTAATCATTTTTTAGACCCTCACTTCCCGAGGTAACTTAACAAGTATTGGGGACATCATCATCTTGAATTTTCAATATCGTAGTACTTTACACAAGCGCCTGAACTACTCTTGTAAATTCATGATGGATATGACATTTAATTTTTCAATTATTTATCATGGTGTACTTGTGGTTTTACTTTCCATTTTTCTACAAAGATAAGTCTAGCATATTTTACTTTTATCTTGGTTATCAATTTGCACATTACCCATTTAATAATTAAATTTCTCCCACTATTTAATCAAAATCTAGGAACCCTTTGTACTAAAATTGAAATACTCTACTTCTTGATTATTTTAGTAGCAAGGATCCTTGAAACCCTCCTCAGAGTCTACAAGGTTTATCTATGCCACTACTCAGAGAGTCCAAGGTAGGCACTAATTTGGCCAACTGCATTAACTCGCAGCTCCTTGATCTATTGAGTGGAGTCACATCTCATACATAGAATTATTTTGTATTTCTAAATGATATTCCACTAAAGTTGAAACAAGATAGATTTGGTAACCCATTTGATGCGAACTTAAGTTAAGTGGACCCAACCCTCCAATAAGAACTCCCATGTAATAGGAGGCACCCTCAAATTTGGCTGACTGAGCACCTCGTACACTCAGTTTTGTTCAAATTCCAATGATTGAAGGAATTTGTGTCTTAATATTTTATTTGAGGGAGTTGTAAATTAAATATCAGTGAATTAAATCATTTTATATTTAACATTCCTGTTCTATGTGATTTTCCTCACAACATAACCATACTTTTAAAATGAAAACATTCACTACACATGTTCATTTTATCTTTCCATGCTTGTTTATCATCATAATATGTGATTTCATGTAATAAATACACATTTAAAAAATAACAAAACCAAGAAAACAATAAAACAAATAAATAATGACATGATCATCAGTTGTTAACTATTGATTAATCTATCGAGTTAATAATGTATTATCCAAGACCCTAGGTAAATTCCTCAAGTCAATACCTAACTTGAATTGTAGTGTCAGAAACTCTTGTGCATTCCACTTGTTTTTTCTACATTGGCTCTCAACTTGAATTTCATCACAATGAACTCCTCTGATATTTAAAATCTATACTCACTTGTAGGTGAGGGGAACTCAGGGAGTGAAATTATATTTTTATCACTTAAATGTGGACATGAATGTCCTTATAAAAATTAAATATGGAGGGACAATGTGTAGACCGTCAAAATAAAATTCTTGTTACATTTTACTAAAATTAAATGCAATAATTAAATTAAATAGATAATAAACCAAACAGGAATGGGTTAGTCTTGGATCATAATCAGTCAACATTAAATATTATTGAATAAGAAATATTAGATTTTCTAAAATTCTACTAAAGGGTATTTTTAATCTATTAAATTGATTTAAAATTATTTTATTTAATTATCGATACATCTTACATCACCTGAAATGATTTTATTAAATCAAAAAATAATAATTTCTCAAAAAAAAATTATAATTTTTTTGATCTATTTGGACCTAAATAAGATCCATGAAAATTAATTTAGGACTAATGATAGGTTAAATGGTTCAGTTTGGTCAGACCTGTATCGAATTGGCCCTTCCTAATATGGGGTGTCTATTTAAAGGTCACACACACACACACACACACACATATATATATATAATAAAAAATGATAAAAGGAAACCAACAGAAGATTTTTCCCTTTTTTATATATTCTAATCATACTTTCATGGGAATATTTAAATAAGCTTCCAAGGGAAGATTATTTGAATTAATTAAAAAATCTTCCAAGGGAATCTTTAAACTAGCTTCCATGGGAAGTTATAACCTTTTAATTAAACAAGTTTACATGGGAAAATTTAAACTATATTCCAAGGGAACCATTATTTTTTAATTAAACAAGATTATATAATAATATTTAAACTGGTTTCCAAGGTTATCTTTATCTATTTAATTAAATATTATTCTATGAGAATATTTAAAATAACTTCCAAAGGAATATTTATCTATTTAATTAAACAAAATTCTATGAGGAGCTTTAAAATAGCTTCCAAGGGAAGCTTTATCTGTTTAATTAAACAATCTAAAAAGGTATGATTATATTCCCAATGGAAAACCAAAACTAGATTTCAGTATATCTAGATACCATGAAATTTACTTACTTCACACTCTAGATAAAAGTTTTCACACTAGTAGCTATTAAAATGAAGCAAAGGTAGAAACTTTAATTTTCATAGCAACCTTTTTCCCAAAACACATTGATCTTCGATCATCCATAGCTCAGTGATGAAAACTTGGATCAATGTTACATCGTTTTTTTTTTGGAACATATCAAAATCCTATTTTTAAATCATAGAAAATTTAAATGAAATTTAAAATCTTTTGAATTAAATAATTACATGTTCCCTTTGATACCAATTGAAAAAACTTGCGGTGTAGCGGAAGCGTGAAAGATACGCAATTTAAATTTTAGGTTTTCATTCATGTTAAAAACTTATAATACACATAACCACTTGCTTATATTTTTATAATTACCATGTTTAATTCAATTTAAGTATGAAAAATAAAATCAAACAAAATCATAAACAGTACCTCATTCATTTGAAGTCATCAGTTGGATTCACTCACTATCGATGTGTCGTGGCTATAAGACACCAAAAAATACATAATATAGATCATAAAAACATTCAATACATTTCTCAGGTTGTTGATCAACATTTCCAAGGTTCTAGAGTGGTAAATCAAAGAGCTTTATAAAGTCCCTTTGATCACCTGAAGAACACAGATTTGATTGAGTAAGCAGGATCGATCTGACCTTATTCTTCCTTTAGAATCTCAATCTAAGAAAATTATAGGATAGGAGAGGAGAACTTCTCTCACAAAATTCGTGCAAATTTTGGATCTTAAAATTTAAAGGGCTAAAATGATCTTTTATACTTAGGTTGTACTTTCCAAAATTTCACTTTAGCCCCTGGAAAGTAATAACCTTAATTTTAGACCCTTCGACACATGTATGACTTAATATACTTGTCATAAATGTAAAAAATGTTTTATCACTCACTTGTCACACTATCAAATTTTACGTGATAAAATAAGAACCATCAACTCAGCCTGGATGCTCTCCAAATAATTTAACGAACCTTGAACATCCTATGTTCGTTCAAAAAATTATATTTTTCCCATATTCACTTTTATGATCAAACAAATTGTGAATTCCTTGAGAAATAAATTCAATAATAATTATTATAAACTTTAATAATATAATTGAATTATTTTTAATTGTGATCAGTTAAATTCAGTGTACATCGGCCCCACACTTGGGACCCACTTTGTCTTAAACGCATATTCATTAGAATAGGTCGAACTTGTGGATACACTAAGTATTTGACCCTATAGGTCCTTATTTAAATAATAGGGATTACAAGACATTTTATAAGAGTATATTCTTGGAACCCATCATGGTCCCTAATGAAATAAGTAATTTTATAGCTATGTCATCCTCCTATTAACACTTTGTAATATAATCTCATTATCTCATGATATCTCATGAAGAAGGATGCACACTTGTGTCATAATCCTTTTATAATTTTATATATTTTTTGACTTTACTGGAAAAAAATACCTTCTTATAACATGGACATGGATTTATGAAGCTACAACCATCCTGGTCAACCAAGGCCAACAAGATATCTATTCCTCAACATGGAAGCGACAAAATCTATCTTGATCATTCAACCAATTCCATATCACAAATGACATGCTCAACAAAAATTACTTCTCCATGATTTCATTATCATGGTTTTCTCTTTGTATTAATGTACATGATAAAATGGAACACATTAATAATGAAATCAAGTCTGGAGACCAATACACAAGTTCTTAGATAAGAACAACCAATGACACCCAAAACTTGTGGTGTTCCTATTGGCAGATCTGTCCTTATGATCTCACTACTAGAGATCACCAAGTGAAACATTCATGAGAATAATTCTCAATTATTATAATTCCCCATCACCTAATAGTTAGACATAATATTTTTCCTGTCAGTATGATGTTTTTAAACAATAAGGCATATATATTTAATATTACTATCATATTATCACAAGGTTATCATTATATGTGGGAACTTTTATAACCTTTTGAAATGACACATAATATAATGAAATTAACATTTAAATAGTGGATATAGAAATATAAACTCTATTACAATATAAATAAACACATTTATATATCAAACTGTATACATGTAATGGAAATAAAAATTATTGTTCGAGTTCGGTCTAGGGCACCCACTATTACAACATTTTCTTCAGACAATCTCTGTAGGTTTATACCTAAATAATTCTTAACATGGTATTATAATCAGACCAAGATATATAATACATGTTAAGGAATGTGATAAAAGGATTTGGGTAGGTATCAGCAGAGAAAATAGGCTCTTGAAGTGTGGATAAGATAGGATATGTGGTGTCAATTTATAAGTGAGGGAGAAGAAACACTTGGAATGTTTCAAAATATTAAAATATATTAATTTATTACTCAATAAAAATAGCTCTAAAATGACTCAATTTTGAATATTATATGATATGGAGTCAAAATATGACCATCCAATATTATTTAGACCATTTTTAGGTCATTTTAACCCTTTTCATTTTAGTTTTAACCCTTTTATTTTGTTTTAACTCTTACCGTGGTAACTAACTTGTTACCAAAGTTAACATTCATATTGACCAAAAATAAAAGAATAATAATTAAAAAAATGTAAATAATTATTCAAATATGTATTTAGTTTTATCAAATTTAACATCTATAAGTGGAATAAACTAATTTAAAAACAAACCCTCAAAATGTGATGTAAAAATTTTTTCCATAAAAACAACTTTTTAAAGTATAAAAATGACTATTTAGAAAACTAAAGTATAATGTTTATTAAAATAAATTGATTTGATTATTTAAAATTATGGTAGGCTTATATTTTTCTAAAAATAAACCACAACTAAAAGTAACCTCATAAATACTTTATTAAAAGAGAATAACTAAAAACAATTATTATTTCAACAAAAACAATACTTAGATTTATAACATGTTAAGAATATATTTATAAGTTCATCATAATATTTTTATATCAATTATATTACCTATTAAATATATATTTCTTTTATAATAAATGTGTCATAATATTTAAAGTTATCATTATATCTTTATAATTTCATAAAAGTGACAATTTTGTAAAATTAATATTTTTCACTATCCACCTCAAAATCAACTATTTCTAAAAAATATCATAAATCAATCATAAGATAATTTTATGATTTTGAATTAAAAAATTAAATTAATTTCATCAAATTAAATTTATAAAATTATATAATTCATATCTTAATCACATTCTTGAATAAATTTATGTACATTATGCTATAGTTTCTTTAAGAAGAAAATATTAGTTACAATAATTGAATCTTGGGTGTAACATTCTTATCTCCTCCAAATATTTCATCATAAAAATTTATATATTTTCACCTAATGAACATATGTGTGTAGTTATTCATCATAATTTTTTTAAGTTCCCGTGTTTCCTATTTTTTTATGATTTTTCAAAATTACCTTTACCAACTAAGTCATCTGATTTTGTAACAATTGTTCTTTAGTCTTAATAATCTGGACAATATTTTCATAGAAATATAATCTAAATCCAATTATATTCCATCATAGGCGATATTAGGTTTGGTTTGGGCTTCCTTAATAGAGATATATGGAATATATTATTAAATTTATAGATTATAGTTATCATTTCCAAATGGCAATCCAAAAATCTAATAATTTCTAGAATTTTAAAAGGCCTGATGTACCTAGGGATTAGTTTACCTTTATTTTAAAATTTTATATCACCTTTTATTAGAGATACATTAAATAAAACATGATCTCTAAATTAAAATTATAAATCCTTCCTTTAATTATCATCATAAATTTTTTATCTACTTTGGTCTGCCATAATTTGATTCTAAATTTTCCTCACTTTCGCTCTTGTCTCCTCAACAAGATATGGGTCTACAAAATTCCTTTCATGAAGTACATCCAAAAAATTAGAAGCATGAAACATATTTCTATATAATGCCTCATATGGTGTCATTTTTATGCTTTAATGGAAGCTATTATTATATGATAATTCGACCAAAGGAAAATTCTGATTCCAAATACCTTCAAAGTCAAGTGAGCATGACCTCAACATTTATTTTAATGTCTAAATAACCTTTTTTTTAATTCCCATTAGTTTGAGGATGACAGGTTCTTCTTAAATATAGATCTATATCAATAACCTTATAAATACTCTCACATAGTTTTTATGTAAACCATGGATTATAATCAGACACAATCGAAAGAGGTGCACCATGAAGTCTCACAACTTCATTAATATAGAGTCACGCAAGGCACTCAAGAGGTAGATCTTCACTTATATCAAGTAAATTCTCATAAATGGTTAGGTGATTAGAAATAAACCAAATTTAATTCTTATTTATTAGATTCTTTGGAAATCCAATGAAAAATTCCAAAGTAATATCATCTCATTTATGCACAGTAATAGGTAGAGGTTATATGAATCCTTTTGGATGTTGTCTTTCAACATTTACCAATTGAAAAGAAAAACATATTGATAAATAGTTTTTAATTTTTATATCATATTATCCCAAAAAAATGTTCCTTTAAATCCTGATATATTTTGCCAATACCATGGTGGGTAAAGAAATTTTATCAATGGTATACATCTAATAATTCCCTCTATAGCTGTAACATCCCAGGTAAATAAAAATTATTACTTTTTCATATTTATTAATATTTGTGAATAAAATATTAATATTAATTTAAAGGGAATGCTATGCTCGATGGCATACCCAATACGCAACAACGAGTTTCTTTAAAATCTTACGTTGCACTCTAATAATAAAATAATATTATTTTAAATGGTAGTTAACGCCTAGCTGTTGTAATGGTGGGAATGAACAAAACTAACTACAAAATGATTATATATGTTTGTCAAATATTTTTACTTTTATCTAATAAATGTTTGAGGCTTAAAATTCGAATGAATCCAATTTTAGGCAAAGATACTCTAATATTCACTAAAAGGTCGACTTATCGCCTTTTGATAGCGAACCCTCTTTAAATATAGTTTTGGTCACTCCTACACATTCTATTGGGCCAAATAAAATTCTTCTTTAGAATCGGGACATCAAAATTTACTTTGTGTAAATATTTGGTATTTTTCCGATAAAGTTAATTTTTTAATGAATAGTGAAAATGTTGTATTTTAATTCAAAACCACTTTTTAATATAATTTATTTATATTATTATATTATCTTTTTAATTGGTTTTAAAGTTTAATTAGAATATATTTTTACCATTTAATCCAATGGTGTTCATTGGAATTAATTTCACTTCAAAATTGGACTTAATCTAGTGTCAATCTTTTGATATATATTGTTTCATAAAAACACGCTATTTGTTTTGACAACGGGAATTAATTATTAAATTAATTAATGCAACTTATATTTCTTGAATTTTGTAAAATAGACATAATTTTTTAATTCAAAATATCAAATATATCTTCGGGTGATTTTTTGGTATTTTTCTAAAAAACTTCAATTTTTGATGAATAGTGAAACCACTAAGTGGTAGTTAAAAAACTGATTTTTCGTTTAAATGAAATTTTACCACCTCTGTGATTTGAATTTAAAAAATCCGACATACATGGTTTTCATTAGGATGTAAAATGTGGTTCAATGGGCTGAAAATAATTTTTGGTGAATAGTAACTTTTAAGTTTTATTAATCGCGATTAAAGGTAATTAGTGTAATTTAAGGTAAAAATAATGTTATAATAATATGAAATTACCTTGACACGTGTCCTACCCTTATTGGATGTGTCATGGCCGACCAAAACAATCCATGGGTCAACTTGGTGACCCCATGGAGCCCCTTGGGTAAGAAAATTACATTAATAACTTTTTGTTTAAAGTTAAAATAAAAATGTCACAAACATGTATTATTTTACTAAAACAATTTTTACAGGTGATTATACAAGTCATATTTTTGACTATAAATATTCATTAGAAATTTAAAAATATTCCCTACATCATAGTATTTTTTTATAATTTTTAGACATTAAATAAATTAATTAATTTATGACACCATGATGATGCAGCGATTACCTCATTAATGAATGATTTAAATAAAATGAAAATATAATGTAAAATCTAAGACATACACATGTCAAAAACCTATTGGATGGGTGGATTTCGAACCCTTATCACCTTATCCTCGAAATATATAATTTTGGGACCTTTGATATCCAAAAATCATTTTATAATAAAGTAACTTTTCAAGACTTTCCAAGAGTTCCCCTCCTCCCTCTTATAAAAGGCCCCCACCTCTACCCTGTTACACACACCTCTCAAGCATTTGGATAAACAAAAATCTGCTCATTTTATCTCTCTGCATCTCTCTCTTCATCCTAGAATCCTTACCTTAGGCATAAAGATCTTCAAGAAACCCTTTTGGTTCAAACCAAGAGGAGTTACCCGAATTAAAGGTAATGTTCTCTCTTATGTTCTTATATTTTATTTTTCTTCTCCAACCCCCTAAACACTTTTTATTCCTTTATTTTGTAACAACACCAATATACTAAATATACTAGGATGTTTTTATGAGAAGGATTCGAGCTACACTTACACACACCTCCATCTAATGGTAAAAGAACATACTATTTCCGTGGATGGTGAATTACTGCCTCACGAAACGATGATTGTTCTATCTTCTCCTACCACCTCTAATGGTAACCATTATGATGGAACTATATTTATTTATGATATATATTTTATTTATTTCCTCTTTATGCTTCTATATTTTATATTTAATACATACCTTTATGCTTTTCATGTTGTGCAAATGCGATAATTTCATTTTAGGAAGTGTGGACTACCGCCCCCTCAAGTGATGTGACTCGTTCATGCAATACAAAGAATGTATAAAGAATGAAATTGATGAAATTATGTGACCTATATAACATATATATTATACTGGAATTATAATATATATATATATATATCATCTATTTTTAATTCCATTAATGTTCCAAAGAAATGAAAGTAGCTTTCATGCTTACATACAGCCTACCATCTCCATGAACGGTGCATTTCATTTCTTTTTATCTCCAAATGTTAGGGAGTAGTATAAAATGAATATATACTAGATATATATGATATTTAAATCATTAATACTATTCTGGAGATGATGTACTTATAACTACATGGAAAACTCTTTTCCAACAAGTTCAATTTTTACTCATGTACCGAACATCGACAAAAACATCTGATATGAACTCACATTATTAACCAATTATTATAAAATTATAATATGTGATATTAACTTAATAAAAATATTTAAATTAGTTACTTAAGAAAATATAAATTTACCAATTTTTATTATTTAGGAATATAAGGAAACAAACAAGACAATTCATACTTGAGGTAAGAGATCCGACCTCTCTCTTTCTTTTTAAGTACTCTCTTTTATGTAATTTATTTTAAGCTCATATTTATTATGCTTGGGGATGTTATTTTATATTCCTAATTCTGTAACTTTTATGTTCATATTTTGAGAGACCATATTTTATCTCATAAATCCATTTTTGGAAGTTTTATGTGGCGTCGTTAGGCTGCCGAGTTTTCGTAAGGGATTTTTCATCTCAGTTTTATTACTATGAGATTTATGCCACATTTTCCACCATTTCCTTTGTGTGGTGTATGTAATGCCAATTATTCTACTCTTTGTGTAATATAGTTTCGTTTATTATTATTTACATCAATGTTTTATAGTCCTTTCACGGGGTGTACGTTTCGAAAGTTACCCAAATTGGTAAGGGAACATTTCACCCTCCTCTTTTTAAAAAACTTCTTTTTGTTGGGTATTTTAATTTACATATTATTATGTTGGGATATGTTCTTATATATCCTTATTGATATAAATTTTATTTTCAAGTGATGAGATGCCATTTTCGTTCTCATCAACTCATTTTCTAAATTTTAAAGTGACGTTGTTAGGCTGTAAAATTTTTGCAAGGGAACTTCTTAACCCAATTTTGATTCTTTGGGTTAAACTTGTATTCCTTAAATATGTCATTCTATCAATATGTGTGAATGACCTCTGATTGTTTTACACTTAATATACACTTATATTTGGTCTATTATTTTGTCACACATAATTATGTAATTGATTTATCCTTAATCAAAGGATGTTGTCTTTGTAAGGGACTTCGTCTCAATCTCCTTTCATTGAGGCATATTTTGTTCTAATACAAGACTTTCTTTTATATGTTGTATAAAACACCTTTGAATTTTCATTTCATTCAAATGGAATCTTTTTCTACGAATATTTTTACTAAATGAAAAAAAATGAATGTTTATTTTAACGTACGCGGTGACAACGAACTTTTTCGCCGCCGCGAGTATTATTTGGTCTTTGGCTTCCTCAACAAGACATAATGTCTTTAAAATGAAATAAATACCATATACTCTTTTATGTATTTTGGTATTGAAAATGGTTTTTATAATGGATTTGTTATGTCAATATATTTAAGTGATATATTGTTATTGAAATGTGGAAATGTTTTCTTTCCATTATATTTGTTTTATGTCTTATGATTTTATAATTGTACTTGGACATTTTACGGGTGGTTATGTGATAAACCATATGACGGGTGCTTCCGTGAGTACCAAGATGGGTGGTTACATTATGACCTCCAATTCATTGGGTGTGGAAGTCGGTCGTATGTCTATTCCATGTAGTGATATGTGTGGAAGTTGACCGTATGGTTATTCCATTTACGTATGTTTATGTCCCAAGTTACCTTTATATGTTATGTGTTCTTTATATGGGTTTATGGTAATCTTTTGGTTACAAAGGATAAGTAGTGATCTTTTATTCAGTGAAGAGTATTTACTACTTTATAAAGGTGAAAATTATTACTTTGATAAAGTATTCATGGTTTACTTGATGTTTTGAAAAACTAACAGTTTTACTTCTTTGTGTATCCTTTACTGGGATTTTTATACTCATCCCAAGTTTTTGAAATGTTCTCCACGGGACTTAAAGATGAATAGGGTCAAGGATGGGATCAAGGAAAGACATGCTTTCTAAAACATGGAACTATACATGTTTCTTTTAAAGAGTTTTTATTTTATGGAAACTTAGTTGAAGTGTCTACTTTGTAATCTTTTGAGATGTAATAGTTATGTCTTAATTCTCTAAAACTCTAAACCTGAAAAGATCCTCTATGTGAATTATTCATTTAATTAATGATTATGTAAAGTTTTAAGGCCGGGTCCTTATAGTTGGTATCGAAGTTCGGTTTAGATAACTTTAGAGGTTACGGTATTCATTAACCATAAGTGAAAAGTTGTGTATAACCACAATGGTTATTATATTAGATGGAGTCATTGTTATTTTTTTGAAAGTTGTTCTGAGTTTGAGATAACTTGGATAAGCATTTTTTAGTGTTTATATTCCTCATTAGTACATGATGATTATATTGATATACTCACACTGAGCTTTTTGGTTTTAGTAAATGGATGGATCTAGCAGGCACCAAAGTGACAATGGGTTTGAAGGAAACTGTGGTGGTTCTCTGATTAAGAGACTGGATGAAATGAGGATTCAATAAGGAATCTCGTGGTTATTCTAAACCAACTATTAGGGAGTCATGATTAACCGCTTGAACCATGGTGAGTTCTCTGATGCATCATGTACGAGATAACCAACTCGATGTGGAAGTTCTGGTAATAATTATAAAGGTAACCATTAGGGTTTATATGATCCTTAAATTTGAGGTAATTATGGGTTACTATATGTTATGATGGAAAATGAAAGGCATGTGATAAAATTGAGATTAAATTATATTATGGTTATTTTTGATGATTTTATCTTTTTTGGGGGAATGTTTTAAGAATTATATAGTTTTGGAAAAAGCACAACACGCAAACCGTGTGACAACCCGTCGTGTCGGACAAAGCTATGGGAATCAAACCCACAACCAAAGTGCGACTGGTATTTATCACCTACCACTGGACTATGTGAAGTCCCTAGTTAGTATGACAAATTCTTTTTAGTTAGATGATTTTATGAATCAAGAATTAGTTTATTTTTGGTTATCTGGGAAATTATCGACCTATCATAGAGAATATATGATTAGGTTAATTACTTTTCAATATGAGACTTTAAGAGCAACTGATGTTATTTAGATATAAATGTTAATATTTACCTTGGAAGACTATGTGATTAAATCCTTCAAAGATTTTGGTTTCAATCTTATTTTGGTTTATTTTGAATAATTTTATGGACAAATTGTTTATCGAATGGTCTTCGTTGAACTTTGGGTTTTATTGGACAAATTTTGGAGATTAAGAATAGATTTTCTTTTTATAAAGGATTATACTTTTTGGGAATTATTTGATCTCGTACTAAAATTTTTTTGTTTTGGTTAAGATCTAAAGACATTGGAAATATATAGTTCTATTTTTTGGATTAGTTGATTCTCTAGAAGTTGATTATAGTGCTCTTAATATGAACATGTCATCCTGAAATACTCATCATTTGGAGAAAATATGAGTTTGTGTTAGAAATCTAGTAAATGATGAAAGTCTATATGACAAGTGAGTATGTTTCATTATGATTTAGTTAAGCTCATAAATAAATTCCTCAATGAAAAGTAACTTAAAAAAAATTGTCTGTTAATTTTTCCTACTGGGAAATCAAATACTGTTTAACCCATCACAAGTTTGTGATTTTCTAGAGCTTAACTTTCTCCTAAACATGTTTTCTATCACTCTCCATCAGAACATGACCCATTGTTTTCTCTTCCATGTCCATGTTTTCCTACATGGAATCCTAGTATGGGTTAACTCGGGTGACCTTTGTACTTCCCTTTCTTTCTTTTAAAGTGACAGTTTAATCGACTCCTATTCCAATGTGGGGCTTTCAATGAAGTTTCCAAGCCCAATTTTAAAATTGTGAGGACGTAATTCTCAAAAGGGGGGAAGGATGTAGCATCCCAGGTAAATAAAGAATATTACTTTTTCATATTTATTAATCTTTGTGAATAAAATATTAATATTAATTTAAAGGGAACTCTATGCTCGATGGCGTACCCAATATGCCACAACGAGTTTCTTTGAAATGTTACGTTGAACTCTAATAATAAAATAATATTATTTTAAATGGTAGTTAATGCCTAGTCGTTGTAAGGGAAGGAATGAACAGAACTAACTACAAAATGATTATATATGTTTGTCAAATATTTTTACTTTTATCTAATAAATTTTATAGGCTTAAAATGCGAATGAATCCAATTTTAGGAAAAGATACTCTAATATTCACTAAAAGGTCGACTTATCGCCTTTTGATGGCGAACCATCTTTAAATATACTTTTGGTCACTCCTATATATTCTATTGGACCAAATAAAACTCTTATTTATAATTGGGACATAAAATTTTACTTTGTGTAAATTTTTGGTATTTTTCTGATAAAGTTCATTTTTTAATGAATAGTGAAAAATGTTGTATTTTAATTTAAAACCTCTTTTTAATCTAATTTATTTATATTATTAGATTATCTTTTATATTGGTTTTAAAGTTAAATTAGAATATATTTTTACCATTTAATCCAATGGTGGTCATTGGAATTAATTTCACTTTAAAATTGGACTTAAACTAGTGTCAATCTTTTGATATATATTGTTTCATAAAAACATGCTATTTGTTTTGACAACGGGAATTAATTATTAAATTAATTAATTCAACTTATATGTTATGAATTTTTTAAAATATACATCATTTTTGAATTCAGAATATCAAATATATCTTAGGGTGAATGTTTGTTATTTTTCTAAAAAACATCAATTTTTGATGAATAGTTAAACCACTAAGTGGTAGTTAAAAAACTGATTTTTCATTTAAATGAAATTTTACCACCTTTTTTATTTGAATTTCAAAAATACTACATACATGGTTGTCATTAGGATGTAAAATGAGGTTCAATTGGATGAAAATAATTTTTGGTGAATAGTAACTTTTAAGTTTTATTAATCGCGATTAAAGGTAATTAGTGTAATTTAAGGTAAAAATAATGTTATAATAATATGAAATTACCTTGACACATGTCCTACCCTTATTGGATGTGTCATGGCCGAGCAAAAAAAATCATGTGTCCACTTGGCGACCCCATGGAGCCCCTTGGGTAAGAAAATGACATTAATAACTTTTTGTTTAAAGTTAAAATAAAAATGTCACAAACATGTATTGTTTTACTAAAACAATTGTTACAGGAAGTTATACAAGTCATATTTTTTACTATAAATATTCATTAGAAAGATAAAAATACTCCCTACATCATAGTATTTTTTTTATAATTTTTAGACATTAAATAAATTAAGTTATTTATGACACCATGATCATTCAGCGATTACCTCATTAATGAACGATTTAAATAAAATGAAAATATAATGTAAAATCTAAGACATACACTTGTAAAAAACTTATTGGATGGGTTTATTTAGAACCCTTATCACCTTATCCTTGAAATATATAATTTTGGGACGTTTGATATCCGAAAATCATTTTATAATAAAGTAACTTTTCAAGACTTTCCAAGAGTTCCCCTCCTCCCTCTTATAAAAGGCCCCCACCTCTACCCTCTTACCACACCTATCAAGCCTTTGGATAGACCAAAATCTGCTCATTTTATCTCTCCACATCTCTCTCTTCATCCTAGAATCCTTACCTTAGGCAGAAAGCTCTTCAAGAAACCCTTTTGGTTCAAACCAAGAGGAGTTACCCGAATTAAAGGTAATGTTCTCTCTTATGTTCTTATGTTTTATTTTGCTTCTCCAACCCCCCTAAATATTTTTTATTCCTTTATTTTGTAACAACACAAGTATCCTCAATATACTAGTATGTTTTTATGAGAAGTATTCGATCTAAACTTACACACACCTCCGTCTAATGGTTAAAGAACATATTGTTTCCGTGGATGGCGAATTACTGCCTCATGAAACGATGATTGTTCTATCTTCTCCAACCACCTATCATGGTGGACATTATGATGGAACTATATTTATTTATGATATATATTACATTTATTTCCTCTCTATTCTTCTGTATTTTTTATTTAATACGTACCTTTATGCTTTGCATGTTGTGCAAATGAGATAATTTCATTTGAGGAAGTGCGCACTACCGCCCCCTCAAGTGATGTGACTCGTTCATGCAATACATGGAATGTATAAAGAATTAAATTGATGAACGTATGTGACCAATATAAAATATATATTATATTGTAATTATAATATATATATATATATATATCATCTAGTTTTAATTCCATTAATGTGCCAAAGAAATGAAAGTACCGTTCATGCGTACATACGGCCTACCGTCTCCATGAACGGTGCATTTCATTTATTTTTATCTCCAAATTTTATGGAATAGTATAAAATGAATATATACTGGATATATATGATATTTAAATCATTAATACTATTCTGGAGATGATTTACTTATAACTACATGGAAAATTATTTTCCAACAAGTACAATTTTTACTCAATTTCCGAACATCGACAAAAACGTCTGATATGAAGTCACATTATTAACCAATTATTATAAAATTATAATATGTGATATGTACTGAATAAAAATCTTTAAAGGAGTTACTTAATCAATTATAAATTGACCAATGTTTATTATTCAGGAATATAAAGAAACGAACAAGACAAGTCGGACTTGAGGTATGGGATCCTACCTCTCTCTTTCTTTTTAAGTACTCTCTTTTATGTCACTTATTTTAAGCTCATATTTATTATGTTTGGGGATGTTATTTTATATTCCTAATTCTGTACTTTTTATGTTCATATTTTGAGAGACCCTATTTGATCTCATAAATCCATTTTTGGAAGTTTTATGTGGTGTCGTTAGGCTGCCGAGTTTTCATTAGGGATTTTTCATCTCAGTTTTATTCCCGTGATATTTATGCCACATTTTCCACCATTTCCTTTGTGTGGTGTATGTACTTCCCATTATTCTACTCTTTGTGTAATATAATTTTTTTTATAAGTAATTAAATCAATGTTTTATAGTCCTTCTTTCACAGGGTGTTTGTTTCGAAAGTTACCCAAATCGGTAAGGGAACCTTTCACCCTCCTCTTTTTAAAAGACTTCTTTTTGTTGGGTCTTTTAATTTACATATTGTTATGTTAGGATATGTTCTTATATATCATTATTGATGTAAATTTTATTTCCAAGTGATGAGATGCCATTTTCTCTCCCATCAACTCATTTTCTTAATTTTAAAGTGACGTTGTTAGGCTGTCAAATTTTTGCAAGGGAACTTCTTAACCCAATTTTGATTCTTTGGGTTAAACTTGTACTCCTTGAATATGTAGTTCTATGAATATGTGTGAATGACCTCTGATTGTTTTACACTTAATATCCACTTATATTTGGTGTATTATTTTTTTACACATAATTATGTAATTGATTTATCCTTAATCAAAGGATACCATCTTTGTAAGGGACTTCGTCTCAATCTCCTTTCATTGAGGCATATTTTGTTCGAATATAAGACTTTCTTTTATACACTGTATAAAACACCCTTAACTTTTCATTTCATTCAAAGGGAATCTTTTTCTACGAATCGTTTTACTAAATGACAAAAATGAATGTTTATTTTAACGTACGCGGTGACAACGAGATTTTCCACCACCGCGAGTATTATTTGGTCATTGGATTCCTCAAAAAGTCATAATGTTTTTAAAATGAAATAAATACCATATACTCTTTTATGTATTTTGTTATTGAAAATGGTTTTTATAATGGATTTTTTATGTTAATATATTTAAGTGATATATTGTGATCGAAATGTGGAAATTTTTTCTTTTCATTACATTTTTTTATGTCTTATGATCTTATAATGGTACTTAGACATTTTACGGGTGGTTACATGATAAACCATATGACGGGTGGTGCCGTGAGTACCAGGACGGGTGGTTATGTTATAACCTCCAATGCATTGGGTCTAGAAGTCGGTTGTATGGCTATTCCATGTAGTGATATGTGTGGAAGTCGACCATATGGTTATTCCATTTACGTATGTTTATGTCCCAAGTTACCTTTATATGTTATGTGTTCTTTATATGGGTTTATGGTAATCTTTTGGTTACAAAGGATAAGTAGTGATCTTTTATTCAGTGAATAGTATTTACTACTTCATAAAGGTGAAAAGTATTACTTTGATAAATTATTCATGGTTTACTTGTTGTTTTGAAAAACTAACAGTTTTCCTTCTTTGTGTATCCTTTACGGGGCTTTTTATGCTTATCCCAAGTTTTTGAAATGTTCTCCACATGACTTAAAGATGAATAGGGTCAAGGATGGGATCAAGGAAATACATGCTATCTAAAACATAGAACTATACATGTTTCTTTTTAAGAGTTTTTATTTTATGGAAACTTATTAGAAGTTCCTACTTTGTAATCTTTTGAGATGTAATATTTATGTCCTAATTCTATAAATATCTAAACCTGAAAAGATCCTCTATGTGAATTATTCATTTAATTCATGATTGTGTAATTTTTTAAGGTCTGGTCCTTATAATAGCTCATGTATGGATCAAACAAATTGCTTATTTCCAAATTCCAATGTACCATCTTCATAGATTAAGTCTTCTAACTTTCAATCATTCATATATTTGATTTTATTTTCAATATTCTCATCACTAAGATGAGAAATTTATATTTTCTCTAGAAAGGATGGTTTGGAAATTCATTGGAATAGATGTGATGATTCCCCTTACATTTAAATTCTCATATAAAACTTTACTAAATTAATAAATATAATATCTTTTTATATCCTCATTTTAGAAAAAACACTTTGATAATTCATACTCAATGAATCATCCACCTTATTTGCCTTTTCAGTTTGGTAGTGTATTAAGTAATTAAAATCATTGAGTTGTTAAAACTATCACTTTTTCCTCATTTTGAGTTTTTTTTATGAGAAATTTTATTCAATACTTTTTGATCTGTATATATTTCATATATTTCACCATAAATTTAATTTATCCATATCTTCAATGTAAATATTACAACTTCCAAATAAAAATCATGGGTTTTATAATTTTTTTAATGAATCTTTAAATTCCTTGATTCATTGGAAACAACTATATTATTTTGTATAATTTCAAATCCAATTCCTTTATTTGATGAATCACTATATATCACAAATTCATACCTTCCCAATGGTAAAGTCTATATCGATTCATTGACTGATCTTCACTTTAATTCTTCAAAACATTCTTTATATTATACAAAAAAGATGAACTTAACCCCTTTATGTGTCAACTTAGTTAATGGGTAAGCTAATTGGGAAACATTTTGAAAAAATCATTGATAGTAGCATACTAATCCAAGGAAAATTAAAACTTTTGTTATATTTATTGGTGTTGACTATTAAATCTCTACCATTATATTTGATAGATCAAATGATATTTCATACTTAGAGATAATAAATCTTTAAAAAAATACTTCTGAAATCCATAATTCACATTTGATAAGTTTTCCATATAACTCCTTTTCTCTAAGTTTCTTAAGAATGATTATAAATTTAATCTTATGCCCATCAAAGATTTTATAGTATATCAAGATATCATCAATAAATATCACAACAAAATTATCAAATCCTTGAATACTTTATTCATTGAATCCATAAAAATAGATGGTGTATTATTCAATCTGAAGGGGATACCTGTAAATTTTTAATTTTTATACCTCATAAAAAATCTCATATTTGGAATATCAACCTTATTTACTCACAATTGATGATACCCAATATGAATATAAATCATTTAAAATGTTTATCTATTTAAATTTGATCAAAGAATTCATCACTATAGGAAAAGGGATTCTATTTTTATATTAATAGAAATGATTTCTCTATAATTGATGCACAATCCATAGAACCATATTTCTTATTAAAAAAGTAATAGGGTATCTTTATAGTGAATCACTAGGGAATATAAATACTTTATCATGAAATTCCTATAGTTTCTTCTTCATTTTTTCTAATTCCATTGTAGCCATTATGTAACGAGTCTTATATATGGATTGTTCATCAGGGATGAGATTGATTGAAAACTCAACTTTACAATCAAGTGGGTATCCAGGTAGATCTTCAAAAAAACATCAATTTATACCATAACAATAGGTACATCCTTAATTTTAAGAAAATATTTTCAATTCCTAGGTTGAGACTACTCTTATTCTCTAAGAATTTAATTAAGAATATCAACTAAAGGTGGATTAATGCATGATTCAGATGATATAGTATACCCTCTAAAGATGAGGGATTCCATATCACAATCATATATTTTAATATCCTTCTCTTGATAATAAATTTTCACATTAAAATTTTAAATCCAATCTATACAAATGATTATATCAAAGTCATCCATTGGTAAAATAATCAAGTTTGAAAATAGGGTAAGTCTATGAGTCATAATGGGAACTGACTCACATATCATTATTATATTAATATTTCCATAAGGAATATTGATTGATGATTCCTTTTTTAAGGTGATTGTAAAATATCTAATTTTATTCGCAAACATAGAAGATATAAAATGGTATGAATAACTATATTCAAATAAAGTATTAGATAAATTTGTGGCTATAATCAATTTACTTTCCACTACATATTTAGGAATTTCAAACTCAGTTATAGTGATCACATATGCTTGTCTAGGCTCCCTTGACCTTTTTTAAGAAAAAATCATTTTACGTGTGGGAAATTCATTTGAATTGTTCCCAATATTTGTATAGTTGAATCATTGTAAATTGGAATCTTCTTTATTTCCCTTACAATCATGAACCAAAGGGGATTTATCTCCACACTTAAATCAAAATATCATTAAAAATAAATCTTTTTACATGGTGTTTCTTTCCACGATTATTAAAAATTCGAAACATCACCCTTCACTTCTTCCCTTTTTCTATTTTTCCTTTTTCAGAATGATCAGTCGCCTACTTTTTTCCTTATTTTACATACTTGTATAATTATTTATCTATCTTCATGTCACTTGATTCTATATCCTCATATAATGAAATTTTTTGGAAAACTAATTCACTTAAAAGGATAGGATTTAAACTATATAATAAATGATGAATATTACTCCTTGAATTATATACATAATCTACAGAATAAGTTGTTAGCCTTGTAAATATATCTTCATGTTCAAAAACTTTTCTCCATCCATTTTCCTTAGATTGAGGAATTTCCTCTCTATACAAACCTTTTTTCTCATAAGGAAATTATTTGTTGAATATTATTTCCTTGAAATTCTTCCACACTATATTATTTATTTCCTTTAAATCATTAGTGTTTTGGATAAATTACCACCATTAATCAGTATCTCCTTTAACATGGTAAGTTTACATGATAACATTCTCTCTTTTTCTACTTCCCAAAGCAATAAATATATTCTCTGGGGAATTCTTCCATTACTGACTGAATAATGGATTATTAGTTCCATTGAAATATGGAGGTTGTCAATGAATTAAGTGGTCCAACATTATTACACCATGTTGGGGTTGAGCAGGCTGCTTCATACATGCATGGTTATTATTCCTAACTCAATTTGATTTCCTCAACATAATTATAATTTTTTAGATCCATATCCAACTTCCTTGTATTTCCTAGGATGGAAATACTAATATAGATTATGTGCATTGATACAATTTCCCTTACTTCTTCCATTCACTATTTCTAAACAAATGAATATACATAATTACATCATAACATTATGAATTTAAAATTATATTATATGATTCTAAATCTAGTATAACAGTTAATAAAAATTGAAAATTTATGTGTAGCTATTATCCTAATCATAAGTTTGGTATCATTGGGAATATCTTTAAATTATAAAAATATTTTCAAATATTTCATAATATTTTCTAAAGAGAATGTAAATCAACCAAAGCATGTCCTTGGGGAGTTTCTTTCCAAGTGTCTAGTCTTAGGAACACTCATCGCGCATGAGTGTTGATCGATTTAATACCCAATATTCCACTTTTAGAGTTGTTACCACTAGTTGAATTTTTTCTACAACCGCATCCACTTTCCAATATCTAGATAGGGATTTATTTACTAGGAAAACCAAAAAATATCTAATTTACCAAAAAAATTATGATATTGTCTTATATTTATACTTATCCTTAGATTATACCATAGGGATGTATAATATATTCTATGTTTTACTAAATATTGTTTCTAAGGTTTTTACTAAACTTTTGTTGATACCAGCTATAACATCCCAACTCCAATAACTCAAAGTGGGTGCTTATTTTACTATATTAGAACAAAATACAAGGGATCACAACCAGAAGGACCAAATATATTAGTAGTTTTAAGAGACTAGATACATACATGACTCTTACATTACATCTGAAAAACATGAAAGAAAAGTTAAAATTTATTGTGAAGAATTTATTATTTATTATAGTAAACCCCTAAAATCATTCATAGATACCATATTAGTATCCTGAGGAAAGGTAAACAAAATAAAGGTGGTATCAAATGTTTTGAAATGAAAAACCTTCAACATAAGACAACATAGAATAAATAAATAATGAATAATATGGTAAAGATAAACAATAATCAAATTTCCATATAAATAATATCATAAATAGGGAATATATCCACGGAAGGCATAAAAATAAAAATAATCACAAGGATAATAATAATTAGTTTTATAATGATAGAATTTATAATTTTTTACATCTTAATATTACCATCAATCGCTTCTTCCAACACATCATATGAAAATTGGTAATTCACATGCCAAATACTCAAACTAGTCTGTCTCATGACACGTACTAATTCATATAGGGGCTGTAATGGGACTCACCCATCATATACTAAGTCTAATGCATTCATCATATGAAATAAATGAATAAAAAATCAATACGTGATCAATATAAACATTCATATTAAAAAATAGCATATGAAATGTTAAAAAAATTCTAGTCAATAAATAAAATAATATGATCATAAGAATAAAGAGTAATATGGTGGATCATGTCAATAGCCTCTATATCAATTAAATTATAGGGTTCATCAAAGTATTTTGATATAGATAAAAATACTTTAAAATTATCACTCTAATATTTCTTGATGAAAATATTATTTTCATTTTCAAATCACGTATATTAAATTTTAAAAAAATTAAAGATTACTATGAAAATAATTTTATTTAAAAATAATTATAAAAATTTTTAATTAAGAAAAAAATCTAAAAATAGGCATGATGGTGGGAAAATTCATTCGTGAAATATGTGTTTAAACACATATTTTGTTCATACCTTTAGTAAAAAGTGATCCATTTAGAAATTAATAAGAATATTCTTTTTATACAATTTTATATAAATTAAAAAAAAGGATAAAAATTAATTTAATAAATCATTTTAGAATATAAAAAACATTCTTGAATTCATTTTAAAGAAAATATGGATATGGAATAAAAATATTCCTGACTAAATTGAAAAACAAAAATTGGTTTCCCTTAAAAACATTCTTTTGGCCTTTTTAGTTTAAAAGAAGGTAAAAAAGAAAAAAATACTTTAAACCCATATAAATAAAAATAATAAAATAAAATATAATGTTATAAAGATAAAATTTTCATAAAATTACTCCAATGTAATCTTAAACATAAATAATCTTGTATAAGGATGAGATTGTCAAATGAACCTTTACCTGGGGTCTGATTTAATTCATAAGTGATTTTAACATCCTTTATAAAAAATATCAATTTAATATAATTATATAAATAAACTATATACATACTTATAATATCATATGTGATCCTCTTATAACATTTAAATTCATATTTATTAATTATAATTTATTTAAAGTGTCATTTCTGACTATAAACTCTTTCATTTTTCATGTAAGTTTCGGTTTGATAATTTCAATACTTGCATATTTATCATGTTAAAATAATAATTTGAATGTTAATAATGATATAAATATCATATATATACCTTATATACATATTTATAATCCTTATTGAAATTCATACATGGAAAATGAATCACATCACTTCGTGGAGGTGGTAGTCCACATGTACGTATGAGCGACTTTATCATTTTTTAACAAGTGGAAGGGTGAGAAGGTAAATGATATATCATATTTAAAAAATAATTATTATTCTTTAAATATAAATTATATCATATAATGTATTTTCGATCCATCATTATGACCAACCACAAGATGTGGTGATGAAAAATGAAATATATTGTCTTCGCGAGGTTGTAGTCTGCACATACCCACAAAAGATGTTTTCATTATCCATTAAATGAATATGTAGATGAAAAAGGTTTATAAAATAAATATAATAACTTATAATTATATGTTAGATACTTATTTTATTATATCATAATGGTTAGGATAGTTTTTAAGAAGGTAAAATAAGAAATAAAAAAGAAAACGGGCGGTTAATAATTATACCTCTTCGTTAGACAACCACCATAGGTATGTAACTAAATCCCTCTTAGGATGGAATTATAGTAAAACCATAAACTCTAGGATATTTTTTGGGATGTTATTAATTTATTTATTTAGGTATTTTCTATGATTATAGTCTCTTTAGGTGTGTAAAATAGAGGAGGTTTGGTATCCTTTTATAAGTCATGGATAGGACACACTTGGAATTTTTCTAAAGATTAAAATATATTAATGTATTTCCCAATAAAAACAGCTCTAAAATGACATGTATTCAAATAATAGATAATATAGGGTCTAAAAATGACCATAAAATAGTATTTATACAAGTTTTTAGTTTATTTTAACCCATATAATTTCAGTATTAACCCTTTTAACATGTTTTAACTCTTACTGTGGTAAATAAATTTTTGACAAAGTTACTATTCATAATCATAAAAAATTAAATCGGATTTATTACCAAATTTAGATATTATAACCAAAAATATTAATTCTATTTTATCAAATTTAATTTCTATAAGTCATAAAAATTAATTCAAAAAAACCCTCAAAACGCAACGACAAACAGTTTTTGAAAAAAAATGAATTTTAAGTATAAAAGTGATTTTATAGAAAAATAAAGAATAATATTTATTTGATTTAAATTAATTGGATTGTGTTAAATAAAATTCGACTTATTTTTATTTAAAACTAAAATAAATATATAGAAAACTTATAAATACTTTATTAAAATTGTATAACTAAAAACAATTTTTATTTGAACAAAAATATTAGTTAGATTTACAAAAATGTTAATCATATATTTATAACATAAACATTATATTTCTATTTGAATTATATTACTTTCTAAAATATTTATTTGGTATGTAAAAAAATTACAAACCTTAAATTTATTCTTATATCATTATAATTTCGTAAAAGTTAAAGTTTTTTAAAATCGGTATTTTTTACTATTAACCTAAAAATAAACTCTTTATAAAAAACATAAAAACTAATTAAAAAGATAATTTTGATGTGATGAATTCAAAAATAAAATTAATTTCTTAAAATTAAATGAATAAAATTTGATAATTTAGATCTTAAAAACATTCTTGAATAAATCTATTTTTATTATGTTATAGTTTCCTTAGGAAGCAAATCTTACTTAATATAATCGAATCCCGGGAGTTATAGAGCTTCTAGGATGAGAGTGAGAGAATAAACAAGAATAATATAAATCTCATAACACACCAAATAATTTGTGATCAAATTATTGTATATCCATCAGGATTCTCCAATACATTAAACCATATGTTTATAGCGTATAACTTAATGCTTCATCTAACCATGAATTCATATCAAGAATGCAATGATCCTCCCATGAATTTCAATATATAAAATGATTATATTAATGATATACTAAAATGGAATATTCCTAAATAGTAACAGTTATCATTCAGGTACCAATTAATCATAGTATTTTAGTGTATATCGTCCCATATGATTATACTTATAATACCCCATATGTTATTACCCAACAGAATAATACAATTGTATAAGGACGTGGTATGAAATATATATTTCATTCCTTATGATCTAACCATATAATAAATTAATATATAACCAAATTCATTACATTCATAATTAATCTATGGAATATCTACTTCAACACCATGTACTGAAGGGAATCACAGACAACCTTTAACATAGTGGTTTGATGAAGATTCCTTAGAGTGAGTCGAATGAATTTCTCCTCTATGGTGTATTTATAGGTTTAAAGAATCACCCATCACATGGGTAGGAACCTCCTATATTCTAATAGCAATATAGTACCTCTTGTTTGGTAAAGGGAGTATAATAATAGATCTTCAAGTTGAGGGAGAATTAGTAGGAATCTTAAGTAAGGAAAAATGAACCATTTTCATGAAATAGCCTCATTTTATAATCCATTGAGGATACATTTGAGTGACCCTATATTAAATAATACATTTTAAAATGTATGAGATAATGCTTTGTTTGATCATTCATTCATCACATGAATATACCCTTTAACTTTCATAAACTAACCTAGGATACCCCGGACCCAGTACCTGATTCGGCATATGACATGGACCAAAGGGAAGTCTCGATACCCATACGGTAGAAACTAGTTCATGAGAATCAAGAAAACACCATGTAAGTGATTTATCCAAACTAAATAATCCACCATAAAAAGGGTTTTGACTGAGAACTCATCATGTCCTCAAAATATACTGGTGAGTTACACACCCACATAATCTAAATCATTATAATTAGAACACAAAACATAGAATAATATAAATTAAATCTCAACAGAAGACTGTGAAAACCAATATAAAACAAATAAACCCTCACAAACTATAAACATAAGCACTAAACCAAGTTTATATATATATTATGATCCAAAAATTAAATAAAAATAAGAAACAAAATATGAAGTTGATATGAAAATACAAGAGTGTCGTTTTAATACAAAACCAAATAAAAAATAAATAAATAAAATTGTGACCAATCATTGTGTGATATGAGGGATAAATCCCACTACGTCACCTCTTCGAAACCCAAACTCATCTATAATGAATATCCACTTCCACCTAGTAGTTCCTTTTCTTTAAATAAATTAGACAAAACAAGGTCTCCATAAAACTGAAGGGTGTATCTAGGTTATGAACATAACAATCCCAGTATAATCCCACTATGTGTTTTGTGAGAAACTTTTTTTAGATAATCCAAGAATGATATTATGAAAATAAACCTATTAAAGATAATATTTTTTAAACATTGCGACACTAGTACAAAGAGTATTTTTCGTGTTGGATTTTTCACATTTCTTATTAATAACCGACGGGAAAATCTATGTAAATTGATTTATCACATTGGTTATATAAAAATGACATGAAAAGGTTAGTTATGTTTCTCTATCATGTATTTTATTATATAAAAAATATAAAAAACAAATTAAACCCACTTTATCAAGTCATTTATATAATAACTAATGTGGTATACAATTTAAAATTATATGATTCGTTAGTTTGACACATTTCTATGTTATTCAATCTTGTGAAAGATGACTTGTTTCTCTAAGGTAGAAGTAATAACCCTCATTTCTTTGATGTTGTGGACTTTAAACTCAGATTTTCATCTTTATACATCCTCAAGAATTTTAGGCCACATTTTTGGGCATTCGATCTGATCATCTCTCAAGTAACCCTCACACATTATCCTCTCTTACATTCATTCAATGTTGTTAATGCCCTAACCATAATTTATTCGATTCAATGGACTCAAATTTCTGGTTTAATCGACCTCATCATTTCACATTTAAATATACATCGTATTGTCTCAAATCTTGGATTAAAATATTCATATAACTTATTCATCTATTCATTTAAATAAAAAGGTGTGCGGATTGTATTATTTCTTAATGTTCAAAAATTTCCACATTATATCTTAATATTTGTGTATTTCTACTTTATTCATTATTTATTCATACACTTACATATATATGGATAAATTTCAATTAGTGTTATGCATTTATTAGTTAATTAGTAATCTTAAAATGTAATATATATACATTTCATTTATCAAAAATATCAACATACAATATCATATAAGTAGTGTATATGTGTATCAACACTTTTCTTATGATGTGAGCATAATATAAAGTTGAAAAACATATATTAAATATTCATTCTTAATATTTTGATTTATTTTCAATATAATGTCGATATTATTTGTGAGTACATAATAGGAACTATCAATTGGTTCCTTTACATGTCTTTGTTATATTATGATATATATTTGTTAGGATTTGACTCTATTTGGACTAATTAACCCATTTGGTACAAATAATAATAGATATTTATTTTATTTTTATCCCCAATCATACCTTAGGTTACATTAATTTTTAAATTTAGATGATCCCACCGCATAACTAGAGTTTTTATGTGTTAAATTTTTAGGTAATTAAACATGCATCACACGGCATTCACACTAAAATCATTTTTCTTTGTATAAATTTGGATTTTAATTATATCAAATAAAGTGGATTGAAATTTTTAAAATGTGGTTTATTAGTGTGTTACATTCAAATAAAACATCTTATCATATAGTTCACAATATGTAATATGATTGGAACAATTTTCATAATACACTAGCCATAAATAATATATAATATTAATTATTTATATATATATACTACATTAAAAATCATCATTGTGTTGTTTGAACTCTAATATATGATTATATTATAGTATTAATTGATGTTTCTTTTGATAATTGTTGTTTTTTTCTTGAAAAAAATATGTAAAAATTTCAATGATAAAGAATCAAATAAAAAAGGACAATGCACACTTAATTTGGATTGTCATCAATATTGTTTAATTTTATGTTTCTATTAAGTTCATTCAAAATAAAATGAAAAATAAGAAAATATTATAACTATATTTTCTATTTTAAATTAATTCCATGCATTTACTTTTATGATTTACCAATCATATCAAAACATATATCCCATAATTTTCTATAATTTAAAATTATACTTTTCAAATATGCATATATTTTTTTAAAATTTCAAATTTTTGTTACATTAAAATTATTATATCTTTGATATAAATTTAATTAATTTTCTATTTGGTTTTTATATAATATTTCCAATTAATATTCAATTTCGTCTCTAATGTTACTAAATTTTAAAACATTATATTGAAAATTATTGAAAATCATATAAACATTTTACTTGTGAATTATACCATAAGTGTGTCTTCTTGACTATTATTGAAATAATCAATTATTCCCCCCTCTTAGTCTATTTTATCACCACAATATTCTTTTGAAAAGATACTTATTTTTGGTACTTTTTATATATAATAATGATTCGAATTTGGATTATGGAACTTCGAATAAGTGATAAATAAGAGGAAGGTGTTGATATTTTTTTTGAATTCTCAAAACAAAATCTTCCAAAAAATGGCATGTTATTCTATCAATTCCTGAAGTGTTTAAATATAAATAAGTTGAAAGTATAGATATCAAATATCATTTAATTTTTAATAGTTTTAGTCTGAGTTACAGCCCTTGGATTTGGCATGGTGAAACTAGAAATAATTTCAGATATATTGACGAGGATGATTTGTAAGATGATAAGTCTAATCAAATTGATGAAATGATATATGATATTAAAGTAGAGTAAATTGAGAAATAACTAAAAACTAAGAATCTATATGGTGATAATGAAAAACCATTGTATCGAGGTTGTATGGAATTTATAGTTTATTAATGGTGTTAAGATTGATTAACTTGAAGGTGAAACATTAATAGAGTGACAATAGTTTTATAGAGTTTCTACAATTCTTGAAAGATATTCTTCCTAAAGGAAATGATCTTCCATATTCAAATTATAAAGAGAAAAATATATTATACCCAATGGGATTAGGGTATAAAAACATAAAATCCTTCCTGAATAACTATGTGCTATATATGAATGAATATGAATTTCTATCAGATTTTCCAAAATGTGGTACTTCATGGTATAAGTTGAAAGAAAAATCACAAGATGATTTAATAGTTACAGAGAACCCTACCAAGGAATTTTGGTATCCTCCTATAATTCCTCATTTGAAATGTTTATTTTCGAATACACATGAAGAAAAAACAGTTAATATTTCATATAGATGAGAAGATATGTGATGAAATATTATAGAATCTATATTATTTTTAAAGTGTAATAAAATTAATAAACAGTTTCCTACATTCAAAAAGGAAGTTATAAATATCATACTTTGATTGTGCATGGATTAAATGAATCCATATCAAAGCCTTAGTAGCAAAAATAGTTCATGGCCTTTTTTATTGGTAATGTACAACTTAAATCCTGAATTTTTTATAAAACAAAAATATGTAATGTTGAGTTTAATGAACCCTAAACCAAAACAGCCCAGAAATGATATTGATGTTTTCTTTTCACCATTATTTTATGATGGGAAACTTTTATGAGAGGAAGGTGTTAGAGTGTATGATTCTTAAAAAATTTAATATTTTCAACTGCATGAAATGATTATGTTCACTATAAATGACTTCTCATCGTATGTAAATTTTCTTGGATACAATGTTAAGGTGCATCAATATTGTCCAGATTGTTAACAAAAGACTTTATATTATCAATTTCATCATGGGAGAAAAATAGTATACATAGTTCATTGAAATATTTTGTCTATGTATCAATATAATATAAGATAAAAAAAATTCATTCAATGGCTTACATGAATTTTATATTGATTCAAAACCATTATCCATTGAATAGTATTTTGAGAGGGTGAAAAACATTAATGTTACATTTGGAAAGTCATAGAAATTAGGTAATGATAGAAATATTAGAAGAAATGGTAAATAATTTTTGAGCTTCCATATTAAAGATATCAGGAATTCAAACATAACATTTATCTCATGCACATATAGAAGAATATATTGGATAGATTTATTGTAACATTATTAGATATTAAATTAAAGACTAAATATGGGTTAAAAGAAATATTGGATTTACTCTCAGTGGGAATACATTTAGAGTTATCCCCCACTCATGATGGAAGAAAAACATTCCTACCCCTGTCTTGTTAAACATTATCCAAGAGGGAGAGAATTATCTTTTGTTTAGTATCTTAATGATATCAAAGTGCCACAGGGTTATTCTTTAAATGTAAAAAATTATGTGCCTCTAAAATATTTGAAGTTGATAGGTACGAAATCTCATGATTGTCACGTCATGATGGAATAGATCCTTATTTAATTTCAAGGAATATTGCACATCATTGTCAGAATGACTATCATAAAGGTATGTTATTTTTTCAATTAAATTTGTAATAAGGTGATTGATCTAAATTTTTTGAATAATTTCGATAATGAAGATGTTTCTATACTTTTTCAATTGGAAATGCATTTTCTTCCATCTTTTTTTATATCATGGTGCATTTAATAGTTCATTTCGTATGAGAAATAAATATGTTTAGACCTATATAACTATTTTGGATGTATCCTTTTTAAAGGTATATGAATATATTAAAGGGATATGTTAAGAATCCATATCAACCTAAAGCCTCCATTGTTGAGAAGTATATTTATGAAGATTTTGTGGAGTTTTTTACAAACAACTTGTCTAAAGTGGATCACATGAGTTTGCCTACATGTCTCTATGAACAAGTTAATTATCTGTTAAAGGGGACTTGTGGCTTGAGAGTCAAATCATCGATAGATGAATAGATAAAGAAGGTAAATTTATACATCTTGAATAAAATATATGATTCTCGTCAATATATAACATTGAATATTGATTTTTTGAAATAATATTATCCAAAAAAGATAGATATATGGATTTTAAATGAGAATAACAAAACTTTTTTTCCATAGTTTAAAGATACCATGATTGGCAGATCATATGCATCAGAAACATTGCAATTGTTAGTGGGTGTTCTGATTTTAAATTTAATAACATGGTTCGGGTATTCCAATAATGGATATACATTTTGCATGAAATATCAAGAAAATATAAGTATGGTTTAGAACTGTAGTGTATTAGTATTCATAGAAGAAATAAATTTTTAAAGTGATAAAGACAAAAACCCAATATCTGCATCAAATACATATTATGGAGTAATTGAAAAAATATGAGAGATTTATTACATTAAATTTCAAGTTCTAGTGTTTAATTTCAAATGGTTTATCGGTAACAATAGTGTCAGACATGATGAATTTGGAATGACACTAGTTAATCTGAATAAATTTGAATACACAACTAATCCTTTTATTATTAAAAAAATGCAAAACAAATTTTCTATATTCTTGATTAATCTGATATGCAGTGTTATATTATTCTAAAAGGGAAAAAATAGTATGTTGGTTATGATAAACTTGATAAAGATATTGATTTATGTGAGATCCCTACTTCCATGGGATTATTAACAAATAATATTTATAAGAATGTTATAGACATAGTTTATTCCATAAAGAATGATCATGGTGAAGAATTTTTAGGGGAAATCCTTATGTACTTTCCAAATATTACAGGTAACATATGTTTATTTTTTGTTTGATTTTTCAAATTTCATAAAATGTTAGATATTTTAATTTTATTTTCTTTATTAAAATATGTATTACAACTAATAAGTTAAATTTTTTGTATATATTAGTTCAGTTCTGTTTAATTCACCATATTTACCCTTATGTTACTTATCTATTAATTTATTTAGTTGGAAAAACAATTATTTTAAATTTAATATGTTAAATAAAAATAAAAAAATTCTATAGGAGTATATTAAAAAAAATTGTAAAAATGATTTATTAGGATGGAGAATTTTACCATTCTCACACCATTTTTTGGGTTTGGTTTCATTCATTTATGCCATATCATCTCTCATTAATAGCATTAGAATTTTAGATAACTATAAAAAATATTAGTAAAAATGTGTTAAGTTTTTTAAATTTACTTTATGTTTGATAATTTTTTATTTTTTATTTACATTGGTATGTAACAGTTGGATTTGTTTATTTTTGTACTAATTTTTAATTTCTTTGATTTGTAGGAGAATGGTAGATCAATCATCTCATCCACCACATATTTACAAAGATAATCATACTCCTACCTCTGGGGAGGAACTTACACATTCTCCTATTGATATGCCTATTCATCCTTCTTTATAAGAGACATTTACTTCCATGGGGTAAAATGAGTTCAAGGGTTGGTAAATGTGGAACCACAAGTTTACCAAAATTATCAGTTGATTGTATCTAGGACCAAAGGATACCAGTAAAGTTTGATGATAATGATATTCCAAGAGGTCCAAATTCAAGAAAAATCAAGACTTATAGTAGTTTAAGCTAAAAGAAAAGTTAGTATTTTTTTGATGATTGGAGAAGTGTTGAATAATATGCAATATCTTACATCTAGGATACCATTTTGGTAAAATAGTTTGTTATTATTTTACTTATCTTTAAATTTTTATAGTAATATATATTTTCCCACTTCTTATCAGATAACATATAATATACCTGATTATAGAGGACTGAGGATGAAATGTTTATCATTGGCTGCAAGGAGATGAAGGTATTTAAATCATCCCCCACATCAAATTTCATTTTTGGGGATAGTAAAAATTATTATCCATGTCATATAAATCCATATAAAGATGAAGGTAAAAGGATGGAATTTTTTGAAAGTATATGACGATAATAATTTTTGGAAAGTGAAATGTTACCATGTAGAAGTTTTTTTATATTAATGACCATATTAATGATTTATTTTTATTAATTATCAAATTACAGTAATCAAGGAGATATTATTAGGAGATCCAATCTTGAAACTTGTTCATTCATGCGTTATCTCTTGGAGGGTGTACTTTATTGGAAGAAAAAACTATAGGATAAAAACTTCAAAAACTAAGAGTTGAGTATTTAGGGTCTGCAGAGGTTAACCCCCCCCCCCCCCCATTAGACATGAAAAAGGAAGATGGATCGGATGAGCAAAAAAGGACAATATTTTATATAAGAGTGGAGAGTTTTATATGAGAATATTGTAAGATGTTTAATTTATTTATTTATTTAAGTTTAATGAACTCTTTATATATTTTTATTCATTATATATTTTTTCAAATATTCCATATAGGATTATCTTGAGGAGAAGATCACATAGGTGGTCTTTATAACTGTGGGTAGGAAGCATATTTTAGCTACAGCATTGGGAAAACCCAAACACTCGGGTTTTTTATGAGGATACACATAAGTTTTATCGGTAAAAAATTCATTTCCACATTCTAAATATTCTTCAATGGGGGTGTTTATAAAAAATAGAATCATTGGAAGATGAAGTTCATAATATTCATGTGATGATGGAGGATGGGATCAAAGATTTAGTACAATCAATGTTTTTAGACATCCAAAGATAGTTTTGGACTGCTGATCTGACTCCTCCACCTCTTCTAGTAGTTCCCAATCCTCCTACTTATCTAACTCCCCCACCTACACATGTATACCCCACTCATTATTATCATACTTCTAGACCCCCTCCTCCACAGTTTCCTAGTTATTGTGAGTTATATATTGATGATCCCCAATATATTGTTGCATATGAGATGATATTTTATATTTGGGATATCATTCATCATTGGTAGAAATAGATAGAGAATCATATGGTTGATGTATATGATATTATATATAGATCAGCAAAAATAACATTCCCTACAAATGAGGAGAGTATAGTTGGACAAATTATAGACCATTTTTTTACTTGTACATCTCGACTTATTAGAAATATTACCATATTTGTATATGTATATTTTATCTTTTCTTTCATTTTTATATAAAATTTGATTTATAATTTTAAAAATTATATATTTATTTAATTTTTTACATGAATGGTTTAAAGGTAAAGAAATATTGTTTCGAAAACAACAAATACAAAGTTTAAGTTCAGATACATTTTCTAGTAGTCTAGAGAGATTGTCAACATGTTCAAATTTTTTATTAGAAGTCTATGAGATTCCAATTGAAGATGGTTTTTATGGTTTTGAAATGACTATGGGGATTTTGAAAATTGATATCATGGAACTTGTAGGTACAGATCAGTTAGGCATCAACACGATGCAAATTTTTTCCATGTAAGTTGATTAACAAAAAAAATTCATTCAATTAATTTATCAAAAATTTATACTTATGTTTGTTTTTTATTTGGTATAATTATAAAATTTATAACGATAATGAAAAGAGATATGTATATGGATTTATAGACCAATATTTTATTTCACCTATAGTAAGGATAATGACTGATGTAGAAAGAATAATTTATATTTTTGAAATATTTCAGAAGAATGCAATTATCTAGTGTTGGATGTTTCTATATCTTCAAGAGTATGAAACATATATTTGAAAAAAAAATTATACCTCTTAAAATAACAACCACTAATGTTAATTTTATTTTATATTAGTGTCCATTGAATGTTAGGAATTTTCTATCCAAGGGATAAGGCACTTTAATATATATTCTTTATCCATGGTAAAGTATGAGAAAATTTCAAGAATGTATTAGTCATTTAAGTTTTAATTTTTTAATACTTTTTAATATTATAATAAATTTTAAATTTTATTTAGTCATATTACTTCCAACCAGGGAATGGGATTTATTTTTAGAGACTATAATAAAGAAGATCTCTAAGATTAGATATATAAAATCAAAGATGAATTTTCATTTAAAATTACTATATTTTATATATATTACTTAAAAATGTTATTTTGAATTAAAAAAAATATTTTAAACTAAATTTTCATAAACAAAAAGGCATAAGGAAATGTGGATACTATGTTTTAAAATTTGTGTATAAAATAATTTTAACTGCGACACTTATGAAGTTTTATAAGGTTATATTTCTTTATAAACTTTTTATTAATATTTCATTCGCATTATTAAGAATTCATGTTAAATGACTTCCTTTTAATTTTTAACTTTTTAATGAACCTTGAAATTATAGTGAACCGGATATAATACCCATGAAAATTGAATGGTTAAATCCTCTCATAGGTTGGATTATTTTTTAATTTAATTTTCCTATATATTATAAACTTGAATTTTCAAAACGTATGTGTTCTTTGTTCGTTGTTCTGATAATTTTTACACTAGTATTTTTACTTTTTTCTGCTCTTTTATTATTTTAAGAGGAATAATCATAAGAAAATTATTTTATAAAAAATATGTTTTTAACATCATCTATTGGATAACCAATTTTAAAAACCAATTATGGTGGTTTTTCACATCAGTTATCCCATAACTAACATGAAAAAACCCCAATATAAATTTACAAATAATGTCTATTTTTTTAATCAATGTTCATAAAATATTTAAAATATTGTCTTAAATGAATTCTCCTAATAACTATTGTTAAAAATAAAAAAACAGATATGAAAACGCATTTTCTACACTAGTGTGAAATCAAGTAACATAGAGAAAGAAATAATGTGAGATTTAATATAAATTTTATATGAAACTAAAACTATAATTAAAAAAATGAATTTAAACTAAGAATTAATAGATATTCTCTAAGGTAACTAAGGTTAAGTATCCCTATTATCCTTATACTTATCCATATATAAATCAAGTATATCAAACTTTTCATAGAAATCTGGCTAGATTAGCATCCCAAACTAGCAGGAAGAATCACTAGACATAATAGAATACTTAACTAGTCATGTAATCTATAATTAAATAGAACAAGTCACAACAATAGCTATTAGGAACTTTTCCTAGGTTCCCTACCTAATCACCCCTCATTCCCATGAGAATATCCATTATCAAAAGATTCCAATTTCATCCCAAAAACCATTTCATTTAAAGAGTTATTCCTTTCTATGAATCTTCTTTATCAGGGTACCATTCATAAAACCATTTAAAGAGGGAAAATTATATTTCAAAAAATAATAATAATAATTTCAATCCACAATTATAGCATATAATATTTTTAAACAACTAGAAACCTTATTTTTAAGAATCAAGTTCATATGGGTCTTCAAACAAAGGTAGCACACTAAACCTCCAACCTTAAAATGATGAAACTATTGGTGGTTGATGTAAATAAACTATAAAATAGGATAAAAAACCTTAAAAGATAATATAATGACCAAACATCAAAAACACAAATCATAACTTCATCCAAAAATACTAGGATACTATGGCCATGAGGAAAGAATAAGATAAAATAACTATGGAGGGGGGATAAAACCACTTACTTGATAATTCCTTAATTAATATTTGTGAACATCCATTAGAAATAAATTCCAATAGTGGTAGAGGAAAGGGTTGAAACATGAGAGACTTGGAGATTTTTAAAGGGAATGAGAAGGAGATCAAGTGAGTTAAATCAAGCAGGGGTACAGATGGAAATTCATAATTTATTAATTATAGGTAGTCTAAATGGTTTTTTCATACAGTTTGGTAAACTATGTTCCAACTGTATGAAGGGAACTAGAACTTATTCCTAATACCATATTATTTCCACTAGCTACATATGATTAATCCATATTGTTTCCCTAAACCATTCTCTAACCATGCGCCTCATACCATACATGAGGTTAGGAAACATGGTTTCTACTAACCTAGGGATGATTAAATCACATTGTTTTCTTAATAATGTTCCACACACTACCATGGGGTCACCTCACATATGATTTGGCTATATAGATACTAATAACCATGTGTTAACCATATAGATCCCATTGATCCCCCTTTATAAAACCTCAAAGCAATTATATCCCGAATCAATAAATAAAGATAAAAATCAAAAAAAAACATTACCATAAAATAAACTTTTGGGTGTGACAATTCTCCCCATAATATCACTCTATATAGATCCCTATAAATTCAACATGAATCTTAATATGTAGAAAAGGTGTAAGGTTATTAATCCCTCATGAAATATTCCCTCTCCCGTGTCTTATGAGAGTCACTCCCATAATTGAATAATACCGTAATTAATGGAATATATTTCTCACTAAGAAATCTACTCTAGAAGTTTACAATATGGACTGATTTCTTGGTTACTGAAATATCTAGATCCAAATCCAAATCTTCTCAACTCAACACATGGGAGGGATCTGAATTGTAACAAACTAGTCGGGTCAACACATGAAATACTAACCAATACAACTCATTATAAGGCTCAAATCACATTCTCAATATCTACAAGAAGGAAACTAGTTCTAGAGTATCAAATAAACCAATTTTTTGTAATGTTTTCACCCCATAATAATAATGATAAAGAGGCAATGAAATTTACTGAAATTCTAAAATAGTGTGTCCATACATCAGACTTTCATGCATAATAAATAAACATATATAGTTAAATAAATAAACCAAACATGGAATAACAAAATAAACCAATATAAATTTAAATTTCAACATTAGTGTAAAAAACACAATAAGGTATCGACATAAAGGAAACAAAAATACATTGAAATAGCTGGCCAATATGGATGATATAACAATATCCCAAAAAATAGTTAATTGATCCATCGTTGGACAATCTCCATGTGACCCATAGTAACTCACCACATACACAAGTTCTATAACCAGACTAGATAAAACATATAAACTAAGATTAAGACCTAATAACCTGTATAAAAACATGACAGTTATATACAAACTCACACATTTTTGTATACATGGTGTAACATAAATAATCCTAGTAGGATTTCATCAAAGTTTCTATGAAATTATTTTCATAAAACATTTCACAATTTCTAATTTGAAGATAATTTATAAAATATGCTTTTATATGTGAGTATAAATAATCATAGTACCATGACACATACAACCCTAGGTAACACCCACACCTTTTAAGAAAACACTTTCAGAGCATAGAAATAAGATCTTTTAAATTTATGAAAAACAAATGCAATATACTTCCTAATTCACAAAATCATTTCTCAACCCCATTTATGGAATAAAAATCACTTCCTACCTTTTAAAACAATTCTTTAAAAAACATTTTTAAATCAGTCTAAAATAAAACCACAACCAAATATGAAATAAAATATAACATAATAGGCACTAGAATACTAATGAAGTATAATAAATTAAACAACCAACCAAGAAATTGTGAAAAATAATAAAACAAATATTAGTGCATAAAAATAAGGTGAAGAGTCAAATCCTCTATAATAATCCTCAACATGAAATTGGTTTCACAGGAATATCACTAGGTCCTAGTCTAATATGATAATGGACCTCACTTCAAAACACTATTTGAACTATATTAACCCAACTTCAAAATAAATCATGGCTTACCTTCTCAATATCGTTAGTAGGTACCCCCTAGAAGAGAAAAATCATTCCTAAGGAATTTTTAATAGTACGATATATACTAGTGGAGAACTTATCTATATCCTCTTATTATTCACCAACAGTTACCATGAAATTAATCCATTGGAGATGAGTAAACAAATAAATCAAATATATGACAATTTTATTAATAAAGTATAAAAATTAAATATTATCTCATCTCCAACACCCTGACATGAAACAACCCATTTTTGTAATATAAAACCATAAAATAATAATAAAAATCCCATAAAGTGAAAGTATGTAAAATACATACACTAATGGAATAAATGAGGGTATCATAAAATATCATACAACTCATTTTACCAAGTTCCAAACAAACCTTTAAAATAAAATTTGAATGAAAAGACATAAAACATTCCTTATCAAAAAAAATGATTTGTTTTTATCAACAACTAACTAGGCCTTTTTTATAATATAAAAATCTTGTTTCAAAAAATTATTTGAAACCCAAACAAGAGTCTATGACATTAATGACATCATTTTCATCCATTAAAAATCCTTTGAAAATCAAACATCACTTTGATCAAAAAACAACCCTAAAACATAGGATTCATTATTTAGATATCAAAATACATCCATAATTAATATTTTAAACTTCAAATTAATTTGAAAGATCCTCATAGGAATTTTCTCAAATTCTTGGCATGCACAAAAATTTTAGTTCTAAATAGACATAAGAAATTCATTTAAATCCTCTGTGATAAGTAATGAAAATATTTAAAACAATTAAAAACCCCATAATGGGTATAATTTATGCATCTAAATTGATAATAAAATAATTTTAGAAACCATACTAATTTATAATGTGTGAAATAAAATAATGGCACATAAATGACAACTTCAATCCAAGAAGAAAATGTCATAACATGTTTCCTTTAATGGTGAAGAAAAACTCAGTAAGAAACAACCTCTAAAATCACTAAAAAACGGGATCCCCATGATTATACCCCTCTCAAACCCTAAATTCCTCCCCCATGGTCATTAGGATTTATGGAATAATGAAAAAAAATGGAAAATAAAGAGGGGGATATGAAATGAAGAAAGAAATAATTTTACTTAGAAATTCACTATAAATTAAGGAGGAGGTGATCAAAATACAATAGGTGGAGGGGGAGTATTCTTAGTGATTTCCACAAATTCAATAACATGAGATATATAAAGGAGGTACAAACCCTCTAAAAATTTAAGAGGGTTATATTTGGACATTTATAAAATTAATATTGGGTATCGGTATGTCATAATGTAACCCATCCATCATGGTAGAACTTACCACCTGGGAAGAACCACGGACTCACTTACCATGGTCACATCATAGAATGACCTTCCCCCATCATGGTGAAACAACCCCATGGGTATCCCTTCATGGCATGAAACCAAGTTGTAAAACCTCTATAGAAAAAGACCCCACATTCTAGGACTTTTCATGGATTGATGACTACTTTCAAAGTGTGACCCTTCTCTCACCTAAAACTTCACAAAGGAAAAACTACTGGTCATGATGTGACCTACTAATCATAGCGTGAAAACCTATAGTCTAGAACTGTAGGTTACCCAACACACCATTCATGATTTTTCCTACATAAAATAGATCTTCAATCCTGATTAAACACCCAAAATACTCTTAACACCTAAATACTCCAAGAAAAATCAAAAAAACTATAACTAATATAATAATATAATTAATAAGTGATATGGGGGTATAATAATTATCCCCACCATGACACTTTCTAACTAAATAATTTCATAAGAATAGTGCATGGAAAAATAAATCAAAAACCACAACATTACAACACTAGAGGTGGGAGTGTTGGGGAAATTTAAAGAGGTGTAATAAGAGAAGATAAATGGAAAATAAATAACTCCTTAAAATAAAGATACTAAAACCTAAAACACCATAAAAATATGCAACCACAGCCCAAACCACCACCAGGATTCCCACAACTAAAAGATTAAATTATCCTAAAATTGGTTTCTTTTATATTTACAATTCATTTAAAATAGTGATATAAGAAATAAACACCACTAGGAAGAGAATATTATTAAAAAAGCTGATGGAGAACATATTTTCATCACTTTTAATTTGAATTTCAATTATTTTTTCCCTGTCATTTTTTCATATTAAGAGAAATTGAAACTTTTTTATAACTTTGGGATATTTTTTAAATTACTATGAAAAGATATCAATTAATGGATTTTAAATTTTTCTAATCATCTCTAGAATTATATTAATAATCCATTATTCGATTTGTTTTTTGGAAAAAAATCATTTTGAACTTAAATGGGAAGATTTTTGGTTTATTCTGTAATCTAAATGGTTGTTTAACATAGGATGGTTGATAGTTTCAAAAAGGGAAGCATACGTATCATTTTTTCCAAGAGGAAAGGTGATATGTGATATATTTATCCATGATAATATTATACGTATCATATCTTCCAATGGTAAATGTGATAAATAGTATATTTTTGGCAAAAAAAGGTTGATACTTAATCAAATTTTTAGAGTTTTATTGATATGTTACATAATTTTCAAGATGAATAATGATATGTATCATATTTTTTCAAGGGGAAATATGATACATAAAATAATTTTCATTAATTAATTATTGCATGGAATATTTTGGGGCTATGTTTAACATATTTATCCTGGAACATAACATATTTTTGAATGGGAATACCAACATACAATATATTTGTCAAGGAAAAAATGTTATGTGTCATGTGTAAATATTATGTATAAAGTATTTTCGATGTGTAATGTATTTTAAAATTCAATAATGTTACATATATGAAGGATATGAAAAAAAATATTATGTATTCACCAAATTTCATATATATCAATAGAACCTAGAATTTTTCAAATGGGATCGTAATATGTATTAGTAATCAAATATTTAGCGTCGCATGGGATATTTAATGTTGTGGAAATTTTATCATAGATTCTCTTATGATTTCATTTAAAGAGAATATGAAGATAGTGTGAAGTTATGGAAAGATTTAAATATAGAAAAAAGATTTTTTCCCATGTGAATACCCCATGAGAGGCTACTATCCCAAAATAATTGAAGGTCTGCTTCTACTTGTATAATAAATAAAGAAAATTTATTGCATGTGAAGAACCAATTATTAATGATATAATTGAAGCCACTTCCATTTTAAAAATTTTACCCTCAACTATGAAAAATATATATATCCACAATTATACACACAAAGGGAGAGAGAGAGATAATCAATGGTGGTCACATAATGAGGACAGGAACACACAAGTTAAATAGAAAGTAGGAAGGAGTAAGGAAGTTGGTTTATCCATGTCAAGATAAACCTCTTGAAAGTTGTGAGTAGTAGTGAATAAGGAAACTTTTTCTAAGTCTTGTTTCATTTCTTTTATACTCTTTATTTTTTCTAAGAATTTGGATTCTTGAATCAAACTGATAATTTTTTATAGAATTATCTTTCCTATGATTTTGTTCTAGACTATTGTTCAATTTTTCAAAGTATATTGTTTTTTATTAATATTTAAATTTAATAATCAATGTTTTTCTTATTGTCATAGAGTGTTAAATAAGGTTTTATTTCTTGTAAGTCTTTAAGTTGTAAAATCACTTCCATGCGAGGATAAACACCCACATTGAGGAATTCGTGTGGTTTCTAGGTATAATTAGGTGTTTTCTTTGACATATTAAAGTGTGCACTGAGAAAATAAGTTGTCATTAAATTTATAAAATATGAATAAGGGTTTATCCGAAGTTTAAATCATATTCACTACTGAATATTTTAAATATGATTTCACACTCCTTTTCAACATATTTTCTTTTTTGTTCAAACCATTCACCCTCACTTTATTTTAATTAAATATGTATTAATTTTCTTTGAATTTTTTACAACTTAAACAAATCCCAGATTTTCTTATTCTCTACAAAAATAGAAAATCCAAAGTGATGTTTTTGAACATAGCCCACAACCTCCTCATTATACAAATGCAATGGCTGCTATACTATAATCCTTAAGGATAAAATATTGATTAAGGATTTATCAAAAAAAATTCTCATTAATTTGTCATCATTTTCAAGTAGGTTCTCTAAGTAAATTTAATAATTTTATGTAAAATCATAAATTTAAAAAATTATTTTGAGCATTCAAGTAAAGATGAATTTTTACAATGATTACTCATATGTTTAGAATGTTCATTAATAATTACTTTAGCCTATCAAGGAATATTTTTTTAAAATAACAAGTGAAATATAATATTATAATTATTTAATAAGTTGGTAAGAAAATGTAAATTTTTACTACTTACTTGAATAAATTGAAAACTTAAAAAGAATCACAATAAAAAGGGTAGCTTTGTAACATCAACTTTTTTCATTAAAGAACCATATGATAATGAATTGAGGGATGAATAGGACCTTTATTTTTCCATTTTACAGTCAAAGGAATACATTACCAAAGACTCTTCCACTTATTTTAGTATATAAAACCAAGAGTATTTGAAAAATATCTATTCTAAATTTTATAAGAATAAAATTCCTTGTGTGACTTCTATTTTTGAAGATGAAAAATCAGAACCTTTATAATAAAACTTGGCTAAAGTGATAGATATGATTGAGTTTTTCATCTTTGAATAAAACATTTTAAAAAATTAGTGGTTTCCCTCTTTCAATGAAACACTTCCAAAAGCTATCCACTCATGAAAATAATTAAAATCCGATACAACTTAGGGATAAGCCTCAAACTTACATTAATTTTCATTACATCATATTGTCATTAAACTACTAATAGCTTCTTCCTATGAAAATTTTATGCATACTTCTCGTGAATGGACTAGTTTAGTAGATGGGGAATATAGGTCTAAAGGAGTAATGGTAAAATTCAAGGATAAAATGAAGGATTTAGTAGAATTGTGAATTTTTTTTCATGAGTATGGTGGTATTTAATTGATTTTAAAATAATAATTAATATTTCAAGCTGAAACTAGAGATAAATATGGAATGAATTTCTAGAAACTTGTGGATATATCTTCTAAAGATAAAGTGTGGGGGACTTATACAAGTAGTGATCGATAAAAAGGACTGGAAACACTTTTTTTTGTGGTCTTGAGCAAGATAAATTATCCTCCATTAGATTTTGGATAACCTGTTATTACATTATGAAAATGAGTATAAAAAACCTAGTACCAACTTGGGGGTTAAAACTAATATTCTTTCACTTTCACTCTTTCTTTTTCATTTATTTTAATAACGCTCTAATGCTTTATTTATTTATTTTCTTATAGGTTTCCAAGTGTAAACTGTTAGGAGAATAATTCAAGGGTGTTATTACTGAATAAATCAGATTGTGTACTTCCATGTCACTTTTTTTGTTATATCTATAATTCATGTTTTAAATTTATCATATAGATTATTAAACAATTAGGTCATTCAACAAAATAAGTGTGGAAGGAGGAATATCCTTTTCTAGATTAAGATATTATGTTTTTCTTTTCTTTTCTTTTATGTAATTTTTCTTTCTCTATTTCTAATTTTATTTTTCTTTTTTGTGTTTATTTTTCATTTTTTTCTAAATTTATGAACCTTTTGAGCTCAAAATGAATACATTTGTAATTTTTAGAGCCCAGGACAATGTGTGAACTATTTTGTTCTATGGAATAAAAGTGAAATTAATCTTGAAATGAAATTTTTTTAGATTAAAATATTTGTGAAATTAATGAAAATACCTTTGAATATTGAATCTCAGGACATGAATAATTGTCTATATTTTTAAATCACTTTTCTATGAGGATTATAAACCCATTTTAAATCTTATTCAAAATAGCCTCACTTATTGAGTAAACCAAGAAATTCTTAATTGAACCATAATTTTCTATGTTTCTTCCAAAACCATGGAGCTTTAAGGTACTAGTGTTAAATATGATTGAGGTAATTATTTTGGTTTCAGAATAACTTTTTCATAAACAACCACTTGGTTTAACTTACTATTTAAATTTGATCTTTGTAAGCCCTCAGTATCTGTGAATATCCTTCTAGGAATCCACATTTCAATCTTAAATCCCTATCCAGCCTTCTCTAGAAGTAACTTTTATGATTTTAGTTGAACTCAATTTTGGGGGTGTTTTCTTATAACTTTATACATCATTTGAGGAAATTTTATGATAAAAACATCAATAATAAGTTGTATTGACTAAATATGTTTGAAGAATAATTTTAAAAGCTAAAATTTTATAAAGTATATATTTCTTGACAAGTTCTATAAGATAAATAAATATCAAGTGGGGGAAATATAGAATAATATTTATCATTAAAAATAGGTAAGTTCACACCCCTGTTCGAATTTCATAATAATCCTATCTCTATTAAATTAGAAAATTAAATGAAAAGTTTTAAAATAAAAATAGAAGTTTAAATCTACTAAAGTTAGTTGGTTGGATAGATTTTTGTTTCTAAAATTATGAAGGTGTGAACTATTTATCAAAATTTGATATATTTTTAAGGCTAGATCATTTCTAGAAGAGTAAGGAGGACTCCATTATTGACAGTAAAACTAGAATTAAGCATTTTTTTATAAAAAGTTTCAAACCTCCTTATGATACCTTAGGATTTTTAAAATTTCAAACCTAACAACCCTCAAAAAATAAAAATACCTATGAATTCTTCATGATTTACACAAGTATTTATCTCAGTTGAGTGGATATTTAGGAACTCATAAATCCAATGGTGACACTTCCATGTGTTTGGAAAATAAAATATTTATTAAAAAATAAAATTTGTGTGATGAGAGAAATTTTTTGTGGGGTAATCGTTTATGTGTATGGGAGGATGAAAGAACAAATAATGGAATGAATAAACCTAATAGGGAATTTAGAATAAAGGTTATCGATGAGGTATGAAAATTTTGGGTGCCTTGGTGTTGAATTTGATGGCTCACATGAACTTGTATTTTGAATTTACTTTTGTATTACTTTTGATGATTATTTTTTTGAGAGTCAAAGTCTTAAGTATAGGGGATTGATAGAGCTCATATTGTTATCTCCTTTACTTTTAATTTCAATGATTTATTCCCAATCATTTTTTCATATTAAGGGAAATTGAACTATTTCTAGAATTTTTGGGATATTTCAGGAATGTTTATGAAAAATAGCTCAATTCATGATTTTTAGGTGATTTTAACCATATCAAGAATTATTTGAACAATTTATGCATTTATTTGTGTTTTTGGAAAAAAATTAATTTTTAACTTTAATGGGATGAATTTTTGTTAAGCCTATAATGCATGTGGTTTTTTATCTTGGGATAGTTGAGAAATTCTGAAATGGAAAAATATATATCATTTTTTCCAAGATTAAAGGTGATTCGTAATATATTTCTTCAATACAAGATGAAATGTATCATATTTTCCAAGGTGAAATATAATACATAATATATTTTTAAGGAATAAAGGTTAATACATTATATAATTTTTATAGTTTGAGGGATATAAAACATAATTTTCCAGAGCAATAACGACACGTATGATATTTTTCCAAGGGGTGGGATTATTCATAATATAATTTCCATGGATATATTCATTCATGACATATTTTTGGGCCATTAATATAATTTTGGAAATAAGTAACATATTTTGGCCGGTTTGTAACATATTTTTAAATAGTAATGTCAATACATAATATATATTTTAATGAAAAAATGTTACATATTAGTTAGAATGAAATAAAAAAATTTATATATGAAGTATTTTATATATGTAACATATTTTCAATGTCAATAATGTTATGTATCATAAGGAAAGGAAGAAACATATTATGTATGATGTAAGTTTCATACATATCATCAGAACTTGGAATTTATAAAATGGGATTTTCATATGTATCAATTATCTTATGTTTAGAGTTTTTTGGTATATTTTTATTTATGTAAATACTTTAATAATTTCTCATGTGGTTTCAATTAAATGGAAGATGAATAAACTATGAAGTTTTGGGAATATTTAAAGAAAAATAAAATATTTTTTTACATGTAAAAACCCCATGAGAAGTTTCCATTCAAAAATAATTGAACTCTCACTTACACCTAGAGAATAAATGAAGAAAAGATGTAGCATGTGAGGCGTCTGTTCCCAAATAGATAATTTAAGATACTTTTATTTTCAAATGTTTTTCATCCATTGTGAAAAATATGTGCATCAATGACTGAACACATAGAGTTAGATAGAGATCTACAATTAGTGGTGGTCATATAGAGAGGAGAGGAGTACATAAGCTGGAAACTAAGTTAAAAGGAAGAGTCTGGAAGTTGGTTTATCCATTTCAGGATAAACCTATTGGTAGTTTTCAGAATTGAATACCTGAGTAAACATTATATGAGTCTTGGTTTCATTTATTTTATCCTTATGAAATTTTTTAAGAATTTAAATTCTTCAATGTAAATATTAAATTTTTTCCTAGAATTATCTTTCTTCTGATTCTATTTAATATTGTTCTCCAATTTGTGAAAGTAAAGTAACTATTATTATTGTTTAAATTTCTTAAGAAAGTTATTTATTATGAGAACAATGAGATAAATCATGTTTCATTTATTATATGTATTTATTTAATTAAAAACTTACATAATAGAATTAATACCCAAATTAAAGATTGTTTATGGAAATTGTGTATAATAAGGTGTAAAATTTGAGTTATTGAAGTGTGAATTGATAAATTCAATTTGGAGACAATCTATTGATAATTAAAAAGGGTGTATCCAAAGTATTGGGATTATTAATTATTGCAACTTTTAAATATGATTTCAAACTCCTTTTAAATATAATTTTATTTTGATATTAAACCATTCCCCATCATTTCATTTTATGAAATATTTTTTAGTTTTCTTTAAAATTTTCCACAACTTTAAAAAATAAATAAATTTTTTATTCTATATAAAAAAATAAAAACATGAGTGATGGTTTTGAACTTACCATGAAACCACAAATATAGAAAACCTTTGGGGCTTTGACATTTCATTCCATGGGGATAAAATTTTGATTAGTGATTCATGACAAAATTCCTTCACGTCAAAATAAATTTCCTCAAAATAACGGAATGGAAACAATAATCCTCTATTAATTAGAACCAACCATGTAAGAAAGTAGTTCAAATTTTCTTAAGAGAAGATACAACCAAAATAGATATAAAAAGTGACCCCAAGGCAAGGTCCAATAAACCATAAACATCCCATATACCCAAAAATAATAGATATAAAAACTAAAATCATGCCTTAACCAAGAATGAACATGGTAACAAACCTTGAGCTATAGAGCTAGTGGAAAATATCATTGGTTCTAGCTTGTGGAAAACCCTCTAATGTTAGACATGGTAGAAACCCAAAGAGGGTAAAAAAATAAAACCAAGTACAAGATTGATCACAATTAATATTTTCATGAAACTCATTCCAATAACCCAATCATATACCTAAGGCTTCCCATGATAAACTCATTGAAAACTAAATCTCAACATGTTATTATCATCACATACCAATCTTAAGAGTCATATGAAATTAATAAGGATGACTATTTTCATAAATAATCAATAGCCTTATTAATATAATGATGGAGGAAACATTCAAAGAACATGCCAATCCAGAATCACCATAAAATCATTAACCTTCTCTAAACTCATTGGGAATGAATCCCAAAAATATATGGTCACTCAAGTCTCATTTATATATTAGTCTCTCTCTAAACTAATTACTAATATAAAATTATTTTAAATTTAACACACCTAATATGAGTATGAGATAAAGTTCTCTCTACAAGAATGATATTTCTAAAATTCATCATAGAATATCTTAGGAGGAAAAATATCTAACTCTAATAAATGATCGACAAAATCCTTTGACAAAAACGTAAATGTTTAATCATTCAATAGTTCCATGAACACTAAAGTTTCTAGCTCTAGAACTCTATTTAGAGTTTTATAAGAGTTAAATACTGGAATAGTTACAATTAAATTAAAAAATGAATCACCTTAAGGATAATACATGAAGTTAAACTCTCTACATTCCATTAAGAAATTTCTAGGATGCTTATTTCAAATAGCACAAAAAATGAATCTAACCCATTCATGCTTTACATATCGAATAAAATCACACAACCCCTTCTCATTTATGGTATTAAATAAGGAACACAATTTCACTAAAATAATGATAATACAAAATCCCCATTTATTTAAAATAGCCTCATTTGAAAATGAGTCTAAAAAATCACTTTACAAAAAAATGTACACTTTGAAAACACTCTACTTCATTTGAAAATTTAATAAAAACCATTTCACAACTCTCAAAAGAGTTAAAATACCAAATCTAGTACTAAAGAATCAAAAAATTTAATATTTACCCCACTCAAACTTTATAAATTCAATGTTTATTTCCAAAACACTCTAAAAGTTTCATTATAAAACCAAAAAATTTCATAAAATTTAATTCCATTTCAAAATATTTATATAAAAATTCACTTTCCTTTCAAAATAATTTATAAATTAAAAAATTCAATCAAAAAATTTAGAAAAAAATGTATGGAAGAAAAATAATTTTCAAATAAAACATAAAATATGGTTTTAAAAAAATATTCTATGAAATTAATTGTTCAGATAACCCACCAAAACTGATTTTAAAGTCAAAAATTTCACTAAATTTCTTTCTCAAAGAAAACTATCTTTCAAAATTCAAATTTAAACAACATAAAAATACAAAAAATTCCTCTTTTTATCCCTTAATGATAAGTGTAATCCATCCTAGGATCTATTAGAAATCAAAAGAGGTTTAATAAATGAATCCAGAAGTGATGATGGGTGGTACATGATTTGGAAACATGGTTTATCTGACTATACATCGAGAATTTGGTATCCTATAAAAAGTTTCTAGAACCATGTCCACAATCTCTATATATTTTTTTAGACCATGTGATCTAACTAATAATTTCTAGTTCTTTTTTAAATCCACCCCAAAACTCAATGAAGGCCCATGAATTATGTGATATAACTTAATGGGGATCAAAATACCATATAAAACTCAAAAAAAAGAAATTAAAAATCAAGACTCAAATCATGTTTAACCATGTTAACTCAACTCTTGTCTCAAAACATGGTGATCGGGTACCTAATCATGACCTACCTCTTGAGTTCTCATGGTCCTATATTTATACTTCCAAGACAAACCTAAAAAACAAGAGGGGAATATGATTCCATTTTGTAATGATACAAATTAGTTTACCCCTAAATCATTACTCCATCTCATCCTCTACAAGGTCCAAAGTATATTCATGGTCACCATGGGCAAGAAACTAGTGTCAAGTTATCAAATTAACCAACTGGTGGGAACAATTTTACCCTATAATAAATAATAATAATAATAATAAATAGGTAGTGTAATTTATTGAAATTCTATCATGGCGTGCCCATACATTGGACTTATATTCATAATAAATAAATAGATATAGATAATTATACAATAAAAACATGTAATAATAACATAAACTCATATAGACTTAAATTATAATGTCAAATTACAAAACAAAACAACGTCGTAAAATAAAAGAAACTAAAATAAAATGAAATAGCTGACCGACATGACTAATACAACAATGTCCCAAAAATAAAATAGAAAATCGAGCTACCATTCGACTATCTCCATGCGACCCAAAGTCAACTACAACATAAAAAACATTCATACCTATACATAATCAAATATCCAAACCGATATCATGACATAAGCACCTATATCAAAACATTGGAACTGCAAACACATGCACAAGTATGTGTATGTGAAGTGTGGGATAAATAGGTCCAGTAGGATTTCACCAAAGAGTCTATGAAATTACTTTCATAAAAAATCTCATAAATTTTAGATTTAACTTGATTTATAAAATATGTTTTCTCATGTGAGAATAAATAAACCAAGTATCATTTCATGCAAAAACCATGGTGGCACCCACCCTTATTAAGGAAACACTTTCAAGCTATAGAAAGTGGATCTTTTAAATTTATAAAAAACAAAACTAAAATACCTCATATTTCCCAAAATTATTTCTCAAAAACATATATTAAATAAACATCACTTCCACTATTTTTAAAACCACACTTTCCAAACCATTTGTAAATATTTTTAAAATAAAACTAATTCCACGGTTGAAATAAAATATAACAAAACATGCGCCAAATATAAATGAAGTATAATAAAGTGAACGACCAACCAAGTAATTGTGTTGAAAAATAAAATGGAAGATATGGGATGAATAAAATTTATATATTAGGATACCCTAAAATAATCCTCAATAAGAACTAAGTATCTAAGGAAAGTCACTAGTTCCTAGCGTAATATGATCTTGGACCTCAATTTAAAACATTGGTTGGATTATGTGAACATAAGTATAAACACATCCTCAAGTTAGCTTCTTAGTCTCATCAGGAGGCTACCCTTAGTAGATCACAATTATTCCTAAGGATATAGAAAGTGAATAATATAATCTAGTGGAGAACTAATCTAAATCATCTACTTAGTCACCTAGGGTTCCCACGAAATAAATCTAATAGAGGTGAAAAAAAATGAATCACATATGAAACACGTGCATTAAAAAAGCATAAATAATAAATCTCCTATCACCTCCAACACCATCATGTGAAAAACCATTTTTCTATAATAAAATGATAAAATAATAATTATCATCCCATAAATGGAAATTATATACAAGATATACATAAGGGGAACAAATTAGGGTCTCAAAAAACACCATACACCTTGTTTTACTAACTTCTAAATAGTCCATTAAAACTAACTTAGAATAAAAATCCATAAAACCATTCTTATCACACTCAAAGGAATATTTTTTATCAAGTGTAAAATAGTCCTAATTATCCAATATAAAAATAATGTTTTAAAAAACACTTTGAAAACAAAAAATAGTTCCATCAATTAAATTACATAATTTTCCTCCCTTATGATTAATTTGAAAATTAAACATTTCCTTGATCAAAAACCAACCCTTAAACATGGTTTATATTTTTTGAAAATAAAAAAGGTGCCACAACTGTATGTTAAAGTGTAAATTTATTTAAAATATTCTATTAGTAATTTTCAAAAACACTTAGCATGCACAAACATTTAATATCCAAATAGGCATAAGAAATTTATTTAAATCATCTACACTAAGTAGATAACACCCTTGAAACACTTAACAAACCCATTATGGGTATCATTTATACATGTAACTTTATAAAAAATGATTTTCGAAGAAACAATAATCTTATTACGTGCGAAAAAAATAATTTCATAAAAACGCATACCCTAATTGAAGAAGAAACAATTTGAAACACATTTCCTTCAATGGTAAGGAAAACCCTCGGTAATAAATAACCTCTAAAAGAATCAAACAACCTAAGACCCATGATTAGGCCTATAACAAACCCTAAATTTATCCCTCATGAGAATTAGGGTTCACAAAAGAATAGAAAAATAATGTTAAAGGAAGTTGGAAGGAGATAATAAGAATAAATAAAGGATTTACTCAATAAAAAAAAATTTAAATCGAGGAGATAAAAATCCAATGGGGGAAAGGGTAGGATTCCTAATATAATGAATCATGCCTTAATCAACCCATAATTAAATTTCTAATAGTAAAGATTAAATTTTCTTACATTACCATTATATTTTATTATTAGAGTTTTATAGAATTAGGAAAAATTAGTACATATCAAACCCTTACAAACAAATTGGACACTTTTACTCAATATGCATTTTTTGCACAAAAATAGGATTCATAAATTTAAACTCATGATTTATTCAGAAAATATTTTCTTAATTTAATATGAATTCACATACCAGAAATATAGACCTTTATATAGTTCCTAATCACCCTTAATCCATGTTCAATACATTTTAAAACTTGGTATGAGAATAAAAATCCCATTAAATGATACAAAAAGAAAGAAAACCATTATTCCATTTTGGAAATAATGAAATCCCGTAGAAATATTTCCAATTAGAGAATTAGACTTGAGATAAAGATAATCATTTACTTCCTCAAGAAATAAACTTCACTTCTCAAATCATTTCATAAAACAAATTATAAGCAATCTTATAGATTGATTCTTGATCATCAGGGTTTCTTCTATAACATTGGTACACATGAAAACATGTTCTAAAAAAACATAATTTTACCCTTAAAAGGTGAATAAACATTCCTTTAAACATAATAACATTGATTTAAAATATGAAATCAAAATAATTCCATGAAAACTAATTTTAAATATTATAAAATTCATGTAGGTATCATGGGACATAATCTTTATATAACTCTTACAAACACTCTGAAAATCATTCAAACAAATTTAATAACCTACTTGCTTAATTACAATATATATTCCCAAGAGAACAAAATAATCACCTAATGCATTGGATAACTATATCAAGATATCCTATGATGACCCATCCTAGTGGGTCCCATGCCATGACTCCCCAATCCCACCTACAATATGCTAGGGGTTGGTGACTAGCACCGAATAGGAATATCACTAACATGGTAGGAATTTCCCAAGTACCTATAAACATGAACACGTCTCCAATACCACAAAATGATGAAATGTAAAAACAAATAAAGAACTAATGCATGCATACATCTATATCCCAAAACTAGAGTATTACAGGAATTAAATAAAGTAGACAGGTCCAAATACAAGCCCATGACAAAGAAGTATGAAATACAAGTCCAACCACTAAGTAAAGGTACTGGGACTATTGTCTAAAATCCATAGGAACACACCTCATTCTACCATGTCTCACTAAGCACCATCTGTTCCTTGTCTTCCTAGGACTCTGTAAAAAGGTCTATCATCTACAAAAGACATAACATGTGCGGGAAAATACCAGGTAGGGGTGAGTATAACAATACTCAGAAGGACACCCCAAAAACACAAATCATATAACAAGGTAAATATATTCACCTCTAAACAGGTATATTTCTACAACACGTATATCATGAGTATCCAGATAAATTTAACAAATACACATAGTCTAGAGGTAATCCAAAACCATAGTATACCATACCTAATAATTTCTAGCTCAAATATTCCACAAAGCACTCATTTGGGTGGACACACTCATGTGTAAGATAACACTAATGAAATTTGTCTAAGAGGTACTGCTCATCGAGTCTCACCATGAGAATGATACGCTGATAGTCTGAAGATAATACAATACACAGATGAGGATAAATACCAAACCCAAGGATTGATACCAAAAAAATGATCTAGATTAACCCTGCAAAGTATATTATCATTTCCCATGTAGTGTTGGTAAGGTTGATACCAAGAACTCCACCTAGGGAATGAAATGAATAAAGGATCTCACTCCAATCCTCTTGGAGGGATTCCAATGACTCTATCCAGGAAGTCCTGCTAAATGGATCGTAGTTCTAGGAGTAGGAAATTATTCATACCTACCTTCAGGGAAAGGATAAGGGGAATTATACCTAATTAAACTTGTACAATATATGGAGTAAAAGAGATCTAAACCATGTAGAAAGGGGTACACGGTGTATAAAAGGGTTACACCTCATGTCCCTTGGCCCGGGGTTTTTCCCATGTAAAGAGATTGTGTCATTCAAAATGTGTCCATGTAGTACTACATGGTATGTATAATTCTCGTGTAGTCCACCCATATATCATTGAATGGTTCTAGCTCATGTATGTATGATTGTGTACCAGTACACGGCTTCTCCAGTGTACCTGGTCTAGGTCATGTCGTGTGGGGGAGTACACTCCTTGTTGGTAACCCGTGTACTACACCCCATGTTTGTGTACTTATCAAGATACATGTTGAGTAACCCATGACAGACCACGTGCTGTGTGATAGGGTCACATGTCATGTGATCTCTAGTTTTCTCCTAGAAACCCTATCCACTGCAGGGGTCCTACGTGGTGTGTATATTCGGTGTACATGTCGTGTTCCATAGGATTTTTCAGAATCCCTGGTTCTTCCTTTGTTCACTTCGGCCAATCCTATTTCCTCTGATTCGGTCTCCGCATTTCTGCAAAACTATAGATAGAGACTCAATGGGTCATGGTCACAATGAATAAATATGTTTCAATATTTTAATCCACTCATAAAATGAGATCATTCATCATTCTCCGTTGTGCACCGAAGAACATCAAATAACATGAAATCGGGAATCCATCATCATCTAAAACACTTTTTCTCTCTTGTATTACCTCTTTCTGTTGTTCCAATCCTGAATCTACGATATTGGATCATTTCACTAAGAATCAGGTGTGAAATGATCGATTGATTTGGATTTGTTGAGTCTTGGTCCAAATGAAGAATGCTCACAATGAACGATGAATCGGGGGGAGAAAATCACAATAACCAAAGAGAGGAATGAACCCCGATAGATGTTCATGTTGATCTTGATCTGTTTCCATTATAATTACAATATAATAAAAAATAATCACAAAGATTAATCTCTCATCAAAACCACACAAATATAATCACATCCCGTAATACCCATGATCTGTGAATCAATACGTTCATCGATTCATTCATGTTCATTTTATAAATAGATAAGAGAGAATAAAATAATTAAAACACATTCCCTTCTTTGGTTTGGATCACTTGATGATGAATAATTCTTTCATCGTCGTTGTCATAGGTAAGATTCATTGAATTTGAGGTGCGTTGATATTTGATCTGTTGTTATTCACCTAAGAGGTTTCTCCAAATTTATCTCCAAATATCCTCTATAATCCCAAGGTTATGTGGCTAACCCTAGTATTCTAACAAAAAATATATTTAAATATTGTTAATAATTGTGTCAAAAAATGAATTAAAAAAATTATTCAATTATTTTATTCATTTCTGCACCCATAGAAAAAAATTTATGAATAAATTGTGCTAACTAATATTAAGTCATGCTAGGGTAAACCTTGTTTTCTGAGCTCAACGGTGCCCTCCTATTTCTGATCTAAGTAACTATTTATAATTTATTCAACTTTTTAAAGAAAACCACGCATGCATGATATTTAATAGATTTAATATATTTTAAACATTTATTTGGGGAACACCATGCCTCAGAATCACACATTGTATCAGCACCTGGTCTCAAAAGTAGTCCATTAAATATTTAAAAATAATACATGGAAAATTAGACTCATTAAATTCTCCCCACCTTGCAGCTTTACATCACAAAAATCCAAAACAAGGGCTACTCAAATAGATGTGGGTACTGATCATGAATATGATCCTCCTACTCCCATGTGCTCTCTTGGAGATTATCATGCTACCACTAGACACAAACCAAAGGAATCGATCACCCATTAAGGATCCTCTCTGACCAATCCTTAATATTTATAGGGTACTTAGCAAAGGTCACTCCATCCTCGATATCCTGCTCACCCCAGTCAATAATGTGTGGCCATTCAAGCATGTATCTTCTCATCCATGACATGTAGAAGATGTTTTGTACCAAGAATAACTAAGGAGGTAGATCTAAGTGTTATGCTACCTTGACAACTCTACATAGTATCTAGAAATGGCTGATGAACCTCAAAGATAACTTGCAACCCCGACCAAATCTATGTAATCCACATTGAGGTGAAACCTATAGGAAAACATGGTATCCTTCCTTGAACTCCAAAGGCCTTCATTGTCATCAACATAAGACTTTTTATGGCTCTGTACATTCTTCATCCACTCCTGGGTGATCTACACCATCTCTATTGTAACACACACTAAATCTAGTCCCATGAGTGCCGACTCACTTGGATCAGTCCAAAAAAGTGGTGACCTATAGGGTCACCCGTAAAAAGCCTCAAATGGCACCATACCGATGGTGTAATGGTATATTTTTTTGTATGAAAAATCCACCAGTGGTAGTTGATCCACCCAACTATGGTCAATGACTAGCATAAAATCCCATAGAATGTCCTCTAAAACCTGAATTGTCTGCTTAGTTTGGCCTTCAGTTTGTGGTTGAAATGATGATTCCACGCATAACTGGGTCCAAAACACTTCCTGTAATCCCTTCCACAACAAAGATGTATAATTATCATAATGATCAGAAACAATCTTTGATGTAACTCCATGGAGTAAAATTATATCCTGCATGTAGAGGCATCCCAAGATCTCTACTGAACTCTGCCCTCGTATATCTAATAAGTGGGTTGACTTGGTGAGTTAGTCTACGATCACCCATATGGAATTTTTTCCCCTGCGCATACATGGTAAACTCATCATGAAGTCCATATATATCTCATCCAACTTCCATTCTGGAACCTCAAGGGGTCGAGCTAAACTCGTTGGAACTTGGTGCTCAACCTTCACTTGTTGACAAGTAAGACATTGAGAGAGAAACTATGAAACTCCTTTATTCGTTCCTTACCACCAAAATTATCTTCATTGGTCCTGGTATATCTTTTCCACACCTATATGTACTACCAAAGGAGATGTGTGAAACTCACTCAAAACCTCCTCTTGCAATGTCAATGGTACCACAGTGTGTCCTCTAAAAAGAACAATGTGCTCCCCACCTTTTGAATATCTATCAGGATCATTCCTTGTGGATATCTAAACATGTAGGTTCTCTTAGTCAGTATCCCCAAGTTGTGACTCTCTAACTCACTATAAGAATGAAGGGGTAAAAACCATCAACTGTAGGTAAGATGCTTCATCTCCATCCACAAAGGATAACTATAATGAAGATAACTGTTCTAACCTCTCATTCAAAAACTACGAATGAGATATTTTACGGAGATCATCTGCCGTAACATTCCCCTTCTAAATACTATATAAAATATAAAAGTCATAGTCTTAGAGGAACTCTAGTCATTCCCTCTATATCAAGTTGAAATCCTTCTGATAGAAGATATAATTGATGCTCTTTTTATTGTATTAGATGATAAATTTCTCTCCCATTAGGTACTGTCACCACATCTTTAAAGAGAAGACTACCACTACTAACTCAAGATCGCAGGTCACATAGTTATGATCATGTGGTATCAACTCATGGGAACCATAGGCAATCACTACTTGCCTTTGAAATAGAACACAACTAAGCCCAGTCCCTAATACATCATACAACACAATGTATTTGATACCTTCCTTTGGAAATCTCAAGATGGGATCACTCATCAAACTCTGCCTCAACTGTTGAAAATCTAGATGGAACCTTTCTTTCCAAAAAAAAATACTTCTCCTTTTGAGTCAAATCAGTCATGGGTGCTGATATCCTAGATAAATCATGTATTAATCTTCAATAATAGCCTGAAAACCCAAGTAAGCTCTGCACCTCCATCACGCTCTTAGATGGCTCCCAAGTTAACACTCCCATGACCTTGGTTGGCTCCATTACCACTCCATCCACTAAGATAAAATTCCCTAGAAAGTGGACCACCTGAATTCTGAACTAGAAATTCAAGATATTTCCATAAATATGGTTCACTCAGAGTACTTTCATAACCATCCTTAAGTGTCTTGTGTGATCCTCCTCAGACATCGTGTACACAAGGATATCATCGATAAAGACTATGATGAATCGATCTAAGTAAGGTTGAAAGATCTAGTTCATGAGTCCCATGAACACTACTAGGTCATTCATCATGCCAAATGGAATCAGTAAGTACTCATAGTGACCGTAGAAACACTTAAGGGTTGTCTTTAGTATATCCTCACCCCGTACTCGCAGCTGGTGATAGCCTGATCTAGGGTCAACATTCGAGAACCATCGTGACTTTCTTAACTGATAAAATAGTTTATCAACCCTTTGTAGTGGATACGTGTTCTTCAAATTCACCTTTTTTAAGCTCCATTAGTCCACAAACAACCTCAATATCCCATATGTCTTCTTGGGAAATAAAACTTGGGTTGCCCAGGGTGAAACACTGGTTCTCACGAAGCTCTTCCTCAGTAATTCATCCAACTACACCCTCATCTCACGAAGTTCATTAGGATTCATCTGATATGCTGGTGTAGGTATCGGTATCATCCTAAGGAGTAGATCAATGAAGAAGTATATCTCTCAGTGGGTAGGTAAACTTGAAACATCTTAGGAAATACTTACTCAAACTCTTCCACCACTACAGGAAACTGGGAACTCATAACATCCACTGCACCAAGGGTGAGGCTAGCCAACTATTGAGTAATAGAATGCCCCATTCTATGCATGAGTCTATCCTATGCTATCTAGATTTTCCTTTCACCAAAAAAGTAAAGCCTAGTTCAATCACTGTGGACACACCGCACCCTTTAACTAAAATAGCCAATCTGGGTATGAACTTTAGATAACCAATCCATACCAAGAAAATGATGTCGTAAGTCCTAGAAACTTCTACCAATAGATTCAAACAGAAACTCTCACCTCCAAGAGTCAGGTCACACTATCAGCACAATTTCTTGATCTCTGAGTCTTCTCCTGTAAGAGTCACCTTGCATAAGGGTAAACTAAACGGTTCAACTGGAATCTCTATGTCTAGTACAAGTTATGTAGAAAAAAAGGAATCAATAGCACCTATGTCTACCAGTACTAAATCTAAAGTATAAAAGACATAGATCATACATTGAATCATTCTTGGATCCCCTAGCTCATAAGCCTCGACCACCAGCAGTTATCCTCACCCCTTCCCTTTAACTCCCTGAGCATGGTGTGGACCACCAAGGGATGGTGGTGATGACAAGTCGAAACGTCGACCACCTCCCACTGCTCTCCCATATCCTCTTTGATATACTCTACCCTAAGGATCTACCTAATACTGTCACTACCTCTACCTCGGTGGTCCATCTACAATATCCTTTTCATTTGTACGGAGGGTCATACAATCTTGATAAAGATGTCCCTTACCATCAAAAGAGAAGTACCACCTCTCTATAGGCTGACTGGACCCACCATGTGATCCCTAAACTATAGATCCTCTATTCTAGGACCCCCTCCTTCAATTTATTTCACATCTAGGTCCCTGAGAATGATGTTGGCTCCCTACTACGGGGTTCTATGATCCTACTTTCCCACTAATGACTTTCACTGGATGTATCTTCCCAGCCATGAAGCCTTTGACCACCAAATATCACTCAAGAACCTCATCATAAGTGAGAATGCACATAGGGATAACACTGGATCGAATATATCAACATAAACCACAATCGAAGGTTCGATCCCTGAAGAACTAATCTCAAACCATATCCATCGATTACCTAGAACGATTGTTAAACATTGATGAATACTTAGCTACTATCATGATACCCTACTGTAGCTGAAGAAGATATTGAATATGCACATACCTCACAGTAGTTGGTGATAACTCCTCTTTGAATAGGTTCCTGAACTCTGTCCATGAAAGAGTCACCTCATCATAAGTTTGGGTAACCAAACCCACCATCGTCATGTTGATCTGTGAAGAAGGATCACCACTAGGACAACCATTTGAACTTCTACTGTCCTAACTAAACATAAAACTCATGTCACCACCTTAATATAGTCCTAAACTACCTATGGGTTAGGCTCACCTCAGAACCTGAGGGGTATCTTCCACTGAAAATCATGAAGCACACTCAGCCTATGCACCTCATTTACTGGTACTACTGGTACCATGTGTTGCTCTACATGTGGTGGTATGGTTGGTGCCCCACCTGGAGGAAACAACTTAGAAACTAGTCCCTGTATCAAATCCGCATCACTGAGAGGGTCATCCACATGATCAAGCTGCAAAATCTTAGATGGTATACGTCATGGAGGCATCCTGAAATAAACAAGATATACCATGGTCAATGAGTATACGTCTTGGATGCATCTGGTCTGGGTCTGACCAGTCCCGGCCTGGGCCGACCCAGTTGGGTTGGGCCACAGAAGGCTTGGCCCGCTAGGCCGCGAACTGTCCTAGCCCGCCTCGGCTAGGTTGGGTCGCAACGTCTCAGCCCACCGGCTGGCATGACCCGTGCATGGGTCGTGCGGTCCGCCTGCCAAACGGCTCAAATGAGTTGTTTGGATCCTTGATTGGTGATGCCTCGTCACCCATGGGATGCACAAGGAGTGGGTACTAGCCTTCATCGTAGCTTCATAGTTGCGGCTCGTTCACCGCAGAGCATGATGGTGTGTCGCCTCCTGTCTCTGCGGCCGGTCATTGCTGGTCACCTGTCCGACCGCCGCGAAGCCAGCACCACCGCCCTCATCTGTGGCCGGCAAGCTCTAGCCACCACCTTCGCTGACAGCTCCAGTCACTGGTGTCTTTGTGCCGGTGTCATGTTGGAAGATCTTCCATAGGACACTGAGTGAGCTCTTGTGCTCCGTTCCTCCTTCCGGACGCGCCTACGGTCCTCCCAGGATGTCGCTGTCATTGTGAACCTCCCGGTTTCAAGGTTTTGTCAAGTTGGAAAACCCCACCTCTGAAGAACATAATGAAAAACAAGAGGCAGTGGGTTCAAGCCTTTTTCGTTTCTCCAGTTCCCTCTACGTCAGCATTATAACAAGTGGGAGTAATATATACATCACATTAAAATAATGATAAACCCCGTATAAATCCCTTACAATGACCACCTAAAAATTCAAGAATGAGGAGAATAATTGTGGTAATTTCTTGAATTAATTGACAACCCCTGCCTCAAGAATCATTGGAGACATCATGGTGGTAGAAGTAGAATCCGCACTTTGATGAAGCCACTAGCATTCATCACTCCCAGTTCGTTATCACCAGAGCTTTTGTCCCCATCAGTGGAAGGTGTGGTGTCACTTCTCTATAGTTTCCTCACTTGATGAATCCATGTCAAAAACTCTACTCTAATCCCCACTTAAATAGAGGGGTAAAAGGGTGAGTAAAGCACTGAGGAATTAATGAGATTCATTAATTAACGCAATTAATGTGCCACATTAATTACATGAGGGATGGTTATGAAACCCAAGTGTAACTAGAAAATTAATACCCCATAATTAAAATTCTGACCACCTCTGTGGTCCCCACCATCACCTCTCAATAGGTGGTAGGAAAAAAAAGAAATAAAATAAAAATTCCTATGTTATTTTATTATTTCTTTAAAAAGTCCTAAAAACTAAATTTTTCACCCGACCAACTACGGTCAAAGTTAAGTCTCCCTTAAGAAAATCCCAGTGTTGTGGATTCAATGGTGCCCTCGTTTTTTTAATCCGATCACCAGTTCAAAAGATAGAAAATTTCACCCACATTTTTACTGAACGTACATTTAAAAAAAATTAAAAATCATTCTGGTAACACCAGGCCTCAGAATCAAGCGCCTTCAATTTTCACAGACTCTTAATAATCCCAAATAATCTAAAAAAATACATGGAATTTTCCGAGTCTTTACATTCTCCTCACCTTAGATATTTTCGTCCCCAAAAGCTACAAGAAAACTAGAGGAACAAATGGGGGTACTGAGCACCTATCTGAGCCTCCCTCTCCCATGTGCTCTCCTATAGATTCTCATGATACCAACGAACTCGTACCATAGGAATCTACCTCCCACGAAGGACCTGCTCCTGTCGATCCTCTATCTCCACTGGGAACTCCACTAACGTTTCCCCATTGTTGATTTCTAACTCACCCCAGTCGATAAAGTGTGATGGATCATGCACGTATCTCCTCAGTTGTGACATGGGGAAAACCTTATGCACCCGGTGCATCTGTGGGGGAAGATCTAGATGGTATGCCACCTCACTTACTATGTTGAGGATCTCGAAAGGTCTGATGAACCTTTGAGATAGTTTTCCACACTGGCCAAGCCTCTGTAATCCTCATCTGGGTGTAACCCATAGGAAGACATGGCCTCCCTCTTCAAACACCAAGTGTCTCTGTATCCTATCGGCATAAGACTTATGTCAGCTCTGTGCAGCCCTCATCTACTTTTGGATGATTTTTACCTTCTCCGTGGAAACATGTACCAACTCTGGACCCATAAGTGCTGACTCCCCTATGTTTGTCTAGCATAGAGGTGATCTACATGGTTTCCCATACAAGACCTCAAATGGTGCCATGCTGATGGTGGAGTGATAATTTTTGTTGTATGAAAACTCCCCCAGTGGCAGGTGGTCCTCCCAACTGCGGACGAAGTCGAGGACACAAGTATGAATCATGTCCTAGAGTGTATGTATGGTCCGCTCTGTCTAACCATCTGTCTGAGGATGGAAGGCAATGATCAAGCATAGATGAGTCCCGAACACCTCCAGCAATCCCTTCCACAAGCGGGATGTAAAACATGCATCGTAATCTGAGACGATCATTGATGGAACCCCGTGAAGCCATAAAATCTCTTGTACATAGAGACCTCCCAATCTCTCTACTGATTCCTACTCTCAGATGTATAGGAAGTGGTCCAGCTTGGTGAGTCGGTCAACGATCACTCAAATGGAATCATGGACCCTGGACGTACGTGGTATCCTTGTCATGAATTCCATGGATATACCATCCCACTTTCACTCTAGTAACTCAAGTGGATTAGCTAAGCCTATTGGTACCTGATGCTCAGCCTTCACTTACTAACAAGTGAGGCATCAGGATGCAAACTCTGCCACTGCTTTCTTTATCTCTAGCCACCAGTACTGACACTGGAGGTCCTGGTACATCTTTTCCACTCTATTATGTACCACTAAAGGGGATTTATGGAACTCCCTCAACACCTCCTCTTGTAGCGTTACTGGTACCATTGTGTTCCCTCTAAAGAGGATGACGTGCTTCCTACCTTTAGAAAATCCATTAGAAGCCTGTCCTGAGGATATCTGAGCATGTTGGGCCTCGCATACTATGTCCCCAAGTTGAGCCTCCCGAACTCTCTGAAGAATTGGGGGAGTGAAAGTCATAGACTATAGGTAAGATGATCCATCTCTATCCACAAAGGATATCTATAACACGCTAGCTGCTCTGTCACCTCACTTAGTAGTTGTAGACCAGACCTCCTGCTGATTACGTCTGCAACTATGTTTCCTTTCCCATGAGTGTAGAATAACTCAAAGTCATATTCCTGGAGGAACTCCAGCCATCGTCATTGTCTCAGGTTCATCTCCTTCTGTGAGAAGATATAACTGAGAATCTTGTGATCAAAGTAGACTGTAAAACGTTTTCCCATCAAGTAGTGTCGCCACATCTTCAGCACAAAGAAAACTTATTCTAAATCCAGTTCATGGGTATCATATTTTTTCTCATGTTGTCTCAACTTCTGTGAGCCATAGTTGATCCCTGCTCACTCCTTCATCATGACACAACCTAGTCTGGTCCCTGATGCGTCGCAGTAGACTACATACCCAATGCCCTCTTCTGGTAGCCTCAATATGGGGGCACTCATTAGTCTCAGCCTCTTCTCTTGAAAACTCTAATGGCACTACTCCATCCACAATAAAGGATTCCCCTTCTTCATTAAGGCCGAAAAGGGTGCCGCTACATTGGAGAAGTCAGGCACAAATCTTTGGTAGTACCCAACCAATCATAGGAAACTCCGCACCTCGGTCACACTCCTGGGTGACTTCCAAGAAAGAATTGCCTCTATCTTTTCCTGATCCACTACAACTCCAGCCTCCGAGAAAACTTTACCTAGGAAATGGACTACTCGTATCCAGAACTGGCACTTCGAGAGCTTTCCATACAGCTAGTGCTATCGGAGTGTATCTATAACTATCTGCAGGTGCGTGGCATGCTCCTCCTCCGACGTCGAGTATATCAAGATGTTGTCAATGAAGACCACCACAAAGTGATTGAGGTATGGCTGTAAGATCCTGTTCATGATCCCCATGAACATTGTCGGAGCATTGGCCATGCCAAAAGGCATAACCAAGAACTCGTACTATCCATACTGACATCATAAGGTTGTCTTCGGTACGTCTTCATCCCATACCCTGAGCTTATGATAGCCTGATTTGAGGCCTATCTTAGAAAACCAATGATCTCCCATCAATTGGTTAAAGAGATCATTGATCCTAGTCCAAGGATACTTGTTCTTCACAGTCACCTAGTTTAATCATATATAGTCCACACAAAGCCTTGGACTCCCATCTTCCTTCTTGGTGAATAAGATCAGGGATGCCCATGGAGAAACACTGGGCCTTATGAACCCTTTATCTACAAGTCCTCCAACTGTACCCTCAGTTCACGAAACTCCAAGGGTGCCATCTGTTATGCTGGTGTAGATATTTGTTTCATCTCAAGGTATAGGTTGATGTGAAATTAAACCTCTCTATGAAGAGGTAGTCCCGGTACATCATCAGGGAAGACATCATCATACTAGTCCACCACTAAAGGATAACTCGGACTCCTCACGTCAACTACTCCAAGGGTGAGGCTATCCAACTGATGAGTAATCGGCTAAACCCTCCTTCTAGATAGTCCATCCTATGCTGCAAAGGTTTCCTTCTCACCAGTGAAGGTAAACCTGATCCCATCCACATGGACACATCACACTTTGCTCCTAAAACAATCGATCTAAGCATGGACTATAGGTATCCAGTCCATACCTAAGATAATTTCGTAAGGCCTAGATGCTGCTACTAGGAGATCCCAATAAAATATATCACCTCCTAAAGTGAGCTCACACTGCCTACACCAGTTTTTAATCATCGAATCTTCTCCCTTAGGAGTCTCTAATCACAAGGATCGAGCCAACAGATCCATCAAAATCTCTGAGCTCCGAATGAGTGTCGTGGAAATGAAAGAGTGAATGGAACTTGTATATATAAGTATTGCATCTAGGGTGGTGTATACATAGATCGTACCACTAATAATCTCTGGAGCACCATGGTCATAGGCCTTTGCTGCATGTAGTTGTGCTCTCCCCTGTCCACCTGCTCCCTGTGGTCAGGGTGGACCACCTAGGGTTGATGGTGGTAGAACCTCAAACAGTCGTCCACCACCTACTACACGACCTTATTCTCTTCCACATATACCTACCTATATACCTCCTCGCTCGAACCTCATCCACTAACTCGGTATTTCCTCAATCGTATGTTGATCGTCAGTACAGCGGGTTGGGAAGTCGCGAGACATGTGGCCCTGCCAGCCACACGTGAAGCACAGTCTCCTTCCCTACTGACCCCTCTGCCTTGCGAGCTCTGCACCTCCAACCCTATATCCTGGGGTCTCCCTTAGAAAGGTATGTTATTCTTAGACCTCTACTTAATCTTTCTACTACATGTAGTAGATGAATCGTCTAGCTGTCATCTGGTGGTTTCTCTAACCATTGGTTCCTGGTTAGCTAATAATCTCACCACCAATAATGCTTGCTCGAGCACTCCAGCATGGATCGTAATATTGAACGATATCATAGACACTCAAATATCCCTCTGGAGACCCTTCTCAAAGGTCTGATCCATACAGAATGGGTCCCGCACCATGTTGATGGAGTTGTGTGAGAGGTCATTGTATCTTGTCGAGTACTGGGCCGCTGATAATTTGTCCTATTGTAAGTGCAACAGCTCTTAGATATGCACAGAGTATAGTGTCACTAGAAAAAACACCACCCTAAAGAGGCTCTCAAAGTCCATCCAGTAGAGGGTCCCCTCCTAATGTAACTGGACCATCAGGCTCCACCATCTTCTTGTCGTGCCCAGAAAGAGACTAGCAGCTAAGATCACTATATGCTCTGTTGGAGTCCCAACTAGGATAAAAACTCTAGCCACAGCCTTCGGACAGTCCTCAGCTTCCTGGGGATCTATCTCACCTTGAAATATCAAAGGCCTCTACTTCTAAAACTCGTGAAACGCGCTTATTCGGTGTTCATTATCTTCTAGTGGGGCTGGTAGAAATTTCCACCCTCTGAGTGGTGGTACTGCTGGTACACCACTCGGAGGTGCCAATATAGTATAAGGGCCCTGCACCAAAACTTCGTCGCTCAGTGGGCCATCATCATGTGCTCTCTCGAGAATACTGGATGGCTGTCTACATGGCGACATCATGAAAAGAAACAGGTGCACCATGGTCAATATGTTATACCTGGTGAGCTGACTCAAAAAGAGATCAAAGTAAAACCATTTTCAAAACACACGCAATTAGGGTTTTCATGCATCGAGTCAGAAATCAGAATTCAGGGTCCTCGTGTATGGATACGTCGACCGCCGCACCAACACTGGACTCCCCAAACTGAAAACCACTCTCAGAACACTTGAAACTATTGCTCCATTGGAAAGATCAAAGTCCTAGTTCTTTTGTAGAATCGGCTCCTCTGATACCACTTTGTCACAACCCATCCCACGGGGCCCATGCCATGACTACCCCAAACCCGCCTTCCATAGGCCAGGGGTTGGTGAATAGCACCGAAAAGGCATATCCCTAAAATGGGAAGGTATTTTATTTAAACTTGTACAAACACACAGACCAAGAACACAACAAGATGCAACCACAAAGTAGAACTGTAGTAGTAAAGGTGTGTACTGAAAGTAAAGGGGCCAGAATACTAGCCCAACTGAAAAGATACAACAACAAATGAAAATAGAAAATAGCTCCTAAGATCATCCACCAAGGATCCTGCCTGAAGGGTAGGTATAGCTTGTCTCCACAGCTCTCCACCTCAACTGTCACCACCGTCCACCGTCAGGTCCTAGCTCCCTGAGTCTCAGTCAAGGTTGTCTGTCGTCTGCACAAGACACAACAAGGTGCGGGTGATGCCCGTTCAAGGGTGGTTATAAAAACACCCAATAGGGACCCAGATACCCCTAAAGGTATCTAATAATTCAAAAAAGGAAAACCACAAGTATGATCTCAATAACAAAGTAAAAAGAAAAAGATACAGCTCAAAACTAGGTATAACATAAGTACAGTAGTACAAAAGATTAATTGTAAGGATAGATCATCTTACTCTGTCAAGAGGAACTACTGCTGACCCAAATAGGATTGATAGGTACTAACCCCCTCAAGACCCACACAAGATCGATAGGTGTTGATTCACATAGAATCGGTGGGTGTTTATTCACAGAGTATCGCTAGGTGCTGATTCTCATAGAATTGTTGGGTGCTGATTCACACAGTATCACTAGGTGTTGATTCACACAGAATCATTGGGTTCTGATTCACATAGAATCCCTGGGAGATTATTTACACAGAATCATTGGTAGTTTATTCACACTGAATCATTGGATGTTGATTCACACAGAATCACTGGGTGCTGATTCGCACAGAATTGCTCTTCATTCTTCATGTCTCGGTCAGCTACAGGATTCTTGCTCATAGTACACTTGATTCTGGGAGAAACGGATCCTTAATCCATCGGCCGTATTTCAACTAGCATGAATTCCCATTAAGAAGTTACCCCATGATCCATCATGTCTTAAGGGTTCCAACACAACAGACGGCGCGTCAACCGGATTTCGGTTTGTAAGTTATCGGCATTTTAGTGCTGAGGGCCCCATTGGATTCGGAGTCAATCCAACCCGATCTTACTCCAAATTCCTCCAAAATTATTATGGAGTATTTCAAAATTAATTCCTCGCTCAAAGGATCATAGCACCACAGACGGTTCATCAAACCAAAGTCTAGTTCATAAGATATGGCCCTTTAAGCGTATCAGGGCCCGAGAGGGGTCCGGGTCTGGTCCGACCCGGTCGGACTGACCCGGTTGGGCTAGGCTGCTGCAGGCTCGGACCGTTGGGCCATGGACTGGCCCGACCTACCTCGGTAGGGCTGGGTCATGGTGGATCGGCCCACAGATTGGCACAACCCACACGGGGGTCATGTGGTCTGCCTGCTGAACGGCTCAAAGGTGCCATTCGTCTTCTTGATTGGCGATGCCATGTGGCACCTCCTCGTCACCCGCGGGACCCATAGAGAGTGGGTCATTGCCTTCTTCGCGGCTTTGTAGTTGTGGACTGTTCACCATGAGGCGCAACGGCACGATGCCTCTCGACTCTGCAGCCGTCGAGCGCCGGCCACTGCCACCAGCGCCAGTCACCAGTGCCGCACCGGCGGATCTTCCACAGGGCACCGAGTGAGCTTTGGTTGTCTGTTATTCCTTTTGGATGCGCCTATAGTCCTCCCGGGATGCTGTCTTCACTATGAACCTCCCGGTTTCAAGGTTCTGTCAAGATGGAAAAACCCACCTCCAAAGAACGTAATGAAAAACAAGCGGCAGAGTGTCTGGGCCTTGTTCATTTGGCCCGCGCTCTACGCGTTAGCATTATAACAGGTGGGAGTAATTTATACATCACATTAAAATAATGATAAACCCAATTTAAATACCCTGCAATGACCACATAAAAATTCAAGAATGAGGAGATGAATTGTGGGAATTTCTTGAATTAATTGACAACCCCTACCTCAAGAATCATTGGAGTCGTCCCGGTGGTGGAAGGAGAATTAACGCTTTGATGAAGCAGTCGGTGTTCATTGCTCCTGGTTCATTGTCGCTCGAGCATCCATCCTCATCGGTGGAAGGTGTCGCGTCACTTCTCCAGAGGTTCCTCGGTTGATGAAGTTGTGTCAAAAACTCTACCCCGAACCCCATTTAAATAGAGGGGGGAAATTGTGAGTAACGCACCATGGAATTAATGAGATTCATTAATTGACGTAATTAATGTGCCACATTAATTACATGAGGTGTGGTTACACAACCCAAGTGTAACTATGGAATTAATATCTCATAATTAAAAGTCTAACCACCTCTGTGGTCCCTGCCACCATCGCTCAACAGGTGGTAGGAAAAAAAGGAATAAAGTAACAATTCCTATGTTATTTTATTATTTCTTTAAAAAGTCATAAAAACTAACTTTTTCACCCGAACAACTACGGTCAAAGTTAAGCCTCCCTTAATAGAATCCCGACGTTGTAGATTCAATGGTGCCCTTAAATTTTTAATTCGAGTACCGGTTCAAAAGATAGAAAATTCCACCCACGCGTTTACTGAACGTACCTTTAAAAAAGTTCAAAAATTCATTTTGGGCACACTAGGCCTCGGAATCAACCGTCTTCAATTTCTCAGACTAGTAATAATCCCAAATAATTTTAAAAAAAATTACACGGAATTTTCCTAGTCTTTAGAAAAGATACGAGTGTTACCTTCAGACCATCAAGATAATCTATTGTCAGCGAGATATGGCTGTTATCTCCATGGATCAGAACCCAAAGTTGAGGAATCATAGCTTAAATCTATAACACACTTGCTTACATTACGACACAAATCTTCATCAACAGATCGTTGAATCCTTATAATGTATCTATATTTGAGGATGAGAAAATTATGGAGTATTTCACTTCATAATAACCCTAGAATAATAAATCCCCTTAGATACAGTATCCTGTAATTTCATATCCTCTGAAGAAATTAGGGTAACAGGTAAAGTATGTGCCATTTGGTCACTATAATGGAATTCCCCCACTTTAACAGTGCCAAAACATCACAAATGGAGGGAGAAAACGGCCAATAGGTCTTTGAACTAGGCCCCTTGAAGCAACGAGAACACATTTCTCACATGAAAATTGATGTTATGATCAGCTTAGAAACTTTCCATAAAGAATGAATCCTGTAATGGGATTCCATTTCACCCACCTCATACATGAGAACAACTGTGCTAAATCAAGCGAATCATTACAGTAGCTACTATATTGGAAGTCTATGAGTGAACCCATCCCACTAGGTCAAAGGAATATCTACCACCGCCTCCACCCCCCAGATCATCAATACCTGATAACATCTAGGAAATATCATCAGTAATAGAAAACAAACTCCATCCCACTAAGCTGGGGGCATTTTTATCTCAATCGTCATCACTAGGTTCATTATCCCCTAAGAGGAACCTAGGGAAATCAATGGAAATTCTAGATAAACCCCATTGTATTGGGATAGGGCATTTATATCCCATGGTTCGTCCTATGAATCATCAAATCCTCAACTAGAATCATCATATCCTCAACAACGGGATCAAAAAATTCCAATTGTGGTCCTAAGTAGTCCCTAGCCTGTAGGGCTAGGGGCATTTTCATCATCATCACTACAATGAGAATAAGCCTTCTCAAGCTTGGGAGGGAAATATTGATGGTCAGCATCTCATCTATTCCTCCTGCTACAAGATGAACCACTTCTATTCAAGGCCTGTTTAGAAAACATGAACAGAAACTACGTCAAGATCAGCATTCATAGGTCAATATGGGAGGAATGTTCCACTACAGGAAAAATGGCCTTTTGCGACGGGTTATTTGCGATGGAAGTAAATATAGTCCCAAATAGTCTTTTGAAGAGGTTATTTGTGACGGGGGCATTGACCCATCACAAATAATTAGTTATTTGTGATGGGACTTGGGGTCCCATAGTAAAAAGTTAGGTACGGTTTGGCGCGGTTTGTGTGCCAAACTATGGGAAGGGTATTTGCGATGGGGAATTTCCCTGTCGTAAATAGTTCATCCGCACGTCACTATTTTCAACGAGACTCGTCGCAAATACCCGGCGGCGGTAAATACTATTTGCGACGGGATGTTTCCCCATCACAAATAGTGTGTCGGTAGGCTACTATTTGCGATGGGTCCCGTTGCAAATACCCTTTTAACCACTGACAATAATTAATGCGGACGAAGGTATTTGCGACCGGTCCTGTCGCAAATACTAGCATTTGCGACGGGAGTCCCGTCACAAATAGTACTATCGTAACTAATCTAAGCTATATATACCCCCCATCCATTTTTTCATTCTTCCCCTCAATTCCTACTTTCTCTCTCTCTCTCTAAACTCTAATTTTAGAGTGAAAATTTCTCTAAGTTGATTTTTTTAGGAAGATGTTTTTGAAGTCGTCTCCTCCTATAAGAAATCAAGTTTAAAGGTATTTATGTTTTATTTAATTTAATATTTATTTTATTTTTTTATACTAATTTTAATTATTGTTAATTAGTTGTAATTAAATTAGATTTAGATTGTTTGGTCATCAGTATTTATTTTTAATATTAAATTTAAATTATTATTACTAATTATTAATAATTAGTAGTAATTATGAATTATTAAACATAATTAATAATGAATATAAATAATTAGCGGTAATTAGTAATTAGTAGCGGTAATTTGCAGTAATTAATAATAATTAACACTAATTAGTAATAATTAGTGGTAATTAGTAATAATTTGGAATAAATAGTAATAAATAGTAATAAATAGTAATAATTAGTAAAACATAGTAATAAATACTAATAATTAGTAATAAATACTAATAATTAGTAATAAATACTAATAATTAGTAACAAATACTAATAATTAGTAACAATTAGTGATAAATACTAATAATTAGTAATAATTAGTATTAATTAGTAATAAATAGTAATAAATACTAATAAATACTAATAAATACTAATAAATACTAATAATTAGTAAAAATTAGTAACAATTAGTAACAATTAGGAAGAATTGGTAAGAATTAGTAATAAATACAAATAATTAGTAATAATTAGTAATAAATACTAATAATTAGTAATAAATACAAATAAATAGAAATGAATAGTAATAATTAGTAATAAATAGTAATAAATAGTAATAAAATAGTAATAAAGAGTAATAAATAGTAATAAAATAGTAATAAAATAACAATAAAATAGTAATAATTAGTAATAAATTGTAATAAATTTTAATAAATTTTAATAAACTTTAATAAATAGTAATAAATAGTAATAAATAGTAATAAATCGTAATAAATCGTAATAAATAGTATTAAATGATAATAAATAGTAATAAATACTAATAAATAGTAATAATTTGTAAGAATTAGTAACAATTATAATATTTGGTAATAATTAGTAATAATTAGTAATAATTAGTAATAATTAGTAATAATTTGTAATAATTAGTAATAATTAGTCATAATTAGGGATAATTAGGGATAATTAGGGATAACTACGGATAATTAGGGATAATTGGGGATAATTGGGGATAATTAGGAAAAATTATGTATAAATAAGGATAAGTAGGGATAAGTAGGGATAAATAAAGATAATTAGGGATAATTAGGAATAATTATGGATAATTAGGAAAAATTAGGAAAAATTGGCAATAATTATAAAAAATTAGTAATAATTAGGAAAAAATAGCAATAATTAGGAAAAATTAGCAATAATTAGGAATAATAAGAAATAATTAAGAATAATTAGGAATAATTAGGAATGATTAGGAATAATTAAGAATAAATTGTAAGAACTTGGCATAATTTCTAATGGATTGGCGGCACTACTTTTGCCCGATGACTCTTCTCCTTTCAACTCTCACTGACTCAAAACATTATAAAAAATGTGCTTTTACGTATGCATATCCAATATCGTATGCACGATATCGTATATGCATTCGTAGGACCGTATTTTTTATAATGTTTTTAGGTGGTTACAGTTGGAAGAAGATGATTCGTCGATGAAAAGTGGGATCTTTTGTCTGACGGATCATTTACTTGCATCTTTCTCACACTGAAATCATAATGAAGAATCTAGTCAGAGTTAGGCTTATGCATTCTCGTATGCGCGGAAATGGATATGCGTACCTCCGAGCAGATTCTTAATTATGATTTCAGTGTGAGAAAGTTGCAAATAAATGAGATTTCAGACAATAGAGTCGTCATCAATCCACTGGAAATTGTGTCGCCCGTAATTAGTGGTAATTAGTAAGAAGTAGCTGTCATTATTTATCTTCTCTTTTTTGGACAGTTTTTTTCTTATTTCAAATTATACAAAAATATTAATTATTTTATATTTTGTAGAAAAATATGGAACAAGGAAGTCGAAAATATTCATTATTAAATGATCGTGCTTTGATAAATCAGCGTAGAAATCCAAATGGTTCTGCTTTAAATCTTATATATATTGGGGGTGTTGAAGCTTTCTTATCATTTGCATCATCCAAACCAGAATTTGTTTCAGATGGCACAATTAAGTGTCCTTTTAAAAAATGTACCCTGAGAACGTTTGACACATTTAACAACGTTGGGAGACATCTCTTGCATTTTGGTTCTCAAACTGATTATTTTTTTTGGTATCAACATGGTAAATGCAGTTCCTGATAAGATACTAATAATTTAATTCTAGATCCATCATGATTTCAAAATTTAGTACATGATGTTGCAGGTCCATCTGTTCAACAAATTGAAACTCATGATGATATTGATTTAACTCTTGATTTGGCACAATCTGAATTTTATGAGTTGTTGAGGTCTACTAAGGATTTATTATATCCTGGTTTCTAGATAAGAAAATTAGAAGTGGTTGCAAAATTTATGGTTATTAAACCAGATAATGGAATGTCAAACAAATGTTTTGATAAGATATTTTCTTTGGTTAAAACACTATTACCTAAAGGAAATGTATTGCCTACAAATTACTATGAGAGAAAGAGGTTGGTTCATAATCTGGGCCTTAGTTATCAGAAGATTCATGCATGTGAAAATAATTACATCTTATATTCTAGTGAAAATGAGTCGCTTAATAGTTGTCCCACATGTGGACAATCGAGGTATAAAGAAGCTCAACCAGGGAAGTCTGGATTGATTTCTATAAAGTAGTTGAGATATTTACCTCTTAAACCAAGGTTGTAGTGTTTATTTATGTCTCAGAACACAGTGAAAATGATGTCAGGATGAGATGGATGATCAAACTAGTTCCCACCAATTTGATGAGGCAGCATGGATAAAGGCGACTCAGTATGCCTTTGAGAAGGGCCGAGTAGTTGGTATCAAATCTCATTTGACTCATGGGACTTATTATGGTAGTGCTATGATGTCACCGTCCATCTCTAGAGGAGCTTGTGTAGATTCTTCATCTTCTAGATCACAGCATCAGGAGCAGCTGTGAGCTCAGAGTGAGCTTATAAAGAGTTTGCACAAGCAGCGGGAAGAATGCATCATCAACAACAACAACAACAACAACAACAACAACAGTACGAGGAGGATATGCATCGATGGAAGAAACAATAGCAGCAGCAACTCAAGGAGGAGATGCGTAGATGGCAACAGCAGTAGCACGAGCAGATAGAGTACATGCGTCGTCTAACTCGTAGTTTAGGGATGGAGTTTCCTCCACCATCTCTTCCAGCTCTGCCACCTCCACTAGAAGACTATCCCCACCAATGATTTTTTAATAATGTTAAAGACATTTGAATTAAAGATTTGTTGTAATATGAACTATTTTAAGTTTCTATCTTTTATATTGGTGCGAATATTTTATAATTTAATTTTTCTTTTTTTTTATATTTTATTATTTTATTATTTATTATTAGTATTATATTTTTTTAATGTTTGTTTATTTTACTAATAATAATAATTATATTTTATGATTTTTTTATATTTTTTGTAAATATTGAGACCTTTAATATTTTTTATTTTTTTATTTTTTTAATAATATTAATATTATTTTTTCATTAATTTATCATAATTTTATTAAATATTTTTTTTCGGTATTTGCAACAGGACCTTTTGCGACGGGATCCAATCTCAAATAGATTATATTTTTTAAAATAAGTATTTATGATGAGCAAAAGGTATCATTGCAAATACTTTTTTGGGATGGGCGCATCGTGAAGGGTTTTGATTTATATAACATATATAAACAGAGAACTATTTGCGACGGGAAAACAAGCTCGTCGCAAATAATTTTTATGATGGCCCCATCACAACACATTTTTATATATATAATATATATAATCAGAGAGCTATTTGTGATGGTATGGTATCTCATTGAAAATAGTATTTTTTGCAATGGGCCCATTGCAAGAAATACTATTTGTGACGCCGTTTTTTGCAACAGGCTATTTGCGACGGGGGCCTGTCATAAAAGCTCATTTGAGACGGGATCCCATTGAAAATACCTCAAATTCCTGTATTTTTTGGAGAATTAAATCAGAACCTGGTGGGTTCGTAATCCAAAAAGGTCCAATTTGTCCAAGGGTTCAAGAAACGACCCTAAATCAGGAATTGTAGAATCATCCTTTTGCATAGAGAGAAATAGGACAACTAGAATTTCCCAATACACCTCTGTGAATATCATCACCATCAACATAACTGATAATGTGGATCAAGATGCAAACATATAGGGATTTAATATAGAAAATATACCCCAATTGGAGGATCTGGATACACCGACAGAGGCTGTACAAACCCAGAACCAAAGGATAATCTAAAACATGGAACCCCTAAATATTGATTTTCCACCTCTATGGAGGAACACTACCAAGGATAAAAGTAAAGAAGGGTTCATACCCCACTAATCGCCCAAAATAACTGATATTACTTCCACATAGGAGTAGTTTCCATAGTATGAGGATGATATACAAAGTCTCAAAAAACTCAATGACGAGCTACTTAGCAGAAAAATCCCCCTAGGAATCGTCTTTAGGAAGAGGTGAATATTACTCCTCCCATACATTAGAAAAGAGTCAATCCACATATAAGAGCTACATCAAAGAATCATACTAGACCTAGATCTAGGAAACTGGTCTATATAAATGATGGTGAAAATGATCCCAAATTCTCTATATTATGCTGAAATCTTATCCCTCTCTAGTGAATTGCACACCAGTACAACCTGAGAGAAATATATATCCTGAATGGGTGGATGAAACTTTTCCTACACCAAATTTCAAAATTCCTACTTTTTCAACCTTTGATGGTACAAGAGACCGAGAACATCATCTCATGCACTTTGTGCAGTCCGATGATGGGCCCTTAGGATCAGCAGGTGGTGACCAAGCTTTGGTATATTTATAGATTCTAATAGGTTCTACCTTTGTTTGATATATTAGTCTTCTATAAGGATCTTTTTTGGGATGGGAATAGCTTTTCCACCAATTCATTTATCAGCTTATATCTACGTTGAGGAAAATGAAAATCATCGACCTGATGAATTGAAAGAAGTGTGAAATGAGAGGGTGTATAAATTCATTTCCATATGGAATGGTTTGACCTATTCACTCAACATTCCTCTCTCGTGGGAGCTATTGCTGGAGATCTATACTGAAAATATATGGGATGAGCTATGGACACTTATGATCCTGATGAAATATCAAAGTAGTGTTGGGACCACTTTGTATATGAAGATTGTATTTGTTGTCAACAGTTGTCAATGCTGGTCAAAATGAAGAAGGATATGAAGAAGAACTCCAAAGTTAATGGAGATCGGTTGAAGTGAAGTTGCCTGGAGAATTGTTATGGAATCACAGCATTGGATTTCATAATTGAGCAATTCTCTTAGACGATTAATTCAGACGATTGTTGAGCTAATCCTAAGTTCAAAGAACATGTGTCAATGGTGACACATTGTTTACAACAATGAAGAATGGAGAAGTATCATCCATTTGAGGATGATTGGAGCAGAATGGTGAATTATCATCTATCTAAGGATGGTTGAAGAAGAATGAGGATTTGAAGAAGACAATGCAATGATTTATGATTGCATGTGAACCATGCAAGAGCTTTCTTGAAGAATAGAATCATATGATTTGCAAAATGATGGTTATGAAGAAGAGAAAATGTGGAAGGGCTGGACATTCTGAGGTAGACAGGCATTTCACATTGTATCTAAATCAGACGATGCTTTGCTGGTATGTATTTCACACAAATCATGAGTTAGGAGAACTTGTGATGCAAGCCTTATGAAGGAAAGGGGGAGAAACGATGATGCCAGTCATATAATGTTATGATTGGAAGGAATGATGCTGCTGGAAGATAAGAAAGATTCAGTTCCCATTGCAACTCTGACGATGCTTAAGCTGATCTATCAAAGGATAAATATCACGATAGTGGGATTCGTGATAAGAGAAGAAGAATGGTTATGGGAAGCAGTAAAGAGATAAAATGGAAAAGCAATAGACAATCTGGGGATGGCAGAAAAGCACAGTTTAAGGTGGCGCCGTTTTCCAGTGTTTGCCAAATTTTAGGGCCTGAAAATCGGGAGATGAAGAAATGTGCTTGGCAATGGATGTTGCACATACGATTGAAGATGGTTTATACGTGAAAAAGAGTTATTCAAGGTCAGAACTATGAAAAATGACAAAGGCATGGAGTGCGCGGAAATTTAGGCACGTTTCGCGCAAAAATAAAGTGGTGCGCGCAATATCTGCGGGATGCGCGAAATAGTAGCGGGTTGCGCGAAAAATCTGCGGGATGCGCGGAATATTGGCATGGTGCGCGAAATTGAGGAATTAAGTTTTCGCGCAAATGATGGTTCGAGATCAGAAGATCGAAAATTGGCAAAGGCATAAAATGCGCGAAATATTGGAGCAGTGCGCGAAATCTGATGTTGCAGGAAAGATTGGGTTTGCGCGCAATATGGAACGCAGTGCGGAATTTTGCGCACAATTGGTGCTTCATGCTTAGAATGATGAAATATGGAAAAGGCATGAGGTGCGCGGAATATTGAAGCATGGCGCGAAATATGAAGTTGCATAAAAGAGTTTTTACGCGCATGGAGGAGGTTTTACGCGCGGATTAGTGTTTTTCGCGCGGGTTCAAAAATGCCTATAAATATGAGGCTAACCCTTGTTAGTTGTTAATGCTCGACACATAGACAAATCCTGAGCTCTGACGCGCGGAAAAATTGAAGTATAGAGTATTGCGCGAAAAGAAGAAGTGTTGCGCGAAAAAGGAACTGCTGCGCGAAATAGGAAGTTCTGCGCGAAAAGGAAGAGTTGCGCGAAAAAGGTTTTTCGTGCCAAAAGGTGTTTTTCCGCGCAAGGCTTGAATTTTATGCGCAAGTCGCCTAGAAGGGTGCGCGAAAAATTTGAGGGTACTGCAGGCCTTCGATAGGTGCATTGCACTCTCGAAGCAGCTTTGTGAAGAAGAAAGATCTGTGAACCATTCGGTTTCACAAAGAGAAGTTGAACCGCACTCACACGACTGGTGTTTAACACTCTCGTTGTGCTTTGCGAAGTGAAGAAGAACTTGACGTGCAATTGAACTCATATCTGCACACAGGAAGAATTCAGTATACCAATACACTCAGGTGTTGGTATTGAGAAGAGAAGGAAGAGAAGAAGAAGAACAGAGTATGCCCAATTGAAGGCTGACAATTATTCAGGGCAGTTTAATTCAGATGATGATTTGTGAGCAGATCTTCAGTGTTTGAATAATCACATTGGTGTATGTGATTCTAGCTAAAGAAAGAAGGTGACTAGTGCAGTCAGTTGTTGCACTAAGAGGAAGAAGGAAGAAGAACTAGTACAGTTTGTTTTTTCACTAGAGAAGAAAAGAAAGAAAGAAGAGAATTTCTTGCCTACTGCTTTGCAAGTAATCAAGTGAAGAGCACTACAATAGATCAAGAGCAGAACCAACCTTTTGAAGAAAGAAGAAGACTGTCTCGATAGGCAGTATAAAGAACCAGCTAGAGGCTGCAAGTTGGACTTGGCTTTCACCAGTCCAGGGAAGAGGATTGTTTCCCACCCCCCTCCAAAGTGTAGGGACTCACACTGGCTAGAGGATTGTTTTCCTAGCCACTCCATTGTAACAGCATTTTACTTTATAGTGGAGAATCCATGCAGTGGTCATACCCATGCATGGCAAGGACGTAGCTACTCTTATTGAGTGGTGAACCTTGTAAAAATATCGTGTGCACATTTTTTACTGCTTTCTATTATTGCATGCGACAAGGAAAAGAGAATAAGAGAATCAGGATTCTAACAGGTCTAGAGGTACAGGGATAAAAGTTGGAATTGGTTTAAAAAGTCCCCAACACTGATTCACCCCCCCTCTCAGTGTTAGGTATATCCCAAACTGGTCCTTTCAATTGGTATCAGAGCCAGGTTCACCTCTATTGGATTCTCTATAGTGAAGTTATTCTCTTTTGAAGACCTGAGTTATCAATGAAGAGCAGTGTTTGTAAAGATTCAGCTATCTCTGAGTAGAAAGATATATCTACAAAGACCATGATGAACAGGAAAAAGAAAGAGAAGAGAAAGTTGAAGAAGAATTCCCTCGTATCTAAACAGGAGGAAGCATCTGGTTCTCCATATTTGGCTGATGTTGACGACACACCAGACTTGGAAAGTTATGAGAAGGTGGCTCAAGTACCCACCAAGAAGATGGAAAACCTTACTACCTCAACTGATCAAGAGGTATGTGTTAGTACATTTGGAAATTACCCTCATGATGAAAATGCTAGCACAAGTGGTGATGAACAATCTACAACATCTCAAGAAATATCAGTTGATAGATTAAGAATTATTCTACATGGTATTCCTGAAAAGAGTGCATCCCTGGTTTGCGGGGTATTTCAATGCATGCAAGAAAATATCACTCAGTTGGAGGATGAAACTGATGTTTTGGAGAAAGTCTTACAAGCAAAAAATTTCGAATGTTTAAAGCTCTCCAGACAGGTTGGAGCCTTTGAAGCAACAAAGAGGGGATTTGAAGAAAATTCTTCAAAGTGTCTCAAAGATGTTGAAGAAAAGGAGGGAGTCAATAAGACTCTGGAAGATAAGATCCATGCACTAGAAGATGAGCTAAAAAGGGGCAATGAAGTCAAGAAGTTATATTTGGAAGATAACTCCCAGAAGATCAATGAACTTGACTCTTTGTTACAAAACAAATTAAAGATGCATGAATATGAAGTTGAAAGATTAAAGAAGGCTTGTGAAGAGAAGATGACTATGATTGAAAACCAGGAAGTCATCCTCAATATGAGATGTCTAGAATTGGAAGCTGAACTAACCAATCTTGAGAAGACACATATTGAGTCTCCACAAAAGAAGGAAATTGTAGCTGTTGGAACTCAATGTTCTCTGGAAAATTCTACTGTCAAAAGACCTCCAACATGTGATAAGAAGATCATGGCTTCACTCATTGATCTATCACAAGCAGTTGATAAGAAGGTACTATCCATACCAACTTGTACTAATGTTTCGAAAATTGTTTCTACAAAAAGTGCAGGTTGGAAGAAAATTTCTAAACAAGTATGGATGAAGAAAAGTGATAAAAAACCTACCACCATGGCTAGGGTGGTTAGGGGAAAGAGTGTGGAAGATATGTCCCCACAGAAATCACAACATACCAAGAAGAAGATTCAGCAACCTTATCAAGAAGATGACAAGAAGTCAAGGTTTGTTGGTCAATGCTGGTGCTGCAATAGATTTGGGCATTGTGAACTGGATTGTTGGTACAATCCCTTAAATGTAAAAGTACAGAGAAAGTACATTTCAAGGGGGAGAAAGCCAGAAGAAAATGAGAAACATCCACAGGTCCAGAGACATATGTTTACTGCAAATAGATTTGGATTACTTGACAACATCTGGGATGATTGCAAAAGTGGTCAAAAAGATACATGTCAATCTCCAACTGTATACATAGCTAAAAAGAAGAGAATATCACTGAACCTGGCTAAAATGGAATCCTTGGGAAGCAAGAAAAAATTTGAAGATGATCCCAAGAAGGTTTTGAAAAAGGAAAAGAAGTCCTTGGAGGCTAAATCCAAGAAGGGTGATGCATCCAGAAGGACCACCAAGAAAACATGCTTCTACTGTGGAAAGAAAGGACACACCATGGATCTTTGTGAACAAGCCATGGAACTGAATAGAAGCAGACTAGACTCAAACAGACAATCAATCCAAATGAAGCATAAGGGATTGATTGAAAACAAGTTTCCTAAGAAAGGTAGCTTGAAAGCATCGAAGGAACAATGTGGAATATCCAGAACTGAGGCCACACTTCCAAGTGACTTACTAGTCATATGGCCAAATCAGTTGCAACTTGCCAAAGATCTGCAAAGAGCTGAAGATGAAGCACTGTCAATTGCTAAGGCAAAAAGGAAACAAAAGATTTCACATGAAGATGTGTTGAGATCCACACCAGCACAATCATCATTGAAGATCAGATGTGCAAGTGTGAAGAATGATGAAAATGGGACATCTTGGTTGAGAGAATCTTCTCAACCTTGTTGTTCACATTGATGAACCAAGGAGGTTCCATCTTATTCCCTTATACTTCTGGTATTTACATGTGCTAACATTGCAGGGAATTGAAGATGACGATCATTCTCATCTGGAGAGTGGTTTGGACAGAATGGAGTGCACCCCTTGAGGGGGAGCCAATCTGTAGAAGATGGGATTGTGATAATATAGGGAATTGAAGGTGAAGCAAGATCTCAGGGGAGAGATCCTGAGATTCAATGATAAGAAATGTTCCCTTGAGCGAGAGACACACGAAGAAGCTATCAGAGTCATTATCTCAATCAATATCAACATTTGTTGGTATAAAATTCAATTACTCTGAATATTGTCTGATGATCATGTTGTTGGAAAAGGTATGTCGTTTCTTAATCTCTCATCCTTGGTTACTCAAAATAAATATATTTTTATAAAGGGGGAGTAACAAAGATAATCAATGACATAAGAAGAGTGAAAGTTCCCCAAGGTCACTTATCCTGCCAATTGAACAAGAATGTTTTTGATCCATTTGTTGAAGTGAGTGCAGGAATTTCAGGTTGATTATTTCTTTCACACTCAATATCTTCGGCCTGGAATGAAAGTGAAAAACCCTTGAAGACAAGTGTATGAATTCTCATCTCATGAGGTGTCATATTATGTGGGTAATGGACAGCTTTGTTGTCTAAATCAAATCCTCTTGTTTTCTACACCGAGCATTGCTCAAGTAGACTTAGAGTGAAATGATTGATGGCACATTGCTTAAGTATGGAATGATACCCTCTCTACCATGATCTTTGTATTTCTTGTCAATAAGGGGGAGAGAAATGAAATGAATGTCTAGGAGAGAAAATGAAGTAAAGGGAGAGAGATTAGATTCTCATTTTGACATTGACACATTCATCTGAGGAGACTTTAATGTATTGACAACAAAATACAAAGGGGGAGATTTTTGGGACCACTTTGTATATGAAGATTGTATTTGTTGTCAACAGTTGTCAATGCTGGTCAAAATGAAGAAGGATATGAAGAAGAACTCCAAAGTTAATGGAGATCGGTTGAAGTGAAGTTGCCTGGAGAATTGTTATGGAATCATAGCATTGGATTTCATAATTGAGCAATTCTCTTAGACGATTAATTCAGACGATTGTTGAGCTAATCCTAAGTTCAAAGAACATGTGTCAATGGTGACACATTGTTTACAACAATGAAGAATGGAGAAGTATCATCCATTTGAGGATGATTGGAGCAGAATGGTGAATTATCATCTATCTAAGGATGGTTGAAGAAGAATGAGGATTTGAAGAAGACAATGCAATGATTTATGATTGCATGTGAACCATGAAAGAGCTTTCTTGAAGAATAGAATCATATGATTTGCAGAATGATGGTTATGAAGAAGAGAAAATGTGGAAGGGCTGGACATTCTGAGGTAGACAGGCATTTCACATTGTATCTAAATCAGACGATGCTTTGCTGGTATGTATTTCACACAAATCATGAGTTAGGAGAACTTGTGATGCAAGCCTTATGAAGGAAAGGGGGAGAAACGATGATGCCAGTCATATAATGTTATGATTGGAAGGAATGATGCTGCTGGAAGATAAGAAAGATTCAGTTCCCATTGCAACTCTGACGATGCTTAAGCTGATCTATCAAAGGATAAATATCACGATAGTGGGATTTGTGATAAGAGCAGAAGAATGGTTATGGGAAGCAGTAAAGAGATAAAATGGCAAAGCAATAGACAATCTGGGGATGGCAGAAAAGCACAGTTTAAGGTGGCGCCGTTTTCCAGTGTTTGCCAAATTTTAGGGCCTGAAAATCGGGAGATGAAGAAATGTGCTTGGAAATGGATGTTGCACATACGATTGAAGATGGTTTATACGTGCAAAAGAGTTATTCAAGGTCAGAACTATGAAAAATGACAAAGGCATGGAGTGCGCGGAAATTTAGGCACGTTTCGCGCAAAAATAAAGTGGTGCGCGCAATATCTGCGGGATGCGCGAAATAGTAGCGGGTTGCGCGAAAAATCTGTGGGATGCGCGGAATATTGGCATGGTGCGCGAAATTGAGGAATGAAGTTTTCGCGCAAATGATGGTTCGAGATCAGAAGATCGAAAATTGGCAAAGGCATAAAATGCGTGAAATATTGGAGCTGTGCGCGAAATCTGATGTTGCAGGAAAGATTGGGTTTGCGCGCAATATGGAACGCAGTGCGGAATTTTGCGCGTAATTGGTGCTTCATGCTTAGAATGATGAAATATGGCAAAGGCATGGGGTGCGCGGAATATTGAAGCATGGCGAGAAATATGAAGTTGCATAAAAGAGTTTTTACGCGCATGGAGGAGGTTTTACGCGCGGATTAGTGTTTTTCACGTGGGTTCAAAAATGCCTATAAATATGAGGCTAACCCTTGTTAGTTGTTAATGCTCGACACATAGACAAATCCTGAGCTCTGACGCGCGGAAAAATTGAAGTATAGAGTATTGCGCGAAAAGAAGAAGTGCTGCGCGAAAAAGGAACTGCTGCGCGAAATAGGAAGTTCTGCGCGAAAAGGAAGAGTTGCGTGAAAAAGGTTTTTCGCGCCAAAAGGTGTTTTTCCGCGCAAGGCTTGAATTTTATGCGCAAGTCGCCTAGAAGGGTGCGCGAAAAATTTGAGGGTACCGCAGGCCTTCGATAGGTGCATTGCACTCTCGAAGCAGCTTTGTGAAGAAGAAAGAACTGTGAACCATTCGGTTTCACAAAGAGAAGTTGAACCGCACTCACACGACTGGTGTTTAACACTCTCGTTGTGCTTTGCGAAGTGAAGAAGAACTTGACGTGCAATTGAACTCATATCTGCACACAGGAAGAATTCAGTATACCAATACACTCAGGTGTTGGTATTGAGAAGAGAAGGAAGAGAAGAAGAAGAACAGAGTATGCCCAATTGAAGGCTGACAATTATTCAGGGCAGTTTAATTCAGATGATGCTTTGTGAGCAGATCTTCAGTGTTTGAATAATCACATTGGTGTATGTGATTCTAGCTAAAGAAAGAAGGTGACTAGTGCAGTCAGTTGTTGCACTAAGAGGAAGAAGGAAGAAGAACTAGTGCAGTTTGTTTTTGCACTAGAGAAGAAAAGAAAGAAAGAAGAGAATTGCTTGCCTACTGCTTTGCAAGTAATCAAGTGAAGAGCACTACAATAGATCAAGAGCAGAACCAACCTTTTGAAGAAAGAAGAAGACTGTCTCGATAGGCAGTATAAAGAACTAGCTAGAGGCTGCAAGTTGGACTTGGCTTTCACCAGTCCAGGGAAGAGGATTGTTTCCCACCCCCTCCAAAGTGTAGGGACTCACACTGGCTAGAGGATTGTTTTCCTAGCCACTCCATTGTAACAGCATTTTACTTTATAGTGGAGAATCCATGCAGTGGTCATACCCATGCATGGCAAGGATGTAGCTACTCTTATTGAGTGGTGAACCTTGTAAAAATATCGTGTGCACATTTTTTACTGCTTTCTATTATTGCATGCGACAAGGAAAAGAGAATAAGAGAATCAAGATTCTAACAGGTCTAGAGGTACAGGGATAAAAGTTGGAATTGGTTTAAAAAGTCCCCAACACTGATTCACCCCCCCTCTCAGTGTTAGGTATATCCCAAACTGGTCCTTTCAAGTAGATTCCATGAGTTTTTTTAAATGGAACAATGTTTGGAAGATGTCATTCAGTGAACCCAAGCTAAGTCTTGACTCATGCCCTCAACACAATGTAAAAGGATTAGAAAGGAATAAATTACAATTTTTACCCTCAAACAAACAGAAATTCCCATTCAAGAACCTAGGCATGTCTCATACCACCCAGATCCTCCTATCAAGCAATAAAAAATAAAAAAATCTCCCTTGTACAGAAGCAAAAGGAGATTCGGAATGCCTGGGATTTAAGGAATGAATAAATAAAACATAATACTTTTGAAATGAACAAGTCCCCATTTATATCCTTGCAGCTATGGATAATAACCTTCTTGAGCTTCCACAACCCAAGAATACAAATGAGGTCAACCTCACTGACCTTATGACTAATTCACTTTCAATAGAAGGCTGGATCACAACATATAGTATTTCATCATCTCCAAATAAATCCTCCAAAGCATGGTCAATTATGAACATGTGATGTTGGATAACTTCCTAGTATAGGTGACATGCATAATCATTTCCCAGTCAGAAGAAGTAGTTTATTGGAAAAAAATTCCCAACTAAGCATTGAAGAAGTTCAACAACGGGATGACTCAAAAAAATATTTGATCAAACTCATGCTAACCTGATAGAATAGCTTTATAGACCTATAATGGATTCATCACTTAGGGAGGTGACATAAAATATGCCTTATAAAGTTGTATGAGACCATCAGACACAATAATATACAGAATAGGAAGATTCATATTTAACTCTGATGCAGGCTCTGACTCTTGAAGATTTCTTCCCTACAATATCCAAAGCACAGGAACTGCCCCACCAAAGAAAACCCCATCATATTAAGATCTCATATTTAGTTTTGTTAATGTGAAACATTTATAATTCCCCTTCTCTGATAATGAATATGCCTCCAATTATGAGTTCCCCATACCTAATAAAGGAATATGAGGCTGAAATCACAGGAATTGAGGATACATGGGACTGCGCGGATGTGGTTAGACCTAATATTTTGGTAACATCACTAAGGAGGACATATATTCATTTGAGACTCATGATAAATCACTCCATAATTCCCAAAAGACACATTGTTGTGTACCATAACCCTCCAATGGTCGTTTTCACCCAACCATCTTACATGACCACCTAGAGGGGTGCGATTATCTGATTATCCCAGTCAATAGGGAAGGCCATCAAGACCTACACCAATAGAAGAAAATTCTCCCTCAACCTATTGTAAAGAACCATGCACATATTCCTTGAATTAATAAACTATTTATCCACATAATAAGAATAAATCCCACATCAGGAAGTGTCAACCTTTATCAAAAAGTTTGAAATTCTGAAACAGTTGACAGTTGTCCCATCCAATCTCTCAATACTAGATTCACTCCATCATTCAAAATAACTTATGGGGGCATGCGTTGAAGACCTATAGATCCCATGAGAGTTCAATACATAAGTATCTAATGATGATGCTTATTAAGTGGATATCATGCAATCGAAATTCCATATTGATATCTCATTCATAGAGAAATGTCAGGAAGAGGTTATCTAGGGTCAAATCAGACCCCTATATGTTTTAGGTAGAAATAATATTGTTTATGTCCAAAAGGATTTGATAAAAAATGGTTCCAGGATCAACCTCATCCTAATTCTAATACTTTGAATTTTGGGATATAGTGAGGTAGATTTATCTCCCACAAAGATAACCATTCAATGGTATGATAAGAGTGAGAAAAGACCACTCAAGAAGTTCAAGGTCAAAGATTATTTTTTTGATCTCACATCCAACACTGATTTCTTGGTTATCCATCAAGACACATCAAACAATTTCTTTCTCAAAAGGCCCTAGATCTATTTCCATGTGATTATGCCTTTAATAATCCATCAGTTTTTGCAATACCCCATTGATGGAAAATTCTGCATACTACCTAGTGTAGTTCCCCCTTCGAGTCTTGAAAATACACATATATTGAGTAAGGACTCTATAAAAAGAAAGTAAAACAACCAATTGGAAATAAAAATATATAGGTTTCATCCCCCAAAGGCTTGGGGAACTCCCCTAAAAATCCATGAAGTACTCTCGATAGTGATTATGTGTTACCCATAAAACTAGTTGAGGTTGTAAACTCAATCCCAAATGTCCAATCTTCTTCTATCCCTAGCGACGGTATAAAAGAAAATTAAATCCAAAATCTCTCTATAATGACTCTAGCAGTATGGAATGACAATGTCTCTTCTCATGGACCCTCACACCCTGAAAGTGACATAGATTCCCCCATATTTCCAAATTCATCAGAAAATGCCTCCACAGAATCATAGGTTGAAGAAGAAGAGTATGAACTCAGAAACACCACTCCTAAATTTTGAGAAAGGAATCTCCACCACCATTGATGATATTAGGTAGATAAATCTAGGAACATAATAATACCCATGTCCTAAACTAATTAGTGTTTCCATGCCTCTCAAGGGGAAAGAGATGTATATTTCATTCCAAAAGAAAAATCAATATGTGTTCGCTTGGAATTATATAGAAATTATCATACTGAATCCAGATGTGGCTATGCACCATCTCATATTAACCGATGACCATCAAGGTTTAACGTAGGAATCCAGGAGGATATAACCCTCTCATGACACTAATTTAGGGCCAAATGTTGAAAAATTGATCAAATTAAAATTTTCCACAAAATGAAATACCCAAGATGGATGGGTACTCGGGGTACAATAAAATAATGATATCCCTGAAGATAAGGAATACATTGCCTCTAGATAATTCCAGGGGATCTTTTTCTATCAAGTCATTCCCTTTGGATTAAAGAATATTGGCGCTACTTATCAATGCAACATGCATCATATATTTAAACCCTTCTTAGGATGAATATTCAAATGTTACATCAAAGAAATAGTGTTAAAATATCTATAGAGATGTGATCACTTCACAGATCTTCAAATAGTCTTTAACAAGTTGTAATAACACATTCTAAAGATGAATCTACTAAAACGAAATTTTAGGGTAACATTAGGGAAGTTCCTTGGATTTTTTTTATAACATTATGGCATTGAGGTCAACCTTGAAAATAATAGGGTAATCCTAGCAATGTCACACCCAATGAATATCAATGAACTGATGGATCTCTAAGGTCATATCACCTACATTCGGAATTTTATATCCAACCTAGTCTACAAATCACTACCCTTCACTAAGCTAATGAAGAAGGTGATCACATATCGATGGGATGAGGACTTCTGATAAGCCTCTAAGAGTCTCAAGTAGTACCTTCTACATCCATCGGCCCTAATTTCATCAGTGGTAGGAAATAAACTCATATTATCCATGTATTCCATGGAACAATCACTTAGCACTCTTCTGGAACAAAAAAATGATGTGGGGAATTATAATAGTCTCTACTACCCCATCTGGAAAATTCTATGAACTGAGACCTGATATTCTGATGTTAAGAATAATTTCCTTGAACTCATATTTGTGGTGAAAAATATAAGGCATTACTTGCAACACCACAAATTTTTCTTGGTCTCTCATATTAACCCATTTAAGTACATCTTTTAACATCCCATGCTAACTGGGCGCTTAGCCCGATTTTCAGTTATTCTGCAATAGTACGACATTCAGTTCATGTTATAGAATTCAATGAAAGTTCAGGCCCTATATTATTTCCTAAAAGAATATCCCACTCCATAAAGTACACCAGTGGACGCTAAACTTCGGAATGATGAGGTTTTCTATGCTCATGAAACTCCTTGGACAAGGTAGATTTATTTTAATAGTGCCACACAAAGTCTTATCAGAAATAGACTGGAAAACCTAAAACTGAATTGGGTTGGATTACAGATTGTATTTTTTTCTATAAATAAAGTAATTATTCCCTAATATTTCTCATTATTTGAAGGTTTCATGAATAAGTAGGTGGAATACCAGACCCTCATTGATGTCTTGGAACTATCCCTACAGTTACAAATAACTTGCCTGAACATCAAAGGGGATTAAAAGATAGTGATAAAGAAGATAATGGTGAATATTCCATAAAAAGTAATAATTTATTACCCTTATTGGATATGTAAAATTAATGATGGTAGATTTCCCTTTTAATCCCACATTACATCACATGCCTTGATCATAGAATGTTTGTGTTGACATATTGGCTAATGCAGCCACAGTCTTAGCCAAACCTAATCAGTAAGAAGTGAAATTTAGAATCATATACTAAATAATGGTCTTGTATATCATCATATATGATATTAAATAAATTGATCAGGTCGACACCATCACAGAACATGATTAATCAATATCCACCCTTGGATGGATGGAACTCATAATTGATTATCTCCAAAATGGGACCCTCCAGACAAATTAAGAAAAAAGGGAACAAATTCGGTGTTGATAAATGAAATTTACCATACAGGATGGTCTAGATTAGTAGAAATACATCTAAAAGAAAGGATTTTATGGAATACTCCTTATATGCATAGTATAAATAGAGATTTGTTCCATAATGGAAGAATTCCATGCACGCTCCTATAGTGCCCATCAATCTGGGACAAGGATCTCCTACCAAATCAGGTGGATAGGTTACCACAGGAAAAGAATGACATATAACTATGTGTAATTCACCAGGAAATGACATTCATTCCAAATCCATGTGTACTTCATCCATCAATGACCATAATTTCTACATGTAGCTGAATATTCCTTGTTGTTTTCCATATGGGGAATGGATGTTGTGGGTCCATATCCCCCATTCATGGATAAGAAGTTCATGTATATCATTATAACTATAAATTTCTTTTCCAAGTGTATTGATGTGATACCCATCAAGGAATTTGGTATGAAGAATATCATAAACGTCATGAATTACTATATCATTACCAGTTTTGGAGCCCCTCGCAAGATATTGACGGATAATGACACCAACTTCTTTTCTACAAAGTTGGAGAGATTATACCAGGAGTACAAAATAGAGTCCAATCACACATACACCTATCATACAGTGTCAAACGGATAGATCTAGGCCTTAAATAAGACTATATCAAATATTCCCCAGAATATGATTAACAAGGACAAGAATTTCTGGCCAGACAAGCTTTTTCATACTTTATGGGCGTATTGTACCACCATGCATACTACTACACAAAACAAAATTGTATTCATGGTGTATAGATCTAAGGTGGGGTTACCCATAGAAGTTTAGTTTTCCTCACTTCAAATAGATATCTGTAGACAACTCTTATATGATGAAAATTTAAAAAAGTGGTTAGATGAATTGGAGTGGCTCGATGAGAATAGGTTACGTACATTGCACAACCTCAAATTCCATCAGAATCAGATTACATGGGCCTTCAATAAAAAGGTCCACCTCCATTTATTCCATCAAGGAGAACTGGTATTGGATATTAGGACCTCAATGATACCAGTAAATAATCCTCCAAAGAAGCAACCCAAATAGGAAGGACCTTATATCAAAAATAAGGTCTATCACAATGAAGCTTACACATTGTCCACTATGGATAGGGAACATTTCACACCCCCCAACAATGTGAGGTTTCTTAATAAAAACATTTCATAGATTCCATAAAGAATTATAGTCATCTTGACCTAGTGATTTTAACTTGTATGAAATATTTCCTAACCTCTTGATATTAAACTATACAAAAAATGCCTTAAGCACATGACATTAAACTGTATAGAATATGTCCTAACCTCGAGATTCTAAATTGTATGGAAGATGTCTTGACCAAATGAAATTAAACTATACATAACATGTCTTGACTACATGGTAGTTTTTCTTTTCACATGAGGTTAAACTTTATTGAATTCATCCTTACCACATGACATTAAAATACATGGGGTGCATCATATCACCAATGATTCATCAAACACGATCTTGATATGTGGAAAATAAAAAATTAAGTGTCTTCGTCCCTATGTGTGAGTCAAATATAAATAGAGAATCTATATATTTAAGAACTTTGAGTGGCTTGAATTCTTCCCCTATAGGATATGCAGTGATATCCAATTCTTCATTTTTGTATCCAGCTGTAGCATTTCTTTTTCACGTCAGGTGACCCTCATCTGCACCGCATGACATAAAACAGTATAGATCCCCAGAATTTATCTTCCTTCACATCGATTTACTCTCATCCTTACTATAATATGTAAAATTTCACAATTTATGTCCTCTCCACATGACACTAAACTCTAGGGTTTTCCAAAACTATGTAAAACTTTATTCTCATTCCAATGAGATACATAGGGATGCTTCGATCCTATATCTTGTCCCAGATAATGCATGATACAAAAGGCCCATGTACTTCATTTAATTTCTTCTACATGGTTAGAGGAACCTTTTCTGTTCCTTGTGTCTCACGCCAAGTATAGATCATGTGATCTTAGGAGTTTTGGTAATGGATTCCCCACATCACCAAGACATATCAGAACATGATAGGGTTAGCATGGTCCTAGATGAAATACCTTAAAAGTAACACCATGATTCCTTACTTCATGACATTAAAATTCATGGAAAATGTCTCTTTAATGATATAAAACCACATTTTAGCATGGACCACACCCAATAGGACAACTATCGTTGGTGTTGGTCTCCCACCGCACCTCAATTCATTAAATATGTGTGGTTTGATTACTATAATCACATGATACATAGTGATGCTCAAATAACAAATCATGGGTCTAGCTACAATAATCAACGAGAAAAATACCCCCCCCCCCTTCCATATGGGTCAGACCTGTGTAGATAATTTTCCATTAAATAACTACATGTGTCTTAATTTCTATTATCACATGATTCATAGTGAATCCCTGACCTCCATTCTTAGGCCCAGTCATAATATTCCCTTTTCATGTCATGGATTTCATCATGACATTAAACTACATGGTTTCTCATGAACTATGTTTGGATTGATTCCTATCATCATAGGATACATAGTGATGCCTGGATCCCTAATTTAGGGTCTAGTTGTAACAATTAAACATAAAATCCCCCCTCCCTACATTCGTGTCAGACTTGTGGGGGGGGTCATACAAGAACTATGCATGGATTGATTCCTAACATCCCAGGATATGTAGAGATTCCCATATCTATGATCCTAAGTTCATCCACAACATATAAATGATAAATGTACACCCATAACTATATATAGAACTAACCTATGCAGCAAATATCCTTACAACATTATGTTAAACTATAAAGAAATATTTCCTTATCTTATAATGTTAAACTACAAGGCAGATATCCTGGTCTCATGAAATTAAAACTACCCGAAAAATACATACCCACTACACAACGTTAAAATGTGCAGGACTTCACCCATTATCACTATTCCTTATCAAAGTACAATAATATTTTTACCCTAATCAACCAAAGTATGGGTTTATTCTTTCATAATTTAAGAACCTCAGTGCATAAATCACACTACATGTCTTGAGTATCTCTAGTTTCCACAGACCTTTAATGGACCCTGTAATGGAAAAATAGATCTCTCTTTTGGATAATGATATCGATGCATGGGGGCTTTGACCTACCAACCGGATACTTCTTGGCCCTATAAAAATGGATTTCTGATTCTTATGAGCCTGACATCACCATGGAAGAAACCAACACCTAAGGGTGTTCTGGGCCATTCACAACATAATTTTTCTACATCATTACTCTTGTCTTGAGAACCTCAATCCATGATTTACAACAATTTCATCTCCCAATCAGAAATATATTGGAGTACTATTGACCTTGGTTATCCTAATTGGGCTCTTGTATAACATTCCCCTCATATTAGGTCCATGTGTATCATGACCTAAAACTACATGCACTTTTTTCAAATTTATATAACCTTAAATTCTAGTCTTTGATGGTCCAAATTACAAGACCTTAAACTACTAGTGAAAGAGACACAAAAATTGTTAGGATGAAAACTCGTAAATGGTGTCCTGAGAAAAATTCAAGTCCTAACTCACTAAAATATTCATTTCTAGAGTTTAGGAAAAAATTAGGGGATAAATAAATGATTCATAAAGATCATAAGGCCAACTTTATAGCCCTAGTAAAATTAAATCCATGCTCATGGAACCCTTAGTCAAGTAAAAATTTAGAGTAATATTTTTTCACATCTTATTAATGTGATAACGAGTTCACTAGGTAGAGATGAAACCTTTAGAGTGCTCAAACCCGTCTTGAATATTACATTTTCCACAAATCACACTTCATTATTTGAGCACCTTAGGTCGCCGTAAACCATTCATAACTTTTAGAAAGGAATTTAGATCACTCTGTTTGACCATGCTATCAATGCATAAGGGATTAAACCTACCAACTAGATACATCTTGGCCCTATATAAATGGCATTGTGATTCATGTGAGCCTAACATTACTGTGGTAGAACCCAACACTTAAGGGTGTTCTAGGACATTCCCAACACTATTCTCCCATATCATCCTCATGACCCTAGCACTTTGGACCATGATTTTAAATCTTCAATGATAAAATATTCAATAAGATCTAACATCCTCAATGTTACGTCACCATGTATTTTACCCTTTCTCTAAGTAGGAATGTGACACTCCAATACCAAACCTTTTGATGACCTACGCCCTTTAACTCAAAACTATAGGGCATAGGGACCAAGCTTCCCAATATAAAATCTAAACATCCCTAGGGTGAAAAAACCCTTCCTGGATAGTACCTTTATCCATACCCCACATAATTGACCAGACTTTTGAGTCTTTAAAAATATTTCATGGACCCAAAAAAATGGTGGGAACACCATTTTTTTACCATGTTATTGACACATAAGGGCTTTGAACTACAAATCAGAGGCGTCTCTTCCTTATAGAAAAGAAAACTCGATCCTTGTGAGCCCTGGTGATACTGTGGTGAAACTCAAAACCTCAGGTTGTTATAGTTCATCCCAGGACCATCTTCCCCATTACATATTCATTGACTTAATCTTTTGGGTTTTAACTTAATCAACCCATATTCCAAACATCCATGTGGATTCTAGATTCACTATATTTTCTCCATCCACCCATACCATCTAAAAAATATTCCATGGGCCTTGTAAAATAGTATGGATTCCTCTATTTAACCATGATATCAACAAATAAGGTCTTTGACCTACCAATCAGTAGCATATCCTCCTTGTAGAAAAGGAACTCTAATACTCATGTCCCCAAGAAACACCACGGAAGTAATCAGCACCCCAGAGTGTTTTGGGTCATCCCTAGTATATCTACCCCATTTTATATATTCACCAATAAAGTCCTGGAGGTAATACTTTAAACTACATAGTTTATTTATGTACTTAATGCATGATGTCAAACTACACAGCATATGTTATTACCACATAATGTTAAACTACATAGAGAATGATACTTCATAAATGGTATATTACTAGAAATAGAAGGTAAGAGCTAAAATACCCTAAACTATTGAAATATAAGGTCCAATATAAAAGTACTTAAAACTATAGTAATGAAATGTCTAAGATAGAAGAACTTAAACTAGAGAGAATCAACTATTTATCTTGCAATATTGGAAAAAGGAACAAAACATGTCAGGTCAAAAACATGTAAGAGGGTGACCTAAGTAAAAACTAATTTTTTGTCTACTAATCCTTCCCCTATACAAAGCTTAGTAAAAAATGGGGAAATATGAATAAAAAAGATATAAATATTGGAATTCCCATCATATGTCCTTGTAAAAAAATTAATTTATTCTCATTAAGTTTATTAACCTTAGACAAATATAGAGAACTCTTACTCAAAGACATATATTCTACCCAAATTATCCTTTGTTGAATCGGGTAATATCAAGATAGTTGGAGAAGATAAATAAATAATAAATCTCATGTTGGTGGGAATTCATGAGAATTTATCAAGAAGGATCTTCTATGGTTTGGTTATTTAAATCCATGAATTCATGTTTACTTGATATTATATGAAGGATGGGTATCATTAATGATCTATACAATATTAGATCAATGAAATGTCATTCAAATCATGAATTAAAGAGAACTAGAAAACTGCATATAAGATTCAAAAGATATATTCATTGATAGAATGTAATAGGAGGGATCTCTACATTTCATAGCCTCTCTAAATATTCAATCAAATGAAATATATATATAATAACAATCAAAATACAATAAGATTTGATCAGATGATCTTTCCAAATTGGAAAGAGTTTGACAAGAAGCGTCAATAGAGTATCGAAGTGTCATCCTCTCCACTTGTTATACTATTACCTAAGGGTGAAGGGTCTCAATGAGACTAGATAGCTCCTGAACTCTATTATGATTATTTTCTAATGAGGATGATGACACTAAAAGTATAGAGTTTGAGAGAGCTATGGTCTTCTCATGTCTCTCTATTTGTGCAATTAAGACATCCATTTGGGTGTGCATCTCAAATATTAGCTGATGAATCTATTCCAACACCTCTGAAGCTTCCCTCATTAACTTATACAAGGGATTCCCATCATCTAAATCACATAATCTCCTATCACTAGTAGCCAAATATTTCCACATCAAGATTATTTTTCACATGATGTCATACAATGGATGATGGTTAAAGATACCCACCTCCAGATCATGAAAGATCCATCAAAGTTTCTCTTCTTGATCATGAAATGTTTTTAAGTGAGTTTCAATGATCAAATAATGGATATGATTCTAGATTAGTTTACATTGTGTCTAATCCTCAATAACCAATAGAATGGGTACATCAAAATAGGAGGAAACAACTGAGCAGATGAAGAGGCAAGATAAAAAAAATCCACATATACCCTTCTCTCAAATGATTAATCATCTATTTTTCATATTTAAGTACCAACTTCATCAAAAAAATTATTCCCCACTAATGGGATGGTTATCTCTAAGATGGGTATGCTTCCTCAAAGACTCACCTGAAACCTGAATCAGTTCCATTATTGACATAGAAAAAGGGGTCGACAAATCACACCAGTCTACTCAACAAACCACCCAGGTAGGATTCCACCCATGCCTGGGAATAATCATATGATATAAAGATAGGGGTCCCATTAGGCGTAAAGATAATCTCATTGTTGGTGTCCTAGAGATAAAATATAAGCAAATATTGGTAGATAATCCCGAGATGTCACTCTCCCCGTATTCCAATTGAGGGGAGGGGTGAAACCCTTTGGATGTATCCAAATTGGAAAGTGAACTAATAAGGGGTATAAGGATAAAAAATAAATAAATTTTCCACATAGTCTATGAGAAATCTATCCCAAAGAGATATTTTTTAGGACCATTCATCAAGATAATTTCAACCATTATCAACAATGACCTCGTTCGGTGCAAGATAAGGCATGAAATCGAAATTATCAGACTGACTCAACATGTAAATCACCTCATCAGAACTTAACATCATTGATTCAAACTCATATATGTATAGTAAATTAGGTTGGAATGAGGCACCATGGATCTCAGTAGTGTTGGGGTAATTATAATAGTATAAATCATCCCTTGTCCAATAAAACAAAAACTGGAAAGGACCACTAATACTATAAGGGATGTTTCCCTATTGGATATGGACCAAGAGCTGGTAGAGGTGTGCAATATTCGATATGTCCAGATTAAGAGGTTTCATCTCTGCCATTCAAGAAACCATTACTAGTGCGTTGACTTGGATTCATTGGTGTCTATCCCCATCCTGGAAAAGAAACCCATTCAAGAACATTGCCATGAAACCTGCCAGCCTAAGGCTTGAGGATATCTTCAGACTCACCTAGTATCCCCATGTGGTGTATTATTTGGATTCCAAGATTTCCCAATATGATTCGGTGCTGTCACAAACCTACCAATAAGTACACCGGTGAGGGCCTATAGTAGTCGACCAAGCTTCTCTACGATAGAAAAAAATGTTGATCTTGTCTTTAAAACAAATAAGTGAGTGCATATTTAGCTCCTTCCTCAAATTTTCTTTCACAATTTAGAGTATATATCTTTCCAAAACTGTATTTTGTGAAAGATCGTCCCAAATACCTATATTAGAGAGGAACAAGTCATATATTTACCTAAGGGGGTATCCTACCCAGTCATCAGATATCCCAAAGGTTGGTTCCTGCTTCACCATGGGAAAGATGAAACGAATCAGTACCAGGACACCAACAGCTAACCAATTCTATGATAAGGTCTTAATAATGGTAGAAAATGAACTGAGAGACCCATACTACTTTATAGATATAAATATCATGTAGATTGTTAGAAAATCCTAAGAAACTTTTTATAACCCAAAATGGCCACACCCATTCATTGGAAAAATTACAACTTGGTTTTAGGTCCCATTTTGATATCCATCCACCACCTAGATTGTTTAAGAAAGATGTGAATATACTAGAATAGATTTTAAAAATGGACTAGTGGGAAAATCACAGCTATCTGCACATATACGACAGTTCTCCAGCATATAGGACAACCCCTGGGACCATGCTACAACCATTTTTCCATCCTCAAAAATAGTCATATAAATATAATCAAGGGAAGTTGACACCCATCAAGATGCAATATTGTATTCATTAGAAGTAATGACAACACCATCCAGTAGATAAAATCTATACAAAGGAATCTGGTGTGATAAAGGATAGTTTTGAGGATCAGATGAGCGAATCCTCTTCAAAACTTCATTATTAGAATGCACATGGTATAGAAGGATATTGTTATAGTACCTAGGGATTATGAACCTATGGTTGTCTATAGTATAATATATACAGAAGATGGAATCCATATGAATAAATGAAAGAAGTATGAGTCATATGAGAAAGAAACCCTATCAAAATAGATTCATAACTCTGATAGAATCATGCACATCACAAAACCCATAAGGGGATTCACAGTCTCATGACCTAATATAGGTCTCACAAACCACATGAACCATGGTGATCTCATGGAACACATGACCCCGGGACATCTCATGATCCCATTACTAGTCATGAGACTCGCGATCTCATGAATCTAACATGGTCACACAATCCACATAATAGTTGAGTGATCATGCGGTGGAACTAGCAAATCATGTGAAACCTACAAGGACATTTTAACAAGAAAATTGACCAAAGATCAAGAAATTACTAATATTTTATTCATTATTGGATTGAGTAAGTGTTGGGATAATTTAGATCTCATAAAGAAACCATGCAAAACAGATCCTACAATCAGTTCTCATGGATAGGTCTCATGATCAATTCTTATAAAAGGTCTTGTGAAGGGGTCATCTGGCTGAAGCAGGTCACGAGTGATTTGTAGAGTTGTATTAGCATATAAATAATACACCCTATGTTACCCTATTTATAAAGAAATTTGTGTAATACCAATGGTATCTCAGGATCCCAAACGTCACCCAAGACAACGATTGGCGACATCCTAAAGACTCATGTGGAAAATTAATTTCCTCAAAACTGATCCCTTTTCCAGCACAGACATCGCTACTAAGGGAGGTCATCAATTGATGTCTACCAAATGAGCATCAGAAAATATATAAGGGGAGAAATTATTGGATCATGGGTATTATTTTATCTTCAAATAAAAGGATGATAAGGTGGTTAAATCACATAGATCATGTAACCTTCTAAAAGATACGTCATTACAAGACCATTAGAAGGTCATGTGAATAGGTCATGTGTGGTGCATGACCTACTTGAGATCAAATGGATCCCTTGTATAATTATCTTGTTCTTGAGAATCCATCCAAGTCATTCATTAATCATGAAGTGACTTCCATATGAGATTCTATGAGTCACACAACTTGTCAGTCGGAAGGTGCCTGAAAAACCACCCAAAAATCCTTGTATAATAAATAGAAAAATATAAAAAAGTTGAAATCCTTTTATGGTCATTGATATCCATGATACATGCCCCTATGATTATCAAGACACCACATAAAACCTGGATACATTTCCAACTTTTTGTGAAAGATCCCACTATCATATCACATTCATCATACGAAGGGTTTTAAACATGTCTAGTCAACTTTGTGGACCCATTTCAACTTTAAAGAAAATAAAAGGGGATTTCCAAGACAATTATTACACATAACCACAAGGCCCTCTATTGGTTACATGACATATCACATGTAGGTATATTGATGGTTTCCAACAACACACATGAAACTTTTTAAGATATCCAACCCATGAAAAATAAAGAAGGAAGCTCCTTGCAGAGCAAAGATATATTTATCATCACGTGAAAGGGTTTATGAACCCTAGGTGATCACTATTGATCCAATGGAGTCCCCCTTGACATTTTAGAGTGGTCCAATGGAAACCCTATAGATAGGCATCCTGGTCTCAAGAAGGCCCCGTGGAAATCCACCTTTGTCTCACAGAAGACCCAAGACAGGACACCTTAAATCATGTGAAAGGATTTCCATAGGAATGTTGATCTCAGGAATTCCCCTAGAAATAACTTCCTAACCTTGTGTAATCCCATTGATATGTCCACATGGTCAAGAAAAATCTATTTTATTGTCTTGGGTCCAACAAAAATTGAAAAGGTGAAACGCTCTCAGAATTGTTGAACATCACACGACACCATGGATGACCAATGGAAGGATCTCACGAAGCGCGTAACACCAAATCCATCCACTGACTCCTGACCAAATATATAAGATATTAATCATGTAAGGTTCTATATAACTAGGATAGAGGGCCTATAAATCCCTCCCCCTCAGCACAAAAAATGCATCCAAGATCGATCACACATAGAAGCGTAGGAGCGTACATATCAGAGCATCCAATCATACAATCATAGAGGTGTTCAGCTAGGTAAAATATAGGGAATAAACTAAGGGATCATGAGGTATGAATAGGCACTTCATGTGATCACTTTATTTAATGTTAAGGACTCATGATGTGACAATCGTATTATGTGACGGATGTCATGTGTGTCAGTTGGGTCACATGAAACCTAAAATAATCTAAAACTGGAAAAACCTTAGGCACATATGTAATAAAAGTAAGGAATAAAAGACTAAAACATGGGATAATTATATGAGGAAAATATACAATGATCATCATTAACTTTTCATTACTTACCCAAAATCATGCGATGGTATTGGGACATGTTTCCCAATTTATGTGATACCCCATAGACACACTATTTAGATCATGAAAAATTCCTCAGACATGTAAAACAAGTCACACAATTACCTCAGGGAATTACAACTAAGTCTTGTAAATCCCTCTTTTATTTCAATCCAAAACTTTTCAATGTACTCAAGAAATGTCAATCAATTTATGCGGTGACACCAAGAGAAGTTGGAAAGGTCTCACAATGACACCAATACATTCCATTCTAGATTATGTGATGTCCTCTGTACAAGGTATACAATTCATGTGGAACCATCTTGAAATGTCATCATGGATCATGTGATGTCATCTGGACAAGTCAGCCAAGTCATGTAGAACCATCCAAATATGACATCCTGGATCATGCGACATCCTCACGAAAATTCAACCCAGTTATGTTGTACCCTTTATACATGTTAGCTTAGATCATGTTATTTCCTACACACAGATCAGTAAGGTCATGTGGAACCCTCAATAAATGTCATCTTGGATCATGCAACATTCTCTAAACATGTCATCTAGGTCTCATAGTGACACTGAGAAATATCAACCTTGGTCTCGCAATGTCCTCTGAACAAGTCATCCAGATCAGGTGACACCCTCCATATGTGTCAAACTTGATCATGTGATACTCTCCATGCATGATATTAATATTATTTGACATCCTTAGGACATTTCAATTAGATCATATGATTTTTTGGACATGTGTGTTATTCAACTAGGACATTTCCATAAATCTTCAAACATTTCAGAAAGATAATTAGAACATGTCAAGCAGACAATCAGTACATGTCAAGAAGATGTCCCAAGACATGATACCTTGTCTGGTGGACATGTTTAGAAAACCTCAGTGTTTATATTCTGATCAGTGGCATGGTTTGAAAACCCCATATTAGGTAATCCTTGGTGTGTAGTCCATGATCATAATAATGATATGAATTTCCCTATATAATTGAAGAATTTGTGTATAATCCCCAGTTAGTGGCATGATATTAATACCCATATATAATGAAAACCTCAGTGTGTAAGCCCTAATCAGTGTCATGATATGAATGCCTCATATTAGGGAAACCTCAGTGTGTAAGTCCCAATCAAACTGAACTATGATAACTCTTATTCCTTCCATAACTAGGATATGTAGGATGATTATCTAAGGCCCAAACTCAAATGGGCATCCACTTCAGTGTAAATCCCTCCATCTCTCTGATACTCCAACCATCGAGACCCAATTCTATCATTGGATGATCATTCTTATTCACCCACTAGTAGGTTGAGAAATCAATTGAACTATGATGACTCTAATTCCGCCCATAACCAAGATATGTAGTGTTGTTCCCAAAAAGGATTAATACCACTAAGAGGGGTTGAATCAATGGTTCCTTTTTCTTTTATAATAAAGTTTCTTAACTTATTTAGTAAACTTTATTAACCTCTAAAACTCATTAAAGATATGATCCACTCAAATATAACTTCTCAACCTCAACTTTAATATGAAAAAATATATAAATAGAAGGCACCACATGATATTTACAAGGTTCGGTACAAAAACCCACTCCTTTCCATATTGGATAGTCCCACCAACATGGATTCTTTCACTATCTTATTTCCATAATAAAAATTCACAATAAGTGAAAAATTATACAATCCCATTAGAAACTTTACTTTTATAATTGTTTATACACCCCCCCCCCCCATTATCCTTTTCAAATACCTTTAAAAATAGCGGGTTATACTCCCCATCAAAATAATCAAAAAAATTCAGAAACTGGTAAGTATCCATAGTTACAAGATTTACTTTCCTTATTCTTTTATGATCTACTTTAAAAATTCCTCACTTCCTCTACAAGAAATTTGAATCAAAATTTACCAGTGTACAATCTTCAATAAATTCAAAAAATATCTAAGGAACTTTTTTGTTATTGAAACATTGTCTAGAAACTCTATCTGAAAAACTTCCTCAGCAAAATTTAGTCTGATCTGCCTCAGTCTGGTAACCTCTGTCTAATGGGCTCTATCTGATTGGCCTTGGTATGATTCTTCATCTAATCTTACTTCTTCAACTAAGTGGAAACTCAATTGGAAGCTCACAATTAATTCATCTAATGGAACTCAATCCAACAAACCATCCTATGATGGATGTTTCTCTGATGGTATCACTCCGATAGACTTTCTCCAATAAAAATTTGTTTGTTAGAACTTTATCTGATGATCAGATTGAACCTCACTCTAATGAATATACCTTAGCTTCAACATGAAACAAATAGTTTTATTAGAATATAAATACCAAAAAAAAGTATTAGGGTGTCATCTCTTAGTGCACATTAACAGTTAAATTTTTCTCTTGAAGTATGAATGTAATATGATATCCTTTTAAAGTAACCCCATAATTGAAAAAGTGGTAAATATAATTCCACTTCACACTCAATGATATTCACAAATCCCACATTTCTCATTCATTTAGGTCTTCAAATTTAAATTCTTAAACTTTTCTCAATAATTATGGGTTCTTCTGAAATATTCTTGAATATTCTCAAAACAAATGACTTCTTCAAGTTTAAAAATATTTTTTTAGTCTGATTCGGTAGTCCGGTTCTTTGTTATGATGAAAACATATGAAAAACTGAATATTTCCCACTGTGATGACCTCTTATAAACACTAAAATTATTCTTATAAATAGGCTTTGTATCAACTAATAAAAACTTGTTAAAATATTGATAGCATTATATAACATTAAAAACTTCCCTCAAAAATACTTTTGTAGTTATCACATATCTGAAATATCTTAAAATTATTTCTCATTTTCACCAATTCCTTATACTGATGATCCCATGTTAGATGAAGTTATCAGTGTCAGCATGCATCTTATGGATCAGTCTTTGCTTTACACTAATGAATCATTATCAATTATTGTTCAATGACTATTGAAATTCTTAGAAAAAACACTTTTTTATTGACCCAATTATAGTACAATTGAACCTAATGAAAATGGTTGACTACATTTTTTATCATCATTCGGCTGATCGGTATCTAAATACTTCATATAAATTAATGTTTCCAAAATTTTAAAATTTATTAAATATTCTACATCTGATAAACCTATGCATCCAATATACAAAGGATATAAACAATATAAAATTAATTAGCGTTGGCAATGACTTATTTACTTTAACAAGATCAATTTTATGTCCTTCTGATATTGTCACCCTGATGATTTTCAAATAAATGATCTATATCCTTCTGTGTATAGTGTTCCTCACACCAATAAGAACTATCCAGAATACTCATATTCTACTCTCTTCCACAAACTCTAGCTTATATAATGACTTATTTGTGATTTATGAGAACTCCATGATCAGAAAAACATCGCTAGATTTACTACTTAGAAGTTCTATTACTTCCCAACCTTTTGGTATCACTCAACATATTCTGAGACCTATTTATCCTGGGACTGATTCCCAGCAGTATGTGACTTCTAATCAAATTCTCATTCTGATTTCTTGGATCTTTTGACTTATGTCAATGGGTTAAGTCAAATTTCTCATACGGATGGCCTGGGTCTAAAGTTCTTTGTCTTGTGCATCTTCCTGGTCAGTATAATGGTCAATCCAGTGGGGTATGTCTGAAAACCAAAAATACACATTTTCTTAACATCAACCATATATCATCTATTGATAAATAATACAAACAAAATTCAAATTTGGCTTAATAATCTCCCCCTTTGTGATTTTTGTTAATACCCTCTTCAAAATAATACCACTTGTTGTTTTATTTTCTACCCATTCCTATCTTTCTCCTACTATTTCTTATCTCTCCCCCTTTTCCTTATATCTCCCCCTTATTTACAATCAAATTCAAAGGGGCCATCATTATAGGTTTCCTCGTTTATAGAAAAATTGTTTCATTTCAAAAGGTTGAAACTCTTCATCTAAAAAACTTGAAATTATTCTTTATGAGAACATAAGTATCACATAAGTTTCTTAAATAGGATCATTTAACTAAAAAACTCTAATTCTTTGTGGTAGAACCCATTATAGAAAACAATAGTGTATAACCAAGGTTATAAATGTTTTCTATAACACAAATTTCATGTAATACCTTAACATGCTTATTTTAACATTCTCATTTCTAGGGAAATTCTTGATAATATTTTTTAAAATAAGAATAACATGCACCAATCTCAAAAAACATATCAGAAAGTTAAGGTGTATAAACACAAATTTTCAAAAACTCATATTTTTTAATCTCATTACTTTCATTTTCAAGAATAGTAACTAACTCAACTATCATATTTCTTATTTCAATTCCTTAAATTCCCTTCAAGTTAGTACAAATACAAATATGCTTGTAATAAGGAGGAACCTTATTATTTCTCAAAAGAGACATTCAGACTCAGATTTCTCCCTCTATTTTGTCTTTTTCTTCTTCCTCTTTGATTTTTAATTAGATTTATTTTCTTATTTCCATTCATCCTTCTCAGATTTTGTAACATTTTTATTTTCATTTGTAGAATCTTCTTATAAGGATGTCAATTTATTTTCCCCTTTAGTAACCTTTTTGTTACAATGATTTTTTATTCATTCTATCATGTATTACTCTTGTTATAGCAAGATAGTCAAACAAATTTTAGTAACATGCCCTTCTTAGTCACATCTCTCTCATATTTTCTGAATTTACAAACCAAAATCTATTGATATATTTTTATCAAATTTTCTCACATATTCAAAATCCTTATTTTCCCTATTTTATTTAGCTTATTTTTATGATTATTCTAACTTTATATCCATTTTAAATTATATGGATAGATAAATGAGCATTCTTTGTTTTCCTACTCATCCTACTTACTTTTCTCTTGTTTCTTAACATAATCATCTTTCTTCATCTTCTCAGTTTCCTTTTTTGGTTACATATATTTTTTAGGAAAATTTGATCTTATTTGCTCATAATAGATCCCCCTTTATTAATAAATATTTCTTGTTAGAGACATGTTATACTAGAATGAATAATATCTGTGTTTGAAAACTCCACAACACCAACAATAACCTCTGAATATTGATTTTTTGGACTGATAGCGAACTTTTTCAGGACTTTTTTTTTATTTTTTCTTCAAAAATTGTGGACCACCTTACTCAAAGATATTATTTAATGAAGAATTATTTTATTTATCGATGAAATATTTTTTATCACAAACCTACTTTTTTAAACCTTTATTTTCACCTTCTTTATAAGTTTCACCTTTAACATCAACTACCTTTGTGAAATTTTCTCTCGTATTTCTAATATCAGTTTGTGTAATAAGAAGCATTGATAGTGTTTCAAACAAATCCTGTTATTTATCATCTGGGCTAACTTTCATAACATCTATCATCTTTTCATATTCATCTATCTTCGACTTGTTCTTCTTATTTTCTTTAACAAGTGTAGATTATTTTATATTGAGGTTCTTATTGATATCTGATCTTTCTTCAGAGATTTTTAGTTTTCTTTCAATCTCACTAATATTTATATTTTGAGATCTAATAAAATCGTTATTTTCTCCTCTTTCTTCAATCAATCATCACTCTAAAAAGATATATCTTTAAAATCTGACTACAACAATCTTCTTTATTTCTGGTGTTAAGTATTCTACTCAATTTATTTTTCCAAATTTGTTTTAAGAATCCACTCCATTTTTGTAATCTATTCACCATCATCATCACTATCTGAAGAATTGATTCCATTTATAATTTTATCAATAAATATGATTTGATGATCTTATTCATCACCAAATGAGGAATCATTCTTCTTTCTTTTACTTAGATAATTTTTCTTCTTCTTTTCATAAGGAAATATTTCCTTATGTTTCTTCAACTTTTTTCTAAGGTTTCTCATTATTCTCTTTGGAATCATACTCTTAAACTTTGTTCATTAAAAAATTTTGTTCAAAATTTTATTTCCCATCACAATTCCAACATATAAGAGTTTTACTTTTCCATTTTCCCTTGTTGTATTTCTTAGAAAGGAGGGAAAAATTGTATTGAAATCTTATACTTCTTCTTCTTCTTCTGAATCACTTTATTCTTCTTTAACTTCTTTATATTTTTTTCCCTTTTAACAAAGATTTAAAATCCATTTCTCTATCATCATTTTTATTTAATTCATGATATTTTATCTTTTTATATTCCACAAGGATATTCTACAGTTCATCAAAGGATAAATCATCATGATCTTATAAGGTTGAGAATTTGGAAATAAATATATCTAGAAAGTTTCTCATAAGTTTCTTAATAATTGTAGAATCTTATAGCTTCTCACCAAAACTTATGATGTTACTTACAATATAAATTGCCCTTCTAAGGTAACTATCAATACTTTCATCATCATTTATTTTTAAATCCTCCAATATGCTTCTCCAAATTGGTAACTTTTCTTCCTTAACTTTCTCATTCCCTTCATAGTTACTTCTCAACATATCCCAATTTTTTTAACTATTTAAAAACCAATAAAATTTTCATAAACATCATGAATAAGATCCATTAAAAAATGATTATAAGCTTTTACATCATTTTCTATACTTATCTTATCCACAACATTCATAACAGCTTCATTGATGGGAGTAAATCCCACTATTATTGTATCTCTAACTTCAAGGCCAAGTTAAAGAATATAGAGTAACATCATATTCTTCCAACTATGATATTTATATCCATTAAAAATAGAAACACCCCTATTGTTCACTGAATTAAAATTTTTCATTCTTAGAGATAGATCTTCTAGAGGGAAACTTCTCTGATACTTGTTCTTGTTCCCAAAAAGGATCGAGGCCACAAAGAGGGGGGTGAATTAGTGGTTCCACTTTATTTTATAATAAATTTTCTTAACTTCTATAGTAAACATCATTAACCTCTGAAGCTTGTTAAAGTTAAAATCCACTCAAATATAACTTCTCAACCTTATATTTCATATGAAACAAATATAAATAGAATAAATCACATGATATTTACAAGTTTTAGTTCAAATACCTACTCTTTTCCATGTTGGATAGTCCCACCAATATAGATTATTTCACTGTATTCTTTTTGGAATATAAAGGCATAAGTAATAAAAAATTGTATAATCCCAGTAACAAATTTACTACTATAGTTGGTTATACCCCTCAACTATCCTTTTTGTATCCACTTCCACACAACTGGTTATAAAACCTAGAAAAATAATCAACCCTTTTTAGAAACAGGTAAGTATCCATAGTTAAAATCATTACTTTCCTTCTTATTTTCTAATCTAATTTATAAAGTCTTCACTTCCTCCAAAGGTAAGATGGATCAAATTTTAACTATGTATAATCTTTAATAACTTCAAAAATTCTATATGGAACTTTGATGTCCTTGAAATATTCTCCAAAAACTCTATTAGGATAAATTCCTCTACAAAATTTTATCTAATCTACCTCAGTCTGATAAACTTTGTCCAATGGGCATCGTCTGATTAGCATCAGTCTGATTCTCCTTATGTTATTCCTTCTTCAACTGATTATAAACTCAATTGGTAGTTCAAAATTCCTCCATCCAATGTAAATCAATACAATTAATCTTTCTTTTATGTATGTGGCTCTGATGGACTCACTCTGATGAAATTGGTTTGATGAAACTTTGCCTATTGGAACTTTCTCTGATGATTGGATTGAACCTCGCCCTGATGGATATTCCTTCGACCTAAAACAAACAGTTTGATTATAATCTCAATACCTAAAAAAATTAGTATGGTTTCAACTCTCATCACACATGAAAAAATAAATTTCTCTCTGGTAGTATGAATATATTGTGCTTTTTTTATAGGAACCTAAAAATTGAAAAGGTGGGAAAACTAGTTCCACTTCTAACTCAATGAAATTCACAAATATTTACTTTTTCATTAATGTAGGTCCCTGTCTTTGACTTATTCAACAATTATCAATACTTTTGGGAACTTCTCAAATCTTCTTGAATCTTATAAAAACTTTAGACTTCTTCAAGTTTACAAATATTTCTCCAGTCTGATTCTTCATTATGATGAAAATATATGCAAAAGTGAAGATGGACCATTACATTGACCTCTTGTAAACATAGAAAGTATTCTCATATTGATGCTTCGTATCAACTAATAAACACTTTTTAAAACATTGAGACCATTTTTTATCATTTAAAAATTCCTTCAAAAATGTTTTATCAGTAAGAAAATATCTAAAATATATTCAAAAAAATTATCCTTTTATTCAATTTCTTAAACCGATGATCCAATGTCTGATGAAGTTATCGATGTCAGCATGCATCTGATGGATCGATCTCTACTTCACTATGATGAATCATTTTCAAGTATTTTTCAATGAATCTTGACCCACTTATAAAAAAATGTGTTCTTGACCCAATTGTAGTATAATTCAACCTGGTGAAAATGGTTTACTACATTGTTGATCATCATTTGGTAGATCGGTCTATGAATCATTCATATAGATTATTCTTTCCAAAAATTCAAAATTTATTAAAAATTCTAACTCTGATAAACCTCTCCATCCAATATTCAAAAGATATCAACAATATAAAATGAATTAGTGTTGTAAATGAATTATTTACTTCAATAAGAGAAATTTTACATCCTTCTGATATTTTCACCCTGATGATTTTTATATTGATGATCTACATCCTTCTTTCTCAGGTGTTCCACACACTAGTGAGAAAAAACTAGAATACTTCACAACATATTCTCCTCTCTTCCACAAATTCCAGCTTGTATCATGACTTATTCGTGATTTATGATAACTCCATGATCAGTAAAGCATCGTCATATTTACTACTTGGAGGTTATATTACTTCCCAACCTTTTGGTCTCAGTCAGTATCTTATGAGACCGATTATTCCAGAGGATAATTCCCATTAGTCTCTAACTTCTCATCAAATTATCAATTTTATTTCCTGGATCTATTGACTCATGCTAATGGGGTGAGTCTAATTTCTCATATCGATGGATTGGGTCTGAAGTTCTGTGTTTGGTGCATCTTCCTAGTCAGCCCTATGGGGTGTGTCTTGAAAAAAAATCCACCTTTTCTAAAATTCAACCATATATCATCTAATTATAACAAATAAAACTAAAACTCAACTTGTTCTTAACATGTAGGACACCTTCTTAAGGCCCAATCTTCATATTAAACATCAAAATGTTTGTCTAAGTACATAGGTCCCAGATCTATATATAATGAGACTGATTACTTGTTATCTATTATTTATCACACCAATCATAGCTCATGCAGTGTGGGATTCACAATGATCATATCATTTTCATCTTGAATCTCCACAATCTTGGGAAACCTCAATGTGTAATCCCAGATTAGTGGCACGATATAACTACTCTTATATAAGGGAATCTACCTCAAGGAAAGTCTAAAGGGCTCGACTAAACTATGATGACTCTGATTCCTACTATAACCAGGATACATAGGATTCCTCCTTGAGGCTCGAGGTCAATACTCATTGCCTATGTGACCTAATATATGTCATTTCTGTATGAAGTTAAACTTCATCGGATTAACAAACTATGTGGGTATTGATTCCTATTATAAACAGGATATGTATGATGTCTCATAAAGGTTTAATACCATACTTGAAATATTAATCGCCTCCCTAGATGATGATAAAATCCAACTTCCCATTAAGGGAAAATGGATGAAGAAATGCAGATACACATAGATGGACTCATTAATAGGACCTATTTTACACATGGAAGGATTTGGTACTTGATCATTTAGTTAGGGTAACCAGTCCTGTATTGGGATTACGACGAGATTCTCTAACATATATTAAATCCATAAGAGAGTATTGGAGTAAGAAAAAATTCCCCCAAAAAAGTGTCATGATCCCCACCTCCCATCCTCTCAACTAATGTGAGTTCCTATGTTTCGTTGTGTCTAAAAAAATTGACCTCCTCCATTTGGAAAGTAGTTCTGTACCCAGTTATGGATTTGGGAACCATTTAGAATTTCTATAGAAGATAAACATGAATGGAAAACCAGACGTGAATGATTTTACAGACATCAAACCCCCACAATAAAATCATTGGAATAGTTTTACCCAATCATGTGTGTGATATTTTCCCTAAAAAAACAAAAATAGTGAACCTGGTGAGAAATAATTTAACTGTGACACCTCCTACACAATATAAAAAGAATAGACTTCCCAGTTCTCTATAGACCATTTTGTTCTCACTAAAAGGGTTATCAGATCTGTATATATTTTCCCTGATGAAGAAAAATAATATATTACAAAAATTTAAAACTCTTTTATCTCAATTAACCATAATTACCTCAACATCAAAGACCATCTTAACCCTAAAATTTATCATTACCTTTCTAATCATGTCCACAAAATCTAAAATCATTCTTTCTAAAATAACCTTTTCACTAAAACAAAAGTTAAAATTAAGGGTTATATATACCTCAAACATTTATTAAAACTCAACCAATATCTCCCAATATATTCCCATCACATAAAACTTAAGGAGGGTATCAATTATTTTAAACTTATGATCATCCTTAAATATTATTAATCCGTATATAAAATACCACTACATCATAACCCTTGAAATCCTATATGTAGAAACTTCAATAATTTAACTTTATCTGTAAACCCTTAACCATGATTTTCTATCTTATTCCTTAATACTTACTTCTTAAAATAATATATATATATATATATATTATTCATCATTTATTTATATTTGAAAATGACCATACTAAAACTTTATTCGTATGATATTATTGATCTCCTTCATGAGATTTATACCTAGGTAATTGATGTAAATAATACCTATACATCCCATATTTGAATCATATTCTTATTCCTTTAAAATATTTCTCTAGGTGTTTCTTCCCACTTTCTTGATAAGAAGTTGAGTATTTTTAACTTTATGATCTTTATCATCTAAACTTCCATGAAACTCCATTTTTATTTTATTTAGTGTGTTGGGATATTCACATAGGTTCAGGTTTTTAATCATATATCGAGAGACAGAGTCAGGTATAACCATGATATTTTTCACTTCAATTCTTATCCTATTTGGTTGCTCATTCAGACAACCACCACATTGACCATAACATCCATTGTTAACTTAGTTTCTTTTAGTTCTACCCATTTAATAAAATCAAAATAGTTAGTGTGATTGTATCAAATGAAATCATTATAAAATATTTCAGAAAAAGGATAGGTACTAATATGTCCCTAGGCATGAAATCTTCTATTCAACTCCTTTGATTCAGTCATAAATAAATATAATTACCCTTAACATACTAATATTTAAGGTTATATAAGCCTTTAACCTTATGATCCTGAACTAACATATGAACACTTAAAGTTTTCTTACCAAACAACATTCAAACCTCTAAATTTATCTATACCCTTTCTCTAATACCAACTATAAAAATTCATACCTTAATTAACCTATAATTATGAGTTTAATAGAACAGATTGGATTTTATTACATTCCCATGATTTTTAGGTTTATAGTTTTATAGAATTAGTAAAAACTCTTACACATAAACTTCTTACACAACAAGGTGGACACTTCCACTCAATATCTACATTTCCACAAAAACTAGATTATTAAATTTAAACAACCATTTCATTAAAAACATGTTTTCTTTTTTTAAAATGAATCCCCATAGTGTAAAGATAGACCTTTATACTATTAATATTCATCCTTAAGCCCAGTAAAAAAATTTGAAAACTTGGAATGAGCATAAAAATATTAGTAAGGGATAAAAAAGAAAGAAACTTGTTATTCCATTTTGGAAATTATGAAGTCCCGTATAAAATTTACCCTTTATATAATTATCCTTAATCTCAAAATAATAATTTAATTAATTAATAAATCAACTTCACTTACCAAAATAATTCATAACATATCATAGGAAAAATTAAATTCAAATTCATAATAATTAGGGTTTCTTGTAAAATAATGGTACTCATGAAAAATAATTCTTGAGAAACATATTTTTCACCCTTAAAAGTGTCCTAACATTCATTTGAACATAATCACAATAGTTTACCTTGTAAAAAATGATTCCATCAAAACTCATTTCAAATCATAGAAAATTCATGAAAAAAAAATTCTATAAAATCATATTTTTTACCCTTTAAATGGGAATAAACAATCATTTAAACATAAAATCATTAGATTACTTTATTAAATAAAAATAATTCCATGAAAATTTGTTTGAAATAATAGAAAATAAACATATGTTCCTTGAGAAATAATATCCATTCCACTCTCACAATTACTCTTATAATCACTCTTATAAATGGAATAACATACTTAGTTAATTCCAACATATATTACTTAGAGAAAAAAATCAATTCTCAATGAATTAGAGAGATGTATCGGGCTCACCCGTCATCATGAAAAATTTAAAAGGACCGTAATATACATAAACAAAAATAATATTTTATTTCTGTCATAAAATATCATAAAATATTCTATTTAATACATACATAGAAGCACTTTGGGTTTCATGCAAAAATAAGGATAAAAATCCTTTTCCCTTTGAAAACTCTTAAAATGAAAAATTCCCAAAAGAACAAGAAATAAAATATTATTTGAAGAACCTTGAATATTTTTTGATAATTATTATTAAAGAATAAAAATTATTATGGTGGTAAATTCTAATCATGTCATATATGTTAAAAAAATATTCCTTTCGCACTTTTCTAAAAAGATAAAAAATAACTAGTTTAGAAAATGTTAAAAAATAAAACTTTTGAAAACATTGAAAATAAAGTCATAAATGGTTTAAAATTAATTTTAATATACATTTAATTTTTTCCATAACATTATTTAAACATTTAAATGAAGATTTATATAGAGTAAAAAGAGAATAAAATCTTTAAAACTTTTAAAATAAGGTTTTAAATAAAAATATTTTACTATGAGTCCGACTCACCACGTACATACTTTAACTCATGTATAAACTAATATTAATTATTGAATTTATTTAAAATAATTTTTATTTTTATTCCCTAATCATAATACCTTTTATTTTATTTATTATAAGGTATTATATAGTTACTCAATCGGTTAAGTTCATGTCAAACGTTTTGAGGATGTTTGATTCATAATATCAAAACAACTTCGGTAGGTTGACCATGGTAAAAGGAGTAATTATTAAATTATCTAAATAATATTAATCATGAAATAATTATTATTTTTATACATTAAATATAATTTTATAACTATCTATTAAAGGATAAGATGAAAAATTAATTTCATCGCTTCATGGATGTGACGCTATCATTTTCAAATGGATGCAAGGGTAAGAATGTAACATATTTTATTTATAGAATAATAAATATGTAATAAATATCATATATATTCATTTTAACCATAATTGTAACCTTCCTTATGAGGTGGTGATGAAAAATTAAATGCATCGCTTTATGGAGGTGGTAGTCCACACGTATGCATGAGTAATGTTTTTATTTCACATATGATGGAAAGGATATGAAAAAGGGTTGTAAAATAAATATAATAAAATTTAATTATATTTTAGATACTGATGTTATTATATTAGTTTGTTAATGATAAGTTTTAAGGAGGTATAAGAAGAAATAAACTTAAAAGAAATCAGTTAAGACTTATACTACCTCTTTTGGTATCCTTCTTTTGATTGAGCTTAAGGCCTTTGAAGGAGAGATTTACGGTCACTACAGGGGATTTTGGATATGGGAATGGAATTTTATAGATATATTTTGTAACAATTTTTATATAATACCTATCTTGATTTTTTTTAAATGTTAAAGTGGATCCCTTTTTATAGGTAAAAAAATTGGTATTTTCACAATTTTTCAGTACTTGAGGGTCATGAATGTAATTTTAAAAATTAAAAGTGGAAAATTCCTAGAACATTAATGATAGGATATAAAACTTACCATAAAATTGAATTAATGTATAATTTTAATGATTTTATAATAATTTAAAAATAATTTTTAAACATTAAATACCATTTAAAGTCATTCTCAAGACTACTTACATGTCTTGACTTAAAAGGAATTAAGATAAAAATGGAATTTTAATATAATCACTTTAACCACTAATTGTAATTTATAATTATCCATTAAATTTTTTTAACACCACAATTAATTCAAAACAAGTTACTTTTAATGTTTTTAAAATAATTTACTTGATTTTTCTATAGATTTCACAAGCGTTGTGTCAGCGTTTCGTAAATGTTATATGTAATTAGGCCATCAATAAAAATTAAAAATAAATTATCATCCAAAAAATAATTTATTAACTTTAAAAATAAACATTTTTATCCATTCATAATTTTTTTATCCCAATGATAACATATTAGAGATATTAAAATAAAGAGAGTGACATCTTGTAATTATTCTAAAATAATATAATGGTAATAATCAAAATAAAGTGGGAAAAATTTTATATTTTTTGAATATAAAATAATAAGGATAAAAATACTTTATCCAATAATATTTAATATGAGATTTTTTGACCTTACCAAAAAAAATTAACCTTAATTAACTCATTTTACCACATTTTATAGTGGAAACTTTAACCATGGTTGCTATTCATTATGGCCAGAAATGAAGTTGAAATTATTACTAAATTTGAACCTCATGATTAAATATGTTTAATCTATTATTCAAGATTCAATTTCAATAATTTTAAAAAAAATTAATATAAGTTCTCAAAACACAACAAAAAAAAATTTAAAAAAATGCATATTTTAAGCATAAAAATGATTTTATACCAAAATAAAGTTTAATGTTGATTACTATGTAATTAATTAGAATTTTTTTAATAAAATTATACAAATTTGAATTATAGAAAATAAAAAACCAAAAGGATCATTTAAATATATTTGATTAAAAGAAAAGAAATGAGGTTTTTGCAAAATCAGTATTTTTCACTATTCACCCAAAAATAAACATTTTCAAAAAAATCCAAAAAATTTATCTTAAGATTATTTTGACATGAAAATTTAAAATATTATATCCATTTATAAAATAAAACTTTTAAAATTTTCATAAATCAATCACAATATCCGCACACAAAATGAAATAAAAATCATTGTTGAAGTATAAAATGAATTTATTATCATTTCTTATCTAGTAACAACCATTTTATGAATGTTAATTTATTTATATAAAATATATGATCTATAAATTTCATAATTAATTTATAGATATTAACTTAATTTATTTTAAGAAAAATATTTTGTGCATATAAATCAATTTTCTGAAAAATATCACCTTTAGTCTTATATGTTCTTATTTAAAATTAAGTAATTATTTCCAAGGAATTAATTAATATATTATTATTGAGGAAAAATTCTATATATATATTTCATAAAGTGGTTACTCTTATTCATACCTACCAAATTCAACGGCTAGATTATAACTATTATATTTAAATAATATTATTTTAATAGAATATCGCAGTTCATTTTAAGCTCAGTATTTCATGTAGTACATTTTATAAAATAGAATATTAATTTTAAAACGTATATATTAAAATATTAGGATGTTACACCTATGGAACTACACCAGTTCGAGTGTGTGAGTGAGAGGATAAAAGAGGGAAAACCCCCCTAATACGAAGAGGTGTTGATCAATAAATTCACAAAATTAAAACTGAGAATTAGCACATCGTGATGTGAACCATATGTCATAGTGTGACCTACCTGCTTGGAAAATCCATGGGAACACTTCCCATGCTTGTATAATAGTTTTACCTTTCCTTTCTGTGACACGACCACCTTGCAAGCATCCCTTTACAGCGTAGCACCAAGCCACATTGACTCCCTAGAAAAAGAACATGTTATCTAGGTCTAGTCATGTGTGACCTCCACTATCACAGCATGACCCTTATCTCACTCAAAATTCAAAAAGGAAAAAAAATACCATTCATCAAGTGACCAAACTATCATGACATGACCACTTTCAGTCCAAAACTATTGGTCTCCCAACACACCTGTCACACCATGACCTACATATATCGTGGTATGACCTACTACAGATAGAGAAACAGACTAACTTTCACACCCAAAATAATCCCAACTCCAAAATAATATAAAAACTTTAAAAATAAATCAAAATTATATAATAATTTTTTTCAACTGTGTCATGGGGGTGTCAAATGAATAGTATTTATTTAGCAGATAGATATGCAAAAAGATATAAATCTATTCCATATGAGGAGGTAAATATAACTGTTATGTAACCTAAACAATCATTTAAGTGATCTACAAGGGACCCACATACCTTAATTTGAGCTTCCTTTACTTACCTATCCATAAGTGACCCAATCTAGGGGATGACTTTAAGAACACTTGGTCACCAAATAAGAAATCCAAAGTATGGTAATGATGGTTGACATAAGATTTAGGGTGGATCTGAGAAATCACTGATTATTTTTAAATAATATGAATCATTCTAGTCTTCTCCTAAATGATGCTCAGTCCTACCAAAAAATTCTCAGCAACCTTAGTCCAATAAAGATAAGATTAGAATATTTGACCATATAAATATCCTAGAGGATCCATTAAGATATAAGATTGATATCTATTATTATAAAAAAAACTTAACAAATTCCATACGGATATCCTAAGATCATCAAAATTCAAAGACATGTTCATGGATAATGTCTCTCACATCTATCTTTGTAAATTAATTATTATTTTAATAATTCATGGATCTAGGTTCTCACACCAAGGTTCTAGCCAGGTCTAAACTTAACATTTTTTTCTTTTAATATATGTACTAGGTTTTGGACCCGTGCTTAGTCACCGCGCGATTGGCGGTAGCCGTGTAGCCGGCCCAGGAGTCGGGAAGTTGATAAGTATTCTTATTATTATTATTATTTGTATTATTATTATTATTATTATTTTATTTTTCTTACTTTTAATTTTTCTTAGTTTTATTATTGTTATTTATATTTTTTTTATTTTTGGTATTATTATTATTATTATAGTTATTTTCATTATTGTAATAATATTATTATTATAATAGAATGAAAAAAAAGGACCAAACCCTAAACCCAACTACACGGTGGTGCCCCCATCCCCTAGCCTTCCTCGCCTTTCCCCCTTACCTACGGTGTTCCACCCTTGGTTCCCTCTTCCCCCCGACCGCCTCCGCCCTCATCCCCCATCCCGCCTCACTTCGAAGCCACGCTCCAGCCTCATCCAGCGGCCCCTCCAGACCCTGCCTCACGCCACCTTCATACCCCCCTCACCTCTCCCTCCACCCTCTCCCTACACCCAGTACCCTGCATCGCCAGTGCCCCAACCCTCCGCCTCTCTCTCCCCCTAGCACGACCTCACCCCGAGCCACGCCTTTGCCCAGCACCGCCACCCTCACCTCACTCTGGCCAACCGCCTCACCCTCACTTCCCTGCTCCGACCTTGTCCAGCCCCTCACTCCCGACCCTCCTCGCACCCAGCATCCACCTTACCCTCCAGATCCCCGCCTTCGGCTTCTTTACGCTCACCGCACCAGCCTCACGCCACCCTCATCCAGAGATCCAGCCTTGCTACCTCCTGTAGGTCTATGCTTTCCCTTGCCTCACTCCGGCCAGGCCCCTCTACGTTCACCTCACCCTTCCGGCCAACTCCCTTGGCACCACTGGTCTTGCCACCTCCACGCCCCAGCACTTCTCTTCGCCTCTCCTTCGCTCCGACAAACTGAAGTCACACCCCCTGCTCTCCGCACTCCGACAAGCCCGACTTCCACTCCCGCTCCGGCTGGCAGGCCTCCTCCAGTATATTTATTTATTCATTTATTTATTTATTAATTTAGGTATTCATTTATTTATTTATTTATTCATTCATTTATTCATTTATTCATTTATTCATTTATTTATTTATTTATTTATTTATTTATTTATTTATTTACTTATTTATTTATTTATTTATTTATTTTTCATTCATTTCATCATTGGTGTTTTTATTTAATTTGGATAAATCCTAATACTGTCATGAGTTTTGTGTCGTGTGTTTTTATCGTTGTTCAGCATGTGCGGTTAGTCCATGAGGGATTGTTTTACCTTCTGTCAGAATTTCGTCGCGTCCGCACTTGGTTTGAGGTAGGCGTTTCTAACTATTTTCTTTACCTCATAACCCATAGACACTTGCATGGTTTTAATTAATCTTTATATGTCGTTCTCACCATCATTAATATTATAGTTAATTTATTATAGTGTTTCTGGGTTAGTTAAAATTGTTGAAAATAGTTTCGGGATGAATTATCTGATTTTTTTTTCATAGTATTATGAAAATCATGACTTGATAAATTATTTTTCATGTCTAATTAACTTAGAAAGTTATTTAATTAAATTATTTGGTGAAAACTTAGTTTTTAAGAAGATAAAACTTGTGTTCATTTTATTTTTTGGTATTATGTTTGTATGGCATGAAGTGTGTTTTGGTGAAAACTTGTTTAGAGCTATGTGCTAGTTTTCATAAATTGTGAAAGTAGTTCTTTTGGTTTTGCAAGTGGTCTGAGTCATGTTTTAAAAGGTATGAAATTAGTTTTTGAAATATTTGTAAATGCATCAGATGTTTAAATGGAATTTGTATGTGAAGTTGACAGAATCATGATGTAAGCCTTTGTTTTGTTCTTTTGAAAAGGTTTTCTTAAATTAGTAAATGATTTATTGAATGATGTTTGAAATATGAATCATGGGTTTTAGGTGTATCAATGTGCATTTGGTTTTGTATTTTAGTGTTCTATTAGATGTTGGAACATTAATGGGTGCATGAGGTGCACACATGGATGTGCTCACTAATGATAATGTCACCTTTGAAATGGTGTTTCATTAAATCATTGGCTTTCCAAATAATTCATGTTTTCTTAAATGGGGTTTTTTTTTATTTGTTTCCCTTAAATGACTTTAAATATTTTTTTCAAATATTTGGCCCATCAGGCCTTGGAAAATTCTTTGGTGTGTGTCTGGAAAGGATAAGGGCCCGTTTGGCACTTTGAACTTAAAAAAGTGACTATTGACTTAGATCTTATTAAGAAATGTGGTTTTTAAAGTTTTATGTGTATAGTCGGAGCTTTAAAATGTTTTTAGAAAAGAAATGGTTTCGATATGATGTGACATGAAGGCCCATTTGGAACTTTTAACCCAAGGGTAATGTTTGTACTAACTTTTAAAGAAGATTGTGTTTTGGTGAAATTTTAGGCTTGTTTGGAAACTTTGAGAATTTTGTGAAATGGTTTAAATTTTAAATGGTGTGATGGCCTAGTTGGTACTTTTTTAATGTGAAATGGTTAAATGTGCATTTGGGGGCGCTCCTGTCTAGGGTAACACTTTATGGGTGAATGCATAGGAAGCATTTGTGTTTGGGGAAGGCAAGTGTGGTGTGATGAGTCAGGCGTGCGAGGGTCTTTCTACTTACACAGTACTATTATAACCACCATGGTTTCCTATGTGTCTTTTATATGATCGAGTGATGGTTTTTTATCAACCCTGATTAGATAGGTTGGTACCCCCAGGATTGCTTGTTAGGTCAGGTAGGCTTTGCCACTGGATTTGTTAGTTATAGGGCATCCAGTTGGTTATAGACTTAGGAGCTTCACCATAAGCTGGTAGGTGGTTCCGAAACCAAGTACGTCTAGGGTTATTCTAGGGATGTTTAGGATCACCCATGTTTTGCCTTTACTTTTCTTGTTTACTTTCATTCATACTTGTTTTTCCAACTCATATTGTCACATTTTTCTTTTAGCACTACCTTGTTTTCCTTGTTTGGCTTTTGTTTTCAAAATTGTAATTTGTTTCAGAAATGGCATGTGGTGTGCGTTGGGTTTTTAAAATGGGTAAATGATATTGTTTTATTAAAACATGGAAAACCTACTTTTATAATTTTATTTCAAACTTGTGTTAATGGATTGTTCCGGGAAAGGAGATGTTGGATTCTGTGGTTTATCTTGAAAACCCTGCTAAGAATTTTAATTCTCACACCTATTTTATCATTTCAGTTGTAGGTTTCCCTTTTATCATGTTCTCTTAGCTGAGTTTCTCATTATTGGAGAAAGGTTGCTTTTTGGTTGGGTGGTGACCTAGAGGGTCACATGTAGGCATATTGAGTTGTTTTGATTATTTCCTCTTTTTCTTCTAGAGTTTAGTTTTATTGTTTTTTTTTATTCTTATTTATTTATTTATATTTTATGGGCCAAATAATTCCCATCGATTAAATTTTGATGCCCGGCACTGGTCGCCAGCCAGTGGAGATCAGGAACGCCCTTCAGGCCATGTCGTAGACCGGTTCAGGGTCGACTCGGGTCAGTTCGTGACAATGTCCTCTATAATTTGGATCACCTTCTTTATCTACCCATAAATTTTCAAATGTTATTATATTCTCAAATTCTCTTGAGATATTATGGAATCATGAAGGCCCTTACATAATCATGAGGTGAATCAAGAATATCTATAATAAATGATAACAAAAGGAAACATGTAAAATTTCATGAACTCTTGTACATAAGGCTTACCAATATCCTCTATATTAGTGTTATCTTTGAATGGTATTAAATGAGATGACTTAGTCACCTAATTGATGACAACCCTTATATCATTGTTTCACCAAGGGGTATGAGGTAACTTGACAGTTAAATACATAGATATTTTATCATATTTATAGTTGGGTATAAGAAGTGTTTGAAGTAAACTAAAGGGATTTTGATGCACTTCCTTAACTAGCGGACAAGTATATCATCATGGAATGTAACCCATTGCATCACATATTATACCAAGCCACCAATATCAATGTATCATTCCATAATACATCTTAGTAGATCCCAGATGAACTGCCAACTGAGAGTGATGAAAACTATTCAAAACTTCTTTACTTGTAGAAAAAGGGGTAATATAATGGATTTAAAATTAGATAATTCCATATTTAGATATATATCACTCACTAGTAGTCTCCCTGTAAAATATAATTCTCTTGATACACTAACACTTATCATACATCAGTTTCTTTTAATGAATAAGATTAAGTAGATAATGTGTCAATTGAATATTATAAAGGAACATGTTCTCATTATTCTCCTTTACCTCTAGGTTTATCTTAGAAAATAGGTATGCCAAATTACTTTCACCACTGATAATTGAAGTTATTCCACCCATCACATTTTCCTGAGGTTTAGATATTTTTAAGAGAAAATATAGCTTAAGATTTTATGAACAACTTACATATTGAATTTATCACTGAATAAATAGTTCCTACAACATTTGATAGCACGCATAATAATCACTAGCTCAAGATCATGGGTTGGATAATTCTTTTCATGTGTCCAAATTTTATAATAACCATATGTCACTGTGTGACCACCCTATATAAGCATTCAACCCAATCCCATATTTTATGAATCATAATATATAACATATCCCAATTCATCCTCGAATAAAACCAAAATAGGTTCTAATTTCAACTTTCATTTCAAATCTTTAAAATAGGATTTATATTTCGATATCTATATAATTTTCACCCCTTTTCAAGTAATAGAGTTCAAATGTGATGCAATTCTTGAGACGAAATTTAAAAGGCACATATTGTGGAACATTATACCCAAGAATCTATGTAACTATATGAAATTATTTGGTTATTCCTAAGAAATAACATCCTTTACCTTTTTAGGATCAACTAAAATACATCATTCCAGTACCAAATGTCCAAAAAACTTGAACTCCTTGATCTATAAGTTACACTTAGATAATTTTACAAAAAGGTGATGATTACAGATAGTTCCCAAAACAATCCTTAAGTGACAGTCATGATTCTATTTGGTTTTTAAATAAACCAAGATATCATCCATGAATACTATGATAAATGAGTTGAGGTATCGATGAAGTTTTTGGTTCAAAAGATCCATGAATACAATAGGATCATTAGTCAGACTAAAATTTTTCACGAGATACTTGAAATGACCACATATTCTTCAAATATCAGACTTGATAATATTAGATTCCTTCACCCTTAGTTGATGGTTTCCTAACCAGATATCGATCTTTAAGGGACATCTTTCCTCTTTTATTTTATCAAAGAGGCCATCAGTATGAGGTAAAGGGTATATATTCTTAATGGTAACATGATTCAACTTCATGTAGTAGATACAAAAATGAATTTTTTCATCTAATTTCTTGGAAAAGAGTATCGAAGTGGCTAATAGAGATACACTATGATGGATAAAACCCTTATATTCTAAATCATCCATCTGAATTTTCAATTCCCTTATTTCAGCTAATTCCATTTAATATGAAGGAAATGAAATTAGTTGCATCATGGGCATCAGATAAGTAGAAAACTTGACTTCCCATTCAAGAGGAAACCCGAATAATTCATCCAGGAACACTTCAAGAAACTCCTTGACCATGGGAGGATGCTCACTCTCAAAATTCCTTTCATCAGCCTATAACATTGTAGTTTATATCTAACATAAAAACCTATCAACATTGAAAATAGTAAGTCCTAGTTGACTAGAACTTGGGTCCCACTCTCCTTGAAATAGATGAGATCTTTTATCGATAGTGGTGAAGGTCACCCTCTAATGATAATAATATTTTGGGATTTAAGAATAATCATTCAATACATCTTGAGAATGGTATCAAATAGTTCCATCTCAAGAATAAGAAAGCCCCATGACAACACTGCCTCATATATAGAGCCAATACATAAAGTAAATTATAATTCATTATTCTTCCCAAGAGGTGTAGATATTTCCATAATATATTTCATAGGATCTTATGAAAGGTATAATAAATACATGATACATGAAGATATTAATGGATGTGTGGAAACTATATCAAATAAATTAGTATACAAAAATGGTGTAATAAGAATGGAACCTCCCATAATATTAAATCCCTTAATAGATTTTGTAACCACCTTATATATTACATGAAATAGTAACTCCTCAGAATGATCCTGAGTCCTACCACCATCTTAGGGATTGGTCCTCAGCTGAATTTTCCAATAGGATGAACCACTTATATCTCCACACTCATATGGTTGAGTCCCCATTTATTTAGAAGTATCAAATTGTATTTAGGGCCCCTTAGGGGTCGAATAGCCTACACTGCTTCTCTGTAAGGGGTTAGTTATTTAAAATATCTAAAAATGGGCCATACTCCCACAAAGTATGAAAATTCTTGGGGAACTTCGGGAAAGATTGATTAACATGTCCAACCCTACCACAAGAGTAATATGCTTTTATTAGTTCTCTTGAAAACTTTAGGTTATAACTGGGATACATCCTCTATCTATCTATGGTTAGTAGGAAAAGAAGAAACTTCTCAAGTAGTTATACCACCTCCTACATTATATCAGGGGAGAAATCCAAAACCTTAGCACCTTGGAATGCAGTACCTATTGAGAAAATGCCTTCTAGGAAGGTATAGGAGTCATTTTTTATAAGACCAAAGCCTCAAGTATCAGAGATTAGATTAGTTATAGAAGTGATAGTTTAGAGTCAGGAGACTCAGGTAGTTAGAGTTGCTTAATTTGTAACGTTCTAAGAATTTAATCATATTTTTATTTTAATTAGAGTTTATTAAATAGACTCTTTTATAATTTAAAACAAACTAATAAATGTTTTAATGTAATATTTTATGAAATTGAGTTATTTTTTATAATCGAATTATGTTTTGATTATAAGATATTCAAATTATAAAATATTACTTTTATTTCCCAAGAAATAGAATTTTTATTGAAGAATATTATAATATATATATATTTATATATTAATACTCTTTAAATAAATATATTTTATTAAATCAATCTAAAATATATTTTAAGTTGGTATTTAAAATAAATATGTGATTCTTTATTTAAACGTAATTTTATTTTTCAAAGACTCGTGTTTTTAAGTTTTGAATATATTACTATTTTTCAAGAAATATTATTTTTGTAGTATAAATTATATTTTAATATAAATATGATTATTATTTTTTAAAATGACTATAAAACATATTTTTTAAAATGATTAATAAATTATTATTAAATAGTTTCAATGATAATTTTAATTTAATATTATTTTTGTAGGAAAATGGTTTTAAAAAAATAGAAATACTAAAATATTAATACTAATGGTAATCTAAATAAACATTAATGTAAAATTAATTTTTAAATAAGTATATATATGGTCAAATGAATTTAACACTTTTCAAATTTGTTTATGTAAAAAAAATTCCCAGCTAAGACTACCAGCGAACTTGGTTAAATATGTATGGGAGCAAGCACAACCATGCATAGGAGTAGGACAAACCAGCTTTGTAGTGGTAGGAATGTGGTGGGCACGCATAGCACCCACTGAGTGCACACCCAAAGGCATGTGCATAGGTATCCCATGGACCTCATGGCACAGATCATGTGGGTATGTGTGTGAATAGAGTATCTAGATGTCAATCCCTTAGTGTCTTTACACATCTATTCAATGGGATAACTAAGCATATATATGAGTGCCCGAATGAACTGAAGTTCAATGTGAGACACAAAGTATGGGTTACTGTTCACCAGACTTAAAACACCATTTATAACCATAGTTATCCAATTGTTTTAAACCAATCCATATGATCATCTCATTGCTACTTATTCCTCATTGAGCTGACCTTTCAAACCCTCGACATAAAATTATTCAACTCTTCTGATGCATGTTTTATCCTCAACCATTCATATAAAGCTAACATAATGTCGAAGACCTTTGGTGGATGTATTTATGTTCTTCAAAACCGATTTTAAATTGGTAAAAAAATAAATAAACCAAAACCTTTGAATTTAAAACAGAATCCCAATGAAATTAAAACAAGATATAAAATATAAATTAGTAGTTATTGTAATTAAAAACCCAATATCAACTGCAATTAAGGTTATATTTTTTAGCATTGTCACTTTCTCCTCAGGTGTATTTAGGAAGCATAAACAAAGAATAATATATATATATATATATATAAATTCTCAATCTATATAAATATTTTATCATCTTACTCCACTATGAACTTGAGTTCCCAGAAGCTTCATAGTTGAGAATTGATGAGTTGTCAATAAATCGAGATCTCACTTGATTTTTTCATGGATGTATACAGTGAGATGGATATATATTTATTTATTTATTTATTTATTTATTTATTTATTTATTCCATTGATTTATGTATAAAGTGGATTTAAATCCACAACTGATTCGGTTATAAATCCTCATCACACTGAATTCATCAAATCTGGTATAGATATACAAGCCACAACTTTTATAACCAGAAAAAAAACCCTTATGAATTTAAATCTCAAAAGATATATTGTGTGTGTGTGAATCTATATATAAAAAATCAATGTACTAGATTCTTCTTTTAAGTTTATATATATATATATATATATCTAAATAGTAAGAATATGGATATATATATATATATAGTTTCCATTTGGATTACTCACAGTATTGAAGCCATTTAGAAAACCTGGTATGAAGGGTAAGAGTGAATAAGAGATAGAGAGAGAGAGATAGAGAGATAAAGAGAGAGAGAGGAAGTCATATTCTTGAATAATAATACCTTCTTTGAATTAAGGTAAGGGAATTTATTTTTCCAATTCCCAAAATTATAATTTTATGTTTATGGTTGATTTCACAGAAATATGTTTTAAAATTTCAAATTATTTTCAGAAATTATTTCCTATAAGGTAATTATTAATATTTTCAAGAACCTATTTATTTTATAATTTTTAAAGAAATAAATTCTTATTTATGTAAGATAAAATTTATTTTTAAAATTATTATTTAATGTTTTAAAATAATCACTATTTTATAAAAATGAGATTTGATTTATAAATTTCTTTTCCATGTTTAATTTGAAAACCAATGTTTAAGGGAGATTTATTTTATTAAAAACTTCATGCATAAGAACATCAATTTATTATCAATTATATTTAAAAAAAATTAGTTATTTTTAAAAGGAATGGTTTTTTTTATTTCAATAATTATTTTAAATGATAAATTTCATCATTTTATGTGTGAAAAGTTAATTTATTTCAATAAATCTCATTATTAATAATAGTTATGTCCTTATACAATATTTTTCATTGAAATTCCTTACATAGTTATAAATTATTTGATTTAAGTTTAATTTTCAAGGTATTTAAAGTAATATTATTTGATTTTTTGGATTTATTTAAAAGTATGGATTTATCCTAATTTATTTTTAAATAGTTTTATAAAATAAATATCCTCTGTTAAATATATAAACATATAAAATTAAATTTTTCCTTGAAAATAATTTATGTATGCTTTGAAAGATTTTCAATGGATTATGAGTGAAAAAGGAAGGCGTGATAAAAATCTTTTCTTATAATAAAGTTCAGCACTTGGGTATCAAATGAGTTGATGAGGAATGGGGTGATTCCACATCATCAGGGGATGTTATCCTAATAATGATAATTCTATCGGCCAAATGGATTTATTATGGTCATTCGAGTATCATTTAAATAAATTAAAGTTATTATTTTCAAAAAAAATAAAGGATAAATCCAAAGATTATTTCAAGGGTATTTCATTTTGAAATTAAATGGGTTTTCAAAATGATATGTATTTTTCAAAGGTTTTTAAATATTATTTCTTATATATATTTTTGAAAACCCTAGATTATTATTTGGTGAAAAATATTTATGAAAACAAATTTTCTGTATTTAAAATAAAATAAAATTACCTTCAAATGAGTTTTAAATCATTGTTTATAAAAGGATTTTTAATTGGTTTTAAAACCCCTTACTTGGAAATTGTATTGTCACCCTATAAATTAAAATTATTTTTCACAGGATCATTAGAATTTCCATGGGTTTTTTTTTTCTTAAGAATATATCATGAGTAAATTAAAATAAATGTATGTAATTTATTTTAAACTTTGATATGATGACAAGTTTTTTCCCTAATCCTCCAAAATCTAATTAGAAAAGATCCTAAGTTGTGTAATGTATTGTCTATTTTTTAGTTATCTTTTATAGAAATAATAATACATAGCATGTTTTTAGTACCAAATATATAAGTACAGGTTCATGATATTATATAATCAATTCTGTATGTTGATCCAGCTATTGAGAGAGCTGATATAGTTTTTGTTGAGAGGATGATTGAAATTTTTATAAGTGTTCCACGTGTTTTAGAAAGATTATAAGTTGAATTTGAGCATTATATAGTTTATCCAATAATTCTTGGATCACTTACTCAAAGAGATAGAGATAGAGGTATGATTAGGGAATAAATTTATGTTCTTTCCCATACTTTAGAGTTTATTCCATCACCTTGTCACGTATAAGAATATGAACCTTCTATAAGTAAGAGTTTTTAAATTTTTAATATAAAAACATTTGTATCTATTATGGTGATAAAATTTGACAATATCAAGGGATATTATGCTCATTTGAATAAGGATCTGATATCCTCTAAAGATGAAATTATATTATTGGAGAAAAATTTAGTTTCCAGAGAAAAATTTAATAGGTTAGTTTGGATCTTGGTAACCTAAAGAGACTTGATCAAAAACCTTCAACTTGTGCATCATGTGTAACTTGTTTTCTATAGTGTAAGTTCTCAAGAAGTTTGAAACTGCGAGCTAAATTGAGTTTATTAATAAATTTCATCCTAGTGTCACAACCACCTCATGAACTTCAGTGGTTCCTGATATTCAGAATTAGTTTTACATGCTATCTTCTTATATGAATTTAATTTATTCTCAGATTGAATCTATTCAATGTGAAATGATCACCCCTCACAAATACAAAATGGGATTTTAACAGTGCTAGAATAGGCCTTTATCAGTGAAAAAAATAATTGATAATTGGATTGCAGTTAAAATCTCAGAAATTTTATTAGTGATAAAAAAGCGTTGTTAAATGCCCCCTTTAACAGTGCTAAAAAACTTCTATTAAAGGGGTCTTTTAATAGTGATTTTTTTAGAACTATTAAAGGGACCTTTTAAAAGTGTAAAAAATCACTGATAAATGTAGTGTTATTAAAGGGGGTATAAAAATCATACATCCATGAGTTTAAGCCCTTTATCAGCACATCCATGACACCTTTAACAGCGATCTCTCCACCTTTATCAGCACTTTTCACACTAACACCCCTTTTATTGGTGCTTTTCTAATTTCCATCCTCATTCGTTCCCACTTGGATTCAAACCCTCCACCTATCCTTCGAATATATAATTCCTTTAAAACTACACCATGTTACTTTTTTGTCTATATAATGATATTTCTATTTATTTATATATATATTTACATATATATTTTTTATTTATATATTAATATAATTATTTTTAAATAAATTTATACAATATTTTTTTTTTGTGTGATCTATATACTTATATTAATTTACATATATTAAATATTATATATATTTACATATATTAGAATATAAGATAAATATATATTTGTTTATTAATACACACATATATGTATATATAAACATTATAAATATATTTTAATAATGTAAAAAATGGTTATATATTGTTTTAAATACATTGTTATAATATCTATTGATTTACATGTATTATAATATACATTTTTATATAGATATGTTGATATATGATTTATATGAGTGATTTGTTATAAGAAAATATAAGAAAACATGCATATATTTAATTATAAATAAAATTACACTACGAAAAACAATAAAATTTAAAAAATATAATATCAATATGAATGTGATACATGGTAATAAATTCAGTCTCCACCAAAAAAAGGCAATAAGACCCCCCTTAAACGATGTTAAAACCACCTAATGTTAAAAAATTGGGGTACCCCGACTAAAAACTCAGTTTTGGTGGCCTTATAGGAATTTTTGACCTCTAAAAATGTAATATAGGTTTACATCTATCACTTAGGGTTTATAAATCATCGTAGAATTTGATTTGATATGTGGTAGAGCCCAAATGGATACTCGGGTCAAAATTTATGGCCGTTTGAATTTTTAGTTATATTTTCAACTTATTTTAGATCTTTTATTTAGTTTTTTATTATTTTATCTTAAAATTCATATTAAATGACTATTACTTGGTAATAATAAGAAAATTATTAATTAAAAATATTTTTTATTTATTTTATTAGTCATTTTCACTAAATATCTTATATACATTAAGTATAAATGCATATTTACCTTATCTCAAACATATTTTAAAAAAATATATATTATATTTATATCAATATATTTATATTTATACATTAATATATAATTTTTAATGAAATATAGTTTTTTTGAAGTATACCATTATCAGCACTACTAAAAAACCACTGATAAAAGGGGGTCTTTATAAGTGCTTCTAAAAACACTAATAACCCCCCCCCCCCTTATCAGCATTTTTTTACAAGCACTGATAAAGGGTGGGACTTTATCAGCACTTGTAAAAAATCACTGATAAATCCCCCCCTTTAACAGCACTTTTTTTAACACTATTAAATACCCCCTTTAATAGTGCTAAAAAAGCATTGTTAAAGACCCCTTTTAACAGCTCTTTTTTAGCACTAGCAAAGGGGGTATTTAACGGTGCTTTTAGAAAGCATTGTTAAATCCCTATCACTGGATAAACTCAGTTTTGTCATGCACTCATGAAATATTTTAATAAGGAACTTTAAACTGAGTTTCAAAACATGAAATAATAAATCAGAAAACATGGTGTTGGGACAGATACGTTTTTAAATTACAAGGTTAGATATCTTGAACAATCCATTTGTGGTAATCTAAAATAAATATTGGGAGTGTCCAAGGATGTTCAAGGTATGATTTTTAGTTTTATAGGTCCAGTAACTATAAATCATCAATTCTTAATAGATATTCTATTCAAGATATATGAGGAAGTTGAAGGATTGTATATAGACTCTTCATAAGGGGATCATAGTTACTTAGATTCTAAGGAAACTCCAACTATTCCAATTGCTACTACAATAAGAGATCTTATTGTCTATAGGCCTCTCAATATTATCTCTTTAGTGCAATAAGTTTATGTTTCTCCTATTATAGTTCTTCCATCTACTACTTCTAGTGCCTCAGTTCCAAAAGAACCTCCAACCATTGTTCAAGATATTGATTAGGTGATAGTAGAGCATCTAGCCCTTGTAGATCAAAAGCTTACATCTCTATAGGTAAATCTAATTCTATTTCAAGTTTAAAAATCCAATATTCGGAAATAATTTAACTCAAAACCCTTTGTTTCTCCTTCAAGTTATTAGTCTACTACTCTTTTGGATCAAACCTCTCAAGATATTCTATACTAGAAAGGTTAAAATGTTTAAAGGGATGCTTAATAATGGTCTTTCATCTATTTCTCATATGAACAAACCATCATGCTCTACCATATTGTAGTTGTTTATATTAGATATCATCTAAAGTATTCAAATATGTGCAGATGCTCTGTATATTCTCTGAGTGATAATAACTCATATACCAACACCACCAGATACTTTTTGAGCTTCTAGGAAAAAGGTGTGTTATTTTTTGACCCATCCATGATCTATCAGAAAGAGAAATCCAATAATTATTCTTCAATTACTACTGAGTGTTTTGGAAAAAAAATATAATTCCTTAAATAATATCAAGAAGCTATACTTTTTCCTTAATTATTCTTATGATTTCAGTGTGGCATCAAGGAATCTTGAAAATTTTCTCAGCACACCTTCTCAGATACCGCAAGATATGATGAATTTTTTATTTGAAAAGAGTGTTACTGTAGAGTTTGGTCAAGTGGTTCCTCATCTTGTAGTTTATCCTCCTAATACCTCTTTCAACTCTCCTACTCTCAAGAATCCTCAACCCATACCTCCTTCTTAGTTTTACCATATCCACAAACTAGGGTCTTCTAGCTAATGTAATTTTGTGGATGTTGAGTCTTTTTATTTTTTATAAGTGTACATGACTAATCAAATCTATCTTTATATATTTAATGTGATTCTTAGTGATTATTTTAATTTAATGTATTTTACCTTTTTTATTTCTTAATAGTTATTTTTATTTAATATTCTATTTATTTATTTACTTTCTTGGATGTTTTATTTTTTGTTTTACTAAATTTCAATCCTACCATAATCCACATTTAGTTAAAGTATTATATCTTAATAGTTTATACATTCAAGTGTGATATTAATTTTGTCTTCTTCCTCTCCACTACCCTTCTTTTTTAATGAAACAAAAGGTATATAACTCTAATAAAGTGCAAGAAGTCATATTATGGTGTGTAATAAAGGATAAAAAATTAAAGTAAATATATATTATATAAGTTTTTATATAAAAATCATTAAACATTTTAAAATTTCATTTTTATTATTTAATGGGTTTTTTTATCATCAAAATAGGGGAGATTGTTGGACTAATAATGATGTTCCAAGATATACCATCTGATATATGTTTTCATTTAGTTAATGTATTGTATCTTGATAGTTCATACATTCTAGTGTGATATTAATTGTGTTTTCTTCCTCTCTATTACCCTTCTTTTTTAATGAAACAAAAGGTATATAACTCTAATAAAGTGGGATAATTCATATTATGGTGTGTAAGAAAGGATAAAAAAATTAAAGTAAATATATATTATATAAGTTTTTATATAAAAAATCATTAAAAATTTTAAAATTTTATTTTTATTTTTAAATGGGTTTTTTATAATCAAAATAGGGGATATTGTTGCATTAATAATGATATTCCAAGATATACCATCTGATATATGTTTTTATGATCAAAAAATCTCTTAATATGTTTCTAATGATTTTTATTTTAAGTTTTTTCATTAGGTTTTATCTTCATTTTAAGTCTATTCTACTGAAATCCTATAATTTTGGAGGTGTTACTAAAATTTTCATAAGTATGGAAAAGTGGCTACGTGAGGAAATCTAAAGCATAGATATTTGGATACATTAAGAAATCAGTTATATCAATTATCTATGAAAAGGATTTTCTTTCATGAAAATCACTTATGTTTACGAATCTCCTATATGCTAAAATATATATGTTGATCAAATGTCCGTGTGAATCAGATACATGGATTAATCATATACGTGAATTGGATACGTGATAGATTTAGATACGTGGTTTAAATTGGCTATGTGATTCATTCATCAATTCCAAAATTGACTGTGTGAGCAAGAAGGCTATATGAATAATTTTTATATGTAAATAACACCTATATGTTTTTGGCTACCTTAGGAAATTAGATATGTGAAGAGTAGTTACATGGATCAAATTGCCTATGTGAATTAAAATCTATGGAATTTAGCTACGTGGTGATCCAAAAACTATTATGTGGTTCTATAACATACTATTTATTATTGTTGGTATACTTTGAGTAGAATTTAATGTTTTTTTATGTATTAAATATTATATTACCACTTTATGGTAAAAATGATTATAAAAAGGTTCAATTATTGGAGAAGAAATCGGTATAAGAATAATTTAATGATTAATATTGTTACTGAGGTATTTTTGAAAAAAAAGACATATGGAAATTAATTAAGAGGTCTAATTTCATGAGATATCTAGATGTGTAATTATGTGAAAAAGTTTTACATGAGAATTTGAATATTAACTATATATGTTCATACATAATAAATGAGAGTAGAAGAATAATCTTTCACTCTCTTGAAGATCTATGTGATGCTATTTTCTATGAAAAAGAAAAAGAAACTTTGGGTTTCTATAGTTGTGCTTACATGATCAATCTTGCTATAATTTAGAAACATATATTAGAGATTTGTTTCATTATTCCTCTTTCTCATTTATATCTCTTATTTTATATCAATTTCACATTGAAACTATGAGCTTCATCTGTAAACATGTATATTTCTGTTTCATTATTAGAAGTCTCGGATTCTTATTCTAATCTGTGAATATTCCTACTAAAATAACCTTGAAGAATGGTATTTGTAAAGCCTTTGGGATCCTGGTAAAATATCCTAGTATTGTAACAACTATCAATGGCTTTCACTTAATTATTCAATCCCTACAAAAAGGACTAGTTCTAGTGAAAATCAGTAAGATCTACAATTTGAGTGTTTGTGGAGTGTACTAGGGGATTTCTATTGCTTGAAACACTATCAATCTATTACGTGTTATCCTTTTATTTATACTTTTATTTTAAATGCTTGCATGTGTTAAGAAAATATCATATCTCGTCATACCATAAAGAGGGTGGTTTTAAAGTGAAGAAAATTTCAAGATCTCAATGCACCCCCTCTTGAGTCTTAATGAAATTGATCTCTGTCCAACAGATGGATGGTTTCATCCACATTTAGTTCATCAAACACCCATATGATAGATAAATGTAAACAATGAACATTAGAGTTTTAGGTTAACCTACCTTGAAATTAACCAAATCCTTTCTTTAAAGATAATTTGAAGAATTGTCCTAATTACATTGACTTCATAAAACCCTTTCATAATCTCTAAAACCCTCATCATCTAAGCCCAAGCTAATAAAAAAATTGAGGAAGAAAAAATAATTTTATAAATTTCCTTCACTTTTTTATTGTAGTCACCTTATTGCAGATGGCACTCTAATCAAATATAAATGAATATATCTTGAAAAGATAATGCAAAATGTATAGGGGGAGGTCATGTCCATGGGTTTTGTGAGAAAAAATAATTTGGTTTTTATTAAAATTACTTCACGATGACCATCTTTCACTTATTAAAAAATAGAATCAAGTCTCACTAGGTACTCAATACAACTCGATCAGGTGTCTAGTGAACAAAACATAAATGATTCTTTTTTCCAAACTATAAAATACCTAATGAAACTCTATTGAAGCCTAAATGAGACTACTACCCAAACCACACAATTTTTTGCGACACTCTACTGATGATATGATAGTATTTTCTTTTGTGTACACCACCATAAATCCTTCTAAATTATTTTTAAATTAATCTTTTAGTATCCTTTAATAAATATATTCTTCTAAAATTTTGACTCATAAAATGAATGTTATGAACTAAAATTTAAAAAAAATCCAATATAAATAACAGTGTTTAAGGTTCATGACTATCTGATAACTTTAATCCGACATTTTAATACCTCTCTTTTTAACCCAAAAAATTATAAATTCTAATTTAGGAATATTTAACTTGTAAAACATAAATGGAATCCCAACTTTATATATCACATCACATATATTAAAAATTGACATTAATAAATTGATTGAATGTAATATAAATGTGAATAAATTCATTAGCGATGCAAGAGCATCTCAAACCCATTGCACCATTTTTTAGTAAGATTACTCAAAAGTGGTGTATGAATAACGAAATATACTATAACACACCACCTATATTTTTTACACCAAAGAGAATATTCTTCGAATGTACCTATTTATTTATTTTTTTATTATTAATTTTATTTAAAAAATTAAATTTAAATTAACATCTTTTTATAAAATAAACATATATAATATATTTTGAGATTTAATAGTATTAATAATTGAATTATATAATATTATATCTCATAATTTAATAATATAAAATTAAATAAAAAATCTACTTTATTAAAATAAAGTAAAAACATATAAAAATGTAGTAAAATAAATATGAATACATAATTTGATTAATTAAATTTTATTATACTGTCATATATATTCCAAATTATATTTATATATATACATAGATATATATATTAAAAACTAATAAATAATATGAATACATAATTTGATTGATTAATTAAAACACACACACATAGTTTATTATTTAGTTTTATTTATATATATACTCACGCACACACACACACACATATATATATATATATATTAAACTAATAAATTAAGATAAATATGATTACATAATTTGATTAATTAAGTAAAACATATTAAATAATATTTAAAATAATATTTAATTTTCTTATATTAAAAAAAGAGTTTTATATTGTAACAGAATTAACTATATACATAATTAATGATTATATTAAATTAAATGTGAAATCATTTTTTAATAATATAAAATTAAATTAAATAAAACATACTCTGTTATTTATAATGATATTCAATTAAAAATGTATAAAATTAAAATATATAGTCAATGATAAATAACATAAATAAAAAAAATATGATTATAATTAAATTTATAAATCATCATATTTGTAACACCTTTAGATCTAAAATTATATTTTTTTTCCTTTAAAAACCTAATGTTTTCAATAGTTTGTTTCACTCACAACACCATACCAAAAGAAATAACATAACATTATATAACTATTAAAATGTTGTTGTAAAAATGGTTGGAAAAATTGATGTGACTGAATTACGAAATATAAGTAGAAATAAAAATAAAGTTCATTATTAATACTAAGACATCGATTAAAATTCAATGAGTATATCTAATTAACTAAAAAGACTGATTTATTATTTAAAATGTAGCCTTTATAAAAAAATATTTTTAAGTGTTTTATTTTAAGAAACTAAAAATATTATGGATAAAATATATTATAGATATGAAAAATATATTAACACCAATTTTATTAAAAATTCATGGTAAATAAGAAATAATAGTTAATATTTTAAAAAAACCTATGAAAATAGATTTCATTATATTTCTATAATTTTATTTAAAAGTTAAATTATAAATTTTTATAATTTTAATTTAACAAAAAACTTCATTTTTAGATTCTTTATTTCCATATTATCTTAAGATGATTTTTTTTGGATTTTTCTAAAATAGTTTATTTTTAGATGAATAGGGAAAATACTAATTTTTCTAAAAACTGTCACATTTATCTTAACACAAGAATGAATTAAATTTTTTTAAAACATTTTATATATAAAAATATATATTGATAAAGTAAAATAAATCATTTAAAAATACTATGTTTTATTTATTAAACTCATGTGCAATGTTTTGGAAACTTAAGTAATATTTTACTCAAAAAATTTATTTTTATTCACTTATATTAAAAATTAATTTTCATCGGTTATAGAAATTAAATCTATCAAAATGGATTTAATATTTTATATCAAAAAAATCATGTTATTTAATAAGTTTAATTTCATTTTTTTTATAAAATTGTGACTGCTAAGAAAAAATTTAATGATCATGGTAATGGTAAAACTATTATTTTTGAAGAATTGTTTTATTAATATTGTGTACTTTTTATCTAATAAAATAAATTAATCTATTAAAAATTTGTCTTTAATGTAATTTTTAAGCCAGTATGTAAATAAATTATCACCCATTTAATTGGTAATAAATACTAAATAATATTATGAACACTTAATGTTGAAAATAACATTTTTTAGCAAAACATTTTTTCTATATATAAAATGTTTTAATTTAAAAGATGATTTTATATTAATTAAAAATTAAATTGGATTAAATAGAGATTAAATTTGGGTTTATCACATAGAAATTTGGTAATAGGGGTTTTTTTATATATTTATTAAAACATATATTACATGGTTAAAAACTTGTTACCCCAATAAAAAAAGGTAAAATTTAAAATATAAGAACAAATGAATTCCAACATGTTTAAAAAATGTGTGTAAATACTTGGTTAAGGATTTATAGATCCAATATCACCCCAAAATACATTATTTATAACTTTAGGAGTCTTTGAACCTTTAATGGTGTGATTATATCATTGAAATGTAGAGGGTATTCTCAAAAGGTCCCTTTTATTCATTTATAAAAGGGGACACTTACACCCCTTCGTGTCGCATTCATTCCTTAAAATTTATTCCTTAAAATATTCTATTTTTTTCCTCATAGAAACTTATATCATTTTCATTATCCCTTTTCTCCATAATTAATATTAATCCCTTCATTTCTAAGGATACTTTCAATAGAAAGTTCAAGGTCCCAAAGTGAGTATTACTTAATCCTTATCCATTTCTCCGTAATCTTTCTCTTACAAACCTACCTTAACAATAGTAATATAATGACATCAGTATCAATATTATACTGAAGTTTAATTATATTAATGTGAAACCATATTTTTATTCATTTCCATACACTTATAAAAACAAAATAACATTAATCGTGTGTTGTGAAGACTACTGCCACCATGAAGTAATGTTTTTCAATTTTCATCTTGATTTTCTTTATTTATACAAATAACTTAAAATACGATTTGACAACTTAAAAATATAAAAATAATATCATTATCATCCTATTATAATTATTTTCACATAAATAAATTATTTTAAAGGTATTTTTAATTTAATTTCCATTATTACTTTATTTTAGGGTTTTTCTATGCATTTTTGGAGATATGGGTGAGTTTTCATGATTTGGGTCAAATCGTGAGCCCAATTCTAGATTTAAAAATAAATTTTGATTCCTTTATAACTCCTTAATTTTTCAATATTTTTCATCCATTATAATTCCTACTTGGAATAACCTGGACTATTAACACCACCATATTAATTTGGACCATTTAGGAATCCATAATCATGGTGGGTTTTGGTTTTTATTTAAGGGATTGGGCCTACCCGAAAGCCCATTTCCTGCATTAATAATATTCTTTAATTCATTAATATCTCATTCAATATTTAATTTTGTTTGGTGGTTCTAACTCTCACTAGATCCCACTTACCCAAGTCATTCCCCCATTCTCTTCTCCCCCAATTTGGAGCTCAATAGAATTGCGAATTTGGGCGAAACTTATCTAGATTTCAAAAATAGCCCAGATTTGAAGAGGTAAATTTATTCCTTCATAACTCTTTCATTTATCACTATTTTCCACCCATTCCTATTCCTAAATGATCTCCTATTACTTTTTCAAACCTCAATTGAATGTTTGGATATTTCAAAATTCATATTCTGGTGGATTTAGGGTGATTTTTCTAAGATTCTTTCAAGTGAGTGTTCCTTCCTTCCATTTCTTCCATTTCCTTATGGTTTCATCCCACTTTCTTGATGTTTCAAAGTGTCCAGAAGTTTGGGTTTGAACCCAGGGTTTTAAATGGTGTCTCTTGGTGTAATATTGAGATTTTAGGTTTCTCTTCACTTCTTTATTGTGCGGCGGTAGTGCGCTTGATGTTTTGCACCAAGATTTAAGGGTTTCGACTCAAAAGGTAGGTGATTCGATGATTAACCATTCCTTGATGAGTTATTTTTCTTGTTTTAATGGTTTTGAATGTTCCCCATATGCTGTGTGTGGTGAAAAAATCGTTTTTGAGGGATTTGGTTATGCATTTAATTTTATAATTGCATTTTTGTTGAAGTTGTGAACTTTTTGAATGTAATACATGGGGTATCTTTTGTGGTAGTTTTATAAAATATGTAATTTATTTATTAGTTGTTGAAATGAGATTAAATTTATGTTTTTTAATTCTTTAGTGTCATTTGGGCCTTGTAAGGGGGTATTTGGAATATTATTGGTGTGTAAAACTTTATTATACTTCTTGGGAGCATTTTATGAAAACAGGTGTTTTCATTTGTATCTTTTGTGGTATTATTCAAGGTGATTTTATAAAACATGAAAGTGGTTTTATAAATGTCTATAGGGATGAAAATTATACTTTGGTAGTGTTTTGGTGTGGTTTTTTCCTTGAAATATGGTTTTTAAATGGGTTTTATTATCAAAGTTTGGGTATACTCTTTATAATTGTTTTATGAAATATTTGAATGATTTAATGATTTATGTATGAGGTGAGACCATATTGGAAAAATGTTTTGGAGTGTGTATATTTTGAAATGGTAAATTTTAAATGTGAAAGGGGATGTTTTGCGATGTGTTCCATCTTGTAAATTTTTTATAAAAATGTTTGAAGGATTTACTAAAGTTTGTAAGAGATGTGAAAGTGATGTGGGATGTTTTATGTGAGTATGATGTGAAAAATGGATTTTGGTTATGAAAAGGGTATTATGTAACATGTGAGTGGGCTGTTATGTGGGTTTTAATATCTTGGAATGGTTTTATAAAATTGTTTAATGGATTTGTGGAAGTGTTAAAGAAATGTGAAAAGTGTTGTGGGCTATTTTGGTGTGAGTCGGATTTCAAAATCAGTTTGAATGAAAAGTAGAATTTTGTGACTTGTGTGGTATAAATGTGGCCTGTTTGGTGAATTTGTGATGTGGAAATGATATTTTCATGTGAAAAGTATATTTCTGGACTTATTGAACTTGTTTTAGCACAAGGGGAAAACTCGGGTATCTAGGTGGTTGGACGTGTACTAGTATGCTAGTGAATCAGTGGGGTTTGGCCTCAGTTTCACTTAGTAATATTGAAACTTACAACTCTAACTAAACTATAATGATGATGATTGGGGACCACTAGATTATGGGTATGTTTCCTACTAGTGGCCCATGCACAAGAACGGATATATATTTTGATTGTTACTTTCATCGAGATACGAGGTACCTAGGACCCACAGTGAGCTAGTGCCTAGGGGTTATTTCCCATTGTTTATGCTCATTAGATCATTTACACTTACCGTCAGCATACGATATATTTGGATGAAAATTCAGTATCATTGTAATTTATTTTAAAATTGTTGATTCTTTAAATTATCCCACTTAGAAATTGTTTTTTTATTTAAAGTTTCATTTTTTTAGAAATTGTCTCTAGCATTTCTTGTTTACCAAAACTTTCAAGATTTTTGTCATTGAATGTTTATCACATGGAATCCTGTAGTGGTGTAGTCATACTGTGATTTTTATCGCACCCTACTTACACCTTTGGGTGTAAGTAGATTTGGTCACTTTTGACGCAGGTGTGGGTAAAACTTTTAGTGCCAACAGTTTGGGATTTTAGCGGTTCTTCTTGGTGCGGTGTTATGGGGATGGATTGAGGGTGGTTCCTCTTTTCATGTGGAGGTTCTTGGGATGTTTTCTTTTGGTTTTGTACCTTTTTTATAGTCTTGGTGAGTTGTTTTAAAATATGTAATTCAGTTCTGAATTTTTGTAAAATATTTTTTTGTTTGAAAAATCCAGATTCATTTTATTGGAGTCATTTTTTGTTTTAAGTTTATAAACTCGGATAAATAATTCCCAATTATTATTTTATAATACCTGGGCACTTTTACCATCCATTGGGGATCGGTAATGCCCTTCGGGCCATGTCACGGGCTGGGTTTGGTGCCGGTTTCAGCAGTGACCATATTTGGTTCATGACAATGATATTATACACTTTCTTAACCATACTCATTGTTGATACTTAAAAAACTTGTCTAGGAATACATGGAAGAATTAATGGACAATTAGAAGTGAATATGAGACAAAATTTCTTACAATATATATATAAGGGTCTGTATTTTTGAAGTACAAAATCTTAAATAATGAGTGTATTCTCATGAATGTTTTCAAACCACCATGGATGTTGAGGTATTAAATTCCATGCAGTGTATGTTCATTTTCAAAACTCCACGAACTGATGTGAACATTCATGAACATATCACAAAGATTTCCAGGAGTCATGGAAGAAGAGGTAGTAACTTCCCTACAGTGTATGTTTGTTCATGAAACTCTTCATTCTAATTCCAACATTCATGAAATAAATCTCTAATACAAAAAATTTCATGAAACAGCCTTCTCTAGATCTGTAGTGCCTATATATATATTCTACCTCCATCCAAAATTGGGGGGACGCAACTTTTGGAATTCCACTCGAAACTCTGAATTTTTTAAACTTCAAGATTCACAAGAAAACTAATACATTGACTCCTAAACTAATCCATATTTCATGAAAATTCTTCCCATGGGTTCTTTAGAACCTAAAACCATGTTATAGATGTCTTTTTCATAGGTCCATGGCCATTGTGTTGGAAGAAATACCTTTGAGGATCTTGGTGTTACGTGAGATAACTATCCTTCATGAAACCAACCCCATGGGAACCAAGACCTTACTCAAAGGCAATGCCACCTTGTTTCACAAAAGATACACCTTTTCAAGACCCCTTCCCGTCATAAATCTCCCACCCTCCAGGAAGCACCAACCTTCATGAAACCCATCCACTAGGCCTCTCAATGGTGCCTCCTTTCAGAAAACAATATTTCTCAAAATTTGAGTTCACAAGTTCCTAATACCCATTAAAAGTTAGGTCACCAATTATCCAATCTTATTCATGACTGAAATCATCAACACTCATGTCCATCCCCTTTTCTTCAAACTAGGCATGGATGGTCATTCCACCTCTTTCACCAAGGAATAGTCACCCTAATGCATCTTTATCCTATGTATAGGTACCCTAAAATTGGGACCCCTAATTGACACTCCTACATGGTAGTGTTTATGCCAAGAATCACCCAGAGTTTCATTAATAGTAGACACACAAGACCCAAAGTTGGAATCATCAAGGTAAGTTACCCAACTTTCCTAGTAGGGAGGGCTTATGTTGGATCCTCCTCCCTTACTTGGAAATTGTCTCCCTATGCATAGGCCCATCTGAAGTTTGAAATTCATGATATAAAACTGGCTATATCTACATCCTAGTCAATAGAAATTAAACTACATGAAAAAATCCTTATCACATGACATAAAATGGTAGCCTTAACCTATACGATGAACACAGGATTCCCCGTGTACGATCATCATGGGATGACACCCTTCCTATGACCATCGAATATGAATCCTATTCTGGGAAACCCCTTATGCATATGCCCTACATCATCCATCAAATGTGACACCCATTCTGGGTAGAATCTATAAATTATCCCCAAACCATCCCTCATAGTTTCTCCTTCCATGACACAAGCATCCTTACTCCATGAAGTTAAACCACATGGACTGATCCCATTACATGACCTTAAACTATTGCATAAAATTATGTGGGTTTTGATCTCTATATCATAACAAGGTATGTAGGATTCCTCTATGAGGTTAAATCTTCACATCCCTACAAACATGGGATACCTTCCTAAGGTTAATTCCAATATCCCAACACTACCATGAAATATGCATGTCCTTCCCCTGGAAGGTGGAAACCCAAAAATTATTATCATATTCCCTATGAGAACACACTAAAACCACACCATAACAAATTTTCCCCACAAGACACTAAACCTATGACCTACCTATCCCCCATAATACATTAAACCTGTGACCATATCCCTAAATTCATAAACATCCATATCTCATGAAAAGTACATGTGATGACCAAGTAATTTATCCTTAGATACCTTATGTCCCTAATGTAAGCTTCCTCATATTGGATATGGGATTCCTCGGGTTTCCACCCTAGATGCCTCATACATGGGATTCCATTAACTTTGAATGAGGAAGACCTTTATAGATTCCCATCATACCCAAGATTCCCAATAATATCATTATCTCCAAACAAAAGGTAGCTTCCCTATTACAATAGTCAGAAGTATTATTAACCAGTGTCCACCTCAAGATGGTGTTAGGAATGAAATTCAAGAACATGTATTTGATCTATTAGGGAGACTCTGATTAAGTGAGGAGCTTTAAAAAGGGATCCATGGAAAGAGAATCTGACATCCCATCATCATATTTCGATCAAGGACCCAATATTAACAACAACGGTGATTGAATCTGGCCACCTTTGGAAAGCGGTAATGTGGTGAAGCAAACCCTGATGGATCCATGAATAGTCCTTAGATGAAGAACACCTCAGGAGAATAAATAATTCACTTCTAAATTCTATTGTGTGTCTTTGGAAAAAAAACATTATAAAAAAATGGTAAACTTAATTTGAACTCTTCTCCTGTAACTAAGGGTAGAGGATAAACATTGGGAATCACCAGCTTTAAGACACCATTGATTTTAATCTCATCTCATTACCTGGGAGAGGATGGATAGAATTAAGAATATTGGGAATCTCTTTCATCATACATATACCGATGATTGTCCTCATATATCCCATAGGAATCTAGTTATAGTCTATGCATGATGACCCACTTCCAATAAGTATGGGGGAAGAAGGAAAAATTATTCATAAATCCATCTTGATAATGATTCTTCTATAGCAGCCACCACTTCCATGGCTTATGGGTGACCTCTCCCCATATCCCTATCTGATATCATCCAGTAGAGGGTCATCAATGCCCTAATCCATCAATATGAGTAGGAGGGGATTATCTCAACCAGGTACATGGCATGTTAGGACCTCAAAACTGTGGTCTTACACCATCATCGCATCCCCCAAGGGCTAGACTGGAGGGAATATCCCCTCATCATTATGGTGAATCATTTCTAGAGCCTTTCTCAAAAAAACTCTTATAGTTCCCACCCTTATGTCGAGGAGGTAGGGGATGTACCATTCGCACACATTGCAACCACCACCCAACGATCACCCATGAGGGCCCACACCACGCAATATTGTCACCAACGTTGATCATCCCTATTGGTCTATGGGAAATTTGATCATATTCCCACCTTGTCGAACCCAATTCAAAGTACCCAACAATAGAATTGAGGCAGAACACTAACCCTACCCTCCATGAGGCTTCTGTATCGACTCTAGTGGCCCCTACCACCATCAACACAACTTCTACCCTCATGACCAGTTCATGGGGGAATGTAATCACTAGATTGGTACTAAGGCACTAGCCACCCACTGGATAGGTTAGGTCAAATATCCCTACCATTGGTATCACTAACATTTTTCATGGGCCATCCCTTGAAAAAAAAATCTTACCATGAGGTTCCCCCTAATGATACCAAAGACCAACTTGTAGGTCTACCCTATACTTAATATTTTTACTACCATGATGATTCATCCTAGTTTGGGAGGGAATATAATCTTCATGGGGGTCATGACCATAGTGCTGGAAGTGATTTTCACGGAATAATCCTCAAAGAATCATGATTGGGGAACTCCCTCTTAACTAGAGATAGGGTTGGGGAAAACTTCACATCATAATCGACCTTTCAGAGTCCTAGATGATAGACTATTCTTCATAAATGTCACCACCTCTACCACAAGAGCTAGGGGAAGGTTCCCATCAATTAAGGTTAAAAATCCCTAAGATAGAAATATATAAGGTCCTCAAATCCCTCTACAAATAGTTGTAGGTGGAGGATGTATAAGTATCCTTCCAGGAACTATCTATGTATCCATCCTTATCACTGTCAGTTTCTCTCCTATCTACTTTCGCATTTTAGGCTGGAGAGATTCTTGAGTCTGGTCTAGCACCCTCAAATGAAGGTGATCATTCCACTGAGCCATAGGGGAATGAGTGGAACAATATTACTGGTCTATTGGAGGATAAAAAACCCCATCCTATATAGATATGGTCATGAAGCTATCCCCACCCACGGATGATATTCCATTATTCCAAGGGTAATTGGCCTGTGTGGAACCTCCTTTATCCAAGCATTAGTAGTAGAATAGATCCTAATAAATTCCACCCCTTATTTTTTTACCATTTCTGATCAGAGGATAAGGTGATCAAGAATAGTAAAACCCTCTAAATTATGGGTAGGTTGAAAGGTTATGGGAGGGTCTATCCAATGATCATCTATTGTCCATGTTCTGGCCACCTGAAGACCTACAATTCACCATCTTGAAGTCTCTCACCAAATAACAGACAGCATGTTTCATCCATAATATTTGGGATACATCCAATAAACTTTAGGATCATTTTCTGTCATATCCTATAAGAGAATAGAACCTTGAGGTTTTCCACCAGAAATTATGGAGGATTGAAATTGTGGTTCTCCCAGTGGATCAGTGCTCTAATTCGTATAGATACTGCCAAACCTTCCAGCAAACCTATGTCAAGATCCCCACTATTATTTAGTGAATCATGTGGGATTTTTCTCCCCAAATTAATATTAGGTTCTTAGGGAAATATTTTTTCCTTGAATTCACCCCCCTTTTATGGTGACAAAAAAATCATCGAGATAACGCACCCATAGGTGACAAGAGTTTTCCCCAACCACCACCTCTGTGAATGTCATTGAGTTCAACCCTTTCAATGATCAAAGAAATCGATCATAAAATATAGGTAACAAAGCAGATCCACCCCAAGGTGGAGTATGGAATTGGAAGGATCCTTCTGTGGGTATACATACCTGTCAGTAAAGATGGATCTTGGGCCTTAGAGATCTCTTCAAGGACCTACTGCCACATGTCTCTCATCATCTCAAAAAGGTCAAGTGGATTATTGAATATATCAACACATATAATATTGAACTTGAAATAGAGAAATATTCCAAAAAAAATTCTTTACTCCAAGATATTAAGGGCTACAAATAGATCACCATCAAACTCATCACCGAGAAATGCCCAAATCAAGGTGATGCCTAAGAGGACCCCATCTCCCCTCTTATTGACCATCCAGTTCTCCTTATCTAGACACCTAGAATTTAGGTAGATGGGCCTATGTATCCAGTCAGGGTAGAATCTATTTTCTATCATAAAAGGTCAAGATACAACTCACTGGCTCCGCCTAAGCCACGTGCATCAACTCTACCTAAGAAACATGACTTCCCATAATTAGATAATGATATTTTTTCCTCATGAACCGATAGTCTTGTTAAGGATTTTGTGACCACTAATTTTCATTGTGATGATGTAATAGATACTATCATTGTCCATATTGAGACATTGTAAATGCAATAAGCTGCAATCCCACCAAAAGGGAATCCATACCCGACATGGGTGGACTAGTTGGAGCCACCTCTATAATTCAGTAATATGAGCTTCATACAGTTTAATGGAAATAGAAATTTTTTGTAACGTATGACCCACTTTTCCTCATGTTGTGGTCTAATGTTGGTTACTCACTAGAAATAGTAATCCTTCAAGATTTTATGTTTCATCAAGGCTCTAGAGAGACCTTCTGTCCTTTGTTAGAGTCAGCTACCCCAGGACCTATTTCCAGCTGGGAAGATCTTTATAGAAAATTTATCTACTAGTTTAACTCTACCATGCTCAAAACCACCATAGCTAGCCTCTTAAAATGTAAATAGGGTTATGGTGAGAGATTTGATGACTTTATTTCCTAATTGAAATGACTCCCATACTTCCTTAATATACCAATCTCTCTATAGAAACTATTAATGATGTGTGTGGAGAGTGTTTAGGATTAGATAGTTCCCACCCTTATCTCCCTGAGGTATCTAAGTGGATTTGGAGAACTCATGTAAATATATCAGCATCTGGAAGAATCCTTACAATATAAAAAATAGCAGTCATGCCCGTTACTTATTCCAACCTCGATGAAAAATAATATAAAGGCATAAATAGCTACAACTATATAAACTTAGGACCCATAGATAGTTTACCTTTAGGAACCTCCACAAGATAGCCCTTTCTAAGAACTACCTCATCATGAGAATACTACCCAGGCCCCTTGGAAATTTCAAGTTCCTAGGATTCACGTCACAAAGAAGAAGAATAAGTTCAACTTCTTCAAGGATGATCAAGTTTTTGGATACTTTGTCTGCTCCCTTGATAAGAAATCTTATTGCTACCGGAATGTTGGAGACCTCAGGAGGACAACCTGACTGATCGTGCTAACTAATGTCCCTACCACATGGTCCTTGAGCACACCATAAAGGAGTGTTTCATCTTTAAATATTGGATATGATACCAGGTAGACCATGTCCTATCCAATATCGATGAGGTCCCGGCATAAGTGGCGTATGTTTCTACCAATCTTGATAGTGAAAATAAACTGAAAAATGTAAGTATGTTTCTATCCAAGGAACATAGAAATATAATGAATGGTTGGCTCATAAGATGTTCACTCATGGTTTTAGAATTATTTTTTCTCACTTGATCAAGTCAGTACCTCTTTCAATTTCCATGTCTAGCCTAGCCACTTCATCAACATCACATCCTTTCAAATCCATAAGGAATAGGTGCTGACAATGTTGGGTGACCAGATCCACCCATAAGTATGAAATCTATCTTGTACACTTGAAAACTTCATGGATACTGAATTAGTAAGAAATTTAGAAATTTTTCTAGTCCTTTGAATATTTTAATAATGAAAAGCAGAAGTGTGCCTCAGTCAATTCAGTAATACTAGTATATTTTTGCATAGTTTCCAGTGATGAGGGATTCCCTACATCCCCTTCATGTAACTTTGGTTGTTTTCATCATGGGAGGGGTAGGTATCATGTTTATATAGATTCCACATAAAGGAAAATGCATGCAGCTGAAACCAGACATTAGGCCTCGTGTAAGGCATAATATGCACATCATTCACAAGTCGTATTGTTGAGTGATCCCCCACAACCAACCATATTGATCAATCATGCAGCTTAATGATTGAAACCCCGATCATAGTCACAGCCAACCAAGGGTATCCCTCTATCATCCAGTTCTCAACCTAAGCCACCCAACTAGCAATGGGACATGGAAAGTTCCATCGAGGCTCTAATATCTTAGTCGACTACAACCACAGTCCTCCCAACCAAGTTTCAACTTCCAGAAAACAAAATCATTCCCCTCTATAATAAATATTAAGTGTTAAAGAACCTTTCCACCATACCAACATGACTCTCAATTATCGTTGTGCACTGTATGTCAAAGGAGACGTGCGAGGCCCAGAAAATCCATCCACAATTTCAGAAAAAGATAGTAGTCATTGAGGAATACCATGAAAAATATTTCAAGAAGTAGGAGTACAAATCCATCATCTTATTTTCTGAGAATGAAGAGGTTTCAATCATCTAGGGGAATATATGATTACTATATGTCGAAGGCTAGTTTAATATCATGGAAATTCATTACTTCCTAGTGGACACTAGTTATGGGATCAATCATATCCCATTCCACACACTTCAGAAGTTGGGATTAATGGAAACAAATATGACTCCCTCCAGCCTGAAAATCTAGAGGTATAATAATAGTGAACAGAATCTACAGAGTAAGATTCGACTGGAGAAACGCTTTGGTGATTTGGTATCAAGCATTGAATTTATGTTTGTCTCATAATACACTGCCTATATTACTCTATTGGGAAGTTACTAACTTCATATTCATGTGATGGTCCCCTCTTTATATCACCAGTGCCTCAAATACTCCCTCAATGGTCGAGTAGGAGTGCTACCTGTTGATTCTTCCCCCTTCAACTCCTATGAATCTCACTACCTAGACTCCGTATATTACAAGAGGAAGGGGAAGAAAGTTCGTACTGATATGTTCGAGAACATAAGTTCTCCCAACAATCTGACAGTCACTTCTGTAAATTCTTGGATGGATTTAAAAGATAACTTCATTTTTCCGATCCATTGGATAAAGATGACTACTCTGGACCTTGGGAACCATTTCATAATATCTAAAAAGAAGGAATAATCACATATTTCCTTATATTCTTATACTGAACAGACAAGTTTGGAATCATAAACACCCACTCCTGTTGTGTAATAGGAAGTCCTCCCCTTGGCCACTGATGCACAATAGCATTGTATTATCTAGAGAGAAAAGATAAATTGGAGTAATTATACCCATCATCATTGTTTTGAAATCATAAGTGGACCCCACCATCATAAACTACATGGAATTGGATTTTCAACCTTTGTTTCCATGATCTCAGTAGAGTAGGAATCCCTCTCTAAGGATCTTATCCCTAACAGGCTGAAAGTGGTGCCTCTCCACAGAACCCATCATAAGAGGATTTGTTACCTCTCATTCAACCTCAAGATTCAAATGAGGAATATAACCTAGAATAAACCCCTCCCAAATTTTCAGAATTCATCTCCACCACCATCTATGACTTAACTCAGTTTAATCTCGGCATAGATTAGGACCTGAGGCCAACACTAATTAGTGTGGTCATTCCTCAGGAAGAAAAGGAAATATATATGGATTTATTAAAGTAGAACCATGATATATTCACTTAGAGATATAAGTAAATTTCATTCCAATATACCCAAGTAGTTTTTCATCACCTTGGGATCACAGTGGTCCACTGAGGATACAAATATCCTCCTAAGAAGATGCAACTTTCCCATGGTTCCATGATCAAGGAAAAAGTTGACAAGTTGATCCAGGTTAGATTCATCAGGGAAGTACAGTATCCAAAATGGATAGCCAATATTGTCCTTATCATGAAGAATAATGGGTATATCTGAGTCTGTATCGACTTTCAGGACCACAACAGCCACTATCCAAAGGATGAATTCCTCCTCCTCCCGGTGACAGAGCTACTGATTGATTCAAATACCAGTTTCCAAGCCATATCCTTAATGGATTAGTATTATAGGTTCAATAAAATCTGAATGGCCCCTGAAGATGAGGAATAATCTTCCTTCAAGGCACCACGGGGCACTTTTTTCTACCAAGTGATTCCTTTTTTTTATGAATGTTGGGGCCACCTACCATTATGTCATGCACCATATATTTAAACTGATCCTCAGGACACTAGTGGTGTGTTATGTGGATGATTTGGTGATAAATACTACTAGAATAAATACCATCTTAGGGACCTCAATAAGGTTTTTTATTTCCTCTTCTCCCATCATCTGAAGACGAATCCTTTGAAAGACGCATTCGGGGTCACCTCCAAAAATTCTCTTGGATTTTTTTTTTGATATAGGGGTATCAATAATGGGCTAGAGAATATCATATAAATCATCTAGATTCCTCCTCCATGTAACCTAAAGGAATTATAGAGTCCCAAAGGCCACCTAACCTATGTCTATCAATTCATCTCCAACTTGGTTGGTAACTGAAAACCCTTATCTAGGATTATGAATAAAGGACCCATGTACCAAAGGGATGGTGAGTTTTAAGACACATTTTAGGACATCATGAATTACCTAGTGAATAATCTAGTCCCAATTCCACATATCCCCATGAAACATTTGGTCTTATATGTGACCATCCTATAATGGAATCTTAGAGCTTTACTAGCTCAAAAGAACAACTAGGGAAGGGAAAACAACCTATATTATCTTTTTAACTTATTTCTCGACACCAAGACCAAGTATTTCTCAATTAAGAAGATCTTATTAGCCTTGATCTTCATGGTTCAGAAATTGCTTAATTACCTAAAAAATTATGAGATACAGTTGGTATCTCATGTCGACACACTGAAGTACATCTTCAATTTTCCCATGCCGAGAGAGTGATTGGTATGATGGTAAGTAATCCTATAATAGTTAAACATTAGTTTTTTCCATCAGAAAGTTGTCAAAGTCCAAGAACTAGATTCCTGGATGCACAACCAACCCCTAAAGGATTTTCCTTAGATGCCAGCTTCCCAAATGAGTCCATTATCTCTATTGATCACGCTACACCATGTTGGAAGATATATTTTGATAATTCACCCCACAACCTAAGTGGGAAATGGGTCAATAACCCCAAACTCAATAGGGTATTCTTGACGATCATCTTCATAAATCCCACACAGGTTATACTTCCATAGTTTCTCTTGTTATTAGATGGATGTACAAATAATGAGTCTGAGTATCAAGACCTTACCACTAGCCTTGAATTGTCCCTTGATATTGAATTTTCCCAGATATGTATAAAAGGACACTCAAAACTCATCATCAAGAAGATCAATGGAAACTATGTCATCAGGAATAAAAAACTTATCCCCTTACCAGAGTAAAACCATGATAATATCCTAGTTCCCATATTATCCAAAGGTGAATCATGTTCCTAGTACTCAGATTGACCAATCTGATTCCTTAGCGGGTTTATCCGACTCTCTCATAAAGCCCGACCAAGATGACTTGGTCATTCACATGGAACATCATAGATTCATCGCCCCTACCACTACTGATGAAGAAGAGATACAAGAGAATTGATAATTCATTATGAATTCCATAGTGGGGACCTTAAATGACCTCATAGTTAAGGTTTCACCCAATTGGGTGACTCCCATTATTGAGTATCTCCAGCACAGGATCCTCCCTTTAAAACAATCTAAGGAGAAAATCCATCGATAGGTAGTGAAATATACCCTCAAGGATGGCCCTAACCTTGATCAGACTCTCTATATACACGACTTGTATGGGGTCCTATTCTATTTCATCTAAGGGGTGGATATTCATTAGGTCCTACAAGAAATCCATTTTGGGTCATGTAGAGCTTATCAAGAAGGATTGAAGATCTACCATAAGTTCTAAAGATTGGGTTACTTTTGGACCACCATGGTTTAGGGATGAATTGAGTATAACAAGATGTATCATGCATTTCAGATCCATTCTAAATTCATGCATCAGCCTCCATAACTTCTCCACACCACTAAATATTCTTGGCCCTTTAAAATATTAGGGCTCTATGTTGTGGGATCTTACCCACCAGCAACAGCTTGATGGAATAGGTTCATTATGAATGATTCCTAATTGTTTTCAAAATGGGAAGAATATATCCCTATAAAAGTTGTAAAAACCCTATCCATGATCAATTCAATGAATTAACACACCATCCATCAATTCAGGATTCCTCAAATTATTCTCATGGACAACACCACCAAATTTCAAGTCACTGAGATGAATAAGTTTTATGCAAAGTACAATATTCGGTCCAACCACACCTCCTTCTATCACGCATAGGAAAATGGGAAGATTGAGATATTCAAAAAAACTGTAAAGACCCGTAAATTTCAAGGAAATTTTTTCTTAAATTCTTTGGGATTTTACGAGTACGCGGTTTCTGACGGAACATGATTCTGAGGCCCGGTGTGCCCAGAATCAATTTCTGAAGTTTATCTTGGGTACATTCAGTGAACGAATGAGCGGGTTTTTCTATCTTTTGAACCGGTGCTCGGAATTGAAATCTAAGGGCACTCATGAACTCGCAGTGCTAGTATTTTCTTAAGATGACTTTTACCGTTGATGCGTTTGCTCGGGAGAAGAAGTTAAATTTTGGGGTTTAAGTGAGAAGTAAATAAAATTGTGTACAATTTTATTTTATTATCCTTGGATGTTAAACTCTCTCATGAGAAGTTGTTGGTGGGTCCCACAACCACCCGACTTCCCATGTGTGGTTATGAGGGAGGTGGGTCCCACACGAGCCCTCATCTCTTCACAATCCATAACCCTTAACCCCTTTGAACTCCCATGATAAATACATGGAAAGTCCCCATTAATTTTTTGGTATCCTTTAATTATGTGACTTCTTCTCTTCCACTTTAATAATTCCAACACACATCAATTTAATTAATTGAACCTCTTTAATTAATTGAATTATGTGTTTAAATTTTGGAAATTTGAAATGCTTGTCAAAATAATAAAATAAGGGAAGGCCTTATTTTATTTTGGTTGGATTGTTGTGTGAGGATTTTGGGAGAGAACTCAAAGTCCCTTGAAGAACTTCATCATCTTTGTTGAAGAATGCTAAGACTCTGATGAAGAATGTCGATGTGGCGGTCCTGGTATTCTCCATCCTCTTCCTCCTCCGCGAAAAGGGAGGAGACACCGATGATGACAGGAACGACGCCATCATCTGTGGCGCTTGACAACCGCGATATTCCTTCGAGGTAGGGGTTATCTTCATTCAAGTTTAATTTTAATGTTCTTAGTTGATTATTTTGGCCGCTTGTTACCGACGTAATGGGAAGAGATTGGACCGCACAAACACAGTCAATTTCTCCTCCCCATTTTCTTGTTGATGAATGTTGATGATCGAAGTGAAGGCGGCGCGGTGCCGTCGCACAGTGCGGGAATGAAGGGAACCGCGGCCGGAGTGGGCCATGGCAGTGGTGCGTGGCGCCGTCGCGCTGCGCCGGTGAGGCCGAAGGAGGTCGCGGCCAGGAGCGGGCCACGGAGGAGGGGCACAGTGCTGTCATGCCGCACCGGAGGTTCAAGGGGATATGGCCGCAGTGGGCAGCAGCGAAGGGGCGTGGTGCCATCACGCCGCGCCAGTCAGACAGGAGCTGCGGCCTAAGGCCGCAGTGGTCTTCAAAGGGGCGGTCGGCTGAGCCAACCTCCGGCGCCACCTAGAGGCGGGACCCCCTCGGATCCCGCGGTTGAAAAAGGCCAGCCATTAAGGTCGTCTGTTTCGAAAATAGGGGGGTGCCCCCCCCCCCCCTCGCACCCTGCTCGGTCGAGAGCCAAGCCGCGACCGGCTTCCGAGCCGGGCCGCCGGCCGCACGGGCCAGGCCGCCCGCGTCGGGTCAAGCCGACCGCATCGGGCCGGGCCGACCGCGCCGGACCAGGCCGACCGCGCCGGGTCGGGCCGTGCCGGGCCGCGCCAGCCAAGCCAGGCCGTACCCAAATGGGCCGGACCCGGGTCAGGTCACCCGGTTCGGGCCGACCTAGGGGGTATTGGGCTGGGTTGGACCAGGCCCAAACCCCCTATTTTTCAGACAGGTTTGTTCAAACGCCCATATCTTGGGCTAAGGACCTCCGATCGACGCACCGTCAGTTGAGTTGGGATCCTTGGATCGAGACGGTCTTTTAACTATATTAAACTAAATCTTTTGGTAAAGTTTGGGTATGGTCGGTTTGGTTCGAACCCGAAACCAACCGGGCCCTTAGAGCGGAAACGCTTATAACTTAACGACCGGACGTCCAAATGACGTGTCGTCGATCACGTTGAATTCCTCTTAGTGAGATAGTTCTTTTAGATTACTCTTCTTGAGGTTTGGACACAGCTGGAGTACTTTCGGGTTGGTTTTAACTTAAAAACCAACCGGGCCCCTGGGACAAAAAAACCAATAACTCTAAGACCGGGTGTCTGTTTGATGCGCCGACTGTCGCGTTGAGTTTCTATTGATGAGAGGGAACTTTGTGATACATCAACTTTGGACTTCGTGACAGTTGATGTATCGACCCCCTTGGCTCATGGAGCGGACCCTCTTGGAATCGAGCGTGCTGTGTGCGGGGACCCTAGAGCTGGCTACGACTGCGTCGACGATGGCGACTGTACTTGGATCCTACGTGGGTTTGACAGCGAGGACGACTGTACATGGATCCTACGTGGGTTCAGCAGCGAGGACGACTATACTTGGATCCTACATGGGTTTGGCAGTGATGGTTACTGTACTTGGATCCTAAGTGGGTTCGGCAGCGATGACTTCTGTACTTGGATCCTACGTGGGTTCGGCAGAGGAGATGATTCAGAGGCTACATATAATCATCTCCACCCCTCTTTGTGAGTATTATACTTGTGTGAGATGAGTCTTGACTTTCAATCATTATCATCGATATGATTTACTTGCTTTCCTGTGTGGATTGGGTTGTGATTTCCTGTGTGGACTGGGTTGTACTTGGGCTCATGAGTTGGAGACGAACTGGAAATGATGACTTAGGTATATGTATGTGCATATACCTAAGTAGAGTTGGTTGATACTTTGTGTTTGTATCCTTCCTTTTTGGTTTATCCTTTGTGGATTCTGGGAGACCTTCGGGGGTCTCGGGGTCCCTACTGAGTATCGTATACTCACCCCTGCATCGGTTATGCCCGCACTACGTTGTGTTGGTTATAGACGACGGACAGCGCTGATCGTGGTTGAGGCTTGTGGAGCGGGACGGTACCCAGAGGTGGACTATTAGGCGGGACATACACGGAGCGGACGGATGGACCTGAGGAGCCGACGAGACTATCTGTACCCACCCTTCAGGTGGGAATTCCGGAGGATGACTTGGTGGTTTCTAATTTACTTTACTATTGTTTTTATTTCTTTTCAGTTGTACTGTACTTTCATTTGGGTTTGTATTCTGACCCATTTACTTTTCAGCACTTACTTTTGTACTCAGTTCACTTAGTGTTTACTTCAAATTGTGTACTCTGTGGTGTTTGTTTTCTTATATAAAGGCAATTCCTTCCTTTTTATCGGGATTTACGCCTTTGTTGCTAGTCCCCAGCCCCTGGCCTATGGAAGGCAGGCTTGGGGTAGTCACAGCATGGGCCCCGAGGACTGGTCATGAAAAAAACTCTCTCTAACATTATGAAGAATATGGGAGGTTAAAAAAATATTTGGCCCAACAATCTGCCCAATTCCCTTTGGCCTTACCAGATAACAACCTGGAGTTATACTCAGGAAACCCCATACTATATAATATATGGAAAAGAGGTAGTTTTACCTATAGAGGTTTAGCTAACATCGCTTATAATGGAAATTTACAATTAGAAGATGCCAGACAAGAGGGAAGAAATATGTTTTGTTGAGTTGGAATCCCTTGCTGAAAAAAGACTCTAGGAATTGCATAACCAAGAAAGGAATCAGAAAAGGGTATCACATGCCTTCAATAAGAAATTTTTCCTCTCCTCCTTTATTCAAGGTGACATGGTGCTGGCCCTTAGAACACCAATGGTACCTAGTAATAATCCACTGAAACTAGAGCCCAAATGGGAAGAACCTTAGGTAATTGATAAGGTCTATTCTAATGGTGCATATTTATTTATAACCATGGATGGGGATCAAATCACACCTCCCACAATCACTAGATTCCTCAAGCGATACTTCACATGAATTCACTGATCCAAAATCTATGATGCCAAACTAAGATCCCTTGGTCCAAAATCTATGACCATAAACTATTAGTATCACCAGATTCTAAATTGTACAAATTTAAACTACTAATCCCAACATCCCCAGCATATTATGTTAAAATTTAGTCTTACCCTATGTCATAAACACATGATTCCACCTACGATAAGCATGATATGACTCCATGTCCTCAGAACATGACACTAAAATATATCCTTACCACTTACGATAAACATGGGATGCATCATATGATAAACATGGGATGAACCAAAACCAATGTCCTTGCCACATAACATTAAACTGCATGGTTCACATCCCCATTTCATGGGATTAAACTACATGATATCTTTAACCATAAATCAAGAGGGAAACCCCCCCCCCATCCATTATTGGTCACCTACCATACCACCTTATAGAATTGTGTGTGGCCTGATTCTAAGTTTTTTGGGATATATAGAGACACCTAGGCCCCTTATCTTCAGATCCCAACTCATATACACTCCTTCAAATAAATACCATATGCACCTAATTTGGTTTCTATGGGAGTCTTAATCAAGTATAATCCCCAACCATATCCCTCGTCCCATCAATAGATTGAGAATCCCCATATATCCCTACTGATACCAAGAAATACTCATGGGAGTCCTCCTCTAATGGTGTAATCCCCGATCATACTTCCCTGGCCTATCAGTAGGTTGTTATTCCCTCATGGTCCAACATGAGGAGGAAAAAGTGGGCCGCCCTCACATGTAATCCCAAATATATCCCCATAAATCCCCATGAATCTCAATAAACAATCCCCATAACCACACATCCTCACCATATAATGTTAAATAACATGTTAAACATCCTAACTATATGAATTTAAAACTACATCATGTATGCACTTGTCACGTGATGTGAAACTATGTGATATACTAACCCCCGTTCAAGGGGACACCTCTTCTAGTGCAGGTCACCTACCACATCGAGTTCCAAAACAATATGTGGCTTGATTCCTAGTTTCCTGGGATATGTAATGATGCTTGTATCTCATATCCAGGGTCCATACCCACCACTAACTCATTTCAAGTATTTACCCCTTGGTAACATGCTCAATTATCACCTGTCGATACACTCACCCGACGTTATCAAGATAATGGAAGGGTCCCATAGTGTTTTACTTATCTAATATCACCCCCCACATTCCAATTTCTATCATCTTATGACTTCTTCAATTTGGATCCCCATCATCCTTCCCGATCTGAGAAGTTACCCTAATGGAAATGGTTCCTAACCATCCCATCCCACCTTCCATCCTAGGCACACACTTTGTAAGGATCCCCCAGCAACGAATGAGGGTTCCTGTGTTTCATAAATGGTCAACATTTTCCCCATTTGTTCACCCCATCCCTAATTGATGTGTTTTTGGGACTTGTGTTTTCAATATGTTCGACAATCATCCCTACTCACTAGTTACCCCTTTTTTTGGTCCAGATCTGAAAATTCATGATTTTATCCCCTTTCCACCTCCCTTTGTTCTATATAGTTTCTAGATCGTTGGTGTTGTTTTCCCCCATGCATTTGAGAATGATGACTAAGTAGGTCAATGTTATTTCGATCCTCCCAATACAGTTTTTTTCCTATTGTGTGCTCCCATGTGATGAGGAAGATTCCCTAACAATTCTTATTTCCCACATCAATCATAACTCGTGCGGGATTAGGATCCATGGAAGGCTCTCCCCTTACATGGTTGAGGCATGATAAAAACATGGTCTGAACTCTATGACCTAAAACTAGGATCCTATGGTCTGAACTTTATGACCTTAAACTATAATCCTTTATTCCTAACTCTATGACCTTAAACTATGAGCCTATGTTCTAAACTCTATGACCTTAAACTATGATTATTTTGTCTGAACTCTTTGAACATAAATTAAGAGGCTATAGTATGAACATTATGACCTTAAACTATGAGACTTTAGTCTGAAATCTATGAACTTAAACTAGGATCTTATTTTTATAACTCTATAACCTTAAACTATGAGCCTTTGGTCTAAACTCTATGACCTTAAACTATGATTCTATGGTCCAAACACTATGACCTTAAACTATGGGGCTATGGTCTAAGCTCTAAAACCTTAAATTAGAAGTAATACCATGGTATAAACTCTATGATCTTAAACTTTGAGTCTATGGTCGAAACTCTATGACCATAAACTAGGATCCTATGGTATGGAATCTATGACCTTAAACTAATAGATTTTTGTCTCATCTATAAGACTTTAAATTTTCAGCAACACCATGGTCCAAGCTATTTGACCTTAAACTAGTAACCTTGGTTTCACTGGAATGGCCTTAAACATCCCCATGCAAGAGGCGTATACATCTGTCATGTTGAAAACCCATATATTCAACCAGAGAAAACGTCAGACTCTCATCCCCCATATCACCTTCATGACTTTGGAAAAAGTGAGGTTGAAAATAAAAGGTACAAATCTAGTGGTACCTACCATGATCCCTCACAAAAACTTGGTTGTGCTCGTTGGACTCAATGGTTCAAGAAAATATTAGTGCCATACCTTAACTCATTCATTCACATTGGTTAATATTCCTTAGGAATAATACATTAAACTATACTACATGTATCCTAACCATGTGATGTTAAATTATGTAACATTTTCATTAAAGCTATGTAACCTTTAAACTATAGTGGTCATGTCCTCACTGTATGACATTAAACTATGTGTTCATTTTATTTGTCATAAGATATTAAATGGAATGTCCTCTATCCTCATTTTACAATATAAAACCCACACAACATGTTAAAACCCATGATGGTGTGATCCCAAGAGTGATTAACTCCATTCAAAAATTCCCTCAGTTTACCCCACGCTTTGTGTCTCCCTTGATTTGTATCCTCACCACCCTCCATGTCTGAACAGGCTTCCCCTAGTGAAAAATGGTGTCAGGCCATATTGGATAACCTACCATTAAGGGCACACACTTCAAAGTACTTCTAAATATATTTTTATAGGTCCCATGTTTCAAACATGGTCAATGGATAACCCTTATTTTTTTGATGGAATGATAGTGGGATATGTGTTTCAAACATAGTTAGTTGTCATCCTCTATCATCTTTCCACTCCCTTTGTGTTCCAAATATTGATAATATAAATTGACTTCTTTCATCCCTCTATTTTTTTGGGCAGATTTCAATGTACCTAGAGTTACTCTGTTCATTCACCTACGCACATTAAGAAAGAAATTGGTTATGCATAGAGGCTCACTCTCCAACCAAATCTTTCCTGGTTAGGACACTCTCAGGTGGTCCATAAGAAAACTAGAACCTGAGTGTTCTTACTTTGTTTGGAACTCTCATAAAAATGATAAATCTCATATTTCCCTTATTCCCACACTAAGAATGACTCACATGGGATTAGGGATTTATTATTGACTTTCACATTAATATGATCGAGATGTAGCAAAGAAAAATGTACACATGTAGAGATTTTTAAACAAACAACTTCAAAAGTTTGTGGATGTTTATCCACATGTTGGAGCCTATCCTTTATTTTAACCAAGGAAAACCCCATTAAGGTTCATCCTAGGACAAGGATTACTCTAACCCAGACATAATTTGTTGGGTAGCCTCCAGGGTCTACTGCTTCTCATCTAGCCTAACCACTTTCTCTTTAGTAGTGGAGGGAACCTCATTGGCTCGAACTCACACCCAACCCTAATCAGCTCAACACTAAGATACTATACAAGATTCCCTCATGGACCTTGCCTCATACTCCACTAACTTTACCTTCATATGGTTGATTATATCTACTTCATAACTGGATATGGCTTCATATTGTTGCACCTTCCCCTCCAGCCAAGCAAGATCCTCCTTATCCACCTGGAGTGCCTTGGTGTTGTTAGACCTCTCATTATACCAAGAAATGATGAAGTCCAACCACTTAGTATGTGCCTGTTTGGAGATAAAATCCCAATCCAGATCATGGAGGATTCTAGAGTCCATGCCACCATACCCCAAGTTGATTAGCCAATGACAGAGGGATCCCACCTAGTTTGGAAAATTTGCCAGTGGAGTGAGATTAATAAATTTTTGCGCACTCCACCACACCTAGAATCAGACAACCCATTTCTCATCATCTATATTAGAGACATAATCCCAAAAATACTTAGGTGGCATAGAATTTTACTTAAGTAAAACCGCATACACTTCAGTGGCAAGATCATCAATGTGTTTGAGATTTGGAAATCTAAGTCCCAAGTCCAAGGGAAACTCACTCTCATTGGATACTTTGATCGTAATGGGATCCCCTACAACCTTCTCCAGCACCTCCATGGTAGGATTTACCAAAGTATCCTCAACCATATATATTGGTAGTGTGATCTTGAACACCTTTATTAAGTCCTAGGCTATAGTATCCACCCCTTGTGGTGCCTTTGGGGTATTCTTGGCCTTCACAGTCCCTTCATCCACCTCCCTCTAGGACACCATTTTCAATGTCACCTCATACAGTGACTCTAGAATATATATAGATTTCATGACTACATCAACCACTACCGCTAAGGTCATAACCTTGGTTTCCCCTACTGATACCACTATATTGGTTGTTACCGCCTCGACTACAAGCCTCGTAGGCTCAAGCATCGTCACTAGTGCTCGATCCCCCAACATAGTTTGAACTTCCATTTAAGGTAAAAAGTTAGCTGAGTGTAAATTTTGGGAGGAAAAAAAGGGGTAAATAGAGAGAATAGAATACTTACATGGATTTTAAAGGCCGACTAATAACTTAGAAAGGTTCACTGAGATCCCCCCAATAGGATATAACTCAAAAATAGATGATTGGCCACCCATGACCGCAACATCAAGAGAAGACCTCGATTTACTAAAATCTCATTCATTGATTCTAATTAATTCCTAAACAAGTAAAAAAGTAATTAGACAAAAATAATATAGGTTTATTAGTTAGTCAAGGCACACAAAAATAGAATATTTACATAATCGATAGTTAGGCCTCCCTTCCTAGGGGAGTCACAATAGGCATTACTCCCCTATGATTCTTTCTCACCCAATCCCTAATCTATGCCCTCATCTATGACTAATTGATCCATAGAAAAATCTTGAGGGGAAGGCATGCCTAGAAGCACCTTCACCCGGCTGGTCAAAGGACATGTGATGTCATAGGAGTGGATCAAGTCTTCTGACAATGTAATGTATTGCTCTTCCTTGGATCATGAAGCATGGAAGCCTGCCCTTACATAGACCATCCTTGGGAGGTTTATTCCCTCATCATGAGGATGCATCCATATCCAATGGATGTATGTGAGTTGTCATTGGATCCCCCAACTCTCCCATATATTGGGGAAAACAACTTCATCATGGATATCTGGGTGGCGCATTCTCTTCCCTGGGGCCCGAGTTTGCACCCTCAGAACCACTCTAGAGGGTCCACCTTCCTCTCGAGTCTATTTTCCCAAAAATTTTGGGAGTGGTGTCTCTATTTATTATGAACCTAAAGGAGATACATTTTTTTCACTCCCCTCCAGTCCATCTCTTCCTCCACAATATGTCCTTCCTACCACAGCACACCCTCATACCTAAGGTTTTGCAACCCCTTCCTCGGATTCCACCTAAGTCACTAGTTTCCTTATCATCTCCCCAAGATACACACTTTACCAACTAAGTGAATATTCATGAAAGAGCCTATATACATTATCAGACAGTGAAAAATCATTTCACCCTTTACTTTCTTCTTACATAAACATCTACCATATTTTCTGGAGAATCGATGGATGATGTTCAGGACATATCCCTGTGTACACCTTTAGAATAATTATTTGAAGGCACCTAAACTTCCTAGAGAACTATTTTGAGGTGTACAGTTCATATATTTCTTTTTAATACACCATTTACACTAGTACCTCACCTCATAATTCTAGTAGGTACAACCTTTTCTCCATCATCCATGTTTCATCATTTGTCACCATCCTCGTTGGAAGGGGGAATGGGTGAAAAATAAAGTAGTATGTTAGCATGTTCCTCACTAGAATGCTAACTAGATCTAGATAAATAGGTTAAATATCATAAATTTTGAGTATTTATAGACATAGCTTGGTTCCTATGGGGGGAATAGAATTCAAATACTCATATCCTCTCATGTGTGCAATAAACTAACCATATAAGAAATGGATGGATCCACATATGTAGAAGGGGGTTTTCCTCTGGCTGATGTGGCATAGAAACTTGTATAATTTCTCCAGCACTGAAACTTCTAGGTTAATACACTGCCCCACTACCCCACTACCATCATCACTACCATAATGAGGGTGCTCAACTGCACCCCCATGTGATCATCCCAGTCCAATAGAATCCACCCACATATTATTTTCATGATAAACCCCGCCAATCTAACCATGGGTTATTTAGGCTTGATGGTGTAACCCCACATGCATAATTGAATATTTTGTTCCCTTATGACCACCTACTTAACAACTCAGGCATGATATTCGAGTGATGGTAAACATGGAACTTTAAATTACACAACACTTTTTATATATCCACCACCTTTAGATCCACCTCAAATTTATGATAGTATTGGCATACCCAGTATGCCTAGGCCCACTCATCCATAAAATTGTTTCCTTGATGAAAATACCACTCATCTGTCTAGCTTTGGAGACTATAAACTAGACCTACCCTGAGAATAGTCTCATATTGGGGAGGTAAAGTCTCTACAACTAGTTCTTCCCCATTGATGTTTTTCACATGGTTCCAAAATGAATGGGTAGTCAGTGATGTGTGGACATTCATAATGTGACCCTCATCATCTCTATGACATTGGTACATAGCCAATGAACTCCTGAACAAGTAAGAAGGTTCATCCCGGTCAGTATTGGGGGTGAACACATTGTCCCTCATCCTGAATCCATATAGAGGCAGCCTCTTTCACAAAGTATATTCTTGATGAGCCTCTATTAGTAGTGTGAGAAGAGTTTAATAATATGATTTCATTCTAAACCTATCCCCGATCATATGGTTTCCATACATCTCCCTTAAAAATCATAAAAACCCTTGGAACCTTTAGTATCTATCTTCCAATACATAGAAAGTTTTTATAAGTTGGTTCATAAAGGTTAAGTCGTAAAGGTATGGCACACAGAAGTCTTTAGGCATCATAGAAGTTTGATCAAGAAGGCGTTGTTTTCGTAAGAGTAAAAGTTTTATGAGTGTTAAGGATTGATATCACAAAATGATCGCAAAAGGTCTTGAGTTTCATGAAAATAGAGAAATGGATTGTCTTTCATGAAAAGATCATGGTCCCCCCTAGGATCCCTACCCTTATTTATAGTACAAAGGGTTGATTGAGTTTCATGGGTAGAGATCCTAATGCATTAGTTCCTAGAAATTTCACCTCATAATATGACCCTCCTTCCCATGTGAAGTCCCATTATGATGGGGGTGATGTTGAAAAACACTTGTATTGGGAGACATGGAAGAATACATCTCCAATTTGAATTTGGGACAAAATAAATAAAAAATCATCCAAGGGTTTGTGTTTGTAAAGGTCAAAACCTTTATGAATGAGTGGTGAATTTTCAAGGTTCCTAGACTACCATGTAAGTTGATTTGGTAGCTTCCATGTAGTGTATGTTTGTTCTTATAACTCCACATCTTGATGAAAACATTCATGAACATATTTTCAGGACACTATGGAAGTTGGGGCGATAACTTTTGTGCATTTTATGTTTGTTTATGGAACTCCACATCCCAATTCCAACCTTTAGGAAACATCTCTCTAAGTTTTAAAATTTCACAAATCAGACTTATATGGATTCGTAGTTCCTATATATATATATATATCCCTCTCTATACAAAATTGGGGGGATATGGAATTTGGACTTCCACCCAAAGCTCTGAATTTTCCAAAATTCAAATTTCACAAGAAAATTGATACATAGACTCATACAGGTATCCATATTTCACAAAACTTATCCCATGGGTTCTTGAGAACCTTAAACCATGGTAGAGATTCCTTTCATGTAAGTCCATGGCCTTTGAATTAGAATAAATACCTTTATGGATCTTGGTATTTTATGAGATAACTATCTTTCATGAAACTAACTCCATGCCCACCAAGACGTTACTCTGATGTAGGTCTACAATGTTTAACGAAAGATACACTTTCATGAGTGTAACGACCCAAACTGTTATGAATAAAATTTCCCTTTTTGATTTAATGGATATAGAAAACACATGAAATTCTTATGTTTTATTTTATCCAATTGTATTTAAATGATCTTTAAGTATCATTATCTTTGATAATATAGTCATTTAATATTGATCACATAACTAGTATAAATATAGGGTTTAAACAAATCCTTTTGACACATACAAAGGAAGTGATGGCCTCATATATTAGGATTGTACCCTATGAATCCTATTTATTGAAAATTATGAGGGGGATATAATTTCTAGGATTTTTCCTAGACTAATACCAAGCTGAGATCCAATAACTTAGGAATGAGCAAAACTGTTTATGGGAGAAGTTCAAGCTCATCGAGATCACGGCCCAAACCATGTTCACTGAACAGCCCCATGAAAGTCCCACCATCACACACCTTACTCTTAGGGATTATGTTGGTGTAATAAATTTATATGTATCAATACCCTAGAAATAATATTATGTACATTACCTTTTTATAAAATAATTAATATATTTTCTTCCTATTATTCTAACTTTATAAATTATTTTTAAAGCACAAATAGTATTTTTGGTTAATATTCAAATTCAATTAAGAAATAAAATTTGATGAATTAATGTATTTTTTAAATAAATAATATTTTAGTAAAATATTATTATAAAATTAATTTTATTATATATAAATAAAATTATATTTTTTATAAAGTCAAATTTAATTTTTACTAGGGTTCAAAAATTATTATTGTTAAAAACCCCATCATTTTCAATAAATGTTAGTTTTTAAATTCATATATTTAGAAAATTATTTGAATAAAATGAATATTATTTTTGGAATTAGGACATCAAAATTATCCAATGGTGAATTTTTCATAATTTTCTAAGATAGATGAATTTTTGGGAAAAAAATAAAAACCGTATAAATATACTTTGTGTTTTATGACATCATAATGGCCCAATATTGATGTAATAAATACTATAAAAGGTATCCCAGGACAAATATATATTTTTCATTTAAAATAATTTAATTTTATGTTTATTTTTTTATTTTATAAATGCTTAGTGAATCCTCCAAGGCTTATATTATATTTTAAGATTTTAAAATCATTTATTTAAAAGTTTGACTCACCTACACATAAGAAACAAAAATATTTTATTATATTATGTGCTTAGACTCATAAATAATTTATACCAATACCCTTTGGTATAAACCATTGGAAAAAAACCATGGTATGGTTTCTGGTTTTGAATATTTTATTATGAATTGCCAAAAACCAAAATAATAAAGAAATTCCCCTTCTTTCCTATAAAAATCCACCCAAGATCACATTTATCTTCACTAAAACTCCTTAAATCTCTTCCAAACTCTTCTATATACTCCCTAGAGTCCTCCCAACGTGCCCCCAAGATCCTAAGAATCCTCTCCTAAGCCTTTAGAGTCACACATCCAAGTAAGGGATTTCACTCCTCACCTTTGAATTCAAGCACCTTCTTTGAGATTAGTTCTTTTATTATCAATTGCTTGTATTTACATTAATTTTTAATCATTAAATTACTATCCAATTTATGTTATTTTTATGATGGATCATGTATCCCCCCTCATTTGGTCCTTTACCTAATCCATTACTATGTCAAAATTCTGTAAGGGATTCTCTCTTTCTTTTTTTTAATCAAACACTTCATTTATGATATGCCTTTGTAATTTAAATTTTATTATGTTGGGATACATTATTACCAATCCCATTTATTTTAAACTTTATGTATAAATTATTATATCCCATTTAACTCTCATTTAACCCTCTTAATAACCTTTACATACACCTATTACCATGCCAAAATTTTGTAAGATTTCTTTTACTTTCTCCTCTTACTTCAAGACTCTTTATTATATTACACCTTCTATTTACAATTACTTATGTTAGTTAATGTACTTAAATGTCCCTATTACTATAAATTTCATGTCTAAATTATTATATACCTCTTTATCTCTCATAAAAAAAATTATAAATTTTTATATGACGATGTTACGCTGCCGAAATTGCACCGTGATTTTTTCATGCCAAAATCATTGTGTAGTGAATACCATACCCATTTATCTATCAACGGTATTCACATTTATGCACATACTCCTATTGATTTTTTACTTAAATTTTTGTATTCCACATTTATATATCATGGAATAAAATTATGATGTTGAATGAATCCATGTTATATGATCTATATGGCACACTTAAGTATGATATTGAAATGATTATGAAGGGTGCACCTTGATAGAACTACAATGCATTGGGTAATGTTTAGTATCATGATACATCATGTGAAATGATATTTGAATCATGATCCTCCATGTACAATAACCTTGACTCATTCTCCTTCATGTGTAATGATCTTTAACTCATGATCCTCCATGTACAATGAGATTTGACTTATGCTCCTCCATATGCAATGAGCCTTGACTCATGTTAATATCATTTTGTATGTTGTTGACACATTTCCCATGTTATTATTATCATGATATATCATGCCTTATGTTTCATGTTTCTTTTATGTTCCATTGATATTCCTGTTGTCTAACATGTATTGTAATCCCCATGGTATGCCTTGTTTATTCCCTTACTAGGCTTTATAGCTCACCCCTTTCTTATGTATGTCCTCAGGTTATCCCATGCAATGTTAAGTACGAAGGAATTTTGTGGTAATGTAAAATATTTTTTCAATAAATATGTTGATTTTAATGGTATAAGTTTTTATGTAATGTAGCTAATTTTCCAAAGAAACTAGACCTATCGATCTTCTGAGTTGTATTAAGTGCAATTTTATGTAATAAATCATGTTTAAATATGAAATGAAGAGAAGGGTTGTTATAACGAGACCCTTTCCCTTCACAAATCCCTTACCCTTTTTGAAGATCTAACCTTTGTGAAACCCATCCACTAGGCCTCTCCCTGGTTCCCCCTTTCATCAAACACTCTTTTATAAAAACTGAGTGCCTAAGTGCCTGATACCCATTCAAACTCAGTTCATCGGTGCTTCTATGTTATGTATAACTGGTATCATCAACCCTCATGCCCAACATCTTTACTTTAAGAAAGTCCTGGATAGTCGTTCCGCCTTTTTCACCTAAGCATAGGCACCCTAATGCCTCTTTCTTATAAACATAGGCACCCTAAAATTGGCACCCCGGATTTCCATTCCTCCACAGCAATGTTTATACCATGAACCCCTTAGAGGTTAATGCATAATTGAAATATAAGAACTAAAGGTGGAATAATCAAGGGATATTCTCACCTTTCTCAGTGGGAAGGGATTATGCCAGATCTTCTTTCCTTACATGGAAATGGTCTCTCTAGGCATAGGCCCATCCAACATCTGAGTTATACAACATAAAACTGCCCAACTTCATATCCTATTAACATGATGTTAAACTATATGAAAATTTCCTTATCATATGATGTAAAACTATATTCTTACCCTATGTGATGAAAATAGGATTCCTCGTGTATGATCATCATGGGATGACACCCTTCCCCAAACCATTGGATGTGACTCTCATCCCAAGAAACCCCTTATGTGTAAACCCCACATCATCCATCAGATGTGACACCCATTCCAATAATCTTATTTTCATAAGCTCTAACACCCCAATATATTGTGGTACGTCACTTTTAAAATTTAGAATCTCCGATAGTTTAGGCTTCACGCAACACTGAGTTTAAAACCATAATATACTATTAAATATGATCATTATAATAGTAATGTAACCATTAAGAATAGTAATATGACTAATAGAATAGTAACTTCACCCATGAAAGTATAAATAAAATTTAGGTATCCTATAAATAAAAATAAGGTATATTTATATCATATAATAAGTAAATAAATGTTTTAAAAATGATAAATTAAGTGTTTATATTTTTGTAAGTCATAAATATTGAATTAAAATTTTATATTTAATATAATGATTTAAAATAAAATATATTTTCATAAAATAGACACATAAATTATTATTATTTCATATGATTATATGATAACTTTATGAGACCTTAATTAATTTTTTAAAGTGTCGTAAAACCAGTTATAATTTTAAAATCGGTATTTTTTGAATAAATGATGATTTTAATTTTAAATTAAATTTCGCAAATTTAGAAGATTATTTTCATAAAATGGAGTTAATGTTTGAATTCTACACATCAAAAAATGTTTAGGGTGAATTTTTTTTATTTTTCTAAAATAGTTGAATTTTTTTTAATAGTAAAATACGGTAATCTATGGTATATATACATTATAAGTTAAAAACACTATTACTTGAGTCATAACTGATGTAGGAACCATAATCTAGAAGTATGATTATATATTTACTGTATTTATTCATGGAATTATCACTATTTATTTTCTTAAGACAAAATAATAAACTAATAAATAAAATAATTAAAAAACACCCCTCTCCTCTAATATAAATGTCACCCTTCACCACCTATTCTCCTCGCACCTATTAATCCTTGAAGCTTGTAAAATTTATTCCCAGTATTCTTCCTAATCATATTACCCATGTCTATGAGTTTATTATCTCAACAAAATACCAAAACCAATTTCCCTAAGGAGGTTCTCAAGGAGAAGAATTCAAGAGGTAAAATCCTCTTTCCATTTCTTTATTCTCTTTTCACTTTCTTTTCTTATATTATACTCTCCTAACCTACTATGTCCAAACATTAATGATAACTATATTATCTTATATATATTTTAATGTTATTATTTTAATTTAAAATTAACCATCAAGTCTCTTCTCCTCTTACTTTTATTATAAAAATGAAAACATCATCCATGAAGTGCCAATTTACCACCTTTGTGGACAATGTGTTTTTGTTTTTCAATTACACCTTCAAGGCTGTTCATAAAACCATTTTTTGGTTAAAAAATATTATAATATATTTATTACAGAATATTTAAATTTCTATAACCATTATATATACATAATATTAATTAATGAAACAAAACTAGTTTGTGATGATCAAAAAACCGCCAAAATAATATAAACGATTATCACTAACATATTCTCTAATGATTCATCCTCACCCAAAATAACAAAATGACTTATATAACAATTTAATATTATGCATGTTCATTAATAAAATATAATTTTAATTCTTAATAACTATTCACATTTTTCATGATCTCTTGTACATGTATAAAGTGAACCAATCATAAAAACCAAGGAAAATAACACTCTTGAACGACAGAATTAAATATTTTAAGACATAAAAAACCCATAAATGAACTAAATAATTTTATAATAAAAAAATTTTTAATTAGGTTATGAAATAATTTATTAATTAATCTAATTTCATTATTCATGAAGTTAATTATAAGTTTATAACACTTTCAAATATAAGGTAAGGGTTTATTCCCGAACCTCCATTTTTCATTCGGGTTACACTTTCTCTCTCATTACCCCAATATAATTCTTAAATATTTTTATATAATTATCCTAAATTATTTTTATATGTTAAAAACTCATGTATATAGATCATTTAATCTTTATTTTATGGTAAATACAAGTTTTACAAGGTTCCCTTCTCAATTCTTACCAATAAGAAAGCCCAATTAAAGGGAACTTTCTGATTTCTTACACATTTTCAAGTACACACCATAATCTACTTTAAGATAAAAAAAATTTTTATAAAATCAATATTTTTATCATGAAAATTATCTTGGTTAATTTCTAGTTTTATACAAACAATTATGCCTTTTTTGTTTTAAAGAATCATTAAAATTTTCCCTCAAACCGCACTGAAGTGACCCATTTCTAAAGTATCTTAAAAACACTTTTTACATGTTTTCATTTCAGTTAGACATCATAATTTCATTTTCCTTATTTTATGGGATATAAATGTTTATAATCTAATTTTATGAAAAATACAAATGATTTTTTCAAAAGAACTCTTCTTTACAAAGTAAAAATGGTTTATTTCTCTCAATAATTCCTCAATGGTTTTATTAGAGTATTTTCATCATTTTCAAAACCCTATATTAAATCTTATGATTAATTGGGATTAGTTTTTTATGATATCATATACTATATTTTATTAAATTTTTTATGATTATTTTGATTATGGATGTGATATCTTAATACCATTCACCATATTACTCCAAATGGTTAGTAATTTTGTTTACTGATTGGGAAAAGTTATTTACATTTCATATTTATATGTTGTTTATGTTTCACCCCATTCATATGAGGAATGCATTGGACTTATTAGGTTATGGCTGGGGCCCTATATAGCCCCTCTATTCATCGGTAGGTCTCATGAGACAAAGAGATGTGGACTTGGCCAAGGCCTTACCCATTTATTTTCAGATATGGATTTGGCCAAGGCCATAACCATTTATTTTCATATGTCTTGGCCTAAGCCTCAACGGTAAGTTTCAGATGTCCACCATTATGCATTCCCTCATTATGATATTATATATTGATAATCCATGTGATTATTAAACTATTAGAATATCCATGGTTAAGTTTATTTCTAATGTGATTATTTATGATTTTATTTAATCAAATTTTATTCCTACCATATTATGCTCAAGATTATATTTAATGGCATGTGTTTTTATTTATTCACCATGACTTATTATTTAATTTATCTTCCACTATATTTTTTACCCTTACTAAGTAGATGATATCACCCCTTTCTTATGTTTTATTTTTCCCTGGGATGTGAATATGTGTATTATGAATGACTTGAAGGAATAATCTAGGAGTTTATTGTTGCTTCTAATGCAGTTACTTTTTTATTTTTCCTTTCAAGTTGTAATGTAACAATTGTTTTTTTATATGGTTTTACAAATCTACTAAACTATTTGGTCCTTTGGTATGTGAATTCTTGTTCATAATACCAATGAAATAAAGTAAGGCATTAGCTCCATGCTACTAGGGTTGGGGTCTTTACTATTGTATCAAAGGAAGTTTACTTGAGATCTTGGATAAAAGATTTAGAAAACATATATTAGGGAACATAAACCTAAGATAGACTTTGAATATAAGCATAGAATAACATCCTATAATTTTTTAAAGGTGTATATTATGTGGTTATTCCTAGAAATACATATATATATGAATACTACAAGTGGATGTGGTTCTGGAACAGATGTACCTGGGGGTAAAAACTCAAACAAGGTGCATCCGGACTGACTCAGCATAACATGGTACATTAAAATGGGCCTTACTGTACACCTAGTTTGACACTCTCGGGATATATTATTAGTATTATTCAAATTTTATTTAAAAACCATTATAAAGGATTTAAAATTAAATATTTATGATTATGAGATTAGCTATACATAAATTTTTTATTTATGTTAAGTGTTTTTCTAGTTTGAAATTATTAATTATAAACTAATTTTGTGTATTTAATTGTTTATAAATGGATCGTAGTGGAAGGAATGGAAACCATATCAATAATTGTATCCCATATAGCGATTTCCCTCCCATGAAAGACAATGATGTTGGAGCTGAATCTGAAACTGGAGCTAAAAAACTTATAACTATATTGGTAAAATTGAATAGTTTTATGAGTAATAACCATACTCTAATGAAGCAGATCAATCCAAAATGTAGAGAAGAAATGTTATACTGCTTTATGTGACAATATACTCCTTCATTCAATGGGACTAAAAACCCTATTGTAGCTGTGTAATGGATAGGTTCCTTAGAGAAGATATCTCTCACTTTGGTAGGTAATTAAAGAGAGAAGGTTAAAATGGTATTTTATCATCTCTCAAAATATTTTGATCAATGGTGGTCCTTGATTCAAAACACAAAGAAGGGGGAAGAAATTAAAAATATGGAATGGAATGATTTAAAATAAATTTTATTGGAAAAAAAATCTCTCATGAATAGTGAGAATATATGGAGAGAAAATTTTTGAGTCTAAAATAAAATGATGATGAAAATTTTGCCAATTATGAATCCAACATTACAAGGTTAGAAAGGAATTTTATGTATTACATACATAATCTAAGAGAAAGATTGATTGATTCTTTGATGGGTTAAAACCATTCCTATGAAGGGAACTGGTCTCCCAAAATTTCTCATCATACTAAGATATAGTCTCATGTGCTATCAATACATAGAAATAATTATCAAAGTCTTATAAATTTAAGGGAATATATGATAAGAAGAGGGTGGTGGAGAAAATAATGGATAAAGGGAAGAATAAAAAATATAATTTTCTAACATGCGATGCTTATGGAAGGAAACACCCTAGTGCCTACTTAAAAGAAAAAGGAGTTTGCTACAAGTGTGTTGATAATGGCCATTATGCTCATGATTACAAGATAAATAAATAATCTTCTAATGTTCCATGATATTATTGTAGGTAGATGGGACACTATGCAAATTATTTTTTTAAGCATCAAGGAAACTTTCCTTAGAAAAGGCCACAGGATCAAAGATAAGCTTATGAGATCACAATAGTTGAGGTTGAAGTTCCTAATGATATAGTGGAAGGTAATTTAATCATCTCCTCAAATTTAGCTAAATATTTATTTGATTCTCGATCATCACGTTCCTTTATATCTTCTTAGTTTTCTTTAAAAATTATATATTTTTTATTCACCTTAACAAGGTATTTTTTATTAATGACTCCTAATGGAAACCTTATTGCAAAAAATATGTGTCGAGCAGTTCCTATTATGACACATAAACGTGATCTGGTTATTAATTTTATCATCATACTTATGGTTTATTTTGATATAATTCTTGGTATGGACTATATTTTAAAATATAATGAAAAAAATTCCAAAGAGAAGGAAATATGATTTGTGATGAAGGTATGGAATTTCTCATCTTTAGAGGGGAGACTTCATCATCTGAGTCATATCTGGATCCACCTACAGTAGATATTCCAAATGAAATTATTAGGGAAGAAGAGAAAACATCATCTATGGATGAGGAAATAAATCTTCATATTGATGACATACCTATTATACAAGAATACATTAATGTATTTCTAGAGGATTTACCTATACATCCCCTAGAGCAGGAAGTTTATTTTTATATTCATCTAATCCCAAATGCACTGCCAATATCAAAGAATCCTTATAGAATGGCCATTGTGGATTTAGTAGAGTTGAAGAAACAACTAGAAGAGTTATGTAATAAGGGATTTATTCCCCCTATTCATTATCCAGGGGGAGACCATATTCTCCTTTTCAAGAAGAAAGATGGATCCATGAGGCTTTTCATCGACTATAGATAAATCAATGCTATTATGATAAATAACAAGTATCATCTACCTTGCATTGATGATTTATTTGATCAACTTCATGGCGCTCAATGTTTTTCAAAGATTGAACTTCGATCCAGATATCATCAATTGCATGTGAGGAAGAAATATATTCCAAATACATCATTTCAAACTAGGTATGTACATTACGAGTTTACATTAATTTCATTTGGACTAACTAATTAACCCTCTATTTTTATGGATCTAATGTACTAAGTGTTCAAGGAATATCTTGATGATTTTTTGGTGGTATTTATTGATGATATGTTGATATATTAAAAAATCTATGAGGACCATGAGAACCACTTTCAGATTTTTTTTATAGACTCTAAGAAGAAAATAGTTATATGGGAAGTTTAATAAGTGTGAATTCTAGCTTCAAATAGGTTCTTTTCTTGCCCATATTGTCTCTAATGATGGAGTCTCAGTTGATCCTATGAATACAAAGGTAGTTCAGAAATTTCCTACACCAACAAACATAACTAAGGTACATAGTTTAATTGGTTTAATATATTACTATTAGCATTTCATTCATAATTTTTCCTGATTATCTAACCCGTTAACCAATATTTCTCGTAAATGGGTTAAGTTTATTTGGAAAAATGAATGTGAATAATGATTTGAAGAATTGAATAGGAGATTAGTGAATGATTTGTTCTTGACTCTAACATTGGGAAATGGCGTATTTGTGGTTTATATTAATGCATCAAAAAAAGGACTTGGTTGTGTCCTTATGTAGAATAATAGAGTTATTGACTATGAATTAAGGTAGTTAAAAACACATGAAAAGAACTATCCAACTCATGATCTTGAGTTATCACTTGTAATATTTTCCCTAAAGATATGGATACACTATATCGATGGTGAAAGATTTGATATATATATATATATCACAATATTTTTAAATATATCTTCTCATATAAATAACTCAACATGAGGAAAATTCAATGTATTGATCTACTAAAGGATTAGGATTTCTCAATACACTATCACCCAGGGAAGAAAATAAGGTAGAAGATGTGTTGAGCAAGAAGGATCATGGAGTTCTAACCAAAATGATAATTGAAAGGGACCCTGTGTTCATGGATATAGTGAAGATAGATATTGTAATTATCAAGAAAGGTGAAACATCACTACTTTTTCAATAGGTAGCTCAACCATATTTATTTAAAATGATTAAAAGTTCTTAGTCTAAAGATGAGAATTTTCAAAGGAAAATTAAATTTTTGAATGATGGGAAGTTATAAGACTTCATGAATGAGGATAGAATTATGAAATTTGGGAATATGCTTATGATCCCTCTATACTCAAGCTAAAAAGGGAATTATTTGATGATTCGCATAGCTCAAATTTATCTATACACAGTGGTAGAACTGAGATGTATAGATATTTGATGGAACATTTCTGGTGGGATAATATGAAGTGGTAAATTGGTGATTATGTATCAATATGTTTAGTCTTCCAATAGGTGAAGGCTTAAATACAACATCCTAGAGGATTATTCCATCCTATGCCTATTCCTTCATGGAAATGGGATGACATTACTATGTATTTTTTCACTATATTACCAAAAATTCAAAGAAATAATGATAAAGTATTGATAATTGTTCATTAACTTACCAAATCAGCACATTTATTTACTAAAACGGAGGATTTTCCACTAGAGCGCCTTGAATGACTCTATATTAATAAATTTGTAAGACTTCATGGTGCACCAGTTTCAATTGTTTCTAACCATGATTCACGATTTACATCAAAATTCTAGAAAAATCTTCAAAAATATTTGGATAATGAGCTTCATTTGAGTACCACTTGTCACCCCCAAACTGATGGGTAGTTAGAAAGGAAAATACAAATTTTATAAGGCATTTTGAGATCATACTCACTTGATTTTCAAGTCATGTGGGATCAGTATTTACCTTTGGTAGATTTTTTTCTACAATAATAGTTATCATTCAAGTATTAAAATGGCACCATGTGAAGCATTTTTTAGGAAGAGATTTCATACACCAACTTATTGGGATGAAGTTGGTGAAAGGAAGCTTGTAGGACCAGAACTTGGGGAGGAATAAATAACAAAAGTAAAAACTATTCAAACACATATCAAAGTAGATCAAAGTAGTAAAAAGAGATATATCAATAATAGAAGGAAGGATTTGAAATTTCAAGTGGTAGATCATGTTTTATTGAAAGTATCTCCATGGAATAGTGTTATAATATTTAGAAACAAAGGTAAACTAATACCTAATTACATTGGTCCTTTTTAAATCCTAGAGATAATTAGTGTTGTGTCTTATCATTTGGAAATGCCACCTAGCCTTTCTAAAGTACACTATGTGTTCCACATATCTTTGTTAAGGAAGTACATGTCGGACCCAATGCATCTCCTCACTTCTGAAAGAATAGAATTGGAACCTAATTTATCTTAATGTGAAGATACTATTTAGATTCTGGACACTAGAGAGCAGGTGTTAAGGAATCAGAGGACTTGACTGGTAATGGTACTTTGGAGAAATCAAAAAATTGAAGATGTGACGTGGTAATTAGAGGAATTTATGATGAAGAACCACCCAAATCATTTTATGAGGTGACATTCTAGAAATTTTGAGGTTAAAATTTTTCTAGTATGGTAGAATGTTACACCCCAAGATCTTATGGTATGTCTCTTTTAAAATTTAGTATCTTTGATTGTTTATTCTTCATGCAACACTGAGTTTAAAACATTAATATACTATTAAATATGACCACTGGAATAGTAATGTGACTATTAGGAATAGTAATATGACTAATATAATGGTAAATTCATCCATAAAAGTATAAATAAAATTTAGGTATCTTATAAATTAAAATATAGTATATTTATATTAAGGAATACGTAAATAAATGTTTTAAAATGATAAATTAAATGTTTATATTTTCTTAAGTCATAAATATTTAATTACAATTTTATAATTAATATAATGATTTAAAAGAAAATATATTTTCATAAAATAGACTCATAAATTATTATTATTTTCTTATGATTATAAGATAATTTTATGAGACCTTAATTAATTTTTCAAAATGTCATAAAACTAGTTATAATTTTAAAATTGGTATTTTTAAAATAAATTGGGATTTTAATTAGAGATTAAATTTATCATATTTATAAAATTATTTTTATAAAAGGGAGTTTATTTTTGAATTATACACATCAAAAAATGTTTAGGAGGAATTTTTAGGATTTTTCTAAACTAGTTGAATTTTTGTGAATAGTAAAATATGGTAATTTACGGTATATATACATTATATGATAAATATACTATTAATTGAGTCATCACTATTGAAGAAACCATAATATTGAAATATCCTTCTATATTTAATTTATTTAGTTATTGAATAATTACTATTTCTTGTCTTGAGCCAAAATAATAAACTAATGAATAAAATAATCAAAAAACCTCTCTCTTCTCCACTATAAATACCACCTATACTCCTCACACATATTAACCATAGAATCTTGTCTAATTTATGGACAATATTTTTCCCAAGACTCTTCACCACGTTTAAGAGGTTTTGGTCTCAACAAAATACCAAAACCAATTTCCCTAAGGAGGTTCTTAGTGAGAAGAATTCAAGAGATAAAATCCTCTTTCGCTTTCTTTATTTTCTTTTCACTGTATTTTATTTTCTTATACTCTCTTCACCTCCAATATCCAAACATGAATGGTAAATACAGAATATTATATACACTTTAATGTTATTATTTCAATGTAAAATCCATCATAAATTCTCTTCTCCTCTTCCTTTTATTCTAAAAATTAAAACATTGCTTGTGAGGTGCCAATATATCACCTCCATGGATAATGTGTTTTTGTTTTTCAATTACGCCTTCAAGGCTGGTCATAAAACCATTTTTTGGTTAAAAAAGATTATAATATAAGTATTATATCTTATTTAATGTTTTTTAAACATTATATATACATAATATTAATTAATGAAACAAAACTAGTTTTTGATGATAAAAACCCGCCAAAATAATCTAAACGATTGTCATTAACGTCTTATCTAATGATTCATCATCACCCCAAATAACCAAATGAATTATATAAACATTTAATATTATTTAGGTTAATTAATAACATATATTTTTAATTTTGGATAACTACTCCCATTTCACATGATCTTTCGTACATGTATACAAGTGAACCAATCATGAAAACCAAGGAAAAGAGCACTCTCACACGACAGAATTAAATCTTATAACTCATCAAAAAGTAAATTCATAAATATAATAAGTTTATAATAAATCAAATAAATGTAAATTATGTTTTAAAATAATTTATTAATGAATCTAATTTCATTATCCAGGATGTTAAGTACCAGTGAATAACCCTTTCAGACATAAGGTAAGGGTTTCTTCCCAAACCTCCATTTTCCATTTGGGTTACGCTTTCTCTCTCATTTCCTCAATTTAATTCTTCATTATTTTTATATAATTCTTATAAATTATTTTTTTATGTTAAATTCTCATGTATCTAGGTCATTTCATCTTTATTTTATGGGAAATACATTTTTTACAAGGTTCTCTTCTCAATTCTTCCCGATAAGCAAGCCCGATTAAAGGGAACTTCCCGATTTCTTATCCATTTTCAAGTGTACTCCATAATATATTTTAAGATACCAATATTTTATATGAAATCAATATTTTTATCATGAAAAACTATCTTGGTTAATTTCTTGTTTTATACAAATAATTATACCTTTTTTATTTTAAAGAATCATTAAAATTTTCCCTCAAACTGCACCTAAGTGACCCATTTCTAAAGTTTCTTAAAAAAAATTACATTTTTTCTATTAAGTTAGACAACATAATTTCATTTTACTTATTTTTCGGGGATATACATGTTTACAATCTAATTTTATGATAAGTGAAAATGATTTTTCTAAAAGAAATCTTCTTTTCCAAGTAAAAAAGGGGTATTTCTCTCAAGAATTCCTCGATGATTTTATTAGAGTATTTTAAAATTTTAAAAAACCCTATATTAGTATTATGATTAATTGAGATTGATATTTTATGATATAATATACCATATTTTATTAAATTCTTTTTGATCAGTTTGACTATGGATATGTTATCTTGATACCATTCACTATATTACTCTGAATGGTTAGTGATTATGTTTACTGGTTGGGTAAAGTTATTTAAATTTCATATGTATATGTTGTTTATGTTTCACCCTATTCATATTAGGAATGAATTAAACTTAGTAAGTGATGGGTGGGGGACACTATATCCCCTAAATGCATCAGTGGGCCTCATGAGACAAACAAATATGGACTTGGCTGAGGCCTTACCCATTTATTTTTATATATGGATTTGGTCGAGGCCTCAACCATTTATTTTTAGATTTCCTAGTCAAAGACTTGATGGTAAGTTTCAGATTTCTAGTATTACTCATTCCCTCATTATGATATTAGTAATTGATAATCCATGTGATTATTCAACTGGTAGAATATATATGGTTAAGTTTCTTTCTCATGTGATTGTTTATGGCATTATTTAATCAACTTTTATTCCTGTTATATTATTCTCAAGATTATATTTAATGGAATGTTTTTTTAGTTATTCATGATTACTTATTATTTATGTTATCTTTTGTTGTATTTATTTCCCTTATTGATCATCTGAGATCACCCATTTCTTATGTTTTATTTTTCCCTAGAAGGAGAAGATGTGTATTACGAATGACTTACAGGGATAATCTAGGAGTTTATTGGAATTTCAAATAGAGTTTCTTTGTTGTTTTTTCTTTAAAGTTATAGTGTAAAAAATTATGTTTTTATCTAGTTTTCTAAAGATACTAAACTATTCAGTTCTTTTGGATGTGAATGCTTGTTCATAGTACTAATGTAATAGAGTAAGGCACCCACTCTGAGCTATTGGGGTTGGGGTCTTTACATAATCCTCACACCATCCCTCATATTTTCTCCTTTTGGGACATGAGCATCCTTACCACAAGATGTTAAACTACATGGACCGGTCCCATTACATGACCTTAAACTATGGCATCGAACTACATGGGTTTTGATCCTTGTCTTTCAACAGGGTACATAGGATGCCTCTATGAGGTTCACTCCCTATATTCCAATATACATGGGATACCTCCCTAAGGTTAATTCCAGATACCCCACACTACCATGAAATTTTCATGTCCTTACCCAATAAGGTGGATACCCCAAAAGTGTGATCATATTCCTCATGGGAACACACTAAAACCCCATCATACCAAATTTTCCACACAAGAAACTAAACATATGATCAACTTATCCCAAAAAAATGTTAAACTTGTAAACAATCCCACCAAATTAATAAACATACCTGCCCCATGAAAAGTAAATGGGATTCCCAAGTAATCAATCCTTGGATGCCTTATGTACTTGACGTAAGTTTCCTCATAGAGGATACAATATGCCTTGGGTTTTCCACCCTAAAATCCTCATATATGAGATGACTTCAACTTTGGAAAAGGAATAATTTTACAAATTCCCAACATGACCATGATTACCAATATCATCTTCAACTCCAAACTAAAGGTAGCTTCCCTATTACAACATCCAATAGCATAATTAAATAACATCCACCTCAATATATGCCAGGAACGAGATGGAAAACATGTATTAGATTTATGAGGGAGACCTGGACTAACTGATGATCTCTAAGGAGGAACCCATGGAGGGAAGAGCTGGTATCCCATCATCCTCTTCCAATTGAGGAGTTGATATTACCAACAACAGTGATAGAAGTTTCCCACCTTTGGAAACTGGGAATGCAGTGAAACACACCCTGGTGGAGCTAGGAAAAAACCTTAGACGTGGAAAACCCCATGAGATAAAATAATGTGAACCCCAATACCAATGAGTGTCCCAAATAGAAATTGTTAGAAAACACTCACCCGTCAAGATATAACGTGTTAATGTTTGGGTTGGTTTAACCACCTACTTGAACAATTCTATAAAAATATATCATGGATGACTATAGTAACTTAAATACTAATGTCATTATAATTTAATAATAAAATAATTATTGGTTTATAGTTTTGGAAAGTTTATATTTATTATTTAATTTATTATTAATTTATCATCTTTTCTCTCAAAAATTAATGAAATAATCTAACACTGATTAAATTTTCATGCAAACATAAGAAAAAACTATATAGTAAATAAATAGTTTAAAATAATAAATGGTCTATATTAAATTAAATATAGAATAATAAGTTTTCTAAAAAGTTGTCTAACAAACTTAATTTTATTTTTCAGGAAGTTAGGTGGATGTGCAGAATGAATCAGGAACAAGGCAAGGGTTTGTGTGAACCCAATTTTCTTCCATTGAGTTACAAACTTTCTTATTGAACTCTATTATTCCATGTTTGATTTATTTTACCTAATTAATAATTTTATTATATTTATTAAATATTTTTTAGGGTTTTACAATTCTTCCTTATAACCTCATTATCAAATGATTATTACCCCAAATATTATGTTACTTGTAAGAGTTTTCTTGGTATCAATTCTAATTCTTTAATACATAATACATTTTTACCCTATATTTTCCTATTATAGTATATTTATTTCACATGAATGTTTTTTTATAATAATTTTTTTTATTTCATGGGGTATAATAATCCAAATCATATTCACTTTTTCAAAAGTTTATTGATTCAATTTTTACCCTAGTAATATAGATTTTTGGTAACTCGGCTTTTGTTCATTAAGTTATGATCATTCTCTTGAACTAATTTCATATAATTTAAGTAAATTAGACCCTTGATTATATTATGTGTTTTTATATCCTTTTTTTATTTTCATTCCTACCACATCGAACCTTTTTAAATATTTCTTATATTATAGAGTATGTTTCTCATAAGGCATATTGAGATATCCAATATCATTTATTTGTGTTATCAAGTTTTTTCTTCAACATTATTCTTCCATGTCTGAGTTCTATCACCCTAATATTTTATTACATGGTGTTTTATTATATTATTTTGGAAAATAAAGTTTTAATACAAATAAGGTTTTATTAATCTTTTTACAATGTGTGTTTTTAACAAAATTAATTTAAAATTATTAAAAAGTTCCTTTTATAATCAAAGGTTTTATATTTGATTCCAAATTTACTATAGAAAACTTTTTGTCATTTTTATGGATCCATTATTGGATATTATTTTTAGATGCAAATGTTTTCAAAATATTTTACTTCACATTTCAAAGTTACTTTTGAAAGAAACATTATGTCAATGTTAAAAAAATTATAAAAACTCTATAAAGTTTTCACCTCTATTATTCTTTTCATATTCAAAAATATTTACACTCATGTGATTTAGGTTTCACGATTTATCCAATGATAAATATATATATATATATATAATTTGTGGTATTTAACTCATGGTGTTGAACAATTTTATTTTTCATCCCTTCTAGTGTGATACCATTTGAATAATTCTTTTTCAAATATGTTTTTCATCTATGTCAACATCCTTATGAGTTTCTTTTATTATACTAGGGATATGTTTTTTAAAACCATATGTCTTCTTTATTTGGATGTATTATGTGAAATCCTTCTATATCAAATATATGATTTGTCACTACCTTTGTCTTGCCAAACCATCCATCATGAATAGTCATGGCATTCCTTCCAATGCCATTACTTTGTTAATACCCTATTTTCCATCTCTTTGATTGAAGGGTCTTCACCTAGATTCTATACATCAATTGATTAAGAAAATTATTGAATTAATTTTATACCCCTTCTTTATACAGTGTTAGCTTGTGGGATGCTTACATAAAAATCCATTCCATTTAGTTATTGGGTAACTATTAAAAATCTATATATTTTTTATAACTATAAAGATATTTATTGATTACCCAATCAAGTTGACTATGTATTATTTAACTATCCACCTTCACTCTACAGATGAGTTACGATCATGTTATCCCTTTTATTGACATAGTGAAAAGTATTAGTGTTTCATATTTTGTTATTCTAATATGGATTATTTTTGTAAAAATTGATTATGTATTTTTTACTCATTATCTCGTATAATGCATAAATATTTTGGGTGTAGCGGAAGCATCTTTGTTGGGTGATAAATCAAAAATTAATTCAACTTAGAATTTCCTGGAACCCAGAGAGGACATTTTCATGTTAAAATTATAATTAATTTATTTATGATAAAAAAAGGTTACCTCTTCAAGGAACTTTCTTCAATGATGATTTTGATCTTTTGAAAAACCCTTTCTGAATTACTATTGTTTCATAGGAGGATCCAAGTGTAAAATCCATCTAGTGGTGATCCACATGTGCTCATTTGATCTCTGAATGAAACCATTTTATTTTTGAGTGCTAGTATAGTGAATCAATCATATTTCATTGTTCATATTTATTTCTCAATATCCTTCATGCTTGAAGGAGTTCTCCTCATTCTTGAGAAGATAATATAAGAACAAAATGAGATAAAAGTTTTTTGCATGCAACGATTCTCAATTCTCAATCTTTTCATTAACCCTAATCAATATACATAACCATCTATTTATAAATCTAGGGTTTAGGTTAAAAATATTATTTAATTATATACTATCCCGTAAATAATATGATAAACTTTATCAAACCCCATTCTATAGTAATATTAATAATATTAATATTTAAACGGATTGTGTTATATAGTGTAGTGATAAATATTATTTCATCGGCTTGAAAATTAATATTTATCAATGGACTCAATCATGGTATGTTCATCCTTATCAGCATTTATTAAATTCCAAAATAAATATTTTATTAAATATTTTATTCATAAATAAATATTTTATTCATGATCTAGAGAATTAATATTTATTAAATATTAAAAAAATATTTTTGATTGATAAAACATGAATAAAATTATTATTCGGTCATGATAATGATATTTTTTTTATTACTAAAATTCAAATAGAATTTAATCAAGATCAACAGAAATACTTAGTGTGTGACCCTCTAGGATTATTTCGCATTTGTAATAGGTGGGCTTTCCTAAAGTCCAAGATTACTATCTAGAAATAGGTTAAGGGAGCTAATAGAAATATCTTAATGTCACAATGTCGAAAACCTCATATGAATGATCACTATATAATATAGTACCATTTTCATAATATATCATTAAGTAGGTTAAACATTTTTGTTAGAAACCTATATGTTTGATATGTCTTACTTTGACTATCTGAAATAAACATGTCACTACACCATGGTCATGGAATTTAATGTGATGGTTCTATTCCAATCAAAGGGTTAAGATATTGACTTCCATAAATATGGAAGGGAAAAATACTTCCTTGACTAATATATTAATAACATGTCATTTGTGATGCATCCAATATACCCTACTTCCCATGAACATATCATGTCATGGTTTTGGTTAGTAAATTTAAGTGTGTGAGTCATTACATGTATTAATTATATTATTAAAGTCTAAGGAGCATTACATGATCTCACAGATAGAAATATCTGATGAAACTAAAACATGTGTAATTCCTACTGGTGGGTCTATTCTTGTATTCGGGTCTTATAGATTACCAAGTGTGAACTTCATGAGAAGAAGTCTCATCCTATTATGATTACTCACGCCTGACAGTCAATATACTTGTTTCCCCATCATATAATGTTACCTTGATCGTAGAACTATATTTAAGAATATCATCATGTAATTTAAAGGTTCACATCATAGAGGGAAACTACTATGACCTTATCCATTTGAAAAATAATCTATGACATTATTACATTAAATTCATGCATAATAATGAACAATATGTAATAAGATGTTTTTATTAATATTCAAAAATTCAAATATACATGTAATAAAAGTACAAATAGTTGGTTCTAGAACACTAACTCTAAAAAAATCCTACTTGAACTAGGGTTAAATACCTATGAATTTTAGTCAATGGGTTATCCATGTTGTATTCTATGGATATTATACTCACTATAGCCACACCTATTTGAGAAAAATCCCTCAATAAATGTTATTTATAAAGTATGTGCATTATTTGCTAATGTGACCACAGAACTTTAGCAAGGTCCATCACTGTAATATTATCACAATAGAGTGTGATAGGATATTTATTTTTATATACCACATCAATATCTTGGATGAAGTTTCATATCCAGCCTACTTCATTAGATACCTCAGAAGCTATAATATACTCGAACTCTATTTTAGAATCTATAACAATAGATTTCTTTGAGCTTTTCCATCTCACAGCACCTCTATTGAGTGAAGGTGTATAATTTTTGTGATTTTAGATCATTTTGATCTATTTGGAAAATATAATATTCATATCCTCTAATGACTAGTTCATTATCTTCTTCATATTCTAGGAACATATCTTTAGTATGCCTTAGATACTTAAGGATTTTGAGACCAGGTTGGCTAGAGGTGTTGTTTGAAGATATTTTTCTAGAAGGTTTATCTTTTAGTTTCATTACTAAAAATAACCTCACTTTATAAAATATGGTGTTTGTATAAAGGGTCTTGGACTCAAATTATCAGACTCGGATTTCTTGATAAAGTCCATCAATTAAAGTTTTTTTTCTGAATGTTGTTTTCTAGGTAAACTTATTTTTGGAATCATATTTCTGGATGGGGTTTTTTCTAAACAAAGTGGGAAGATGTACCAGATTCATAATATCATAAGAGATGTGAAACATACAAAATATAATTATTATATATCGATCTCAATGTTCTAATCATTATGAATAAGTCATGATACAATAAGGATTACGTGGAAGAAAGGAGAAATGTGAACTTCTAGTGTTTCTATGAAGTTAAATTTTTCTGGACACCAATTATCAGTTTGAAAAGTACTGGACACATAAGTTTTTTGAAGTATGGTTGTTTTTTTCTAAACTAATAATGTTTAAAAAATTGTTGATCGACTGATCCATCAAAAGATTCAATCCATCAGTTGAATCTATTCATCGAATGAACCATTAGTTTCTATGTTATAAAAATTAAGAATTTTTTGTTGATATTTATCCATCAGAGAAAATAAAAATATCAATCCATCAGAAAAGCTACTAACACTGATCTATCAGATGAGTTTGTGACAGTGATAAAGCATCAGATGTAGAATTCCATTGGAGGAAAAACATCGATCTTTCTAGATTGTATCAGATGGACCATAGTTGTTGTTTGTGAATAAAAAAAGTTGTTTACATCGATTAATCAGGAGATATACTGACATTGAACCATCTGAGGAGATTTTCTGACACCAATAAATTGGATGATATTTAGAGACTGATCCATCGTATGTGATTCTTATGCCGATTCAACGGATGATTTGTGTGGCATCGATAATCCATCAGATTTGGATTTTCACCAAACAATTTTTTATTGGACTGAAGATTTTTTGATCAGATAAAGAAAGTTGATGAAAAGGTGCTAAAGGGTTATAAATTATTTATAATCTTAAATGATGTTTTCATAGTTTCAAATTTCTTGAAACATCATAGTGAGAAGTCTCTTGTTTTACTTTTCTATAATTTGGTTCAGAAAATCAGAATGACAAATGGTGTTTCAAATTGAGATATTTCGAACAATAAATTTTTGTACTAGGTAGTGGTAAAGTTATTTTTCAAAATAGGATGAGAATTAATATGTTTTATAAAATTCAAGAATATTTGAGAAGAATCCATAAGAGTTGATAATCCTTGAAAAATTGTCAAATGAAGTTTGAATTTCTGAATTAATTTATATCTGTGAATTTTTTGAGTTGGATAATAATTTTTGTTTTCCATACTTTCTATTTTTAGTAAACTCATATAAAGGGTTCTAAGTAAAATGTACACTGACATTATTCACACGAAATATAGAGCACTAGAGTTTTGGTTTCAAACAGTTTATCAATCATATATTTTGGAGTAAAGTTTATGGAAATAAGAATAAGTGATTAGAGAATTAGTGGTTAGGATTCATCAGATCATACTGAAAAATCATACCAATAGTTTTTGAATAACAAATAAGTATTAAATATTAAGGTTCCAGATTTATATAGGAAAATAAATCATACTTTTTCCTGAACTAATCAATCAGATAGAGGAAACATAGTAAGTGATCGGACCGAGTTTTTTATGAAGTCCTAAGTGTTGAGCCCTCTGGAAGATTGTTGATTTCATGTCTATGTTTGATGTTTTAATAATCACAAATCATCACATACCATTAATGCTTAATCTGGTTTGTTTTCTCATAAACTTAATTACAATCTGTAAATGAATTTGTTATCATGTTTTTGTCTATGCTTATTGACTTACAAAGTATGTTGGAAGTCTTCTGCATTCAACAGACATCGGAAGCACTGATCCAATATCAAAGGACAATGGTCGCACCGATGCAAACTGACTCACTGATCCATCAGACTCACCGATCCATCAGACTCACCGATCCATCAGACTCACCGATCCATCAGACGCACCGATCCATCAGACGCACCGATCCATCAGACTCACCGATCCATCAGACTCACCGATCCATCAGACTCACCGATCCATCAGACTCACCGATCCATCAGACTCACCGATCCATCAGACTCACCGATCCATCAGACTCACCGATCCATCAGACTCACCGATCCATCAGACTCACCGATCCATCAGACGCACCGATCCAAGGACTCACCGATGCAAATGAGTCATCAATCCAAGGTCTCACCGATGCAAATGACTCACTGATGCAAATGACTCACCGATGCAAATGACTCACCGATGCAAATGACTCACCGATCAGATGATAGACCGATGCTGATCTATCTGAGTCACCGATCATTACTCTAATGCTGATGACCTACCGATCACTTGAACAGTCATAAACAACTGTTTGAATTTCTTTATCTTTATCTTTATTTATTCTAACCAACGGTCATATTAGTTATATTTTAATACCCTGACAATTAATTAATAAAGGTTGTCGGATGTCAGGAAACCGTACCTCATACCTGCGGAAAGGAAACCTTTTCTATCCTACGGAGCACGTGACATAAATACAAGAAGACTCTGCTGAAGAGATGAGAGACAACACGCAGAGAGACAAGGAAGACATACGACATACTCAAGAAGAGCTTTGTGCATACAAGAAGAACCAAGCAAGACAGAATCACACATACAATCAAGCCTACTCAAGAAGAGTTCTGTGCATACAAAAGAATATCGAAGAGATTCATCGACTACATCTCACTGCCTGTGAACCTGAAGCATACGACACTCTGCTTCTCAAACAAAATCGAGAAGAGGACTCAGAATCACTTCTGATTAATTCCAAAACGAGTCCAGTGCTACACTGAAATCACTAGAGCCATTTCTAAACTCTACATCTCTGCTCTGTGATTTATTTATTCTACATTTTGAGCAGTTTGTGTTATCTGCTGTATTAAACTCACACACTGACTCCTGTACTTTCACTAGAGGATCTGTAAATCCTCAGCAAACCTTTTACACTTCATTTCCCACTGTGGATAGTGGTAGAGGTCTTGTGACCTGGACAGCTGGCTGCTGTTGTTTGTTTTCCCATGTAGAACTGTGGTAGAGGTCTTGTGACCTGGACAGTGTGTTCACTGTTGTTAACCCCGATCCAGGGTGTGGATCATTTTTATATATACTTTTGAGAGGACTAAGTCTCGGCTTGAGACTGAACCTCTTGGTTACATTGTTGTGTCATCTCTTTCAAAGTTTTATTCCGCTGCTAATCACTTTAAAACCAATACTGTTTTTAAAGTTACTTTGATAATTAAATTAGCAAGTGTTTATGTTAAGTATAGATTAGTAAGTTAGTTTCAAAAGATAATCACACACTCCTGTGTTGATTAACTGGGAATTAATCAATCCCTTGAGAATCTGACAGAACCTCTACTTTAATATAAATTCACTACAGTTTAATTTATTATTTTATTTGGGGGTCTTTAAGACACTGTTTTTTAAATACAGAAATTTTAATTGGTACTCAATTCACCCCCCTCTTGAGTATCCACTCCGACCAACACTTGGTATCAGAGGATTGAAAATACTTTCTAAAAGTACTCTGCTTTTGAACTGTGATTTTAGTTGTATTTTAAAGTTCTTAAAATTTCTGTTATATCTAAATTTTTGTCTCTTTAAAATTTTCTCATCATGGACAATAGACTTGAGGGTGCTGCTACTAACCGGCCACCTTTATTTAATGGAACTAATTATGCTCAGTGGAAACTGAAAATGAAAATTCATCTAGAAAGCATAGGTTTTGATATTTGGACTGCTATTGAATCAGAATACAAAATTCCCACTACTGCTGGATCTACTTGGGATGAACCTACAAAGGATGCTTACAATAACAATTGTAAAGATATGAATGCTCTGTATTGTGCTCTAGGAGATGAAGAATTTAATAGAATTTCTTCTTGTAAAACTGCATATGAAATTTGGGATACCTTAGCTGTTTCTCATGAAGGAACAAAAAATGTTAAGGAGATGAGATTGAATACCTATACTATTAAGTATGATAATTTTAAGATGAAGCCTGATGAACCCATTTCTGACATGTATCTCAGGTTCAATGAAATTGTCAACACAATGACCTCTCTAGGAAAGGATGTTCCAGAAAAGGAGCAAATCATGAGAATTTTGAGATGTCTACCTGAAAGATGGAGAGGAACCTCTGTCTCCATTAGAGAATCCTGTGACATTGGAACACTGCCTGTCAAGGAATTAATTGGTAAGCTGATGATGTATGAAGAAGAGATTAAAGTAAATAAAGAAGAAGCTGATGAACCTAAAAGGAAGTCTATTGCCTTCAAGACTACAACCTCAAAGAATAAGGATAAGGAAAAGCCTCAAGCTATCAATGAAAGTTCAAGCAGTGAGGAAAGTGAGAATGATTCTGACAGTGATGCTGAGATGGCTCAAATAGCCAGGAGATTCAAAAAGTTCTATAGGAAAAAGAAATTCTTTAGGAAACCAAATTACAAGGGAAAGTATGACCAACAAGGCAAATGGAAAAAGGATTGGAAGCAGGCTGACAGAACTGATGAAGTTATCTGTTATGAATGCAAAAGAAAAGGACACATAAAAACAGACTGTCCAAAGCTAAAATACAGAAAGAAGTATGAATACAAGGATAACAAGTACAAGAAAGTCATGAAGGCTACTTGGAGTGCTTCAGAAGACAGCACAAGTGAAGCTGAATCTTCATACTCTGAAAGGAATAGAGCCAACATGTGTTTTATGACAAACACTTCTGAGGTAACATCAGAAACTCCTGCTTCAAATTCATATTATTCTGGAGATGATTCTGAAGGTGATAAAATGTCTAAATCTGAACTATTTGAATATTGTGATATGCTTGAAGAAACCTTTAATGAGATTAAGGATAAATATAAAGTTTTAAAGAAACAGTATGCTTTAAGTGTTAAGCATAAATCTGATCTGGATATAGAAGTAGAAAAGAATGCTCAGTTGCTTAAAGAGAATACTGAACTAAAATTGTCTAATGAACAACTCAGAAAAGACTTAGAGAAGTTCACAAATGGCAAGAATACTCTAACACAGATTCTAGGAAAGCAAGTTGCACCTAGATATACTACTGGTATAGGATACCAACCTGGACAAAGGAAAGTTGCCAAAACTAGATTCATTCCTAAATCTGGACAGAAGATAGTTAATTCTGGAACTTCATATGCCTCAACCAGTTATATTCATAGTTATGGATCTAATAAGGTTTATCTTTCAAATAATGATAATTCTACAAATTATATGAGACCCATTAGACAAATATGGGTACCTAAAGTGCTATTGGCTAACCTGTCTGGACCCAAGAAGATCTGGGTACCAAAATCATCTCCCATCTAAATTTGTTTTGTAGGAGACCTGCTTGAAGAGCTGTCACAAGAAGATATGGTACTTAGACAGTGGATGTTCAAGACATATGTCAGGAGACTTTTCATGTTTCAAGAGCTTAGTAAAAGTTGATGGAGGCTTTGTCACTTTTGGTGATAATTCAAAAGGAAAAATCATCGGCTTAGGCCAGATTGGTAACACTGATTCAATCTTGGTTTCTGAAGTTTTATTTGTCGATGGACTTAAATATAACTTGTTAAGCATTTCTCAATTGTGTGATGATGGTTTTTATGTGAAATTTAAAAATTATTCTTGCAATGTTTTTAACTCTAAAAATGTTTTAGTATTTTCTGCTTTAAGAAATGAAAATGTTTATGTTGTTGATTTAGATTCCTTAGCTAAGAAGAATATTCCTTGCTTAAATGCTTTTCATAAAGAGTCTTGGCTTTGGCACAGAAGATTAGGACACTGCAATGTACACTCACTTAGAAGACTTTCTAGGAAGAACTTAGTTAGAGACTTACCCAAACTTGAATTTCCAGCAGACAAAGTTTGCAATCCCTGTCAAAAAGGAAAGCAACATAAAGTTTCTTTTAAATCAAATAAAGAAGTGTAAACTTCTCAACCTCTCGAGTTGGTTCACATGGATTTATTTGGACCTTCTAGAGTTTCTAGTTTAAATGGGAAGCACTATGTCTATGTTCTCGTAGATGACTTTTCTAGATATACTTGGGTATATTTTCTAGCTCACAAAAGTGAAGCTTGTTCTTACTTTGTTAAATACTCCAAGTCTGTAGAAAACCTTAGTGGACTTAAGATTAAAACCTTGAGGAGTGATCATGGTCGTGAGTTTGAAAATCAAGATTTTGAATCTTACTGCTCACTCAATGGCTATTCTCATAACTTTTCTGCCCCTAGGACACCCCAACAAAATGGTGTAGTAGAAAGAAGAAACAGAACCCTGCAAGAAATTGCTAGAACCATGCTCAATGAATATGAACTGCCTATTTATTTTTGGGCTGAAGCTGTAAATACAGCTTGTTATGTCATTAATAGAGTTTTGATCAGACCAGTTCTTAAGAGGACCCCTTATGAGTTGTGGAACCATAGGAAGCCTAAGGTTAATTACTTTAGAGTTTTTGGCTGCAAAGTCTTCATTCTCAATACTAGAGACAATCTTGACAAATTTGCATCCAAGAGTGATGAAGGAATTTTCCTAGGTTATTCTATCTCTAGTAAAGCCTATAGAGTTTTCAATAAAAGAACCAAATGTGTGGAAGAATATGTTCACATCAAATTTGATGAAACTGATCCACATGAACCTAAAATCTCTCTTGAAGATGATCTCTCTGGTTTGAATCTCAATGATAAATACAATGGACCTATAGTTAAAACATCCAGCTCTGGAAATTCTCTAGAACCTGCTTCTGTTGAACCTCAATCTGTAGATGAATCTGAAATTTCTAGCCCTATCTTTTCAAGACCATCTAGGACTCTAAAGAACCATCCTTTATATGCTGTTGTAGGAAATCTAGATAGAGGAACACAGACTAGAGCTTCTCTAAGAAATCAGGTTGAACATCAAGCCTTTCTTTCACAGTCAGAACCTAAAAATATCAATGATGCTATCAATGATGAGTTTTGGGTAATGGCTATGCAAGAAGAATTAAATCAGTTTGAAAGAAACAAAGTCTGGGAATTGGTTGACAGACCTAAGGACACCTTGACAATAGGCACAAAATGGGTTTTTAGGAATAAAGTAGATGAATCTGGAAATATAGTTAGAAACAAAGCTAGACTAGTTGCACAAGGATATAGTCAAGAATAAGGTATAGACTATGAGGAGACTTTTGCACCTGTAGCTAGACTAGAAGCCATTAGGATCTTACTTGCATATGTTGCACATCTGGATTTCAAGTTATATCAAATGGATGTGAAAAGTGCATTTCTAAATGGTTTTATAATTGAAGATGTTTTTGTAGAACAACCACCTGGATTTACTAATCCCCATTTTCCAAATCAAGTTTTTAAACTTTCTAAAGCTTTGTATGGTTTGAAACAAGCTCCAAGAGCTTGGTATGATAGACTTAGCAATTTCCTTATTTCAAAAGGTTTTACTAAAGGGATTGCTGATCCAACTCTTTTCATTAAAAGAATTTCTAAAGATGTTTTAGTTGTACAAATATATGTTGATGATATTATTTTTGGATCTTATAAACACTCTTTATGTACTGATTTTTTAAAAAGTATGCAAAATGAATTTGAAATGAGCTTAATGGGAGAGCTTAAGTACTTTCTTGGATTTCAAGTATTTCAAAATGAAAATGGTATTATTTTGAATCAAAGTAAATATACAAAGGATCTTTTAAAACGTTTTGGTCTGGATAGTATCAAGGAAAGTGAAACTCTTATGAGTACTACCTGTAAATTGGACGCAGATGAAACTGGGAAACCAGTTGATCAAACAAATTACAGAGGTATGATTGGTAGTTTACTTTATCTTACTGCTAGTCGACCTGATATTATGTTTAGTGTGTGTATGTGTGATAGATTTCAAGCTAATCCAAAATAATCTCATTTGCTTGCTGTCAAAAGAATTTTTAAATATCTCAAACACACGGTTAACTTAGGTTTGTTTTACCCAAAAGGACAATCCTTTGAGTTAATGAGTTATTCAGATGCTGACTTTGCTAGTTGTAAGTTAGATAGAAAAAGCACATCAGGAACATGTCATTTGCTTTGAAAATCCCTAGTATCATGGTGTAGTAAGAAACAAAACTCAGTTGCATTGTCTACTGCTGAAGCAGAATACATAGCTGCTGGTAGTTGCTGTGCACAAATTCTGTGGATGAAACATACTCTATTGGATTATGGATTTGATCTTAAACATGTTTCAATTAACTGTGACAATACTAGTGAAATAAATATATCTAAGAACCATGTGTCTCACTCTAGAACTAAGCACATTGATGTCAGACATCATTTTCTAAGAGATCATTATCAAAAAGGTGATGTTTCTTTGAAATTTATTAGCTCTGAACATCAATTAGCTGATATCTTCACAAAGCCTTTATGCTCTGAAAGAATGAAATTTATTAAACAAGAATTGTGTATGATTGATCTGTGAAACTGATCTGTGAAACTGATCTGTGAAACTGATCTGTGAAACTGATCTGTGAAACTGATCTGTGAAACTGATCTGTGAAACTGATCTGTGAAACTGATCTGTGAAACTGATCTGTGAAACCGATCTGTGGAACCGATCTGTCACACTGTTCTGTCAAACCGATCTTTTTTCAATTACTTTTTATTAATTAGTAAATTACTTTTTATGGAAACCCTAAATGATAAAATAAATGATACGCGGATATTTATCTTCCCTAAACCTTTGACCTTTCATTTCCCGCCGAACCTTTCAACCTCTCTTCCCCTCTACTTCGAACCTTCGAACTCCTGCCTTCTCAAAATCCTCGAATGGCTAAGCAAAAGAGACCGAGCAAAGGACCGGATAGCCCTGTACCTTCAAAGCGTGCTCTCGGCGAGTCGAGTAGTACCTCTCAACTATCAGTAAATCCGAACCTGGAAACTCGGATTGTTTCTATAGAAAAAGAAGTAAACTCTGCCTGGCTTTTTCCAAGTAAGTCACTGTTGCTGCAAGTTCTTGAATCGCAAAGATGGATAGACTGGTTTTCTGACAACACTCGAATAGACTACCCGAAGCTGGTACATGAGTTCTATATGAATCTGGAAATCACTTTAGATGGTGTGGAGGCTGCCAGGATGTCGTCTGTGGTAAAAGGAAAGAAAATATCCTTCTCATCTAAGCAGTGGGCTGAGTGCCTGAACGTACCTCATGAAGGTCGGTATGAGGATTATGCTGGGAATAATCCTCCAACATCTGATTACTTCTCTTATGAATTAGCTCTGGAGCTTCTGACAGGAAACAGAGAATCACGAAGAATCACAGCTTCAGAATTAGATGGTGAGTGCAGACTTCTTTTCAAGTTTATTCAGCATCAACTTTGCCCTAGGAGAGGAGATTTTGCTGCTGTAAAATACCAGGATGTTTTCCTGTTGTTTCTTCTGAAAACACGTGAGAAAATCAATTTGTGTAGATATGTGATGGTACACATAGCTGGAATGATAAAACCATCCAAGAAAGTCACTTCCTTGTTTTATTCAAAGATGATATCTACCATGATCAAGAATCTAGATTGTCTTGATGAAGATGATGAAGTTAATTAAACAGACCATACCTTATGTCTTAACAAAGAGATCTGCAAGAGGATTAAAATAAATTGGAATCCATGGAAGAAGTGCTGGGTTGCAGATGAAGATAAATTGTATGAAGCCTACAATCCCATAGATCATGGCAAGAGGCCAAAGGATTTGAGAGACCCTGGCTTGAAACCAAATGAGGAACCAATTTATTCTGATGATGATGAGCAAGAAGAAGGAAAGGATGAGGCCACCGAAACCCAAGAGCAAGAAGAAGCTGCGACTGAGGAAGGAAGTATGTCATCTCCTGATGATAGGAGTGATCCTGACACTGCCAGTCCCAAAAGAAGAATAGAATTTGGACCTGCTAGTCCACCCTTAGCCCTACCAGAATCAGAACCTATTCTTGGTGATGAAGAAGATTCTGACACTGAAGAATATCACAGTGAAGCTTCTGAGAAGAGTGATGATGGACGTGCTGATGAAGCTGAGGCTGTTGCTGATGGTGAAAACAGACCAGTGGATGGTCTTTCTGAAGATCGAATGGAATCACCTCAATCAGTACAAGAATTACATATCAGTGGCAAGGATGATTCACCAAAAATCAGTGGAACAGCAAGCTATGAGAAACCAAAATACACCCTGTGTGCTGCTGTTTGGGATGACTACCCTGGTTATGCTGTGTTGGGCTTAGAATATTCTGAAGACGAATAAGCAATGCCAAAATCTGCTGCAGCTGTAAAGAGGAACCTCCCACAAGAAGCAAGGTCTGTTCCTACTATTGATCCTACCAATAATAATTTCCCTGGTTCAGGAATCTCTCAAGCTAATCTTGATAAGTTTAAGTTTGAATTGCTAACTGCTGTGAGAACCATAGTTAGAGAAGAAGTTTCTAATGCTCTTACTCAAGTGTCTCTACAAGTTTCTGAAAATTCATTGGAAGCCTTCTCACAGAGAGTATCTAATGCTATGAAGCCAGACCTAGCCAATACTGGTGAACTTATTGGCAGGCAAATAGCCTTTTTGAATCAGACTATGAAGGATCTTCACACCGGCCTGGTATCTCTATCAAGCGAATTCCGATCAACCATCTCTGGTATGATGGAAGTTTTGAGAAATTTGATTGAACATCTCAACAAGACTGACCTGAGGAAGTTGAAAGCTGAGTTAACTCACATAGTTAGCCAAGCCAGTACAGGCAAGGTAACCAAGATCACTACCCGTGAGATAGAAGCTCTAAGAGAAGTTGTGCATGAAGAGTTAGCTGCTGTAAGACAAATTCTTGATTTAGAATCTTTGAGGAAGATGAAAGAGCTATGTGATAACAATCATAAGATGGCCTTGGTATATTCAGCAGATGCTAAGAAAGCCCTGCAAGAGATCAAGGAAAAAGTTGATACTTACTTTTCCAAGATTTATACAAAGCATGAGATGGCTGCAAACTTCAAAGTCTTGACAGAGAATCTGAAATTACCTCCTGTCACTCAGGCCTTCAACACTCAAGTTTGCCAATTGCAAGATTTTACCCCAACCTTAGCGCAGTTCATGGAGAATAAAGATGATTTTGAAAAAGCTATGAAGTATGGATCAGAAGTCATTCAGGACTTTATTCATCTTTTGAAGCCCTATTTGCATGCACAGGCCACTGCCATAGTACTTCCTACTTCTGAACCTCTCAGTGATTCTGATATAGCTCCAAATCAGCTATATGTTGCTCAAGCTCTCTCTCAATTAAGACCAGTTCCTCAGCAAGCTCCTCAATCAGCTCCTGTTTCTCAACAACAACCCTCTGTGGTACCTGCTCCTACACCTGCCTGAGTTGTCCTACCACCACTTCAGATTCGCAAAGACCAGCATGTCTCCAAGACTTCAAACTTACCCACTATTGATCCCAAAGAAAAAGGCAAAGCCCCTTTGTATCCCACCAAATAGTTGTGTATTGTTTTTGATGGGGTGAACAATGTGCTACTTGTAATAATTTGTCCTTTATCAAAAAAAAAATTTCTCTACTCTCTGCTGACTGCTTTTACTTTCACTTTATCTTATCTGTTTTCCCTCCTTTTTGATTATCCCAAAGGGGGAGAAGAACAAGAATACTTTATGGGAGAAGAACAAGAATACTTTATGGGAGAAGAACAAGAATACTTTATGGGAGAAAAGATGTATATATCTCAGGGGGAGAAATCTGTATAATATATATGGGTAATCTAAATTAAGGGGGAGATTTATATATCTCTTTATATTTATTCTTCTTATGGTTTAATTCTCATTATGTTTTTATTAAATATCATATTATTTATATTAAATGATAAAGATTTGTGATTATCAAAAAGGGGGAGATTTTTGAGCCCTCTGGAAGATTGTTGATTTCATGTCTATGTTTGATGTTTTAATAATCACAAATCATCACATACCATTAATGCTTAATCTGGTTTGTTTTCTCATAAACTTAATTACAATCTGTAAATGAATTTGTTATCATGTTTTTGTCTATGCTTATTGACTTACAAAGTATGTTGGAAGTCTTCTGCATTCAACAGACATCGGAAGCACTGATCCAATATCAAAGGACAATGGTCGCACCGATGCAAACTGACTCACTGATCCATCAGACTCACCGATCCATCAGACTCACCGATCCATCAGACTCACCGATCCATCAGACTCACCGATCCATCAGACTCACCGATCCATCAGACGCACCGATCCATCAGACTCACCGATCCATCAGACTCACCGATCCATCAGACTCACCAATCCATCAGACTCACCGATCCATCAGACTCACCGATCCATCAGACTCACCGATCCATCAGACTCACCGATCCATCAGACTCACCGATCCATCAGACTCACCGATCCATCAGACGCACCGATCCAAGGACTCATCGATGCAAATGAGTCACCGATCCAAGGTCTCACCGATGCAAATGACTCACCGATGCAAATGACTCACCGATGCAAATGACTCACCGATGCAAATGACTCACCGATCAGATGACAGACCGATGCTGATCTATCTGAGTCACCGATCATTACTCTAATGCTAATGACCTACTGATCACTTGAACAGTCATAAACAACTGTTTGAATTTCTTTATCTTTATCTTTATTTATTCTAACCAACGGTCATATTAGTTATATTTTAATACCCTGACAATTAATTAATAAAGCTTGTCGAATGTCAGGAAACCGTACCTCGTACCTGCGGAAAGGAAACCTTTTCTGTCCTACGGAGAACGTGACATAAATACAAGAAGACTCTGCTAAAGAGATAAGAGACAACACACACAGAGACAAGGAAGACATATGACATACTCAAGAAGAGCTCTGTGCATACAAGAAGAACCAAGCAAGACAGAATCACACATACAATCAAGCCTACTCAAGAAGAGTTCTGTGCATACAAAAGAATATCGAAGAGCTTCATCGACTACATCTCACTACCTGTGAACCTGAAGCATACGACACTCTGCTTCTCAAACAAAATCGAGAAGAGGACTCAGAATCACTTATGATTAATTCCAAAACGAGTCCAGTGCTACACTGAAATCACTAGAGCCATTTCTAAACTCTACATCTCTGCTCTGTGATTTATTTATTCTACATTTTGAGCAGTGTGTGTTATCTGCTGTATTAAACACACACACTGACTCTTGTACTTTCACTGGAGGATCTGTAAATCCTCAGCAAACCTTTTACACTTCATTTCCCACTGTGGATAGTGGTAGAGGTCTTGTGACCTGGACAGCTGGCTGCTGTTGTTTGTTTTCCCACGTAGAACTGTGGTAGAGGTCTTGTGACCTGGACAGTGTGTTCACTGTTGTTAACCCCGATCCAGGGTGTGGATCATTTTTATATATACTTTTGAGAGGACTAAGTCTCGGCTTGAGACTGAACCTCTTGGTTACATTGTTGTGTCATCTCTTTCAAAGTTTTATTCCGCTGCTAATCACTTTAAAACCAATACTGTTTTTAAAGTTACTTTGATAATTAAATTAGCAAGTGTTTATGTTAAGTGTAGATTAGTAAGTTAGTTTCAAAAGATAATCACACACTCCTGTGTTGATTAACTGGGAATTAATCAATCCCTTGAGAATCTGACAGAACCTCTACTTTAATATAAATTCACTACAGTTTAATTTATTATTTTATTTGGGGGTCTTTAAGACACTGTTTTTTAAATACAGAAATTTTAATTGGTACTCAATTCACCCCCCTCTTGAGTATCCACTCCGACCAACACTAAGAATTTATTCCTACCTTCTGATGGGTAATAAAGTTAATAATTATTTTTAAAGAATTAAAAAAGTGAAAGTTATTGAAGTAGAACAGTGAAAATGTTTGGAACCAATTTTTGAAGGTTTCTAAACCTTAGTATAACAACTTATTTACATCTTTCATGCTGGAAGAAGCACATGAACTGTTGTATTGATCATAGTTCTATACAAGCATAAGTGTATTTCCTACTTCTTGTATCCATATAAAAAGTATTTCTTTCTAGTGGATTTTGTGGTTTTTGATTATTTCCAAACCATTCCAAGGAATAGATACTCTTATTGAGTAGTAAACCTTGTAAGTATTTGTGTTACTGTGCATGTGTTTGAATGTTTTTTTTTTCAAAAATTGGTTTCTATTTAATAAAAGTTTAAGGTTGTTAATAAAGTGAATATAAAATGAAAAAGATATCACTAATTCACCCATACCCCTCTCAGTGATTACATTGATACTATATGGGACTTTTCAATTAATATCATAGGGAAGGTTCTTTATTTTACTCTTTTCTAATGTTTGAAGGGAAGTTTCTATAGATAATTTGAATTGTGTAAATATTAAGGGGGGTCTAGTTTTATATGGAAAGAACTACCATATCTAGAAAGATATAATGTTTCCATATCTTACGACCCCTAGTTATGATGTTCTAAAGGATGTTATATATGGATTTCTACCACAATCTAAAAATGTTACTCTTATAACTATTGATAAGAAAAAAACTTGAGAATGATGGAAGGGATAAAAATTATTTACTTTCATCACTATCTGAAAATTAATTTCTTCAAGTGGAGGGAGATGGAACTGCTAAAGTTATTTGGGAAAATTTGAAAAATATCTATGAAGGAAATACAAACGTGAAGAAAGAAAATTTAAAAATCTGGAGGATAAATTACAAAGATCTAAAAATGGGTGAGTATGGATTTATTGGTGACTTCTTTACAAGGGTGAACAATATTGAAAGAACCATAAGATGTATTATTGAGAAGCTATAAGATTATACTATTGTTGAAAAGAACTTACATATTATTCCTGAAAATTTTTATACCAAACTTTTATCTTTGTAAGATATAGATATTGGGACTCTATATCTGGATTACTAAGATAGAACTCTTATTACATATGAAATGAGAAGATAGAAAGTTAGTAAAAGCAAAGAAAATTTTAATCGATAAATTTTCTTCAAAACCACCAAAAAATGAAAATATAAAAAGATTCGAAAAGATGAAGAAGTTTGTGATTATGATTTTGAAAATGAGGTTAGTAACTATTTTGATGAATTTTTTACCCTCTTTTCTAAAAATTTTTAAAGAGGCACGTGAAATTATAAAGGGAATTTTCCACTAAAATGTTTTGGCTCTAGAGCTATTGGGAATTCTGCTAGAAATTTTCCTCAAATAAAGGATGAAGAATAAAGTGATAAAGATGATAGATAGTAAATAAGATCCATTAAGAAACATGTTGAAAAATCAAGATCCTATTCCAAGGTAAAAGATAAAAAATTATCCAAGGAAGTTTTTTTTAAGGATTATAAAGATGATTAAAGAGAATTTGAAGATGAAAAATGCACTTAATTTTCTAGAGAAAACATGTTTATTTCAAAAGTAAATGGTGAATAGTTTGGTGAAATTAGTAGTTCTGAAGAAGAGTCTTGGTTAAAATATTCTCTGAAAATAGATTTTAAATAATGTATTTGAAATATTTTAAGACTTTAAAGAGAAATCATGAAGTTGAAAAGGGAAATTTCTACAACAGAAAGTCAAGAATATTTTTCTTGAACATAAATATAATTTGTTGGAAGAGATTGATCATTTGAATAAATCCCTTGAAAAATAAAATAATTGGAATGAACATATTGAAGTAAATATAAAGTTGAAGGAGGATGAATTAGAACTTGTTCAGTAAAAGTTATCTAAAATTATAAAGGGATTTACAAGTTTCAAAAACTCTATTTATGAAATTAGTGAAATTTTTGAGAAGTGTAAACCTAATAAATATCAATAAAAGTTATCTTAAAATTTTTAAAATAATAATGAATATTTTACTAATATTAAGAAATTTGGGAAATTCATTTATGTATCCAAAACCAAAAAAGTTGAAAATTTAGAGGTTTCGAAAATTTTAAAGTCTAAATAAAATGTTTCTACTACTATTGATTCTATTTAATATGGGAATAAGTATGACTAAAAGAATAATATTTCAAAAAAATCATAACTTTCGGGGCTCAAAAATTTCATATCAAGGAAAGTAATAAAGATATTGAAAAACAAGTTTACAACTCCAATCATTATGGAATTTATAGAGGAAAATATTATTTGTATGGTTACTGCTAGTATTGTGGTGGATTTGGTCATATAAAAAATATGTGTTGGTTCAACTAACAATACTGAAATTATCCCATGAATAACTAGAATCAAAGTTTAAAAGGGGGATTAACCCACTCAATGAAGGAAACTTGAGAAATTTTGTGTGAATAGTGAAAATATATTTCAACTTTTGGAAACTATTTGTGAAATATGTGAATATCTTGAACATCTTTCTAAAGGATTTGTTATTTTTTTACCAACACAACAGCATATTAAAAATAATTCTCAAAATACAGATGTGAAGGAAGATAATGGGAAGGAAAAAAAGCACTTATTATAGAAACTACTCTCAAATATATAAAAGGAGAATGACCCTAGATTTTGGATAGTGGGTGCTCTTTACATATGATAAGATATTTGAATCTTTTGAAGAATTTGAAATACTTTAAATAAGGAATAGTGACATTTGGAAATGAAAAATCTCTCAAAATAAATGGTGTTGGATCTAATATTACTGGGGAAGAAAAACTAAAATCTAAAAATCACTTATTTATTAATGGGAAGAAACATAACATGTTAAGTGTTTCATAACTCTCTGATGAAGGAAATAAAGTTATTTTTAGAAAATATGGTTTTTTTGTGAAAATATTTGAATATGGAAAAGTTGTTACATTATTCCAATATACAAAGGGAAACTTGTTTCAAGTTGTTGATGAAAAAAAATTAATTTTAACTAAGGATTATGGAAGAAAATAAATTCTGGCATAAAAGTGTGGAGAATATGTTTTAGAGGAATATGACCAAGTTAACAAAAAAATATATTGTTTTTCATGTTTCTGATATGATAAGAATAAGATATTGGTGTTGCTCTATTTATTGGAAAGGGAAAATTAAAAACTTGGTGTATAATAAAATTGAAGTTTGTTCAACTCATCCCATAGAGTTGATTCATTCTAATATTTGTGGGCTAATGAGCAACCAATCAACTTTTGGTGATAAGTACTTCATTTCTTTCATTAATAATTTTACTCGGATTACTTTTATTATGTATTAGAAACATAAATCTGAAACTATAAAAAAAATTAAGTGTTTCAGGAGATGAGAAAAAAAGGAATATGGATATTTTATGAATACATTTCAAACTGATAATGATAGTGAATAAAAAAAGAATAATTCATAATTTATCTTGAAAAACATGGTGTTCATCATGAGTTTAGTGCACCTTATACGCCACAGTAAAATGGTGTTTTTGAAAGGAAGAATATAATTTTGGTGGAGATGGGGTGTACAATGCTGATTAAACATGGTATCTCTCACTACTTCTAAATAATATAAATGAGTACATAAATTTATATCTAGAATCAGTGTTTCAATGGACCAAGTTTTAATATGAATCTTATGAAATGTTCTATGATGAAATTCTAAGTTTGAAACATTTAAGGGTTTTTGGGAGTCCCTATATCATAAAGAAAAAAGTGTAAATCTTGGAAACTTTGATCAACATGGTTAAGATGAAATTTTTCTCAGATATTCTTCTAATGGTAGAGGATATAGACATTTCAACAAATAAATGGGTAACTTGGTTTATTTCTCTAATGTAAAAGTTATAGAAAAATATAAAGAAGAGTTTCACTAACACAAGCATATAAGGAATATGAGGAAGATTAGATAGTTGAGAAACATTAAAAGAAGTCCAATAATGGTTATTCCATGAAAATAGAAGAATTAGACTCATCCATTTCTAGTGATGAGGAAGAAATTGATACATCTCATATGAGGCTGAGGAAATAGGTGGAAGTGAAAAACATCATTGGTGATCAAAAAAAAAGTTTAAAAAATAAGAACATAAAATTTTGTTTCACATACTTCTTTGTATTCAAAATTTGAGCCAAAATATGTGAATAAAGATTTCGAGAATTATGATTGAATTCATGTTATGAATAAAGAGTTGGACTAGATTGAAAAGAATTATACTTGGGAACTTGTACCCAAACCAAATAATAAAAATGTTATTGGTACAAAGTGGATGTTCTGAAACAAGTTAAATTAATATGGTGAAGTTATAAGAAACAAATCAAAATTAGTTTTCAAATCCTAATCACAAATTTAAGGCATTGATTTTGATGATACCTTTTCCCCAGTATCAAGGTTATAAACAATTCAAATCTTTCTTTCAATTACTTCACAATGAGGCTATAAATTTTTTTAGATGGATTTTAAATCATCTTTTCTCATTGAAGAACTTTATGAAGATTTTTATGTTGAACAACCATGTGTATTTTTAATTGAAAAAGATTAAATTTATTTTTGAAATTTGAAGAAAACTTTATATGGGTTAAAGTAATATCTGAGAGCTTGGTATTCCAAATTATATGTCTGCTTAAGGAAGTTGACCTTTAAGAAAGTAAGAGTTGGAAATAATCTATACATAAAATAAAATCAGTATATCTCCCTCATTGTAATTGTTTATGTTTATGATATTAACTTTTTGGGAATTATGAAAGAACTTGTGAAAATTTTTCTGAAGATATGAAGAAGTTGTTTGAAATATCCATGCTCCGTGAAATGAGATATTTTCTAGGTTTAAAAATCTCAAAAAAGAGGAAATGTAATTTTATATCTCAAGAGAATTATGATAAGAAACTTTTTAAGAAGTTTGGAAAGTAAAATTAAAAACCTATTTCTAAACCAATTTATATGAGAACCAATTTTTCTAAAGATGGATAAAAAAAGGAAGTAGATTCTAAAGAGTTTATAAATATGATTATAATTTTGTTATATCTAACTACTTCAAGACCAGATATTGTATTTGTTTTCACCTTATTTTCATGATTCCAAAGTTCTCCAAAATAGTCTCATATACTATTAAGAAAAATAATTCTCATATATATCATAGGAATAATAGATTTTGGTATCAAATATGATAGATCAGGAAGAATTGATTTGTTTGGTTATACAGATGTTGATTGAGAAGAAAGTATAGATGGTAGAATAACTGCATCTAGTGAAGTTTTCTTTCTAGGGTAAAGTTGTGTGAGTTGGAATACTAAAACAAGGAATTATGTAACTCTTAGTATGGTTGAAGCTGAATATGTTGTTGTTACCCAAGCTATAATAAAACTTATGTGGATGAAGACTTGGTTGGGAGATTTTTCTTATTGAAGTCAAGTTACCAATTCTCTTGGTTTATGATAATCATTTTTCTATAAATATCAAAATAAATATAGTGAAACATTCTCATTCAAAACATATTGATATCAAATATCAATCCATCAAAGATAATGTGGAGAAGAATGAACTTGAGTTGGAATGTGTTGTCATAATGGAACAAGTTGCTAATATATTCACAAAACCTTAATCGAATTAATAATTTTAAAAACTAAGGTTGAGCATGGGAATCCAAACTCCTTTTATCTAAGGTTGGGGTATGTGTTTATATCCCCTATCTCACATTGTATTTATATTTTGTTTTCAAATGGGGAGAAAATTTTGTTTCATAAATCTATCCATTGGTATATTCTAATCCTTTTAATTAAGCATGCATTTAGGGGGATTTTTTAAGAGGGGTAATCAGTGATTTTAGTATGTAAATGCATGAACTATTTTAATAGTTTGTTGAATTTTATTTAAAAAAATGTGGTTTTATATAAAAATGGAAGAAGTTTTGAAGAGGTGAAATGTTTAAAGTTCAAGAAGAAGTTTCTTAAGTCACTACTTATGGAAAGCATGGTTTTGTTGTTCAATGATTATTTTTTTCTACATTGAGTTCACTCATGTAGGCTTAGAATTGTTGATAAGTGATCCATAGCTTGAGTTCATAAATTTTTAGTCATTTATGAATCTTGGTTGACAATAAAATACAAAGGGGGAAATTATTAGGACCAAGATGTATGGAGGTGTTATTTGAAGAAGTTTTTCTAGAATGTTTGAATTTTTTTGTCGTTATGAAAAACCACCTCACTTTATAAAATATGGTGATCATATGGAGGGTGTGATGACCTAGACTCTCTTGGTCCTTCCCTTTTCCAAAATCCGGGTCCTAAAGGAGTGGCGTCTCGGTGAGACCGATCAGCGCGACCGATCGGTGAGACCGATCGGTGAGACCGATTGGCGTGACCGATCGGTGAGACTGATCGGCGAGACCGATCGGTGAGACCGATCAGCACGACCGATCGGTGAGACTGATCAGCGCGACTGATCGGTGAGACCGATCGGTAAGACCGATCGGCACGACCGATCGGTGAGACCGATCCCTGAGACCGATCGGCATCACCCGGCCTTGTCAAGTTGTTTCCAATAGCGCTCCTTTGCGCAAATAGGGTTTTAAACCCTATTCTGACTCGTTTAAGCGTGTTTTAAAGACCCATAACGTGCATAAGAGTTTTAATTAAATACTTAACCAATTCATGAGTCGGATTAAACCACCCGACCCCCCTTTTTATGACGAGTGGAGCCGCGTGGTCAACCCACGACCCCCGCACCTTATGCGGTTTCGCGTTTTCAACGCAACCATCCTCAGCTCTTATAAACTAAGGGTTAGCTGTGGTTTCTCTTTTCTCGATCATGGATTTTCACAAATGGCTTCTGGTGCATCGGGAACATCGTTATCCGTAAAGTTCCGCGCCCGGCCTAAATGTCGATCATCTATCAACAAGTTGGGAATTTCTCATTCGCCTCTCTCTTTTGTGTATCATGTGGGGTGGGCGTGCTTTTGTTTCTGTAGAACTGGTTGGGCCGAACTTAATGAAGATAATGAACGAATTCTATAAAGAAAGAGAGGGGGTTGTTTTTGTTGATGCTGTCTTATATTTTGATGTTGTTTATTCTGTGACCATCTTGTTGAGTTGTGCTGGCTTATGCCTCCTGAAAATCGAGGTCGTTGGTGGTCGTTGTTTGTGCACTAATGAACCCTGCTGATGTTTTAAATGGCTTGTTTGTGGTTGTAAACTCCTGCTGTGAAAAGTGAATTGGTTAATCACGTATATCTGGCTGAATAAATTGAAATCACCATGATCAACCCTTCTGTGATAACTCCCAGTTAGAACACTCGGAATTTGAAATCATGGAGTGTGTTAAGTCGTTTAAATCTGAAAATCCCTGACTTGTGTTGGTGGTGGTAGTTGTTTGTTTACCTTTCGGGCCGATTGCTGGAGATGTGAGAGGGGATGGGATCCCCTGTTCTTTTATACCCTCGTTGGTTGTGTGAATTTGGGGGATGGGATATCCTGTTGGTATGGATTCGGTGGTTGTGAGTTTTAAGACCGGGTGGATACTTGTTTATATCACGAATTGGGGTGGAATCCTCTGGTGTTGAGAACCGGGTGTGGGCGTTTTGGTTGATGTTTGACTGTTTACTTTCCTAGACTTATGCCTATGCCTACTAGTTTCCCAGTAGTGCTTAAACATAAACATTATTACTGAATGTAAAATAATAAAGGGGACAAATGAGTTGTTAGCATGAGTCGTGACTCGGACTTGAGTGTTGTTGTGATCTGTAGGTTGTCTGAAGAAAAACCTAGCTTGGGTGAGTGCTTGTTACCTACATATATATACTTGTAGCTTTGTGTTTCTTATTCGCGCCCCACCCAAGTTGAGCACTTAGTGCCGAACACCCCCATTTCATGGGGGAGGGTGTTTTTTCCAACACTATTTACAGTGGCTGGTTATTAGCTCCTTTTCTGCTCCCTTTCCCGGATAGCCCAAGTATCTTCGGGAAGGCTGTGATGGCCTGAGGTCCATTATTAGCCCAAGAACCTTTGGGCGGGGTAGTGTGGTGGTCGGCCAGGTGTGTGCGGCAGGTGGTTTCCCAAGTGTCTTCGGGATGAGGCCCAGGTGTCTTCGGGCGTGGCAGTGGATCCTTTAGCCCAGGTGTTGTCGGGCGTGGTGGTGGTTGTTCTGGCCTAGGTGTTTGCAGGCATGGTTACATGTGACTGTTGTGGACCAGGTGTGTGCGGGCGGGATTCAGCAGTGGGACTGCGTGCGGTTGAGGCCCAGGTGTGTGCGGGCGGGATTTCGGTAGTGGGATTGCGTGTGGTTGTGGCCCAGGTGTGTGCGGGCGGGTGTGGCAGTGGGACTGCGATGACAATGGAGGGATTGGTCTGATGCGTAGGATGTCTCAATAACCAGTGGGAAAGTGGCGTGGGGTACCCAAACATCTATGTGATCTTAATATATATATTACTTGACTTGCGTTATTTGGGGAGTGTGCCTTGGTGAGGCCTGGGGTGGATAGTTTTCCTTTTTAGGTGTTTGGTTTACTCTTTTTCTCACGGGACTTTAGTACATTCCCCCACTTGTGTAGGAGAGTCTTTGGTTTTCCCTACTGAGTGTACTTGTATGCTCACCATACGTATATAAAACTGCTTTCAGGTTTCTAGGAGGACTTCGGGGATCACGCAGGACCTTACTAGCTCGGACCTTTGGAGCAGTTGCAGTTGTTGTTTTTCTTTTCCTCTTTGGTACTTACCTTGTAGTCACCTTTTGTACTTGTGGCTTTACTTTTGGAACATGCATGTGGGAATGGTTTATTTTTTTGGCTTTACTTTTCTTTTACCTTGGTGTTGTTGAGTTTCATCATCTCATCTCTCGATCTTATAAAACAAAAAGGGGTAATGCCTTCCATTTGTGAGAAATTTATATACCCTTGGTGCTAGTCGACACTCCGGGAACTATTGAAGGCGGGTCTCGGGGGTCATTATCTCTCCTTCAACTTAAAGAAGAAAGGGATTGGAAATCTGCTGACCCTTCCCTCCTTTTGGTGAAGGTGGGTCATGACAGAATGGTATCAGAGGCTGATGGTTGAGAGATAGGATGGAGTCTAGAGTTAGGCACAGTGAGGATTGCATGGGATGGTAAGGAAAAAGTGTTGGGTGACCTTGGTGCGTGAATTAGTCCAGGGAAGACCGGCTAGGACACGGGATTTTAGGTCCCCCCGTGATCCGATGCAAGGACTCTGGACCTACCGAACGACCAAGTGAGGGCACACTGATTGCAGGGTAGAGACCCTAGGAAAGGTACATGCATCATAATGACTTGTGTTCTTGTGTTTCTGGGATGTCTTGGGGATTAAGAATAAATTAAATTTTAAGAAGTTTTAAGAACGATATTCTGCACTACTTGGGCTTAGGCATTCCTTGTTTACCTTGCAGCTATGGCACCTGGAAGGCGACCACGTGTGGTACAGGAGATCGAGGCCCCGGAGACTACTTTGGCCGATCGGTAGAGAGCTGATCGAGAGGAAGAGGACGACCAGTGGAAGAAGAAACTTCGAGCCTTCCAGCGACAGGCCCTCGAGAAGTATGAGGGCATCACCTCCGATATGAAGACGGAAGGCTGGCTAGAGGAGCTAGTTATAGCCTTCGGCCTGATTCGGGCCCCGACCGAGTACTGGGTTCCTTTGGCCGTCAGCCAGATGCGGGGAGCGGCACGTCAGTGGTGGACGCTTTACCTAGGGGAGAGGAGAGAGTCTGAGGTGGCTTGGGTGGATTTCGAGAGGGAGTTCCAGGCAGAATTCCTCTCCTCGACGATGAAGGCAGAAAAGAGGCAGGAACTACTCTCCCCCCAGCAGGGGAGTATGTCCGTGAGGGAGCTAGGGATCAAGTTCAAGGACCTCCTACGTTTTGCTCCGGACCTCTTTCCCGATGAGGAGTCTCGGGAAATATGTTTAGAGGAGGCACTCTGACCCTCCCTCCAGTATGCTGTTACTCCCTTTACCCTGCAGACGTACTTGGAGGTCCAGAAGAAGGCCAAAGTGGTGGAGAGGATGCATGCTCTAGGAGGAGTGTCGCGAGAGGGGATCCAGCTGGGACCATATAAGGGGAAGGCCGTCAGCACCAGGCCTCCAACGTCAGGACCCTCCAGGTTCCGACCAGCAGGGAGCAGACCGCAACAGTTTCAGTTTCGATCCCCCGGCCCTCGCCCTTTCGCTTCGGGCCTGGGACCGCGGTGCTTCACCAGTGGGAGCCCTGGACATCTCCGGAGTCAGTGCCCCGACCGAGTGCAGTACAGCAGTGGCAGTTAGCCCCAGCACCCTCCCCAGCAGCAGCTTCCAGCCAGACCTTTCCAGCAGCAGCAGCAGGGACAGCGAGCTCCCGCTCCTCCGAGGACAAACGTAGGAGGAGGTTGACCTCAGGGTGCTCTATAGGGACCTCAACCAGGGCATGGTCGGGGAGGTGGCCGACAGCCGAGGGGTAGGGGGGCTAGGCGTGGACAGTCACACGCCACAGAGGTAGTAGTTCCAGCAGGGCCAGAGGTTGTTCGATGTACGATCAGTCTTTTTATCACTCTTGCTTATGCCTTGTTCGATACGGGAGCTTCGCACTCCTTTTTTGCACCCAGCCTAGCTCATGCCTTGGGTTTAGATGCAGAGAGACTTCCAGTTCCCCTGGTGTTGAGCACACTATTCGGAGGTCAGACCAACTTGTTGTTTTTTTTTCAGGGATGTAGACTGATGATATGGCCACATCAGTCGGTTAGGGATCTTCTTCTGCTACAGATTCAGCCATACGATGTCATCCTAGGCATCGACTGGTTATTTTCTGTGTGCGCCATCATCGACTGTTTTCGAAGAAGGGTGGTGTTCTCAGACTTGGACAGCCGGCGTGTTACCTTCACCGGAGAGTGGAGCAGTCCGAAGGGAAATAGGAGAGAGGAACCTCTCCTCTCCTTGTTGACCGAGCTAACAGTGGAATCAGTAGATGCTGAAATGATGGAAGTGCCAGAGATCGTCCGTGAGTTTATGGACATCTTTCCTGAGGAGGTGACGACTCTACCCCCTCGACGTGATATCGAGTTCGGGATAGACTTGCAGCCCGGCGCTCGTCCAATCTCGATGGCTCCTTACCGGATGGCACCTTCGGAGCTATGGGAGTTGCGGATACAGATTGACGATCTGATGAAGAGGGGTTATGTTCGTACGAGTGCGTCACCGTGGGGTGCTCTGGTCTTTTTTTCAAAGAAGGCAGATGGTGGTCTTAGGTTGTGCATAGACTACAGGAGGCTGAATCAGGTGACGATCAAGAATCGCTAACCTCTTCCAAGGATAGATGATCTTTTCGACCAGCTGAAAGGGGCAGGATGGTTCTCAAAGATCGACCTACGGTCTGGGTACCACCAGCTGAGGGTGAAAGAGAGCGACATCCCGAAGACAGCATTCAGGTGCAGGTATGGGAACTTCTAATTCGTATTCATGCCCTTCGGTGTTACGAACGCCCCGGATGTGTTCATGGGGCTTATGAACTCCATCTTCCGGGAGTACCTGGATCAGTTTGTGGTTGTGTTCATCGACGACATCCTGGTCTACTCAAGATCAGAGGAGGACCATGCAGAGCACCTGAGGATAGTTTTGGAGGTCCTCCGACAGCACCAAGCTCTATGGGAAGTTGTCAAAATGCAAGTTCTGGACACTGGAAGTGCACTTCCTCGGGCACGTGGTGTCCGAGCAGGGGGTAGCGGTGGACCCATCAAAGGTTGAGGTGATTGTTTCTTGGGAATCACCCAAGAATGTGGCGGAAGTCCGAAGTTTCCTCGGGCTGGCGGGTTACTACCGGAGATTCGTACCCAACTTCTCCCGAGTAGTAGCCCCTTTGACGGCTCTGACCAAGAAGGACCAGGCTTTCGTATGGAGTGAGCAGTGCCAGTCAGCCTTCAGCTATCTGAAGGAGAAGTTGGTCAGTGACCCAGTGCTGAGATTACCAGAAGAAGGGGTGGTCTATGAGGTATTCTGTGATGCTTCGGGACAGGGCCTGGGATTCTTGTTGATGCAGCGACAAGGGGTGATCTCTTATGGGTCCAGGCAGCTGCGTTCCCATGAGCGTAATTATGCCACCCACGACCTGGAGCTTGCAGCGGTCGTTTTTGCACTAAATTTATGGCGGCACTACCTCATCGGGGAACGTTTTGTGGTCTTCACGGATCACAAAATCTTGAGGTATATCTTCTCCCAGCGGTACTTAAACTTGTGAAAGCGGAGATGGGTGGAGTTCCTCCAGGATTACGACTTAGAGATCTCTTATACTGAGGGCAAGGGAAATGTGGTGGCCGATGCCTTGAGTAGGAAGACGCAGAAGGATGCGGTCCGAGAGTCGGCAGACGCCTGGAAGGCAATGGAAGAGTTGGCTGCCTTACACCTGGATGCGAAGATGGATAGCGGCAGAGGCTACCTATATCAGATGACATTGCAGTCATCCCTATTTCAGCAAGTGGAGGAGTCTCAGTGGGGAGACCTAGAGTGTGAAGTGATGCGTGACCAAGTTGACCAGGTCAATGCTCCGGAGGGATGGACAAAGTATGGTCAGAACCGGATGCTTTTCCAGAAAAGGTTGTTTGTCCCGGAGGCGATGCGCGGCAAGGTTCTCAGTGAGTTCCACAACTCACCCCTAGCGGTACACCCAGGAGTTTCCAAGATGTACCAGGGTTTGAATAGGCAGTTTTGGTGGCCCGGAGTTAAGCAAGCAGTGGCAAAGTTTGTGGCCAAGTGCTTAGTGTGTCAGCAAGTGAAGGCTGAACACCAAGTTCCAGGCGGCCTACTACAGCCCCTAGATGTCCCCGAGTGGAAGTGGGATGACATCTCAATGGATTTCGTCACGGGACTACCCAAGGCCCAAGGGGGATACGACGCCATCTGGGTGGTAGTGGACAGGTTGACGAAATCGGCTCACTTTCTAGCGATCAGGGAGTCGAATACTATGGATGCTTTGGCATGAAAGTACGTGGATGAGGTGGTGAGGTTGCATGGAGTTCTGATGTCTATAGTCTCGGATAGGGATGCACGGTTTACCTTGCGAGTCTGGAGAGGATTGCAGCATGCGTTTGGCACCCAATTACACCTTAGCACTGCTTTCCATCCCCATAAAGATGGACAAACAGAGCGCACCATCCAGACCTTGGAGGATATGCTGTGAGCATTTGTTCTGGACTCAGGAGGATCATGGGTGCAATACTTGCCTCTGGTAGATTTTTCCTACAATAATAGCTACCACTCTACCATTGGCATGGCCCCGTTTGAAGCTTTGTACAGGAGGCCATGCCGTTCGCCTGTGTGTTGGACCGAAGTAGGAGAGGCAGGCATCCTTGGTCCGGAGGTGGTGCAGAACACGACAGAGAAGGTTCGGCTCATACGGGAAAGGATGAAGGCGGCCCAGGACCGACAGAAGTCGTATGCTGATACCAGGAGGAGGACCTTGGAGTTTGAGGTTGGGGACCACGTGTTCTTAAAGGTCTCCCCTCGGTGTGGGTAGCGGAGGTTCGGCAAAGGGAGTAAGCTTTCTCCCAGATTCATCGGACCCTTCCAAGTGTTGCGGCGGGTCGGCGAAGTGGCTTACCAGCTAGCGTTGCCACCGCCGCTACTAAGGATACATGATGTCTTTCATGTGTCCCAGCTCCGTCGGTATCTGCACGATGATTCACACATCCTTGATTGGGGTGAGCTGGACATCGAGGACGACGTGACCTTTGTGGAGAGACCAGTGGTGATCAAGGATCGCAAAGAAAAGGTGCTCCGCGGGAGAACCATCCCCTTGGTTCGTGTGTTGTGGAGACATGGTGGGCTTGAGGAGAGTACGTGGGAGAGGGAATCACATATGCGTACCCAGTACCCGGATTTGTTTTGAGTTTTGTTCCTTATTGTACCTGTTGTGGTAGAACGTTTTGTCTTTTGGCTATGAAATGTACTGGTTTTCTTCCTCTGCTTGTGTGTGAAAAGCCCCGGCTATGGGGAAGGAGAGAACCCGACCCCTAATCAAGACGCATTAAGGTGGATGCGATTAAACCCGTGCGGGCGAGTCAGTGCCGCCCAAAGCGGATAATATCTTGACATGGGGGAGGAGACTCCCCAACCCACATGCCCGGGCAGTTTGGCATGGTATGTTGCTTGGTTCGTGACAGGAAGGTTTTCTTATTTAACGATGAGGTTCACTTTTGAGAGGTATCTTTCGGGGTGGTTGTTCAGACCCACCCTTTCCTTCTGGGTTGTTTAAATTCTCAGGGACGAGAATAGTTTGAGAGGTATCTGATGTGATGACCCAGACTCTCTTGGTCCTTCCCTTTGCCAAAATCTGGGTCCTAAAGGAGTGGCGTCTTGGTAAGACCGATCAGCGCGACTGATCGGTCGAGACCGATCGGCGAGACCGGTCGGCACGACCGATCGGTGAGACCGATCAGCGAGACCAATCCGCGCGACCGATCGGTGAGACCGATCGGTGAGACTGATCGGCGAGACCGATTGGCGCGACCGATCGGTGAGACCAATCGGCGAGACTGATCGGTGAGACCGATCAGCGCGACTGATTGGTGAGACCGATCCGTGAGACCGATCGGCATCACCCGGCCTTGTCAAGTTGTTTTCAGTAGCTCTCCTTTGCGCAAATAGGGTTTTAAACCCTATTCTGACTCGTTTAAGCGTGTTTTAAAGACCCGTAACGTGCATAAGAGTTTTAATTAAATACTTAATCAATTCATGAGTCGGCTTAAACCACCTGACCCCCCTTTTTATGACAAGTGGAGCCGCGTGGTCAACCCACGACCCCCGCACCTTACGTGGTTTCGCGTTTTCACCGCAACTGTCCTCGGCTCTTATAAACTAAGGGTTAGCTGTGGTTTCTCTTTTCTTGATCGTGGCTTTTCACAAATGACTTCTGGTGCATCGGGTGCATCGTTATCCGTAAAGTTCCGCGCCCGGCCTAAACGTCAATCATCTATCAACAAGTAGGTAATTTCTCCTTCGCCTCTCTCTTTTGTGTATCATGCGGGGTGGGCGTGCTTTTGTTTCTGTAGAACTGGTTGGGCCGAACTTAATGAAGATAATGAACGAATTCTATAAAGAAAGAGAGGGGGGATGTGTTTGTTGATGTTGTATTATATTTTGATGTTGTTTCTTCTGTGACCATCTTGTTGAGTTGTGCTAGCTTATGCCTCCTGAAAATCGAGGTCGTTGGTGGTCGTTGTTTGTGCACTAATGAACCCTGCTGATGTTTTAAATGGCTTGTTTGTGGTTGTAAACTCCTGCTGTGAAAAGTGAATTGGTTAATCACGTATATCCGGCTGAAAAAATTGAAAGCACCAGGATCAACCCTTCTATGATAACTCCCGGTTAGAACACTTGTAATTTTAAATCATGGAGTGTGTTAAGTCGTTTAAATCTGAAAATCCCTGACTTGTGTTGGTGGTGGTAGTTGGTTGTTTCCCTTTCGGGCCGATTGCTGGAGATGTGAGAGGGGATGGGATCCCCTGTTCTTTTATACCCTCAGTGGTTGTGTGAATTTGGGGGATGGGATCTCCTTTTGGTATGGATTCGGTGGTTGTGAGTTTTAAGACCGGGTGGATACTTGTTTATATCACGAATTGGGGTGGAATCCTCTATTGTCAAGAACCGGGTGTGGGCGTTTTGGTTGATGTTTGACTGTTTACTTTTTTGGACTTATTCCTATGCCTACTAGTTTCCCAGTAGTGCTTAAACATAAACATTGTTACTGAACATGAAATAATAAAGGGTACAAATGGGTTGTTAGCGTGAGTCGTGACTCAGACTTGAGTGTTGTTGTGATCTGTAGGTTGTCTGAAGAAAAACCTAGCTTGGGTGAGTGCTTGTTACCTACATATATATACGTGTAGCTTTGTGTTTCTTATTTTCGCACCACCCAAGTTGATCAATTAGTGCCGAACACCCCCATTTCTTGGGGGAGGTTGTTTTTTCCAACACTATTCATAGTGGCAGGTTATTAGCTTCTTTTCTGCTCCCTTTCCCAGATAGCCCAAGTATCTTCAGGCAGGCTGTGATGGCCTGAGGTCCATTATTAGCCCAATAACCTTCAGGCGGGGTAGTGTGGTGGTTGACCAGGTGTGTGTGGCAGGTGGTTTCCCAAGTGTCTTCGGGATGAGGCCCAGGTGTCTTTGGGCATGGCAGTGGATCCTTTAGCCCAGGTGTTTTCGGGCGTGGTGGTGGTTGTTCTGGCTTAGGTGTTTGTAGGCATGGTTACATGTGACAGTTGTGGCCCAGGTGTGTGCGGGTGGGATTTAGCAGTGGGAATGCATGCGGTTGAGGCCCAGGTGTGTGCAGGCGGGATTTCGGCAGTGGGACTGCGTGTGGTTGTGGCCCAGGTGTGTGCAGACGGGTGTGGCAGTGGGACTGCGGTGAGAATGGCGGGATTGGTCTGATGCGTAGGATGTCTCAATAACCAGTGGGAAAGTGGCACGGGGTACCCAAACATCGATGTTCTCTTAATATATATATTACTTGACTTGAGTTGTTTGGGGAGTGTTCCTTGGTGAGGCTTGGGGTCGATAGTTTTCCTTGTTAGGTGTTTGGTTTACTCTTTTTCTCACGGAACTTTAGTACGTTCCCCCACTTGTGCATGAGAGTCTTTGGTTTTCCCTACTGAGTGTACTTGTATGCTCACCCTACGTATATAAAACTGCTTTCAGGTTTCTAGGAGGACTTCGGAGATCACGCAGGACCTTACTAGCTCGGACCTTTGGAGCAGTTGCAGTTGTTGTTTTTCTTTTCCTCTTTGGTACTTACCTTGTAGTCACCTTTTGTACTTGTGGGTTTACTTTTGGAACATGCATGTGGGAATGGTTTATTTTTTTTGGATTTACTTTTCTTTTACCTTGGTTTTGTTGAGTTTCATCATCTCATCTCTCAATCTTATAAAACAAAAAGGGGTAATGCCTTCCATTTGTGAGAAATTTCTATACCCTTGGTGCTAGTCGCCACTCCGGGACCTATTGAATGCGGGTCTCGGGGGTCATTATCTCTCCTTCAACTTAAAGAAGGAAGGGCTTGGAAATCTGCTGACCCTTCCCTCCTTTTGGTGAAGGCGGGTCATGATAGAGGGATTAAAACTTAGATGATCAGACTCAGATTTCTTTAGAAATTCCATCAATTAAAGGTTTGTGTTTTTAATGTTGTTTTCTAGGTGAACATGTTTTCAGACTCATATTTCTAGAATATAGTTTTTCATAACATATTTAGATGATATACCAGATTCAGAATATCATAAGAGATGTTCAACATAGAAAATATGAAAATTATATGATGATATCAATGTTCTAATCATCATAAATAATTCATGATACATGTAGAAGTTTTTTTAAGAAAATATAAATGTGAATTTCTAGTATTTCTATAAAGTTGAAGTTTTTTGGATGCTAATCATCGGTTTGAGAATTACCAAACACATAATTTGGTATAAGGATGGTTATTTGTTTTTATTTAATTTGGATGTTTTGAAAAAAAATTGATCAAATGATCAATTGGATTGCATGATCCATCGGTTGAATCTATTCGTCGAATGAACCATTAGTTTCTATGTTATAGAAAGTAAGAAGTTGTTTTTATACCGATCCATTAGAGGAAATACATATACCAATCCATCATAAAAACTAATAACACAAATCTATCAAATGATTGTGTGACACTGATAAAGCATCAGATACAAAATTCTAATAGTGGTGAAAATCTATCTATCTAAAATATATTGGATGGACCAGAATTTTTGTTTGTGAATCAAAATATTTGTTGACACTGATCAATCAAAAGGGATACTAACACTGAACCATCTAAGGAAAGTTTTTGACACTGATCAATCGACTGATATTCAGAGACTAATCCATCCTATATGATTCTAACATTAATTTGGTAGATGATTTATGAGACACCGATAATCCATTGGATGGTGAGTTTCGTTAGACACGTTTTCATCAGACTAAGGAGTTGTTGATCAAATGAATAAAGTGGATGAAAATTTGTTGAAGGGTTTTGAAGACTTTAGAAGTTAAAATTAATTTTTCAAATAGTTTTAGTTGGTTTGAGACATCAGATTGATAAGTCTATTATTTTACTTGTTTTTTATTTGGTTAAGAAAACCGGAATGACAAAAGGTATTTTAGACTGAGATTTTTCATATTATTAATTTCTATAATGAGTAGTTGTAAATTTCTTTTTCAAAATAGGTTGATAAGTAATATTTTTTTAGGAATTAAATATTATTTTAGAAAAATCTAGAAGAGTTTAGAAGCCTTGAGAAATGTTCAAATGAATTTTTAATTTCCAAATTAATTCAAATCTGTTAATTTGTTTGAGTGGGAAAATCATTCTAGTTTCCTGCCTTTTTTATTTTCAGCAGAACTATATAAAGGGGTTGAAGTACAATGTACACTAACACTATTCATGTATAATGAATAGCAATAAATATATGGTTTCAAATATTTATCTAACAGAGATTCCAGATTAAAGTTTCCAAAAAGAATAAGTGATCAGAGAAGTGGTGGTCAGGATTCATTATATCAGACCGAACAATTGTAATGACAATTTTTGAAGAAGAAAGAAAGAGTAGTGTTCTAGTTTTATATAGAAAAATAAATCTAACTTATTTCTGGATAGAGGAATTGGACTGAGTTATCAAACTAAGTTTTTTACAAATTCCATAGAATTTTTCACAACCTACTTCTAGGAAATAAAGTATAGAATTGTTTTTGAAAAATTACAAAAGTGAAAGTAGTTGAGGTAGCACAGTGACAGTATTTGAAACCAATTAGAGAAGGTTTATAAAACTATTTACAAGATCTTATTTTAATATTTCATGTTATAATAATCACATGAAGGATTCTTTTCTAGTGTATTTTGTGGTATTGGATTATTTCTAAACCATTCCAAGGACCGGATACTCTTATTTAGTAGTGAACCTTGTAAATACTTGTGTTCCTATGGATGTGTTTGAATGTTTTTTTTAGAAAATTTTTTTCTATATAATAGGAGGAAAATGTTGTTATGAAGTTTAACATAAAGGAAAAATACATCACTAATTCACCCCTCCCCATCTTAGTGATTACACTAATCCTATGTGGGACTTTTCAGGTCACCTAGTTTACCTTGATATCTTCCTACCAAACTCAAGGCATAGGAATCATCTAGCCCAGTACTATAATAACATACATGACTGGCCCAATCATCGACATGTATGGAATTCCTTCCATTATTTTTCCTTTCTCATGTGTTTGAGGACACATTTTCCTAAAAAGATAAATTTCATGTGAAATTCGTAGTAATCACCTCTTCGATTGTCTTGTACTGAATCTCTTTAGTATCTTGTAAATATATACACCTTGACTTAGGTTGAGTGGCATCTTGGATCTATCATGATGTATATTGATCCCAAGAATATATGTTTATTCACCTTAGTCCTTTGTAGAGAATCATTTATCCAACCAGGCTTTAATAGACTGTAAGAATAGTATTTCGTTTCTAATAAGTAATATGTCATAGACATATACTATTATGAAAATGACTGCACTCCCACTAAACTACTTGTAGACATAAGGCTCTCGTTCATTATTTATGAAACCAAATTCTATTATAGATTCATCAAATTGAATATTTTATGGCTTGGATGAATTATTTAATCTCTAAATGGATATTTTCAATTTTCATACCTTTTTGGCATCCTTTGTAGTCACAAACCCTTTATGTTGTGTCATATAGACATCTTCCTAATGGTTCTCATTAAGGAAGTCTATTTTAACATCCATTTGCCAAATTTCATAGTCATGAAAGGCCATAAAGTAAAGTATAATTCTAATGGATTTTAGTATTGAAACTAGTGAAAAAGTTTCATTGTAGTCTATGCCTTAACGTTTTTTGAACCCTTTTGTAACTAGTAGTTCCTTATAAGTACTGACTTGTGTATACATGTCCAGTTTCTTCTTGATTACCCATTTAAATCCAATGAACTTTACATCCACTATAGGATCTATCAAAATCCATACTTATTTTTGGTACATGGAATCTATTTTATAATTCATAGCTTCTTTCCACTTGGAAACATTTGTGCTACTTATTGCTTCATTATAGGTTATAGGATCATTATTATTAACTAATAATGAGTCACCATCCTCGGTGACTATAAAAACATACCTTTCTAGTTATCTAAACTCTCTGGTACTCCTATAGGGTACTTGTGTCTCTAGAACTTCTTTTTCCATGGGGATTTTCAAAATATGTTCCCATTCTAACTCTTGTGTACCTTGAGACTTGAATTCATCAAATTCTATCTCAATCCCACTATCACTTTTATATATATGATCCCTCTCAAGTAATATGGAATGTATTTCCAATATAACATTTTTTTTATGAGGGTTCATATAGGTAATATCCCCTAGTTTCCTTGGGGTATCCTATAAAGGTACACTTTGTGTATCAGGGTGTAAGTTTGTTAACCGAAGATACCTTAAAAAATATTTGCAACCCCACACATACAATTACAAAAACATATGTTTTATTCCATTCCACAATTGGTATGCTATACTATCTTCCACTTTAGTTGGAACTTGGTTTAGTATTTGTGCTTCTGTATGTAACATGTATCCCCAAAAGGATAAGGGAAGACTCATATAACTCATCATTGATCTCACTGTGTTCAACAAGTATAGTTCCTCCTTTTTCTTACACTATTCCACTAAGGTGTATAAATAGGAGTGAGTTGAGATAGAATCTCAAACTCCTTTAAATAATCAATGAATTATTAATTAAGATATTACCCACCACAATCTAGGTGGAGTTTCTTATTCTTCTTACCAAGATAGTTCTCAACTTCATTCTAATGTTCCTTGAATATCTTAAAGGTATCCAACTTATACCTCATCAAGTAGACATATCCATATCTACTAAAATTATTAGTAAAAATTATTAATTATGAGTACCCACCCCTTGCTTCAATAAGATATGGTCCACACACATCAGTATGAACTAATTCAATAATCTCTTTACCCCATTCACATTTTCCACTAAATGGGACTTTGGTCATTTTTCCTTATAATCAAGAATGACATACACTAAGTGGTTTTAGTTCAAAGGAATCTAAATATCTATCATGGTATAATTTATTCAAACACTTTCTATTTACATAGCCTAGCCAGTATTGAAAAATTTGGGTGTGGCATGAGTCATGTGAAGTAGTTTCATTTTTAATTTCCATTACTTGGTTTATGTAATCAAACACATAAAGTATATTATTTAAATTTCTTTCAATAAAAAATGTTATCTTTATAAAAGAAGAAAAATTTATTCCCAAATTTGAAAATAAATCCATTTTTATCAAGTATAGATACTGAAATAATTTTTTTGGTAATGGATGAAACATAATAAAAACATTTTAAAACCAATATCATTCATGTCGACAATGTGATGTGGTAGTCCCTGATAGGCAAAGTATTAAGTTTGGATTTGATGGATTCTCATAGATCTAACTCCCCTTGGTCAATCTTTCTAAATCTAATTTTTGACCTATGTTTGAATATATATATGTGATCACCACAATTTTTATCTAATACACAATTTTTAGAAATAAATAAATTGAAATTGATATCAAATTCACCTGAAGTTTCCTCTTATTTCTTTGGTTGGGTGCAGTTTTTATTCTAGTGGACCTTCTTTCCACATGTGAAACAAATAACATCCTTCTACCTTGCTTTACCTTTTATCTTTATCTTATTGGAAGGGTTTTATGAAGAAGAATTGGGCTTAGATATATTTTCTTAGCCTTTCCGTTTATTCACTGTAAGGATGGGAGGATTTTCATGCTTCTTCTCATTATCTACTTGGTGAAGAAGAGTGAGTATATCTGAAAGATACTTATAAATTTTCTTCATATTAAAATTTAAAAAAAAAAATCTATAGAAGCTCTGAGGGGGTGATGAAAGAATGATATCAGTGTGTAGTTCATCTAGGAATTTAAACCCTAGAACATCTAGGTTCTCAATTTAGCTAATAAAATTGATTGCATGAGGCCTAGCTAGTGCACCATCCTTAAGATTACTCTAAAAGATCACTTTGGAAGTCTCAAACCTCTCTTGTCTATATCTCTTCTCATAAATACAATAAAGATACTTCATGAGTTCACTAGACATAGACAAAATCATTAAACATTAAACGTTGATCACATCGCTCAAATATTTTTCATAAACAGAGAACTCTTCATCACTTTCCTCCTTTGTAGGTAGATAAAGTAACAAGGATTCTATCATATAATATTTATATTCCTAATGCAACACATCTTGAAGGTTTCTTAACCATTCCTGAAAGTTATTTTCAGTGAGGAGATGGTATTTATATAATATTGATTGTAGGGATAATATGTATGACTAACTTTCCATTTTTTCTACAATTATAAAACTTTAGATTATTAATATTTTGATTTATTATAATTCATGTGATACATAATAATAATATTATTAATTTTATTAAGTCTCTCACTATTTTATCAAGTCCCAATATCCCTCGCTATTGAACTTATAATGTCTAGTTTCTAATACATTATAGTGTTAAGGATCTATATGGACATTTGCATAACTCCAATAGGGGTTAGTTAAGATACTTGAAGGTATTTAGATAGGAAGTTCTTTTCAAACTTAAAGATTCCAACTCCTTGATCTATTTATTGGATTCCCCAATCTATAAATCATAACTTGTATTTCTTTAACACTTTCCTCCAAGTTACATAAATTCTAATGAGGGATACTTATCTTGATGTAAGATGGTTAAGTCAACCTATAACCTTCATAAGAACTCCATGATAAAATTAAGTGTCCCAATGAGGGTTGGTAAAAAACTTATTTCTATGGATTTAATTCCTAATCAAGTAATGGAAGTCCAAGTTTTAATTAATATTTAGTTGAGGTATTTTGTTTATTATGCATAAAATTACCTTATTTTATCTTTTACATGTATTTTTAATATTAAGTAGATTTCACTTAAGTGATTAAACATGTTTTTATAAAACATTTACACATAATCCATTTATTTAAATTCTATATTTTCACATTAATTCATTTAATTATGTGATTGAAATCTTACATCCATAAAATAAATAATGCATTATAAATAAATAAATAAATAAATAAATGACCAAATCATGAGATTATCTAACGGTTGATTTATTGAGTAAACAATAAATCAAACTATGGCCTAGGGGAAAACTCATTGTGTTAGTCTTGGAATGAATTTTAGTATTCCACATTTCCACCTATGTATCACCTGGGTTGGATCCATATTGGTTCTATCTCAAACTGCCTCCACATGACTTGGGGTGCTCAATTTATTAAATTTATTTATAACTCACATGTAGTTGAGGGTAACCAAAGGATTAGTTTATGGGAATTACATAAATAGCCTTGGAAACTTAGGTCCTACATAATAAAGGAGGTAGGGATGACTCACAGACCATTATATTTAATTTAATAAATAATAATTATAAAACCATGTAATAAATTTAAATTCAATAATGACAAAACATAGACATTCAACGACTACACAAAATTACACTAAATTTTATTTCTATTTGTTCTTTATTATTTATATAAACATGATTTCATTAATTAATTAATTTTTTAATTAATACCATTTTATCTTAATTACCATCCTAATTCTCTTACATATACCCATCATAAATGAATTCATGGAAAATAAATGGCATAACCAATAATTACAGATAATTACAATAAATTAATTGAGAATTTAAAATTATTTAAAACCATTATTAAATTTTAAAACATGTCAAGTGTAAATCAATGGGATAAGGTTTTAATTCTATAATTAATAATTTAATGTAATTTAATTTTTAACTTTATTAGAGACTACACAGCATGTACTTATGAGCTACATGTCATGTACCTCAATTGTCATGTACCTGAGGTAAAAGCAAGGGGATTCAGCGTGTAACTCAACTGGACTACATGGAATATACTAGCCAACTACACATCATGCATCACTCATGTTGTGTTTCTTTGTAACTTGTCGAAAGACTCGGTGTGTTCTTTAGATACAAGACCACACGACATGTACTCCAGCTACATGTTAGGTGTTCCTCTAACTATGTGTCATCATAACTCATCAAAATACTTTGTGTATATTTTTGATGTAGAAATTAATAGACTACACATCATGTACACTAGATACACATTGTGTACCTAATTAATTCTTTGAGATGTCATTCACATGTGGTTTTGACTTTGTATTTGACCACATGGTTTTTATGAATTTTACTACTAAACCGTGTAGACTACACAACATGTATTCTAGCTACAGGAGATGTAATCTGAAAATATATGTGATAGTTTTTCTTGGTCTACACATGAGGTAAAATAAATACACCATGTGTATTTACTTATTGATGTTTCATGTATCCCATGACACAACTAGGTGTAGTACACTCGGTTACATGGTGTATACTTTAGCTATATGTTGTGTAATCCCATATTATTTGACCAAAATCCTTGTCACTTCCTGATGGAATCTTTAGTCATTTTTCATTTGTTCTTAGTTATTTAAGAAAATGAAAACATGAATGAAGATAATTAAAATGTATAAATCAAGTTAATTAAAATATGATTAAAGAATAAATAATCTAGAAATGAAAATTTAACCACTATTGTGCATATAGATCAATAATCAAATAAAAAATTATAAGTTTAAAAATGACACCCCTGATACCACTTGAAGGTTTTGGGCGCAGTGGAAGCACCTTTGTTGGGTGATAAATAAAAAATTATTTTGACTTAGAATTTCTGAGAACTCAAAGAGGATCTTTTCACATTAAATTTATAATTAATTTATTTATGATCAGAATAAAATGTTACCTCATCATGGAACTTTCTTCTATGATAATTTTTATCTTTTAAAACCCATTTATGGATTACCTTTGTCACGACCCGTCCCCCAAGACCCGTGTCGTGACTACCCCAAGCCCGCCTTCCATAGGCCAGGGGCTGGCAACTAGCACCGAAAGGCGTATTCCCTAAAAACCGGGAAGGCGATGCCTTTTGAACCTGTAAACACACGCAACCAAGCACACAGCAAGATACTAAAACAAGTAAAATGTATTGTAAAAAGAGTGTGTACAGTAAGAAAAAGGGGCCAGAATACATGCCCAACTGGAAAGTACAAGAAAACTGAAAAGGACAAGTAAACTGAATAGCTTCTATGAACTCCCGCCAAGGACCCTACCTGAAGGGTAGGTACAGATCTCGAACGGTCATCTCTGCGGCATGCCTCGTCTAATGTCCACCTCTGAGCTACCTCCAGTCCTGGTACTCTCATCCTCAATCAGCATTGTCTGTCATCTACACCAAACACAACAAGGTGTGGGCGTAGCCCATGCAGGGGTGAGTATAACGATACTCAGTAGGGACCCCGAGACCCTCGATGGTCTCACAAAACCCACAAATGATAACCACAAAGAATGAAAACATCTGAAAACCATACTAAGGTATATTCCCATACATATACCTAAGTTATCAATTATACCCATCTCATTCAAGAGGAAACTCAAGTCCCAACTCTTTAACCAAAGTAAAACTATTCCAAGAAGGAAAGATTACCATAAAGGTAAGTACCACACAGGTACGCCACACATAAGAATACCACAAAGGTAACACCACGAAGGTAAGTACCACACAGGTACGCCACACAGAAGAATACCACAAAGTTAAAGACTCACTTCACACTAGGTATAACTTAGGTACAGTAGTAGAGATGATTAGATGTAACTACTGAATCATCTTACTCTGTTAAGAGGCAGACCCACGTAGGATCCTAAATCCTCAGACCCACATAGGATCCTAGTACATCATCAGACCCACATAGGATCTTAAATCCTCAGACCCGCATAGGATCCTAGTACATCATCACACCCACACAGAATCCTTGTACATTGTCAGACCCATACAGGATCCTAGTACATCGTCAGAACCACACAGGATCCTAGTACATCGTTAGACCCACAAAGGATCCTAGTACATCGTCAGACCCACACAGCATCCTAGTATATCGTCAGACCCACACATGATCATAGTACATCGTCAGACCCACATAGGATCCTAGTACATCGTTAAACCCACACAGGATCCTAGTACATCGTCAAACCCACACAGTATCCTAGTACATCGTTAGGCCCACACAGGATCCTAGTACATCGTCAAACCCACACAGGATCCTAGTACATCTTCAAACCTACATAGGATCCCAGTACATCATCATATCCACACAGGATCCTAGTACATCGTTAGACCCACACATGATCCCTTTCTCATGTTACAGCCAGCTACAGGGCTCCCGCACTAAGCTCACTTGATTACGGGAGGGTCCTCTTCTCAAGACACAGTTCTATACTCCAACTGCCATGAAGTCCCACGAAGAATTATCCCAAAGTACCGCCACTTAAAAGGGGTCTCAATTCAACAGATGGTGCGTCAATCGGATGCCCGGTCTGTAAGTTATTGGCCTTTTAGTCCCAAGGGCGCAGTTGGATTCGTGTCCGATCGAAACTGGTTGTATCCCAGCTTTATCCAAAACTCAAGTGGGGTATACCAAAAGTATCGTCTCAATCCAAGGTTTTCAGCACCACATAGGGTTTGTGAAATGGATGCTCGTAGCTCAAGATATGGCTGGAAGAGTGAAAAAGGTTGAAGTTGGTCCGGGTCCGGTCTGACCCGGTCAACCCGGCCCCACCCAGCCCAACCCAAATCTGGCCCTGGGTCAGACCCAGACCGTGGGCTCCCACCTAGCCCGTTGCATCCCGCCCGGCCTATGGATGGCCGGATGGCCAGCCCTCCTTCGTGGCGCGGTCGTGCGCCGCACCACCACCGGTGGCCGGCTCGGCCGGCTGCCCCTCCATCGCCACCGCGACCTTGCACCGTGGCCCCTACATGCCTGGTGGGGCTGACGCGCACCGCCACCACCATCACATGTAGGCCGCTAAACCGGACGCTACCCTCTCTCTTCCATGATTGACGGGTCGCGGCCTTCTCATCATCCGGTGGCGCAGATGCGCACCGTCCTTCCTTCCTCACGGCCGGCCGGGTGCCGGCCACCGCCTCCTTCTATGGGTCATTGTAGATTTGTTCTAAGCCTGAAAAATTAAACGATCGCATAATTGAGATCCTTTCATTGAGGGCTCCGTGTTCATATATCGCGCTCAACAAATCTCTATGTTTCCAGAACCAATAAATATTTAGTCGCCTCTTTCCGCGAGTCATTACGACATCGTTCTAAGCCCAAAAAATTAAACGATCGCATATTTATGATCCTTACGTCGAGGGATTCACATTCATATATCGCACTCAGCAAAACTCCATATTTCCAGCACCAATAAATATTTGACCGCCTCCTTTTGCAAGCCATTACGGCTTCGTTCTAAGCCCAAAAAATTAAAAGATCGCATATTTGCGATCCTTGCATCAAGGGATTCACGTCCATATATCGCGCTCAGCAAAACTCCATATTTCCAGTGCCAATAAATATTTGGAGTTTTATAATGGATGAAGAGCACATCAAAAACCACAAAGGTTGAGGAGAGGTTGGGCCGTTTTCGTTTGGCCCGCACCCTCCACATTAGAATGGTAGCAAGCGGCTTATTTTTTCTTGAATCAAGAAGAATATAAATATTCTTAAATCGAGATGAATGTCAAGAATGGGGAAAGGAATAATTAAACAACAATACCTACCTCAATTTTTCTGTTGGAGGTGGCGCGAGGAAGTTGACGAATTCGTTGAAGGGAACGTCGGCGTTCGTCGCTCCCGCAAGATGCTTTCGTTCTAGGCTTGGGTGTTAGTTCCTCATTCGTCACCTCCCGTTGGTACCGGATCCATCCTCCAAGGGTTTGGAATCACTGCACTTTGTCAGCACTTTGTTGCTTGGTGAAGCAATGCCGACACCTCTCCCCAAACTCCATATAAATAGAAGAGGGGGAGGGTGTGCAACGTTCGTGGAATTAATGGTGGCCCATTAATTAGGAACCTTCTTAATTCACCAACAGTGCAGTTACTTAGAAAAAAAGGTAAATCCATTAATTGGATTGACAATTCATTGGTCCCACGTTGTCGCTTGTCCATTGGAGGAAAAGAAATAAAATAAAAATAAACTAAGTTATTTTTATTATTCTTTTAAAAGTCTCAAAAACTAACTTTATCTCCGAACCTTCTGTGATCAAAGTGAAGCCTCCCTTAAAAGAATCCCGGCGCTGCGGATTCAACGGTGCCCTTAGATTTCAATTCCGAGCACCATTTAAAAAGTTAAAAAACGCCGCTCGTGCGTTTACTGAACGTACCTGAAAAAAAGTTCGGAAAATTAATAACAGTCACCCTCGACTCATGTCGGTCAAGGTTAGGCTCTGCCTAAGTGAAACACGCCCCAACGAACCCAACGGTACTCCTAGATTTCCAATCTGATTTACTGTTTAAAAGTTATGTATTTTACAATAAAATAATTGTCACTTAATTATTTTATTTATGGCCAAAAACTAAATTTCACTGGTGGCCCATGCTGGCCAATGTTAGTATCTGCCTAAAGAAAGTATACCCTCATGAATTCATTAGTGGTCTCGGATTTTTAATCTGAGTTACAATTTTTGAGTTATAAGCATTTGAAAAATAAAATAATTTATTTTATTATTTTATTTACGGTTATTTCATTTTGTGTTTTCTCACAGGAGGCCCGCACCGACTAAACATAGGTCACGCCTAGGGTAAACCTGCCATCCTGAGCACAACGGTTCCCTTAGATTTCTGATCAAAGTAACCATTTAAGAGTTATTCCAATTTTTTAGGAAAATTGATTATGCGTGTTAATTTAAGTTTAACAAAACTTCGACAGATCATTCTGGGCACTCCAAGCCTTGGAATCGCGCGCCGTCAGATTTCACGGTCTCAAAATAATTCCATATAAAAAAAATTATACAGAATTTCCTGGACATTACACTCTCCCCACCTTAGGGATTTACATCCCCGAAATCCACAACATAGACTAAGAAAAAAATGGGGGTACTGAGCACGGATATAAGCCTCCCGCTCCCATGTGCTCTCCTGGAGGTTCTCATGCTGCCAACGAATGTGAACTAGAGGAATCGACCACCCATGAAGGACCCGCTCCTGTCGATCCTCAATATCTACTGGAACCTCCGTAAAAGTCACCCCATCATCTAAGTCCATCTTTCCATGGTCAATAACATGTGATGGATCAAGTACGTATTTTTGGGGAAAGAGATAGACAGTATGCCACCTCGCCCACTCTGCTGAGAATATAGAAAGGTCTGATGAACCCTAGAGATAACTTTCTACCAAAGCCAAAACTCTACAAACCACGTTGAGGTGAGACCTGTAGGAGTACATGGTCACCCTCCTCTGGTCGGAAAAAGACCTCTATCGACTCTCATCAGTTTTCACTTGCTAATAAGTGAGGCATCGTGATACAAAATTTGCCACTGCTTTCTTCATCCTTGGACACTAGTACTGATGCTAAAGGCCCCGGTACATCTTCACCACACTAGGATGTACCACCATAGGTGATGTATATAACTCCCTCAACACCTCCTCCTGTAGCACTACTGGTACCATGGTACGTCCTCTGGAGAGGATGAAGTGCTCCCCACCTTCATAAAATCCATCATGTGCCTGCCCTGAGGATATCTGAGCACGTCAAGCCTCGCAGTCAGTGTCTCCAAGATGCACCTCCCTAACTCGCTGAAGTAGAGGGGTGTAACTATCATATACTAGAGGTACGCTACTCTATCTCTATCCATGAAGGATATATGCAACGCATCTAGTTGCTCTGCCTCTTCACTCAGCAACTGCAGACCAGACCTCCTGCTGAGTGCATCTGCTACTATGTTCCCTTTCCTAAGAGTATAGACTATCTTGAATTCATAGTCCTGGAGGAACTTAGGCCAACGCTGCTATCTCGGGTTCAGGTCCTTCCGAGAGAAGATATACCTGAGACTCTTGTGATCAGAGTAGACTATAAAACATTAGCCCATCAAATAGTGCCACCACATCTTTAGCGCAAAGACCACTGCTACTAACTACAGTTCATGGGTAGCATAGTTATACTTGTCAGTCTCTGTCTCAGCTTCTGAAAGCTTTGCTAACACTTCTCCATCCACAGAAAAGACTCCCCCTTTTTTTCCAAAGCTGACAAAGGTGTCGCTACCCTTGAGAAGTTGGGTACAAATCTCTGGTAGTACCTAGACAAAGCATATGTCCCTCTCCCTTCAGGGAGGTATTCCTGGAAACATCTTTTGAAAAGATGTCCCCATGCTCTGCCACTCTTGTTTGTAACTGAAAACTCAAAACTCCTATGCATGAACTTATCTTGTGCTACCCGGGTTTCCTTTTTCGCCGACCAAGGAAACCCCCATTCCAATATTATAGGTAAACAACAACCTTTTTGTCTAATATAGTAAATCTAAGAATAAAATATGGATGTCCAGTCCATACCTAAACTAACGTCGTAAGGCCTCGATGCTTCCACTAAGAGGTTCCAACCGAAACTCTCGCCTCAAGGGTCATATCACACCATCGACGTAAGTGTGATTATCGAGTCTCCTCCCAAAGGTATCTCCAGACGTGAGGGTCAAGTCAACAGTTTAACCAAAAACTCTAGGTCTTGGACAAGATTCTTGGAAGAAAGGAATGATTGGTACCTATGTCTATTGATACGGCAGCTAGTAGTAGACACGGACCGTACCTCGAATCATTCCTAGAGCCCATGGGTCACACTCCTTGACCGCATACAGCTACTCCCTTCCCCGGTCCTCCAACTCCCTGAGCCAGGTAGGGTCCACAAAAAGGGGTTGGTTGTGACATGATGAAATGTACACCACCTCATACTGCTCTCCAAGATCTGCTACCATGTCTACTACCCTAAAGATTCATTTGTCCCTATCACATCCTCTTCCCGAAATATCTTACACGCCCAAGTCTCTGAGACTGGCGCCAGTTTCCTGCTTTCCCACTGCTAACATTCACTGGCTGTATCCACTTAACCAAAGAACATTCAACCAAAAAGGTTCTCTCTAGCACCCTAACATAAGTAGGAATGCATAGATGAATAGTACTGGCTCAAATGTCCTTAAACACACCTCGCTCAGAAGTCTGAACCCTGAAACACTGATCGTATCTTATTAATCGAGTACTAGGAATGGTCGGTATGCCTCGATGAATACTCATCTACCGACATGTCATCCTGCCGAAGTTGTACAAGATCTAGAGAACTCTCAACTACCTCCTCAAGATAGTCCTCAACCGCCTGTGAGTCGGGCTCATCTCGGAACCTGAGGGGTATCTGATACTGAAACTTGCATAAGGCACTAAGCCTAAATGTGTCCTCTGCCGGTACTGCCGGTTGTAACTGCTGCCCAACGGGCAATGATATAACTGACACACTACTCGAAGGTACTATCTCAGGCAATGGTCCACGTACCGAAGCCTCATCACTATGTGGACCATCCTCATGGTCACTCATTGGAAAATACTACAGGCTAAGATAACCATTTGCTCTACTGGTATCTCAACTAGGAGAAAAACTCTGGCCACAGCCTCCAGCCAGCCCTCAGCTGCGTGGGAAACTATCTCGCCTCAAAACCTCAGAGGCCTCTATTGCTGGAACTCGTGCAACGTGCTCAATAGGCATGCACCGTCTGCCAGTGATGTTGGTGGTATCTACTGCCCAATGGGTGGTGGTTCTGCTGGTACACCACCCGAACGTGCCAATATATTAAGAGGGCCCTACACCGGAGCCTCATCGCTCGGTGGGCCGTCATCGTGTACTCTCCTGGGAATCTTAGATGGCTGTCTAAGTAGTGGAATCCTGATAAGTAACAGGTGCACCATGGTCATTAAGTTATACTTGGTGAGATGACTCAATAAAACACAAGAAAACTTTTCAAAACACACACGCAATCAGTGTTTTCGTGCACTGAGTCAGAAATCAGAAGTCAGGGTCCTGGTGTATGGATACGTCGGCCGCCACACCAACACTGGATTCCCTAAAATAATAACCACACTCACTAAATTTAACACTATTTCCATTAAAAATATAATATTCCAATGTTCTACAGTATAACTGACAGCCTCTGATACCAATTTGTCACCACCCGTCCCCCGGGGCTCATTCCGTGACTACCCCAAGCCCAATTTCCATAGGCCAGGGGCTGGCGACTAGCACCGAAAGGCGTATTCCCTAAAAATAGAGAAGGTGTTGCCTTTTTAACCTGTAAACACATGAAACTAAGCACATAGAAAGATACAAACACAAGTAAATTGTATTGTAAAAAGAGTGTGTACTGTAAGAAAAAGGGGCCAGAATACAAGCCCAACTAGAAAGAACAAGAAAACTGAAAAGTAAAAGTAAACGGAAAAACTTCTGTGAACTCCCACCAAGGACCCTACCTGAAGGGTAGGTATAGCTCTCGGACGATCGTCTCTGCAGAACACCTCGTCTAATTTCCACCTCTGAGCTACCTCCAGTCCCGGTACTCTCGTCCTCAGTCAGCGTTATCCGTCGTCTGCACCAAACACAACAAGGTGCGGGCATAGCCCGTGCAGGGGTGAGTATAAAGATACTCAGTAGGGACCCTAAGACCCTCTATGGTCTCACAAAACCCACAAAGGATAACCACAAAGCATGAAAACATCTGACATCCCTACTTAGTTATATTCCCATACATATACCTAAGTTGTCAAGTATACCCATCTCATTCAAGAGGAAACTCAAGGCCCAACTCCTTAGCCAAAGTACAATTGTTCCAAGAATTAAAGACTACCATGAAAGTAAGTACCACATTGGTATTCCACACATAATAATACCACAAATGTAACACCACAAAGGTAAGTACCACACAGGTATGCCACACAGAAGAATACCACAAAGGTAAAGACTCAGCTCACACCAGGTATAACTTAGGTACAGTAGTAGAGATGATTAGATGTAACTACTGAATCATATTAATCTGTTGTAAGATCTTAAATCTTCAGACCCACACAGGATCCTAGTACATCATCAGACCCACACAGGATCCTATTACATCGTCAGACCCACACAGGATCCTCGTACATCGTCAGACCCAAACAGGATCCTAGTACATCGTCAGACCCACACAGGATCCTAGTACATCGTTAGACCCACACAGGATCCTAGTACATCTTCAGACCCACATAGGATCCTAGTACATCGTCAGACCCACACAAGATCCTAGTACATCGTCAGACCCACATAGGATCCTAGTACATCGTCAGACCCACACAGGATCCTAGTACATCGTCAGACCCACAGAGGATCCTAGTACATCGTCAGACCCGCACAGGATCCTAGTACATCGTCAGACCCGCACAGGATCCTAGTACATCGTCAGACCCCCACAGGATCCTAGTACATCGTCAGAACTACACAGGATCCTAGTACATCGTCAGACCCACACAGGATCCTAGTACATCATCAGACCCACACAGGATCCAAGTACATCGTCAGACCCACACAAGATCCTAGTACATCGTCAGAACCACAAAGGATCCTAGTACATCGTCATACCCACACAGGATCCTAGTACAATGTCAGACCCACATAGGATATTAGTACATCATCATACCCACAAGGGATCCATTTCTCATGTTACAGCAAGCTACAGGGTTCTCGCACTAAGCTCGCTTGATTCCGGGAGGATCTGCCTCTCAAGCCATAGTTAGATACTCAAACTACCAAAAATTCCCATGAAGAAGTATCCCAAAGGACCTCCACGTAAAAGGGGTCTCAATGCAATAGACGGTGCGTCAATCGGATGCCTGGTCTGTAAGTTATTGGCCTTTTAGTCCCGAGAGCCTAGTTGGATTCGTGTCTGATCCAACCCGGTTGTACCCTAACTTTATCCAAAACTCAAGTGGGGTATTCCAAAAGAACCCTATCGATCCAAGGTTTTTGACTCCATAGACGGTTCATCAAAAGGACACTCGTAGCTCAAGATATGGCTGAAAGAGTGAAAAGGGTCGAAGTTGGTCTGGGTCCAGTCTGACCTGGTCGACCCGGCCCCACCCGGCCTGGGCCAACCCGAACCGGTTCGGGTCGACCCGGCCAACCAAGATCCGGACCCAGTTCGGACCCGACCCATGGGGTCCGACCTGGCCCGCTGGGTCCATCTCAGCCCGCGGCTAGCCGGATAGCCAGCCCTCCTTCGTGGCGTGGTCGCACGCCGCGCCACCACCGTCGGTCGGCTCGGTTATCCGCCCCTCCATCGTTGCCACAGCCTTGGGTCGCAGCCCCTGCACACCTAGAGGAATGGATGCGCACCTCCAACACCTTCACGTGGCCCACCGCAACACCGGTCGCCGCCCTCGCTCTGCTGCGGCTGACGGGCCGCGGCCTTCTCATCATCCGGCGGCGCGGATGTGCACCGCCCTTCCTTCCTCGCGGCTGGCTGGGTGCCGGTCACCACCTCCTTCCATGATTCATTGTAGATTCTTTCTAAGCCCAAAAAATTAAACAATCTCATATTTTCTATCCTTGCATCGAGGGCTTCACGTCCATATATCGCGCTCAGCAAATCTCTGTGTTTTCAGCACTAATAAATATTTGGCCGCCTCTTTCCGTGAGTCATTGTGGCATCATTCTAAGCCCGAAAAATTAAATGATCACATATTTGTGATCCTTGAGTCAAGAGATTTATGTCCATATATCCCACTCAACAAAACTCTGTATTTCCAGTGCCAATAAATATTTGGCCGCCTCCTTCCGCGAGCCATTGTGGCTTCGTTCTAAGCCTGAAAAATTAAACAGTTGCATATTTGCAATCCTTGCATCGAAGGATTTGCGTCCATATATTGCGCTCGGCAAAACTCCATATTTCCAGTGCCAATAAATATTTGGCATTGGAGAACGGATGAAGAACGCGTCAAAAACCACAAAGGTTACAGAGAGGTTGGGTTGTGTTCGTTCGGCCCGCACCCTCCGCGTTAGAACAGTAGCAAGCGGCTTATTAGTTCTTGAATCAAGAAGAATATAAATATTCTTAAATCGAGATGAATTTCAAGAATGGGGAAAGGAATAATTAAACAACAATCCCTACCTCTATTTTTCTGTTGGAGGTGGCACGAGGAAGTTGACGAAGTTTTTGAAGGGAACGTCAGCATTCATCACTCCTGCAAGACGCTTTCATTCCGGGCTCAGGTGTCAGTTCCTTGTTCGTCACCTCCCGTTGGTACCGGCTCCATCCTCCAAGGGTTTGGCGTCACTGTACTTTGTCAACACTTTGTTTCTTGGAGAAGTAATGCCGACACCTCTCCCCAAAATCCATATAAATAGGAGAGGGGGAGGGTGTGCAATGTTCCTGGAATTAATGGAGGCCCGTTAATTAGGAACCTTCCTAATTCCCCAAAAGTGTAGTTACTTAGAAATAAAGTTCAAGCCATTAATTGGCTTGACACGTCATCAGTCCCACGTTGCTACTTGTCCGTTGAAGGAAAAGAAATAAAGTAAAAATAAACTAAGGTATTTTTATTATTCTTTTAAAAGTCTCAAAAACTAACTTTTTCTCCAAACCTACTGTGGTCGAAGTGAATCCTCCCTTAAGAAAATTCTAGCACTGCAGATTCAATGGTGCCCTTGGATTTCAATTCCGAGTATCGGTTCAAAAGTTACAAAACGCCGCTTGTGCATTTACTGAACGTAACCGAAAAAAGTTTGGAAAATTAATAACAGTCACCCTTGACTTACTCCGGTCGAGGTTAGGCTCTTCCTAAGTGAAACACGGCCCAAAGAACCCAACGGTACTCTTGGATTTTCAATCCGATTTACCTTTTAAAAGTTATAGATTTTACAATAAAATAATTGTCACTTAATTATTTTATTTACTGACAAAAACTAAATTTCACTGGTGGTCTGTGTCTGCCAATGTTAGTATCTACATAAAGAAAGCATACCCTCACAAGTTCATCGGTGGTCTCAGATTTTTAATCTGAGTTACCGTTTGTGAGTTATAAGCATTTGAAAATAAAATAATTTATTTTATTATTTTATTTACGGTTATGCCATTTTGGGTTTTCTCACAGGAGCCCTGCGCCAACTAAACTTAGGTCACACCTAGGGTAAACCCACCATCCTAAGCATAACGATGCCCTCAGATTTCTGATCTGAGTAACCCTTTAAGAGTTATTCCACTTTTCTAGGAAAACTACTTACGTGTGTTAATTTAAGTTTAACAAAACTTGGACGGATCATTCTGGGCTCTCCGGGTCTCAGAATCGCGCGCCGTCAGATTTTGAGATCTCAAAATAATTCCATATATAAAAATTATATGGAATTTTTGGGACATTGCAACATTTACTGTATAAGAGGATCCAAGTTCATAATTTGTCTTATGGTGATTTGCACATGCCCCTTTGATCTCTGAATGACAACGATTGATTTCTGATTGCTAGTGCGAAGAATCAATGATATTATATTGTTTGTCTTGATCACTCAGGATCCTTCAAGATTTTAATATTTATCCTCATTTTTGAGATGATAAGAGATGAAATAAATGAGTGAGAAGTCCATTTTTTGCAACGATTCTCAATTCTTGATTTTTCAATTAACCTTACACATTAGACATAACCTTATATTTAGAGAGGTAGTGTTTAGATTGAAAATATTATTTAATTATATATTAGCCCTTAAATAATATAATAATATTTATCAAACCTCATTCCATAATAATATTAATAATATTAATATTTAAAAGACTTGCACTATCTGGTGTGGTGATAAATATTATTTCACCAGCTTGCAAATTAATATTTATCATTGGATGCAGTCTCGATACGTTAATCCTTCTTAGCATTTATTAAATACCCAAATAAATATTTAATTAAATTTTTTATTCATAAATAAATGTATTTACAATCCATCAAATAAATATTTATTAAATATTAAATAAATATTTGCGATCAATAAAACATGAATAAAATTATTTCTCAGTCTGGAGAATAATATTTATTCTATTAATTAAATTAAAATAAAATTTAATTGAGATCAATGGAAACACTTATTGTGTGATCCTCTAGGATTTTTTCTCATTAGCATTAGGCGGTCTTACTTAAAGTCCAAGATTACTATCTAGAAACAGATCAAGTAACCTAATAGAAATAACTTAATATCATAACATTGATAACCACATATGAACTCCCATTGTATAATATAATCACTTATTCAAAATATCTCGTCAACCAGGTTGTGCATTTGTGTCATCAACCTATATGTTTGATACGCCTTTCTTTGACTATATGAAATAGACATGTTGTTACACCATGGACATGGAATTTAATGAGATGGTTATATTATAATAAAAGGGGCAAGATATCAACTTCCATAAATATGGAAGGTACAAATCCTTCCTTAAATTATCTATTAATAACATGTCATTCATTACACACCAAACGTACCCTACTTCCCACAAACATATGGAACCACAATTTTAGTCAGTAAATCTAAGTGTGTGAGTCATGACATTAATTAATGATAATATTAAATTCTAAGGAGCATTACACATGCTCATGGATAGGAATATCTAATGAAACTAAAACATGTGAAATTCCTGATGGTGGATTTGTTCTGATAATACCCGACTTGAATATTACCAAGTGAAAACTTCATGAGAATAAGTCTCATCCAATTATGAGTACTCACACTTGAAAATTGGAAAACTATGTTCCACATCATAGAATGATACCCTAATCGTACAATTATATTTAAGAATATCACCATGGAATTTCAAGGTTCTTATTATAGTGGAAAACTGCTATGATCTTATCAATGTGACAAATACTCTAGGATATTATTATATTAAAAGTCATGCATAACAATAAACAATATGTATTAAGATATTATTATAAACATTCAAAACTTAAAATATACATGTAATCAAAGTAAAAAAAAGTTGGTCCTAGAACATTAACTCTAATGATGAATGCATCGTACTTAAACAAGTGATGAGTGGGGACTGATATTATATATCCCACAGATGTATTAGTAGGTCTCATGAGGAAAACATGTTTGTGTATTTGGTGTATGGTTTCTCAGTTTAGTAATATGTCTTGACTATATTCTTGACGATAAGAATTATGTCTTGTTTATGGACTTTATGGAAATAATGATGTATTGGTTGAACTTGGGGATGAGATCAAGATGTTCAACATTTTTCATTACATAACCACAAGTTTAGTTATCATTATCCATATGATCTATTTAATTTCATTTTTATCCATGGATATATTATGCTCTCAATTTAAATTGATCATGGAATTATGATGATTACTTATTAGTATCATAATATCTATGTCATTTTTATGTCATTATCGCCTCAATTGTATATCCTTATTGAGTTTTTTTCCTCACCCCTTCTTATGTTTCTATTTCTATAGGTTATGAAGAAAAGTATTAAACATGATATATCTAATGGAATAGATTGTGTGGATATTTTTTAGAGATGTTGAAGGCTTATTATGGATTAACTAGTTTCTTATATTGTATAAAAAATGTCCATTAGTTGAGAAAGACAGAGGATTTATTAGTTTATGATTTCTATTAATTCTTTAAAGTTATAAACCTAAAAGGTCTTGGAAATGTATTTAATGAAATATTTTATTTAATTCATGTAATTTTGTGATAGTTATGTTCGTAAATCTATAGTTGATATTGAGGTCACTATGTAAAGTATGTGTTATTGGTACTAGATATGGGAGTGTAGGTCCAGGGAACTATAATATTGCTATCCTAAATTCTTAATTAATTCATTTCAAATTGCAATATGAGCACCTTTTTCTATGATTATTCTATGTTGTCTGAGTAATTTTTGAAATCAAACATTTTCATCTACCACTATCTCAACCACTAGAGTCCGAACTTCCATTGCATATATAATTGGAGCATTCAGATCATTTTCATCCTCAATTATCATATTGTGAATGATTATGCATGTATTCATTATACCATGTAATACATGTTTCCTACAAAAACATAGTGGTCTTACGATTATTGAAATGTGTGATTTTAAAACTCCAAATACACATTCCACATATTTTTTATATGAATCTTCATTGAAAATTCTTCTTCTTCAGACTATGTGGCTCATGGATACTTTTCACAATATTGGACCACTTTGGATATATATTATCACATAAATAACATCCTATCTCATATTTATTCCCTTGAATGACATAACAAGTAGGGGAAGTGATACCTTGAGTGAGATTAGAAATAAAATGAGATGAAACTACCACATTAATGTCATTATTAGTACCTATAATTTCAAAATATGTGTTCCATATCCAAAGATCATAATCATCTAATACTTTAAGAATGATAGTTGTAGATCTATAATGTCATGAATATTGTTCAGACCATGCTATAGGAAAATTTTCCACTTCCAATACATAAAATCCAAACTACTTAACATTCCTACAAAACCACATTCTTTACCAATATAAATCAACTTTGAAATGTCATTGGTACTAGGTTATCGAAGGTATCGTTCTAAAGAAATATCAAAAATGGTAAAAAAAATCTCTTTAAACATTAAATTTTTGTAGAATCATTGATGTTAACATATTCATCAATAGAATTAGTTGGGAGGCCATGTGCCAAGATCACAAACATAGCTGTTAATTTTTGCATAGTTGATAATAAAAATATACCAAAACCATATATTCTTTATTGAAAGTAGTGATCGTGTGCTTTAACTACATCACCAAAATGAAGTAATAAAATTCAAGACATTTGATATTGTCTAAGAAACAATGTTTTATTATATCATGGATTACTATAAAAATAATCATTAAAAAAATTATGATTTGCACCCTCACGGTCAATATTGATAACTATGTGCCTTGGAATGGATCATTCATGATTAGGTTGATTGTTGTTTTTTCTATGATAACATGTTATCATCATGTTGTTCATCTACGTCATGCGATGTATTTATCCTTGTATTTCTTCAAATATATTTTCTATATCAACATTATATAGAGATGAAGATGAATATAATGATTATGATGAAATTTCAAAATCAATATTGGAAGTGGCTCTAATATTATAATTCATTTTAGTGTTAAAATAATATCAAGCATATATATAATGACAATTATAGATCTTGAAATCCATCCCATGGAATGGAGATGGTATCATGATAATGATTGACATGAGGATGAAATTCATCTAACGGTTAAGATCGAGATGAAATCAATCCAATGATTTTAATGAAGATTTGGAAGTGATAAGGGTTAGATAAGGTTTAAACTCATTTGGAGGCTATGATTAAAATGAAATCCATCTAGTGGTTGATATAGAAAGAAAAGTGTGATAATTATTGAGATAAGGATGAAATCCATCTGACGGTTAAGATTGAGATGAAATCCATCCAATGGTTGGAATATGGATGTGTTCATGATAAAGTTGAGATGTAGATTAAACCCATTCGATAGTTAAGATTGAGATGAAATTCATCCAATGGTTTTAATTTGTATGTGTCCATGATAGGTTTAGATAAGGTTTAAAATCATCAAGTTACTACAATTAAAATGAAATCCATCGAGTGGTTGATATAGAAAGAAAATCATGATAATGATTGAGGTAAGGTTGAAATTCATCCAACGGTTGAGATTGAGATAAAATCCATCAAACTATTAGAATGAGTATTAAATCATGATAAGGTTGAGATGAGTATGAAATCCATATAATGGTATATATCAAGATTAAATCCATCCAACAGTTAGAATGGATATTCAATCATGATAAGGTTTGTATAGGGTTTAAACTCATCTTGCAACTACGATTAAAATGAAATCCATTGAATGGTTGATATAGAAAGAAAATCATGATAAGGATTGAGATAAGAATGAAATACATATAATTATTAATATAGGATGAAATCCATACAATTGTGGGAATATAGATATGGTCATAATAAGCTTAAGATAAGGATGAAATCCATCCAATAGTATATATTAAGATGATATCCATTGAATAGTTGAAATGCATATGTTGTCATTATATGTTTTATATAACGGTGGAATTCATCCCATGGTTTAAATTAAGATGAAATCCATCCATTGGCCCATATTTCAAATTTCAAATATACATTATCTATCATATTCTCTATAAATAACCATATATTACATTCAAAAAGAACACACTCCATTCTTTCATTTCAATATTACCTTTTGTTAACCATTAAATTTTTAAAAAAATGACTTCTCAATCTTCTAGTTACTCTGTTAGTGAAGATATAATTATGTTCCAAGTTTATATAGATATTTCCCAATATCCTATTACAAGTGTTTACCAAATGTCAGATTGGTTTTTGTCTGGTGTCAAAAATGCATACAACATAGGCAAGATCAGGGCTTGGGATCTTCGAAACAAAAGATCATTGTAATCTCGAATACAAATGATGGAGAAGGATATGAAAAAAATTAAATAAATGCGTCAAAAAAATTAAAAATATGAATCTTGATGGTTCATCATAACAAGATATTTTGAGTATTTTTTCTATTTTTTTATATATGAAAATGATTATCATTTATGTAATAAATTATTTTCAGTTAGATCGAGCAAAAATCTTACTCATGAAAGAGATCATGTATAAGAAAGGTTTAAGGTTTGATCATGTATAGAGCATGTTTAAGGAATTTGAAAAATTCAAGGACAATGTTGGCATGATGAGATAGATATCTTTAAAATAGAACTACATATCATCAAATTCATACAATCCAACTCTTAGGTCTTATCTATCTGGATCTCATGGTTTGTCGTCATTTTCATTGAACTTAAATGATGATTATGTTAATGGATCATATCCCACATGACCTGTTGGAGTTAAGAAAACTAAATTAGAAAATAAGGATGATGAGAAATCTCAATCCATCATTGAGACTTTGAAAGAAGAAAATCAAAAACTTCTAGAAATGTTAGAAAATCCAGTATAATAAAAAATGGAAATATAAAAAAATAGAATGGTTTTCAAAGAGTTTAAGAAGAAAAATAAAAATTATTCACAAGATATGAATAAAATTAGTGGTCCAAATGTGTGATTTTATTCAATATGAACAAGCACTGGTTATTTAAAAAATAGGAGAATAAATTCATCAACCACCAGAACCACCTTTTCAAATACCTTCAACATCAGTTTTTTTGAATATTTTAACAAATTTGGTGGATGAAGAGATAATTTACCTAATTATTAGATTGGTAGTTTTTTTAGTTATATGTGTTATAATTTTTAGTATGTCATACAAGTATTTTTACTATAATGTTGAATTTTTTCTTTATTTTTTTAGTTATGTAACATGATGCTATGATTGTAACGTTCCGTGTTTTGAATCGAATGAAAAAGCAAAAGAAATTAATTTTTTCCCTTAGCTGGACAGGTTGGTTTTAAAACTGAGCTTCAGAACTTTTTATTTTTGATAGTTGACACTATGATGTGTCTTTTGAATAAATTTTATTAAATTAATTAGATTAAAACTAAAATAGAAACAAATTAAATGAAGGGTAAAATCCCTATTAAAAATGTGTAATATTCTATGAAATATTTTTAGATTTTGAAAATGATTTAGCACAGGATTCCGAGACCTGTAAACTCTCAACATTGATAGAATAAAAATATTAAATTTATATTATTCATACGCGTGTGTGTTTGTTTCAAAAAAATTAAATAACTCTCAAAAGGTGCATCGTATGAGAAATCTAAGACCACTGTTAGGTCCGTAACACTGGTTTTACCCTAGGAAGGGTCTAACTTTGATGTGTGTTGGGTGTTTGGCAACCTCGCATGTGATAATACCCTATTTATTTTTAATTAATTTATTATTCTATTTTTTATATAATAAATAATTATTTTCTCACAAACGGAATGTCGACTGAGAAATCTGAGACCATCAATAGTTTCAAGATGTGGGGTTTATCCTAGGTAGGGTATAACTTTTGTGAGCATCGTAGGTTTTTTTAGATCGCACCGGAAGATAATTTAATTAGGTTATAAATATTTTTGTTGGAAAGTTAGAAATAATAATAATAATTTTATTATTATTATTATTATTTACGTTGAAGACAAAAAATGAAAAGGTACTTCCAAAATTAATAAATTGTGTCGCAATGTAAATAATAACTAAGCAATGTAATAAATGTGATATTATTAATTGTTCCAATTAAATAAAATTGCGCAATCAATATTAATTTAATAACTGTTATCTTTTTTTTAAAGGTTGTTGTTTTTAAATTATTAATGGTGTCATTGATGAGTTATATTAAATAATAATAATTTTAATTATTATAACGTCTCGACATAAACCAAGTTACGGACCGTTAAGTTTTCATGTCCAAATCCTTAAAGGAAACCAGGGCGTGTGCCTCTTCACCTTGTTGTGGATCTCGGACAGCTATTTAAATTAGTTAAATAATTACTTGGGTCTTATGTAAAATATTACGCTGCACCCTAGTACACTGTTCAGGTTAAAAATAATTAAAAAAATTAAATTAATTTTAAATAAATTAAAAGAGATGGAAAAGGAATGAAAATAAATAATAAAATTAAAAGTGGGAATACGAATAATAGAAAAATAATTAAAAATGGGCTAACCATTTTTATTATTTTTATTTTCATTTTCCTTTATCTCCCCTTTTATTTTTATTTTTATAGTATTTTATTTTTCCTTTTTCCCTTATTCTTTTTTTCCTTTTTTTCCTTTCCTTTTTCTTTCTTCTTTTTTTCCTCTCCTTGTCTCCTCCCCCTCTCCTATGCGAGGTACACCCCCTCCCTAGGTGGTGCACACCTCCTGCTTCCCACTTCGAAAGGTCACCAAAATCTCATCTCTCATCTATTTTTGTCCTTGTTTGATGTGATGTGATGTGAACCACTCAGTAAGTTTTATCCCATGCACCAAGAATCGTGTGATCTTATTCCAAATCTGTCCCGTGATTTTCCACGAAAGTATTTTACTTGATATTTGGGTTTTTTTCTAAAATATTCCATTTTCTTCAGTGTTAGGTCAAATAAAAGCCTACAGCGGATCATAGGATCATCTACAACCATAAGTTAGGGAGTTTACTCACTTTCCCTCTGTTTCCTTGCAAATTATAAAAAACGCATGGTTGCGCCATTCGTCGGTGTCAACCGGATTTGTCCAATTCCACCCAATATTTTCAAATTAATTGATTTGGTTAATCATTGATGCCTTATCTATCATAAATTGAATTTTTAAAATTTTTGAAACATGGTTATAAACCCCTTTGGGTGTTCCGAATTGGTTAGTATAAATACCACAAGCCTGAGGATTTACTTTAATTAATTTCATGCATTACACATCCCCTTTTTGTTGTGTTGAAATTAAATAATTATTTTAGAATAATTATGAACCATGAATTTTTGGATCTTGTTAGTTGATTGTGCCGATTTATTTATTAATTAAAAATTGAATTTATTTTCTTTTGTTGATACAGTATCTTGCCGTATTAAATCTTATGCTACGATACTAAATTATTATCCTGGGTTTCTTGGTTGTATCTGCTTAAATTTCAAGTTACAATTATATATACATACCATGCCATATTTGATGCTATGAAATTATAATTAAATTTGGAGTGGGGAGAGAATGTGGGTTCTGTATTAAGGACTCACACATGGAATCTCTGTTCCTGACTGTTTACCACTACGCGTCGGGGGGCAGTGTCTTAGGCTTTGCCAGACCGAGACTTCCCTGGGCTTTCTAAATACTTATAAGTGATACCATTTCCCAAATGGCCCATCAAGGACGGATCTGTTGGAAATGTGGATACGCCAAGCCTCAAATGATACTCGGCCCCTTTTGTGTGAGATCAGGATGGACTCATGGTAAAACCATGCCCCAAGTGATACTTGGTCTTTTGAAAGATTGTCTTGGACAGGCTCGGTGGTATTGGGTAATTTGAAGAATGTATCGTAGCAATACCTTTAGGACAGGCTCAGAATCCAACTCTCAACTTGAACATATTAATAATGTTGCACTGAAGCTTTATGTTAATGCCACTTGGAGTCTTTCGATAATTGTGATATTTTTCTCGTATCTTGAAACACACTTTTTTGACAAATAATTTAGACTCCAAGTTAAAGAACAAGCTTGGGGTATGACTCCTCTCTATTTTTACTTTGTTTTTTTATGTCTCTATATATATGTAAATCCTACTTCCTACATGTACATTATTCATGCTCCTGGCTTAGGCCAAAGAAGGTGATGTAATATGGGTACCGATGAGGATTATACCTAGTTACACTTATTTAGTTTATCTATTTAACTGCTTGAATTTATTATATAATGCTATGCTGCTTTTGTTAATTTCATGAAATGGGAAGGTTTAGACACCGTGGGTGCTGGCCTACTGAGATTTTATCTCACACCCCTACTTGGGCATCGTTTCCACCCAAGTTGATTATTGTAGGTATTGATAAAGGGAAGCATGTTGCTTCTGATGCTTGATTGTTTCTTGCTGCTTAGGATGGAGACTAGGGTAGAGGACTGAGCCGTGCTCGTGATGCAGCTGTCATACTTTGTGTCTTTTCATTTCAATTGATATCATTCTTGTATTCTTGTTTTTTGAAACTTTAACTTAGTATAAACATCATAGAATGACTTCATTTTGTATCTGGTTTTATTTATCAGCTTCCGCACTTATTATGTATTCAGTTGGGATTATTTATTTTCTTCTACTGCGGTTTTCTTATTTATATGCTTCCGCTATTTTTTATAAATTATTGTTTCTTCCACTGTGTATTACCTATTGCCTATGACAGCATAGTCTCCCCCATGGATGCATTAAAAAGGACCTCATTTCTAGTTGGAAGCCTATGGCGTTCGGGGAGATACGTTTGAGGTCATGTGACCCACTGGTCTATCCATCATCTTAGAGGTGAGTCAGGTCATGACTTTACAAAGTGGTATCAGAGGGTAAATTTTTCCTTTATTTTACTGTTTTGGGTTGGTAGATAGGATACTAGGAATGTATCGGCACTTGGTTAATAGTCGTGCTTGGGACTGATCACCCCACGTATAAGAAATGACCAAGTGGTCAGGGTTGGGATTGGTGTTCATGATTTTTGATGTTACAATTGATATGATTTCACCTCAAGTGATTGGTTTAGTTTTCACTGATTATGAATTTATGTAATTTATGATATTTTACCCTTGGTCTATTTAGGATAGTATGAAGCATTGCATTCATCATAATAGTCACATAGGAATTCACATGTAATGCATAGTGCCATGCCATGTAGTTACATTTTAGGTTTCTTGTTGATTCAAATTGTGTTCCTTGAATGCATGCCATTCCTTTTATTTATTTAGAATGAATGTTTAGATACCATGTTTCGATGACATATTTAGCATGCTATCGTGTTTCCATGCTGCCTGTTTACTAGAATAATTACCTTGTATCATGCTTATGTGCTTATTAGAATGTCTCTATGATTAAAATATCATGTTTCTATGATTACAACATGTTTTTTTCTATTATCTGCTTGTAGTGACATGATATCTTGTTTGATATGAAATTGGTTGCTTTTAAAATTTTATTACTTTCAATTAAATGGGGGTCTAATGACTTTTCTGTTGGCGTGACCTAGATATAGGGTTGACGTTTTTGCTTTCGTAAGGGGATATCTCATAGTAGGTAGAAACCTTAGAACTTAATATCCTTGTTAATGCTATGAGATTTCTGCTCTCTATCTCTCTTTTATTTTTATTCTTTTGTCCCTAATCATGCCCCCTATCCTTCTAAATGATCCCCTTGTTCAGATGGGTAGTCATGGTATTATTGACTTTTATTTCAGATTGAGTATTGGGTAATGTTTCTTTTCAGTAGTCTAGGAATTCCTCGGGCATGGTTAAGTGCTCCGTAGGTCATTCTAAGATTTCTTGTACATATTGATGAATGACTCTGTACACCATCCTCTGAGTTAAAAGTCATATTGCTTCTATATCACCTCGGGGTAGTATGTGTTCACGTATGCGGTGCTGTTGAGTGCTTAACATTGTGACGAACCGGTTGAGTTCAGTTTAATCAGCAATTCTTGCATTGTTAAATACATTTCAGGTCATCTTCATCATAAACTGACTTCTGTGTTAAAGGAATCAAGTTTTTTCCAATGATCAGGATGACTTCTAGAGACTCAGTTGTTTTGACACGCCGGTTAGTTTGGTTCGGTTTTCATGCCAAATGTTTAAAAATGTTTGTGCTTATGGAGATTCTAACCTAGCGCGCTTTTTAGCGGCTAGTCTGTCTCTTCCATTTTACAATTAGAACACCCCCAAGGTAGTGGGTTTCATGTTGGTTTCGTTAATACATGTTCCTTCTGGGTATAAGGATCACAACCAAATAATACCATTGGAGGATGTTCAGTCTTACTTAAATGATTATGAGGCTTGTGAACTTTAAATTGTGATGGTACTTTCTCAACATCACTATGTTGATGTGGTTGGTGGTGTATGAAATCTTTTACTAGCATTGTTGTTCATGAGTGGATTATAGTGTTTAAGCCTGAATGATCATGGGATGCCATAGGTGGTAAGGGCTCGGTTATTGGTTAATGATGGTGTGTCGGTAGGTAAAGCCTAGTTTCTTCTAAGGTAACGACCAGTAGTGATTCGACTAATCTTCTAGTATTCTTTTAATCCTTTTATATACTCTTACTTAAGCGATGAGAATTTCCCCTAACTTGCCTTAGTTCTTGATGCACTAAGGGAGCATCATTCTTACTCCATGATAAAGCTTTAAAAGTTGTTGGGAAGATTTAGTGGTCTCCCAATGTTGCATGCTAAATGCGTGGGTCTAATTATGGATTGGTTAGTCCTGAGTAACCCTTGGATTCCATGTAGGAATTCTTGGAGAACTCTTGTACACTAGTCGTTTCATCAAACTTGACCACCAGGTTGATGCCGCTCTGGGCTCGGTCAATGTTTTGATATCGGCATCTTTTCCTTGTACCAACGTCTCACTTGTAAACATGGTGTATGGACTACCTTGCATTAGTTCCTTTCACTCCTATTGTGCCAATCCGTGGTTACCCAGATTTTGTTGTCAGGCTCGGTGATGCCTAAATCAAGGAATGTCACTGAAAGTTATGTATGAATTTATGTGGATGTTTTCGAGGTGAATGTGAGATACCTTGGAAGAAGGAATCGTATTTTAGTTCATAAAATGTTGTCCTTCAAAGCTGAGCATCTTCTTAAATGGTCGGTCAGAGTGGCTTGACTAGTTCTCTCTCTTTTTCAATGAAGCGGTCAGTGAAGGACCTTTTTCTTGCACATCGTCAGGTGAGACAAGTGTGGTTTGGGTTAGATAGGGCTTTTCATGAAAATCTAGCTTGACTTGGGCTTTTAGGTCAATGGGAATCAATTGTTTTATCTATTTTGAAAATCACGCGAGAAGCATCGCTAGAACGCTTAAGGGCGTGTCTTGTAGGGAATTTCGATGGTGTAAGGTGTCATGAATCAGAATTTTCCCCTTTATAACATTAAATCCTAAGGTGGGAAGTAAGTTTTATATATATTTAATTATATGAATACATGGTCGTGTCTCTAGAAAAAAAGGCTTGGATAAACATTGTCTCGGTGTTTCAGTTGGAAAATAAGTTTTGGATCAGATCTTAATGGATTTTGTGCCATTTTCCTAACCAATTCTTGAACGTGTGTTGGACATTTAGAGATGCAACACAACCTTTTTTATGAGACTTCACGACCTTTGTGGATCGGATGAAGGTTATGTTGTTCCCAAAGGCTTCTCGGGGATGATAACTTCTAAGGTGGGAAGGTTGTAACGTTCTGTGTTTTTAACTGAACGAAAAAGATAAAGAAATTAATTTTTTTCATTAGTTGGGCAGGTCAGTTTTAAAACCAAAAATCAGACATTTTTATTTCCAATATTTGACACTACGATGTGTCTTTTAAATAAATTTTATTAAATTAATTAAATTAAAATTAAAATATAAAAATTTAAATGAAGGGTAAAATCCTTATTAAAACTTTGGAATATTATATGAAATATTTTCAGAGTTTGACGATGATTCAGCGTGGGATTCCATGACCCGTAGACTCTAGGCGTTGATAGAATAAAAATATTAAATCTATTTTATTCATACACATGTGTGTTTTTTTCAAAAAAAAATGAAATAACTCTCAAATGGTGCATCGTATGAGAAATATGAGACCACCTTTAGGTTCGGAACGCTGGTTTTACCCTAGGAAGGGTATAACTTTGATGCACGTTGGGTGTTTGGCAACCTCGCATGTGATAATACCCTCTTTATTTTTAATTAATTTATTATTCTGTTTTTTATATAATAAATAATTATTTTCTCACAAATGGTACGTCGATTGAGAAATCTAAGACCACCAATAGCTACAGGATGTGGGGTTTACCCTAGACAGGGTATAACTTTTGCGAGCATCAGAAATTTTGTCAGATCGCACCTGAATATAATTTAATTGGGTTATAAATATTTTTGTTGGAAAGTTAGAAATAATAATAATAATTTTATTATTAATATTATTATTTGTGTTGAGGACAAAAAAATGAAAAGGTACTTCCACAATTAATAAATTGTGTCCCGGTGTAAATAATAACTAGGCAATGTAATGAATTTGATATTATTAATCGCTCCAATTAAATAAAAATGTGCAATCAATATTAATTTAATAACCATTATATTTTTTTAATGGTTTTTGTTTTTAAATTATTAATGGTTTCATTGATGATTTATATTAAATAATAACAATTTTAATTATTGTAACGTCTCGACATAATCCAAGTTACAGACCATTATGTTTTCATGTCCAAATCCTTAAAGGAAACCAGGGCACGTGCATGTGCACCCTGTTACGGATTCCAGACAGCTATTTAAATTAGTTAAATAATTTCTCGGGTCTTATGTAAAATATTATGTCGTGCCCTGGCGCAGTGTTCAAGTTAAAAATAATTAAAAGGGATTAAATTAATTTTAATGAAATTAAAAGAGATAGAAAATGAATGAAGATAAATAATAAAATTAAAAGAGGTAATGAGAAGAATAGAAAAATAATTAAAAATGGGATAACCATTTTTATTATTTTTATTTTTATTTTCCTTTATCTCCCCTTTTATTTTTATTTTTATTTTATTTTATTTTTCCTTTTCCCTTATTCTTTTTTTTCTTTCTTTCCTTTCCTTTTTCTTTCTTCTTTTTTCCTCTCCTCTCCTCCCCCTCCCCTGTGTGTGGCGCACCCCCTCCCTAGGTGGTGCACACCACCTCCTTCCTACTTCGGAATGTCATTACAATCTCATCTATCATCTGTTTTTGTCCTCATCTAATGCGATGTGAACCTCTCAATAAGGTTTATCCTATGCACCAGGAATCGTGCAATTTCATTCCAAATCCGTCGCGCAATCTGCCACAGAAGGATTTTACTCCAAAATTGGGGTTTTTCTAAAATCTTCTATTTTATTATGTTTTAGGTCAAATCAAATCCAACCGCAGATCATAAGATCATCTATGACCGTAAGGTATAAATTCTACTCGTTTTTCCTCTGTTTCATTGCAATTTATAAAAAATTCATGGTTGTGTCGTTCGTCGGTGCCTACCGGCTTTGTCCAATTCCACCCAATATTTTCAAATTAATTTTTTTCGCTTAATCACTACTGCCTTATCTATCATAAATTGAATTGTTTAAATTGTTGCAACGTGGTCGGACACCCCTTGGGCTGTGCTGATGTGGTCAGTATAAATATTGTTAGCCTGAGTATTTACTTTAATTAATTGCATGCGTTACATAGCCCCTTTTTGTTGTGTTTAAATTAAATAATTATTTTAGAATAATTATGAACCATGGATTGTTAGATCTTGTTAGTTGATTGTGTTGATTTATTTATTAATTAAAAATTTCATTTATTTTCTTTTGCTGATACAGTATCTTGCCTTATTAAATCTTACGTTGTGATACTAAATTAATATCTTGATTTTCTTGGTTGTATCTCCTTAAATTTAAAGTTTCAATTATATCTGCATACCATGTCATATCTTCTACTGTGAAATTTTAATTAAATTCAGGGTGGGGAGAGAATGCAGGTTCTGTATTAAGGACCCACACATGGACTCTCCGTTCCTAACTGGTTACCACTATGCGTCGGGGGGTGGTGTCTTAGGTTTTTCCAAACCGAGACTTCCTCGGGATTTCTAAATACTTATGAGTGATATTATTTCCCAAAGGGCCCATCGAGGATGGATCCATTAGAAATGTGGTTATGCCGAACCTCAAATGATACTCGACCCCTTTTATATAAGATTGAGATAGAATCATGGTAAAACCATGCCCCGACCAATACTTGGTATTTCAAAATATTTCCTTGGATGGTCTCGGTGGTATTGGATAATTTGAAGGATGTACCATAGTGATACCTTTGGGATGGGATCAGACTCCAACTCTTAACTTGAACATATTAATAATTATGCACTGAAAGTTTATGTTAATTCCACTTGGATTCTCTTAAGAATTGTGATATTTTTTTGGTATCTTGAAACACACATTTTTTACACGTAATTTATACTCCAAGTTAAAGCACAATCTTGGGGTATTCCTCCTCTCTGTTTTTACCTTTTTTTTCTGAGGTCTCTATATATGTGTACATACTGCTTCCTACAGGTACTTTATTCAAACTCATGGCTTAGGTCGAAGCAGGTGATGTGATATGGGTACCGATGAGGATCAGACCTAGTTACACTTATTTAGTTTGTCTATTTAACTACTTTCATTTATTATATAATGTTACACTACTTTTTTTGTTGCATGAAATGAAAAGGTTTAGACACCATGGGTTCTGGCCTATATGGATTTTATCTCACACCCTTGATCGGGCATCATTTCCACCCAAGTAGATTATATGATCGTAGGTATTGATAAAGGGAAGAATATTGCTCCTGATGCATGATTTTTTCTTACTACTTAGGGAGGAGAGTAGAAGCATAGGATCGAGCCTTGCTTGTGATGTAGTTGTCACATAGTGTGTCTTTTCATTTCAGTTGATATCATGCTCTTATTCCTGTTTTTATAACCTTTACCTTAGTATAAACATCATATCATGACTTCATTTTGTATCTAGTTTTATTTATCAGCTTCCACACTTATTATGTATTCAGTTGGGATTATTTATTTTCTTCTACTGTAGTTTTATTATTTATTTGATTCAGCTATTTGTTATAAATTTTTGTTTCTTATGTTGTGTATTACCTATTACCTATTATGGCATAGTCTCCCCCACATACACATTAAAAAGTCCCATGATTCTATTCAGAAGTATTTGGTGGTCGGGGATATGCACTTAAGGTCATGTGACCCACCGGTCCGGCCACCATCTTAGAGTTGAGCTGGGTCGGGATGTTACAATGATTATTGCCAATTCCCAAGTAACCCACACTCTATTTTCATTTGGTTTATTACCTAAGTGGTAAATTTATTCTATAATATTACATCAAATCCAAGTTTAAATACGATTATATATGAATTTTCATGTTTTTTTGGTATTACCAGAGCAATGTAGTAGTGTGGAACTATGGTGGGGAGATTTAATAATGGTACAATTCATCAAAAATGGGTTTTTGGGCCATGTAGTTAGGTCTTCAAATCACAGGGCCTCTAGGACATACATTCCAAAAATTACAGGGTCATGTAAGTGGTATAAAGATGGTGTGATGTGTCGAAGGAAAATATAGGGTGGTTGGTGGTCGGTGGTTGATGGGAGACAATGTAGTGTGCAGTGGTTGGCAATAGAAGGTATTGGCGAGATGATGACTCGGGAGTTGGAGGGCGCTCTCGAGTGATTCAACCCACCCCAACCCACTTGGATTCCTAATGTGGGATGATAAGTGTCATGGTTAGATGCAGCAATGGGTGGATGTCCTAAGCATTATAGGGAGTTACAGAGGAGCTCTATGGCATAGGAAAGGAGCACCATGGGGTGCTCCATGAGGAGATTTCATTGCAAGTGCAAGGGTTGGTTCATCATTTGGGGCTTTATATGGATCCCTATTAATATCGATAGGTTGGCACATGATGCACCACAATGATAACATGGGTGTAGTGGCACCCCTTTGGGATTTCCACAGAGAACTCCTCAGCATAAGCTATGTAGAATCACAACACACTGTGACGTTATGTTGAGCGTAATGATGTCAGGTGGGACACTATGTCATGGAGCCTAAGTTTGATGCAATGAACCACAGCATGATTATGGGTGTAAAAGAGTTTCGGGATGGTCTTGACCCCTAAAACCTCAGACCAAGCTAGCCTAAATAGTTTTTTAGCTCATATTAAGCCTGACCTCAGGACAACCTGATTCTTTAGGTTGGGTCGGGCCATGGTCCTAAGCAATCAGGCCTTTAATATCAAAGTAAAAAAATATATTTTTTAAATTAATTATAATATTATTTATAAAATATATATTTAATTATTGATATCATGTAAATATATTAGGCATGATGACTGGACTAGTTAGTCTAGGCACAACCTTGGAAGATAAGGGTAGGGGGATCGAATCTCCCCTACTGCAAGTTTTTTGATAGTTTTTTAAGTTTTTTCGGTTCGGAATCGGGCCTATAAGGAAGGGCACCCTATGGGACAAGATTTCGGGCTAGTCCAGGATAAAATATAATAGCCCAAGCCCAGCCTGAACAACCCCTCAGCCCGAGACCGACCCAAGTCGACCTTTCTTGGGTCAGTCCTTGTCGGGTTTTGGGTTGTGTCGAGGAGGCTTTTGGACCACTGGGATGAAATTACACACCTATGTGTAGTCAGGTTGATCATAGCTCATATGGGCATGACATTAGAAAGGTTCTTTGATTCATCATACCATAAGGCCTTTGAGTCTTCAACTTGTTGGGCCTATAAGAGTCATTTATATGTAATAAAATAAGCCAAGTAGTTGCATGTCAATAATTATGGGGGTAAGCTTGAAACCACTGAGGTGTCTAAGTGTGCACGTGTTTGGTGATTGTAATCTTCTTTATTTAATATATATATATATATATATACGTACTTATGTATGTATGTATGTATATTGTTATAATTACACACAAAATTAACTTATTAAAAAAATAGATAAAACTTATTAAAAACTTATTAAAAAATTAGTTAAATATTTTTTTCATTTATTAAAAAAATAGTTTAATATAATAAAAAATAACTACATAAACAATTAATGGTTATATTAAATTAAACTTGTTCTCATTATTTGATAATATAAAATTAAATAAATTAAAAAATACTTCATTATTTAAAATGATATTCAATTAAAATGCATGATTATATGATGATTATTATATAAATCATTGATATAATTTATTTTTTAAAATAATTAATATATTTTATTTTAATTTTTAGTTTATTTTATCACTATGAATCATTAATTTTCATTGAGTACAATATAAAATGTATAATATATGAATCTTTTTCATTAATTATATGATTATTATCATATAAATTTCTTTATATATATTTAAAACTAATAAAATAAAATAATCATGAATACATAAATTATTTATTTAATTAAAAATTATAAAAAAAATAATCTAAATAATAATTAATTTTTCTACACATTATTAATTGAATAGTTAAATATTAAAAATAAACAAATATAATTGTTTATGAAATGATTAGTATACATAATAATAAATTTAAAAAAAATAAATGGAATTGGTTATATTGATTGGAGATGGTCAAGTAGAGTTTTTTTTAATGGGATTTACAATTTAAACAAATTAAGAAAAGGGGTAGGGTTCAACGTATTTTTAAAAAAAAAGTGTTTGAAGATACATGAACTGGGTTTACACTTCTTTATCTGATCCCAAGGAAGTGTGAACCTCATTCACGCTTCCTTCAAAAAATGTACAAAGGAGGCGTGAATAAGGTGCACACCTCCTGGCTAGAAAAAACTATAAATAGAGATGTCTCCCCCCTCCATTTGTAATTGTTCTACTCTGTATTTTTCTATGAATCTCTACTGGATTTCTTTCTAAACATATATTTCTGGATTTTAAGAAGGTAAAATTTCTATTTTAAATTTTTAATTACTTAATTGATTTTATTTATTTTGTTTTTATAATTTATTTATTTAATATATATGTATGTATGAATGTATGGATGTATGGATGTATAGATGTGATGACCTGGACCCGGATGCTACTTAACGGGTGCCCCAAGACCGGTGGGCCACATGGCCTTAAGCACATCTTCCCAAATGCCAAAGGCTACCGACTAGCAGTGAGGGCCTAGGGTGTGTCTATGGGAAGACTATGCCCTCATTAGTAGAGTGTAACATAGTGGAAGGAATATAATAGAATAGTAAACAATGGAAGCAATATAAATAAATAGCAGAAGCAGACTGATGCAATAGATAAACAAGAATAACAATAACTGTATCAACTAGAACAGTGATGATGTAATGTCATGTCACTAGAAAACTAGAAATCATGGATACAAGAAAATAATCATAACATGTTCCACACGGTAAAAGAAAACAAAGTCTACTCCATGAATCCTAAGATCCTACTCAGTTGTCTTCTATCAAGCTTCATCCTATCAGCACACAATCAAGTATTTGAAGCCGCATGCTTCCCTTTTTCAATACCTGCAACCATGTAATCTAATTCAGGTACCAAACGGTGCCCGAAGAGGTTGTGAGATAAATCTTAGTGGGCCACCACCAACGGTGTCTATAAAATTCAGTTTGTGTAATGGAATATAGCAGTGTGCATTCATGCATATATAAAGTAAATCAAGCTGTACAATATAACTAAATAACCAAGTACCTGCTTCATCCCTTGGTTGGTGTCTAAACATGTAACCAGTTTATTAATTAATCAATTACCATTTAATGTTAATAGGTCACATGAGTTATATCCAACACTGACATCACCTCATGATAGTATAAGTAGTGAAGGTCCCAAGACGTAGCAAGGAACTATACAATGATATCCAGTGAGGGAGTTCCAAGGTAAAAACCAAGGTAACGTAAACTCTTGGAAAGCTAAATCAATAGTATCTAAGTCTAGATAAGGGTTAAGAGTGTAATCCAAGGAGTGTAATCCAATGAATTACACAATAAGGGGCCTACCGAGTCCAAGGTGATTGACCAAGGTAAGACGGGTCTAAGAAAATATAGGGCCCTATGGGCTTTAACCATGGAACCTACTAGTTAGTGCTGGATCCAAGCAGTGTATCTGAGGTATCCTGTAATAAGGAAAGGGACCTAATGGTAGTATACCAAACATCCAAGGAATAGACAAGAATCGGAGTCTAGGTGGGTATCAACTAAAGCAAAATGTATCCTTGAATTGGAATGGGGTTCCCAAGACCCAAGGTATTCTTCTCTTAGAATCCAAGGCAAGCATGAGTTAGTCCATTCCTATTTGATATTTTAATCATGTAATAAATCATTTATTTAAATTGTTGCATTCCATTAGTTTGGATATGTCAATTAGAGTTGAAACCATTGATTTATTGGTCCAACCCTTGTCTTCCATTAGTGTGGATAGGCCAAGTAGAGTTGCAACCATTTAATCAAGTCTTAGTTGTCCATTAAGGCGTATTAAAATATTGAGGTTCGCACTGCTACCTTCCATCAACATGGAAAGGGCTACTATGTACATGTAACCTTTATTCAATATCTTTTATTAAGGCTAAGTTATATACTTAGTATATTTTCCATTTAACATTTCACATTTCACATTTCACTTTTAATAACCATTTGGAAGCACTTAACTTAGGCGGGTCAAGTTGTGAGCATAAATGGTACATGCCATTATGAAATTCTCATTAATAATAATCCATTTATGATAAGAAGACTCGCCTTTAGAAAGGTCGAGCAAAGGCACACTCGAACGGTGGCTCAAATGTGCTGTAACACTAAAAACACAATTATGGCATAACCTTTGACATGAGGTGGATTGAGTTGTGGGTGTAACCACTAAAAACTAATCACATATTTGAAAATATCATAACCATAAAATTCTAACAAGTATGATCATGGCATGTAAATTTAAGAAACGATTCCCAACGAAATCTGTGTTCCCCACACGAACATTCCAAAAACAAAAAACTTTAGGGATGAGTTATAGACCACCCACCATAGGGTTGTGCGATCCTTCTCCTCCAGTATCGGCTCTTGATTTGCCTCGGATTGGAGTAGATCTAAGAAAAGGTGAAAATGCTCACATGGAGATATCTAGGTCGAGAGTGAAAGAGAATAAGTATAGCTAAATAGGACTCATGTACTTACCGTTGCGCATCCAACGTAATGAACGGAAGCTTGATTGGATTCTGGATGAAGGAGATCTATTGATCCCTATTTTAGGCCTCTAAAAATCTCCAAAAGGAAGAAAATGAAGGAAAATACCACAGGTTCTCAGATTAGGGGGAAGGAGGAGGATTAATAGATCATTAAGGGTGTTTTGGTCATTTTACACAGGTTTTTAGCCTATGTATAGTTTGTCTTCATGGTTTGTCAAACCGTGTAAAACGGTATGACATGGTTCTACTTACCTAGGAAAAAGGGGTGTTCACACGGTTTGGCTACATGGTCGTGTGCCAACTATGTGAGGTGCCACTATCCGAAAAAACACAAACTGTATGGTTAGGCAAACCGTGTGCTAACCGTGCGCAAACCGTGCAACTTGTCCTATTTTCCCAAAAAGAGGTGTTATGAGCTCTAAACAAGCCTCATACACCCTCAGAACCTATGCTAACTCATTAAGCATCTATATTAGGTCTAAAGTAATGATTTAGACCGAAAATTACAAGATCCATAACTGAGTGAAAAAACGGGTTCTTACAGTCTTCCCCCCTTAAAAGAACTCACCCTCGAGTTCTCATTTCAAGGGTAAGGAAACACTGTCTGAGAACAAATCTTGCCACTGAGCATGTACATCGGCTTCCCTCTCCCAAGTCTCATCTTTTACTCGGTCATGCTGCCAAAGTACCCATATTATAGGGACAGACTTTCCTTGAAGAGCCTTCATTCTTCGTTCAATGATGTGTACTGGATATTCCTCAAAGGTAGCATCAGTATCTAACTCAAATTACTCAGGATAAAAGGTATGATATGGTTCAACATGATATTGGTGAAGTTGTGAGATATTAAAGATGTCGTTCATGGCACAATACCTCTGAGGTAGTAGCAACCGATAATCTATCGGCCCGACTCTCTCTAGAATTTCAAACTGTCCAATGTAGTGAGGCGATAGCTTTCCCTGCTTTCTTAACTATCTATGCCCTATCCTAAGAGATACCTGAAGAAAAACATAATCCCCAACCTCGAACTCAAGAGGTCATCGACAACGATCAGCATAAGATTTCTATCTAGACTGAGCAGTAGTCATACACTTCCTAAGTATCCTGAACAAGATGAGGACCTAGTAGGGATGCCTCACATGCCTCTAACCAGCACAAGGGTGAACTACATGGCCTACCATATAAGTCCTCAAAATGATCCAACTGAATCCTCACCTGGAAATTGTTATTATAGGCGAACTTGACGAGAGGGATATTCTTCTCCCAAGAACCACTGAAATCAAGGACGCGTGCTCGGAGCATATACTCCAAAACCTGTATTGTCCATTTGGATTGTCCATTGGTCTGAGGGTGAAAAGTTATGCTTAAAATCACCTGAGTTCCCATAGCTTTCTGCAAACCCTTCCAGAATTGTGAAGTGAAACGAGCATCCCTATCTGAAATGATAGTACATGGAACCCCGTGTAGTCGTATGATCTCACGGACATACATTATTCCCAATTCATTAACTGATAAAGTCTCCTAAATAGGAATGAAGTGGTATGATTTCATTAGTTGGTCAATGAATAACCAGATAGCATCAAAACCCCTTGGCTACCTAGGTAAGCCGATTATAAAATCCATAGCAACATCTTCCCATTCCCATTTTGGGACTGGAAGCGGCTATAACAAGTCTGCAGGTCTCTGGTGCTCTACCTTTACCTACTGATAGGTGGAACACCCAGTGACGAAGCCTGAAATCTGACATTTCATCCCAGGCCACCAATATTATCATCGCATGTCTCGATACATATTTGAGATGCCTGGATGAACTGGACACTGGGAAGCATGGTACTCTTTCATAAAATCCTCTCTCACATCTATAGGAACCTAGATACGTCCACGTAGACGTAGGATGTCATATCTATCCATAGACCAATCTGAAGGTGGGTTAACTCCTGATATAATCTCATGGAGGACCAAACCTTCAGGATCTGAAAAATGCCTACTCTTCACCTTCTCAAGAATGAAATAGGTAACTATTAAGGCTGAGAGGTAAGACTACTCCTGGCTATCGTGAAACTCTAAATGAAGTTCAGAAAAGAGATCCATTAACTTCCATTCATCAATGGCTTCCTATATGGCCTGCGTTTTAGTTTTCTGACTCAGTTCATCTGCAACCGCATTTCCTTTTCTAGGCATATAGGCAAGCTCAAAATCAAATTATTGTAGATATTTGACCCGTATTCATTTTCGGGGGTTCAAGTCATGCTGTGAAAAGATATACTTGAGGCTCTTGTGATCTGTATACACCACAAAGAGCTCACCCAAGATATAATGTATCCATCAACGTAAGGCATGTACAACTGCTTCTAGCTTGAGGTCATGCGTCAGGTAATTTCTCTAGTGAGGCATCAACTGTCGAGATCCATACGCAACAACTTTGTCTTCTTGCATCAACACTTATCCTATTCTAATGCCTAATGCATCACAGAAGATGATATAACCTTTACCAGGTTCTAGAAGAATCAGAATAGGTGTCGAGATAATCCCCCCTTTCAACTCCTAAAAGTATTTCTCACATGCTTCTGGCCACAGGAACTTAACACCCTTCTTTTTAATTCTAGTAAGAGGTGAATAAAGATGTTATAAATCTTGTATAAAACACCTGTAATATCCAGTGAGCCCTAAGAAACTCCTAGTATCAAACAAATTCTTAGTATTCTCCTAGGAGACTATAACACTAAACTTTTTAGGGTCAACAGATACTCCTGATTCTAAAATAATATGACCCAAGAAGTGGAACCAGTCAATCCAGAAGTTGCATTTATCAAGATTGGCATAAAGATGATTCTCTCTCAGTGTACTTAGAATGATATCAAGATGTTTGGCATGGTCGTTACGATTGCGCAAATACACTAAGATTTCATCCACAAAGACCACGAAAAAAGTGTCCAAATATGGATGGAAAACCCTATTCATTAAAGCCATGAAAATGGCAGGCATGTTTGTAAGACCAAACGGCATAACAAGATACTCATACAGACCATACCATCTATGGAAAGTTGTATGAGGTATTTTTTGATGGTCTGACTCGCACATAATGATAACCTGATCTTAGGATGATCTTAGAGAACACCTTTGCTCCTCGGAGCTAGCCAAAGAGATCATCTATTCGAGGAAGTGGATACAGGTTCTTGATTGTAAGTTAGTTCAACCTTCTGTAATCCACACACAAACAGAGAGTTTCATCCTCCTTCTTGGAAAAAAGCACGGGTGAACCCCAAGAGGATGTACTAGGCCATATAAAGCCTTTGGCCTCTAAGTCCTCTATCTTCCTCTTGAGCTCCTAAATATCAGTAGGTGTCATCCTGTATGGAGGAATGGACACTGGAGCTACTCCAGTAACAAGCTCAATTTCAAACTCTACCTCTCTCTCAGGAGGTAATCCATAAAAATCGTCAGGAAAGACTTTACTGAAATGATCAACTACTGGAGGGAAATTAGTTTTAAGAAAACCTTGATCCTCTATGAAAATAATTTCAATATGGGTGGTCATTCCACCTAGACCATAATGCTTCGGTCCCGTTCTCCCAGGCTAGACATCCCACTCACCTTTGAAATGATAATTGTTGTCTTCTGGTGATGTAAAAGAAACCCTTCGGTGATAGCAGTCTACAAAGGTGTGATAGTGGACCAACCAGTCCATCCTGAGAATGACATCGAAGCCCATCATATTGAGAACAAATAGATTCCACAAGAAAGGGTAGCTACCTACCTCAAGGGGGTAGTCATTGCACTGGAATATTCCCTCTGTCTGTATTCCCAATGGTGTATCGAGGGTCATTACACCATAGTGATATTGTATCTCTAGTCTGAGACTTTCCACGATAGATAAAGAAGTAAAAGAGTTTGAAGCACCTATATCAAAAAAAAGTAGAGACAATAGTAGAGTCTACTAGAATAGTACCTCATACTGTATATGGTCTCGTAGTATGATCCTTAGGTATCGGCTGTAAGGAATGCAACTGAACTGATCCACAGCTCTATGCAGCAGATGGACTACCATGATCATGACTCATCTGCTGGCACTTCTGGTGATCAGGGATCGGACTACCACCGCCATGACCTCCTCCTTGGCCAGACCTACCGTTGCTACTCTAACTTCCCACCCAATGTGGCGCAAAAGAACTTGCTCCTGAAGGTGGAGCTGAATTTGATCCTTTTCCACTCGAAGATGGTGTAAAGGTCCTGCAAAAGTGCTGAAGATGACCCATAAGGCCACAAACCCGGCACTCCATAGGGTCTCTATCACACTGGGTCTTATTATTCTCTAGTTTACCACACTAATTACACACTACAGAGCTATCAAACTGGATACTCTGGCTACCACTACCCTGACAAAAAGCCTCAAGGGAACGTTTCCTACCACTGAAAGAACTACTAGCCTGATGTGGAATTGATCCTTTAAACTTTGTACTCGCTCTTTCCCTCAGGTTACACTCAGTGATAAGGGTATAATCAACTATTTTAGATAAGGTAGAAAGTCAAAATACATTCACTTGAGTTCGGATGGCATACTGGATCTCATCCTCAAAACGTCTAGCACGTGAAAGCTCATCACTGGCTAGAAGTGGTGCAAAGCACTGTAAATCAGTGAAACGTGCTGAATATTCTATAACTGACATAGAACCCTGCTCAAGATGCATTAACTCTCTAGATCTGTCAGCTCTCAATGACTGGGGAAAGAAATGATCATAGAAGGAATTCTGTAAGTCAACCCATAACATTCCCTAATGACGAACAGCTTGGGTAATGACATACCACCAATGCTTGGTTGAATCCCAAAGCATGAATATATCAATATTGACTCTCATATCTGGAGGAATTTCCAAATTCTCAAAGATAGAAAACATTAACTCTAACCAAGACTCAGCAGCCTGAGATCCACCATCCCCTAAAAACATAGGAGGATGCTGCTACTGGAACTCACGGGTCAGATCATCTATCGTAGGTGAAACCCGTGGAGCGCTAATCATGGACTACATCATACATAAGAAACTATCACAGAATTGGGAATTAGTGCCCGGATTAGGTACAGTATGTAGTGCCTCATGTGTTACTCTTAGAAGTAATACTGGTGTTTTAGGGCCCACCATGTATAGAGCATGGTCGTCACCACCCTCCTGGTGAATGACACGAGGACGTCGTGGCAGCATTGGTCTAAAAATGCCAAGAAAGCACCTTAGAACAATCTTATATGCAAGGAGATAGCATCAATAGTATAAAAATATTGTAATAAAACTCACTACCCAAGGCATACTACCCAAACTACCTACTTAGATGGATAGGTATCGGTAAGTGCTCAAGTATAAGTTTCATGTCATTTTGTAGTTAATTTATAGGTTCACTCTTTTACCTTTTATAAACATAACAAGGAGGAATAAGGATGTGAAACCAATAAATTTTTTATTTCAGGATTCACTTTATAATGGATAGTAATTTAATATGAATTAGTTCCCATACACCTATCACCAAAAACGACACCCATTTACTTATAACATAATGGATTGACTCAGTAAATTACTCATTCCAACCCATGAGGGCCCATACACCTCATGAATTGAGACAGGAAATCACTCAATCAAATCCAAAGTAATAAAAATACAATCAAACTATCACAACATCACTCAACAATCATAGGCATATCAAGTAATTCAAAGAAGTAAAATGCACCTATATGGAATGGAAATATGCATGACATGTGAATTCTAGGTGCCTATAATGATACATGTAATAATGCTCTTTACCCTCATATCATCGGGCCAAGGATGAAATAAAAACATCAACAAGAGTAATAATCAACCACACCACATAGCATGTGCATCACTCAATGGTGAAATAATATCAATTGTAATATGAAAAATAGAACAACAATTGCATTATGGGTAACTTGGCTTTTACCCCGAACATGGGTTCATGATGCCCAAGCATGACTTATAACCAAGTCCCAAGAGTTCCTATTATCCAATCTATTGTCTCCAAATAGTCAAGAAAGAAAAGAAAATTCCACTAATACCACTTTGTGACGACCCAGACCCGGATGCCACTTAACGGGTGCCCTGAGCCCGATGGGCCACCACTTGGCCCCAAGCACGTCTTCTCGAATGCCAAAGGTTGCTGATTAGCTGCGAGGGCCTGGGGTGTGTCTGTGGGAAGACTATTTCCTCATTAGAAGAGTGTAGCACAGAGGAATGAATATAATGGAATAGTAAACAACAGAAGAAATATAAATAAATAGCAGAAGCAAACCGATGCAATGGATAAACAAGAATAACAATAACTGTATCAACTGGAACAGTGATGATGTCATGTCATGTCACTAGAAAATTGTAAATCATGGATACAAGACAATAATCATAACATGTTCCATAAGGTAAAATAAAACAAAGTCTACTCCAAGCATCCCAAGATCATACTTGGTCATCTGTTATCAAGCTCCATCCTATCAGCACACAATCAAGTATTGGATATTTCATTCTTCCCTTTGTCAATACATGAAACCATGTAATCTACTTTGGGTACCAAACGGCACCCTGAGAGGGTGTGAGATAAATCTCAGTGGGCCACCACCAACGATGTCTATAACATCTAACTCGTGTAATGGAATATAGCAGTGTGCAGGCATGCATATATAAAGTAAAGCAAGCAGTACAATATAACTAAATAACCAAGTACCTGCTTCAGCCCTCAGCTGGTGTCTGAACATGTAACCAGATCATTAATTAATCAATTACCATTTAATGTTAATAGGTCATGTGAGGCATATCCAACACTGACATCACCTCACGATAGTATAAGTAGTGAAGGTCCCAAGACCTAATAAGGCAACCAGACAATGATATCCAGTGAGGGAGTTCCAGGGTAAAAACCAAGATAATGTAAACTCACAGAAAGCTAACTCAGTGGTATTTGAGTCTAGCTAAGGGGTAAGAGTGTAATATAAGGAGCTTAATCCAAGGAATTCCACAATAAGGCGCCTACCGAGTCTAATGTGATTGACCAAGGTAAAACGGGGATAAGCAAAGATAGGGCCCTCTGGGGTTTAACCATGGAACCTACTAGTTAGTGCTGGATTCAAGGAGTGTATTAGAGGTATCCTATAATAAGGAAAGGGACCCAACGGTAGTATATTGTGAATCCAAGTAATATACAAGAACCAGAGTCTAGGTGGGTATCAACATAAGAAAACTATATCCGTTAATCAAAATGGGGCTCCCGAGACCCAAGGTATTCTCCTCTCAGAATTCAAGGCGAGCACGAGTCAGTCCATTCCTATTTGATATTGTAATCATGTAATAAATCATTTGGTTCATGTATTTACTTCCATTAGTTTGGATAGGTCAAGTAGAGTTGAAACCATTTATTTATTGGTCCAAGCCTTGTCTTCTATTAGTGTGGATAGGCCAAGTAGTGTTTTGACCATTTAATCAAGTCTTAGTTATCCATTAAGGAATATTTAAATATTGAGGTTCACTCCACTACATTCCATAAACATGAAAAGGGTTGATACAGACATTTAACCTTTATTCAATATATTTTATTAAGGCCAAGTTATATACTTAGTATACTTGCCATTTCACATTTCACATTTCACTTTTAATAACCATTTAGAAGCACTTACCTTAGGTAGGTCAAGTGGTCAGCATAAATGGTACATGCCATTATGCAATTATTAGTAATAATAATCCATTTATGATAAGAAGACTCACATTTAGAAAGGTCAAGCAAGGGCACACATGAACGGTGGCTCAAACGTGCCATAACACTAAAAACCCAATTATGGCATAACCTTTGACATGAGGCGGATTGAGTTGTGGGTGTAACCACTAACTAATAAGCACATATTTGGAAAGAGAATAACCATATGATTATAACAAGTATAATCATGGCATGTAAATTTAAGAAATGGTTCCCAAAGAAACCAGTGGTCCCCACACAAACATTCCAAAAACAACGAACTTTAGGGATGTGTTATAAACCTCCCACCTTAGGGTTGTACGATCCTTATCCTCCGGTATCGAATCTTTATTTGCCTCAAATCAGAGTAGATATAATAAAAGGTTAAAAAATCTCACATGAAGATATCTAGGTCAATAGTTAAAGAGAAGAAGTATAGATAAAGAGGACTCTAGTACTTACTGTTGCGCATCCAACTTGACAAACGAAAGCTCGATCGGATGTCAGACGAAGGAGATCTATTGATCCCTAGTTTAGGCCTTCAAAAAGATCCAAATGGAATAAAATGGAGGAAAATTACATAGGTTCTCAGATTAGGGGGAAGGATGAGGATTAATATATCATTAAGGGCATTTTGGTCATTTTACATAGGTTTTTAGCTTGTGCACGGTTTGACCGCACGGTTTGTCAAACCGTGTGCAAACCGTGTGAGATGGTTCTGCTTACCTAGGAAAAAGGGGTGTTCACACAGTTTGGATGCACGGACGTGTGCCAACCGTGCAAGGTGCCACTGTCTGAAAAAACACAAACTGTATGGTTAGGCAAACTGTGCGCTAACCATGCACAAACCATGCAACTTGGGCTATTTTCCCAAAAAGAGGTGTTCTGAGCTCCAAAAAATCCCCAGACACCCTCAGAACCTATACTAACTCATTAGGCATCTATATTAGGTCTAAAGTAAAGATTTAGACCAAAAATTAAAGGATCCATATCTGAGTGAAAAATCGAGTTCTGACAATGGATGTATGGATGTATTGATGTATGGATGTATAAATTATTATCCTTTGTATGATTTAATTTTTGAATGATTTATTATTTTTTGTATGATTTAATTTAAATTGAATGATTTAGGAAATTTAAATATGGTGTTTACATAATTTAAATTTTATGTATAAAGTATAATTTATATTTAGGGAAATGTTATTGTTTAAGAAAATATATATATTTTTAATTTAAATGGTGAATAATAAGATTTTAATAGATTTATATGTATATAATATATATTATATTTAAGTAACATAAATTTAAATTATAATATTTTATACACATAGGTAAATAAATTTAATCTAGCTAAATATTTTATAAAAATTATATTATGTATAATTAGGTATAAATAATTTTGGTTATATTAAGTATCATATTTAAATTTATTTAAATATATATAATATTTTTTAACGATATAAAAAAATACTATAAATAATAATTTTAAATTATATTAAGTATAAATAATTATTATTCCAAGTAATAATGTATAAAATATAATTACTTAAATATTAGAAAGTATAAATGCTACAAAAATGTTATATATGCATATATAATTTTATAAAATTGAAACTAACATAAGTTTATAATATTTTAATGGTTATGTAAGTGTAAATTATATTACTTTTATTAATTAAATATAATAAAATTTATTATTAATAATATTTTTAGTATTTATGTGTAAATTAATAATACTTATATTTAGAAAACTATAATGGTTCATAAAAGTATATGTAATTATATTTTTAAATATTAATAAATAAAGTTGAATATATTTAAATTTGTATATATTTATGTTATATTATTTAAGTATATTTATATGTATGTGTTATTGTATATTATATCTAAAGTAAAATAAATTTAAATTATAATATTCGATATGCATAGGTAAATAAAGTGAATCTATCAAAATATATATATATACACACACATTGAAAAGTTTAAATTTTGGAAAGCATGTAATATAAATATATGGATATATATGTAGATATTTATTATATTTTAGATATAGTTATAGGCAAATTTATAATATGTAAAACATAATAAGTATCCCAAAAACTATGTTAAGAGTATTGTGTGATGATTGATCTTGAGATGACCAACCAATGCATAATTGAAATTGCTTGTCTTTTTTTGTGCCTGTGGTCATATAATTTGTAACAATTGAATTTTATTTTCCTCATTGATGACCTACATGTCCTTATTTTTTCTAATTATGTAAGGATATATGTGTCTATGTAAAAATGTTATGTATCTTAAACCCCTAGACCCCCTCACTTGCATGTGAGTAACATTGTAATAAAAAGGTGTTCGAAAAGAGGCGTTCAAAAAGAGTCGTTGCTACTTGAAAAGTGGCTTATGGTTGCTGAAATTTGTGATAATAGAGGCTCTAGGAGTACCCCCTAGGTTTTGGTTAGTTTATCAAATAATGATAAAATAATCCATAGAAAAGTATCAAGATAAATTCATAGTTATTTATTCATAACTAATTAAAACATGATAAATATTTAATGATGTGGTATAAATATATATAAGGTTTTATTGAATTTTCTTTTTGGGTAATCATATCACCATAAATATACTTCAGCAGTGAGGTTATTTATATTGATCAAGGTTTAAGCTATAGTTTTCCACCTGAAAGAGTGACAAATATTTTTTAAAGTATGAATATAAATAGATGTGCATATATAGATATATTATTTATTAAATATAGTTATAGGTAAAGTTACAAGATGTAGAACATAACAACTATCTCAAACAAACATGTTAGAAATATTTTATGATGAATAATATTGATATGAACATCTAATGTATGATTGAAATTGTATGTTGTATTTTTTTATCTAATTATTTAATTTGTAATAATTGAATAATCTTGAGATGATTGACCAATGTATTATTGAAATTTCATGTCGTTTTTTTTTTGTTATATAATTTGTAATAATTTCATTTTATTTTCCTTATTGATGACATGTGTCTCATCCCTCTCTCTAAGTATGTAAAGACGTGTGTGTTTTCATAAAAAATGTTATGTATCTCAAACCCCTAGACCCCCTCACTTTCATTTGAGTAACATTGTAATAAAGGGACATTTGACAAGAAGTTTTGTTGTTTGAAGTTGTATTTTTACACCAAGCCTGAAAGGAGACTAATGGTTTTATGAAATCTGAGATAATAGAGGCTCTAAGAGTCCCCTCTAGGTTTTGGTTAGTTTATCAAATAATAATAAATCAATCCATAGAAAAAGTATCAAGATCAAGTTAGAATTATTTAATTATAACCAATTAAAACATTTTAAACATTTCATGATGTAGTATATAAAATTTTATTAATTATTTTTTTCTAGATAATCATGTATGCATCAATATACTACAAAGATGAGGTAATTTATATTTATCAGGGTTTTAGAAATATTTTTACACCTACAAGAGTGTTAAATATTCATGATTGTGTGACATTGGATGAAGTTCGTAGGAAGATTCATGGTCAGTTAAAACTGATGGTGGATCAATACATTACTTAAATTACATATCAACATATTCAATATCAAGAAATTATATGGCACACTGAGTATCCTCTGGTCGATGATGAGGATTGGATGGATGCATCATTATTGTTTAGGCAACAATGTAGTAATGATCTAATGGAATTATATGTGGTTGTTTCTGATATTGATGAGGTGCAACATACTACTATAGAAACATGTTATGTGATATCTGTAGAATTAGGTCCTTCACAGCACGATCATTCATTGTTTTATCATATAACCCCAGTAATAAAAAAAATTATAAATAAGATTATCAGGATTTGGATGTAAATGTAGGGTAAATCCATGTGTAAACTATTGATTTACTGAATGAAACTTTATCTAATGAGGATGTATCTAGTGATACATCAGGAGATGTTGTGGATGAGATTTATGTGGGGAATGAACCTTCTGATGTTCCTTTGATATATAGGTAGCCACCAGTTAGTGGTAATAATACTACATTATTGACTTCCTTAGTCAAAGGAATGTCATGTGCACAAAATTTTGACTTGGATGTCATTACATCGGGTACTAAATTCACTAACATTATAGGTAACATGTCTTCATCAAATGATAGAACTATATATGTGGGGTAGTATTTTGAAAGTAAAAGTTCCTTGAAAATGTGCTAAAATAATACCACATAGAGTAACATTTTTTATTTATGGTTGATGAGTCCAAGAAGGAAAAATATATAATTCGGTGTGAAAAAATATGGTCTAGAATATAAATTTAGAATGCAGGAAATATATGATAGATTTTTTTCATATTAGAAGATAACAAAATTGGAAGGACCACACACTTTTTTACATCCAAGCTTATCATAGGATCACTATTTACTTAATGTATAGTTTATATCGACTACTATTGTAGAGATGATATGAACACGTCAAGATGTTCTTGTGTACCTTGTACAAGAATAACTACAATGGTTGTTTAAATATAATATATCATGTAGAAAAACTTGGAATGAAAAACAAAATGAAATTGTGAAAGTTTATAGTGATTGGGATGAATCATATGAAATTTTGTCATGGATTATGGGATTTTTGTCTCTCAATAATTAGGTTATTTATCATTTGTACATTGTTGAGTATGCCTCCACAGATCACCAGGTTGATCAAACAAAGGTGAAGTTCCATAGGTTGTTTTGGGAATTCATTATATGTATTGTTTCTTTCCCATATTGTAAAAAATCATTCAATTTGATGGAACTTTTCTTTATGGAAAGTATATAGGTGTTCTACTTATTGTTTCCACACATGATGATAATTGTGATCCTCTACCACTTGCATTTTTTATGAGAATTTTGAATCTTAGAGTTGGTTTTTAGCATTTATATGCATTTATGTCACACAAATATAGGGATAAAATTTGATATTTGATCTCCATTGAGTGATTATAGAGTTTGTTAATAGTGATAGAGTTTCATGGTGAGAACCAAATGTTTTTCATCGATATTTCATTATACATATTGTAAGTAATGTGCATTATCATTTCATAGATAAATCAATAAAGAAGGCGATCATCAAGTTGGGTATTTTTTTAACATATATTTTTTGGAAAAAAATTAATATCTTTTTAAATACATTATTCTCTTATGGTTTCAGCATACGATCCCCAATAAGAAATTTTCAATAAAATACTTGAATAAATTTTTTGGTCTAATCAAGATATGTATGTTTATATGATGTGGATTTTAAAGGACAAATGGTTATTAGCATATTATGGTGGTAGGAGATATGGTCATATGACCACTAATATTGTGGAGTGTATAAATGGGGTCTTCAAGGGAGTGCACAAACTGCCAATTATAGGGTTAGTACAGGAGAAATTTTATAGATGTGTAAGTACTTTGTTAAATGGTCCCAATAGGCCTATCAAAAAATGAAAAATGGAATGCGTTTTTTTTAGAATTTACAAAGTGCCATTGATCATATACTTCATGATGCATCATCATTGTGTGTTAAAACCTTTGACTAGGTATAGAGTTGCTTTCATGTAATAGAGTTTCTTGACCCGCTCACAAGCAATATTGGTCAAGTGATGGTGGTCATTCTGGAAAACAAGTACTATGATTATAGTTATTTCCAGGCATTGAGATATCCATGTGCACATGTTGTTACAACTTGTGTATCAGTGAAAATATCATGGGAGCACTATGTTGACCTGGTGTATCACGTGACCACTCTAGTTGACTATTATAGTGCACCTTGGATTCATGTTGGTGAATTTTTCGACTGTGGTCCCAGATATTTAAGGGTTTTGTATTATAGATTTTTCATTTATAAATTATTTCATTTCCATTTTTTTATTAATGGATTATTAAATTTCTGGTTTGAATTATAAAAAAATTGGTGGTATTTCATACTTTTACCTTTCCCACTCACCAGTCGACTATGGTGCCTGATATTACCAGGTTGTGCCCTCAGGGATGACCTAAGTCTTCTCGTATCAAAAATGAGATAGACTAGTCTCAATAATGAGGAGGGGCTATGATGCAACATTTGTTGCACAGAAGGGTATACTCATAAAAGATGTCCCCAAGTGGAAAGACAGGGCTCCACTTCACATCATCCTTGATTGATTTTATGTATTTTATCATGAATGTGTACACTTTTTTCATATACATACTTTTTCATTAATGGATCCTTTTATTTCTCACTTGCTTCATTTTTAACTTGTTTCATCTCTAGTTTGTTTAATTTCTAGACTCAATCAAAAAAAATTGATATTTTAACTATTAAAAAATAAACACATTACAGAAATGAATAGTAACATGTTCAATATATAAATGAATTGTTTTCAAATCTATCCTTTAAATTTCACAGTCAGTTAAATATATCATGAAATCATATATACTATGAAATATTTTCATCACATCCAATATACATATAATTATTTAGAAATAAATTAAACATGATTGTAGACCATTAAAACAAGAAATTGATAGACCGGTCCAACAACATCAATCACATCTATTTGTTTACCTTGTTTTTCATCATAATTCTTAATTATGAATACTAATTGTCTACCTCATTCTACTTCTTGTAGTTTTTTAAAAAATATTTTAGAAATTTTATTGAATTAACTATAAAAATTAATGATGATATCAAATGTAGATATGGAGGGTCCTCTATTACTCACATTCCAGAACATACATGTTCCACGGATGGTCATGGAGGGATGTCCAGTTCCTGCTTTGAGTGTACGGAGAAATCATCATTCCCATCATGTTGTACCACCTCCTATCATCATCCTTCATCTTCATCATGTTGGGTTATATGACGTAGCGATGTGAAACTTCACATTCATCAATCATCCATTCATTTCTATGTTTTTAGAGAGATGGATATAGAGAAATATACATTCCATTTTCTAGAGGGATAGATGACTATTATGCTCGAGTATGTGTCCATTATATTGGACCTCCCCATCGACGGTGCGATTATAATGGGATGAGTGGTTAAAAATGTGTTTGATATAGTTCACAAATTATTGGGCATTGAGGTCCATGAAAATGTTAGGTCTATCATCAGTAGTAGATTTTGTGTGCCATGGATAGATGAGAACTTTTCTCGTCTAGCATATGATGCTGATGAGATCATCGTGATGCGATTTGCACATGCATGCATTTTAAGTTTTATCAACGACACGATCTTTATTGATCATTCGACTACATTTGTACATTTGATGTATTTACTGTTATTAGAGGACTTAGAATATATAGGGTAGTATATATGGGGGCCTACATGTATTGTATATACATACAAGGATCTATACAGCGCATGTCAGATCGATAAGATGCAGATCAAGGGATGTATTATTTTGATACAGATGTGGATATGGGAGTGCATCTCTCTCTTAGCTCCACATACACATGCGCTATTGCCTATCGATATTTTAGGAGAGTCTCTATGTGGATGATGGTATATTTTTCCTTCCTTCTTAAGTCAAAATAAAATTTATAACATTGTTTTATGAAATATAGGTATAAAAATGTTATCTACAAGTAGGGTCAAGCACATCGATATTCAGATACTGTCAGACACAATTTCCATGCTTACATACTTATGATGGACAGTCTTCAACCAGACGACGTATGTGGTTATTAATTATATAGTTAAATTATTATTGTGTACAATACATGTCTTCATTTATTAATTGATTATTTGTTTTTTTATTTTTCAAGTGATGACATATAGTGAGGCTATCATCTAGAGTCTCCCACCATACTCCATGGTGATGTTTTTTTCAACTCATATGTTGTTCCTATGATTCATTTTTATATTGTTGAGTGGCATCATAATGATATAGTTATGAGGATGTTCGAATTATTCCATCCCATTCCTGCGATGTCCAGTCAGTTACCTTCACTTCATTCCCTGAAGATATCAGGGAAGTGAGACTTTGACTGGAGGATATATCATGCACTATATATTGTGATGTTGGACAAATAGCTTGAGTCTTGATTACAAGAGGACAACGTAGTTCGTATGCATTTATCAGATCAGTTGGATTATGGGATCTAGTACCACATATCTCCAATGAGATATCTTACGCGACACAGACGGGATTATCTTGACTTGATAATAATTCTTCCATCCACTGCCAAACATTATTTTATTAATATTTATTAACTACATGATTCGTTTTTACAGGATGCTCATATCACTCATCTCCTTCACATCTCTGATCCTGTAGAGGGAGGCACCTTTGACCAAACTTATTTTCATATAACAGTGAAAAAGTTGTTTCCTTCTATGGACGATATTTATCATGGGAATTTCTTTGATGTGTCAGACGATGCTGAGAGTGTAGAGTCTGATATAGATGTTCAAGGGGGTGAGGACCCTATTATGGATGTAGATGTTACATAGGAGGAGGGTGTTCATCATGATCATACAGATGTTCCTCCAGTTCCTATTGTATATGAGTCACATCCATAGCCAAAGGCACAAGCACGAACTTAGTTTGTTAGCATGGCAGATTTTGGTGCATAGCTAAATGTGAAGCTTTCAGGTGTAGTGAAAGCATGTGATGGGTCATGCTCAACTTTTTTTCCATTATTGATGATTAATCTAAGATTTTACACAATGTTGAACATTGTGATCAATGGAATTAAATAAAAGAATACGGGCAAGGGATAAAATGCTAGAACCAAGCAAAGGATCATCATATATTATTTGTAATAAATTTAAATAATTAAAGAATTACCTTGCATGAAATTCTTTCTTCATTGATGGATCTGGAAATATATCTATGTCGTGTCATTGTTGCGTTGAAGGAATCAAGGACATATTCCCTTTAGCGGTGATCCACACGTGTACCACGAATCTCTGAATGTCGTTGTAGGAATCTTTGAGTGCTAGCATGGCATCATCTGCTAGATGAGTGAATATTATTTGATTAAGCACTTGTGAAATTAATTATTTTTAACCCTAATGGCATATAAACTTAGTTGTATTATTTTTCAAGAGAGCCAATTCATTTGTTTTTTTATGCACAACGAATCCGGAATTGGCTCTCTTGAAAAATAATATAATTGGGTTTATATACCACTAAGGTTAAAAATAATTAATTGCACACGTGTCCTTTAATATTTATTTAATCCCTACCGAACCCTATGTCTATAATAATATTATTATTATTATTTATCGACATGCACTTAAATTACAAATTTAATTAAATATTATTTAATCAAATAATATTCAATATATATTATTTCTCATCGGACCATAAAACTCGATCCACTATTCCTCCACAATATTTATCAGTCCTTGAATAATGACTAATTATTTAATAAATAAATATCACTGCATTATTTTTTAATAAATAAATAAATATTATATTCACTAAATAGAAAATAATATTTATTAAATATTCTGCTCACGTCATATTCTCTCGAATAACTGGTGACGGAATATATGCGATTAAAAAAACATGAATAATCATTAAACCACGTGTGGTAATAATATTTATTCAACTTGTTAAATAATAAATAATAATATATTATTTAACCAAGATTCTGGATACACTTAGTGTGTGACTCTCTAGGCCTCATTCTTAGTTTCATTAGGCGAAGCTGCCTAAAGTTCAAGTTTAGCATCTAGCAACACGTCAAGGCACTCATAGAGAAAAAAGTTATTGTCGTAACAACATAAAACCTCATATGGGTGCTTACTGTGTAATATAATCTTTTTATCAAGATATCTCTAATCAAGTAGGTTGCATGCTGATGTCATCAACCTATATGCTCGATTTCTCTTTCTTTGACTTTTCATAAATCAAACATGTCTATAGAACATCATGACCATGGATTTATTTAGGTTATATCATTTTCATCAAATGGGTCTGAGATATCAAAATCTATTAAAGAACATAATGGAAAAATCCTTTCTTATGTTATTTATTAATACAATATTACTCATGACGCACCCAACGTATCCTACCTCGCCGTGAACATATGTCATCACAGTTTTTATCAATGCATCAAAGTGCGCGACTCGTAATACTCATTAATAATAATCTTAAAGTCTAAGGATCAATATACACATTCATAGATACAAACATCCAATTACACATATAAATGTGGATTTCCTACTAACGGGTCTCATTCTCATAATATCCTACACTGAATATTACCAAGGGCGTGCATCATGAGAAGGTACGTCAAAGTCCTATGAGTCTCCACCCCCGATAACCCGAACCATTTGTTTCCCTAAAATGATTTCATCCGGATATAGAACATATATTTAAGAATATTATCATGGCACTTTTGGGTTCTCATCATAGTGGAGAACTGTTATAACCTTTTAGTGCGACAACTACTCTTAGTACATTATCACATACTATGTTACGCATAAGAACAATCATGATGTGATAAAGAGTTTATTAATATTCAAAAATATGAATTCGAATTATCATAAAGTACATAGAAGTTGGTTCTAGATCACCAAATCCAACAATATGTTGACTGGCCTGCGTTACAGACTTTATTTTCCTTTGATCTTCATATATCTGTTGCACAGCTGTCATCTTCTTCATATGCTGGGGAGAGTTACAACCATCATCCACTATCCTTGGAGGTGGTACATGGTACAAGCGGAAAGACTTTATATCCACCACTTGTCACACAAGATGATGTGGAGGTAGGTGTCAGAGATGATACACAAGAGCTGCATACACCAGAGCATAGACAACGACAGACATAGCGTAGACACATTATATATACACTTGGGTGTGGCATGGATGACCATCCCCCACACTAATGTGGATTAGATTGATACATGTTATTGTTTTTTAAATCATTACTTGTACATTAACTACTAGAAAATTGATCAATCATTCACATGCAATATTATGGGGACAGATAGCCTGACCAAAAATATCAGATTCAGCGACCACCAATGGTGGTCGTTTATGGTCACACAACAAGAACGTATAGTGAACGCCTATGGCGAATGATAGGATGGATGATTTTTTTTAAAAAAAAAATCTGCATTCCAACAGCCGAAATGCAGTATTATGGGTACAGATAACCAAAACAAAAAAAAAAGAAAAGAAACAGTCTACAAACAACAAATTAAAACCAGATATCCTGACCAAAACAACAATCCAAATAGGTGCAAATCCCCTCCAATATTCTGCCTCAATCAAGCTACCAATAAGATGCAAAAAAACAATTAAACAAGAAAAATAAGTAGATAATGAGTTTCCCTATTTTATGATACTTCCAGCTATGCAGTACTGAACACCTCAGTGCCGACCATTGAGGTGATGACCGAAGTCGAGGAGTCCACAATGATGGAGTTTACCTTACAATCCATTGTAATGTATGTAATCCAAACTGTCACCTCTTGTAGTTACTTTTTCTATTAAAAAAAAGCATATACAAACCTGAAGGGTAATCTAAGGGGGAAGAGTTGGGGTATGAACATAAAAGGAAATAAATCAAATCCAAAATTTACCTCTAGATATTATAAAAGACATGTTCTACATGAGTAATCGTGTCACTTGATTGTGCATGAAGTTTCAAACTACTTGGTTGCTTGATGAAGTGTTGAAAATAGCAACTCTTTTGAATATATAGATACACTTATTCATGGGTGTTGTCACTGTTCATCTTGTAAATAGTATGGACATAAGCAGCTACACCACCATAGTTGATCAAACCAATGTATAGATAGATGGATAGATAGATAGGTTGATGGATGGGGGTGAATGAATAGATAGACCAATGAACTAATGGATGAGATTACGTAAAAAGTGAGAAAAATGAGTGGATGGACAAATTTATGGGAAGATAGAAACACACAGAGAGAGATAAATAAGAGTTTTTATACTATTAATTAATTAATAACATAATAATATAATATTAATTAACAATAAATAATACAACTGATTATTAATAAATAAATTACTTATTAATAAATTACAAATATTTTATATCAACAAAAAAGCCACGAATACTTATTTTTTTTAAACTTGGGGTCAATGCCTATTTTTATTATGAAATCAAAAACCTCTTTCAATTTGAGTAGAGATAAACTCATTACATATGGCCCAAGCCCAAATGACCCATTAACATGGCTCGAAGTCCAAGTGCAGAATCATGTCTGCATCATTCTGTTTGCGTTATCACACTTGCGTCATACATGTGTCATCGCCTATTTGCGTCATGTCTGTGTCCCCATCTCTATCTACCTGCGTTACCAGAACTGCATCATGCATGTGTCATTGCCTATCTGCGTCATGTCTGTGTCGCCATCTCTATCATAAATCCCCAATGGGTTTGTCGTGATTAGAATCCTGGTCTTTTGGATGGTTTATTGTGATTCGAACACTGGTTTTTTGGATGCGGGATTACGGGGTTTACCACTCACGTCACCCCAATTGCACAAATACTTATAAATAATAATTCTTTAAATATTATTACTATTAATAATAAATATTATATTATTAATTATATAACTAGATAATTAATAATATATCACAATATATTAAATATAATCTATTTATTAACTTGCAAATATATTTATGAATATGAATTATTTTATTCACATTATCAAATAAATAATAGTTATAGCACCATTAATTAATCATTAATGGAATAATATATTATTATTTACCAATAAATAATACAATTGATAATTTATTGAATATGTTAATTATCAATAAATTACTAATTATTATCTAAAAAAAGTTCATAAATGTTTATATAAAAATTTATAAATACAACTTATTAACTAATAAAGATTTATAATGATTTATAATTAATATATTATGTAAACATGGAACCGCCCTTTTTTTTTAATAATCACAACTCTATTCTTAAAAAAAAAAAACTCAGGTGTGTATTTGTTTAAAAACACACGAATGCTGACTAATTATCAAGAAACCCACCCGCAATCAAGCAGGGTGCCTGATGCTCTGCCTCTCTGACACAGAAACAAAAGTTTAATTTCGTAGTAGAAATCGATAATGGACACCAAACAGGGGATTATCAGCACCAGCAGCTGATGACGGAATGGGGTACTAAAAATATCAATGGATTTCCACTGCGGTAAACAGGGGAAGAAGCTCTGTTCCTCCCCTGTCGTCCTCCATTGCTCACGCATGGCGGAAGTGAGTAACGGATCTTATTGCAAGTGGGGGCTCTGCACTCGTCTCGTCGTCTCCGCGAGTTCCCTCCTACCCTTTACAGGCCGCCAATGGCGGGCCGCACAGACACAAATTGTGGGCATACGCCGCCTTGGGGAAGACGCTGAAGGGCCTCCCCTGCGGGATCGGTCCACACAATCTGTTCGCCCTGAAGCTCGCGTGCCTTAAACCCTGGATTCCCAGCAGGCTCCTCGGTATTCCCCCCGTGAGCCCATTGATGGACAGGTCAAGCCACCGCAGCCGGAGCAGTCGACCCAGCCCACTCGGTATGTCGCCGGAGATTTGGTTCCGGGAAACATCCAGCTTCTCCAGCGAACTCAGGTTGGATATGGATTCCGGGATGCGTCCCGCGATCCTGTTTCCGGCCACGCTCAGGACCTTCAGATTTACTGCGCCGGATAAATCAGGGATTTTTCCTGAAATCATGTTGTTGGAGACGTCGACGACCTCCAGAAACCTCGTGTTTTGGGTGTTCAGGAGCTTCGGGAGCAACCCGGAGAGGCGATTGGCGTGGAGATCGAGCGAGGACAGCTGCTCCGGCAGATGCACGGCGGCGAGGTCTCCCCGGAGCAGGTTGCCGGAGAGGTTGGCGCTCTGCAGAGCAGACATGTTGGCGGTGAAGAACCCGGAGATGCCGCCGGTGAAACGGTTGCCGGAGAGGTCGACGGCGGTCAGGGAATCGGGCTGCGCGAACCGCGGCAGAGCTCCGGCGAGGCCGTACCCCGCCAGGCGGACGTCCGTCAGCCTCCTCCGGGCCAGCCATTGGGGGAAAGCGGGGAACGTGAGATTGTTACCGGAGAGGTCGATGGAGGAGAGCGAAGGGACGCCCCCGGCCAGCGCCGCCGGGAGGGTGCCCGACAGCCTGTTCGCCGGCAGACTGATGTTCCAGAGGTCAGGCAATCCGGCGATGGAGTCCGGGATGCGGCCGGTGAGGTCATTAAACCCGAGGGACAGAGTGGTGAGGTTCCGGAGGCTTCCGATCCGGGGGGGTATGGCTCCGGCGAGGCGGTTGCGGTCGAGGGAGATGTAGGCCAGACCCGGCGGAGCGCAGATGGAGGCCGGAATCTCGCCGGAAAGACGGTTGCCGGAGAGGTCGAGGTAGTTCAGGCTGGGGAGCTGGCGGAAGGCGTCCGGAATGGGTCCGGACAGGGAATTGTAGCTGAGGTCGAGGTACTGCAGGGCGGGGAGGCGGCCGAAGGTCCTGGGCAGGGGTCCGGCGAGACGATTCCGGGCGAGATTGATCTGGACCAGGGAGTCCGACGGACCGGAGAAGAAGGCCGGAGGGAGGGGTCCGGCGAAGGAATTGCGGGCGAGGGAGAGGGAGACGAGGGCGGGGGCGCGGAGCGGGGGGAAGGCGCCGGAGAGGACGCCGTCCTCGAGCTGCAGCTGGGTGAGGCGGGTGAGGCCGGAGAGGGCGGCGGGGACGGGGCCGCGGATGCGCTTCATGCCGGCGATGAGGAGGATCTGCAGGGCGGCGAGGTCGGCGAGGGCGGGGGTGAGGGTGCCCTCCATGAAGAGGTGGGCGTCGTCCGGCGGCCGCTGCAGCTGCAGCGACGTCACTCTCCCGGCGGCGGGGCCGCAGGCGACGCCCTCCCACCCGCCGCCGCAGCAGTCGTCGCCGGCCCACGAGCTCAGGATGCCGGTGGTGTCCTCGCGGATGGCGGATTTGAAGGCGAGGAGGGCGGCCCTGTCATGCGGGTTGCACGGCGGCGGGGCGGCGTCGGCCAGAATCAGCAGGAGGCAGATCCACCGGAGCTCCCTTGGGAGTTGAAGAAGCTTCATTTGCATCTCTGTTTCTCCGGTAACGGACGGGAAGTGAATCGATCTGCAGAGAAGATATGGTTTCTGTGAGGAAAATTTTGAAATTTTGAAGGGAGGTGTGTATTTTAATAATATTATTAATAAAAAACAATTTATATGTTATTAAATAAACTTACATGATTTTTTTATATTTTTATTTTAGTTTTGTAAATAAAATTCAAATATTTGAATTTATGAGGGTTAAAATGAACAAAAATTACATTTGATAGGAATAATAATGGAGAGAGACGGAGGGTGTTGCTTGAGGTAGATCGCAAGGGAAAATGATGGAAGCGTACCAGAATTCGATCTTTAGTAGGTAATATGATGATAGGTTTTTAATAAAATAATAATAATAAATATTAAAATGAGTATGGCCACAAATAACATTTTATAAGATGTAGTTTCTGAAAAATAACATCAGAGGATCAATATCATATACTTTTTAATGATAAAATGCGTATTTGGATAATTTTAAAAAATGTATTTAATTTAAATACATCCAGTTAAATAATAATTTATCATTACTAATAAATGTTTTTGTAAAACTATTTTGACACTATTTATTGAAAATTGTCATTGATAATTCAAATGTAAGTCAAATACTATTGAAAGCGAGGTATTCAAATTCAAAAAATAAGGCGACAGACTCCAAAAGGGTAAGAGGACTTATGTTGGAACTTTATTAAAAAAAAAAAAAAAGTCGTTAGAAAGAGCTTGGAGTAACTCCGCCCAATCACAAAATGGGATTATAATTTCATTAATTAGGGGATCCAGTCCGGTTTTTTTAGGCTAAATTCCAATGAAAAGGATATTGGGAATTGTTTATAGTCTGTTTTTCATAACATATGACATGGGTATTTATAGCATTAAATATAATTAAAAGAATATCATTAATTTGAAAATACCAAACTATTAGATTAGTCTTCTAATTATGATACCTTTACTCAAGTTGGCCCATGAAGATATTGAATGTTAAATTGTCTAAAAACTTGTCAAACTAACAACGGATCTTTGTATTTACATTACCACAAAATCAATTTTACACTACACTGTCTTTTAACGACGTTAAAAAAAAGTGATGATAAAAGGGTACATTTATCAACGATGTTAAAAGGTGATTTTAAACACTAAAAAAATGGAGATAAAAGTACATTTTTATCGATATTTTTTTAGTGTTGATAAAAAATATATTTCATAAAAAAATATTTATCTTTAAAAAACATATATTAATATATAAATATATAAATATATTTCTATTGATATAAATATAATATATTTTATAAAATATGATTTATATAAAGCTGAATATGTATTTACACATGATATATAAGATATTTAGTGAAAACTAGATTATAAAATAATTAAAAATAATAATATTAATTAATAATTTGCTAATTATTATCGAGTAATAGTCATTTAATAACAATTTGAAAATAGAAAAAATCAAAAAATTAATAAACGATCTAAAA